>JAZHEH010001361.1:2718442-5436885 GCA_036589455.1 Ateles fusciceps
TCTGTTCAGTACTGGCCCAATAGATTGTCAGGGCTCTGGATATCCTGCTTATCGTATCACTTTGCTAGAGCCAAGTCCTCTCCTTTCTTCTCAGCACCTCTTAGATTTTGTGTGTGTGTTATTTATTCATCCTGTTTGTATTCATTTCAACAAATATTTAGTGGGTGTATTTTCCAAACCAGGCTACCGTTCCTGGGAGTTGACCATTCAGTGATAAAGAAACAGACATACTTCCTATCTTCATGGAGCTCACATTTTCTCCTGTAGATGAGTCAGAACCAAAGAAGACTGTTCAGCTACCCATGCCTTGGAACCAAGTCATGTTGAATAGTATTCGAGCCTGGATAACTGTCTCATATTTGGATATGTTAATAGAGATCATTTAGAACAGAACAGAATTACCTATAGATCTTTAAATCTTAGATAGCTAGTAGACAATGTAAATGAAGAACCCAAGATGTAAGATTTTAGGAGGTAAAAAAGATCCCTTTTGGCTTGTCTTCACCTGACTTTCAAGTTTATCAAAGATGAGGCAGAGGATAATTACAAGATGATTTCCCAGGCTGATACGTCTATATACCAATAATGCTATCTCCAGCATCTTTCAAGCCTTGGAGATGGGGTGGGGTGTAGCAGAAACTACAGAAAATTTAGAAGTTAAGACTTCCTTACTCACCAGAATCTTGCCAGTTTGAGAAAAATAGTTTAAAGAATTATTGACAACCCCCAGGCAGAACACTATATATATTTTGTTTTCTTTAAATTTTATTTTAAGGTTAGGGGCACATGTGTAGGATGTGTGTTACATTGGTAAATGTGTGTCATGGTGGTTTGCTGCACAGCTGATCCCATCACCTAGGTATTAAGCCCAGCATCCATTAGCTATTCTTTCTGATGCTCTGCTGTCCCACACCCAACAGGCCCCAGCGTGTGTTGCTCGCCTTGCATTGTGTCCATGTGTTCTCATGATTCAGCTCCCACTTACAAGTAAGAACATGCGAGGTTTGCTTTTCTGTTCCTATGTTAGTTTGCTGGGATAATAGTTTCCAACTCCATCCATGTCCCTGCAAAGGACATAATCTTGTTCTTTTTTATGACTGTGTAGTATTCCATGAAGTATATGTACCACTTTTTTTAATCTGGTCTATTATTGATGGGCATTTGGGTTGAGTCCATGTCTTTGCTCTTGTGAATCAGCTGCGATGAACATACACCTGCATGTTTCTTCGCAAGAGGATGATTTATATTCCTTTGTGTGTATACCTGGTGATGGGATTTCTGGGTCAAACGGTATTTCTGGCTCTAGGTCTTTGAGGAATTGCCACACTATCTTCCACAACAGTTGAACTAATTCACACTCTCACCAACAGTATAAAAGCATTCCTTTTTCTCTGCAATCTTGTCAGCATCTGTTGTTCTTTGAGTTTTTCATAATTGCCATTCTGACTGGTGTGAGATAGTATTCATTGTGGTTTTGATTCGCATTTCTCAATGATCAGTGATGTTGAGCATTTCTTCATCTGTTTCTTGGCCAGATGTATGTCTTCTTTTGAGAAGTGTCTGTTCATGTCCTTTGTCCACTTTTTAATGGGGTTGTTTGTTTGTTCTTATAAATTTAAGTTCCTTACAGATGCTGGATGTTGGACCTTTGTCGGATGGATAGATTGCAAAAATTTCTCCCATTCTGTAGGTTGTCTGTTCATCCTGATAATAATTTCTCTTGCTGTGCTGAAGCTGTTTAGTTTAATTAGATCTCATTTGTCAATTTTTGCTTTTGTTGCCATTGCTTTTGGTGTTTTTATCATGAAATCTTTGCCTGTGCCCACGTCCTGGATAGTATTGCCAAACTTTTCTTCTGGGGCTTTTATAGTTTTGGGTTTTACATGTAAGTCTTTAATTGATCTTGAGTTAATTTTCATGTATGGGGTAAGGAAGGGGTCCAGTTTCAATTTTCTGCATATGGCTAGCCAGCTCTCCCAGCACCATTTATTTAATAGAGAGTCCTTTCTTCATTGTTTCTGTCAGGTTTGTTGAAGATCAGATGGTTGTAGGTATGTGGTCTTATTTCTGAGTTCTCTGTTCTGTTCCATTCATCTATATATCTGTTTTGGTACCAGTCCCATGCTGTTTTGGCTACTGTAGCCTTATAGTATAGTTTGAAGTCAGATAGCATGGTGCCCCCAGCTTTGTTCTTTTTGCTTAGGATTGTCTTGGCTATTCAGGCTCTGTTTTGGGTTCCACATGAATTTTAAAATAGATTTTTTTCTAATTCTATGAAGAATGTCAATGGTAGTTTAATGGGAATAGCATTGAATCTATAAATTACTTTGGGCATTTCTGGCCATTTTCATGATACTGATTCTTGCTATCCATGAGCATGGAATATTTCTCTATTTGTTTGTGTCCCCTCCGATTTCTTGAGCAGTGGTTTGTAGTTCTCCTTGAAGAGGACCTTCATTTCCCATGTTAGTTGTATTCCTAACTATTTTATTATTTTCGTAGCAATGGCACAACACTATGTTAAGAAGCAATACCTGCTGTGGCCCATCTGATGGACAAAGCCCAAGTGGGCTGAAAGAACCACTTTGCCAGTTCCCATTGAAATGTCTGCATTTTGCCATTCCAATGTGTGAAAGAACCACCCCAAATATCTCCCAGCAGATAGAAGAGCAGAGAGGAACATTAGGAGAACGTTTTCCACGGGCCTGGGGAAGGAAGTATTCCATTACCTGTTTCAGACCTTCCCAGGGGGAAGCTATTCTCTTAGATAACCCTCTGTTCAATCTCTTCATCCACTAGAGTAAGTCCTAATGCTATGTCTTGGAATGAGATCAATCCAGAGATGGATTCTCCTTCTTTGGGGAGAAGGTGGGTAAGAATAAGAAGGCAGGAGCCTCGAGCTTTCCCTAGAGGCCAAATGAATGAAGTCGTCTAAACTAACACGGGGTAAGGATAATTACTGAATTTTAATACCATAATCCTCCCATAGTTTAGTCCAGTGATTTCAAAACCGTAGAATGTACCCTATTTGTGGGGTCATAAAATCAATTTAGTGGGTCACTGCCTGCAATAAAAAATAAAGTGGAAAATATAAAATACTGGGTCAAGATAAAAAAAAATAAATCTTTCCTCACTGGTTGTGAAAAAATATTTGAAAAGCACAGCTGTGATCTATGTGAGTAACTGGTAAGAGTGATAGATATCATGCAAGAGTTAGAGTGGGTGAAATAAGTCTGGTTGGTGCTTCCTTCTTTTCTCTTTCTTCTCAGTATAAATGCTATTTGGCCATCTGTAGAGCTATTTAATTTGTTATTGACAAAGGGGAAGTGGAACTTTTCTCATGCTGTTTGACTGAAACCAATATTTCCAGCTTGGCCATTATCTAGAATCATTTCCACTTGACTTGCTTCCATTATGTTGATAACCTTGAAGAAAACTTCCACCAGCCATAGTCAAGTACCCTATTGAATCTCCCAAAAAACTACTGGCATGACACATTGACAGCAGCATGGATTTTGTCACGGATGAAAAACAAAACCCAAAATGAACCCCACCCCTTGCACTATCTTGGTACTAGCTAATTTAGGTTTTAGGTTCATAAAAACTGCATCATAAAATACGTGGTCCCTGCCTTTGGAGGGACCAGCTTACTCCCTGCCTTTGACACTTACTCTTTAATAGTGTCTAATTTAGAGTTTAGAAACATTGAAAGAATTATATGAATCACAGTTATTAAAACTGTTAAGTCAAAGTTTGCCTAAAACTGCCTCCTTAGATATTTTAAGTTCACTCTAAAGGTTTCTCTGTGCATTATGAACTATAACAAGTGGGAGTATAAACAGACAATAGCCTACACCTGTGCCAATCACCAAGTTTTGGCCAATCAGATGTAGCCAACTGTTTGGAGTGTATTCAAATAAGGCAAACGACAGCTGTAACCAATCTAGCTGTTTCTGTATCTTACTTCTTGTGTTTCCTGTGCATCACTTTCCTTTTTTTTTTTTTTTTGAGATGGAGTTTTGCTCTGTCCCAGGCTAGAGTACAGTGACACGCTCTTGGCTCACCGCAACCTCTTCCTCCCAGGTTCAAGCCATTCTCCTGCCTCAGCCTTCTGAGTAGCTGGGATTACAGGTGTGCACAGCCACACCCGGCTAATTTTTGTATTTTTAGTAAAGATGGAGTTTCTCCATATTGGCCAGGCTGGTCTCGAACTTCTGACCTTGTGATCTGCTGGCCTTCTCCCAAAGTGCTGGGATTATAGGCGTGAGCCACCACATCCAGCCTCTGTTCATAAATCTTCTTCCACTACATGGCTACACTGGAGTCTCCAAGCCTATTTGGCTCAGAAGGCTGCCCAATTGGCCAATTGCTCATTGCTCAATTAAACCCTTTTACATTTAATTTGGCTGAAGTTTTTCTTTTATTAAAACAATTGCTGGCATAATTTATTTCTAGTTCTGCTTTTCTTTATCATTCTTACTGTCTTGTACAGATAAGGAAACTGGGATCCTGGTGGAATGAGTGAAGCAGGGGAGGGAGATGCGGTGATTAGCCTTGGCCCCTAAGGAAGGGCTGGGGCCCTGTTGGAGCACAGTCTTTGGCTGATGAAAGTGGAGAAGGTGACAGAACACCTCACTCTGTGGCTAGAGACAGGGGCAGTGGGGCTAGTGTAATGGGCTGCCTGGCAGAAAACTCAGAAGGACCATAGGGACTGAATATAGATACTACCAGTGTTCTTACGGTTCTGACATTTCATTGTTTTCTAGTAAAAATACTTTCCTAAATAGGTAGAATACTTCCTCAAAGCACTTTTACATTGTTCCTCTGTAGTGGTTGATATCAGTTTTAGTTGCCAATCAGACTTACGAGACACAATAAGCTTTAATACTACATTTTTTTTGTAGTATAGAGGGGGTGGAAGGAAGGAGATACAGCCGCAGGGCATCTTCGGTTCTTCGGGAGGCCCAGCAGCTATCAGGCACACACCGTCTCTTTAGTCCCCTTGCCTGCATGGCATGTGAGTATCCTGCAGATGACTCCCCACCTTTATTTTATACCACTGTGCACAGGTAAGCCCAAGGCCTGTGTGCCAGCTCACAGATCCATTCCCCTGGATCAGGGCTTGCATAGCAAACACAACAATCATAGGGTAAATTCTACACTGATCCTAACTCTGCAGCTTCCAAAAAAACAATACTCTGAGAAGAGAGACTGGAGATCATTTTCCCAGGCAGGCTTGGCCAGCCCCCTGATGTTAACTCTCTTTCCTCACTTGCTGGAAACCAGGGGGCTGCAGTGTAAAAGAGCTGGGTCATTTTGTGAAAAATATCATTGGTTGCCTGGAAATCCCTGCTTTTCTGGATTGTCAGGTTAGTTGACCTAGGGCCTCATAACTTATTTTTAGAATCTGCAGAATGTCAGGAGATATTTGATATTTGCACCAGTCCACAACTTGCTGTAGCTTGGCATTCAGGATTGCCTGCTGGGGTAAGAGTAATGCCTGTGAGGAATGGGTGAAGGCTTGAGCCAGGGAGTGACTGGGCCAAGGCAGGCATCTTCCCAGTCCCCTCATCAGCAGTGAAATGGACCATCTTTGCAGACACGGGACTTGTTAACGGCATAGCAGCCCTGGATTAGCTATGACAGAGTCAGAGACTGAGCAGCACCAAATGGTATTCTACTGTGTTTGGTAGAGTATCTTTCACAGGGGCTCTGTAGTGACTCCCCCCACTGGAGGAAAGGAGCGTAGATAAGGGCGATGATGAGTTTATTCTTGCAGCTGCCAAAAAAAATCTAGACTATGTAGAAGAAAGCAAATGAACAGGGAAAAATGAATTCTTGGAATAAGGAGGAAGGAAGAATCAGGTAGAACTATTTAGGTGGCCGCAAAGACATGGGATTAAGTGGGAGGAAATTGACAGGGACTTCTGTGAAAGACTTGCTGACAAGTTACCAGAGGTTGGGGGGAAGTCTAATCTAGCACCAGCAGCGGCCACCACTAAGAAATTCTGTTACATCTGTTGCTTTATCCAAGTCTATGTAAGCCCAGTGGGCCAGGCTGGTGGCTCAGACCTGTAATCCCAGCACTTTGGGAGGCTAAGGTGGGAGGATAATGAAGTCAGGAGATAGAGACTATCCTGGCTAACATGGTGAAACCCCATCTCTACTAAAAACACAAAAAATTAGCTGGGCGTGGTGGCCTGTAATCCCAGCTACTTGGGAGGCTGAGGCTGGCGAATACCTTGAACCCAGGAGGCAGAGGTTGCAGTGAGCTGAGATCGCGCCACTGCACTGCAGCCTGGGTGCCTGGATGACAAAGCGAGGCTCCATCTCAAAAAAAAAAACAACAACAAAAAAAAAAAAATAAGAAAGAAATGTAAGCTCACTGATGCCAAAAGGGAATGAGGATGCAAAGTGCTGGCCCAGGTATTAAATTTACTCCTCTGTTAAAGCAGTTAAACCCAAAGCAGCTTGACTAGAAGGCCAAGATCTCCCTACCCAACCTCCAGCAGGGGATCTGAAGCCATATGCCCTGGGTAGAATTGAATAGACAGGGGCTGGAGAATGAAGCTTTTTAAGTTTCCTGGAGTTTGATGCACTGCTTTGTAATACATGCTGGAGAGAGGTGATATTAAGGGACCAAGAGTAAAGCTTGAGGGGCATTCTGAAGTCATCACAGAAGGTGCCAAAGTCACAGTAAGAGTTCATATAAGAAAAGAAGAATGGGCAAAACTTGCTGTAGTGGTATCGCCTTTACCTGTGTGTAAGTGGAATGGTTGTGTTGGGTGAATGAAGTCATGTAGCAAAATACAGGGCACAGCATGCACCAACTCTCTATGTCGTAAGTAAACAGTGTCTATTAAGTGATACCTAGAGAGCAGGCATGTTCCTTTGTCTCTCCCAAATATCACTCCCATTGAGCTACTGAGTCCAGAAATTTCATTTCCAGATATTCATTCCTTCGGTGTCTAGAACAGAGTCTCACTCTTAAAAAGGGTTCAATAAATACTCGCTTCTGTTAAAGAATGGAAGGTTAAAAGCTTGCCAAATAATGCTGGGCGCTACTATCAGTCATTTGCATTTTAAAGTAAATGTCTGTATTAGAAATAGTTTATGCCTATAAGCAGTAAAATACCCAACTAGTAATATAAGTAATATTAATAACTAATATTTATTGATCACTTAACTACGGTTTAAGAAATGTACTGTGTTTACATGTATTAACTTATTTGTCAAAACAACCTTGTTAAGTATTATTATTAACATTTTTAAATATGAAGAAATGAGTACCAAGAGGTTGAATAATTTGCTTAAGCTCACACAGCTGGTAAATTGCAGAGCCAGAATTCAAGTAGCTTATATAGCAGAGACTGGTATTTCACATGAGATATACAGAAAGTGGTGAATCTATGGTTGGCTCATTCAGGAGCTTTACCATACCAGGCACTGGGTTGGTGTTTCTAATATTCTCTTGATTCTTTTCTGGCTCACCAAATAGCTGCTGTTAATTCCAAGCATCACATCCCCCACACAATTATGTCCCAAGGAGGTGTTGGGGGGAATGTTGGGAAGAAGGCGTCAACAAAGAAAGAAAAGACTTGGGTGGGTAGATAGTTCATGTAAAAAATGCTCCCAGCTTTATGCCTATTAAAAATAGGGCTGGCTATGACTATAGTTAGCAGCCTAACTGTGCATGGATACTAAACCTCAATATGCAATACAAAGGTAGAAGAGAGTCCAGGCAGGAATGCAGAGGCTCTTGACGTATCACGTTACAGAGTACTCTCACAGCAGCTATTTCCTATAGTCATTTATGTGTCTGGTCTCTCTTGCCAGGCTGTGCACTTCTTGTGGATGGAGACTGAGACTGTCGCCTTTTATAGCCCCGACACGTGGTGGGCTCTGTTCTGTTCCTTTGAAGGGGCTCATTTCGAGGCAATGGGCTTTGTCTGCTCAATCACGAAGTTCTAGATTTTGCCTTATTCTGATATCCGTACTGAATGCATTGGTGACTCCTTTCTATTGTGGATAATAAAAGCTACAGTCCAACTGCTTTCTCTTTAAAAGAAAAGGAATTCATTCTCTTTAGCGTTAGATTGAATGGGTAACGTATTAATCTTAGCACATTCTGAATAGTCTCAACACAGCGTTGCATTAAAAAAGTATCAGGCTAATATCCAAAGAAATCCCTAGAAAAGCCATTTAGCTTTCACTGATGTCTTTCAACAAGGCTTCTGATGGAATGCCTTTATATGTAGCAAAATTGTCTAAAATCTGTTTCTCCTTTCTCTCCCAGCACCTTGCATGTCACAATGTGGCAGCTACCCCTAATATCTTCCCTTCTCTCTCTCAAAATTCCTTAAAGACTCAACTCATGCTAGCTTCTATCTGTCTCTTTCCCTCAGGCTCTATTCTACTCCTCCTACCCCCCAGACCTGTTCTTTCATTCTTTACCTCTTTTCATATGAATATAATCTCTCTGGGGCTTTTTCTATTTTCCTGATGGAGCACAATTAAGGAAGCAAGTGACTCTTCCTCCGTTTAATCTGGGGAAAAGTTACTCTTGCATCAGTATTTTTGATCTCCATCACAATGGAAAGGGAAATAAGACTACAGAAACATGACTTGACAAGCAAGAAAATGGCCCAAATCAACTGCTTTGCTATGCAGGCTTTTCAACAATTTCTTTTCTTGATCAAATTCCATAACATCTTTTAGTTTCAATGTTCTCATCTGTTAAATGAGTTCATAATTGGAGGTTATTGTGAGGGTTAAAGAATTGTTGTATGTAAAGAACAGCCCCAGGTAAACACTTAAAATTTATCACAAAAGTAGCCAGAAAAAGAACTAGAAATGAGCTCTTGGTTGGTTAGAAAATATTTGGAGCTTAGGCCTCTGGCTGGGCAACTTCGAGGAGGGTTCTGCATGAATTCAAGGTTTACAGTTCCCGCTGTGTTTACTTACAGCCTCCAGACAGGGTGCTTTCTATACTCAGTGGTGTGCTGGAATGGGCTTGCACTGACTTGCGAGCCCAACCATGCACATCTCTTCCCAACTCCACAGTCAGTGACCTCATACCTGTGGCTTGAAATTGGCCATGGTGGAAGTGTTTACACTAAGGAAATGGGCATGCTACAAAACAGTACTCCCCCTCAGCCCCCAGTTTAATATTTCTAGCACACCACTGTCTGTACCTCCTATTTTAGTTGGATTGGACTAGGTGTTGTCAAACTTTTTCTGGAAAGGGCTAGATAATAAATATTTTAGGCTTTAGGGACCATACTGTCTGGTGCAATACTCTACTTTGATGTTGCAGTATTAAAGTAATCATAGACAATATGTAAATGGGCGTGGCTTTGTTCTAATACCTTTAATTTGTAAAAAGTAAATGGAATGATTTGGCCAATGGGACACAGTTTGCCAATCTGTGATCTGGGTAGTTGCTGCAATTCCTTCTTCAATTGGTAACAAAGAGTAAATAAGAGCATCAGCTGTGCAATACAGGAGGCAGAGGCAACAAAACCAGAAGTATGAGAAGTAGAAATTTTCTTTCTTTTTTTTATTTAAAAAAATATTCGCTTTAAGGCATTAATTAAAAGCCCATAGCTAGCATTATACTTGATGGTGAGACTAGATGCTTTCTCCCTTAGATTAGACACAAAACATTGCCCTATCACAGATCTCTCTTTAATTCAAAGTGAAATATCCAAATAACAGCCAGAAATAGTGACAAAGAGTAAAGAGCAACATATAGAAATAACATGAGAATATACTCCATAATTAACTTTATATGATGTCAAATTTACACCAACTCTTTATTAGCAAAGAAAATGCACTTTTTTTATACCAAGAAAGAGAAGTTTTTCCTATAAGAATAAAAGATGGAATATATAAAATTGGTTTAGATATCCAGAACCCACCACATAATATGTGATGGTGAAGCAGCGTCATTGCATGAGGTAAATACCTGAAGTTCCATGCCAAGAAAATTAAGGACACAGACACACACACAAGGACTGAGATTAGGAGCAGAGGTTTAACCAGCAAAAGAAAAAGAAATGAGAATAGCTCTCTCTTGTGAGAGAGGGAGATGTCTGAAAGGGAAATCCGGCCTGTGGCATAGTGCACCGGATTTTATAGGCAGACTTGAAGAAGTGGAGTCTGATTTATGTAGGGACCACAGATTGGTTGTAACAGGTATGATGTTTACATAGCATGAGGGAAGGCTGGTTACCCAACTCTGATCTTACTATGCAAACGAGCTTTCCTCTTGGCTGGCACTATGTTGTCTGCTCCTTACTGTACACATGGCTGGCAAAGAGTTGGAAACATAGAGCCACCATTTTGAACATGTCTAGTCCCAGGTAGCCTTTTCTTATTGGCACAATGGCTAACATTCACCTCTGCAAGCTTCTAGCTTGCTTGTCTATGTCTGCAGCTTGGTTTTACAGGCTGCTCTTTGTTAGAAAAGAAAATGATTTGAAGGCTGCTTTTCATTAAAAGGAAAACCTTACTGGGGGACTCCTGTACCCTCACTATCTGCCTAAAAACTTTGTTCTTAACTCCTATATAATGGTTAATATTGACTGTGAGCTAGATTGGATTGAAGGATGCAAAGTATTGTTCCTGGGTGTGTCTATGAGGGTGTTGCCAAAGGAGATTAACATTTGACTCAGTGGATTGGGAAAAGCAGACCCATCCTCAATCTCGGTGGGTACAATCTAATTAGCTGCCAGTGTGGTCAGAATAAGAGCAGGCAGAAGAACGTTGACAGACTAGACTGGCTCAGTCTTCTGACCTCTGTTTTTCTCCTGTGCTAGATGCTTTCTGCCCTTAAACATCAGACTCCAGGTTCTTCAGTTTTGGGAATTTTGGACCCTCTACTACAGACTGAAAGCTACACTGTTGGCTTCCCTACTTTTGAGGTTTTGGGACTCCAACTGGCTTCCTTCTTCCTCAGCTTGCAGACAGTACTCCTTAATAAACTCCTCTTTATATATATACCTATCCTATTCTGTCCCTCTTGAGAACCCTAATAGATAAGATGAGTAAAAAAACTCCCAACAATAAACAAAGACTCAATTATCAGTGACCTATTAATCACAGAAGAATTAAATAACTATATAAAAATTTACCTATGTATTAGAAATACATTTTAATTTCATGCAAAAGATCAAAATATTGTATTTTTTGTTTATTTTAAAATTTTTTTTATTATACTTTAAATTCTGGGATACATGTGCAGAATATGCAGGTTTCTTACATAGGTATTCATGTGCAATGGTGGTTTGCTGCACCCATCAACCTGTCATCTCTCCTAATCCTATCCCTCTCCTTGCCCCCACCCTCTGACAGGCCCCAGTGTGTGATGTTCCCCTCCCTGTGCCCATATATTCTCATTGTTCAACTCTGACTTATGAGTGAGAGCATTCCTGTGTTAGTTTGCTGAGAATAATGGTTTCCAGCTTCATCCATGTCCCTGCAAAGGACATAAACTCATTCTTTTTTATGGCTGCATAGTATTCCATGGTATATATGTGCCACATTTTCTTTATCCAGTCTAACATTGGTAGGCATTTGGGTTGGTTGCAAGTCTTTGCTATTGTGAATAGTGCTGCAGTAAACATACATGTGCATGTGTCTTTATGGTTGAATGACTTACAATCCTTAGGGTATATACCCAGTAATGGAATTGCTGGGTCAGATGGTATTTGTGGTTCTAGATCCTTGAGGGCTCGCCACGCTGTCTTCCACAAGAGCTGAACTAATTTATGCTCCCACCAACAGTGTAAAAGTGTTCCTATTTCTCCACATGCTCTGTAGCATGTGTTTGTTTCCTGACTTTTTAATAATTGCCATTCTAACTGGCATGAGATGGCATCTCAATGTGGTTTTGATTTGCATTTCTCTAATGACCGGTGATGATGAGCTTTTTCTCCTATATGTTTGTTGTCTGCATAAATGTCTTCTTTTGAGAAGTGTCTGTTCATATCCTTTGCCGAATTTTTGATGGGGTTGTTGGTTTTTTCTTGTAAATTTGTTTAAGTTCCTTGTAGATTCTGGATATTAGCCCTTTGTCAGATGGATAGATTGCAAAAATTTTCTCCCATTCTGTAGCTTACCTGTTTACTCTGATGATAGTTTCTTTTGCTGTGCAGAAGCTCTTTAATTTAATCAGATCCCATTAGTCTGTTTTGGCTTTTGTTGCCATTTTTTTGTGTTTTAGTCATGAAGTCCTTTCCCATGCCTATGTCCTGAATGGTACTGCCTAGGTTTTATTCTAGGGTTTTCATGGTGTTAGTTAGGTATTACGTTTAAACCTTTAATCCATCTTAAGTTAATTTTTATATAAGGTGTAAGGAAGTGGTCCAGTTTTAGCTTTCTGCACATGGTTAACCAGTTTTCCCAACACTATTTACGAAATAGAAAATCCTTTCTCCATTGCTTGTTCAAAATATTTTAAAATGGTTAGGAAAAATGTTATCTTGTTACCTTAAACTTCATATGGAACCAGAAGAGAGCCTGCATAGCCAAGTTAATTCTAAGCAAAAAGAACAAAGTGGGAGGCATCACACTACTGGACTTCAAACTATACTACAAGGCTACAGTAATCAAAACAGCATGGTACTGGTACCAAAACAGAGATATAGACCAATGGAAAAGAACAGAGGCCTCGGAGGCAACACATCTACAACCATCCGATCTTTGACAAACCTCACAAAAACAAGCAATGGGGAAAGGATTCCCTATTTAATAAATGGTGTTGGGAAAACTGGCTAGCCATGTGCAGAAAGCAGAAACTGGACTCCTTCCTGACACCTTACACTACAATTAACTCCAGATGGATTAAAGACTTAAACATAAGACCTAAGACCATAAAAACCCTAGAAGAAAATCTAGGCAAAACCATTCAGCACATAGGCGTAGACAAGGACTTCATGACCAAAAACACCAAAAGCATTGGCAACAAAAGCCAAAATAGATAAATGGGACCTAATCAAACTCCAGAGCTTCTGCACAGCAAAAGAAACAGTCATTAGAGTGAATCGGCAACCAACAGAATGGGAAAAAAATTTTGCAGTCTACCCATCTGACAAAGGACTGATAACCAGAATCTACAAAGAACTGAAACAGATTTACAAGAAAAAACCAAACAAGCCCATTCAAAAGTGGGCGAAGGATATGAACAGACACTTTACAAAAGAAGACATACATGAGGCCAACAAACATATGAAAAAATGCTTATCATCACTGGTCATTAGAGAAATGCAAATCAAAACTACATTGAGATACCATCTCATGCCAGTTAGAATGGGGATCATTAAAAAATCTGGAGACAACAGATGCTGGAGAGGATGTGGAGAAATAGGAACACTGTTACACTGTTGGTGGGAGTGTAAATTAGTTCAACCATTGTGGAAGACAGTGTGGTGATTCCTCAAGGACCTAGAAATAGAAATTCCATTTGACCCAGCAATCCCATTACTGGGTGTATATCCAAAGGATTATAAATCGTTCTACTATAAGGACACATGCACACGAATGTTTATCGCAGCACAGTTTACAATAGCAAAGACCGGGAACCAACCCAAATGCCCATTGATGATAGACTAGACAGGGAAAATGTGGCACATATGCACCATGGAATATTATGCAGCCATCAAAAACGATGAGTTTGTGTCCTTTATAGGGACATGGATGAACCTGGAAACCATCATTCTCAGCAAACTGACACAAGAACAGAAAATCAAACACCGCATGTTCTCACTCATAGGCGGGTGTTGAACAATGCGAACACATGGACACAGGGAGGGGGAGCATCACACACTGGGGTCTGTCTGGGGTAAAAAGGGGAGGAACAGCGGGAGGTGGGGAGTTGGGGGAGAGATGGCATGGGGGAGAAATGCCAGATAAAGGTGATGGGGGAGGAAGGCAGCAAATCACACTGCCATGTGTGTACCTGTGCAACAATCTTGCATGTTCTTCACATGTACCCCAAAACCTAAAATGCAATAAAAAAAAAACCCCGCCCAAAGAAAAACAAACCCACCCAGAACATTACCTTTTAAACTCAGGGACTATTGCTTAAAAATACCTACAGAATTCTACTTAACCATAAAAAGGAACAAAATAATGACATTTCCAGCAATTTGGATGGAGTTGGAGACCATTATACTAAGTAAAGTAACTCAGGAATAGAAAACTAATTATTGTATGTTCCTACTTATAAGTGGAGCTAAGTTATGAGGACACTAAGGCATAAGAATAATATAATGGACTTTGGGGACCCTGGGGGGAAGGTTGGGAGGAGGAATAAAAGACTACGTATTGGGTACAGTGTACATTGCTTGGGTGACAGGTGCACCAAAATCTCAGAAATCACTATTAAAAAACTTATCCATGTAACCAAAACCACCTGTTCCCCCAAGACTATTGAAATAAAATATAAAATAAAATTTCATAGAACTCTTCAAAGGCTCTTTATTATGGTAAACAGCATGGGAGCTTCTCAAAAAATTAAAAATAGAACAGAGAGGTTGGTTAACAGGTACAAAATTACACTAGCTAGAAATGAGCTCAGGTGTTCTTCAGCACTGACGGGTGAATATGGTTAACTGTAATTTATTGTATATTTTCAAAAGGCTAAAAAAGAGGATTTTGAATCTTCCTTACACAAATAAATAATAAATATATGAGGTGATGGGTATGCTAATTACCCTGATTTTATCATTATACATTGTATACACATATCAAAATGTCACTCTGTATCCCATAAATATGTAGAATCATTATGTGATATGTAGAATCATTATGTGCTAACTAAAAATAGAAGGGGAAACAATTAAAAACAATCCCTACAGAATCCTCCTCTAGGAATTTTCTTAACTAATGCCACTTATCCAGCTTACCTGTCTCATTTCTTTACCAACGGATGCCCCTGGCATGCTGCATGGGGGAAACTAGTAGCCTCCACTCTCACAGATGATTTCTTACAAGAGTCAATTTTGTTGAACTTGTTCATGTCCTTTGTGCTTATTATTAGAAATATGCTATTTAAATATTACAAAAATGTCATGATACCAAAATATCATAAAAATATTATGAAAGTAAAGCAAACAGCATTTTTATTATTAAATAACTTAATGCAGATGAAAAATTTAAAGATGAATCATTACATAAATTATCTATTGGATAAGATGTAGGCAAAATCCTGTGAAAGACTACATTGTACTCAGGGCCTTTTGCAAGTGTCTTGATATTCTTGCTACACTTTCAGTGAAGCTAAACTATCAGTGATCAACATACATTCTGGGTGTGGTTTTCTTAGGAGTGGTGCAGAGCTATAATTAGAATTACCACCTAATGTCAGTCTCATTTTATCAGATAAGATAGCTTCTATTGTATTCAACTGAGCACAGGCAGCTTAGGGGACAAGGTAACATAAAAAGTACCTCTTTTCTTATCTCACACAATGAGTCTTCCTTCTCTTTCTGGTGGAAAGAATCACAATGGCCACTGGATGGCCATTTCATAGTACAGTGAACAATGAATTTATGCCATGCAGCAGAGAGACATTAACTTTCTTCAACCACCATGAATTCCAACTAAATGTTGGTTGAATGAATTAAGGCTGTACAAATAGGGAAATTTGTTCACAGTAAGGCCCAATTCCTGCACTGGATGACAATTATTTCAAGGAGATTACATTCTATTGGTATCAAGAGAATGAAAGTTGAAGATGCTTGAGTTGGCCAACTTTATCAGCAGATCCCTGGGAGGAGAGCTGCAGAATGTGATGGAGGGCAATATAGATTGTGGTATGATTTATTTTTTTACCATAAAAGTGGCAGAAAAACACTTCCTAGTCAAGTGGATACTATACAGTGTTACCATTGGTAGCGATCATCACCAAATCCTGGGCCATTCTATGTGTTGAATGATTACAGAATTTCAGAATTGGCCTATTTGATGCCACATAGTGGCCAAATAAAATATTCTCATTGGAGAACATTCAGAAAAATATAGAGATAATATAAAAATGACTTCTGACCTCACTACCTGGAATGACAACTATTAAAATGTTATTAGTCTTTACAGTCTTTTTTACTTTTTCTTTCTTTGTTTTTTTTTAACCATGTTCAGCTCATTTACTGGTCATTCTATAATGATTTCCGAACTGATGAGAGTAAAGTTTTATTCATTGTAGCTATTCCTAATACAAGGACATACCACTGGTTTCCTACCTTTAACCCTTATACCTACCTGCTATTTGCCATCCCTGAAACCCAGTCACTTTCTCTTCATGGTTCCTGCACTCCTGCACACAGCCCAGTTGTCTATTCCTTGCCTTACTTTTCCAGTCTACATTTCCAGATGTCTTTTTTTCATTCAGCTTATTTTGTATCACTAGATTGATTTATTCCTCCTGTCATACAAGTCGTATTCCATCCATCCTGTAATCCTTGTTAGGATCTGTAGAGTTGAGATCACGACCACTGTTTCCTCATATTCTTCTCTGTCTAAAACAGCTGACTACAGATGCTTAGGGTTCTCATTGCACTCGTTAGCCAAGAAGCTAGGAAATCAGGGAAGGTGGACGCTAACATTGAGGGCGGGGCCATTCTGTGGTCACCATTAGAAAAAGTATGACGTTGAAGACATTACAGGACAGGCACAACTTGAACTTCATCTCACACAGCTTTGAGTGTTGGATGAAGTTCATTTTTCCACCTTATGGTATTCATGTTTTATGTTGTCCTCCATAAGGGGATATTTAAGGGGAATGCGCATAGGAATGGGAGATCATGTTGTATTAGTTATTTGGTTGCAAGTTACAGAAAATGGTGCTGGTTACTTTAAGCAAAAATGAAATTCCTTAGAAAGAGATATCACAAGATTGACAGGAAGAATGAGGAACCAGGACTGAGAGTTGCAAGGTAAAAGGAGCTGCACTGGGTCTCCTTAGTAGAAGCTGTTCAGCAATTTCCCCACCTGGAGTCTGGGATAATTGAATTCCAGTGGTTCCTTTGGTGTTTGAGGGCCTTTCATAATTCAGAGTCCTGGGGAGAGAGAGGTTGACTGAGTTGAGCTTTGCTCTTGGCCACCCCCTGACTATCCTGGGAGGAAAGACTGAGATGCAAAAGCATCGGGGGACTCTGTTTCAGTAAGGGAGAAGCCAACCTGCTGTTAGAAGGAGGACATGAAGCCTGGGCATTCAAAGCATGCAACAGTAATTTTTTAACTGAACAATGGATAAGATAAAGAACATTAGCTTGAATTTGGCTCCATTCCTGAGGCAGCCTCTTGTGGTGGAAACAGCTGCCAACATAATATCATAAACGCAGCTAAAAGCAAAGGTGTTGGAGTCAGAAAAATCTGGTGAAAACCAGGCTCGATGACCTGTAAGTTGTGTGACCTGAAGCAAGTTATTTAACCCTTCTAAGCCTCAGCTTCTTACTTTTCAAGAATGGAGATGAATGCCTATTTCATAGATTTATGGTCAAGATTCAATGAAATAATTAGAACATGTGTAAAGTACTTTGTCATGAGTCTGATGCGTCCTTCGTGAGTACCAGCCATTATGATTAAAACATGTTTAGACTGTCAGCTCTGAAATCCGTCATCTCTTACTGCTTGTTTCCTCATCTATAAAATGAACAGCGGAACAGCAAGCTTTCTGAGCTGTTGCCCAGTTGACATTGTACACATGGACACACTTCTAGAAAAGCTTCATTAACGACCCCTTTATGAATAACTGTACAATTTATATAATACATAGTTTCCATGTCATATTAGGAAACACTTATTAGCATATAGCAGTCCCTGAATGAATGCCTTAAGGCCTTTCCCAAAAGCTTGCAGTCTGTTGCTACAGAATAGTTTTTGAAGGTTGGGAAACTAAATGACACGTATCCGGTGGTAGAAATGAAGGTAGGGCTTAGGGGCACACCACAGTACTATGTGAAAGGAAATTGTAAGAAACATAATTGTAATCAGCTTCCTGCCTAAGGATGTTAGGACCATTATGGCTTAGCTTAGTATTATGCATGTTAAGACATATCAATGTTTAAATCATCTCTCAATATACAGCAGCAACACATAGTGAAACCTTGTTAGAACGTTGCAATACCTTTCCTAACTGGATTCCCTGCTTCTCATCTCCATTTTGGGCAATTTCAGGCACAGACACCAGATTTTCTTCATAGATCTTTATCACATTCAATGGCTCTCAATTTTTATAGAATAGGTTATATAAGATTACAGAAATAAAATCGTACAGATACAGTGAACTATAATTTAGAATTTATTTCTTTTATAATTATATAAATATATTAAAAGAATTTTTTTTAATATACTCTACGTTCTGTGGTATGTGTGCAGAACATGCAGGTTTGTTACATAGTTATACACATATCATGGTGGTTTGCTGCCTCCATAACCCCATCATCTACATTAGATATTTCTCCTAATGCTATCCCTCCCCTATCCCCCTACCCCCTGCTATTCCTCCCCTAGTCCTCTCCCCCACAACAGGCCCTGATGTGTGATGTTCCTATCCCTGTGTCCACATGTTCTCATTGTTCAACACCCACTTGTGAGTGAGAACATACGTATAAATAAGTTTTTAATAGAATAAGTTCATTCCTTCAATCAGCACTTGTTAAGCTCCTACCCTGTTTCAGGACACTAGGTTCTTGGGATATAAGGATGTCTAGAGTACAGTCCCTTTTTTCCACAGTGTATCGGTTAGTGGAAGAATATATCTGAAAAAAACAATATGGCACTGTGTAAGCATTTTAATTTATGCACTGTGTCTTTGGTAACAGAGAAGAGAAAGCATTTATTTTTGCTTGAAGAGGACAGAAGAGGCTTCCAGTCTAGGCAAAGAAGAAGGAGGTGGGGAAAAGATGGGGAGAAGAGGAAAGATACAGGAGAAGGCAAGAAGGGGGAGGATGAGTATGGGGTGGGGAAGGATGACGATGAGGAGGAAGAAGATGATTTTCTAGAAAATAGAAAGCATAGTCATACAACTCCAAGGCATAGAAATGAACTAAAGCAACTGGGCATGGTGGTTTACGCCCATAATCCCACCACTTTGGGAGCCCAAGGTGGGCGGATCACTTGAGGTCAGGAGTTTGACCAGCCTGTACAAAATGACAAACTCTGTCTCTACTAAAAATATTTTAAAAAATTGCCAGTTGTGCTGGCATGTGCCTGTAATCCCAACTACTCAGGAGGCTGTGGTGGTAGAAGGGCTTGAACCCAGGAGGCGGAGGTGGCAGAGATCACATCACTGCACTCCAGACTGGGCAACAGAGTGAGACTCTCTTAAAGGAACAAAAGCATGCAGCATTGTGTCTTCAGGGATCTGCCGAGCATGCAGTGGCTGACCTGTGGGAGCGCAGGAGGGAGAGTGGAAGAGGGGGCAGGAAATGAGATTGGGGGTAGGTCAGATCCTGAGGGGATTTTATATGCCAAGCTAAGGCTTGGATTTTTAGAGATGATGAGGTGTTTAAGGAATAGTTGGACATGATTTCTTTACAGAAAAACCATTCTGAGGGCACTGGGAAGAATAGCTTGGAAGTACAGTGGACCAACTGAGAGATCAGTTGCGGCAAACTTGATGCAAGTGCTCATAATGACAACTACCAGAAGGGATTATACTGGAAAAACATAGCTCAGGAGCTTTGTAGTCAAAGCAAAAACAGATTATGCTGGAAAAACATAAATGTCCACTAATAGGCAATGGATATCTACATTGTAGTTAAATCATGTGGCAGAATATTACACAGCAGGCAAAAACGATTGAACTACATCTGTTTTTGTAGATGCAGTTCTACAAACTACAGAACATGGGTAAACTTCAAAAACAAGAAAACTCAAGTTAAAAAATCTGCAGAGTTGGACAGCATTTATGTAATTTAGAAACATACCTAAGATGCTATGAATATGTATCACACATGTGTCCATATGTAATAAAAACGTAGAAATAACAATATGAAAGATACATATAATAGTCCTGATGATGGTTACTTTTAAGAGTGAGGGTGTGTTCTGGGGTCAGTTAGTATAGTTCACTGTATCTGTACTATTTTATTTCTTTAAAAAATACCCAGTGATTTGAAACAAATACGGTAAAATAAAATATATTAAACATTGGGTACACAGTTGCCATTATGTTTATACTTTTTATGTTTGTAGCTTTTCACTCCCTAAAAAGAAGTTAAACTTTACAAATGTTCTGTACAGTAGATTCCCCGTAATTGTCCCCATTTTATAGATAAGGCAAGAGTAGTTAACTATATTTGTCTCAGTCCCACAGCTAGGAAGTTGTGGAGCTGAGATTTGAACCTGTGTTTTGGCTATGGAGCCTACAGTTTTAGCCAATGCTGTAAATATATCTTTTCTTATGATTAAAAGCAATACCAGCTGCATTGTGAAAGAAATGAATTAGAAACTTACAGAAGCGTATAAAATGATAAATCAAATTCTACTTCATCATTCTCCCCCATCCATGACATTACTCATAATGTTGACTTCTCATAAGGGGAGACTTCGTGCAACCATTTTTGACTTTAGTTTATTTTGTAATTACTAAATTTTGAAAATGATCAAACGTCACTAAAAGAAAGATGATGTGAAAATTATCACACCCTGACTTTCTTCTCTTTCCTTCCCTTTACAGCTCTTCATAATCTATGACCTTCTCTCTCTCATTTTTTTTTTTTTTTTTGAGATGGAGCCTTGCTCTGTCACCCAGGCTGGAGTGCAGTGGTATAATCTCAGCTCACTGCAACCTCTGCCTCCTAGGTTCAAGCAATTCTCCTGCCTCAGCCTCCCCAGTAGTTAGGACCACAGGTGTGTGCCATCAGGCTTGGCTAATTTTTGTATTCTTAGTAGAGACGGGCTTTCACCATGTTGACCAGGCTGGTCTTGAACTCCTGACCTCAGGTAATCCACCTGCCTCGGTCTCCCAAAGTGCTGGGATTATAGGCATGAGCCACTGCACCTGGCTGACCTTCTTTCAAATATATTGATACATTAATTATTTTATATTATCAAGGGTTGTAACATTGTTTTGTAATTATATATTTTTAATGCTTTAATAAGTCACTCTAAAGCTAGGAAATGAATTAAGAGCATTACATTAGTATGATATGTAAATATTATTCAGCATAGAACAAAAATGATTTGATTCATGGAGCAGGAAACATGCTATTTTACTAAACCTGTGCAGCTAGTTAGAAGAGAAAATCTTGAAACAATTAAGGGCAATAAATTATCTTATATTCCGTCAACAGCTCTGGCAACATTTTATTAAACTGGATCCTTGGAGGGTGCGGCTCTTGTTTACTGTTGTTAGAACTCAGCTTAGGTTATTTGCTGCTCAGAATGAGAGGAAAAATTTCTCTCTTCAGGCATATATGATAGGATTTTAATTAAATCATCAGCAAGCACAAGTCACCAATATGGTTGAGGTGATGTTTAGTGATTTGTTTCTTTTATTTCCCCCATGCCAAGTGAAGGAGAGCCTAGAAAAAAATCGGGATCATTGTCTTTATTGGTTAAACTGACTATAGTAGTGTAACCAATTATCACATCTGACCATATCACAACAAAAGTTATTTTGAATGCTAAATCATGAATTTTTATTAAACTATGCCCATTAAGTTTATATGCTTACACAGCACCATAAATTCAGCTCATTAAAGTCGTGCACATGCACATGAAATCTATCCTCTTTGTCTCTTATCAATGAAGCCAATTATATTTATGAGTTTGCCTTGTAGTTTTACATGGAATCTTATCCTTTCCTGATTTCTTACTTCAGATATTATTTCCCACCTTTACCCTTGTTCCTGCAGTACAGTGTGTTAAACTTTTCCTTTCATGTGAGTCCTGCTCGAATTCCTCTCTCCCCAGAAGCCTTTGTCAAAATATGTTCAGCCTTTTGTGCCTGTATCCTTCGCTGACCTCATAATCCAAGCCTTTTATCCAACTGACCTTCTCTGTTTGTCATTGACAACCAGGCCTGTAACACATCCCACCATTCTAGTGAATACATTTGTCCCTTGTGAATTTAGAGAGTCTTCATTCATTCATTATATCATAGGCTCACTCAAGGAATCATTATTTATTAAGAAAATGCTCTGTGCTACATTAAGGTCTGGGGGATAAAAAAAGAAAGTCTAAGACATAATTTCTACCTATAGTGGACTGATTGAATACCCAAAAGGCAGGCCTCCCTGCAACCTTGGAATGTGGCTTTATTTGGAATAAAGGTCTTTCCAGATTTAATTCAGGTAAGTCTCTCAAGAGGAAATAATCTTGGATTAAGGAAGGCTCTAAATCCAATGACAAGTGTCCTTATAAAAGACAGAAAAGGAGAAGACATGGGGTCACAGAAGAGGACACCACGTGGAGACAAAAGCAGAGACTGGAGGGATGCTGCCACAAGCCAAGGAATGCCAGGAGCAGCAGCAGCTGAAGGAAGCCAGGAGGGATTATTTTCCACTAGAGCCTTTAGAGGGAGTGTGGACTGATGATGCTTTGATTTCAGACTTCTGGCCTCCAGAACTGTGAGAGAATAAATTTCTATGGATTTAAGCCGTCAAGTTTGTGGTCATTTGTTATGGCAAACCTGGTAACTTAAGACCACACCTATACCTTATGTAGTCTATGAGAGAAGACAGATTTACCC
This sequence comes from Ateles fusciceps, assembly GCA_036589455.1. Classification (NCBI taxonomy): domain Eukaryota; kingdom Metazoa; phylum Chordata; class Mammalia; order Primates; family Atelidae; genus Ateles; species Ateles fusciceps. Next base: position 2,741,145 of record JAZHEH010001361.1, read on the forward strand.
ATAACTAACAAATATAGTAAAGAAGTAAGAGCTATATTCATTCATTCAACAAGTGTTCATTGACCAACTACTATGTGCCAAGCACTGGGGACACTTCAGTGAACAGTACACGCTAATATCTCTACTCTCAGGGAGCTTACATTCTAATGTGGAGGAGACAGATACAAAACCAAACCAACCGACCAAACAAGCAAACTGTATGGCAAATTCTATGAGGAAAGTTCTGTTAAGAAAAATAAAGCAGAAAAAGAGAGAGAAGAAGAGAAGTTTTGGGAGAGGAGTGTTGTCATTTTAAAAGAGGTGACCAGAAAACTTTTCACTCAAAATGTAACATTTGCACAAAGACCTAAAGGGCAGATAGGAGCAAACCATTTGAATATATTCTGGGGACGAGGGAGAATATTGAGAACAGGAGGTACAATGGCCCTGAGGCAGCAACTGCAATGGGGCATATATGGTTAGCATGAAGTAAGCAAGGGAGAAAGTAGCAGGTGGAAGGATCAGACATGGGTGATGATGATCATGGAAGGCCTTAAAGCCGCAGCAGAGACTTTGGCTTTTACTCTTGAATTTGATGAGAAGTCATGAGAAAGTTTTGAACAGAGAAGTTACATGATACAACATATATTTATTTTGCAAATTTTTCCTTGAATACCACATACATGATATATATGTCATAGAAAAATATACACATATAAATATATTAATATAAGTATAGTATATATAATATATGTTCATAAGTATATATGATACTCTTTCCCCCTCCCTCCCTCCCTCTTTTTCTTCCTCCTGTGCTATTAATTAAAATAACAATTTCACAGTTAATAATGGTCTGTTTCATAACTCTTGCCCTGTTTTATATCACATGAGCTTAATTTACATTATTCAATAGAAAATATGTAGCATCTACTATTTGCCAGAAAATATTTTGGAGGTTTACAAGTGATTAAGATACAGTGCTCAAGGTTATTTAATTTTTACTTGTTTTGATTTCCTGTCATTTAAAAAATGTTCTTCAAGGGCGGTGTGCAGGTTGAGTATCCCTCATCTGAAAGCTTGGGACCAGAAGTGTTTTAGATTTCAGGTTTCTCCAGATTTTGGAATATTTGCATATACATAATGAGATATTTTGGGAATGGGACCCAGGTCTAAACATTTATGTTTTATATAGAGACCTTATGCTCATAGCCCGATGATAATTTTTATAATATTTTAAATAATTTGTGCATGAATCAAAGTTTTGATGGTGTTTTGAGTGTGACCTGTTATACGAGGTCAGGTGTAGAATTTTCCACTTGTGGCATCTTACAGGAGTTGGAAAAAGTTCTGGGTTTTGGAGACTTTTTCATTAGAATGCTTAACCTATACGTTATTCCACTGTCTCTCTCAGCACAATGCCTTTCCCATACTAGGTATTCAGTAAATACTTTTTGACCCCGATGACCTATGTAACTGTGAGATGAGTTGTTTACATTTTTATCCTGAGTGCCAGTGTTATTTATAAGCTTCCCAAATAAATAGATCACTGGAGATTAAAAACGTTTTTTAATTTTGAGGGTATTTGTGTGTTTATGTTAATGGGATAATAAAACATTCAAGGCCTGTCATATTTGTTTCCTTTTACTGCTGTGACAAATTACCACAATGTTTTTCTGTAATAAATTTTATTAATTGTGAAAGTGGCAATTTTCTTATTCATTCAAATGCATTTTCTTTTTACTTTTATTTTACGTATTTCTTTATTTTTAATTCAATTTGTAAGTTCTGGGATACATGTTTAGGAAATGCAGGTTTGTTATATAGGTAAACATGTGCCATGGTGGTTTGCTGTACCTATAAACCCATCACCTAGATATTAAGCCCAGCATTCATTAGCTGTGCTTCCTGATGCTGTCCCTCCCTCTGTACTCCCTGACAGGCCCCAGTGTATGTTGTTCCCCTTTCTGTGTCCGTGTGTTATAATTATTCACCTCCCACTTATAAATGAGAACATGTAGGGTTTGGTTTTCTGTTCCTGTGTTAGTTTGCTGAGGATAATGGCTTCCAGCTCCATCTATGTCCCTGCAAAAGACATGATCTCATTCCTTTTTATGGCTGCACAGTACTCCATGGTGTATATGTACCTCATTTTCTTTATCTGGTCCATCATTGATGAGCATTTGGGTTGATTTCATGTCTTTGCTATTGTGAATCATGCTGCAGTGAACATATACATGCATGTATCTTTATAATAGAATGATTCATATTCCTTTAGGCATAGAACCAGTAATGGGATTCCTGGGTCAGATGATATTTCTGGTTCTAGGTCTTAGAGGAGTCCCCACATTGTCTTCCACAATAAACTACCACACATTTACAGATTTATTTCTGTAAATAAAACAATACAGATTTATTTCTTAACAGTTCTGGAGATCGGAGGTTTCAAGTCAGTTTCACTGGGCTAAAGTCAAGGTTTTGGCAGGGCTGGTTCCTTCTGGAAGGTCTGAGGGGGAGAATCCATTCTCTTGCCCTTTTCAGTTTCTAGTGGCCCCCTGTATTCCTTGTCTCATGGCTCCTTCCTCTGTCTTCAAAGTGCAGCCCTCTGCTGCTGTCATCGTGTCACTGTCTCCTCTTTGGCATCTCTGCCTTCTGCGTAGAAGGACCCTGTGATTACATCATTGGGCCCACCTGGATAATAGAGGACCATTATTCCCTTTCAGGATTCTTAAACACACCTGCAAAATCATTTTGCCGTATGAGAGAATGTTAGGATGTGAACATCTTGTTGGGAGGGGGTGGGATTTTTCAGCCTACCACGTTTGGCTAATGTAAATTCAAACAAAAAGGCAAGATTGAAGGAAAAGTAGCCTGACATAAGGCTCACTCTTCCATGCAGTACTCTGAAGGACAAATGAATCTACAGATAAGCAAATGTGGGAAAACCATGAGGGTTGCAGAGGGCTCATCTGCTAAGTAGTCAGTGGCATTTGGTGATTTATGATGATTAATTACAATCCCCAAAGGCTGTCCCAGATGTAAAGACCTCATAAAGCCAGAGATGGCGTCAATGTTTTATTAGTTTTCATGATGGAGGCACCTTAAACGGATGTGGCCTAATTGTCCATTTTTCATCTATTTCTGTTTAACAACTGGGGGCTTGCATGCATGTTTGTCAAACCTCTCTATACACATGAGAGTTCTTTTCTTGAAAAGTTTTATGTACTAATTTTTGAAAAATTAATCCTTATTTGAATGAACCCTCTTAACTCTTAAGAATTGTAAAGCAAATCTTTCTAAGTGAATTATGAAGATTACTTAAGGAGGGCTCATATGATGTTCTGAATAAAAGGTATTTTAGGAAAAATCTGTTTTTTTTTTTTATTAAAAATTCAGATTAAAAGCTAGCATTTTCTAAACAGTGCACTCTATGGCAGGTTTGTGGATACAGTGTCCTATGTGGTAGAACTTGTCAGATATTAGGCAGACACGATGCAGGAGAATCCATTACTATGTCATTTGTGATAATGAAACACAATCTTCTCCTATTCAGAGGACACATACTTCAGAGGTAACACATTCAGGCACTGCTGTCTTAAAGAGAAGGTGACTTCCTTCTTGACCAGAGGTGCTGGGCATTGAGAAATTCTTGAGATCTAAGGAAGAAAAAATGCCACAGAAGATGGGTGTGAGTTGATGCGGATGCAGGAGGACTGAGCACTAACTTCATCTGCTGTCCAGGCCTGGTGCAGATAGCAGCTGACACCCTAGCTGGGGAAGGAAGAAGGAATCAAGGAACTTGACTAAATCCCCTAATATCTTGCTGGTATGCATAGCCTTAAATTTAAGATGTCCATGGAATAACCTCTCAGAGTCACTCACTCATTTATTCCCAGCTGGCAAATATGACTGAAAAAAAAAAATCTCTCCACACAGCTCAAGCTCGTTTCTTGCTGAGCCTCCTAAGGATGAATAATTTGTGTAGTTCTTTCTTCCTTTCTTCCCTTCATTTCTCTGTCAGAAAGCTTATTAACGTATGTATATTCCTGGCTTTTCTGCTATATGAATGATTCAGAAACAAATTAAAATGTCAAGTTCTCCATGGCTTCCTGGTAATATTAAAATCTACCAGTTTCTATTAAATTTCCATCAAATAGGATTATTCAGAGACAAAAGATCAATTAATCCCTGTTCTTCTGCTCCCAAAAACACTGATCACAGGAGACCCAGCAATGGGAGCTCTTATTTAATCAGCAGAGTCAATGGAACCCTGGAACATGGGGGGGGGGAAATGAGACCCAGACATAAAGACTTGAGCCATGCCCTCTGTATCGACTCCACATATTATATGAGAAAGGGCAGTTCAGAAGGTTTGATAGATACTCACTCAAGTATGCCATTTCATAAGGAAGAAGAAGTTACTTCCAGATTTGAGTGAAGAGCTTTGGAAGAAATACATGACTTTATTTTATGCGACATAGGCTACCTTTATAGAAAGAGTAACCACCCCTTTTATATCAGGACTAATATAAAAGAAAAAGACTTTTTCATCATTACTTCCAACTACTCCCTTGGCACTTTTATAAGGAGAGCTGGGCAGTTATTGTTTCCGTCTCAAGATAAACGTAAGGAGAAGTATCAATAAAAAAGTAATTATCATAATAATCATTATAGTAACCCAAACCAAAATAATAACAATGAAAGTAATAATCATAAAAAACATTATTACATCTTTCTTCTTTAGGTCTTTCACCCACTGAATCTTTTTAATGTGTAGGAGCTGTGGGTTTTCATCCATTCTGCCTTAAGCAGTAATTGCATTTGATTCGGCCTGCACAATTTTACCCATAATATTAGAAACAGAAGAGAGTTGGGCAGTGTGCTTATTATTGGTTATTATTAAAGATGGGGGATCAGTGCCTTATCATGGGGGAGCCATGAGTCTGTCACAAACAACTTCCTTTCACTCACTTTCAGACTGCTGTGATATTCAATTCAACTCTGATTTAAACCTAAAGTCTGGCTATTTTTAACTGAGGAAAAACACTTATTGGTCTCTCTTTCTTAGGCTGTAATTTTGGCTTCTTTTGTGGCGTATTCTGTTAGTTTCACCCCCTGCATTCAGTAAGTATCCTAATCAGAATAGAATCTCTGCCACATCCAGAAGGAAATGTATCTTTGTAATAGAAATATCAACGATTTCCCCTTCTTTGGATGGGCCCTGGTTTGCAAGGGTGCCTGTCCCTGGAACATAGGCCCTGTGGCCCTTGCTGATTGGTTTTGGGTGTAGGTATCTGAAAGAAGTGCTGCCAATCCTGTACTTCTGTGGATTTTCATATGGTCACCAAGGGGAGACCCTCTCTGGCAGTGAGAGCCACAGGAGCTCAGATGGCTGTGCTCTCATCAATGGGGGAGGAAGCTCGTCTCCAGGAGAGATGGAAGCAGATCTGCAAAACACGGACAGTGAGAGCCCAGGCAGCTTTCAAGATGTCTCTGAGGCTCAGCTTTACTCCACCCTTCCTGCGTCCTACAAGATTTTCTCATATACCTTGGACAAATTCCTTTTTTTTCCAAGTTAGTTTGATTTGGAAATTTTTTCTTTGTAAGTTGATGAATCTTAATGAATTGAGTCTTACTCAGGTAGCGGTTCACACAATCATAGGATCAAAAGGTCTGGTGATGTCGTGAGTAGGAACTAGCACTTGTGAATGTCTTACTGCTTTGGTAGTTTAGAGGACAGTCAAGGTTATATGTATGATTAAACATGATTTGTACTTGCACACATTCTAACATGCTTTCTTGAGGATGAGAGAGGAAGTGGAGTTATGGTAGGTGCCTGGGAGTTGTGTGGATTCTGTGAAATGTGTCATGCATCTGGAAGATGTGGTCTTGTTGATGTCCATTGCCATAAGTTTGCCGAGTGCTGGATCTGGGCTCCAGAATTTTCATCCAATTTGTCCATTGGATCTACTTGGTTAGGGCATCCATCTTTAGAGATGTATAAAATGTTCTTTAAGCTCTCAGTTTTATAAAGCCAATAGTATATAATGAAATGTTTTGGGAAGAGTTCCTCTTTGAGCACAAGAGTGTTTATTCTTGGGAATCAGGCTGATCTTGGTTTGTGTAATGGGCTGGAGTGGTATGCTTGCAAGGAGCGTTTACAGTGGAAACTGAGATCATTGTAAGGAAAGGAACAGTCAGGATGAGCCCAATAACAAGGTGTCAGTGGTCTGAGAGGAGGGGCTAAGGGCCACACAGTGTGGTAGTCTGGTCCCCATGGCCTCTTGTACTACAGAGTGGTTCTATACATACAAAGGAAGAAAATATAATACCAAAAGTTCCCCAAATAACCTAGGATTTTAGAGGCTCCTTTCCCACACAAGAAATTCTGTAAGACATTTTTTTTTTTTTCAGGTCAGGTTTCCTTTGGTTCCCTTTTTTTTTCTTTTTTTTTTTAATATATATTTTATTGCACTTTAGGTTCTGGGGTACATGTGCAGATCATGCAGGATTGTTGCATAGGTACTTACATGGCAATGTGGTTTGCTGCTTCCATCCCCCCTGTCACCTATATCTGGCATTTCTCCCCATGTTATCCCTCCCCCAACCTCCCTGCCCACTGCTGTCCCTCCCTTATCCTCAACAGACCCCAGTGTGTGATGCTCTCCTCCCTGTGTCCATGTGTTCTCATTGTTCCCTTTTAAAATCCAGAAGAGGAAGAGAGGCTTTTTCTTTTCTTTCATATGGAAGACAACCTGGCTGTGGTATTTTGAGGACTCTGGAAGACAGGGATGCTCCTGTGTTTCTTAGTCCTGTGTTTCAGGGGATGATGAGATTCAGCACATTGCAGCAAATCCCATATATCTTCTGGGAACTACAGGAAATAGCTGGGAAAGACCTTGAGAGGGGTTGGAGGTCTTGTTAGGTGGGTGGCTCAACAGTCAGATGGGGGGAAAATAGCTACTGCTTTATTGAGTGCTTGTCATTCACCCAAGTGACATGTGTGTTTCATAACTTCCCATCCACCAAAATGCAAATTAAAATACTAGGGGTTGATATTTTTCTCCTGTCTTTTGGCTAGCCTGTGTTCTCAAATAAGGGTAGGCTAAAGCTCTTTTCCTCTTGAGGGAAACAGGGAAAGTGGAGGAGAGGCTAATGCTAGGTTAGAAAATAGAAGACAACCTTGGCTCAGGAAGTAGGAAGGCAGAGACCCAAGTGCTCTTTCAGCCTAGTTTCTCCACAAATGACAAAGTAGGTACCAGCTAACTCTTTGTCTTGGAAATCCTCGTTATACATAGAACTCAGAATTATCTCTGTTAGTATACAAACCAGAGAAAACATTTGCCATCCAGTGCTAACAAGCTGTAGCCAGGATAGAGATGGATTTGAGTTTCATGGCTGGACTCCTAAGGCTAGCAGCTAGCTAGTTGCACAGGCTAGCCCTATCATTTGAGTACCCTTTCAACATGACATATTTATATGCCCAGTTGAACTTTGGGGACCCTATTTATTACATTATGGTGGAGTTTTAATCTTCTCTACAGTTCTGTGAAGTAGTTACTACTTTTATTCCCATTTTACCAGCATGAAATTCTAAGATTAAGTAATTTGCTCAAAATCTCAAAGCTAGCAAATATACACTTAGACACTCTAAGACCATAATGTGTTATTTTAAAGCAATTCTTTATTAATGAGTAATACACATATAGAAAAATATACTCTTCCTAAGTGTACAAGTTGATAAACTTTCATAAACTGAATATCATGTGTAATGAGCTCCCAGATGAAAAAACAGATCACTACCAGCATCCTGGAAGCCCTCTCATGCCCCTTTCTAGTCACCATCCCTGACAAGGGCAACTGTTCTCTTGACTTGTAATTGCATGAAGTACTTTGACAGTTTTTGTACTTCGACAGTTTTTGTACTTCATATAAATGGAATTTTACCATATTCTCTTCTATGTCTGGCTTCTTTTATTCAGCACTGAAAATCACTCATGCTCTTGCATGTTACAGTGACATCCATGCTGCTTTAGTTGGTTCATGCCTGTTTCTGTAGTGTTCAGTTGTTTGAATATACTCTGTTTGTTACGCCATTGGTGGGCATTTGTATAGTTTCAGGTTTGGACACTGATGAGAGTACTGCTATGAATATCCTAACATATACGTTTTGATAAATACACATTTCTGTGGGCATTTACCTGGGAGTGGAGTTGCTGTGTTATACATAGTCCATGTATGTTTATGTTCATCTTCAGTAGGTACTGGCAATCAGCAACCAGTTTTCCAAAGTGGTTGAACCAATTTACTCTCCTACCAGCAGTGTGTGAAAACAATGGTTGCTTCATATTCTAGTCAGCACTTGGTATTTTCTGTCTCTTTCATTATACACATTTCATTTGGTGGATGTGGAACAGTAGACATCATGTTGTAGTTGATTTTAATTTTCTTTTCCCTGTACATTTTCATTTTCATTTGTTGGTGATTCTATAGTCACTTTTATGAAGATTCTGATCTAATCTTCTGTTCTTTTCCCTATTGTGTTATCTCTTCTTATTACCACTGTGCAAGAGTTATCTATAAATCGTGGATGTGAATTCTTTGTTGGATATGTATTGTGAATATATTCTTCCCTTCTTTGGATTGTCTTTCATTTTCTTATGGTGTCCTATGAAGACTCTATGAAGAATGGACATGTACGAAACTTTAACACAGATTAGTTTATTTTTTTTAATGGCTAGCAACTTTTGCTATCACTTGCGGAAGTTTTTGCCTAACCCATGGTCATGAAGGTGTTTTCTTCTGTTTACTGTTTACATTTTACATTTTGATTTGTAATATATCTGGACTTGATTTGGATGCATGGTGTAAAATTGGGAATAAAGGTACATTTTTTTTCTGTACGAATATTCAGTTGGTCCAGCACCATTTTTTGAAAGGTCCATATTTTCCCCATAGCACTGTAGTGTCACTTTTCTCATAAATCAGATAACCTTACAAGTGTAAGTTTGTTTTGGACTCTACTCTGTTTTGTTGGTAAGATAGTCTGCTTGTCCATAGACTATCCTGTTCACCACTGTGCTGTTGTATGAACCAACTTATATTTGCCAGGTTTGTGTGACCTGGAGAAATATGGATTACAAACAGTGTTTTAAATATTGTCTTATAAATTCATTTGCATATAATAAAGTAAAAATAATATATAAGGTGATATATTATTATTAAATTCATTTTCATCTTTTCCCACTAAATAAATCATACTTTATTTCATTCGTTTAAGAGAAGTATCTGCATTCTAATTCTTCCTGAGTTTTCTCTTATTTTCAAGGGGTTTCCAATCATCTGCGAGTTACCTTCTTTCTTTTCATTTTGCTCCAAATTTAACTCACTTCTGGGTTGCAATGGACACAAAATTCTCAGAAACCATATTTATTTGTTGAAAGGTACATTTTAACTATAGAAAGTTTATTAACTTTATTTCTGAATTTTCCAGTTTGCTACTGCACAGATCTCTGCGACGCTGAAATGCTGAACACTGCATCAGTGAGCTTCTTGAAAAATGCCTGATGCAGGTTACTCAGGCCTTAAAAGAATTTCTCACCTTATTTTCTGTGATTTATCAGTAGGAGGGGTTATATAGATAATTTTTGCTTTTGATGGGAAGTAGAAAACTTCTAGTTTGATGATTAACTGAAAACATCGCCCATTTTGCAAAGTCATTGACTAATCATTGCATTGTTAAAACTTCTCTTTTCTCCCACTCCCATCTATAGCAGCCTGCAATCTTCCTGATAACTATTTACTTATTTGGGTGTTACTCTTGGAAGTGCATTCCATATAATATGAAAAAGAATAAAAGCAGCTCCTCATTTTACATGTATAGTTTAAGGATAAGTAAAATTAAGAGATGGCAAGATGTGAACAAACCTTAAATGAGCTTCTTCCCTCCTACCTTCTTTCTGAAGACATTCTTTGCAAAAGAACATAATGAATCTTTATACTGTCTCCTTTCAAATTGCAAATGTCAATGAGATAAAGGTGACTAACACCAGAATTTAACTTGGATCAAAATTTTTAAAAAATTAATGCTTCTGTAAGGCTTAGTTATAATTTAAAGTGGCCATCAGGTACTATTCTTCTGCTTTCAGCAAGACATTGTGATGGGTTCTGTTTTTGAGGGGGCCTCAAGTATTGATATAATAATTTGTATAATTATTTAAAGTATGATTTCTTTTATGGGCAGCTAATGACATATAAGTGGAAGGATAATGTGAAATTTCTCCAATACCTCTTTTCAAAGGGAAAGCCCTTAACCTATGGCTAGGATCTTGGATGTGCTGGCAGCTATCTTGTTACTATGAAGATGAAGGACAGATTTTGGGGAGTTGGAATGGAGAGTTAGAAAAGCCTAGGTCCTAACCATATCAGTTCAGGACTGCTACTTCTAGAAATCCATCTCTGTTTTGTTCAGGCCACTTCTTTGGGTTTTTCAGTTATATGCAACTGATCCTTACCTTAATAGAAATACTATTTTAATATGGATTTAGACTGGACTGTTTCTGACAATATTTTTTTTTTCTTTAGGAGGTATGGGTCCCTTGTATGTGTGTGTGTTCTTGCACATACTTTGTTCAATACTTACCTACCACAAGGTTATAAGAAGAATGATGATAAATATAAACATCTCTGGCAGAGAGATCTTGAATGGTGCTAGACTTGGGGTAACAAAACCTACTTGGATTCTTTAGCTGAAGCCTTTCATGATGTTATTCTCGATTAATTAACTTAGGCTTAGGAAAAGGTAGGGTTGAAGGCTACTTTTGCTTTAGAATCCCCCCCTGGGGAGAGAGGACACATACTAAAACAAGGCTATCTCCCTTGAGTAGAAGATTGAATTTTCTAAGTGCAGCAGTGGATCGAGATGTGCACTGGAGAAAAATGAAGACTGGATATGTTTCAGAGAGCAGGAGAGGAGGCTGGTTCCTGAGATAGGGTTGTGAGTATGTCTGTCTGTGGCAGCTGAGGAAAGTTCTGGCTTTATGCGTTTTTAAATTTGCATTTTCTTAGGATTACAGCACTGAAGTTTTACGTTTTTATCGTCTGCTTTGCAATTTGTCTGGTTGCCCATAGGTTCTCAGCACCTAAAACTTGTTATGCAAAACCTCATGTTGTTGTGGTTGAAGGGAATTAAGAGAATAGCCCATAAGGGAAAGGATGAGCTTCCCGTATCAGCCCTCAAGTGAGGTCAGCACCATCAAGGATAAGGGTAGTTTAAAGATTTAAGATCTATCATGACGCTAGCAGATGCCCAAGGAGGGGCTGAAGGGGATGGGAAGAAACCCTGCTTAGCCAGTGATTTGGGTGGATAGGAGAAAAGTCTCATTTGCTCCCAGATTCCTTTTTCTCAATTTACAAAAGAAAGTCAAACCTCTTAAATATTCAGATGTTACCATCATGTATTGCTTGGTGCATTGCCCTTGGATTTACAAACTTTTAGGTCAGACAAAGGTATAATTTGAAATCCTGATGTAGGTGTTGGGAGAATGGATATTCCAATGGCTGATAACAGAGTATAAGTTGGCAACTAATTCTTTGCTTTCAAAAGCATTGAATGAAAGCTTATTTGAAATGTCCACCAATAATTGTTGAAACCGAATTTGGATGATAACATTACTGTGTTATTTTGGCCAGTATCTAGCAAGGAGTTTAAAATATTGAGTGAAATTGTTATAAGAGAACTCCTTTCATTCTCTTCTACTTATTTTTTTGCAAATCTTAGCCTGAGTTCTCAAAAATACAAAGCCAAAACCAAAGCTCACAGCTTCTAATATTGTATTTGGGTGGGTGAATGGGTGAATTCCAGATGATTGAGAGTGAGGAACAAAGTAAAGTGAGGTGGTGAAGGATGGAAGCACATACAAGACGATGCATTATTACACTGGCCACAGTCTAAACCTGTTGGTTGTTCAGTTTTATGGGATATTTCTAGAGAGATTGTTTGGGATCACTGTGTCTCATAACAGTTTGTTTGGAACAGGAAGGGCGAGAAATTTATTTATGAGCTGCTGACCATATCCTGCCTCTCTAGTGAAAGTGAACAGTAATTGTTCACTGCTAATTGACATGGTAAGTGTGCTGGCTGTGACTCTCCACTGAGAGTTTATTAGGCTCCATATTGCCTGTTATCTTTCCAATGAAAGAGAAAGGCAGGGTATGGTTAGGCGCCCATATCCTATGAGCATTAAATGCATACACTTCTGGATTATGTACACAGACCCTTTGGGCAGTTGTTAGAAAAGTCAGAGCCTTCATGAATTACAGGGACAGGGAGGTACTGGAACTGGACTGCAGCTGCTGGAATGGGAATGGCTTGTTAAGGTTAGGCTTGTCTTGTGCATGGGAGAGACTGAGGCACCAGGGGTACTAATTGATACAGTAAGCGTGCTGGCTGGGACTCGTCATTAAAAGTTTGTTAGGCTCCATGCTGTCTCTTGTACAGGGTAACGGGGAAGGTTCTATGGGCAATTACTGTGAGTGAAATTTCTCAGCAATTCTGTTTATTATCTGTCTGTCTGTCTGTCCATCCCTCCATCCATCCATCATCTGTCCGTCCATCCATCTATTTACTTATTGAAAGAATAGAATATTCATCCAGAGGTTTCATAAACTCATTGGAAAAAGAAAGAATATAGCCCAATCCATCTCATTTAGAGAGACTTTCCATTAAAACTTTATTTTTTTGGTTTAATATTTATAGAATTTATAAGGCATTTATGCTGTTTTGATTAACTGTGTACTACTGTTGAATGACAACTCAATCTAGAAAAATTTTAACATCTAGATCCTTATAAAATTTACATTTTAATTTATATTGTACAGTTATGGAATAATCAAGAAAAGATTATAAACAATAAATATTTTTATGTTAGGTTAAAATTCTTGTTGGAGTAGTGGAATGTATATAGCTGTTAAAGAATAGTTTAAAAAAAACAGTGTAGAGGTTCCTCAAAAACTTAAACATACTATAACACCCAGCAATTTCACTTTAGGACATGCAGCCAAAAGAATGAAAAACAAGGATTTGAACAGGTTTTTAATTTTTTTTTTTCTTTTAAGACAGAGTCTCACTCTGTCCCCCAGGCTGCAGTGCAGTGATGCGATCTCAGCTCACTGCAGCCTGCACTTCCCGGGTTCAAGTGATTCTCCTGCCTCAGCTTCCCCAGTAGGTGAGATTACAGGCACCTGCCACCACATCTGACTAATTTTTGTATTTTTAGCAGAGACAGGGTTTTACCATGTTGGCAAGGCTGGTCTCAAACTCTTGACCTCAGGTGATCCACCTGCCTTGGCCTCCCAAAGTGCTGGGACTACAGGTGTGAGCCACTGTGCCCAATCTTGAACAGGTATTTGCACACCAATGTTTGTAGCATTATTCAAAATAGCCAAAAGGTGAAAACCACCCAACTGTCTATTCATAAATGAATGAATAAATAAAATGTGGTATATATACACAATGTCATTGTATGAATTTTAAAGCCAAATACATACAATGTGATTCAGCCTTAAAAAGGAAGGAAAATCTAACACATGCTACAACATAGATGAACCTGGAAGACATCATCCTAAGTGAAGTAAACCAACAGCAGAAAAACAAATATTGTATGATTCCACTTATATAAGATGTCTAGAATTGTCAAATTCATAAAAACAAAGTGGAATGGTGATTACCAAGGGCTGGAAGGAGGTGGAATGGGGAATCATTGTTTAATGGGCACAAAGTTTCAGACTGAGATGAAGAAAAAATTTTGGAGATGGATGATGATGATGATTGCACAACAATGAGAATGTACTTGAGGCAATTTAACTTTAAATTTAAAAATGGTAAAAGTAATAAATTTCATGTTATGTATTTTACCACAGTAAAAAGAATTCATTCATGTAATAAAAATTGGATATCAGGGGTATTAAATAATTGTAATTCCTATTTTATTAAGTCTAAGGTGCTACTATTACTTTTGTTTCACTAACAAAATTCTGTAACTGATACTGACATGACTTTTTAAAAATTACTTAGAAATTTTATTCTATACATATTGAAAAAAATCTTTTAGATTTATTTGGATCTTTACCATCAATTATGCTTGTGCATATGTGAAAATATGAACAAAGCAAATTGGTTAAGGTATTACAAAATCTTGTTAACATACAATGTCTCGAGTCTTTGAATGTACTTTTTGGCTTAGTTGCTGATGTCTGGGCTTTTCCCACATTGTTTGCCTCTGAGCTATCAAAGTTTGGGGGTACAACCTTCTTTCCTTCCTCTTCTCCCTCCTCTCCCTCCCCTCCCTCCCTCCCTTTCTTCCTTCCTTCCTGTATTTTCCTCTAGCCATTGAGAGTTTGGTGCTACAATCTCCTCTCTCCCTCCCCCCCCTCCCCCCCTCCCCTCCCCCTCCCCCCCCCCTCCCCCTCCCCCTCCCCTCCCCTCCCCCCCCCCCCCCCCCCTCTCCCCCTCCCTTCCCCTCCCCTCCCCTCCCCCTCCCCTCCCCCCCCTCCCCCCCCTCCCTGTATTTTCCTCTGAGTCATCAAGAGTTTGGTGCTACAGTCTTCCTTCCTCCTCCCCCCCTCCTCTCCCTCCCTTCCTTCCCTCCTCCTTTTCCTCAGAGTTTGATGCTACAATCTCCCCCTCCCCCCCCCCTCTCCTCTCCTCCTCTCCCCCTCCCCCTCCCTTCCCTTTCCTTGCTTTGTTGCCCCAGGTTTGAATGCAGGGGCACAATCATCATTCATTGCAACCTCAAATTCCTGTCTCAAGGTATCCTCCTGCCTCAGCCTCCCAAATATTTGGGACTACAGATGTGTGACACTGCACCCTGGCTAATTTAAAAACTTTTTTTTTTTTTTTTTTTTTTTTTTTTGTAGAGATGGTAGTCTCAGTCTGTTACCCAGGCTGGTCTCAAACTCCTAGGTTCAAGTGAGTCTCTCACCTTGACTTCTCAAAGTGCTGGGATTACAGGTGTAAGCATATAGCATTTCTTAAAATTTTCTCTAGAATTTTCTTCTAAGTCACTGACACCCACAAGCATGCCTGACACTTGACTAGAGCAATAATGATAGTCATCCCAGTTTCAGAGATCGTAAAATTTGAAATAAGAAAGCACAATACTTGGAATCCATTGAATATATTTAAATGAATGAGGTAATATTTCATCTCATTGTAATTCCTATGTTATTAAATCTAAGCTACCACTATTACTTCTGTTTCACTAAGAGAAAACTCTGTAACTGAAACTGACATGACTTTTTTCTATGTATTTCTAATATTTCTAACATGCTAAAAATTAGATCCTTTGCAACCATGAAAGTTACGATGAAAATGTTAATTTCTACCAAATACATTGGTGAAGGAGTACATAATTTTTTTCAGAATTCCTTTAAGAGATAAATTAAGAATACTCTCATGAAGAAGGTGAACCATGAAGTGATGAAAGACTGAAAATTGAGCTACATGCCATTTTATTTAAATACTATTTAAATATTTTGGTTATTTTTTGGCTGGAGATTATAGCTTATGATAAATTATGTTTGTAGGTTACATGAAATTAATCTAGACAAATTCAGATAAAGGAAATGTGTATGTTCAACCAAATATTTCCCTTCCTTTCTGTGTTCTCTCAAACATATTATTTTCTATGGACTTTTTTCAACTTTCATTTGTGTTTCCATAGCTGTTCAGACACCAGCTTTTACCTTGCCAATGTACATGGATCACTCCGTCACCTAGCCTGGAGTGCAGTGGCCCAATCTCTGGTCACTGCAGCCTCGACCTCCCTAGCTCAAGCAGTCCTCCTGCCTCAGCCTCCCAAGTACCTGGGATTACAGGCGTGTGCCACCATGCCCTGCTGAATTTTGTAATTTTTTTGTAGAGACGGAGTTTCGCCAAGTGTCCCAGGCTGGTCTTGAACTCCTGGACTCAAGTGATTCTCCTGTCTTGGGCCTCCCAAAGTGCTGGGATTACAGGCATGAGCCACCACACCCAGCCCCTTGCCAATTTTGAATATCTTCAACCATTCTTCTATGTTGATGGTTCTAACTTTTCTTAAGATTCAGTCACCCAATTCAAGCCAGCAATTGGGCAACTACTTTAAAACTCATTTGCAAAGTTACAAATGCAGCATCCTAGCTATAAATAATGAATACTTCGCACTACCCAGTCAGATTGGAAAGATAAAGATTGCCAAGTGTACATTTGAAGATATATTCTGGTGATTTTGACAGACTGAGATTTTAATATCCTTGAGGTGTAATCACCAGGGACTAATATAGATGACAAGATGTACAGAGATCTTCATTAAAGGGAATTTAAGGAAGTTAAATATTCTAGTTTAATATCGGGTGACTTTTAAGTGAAACTAAATGTCTGAAAGCTTTGATTTTTAATATGATAATGTCTTTTAACTTCTAAGCAATCTTTTATTGAACTATGGCTTTGGCTCTTCAAAATTTGTGCAGCTCAGAAAACAGGGTTTCATTATTCTTGCTTTTTAGTAGATAGTAATGTTACAATAGATTTTTAAAGATAATGTACTCAGGTATCCAGGTAAGAAAATTATTTTTATTGCTGAATTCAAATGGAGAAACAATTTTAATTTAAAGATCTATTTAGTTTCTCTCCTTAAAAAGTAAAAGAAGGAGAGATCCAAGATGGCTGATTAGCAGCAGCTCAGGATCGTAGCTCCCACTGAAAGTGCAGAGAGTGAGTGGATGCCACATTTTCAGACGAATTTTCATACCCCACGGACCAAGAGATTCTTGGCAGAGGAGCCCCACGGGTCGCCAGCACGACCCTTTTGGAGGGGCGCGGCCGTTTTGCAGGCGCCCCCGACGTGGCGGTTCTAGTCCGGAGTATACGGGACTGAGTGCCCTTTGGTTGGCGTTGGAGCTCCGGGAAAGCAGAGTCTCCCATTCAGCTGATTAAAAAGCTGACTGAAGTGGGGAAGCAGACCCGGAGATTCCCGGGCAGAAAGCGCCATGAATCTTAACGCCGCTGTTTTCAGCCTGTGTAGTGGGTCACCGCAGGGGGAAGGCTGGTACCCCCTCCACACACAAAAAAAATAAAAACAGCGGTTGGAACTGCTGAAGGTTGAGTTTCCAAGCAAGTGCAGCTGAACCCGGGAAGGTCCAGCTCTGTGGGGGGAGGGGCATCCACCAAAGGAAAATTAGGAAATAGAGGGAAACTTTATCACCAGCAAGCTGGACGTCCACTCAGAGACCTAGTCCGAAAGTCAGCAATTACACAGACGACAGGTGGATAAATCCATGAAGATGGGAAGAAACCAGCGCAGAAAGGCTGAAAACACCCGAAATCAGAATGCCTCTCCTCCTACAGAAGATTGCAGTGCCTCATCACCAATTGAACAAGGCCTGATAGAAAATGAATGTGAGGAATCAACAGAATCAGGCTTCAGAAGGTGGATAATGAGAAACTTCTGTGAGCTAAAAGAACACGTTCTAGCCCAATGCAAGGAAACTAAGAACCTTGAAAAAAGGTTTCACGAAATGTTCATGAGAATGGACAATTTAAAGAGGAATATAAGTGAATTAATGGAGCTGAAAAACACAATACGAGAACTTCGAGAAGTATGCACAAGTTTTAACAGTCGAATTGATCAAGCAGAAGAAAGGATTTCAGAGGTCGAAGACCAACTTAACGAAATAAAACGAGAAGACAAGATTAGAGAAAAAAGGGTAAAAAGGAATGAGCAAAGTCTCCAAGAAATATGGGACTATGTGAAAAGACCTAATTTACGTTTGATAGGTGTACCTGAATGTGACGAAGAGAATGAATCCAAGCTGGAAAATATTTTTCAGGATATTATCCAGGAAAACTTTCCTAACCTAGCAAGGCAAGACAATACTCAACTCCAGGTAATACAGAGAACACCACAAAGATATTCCTCAAAAAGAGCAACCCCAAGGCACATAATCATTAGATTCATCAGGGTTGAAACGAAGGAGAAAATACTACGGGCGGCCAAGAGAGAAAGGTCAGGTTACCCACAAGGGGAAGCCTATCAGACTCACAGCTGATCTCTCAGCAGAAACCCTACAAGCCAGAAGAGAGTGGGGGCCAATATTCAACATCCTTAAAGAAAAGAACTTTCAACCCAGAATTTCCTATCCAGCCAAACTAAGTTTCATAAGTGAAGGAAAAATAAAATTTTTTGCAAACAAGCAAGTACTCAGAGATTTCATTACCACCAGGCCTGCTTTACAAGAGCTTCTGAAGGAGGCACTATGTATAGAGGGGGAACAACCAGTATCAGCCACTTCAAAGGACCCATCAGTAAGCTGCATCCAGATCCATCTTACATGCAAGGATATACAGAGACTCAAAACAAAGGGATGGAGGAAGATTTGCCAACCAAATGGAGAGCAAAAAAAAAAAAAAAAGCAGTAGTTGCAATTCTCATCTCTGATAAAATAGACTTTAAAGTAATAGAAACCGAAAGAGATAAGGACATTGTATAATGGTAGAGGGATCAATGTAATGGGAAGAGCTAACAACCCTAAGTCTATGCGCACCCAATGTAGGAGCACCCAGATATATAGGGCAACTTCTTGGTGACTTACAAAGAGACTTGGACTCCCACACAATAATAGTGGGAGACTTTAACATTACATTGTCAATATTGGACAAATTAATGAGACAGAAGGTTAAGAAGGATACCCAGGACTTGAACTTAAACCTCAAACAAGTAAACTTAATAAACATTTACAGAACTCTCTACTCCAAATCCACAAAATATACATTTTTTTTTTCAGTAACGCATCACATTTATTCTAAAAGTGACCACATGGTTGGGAGTAAATCACTCCCTAGCAATTGCATAGCATTTCATAGGTTTAAATGAAATATTGGTTGGCTGTTTGTTATTTTCCTCCCTTATTCCTTCCTGTATCCATTGTATAACACAATTATTAGTATAAAAAAGCTTTTAATATCCATTTGTAGACTGCATTCTAGCCTGGGCAATAGAGCAAGATTTCCGTTCTCTCTCCCTTTTTTTTTCTTCTTCTTCTTTTTCTCTTTGTTTCATTCTTTTTTTTCTTCCTTCTTTCTCTTTTTCTCTTTTTCTAAAAAAAATAAAAAAAAAAGTAAAAGAAACAGAAAAGAGTTTCTTTTCTTTTAGTAATGAAATCCTGTTTAGAAACCAGATTCTGAATATTTCAACATCTTCACAAAGAAAAGGAAAATGTGCTCTAATTTTTATGTGTGAGCACCATGGTACATAAGATGTTTGTGTAAGTCATATGGGCTGTTGTAATTTGAGAGGATAGAAACTTCTCCACCATTGGAATTAGAACTGATGAAATGTGGAAGTGTACAGTGGCAAGTGACAAGCAATTTTGTCCCTCTTTCTCTTTCCACCCAATCTGGCCATCTAGACTTCCTGGAACTTGATGCTTCAGAGAGGAAACTTCCACTGAGTTTAAGGGGCTCACTCTTCTGGGACCTAGGTGGTCTGGGCTTTTCCTTCTTGCGCACAAGCTTTTTGTGTTCCTGACTGTCCATGTAAAGTCGGTGACAGAATGTCCTTTTGGTCTTTGCCTTGGATCAAAACATTTGATAAGTTTCTTTGGGAAGTTTATAAACCTCTGATATTTACTACCAGTAACCACAGTCCTAAATATTACTCGGGTAGTACTGAGAGATGCCCCAAAGAGTCCCAAGTTCTCTCCTAAGCAAAATGTATAGCAGCAACCGAGTTTCCCTTCATTGATCAAGATTAATTACCCCAGCCAGTACAGTAGCATCCCTTTTTTGCCTGTTGGTTCAGTGGTATGGAGAAGACAGAACGGCTCAGTGGTAATATTGACACCCAGTTCTACAGAACCATTGTTGTATTCCCTGCTGGAAGCATTCCTTTTGCCAGGAAGAAGACTTCCAAACCCACACTTTAAAGTTGTGGGGGATGGGGGATAAAAACATTTTGCTCATGAATCTGCAATTTGGGAAGACCTCGGTGGAAAAAGTTCATCTCCTCTCACTTGGCATCAACAGATGTCTGGCAGCTGAGGCTGGCAGATGACTAGGGAGACTAGAACAGCTGAGGCTGTAGTGGGACATGGCTTTTTCATGTGGCTGCTTGGCTTCCTCACATCGTGGCGGCTGGCTTCCCAGGGGCAGCATCGCACTAGGAGAGAGCACCAGGTGGAAGTTGTATTCTTTCTATGATTTAGCTTTGGAAGGCACACTGCACGCATCTTCCACACCTTCTTGGTCAGAGTAGTCTCAAGCTCCTACCCAAATTCAAGAGGAGGGAACACGGACTCTCTCACGGGAACAGGGTCAGTTGCACTGTGTCACCTATGGAGAGATTTGACATTCTCAGATCTTAAAATGTATTGATACATTCCCAAATTGCCAAATTGCTTTTAGAGCAAAGGCAAAGTGGGATGGTTTCTTTCCCTTCAGCAGGGCACAACAGTTCCTCACTCCTGGTATTGTAGGCTTTTATATTTTTATAATTTGATAGTGAAATAATATTTGTTTTAATTTATATCTTTGTTTACTAAACAGGGTAAGTATTGCTGCACATGTCTGTGGTTTTCTGAATTGTCTGTTGTTCACTTATCTAAAGGAGTCAGTATAATTGCTTTCTGTGAGTTCCTAAAAATTAAGGCTATTAGTGTTTTTTTCAAATATTTTTGGTGAATATTTTTCCTGTTAAAAAATTCAACGTGTGAAATTTGGTGATGTATAAAAGTTTCCTGTTTTTATGCAGTCTTATCTGTTAGTCTTATTTTTATCCTTTTATCTAAGAAACTTTTCAAATATATCTACTAAGTCATTTGTTCATTTCTCCAGTGTTGAATTTACTTTTCACTTTTGTTATATTTTGGCTTTAAATTGGTAGTCTTTATCTTGGATTGCTCTCTTCTGCTTCACAAATTTCACAGAGCCAGCATCTTCTTGACTGTTGTAGACAACATTAATCATATATTTAATAAAATATTCTTATACCTGTAAACTATTTGTGAGCAAAGAAGAGTTTGTGATTTTTTTGAAGATCGGTAGTTCTCTCTACAACTCATGTTTTTTTCTTCCTTTCCAAGATCTTTTCACATATCCCATGGCTTTCTTCATTTAGCTCATCCTTTTAGAGGGGGCCTGTGTTTACACAATATTGCTTTATAATTTGTAAAATTATCTAAATGTCAGGCTGTGAGGTTAATCAAATATCTCAGAGAAGTTCTTCCACAACATCCCTTTAGATTCAGAGTGAAGTACAAATAAGAGTAAGTTATGATAACCAGAATGGCAAAAGGTACCAGCAAAAGCCATGCTGCAGCTTCTGTAGCCTGGGGCAATGAGAGGGAGCCAGGGCCAACCAAGGTGTTCACCACTGCACTTCCACTGTGGATTAAATATTAAGTAACCTTTTATTCTGCTCCTCTCCCATAAATGGGGTTGTTTCCATGTTGGATGTGGTCTTTTACACCTAGAGGAAGCTGTAGAGGTTCAACAAATCACTACATTACTGAAGTCACTCAGTATTTGTGGCATGCCAAAAAAAAAAAAAAAAAAAAAATTAGCTAATTGACCCAGATGACATTGGACAAATGATGAGTTCAAGTGGGCTTGGACTTTAAAAGATGAAGTGAATGGTAATGCTTGGCTGTAAATGATAGAAGGCATTTGCAAACCACTACAGTCTTTAGGGATAGTGCATAAAAAGAGAATAACAAAACTTTCTACGTTTTGGTGGTAACAGGAGAACTATCCTTGAATGTTAAAGACATTATAGGAAAATGTATAGGAGTAGACAGAGAGAGAGAAATATTTATGTTTAAAAAAATGAGCCAGTAATAATCTTGGCTAATTCTGTTCACACTTAAACTTATTATTCAAAGGTTAACATAAAAGTGTGAAAATTTTTGCAAAGCTTAAAAATTGTAATATATAGTTTATTTGAGCAATAACCCCCTCAGAATTGGTTATTACCACTATTAATGACTTGCTAGTTATAGTGTTAATGGCCCATAGCAAAAAACTGCTGGTAATGACTGATTTCAAAGGGATTATTGCTTACTTAATGGTACTGCACCTTAGTCATTTTGGTAAATATCATTTTTACTGCCTATTTCAAGACCCTGAAGTTTAGTTTATTACAGTTGAAAGAATGTCACCAAGGCAGATAAAATAGATAATAATCTTTTGAGTGTGGTTAGCTTTGCAGTGTGTGGGGATTTCATGAAATTATTTCAATATTTCTTTGTCTCTTATTAATAAGATGTCACCTATGACATATGGGTGGGTTGCAAAAATATGACTTAACAATTGATGTATTTATTTTTGGATGAAGAAAAGTCTAAAATATTTTTGAATCAATGGACAAATTTTTGCACGTCTCCAATTTGGATGGTGTCATAAATGGGAAATACAAATAAGATGAGGTATTTTCTTTTGGAAACATTCTTAGTCAATGCAGAGAATGCTAAATAAGATGCCATGTGAGCTGGATTTTGGTTTTAACACAGCCTCAGAGTGGTTATTCAGTTTGCTGAATTTTACTTTTACCACTTGTAAAATGAGGTTATTGGACTATATGACATCTTAGTTCTTCATAGGTATTAAATTCTACAATCATAAATTACAGTTTAAAAAGAGCGAACAGGTAGGAACATTTGCATTAGAGCTACAGAAAATTCTTTTTCAATATAAACATTATAGAATAACCAATTATTTGTATACTAAACATGGACTTTTTGAGTATTGTTTGAAGTAAAATGGGCCACTATCTAGAATTTGAAAAATAAAAATATTTTTGTTGTGACAGTATTAAGTTTTGTGGACTTTGACACAACTCGGTTTCTAACAAGCTGAGTGATTTGGGGCAACCCTGACACCTAGGGTGGGCTAACTTCATGAACTGTCTTATATCATATAAAGGGATAGAACTTTACATTAATAAAAATACCTGACAATAACAGAAAAAATTCATTGAAATTCATATTCCCACAAAATGGTTTCAGTTTCTAAAATCATTAAGTTCTAAACTATATGTCTGATTTTGCTTAATTTGGAAACACACCTTATAAGACTGGACTTTGAAAGACTTTTAACTCATCCTTAAAGTCAGTGGTTCTCAAGTATGCTCTGGGAATCCTGGGTTCTTTCAGGATGTTGATGAAGCCAAATGTATTTATTATAATAATACAAAGAGTTATTTGTCTTTTCCATCCTTACTTTTTCATGAGAGTATAGTAGAGTTTTCCAAAGGTTTCATGGCACATGATAATATTGTGTAATGAAATGTGTCAATATTTGAAAGATCTGCACAATTCAGCAAACCAATATTTTCCAAATAATCAATGCATGATGTTATGAAATTATGCATAGATAAATGATTCTTTCAAAGTGCAATGTAAACTAGAGGATTTTAATGTAACAGAGTATAAAAAGTTTATTGATAATAGTTTCAGAATTCACTTTGCACCTAACTAATAAGGAGGCAACACTTGTTGAGTTTTGACATAATACCAAAGCAGTTTATCACAATTACCTGAAAAAACTATTGAAACAATCCAGTCTTCAACTATATATGTGTGAGGATCTGGATTTTCCTTATATACTTCAATTAAAATAATAGCAGATTGAAGGCAGAAGCACATATAAAAATCTGTGCTGTACTTTGCAAGATATTAATATAATTTACAAAAAATATAATGCTACTCAAACATTTTTTTGTTTGGGAAAACAGTGATTTTTTTTAAATAAAATATTTTTCTGTTAACATATAATGGATTTACACTGCTGTTTTAAAATGGATTAATAATATTTTAAAAATTTCTATTTTAATTTTTAATATGGCAAATATTAATAACATAATTCACATGAACAAAAACTCTTTGGGATCCTCCATAATTTTTACCTATGTAAAATGATCCTAAGACCCAAAATTTTGAAAATAGCTGCTCTAACTCAAAAATATTTCTGAAAAACTACTTTCTATTATCGTGAACTTTAAAAAAGTGTACTATAGATTCTGAAGGCAATTTCCAAGTGCAATTTCTAATAATGTTCTGAGATATCGCACATCAGTGAAATGAATGCTTTGTTTCCCAAGGTAAGTATTTACATGAGTCAACCTTATCTGGATATAGAATTCTGATAGGTTTATTAAAAAATTAGCCTTTTAGCATTTAGACTCACATCTGGTGCATTGTCACTGGAAAATATGTAGCAGAAAAGCAAACTGTTTTATCTGAAAATGAATGAAACAGCTAATTAATGTGTTGTGACTTGTTACTTTCAGAAGCCTGCATGGTAAGTCCTGAGGCCTGACCTTGTGCTTCCAGAGCTTTGGGTCATTTTGAGTCCTTAGCTCTGAATCTGTATTGTTTGGGGCAGAAGAGATTCCCCCTCTTTCCTTGTAGAAAGGAAGCGATTTTGAAAATGTCTATGGCTTCCATATATGTCCATGGCAGCCTTTTCAGTATATTTGAGCCTTCTCTTTCAGGGCAGAGCAGATACAAGAGGACAAAAGCAGGGACAAGCCATTGGCACTCACTTATTTCCTCTTCCCTTTAAAATGCTGAATTATCGGTAAATTTGAATATCTGAGACTGCTCCAAATTGAGTTCTTACAGATACGCAGCAAACTCTGCCAAGAGCCTTACTACCTTGGTATTAAAATCAGTTTCTGAAAAGAGAAGAAAGGATGGAGCTGTAAGTTCCATATTTGTTTTCAACAGCGTGTAATGGCAAATGATTAAAGAGGTCAAACTCATTTCCTTCATTGCACAAAACATCTGAAATGGGGATCCTGTAGAGAGGTTTATTCTCTTCTTACTCTGTGCTTTGGCATTATACAGGGTGAGAAGGTGATTAAACAATGCTAGAAGTTTATGCTAAATATTAATTACATAATGTGTGTTAACTCCCCATAGAGTGTTTATATTTTCACTAGAATAATCAATCTGGAAAATATTAAAAAAAATTTTTTTTTATTATACTCCAAGTTCTGGGGTACATGTACAGATCGTGCAGGATTGTTACATAGGTATATACATGCCATGGTGGTTTGCTGCATCACCTATATTAGATATTTCTCCTAATGTTACTCCCTCCCCAATCTCTCCACCCCCTGCTATCCCTCCCCTAGTCCTCCAACCCCCAACAGACCCCAGTGTGTGATGTTCCCCCTCCCTGTGTCCGTGTGTTCTCATTGTTCAACACCCACTTATGAGTGAGAACATGCAGTGTTTGGTTTTCTGTTCTTGTGTCAGTTTGCTGAGAATGATAGTTTCCAGATTGATCCATTTCACTGCAAAGGACATGAATTCATTCTTTTTTTATGGCTGCATAGTATTCCATGGTGCCGCATTTCCCTTATCCAGTCTATCATTGATGGGAATTTGGGTTGGTTCCAAGTCTTTGCTATTGTAAACAGTGCTGCAATGAACATATGTGTGCATGTGTCTTTATAATAGAACGATTTATAATCCTTTGGTTATATACCCAGTAATGGGATTGCTGGGTCAAATGATATTTCTGGTTCTAGATCCTTGAGGAGTTGAAACATTATCTTCCACAATGGTTGTACTAATTTACACTCCCACCAACAGTGTAAAAATGTCCGCAATCTCTCCAACATTTGTTGTCTCCAGATTTTTTAATGATTGCCATTCTAACTGGTGTGAGATGGTATCTCAATGTGGTTTTGATTTGCATTTCTCTAATGACCAGTGATGATGAGCATTTTTTCATATGTTTGTTGGCCGCATAAATGTCTTCTTTTGAAAAATGTCTGTTCATATCCTTTGCCCATTTTTTGATGTTGTTTTCTTTTTCTTGTAAATTTGTTTTAGTTCTTTGTAGATTCTGGATATTAGCCCTTTGTCAGATGGGTAGATTGCAAATTTTTTTTTCCCATTCTGTTGGTTGCTGGTTCACTCTAATGGTTGTTTCTTTGCTGTGCAGAAGCTCTTTAGTTTAATTAGATCCCATTTGTCTATTTTGGCTTTTGTTGCCATTGCTTTTGGTGTTTTAGTCATGAAGTCCTTGCCTTTGCCTATGTCCTGAATGGTTTTGCCTAGGTTTTCTGCTAGGGTTTTTATGGTGTTAGGTCTTACGTTTAAATCTTTAATCCATCTGGAGTTAATTTTTGTATAAGGTGTAAGAAAGGGGGTCCAGTTTCAGCTTTCTGCACATGGCTAGCCAGTTTTCCCAACACCATTTATTAAACAGGAAATCCTTTCCCTATTGCTTTTTTTGTCAGGTTTGTCAAAGATCAGATGGTTGTAGATGTGTGCTGTTACTTCTGAGGCCTCTGTTCTGTTCCAATGGTCTATATCTCTGTTTTGGTACCAGTACCATGCTGTTTTGATCACTGTAGCCTTGTAGTATAGTTTGAAGTCAGGTAGTGTGATGCCTCCACCTTTGGTTTTTTTGCTTAGGATTGTCTTGGTTATGTGGGCTCTTTTTTGGTTCTGTATGAAGTTTAAGATTTTTTTTCAGTTCTGTGAAGAAGGTCAATGGTAGCTTGATGGGGATAGCATTACATCTATAAATTACTTTGGGTAGTATGGCCATTTTCACAATATTGATTCTCCTAACCATGAGCATGGAATGTTTTTCCATTTGTTTATTTCCTCTCTTATTTCCTTGAGCAGTAGTTTATAGTTCTCCTTGAAGAGATCCTTCATGTTCTTTGTTAGTTATATTCCTAGGTATTTTACTCTCTTTGTAGCAATTGTGAATGGGAGTTTGCTCATGATTTGGCTCTCTGTTTGTTTGTTGTTGGTGTATAGGAATGCTTGTGATTTTTGTGAATTGATTTTCTATCCTGAGACTTTGCTGAAGTTGCTTATCATCTTAAGGAGATTTTGGGGTGAGATGATAGGGTCTTCTAAATACACAGTCATGTCATCTGCAAATAGAGGCAATTGGACTTCCTTCTTTCTTAATTGAATACCCTTTATTTCTTTTTCTTGCCTGATTGCTCTGGCTAGAACTTCCAACACTATGTTGAATAGGAATGGTGAGAGAGGGCACCCTTGTCTAGTGCCAGTTTTCAAAGGGAATGCTTCCAGTTTTTGCCCATTCAGTATGATATTGGCTGTGGGTTTGTCACAAATAGCTTTTGTTATTTTGAGATATTCCATCAATACCTAGTTTATTGAGAGTTTTTAGCGTAAAGGGCTGTTGAATTTTGTCAAAGACCTTCCTGCATCTATTGAGATAATCATGTGATTTTCATCTTTGGTTCTGTTTATGTGATCAATTACATTTATAGATGTAAATTGTGATGGATAAGCTTTTGATGTGCTGTTGCAATCGTTTGCCAGTATTTTAGTGAAGATTTTTGCATCGATGTTCATCATGGATATTGGCCTGAAATTTTCGTTTTTAGTTGTGTCTCTGCCAGGTTTTGGTATCAGGATGATGTTGGTCTCATTATATGAGTTAGGGAGGATTCCTTCTTTTTGTATTGTTTGGAATAGTTTCAGAAGGAATGGTACCAGCTCCTCTTTGTATGTCTGGTACAATTCGGCCGTGAACCCATCTGGACCTGGGCTTTTTTTGGTTGGTAGGCTATTATTGCTGCGTCAACTTCAGCCCTTGTTATTGGTCTGTTCAGAGATTCAACTCTTCCTGGTTTAGTCTTGGAAGGGTGTAAGTGTCCAGGAATTTATCCATTTCTTCTAGATTTACTGATTTATGTGCATAGAGTTGTTTGTAGTAATCTCTGATGGTAGTTTTTATTTCTGTGGAATCAGTGGTGATATCCCCTTTATCATTTTTTATTGCATACATTTGATTCTTTTCTAGTTTCTTTTTTATTAGTCTGGCTAGTGGTCTATCTATTTTGTTCATCTTTTTAAAAACCATCCCCTGGATTTGTTGATTTTTTGAAGGTTTGTGTGTGTCTCTGTTGCCTTCAGTTCTACTCTGAGCTTAGTTATTTCTTGTCTTCTGCTAGCTCTTGAATTTGTTTGATCTTGCTCCTCTAGTTCTTTTAATTGTGATGATAGGGTATTGATTTTAGATCTTTCCTCACTTCTCATGTGGGCATTTAGTGCTATAAATTTCCTTCTAGACACTGCTTTGTGTCCTAGAGATTCTGGTATGTTGTGTCTTTGTTCTCACTGATTTCGAAGAACATCTTTATTTCTGCCTTCATTTCATTGTTTACCCAGTAGTCATTCAGGAGTAGGTTGTTCAGTTTACATGTAGTTGTGCTTTTTTGAGTGAGTTTCTTAACCCTCAGTTCTAATTTGATTGCACTGTGGTCTGAGAGACTGGTTGTTATGATTTCCATTCTTTGGCATTTGCAACATAGAGAAGAACATAAATGACTTGATGGAGCTGAAAAACACAGCATGAGAACTTCACGAAGCATACACAAATTTCAGTAGCTAAATCAATCAAGCAGAAGAAAGGATATCAGAGATAGAAGATCAACTCAATGAAATAAAATGAGAAGGCAAGATTAGAGAAAAAATAGAGAAAAGAAATGAACAAAGCCTCCACGAAATATGGACTTATGTGAAAAGACCTAATCTATGTTTGATCGGTGTACCTGAATGTGATGGGGAAAATGAATACAAGCTGGAAAACATTCTTCAGGATATTATCCAGGAGAATTTCCCCCAATCTAGCAGGGCAGGCCAACATTCAAATCTAGGAAATGCAGAGAACACCGCAAAGATAATCCTCAAGAAGAGCAACTCCAGGGCACATAATCGTCAGATTCACTAGGGTTGAAATGAAGGAAAAAATGCTAAGGGCAGCCAGAGAGAAAGGTCTGGTTACCCACAAAGGGAAGCCCATCACACTCACAGTGGATCTCTTGGCAGAAACTCTACAAGCCAGAAGAGCGTGGGGGGCCAATATTCAACATCCTTAAAGAAAACAATTTTCAACCCAGAATTTCATATCCAGCCAAACTAAGCTTCATAAGTGAAGGATAAATAAAATCCTTTACAGATAGTTGCTGAGAGATTTCATCACCACTAGGCCTGCCTTACAAGAGCTCCTGAAGGAAGCACTAATCATGGAAAGGAACAACCAGTACCAGCCACTGCAAAAACACACCAAATGGTAAAGAGCATCGACAAAATGAAGAAACTGCATCAACTAACAGGCAAAACAACCAGCAAGTAATAAAATGGCAGGATCAAATTCACACGTAACAATATTAACCTTAAATGTAAATGGGCTAAATGCCCCAATCAAAAGAGACAGTCTGGCAAATTGGATAAAAAGTCAAGACCCATCAGTGTGCTGTATTCAGGAGACCCATCTCATGTGCAAAGACAGACAGACTCAAAATAAAGGGATGGAGGAAGATTTACCAAGCAAATGGAGAGCAAAAACAAAAAGCAGGAGTTGCAATCCTAGTGTCTGATAAATGGATTTTAAATCAACAAAGATCAAAAGAGACAAAGAAGGGCATTACATAATGGTGAAGGGATCAGTGCAACCAGAAGAGCTAACTGTCCTAAATATATGTGCACCCAATACAGGAGTACCCAGATACATAAAGGCATTTCTTAATGATCTACAAAGAAAGAGGCTTAGATTCCCACACAACAATAGTGGGAGACTTTAACACTCCACTGTCAATATTAGACAGATCAATGAGACAGAAAATTGACAAGGATATCCAGGATTTGAACTCAGATCTGGACCAAGGGGGACCTAATTGACATCTACAGAACTCTCCACCCCAAATCTGCAGAATATACATTCCTCTCAGCACCACATTGCACCTACTCTAAAATTGACCACATAATTGGAAGTAAATTACTCCTCAGCAAATGGAAAAGATTTTTGAGTAAAGGAATGGATAATTGTGAAGTTCTCTAGACAAAAATTGGGTACTCCCTTTCCAAGGCTACTCACATCACATGACATATGGGAAAGCCTAGTAATAAACCACTAACAAAAATGGAATAAATACTAACAAAACCTGCCCATAAAATCAGCAGCCCCTCCCTCACAGCTAATTCAAAATTATCCTCTGACTTTGGAGGTATTTTCATTGTTGCCCTCGTCTAGTGCTCAATTCTGGCTATTCATCAGAACTACTAGGGGAACATTTAAATTTTTTATGAGAAAATAATATTTATGGTAAAAAATGTTCAAGTGGTTCAAATAGCATTACATAAAATACAAAATTCTGTCATCCTTTTTATATTCCTCAAAGTTATGTACCTTATGCCTGCCTTTTTCCCTTCCCTTTCCCTCCCTTCCCCTTCCTTTCCCCTTCCCTCCCCCTCCCCTCCCTTCCCTGCCCTTCCCTTTCCCTCTGCCCTCCCCCCTCCCCTCCCCTTCCCTCTCTCCCTCCAAGATTTATTAAGTACCTACTATATATCACATGCCATTCAAATTGGGGGAACACAGTGAACAAGACAGATGAGATTCTTGTCTAATGGGGCTTATTATAACTTTTGAAATAAGAAAATAAAAAGATAATAGGTAGAAAATATGAAGAGGTAGAAGATACAAAGAAAGTAATGGACAGGAGGTGACTGTGGAATGGAGGGAGATAATTAAGCCAGAAACCAGCAAAGTTTCTGTTGTAGTTTTTCTTAATGGTTGCTGCCATAATTCTGAGTAATAAGCCTATAAGTCTGTTTCTTGATTTATCAGCTTTAGTTACTATTGACTCCTCATCATGAAAATTAAGGTATTTAGCTTTTATATAATGGTTCCTCCTCTATCCCACCTTTCCTCAATTTTGTTAGTTAGATTTTAGTCCTCTAATTGTTTACTATTGCAACTTGAATCTTTATTCTTATTTGGTCAATTTGGACAGTATCATCAGACTCTGGGGAGAATTATGTAAATTCATATTCCTGGACTATAGGTGTACAAGGTTCTCTAGGGGTGGAACTTGGCATCTATATTTGAAAACAAAAGTTTTCAGAAGATTCTAGTGATCACCTGATTGACTGCCATTGCTCTAGCCTGTATCTACTCTTCCTCCAGAAATTGAGTGATCCGTCCATGCTCTAACCCACCATTTCTTCAGATTTCTGCACATCATACAGTTCATAGGTATGCAACTGACATCAATATTAAAAATATATTTTTGCTTTAAATGAAGATGTATACTGTCATGGTAAAGCAACTCAGAGCCAAGTGACTCACGTGGTCTTGTGCAGGTTGAGGCACCTTTTGTGGCAAGGAAAACACATAAAACAATATTTTAGACAGTTGGGTCAGCAAAGAGCTCACTTAAGGAGCAATGTTAGGGTTTTTTGTTCAAGTGCAGAAGGACTAATTGTGAGCAGAAAATAAATTTGTTAGATAGATGTGGGGCAGCTTGTCCAATCACTGGAAAGCTGGACAATGAGGTATGAGGCTGGACAGGGATCAGTAATATTGTCTGGAATCATGTAGCAGACAGGCCCTGTCAGGACAGAGCCCAGCTTTATTGCAGCTTGTCCCGTGGACCCAGCTGACACCTAGCACTTCCCAGTGCTGCCATTTTCTACCCCCGGAAACCCTCTCTTACTGCCTGCAACATTGCCACTTCCAGAGAGTCCTTCCAGTTCTGTCTTGTTTGTATCTAACTATAGAGTTAGTCTAGGCAGGTGTGTCTAGTTAGCAGAACTTAGGTTTCTTCCTATTTCCAGCTGGAAGGAAGGCAGGGAAGGCAGGAAGCTGTCACTATCAGCTTCTCTAGTGGTGTCTATAAGATAGCTAATTCTTCAAAAATAAGTTTCAACTGCAGCGTGATCAAGTGTTTACTATGATAAACTTTTTGAGAAAACATACCCAGCATGCCTTGAGAACATGCCCAGTGTGGTTGAGAACCACTCCTTTAGCCTGTGTATATAGCCTAATCTTCTCTTTAATTTCAGAATCTAACTAGAAGCACTTGAAAATAGGGACCATGCCTTCTCTTCCTTGGCCTGCTGCATCATTCACATGGCATTTGTCAAAATAACTACCTTGTAGCTGGGTATTTAGAATGTGTGTGCGTGTGTTTTGTGTGTATGTGGTGGGGATGAAGAAAGGTTAGGGCTGCACATGTATTTTCTCTAAGAAATAAAGCGAAGATCTGGTAGGAAAAGTTCGTGTCTTATTCAGAAGATGTATTAGTCTGCTGGGCCTCCCATAGCACAATGACTGTAGACTGGGTACCTTAAACAACAGACATTTATTTTCTCCCAGGTCTGTAGGACAGAGGTCCAACACTATGGTACTGGCAGATTTTGGATTGAGGATGGCTACTGTCTTAGTCCATTCTCAAATTGCTATAGAAAAATGCTGGAGACTGGGTAATGTATAAAGAGGTTTCATTGGCTTACAGTTATGGAGGCTGTACAGGAAGCATAGCAGCTCTGCTCCTGGGGAGGCCTCAGGAAATTTCCAATCATGGTGGAAGGAAGCTGAAGGGTGAGCAGGCTCACCTTACAGGGCAGGAGCAGGAACAAGGGGGTGGGGGAAGTGCTACACACTTTAAATGACCAGATCTCTTGAGAACTCGCTCACTATCATGAGAGTAGCACAAAGGGGAAATGTGCCCTATGATCTACCCACCTCCCACCATGTCTCACCTCCAACATTGGGGATTACAATTGGACATGAGATTTGGGCAGGGACACAGATTCAAAACATATCAGCTGCCTTCTCGCTGTGTTCTCACGCAGTCTTTTCTCTGTGCACACACATCCCTGGTGTCTCTCAACATGTCCTAATGTCCTTTGTTATAAGGAAGCCAGTCAGACTGGATTAAGGCTCACCCATATGACCTCATTCAATGTCAGTCACCTCTTTAAAGGCCCTATCTCCCAATACTGTCACATTCTGAGATACTGGGGGTTAGGGCTTCAATATATGAATTTTGGGGAGACACAATTCAGCCCATCACAGAAGAGCAGCACTGGAAGGAATCATTGAGATGATCTTGCCTGAAAGTTTCATTTTGGCAAGCCAGCATTTCTTTAGCCTCTTCTACAACAGCAGCCTGGTTTCTCTCTGTACAACTAACTCTGCCCCATCCTCTTCAGGGCAGCTGTTGTCCCCCTGGGCTTTACACGTGTGCATTGCATTCTTCTAGCTATGGGCAGTGAGTAGCACATCATGCAGTCAGAGCAGTGAGATGCAGACATATTTGGATATTAGGAAAGAGGCAGGTGATCTTTCTACTGGGATGGCAAGTGGTGAGGACTGTGTGAGCCAGACCAAGGATAACCATGTGGTATGTGAGAATGGAAGTAAAAGTGCAAGGTAAAGCCAAGAAGTGGAGAATCTTGATGTCATGGTTCAAGTTCTTGGATAAAATTGAACCCAATGTCATAATGATGCCTGGGCTTCTCAACGAGCCTCCTTTTCCTATCTTAGTCTGTTTAAATTAGTTTTTTTTTTTAATATGTGTATATATGCAAGACTTCTAAAGCATATGCATCCTATTAATATACAAACACTTTCATTTTTTAGAGAAGAATAGAGAGAGCTGTGAAGAGATTTGAGTATCCAAGGACTCACGGTGGAGAAACATAGAGTTGAAATCATTTGCTCATTCCACATCTTTGAATACCCCATAGCACAGTTTCTTGCTCATTAACATTCAATTGACATTTCTTCAATGGATGAAAGAATGCATTTGAATCTTAATTTAGATATTTTATTTTAGCTCTTTTTTAAAAAGCAGATACTGTTACACAATTGATATTTTTATATAGCAGGTCCTCAAATAACAATTTCATTCAATGTTGATTTGTTATAACATAAATGAGAAAAGAGAATTGATTCTCAGCAGGGGCCACCATCTGTGTGGAGTCTGCATGCCCTCCTAAATCCACATGGGTTTTTTCTGACAACTCCAGTTTCCTCCCACAACCCAAAGCGGTGCACATTAGGCTCGCTGTTGTGACTACGTTGTCTCAGCCTGAATGTGTGTGTGTACATATGTGTACTGTGCACTGGAATGGTGTCCTGTCCAGGGCTGGTTCCTGCCTTAGGCCCTGTCTGCTACCCTTGGCCATAAACTGGAATGATTGGGCAAATAATGATCTTAATTGTTTTTATTTTTCTTTCTTAAATGTATGTATAGCTCATATTTACTTCAATGTTTAATATTACAAGTGTTTTGGTCTTTAATTAAAAATTTGGTGATGTTTTTTGACCAGAAATATGTTATAGAAACTTAACTCTTATTTATTTCAATTAACCTAGAGTAAAATTTGTTTTATTATACATTGTTTTGCTGAAAGTTGCAGTTTCCAAGAATCTATTGGTGACGTTAAGTGATGACTTACCGTATTTCCAACACTGCAAAAATGATCTCAACATACCTCTTCTAAAGGTTAGGCTAAGTTAATTTTAATGCCTTCGAGTAGGCCCATCCTGTTACCCTGTGTACTCAATGTAAATTAATGATCCTCAGCCTGTGCTGTCTTTTAGTATTTCCAGGCTCCTGAAGCATATGCATTCTATCTCCCAGCTCACCTGCACTTACACAAATGATTAACTACATAGAGAGGACTCATTTTTCCTAAGTGGAGCTGCAGTATTATTTTTTAGAAGGAAAATATGTGGGTGAACCAACGCTTACTCTATCTAACTGTATCTAAATTTCAATTATCTGCTATACATATATTTATTTATTAATGAAAAAAATGGAGAAGATGCTGGCTTTAAAAAACATTAAAAAAAAAACAAACCCTCAACCATTCTGAAAGAGAGAGAATTGGGAGGTGGTGTTATATTTATGTAAAACTTTTTTCCCCAAAAAAGGAAGACAGAGAGAGATTAAATGATATTCACAAATCACCAATGTGTCTGCTCTTTTAATTTAGCCTGCCGAGTAAGTTTAAAAATTTACCATCTTGTACAGGGTTTTATCAGTCCACCTTCCCTCCAAGGAGATAAAATAAATGAAATCAGCATTTCTTCCAACTCCCTTGGCATAAATTATTACTTACCCTAAGCAAGATGACTGATGATTTTTAAAGCTCTTTAATTATATGCTAAATGGATTAGCGGCTGAAGGGAAGTCCTTTTAGAGCAGTGAACCAGGATTATTTCACAAATACCTGTATGTTAAGGTGTGTACTGTACCTCCAAAACTGTTAATGTGTGAAAGGTCTATGCCCTATATCAGTAGGGGCCACCAATACATTAATAAATAATTGAAACTTGGCAAGAATTTTTTCAGAGTAATTTTTTCTTCACCATTTATCTGGGGTGACTTTTACAAGTAAAGAAAGGACCAAAAAGAATATTCAATATTAAATACTTTGAGCACAGAAATTCTCTTGCCTCCTATATAGAAAATAAACTAATGGACTTAGAATGTGGAATTTTAAAAACAGCAAGCATTTTCTCCAAGCAGAAACACTTACAAGGGCTTTTATTAGAACATAAAGAATTGAGGGAGTTATTTAGGCTATTAAGACCTCCAACTTTTAAAAAAATTTCCAAGTGGCTGGGACACACAAAAAGCCTCTGATCCCCCATCTTGGAAAACAAAGAGTTGGCAGTCTTAGGCCTCGGGGAGGAGGCTTATGAACACCTCTATGCATACAAACTAGAAAATCCAGAAGAAATGGATAAATTTCTGGAAACAGACCACCTCTCAAGACTGAAACAGGAAGAAATCAAAACCTTGAATAGACCAATATTGAGTTCAAAAGTTGAATCAGTAATAAAAAACCTACCAACCAAAAAAAGCCCCAGACCACATGAATTCACAGCCAAATTCTACCAGATATATAAAGAAGAGGTGGTACCAATTTTACTGAAAGTATTCCAGAAAAACAGACGAGGGACTCCTCTCTAACTCATCCTCTGAAGCCAGCATCACCATGATACCAAACCCTGGCAAAGACAATGAAAAAGAAAACTTATAGGACAATGTCCCTGATGAACATAGACACAAAAGTCCTCAACAAAATGCCAGCCAGCTGACTCTCTAGTAGTATGTCAGAAAGTTAAGTTACTAGGATCAAGTAGGCTTTATTCTTGTGATGCAAGGTTGGTTCAACATAAGCAAATCAAGAAATGTGATTCACTACATAAACAATTAAAAAAATATGATTGTCTGAATAGACATGGAAAAAGCATGTAATAAAATCCATCTTTTCATAATAAAGACTCTTTAACAAAGTAGACATTAAAGGAACATACCTCAAAATAATAAGAGCTATTTATGACAAACTGACAGACAACATCATACTGAATGTACAAAACCTGGAAGCATTGCCCTTCAAAGTTGGTATAAGACAAGGATGCCCATTCTCACCATTCCTATTCAACATAGTACTGAAAATCCTAGCCAGGGCAATCAGTCAAGAGAAAGAAATAAAGAGCATCAAAATAGGAAAAGGAGAAGTCAGACTATTTCTCTTCACTGATGATATGATTCTCTACCTAGAAAACCCAGAAGTCTTCTCCGAAATACTCCTGGAGCTGATAAATATCTTCAGTAAAGTTTCAGGATACAAAATCAACATACAAAAAGCAGTAGCATTTTATTTGCATTTTTATTTTACTTTAAGTTCTGGGATACAGGTGCAGAACGTACAGGTTTGTTACACTGGTATACGTGTGCCATGGTTTGCTGTACCTATCAACCTGTCATCTAAGTTTTAAGTCCCACATGCATTAGGTATTTGTCCTAGTGCTCTCCCTCTCCCTGCCCCTCAACCCCAACAGGCCCCAGTATGTGATGTTACCTTCTGTGTGTCCATGCGTTCTCACTGTTAACTCCCACTTATGAGTGAGAACATGTAGTATTTGGTTTTCTCTTCCCTTGTTAGTTTGCTAAGAGTGATGGTTTCCAACTTAATCCATGTCCCTGTAAAGGACATAAACTCATTCTTTCATTTTTATGGCTGTGTAGTATTCCATGGTGTATATGTGCCACATTTTCTATATCTAGTCTATCATTGATGGGCATTTGGGTTGGTTCCAAGTATTTGCTATTGTGAAGAGTGCTGCAATAAACATACCTGTGCATGTGTCTTTATAGTAGAATGACCTATATTCCTTTGAGAATATACCCAATATTGGGATTGCTTGGTCAATGATATTTCTGGTTCTAGATCCTTGAGGAATAGCCTCACTGTCTTCCACAATGGTTGAACTAATTTACGCTGCCACCAACAGTGTAAAAGCATTTTTATTTCTCCACATTTTCGACAGCATCTTTTATTTCCTCACTTTTTAATGATCACCATTCTAACTGGTGTGAGATGGCATCTCACTGTGCTTTCGACTTGGCATTTCTCTAATGATCAGTGATGATGAGCTTTTTAAAATATGTTTGTTGGCTGCATAAATGTCTTCTTTTGAGAAACATCTGTTTATATATTTTGCCTACTTTTTGATGGGGTTGTTTGATTTTTCTCTCGTAATCTTGTTTAAGTTCCTTGTAGATTCTGGATATTAGACCTTTCTCAGATGGATAGATTGCAAAAATTTTCTCCCATTCTGTAGGTTGCCTGTTTACTCTGATGATAGTTTCTTTTGCTGTGCAGAAGCTCATTAGTTTAGATCCCCTTTGTCAATTTTGGCTTTTGTTGCAATTGCTTTTGGTGTTTTAGTCATGAAGTCTTTGCCAATACCTATGTCTCAAATGGCATTCGCTAGGTTTTCTTCTAGGGTTTCTATGGTTTTGGGTTTTACATTTAAGTATTTAATTCATCTTGAGTTAATTTTTGTGTAAGGTTTAAGGAAGGGGTCCAGTTTTTGTTTTCTGCATATGGCTAGCCAGTTTTCCTAGCACCATTTATTAAATAGAACATTATATCAAAAAAAGCTACATGCACTTATATGTTTGTTCCCTCTCTATTCATAATAGCAAAGACATGATATTAACCTAACTGCCTATCGGTCACGGATTGATAAAGAAAGTGTGGTACTAACACAACATGGAATACCATGTGGCCATAAAGAAGAATGAAATCACATCCTTTGCAGTAACATGGTGGAGCTGGAGGACATTGTCCTAAGTGAATTAACACAAGAACAAAACACTAAATACTGTATGTTCTTACTTATAAGTAGGAGCTAAATATTGGGTACACATGAACGTAAAGACGTCAGTGATAGGATAGACATGTGGACTGCTAGAGGAGGTAGGGAGGCACGGTTTGAAAAACTGTTGAGTACCGTGCTAACTGCCTGGGTGATGGATCAATCGTATCCTAAATCTCTCTTTTTTTTTTTCACTGTACCTCCCTCACTTTTTTTTCTTTTTCTTTTCATATCCTAAATCTCAACATCAGACAATATACCCGTGAAACAAACCTACACATATACCCCTTAAATTTAAAATACAATTTCAAATTATTAAAAATAAAGACCTCCCAAAAGAAATACCCTGAAAATTAATTTAGAAGGTGGTTTTTAAAGTTGTATTTTTTTCTAAATTGCCTGCATGAAAAAATTACTTGATAATAAGTTTTTGAGCACTTCCCATTTTCTCAAAACTCATGGTCTATATTTATAGAAGGGACTTTAATCCTCTTGAGGCCAGGACGGTGGGACTGTGTAGAAGGGAGAAGTGGAAACCACATGGTGGCACTGAGTACATTTAATTTGTTTTTATTAATAAAACAAAATATTTCCTATAAGCAAATAAATGCTGTAACAGAATTCTAAGGTAGTATCCCCAAGATCCCTACCCCCAGTTATCCAATCAAACACTAACCTACGTACTGCAGGAAAGGGGACTCTGCAGATGGAATTAGGGTTACTTATCAGCTGACCTTAAAATAGGGAGATTACTTGGAGTATCCAGTGGGTCCAATGTTTATCACACGAGCGTTAAGAAGTAGAAGAGGGAGGAAAGTCGAAGCGTCAAGTCAGAGAGATGTGGTGGAAGAGGAAGTAGCAGAGGAGTGATGTGGAAAAGAAAAAGGGGGTGTCAGGGGAGATCAGAAGTATGAGAAGGACTCAACCTTTGAAGATAGAGAGCCAGTGCCATGAGTCAAGAAATGTGGGCAATCTCTAGTAGCTGAGAAAGAATTGCCCCCATCTCTACCATCAACCAGTAAGCAAAATGGAACTTAGTCCTATAGCAGCATGGAACTGAGTTTTACCAACAGTCTGAATGATCCTGGCAGCTGATTCATCTTCAGAGCCTCCAGAAGGAAATTAGTACCTGCTGATTTTGATTTAGACCTTGTGATACCTTGAGCAGAAACCAGCTTAGCCAACCTGACTTTTGACCTACAGATACTTGAGATAATACAATTGTATTGTCTTGTCTTAAGTCATTAAATTTCTAGTAATTTGTTATAGCAGCAATAGAAATGAACAGAAATGCAAAGGAATTTACTACAGCAAAATTAACCTTCAACTTCTAGCACATTGGAGATGCACAAAGAAAGTCCTTTAAACACTTACACTACAAATGGAGCAAGTGTAACAAGCTCAGTGCTAAAACTGGACTTTCTTACTTTATGTCGTCAGGAAGGAAAAGTTTTATCTGTTTAGCCAGAAAAACATACATGTAACAAAAGATTCTTTTCCAAACGTCCTCCTTAAATGAAGATTGTGATTGTTATGCCATAAGAAAAAAAGGAAAAAACTAGTCTTTTTTTCTATTTCTTTCTAGTCTACACTACACTACACTCAGATTTGTTTATCAGAAATAACTACCTATCATGATTTTCCCTCTTGACAAACATCAATAAAATAACACACCAGGAGAGGCTATTGATCGAGAGGTTTTTTTTGTTGTTGTCTGTTTTTTGAGTCTTAGCTTTAAATTCTGATTCAGCTGTGTATTGGTTAAATGAGTTTGGAAGATCTAACTTTTCTGTATCTTGACTCTTCTCATGATGAGGATAAGATGAGGATAAAGATTCTTACCTATATTGTGTTGTTGAAATAACTAAGTGAAATAATATTTATTTCAAACACTGCCTAGTATACTGTAGGCATTCATCAAATAATAGTTATTCTTTATACCATAAGCAGGTTTTTTTTTCTTGACTAACAAATCTTACTCTAATTATGGTCCAGTTTAAGTAACACAATTCCATTTTTTGACTGCTTGTAATTGAGGAGTTTCTTTTAATATTTATAAATATTGTAAATGTTATAAGAATTTATAAATCACTTTGTTTTCCTAACATTATTCTAAACTGTTTTTGAGGAGGAATCATACAGCACACAGTAGGCTCTCAGGAAGAAAATGCAGATAGTTTAAACATCTTAGTAATGTAGTTTTCACTTTGCTTGATTATGTATGTCAGTGCGCACACATGCTTTATTTTTCCTGCACTAGGAATGCCAAAAAATGTGAAGAAAAAAAATCCATCCTCACTGGACATACAGCCAAGTACCCAAGCTGTAGTGCCAGCCCTCTTACAAGAGAGACTAATCTTGAAAGAATGCCAGCATAATTTTGCACGCCCCTGAGATTTGTCTTGTTCAGATAAGTTTCAGATAAGCATCTGCACTGTTGGTGGCCCATCCACATCCAATCCACACGGCCAGCCTAGAGAGCACCATCCATCACCATGGCTGCAACCAGTGAGAATCCATCCTGATGAGGATTTATTGCAGGAAATAACCCTTCTTTTCTCTAAAATGATTTGTTTCAAATCTGGGCATCTTAACTCCTACTGAAAACTCCAGTGGCGAGCTGCACAGCTTTCTGACTTTTCCCAGTGCATTTTAATTAGCTACCTCTCAATCACTGACTTACACATTTTGGTGCATTGTGGAGAAGATAAAAAGGAAAATCTGATTCACCCTTAGGGAGGATTTCATAAGGAAACTGGAAATTTCTTTAGAATTATTGATCAGTACCTATCCTGAGCATAATTATACTCACTTTTTTTCTTTCTATGTCTTCCATTCATCGAGCATTTCTTTCTTCATTTATTTTCCTAACCTTTGTTAAAGTTTTATTATTTGAAACTTTTTAGAGGTATATTGTTTTTCCTGATTCATAAAGAGACTTTGAAAATGTATTCTGTGCCGTCTCAGTATTTATATATTCAGTTCACCTTGATCATTTTTCACTGCGGATGGGCTTCCTGTATGAGCTCTTTTCTCAGGGTAAATTGTACATTCCTTTAGGTCTTGCAATGGGTGCATAGGCAACTTGTGAAATCTATGGCTCAAGGCTCTGGAGAGAACCTTTTTGCTGCGGGATACTTGGAATCTGGGAATTGTTTTTGAAGCCGCTGGGTGCTTGCTTTTTGTTGTTTAAATGTGGGTTTATTAGTTTCCTATTACTGCTGTAAGAAATTACCACAAATTTGGTGGCCTAAAACACCACACACGTATTCTCTTACAGTTCTAGAGGCTAGAAGACAAAAATCAGTTTCACTGGACTGAAATCAAGGTGTCAGCAAGGCCATGCAACCTCCGGAGGCTCTAGGGGAGAATCTATTCCTTACTTCTTCCAGCCTGTGGTGACTAGCATTCCTTCACCTGTGGTCGCATCACTATGATCTCTGCCTCCTGGTCACATGCTCTTCCCACCTTCTGTCTGTAGTCTAATCTCACTCTACTTCCCTCTTGTAAGAACACATGTGATTGCATTTAGGGCCTACTTGGCTAATCCGGGATAACCTCTCCTCTGGATCTTTAATTTAGTCATATCTGTTATATCCACAAAGGTCTTTCATCTCAGGTAACATTCACAGTTCCCAGGGATTAGAACCTAGTTGCCTTTGAGAGTTGGGAGACCATTATTTAGCCTGACACATAGGGATGGAAATTTCTAACACGTCACTTTTCAGTTATCTAAGGGCAAGACAATAGGGCTCATCTTTGTATCCATTCGTATTCTAACATTACTAACTTTTACATAGAAAAAGGTTCAATAGAAAAGCTCATCAATTAAATGAACACGCACATAGAAAAAACTAGTACAGGTTTTTCTGTACTTACCATGAATGTGTCAAACCTATGACAAATGCTTTTTTCTGAACATTGCTTGTAGGTTCTGTTTCTCTCATGCTTCCATCATTCTTCCCTTTCATCTACCTCTGTTCCATCAGACTTCATCAATTTTTCTCCTCCCTCCCTCCCTCCCTTCTATATTTCCACTTAGCAGGTAAAATAAATGGATTAAAGTATACCTGGCTGGTACTGGTCATTTTTACAGCAAATTAAAATTATTAGTAGAAAAATGTAAATGTTGAGATTAAACAACCAAATTAAATATGAAAAATGCAGTCAGCTATTCAGAAATGCCCACCCTTTGGAAGGCTTCACTGGGTATAGAAACCCCCTGTAGATGATTGCTGAAAATTTTTGGTTTCATCAGAGTGTTGAGCTTTTTGTTTGCCCTTGTGAATTCTCCATTGATGATGATGAATAGAACCATTTCTGGAACTCAAATTAAAAGTAAACAGAGTAGGGCCTCTCATGTGCAACCAATAAGTTGTGGCCAATTATGATATTAAGGACATTAGTGTCCTTCAGAGTTACCAGGAGCAGTCAGATGGTGAGAGGTCAGGAGGCAGCAATACGATCAGGCTATTAGTGTTAAATATTACTGATTTTAATACCAGCTCTCAATTATCCATGCTAATGGGGGAGACAGGAGGCATGGAGGAATGAAAACTGGAATGATAATAGTAATAATAAAAATGCTTCCCAGCTATTGCTTTGAATATCCTCTACTCTTTAATCAGGGCAAAAAGAGAATAATAGATGGAATTGTCTACTCTTTCCTTTGTGAACGCTGGGCATTTTAGTAAGCACAGTACTGGGTTCTACAGGGATATGTGGGCAATGGGGGAAGTCATTCTGTGACTTTCTCTGATCCTGTTTCACATTTGACTCTCAGGGCTGCTTTTACTTATTTTTAAATTAAATTTAATTAATTTATTTTTTGAGATGGAGTCTTGTTCTGTTACCCAGGCGGGAGTGCAGTGGGATGATCTTGGCTCACTGCAACCTCCGTCTCCTAGGTGCAAGTAATTTTCCTGCTCAGGCTTCTGGGTAACTGGAATTATAGGCACCTGCCACCATGCCTGGCTAATTTTTGTATTTTTTCTTAGTAGAGACGGGTTCACTATGTTGGCCAGGCTGGTCTTGAACTCCTGACCTCAAGTGATGCACCCACCTTGGCCTCCCAAAATGCTGAAATTACAGATGTTAGCCACTGCGCCTGGCTGCTTTTACTTATTAACAGTAGTGACATGTTAGTTATGATACCATCTTAATATGTAAGATGGTCGCTCTTTAAGCTTAAACTTGCTGTTCCTTGCAGTGCAGAGTCTCCTGGTTATGCTGGTACCACTGACTTCTGAGTGTGCTTTCCCATCCTAAGCCACTGTCAACACGAGCAGCTCCAGTGTACACTCCAAGCAAGATTCCAGTAGGTGAGAGGAGGCAGATTCTTTGATCTCCAGAGGACATCTGAAAGGTCAGTCAATGCCACCCTAAACATAAATCCTCTAATATGCCATCTGTTTTCATTGTAAAGCTTGAAATCTATGATTAGATGCCACAATTTTGCTTCTGAACTGTGAGTTTGCTTTCAATGTTTTTAAGCAGCTTATGGGGGCCCACGGTCAAGTTTGAGCTTCCCAGATCTCATTTAGTTTTTATGTTTCTGTGAACATTCTGAAGGAATTTGCTATCCAAATTCTACTCTCTTATCAAGATTCAACTAAAATATTTCTTGAAGCCTTATCTAGTCTCTTAAAATGGAAATCAGCTTTCTTTGGTCTATAATTAATAAACTTTTTGGAACATCTCATTTTATTGTAATAAGCTATTGTTTTATTGTTATTTTAAGCTTTTTTTTTTTTTTTAATTTGGAGACAGAGCTTCGCTCTGTCACCCAGGTTAGAGTGCAGTGGCACAATCTTGACTCACTGCAACCC
Source organism: Ateles fusciceps (assembly GCA_036589455.1). Taxonomy (NCBI): domain Eukaryota; kingdom Metazoa; phylum Chordata; class Mammalia; order Primates; family Atelidae; genus Ateles; species Ateles fusciceps. Next base: position 2,784,951 of record JAZHEH010001361.1, read on the forward strand.
CCACCTTCTGGGTTCAAGTGATTCTTGTGCCTCAGCCTCCCAAGTAGTTGAAGTTACAGGAATGCACCACCACACCCAGCCAATTTTTGCATTTTTAGTAGAGATGGGGTTTCACCATGTTGGCCAGACTTGTCTTTAACTCTTGGCCTCAAGTGATCCACCTGCCTTGGCCTCCCAAAGTGCTGGGATTACAGGCGTGAGCCACCACACCTGGCCTATTTTCAGCATTTTATATTTGTACAGCAGGCTGCATCAAGAGAAGTTCAATGTCCTGAACAAACACTCAAATCATCTGCATGTGTGAGGCACTCCTGGTCAAATCGTTCCTGGAGTATTGGGTTTAGTTTGGGTCCACTTTCTGAGGGACATTGACAAACCAGAGTAGGGAAACAGTAGTGACCAGAAGGGCAAAGAGTCTTAAATCCATGCTGTCCAAAGAATCATGGGAAAATCTGAGGCTGTTCAGCCCACAGCAGCAGTGCCCAAAGTGTGTTCCCATAAAACTACACTTCCCCAATAATTTCTATGTTAACTTTTTATATTATTGCTCATTTAATTATTCATTTTTCACACTAGACTTTATGCTCCGGGAAGTCAGCAATCATTTTTATCTACTGTAGTGATCCCAGCACATATCACAAAGCCTGGTGCAGTGGAGGTGCCTAATGAGTATTTGTTGAATGAATGAATGAAGTGATACATTTTCTATTGCACTGTAATTCTGTGTGATGTGAAGGTGAAATTGGGAGAAATAAGATTTTTGTGGTCACACGGGTTTGGAAAGTGCTTGCTGCAGTGCAGGCAGATGGGTTTTCTTGTTGCTAGAATGCTCACAGTTTCAAGAGAACAAGAAGTGTATTTTCAAGACAGGATTAGAATATACTCTATTTTTCTAAGTGTGTCTCACCATGGAATACTATTTTTTTTTTTTATCACAAAGCATCCTATGGCAATGCTGTCCATACAAAAGGACAGAAGATATGATAGGGGACTTTAAATACTTGAAGGGTTATTGTCTGTAAAGAAAGACAGGAAAAGGACCAGTGAGTAGAAATTGTAATGGTGCATTTTTTTTTTTTGATTTTGCACAAAGATCTGGCTAAAAATAAAAGTAATACAAAGAATAGACAGGCTCCTATGGCTATGAATTCTGTCTCCCTGTTGAAGCAACTTTAAACAGAAGCTGAACATTCCTGAGGAGAGTTGCAGGGGCTGAATTATCCATCGACTGTGAGATTGTATTAGGTGATCTCCAAAGCCCCTTCCAAAGCCACAGGTGTAGTATTCTATATTTTCTCTTTCTCTTGTTTGCAAGTTTCTTGCCAAGAAGACATTGTTATGTCCTCAATGCCCATATCCCCCTCCTCCAGTGCTTTGTTTCATAGTAGACATTTAATAAGCATTTGCATATTACTTGATTGGTCTTTACGTTATTACAGAAGCTAAAAGAATTGTAATGGAGACATATTGGCTATAACATAGAAAACTTCTGTATAAAACTATTTTTCTTATAATTAGAAAGAGACGACCTTAATAGGAAGGCTGTCTTTTGGAAATATGTAGAAACATAGGATTTAAGGGTATGATATAATTGCTGATGCTATCTTTCTGTATTTCTTTCTTCACAACCTCAAATCCAGAATCCTCACTCCCATTTTACTGGTGAACCTTGACTTACAACAAATGAGTTGTAATCATGTGGGTGGCTTTGTTGTGAAATTTGAAAGCATATTGAATGATTCAGACATTATAAGCTAATTATCTGCAACTGTTAGACTGAATATAGAGGGATAGTCTTTTATCGGGATTCTGCTGTTTATGTGTTTCTGTTGTTTGGCTTGCCATCTGGCCAACAATAACATGTTAGGAAGTTAGAAAGTATGCAGAGGTTGAGTCCTTTGGTACCAAACCCAGGCTAGTGCTGTGTGCTTCAGGCTTTCTTATAGGATTGTTCTTAATTCAGGTTTCAGCTCTGCTTGCCGTTGTTGTCTATGTATTTTGCAATTTGTTTTTATTAAGCTATCCAGAGTTGGCTTTTGTTACATGCTACCAAATGAACAGTAACAAATACAATGTGTTTAGATGGAAAACGTTGAAATTGAGGGTATGAGAAATAAGAACCCAGAGCTGTGCTTTCCAATAGAAATACAATGCAAACCACAGAGATAACTTTAAAATTTCTAGTAGCCACTTTCAAAAAGTTAAGAAAAAGGTGAAATTAACTTCAGTAATACCTTTAATTCTACATGCTATATTCAAAATGATATCATTTCAACATAAAATTATTGTAAAAAATTGAAGTGTTTCTTTACATTCTTTTTTATTCATGGCATATCTTGATTCGTATGCTAACTTTTCATCAGAAATAATTGCTATCTATGTGGATTTCATAAAACTTACAGTTAAAAAAGTAGATTCACTTACTTAAGTTGTTCCAAACACACCAAAGAGTTTTTCAATAACCAAAATAATTATTGGCAAATAATTTACATTCAGTCTCTTGCTCATACCAGCCACGTTTCAAAGGTTGCCCGATTGGACACTGCAGGTCTAATCCTCACTTCTAATTGATCATGGAAATGGAAGACTCAGACCTCTCTACAGACCCAGGTTTCCTTTACTTCCCCACTCCCCCACCATCCCCCTCCTCTAAACCTTCACCCTCCACCATGCTTTACTGTATACATTGGGATCCAGCCTGGAAAGTGTGGTATACCACATACCTTATGTGGCATGAGGAATTGCAAACAGTCAGAATTTAATACAGAGAATACATTACACAGCTGTTAGTGGGCTGAACGAGCAAAAAGGAAAAACTGAAACAATAAAAAATAGATACCACCCTTGGAACTGAAGAAAACTAAAGGAATCACCCCAAACTAGGAGTTGGGAATGCAAGCCCCATCCAGTTGGTCTTCAGGTTTCTGATGAACCACCAGACTCAAGCTGCCGAGGCTGGTCTGAGAGTGGCTCAGAAGCTGGCTGTAGTCACATGCTGGTGCTAGACCCACAGTCCCTACTTGAGTGACACTGACAGGAACATGTTGGAATAATAGGAAAGAAGTCCTTTTTACCTCCTCCCCTCTGCTGATTTCATTTTTGCTCCTTACATCATCCAGGCTTACTAGGAAGCCAGTATGCAGAGCTCTGGCCTGTGCTTCATAGAGCAAAGGATAGAAGTGTGGACTCAGAGCTGAGAAAAAACAGGTGAATAGCTGGCACAGACATTCCTGGAAACACTCACCCCTCCACTGCAGGAGCAGCCCTTAACTTGCATGGCTTCCTCAGTTCCAGCAGAGGGCCCTGGCTGTGGTCTTCCCATTGCTTTGATGGTACCCAGTTAGAGCCCTTTGGGAAGAAGGCCTTCCTGGGTGTATAGGAATTTTGAGAGCAGATCTTATTGTCTAGGTCAAGACTAACATAAGTCTAGAGTTCAGCTCAAACAAATTGTTTCAGACTGGACCTGTAGCGATAAGTGTTTGGGGCTCGGTGACGGAATATTTTTGTTATGCTGATTGACCTATGACCAATTCTGTTTTTAGGGGCGGCTTTATTTTTGCAAATGGTTAGTACCTGGAGCCTAACTATGCTTGATAGCCTATCTGGATTTTGCCGTACCATCCTATAAATGGGCACAAAGGGGATTTTCAATCTTCATCACATCCCTTCTATGGGAAGAGGGAATCACCTTTCTTTCTCTTCAAAAATGACTTTTAAAACATTCTTGTCTTTACCACTGAACCTTATGACAGCACAGAGCACTCTAAAGAGATTTGCAGTGTATCTCTCACTCTTGAAGGTAAGACTCTAGAGTAGCTGTGCTTCTTTTCTGAGAGGGATACAGATGGAGAGGGAGATGCTCTGATGAGGCTGCAGCAACTAGGCTCAGTCCTACAGGCGAGCAAATCACGATGAAGCACTAGTTCCAGGCCTCGACTCCAACACTCCATTTCCCCCATTCACATTCAAAGGCAAGTGGGATTATTTTTGTAAGAAAGATATATTTGTAGACTTAATGCTGCATATGTTTGAACTCTTTCCAAAATGATGTATTCATCAATGCTTAAAACATTTTGAAAGCTCTGTGTAATGGGAGGCCGCATTAGCCATTTCCTGGCAATGCGATGTGTTTGTGTTTGGGTTACAGTTCAGTTCTTGGCTTCCTCATCACACAGCAGTTGGAATGAGTCTTTGAATTAGCATGAAATGACACGGTTTATTTTGTTTAGTCGATTTGGTCTTTACAAAGCTGGTGCTCATTGCTCCTGAGGCTGTTGTGAGCATTTGACTCTGGTAGGCTGGAGGGAAAGAAAGGAGAAATCCTGACGATAGTTTTGACTCTGGGTTTCTCATTAAAAGGAAAACAGCCAATTCCCCTGCCACCCTCTGTTCTTGCCACAAAACAAAAATTAAGCCATGGCAAGAATCTACACAGAAGAATAAAACTCATTAAAGAGAATCCTTTGTGTTTGATTATAGTATGCCCTCTCTCCTGCCCCAGCCCATAAAGGTAGATAAACAAAATTAAGTTCTACATTTTCTGGCTTTGCCTACAATTTTACCAAAAAAAAAAAAAAAAAAAAAGCGCCACCATAGGTAAATTAAAATTTCCCCCTTTGGGATGTGGAAATAATCAAGACATAAATTACAGAGAAGTTAATGAATGCAGATCCTGTAGTATTTGACATCCAAGGTTTTGCTCTTTTATTTGGAATCCTTCTAACACTTAGAATCCCTTCCTTCAAGCGAGTTCCTGGCAGATGTTTTATTGTTTCTGTTGTTTTTCTTCTGAGGCTGTAGATTAGGTTAAAATACCACAAATAGCTGCTATTATAGTGAGAGTTACAGAAGCTATAATTCTTCGTGACAGGCAGAGGAAATGTGACATGTTTAGGAAACCCTGTCACTGATGTTAACACTCAGATCTTCAGGCAGATGTTTAATGACAGACTCAGCATGCTGCACAAAGTTTGTTATCTACCCAAGCAAAAGGTTACTCGCAGAGAACTATAAATACTATTTGGAAAATGTCTCTAGACAATGATGGGTTCTTTTCCCCCCTCTTTACCTGTTAATCTGTAATCGCAGGATAAATATCACATCTGAGACAAATCAGACAGATTTTCTTTCTTGGTGTTCCTGTTTGTATATCCAATTATCTTATTTTCAGCCAGCATCCAGGGCATAGGGCTAAGCAATCTTTCTGGGTTTTAATCTGATGTTAGTATAGACATTTGAGTCCTTCAAAATCTTATAGGGTGTGGTCATTGGGAGTAGTATGTAAATGTTGGCAGGATGACTCAATTATCTGCTAGTGATCTCACAGCAAAGTCACTAATATTATACATCCAATAAATAAAACATTTCCCTAAAACAAATATTTCATGAAATAATTACATACAACTTTTGTGTTGTCTAACTTGGAATTTCTGAAACTCAGCACTGTAGACACTTTGGGCTGGGTAATACTTGCAGGGAGCTGACGTGTGCAAGGTAGGAGGCTTAGCAGCATCACTGGATCCACCCTGGAGATACTTGTGTATACCATCTCCTACGGTAGTGACAATCAAATATGTCTTCAGATATTGCCAGATGTCCCCTGAAGGGCAAAATCATTCCTTGTTGAAAACCATGATGAAACTCTATGTTCATTTCTAATTCTCTTTCCAGTCTCCAAACTAATGATTTCAAATGGATACATAGAATTTATCATGCCATCTTGTCAGCCAAGTATACAGTTCTCAATACTGTCTAAAAAGGTCTTGTATACATATGTATGTTTTTCTGCTCGAGACATTCACAGGGTATTATCCGTGGTGATAAAGAAAAACTTCAGCCAAATTAAATTTAAAAGAGTTTAATTGAGCAATGAATGATTGGTGGATTGGGCAGTCCCCAGAATCACAGCAGATTCACAGAGATTCCCATGCAGCCATGTGTTGGAAGAAGATTTATGGACCGAAAAAAGGGAAATTATGTACAGAGATCGGACGTGAGGTACAGAATAGCTGGACATGTTGGCGTTTGCCTTATTTGAACACAGTTTGAACACTTAGCAGTGGATGAATGGTTGCAGTATGGCTGCTGGGATTGGCCGAGACTTAGCTATTGTTATAGGTGCATACTCTTAAGTTAGGTTTCTCAAGTCTTGTTTACCTGTTAAGCTAGGTTGCAGTTTGTCCACAAGGACTCAAATATAGAAATAAATATGGCATACTTGGGCCATATTTAGTTCTCTTTAACAGTGGTACTTACTGCATTCCACCAATTGCTATAGGTACAAATGTATGTTCATAGTAACCCTTCTTTTGTACACAGCTGGTATTCAATATGATAAAATAGAAAAAGAATAGATATTTCTAGATTACTCCTTGCTTAGAATTCTCATTATTTTGTTTGCTTTGTTCTTCATTTTTTTTAAAGTAATGAAAGAAAAAAAAAAAACACTAGGAAAGTATAAAGATAGAAAATTAAGATGGCCCAAATTTCATCCCCCAGAAATAACAATTCTTAACCACGTGGTTCATTTTTTCCCAGTATTTTTCTGTGCATTTTTATTTAGTGTTAAAAAATTTAATATCATATTCTAAGCATTTTCCCTGTGAAAGATTTTTACAGCCATTACATCATCTTAATGGCTCCTCTTGCAGAAAATAAGACCTTAAGAATGTAAGATGCTGTATAGAGGAAGAGCATTGCAGGAGGAAGACACTAAAGAGGAAGATTGCCTTGTGCCAAGCGGGAGAGTTGGGACCTGGTGAGAAGGATCTTTTACACTCACATGGGGGAGAAGAAAGGAAGGTGAATCTCATACTCATAAATTAGTTAACTTCAAAAAGCCTAAATATAAAGGGTGCTGGTCACACACGCTTAAAAGGTGTCCCAGAGATTTGTCTGTAAAAGATTAAAGACCTGGCTTTTGTTTTCTTTCTCAAAATACTTACAAGTAACCCTCATTTACTATGGAGGAGCTGATTGCTTCCTCATTCTGTATTATTCTATTTTGTAAAGTAACTAATTTTATTATTTCTAATTTTAAGTAGTACATTCCTTAATTCAACTGATATTGTGAAGTCCCTGCCAAAAGCAAGGCTCTGTGCTAGGTACTGAGGGCTGAACAGTGACCACAGAGAACAAGGTCTCTGGTCTCAAGGAGCTTACGGGTCACTGGGGGACTCAGACAGTCACCAAGTAAACAATGAATAAACGACATTTGCTCACCTGGGGAAAGGTGTCTACTGTGTGGGTTTTATTGTCGATATGATAGTGTTTTTGTAACATCTCAGTCTAGTTCTTCCTTGTCGAGATCCATTTTTGAATAGTTTCTCTAGTTTTCAGAGTTGCAGTGTCTTTAGGTGGAAATAAACAGCAGATGTTATTGATACTTTTTTTGGACCATTTAGAAAATTTACTGCAGAGGAGGTCAGTTTCTGAGTTCTCTTCTTTTGCCCTTACCTTTTGCATTGTAAATTTTTTTCACAGGCCTCATGACTCTTCTCCTTCTAACTAGAAAGTCCTCTTAGATTGTCCTCTAATTGACTTTTAAAAATCACCTTTTATTCTAGTCTATTTTATTTGATTCATATATTTAATTTATATATTTTATTTTATTCATTTATCCGTCTCATGTGCAACTAAACTTCTGAATTTTAAAGATGTGGCTTCATAAGCTTTTACAAACATAAGCAATGGTGTTAATCACTACCACACTTGTGATATAGAACATCCTCATCATTCCATGGAGTTCTCTTCATCCTTCTGCAGTAAGTTCCCTCTCTCTCTCCTGACAACTTATGATCTGCTTTCTGTTACTATGGTTTTGCTTTTCCTAGAAATTCATATGAATAGAATAATAGTTTATAGCTGTTTGCATCTATTTTCTTTCACTCAGCATAATTCATTTGAGATTTATTCATGTGGTTGCATGAGTAGTTTATTCCTTTTCATTGCTGAGTAGTATTCCATTGTATGAGTATACCACAATTTGTTTATTCATTCACCCGTTGGTAGACATTTAGATTTCTTCCAGTTATTGACTATTATGAATAAAGCTGCTTTGAGCATTTGAATATGAGTATTTGTGTGGACATTTACTTTCATTTCTCTTAGGTTGTGGCAGCAGAATGTTGCATCCCCCAAAGATGCCCATTCCCCAATCTGGGAAACTGTGAATATGTTACATAGCATAGCAAAATGAAATTAAGACTGGAGATGTAATCAAGGTTGCTAATGAGCTGGCCTTAAAGTGAGGAGTCTGTCCTATATTTTAGCTGGGTCAATCTAATCACATAAATTATTAAAAGTGGAGGGCTATTATCCTTAGTAAAGTAACACAGAAACAGAAAACTAAATACTACATGTTTTCACTTATAAGTGGGAGCTAAATGATGAGAACTCCACATGGACACAAAGAACGGAACAACACACACTGGGGCCTATCAGAGGGTTGTGGGTGGGAAGGAGGGAGAGGATCAGGAAAAATAATGAATGGACACTAGGCTTAATATCTGGGTGATGAAATAATCTGTACAACAAACCTCCATGACTCATGTTTACCTATGTTACAAACCTGTACATTCTGTACATGTATCCCTGAACTTAAAAGTTTAATTTTTTTTTAAAGTAGAGGGCCTTCCCTGGCTACTGGAGAGAGACAGAGAGATGGCTCCTTCAGAAGGACTTGACCCACCATTGCTAGCTTTGAAAGGAAGATAGAAGGGACATGGAATACAGGCATGCTCTCAAAGCTAAAAAATTTAAGAAAATGGGTTTTCCCTTAGAAACCCCAGAAGGAAATGCAGCCCACTAACACCTTGATTTTAGACCAGTGAGAGCTGTGCTTGAACTTGTGATTTACAGAACTGTATGATAATACATTTGGGTTGTTTTAAGCTACTGAATTTATGGGCATTTGTGACAGCGGTTATGGAGACAAGTACATGTGTCAATACCTGGGAGTGGGATTGCTGGGTCATGTGAAAAGTATGTTTAAATTTATAAAAACCCGCCAAACCATTTTCCAAAGTGGCTGTACTTTTACTGACTTTTTAAAAAGTAGGATTAGGCTGGGTTCTAAACATAGGTGTGTTTCTCTGCCATATTTTAAAAAATAAAATGCCTTCCAGATCCAGAATCCAGAGAAAAGGGAAAAAGCAGGAGCTGTCCATCCCCAGGTCTAGCAGTTTGGGGGATTTGGGAGGCTGCAGAATAAGAGTCGTAGCTGGGGGGGCTTTCACAAGACCATTCATACAGGTAGCATTTCCAGGGAAAGGTTCACTCATGCCTGTTTCTCTGATTGGTGGGCTTACAATGCCATAGAGACCAGAGAAAGCCAAAGGGCTCTTCATTCCCTTTGAGCTCTCCCTCGCACCAACACTTGCTGTTGCAAATATTGGCACTGGTGGTATACAACAGTACCTACTTCTACTAATGGAGGTCATTCTCTTTGCCAGTTTATACCACAGGAACTGCATTTAATTGAAATTCATCCATATTTCTAGTTTATATGTGAAGCTACTCCTGATTTGCAACAAGGGTGAAAATTTTTCTCTCTAAGCATTTTCTGGCCATTTCAGCATGAATTTTGAACAGTCCTAGTATTAAAGAAAAAAATATTTATGCCTTTTGTTAAAGGGAGTAGGGGAAGACTTTATTCAAAGAGACTACTATAATGAGGGTTTTGCAGTAGGGGAGACAGATGAGGCCCACTCCAAATGCAACAAGGACGACTGAGAAATTATAGTCAAGGAACAGGGTGGGAGTAGGTAGATGGAAAATTACTAAGAGGAAACTTAAGGGGTCAGGGAGGATTCTAGCTAACCTGACTTGACAGGATTCTTGATGAAGGCGGGCCAGAGTGGTCAGATACCAAGGATGGGGCATGAGAAATTTGATCACATATCAAGAATAGAGAATTTTTGCTAAACTGACCTGGCCTGATTCTTGCTAAAACTGGAGTAAGGGAGCCAAGTATAGAGCCAAGGTTGGAGCCTGGTTGAAAAGAAGGCTTAGAGCTGGACACTTGTGGCTCATGCCTGTAATCTCAGCACTTTGAGGGGCCAAGGCAGGTCTGGATCACTTGAGGTTAGGAGTTTCAGACCAGCCTGGCCAACATGGTAAAATCCCATTTCTACTAAAAATAAAAAAAATTAGCCAGGTGTGGTGATACCTGTAATCCCAGGTACTTGGGAGGCTGAGGCATGAGGATCTCTTAAACCTGGCAGGCGGAGGTTGCAGTGAGCTGAGATTGCGCCACTGCCCTTCAGCCTGGGTGACAGAGTGAGACTCTGTCTGAAAAAAAAAATAGACTTTGTCACTACTGGGTGACTGTGTTCAAGCTGCTACCTTGGTCTTTGATATACAGAGTCACACATATTTAAGAGATTTTTTGAAAAGACAATTTTCCTTGCTATTTTTAAAACCCTGAAAGACATGAATTTTATGTAGTCAATATAAGGGGAAGTATGATCAGAAAAATATATATTAGCCAAGCTAATATAAAGAGTATCTATTGTCTATAATCCAAGCAATCCTTATGAATTGTATAAGAAAATCATGACAAGTAGAAAAGCAACTTTGCTACAGAATTGCTGTTAATTAGTTTGAATTTGAAAGATGAAGCCATTGATTTAAGAATTTTACTCTTGTGATTCTTCAGTTTTTCAGAAAAGCAGTTTTCAATTTTTATGAAAAGCCCTATTTCCAGACCATGGGCCAATGGTGGAGTGGATTTGAAGAGGGGCTGGGAAAATCCTATGCGTGTTGTGTTGTGTCACCAAAAAGGTGTCTGGGTGGGGGGAGTGCTCAAAGTGAGGCCAGCATTGTCCCTGTGGGCATCCCACCTGCTCTGCGATCTTCCCTGTTATGTGTGCTTGATGTGGACAGGCTTCTGAAGTGCTTTGTTGGTCATTATCATGGTTGTGTTTGATTTTCTGAATCATACATGACAATGACACCCATATGGACTCTGTTCCTCGGGTTCCATTTCTGGAGCACGGATGTATTTGCTAACATCTATTGTGGGCGTGTTATCTTCCATACGCAGCACATGTTACGTTGCCTAAAGGGATGGCAGCCTTGGCTTCTCGGCCCTCCACGAAGCATGGCAGAATTCCAATGGCACATCTGCAGGCAGACATAAATGCTTTAAAATACCTGACTATTTTCACTCTCAATAAATCATTGCAAGATGGAGTCACATCACATAAACCTTTCAGTGGCTACTGATGCTTTAGGACATCCAAAATTTTCAGCACAGCCGTCAAAGCGCTCTGATATGATAGAGTGGTGACACTAATGCCATTTTTCTTCAAAAGAAGGTTTTATATACACTTTATTCTTGTGCACACAAACCCTAACACTCTCTCCATTGGCTCTTGCCACCCAAACAGTGATTTCTACACCAGGGTAAATACAGAGGTTGTGATGGCCTTCAGGAAGGCTCTCCAACAAGCTGCAGAGAAGTCGTGGTGGCTTATGTTAGTGGAAAATTTTTTGAGGTAGTCAGACCTGTTTTCCTCTTCAAAGTTTAAAAAAAAGCATCAACTGTGAATCCCCCCACATTTTCCCAGCTCTTACTGGAGACTTGTAGGTATCAATGTACATTTCATCTGTACCATACAGAAATGAAAATGCAGGCTGGGGCGCTGCCCTCCCTAACCTTGTGCTTTGTGTTCAAGCTTGGTAAATACTGAAGTTCAATCACATTCCTCTCTGCAGAACATAGTCAATTAGACTCCTGCTAGTGATTGTATATTCTGATTGTACACAACAGACTGTCCTTTTTCTGTAAGATTTCAGAGAAAAATTAAACGGTTTCCAAAGTTTCTAAAATTTAAACTCAACTAATGGGCTTACAAGCCATAATTGAGTTGGTGGATCCTAAGTCAGATAAGGACCACTAATTGTTCAGTGCTTTTATGTTAATTAAATTATTTTCCCATTAGGAAAACTTGCTATTTACAAAGCATTATTAATGTACCATGCCCTTTGTCCCCACCCCTGCTTTTAGATCTCTATAACTTGAACCTTTTAGTAAACCAACTCTAAGCCCTGAAATATACTATTGTTTGTTACTGTTATTTTAAAATACTAAGCTTTACTGAAATAAACTGGCAAATAATTCTATTTGATTGTATCTTTTATTTTTGAGGTGAACATGTTATTTGGAAATAAAAAAGCAGATTAAAAAGGAAACAGTTGAAACTCTATCTCTTTATCACTAGTTTCTTGGGGGAAATTTATCTAACATTATTTTTCCTTTTTAGTATGCTTGTTGTAATCCATTTATTTTCTTTTCATTGCTTGTGAAGACTTCATTCTAAAACAGCACTCTTTCCATGATTATATTTCTGAATCCTCTGAGATCTGACTAAATTGTGTGGAACATGTGCTGTTGTAAGATTTCATTGAAATGTATAAAGAATAAGGGATTTTGTTTTCCTAAATTCCCTTTGGTATATAAAATATTTGGCAAGTTGCTGATATCTTTATTTAAACTTTTTAAAAATAGACTATTACTTGATTTTTATTTTTATGCTTGACATCTAGAGCTACAATTTCTAATTGGGGTTTTATATACAGGAGAATGTACCATAACGTTGTGACTTTCTGTTCTACCTGGTTATTTACAATATTTCTTGGTGAGTATTCAATTTTAGATCCAGCAGACAATAACTGGTAATTGTTCTAAATACCTGCTTTGATGATTTGAAATAACATTAGAATCATGACTAGTATATTCTATCATCCTACCTTGCCCCCAACACACATACGTTTGCCCTAGAAGAGGAGAGCAAACCAACTGGGGAAGGAGAGCTAGGGCAGAAATCTGATAACTAGAGCCAAATGTTCTGAATCTGCACATGGCTACAGTAGGACAAAAGCCTGCCTACTTACTCCATTCTGGGCTCACAACCCCTCAAATTCTTAGAAGAATGGGACTTGCCTTGATGATACACTTGCAAGTGATGTTATCAGATAACTGTTTATTTTGGATAAAAGATGATGGTGTGAGATGAACATTAATGCTATTATGTTTGCCTTGGTACTAGCCTGAGAAACCTGTACAATGTGGCTTATAAACCATCTCCCTTGACTGTGAGGAAGACCTTGTGAGGACAAGCCAGGTAAAGAGGCACCAGCTAGGGAATGGAGTAGCTGTTCAAGGGGGAGTCAGGAAATGCACTGCATGGGCCACTGGTGGTGAAAATATAAAATAGGTTTTATTGAGGAAAATTTATAAGCAGAGAAGTAGCAGGGAACCTCAGTATACCATGGCTGGTGCTGCTGGCCAGGGGAGGACTGCATGTATCATGGCTGATGTGTCATGGAAAGGAGCCCCGGACCTGTGATATTGCACATAATAGGGACTGCAGGAGCAGGTTACATCTAGGCCATTATGTAATCCCAGATGCTCCCTGATCAGAGAAATGGCTTTGTTTCAAACAGGAACCTTCTGGAATCCAGTGGCTTCTATCAGCTGTTCTCTGTTAAGCGAGCTCTCTCCTAAACTACCAAACCAAAGGAGTAAATGAACCTCTAGGGTTATCAGATCCTCTCTCCTCTGAGTGATGTGCAATGAAATATCAGGACATTATTTCTTAGGACAAGAAAGTGGAGACAGAATCAGTATAAAAACAGAATACTACAGACATGATGAACCTAGGTACATTGATGAAACCGTAAAGAATCAACAGTGCCTTCCAAAACCAGAGTGAGAGAGTACATGTGTTGGTGGCATATGATTGTGCATGTGTGTGTGTGCACCCAGCACTATACCCCTAGACACATCACATGGAAACTCTAAACAAAGTGTTAGGTTGGTGCAAAATTAATTGCAAGCAAAAACCACAATTAATTTTGCACCAACCTAATATATGACATTTCCTTTATAACCAACTTTCAAAAATTAGGCTCATAGCTCAAAAAATTGTGTTAAAATAAAAAAATGAGCAGGCTGGGGGAGAGGAGTGCTATTCTAAATAAAATTATAAATGGAAATAATTGAAGGTATGACCATATACAGTTACCTCTTGCCTCCAGAGAAATTCAGAATCCTACTAGAAAGTTTACAGTGCTCAACTTAGATTCTACCCTAGGCAGAAATATAGAGTAAAACCAGTTCAGAGAAGCATGTTTTGATTACGTATACAACACAGGAAGACTCGGGTCTATTGACTTCCTTATTTCTGGAAGGACTGGAGTTTTGCATGATACTCTGCAGAATGTGAAAGGAGACACATGCCCTGGTTTCATATCTGACATGCCAGAAATGCTCTAAGAGCAACAGAGTTAGTGCTGCCATTGAGTGAAGAGCTGATGTAGCCCCTGTCCTGAGAGAAATGTTGGAAATAGAGCAGATGCCGCCATTTCTCAGCTGCAGATTTCTGCAGGGCAATTGGAGCCTGTGGTGGAAACTCCAACTGCTCCTTGGCCTCCCGGTCATAGTCACAACTCTTGCTGGTCACATTTAAAAAAAAATTCCAATAACATACTTCCTAGAAGAAGAGATAAAATGTCCAAAGTCAAAAAGAAAGTAAAATCAAATATCAAAAAATGAGGGTGGATTGAGGACAAGATGGAAAGAGGCAAGAGGGGGGCCAAATTGTTTAGGTCTACCCAGGACGTCTTTCCTGGTTTATGATTCTTTCTCTGTTGAACCACGAAGAGAAGAATGTATTAGGACTCTGAATTCTGGTATATATTGTCTGTCAAAGGATTTACCAGTTAAAGAACCAATTAATTTTCAGCTCCCACAGCTCATGAGGATATAAAAATAGGATCTTATATAGCTTATGAAATGTTGGAACACGTACTTCCTTCTTAAAAGAGGAGAATTGGAACCTGCTTTTCTCTTTTCAAAAAGAAAAAAAAAAGAGCAGCATTTTGTGGCTTTCATGTTTTTCTTTCAGACTCTGTTCCAAGATGTGTGGCGTTAGTGTGTATGCATAGGTACACACACACTCACACCACATGCATATTTGCACACATCAATGCAGAAGTGGTTTGCTATAGAGTTAATGTAGATATTTTCTCCTTCCAAGCAAGTGGTTATGTCCTTTCTTCCATGGTCAGATGGATGATTTGAACAGCTTGGAAGGGCAAGGGCAAGAAAAGCTTTGATTTATCTGCTGCTGAACTGATTTAGACAAATGCAGGAAGATGATACATCACTGAATTAGGGCAAGCAGGACAATAATGAGAACCTAAAGTGAGTGACAAGTGCACACTAAAAGCTGTATTACTGCTAAATAAGCAGGCATGCATGTATACACTGTACCTTATTTTATGTTATAGAGTGGTACTCATCATGTTTCAAAATAGTTTAATGAATGCTTTGGATCTGTAATTAGTAGGGCTCTTGTGTTCTCACGAGATACTGGCATTGTGGTGAACTATCCAATAAATATGTTATGGAAATTCAGATCCCATACAGGGAACTATTGTCAAAGGAAAGAGTCAGATAAACTGAGCAAGTATTCAACCTAGCAGTAGCAAATTTCAAAACTATGCTGTCCTTGCAGTACGGGAGAAAAAATGTCCCATATGCCTTCAACATGAAATCAAAGGAAATAGAAACAACAGAGGAACAAAAGTTGCTCTCTCCTTAAATTTTGTCATATTGATTTTGTCTGCCAGTCAGATATTCTATTCTATTTGTTTTTCAGGAATCACTGCAGGTGATCTTGGTTGGAGGTGAGTTCCCAGAGTAAGTTAAACTGAAGAAAGGAAGCAGGGTTCCAGTGAACCCTAGAGGCAACTGTGAAGTGGCGGAGACAATGTTATTACAGGTTCACATGAGGCCTGAGGAGTTGGATGGAGGCTGAGATGTTTAGGTTCTCATTATTGTCAGCCCTGGCCAATCCTACCTGGACTGTTACTTTATTGATGGCTCAGGGAATGTTTCTTTTTGTTAGCATTTGATAGCAAGATGCCTTTAGATTTCTTCCTTTGCCCATTAAGTCACGGTGCAGTTTTTGCTTTAGAAATCTCAGAATCGAGTTTTTCCAACACTTTTTCTGATGCATTGGATTAAACGTGGGTGATAAAAATAAAAAAGATTCTGTCATTCAAGTGACCCCATGTTATTTATATTCACACCCTTGTTTTGTGTTTGGTCACCTGTTTTCTTGTGCTGAGTGTCACCTTCAGATTGACCGAGCTGTTTGTGTACATCCAGGTATTGCTAGCTACATAGCTGAAATGAATTTTAAAAGAAGAAAAAGGCATTGGAAGCTACAAACAAAAAGAACTCTATGCAAATGACCTCACACAATTATACCTAAAGTCAACATACTAGAAGGTCAGTAAATGTTACTATTCCTCAAGACATTTTGAGCAGTTACCTAATGCTGGGTGAACAGTATTTCAGTACCTCATGTGGTGTACTTGATAGTCTTTATTCTTATAAAGGATTCATTGTTAAATGTGTTTTTGTGTCAGCTTTAATTTTTTTTTTTTCTTTTTTTCTTTTTTTTTTTTTTTTTTTGAGACAGAGTCTCACTCAGTCACCAGGCGCCAGGCTGGAGTGCAGTGGCACGACCTTGGCTCACTGCAACCTCTGCTGCCCGGGTTCAAGCATTCTCCTGCCTCAGCCTCCCGAGTAGCTGGGACTACAGGCGTGCGCCACCACGCCCAGCTAATTTTTTTGTATTTTTAGTAGAGACAGGGTTTCACCATGTTGACCAGGACGGTCTCGATCTCTTGACCTCGTGATCCGCCCGCCTCGGGCCTCCCAAAGTGCTGGGATTACAGGCGTGAGCCACCGCGCCCCGGTGTCAGCTTTAATTTTTATCAAACATACTGGCCTCTGGTCACTCTGGGATCCTGCTGTGCCTAGCTAGACTGATTACTTTTGCCCTAGTTCCTGAGGATGGTTGGATAAAGCTTCGTGGTAGAAGACTGGGTAGTACAGTCAATGACATCTTTAGTGGAGTGATCTGAACCTTGACGTTCAAACCTTGGGTAAGATGTTAGCTTCTTTGACTCCAGGTCTCAAAAGTAAAATAAAAAATAAAAGAAAAAACATGTTAGCTTCATCAGCACTCAGGGCTCACCCAAAGCACTGTTGTGAAAATAGGTAACTTACCGCATTCCTTTTTTCCTCTTTTGATGCCAGATGACTCTATGGCATTCTTTGGGTCCTTTCTAGGGCATTCTCTCTGGACTGGCTTCCCCCTTTACTGTTTTACTTGTCTCCAAATGAAAACTCAAATTCCTTTTGTCCTTGTGACTCATTAGCTGATCTGATTGATCAGTGTATGAGAGGTTCTTTTTTTTTTTTTTTTTTTCTTTTTTGAGACGCAGTTTTGGTCTTGTTGCCCAGGCTGGAGTGCAATGGTGTGATCTTGGCTCACTGCAACCTCTGCCTCTCAGGTTCAAGGGATTCTCACGTCAGCCTCCCGAGTAGCTGGGTTTACAGGTGCCTGACACCACACCCAGGCTAAGTTTTGTATTTTTAGTAGAGATGGGGTTTCACTGTATTGGCCAGGCTGGTCTCGAACTCCTGACCTCAGGTGATCCACCTGACTCGGCCTCCCAAAGTGCTGGGATTACAAGCGTGAGCCACTGTGCTCAGCCTGCGTGTGAAGTTTTTAACCCTTTGACAAAGGATTACTTATCAGTTTTAACCTGCTCTTCCAGATCATTGCATAGTTTAGCCAATGTCTTTCATCCCTAAATTCAAAGCAGCAAATAACAGCGGAGCTACTAAATAACCACGTGTAGCAGACCCAGAGTTACTTGGACCCCTGCTGGAAAGATTCCAAAACTTTATCCTGAAAACTCAGAATTTGTAAAAAAACAAAAATTTAAAAAGACAGTGATATCTGTTTCACTTTTCAGTTTAAATCGTGAAAATAGATGCCCTCATGACGAGAACACGCTTTTCATGTATAATGTTTCCTTCTCCCACAATTTTTTTGTAGTAAATACTAGAACTAACGAATCTAAATGGTAAACAATTCTAACAGTACAGGAGAGTCTCAAATAAAAAAGTAATCTCCTTGTCTCTCCACTCCCTATCCCTAGACTTACTTTCCGGAGGCAACTGTGTTGGGCAGTATTTGTTCTTAGTGCTTCTGGAGGTTACCCAGTAAGTTGAAATAATATTATTTTTATACCTCCACTTCTTGATTTATCAATGATCAACATTATATTTTGACTTTCCTATGAAAATGGAATTGAGTGCACTTACATTACCTTTCATCTACTGTTTTCCATCTATTTCCTGATTTTTATTATTGTACATTATTTATGCATTTACATTCTACTCTGCAGTTATAAATAAATCTTTTATATTCTGTCTAATTCTGTGGTTCTCAAACAAAGAAAATAATGAACATGATTACTATCGTAATTACATAACTGTTACTTACTACAGAACTAAGTAGAACTGATGCAGGTTGATGGTAAAATAATCAAGCAAATTAAAGTTTTGCTATTGGAAGTGAAATTTTCAGAGTTTGACAATCAAATAAATTTGTTTTGTTTTCCATTTCACTTTATTCACTATTTCTATGTCAGGATGGCTCTGGTTCCTCATATTCTACGTCATTTATTTGTGAGATGCTGTTTATTTTTTAAACTTTTGCTGGTATACGTTTCTATTTTTTTCCAAATATGGAACATGAATTGTAAGCTTTGGGATATTCTGCATCAAAAAACATTATCCTCACACTTTGTTCATAATTTGGCTGTTGTATGAAATATTCAAGAGAACTTTCATCTCTGGACTTTGCTCCTTATTTTGTAGTTTTGACTCTAACTTCTTCCTTTGCAGTTAGCCTGTTTTCTTTTTCTTTTTGGAATTTTCTTAGATCTATAGTTTATTCTGCCTTGAAATTTTAATAGGAGATGGCCAGTTGTGTGAACCTTAAGACCTTGGCATTTTCAACTAAGGCACATCTCCTTTTATTATGTCTTTTATGTGTTCATAGTTTTCACAATACCATTATCTGTTTTGTGTTTATGGAGCTCATCTAACGAATAGTAAGCATTTAAAATGTATCACCCTTGAATTTTTTCTCTTACATTTTCTACTATTTTGTCTTTTTTCTCCATTCTAGAGGATTTCTTCAACTCTGTTTCATTGTCTCCAACCCTATCTGTGACTATCTTCCTATTATCATTTAGCGCATTCATTATTTTAAGTTGACCATCACATCTTTAATTTTTTAAATTCTTGAATTATTCCTTTTTTTGTGGCAGCTTATCCTCATGTTAAGGATGAAATGTCTTCTTGAATATTTTTTGGGATACCAATTAAATCTTTTAAAAGTCTGTTTTCTCCATAGGAGAAATGGCTCTACTAGGAGTCGTTGTCTTTTGTTTTTGTTGTACATCCGGGTCTTTGTCCTCCTATTCTTTTGGATTTCCCTTAGTGTTAGATGCTCTTTTGTTTGTTTATTTTCGCAAGTGGAACACTGTATGATTAGTACAGGTAGATGTGGGCGGCTGCTCGCCCAGAAGGCCTTGCTGTTGAAGAGGTCTAGCTGTGAAGTCTGTGTGGTTGAGGGCACACATCAGTACAGTAGACTTGCCTGTGGGGCCTCTGAAGATGGCAACTTGACTCTGGGAACTGAGTGCTTTAGTTGGCTTCACTCCCAAGGTGATTTTCCTTTCCCATTTTGTTTCATTAGGTTTTAATATGATCTCTCCTGGAGCTCCAGATTTACCTCAGACTTGACATCTTTCTCAGCACCCAGCTCCCTTGCCAAGCACCCTTTCTCTTCAGGCAGATGACATACTTTTTTTGTTAGAGTTCAATTCTTGGGCTTCACCAGTTCACTTCTGAGGGCAAAATCCCATTTTGGTTTCATTTTGTCACTAATCAGTTAATTCTTTTATACGTTTTTTTCCTTTGCCATTTCAAGGGGACATGGAGGAAGAGAGTCGAAAGATGAGTGAACAAGTCTGCCATTTTCCGACCTGAGGCCTCCCCCTCTCCTTACTGTGATATTGGTTTCAATTAAACCAAGACTAACCAAAAAAAAAAAATGGACAATTATTTCATCTGAAATGAATTGCCTGCTAAAATTAACACAATGCAAGCTATTAATTAGTTTTTGCTCTTTATGAAAACTCACTTTAGCTCAACAGAACATAGACATCTGAATGTCAGACTCAAGCTGTTTGGTGGCCGGGTCCATATTTAGGACATAGAAATGTTCCAAAGTCTTCATATTTAGGGACAAAGAAAGGAGGCTATCAGGGAAAATCGGTCACAGCCTCTCACCTTTCACCTTTCACTGAAGCATGCGTGTCTCTCTTATTTACCCTTTAACATGACCTACATGACCTTCCAATTCTTCTTTCATCGAGTCTTAAATTTCGCCCCTCTAATGTCACAGAATGGCAAGGTATAGACAGGACAACTGTAAGTCAGTGTGCTTACATTTTTTACTCTGTTGCTATGAGACCAACCACTGATGTGTAGAGTTCAGAGAAATACGTTCCATATTGTTGATGAAGCTTTGAACATACCTTCGAACCTAAAATAAAAGCTTTAAAAAAAACTCTTAAGAGATTTTTCACTGAGAGATCACGTACTTTTCAAGGATATAGATCACGGGTGTCCAACCTTTTGGCTTCCCTGGGTCCGTTGAAAGAAGAATTGTCTTGGGCCACACATAAAATACAGTAATGATGGCTGATGAGCTTAAAAAATAGGTCCATGCATAATTTTTGTGTATTCCATCACCACAGATTAGCAAAAAGGCCCTCTCATTCAAAGGGCTGGACATCACTGAAGATGAAGAGAGTCAGAAAATACGTACCTGAAAGGCACATGGAAGAGACCTATTACCTGTACAGTATTTTATGTATTGTGATATGGAGACCTCAGGTCTTCATTTATATCCCTTATTCACTCATTCAGCAAGCATTTTGAGTGCCTGTTTTGTGCCAGGTGCTGTGTCAGGGTACAGTGTGAGGGTACAGTGATGGTGAGGAGGACAACGTGTTTGCTTTTATAGAACTTACATCATAGTAAAGAAGCAGATATAAGCAAATGCATAGTGTAATAGATGGTTCTAAGTGGTCAGTTGGTATAAAGCAGAGTGAACTAGTAGAGAAAATGGTATAATGGTGGTAGGGAGGGTGGCTGGGAGTAGTAGTCTTTCCGAGGAATGATATTTGAGCAAATATCTTAAATCTACAGTTTCTGAACTGTCTTCCAAGGAACCCACAGGGTTGCTACCAGATATTTCAAAGTTTTGAGAGAAATGCATTACTAGTCAACATCTGTTAGATACTGCACAAGCTAATAGCTTTGGGTGATTCTCACAGTTTCACATGAGATTGTGCTACTTTCCTTTCAATGCTGATTTATCTTTGCAAAGCTGAATTTTTGTTGTTGCTATGGTAATGAATGAGTACACAGTGAAAGCCAAGAGGTAGAGATGAAGGTGGCAGCGTCCAACATGATTCTAAAGTTTGAGGAGATGTGCAGTGCCCTGCAGGTGCATATATCCCACTAGTACATGCAGAGACAGAAAAAAATGTGGAGACTAGTATGTGTAGAGACAAATTTATTTCTTAATTCCCAGAACCTGTGAATGTTACTTCATACAGTGAAAAAGTGAATATTACCTTATATGTAAAAAAATGTAATTAAGTTGAGGCTCTTGAGAGAATGCATTTATCCTGGCTTACCTGAATGGATCCTAAATGGAGTCACATGTATCCTTATAAAAGAGAGACAGAGAGAGGTTAGACCCAGACCCACACAGCAGACAAAGTGGTATGAAGGCAGAGATTAGAGTAATCTGGCTGCAAGCTAAGGAATGACAATAATTGTTGCAACCATCAGAAGCTGCAAGAGGTATGACATAGATTTACTCTCTAGAGCATCTGTAGGAAGCGGGCCCCTGATGACACCTCGATTTCAGACTTCTGGTCTCTAGGACTATGAGAGAATACATTTCTGTTTTTTAAAGCCACCAAGTTTATGGCAATTTGCTACCATAGGAATAGGCTAGGAAGTAGTCCTGGGAAACTAATGCAGTAAGTGATTATGTTATTTATAAAGAAAATTAAAATATTTTATTTATTTTTGAGACAGAGTCTCACTCTGTCCCCAAGGGTGGAGTGCATTGTCATGATCTCGGCTCACAGAGACTTCTGCCTCCTGGGTTCAAGCGATTCTCCTGCCTCAGCCTCCTGAGTAGCTGGGCTTAATGGCACACGCCACCATGCCTGGCTAATTTTTTGTATATCTATAGAGACAGGGTCTCGCCATGTTGGCCAGGGTGTTCTTGAACTCCCGACTTCAGGTGATCTGCCTGCCTCGGTCTCCCAAAGTGCTGGGATCATAGGTGTGAGCCACCATGCCCTGCCTAAAATATTATTTTAAATTTCAGTTTATGCATATCATTTTTGAAAATGGCCATACATGCTTATTATGTTGTATGAACTGAGCTCCTTAATATATGGAACTGTTCAATATTTCTTTTGCCCAACAGTAGACATGAAAATACTCCTAACGTTCACTGCATGAACAAGAGAAGTTTTGGAAATCCTTCCTTACTGTGGGAGACTGAGCAGTGAGTTGTTTTGAGGGCAGTGTGTTCCAGGAAGAGGCAAAATCAAGGGCAGAGGCCCTGAGGCAGGAAGAAACATGGGGGAATCCCAGAGCAGCAAAAGGCTGGTGTGGCGAGGTATACTGAGTAGAAGATGAAGTCAGGGAGAGAAGCAGATTCAGATAATGTAGGCCAGAGTAAGGAACTTAAGTGTGTTGTGAGTTTGATGAGAAGCCTTGGACAGTGTTGAGGAGAGGAGTAATATGTGACAGGATTTGCACTTACAAATGATCATCTGGCTGTAGAGTGGAGAGCCGTCTACGGGAGGCTGATTTTCAAATAGTAGAATATCTTAGCACTGGGCTTGCTCAAAGGCCTGGATAATCTCACCCCATCTTTGCCACCCTCTTCTCTTTGTTTCTCTGTTTACCATCAGTATATAAGACTCTGTAGATGTAGTAGAAATGATGAAATGTGCACACAGGGAGGAGAAATTTGTATGTTTGCCACTTGGTATATCCTTTTCTGGAGGTGAAGCCCTCTTTCAGAAGTGTATTAGTTGACTATAGAGAAGAAAGAGCAGGAGCATTTTTATTACATTGTATAGGAATGGAGGGGCAAGGCAGTAGAAGGTGCTCTGTGGGGCAGAGCCGGCTATCAGGATGACTTCAGCGGTGTGGGTCAGCCTTCCTCAGGACCGGAGCAGGACCCCCTTTGCCAAGGGCATCCAGTGTGGTGAGATTTGGGGCCCAGCCATCTGTTGAGGAAGACGGCGCCATTTATTTCCTGTGCTTGGCAGTTGCAGGGAACTCCTTTGAGCAAAAAATCTTACAGGCATAAGGTAATAGGATAAGTAAAAACAACAGAGACATTACTAGGGCCACAGCTAGGGCAGAGGCACACACTCACAGAGATGAAAACTGCAGATGGGGCTATTCCAGCGGCATCCTTGGTGCAGAAACTGCTGGCGTGCGACCTTGGGGAACCAAGGATGGATCCCATCTCCTCTTTTCCAACAGCCTTTTAACGCAGTTGCATGATTCAAACCCATGATAAAGGTAATAAAAAAGGAATTTCCTTTGTAGAGGTTGACCCATCCCCAGTTCTAGTCCCACTGAATTCTTTGCTGGTCAGACCTACATGTTTAGTTCTGGACATCATATGAAACCTTGATGAAATTTAAAAAAAATGGTAAATCAAAGTTACCTTGATTTTTGACACTCCCAGGTTCCTTCTTGAACCACAGCTTCTCTGCTCCAAATGACTGATAATCATTCCTTCAGCTAAAGGGAAAATAACAGCTTACAACAGTGAGAAAAATATTTTTCAATTTTGAGACTTAAATTTTATTTTTTGAAATTATAAAGAGATAATAATCTTGAAAGCCAGGCTGTGTTGAGACACAAAGGGATTTCCCATTTTCTAAAGTTTCCCCTTACATATCAAGGATCAGGCATGGCAGCCTGCACACTGAGCTATAGGAAAAGCCAGACCTTGGGTGGAGGATAAGACAGAGCAAAAGTCCCTGCCATGCTCTCATAGATACAGTGCAGAGCAGAGGAGCAGCACTGGTGGGGGAGGTAGCTAGATTGATGAGCCTAAAATAGTGACCTTCATTACTTCCTTCCTGTCACAGGCTGAACCATGTAAACAGAGAGCCCTGCCTCTTTCCCTAGGGGGAGTGGAGAAGGGCAGGGAAGCCCATGCATTAGTCAGGGTTGGAGGTGAGCTGGAGGAGAGAACACTGCCAGGACTTTGCCACTGGATGCTGTAGGAAAAAAACATGTTTCCCCCACCCCCAGTAGCAGGTGACTGTGCAATCACTAGAGATGCCAGGGAAGATGGCGCACCCCAGTACCAGCCCAGAGGACCTACGACCAGATGGGCAGGAACATCTCAAGAGAGGACAGGGATGACCCCAGGGTACCAAATAGATCAGAGGCCCTTTTGCATCCCTACTGCCATTAAGATACATAAGCTGCCTCTGAATTTACAAACCATTTTGGGAAGCGTAGGGAAGAGGGTTGAGAGGGGGAGAAACAGCCTTATGAAGAGTTTAAATTTTGAACTGATTGAATATTGACCTGAAGGAAACTATAGGCCTTTCTGTTTTAACTCCATGCAAAAAACTTTGCAATCTGTAAAACCACTCAGGAAGAGCAGCAAGCTTTGTAGCAAAGTAAGTTTAGGGGCAAACTACTCAAAGATCAGTATGACTGGGTAACAAGGGCACTAACCCAATAATCATGTGTTTCTCAGGGCTAATACAGACTGTCCGGGCAGGCAGGCAGATTAGTGGCTTCAGGCTGCTTCAGAGCATAACACGTCTGAAAAACAGGAGTGCAAACACATGGGGTTGCTGTGCTGAGACAAAGCAGGTGGAAGGGGAGTTCTGAGCTTGGGGAAGATGCTGATTTGTTTATTTATTTAGAGACAGAGTCTCTCTCTGTTGCACAGGCTGGAGGGCAGTGGTGCGATCTTGGCTCACTGCAGCCTCTGCCTCTAGGTTCAAGCGATTCTCATGCCTCAGCCCCCTGAGTAGCAGGGACTACAGGTGCGCACCACCATGCCTGGCTAATGTTTTGTATTTTTGGGAAAGATGGGGTTTCATCATGTTGACCAAGTTGGTCTTGACTTCCTGACATCAAGTGATCTGCTCGCCTCAGCCTCCCAAACTGCTGGGATTACAGGCGTGAGCCACCACGCCCTGCCAGGAAGATTCTCCCCACAATTCTTTAGTAGGTGCCTGTTTTTGATTTTCTTAAAATGCTGATTAAAAGGCTCCTGCCTGTACAAGTGTCAAACTGAGGCCTTTCCTGCTGATGGTTATAATGCCGTTCCTGCTAATTCCTCTTCTCTCGTCTAGTGAAAACCACATATAAACCAAAGCAACTTCTGCACTACACTGACATCATATTTCTATCGATCACTTGTGTATGAGTGATTGGTGTTATAGCAACAGGTGTTGTAGCAGAACAGTCTGTATTTTAAATCAGAAGTTTAATTTATCTGGAAAGCTTAATTTTGCTCACATGATCATGATAATAATGATTTTAAAAAAATCGTATCTGGGTCAAAGTCTGTGAATTTTGATCCAGCCACACACATATTCAAAAGGACAGGGTCTAAGCAGAGGGCAGTCTGAGAAAGCAGCTGGCAGGAAGAAGGACCTGGAGTGCCTTAGCTGAGGAACAGGTGTCTGATGTGTTTAGCCTCAGGAGAAATGAATAAGCAGAGATGTGGCAGCTGTCTCCAAATATTTTAAGGGTTACTGTTTTGAAGGATGAGCTGTCTTACATGATACTGCCATAGAGCAGTGACTTTGTTTTAAGTTGAGAAAGCCTTTTCTTCATCCAAGCACAATCATTGATGGCCACACCAGAGCCCCTCCCCCAATTCTCCACTTTGTCTCTGAGGCACCTCTGATTGAATCCCCGGAATCCATAAAACATAGTTCAGTAAGTCACTGCTATAGAGTGACAAGTGAGTCACTTGCTATAGAGGACAGAGCAAGGACCAGGAGATATAAATTTACTCAACACAGATTATAACACTGTCGAGAGAATACATTTATAACTAAGTCTCTCTACTCATGTTCTGTTCTGTTCTGTTCTATTCCTTCTTTCCTGGCATTTAAATCTACCTTTCTAAAAGGAAAAGCTTGATTGCCTACCCAGTATGAGACACTGTGAGATGTATTTTTCTCAACTCTGTGTTTCACTAACTCTTGCTCCAGCTTCTTGAAAATGCTTTCTCTGTTTTATCTTGGGTGTCCCCATGGAGTGTCTCACATATTGCCAAGTGGCTTGAGGGTTTTATTCATCTTCCTCTTTTCTGTCACTGTCTTCCTCCCTCAGGTTTTCCATGTCTGCTAAGTCTTGTGCCTGACATTTTTATGCTACTTCTGGGTCCAACTGGCACCTCTTTCTGTCCAGTGGGCACTCTGCCTCTTCTGCAAGAACCACAGTGCAATACAGCTGCTTCTGCAGAGAATCATTTCGCTTCACAGGTGAGCATTTTTAGAACTTCTAGAATCGGCATCCTTTTGTTGGGCACCACCATCTCCTGCCAGATTCTTCCAGGTGCCAAAGCAGTTCTGTCATGAATAAATGAAGAATGTTTGTTTTGTGTTATACCTGAGCCCCGATTTATAAAGAATGTTTAGTCATACAGAAATGTTAGCTTTTATGGTAGCCACTCTTTCTTCAGAGAATGTAGGTATGAAACCAAAGTAGCAGACATATCCAAGAGACCCACTTCAGAATGTGATCAAGACCATCCCTCCTTTCTGATGACCAAGGCTTGTGTACTGGATCAAAACTGTCATTCTGGGCTCTAAGAAGCCTTCTAATTTTTGTGTGTGTGTGCAAATACACATCAGAAAGACTGACTCCATTGTTTATCAGATATGCTCAGGTATTTGAATAGCTCATGTGAAGGCTCTAACAATAACTATAAAAGGCATATAGTTGCTTTGTAGAAAATTTGGAAAATTCAAAATTGTATCATCCCATTACATGATAATACAGTGTATGGAGAGAGGGAAAGTAAATGTGAGATCATGTGAGAGGAATGGATTTTTTTTTTGCACACACATAATTGTACATTTTACTTCGGTGATTCTCTTTATAACATTGACAGGATAGTTGTGTAGTTCGTGTGTTCTGGATTTGAGGTGATAGAATGATGGCTACACATTTTGACACTATGACAGAGCTCAGATATTGGTGCCAGAGTGTAGTTTGTGTGGGGGATATGCAGAGAGCATAAACGTGGCAATCAGTGGGAGATAAAATTCCATTAAAAAATTGTAACTACACATGGATTATGTTGTTTACATAAGTTGAAGAATATTATAACTTCAAAAGCTGCCTCTGATATGAATTTAAGGTACTTAGGCTGTATTTTATTCAAGGTACTTAGGCTGTATTTTATTTACAAAAATACTTTTACTAAATAATGATTAGATGGGTTCATGCTCTTCCTGGCACTGAAAATACAGATCAGGTCATTAAGAGCATCTCCTCCCACCTCGAACCTCACTGTGGCCCTAGTAAGCAGGGGGCAGCTCTTTCACTCACACTTCTGACACCTGCTCATGTTATTCACTGTATTCATCCCATGACAAGAAAAGATTCTGCTGCATATAATCTGGTGCCCACTAAGGAGGGTGGGCCCTGGTAACTGCATGGGCAGGTTTGATGGGAGTGATGAGATGGGTTCAAAAGAGCTGAGAGAACAAAATTGCTGTTCATTAAGAAGGTGGGGAGACTGAGAGGAAAAGAACCCAGAAAAGACAAAGGAGAGAAAGATCTAGAAGGAAATTGGAGTGCAGAGCCAAATTTGCAAGAAACCATGCCACCTGGAGGTGAGATGATTGACTGGGGAACAGTTGTTATTGGGGCTTTTGGATTGAGGCTGCGAAGTTGACGCTGTCCACTCTCCATTCCTCTCCACAAGTCAGAGGAGCAATGTGTGCCCAACACTGATCACTGAATGGAACAAGAGAGAAGACAGGAGAGGAAAAGGTGCTGCGGCTTACAAGAGCCACTAGGCTCTCGTTGAGCTGTCCTCCCGCTGCCACTTTCTCACCTGCCTTCCTCTCCTCGTCATATGCTCTGCAATCTGAGCTCCATCCCAATGGGAGGATTAAACCTGCCACTTTGTCTCAAACATGTTTTTGTTTACCCATGTTGTTCTCTCTGCCTGGAGCATTTCTTCCCTTCATGTGTTGTGTGTGCAGATGCCACTGCTTCTGGAATTGTTTCTGAGCCTCCCTCGACCCTGACTGACGACAGTGCTCCTCTCCCACTGTGACACTCTCTGGATACTGCTGGTTGGATGGCCTGCTTCCTCCTCTAGGCTCTAAGGGAATTCTTTGCTGCCTGGGACAAACCATACCTGTTCACCTTTATGTCTCAAAGCCTGGTAGAGTGCCCAGTAAGAATTCAAGAAATATTTGAGGGGTGAAAGAGTGAATGGATGAATAAATGGAGTGACAATGCATAAATAGTGGTGTTAATCACTATTTGGAGGTGTTTTCCCTCCAAACCTACTCTTCTGTGTATCAAACAAGGTCTAGTTAGGGGAAGAAACCCACCATATGCAAAAAACCTGACAAACTAGATATTTAAGCAAAGGGGACTCAATAGAGGTAATTAATTGCACACCATTGGAAGAAATGCTGAGGTGACTGATATGAGTAACCATGGGAATCAGTTACTAATCTAGGACTAGGAAAGAGAAAGGAAGAGGTGGGTTAGCAGAACCTGAGGACCCCTCAGTGTTGGTGATCAGAATCCCGGGAAGGGGCAAGGTCAGGTGAGTGCTGGATCTCCGGAGGAGTGTGGCCCAATGGGTGCTTATGCCTCTGAGGAGAAGGCATGATCTGGTGAATGCAGACCATGGAGGGGCCTGGCTCAGTGGGTAAGGAAGGATGACATGGCTAGCACTGAACTACCAAGAGTATGTGCAGGTGCCGCTGAAGGGGCATGGAAAAGCTGGCACTGGGAGTATTGAAGAAGCTGGAGGCTGAGCCAGGCATCTGTGGCTGCTGGAGCACTGCCAGAAGGGACTGGAAACAGAAGGGACTTCCTTTCTCTCCTCTTCCCACCTTTTAATCCCTCTGGTGCCTCTCATTAACAGAACTTAATAGAGGGCCAGCTGGCAAGCTAGTCTAGGCTCAACATTGCAGAGTATAGCAGGACTTGGAGCTCAGGGAAAATAGGCAAATAACTAGTCTTGTCTGTCCTCTTGGTTAGTCAGAATCAATCCCCATCCTACTAACCAATTATAAGAGCTTTGTGCTCTGCCTAATAAGATGTAATTATACTTTATACAAATGAGAATTGTATTACCTTCTACCCCAAAGGGATTTCCTGTAATAATCACATGCATATCTGCATATCTATCTAAATATTCTGTAAACTAAAGATGAAGTTATAAACTTCCAGCAGTAGTACTTAAATATAATAGAGGAAAGAAAGAGGGGAAAGAAACATGAATTGACAGTTATATATGTATATATCAATAGATACAAACACAGATTAAGCAAAGGTAGACCTTCATTAACAGTCATATTTCTATTATGCATGAGGTCATCACTGATATCAAATCCTCTTGTACTGTCTATTTGATATTACATTCATTGTAAGCTAGCAATTCAGCTGATAGAGTCTCTCTCTCTCTCTCTCTCTCTCTTTATTTTTTTTTAAGATACAGGCTTCTTGCTCTGTTATCGAGGTGTACACATCAAGTCCAGCTGATAGATTTTTAAAACAATTCCATTTTTTAGAGATAGGGTCTCCCCGTGTTGCCATGCTGATCTCAAACTCCAGGGCTCAAGTTCTCCTCCTACCTCGGCTTTCTAAAGTGCTGGGATTACAGGTGTGAGCCACTGCACCCAACCAAGACTTCTTACTTGAAGCCTTCATTCTTGAAAGGGTCTGAATTCCCAGAGGTCTTGCATTTATCGAGTTGATACGATTTTCCAAAATTTTGCATATAGGAGTACTAAGAGACGTCCATAGAAGACCGACCACAGGCTCTGTAACTAGTCTTCTCTGTCTTTCAGTAGCAGAACCCAATTTTCCCAGCCAGTATATAAAATTCCCTTTTAGACTTTTGGTTTAGTAGCATTAGAAGCTTCAAATGGTCATTTAAGCCTAAGTGGAATACTTACTCTTTGTGAACTAAGATTCCTAAATTAACAGAGCCCAAAGGTGTAGAGACAGGTAGCAAACATTATCTCAAGTGGATTGCCAGATGTAGCTGTAGGAGAATCCATCCCCGAGTTCTACCCCCTTGATTCTGGCTGTGGGATAAATTGCACCATGCATTGATCACTGGTTCAAAGCATGTATTTCACCCTATTGGATAGAATCCCACCCTTTCAGAGTTTTATCTTCCAACTGGTCCTTAATTGGCCATTCTATCATTTCATCAGAGCAGCTGCTTCTGGGAGATGTGGTACGTGGTAAGACACGTACATGGGCCCATTGCTGTGCTTCTTTTGCCATAGAATAAATTCCTTGTTTAGAAGCAAATATTGTCTGGGATGCCATGATGATGAATAAGATGTAACATAAGTCCAAGGATAATGAGATGGGCAGAAACATAACAGGAAAGAGAAATCTATACTCTAATATATATACTTTCTAATGAGCACACATGGCTGTCCCTTATGATGAAGAGTTTCAATATGAGTAATCAGCTACCAGGTGGTTCTCTAGCTTCTTGGAAAAACGATAGTACATTAATGGCTCCCTTTTGGTCTCTGCTCTTGGAGATTAGACACTCAGGAGTAGCAATTGCCAGTTTAGTCACGGAAAGTATGATACCCTGTAGCTAAGCTCCTCTACACTCTCTGTGTCTGCCACTCTGGCCCACGAGATGACTGGGGAAGGTAACTTCCTCTCACAGAACATGTCACCTGGGATATCTGAATATTGAGAGTCTCATATGTAGTGGATATCCCCTGATGACCCCATGAGACCCTCATTTCATGAAATAATAAATAAAGCAGAGATTGGAGCACCAGCATACTACAAAAACTCAGTGGTGGCTGCCTCTCTAGGCTGGGGTGATAGTGGGAACTGTTGCCGTTGTGATGAGGATGAAGGGATCCTGCAGTGGCAGAGCACAAACACTAGCATTTAATTACCAGAAATAAAGTATCATCAAAGCAGAAGTAGTTAATAGCAACAGGGATATACACATTGATAGGATACTTAGATCTTTAGTGGTGGCCAATCAATCACCTGTTCATAGAAATGAAAGAGATTGGCAGACTACCAGAGTATTACTTGATCTTTATAACTGGAAAAATTCCTAGTCTAGCAGATAGAAATCTGACTTGAGTTTTCACAATAGGGAGTCATAGCCTCTCACCTGGTTCTGTGCTCTAAGCCCATCCAAAGATACTGAACTTTTTTCCCATCTGTTCTTTGTTGCATCCTCAGTCAATAGTAGGGGCTCATAAGTGTGTTTTGAATGAATGGATACATGAATGAATGAATGGCTATAAAAGGATAGATGTAAGAAAAAAATGAGAATGAAAAAGAGGATTTTTTTGATTCTATTTGAAGACTGGATTGAAGCCTCAACCTGAAGCTTTGCGTGCTAAGGAAGATGGTGACAGCATTAACAGAAGTAGGAAATTCAGCAAAAGGAACTTATTTGAGATGGCAGAGAGTAAAAATAAGAGAAATTCAACTTTTAAAGGTGAATCTCAGAATCAGTGTTGTCTTTAGTAAAGACTTCCAGAGGTCAGACACAGTGTCAGCTTTTAACTTATCATCTGGTCAAAGCCACCCATGTGGGTGGGGCTCATGGCCCCATCATGACATGTGCTAGAGACTCTTCATATGATAGGCTCACCCCACCCCAGATTTCTACCCCACTCCATGCTCATTACCTTCTGAACCTGTGCAGGTGGCTGAGTGGAGCAGTCAGACAGAAATGTTCACACAGAGAACTCTCTATTACCTCTGACAGATGCATTTTAGCCTCATCGCTTCCAAACGCAGCTCCTGGAAGGCTGCCCAGCATTGTTGCCAGCTATCATTGCCATGGAAACCACAGACCAGCCCACGACAGTTAGAGGCACGAAAGCAAAAGCAGTGTAAAAACAGATTTTTTGAGGCTCTGGTCCCTCTAATTTCATACCTGACGGGACCGTATGTGGCTTCCCCTGGGGGGGCACAGAAGTAAAGCAAATCAGGAGAATTGGGGTTATTACTGGTTTTTCAGGAACAGACTAACCAAGGAAAACACCTTTCAGAGAAGCATGGTCACAAGTTACTCTCCACAGCATAAGAATGTTTTCCTTATTTTCCTCTAAATATAGAGCTATCACAGCTGATACTTCTTTTGAAAAAGAATGAAGCAATATATATCTCTTGGGTTTTTGACATTGTAAAGATAACTTTACTAGAAATGGCTTTTCTATTCCAGCCATTAACTCAGCCACACCAAAATTACCTCGGCTCCCTTAGACTGAGGGTGGAGGGTGGCACCGATAATGGGTATTATCTAGCACAAGGATTTTTTGTTTCTCAACTTGAAGCCAAAGGAGTTAGTATTGCTCTGTCCTCTTGAGCTGGGCAGTGTAACCATACGTTAGCATTCATGGAGCTGAACACCAAGGATGTGCACATGACTGTATGTAAATTGTAGCTTGATGAAATATTGTCAGCTTAACAAATGGAAAACAAAGTATTGTTAATCATTCAAAGCAAAAATTTTACTTGCCGATTTTTTGAAAGGTGAGTTTATATGGCTTCCTAGAACCATGCAACTTTAATTTTGAAATGTCAGTTGCAGTATTAGGAAGATTTTTTCAAAATTACTAAGGATTTTCATTGTGCTAAGGGCTGCCCAAATATTTATTGAGCAGTTACTCTGGGCTGGGGTTTAAATGTCTTTGCTTTAGATCTATCCATTCCTCGTGCCTTTTGTGTGCCCAGCCAGGTATGTCTCTCCCCACCCCAGCCAAGTGTATCTGAATGTGGACTGTACACACAGCTGCTCATCGAGCCCCTGTTCCTCCCCTGACAAATGGAGGGGAAACTGATGATTCAACATTAAAGTTCCAGATGAAATTCTGAGACTGGTTAGTCTTGTCAGTCAATCTCCTGCTCATTCATCAGTTTCCCTCCTTCCCTGGCAACAGTCCCCATGATTAGCATGACAACTTAAGGTGGAAACTCCTGTTCATTTCTTCCCTTTCCCTGGCCCCATTCTAGATCTTATTTTGCTCCTATCTGCACCTCTGCTATCTGATCAAGAGATAGCACCCCATATGCAGTAAGGAGTCATTAATTTTTGTGTATTATCTTCACTTGCTTCAGTTGTTCTTCCTCTTCCCTCTCCTCCTCCATACACATTCCACATCTTTGTCTTAACTGAAAGTTTGCTGTATATGTTTCTCAAAATCATAAAATTGAAGATTAATTTCATTCTTTCAAAAAATGTTGAGAAACTGTAATATGTTAGCTACTATGCTAAAGATACAACTCTAATAGCTTCTGTTCCCAGGCAACTTATGTTCTAATGAATGAAATCCAGATAAAAAAGCAAATACAATAAATACAATAACTTACAATCATAATAAAAGTATGTAAGGAAACAAACAAGAGCTAAGACAAATAAATTTTAGGGTGACAGAAGAAGTCCTTTTAGATATAAAATTTCAGCTGAGACATAAGGCACGAGAAGAGTTTGTCCATTTAAAGAGGGAGGAAAGAGCATTCTGAAAAGAATTAACACAGATAAGAGTCCTGAGGTGAGAGGTAGTATGAGTCTCTTCTATAAATGGCATGACCAGTATTGTGGCTGGAGCTTGGCAAATGGGGAGAAAGTGGTTTTGAGATGTAAGTCAGAAGAGGAAAGACAGAATTGTGCATTTGGAATAGGAATCCATGGAAGTTTTCAAGGGAGAGACTTGTATGATCCAGTTTCTATTATAGTAAGTTTATCCTGGCAGGCAAGTGGAGAATGAGACAGGTAAGAGAGGAAGCAAAGGATACAAGCAAGGAAAATGCTGTTATCGCCTCAGACAGAGGTGACAGAGTGCAGGAAGGGATTTACAGTAGAGGTGAGCAGAGAGCACAGACTTTAGATACATTTGTGTTATAAACTGAGGAGACGGGATAGCAGGAGTAAAGCAAATGAAAAACACAATGTTCTCTCTGTTTCTGAATTGAGTGGGAAATAGCACCAGTTACTGAGGAGAGGAAGACATAGGAAAGGGAAGGGCAGTTTGCGGGGCTGTTTTAGAAGTCTGTGAGACATCCGAGGTGTGTCTCACGGACTTCTAAAGGTATCAACTAGGCAGTAAAAAGGAAATTCTAGAACTTGAAGAAATGATCTAAGCTGGAGGTATGAATGTGGAGACTCATCAGCACACAGATGGTTTATGCGTTGATGGGAAATGATCAAGTTATGTCACATTTCAGCCTAGAGAGGCGTTTCCATTGGTTTCACAACATGAAGATCTTTGATGACATTGACAAAGGGGGTTTCGCTGAGACTGGTGTAGAGTTTGGTACGTGATGGTTTAGAGAGTGCATGGGAGATGAAGTAGAGAGAGAGCCTCAGTAGACAGTTTTTTTTCCCCAAAAAAGTTTGGCTATGAAGTGGAGAAAACGGGCCACTGGATGGCAATGGATATGGCTGAGTGTGTGTGTGTGTGTGTGTGTGTGTGTGTGTGTGTGTGTGTGTGTGTGCGTGTGTGTATGTATGTGTTATATGTCCTTTTTAAAAATGAGTGATACACACACCAATACATATTGGGGGAAAGTTAATGACTGGGGATAATCCGAAGGGGCCAAGTTTCTGAGAAGAAAAAATGGGATGTGTGCAATTGCCCTTTAACAGAATGGGGGGATACTTCCCCCACTGTAATAGGAGAAAAAGGATGAGTACATGTGTTATTAAGTTGGTAGTTTGAGGATTGGCAGATGTGAGTGTTCAGCTGTGGTGTCTTCTTTTTCCTTAGCTTATAAGCAAGGTCATGAGCTATGAATGACTGTCAAGTTGGGCTATGATAAATTTGAAGAGAGTGAGTGAGATATAAAATATTTGTGTGGTGGAGGGCAATGTGAGTCTACTGAAGAAATGCAATTGGTTTTTGTTTGCTTGGTTTTTTGTTTGTTTTTGGCAGTACTGACCAGTTAACTCCCTTTATGATTTTCTCCATCAACATTTGATTTAGTGGGTATAGGCCCAGAAAGGTGGAATGTAGGATTTACTCAGAAGTAGGATGTGGCAGATGACTGCAAAGTCATCAGAGGACATGATGAGACGTTTGGAAGAATTGGAGAGGTAGAGGCTCCTGGAGTCTTGGTTTTCCCAAGCCTGAAGTTGGCAGCAGAGTCCCAGCATTGGCACCAGAGATTTTCTGTGGTCAGGAGAAAGGACCTGCATTTTCCTGGCTTCTCTTATGTTTTCAGACCTTTTTTTTTGCAGCTTTCATGGCAGTTCTGAAACTGTTTAAATTAGAATTCCTTTACTCAGATAAAACTTCATCTGTACGCTTCTTAAGCCTTCCTGTCCATTCTCTGAGGACTGCAGTGCTATTCCTGCAGTCCGCCTCTTCTCTCCAGCCCATGTCATTACCCTGCTTGACTTCAATGTCCTTTTCATGACCTATTTAACAACCGAATCTCTCAGTTCCTAAAAATTATTCCATCTAAGAAGTCTCTTTCTTTTTTTTTTTACATTAATGAATTAATTTCATCACAAGTAGCTATACCCGTAGCCTTGTCACATATAAGATGACTCAATATTTGAAATCCTGAATTATGAAATCCTTTTCTACTTTCTTTTTCTTTTTGCAACCCATTCTTTAGCCTCATTGGACATCTGTTCTTGTGAGCCCTTGCTATTCCTTTAGATTCTTCCTTTCTTCCCATCTGGATTTGTGAAAAATCACCCACCCAACATGCTCACTAATGTTCTCAGTTCCAATAACCTGGTGATTTCCAGTGGCTTCTTCCTTTCTCATCCTGCACTCAGGAAAAACCTCCCATCTGTTAGCTGGTTTATTACCCCTTCTTGTTCAGGGCTACAGAATGTGTTAGAGAAAAATCATGTAACAGTGGTAATTGTTTGAATTCCAGCCGTGGTTTCCACACTGCTGGTTCCGTGATGCTGCCCTCCTCTCCCTTCTCTTTGTCCCTCCCTTATTCCTGTCATGTTATCTCCTGGCTAGACCATCACAATAGTCTCGTTACTATTCTCCTTTAGAGTCTCTACTTCTGATGTTATGTTATTTTCTTTTTCTAGGGATTCTTTTCCAAAATGCAGATTAGATCATTCATTTCCCTGCGTAAAAATCCCTGAGAGCAGACCAAGATTTAGAACATTAGGTAGAGGCTCTTTAGGGTTTGACTCAGGAATTAGGGGCCTTCATGATTTGCATCTCACCTATATGTCTAGTCTGATCTCTCCACATTTCCAACCCCCCTCCTCCATTCCCCACTCCCACACACTACACCAGACCATTCTGGTTTCCTCTACCATACTGTGTATTCACCCTCACACTGTTCCTCCTGCCTGGAGTGAAAGCTTCTTCTTCTCCTCATCTGTGGAGCTCTTGTTTTCAGCTCTCAATCAAATGCTGTCTCATCTGGGGAGTCATCTGCGCTTCCCAGTGTGAGACAAAGTAGCATAGGTAAGAAAGGCATATTTGCTCATTTCTGCTTGCAGGCATGATTTCACAAAGGCTCTGACTCTGTGACCACATGCAGTTCTCTGGAGAGATGCTTCACAGACCAAGCAGGATAGAGCACATGGTGCCCCATATCTCTTGCCTGAGTTACTATATTTTTTACAAGATCAATGACCCTACTTCTTGCCTTTTCCTACACATAAGATAATGTTTGACAAGGTTAGTGATTATGCCTCTATAATCTATAACCAGATACACTCTTACACCCAAACCTTGATGTGATCCCGCTTTACTATAACTTCTGAACAAGTTTGATGTGATTTCACACGTACTAAACCTTCATTATCTATATAGCCCACTGCTAAAATACCGGGCTGGCTCAGTCTGATAGAACCTCTGATAGTACCTCTCTAAAGGGCTGCTTCGGGGCTATATGCCTCAGTCTATAGTCCTTAGTAAGACTTTTAAATAAAACAAACTTTAAATCTTTAAAAGCTTGATTTTTTTAGCCATGCGTTGTGGCCCATATCTGTAATTGCAGCACTTTGGGAGAATCTGGCAGTTTGAGACCAGCCTGGACAACATTGCGAGACCCCATCTCTAAAAAAAAAAAAAAAAAAAGGAAAAATAGTCTGATGTTTTCCCCTTTAGTTAACATGAAGTAAAAGAGTCACTCCTTCCTTTGTGGGCCCACACATTTCACTTGCCACTAGAATTGTGCTTATTGCATTTGTTAGGTTTGTTTATGTATGTACCTGTTTTGTCTGCTTTGCTGCTCAACTCTGAGCTTAAAAACTTCTTATTTGTCATCTCTCTATTCCTCAGAGTTTATCAGTGTGGTTGGTATATGGTAGCTACTTGATACACACTTTTTAACTAAGTGATGAATGTATGTATAATACTTTGGGGGCCAATACAGAAGGTAGCAGACCTTAAGGACATAGTTCCTCATTTCAAAACACTAACATAGCAGAGAGTCTAGACCAACCCCTAAAGCACGTAAGACTGTAACACAGACTAGGATGCAGTCAAAGTAATGGTGAAGACAGTGGGTCCAGGAGGAACTCAGAGGGAGGGAACTTGTCTTTGTCTGCTTGGGCTGCCATAACAAAACACCATAGATTGAGGTAGCTTCAACAACAGACATTTACTTCTCATAGTTCTGTAGTCTGGAAGTCTGGGATGAGGGTGCCAGCATGGTTAATTTCTGGTGAGGGCTCTCTTCCTGGCTTAAAGACTGCTGCCTTCTATCTGTGTCCTTACTGGCAGAAAGGGGGCAAGCTCTCTGGTTTCTCTTCTTAGAAGGGCATTAATTCCATCAGGAGGGTGTCACCCTCGTGACTTCATCTAAACCCAATTATCTCTCAAAGGCCTCATCTCCATATTCATGGCATTGGTGGCTGGAGCTTTAACAAATAAACTTGGGCGGTAGGAACAGGAGACACAATTCAGTCCATAAAAGAAGGTGAGTTTTGGGCACCGCTGATTTAGATTTGGAAACAAAGACTTGCTCATTTCATGCCCTTCATTCCTGGACTGATCCCTTGAGAGAGATCTTCTCCCATGCTATCTCGTTTCCTGGGATTATGTGAAAGAAGATGATAGTTTCTGTGGACATTCCCAGAGGAATAATTTCACAAAGTGGAGCTTGTATCTCGCTTTGCAAAAAATGCTCATTCTTTTCGTAGTTTTAGGTTGGATGTAAGCTGTGGAACCCAAATACGTAGAAGGAATAAACATAAAACTGTATCTTAATGCATCTTGGATTTTGGATTTTCTTCTTTCGCAGTTTAGCAGTTTTCCCCTCTCTGCATGGGGGAGAGAGAAAGTAGGGCTGCTGCCAACAGCTGAGCAAAATGTAGAAAAATGTCACCATACACACAGCTGTCTCTTGCTTACTCTCAAATACAGAACTGGGGCTGGTCTTACAAGAAAAAAAGAGTTTGGATTCTGTGGCTCAAAGGCTACTGAGTAAACTCCTCCTTCTTTTTCTTGTCCATCTATATCTACTGTTCACTTAATTTTTTTCAAACATTCCCTTGTGCCATTCTCATGTTAAATTTTTCCTTTGTGATAACAATGCTTATCCTTTCACTTTTTTTCTGCTTATAAAAGTAACAAAGTTACTTTATAGAAAATTTGGAAAATATAGAAAAGCATAAAGAGGCTGGGTGCGGTGGCTCACGCCTGTAATCCCAGTACTTTGGGAGGTCAAGGTGGGCGGATCCCCGAGGTTAGGAGATCGAGACCATCCAGGCCAACATGGTGAAACTCTGTCTCTACTAAAAATACAAACATGAGCTGAGCATGGTGGCAGATGCCTATAGTTCCAGCTACTCGGGAGGCTGAGGCAGGAGAATCGCTTGAACCCGGGAGGCAGAGGTTGCAGTGAGCTGACATTGGGCACTGCACTCCAGCCTGGTGACAGAGCGAAACTTCGTCTCAAAAAAAAGCGTAAAGAAAAATAAAAATCACTCATCATTTCATCATCCAGAGATAATGTATATTCCTTGTGGTCTTAATATCTGCATGTACATATGTGCAGTTTTTCTTCTGAAAATGAAAGGGTGTGGGCTCAAACTATATACACTTCTGTATATTCTGCTTTTAGCCTCTTTTAATGGTTTCTCAAATGCCTTCAGAAAAAGGACTACTCTGATCCAGCACTTAAAACCCTCATAACCGTCTCCAATCTGCTTTACTGGCCTTATCCAAACTCTTTCACAGATGGTTGGGTTGACTTATTTGGACCTCCCTGCCTCTGCTCTATTACTGCTCATCTAGAATTTCCTTCCTATTTTCTCCATGTCCCAGAGTCCTGCCATATTTCTAAGCCTAGACAAACCCCACCTTCTGTGTGAAATTTCCCTGGAAACAAAGCTGTAAGTGATCTTTTTTTCCAAATTTTTCCAAACTGCTCCCTCTGCCTGGTGCTTTCCCCCAGATGGCTGTCTTCACATTTTTCAGGTGTTTGCTTTTCCAAAAGAACTTCCTGAGACTTTGCAACAGTATTTTTATCCAAACATCACTATCCCTCTGTCCTGCTTATTTTTCTTCAAAGCAGTTATCTTTATCTGATAGTTAATGTTTTTATTTTTTATTTTTTGACTGATTGATGATCTTTTTCTTGCCACAAAACTGTAAACTCCTGGAAATCAGAGTTTTTTCCTGTTTGCTGCTATATCCCTAGACACGAGAACAGTGTCTGCCACATAGTAGGTGCTCCACAAGTGTTTAAGAGAAAAAAGAGTGTGGCGAGATGGTATCTCATTGTGGTTTTCATTTGCATGTCTCTAATAACCAGCGATGTTGGGCTTTCTCTGATAATGTTTGTTCACTGCATGTCTGTCTTCTTTTGAGATGTGTCTGTTCATGTCCTTTGCCTACTTTTTAATAGGGTTGTTTCTTCTTTTCTTGTAAATTTAAGTTCTTTGGTAGATGCTGGATGACCTATGTCAGATGGATGTATTTCAAAATTTTCTCCCATTCTGTAGGTTTTCTGTTCACTCTGATGATAGTTTCTTTTGCTATGCAGAAGTTCTTTAGTTTAATTAGATCCCATTTGTCAATTTTTGCTTTTATTGCCATTGCTTTTGGCATCATCATCATGAAATCTTTGCCCATGCCTATATTCTGAATGGTATTGCCTAGATTTTCTTCTATGGTTTTTATAGTTTTTGGTTTTACATTTAAGTCCTTATTCCATCTTGAGTTGGTTTTTGTACATTGTGTAAGGAAAGGATCCACTTTCAGTTTTCTGTATATGGCTAGCCAGTTCTCCCAGTACCACTTATTAAATAGAAAATTATTTCCTCATTGCTTGTTTCTGTCAGGTTTGCCCAAGATCAGATAATTGTAGGTGTGTGGTCTTGTTTCTAAGTTCTTTATTCTGTTCCATTCGTTTATATGTCTGTTCTTGTACCAGTACCATGCTGTTTTGGTTACTGTATCCCTGTAGTATAGCTTGAAGTCAGGTAGCATGATGTCTCCAGCTTTGTTCCTTTTGCTTCATATTGTCTTGGCTATTTGGGCTCTTTGTTGGTTCCACATGAATTTCAAAATAGCTTTTTCTAATTCTGTGAAGAATGTCAATGGTAGTTAAATGAGAATAGCATTGAATATATAAATTGCTTTGAGCAGTATGGCCATTTTGATGATGCTGATTCTTCCTATCCGTGAGCATGCTGGCGAGGTTGTGGAGGAAAAGGAACTCTTTTACACTGTTGGTGGGGAGTCTAAATTAGTTCTGTTGTGGCAGACAGTGTGGTCCTTGAAGACCTAGAGGCAGAAATAGCATTTGACCCAGAAATCCCATTACTGGGTATATACCAAAAGGAAAGTAAATCATTCTATTTTAGGGTTACATGTATATGTATGTGTGTGTGTGTGTGTGTGTGTGTGTGTGTGTGTGTGTGTATGTATATATATAGGAATACCATATATATGTATATATATACACATCATGGAATACCATGCAGCCTGTAATGAGATCATACCCTTTGCAGGGGCATAGATAGAGCTGGAAGCCATTATCCTCAGCACACTAATGCAAGAACAGAAAACCAAATACTGCATGTTCTGACTTATAAGTAGGAGCTGAATGATGAGAACACATGTACAGTTGAGGGGAACAAC
Organism: Ateles fusciceps; assembly: GCA_036589455.1. Classification (NCBI taxonomy): domain Eukaryota; kingdom Metazoa; phylum Chordata; class Mammalia; order Primates; family Atelidae; genus Ateles; species Ateles fusciceps. The sequence goes on from JAZHEH010001361.1 coordinate 2,826,279, forward strand.
ACATACTGGGGCCTATCAGAGGGTTGGGGGTTGGAAAGGAAGAACATCAAGAATGATAGCCCTTGGATGCTGCGCTTAATAGGTAGGCGATGGGATGATCTGTGTAGCAAACCACCGTGGCACATGTTAAACTATGTAACAAACCTGCACATCCTGCACATGTACCCCTAAACTTAAAATATAAGTTGGAAAAGAAAGAGAAAGAAGAAAGAAATTAGTGCTTGTCATTTAGAACTTAGTATAAATCACGTTGTATTTTTCATGAATGTGCACATTACCTCCCATCAGGAACGTGTATACATATTATCTGTTATCAAGAATGTAAACCTCTAAGGTATGGCCTATTTCTATTTTCTATGTATCTGTTTTCCTTTAAGTTCTTTGTATAGTGTCTTGCATGTAGAAAGAATTAAAGAATGTATACTCCATGAGGAGCTTTGGTTTTGTTTTAATAAGAATCTTGGTTTTTATCATTTGCTTATATGTGCCAAAGAGAAATCAGGGAAGAGAAACTAGAAATGGAAAAGACTGGTTCTCTACAGGGGTGGGGTAGAAAGAGGTGTAAAGGCGGGGAAGAGTAGTTGGGTTGACAAGGGAATGAAACCTCTGTGAGTATATTTTTTTGAATAGCTTTGACTTAGAGTCACAGTAATATTTCATATACCTAAAAAGTAAACAACAATGAAAACCAACCAGGATGTGAGGGGGAACCTAAACTGGAATACAAACACTGATAAGGCTATTGAAAATGAACAACATAACTGCAATGAGGTGGGTTCAAAGAGAAAAAGGTAAACCCTAGTAACTGTGGAAGATTAATGTTGATTGGACACTTAGACTAAAGCAAAAGGGACTGTAGGTGAATGCTGTAATCTTGTTAATAAAAGTAGGTAGGTTCCCTTTGAAAACATGATGAACCAGCAATGCTGAAACTTTTTTATACCTATGTTAGAACTGATTAAGTAAGTAAATAGATTATAGATAATGAGAATTAGGCTTTTCTCTGTTAGAAAATAAGAAGCTATCAATAAGAAAAAGGGAAGGCTAAAATAAATTTTGTAGTGTTTGATTAAAATTAGTTATCAGTACAAACTAATGAAATTTGCTATACACACAGATGAAAATATAAATGTACGTGGATGGGTGGGTGATATGGTTTGGCTCTGTGTCCCCACCCAAATCTCATCTCCAATTGTAATCCCCATGTGTTGAGGGAGGGACCTGGTGGGAGAAGATTGAACCACTTTCCCCATGTTGTTCACATGATAATGAGGGAGTTCGCATAAGATCTGATGGTTTCAGAAGTGGCAGTTTCTCCTGCATGCTCTTTTCTGACACCGTGTAAGACGTCCCTTGCTTCTGTGTTCCCTTCCACCATGACTGTAAGTTTCCTGAGACCTCTTCAGCTATGCAGAACTGTGAGTCAATTAAACCTCTTTCATTTATGAATTACCCAGTCTCAGGGAGCATCTTTATAGCAGTGTGAGAATGGACTAATACAGAAAATTGGTACCTAAGAAAGGGGTATTGCTATAAAGGTACTCCCTGAAATGTGGAAGTGATTTTGGAACTGGGTAACAGGCAGAGGTTAGAACAGTGTAGAGGACTCGGAGACAGAAAGATGTGGGCAAGTGTGGAAATTTCTAGAGGCTTGTTAAATGGTTTTGACCAAAATGTTGATAGTGATATGGACAATGAAGTCCAGGCTGAAGTGTTCCCAGATGGAGAAAGAGAAACTTATTGGGAACAGGGGGTAAAGGTCACTCATGCTGTGCTTTAACAAAGAGAATAGTGGCATTTTGCCTCTATTCTAGAGATCTGTGGAACTTTGAACTTGAGAGAGTTAATTTAGGGTATCTGGCAGAAGAAATTTCTAAGCAGCAAAGCATTCAAGATATGACCTGACTTATTCTGAAAGCATTCAGTTAAATATGTTCACAAAGAGATGGTTTGAAATTGGAACTTATGTTTGAAAGGGAAGTAGAGCATAAAGGTTCAGAAAATTTGCAGCCTGACCATGTGATAGAAAAAGAACAAAACAAAACAAAACACTTTCTCAGGGAGAAATTCAAGCTGGCTGCAGAAGTTTGCAAAATAATGAGGAGCTGAATGGCAATAGTCAAGACAATGGGGAAAAGGTCTCCAGGGCATATCAAAGACCTTCCTGGAAGCATCTCTCATCACAGGCCCAGAAGCTTAGGAGGGAAAAATGGCTTTGTGGGCTGGGTCCAGGGTCCTGTTGCTCTGTGCAGAGTCAGGACTTGGTGCCCTTTATCCCAGCCACTCCAGCTCCAGCTGTGGCTAAAAGGGTCAATGTATAGCTCAAGCTGTTGCTTCAGAGGGTACAAGCCACAAGCCTTGGCAGCTTCCATGTGATGTTGGGCTTGGAGTGTAGAGAAGACAGAGTGGAGCTTTGGGAGCCTCAGCCTAGATTTCAGAGGATGTATGGAAATGCCCAGATGTCAAGGTAGAAGTCTGCTGCAGGGGTGGAGCTCTCATGAAGAATCTCTATTACGGCAATGGAGAGAGGAAATGTGGGGTTGGAGCCACTACACAGAGTGGGGCTCTGCCTAGTAAAGCTGTGAGGAACAGGCTACTGTCCTCCAGACCCCAGAATAGTAGATCCACTGACAGCTTGCTCTGTGCACCTGGAAAAGCCACAGCCACTCAATACCAGATCATAAAAGCAGTTGCATGGGCTATACCCTACAGAGCCACAAGGGTGGAGCTGCCCAAGGCCATGGGAGCCCACCCCTTGCATCAGCATGCCTTGGATGTGAGACATAAAATCAAAGAAGATTTTGGAACTTTAAGATTTAATGACAGCCCAGCTGGGTTTTGAGCTTGCATAGGGCCTGTGGCCTCTTTGTTTTGGCCATATTTTGAACATTTATCCAATGTCTGTACCCCACTGTATCTTGGAAACAACTAACTTGTTTTTGATTTTACGGGTTTGTAGGCTGAAGGAACTTTGTTTCAGAGGACACTTTGGAGTTGGACTCTTGAGTTAATGCTGGAATGAACTGAGACTTGGTGGGAAGGCATGATTGGTTTTGAAATGTAAAAAGGAAATGGTATTTGGGAGAAGCCAGGGGCAAAATAGTATGATTTGGCTCTGTTTCTCCACCCAAATCTCATCTCCAATTATAATCCCCATGTGTTGAGAGAGGGACCTGGCAGGAGGAGATTAAACCATATAGGCAGTTACTCCACGCTGTTCTCATGATAATAAGGGAGTTCTCACAAGATTTGATGGTTTTAAAAGTGGCAGTTTCCCCTGTGTGTGCTGTCTCGTTCCTACTGCCATGTAAGATGTGCCTTGCTTCCCCTTTACCTTCCACTGTGATTGTAAGTTTCTTGAGGCCTCTCCAGCCGTGCATAACTGTGAGTCAGTTAAACCTCTTTTGTTTACGAATCACCTCATCTCAGATAGTATCTTTCTAGCAGTGTGAGAACAGACTAATAGTGGGCTAGAATATATACATGCATATCCTAGCTCTATCTACTGACACAACCAAGAAACTCTAATGTTTAGCTGTCAGATATTGGTTTCTAAACACAAATTTTTAATAAAAGGAGCCATGGTAATAGGATTCTGGGAAGACAGTGGTGTAGGAAGCACCAGGAATCTGTCTCCCCACCTAGACAGCAGTTTCATTGGTAGAATTTGTCTGATAGAACTATTTTGGAACTCTGAAGCCTATTGAAGGCTTGCAACTTCCTGGGGGAAGGCTTGAATAGTAGGCAAATTGCAGTTAATTTCAGCCTTTGTCACAGTGGCAGCTACCCAGACCCACATGTTCCTAAAGCATCTTGCACACTGTTTGAAGAAGTCAGAGTGGGCAAAAAAAGACCCTGTTCTCTCAGAAGGAGAAGAGAGAGAATAGGACAAAGAGAATATTTGGAGAAATAATGACTGAAAACTTCTCACGTTTGATGAAAAACACAAATATAAACATCCAAGAATTTCAATAAATACCAAGAAAGTTAACTTAAAGAGACCTACACTGAGACACATTATAATGAAACTGTTGAAAGAAAAAAATAAAAAGAGAGTCTTATATGTAGAAAACTCCAAAGAGTTCACAAAAAATTATTAGATATAATAAATACATTTGGAAAAGTAGCAGGATGTAAAGTTTACATACAAAAAAATCAGTTGCACTTCTTTAGCGTAGCAGCGAACAATCTGAAATGAAAAGTGTGGAAACGGCTCAACTTACAAGAGCATGGAAAAACAAGATACTTAGTAATTAACTTAAGGATGGAAAGACTTGTATAATGAAAACTATAAAACATTGCTGAACAAATTTAAAGAAGACATAAATGGAAAAACACTCTTACATTCATAGATTGGAAGATTTAATTATGCTAACATTTCAGTACTATTCAAAGCAATCTATCTACAAATTTAATGCAATTCCTATCAAAATACAAAAGACCTTTTTTTAGTGTAGAAATAGAAAACCCATCATAAAGTTTATATGAAATCCCAAGGGACCTAGAATAGCAAAAATGATCTTGGAAAAGGAGAACAAAGCTGAGGCAATCATACTTTCTGATTTTAAAAGTTACTATAAAGCTACAGTGATCAAAACAGAGTATTACTGACATAAAGACAAACATATAAACCATGAAACAGAATAGAAAGCCCAGAATAAACCCTTGTATATATGATCATACGATTTTTGACAAGGATGCCTGCATCATTCAATGTGAAAAGGACAGTCTTTTCAACAAATGGTTCTGGGAAAACTGGATATCCACATACAATAGAATGACCTTGGCCCCTCACACCATATAAAAAGAGCAATTAAAAATGGATCAAATACCTAAATATAAGACCTAAAATTATGAAACTCTTAGAAAAAAGTATAGGGCAAAAGCTTGATAACACTGGATTTGGCAATAATTTTTTGACTATGACACCAAAGGCGTAGGTAACAACAACAACAAAATAGACAAATTGAATTTTGTGAAAATTAAAAAAAAAATTTGTGCATTGAAAGACACTATCAACAGACTAGAAAGGCAACCCACAGATTAGGAGAAAATAATTTCAAATTATATTTCTGATAAGGGATTGATATGGTCTGGCTATGTCGCCACCCAAATATTATCTTGAATTTGTAAGTTTCACAATTCCCATATGTCATGGGAGGGTCCCAGTGGGAGATGATTGAATTATGGGGGTGGGTCTTTTCTGTGCTGTTCTCATGATAGTGAATGTGTCTCAAGAGATCCAATGGTTTTAAAAATGGGGGTTGCCCTGAACAAGCTCTCTTTTTGCCTGCTGCCATCCGTGTAAGATGTGACTTCTCCTCGTTTTCTGCCATGATTGTGAGGCCTCTTCAGCCATATGGAGCCCTAAGTCCACTAAACCTCTTTATTTTGTAAATTGCCCAGTCTTGGATATGTCTTTATTAGTAGCATGAAAAAGGACTAATACAGGGATTAATCATCAGAATATACAGAGAATTCCTAAAACTCAGCAACAATAACAAAAGCAACCTGATTGAAAAATAAGCAAAGTACTTAAATAGACATTTTTCTGAAGAAGGTAAAAAAATGGCCAATAAGCCTATGAAAAGATGCTCAACTTTTTGGGTAACTCAAAAAATACTCAAGATACTCACTAATCATTAAGGAAATGCAAATCAAAACTACAATGAGATACCATCTCACACTCATTAGGATGACTACTATCAATAAAACAGAAAACATAAGTGTTGGTGAGGATGTGGAGAAACTGGAATCCTCTGTACTGTTGGTGTGAATATGAAATGGTATAACCACTGTTGAAAACAGCATGAGGTTTCCTCAGAAAAGTAAAAACAGAATTATTGTATGATCCAGCAATTCCACTACTGAGTATATACCAAAGGAATTAAAATTGATATGACAAAGAGATATCTGCACTCCCATGTTTATTGCAGTATTAGTCACAGTAGCCGAGACACAAAAATGACCTAAGTGTCCATCAATGGATGAATGGATTTTAAAAATGTGGCATTATTACACAGTGGAACACTAGCCTTAAGAAAATAGGAAGTTCTGTCATTTGTGACAACATGAATGAACCTAGAGGACATTATGTTGAGTGAAATAAGATAGGCACGGAGATCAAATATTGTATGATTTTACTTATATATGCAATCTGAAAAAAGTCAAACTCATAGAAGTAGAGAATAGTATGATAGGTCCCAGAGGCTGGGAGAGTGGGGGGTGGGAGATAGAAAAAGGAGAAGACATTGGTCATTGGCTACAAAGTTACAGTTAGGAGGAATAAGATCTGATGCTCGACTGCACAGGGAGGTGACTTTATTTCATAATAGTGTATATTTGAAAATGGCTAAAAGAGAGGATTGTAAGTGTTTTTGCAAAGAAATAATAAATACTTGAGGTGATGATTACTTAGAATTGATAATTGTATACATATATTAAAATGTATGTGTGAATATATATCACATTTATGTATACATGTATCAAAATATCACATTTTACCCAAGGAATATATACAATTATTATTTCTCAATTGAAAATAAAACTTAAAAATATGGGCTCCTTAAAGAAGTGGTTCATTCCAGGGCTGGTGCAAGGAAAATATAATATGAGCCTGGAACATCTTGTGCCAGAAAATAAGGAAATGATCACACCCAAAAAGAGGAGTATGGGATGGAGGAGTGCATGTTGAAAGAACACAGGAACCAGCCTAAAGGAACCTGTAATGGCCAAAGTTGAAATAATTTTAGCAACAAAATAAATAATAGTATTAAGCCTTAATCCATAGAATTAAGTAAATGAATTTTAAAAACTAGCTATGAGTTCATGAGTCATTATTTCTAATGAACTGAATAAAAGAATCAAAAGAGCACATCCCTTTTCTCTCCCCCACTTTGAATTACCGTCTTCTGCCTCAATGTTTTCTTCATCTGTGTATCGCCATGGAGCCTGGCCTCACATTATTCACATAGTAGGTACTCAATAATCATTTATCACTGAACAGGAGGAAGAGTTCCAAACTTGGACTTATACAGGAAATAATGGGGAAGCTTGTCTGCTTAACAATCTCACTTTGGCCATTTTCACATGTCCTTTTAATTTTCAGGCTGGAGGCTTTTCCTTTTTCAACCAGGAAGAGTGGCATCTTTATATAAATTCTGGAGGTCAAGAATATTTTTGATGGATTTTTACTTGGGGTAAGACTAGTCAGGATAAGACATGGAATATCAATGAACTGTTAGTGGATAATCAATATTAGAGACTGCTTCATTTTAAGGGGTTGAAGTTTTCTGTGAAGCTACTGTGAGAAACCAGGCTTGCTAAATGCTATACTGTCTTACTTAAAAATCTCACCATTGATTTCAAAATGAAGCGTGATGAATTGGTTTGCGTTCCTTTGCCCTTCTGTGGAATATCTCAATGCAGTATCTTCCTCCCTTCACCAGGCCTGTTAACTTAACAGGGCTGTGGGTGATCAGAGCCACTTTATCTCTGCAAACCACACAGGCCGTGATATACAAACTCTTAAAATAGTGCCTTCCAAAGTTGCTGATCTCCTAGGGCTATTTTTTCATCTTTCCGTCATCAGATAGGGGTGAATACTCCAGGAATACTGGGGAGACTTCTATGAACACCATTCAAATACCCACCCTGGGTTGGACTCCTTTCTGAAAGGCACATGTGAAGCCAACATCTGGAGATCTGTGATATGTGAAATCCAACATTTTGAAATGAAGACAAGCAGAAGATCCTTCAGGGCTTCCTTGTTGGTGAAGGCTATTAGCTATTCATTGGCCAGAACACTTTAGTTTTCTAGTTTCAGGTGGTATGAGTTTTATAAATGTGACTTTGAAAAAATTTTTACACAACTGCTAGTGAAAATACATTTTCCTTTATAAAATAGCCCAAAGCTTTCAAACAGTGATAAATCATTTGAGAACATTAGCAGGTTTGAAAAGCAACATTTATTGGCTAACACTGCTGTTTCTTTTCCCACCCAGATTTCCTCTCAAAGAAAATTTATAACTATGTCTCTCTGACTGAAATATCTCCCATAACAAAACAGGATTGAAAATGTAGTCAATTCATTGTTTTTGCCTTCATAATAACAAATTGAATTGACCAGATAGTTGATCTCATTGATTGGGAAGAAATCTTTTAAGTTGGCTGGGAAGAAAAATATCAAAAACAATTAGTCTGGAAACCCTTAGAGTCAGTGATTGCATAAAAACATGACTTGTGTTCTTACAGACCAACTTCTGTCTTTATTGATGTATCTAGTTTGGAAAGTTTTTTTCTTTTTCCCTGAGAAGGGTAATTGCTTTAATGACAGTAAAATGTATTATTTCTCTGTAAGTTTTGTATTCTTTTGCGTCCAGATTCTGGATAACAAAAATAGTAAGTTTTTAACTTTCCTTTTCAAATTGAAAAAAAAGTCACTTTTGTTTGGGAAAAAGTACAAAAGCAATTCCTAATTACTCCTGATTCTAGCCAAAGCATAGGGTAAATCAATTTGGGGTATTTAAAATTACTGAGTTGCACTCCGCTGAAGCCTTCAGATATTTTTCTAACCATTTCTCTTTAGTACATGCAGAGATCGAATCTCTGCTCCTGCCACTAGGACTATTTCTGGAGATTCAGGAATCAAAGGAGAGATCTCTTAGACATTACTTTTCCAGGGAAATGAGGGAAAAATTTTTGATTACTGAATAAAGGAAGAGCCCTTTACACAAGATGGCGCCAAAAGTGAAGAGGGAAGCTCCTGCCCCTCCTAAAGCTGAAGCCAAAGCAAAGGCTTTAAAGGCCAAGAAGGCAGTGTTGAAAGGTGTCCACAGCCACAGAAAAAAGATGATCCGCATGTCACCCACCTTCCGGTGGCCCAAGACACCGCCGTGCTAGAGGCAGCCCATATGCTCTTGGAAGAGCGCCCCAGGAGAAACAAGCTTGACCGCTATGCTATCATCAAGTTTCTGCTGATCACTGAGTCTGCCATGAGGAAGATGGAAGACAACACACTTGTGTTCACTGTGGATGCTAAAGCCAATAGGCACCAGGTCAAACAGGCTGTGGGGAATCTCTAGGACACTGATGTGACCAAGTTCAACACTGATGGAGAGAAGAAGGCATATATATGTTAGACTAACAAAGAAAAGATTTTAATATAGTTCTTAAGCTAGGTTTAATAGAGTCTGACTTCTGTTTTGTTCAGTTGCTGCCTGCTTTTGAGGCCCATTTGTCTCTCTTCTCTTCTTGAGCCACATTTGGGCAAGCCAGCAAGAAGTTCATGTGCTCCTTCCCTTGGCACCAGTTGGAAGTTAAACTATTCAAGCCCTCCCTTGTGAGAGGCAGCCTTCATGCTGGCCCCATTCTCCAACAATAATAAAAAGCAAAGCTACTCATCCTCCCCCTCCAGCTAAGTCATTTCAGAGCAGCTTTCATGCTTTCCCTGCTCTCTCCAGAAAACCACATTTTGAGAATAATTAACCTTTTTGTACCCTTTTGGAGTGTGTGTTATATCGCCAGTCTCAACATCTGAACCAATTTTGGATGGAGGATTGATCAAGCTGTCTAAGTGCAACCACAAAATGATTGGTGCTGTGAGTAGGTAGTCTAGGCCACACCATCTGAACCACTACTATGTGGGGGTCTTCTCTTGCTTTCAGCTTGCTTACTGGCTCTGCTGCCTCCTGGAGAGTTTGCATTTTTAGCTGTTGCTTGATGGCTGACATGAGCTTTGAGCCATGTAACATTATGGTTCATGTGCCAACTCCTACCAAGCCTCTGTCATGGATGTCACTGACCTAAGTTGGAAGTTTTGTTAATTGTTATTTAGGGACAGGAGTCTGAGGTGAGTGCCTTCCTTAAGGTGGTTCTGGGTTATGCCTTGTGGCTTGGACCTCTGCATGAGCCTTGGATTGAATTGTGTGCCTGGATTTCAGCATAAGCAGTGACCAACACTAGAGTTGGGAATGACTCTTTGCCTGTGATCATTGGTTTTATGTCTCAAGCAGGCATTGGCCCTTGTTTTACAGACTGCTTAGGAGAATGACTACATCTTCTGTCATCTGTGTGCTCAACAGGTGATCACTAATGTGAGGAAGAGTTGTCACTAGGTGGAGTGCTGGGGTTCACACTCCAAAAAGCTGGTGGTTTACAAGGACTCTACAAAATGCGGGTTCCACTGTTGCTACCTGTGGTCTCTGTCATTAAAAAAGATAATAATCCTCAGGGTTTTAAAGGAATGGACCCTTGGCACAGAGTCTTATGAAAAGTAGCTCCAAATACTTCACTTTGAGTGTTTGAGAGGCCTGAAGACACCATTGCCCTATTTAACAACTATGACGTTATAAAATGAACTGACAAAGACTGAGTTTAATCAAGTGCTGCAACTTGTCAATGTGACAAGGAGTTAATTCAAATCCAACTTAAGGTCAGGGTCCATAAACCCAGGAAAGCAGTAATTGCCATGAGGGAGATCCGCAACTCCAATGACACTGATTTGGGGCTCTCTGGAGGAAGACATTTGTAAATGTGAGTAGGGTAGGAAAGACCCTCTCACTCTTGCAAAGTATATCCAGTAACCATTAGAAAAAAACAGAACAAAAACTTTGATAGAAAACCCAAAACTTGCCTGACTTTAGGCAATTACCCTAGTACTAGAGCAGTGGTCCCCAACCCCTGGTCACAGACTAGTAACTGTTAGGAATCAGGTCACACAGCAGAAGGTGACCAGCGGGCCAGTGAGTGAAGCTGAGCTCCACCTCCTGTCAGAGCAGCGGTGGCATTAGATTCTCATAGAAGCATGAACCATCCTGTGAACTGCACGTGTGAGGGATCAAGGTTTCTCCTTATGAGAATCTAAAGCCTGATGATCTGTCACTGTCTCCCATCACCTGCAGATGGGACCATCTAGCTGCAGGAAAACAAGCTCAGGGCTCCTACTGATTCTACATTTTGGTGAGTTGTATAATTATTTCATCATCTATTACAGTGTAATAACAATAGAAATAAAGGGCACAATAAATGTAATGTGCTTAAATCATCCTGAAACTATCCCTTCCCCCCCGTCTGTGGAAAAATTGTCTTCCATGAAATGGTTGGGGGACTGCTGCACTAGAGCATTCCCTGGCCGACAATCAGCCCTACCTGTGCAATTTCAGGCCTTTGAACAATTGAGAGTAATCTGGTTGTCTGATCTGACCAGTATCAACAATAACAATTCCATATCCAAGGGCCTCCCCTTTCAAGGTTAAAAAAAAAAAAAAAAAAAAACCTCTAAAAGTTTCTTGTCTCACAGATACTACAAATATAAGTTAAAGTTACACATGTCTTTGTATATACCTAAAGCCAAAAATACAAAGCCTCAACAAAACGCTTTTTAGCCCCTTTAAATTTTGAGACATGATTGATGGTTATGAAGTATACTAGGCTAAATTGTGGCCTTCTAAAAATGTACACATTCTAATTCCCAGAACCTGTGAATATGTTACCTGATAGAAGGGACTTTGTGGATGTTATTTATTTTCAAATGTTGAAATGGGAAGATTTAACCTTTATTGCCCAATGGAACCAATATAATTAAAAGGGTCCTTATAAGATGGAGGTGGGGAAGGTCAGAGTTAGGGAAAAGATGTGGAGATGGAAGTGGAGGTCAGAGAGTCAGGGAGAGATTTGCTGGGGCTGTACTGCTGGCTTTGAAGGTGGAGGGAGGGACCATGGCTAGGGAACACTGGCAGCCTCTAGAAGCTGGAAGAGGCAAGGAAACTGACTCTTCCTTAGGGCCTCCAAAAGGAACCATCCCTGCTAGCATCTTGAGTTTAGCCCAGTGAGACTGATTTTGGACTTCTGACCTCCAGAACTATAAGGTAATACATTTGCGGAATTTTTTAAAGCCATTAAATTTGTGGCAATTGGTTATAGCAGCAGTGGGAAACTCATAGCAGAAGGCAGCCACTTCACTTCTAAAAATACACAGTGCTGGACTTTTCCTGACCTCCTGCCACAGGCTTTAGGAAACAGCACAATGGCTTTCTTAAGCTAGTTCCAATTTAATTAAATGAGATGTGACACATTTCCATCATCCATCAAACCTCAGGGTGAATTTTAATGAAGAATCTGACTCCATTTTTGATACCTGACTGCTGATACCTTTTAAGCCTCACCATTCCTTCTTCCTCTCTTGCTCTAAATCTGGCAGCTGATAAGAAAGCCCCCATTCTGCTTCTCTTGGGCCAGCCAGAAGTTTATACCACCTAAGCCCTGGACTTCAGGTGGAAAGCTTCACCTGGCCTTATTCTCTAACCACAGTAAAACCCCAAACCACTCACCCTTTCCTTTGTTAAAATCATTTTGGACCAGCAGTTGCCCGGCTCTCCCCAGAAAGCCTTTTAATGTGAATAATCAACCTTTCACACCCTATTGGTGAGATGTGGTGTCATCTTTCTCAACATCCTAGCCAATTTTGGGACAGAGGTTGATCTTGCTCTTGGGATGACCACAAAACACTAGGGTATCTTAGTATGCCACGTAGAATACAGCACATCCTAAGGAACATTTTTGCCCCCAGGTTCTAGGGAAAACTGATTTTTATATTAAAATAAGCAAGAAATTTAAAAGCAAAACAGGAGACTTCAAAGCAGTTCATGCCCTCAGGCCCCTTTTGGAGTGGGTTCACCTCTGTCATTAGGGCTACTTCAAGGTGCTATCTTAAGATAACTTTGTTTCAAACCCAGGATCAGATAATCAAGTAAAATCAAGTTGGACTATCCCAGAACTAATGAAAAATCTGTCATGAAAATTGACCAGGCTTCTTTGGGTAGAAGAGTTATCTTAGATGAAATCCAGGTTAGGAACTTTTAAACATTTATTTAAATATGAGTTGTACTTGCAAAGGACTTAAAATATTTTGGAGATTACCATTCTAAAAAGTAGTCAAATGCCCTTCCCACTTTGCCTACTTTTTTTTTTTCAATTACTATTTCCTTAAGGATTCATAATAATTTGTAGAAGATCCTTGGATGTTCATTCCAGGAAATCTGCATGTGTTTGCGTGACTGTGTGTGTGTGTGTGTGTGTGTGTGTGTAGGGTAGAGAGGTTGTGGGGGAGGAAGAGAGAAGGGGGCACACACAGAGAGAGGGGGAGAGAGACAGATTGATTTAAAGCAGTTGAATTGGGAAGAAAATATTTTCTGTGCCCAATTCAAAAAATGTTCCGTAATATTGTAGGATGTATCATGAATTTATTTTCTAGCCTGCTTTTGTCCAAACTATAACCAAACATTTTTAGAATGCATATACTTTATCTTTCAAATATTACATTTTATGTTATTTGCCTTTCTGGAAGCTTAATTGTAACCAGAATTCATGTAGAAAAGTAGGCCTTAGAAAACCACTCAGGAAGGAAGACAATGCTGAAGGAAGCCCACCTTCAGCAAGCACAGAGAGAGAGCTTCTCCAACCCCATAGAGCTTGCCATGAAGGCAGTGCCATGATGGACATTTTACACCAGTGCGGTGGTCGAAGGGGGAATCCCCCACATCCAGCATAACATGTATTTTCCAGCCACATCCTTATCATGGTATTAAACTCTCCTTCTGCCATTCCATTTTAGGCCAGATTGAAAATGGTAATAAAGGGGGAAGGGAAGTTGGTGAGATGATGTAAAATTCCTTCAAATGACTCATCTCTTTCTTTAGTAAATACAGCAAATTTCCCCCTTATGACTTACATCAAATCCACTTGCTACCTGTTTTTTTCTAGTCACCCAGTCTTCAGCTTAAGTAAATGCCTTCTCTGTCTGTGTTCCTTGATGATGCTTATCTGTACTCTTCACCTGGTATGATTCGTGCATCCCTGTGTGACTTTCAAGTCTTCGTGTTCTTTAGGTTACCAGATTTTAAACTTTATATCCCTGCTCTGAGTAAAGGCAGGGATAAATTTTGAAAGCAAAAACTACATTTTAAGTTTTTTTTTTTCAATTCTCCACATGGCCAATTAGAGTGATTTCAAACAGTAATCGCTCCATAAATTTATGTCAAATGATTAAATACTGGTTAGCTGTTTGCTTACTGCATGCTTTTAAAAGGACACTTGGGTTTCAGAAACTCTTTGGTGACTATCAGTGTTTGGCTACTGAAGACTATTAGTATTTAAAGGACATGCACCTGTACAGTTAATTTCATTCAAAATTCAAAATATATTTATTGAATGATTATTATGAACCAGATACTATACCAGATTTGGAGAATGCAAAGATTACTAGGAAATAGTCATGCTGTCAAGACCTTCCAAAGTCATAGGGAGACAGTCACACAAATAGATGACATTATACAATGGCATAAGTTTTAGGAGACAGTTATATTTTGGAGGGTTTACAAATAAAAGAAAAACTTTGAGACAAAATTCTTTTTGTTTTTATCATAAAAACAATTGGCACAGTAGGAAGACTCAGTCAAACTAACTGCCTGGCAGATAATAGACTGCTTTATCTATTGTTTAAGGTTTTCACTTTGCATCCCATTGTTTTAGTGTTTTGTAGATTCAATCTCAACTGCTGAGTAAGATCAGGTTTCATAAACACAAATATTTTTTATTTTTAAAGCTTGACTTTTTCAATAGGATCTTATCCCGCTTTATTTATTTATTTTTTGCTTTGAGTGATTTTAGCTAATTGCCTATGGAATACTAAGAGAAAATAAAAAACTGAAAAACAGAGCCAAATATCAAGTAAGTTGTATCCTATTTTTTTTTCATTTTCAGTGATACACAGGTAAACAATTTCTCAGAAAATCTGTGCTAATAGAAAAGCACATATGTTTGAGTTACTTGACTTACTATGCTTAGCTTGACTGCTTTTGGAATTCCCCTGACTCCGGCAAGTAAGTAAAGCATCTAGCTCCCAAAAGATCAGTTTCAGCGGGAGGAGGGTATTAACATGAAGTATCACCGATTGCTAAGTCTATTGATTGATTGTATTGGCTTGTACATGGACTAATGCCATTTGCATTGAGGCTGAGAAAAGTGTATTTAACTAGAATAAAGGGCATACAGTTACATTTTTGTTTTGTGATTCATGATTAATTTTTAGAAGAACACTAAACAAATGGCTGCAAGCATTCTTTTGATGGTCGGTGTGGTCTTCTCCCTCCTCACATTTTGTTGTTGTTGTTGTTGTGAAGCCTGATATTCTTTAATGCAAGGGTGCTTATGTGGGAGAAGTGGTAGTTTGTTTGGAGGGTGAAACATATGTTTTCAAAAACAAAGCCGATGCATTTTTTCTTAAAAAATGCTTTTTACAGCAGCAGCATAATCAGCAGATGGAGCAGCTGATACGGCCGTCTTGCTGGTTGTTAAAGAGTTTATTCTATGTTAAATTGACTCCCGAGGGCTGCATTTTTCAGTGCTGCTACGACCACCAACCTTTCTTATTGAGAAGGTCAATAGGCCTGATATGAAGTCTTGTAAATCATCAACTCACTCTTTCTGTAATATCTAATGTGTCCCAGTTCACATGCCTTAAAAATTATAAACCATAGGACATACTGTATATCAACCAAATAAATCAGCTGCTATAAATATAGGTTTTCTTTTGGTTCTGGACAGATTCATCCCATTGCATTTCACAGGTTTTAAACGCTTTTAGCTGGATAGACAGGATCTCCTTTAGTATTCAAGTATCAGAAAGCTGAATGCAGTTGGTTCTAAATACTTTATATGCACAATTGACCCCAAAGCATTAAAATAACTCACTAAAATTCAACAGAATAGAGATACAAAATAATAAATGTGTTCTTAACTACCATGTTACTAGTTAATAAAAAACACTGAAATTTTATTTTGATAGTAGGGGAGTGGATGATAAGAACTAGTAGAAAAGGTGAGTGACATTGTGGTCCTGCTTTAGGCGCTGTAGGGAATCAGATTCTTTGCATGTAGTATGAAGGAGAACCACAGTCCACTAGCCTTTTCTTTCAGTGGGCTTGGGGAATTTCTGGCTTACTCTCTCTCTCTATTTGCTGGGGAAACTGGTTTTGCATGCACGTTTTTTAGTAGTAGATCAGAATAAACTGGATACCTATAAAACTATGTACCAATAAAAGGATTATTGGCATGAACTTACTCCTCCAGTTTTATAATTTCCTTGTTCTTTTATTGAATGGTGACAAAAGCTGCCTCAGATCTGTGGCACTGCTGATTGCTGTCCACATGCTTTCCCAGTCAGTGGTCTTGAGTGACTTTCTTTTATTTGTTTGTTTCCAGAGTGAATTTGTTATGAATTCATTTCTTAAAGCTAGAAACATAGTAAGTGCTGCTTTCTGGCCCTGCAGGATGCAAATAAAAATAGAAGGAAGAATACATGTCAAAATTGTCTAGGGTACACATAGATTTGGAAGCAGAAGTTAGTGATTCTGGTCCTAATTTCTCAGTGCCTGAATGTGTCAATATGGGAAGGTGTTTAATTTCTCAAAAACAGTTTATTCTGATTATCTGCAGATTTCATAGTTGGAATTCACCTAATTTGAAAAATTTATTTGTAACACCCAAATCAATAGTTGGGGGCATTTCGCAATTATTTCTGAACATGTACAGAGCAATAAAAATTGTGAGCCAGCTAAAACATGCCTTCCTAGCTGAGATTGAACAAGATGGCATTCTGCCTTTTTGTTTCAGCTCTTATATTATAAACAAGTAATCTTTATAGTACTACTTTTTTTTCTTTTGCAGTTTTGTATTTTTTTGGTGACTTTGCTGTTTAACAGCCCCCACTCTAGTGCTGAAGTGCTATTGAGTGTTCCTAAGGCTCTGATATACCTTCTGGAGAAAATATATGTTAGATAAGTTTCATCTAGGCATGGATTATAGTGCTGTTGCCATGAGTTCAATGTTAATTGAACAATGATATATATTAAGTAATATATTTTAAAACAGAAACACACGTAAAACGAGCTTATGTATTGATTGCTTGATGCAGATGTGACCACAGGCTCACGGGAACCTAATCCTGTATTTCTCCTAGGAGCAATGGTTCAGTATTTGCTAACTCCATGTTCATGGAGGCTTCAGAGAACATAACTACTGCAAATGATGAAATTTGAAGGTATAATTGTTTTGTAAAGAAAAATTGACATATCACAACCTTGAAATGTCAAATAAAACAAAAGATGCTATATGTATTCAAATACAAAAGATTTTCATAAGGAAAGTAAAGTCTTACACAATGTTTAGAAAGGCTCTGAGAACAAAAGATCAAGGAAGCCTCTACCATGGTTAACAGTCTGAAGCACTGAAGAGGGCAGTTCTTAAAAGGTTTTCTAGAAGCTGCTTAAAGAAGCTCACATCTGCTTGCAGCTGTCTCTGGAGAACAGTGGCTTCTTTCTACCTTTGAAGTCCCATGTAAGTTTCTGTCATTATCAGATGCTAACCTGAAACCATAGGGAAGGGATTTGGTAAACCTAGTTCTTGCTTTCTCTCCTGAGATCTTAGAAGAAAATGGTAGTGATTCTGGGTTGACAAAAGATAGTCTAGGACAAGCAGTAGTAGTAAGAATAACAATAATGATAGTCTTGCAATAGTATTTAATAACATAATCAGGATAAAGTGTAGTGTCATGCTTGGCTTTCTATTACAGCTACTGTCACAGACTCAATGACTATTTACACAATTTCTCTGTTCATATACACAGAACCTTCAGAACCATAGTCATACTCTGGCTTCAGAGCACAGGCCTGGATTCACCAGAGCTCAGCGACTTTTCCTATATCTACTCTCTTCGATGAGGGTCTGGTGGTATCTCTTTTTGGATCCTCAAAATACAAAAATATCTGATTGCACCTCCTTCCTCAGACAATGGAGTTACTTGACTACTTGTTTACCTTCCTAATGACAGATACTCTCAACTCTGTCCAGGGTCAGACACCCACTCTTGGAAGACAATAGATGTTAATGCCTCAAGAACTATTTGCTTTCCTGAAGTTGACCAAGGTATAACATTTAGAAATGCCTCAATAAATTCTTTATTGCAGATACTTCTTTGCATTTGAACATGGCAGAAATTTCAGGGTCAGTGGTGGAGACATTTGGGGAAGGGTCATTGTGGTTATAGAGACAGCCATAGCCTGAGAATTATCAGATCTATATTTTAGTTCCAGCTTTGACAACTAACCAAGTAAAAACAATTATAAGTTTTAAAAACAGAATTTGAAGTCCTGATATATGTTCTCTTGGGCATTTTGAATATTCATTCTGAAATGTCACTTAAACCCATAGTTTGATTATAATTTATAATGGATAATTTCCTTAAAAATAAAAAGAAGTCAATTATATAAAGACCTAGATAACCCCCTCAAAGGAAATGTTCAGGGGTGAAATTTTTGACAGCTTTTAGGTTTCAGTGGGAAGGTGATAGATTTGGCAAAAATGAAATTTTGTTTGAATTTTTCTTTTTTAAAAAAGTTTCTTTCTTTCTTTTTTTTTTTTTAGATTGGTGAATGATTTAGGAGGTAAGTTAAGTCCAATATTTTGGTTGTGTTATTAAGTCAAAATGTCTTCAGGTGAGATCCGTTCTCATGGAGGAGTACTGAGTTTATAACCAAGTTTCATTTTTACGTCTTTCAGCACGAGGAAGCCACTGATTCTCGTAGTTTCCATCATACGACCATAACTGGCTTCCTCTCATGGCTGATGACATTTTTATAGTTACCATCTATATATATTTATGTAAATCCCTGCTCCTGGAAGGTTTCGGCTTAGCTGATAAAAAGCAGTCAGTTTGATTTTCATCCTTTTAAAACAGAATGATAAAGGCAGCCTAGGAAATGTTGATTATTCAAGTAAAACAGTAGCTCTAAATTCTTTGACTTTCCAGGCTTGTCCTTTAATAGAAAATAATGCTGTAAATAGAAGTGAGCCCGTTAGCTAGAAACAATTCAAGGATTGAATTCAATAAAAACTCCCCCTGGGTTTCTGCACGAAAGCTATTGAATTTGGCTGCAAATGAGCACAAAGCACCTTCAAAAAATTTTTTTCTTATCCTTTCCCATTGTAGAGTCCTGGATTTGGTTTATTAGACAATAATGTATCTCCATTGACCTACCTAATTGGTGTATTTAAATACCTATTTCACTTAAAGATAGGTATTAAAATACTTATTTCATTAACAAATATGTTCAAAAAGGAGCATAGCAGCTTGTTCAACCATCCTTCTTAACAGCTCCTTTGGAGTCTCTCTGTGCTCTCAGCTAAATCCAAACTTGCAGAATTTCATTATGAGAGAGTATTGAGTCAATTCAATTTCCCTTGGAATTTGTGATGGTCTGTCTTGTTAGAGTTTCACCCTAGGGAACTACAAAGTGTGTTCATTTTAATTTCATTGTATCCACATGAGACTATCCCGATTGAGGAAATTCGGGGAGTAGGACCCGATCCTGTGTTTCACTTTTTAGAACTGAAGTATAACATATACATAGTAATAGGCAAAAAGTGCTCTGATCTTAAGTATATAGCTCTATGAATTTTTACATATGTATGCAACTATCCCAATCACCCCATGTAGATACAGAACATTTCCAGCATCCCAGAAGTTTCCCTGTGCTTTTTTTTTCCAGTTAATAATCCCAGCCCCAGAAATAACCACTATACTGACTTCTGTTGTCATTGATTAGTTTTGCCTTTTCTTCAACTTCATATAAATGAATCCGATGCCATATGCTCTTTTGTGTTTTCTTTCACTTGATATAATGTCTGTGCCATCCATCCATATTGTTCCATGTAACAGCTTATTTTTTTTTATTCCTGAGTAACATTCCAGTATATGAAAATGCCAGAGCTCATTTATCCATTCTCTTGTTGTTGGACATTTGAGTTGTTTTCAGTTTGAGGTTACTATAAATAAAGTTGCTATGAATATTATTAAATGTGTCTGTTGATGGATATACGCACTCATTTCTCTTGAATATATACTTTGGTGTGGGACTACTGGATCATGGGGCAGGCATATTTTAGCTTTCATGAATACTGCAAAATTTCTAAAGTGATTGCTCTAGTATACATTCTTACCAGTACCATAAGAGAGTTCAGTTCATTCCACATCCTCACCAACATTTGGTACTGTTATCCCTTTTAAAAAGTAGCCATTTGATGAGGAATTGGTGGTATATTCCTGAATTCTATTTAGGGAACATTTCCTGACAAGCATTGTTTAGCCCCTTCTCATATGTTTGTTGGTCATTTTAGATTTTTTGGAAATCATCTGTATAGTACATGTTTTCAATTTTTTTTATTACAAAGGCCTTCTTTTCTATCATGACACTTTTAAGTTCTGAGATACATGTACAGAATGTGCAAATGTGTTACATAGGTATACACGTGCCATGGTGGTTTGCTGTATCCATTAACTCGTCATCTACATTAGGTATTTCTCCTAATGCTATTCCTTCTCTAGCCCTCACTCCCCGACAGGCCTCAGTGTGTGATGTTCCCCTCCCTGTGTCCATGTGTTCTCATTGTTCAACTCCCACATATGAGTGAGAACACGCGGTGTTTGATTTTCTGTTCTTGTGTCAGTTTGCTAAGAATGATGGTTTCCAGCTTCATCTATGTCCCTGCAAAGGACATGAACTCATCCTTTTTTATGGCTTCATAGTATTCCATAGTGTATATGTGCCACATTTTCTTTATCCAGTCTACCATTTATGGGCATTTGGGTTGGTTCTAAGTCTTTGCTATTGTGAATAGTGCTGCAATAAACATATGTGTGCATGTGTCTTTATAGTAGAATGATTTATAATCCTTTGGATATATACACAACAATGGGATTGCTGGGTCAAATGGTATTTCTGGTTCTAGGTCCTTAAGGAATCACTACACTGTCTTCCACAATGGTTGAACTAATGTACACTCCCACCAACAGTGTAAAAGCGTTCCTATTTCTCCATATCCTCTCCAGAGTCTGTTGTTTCCTGACTTTTTAATGATTGCCATTCTAACTGGCATGAGATGGTATCTCAATGTGGTTTTGATTTGCATTTCTCTATTGACCATTGATGATGAGCTTTTTTCGTATGTTTACAAACATGAAAAATTTTATTGTTTAGTCTCCTTTGTGTTAATGTGTGAGGTTCTTTGTATATTCTAGACACAAGTCCTTTGTCAGCTATATGTATTGCCAATATTTTTTTCTTAGTCTACATGGCCTGTCTTTCTGGTCTTTTAATAATATCTGTCAATAATAGAAGTTATTTAATGAGATAAAATTTATTGATATTTTCTTTTTGTGGTAGTGCTTTTTGTGTCCTATTTAAGAAATAATTGCTCAGTATAAGATGAGACCTATGTTTTGAAAGTGACTCTGTGAGTATTTTGCAAATTGCATTCAGGGAACCAGCAGTCTGATTAATTCTGAAAACCCTATTTAAGGAGTCAAATTTTTCATTTAGTTATAGGGAAGGAGGGTTTTTTCGTTTGTTTGTTGTTTTTTGTTTGTGGGGGTTAGGGACAATGGCAAAATGCTGTGTGATTGTTCATGGTTTTTTTTTTTTTCCACAAGGGGTTTAGTGATTGTCTATATTGCTAACTCACTTCAGTATATTAAAATTAGATATGTTTTTAATATAAACTGATGTAATCATTTCATTTTTGACATTGAAAGCTGAATGAGCTTTTTTGTACCTTAGTATGAACTAGTAAAAACATTTTGAAATCTACGTAAGTGAAGATGAAGGGAAAATGCATCCATAATAGTTGAGAAGAGAACTGCTAAGAAGAGAGCAAAAGCTAAAAATATTGATGTCCCCAAGTTTAGGCGTAAAGAGAACTTCAGAGTGCTCCAGTGAGCCCTCTGTTGGAAGGATAAGATGAGGGTATCAGTGTATCCTAATTCTCCCCAACCTACCATGCAGGCCAATTGAATAGAGTTAGTTCATAGAATAGAAACCAATGCAAGGGTTTCCAAGAAAAGAAAAAGTAGAGGTGGCAATGACTGCCTCTCTCCTGATCGTTCACCTCTGAAATCAGTAGGGACCAGTTATACCTTGGATTAGATGTGGCCAGGAAAGGATGCAATGACAGTGACTCTTCTGGAGCTTGGCTTCATGGCTGCTGGGCCATTCTCTTCAGGTTCTTTTTCAAACAGCAAAGCCAAAAAGTCAAATTGAGTCAACTTACGATCCATGCTGGGCATCTTCCATTTGCCTTTCCAGATCCACTCTTTATCCTTCTTCCCACTGCTTTGTGCCATGGAGGCTGGCCTGCATGGCATATATCTTGGTTGTCTCTTGTCTTATGGCTTCTGGTTGGGTTTACCCATTGGAGAACAAAATGAGATTAGAGGGAGAAAAGAGTAGAAGGTGAAAGTAGTTATTCCCTCCCTTTGGGGTTGCTTCAAGTTAGATGTGTCGGTGGCCCTAGGGCCACAGCCCCTTTCAGGTGGCCCTCTCTAGATGGTACTCATCCCAGGTTCTAGAAGCTGCTCTTCCCCAACTCCTTCAGGCTTGGAGTTACCTACAGCCTCTGCTTATACTTGTCCTGGAGTACTGCACTGTCCCTTGTGACTTCCCGTCTACTGTGTTTATGAGTCCCTACTCATAGTCCTGTTATTAAACTCTCTTTCAATGACCAATTTATAGATGGAAGAAAGTTGAATTGTCTGATAGTGCAGGGGCAGGGAAGTCGCACTTCAACTAATATTTCATTGGCAAAAACATGATGCATCCCACTGAAATGTTATCTATCCAGTAAGCAGCTCCCATTTTCTTATTGTGTTCTGCTCCTTCTGCTAGTTTCAAAATGGGGCCTGATACTTTCTTTAAAAAGTTTTTTTCATATTTATAGTTTTAGGGGGTACGAGTGCAGTTTTGTTACATGGATTTGTTGTGGAATGGTGAGGTCTGGGCTTTTAGTGTATACATCACCTGAATACTGGGTATTGTACCTATTAACTGATTTCTCATCTCTCACCCTACTCCCACCCTCCCACCCTCCTGAGTCCCCAGTGTTTAGGGCCTGATGCTTCCTGGTGCCTCTCCATTAAGGCTGTCTTTTCCATTTCCTGTTTGCCTGACTCCCCATTCTTCGAGGCTCAGCTTAAATATTAATTCCAAAGTTACCTTAAGAGTGTTATATACCACTCATTCTTACCAAGGAGTAATTTGAATAAGAGAGTTAAAAGTTTGATTCAAATACATATTTGCGGTTTTGTTTAGGTCTACCCCCTCTCCCACCATGTGGTTGTTGTGAAATTTGCTCTGTTTTATTTGCCACTGTAATAATATCACCTAACATTGTGTTTGGTGCCTTTGTAGGTGCTTGATAAACATTTGTTGAGTAAATGAATGATTAATGATCAGCCCTATAATAGAATTGGGCTGTACTGAATCTTTTCAAATGAATTGATTATGTATCATTAAAATATAAAAATCACTTAACTTTGGGCTAAGAAATACAATAATAGTAGTAAAAATAAATGAAGCAGAAAAGAAATACATTTGCCCAAAATATGTCACCCAAAGCAACAAATCTTCATTCTTTTCTATTTTATTCCAGACTTCATCTTTATTTGTACACAATTTCTCAAAAGTTGCTATTCTAAATAGATGAAATTTTGCTTTATCTTTGCATTGAAAATGTTGCACAAACATTCCTTTTACTGCTAAATACTCTGAATAGTTACAGTTTCTAATAGCCACATACAATTTTGTTGAGTTGATATATCATGACTGCTCTTTGCCCTGTTGTCTGGCATTTAGGTTGTTTTCTATATTTTACTATTATGAGTCTAAACTAAATGAATGGTTTCATGACACTCCAGTGCAAGAAAGGTTATGTTTCTTTATTTTTCTAAATCAAATTAAATCTGGCAAGGGCTCCCACCTGTGAAGGTTAATGAGAAATCCAATCTCAACCCTTTTTCAAACAGCTTCTGTCTCTTTCACTGGTTTTACCAGAAACCTGGGGCCTATATGACTCAAGATAATGGAAAACCAGCTCCTTAATTTCATCCCACTTTTGTTCCCTTGGTTTTTCTTTACAATCCAGTGTGGAGGGCTGGTCCTCGCTGTCTTCTAGTTATGGTAACTTCGAATGGCAGCAGTAAAGCCCATTCATGAATGCCCTGCCCACTGGTGGCAGCTCTGACATGTAATCACTACCTTCCATTTCCTCCCAGGTTTTTGTCACTTCTGGAGGACTATAATCAACCATTCACACAGTTTTCACATTATACTCAATCAGTTTTCCCACCCAAAAAACCTCAAACCCAGACCTTCCCTGGAAGTCTCCTAGGATGATCTCCATTGCCTGGTGATTCTGGCTTCCATTCCCATCCACTGTCAGACAGTTTTAATTTGTTTCTTGTATAAACCAAGACCTTTCAAACCAAGGCTTCAGTGGGAGATGACTCTGGGGGAGGCTTCTGAAGTAAAAAGAACAAAAAGAGCTTGTTAAGCCCATGGAGCTCCACCCCCAAGAAGAGATTCGAATTTATAAAATACAAGGATTCATGTCTTTTGTGTGAGAGAGGAAAAGAAAGAAAATGTTATTATTTTAAGTTCTCAGAGAATAAGGCTCACATTCATACCTCAGTATATTGTCCTGCTATGTAAAAATTCTACAATAAATCTTATGAAACATATCATTTTTCTCAAGAAATACTATTATTAGGTAAAATATATAACTATTTTCTTAGACTGAAAGCTAAATGTTGTAACAAAAGAAACGAAAAAAGACATAAACTATGAAGAAGTTGGCTTCTACTTCTGTTAATGGTGTATGAAATAATTTAGAAAATTCTTCCCCTGAAGACAAAGAGAAAATACAGGTTTACATGGTTAAAGAAAACTGGGGAAAACTCCTCATCTTCAGCTCCCACTGTCAGTGATGTTACAGTGATGCTTTCTGCTTATGACCTGTTGAGGGGAGCAGGCTCCAGCCTTCCCTGGGCTCAAAACTCCAAAGGGCAATCGCAATGTCATCAGTGAAGATATTAGAGAGCCATGAAGAGAATACAGTTAAATTAGGCTAGAATGGAGGAAGGATCCAGACCTGAGGAAGTGAGTTCTCTGTTTGAGGCTGCCTTCCTTGAAAGGAGGTGAGTTGTTGTTTCTAGAAAAAGGAAATCGGAGTCTGAGAGCCTGGCTGCTGCGCTGGGTAGCCTTCAAAGAAAATAAGATTTTGAATTCAGGCCTGGAAAAAAGACAAAAGGGCCCTAATGAAAATCCTGACTCATACCCCATAGGGTTGCATTCTAAGAGTAAAAAACAGATCAGAATTAAACCTGAGAATGCCTGGAATCCCTGCAAATCCTGTCTAGTTCTAAACTAAAAAGAGGTAGGCTCAGATTGCCAGGACCGCCAAACAATTGACAGAAGCAACATAAATTCTCTCTAAAGAACAATCACCAAATATTTGAACTAAATGAATTTTTTAAAAATTTTGCAAATACAGTGTCTGGTGTACAACAGAAAAAAAATCAGGCATGCAGGATGACAATAAAACATGAAAGAACTAAGTAGAAACAAATAAAAATAGATAAATATCAGCTTTAGCTATTGGAGGGCTAAGTTTATCAAACACATATTCAAAAAATATATGCCTGTAATAGATGACAAAATACAGAATCAATTTTTTTTTCAGAGAATTGGAAACCATGGGAAAGAATTAAATGCCAGTTCTAACACTGCAAAGTGTAATAACCAAAATGAAGAGCATAAAAATGGAGAAATAGCAGACTAGAAGTAACTGAGGAGAGATTTAATGGACAGTAATATAGGTGAGAAGAATATCAAGAATAAAGCAAAGAGAAATACAAGGGATGAAAATACAGAAGAAAGGATTAGGAGACACGGAAGAGAGTGAAAAGGTGTCATATTCATGTGATTGGAGACTCAGTGGGAAAAGAGAGAAATGATGAGACAGAGCAACATTTAAAGAGCTAAAGGATGCGAATTTTTCCCAAACTGACAAATACAAACATCTTAAAAGCAGATAAGAAAAACAAAGCAACATATTGCCTTCAGTGAAGCAACATTTAGGTTGCTAGTTGTCATCTCAGTAGAACCGATGGAAAGCAGACAATAAGAAAATATTTACAAAGTGCTGAAAGAGTTCTATATGCAAAGCAGACAGGAACAATGAAAACAACAAAAATTCCAAAAACAACTCCAAAAAAGACAAAATACGTTTTTAGATAAATAAAAACAAGATAATTATTTGACAGCAGATACACACTAAAGAAAGTAAGAAAAGTGTTCTCAAGGCAGACAAATAATTGTAGGTAGAGGATTATAATGTTGGAAGAAACAAAAAGCAACAAATACTGTACATAGTAGTCCCCCCTTATCCATGGGGGATATATTCTAAGACCCCCAAGTAGATGCCTGAAACCACAGATAGTACCAAATTGTATATAGATCATGTTTTTTCCTCTACATACATACCTATGATAAAGTTTATAAATTAGGCACGGTAGGAGATAAAAAACAGTAAGTAATAATAAAATAGAACTAATTATAACAATATGCCAACATCACTTTTCAAGTAACCATTATTAATTAAAATAAGGGTTACTTGAACACAAGCACTGCAATACTGGGACAGTAGATCTGATAACCGAGTTGGTTACTGAGTGACGGGGAGTGTATACAGAGTGGATCTGCTGGACAAAGGGATGATTTATGTCTTGGATAGGAGAAAGTGGGGGAGGTGGGGGAGAAGGTGGGCGTTGAGATTTCAACATGCGATTCAGAATGGCACACACAGTTTAAAACTTATGCATTGCTTAGTTATGGAATTTTTTACTTAATATTTTCAGACCATGGTTGCATGGGTAACTGAAAAACTGAAACCCCAGAATGAGAAATTGTCGGTAAGGGGAGGGACTACTGTGTGAGTAGTTCTTCTCATTAAATAATAGAACAGTCAGTTGGAAAATTAGCAAGGATAGTACATAACTGAATAAGATAATTAGAAAACTTGACATACATGGAACACTATTCACAAAATCTGGAGATTTCATATTCTTTTTAAAGTAAGTACACAGGATATTTATGATATATCACTATAAATTGAGCTATAAAGTACATTTCAATATATTTAAATGCTTATATAATAGGGTACATTCTCTGGCCAGAGTGATATTAAACAAGAAGCAAATAAGAAAAGCAAAATTTAAAATTTTCATTATTTTTTGTAAATTAAGAAGTACAATTATAAGTAATGCATGAGTTAAAACAGAAATCAATGGAAATGTGCAAATATTTTGAACTAAATGAAAAAGAAAATGCTGCATATTTAAACATAGAGGGAAAAAAAGTATTGCCCTAAATGCATATGTTACAAAAGAAAATAGACTAAACATTGACGAGCTAAGAATACATAACAAGAAATTAGGGAAAACACATCAAATTATGTCCAAAGAAAATAGAAGAAAATTTTAAAAAGTAGAAATTAACTTGAATAGACAAGGCATACAACAGCAAGGACCAATTAAGCTTTATGACAGCTCTTTTAAGAAACTAATAAAATTTATAACCCCTACTGTAGTACTCAGGTAAGAATAAAGGTAGAACAAATAATCAGTAATAGGAATAAAAAATAAGATATTAATACAGATACTATAGAAATTAACAATGTTCTAGTAGGATACTATGAACAACTTTATGCCAATAAATTGGAAAATTTAGATGAAATGGACAAATTTCTAAAAAAATTTAGCTTACCAAAATTGGTACAAGAAGAAATACAGAATTAGAAGAGATTTATAATAACGAAAGATACTGATTCTGTGAGTATAAACCAGAAGAGAACTCCAGCCCAGATGGTTTTAATGGCTAACTCTAATAAATATTAAAGAAGAAATCAATTTTGCACAAACTCTTGCAGAGAATAGAAGAAACAATCCCAATAATTTCATGAAACTAGCATATGCTGGGTATCAAAGCCTCACAATGACATTAAAAAAATTACAGGCCAATTTTTAAAATAAACATTGATGTTTAATTTCTAAGCAACATATAGTCAGATTGAAACTAGGTTTATATGAAAAGTACATAAGGACCAATTGGATTTATTATAGGAATGTAAGTTCAGTTTAGGATTTACAAAAATCAGTGTAATTTCACATTAGAAAAAAAGAGGAAAATAATCTGGTAACATGTAATATATACTAACAATAAAAACTCTTAAACTGGGAGTGGAAGAAAATATGCTAATAAGGATATCTTCAAAAATCTACAAAAATATAATTAATGAAGAATATTTAAAAATTTCCCTTTGAGATCAAGAATAAGATAAGGGTTTTCACTGTTATCACTTCTGTTGAATATTGTTCTGAATGTTCTAGCCAGTGCAATAAGGTTAAAAAAAGGCATAAAGATTGGAAAGAGGAAGTAAAACTATCATCATTTGAAGATAATTCTATAACTAAAAAATCTAAAAGGAAATATGGATAAATTATTATATTAAGTTATTTTATAAGTGGTTAATCTCTATATAGTAGAAAAATATGGACTATATATGAAATTACAGAAATATACAGAAAGAAAATAATTTGAAAGGTAACATTTATAATAAAAAAACATTGAATACGAATAAATCATATAAAGTATTGTAAGATCTCTATATATGATGCTATGAAACATTAAGAGAATTAAAGGATCTAAAAAGTGGAGCATTTATTATTCATAAAATTCAGTATATTAAAGGTATTGGTTATTTTCAAACCGATTTACCGAATCAGTGAACTCCCAATCAAAATCAAGTTTTTTTTGGTTTTTGTTTTTGTTTTTTCCTGTTTGGAACTTGACAAGCTGATCCTAAAATGAAATGTAAATGTAAAAGGCAAGACGAAAATAGGGGGGTGAAACCATCCTAGAGTTTCTGGCTAGGTCTGAATAAACTGATAAAGACAGATTAAGAGGAGAAAACATACACATATATTTAATCAAAGTTCTACACAGCACAGAAGCCTTCAGAAATGAAGACTCAAAGATGCAGGGAAAACTGTCCATTTTTATGCTTAGGTTTGATGAAGAATGCACAGCTGGTTAGAAATGTGATTGGACAAAAGGGTATGGTTTAATGACAATAGATGGGGGCAAGGGCACCCAGCAAGGTCTGTTCAGTTTCTGTTTATGATTGGCTTTGGGGAAGAAGAGTTGTAGTTTATGGCCTGCCTTAGGGAACATGGGAGCACAGGAGAAAGAAGGGTGGGAGAAGGTCAGAAGAAGGCTACTGTGGCCCTTTTGATTTCCTTCATTTTGAAGTACTCAGCATGCCAAAGGCACTATTTGGAGGTATCATGCTCTGAGCTTTGGTACTAGGCAATGGTAACGAAGAAACACAATATGGGAGAACTTGATCTCGCTGATATCAGATATATTGCAAAGCTACAGTGATTATGACAATGTAGTATTTAAGAATAACAAGTACACAGAACAGAACTGAAAACCCAGAAACAGACATAGGCACTTGATTTATGACTAAGGTAGAATTACAGAACTGAGGGAATGAAGACCTCATCAACAAATGGCATTGTGACAATTGGTTACTCATCTAGGAAAAATAAAAGGCCCCTTTTTAAACAACAATCATTTTTACATAGATTATAAAACCAAATGTAAAGGACAAAAGAATAAAACTTCTAGAAAATAATTTGGGTGCATATCATTATGACCTTCTACCCAGGCTGGAGGGCAGTTTTGTGATCTTGGCTCACTGCAGATTCTGCCTCGGATTCAAGCAATAGTTTCACTTCCATCTCCCGAGCAGCTAGGACCACAAGTGTGCACCACCATGCTCGGCTAGTTTTTAATCTTTTTTTTTTTTTTTTTTTGTAGCGACAAGGTTTCACTATATTGCCCAGGTTGGTCTCAAACTCCTGGGCTCATGTGATCCTCCTGCCTTGGCCTCCCAAAGTGCTGGGATTACAGGCATGAGCCACTGTGCCTGGCCAGAAATACTTCTTAAACATGGCATTGCTTATGTACTAATCATAAAAACAAAAATTTTAAAATTCAAAATTCAAATTTGAATTTTTGTGTATTAAAAAACACAAGACAGTCAAAATATAAAAGAGTGGGATAAGATA
This sequence comes from Ateles fusciceps, assembly GCA_036589455.1. Taxonomy (NCBI): domain Eukaryota; kingdom Metazoa; phylum Chordata; class Mammalia; order Primates; family Atelidae; genus Ateles; species Ateles fusciceps. The sequence continues at coordinate 2,856,358 of JAZHEH010001361.1, forward strand.
TTTGACACACACAAAACTGACAAGGGGCTTATGTCCAGAATATCTAAACTACACATCAATGAAGACAGCTGCCCAATAGAAAAATGGGCAAGAACAGGCATATCACAAAAGGAGATATCCAAATGCCATTGTGATACATCTGAAAAGTTGTTCAACCTCATTAGTCACCACAGAAAAGCAAATTAAGCCACAGAGCGATACGAATTCAGACACAACAGGAAGGTCAAAATGGAAAAGGCTGACAATATTGAGGGTTAGTGAATCTGTGGAATGAGGGGGAACACATACATTTTTGGTGAAGTATTAATTCGTCCAATCATTTTGACAAACAGTTTGACATTTTCTGCTAAAGTCAAGAACAGGTCAAGTGTGAGTTCTATGGTGAGTTGAGTCAGCATTGTTGGAGGCAGCTCCGAGCAGCTCATGAAAGCAATTGTTAAAACGGCTTCTGTGAGTGGGTCATTACATTATCGGTAGCTGGAAATTGGCCATGTTTGGAGTATTAACATCACAGATGTTAGCAGAGGCTAATCCAGGCTTGCTTTTTCAGAGAGCTGGTTTCAAATACATCACTGGGTATGGCCCAACAATTTCAATCCTGGTTAGCATATTCAACAACCAAAAAGTGTTCTCTTGTGCACCAAAAGACATGTAAAATAATGTTCATAGCACCCCAAACTGTAAACAACGAAAGGTCTATCAGTAGAATGAACAAATGAATTGTGGTCTTGTCACACAAGAGGCCATTATTTACCAATAAAAATGAATGAACTACAGCTTTATGCAATGACATGGATGAAAATCACACACACATTGCTGAATGAAAGAAGCTGAACATAAAATGCTGTCTTTTCACGCTCTTAGTAGTGTCTTTTGAATAGCAGAAATTTTAAATTCAATTAATTCTTTATACAATTTACAAAAATTAACTCAAAGTGGATAATATAGGACTAAGCATGAAGACAAAAACTATAAAACATCCAGAAGAGAATGTAAGAGGAAATCACTGTGACTTTAGGTTAGACAAAAATTTCACAGATCTGACATCAAAAGCATGATTCATAAAGAAAAAAAATCAAGTGTGCAGTTCTGTTATCATTGGAGGGTCTTGACTACAAGTCATCCAGTTTCTCAGCATTTTGAACAAATAACTGGACAAAGTACACAAAGTAACAAAAGAATGAAATAATGAAAGCACAGATTTATTGAAATGAAAGTACAGTGGGTTGAAGCAAGCAGCTCAAGAGTACCAGTTACAGAATTTTCCAGAGTTTAAATACTCTCTAGAGGTTTCCCATTGGTTACTTGGTTTACATCCTACGTAAATGAAGTAGTGGTCCACAACCAGTCTGATTGGTCACGGAAGACAACCAATCAGAGGCTGAAGTAAAGTTACAAAGTTACACCCTATGCAAATGTCTGCTTGGTTGTGGGAGTGGACCAATCAGAAGTACTTTCCATTTCTCTTCTACAATGCAGAAAGTTGCGAGGTTAGGGGTTGCAAAGGGAGTAGCCTCTGTTCTTTTGTTACTTAGGTGTGAAAAGTTGGAGTTTTCCTTTTGATCTAGTTCTAGAAGTCAGTGTGAATCTGCCTTAGGTTCCCTGCCTCCAGATCTTATTCTCCTGCCTCAGTTCTATTTAAAGTGTGTTTGTTGTATTCTTACCAAGAGTCATCTGTTCTTTTCCCTCACTTGTTCACGTTGCTTGACATTGATTTATAATGTGAAATTAGTGTTCAATTTTATATTATTTAAAATAGTGAAATATGAGTGTGGAAAGAGAGGCATTTTTATAGAAACTAAGTTGAAGGCATCAGAAAGATGGAATAAAGATTAATTACCGACAGAATCATGCTGTTGAATTGAAGATTGGTAGATAATTGCAACAGATTGAAAGACATCAGCATTGAGAAATACTTTACTCTCAGATTTTAAAAAACCCTTGATAAACAATAATACACCGTAAATCATTGCAGATGCATTACGGGTGTGGTTTATGTAAGAAAGTGAATATGGAACACCTAGCAATGAACTAATATTAACAATAAAAGGGTTGATTCTTTATCAAAGATTGCTAAATAATTTTGCATTTACATGGATTACGTTAAAGTTTTTAAGGTACTTAGGAGCAATTTGAACTTTAACTTTTTGACTAACTCACTAACTGCTATCTCAATAGCCTCAGCTGGGAGGGCATCTACTATGTACTAAATTAAGGTTATATACTTTTTTATTCTACCCTATATACCGTGTATATTAGTAAGATATATTTTTGCAGTATTTTCATTTTCATTGTTATTTTAGTGTATATTATATAGATATTTAATGTCTATGGAGCTGAATCTTTCAGTCTTTTCCTTTATGATTTATTTTTATTACCTCAGTTTACTGTTATTAATATGCAATATTGATAAATACCCAAGATTGTTCTCAACAGCTTTTATATATTTCAGTTTAAGAAATTTTATTATTTAATAGATAGAGTTTATTTGGTGACCTAGTTTTAAAAATTGCTTATCAGTCTATTTTGATATCATTTATTGATTGTTTTCCTAACCCATTTTTGTATATGCTTGACTGCATATTTTAAAATATTTTAAATCTATAAAAAATTTTTAAAAATGTTCCATTAAGAATCTGAGTAGGCTGGGTATGGTGGCTCATGCCTTTAGGGAGCACTTTGATTGCTTGAGGGCAGGAGTTCAAGACCAGCCTGGACAACATAGCATGACCTTGTCTCCACAAAAAATGAAAATAAATTTTAAAATCAGCCAGGCACCTGTAGTCCTAGCTACTTGTGAGGCTGAGACAGGAGAATCACTTGAGCCCAGGAGTTTGAGGCTGCAGTGAACTATGATTGTGCCACTGCACTCCAGCCTAGGTAACAGAATAATAAGACCATGTCTCTACAAAACAAACAGAATCTAGACTAATTTTCTTTTTCCTTATTTTTTAAAAAAGAAAAAAAGACAAGTTGCACCAAATTACAAACTATTCTTGCATGTAGTGATTCTCAACTAGGAGTGGTTTGTCCTCTAGAAGATATTTGGCAATGTCTGGAGATATTTTTGGTTATTACAACTTAGAGAGTACCTTTGATATCTAGAGAATAGAGGTCAGAGATGCTGCTAAACATCCTACAATACACAGAACAGCCCCTGACAACAAATAATTATCTGGCCAAAAATGTCAATAGTGCTAGGGAAAAAAATACCCACAAAAAACCCTTGTACAGAACTAAACTAATAAAATATCTTGAGAAAGCTAGAGATACAAAAAACAAAACAAAACAAAACAAAAACTCAGAACTTAATGTTTAAAGCCAGAAGGCACACATGAGTTTCCTCTGGGAAAGAAGAGAAATCCTATATACAGCATTGTTATGAGATAATTAGATACATTTAGAAAACGAATGTAGTTACGTGCACTAAACTGCCCTCTACAATCTTTCACTTAAAAGGTCCGTTGGGTTTTAAGAGGATCTTGCTGGGAGCAAATTGACATATTGATGGAGTGAAATAGTCTTTGGGGAAATTTCTCAGATGTTTGATATAAATGGTGGTTCCCAGGGCATGGAAAATATCTTGCAAGGTTTTCTTCAAGTGGAAGTCAGGCCTCTATATGTCAGTGATCCACTCACAGCTACATAATCTATGCTTTTCATTCTCTGCCACACAGAAAAGTAATTCTTAACGCTTGCTTTGCGTAATAAGCATTAGAGTTATCAGATTTCACAAACAAAAATCCAGGATGACAGGTTAAATTTGATATGTATACTAAAAATGTATTTGTTATCTGAGATTCAAAATTAACTGGCCATCCTATATTTTATCTAGCAACCTTAATATGCATTTTAATTACATTTAATTAGTTTTAACACTCAGAGAAATACTTTTACATATTAACATTTTCCAGGATCTTTGCAGTGTCTTTATTTGAAGTAAAGTCTTAATTCATCTTCCACTCCTTAATCTCTCCTCTTCCTACCCCACAAATTCCATGTAATTATCACAAAATAAAAACCCCAGACCCACTATTTTTCTCTATTTGAATATTGGTGTTTTTGGCAAAGACTCTAATCTGAAATATACCCCAAATTTGAATTTTTAGGTAAAAATAGTATTTCCCTATGAGAAGGATGAGCTCAGCTGTGGTGTTAGAACAGTGAGGTGTGTTACAGACAAAAAGTACAAAGCAACAGCAACAAAAACTACTATCCATGAAAGCTCATAGGGAAAAGGAAAGGAGGGGGGAACCAAACCTTTCTCTGCAGGCCTGCCACTTGGCAGGGAACAGTGTTTCTCAAAATTCTCTTTGTACCACTTTTTTTCCTCAGAATCACATAAGACATTTAAATTGGAATTTCTGAGCCTGAATCAGAATCTACATTTTTTAGCAGGCACTCCAGGCGAATCTTAATGCACAGTGAAGTTTAAATACTGCTAGGCTAGGATTTTTCTGCTACGCGTTTATGCACATACTGACAGTTTTGAGAGGTATTAAAAACGAGTGGTTTCTTTAGCTTTAGACTTCATTTGGAAATATGGTTATTGCTTGTTTTATTTTTTTGAGACAGAGTCTTGCTCTGTTGCCCAGGCTGGAGTGGAGTGGTGCAATCTCAGATCACTGCAACCTCCACCTCCCGAATTCAAGCAATTCTCCTTCCTCAGCCTCCCAAGTAGCTGGGACTACAGGCACCCACTACCACACACGGCTAATTTTTGTACTTTTAGTAGAGATGGGGTTTCACCATATTGGTCGGGTTGGTCTTGCTCTGCTGACCTCAGGTGATCCACCCACCTCAGGCTCCCAAAGTGCTGGAATTACAGGCATGAGCCACTGCGCCTGGCCTGGTTAGTTGCTTCTTAAACCATGTCTATGAATTCCATTTCTTCTCTACAGCCCATACACATTAACTTTCCTACATTTAATTTTGTTCATTCATTCATTCATTCACCACACTGACTTCTGTGACTCTTTTAAATGGGAATGTTATAAATAGAAACCTGATCGTTACCTTTGTGAAGGACAGTGTCTTCATATTTTACATTTCCATCATTCTCCACATTGTTGGCAGTCAAAAACTATACTGCATTGTTTTACTTATTTGTTGTTCTGTCACTCATGACAAACATTTGATTTGTTACTAAATGACATTTATAGTTTTGAACCTTCTTGTTTCTTTGCCCCCCACATGCGCTGGGGTCCCAGCATACATTGACAACATGTGTGTATGCTTATCAAAGTGCCCTTGGGAAATGAAATAACATGAGAAACTCATTTGTTATTTTCCAGAAAACTTCATAACGTTCTCCCTGATTCTATCCTTTGGATAGATTTCTAGTTTATCTTATATGTGAGAAATGACCTTATAACCTGTGTGTGACAGTTGTTTGGATTTTATTAAGTGCCTTGCTAGCTGGCGATATAGGGGCATTACTCATAGATACTCGTTTGCTACCTCAGTAAGCCAAGAAAATTTATTTTTATATATTTAACTATGGTGTCTCTCTTTTCCTGCATGTCATTTAAAAGCAGTTCATGAAATAAAGAGAATGCTGCCAATTCTGCCTTTAGATATGGGGAAAAGAGATGGATTGTCATCATGGGTCCCAGAGGTGAAAACTTTGCAATATACACATCTTCTAGGACAAAGTCAGCTTGATGAAAATTATGTGTAAATTCAAACAGTAAAGAGTTTCTAGTCTCTTTCTATATGCAGAGGAGCAATTAGTTTTCTACCCTTATTTCCCACACCCCCAGAATGCTTTCATGGAGCCATCCAAAGTTTACCTTTATGGAGAAGTAAGCCACTCCCATATAGTGGGGCAGGCTTTTGTTGTTGCATTTTAAACGATGACGTTTGAGTAGTTATTTCAAAGTCGTGGCGTGAAAATATTCCAAGATCAAGACGATTCATTAACTTTTCAGAGGCAAACTCTCAATCATCTACTGCCTTTTCATGTATTGCACTGAGACCCAAAGTAAGTGTTTTATTGGTGGATCTCACACTGTGGAATATAGGAAAATTTTAATAAAACTGTATTATTTAATATTACCCTGCACATTGACACCAGTACAAATATGATTATTATCCTTTCTTACAAAGGATTTGCACGTTAAACCCCACTTCTTTGGCAGTTACATGTGACATTTTGTTAAGCACATGAGTAGGTGTAGAGTGAATTATTTTTTGTAGTAGGATGGGGCTAGGCTAGCTCTAGCACTGGATATTAGATCATCCTTCTCCTGCCCAGGCCCTCTTCAATATTCAGTTGGATCCAAAGATGCATGGGGTGACTTGCCTTTGTCCTTGCATTGGTTTGTTCATATTCACAGAAATGTGTGGAAACAAGGGAGAGCAGAAAATGGTCCCTGAGTGTGGTGGTAGGGAATGCCAAAGAGGCACGTTACTTAGAAATTAATAGCAAGATTCTCACTTCAGACAGCTTTGTAAACTTGGACAAATACCTCAGTTTTGCTGAGCCTCAGTTTCATAATATTAAAATGGAGGCAGTAATACCAACGATGTATCGTGAAAATTGAATTAAAGGCAAATTGTTTGTGATAACAAAATAATTGGAACAATGCAGGTGGACATCACCAGGGCTGCTGTTGGGCAGACTATGCCCTGTCCCTCAGTGGAGCAGTATGTCGCCGTAGCTAAGGCGCGGCTTGAAAGTGAATGAATGTAAACAGAAACAAATGAACCCAGCTCTATGCCAAATCGGGACTATAACCATACAGAGAGAAAATAATAATTTCAAATGACTTTAGAACTCTGCATACATTTACTGGTATGTAAGAAACAAAAATAAAAAAGGAAAACAGTAAAAATATTAAACTTCAGTCAGTTTTACTATGAATATTGACATAGTTATTTTGAAACTGTTTATTACTGTTTTAGTATAGGGCAAGAGTAATATAATGTTAGGAAACAAAATTTGAAGTATAAGAGAAAAGACATATAAGTATAAAAATCAAGGAAATGAAATAAAAACCTTGAAATGTTAGATTTTAATGGAAAATATTGATATAAACCCATGATATGAAAAATATATATATTTTAGCTTTACCCATTGATGGAAACCTAGAATCACTGATACCCCAGGAATAATGAAACTCTTAGTGCACACATTTCAGTTTCTAAATATCTTTGATACTAAAATTTTCTTGGAGAAAGTGTTATTTCCAAGTTTAGGATTTTTTTGTACCAGAAAGTGAGAAAGTAATCAACAATAGCAAATTAAAAGGACACGAGAACCAATTTGAAAGGACTCCAGATGACTGAATTTGAAAAGTTTGATCATAATAAATAGTGCAATGAAGTGAAAGTCATTAAATATATAAAAATTCATGAGTGTATATTGATGCTAACAGCAACAACAAAAAAGAAGCAAAAGAATAAACATTCACTTGACACCATTGGAAAGTACTATTAAATCAACTCCTTTAGAAGTTGGTAATTAAAAGGAAAGAATTAAGCATTTATCCTATTTTTTTTTTTTGTAGGACTATAGTTTAGGGTCAGCAAATAGATCTATTGATGAGGAAACTTTACAGAAGAATGCTGCCTGAAATGCAGAAGGAATTATATAACTTTAAAAATCATTGTTAACCCTCTAATGATTCGAGCAATCATTATCAATGGATGCTAATCCATTAGGCAAATGATTTTATGTAATGCCAGTCAACTTGTAGACGGCTTGCTAATCACAAAGGGCCTCCTAATATGATGTAATATGCAGTATACAGCATCCCTTAGAAAATATTCTTCCCAAATGTGTTCACCTTGAATTCACTACCTATTCACAAACAAATACTGGAGCTAGAGGAAGCAGTATAATGATACCAGGAAAAAACTGCAAAAGTCTGGACTACATTCATCAGATAACTGGTTTGATCTAAACTTCCTGATGATTAAACAGCTGGGGAAGCAGAGTCTCATAAATGAGGGTACCACTGTGAAAGTGATTCATTTTAATTCTTAGGCTTATATATACTGTCTTGTTTCCTGGAACATGCTAGCTTATGACATACAGGGGTTGCCATAGTCAAACAATGGAAGTACTCACAAATGGAACTTACATTAAACACATTAAGCATTTAATTTTAAAATAATGAAAACAAGAATATATTGAATTTGCCAGCTCTACCTTGGTTTTAAAAAAGTGCTATGTTGGTTAACATATTCACAATTTAGATATGGTTATCAAAGGATAATTATGTTGTCATAACATACTAAAAATTCACAAATATCTGTTGAATTTATGTATTGGTAAGATATTAAAAAATGTGAAACATTTAGTAAATGTTTTGTTTTTATTATTATGTGATTGTTGAATCTTGTCATCATTACAATAGCAGGGCTTTAATAAAATTAGGCTTTGTCTTAATATTCTTTCTTAAAATTTTATTTTCTTTTATAATATTATGTAACATAGTAAAACAATATGTATAAAATGTTAATATTTGTATTTTTATCATGACATTTATATATGTGCATTATTATCCCCAGTGGACTTTAGGCCATATGGCTTCATGGTTTTTCACATGAAAATATTTCCACTAACCCTTTTAAAATTTAGAATTCTATCTTCTGAGTTGTCCAAGTATCAGCAACCCTTATTTTGTATGTCTGTGTATATGACACATTTTCTTAAAATGAAAGTTTATTCTTGAATGAAACAAAATCTCTGGGCCCCAAGAATTGCAATTATAATAAATTTCTAAGGATGGATGTCTAAACAATCAGTGGTAGTTTGAAATGAAGCCTAACTAATAAGAACTATTATGATTTCAAATGAGTTGACTGTGAAAAAAGACAGGGCAATAAATGAGATCCATATTAATGTTCAGTGATAAGGCTGCTGTTGCCAACACAAAGTCCACTTCATGCACATCAAGCGTGCGGCTAATTTATATGTCATGCCCTTTATTAACTGACATCTAATGAGAATTATTCACATTTTTCACTGTATCACATCAAATTCTTCTAATGTCTTCTCTGTTTTGCATGTGAGTTGCACCATTTCATAAAAGTTTCAGCAGTCTTTGACTCGCTAAATAAAGTTGTCACTCAAACCTCATTTCCTGTTTGAGCGCAGGGAAGCGGAATGGACACTGAGTTAATTTTGCATATTGTCTCCACCTGATGAAGTCTCCAAGAGATCTTTGTCCTGTTACCTTTAATGGACTCTGTCTAATGGACTCATTAGTAAATTTCTTATCATTTTTAGGAGAAAGATGCAATCTCACAAAGCTGTCCTTCATACTTTTGGAAATTATTATAATTTATTCTTTAAACACATTCAAAAATTAGAATGAGGAGACTCTACTTTATTTGGGTACCATAATGTTGTAACAATGACATGCTGATTACAGTAAGGGGTCCGATAATACTGTCTCATGCTGATTATTCATATTATATTCAAAACTAGTAGTTGCAGTGAGCAACACTCTTCAACTCAATAGCTTAATATTACACCATACTCACAAAATTTGCAGCTGGGAAAATGGAGATTTTCTTGGCTTCATTTAAGTGCAGAAAAACCAATAATAAATGATTTCTTGATCCCATGCAAATCTCCCTAAATTCATGCTATGGAGATTTAGGTTTTAATATTAGTTTGCATTGCAGTCCTGTAATGAGTACTCATTTGTTACCTTGCACTACACCCTTCCTTCTCTGTCTATTTCCCTCTGCTTTATGTGTTACTTTGGTTAATGAAATTCACATAGATGAATGGTAGAAGGCGAATAAGATGGATATTAGACAAGAATTTAATTCTGACAAAATTCTGACAAAATCTGAACAGCTTACAATTTTTGTTGTGTTTGCATGTGTTCTTATACCCTTAAGTAGTTTGTAATACCTCGTCACTCATTTGAGAATTCTTGCTAATATCTGATGTGGCGTTTTTTTTTTTTTTTTTTGAACTCCAACTTTTTAATGATTATTGCTTTCCTATTTGATAAGAAAAAATGTCCAATGTCAATACTTTTGATAATTCTAGCACATTGTTCTTTTACTTGAAAACATTCTTTGACTTTTCATTGTTATTCGTCTGATTCTAGTACGTAATGAGAAAGCTGGGGGAGTGGAGACATAGAAGGTAACTGCTTTGCACCCTAAGGTAGGGTGTGTGTGTTGTGGGGGGTGGGTGTGGTGGGAGTGATGAGAGGAGGGCATAAAGCTCTTTCCAGAGATAATGGTAAACAGAACCAGAAGGCATAGACTTGAAGTCAAGGAGATCAGTGTGGGGTCTGAGTCATGAGATCAGGCAAGTTGTTGATAAGCTCACTGTCTCAGGCATTTACTAGCTCGCTCTTTCAGGCAGCCCGAGAGAGCGAGCTCATAAATGCCTGGACTTTCCAGGGTGCTGGAACAATTGTCTTCAGTAGGCAATGAGTTTGTAGTTTGGAGAAATTCCAGAGGCAAGAATGCAAAGCCTACAGTGCTGATTTTTGTTTGTCTATTTGTTTAATAATTGGTTCACACCATTGCTTGAACAAACCCTCTAAAGGGGATTTCCAAGAACTGTCATCTGTCATCTTTGGGTTAGGTCCTGTAACAACTTGTCCTTATAACCTCTCCTCATGTTACAGAATTTTTGAACTTCTTGCTGTGCACAAAAGACATTTAGTTTCTTCCCGTTTGCAAGTCTTTGAATGCAGTGCTTTCTCTGCCTAATTCTCCCCTTTTTATTTGTCTGGCAAACTCTTACTCTTCCTTCATGATGCAATTCATATGGCACCTCCTCTATGAGACTTTCTTTAATAAAAACCTCCACAACTCCATGTCCAGAGTTTACTCATTCTGGTATGTTCAGCACTCTATTAAAGTATTTAACTTTCTTTCTTCAAATGTGTTAATTATTATCATTTGGAGACGTCATCAGGGTTAACCAAGTCTCAGTATCTCTTAACAGCCAACATGGTTAACGGTCCTATTATAATCCCAGCATCTTCGGTTTTTCTGCTAATATGAAGGCCGGGGCAGGGGCAGGAAACAAAACGTGAAGAAATGTTGCTAACTTTAGCCCTGTTAATTGGTATTGTTATTTTACTGTCTCTTTGTCGCACTATACATATGTGCTGCCTCTCCTAACTGGAACAGACTCTGCCATAAATTTTAGAACAATTTTCAAGCAGCTGAAATGTTTTATGCACTGCGCAGTGTAGGGAGTGTGAATGCAAAGAAGGAAAGGCGCACACCACCATCTGGTAGTTGGAGAAGTCTGATGAGGGTAGTGAGCAGAGGCAGAATCTGATAATGAGGAATGGAAAGTGTGTACATTAGGACTGCTGAGAAGTAAAACTGGACAAATTAATGATTGCAGTGCTTTTAATGCTGATAGTAAAAGTAAATGCCTTGGTTTGGTGAAAATGAGGTGTTGTCTGGTAGACAGATCTAGGCCCATCTAGAGATCTGTGCATAGCAAGCGTTTTTAGCTGTTTAGGTGGTAATAAAATGGAATTGAACCCCTAATTTATGCCTGAGAAAACTTCTCTGCCTTTCCCCCAAATTCCTGAGAAATATTGAGGCAAGGAAAAGTTTATTCTCACGATCAGTTTGGCTTTCATTATCTGTCTCCACTGAATCCTTGTTTTCTTTTCTTTTCTTTTTCTTTTTATTATTAAACTTTAAGTTCTGGGGTGCATGTGCAGAATATACAGTTTGTTACATAGTTGCATACGTGCCATGGTGGTTTGCTGTATCCATATTCCTGTCATCTACATTAGGCTTTTATCCTAATGCTATCCCTCTCCTATCCCCCACCCCCCTGCTATTCCTCTCCTAGCCCCCCACCCCCCAAAAGGCCCCAGTGTATGATGCTCCCTTCCCTGTGTCCATGTGTTCTCATCATTCAGCACCCACTTATGAGTGAGAATATGTGGTGTCTGGTTTTCTGTTCTTGTGTCAATTTGTTGAGAATGATGGTTTCCAGCTTTATCCATGTCCCTGCAAAGAACATGAATGCATCCTTTTTTATGGCTGCATAGTATTGCATGGTTTATATGTGCCACATTTTCTTTATCCAGTCTGTCATTGATGGGCATTTGAGTTGGTTCCAAGTCTTTGCTATTGTGAACAGTGCCATAGTAAACATACGTGTGCATGTGTCTTCATAATAGAATAATTTATAATCTTTTGGGTATACACCCAGTAATGGGATTGCTGGGTCAAATGTTATTTCTAATGCCACACATCTACAACCAGCTGATGTTTGACCAACCTGACAAAAGCAATGGAGAAAGAATTCCCTATTTAATAAATGGTGTTGGAAAGACTGGCTAGCCCTATGCAGAAAGCTGAAACTGGATGACTTCCTTACACCTTATACAAAAATTAACTTCAGATGGATTAAAGATTTAAATATGAGACTTAACACCATAAGAACCCTAGAAGAAAACCTAGGCAATACCATTCAGGACATAGGCATGGGCAAAGACTTCATGACTAAAAGACCAAAAGCAATGGCAACAAAAGCCAAAATAAACAAATGGGATCGAATTAAACTAAACAGCTTCTACACAGTGAAAGAAACTATCATTAGAGTGAACTGGCAACCAACAGAATGGTAAAAATTTTTTTGCAATCTACCCATCTGATAAAGGGCTAATATCTAGAATCTATGAAGAACTTAAACAAATTTACAAGAATGAAACAACCCAATCAAAAAGTAGGTAAAGGATGTGAACAGACACTTCTCAAAAGAAGACATTTATGCAGCCAACAAACGTATGAAAAAAGCTCATCATCACTGGTCATTAGAGAAATGCAAATCAAAACCACAATGAGATACCATCTCACGCCAGTTAGAATGGCAATCATCAAAAAATCAGGAGAAAACAGATGCTGGAGAGGATGTGGAGAAATAGGAACACTTTTACACGGTTGGTGGGAGTGTAAATTAGTGCAACCATTGTGGAAGACAGTGTGGCGATTCTTCATGAATCCTTGTTTTCTTGTATGCCTTCTGGATGTTTCTTAATTCTGCTTTGGCAATAGGTCAGATATAGGACTTAGTCTTCATTTATTTGTTCTGCAAAAAAACCAACACCACCACTTGCAGGAGACATGTAAGCATCAGACTTTACTGAAGTTTTGGAGAGGTGGCAGATTTGCTTCTCAGTAGTACAAAGAACTTTAAATGTTAATCACCCTGATCTTAAATGTCATTCAAACTCTCTACCACATTTTTAATTGTTAATCTCTTCTTTCTCCCCTTTTCTGTTTTTTCTTCATTCAAAATCCACTCTCAAATTCCCTGATTATTCATCATGAAAATAAATTTAGCTGTGTCCATTATTGCTTTGTCTACTGTTAACTCATGCTTTCTGAGTCTCAATTTCTATCCTTAAATTTAACAAAGGTAGTTCCTCCCTAAAATGAATTCTAATACTACCATTATAAACATATTAATTTTGACTGGGCATGATGCCTCATTTCTGTAATCCCAATGCTTTGGGAGACTGAAGTGGGAAGACTGCTTGAAGCCGGGAGTTTGTGAGAACAGTGTGGGCAACAAAGCAAAACCCCATCTCTTCGAAAAAATCAAAAATAAAAATAGCTGGGTATAGTGGTATGCACTTGTATTCTCAGCTACTAGGGAAGCTGAGGCAGGATCACTTGAGTCTAGAAGTTCAAGGTTGCAGTGAGTTATAATCATGCCACTGTACTCCAGCTTGGGGGGACAGATCAAGATGCTATCTCTTAAATATAAGAAAGAAATCTAGGGAATGCTATTCTCGACACTGGCTATTTAAACTAAAGAGTTCCTGCACAGCAAAAGAAACTATCAGCAGAGTAAACAGGCAACCTACAGAATGAGAGAAAATTTTTGCCAGCTATGTATCTGATAAAGGTCTAATATTCAGCATCTATAAGGAACTTAAATTTACAAAACAAAACAAAATATTAAAAACTGGGCAAAGGACACAGACCCTTCGCAAAAGAAGATATACATGTGGCCAACAATCATATGAAAAAAAGGCTCAAGTCACTGATGACTAGAGAAATGCAAATCCAAACCATGATGAGATACCATCTCACATCAGTCAGAATGGTTATTATTAAAAAGCCAAAAGCTAACAGATAGGCCAGGCGCAGTGGCTTACGCCTATAATCCCAACACTTTGGGAGGCTGAGGCAGGTGGATCACTGGAGGCCAGGAGTTCAAGATCAGCCTTGCCAACTTGGCGAAACCCCGTCTCTACATGCCTGTAATCCCAGCTACTCGAGAGGCCGAGGCAGGAGAATTGCTTGAACTCTGGAGATGGAGGTTGCAGTGAGCTGAGATCACGCCACTGCACTCCAGCCTTGGCGACAGAACAAGGCTGTGTCTCAAAACAAAACTTAACAGTTGCTGGTGAGGCTGTGGAGAATGAGGAATGCTTATGCTCTGTTGGTGGGAATGTAAATTCATTCGGCCCCTGCAGAAAGCAATTTGGAAATTTCTCAAAGAACTTAAAACAGAACTGCCATTACACCCAGCAATCCCATTAATGACTATATACCCAAAGGAAAATAAATTGTTCTACCGAAAAGACAGATGCACTCTCATGTTCATCATAGCACTATTCACGATAGCAAAGACATGGAGTCAACCCAGGTGCCCACTGGTGGTGGATTGGATAAAGAAAATGTACATAAACACCATGGAATACTACGCAGCCATAGAAGAAAGAAATAATGTCCTTTGCAGCAACATGGATGCAGCTGGAGGCCATTATTCTAAGTGAATTAATGCAGAAAAATAAAACCAGATACTGCATGTTCTCACTTATAAATGGGAGCTAAACATTGGGTACTCATGGACATAAAGACGGGAATAACAGACACTGGGGGACCACTAGAGTGGGGGAGGGGATGGAGGTGAGAAGAGCTGAAAAACTGCTCATTGTATGCTATGCTCACTACCTGGGTGATGGGATGGATCATTCTTACTACAAACATCAACGTTATGCAATATAACCGTGTAACAAACCTCCATATGAATCTCCTTAATTTAAAATAAAAGTTGAAATTACATTAAAATACTAATTTTTGCCCCAATAGAATTGGAAGGAAAATAGATAACTGAGTTTCATTCTTTTCTCTTATGAACTTTATTCAATAAATAGTTTAGTCTTTGCTGAGTCAGCAACTACGCTAGATACAAAGATGGAAAATAGGAAAAATGAAATGTATTTCCTGACATCATGGAACATTCTGCAAGGTAGAATTTACAATGACTGGCATGCAATAAAAAGTTGTCAGGGTTGCAAAGAAGTAGAAATACATAGCTCATAATTAGGAGAAAAATTAGTCAATCAAAATGTTTGAGAAATGAAAGATACGAATGAATCTATAGCTGAGATTATTAAAAAGAATTCTTTGTTCCATACATTCAAGAAACTAGCAGAAAGATTTAACATACGTTGAGACATGAGACATAAAAAACAGACTCAAAATGTTGTAGATGAAAGCTATGTCTGAGATGAAATATATATGGATGGAATAGGTGGCAGATTAAACATTTGAGAAGGAAATATTAGTGAATTTGAGGAAATGGCAACATAAACTATCCAGAAAAAAACACAGAGCGAAAAATAACTAAAAAATTTAGTCCTTTTAGACCATCAGTGATGAGCTTGAGAGAACCTTAAGCAGCCATACACACATGTGTTTTGAGTTCATGAAGGACATGCAAGAGAGAGATGTGGCCAAAAAATTTTGAAGAATAATGGGCAAAAATGTTCAAATTTGATAAAAAAGTAAACTGACTGATTAAGGAAGGTCACCAGACCTGAAGCCACAAGAATCATAAAGAAAACTACACTGATTCTTCATAATCAAATAATTTAAAACTATAATGAGAGAATCTTAGAAGCAGCCAGAGGAAAAAAAGGTGCTTTACGTAGAGAGAAACAATGGCAGCAGGGTTTACCTGTGAAAGAACACAAGCTAGAAGACGGTAATGCATCATTAAAAGAAAGAAAAGAGAAACTTGTCAAACTAGAAGTTTTTATTTAGTAAAAATATTTATCAAAAATGAAGGTGACAACTCTCAAGAATAGGTACAAGAGAAATAAAACATACATCTGAACAGAGACCTGTACAGAATGCTCATAGGAACATTCTTTACAAATAACTGAAGAAAGACTAAACAACCCAAATGTTTATTAACTAGTGACTGAGAAAATTAGACGTGGTATATGTATATGACGAAATAATATTCTGCGGCTGGGTGCGGTGGCTCATGCCTGTAATCCCAGCACTTTGGGAGGCAGAGACAGGTAGATCACCTGAGGTCAGGAGTTTGAGACCAACCTGACCAACATGGCAAAACTCCATCTCTACTAAAAATACAAAAAATTAGTTGGGCGTGGTGGTGGGTGCCTGTAATCCCAACTACTTGAAAGGCTGAGGCAGGAGAATTGCTGAACCTGGAAGGCGGAGGTTGCAGTGAGCTGAGATTGCACCATAGCACTCCAGCCTGGACAACAGAGTGAGACTCTGTCTAAAAAAAATAAGAAAGAAAGAATATTCTGCAGTTAAAGGCATGAACTACATTTACACACTTCAATATTGAGTAATTTCAAAAACATTATGCTCTGTGAAAGAAGGCAGATATAGAAGATTATATATTGTGAAATTTCATTTTTATAAGCTGTAGAGAAGGGGCAAATTCTGCTTATATGGGGTATCTAAAATAGTCAATCTCATAGAAACAGAGAGTAGAATGGTGCTTGCCAAGGCATGATGGAAGGGGAAAGAGGCAGTTGCTGTTCAATGGGTATAAACTTATGCAAAATAAGTTCTAGAGATTACTTGTGCAGTGTGTCTGTGGTTACCACTGTGTATGTATTGTACACTTTAAAAATTGTCCTGCCTATTTCTTTAATGTAATTAGAGAGGATGGGATCTGTTTTCCCCCCAACATACCATTCTCTGAATTCTGTTCTTCTTCTAAGAACTTTAAAATGCTTGATTTTAAAAGCTGTGAAACACTACAAAAGTGCGTGCATGCATCTTTGTTATATGTTGCAAAACACTGGTTTAATGACTGGTTAATTTGATGCTTTAGAGTGACTATCAAAGTGACTTAAAATATTTCTCCTGAGTGTATACCAGGAATGGAATGGTTGAGACATATGGTAGATTATACATCTAACTTTATAAGAAACTACGAAGCAGTTTTTCAAAGTGGTTGTACTGTTTTACATTCCCACCAGCAATATATGAAAGTTCCAGTTATTAGAACAAATGGCATGAAAACTTTGAACAGCCAGATGGTTTAAATAGAGATGTACACATATGCACACATTTACAACCGGTGGAAAAACTTAAAAATCCAATGCTATCCCAGCACTTTGGGAGGCCGAGATGGGCGGATCACGAGGTCAGGAGATTGAGACCATCCTGGCTTACACAGTGAAACCCCATCTTTACTAAAAATACAAAAAATTAGCTGGGCCTGTTGGCATGCACCTGTAGTTCCAGCTACTTGGGAGGCTGAGGCCCGTGAGATTCACTTGAACCTGGGAGGCGGAGGTTGCAGTGAGCTGAGATTGCGCCACTGCACTCCAGCCTGGGCGACAGAGCGAGACTGTGTCTTTAAAAACAAACAAACAAATTCAATGCTGTATATGATATTGTATATTAAGCACATCAGTCACTTTAGAAAGTGCTAGTTTGGTTGACTGGAGTAAGGAATTCAGTGATCAGTCACATTAATATAGTAAGTGGAAGGTGATGGAAATTAAAATTAAGACAGCTGGACTAGGAAAGACCAGGAAGAAAAAAAATAGGAAACTCCAGAAATAACCTGAAGGATGGAACTAATTTGATGTGGGATACAAGGAGGGGAAAGAATGAAAAATAATTCTGAGATTTGGAGCTATGGCACCTAAAAGGGGTATTTATAATGTAAAGAAATGTCAGGAGGAGAATGTTTGAGGGCAAGATGGGAGAAACAGACACATATTGTTCATAGTATTTTATGAAACTGATATGTATTGTTTATAGTGTTTTAATAAAGATTTCTGTCTGGCAGGCCTGGAACTTAGAAGAGAATGTAGGGTGGGAGAACAGATTTGGGGAGTCATGTCCACAGCACTGTGGTGGAGGAGGTGGGAAGTTGTTGAGATCGCACAGGGAAAAATGTGAAGAACTAAGATCTATGACAGAGCATTAAGTAACACTTATATTTATGAAACAAGAGGAAAAGCAACCAGCAACCACAGCAAGAGACAACAAAGAAAAAAGAAAGAAAATTCGGATGGTGGGCTTCTAGGGAATCTAAGGGAGGAGAAAAACCAAGTCAACTCTATGCTTTAGAAGCCTATATTTAATATGCTTTGGAAAAGGATTTGATGGAAAACAATACAATTCATGATATTCGGTAGCATTTTTTTTTAAGTTTAAAAGAAACAGTGATTATCTCTAAATGAGGCAGGAAAATGGCTACTGAGCTTAGGTAATGAGTTTCTCAGCATTTTGATCTGGAGTTATTTACAACTTAGCAATCAAGGAAGTGTTTCAAATAAACAATGACTCATGGCTGACTGAGACCTTGTAGCCAACCTCACACAGAGTGAAGGGCAAAATCTTTTATCAGAGTGAAAAAATATAGTGCCATATTACTAAGAGATAATTATTTGGTTCTTAACATTTTGATTAGTAATTATAAATAGAGATCACAATTAAAACCATAGTCTCTAAGGTAGAGGATCATCCAATGATAAAAATATTTGCTGATTCAGCTTTATCACCAACGGTGCACACTAGAGAATTGCCAGCAGCCTGCATTTTGCCTCAAGCTGTGTAGTTACCCCAGAGAAGATATTAATTTAAGATGTTACTGCTTATGTCATCAGATGTTCTCATTTACAGACTGTGACCCTGTTAATTTGCAGTCTGAGATTGTAATGATAATTTTTACTGGTTCACTTTGTTAACACGTAGCTTTCTTGTTTTCCTTATTTGTTAGTACCTTTATGGGAGGGCTTGACACCTGGGCTTTGGGAAAATGTCTCCTAAAAACAGCTAAAGATGAACTGTGATAAATACATGAAACATATTGTAAAATGTTCCCCTATCAGAAGACTTTTTAATTAAATTTATTAATGTCTTATCCACTCATTCACCCCAAAACACTACTAAGCATCATGCTTCTTCTTATGCTAGAAGCCTGGATGTATATGAAGAAGGAGGCCATTTCTATCCTTTGAAGTATTCATATTTTAGCAGTTTACAAAGTTATATAAAAATTTGTTTTTCAAAAGTTCTACTTGAAGTCGGTTGCTCAGAACTGAGAATATGTTATAGTTTGTTATACAAACAGAACATACTAATGTGGCAAGTCAACTCCAGTCCTATATAGCCCCTGACACATGCTGTTACTGAACCTAATCCTCATATAGAACAATATTTATTTGAGAAAAATGCATTTGGAAATGCAACCAAATGCCGAGAAGATCACACCTCAGCAGTGTAGCCTGCCTTCCCGCCACTGGCCCTGCCTTTTTAGAGAGTAAGAGCTAGAACCCCAGCTTTGAAGTGCTGGTGGGAGTCCTGCTTGGGGGAGAACCTGGCTGAGTTGGGGCTGGACTGATGGGGGCCTTTGACCGGAGAATCACACTGGGGAGGGATGTCTATTCCCTGGATGTCAGTTTTCTTTTCTTTTGACTCAGTAGACAGTCTGTTTGTGTCTCCTGCCTCAGAAAAGGGTCAAATGGCGGCATGCTGATAGAGCATATTCCAATGAGTATAGTATTTGATCTGTCCAGGAAATGTCCTTTAAGATTGACCCTGCTAAATTTAGACAGAGGCTGTTTTGTCTTCTCAGATTCCAGGAGCTCAAACTACTTATTAAAAACCTCTCAGTTGGAAATAAGACCATAGATCTGTTGGCCTTCTGCTGAACCATTAAGCCGTAGATACCACTTTTACTGCGTAGGATATAACTTCCGTCGTTGAAGAGGAGATTATTTGCAGTGGTATATGTCACCATAGTAACTGGATTTTCAAGCAGAGCTGTTGAAATGGAGCTCTGAAGTCACACAGAAGCAGGTATACCTTGCACTGTCTTCAAAAGGACCATATAGGGGAGAGGGAGAATGATTCATGGATTGGATGCCATTTGATCTATGATTGCTCAAGGGCATGGGTGAAGAGATAGGCAATATGTGTGTTCATATCAATATGTTGCAACATTAAGACAGAACTATGTATTTCACCATCAACCTGCTATAAACAAATCAATGAACAATCTCTTCTCTCATAATTTTGTGGCTTAAATAAATGCAACATTTATGAATACACAGAAGTGATATTAGATTTGATTCTTTTAGGAACCTTAATGGCATTCTAGAAGCTACTCACATTAAAGTGAAGTTATTCATTGTTAAATAGCCAATATTTATTGTGTTTTTTGTTATTTGTAATTGTTGGGAGAGAGTGTATTTGACACTGTAGTAAATGTAATGGAAATTTCATGGGAAAATCAACATCAAATTTTAGAACTGAAAGGAAATGTAGATTATATAAAGGGATTTCAAAAAGTTAATGGAAAATGAAATTAAAAGAAATATTTTTGGTTATATACAACTATGCAAAGGACCTAACATTGTAGGTCAGTAAGGACTACTTCAATCCTTTGCAGATGCAATATAACTTTTTATTGAAGAACCACTATAAGCGTTTAGCATCTGCCATTCTCCATATATTATTGCTCCAACTCTAGCCCTACCTATTGCACTCTTTGTATGAATCTCCCACCCCATACCATATGAACTAGCTGCTTTCAGACTGTTCCGTTATTACAAGTTAATGGAAACTTTTCAACCTTCCAAAAAGCTTAAGAACATAATCTTGTAACTTTCTCCAATATTTCCCTTGATGTTTTGCCAACCACCCTAAGTAAATCTCAGCACCATACCCCATATTTAATCTTATTTATACTAGCCACATCAGCCTAGTAGTCTACTCTATCTTATCATCAGGATGAGCATTCAATTTAAAATATGCCCTAATTGGCATGAGACCAGAAGTATTTATTCATTATAATGAATGCCCTAACCACTAGTATCTTCCTAGGAACATTACATGATATTCATATACCAGAACTCTACACCATAAATTTTGTCACCAAAACCCTCCTTTTAATGACCCGCTTTTTATGAATTCCAGCATCATGTCCTCGATTTCATTATGATCAGCTTATACATCTTCTATGAAAAAGCTTCTTACCACTCACACTAGCACTCTGCAAATGTCATATCTCTATGCCCATCCTAATATCTAGTATTCCACCCCAAATGTAAAAAATATGTCTGATAAAAGAGTTACTCTGATACAGTAAATAATAGAGGTTTAAACACTCTTATTTCTAGAATTATAGGAGCTGAATCTATCCCTAAGAATCAGAAATTCTCCATGCTACCTAATACACTATATCCTATAGTTAGGTCAGCTAAATAAGCTATAGGGTCCATACCCCAAAAATGTTGGTTTATGCCCTTCCTGTACTAATGAACCCTCTAACCCAACTTATCATCTTTTTCATTATCTTTACAGGAATTCTCATCATAATAACAGGCTCACATTGACATCTCAGCTGAATGGGCCTAGAAATAAATAGACTAGCCATTATTCCAATTCTAATTAAAAATGCAAGCCCCTGCTTTACAGAAGCAGCTACCAATTATTTTACACAAGCAACTGCATGCATAATCCTCATAACAGATGTTATTACTGTATTCTGGACAATGAATAATCATACACTCAGTCTATCAAGTAGCATCTTTAATAAGAGTAATAGCCTTAACAATAAAATTAGGCATATCTTCCTTCCACTTCTTAGTCCCAGAAGTAACCCAAGGAATTTCACTAACATCCAGCATAATTCTTCTTACAGGACAATAACTAGCCCCTATTTCCATTATATTTCAAATTTTCTCCTCAATGAACCTGAACATTTTAGTAGCAATTGCAACATTGTCTATTCTATAAGAGGGCTGAGGAGGACTCGACCAAACACAACTGCAGAAAATCTTAGCCTACTCATCAATTGCTCACATGGGCTGAATGATTGCAATCTTAACATATAACTTAAACATTACCATCCTAAACCTAATTATCTATCTTATCTTGACAGTAGCTATATTTATAACATTTAAAGCAAGCATAAGCACTACAACTCTATTACTTTCACATGCCTTATTTATCAACATAAGCTCCACCAAGGTCAAGATACTTTTGTAAGCAATGCTATCAGCCATTTAGTCCATCCCTAGATAACTGAGGGTCCTGTGAATTTAACCGTGTCATTGCAGTCCTTTTTCATATTAGTCACTAAGGAAAAATGGGTGCCATTTATAGCTATTTAAATACTAGGAAGCAAGAAGAAGTTAGAAGAAGCCAAATCAGAACCGTAAGGTGGATGCCTAATGATTCTCCATCAAAACTGTTAGGCTGACAAGATTAATTTTCTCCGTGCAAATGGACGTGGATGATCTGTCACCACAGGCTTCATCCCTTCTTAAAACATCTCGCCTCTTCTTAAAACAAGCTATCCATTTGTAAATGGACTTTTATGGGGCATTGTCTCCATAAACTTTTCATAAAGCATCAATGACTTCACCATTTTTCCATCCAAATTTCACCTTAATTATATCTGTTCTTGCTTTAATGTCAGCAAAATGCACGTTGCTCTGATAGGGGCTCTTTTCAAACTTGTGTTTTACCCTTCTTATTGACTCAGGTTGGATTCTGTTCAGCCATGTTATAACAAATTACTAGGAATTTATTTTGGTGCAAAAAATTTTGAAACCCGTAGATAGTTTTTTTCACTATATGCATTTTCCATGATTTTTTGAAGACTCTCATCAAGTCCTCAAATCTTAATTATGAGAGAGATTCTAAGGGTCTTCTCTTGTAATATTTCCAGTTTTCAAATGACAAAGCAAAGTTCCATATTGATTTAGTAATGTGGTGAAGGTAACACAGCTAGTTAAATGTGGAACTAAGTCTGAAACCTAATATTCTAACTTCTGAGTCAAGAGATTAGGAGAAACATGACAAATATCAAATCTAGAGAGTTTCTACTCCTCACAACGTAAAGTAGAAAACAAAATGAATACACATGAAAGAACTAGAACGTAATTATAGCGGGTGAGAGTTTGGAATTAAGGATGAGGGTGTTCCCACTAAATTTCCTTTAAAATTTCTTATTAAATTTTAAGATGAATGTCTTCTAAAAATGTGGTTTACAGTTTGTGAGACCAGCTTCTGGGGTACATGTGCAGAATGTGAAGGTTTGCTACATAGGTATACATGTGCCGTGGTGGTTTGCTGCACCCACCAACCCATCATCTACATTAAGTATTTCTCCTAATGTTATCCCTCCCCAAGCCCCCCACGCTGCCCCGACAGGCCCAGTGTGTGATGTTCCACTCCCTGTGTCCATGTGTTCTTGTTGTTCAACTCCCACTTATGAGTAAGAGAACATGTGATGTTTGGTTTTCTGTTCTTGTGTTAGTTTGCTGAGAATGATGATTTCCAGCTTCATCCATGTTCCTGCAAAACCATGAACTTATCCTTTTTATGGCTGCATAGTATTCCATGGTGTATATGTGCCACATTTTCTTTATCCAGTCTATTATTGATGGATATTTGGGTTGGTTCCAAGTCTTTACTATTGTGAACAGTGATGTAATAAACATGCATGTGTATCTGTCTTTATAGTAGAATGATTTATTATCTTTGGGTATATACTCAGTAATGGGATTGCTGGGTCAAATAGTATTTCTAGTTCTAGATCGCTAAGGAATTGCCATACTGTCTTCCACAATGGTTGAATTAATTTACACTCCCATTAACACTGTAAAAGCATTCCTATTTCTCCACATCCTCTCCAGCATCTGTTGTTTCCTGAGTTTTTAAAATTTTTAAATGATTACCATTCTAACTTGTGTGAGATGATATCTCAATGTGGTTTTGATTTGCATTTTCTAGTGACCAGTGATGATGAGCTTTTTTTTCATGTTTGTTGTCTTCATAAATGTCTTTTGAGAAGTGTCTGTTCATATCCTTCTCCCACTTTTTGATGGGGTTGTTTGTTTATTCTTGTAAATTCGTTTAAATTCTTCGTAGATTCTGGATATTAGCCCTTTGTCAAATGGATAGATTGCAAAATTTTTCTCCCATGCTGTAGGTTGCCTGTTCACTCTGATGATAGTAACTTGCTGTGCAGAAGCTCTTTAGTTTAATTAGATCCCATTTGTCTATTTTGGCTTTTGTTGCCATTGCTTTTGGTGTTTCAGTCATGAAGTCCTTGCCCATGCCTATGTCCTGAATGGTACTGCCTAGGTTTTCTTCTAGGGTTTTTATGGTTTTAGGTCTTATGTTTAAGTCTTTAATCCATCTAGAGTTAATTTTTGTATGAAGTGTAAGAAAGGGATCCAGTTTCAGCTTTCTGCATATGGCTAGCCAGTTTTCCCAGCACCGTTTATTAAGTAGAGAATTCTTTCTCTATTGTTTGTTTTTGTGAGGTTTGTCAAAGATCAGATGGTTTTAGATGTGTGGTGTTATTTTTGAGGGCTCTGCTCTGTTTCATTGGTCTATATATCTGTTTACTTACCAGTAAGATGCTGTTTTGGTTACTGTAGCTTTGTAGTATAGTTTGAAGTCAGGTAGTTAGATGATCAAAAGGTATAGTTTGATGATACCTTCAGCTTTGTTCTTTTTGCTTAGGATTGTATTGGCTATGCAGGCTCTTTTTTGTTTAAAATGAAATTTAAAGTAGTTTTTTCCAATTCTGTGAAGAAAGTCAGTGTGGTAGCTTGATGGGGATAGCATTGAATCTATAAATTACTTTTCAGTAGTATGGCCATTTTCATAGTATTGATTCTTCCTATCCATGAGTATGAAATGTTTTTACATTTGTTTGTGTCCTCTCTCATTTCCTCAAGTAGTGGTTTGTTGTTCTCCTTGAACAGGTCCTTCGCATCCCTTGTAAGTATTATTCCTAGGTATTTTATTCTCTTCATAGCAATTGTGAATGCGAATTCACTAATGGTTTGGCTCTCTGCTTGTCTGTTATTGGTGTGTAGGAATGCTTGTGATTTTTGCTCATTAATTTTGTATTTTGAGACTTTGTTGAATTTGCTTGTCAGTTTAAGGAGATTTTGGGCTGAGATGATGGGATTTTCTAAATATACAATCATGTTGTCTGGAAACAGAGACAATTTGACTTCCTCTCTTTCTCTTGCCTGATTGCCCTGGCCAGAACTTCCAGTACTATGTTCAATAGGAATGATTAAAAAAGGCATCCTTGTCTTGTGCTGGTTTTCAAAGGGAATGCTTCCAGTTTTTGCCCATTTATTATGATATTGACTGTGGATTTGTCATAAATAACTCTTATTATTTTGAGATATGTTCCATTAATACCTAGTTTATTGAGAGTTTTTACCATGAAAGGCTGTTGAAATTTGTCAAAGGCCTTCTCTGCATCTATTGAGGTAATCATGAGATTTTGTTATTGGTTCTGTTTATGTCATGGATTACATTTATTGATTTGTCTAAGTTGAAACAACCTTGCATCCCAGGGATGAAGCTGACTTGATTGTGGTGTATAAGCTTTTTTATGTGCTGCTGGATTCATTTTGCCAATATTGTATTGAGGATTTTCACATCAAAGTTCGTCAGGGATATTGGCCTGAAATTTTCTTTTGTGTGTGTGTGTCTATGCCAGGTTTTGGTATCAGAATGTTCCTAGCCTCATAAAATGAGTGAGGGGAAGAGTCCCTCTTTTTCTATTGTTTTGAATAGTTTCAGAAGAAATGGTACCAGCTTCTCCTTGTACTTCTGGTAGAATTCAGCTGTAAATCCATCTCATCCTGGACTTTTTTTGATTAGTAGGTTATTGATTACTGCCTCAAATTCAGACCTTGTTACTGGTCTATTCAGGGATTCGACCGACTTCTTCCTGGTTCAGTCTTGGTGGGGTGTGGATGTCCAGGAATTCGTCCATTTCTTCTAGATTTTCTAGTTTATTTGTGTAGAGGTGTTTATAGTATTCTCTGATGGTAGTTTGTAATTCTGTGGGATCAGTGGTGATATCCCCTTTATCATTTTTTATTGCATCTATATGATTCTTTTCTCTTTTCTTCCTTATTAGTCTGGCTAGTGGTCTATCTATTTTGTTGATCTTTTCAAAAAACCAGCTCCTGGATTCATTGTTTTTTTGTATCTCTATCTCCTTCAGTTCTGCTCTGATTTTAGTTATTTCTTATCTTCTGCTAGCTTTTGAATTTGTTTGCTCTTGCTTCTCTAGTTCTTTTCATTGTGATGTTAGGGTGTCAATTTTAGATCTTTCCTGCTTTCTCTTGTCAGAATTTAGTGCTATAAATTTCCCTCTACATACTGCTTTAAATGTGTCCCAGAGATTCTGGCACGTTGTGTCTTCATTCTCATTGGTTTCAAAGAACATCTTTATTTCTATCTTAATTTTGTTATTTACCCAGTAGTCATTCAGGAGCAGGTTGTTTAGTTTCCATGTGGTTGTGTGGTTTTGAGAGTTTCCTAATCCTGAGTTCTAATTTGCTTTCACTGTGGTCTGAGAGACTCTTACGATTTCCATTCTTTTGCATTTGCTGAGGAGTGTTTTACTTCCAATTATGTGGTCAGTTTTAAAATAAGTGCACTGTTGTGCTGAGAAGAATGTATATTCTGTTGATTTGGAGTGGAGAGTTCTGTACCTGTCTATTAGGTCCACTTGGTCCAGAGGTGAGTTCAAGTCTTAGATACCGTTGTTAATTTTCTGTCTCATTGATCTGTCTAATATTGATGGTGGGGTGTTAAAGTCTCCCACTATTGTTGTGTGAGTCTTTGTAGGTTTCTGAGAAGTTGCTTCATGTATCTGGGTGCTCCTGTATTGGGTGCATATATATTTAGGATAGTTAGCTCTTCTTGTTGCATTGATCCTTTACCATTATTTACTGCCCTTCTTTGTCTCTTGATCTTTGTTGGCTTAAAGTCTGTTTTATCAGAGACTAGGATTGCAACCTCTGCTTCTTTTTGCTTTCCATTTGCTTGGTAAATATTCCTCAGTCCCTTTGTTTTGAGCCTCTGTGTGTGCTTGCACACTGATGGATCTTGAGTCTTTATCCAGTTTGCCCATCTGTGTCTTTTAATTGGGGCGTTTATATTGTTACGTGTGAATTTGATCCTGTCATTATGATGCTAGCAGTTTGTTTTGCACATTAGTTGATGCAGTTTCTTCATAGTGTTGATGGCCTTTACAATTTGGTATGTTTTGCAGTGGCTGGTACCAGTTGTTCCTTTACATGTTTAGTGCTTCCTTCAGGAGCTCCTGTAAGGCGGTCCTGGTGGTGACAAAATCTCTCAGCGTTTGCTTGTCTGTAAAGGATTTTATTTCTCCTTTTCTTATGAAGCTAAGTTTGGCTGGATATGAAATTCTGGGTTGAAAATTCTTTTCTTTAAGAATGTTGAATATTGGCCCTCACTCTCTTCTGGTTTGTAGGGTTTCTGCTGAGAGATCTGCTGTTAGTCTGATGGTCTTCCCTTTGTGGGTAACCTGACCTTTCTCTCTCACTGCTTTTAACATTTTTTCCTTCATTTCAACCTTGGTGAATCTGGTGATTATGTATCTTGGGGTTGCTCTTCTCAAAGAGTATATTTGTGATGTTCTCTGTATTTCCCGAATTTGGCTGCCTTGCTAAGTTGGGGAAGTTCTCCTGGATAATATCCTGAAGAGTGTTTTCCAACTTGGTTCTGTTCTCCCTGTCACTTTCAGGTACATTGGTCTTTTCACATAGTTCCATATTTCTTGGAGACTTTGTTTCTTTTCACTCTTTTTTCTCTAATTTTGTCTTCTCACTTTATTTCATTGAGTTGATCTTCAATCTCTGATACCCTTTCTTCTGCTTGATGGATTCGTCCTGGTGACGTAGGCACCAAAGGGAATTTCCTGGTCTGCTGATTGTGAAGACCATGGAAGAAGCTGGGACCACAGGGGCATGCCACCATGCCTGGCTAATTTTTGTGTTTTTAGTAAAGATGAGGTTTCACCATGTTGGCCAGGCTGTTCTTGAACTTGACCTCAGGTGATTCACCCACCTTGGCCTCCCGAAGTGCTGGGATTACAGGTGTGAGTCACTGTGCCCAGTCAGCCAACACTTATTTTGATTGTCTTCACAATCAGCAGACCAGGAATGCACCGTCTGGGCCAGAATGCACCGTTCTTCCTGGTACAGTCTGTTATGGCTTCCCTTGGCTAGGGAAGGGGAAATCCCCCTGATCTCTTGCACTTCTTTGGTGAGCTGATGCCCCACCCTGCTTCAGCTTGCTTTCCATGGGCTACAGCCACTGTCCAACCAGTCCCAGTGAGATGAACTGGGTACCATAGTTGGAAATGCAAAAATCACCCACTTTCTGCATCAATCTCACTGGGAGCTGCAGACCAGAGCTGTTCCTATTCAGCCATCTTGCCAGCAGACCTCAAGACCTGCTTTGTTTTTAAAGTTAAACAATGCAGAAAAGTATAGAGATGGTTATAAAAGACATTTATGTACCAGTTAACAACTGAAAATTAAGTTTTTCCATTTTGCTTTAAGTCTCTTTCTACCTCTTACACTAAACCAGAGGTATATCACATTACAGATAAGTTGTTGCTCTCTTCCTCATTTATAGCTTCATTTTCCTCCCAGACCCCATCCCAGCCAATCACTGTCACAAATGCATTTTTCACCAAATATTTAATGAGTCCCTACTATGTATCAGGCATTCTAGGTGCTCAAAATACCTCAATAAAAATGTTCTTAACCAAGAATATTTTACATTTTAGAGCAGGAATTTGGTAAGTATTCATTTTTAATATTCATGCCTGTATGTAGATATACACATGAATAACATGTTTTTTCTGTGTGTTTTTTCCCATTTTTTTTTATTATAGTAAAATACTCATAAAATGCACCATCTTAACTGTTCAGATCAGTGATATTAAATACATTCATCATGTTGTGCAGTCATCACCACAATCCATCTCCAAAACTTTTTTTTATCTTAAAACTGAAACTCTGTACCCATTAAATAATAACTCCCCATTTTCCCCTTGATTAATCCCTTAGCAACTACCACTCTTTTTGTCTGTATGATTTTGACTACACTAAATACTTCATGTACATGGAATCATACTGTATTCACCTTTTGTGACTGGCTGATTTCACTTAGCATAATATCCTCAACATTCATTCATGTTGTAGCATATGTCAGCATGTCCTCCCTTTTTAAGGCTGAATAATATTTTATTGTATGCGTGTGCCATATTTTGCTTATCCACTTATATGTTGATGGAAGGTGGATTGCTTACACATTTTAGCTATTGTGAATAATGCTGCTGTGAACATGGGTATACAGATATCTTTTAGAGACCCATCTTTCAATTATTTTGACTATAGACCCAGAAGTGAAATTGTTGAATAATATGATAACTCTATAATTTGTTGAGGGACATTAATTCTGTTTTTCATAGTTGCTGTGCTATTTTACATTCTACCCATCATGTACAAGAGCTCCAACTTCTCCACATCCTTGCCCTCACCATCATTTTTTTTTTTTTTTTTTTGGAGATGGAGTCTCATTCTGTTGCACAGGCTGGAGGGCAGTGGCATGACCTCGGCTCACTGCAACCTCCACATCCTGAGTTCAAGCAATTCTTCTGCCTCAGCATCGTGAGAAGCTGGGACCACAGGTGCATGCCACCATGACTGGCTAATTTTTGTATTTTTAGTAGAGATGAGGTTTCACCATGTTGGCCAGGCTGTTCTTGAACTTTAACCTCAGGTGATTCGCCCACC
This sequence comes from Ateles fusciceps, assembly GCA_036589455.1. NCBI lineage: Eukaryota > Metazoa > Chordata > Mammalia > Primates > Atelidae > Ateles > Ateles fusciceps. Next base: position 2,886,228 of record JAZHEH010001361.1, read on the forward strand.
TTGGCCTCCCAAAGTGCTGGGAGTCACTGTGCCCAGCCAACCAACACTTATTTTCTATTTCTTTTGATAGAAGTCATACTAATGGGTGTAAGGTAATATCTCATTGTACTTTTGATTTGCATTTCCCTAATTATTAGTGATGTTAAGCACATTTTTATGTGCTTATTGGCTATTTGTATATCTTCTTTAGAGAAATGTCTATTTAAGTCTTTTGCCCAGTTTTCAATTGGATTATTTTTATGTTGTTGAGCTTAAGGATATATTCCAGATATTAATCCTTTATCACAGTGGTCACCAACCTTTTTGGCACGAAGGATCAGTTTTGTGGAAGACAGTTTTTTCCAGATTGGGAGGGGGAATGGTTTCAAAATAATTCAGGTGCATTACATTTAATGTGCACTTTATTTCTATTATTATTACATTGTAATATATAGTGAAATAATTATACAACTCACCATAATGTAGAATCACTAGGAGCCCTGAGCTTGTTTTCCTGCAACTAGATGGTCCCATGTGTGGGTAATGGGAGACAATGGTAGATCATCAGACATTAGATTCTCATAAGGAGTGCACAACCTAGATCCCTTGCATGTGCAGTTCACAATAAGGTTCATGCTCCTATGAGAATCTAATGCTGCCACTGATCTGACAGGAGGTGGAGCTCAGCTTCACTCACTGGCTCATACTGACCTCCTGCTTTGAGGCCCAGTTCCTAATAGGCTACCAGTACTGGGGATTGGGGTCTCTTGTCTTACACATAATGTGCAAATATTTTCTCCCATTCTGTGGGTTGCCCATTGATAGTGTCTTTGGATGCACAGATTATTAAGATATTCATTAAGTCCAATTTGTCCATTTTTTGTTATTGTCTGTGCCTTTGTTGTCCCATATCCAAAAATTCATTGCCAAATCTAATGTCATGAGACATTTTCCCTATATTTTCTTTCTATGAGTTTTATGGTTCTAGGTCTTTGATCCCTTTTGAGTTAATTTTCATATATGGTTTTAGGTAAGGGTCCAACTTTATCCTTCCATATGTGGGTATCCAGTTTACCCAGCACCATTTGTTGAAGAGACAGTCCCTTTCCCCCACTGAATGGTTTTGGCACCTTTATAAAAAATCATCTGACTATATATGTGGAAGTTTACTTCTGGATCTCTCTTCTGTTTCTTTGATCTATGCATCTATCTTTATGCTAATACCACACTGTCTTGAATACTATAGCTTTTAAAATGCTTATAATGTACATCATACTCTGTATGTTGATATGCAATTTCAGCTTGCTTTTTCCATTCAACATTGTGTTTTTGAGATCTAATGTTGATTAAGTTCATTTTTAGCTTCTTTATGATATTGATATTGTGTTTACTCATTCCTCTATTGAAAGTCATTGAGAACGAATCAAATTTTCACTACTAGTATAACGTTGCAGTGCCATACTTATAAGGGTGTATGGTGCACATATTTAAGTCTCTTCTCTCTGAGATATTTACCTAGGAATGGGTTTGCTGAGTCTTAGGGTAAATAAATTTTCAGTTTTCCTAGATGCTGCGAGTTACTTACTAAAGTTACCATACCATTTGTTATCCTCATCAGTAGCGATTTTCACCTAGAAAGTATATACAGTTCATGGTCATGTAGTCTCTTTGATGACATATATAAGCATTGTGTGTTTTCTCTTTCAGGGAAGAGTATATTTTTGTTAAGAGTACTTTGAGATTAACATCTATTAAATAGGAAAAGTAGGGTTCAGTCCTTCTGCATATACATTAGTCTGAAATAAAATGAAACAAATCCTTTAAAGAAGTAAGAGCATAGGTGATCCAAAACTACTGGAAATAATACACTAGTGGGAGTGAGAGTACAAGTTTAATTATGTGAGAACCTGAAAATTATAAGAATATTGTCTAAAAATTGGATTCAATGGAGTATTTTTCAAGCTGTGTTGTGAAACTGATTTCTATTGTTAAAACTCCATGAGTTTGGAAAGATTTCTTCTAAATCCTGGCAAAGAGGTTATGCTAAAAAGAGTTAGAAGATTGACTTAAACATTTTTTTAACAAGAGTTTACTTTCTCTAATCAGGTAAGCACAATGTCAAATATAAATGGAAATTACTGACAAGAGGAGATTATACAATTGCTGGTTATTCAGCTAAGAGTTTACTTCATAATGAAATTAGCTGGATTGAAATGTTTAAAAGTCAAAATATGAAAAATTACATAAATTATAGTCTTTTGAATTTCAGAGTATTTAAAAAAATCCAGTAACTTCTTGAATCATCTAGTGATTTTTGATATTCATGGCAGAGACCAAAGTTTGACAGACAATATTTTGAATCTGAATGTCTTTCCTTTTGGTCTCAAAATCCATGGCCTCAGAGGATTTATGGCCAAGAGATGTTTCCAAAAACATCTATGTGAGAAAAGTGCATGATGTTTTCAGATCCTCAAGAAGACAAAGGTTCCGTAGAGGGGGGGACTATGGAACAAGTCCTGAGCAAGAGAGAGCTTAGATGCTAGTGAATATGTAAGAAGGGCTTCATATTTTTCTTAGCTGTCAGAAAATTAACTATTCATTTGGACCTGTGCCCCCAGAATTTCCCAAGCATGCTCTCATGAGAACATTATGACTACTGGAGAACAGTGCACAGTATTCTGAGGACTAATCCTTCTCAGCTTTCACTCTCAGCCTCCCCACCTGACCGCAGCCTGCTGTGAGCACATTCTTGAACAGGACCCAGTGAAGTTGGATAAAGGGTCAATTACTCAGACCTCTTAGGGAGTCATACTAAGAGCCCTAACCTAAGTCATAGGGCTTACACTCCATATAAATGGTCAGAGAAGGATAGAGATAGCTCACTGTGTTTCCCCTGGGCCCAGAAGGGGTTTTGAAGAGCATCTGAATATTTTCTGTGCTCCAAAGAGGGACACAGCAGTGGTCGAGAAGACTCTTGCAGATCAGAAGTAGCATTGCATTTTTTAGAATAAGGCAGCAGCAAATCTGCCTGCAACCTGTGAATGGAGGCTGGATGAAGTATGAGATATATTCCAGATTCCAATAACTGGAGAATAACCAGACACAAGGACAGTTAGAGTAGCTGACATGAGTATGTAAGGGCCATTGTTTAAATCTTCCCCCAAACTTGTACACAACCAAAGGGACTGGAAGGGAAATATAAATTGACTCAGAAAAAGTGTCAGTTGACTGAGAAAACCCTGAATTATTTTTTTTTTTTGCTCTGAATTTACAAAGAGTAAGCTGCTGCCATCAGGTAGAATGGAGATTGTATTAGTCTATTCTCTTACTGCTATAAAGAACTACCGGAGACAGGATAATTTATAAAGAAAAGAGGTTTTATTGACTCACAGTTCCACATAGCTGGGAGATCTTAGGAAACTTACAATTATGATAGAAGGCAAAGGGGAAGCAGGCACAGTCTTCACATGTCAGAGCAGGAGAGAGAGAGAGTGAGCAAGAGGAGAAGTGCCACACTTTTAAACCATCAGATCTAATGAGAACTCACTCACTATCACAAGAATAGTGTGGGGGAAGTCCACCTCCATCATCCATTTACCTCCCACCATGTCTCTCCTTCAACATGTAGTAATTACAGTTAAACATGAGATTTGTGTGGGGGACACAAAGCCAAACCATGTGAGAGGTTCAAGATAAAAAGTAAGTACAATTATAGACAACAAATTGACATTATTTGTACATTTGATTTCATAGTTGAAAAATCTGTATTCACTTTATAATTTTATCTCCAGGACCTCAATACTTTTGATAACCTACATTTTTTGACAGGACTAAGAAAGAAAAAGTGGAAAGCACTGATTAGCTTTCTGATGTAACTAAACTGACTTAAAATTTAAATTTTCCAGTTCCTGTAAGTTAAAGAGGAACTGTAAGCCAATGTAGCTTATTATGTTTCTGATCTAAATGTTGAAGATTTTTAAAAATTTTCAAATCAGTTTTAGTGAAACATATTTTAGAAATGTAAAATTTTCATTGATTTTTGAGAGTGTGAAAAACCTGATCTTAAATACAAAACATGCCTTAGTTTAAAAAAATCTCAAAATATATAACAGTTTTATAATAAATTTAAAATAGCTGTAAGGACCATTTTATGCTCATTTATTATTCATTTGTACAATTATGAAACAAAAAGAGAAGTGTATTTTCTATTAGTTGCATTGTTTTATCAATGTAAGTGTAACAAATTGCCATACTTATCTCTCTTTCTGAAATTTCTTTCTGAAATTATGTTTCTGATTTTACATAGCTGATAACATATCCATTTTGGGAGCTTGGCTTATTATTATCATAATTTGAAAAATTCATTGGGGAGTGTCAAAACTTGAAATTCAAAACAATATTTTATAGAAACTATCAGGAGAAATACTAGTTTGTTGTTTTATCCAGTTGTTTCTGCAGTTCAGTTTCTGAGGCAGATACTGTTAGTTGTTTATAAAGTTTTCATTGTCTCTTTCTTTCTTACTAAGAAACTCTCCCTTAAATTGACCAAATACATCACTAAGAAGTGACATTAATTTTTTTTCCTTAAAGATTTGGGGGATTCCATAATAGAATTACACAACAGAAAATGAGTTGTTTTGAGAGAAATTGGTGCTCCTGGAGCCTATCAACCCTGGCTCTTCTATTATTAAGATTTTCAAAAAACATTTTCTTAAGAGGTTTTACTATAATATACCTACGTATAGTTTTTTGGGGGGGGGGCATTTATTCTGTTTGTTGTTCCCTGAGCTTCCTGGATCTGTGCCTGACTATAATCTGGGGGGTGAGTCAGTCATTATTGCTTGAAATTTTTCTCTGTTCCTTCTTCCCCTTCCAGTATATATATGTGCACACATCTGTAGTGGTCCCACAATTCTCAGATATTCTGTTTTGTGTTTCAACTTCTGCTTTTCAGTTTTGGAAATTTCTGTTGTCATATCCTCGAGCTCAGAGATGCTTTCCTGAGCTATATCTAATTTACTCGTGAGCCCATCAAAGGTGTTCTTAATTTCTGATACAGTGTTTTTGATCGTTAGCATTTCTTTTTGATTTGTAGAATTTTCACCTTTCTGCTTATGTTTACCTATCTGTTCTTGCATGTTTTCTATTTTTTTCTAGGAGCCCTTAGCATATTAGTCATAGTTTTAAAAATTTCTGATCTGTCTCACATTCTTGCTATATCTGATGCTGGTTCTCATACTTGTTTAATTTCTTCAAACTAGGATTTTTTTGCCTTGTAATTTCTTTTTGAAAGGGGGAAATAATGTACTAAGTAAAAGAACTGCGGCAAATAGGCCTTTAGTGGTGACAGTGGTAAGGTATGGGGGAGAAGGGAAGCATTGTACAGTCCCCTGATTAGGTTGCAGTCTTTTTAAAAAACATTTTTAAAAATTTCAATAGCCTTTTGGGTACAAGTGGTTTTTGGTTACATGGATGAATTATATAGTCGTGAAGTCTGAGATTTTAGTGTATCCATCACCTGAATAGTGTATGTTGTACCTAATACATAGTTTTTTAAAAATCTCATATCCCTCCCTTCTTCTCCCCTCTGAGTCTCTGAAGTCCGAGGTCTCAGCCTCTTGGTGAGCCTGTGCCCTGCACTATGAACCTCACCATGGGCTGATAGAGTTACTATAGGGTAAACTAAAAAAAAAGACTTAACCTGCCCCGCCCTCCCCTTATCCCCAGCGCACCAACTGGTACTGTCCCTTTCCCAACCCTTGTTCATAATTTCCAGGCTTGGTCACACTGAGCCTCCAGCAATTTGTGAATTTCATCTTAGGTTTACCTATCCCAGCAATGGTGCCCACAGCTGGTTTCCACTCACGAGTTTCTTCTCTGGTAAGTTGTGATTTTCTGTATCTGCTTTTCTTTCCAATTTTGGGGATAGAGGTTTTCCGTGTGACTTCACGTCTCTTACAGACCTTAGAAGAGTTGATTTTTCAGTTTGTTCAGCTTGTTATTTGTGAAAACAGAGTGGCAACTTCTGAGCTCCTTCCACTGGGGATGGGAAGCTGAAAACCTCTGGCCCTTCTCATCTTCATGGTCCCCACTGATCAGCTCCTTCTTAGTTCCAGGACTGTGCCCTTATTATAGCCGCCTACTTAACTCTCCTGGGACCTGGTCTCTGTGAACAAGTCCTCCTCTTTGGACACCAGGGTCCCATTTTTCCTGGTCCCAGAACTTTTCCCATTATACAGTGAACAACCATTTTCTTCAAGGGAAATATCCCACCACTTTCATAGGGTATAGCCTGGGCCTCCTGTCTCAGACAAAGCACAGCTATAGTGTGTAGAAATGAAATAATAAAATATCATCCCTTGAAATGGAAACCAATAAGGTTCTACCTAAATAGATGTGATGATATCTTTCTGATATTTTTAATTAGTAAAAGTTTTCCTTAAACAGAAAAGCCCATATTTAGGGTATAATCAATTAAAAGAAAGTTTTGAAATAATATAATAAGCCCTGTGCCTGAAAATGTAGGTAGCTAATCAGTAACATTGAGAAAAGAAATCTGGAACATAAAATCTGGACTAGCTTTAAAAATGTCTAAAAAGACCTGGTGCTATAATTTTAATGATTATTTTTAAAGAAACCCTAAGCTTAAAACGTCCCTAGACAAATTAACAGTCCGTTATTTTGTATTTATGCAAATATCATTTTGGCATCCTAGACACTTTTTTCAGAGCTTTAACTAAGTAATCTTCTCATATGCAATTTGATTTGTGACTTGATCTTTGAGCATTTTGTGCAATGACGGGCATCAGTTATTCTTCCATGTAGTTCTTCCATTAAAAGTAGTAAATGAGACTTCAGGTTCATAAATCAGATTCTCGAGAGTTCAGTTACTGAGAATCCATTTTCCAGACTTTGAACATCTCTTGGTCAAGTTACTCACCCTCTTAGAGCTTCAGCAGTCCATATGTGAAATGTCAATTTAAAATATCATTTATTTTATTTATATCTTGCCTCATTCAAGAAAGTATTGGGAAACACTTCTATAAGAGGGAATATAAACAATAATAAAAATACAAACACTAAAAGAAAATATATATTAGGGAATATAAGAGTATACATAGAAAATCAGTAGCTGGGAAATTAGTATAATAGATGGTCAGTATTAAATAAAAAAGGGTAAAACTATCTGTTTGAAGGAGTCAATAGCAACTTTTGTAGGGTTAATGAGAGAATGGAATAACGGAATCTTTGTCAAATCTCTGGCACATCACAGGGTTCGTCAAGGAAGTTCTCTTCCTCTTGGAAAATTGAGAAGGAGTATGTTTGTCCCAGAACTCTGGGCCTGTGGTAATGTTAAGACATGGGGCTTGCTAAAGTGAGCCTCTGTTACCACTGCGAGGATGAAAGGGGAGATGAATTTATAATAGCACGGTATATAATGTTCATGTCAAAATTTGTTTAATACATTAGTGTGAGAAGGTAAGGCATACAGAACTGAGCAGAACAGGTGGGCATCAGCCTTCATACTCTAAGAGAGTAGAATAGGCTCAGTGGAAAGAAGCTATAGGTCAATTTCAGCTCAACATAAAGAAGGCTTCTCTAATGTATGAAATTCACCAAATGTGGCATATGTTGCTTCAGGACACAGTGAATATCCCTGGAAGTGTCTTACACATAAGCCAGGCACCCGGTTGGCTTGGATGCTATTGAAAGGATTCAAGGTGTGAATGGCTGGTTGAATTATCTGAAATATCTAGCTGTCATGATTCTCTGATTTTTCTGAAGAGGCTCATTGAATAAAGTGAATTTTAAACAAGTTTTAATGTCAGGAATGAACACAGATCAATAGGGAACAGGAATAGGCATTTTTGTTTAACTTTGAGTTTGTCCTAATATTTATTCTGGTCTGTCATTCTTATCCTTTAGGAAACCCCTTATACATCCCAATAATTTAACTTGCAATTTTCCCATTATCTTTGATTCCTTGCAATTACCATTCTCTCCACAAATGCATCTGGCTGACAAATGTAGATACTTCTTTTTAACGTGTGAGTGATATTGTGAAATATGTATTCGGTCCATGTCCCAATTTTCTGCTGGCATGCGGCTCCTAAAATCGTTGAAATCACTGGAGGATGATAATAAGATGACTGGTGGCTGGGGGCCCCTAGATTGCTTCAGGATGGAGGCTGGTAGCAGGAAAGACCAAGGCATTATTAGAGGGTGATGACTTTCAGCCCCACCCCCCACAACTTCCAGAGAGGAAGAGAGGTTGAAGGTTAAGTTCATCACCAATGGCCAATAATTTAATCAATCATACCAAAAGGACTGGGTTTGAAAAGCTTCCAGATAGCTGAACATGGTGGTTCCTGGAAGGTGGCACACTGGGAGAGGGCAGAGAGCTCTGCAGCCCTTCCCACATGCCTAGCCATAAATGTCTTTTCTATCTGGCTTAGCTTTATTCTTTGTAATATTCTATCTTAAAAAAAAATTATGTGTGTATGTATGTATGTGTTTTTGAGACAGTGTCTCATTCTGTTGCCCAGGCTGGAGTGCAGTGGCACAATCTCAGCTCACTGCAACATCCGCCTCATGGGTTCAAGTGATCCTCCTGCCTCAGCCTCCCAGAGTAGCTGGGATTACAGGCGCCCACCACCTTGTCCAGCTAATTTTTTTTTGTATTTTTAGTAGAGACTGGGTTTCGCCATGCTAACCAGGCTGGTTTCGAACTCCTGACCTCAGCTGATCCTCCCGCCTCAGCCTCCCAAAGTGCTGGGATTACAGTTGTGAGCCACAGCACCTTGCCTGTAATATTCTTTATAATAAATGGCTCGATGTGAGTAAAGTGTTTCTCTGAGTTATGAGAAACACTCTTGCAAATACATTGAACCCAAGGAAGGCACTGGGGGAACCCCTATTTTCAGCTCGTTGGTCAACCTGGGGCTTGCTATAGGCATCTGTAGTCGGGGACAATCTTATGGGACTGAGTCCACAACTTATGGGACCTTATGCTATCTCCAGGTAGATGGTGTCAGAATGAATTAAATTAGAGGACGCCCAGCTGGTATCCACTGCAGAATTGCTTGGTTAGTGTATGGGGAAAAACCTCCATACACCGAGGAACACAGAAACATTCAGTGTTGAATAGAGAGTAGAGATTAGGAAAAAGAACACTTTGGATTTTTGTTTTTCCTCTTCTCAGATTGTCAGAGTCAATTTGCAGACTGTTTTTCTGGCTTCTAAGACTTCCTTTACTCATTTTTTTTTTTCCTGATATGTGCAAAATACTGCTACCCCAGTCAAATCCTTACTCAGTTTTCCGAAGCAGAATTTTTACTTTTACCTTTTTTCTTAGTTGCTTTCAAGAGCTTCTTTTCCAACTTAAGATGCAAAACAAAACGGTTTGCTAACACCTTTATCCTAGTCTCTGTTCTATTTTCTGTTTTGCTTTCTAAGCTACTTGTGTCATCACATTCCTCCTTTCTTCACATCTCCCTTATATTCTCTGGACTCTTTCAATTTTGACATAAGTAGATTTAATACCTACAAAGCCACTTATTGTCATTTCTTTCAAGTTCCTGCTGAAAGCTTATTCCTATGACTCTTATTTTCTTTAAGTTACTGATGGGAGAAAAGCTAGTTAAAATAGATGCTAGAAGCAAAAAGAATCATGAATAAGCTCTCACCCAAATGATGCAATGATGAGTCAGCCAAAGTGTGCTGATGGAATACAATGTTCGCACTCAAGAAAGATGATTGCCTGTACCGCTATTCTTTCTTCACTTTACGTGCTTTAAAATGGAGTTCATATTTTTTTTACTATACTCTTATAGCAGAAAAAGAATTCTTTTTAATTTTAATTTAATTTTCTTTTTTTTTTATGACCCCTACCGCTTCCTCTGGCTAATTTTATTTTATGTCAATAGTTTTTGGGGGACAGGTGGTTTTTTATTACATGGATAAGCTTCTTCAGTGGTGAATTCTGAGATTTTGGTGTACCTGTCACCCGAGCAGTGTACACTGTAGCCAATATGTAGTTTTTTTATCCCTCACCCTCTTTTTGCCCTTCCCCTTCCCCTGAAGTTCCAAAGTCAGTTATATCATTCTTATGCCTTTGAGCTTTTTTCATTCCTGAGTTACTTCACCTAGAATAATGGTCTCTAACTCCAACCAGGTTGCTATAAACGCTATTATTTTGTTCCTTTTTATGGCTGAGTAGTACGCCATGGTATATATACACCAGATTTCCTTTATTCATTTGTTGGTTGATGGGCATTTAGGCTGGCTCCATATTTTTGCAATTGCAAATTGTGCTGCTATAAACATGCACGTACAAGCATGTTTTTCACGTAATGACTTACTCTCCTTTGAGTAGATACCCAATAGCAGGATTGCTGGATTGAATAGGAGTTCTACTTTTAGTTCTTTAAGGTCTCTCCATAGTGATTGTACTAGCTTACATTCCCACTAGCAGTGTAAAAATGCTCTTCCCTACATCCATGCCAATATCTGTTGGGTTTTTTTTTATTTTTTAAAATAGGGCCATTCTTGCAAGAGTAAGGTGGTATCTCATTGTGGTTTTAATTTACATTTCCCCTGATAACTACTGATTTTGAGCATTTTTTCATATGTTTGTTGGCCATTTGTATATCTTCTTTTGAGAATTGCCTATTCATGTCCTTTGCCCATTGTTTGATGGGATTATTTGTTTTTCTTTTGCTAATTTGTCTGAGTTTCTTGTAGATTCTGGATATTAGTTCTTTGTCAGATGCATAGTTTGTGAATACTTTTTCCCACTCTGTGGGCTTTTTACTCTGCTGATTATTTCTTTTGCTATGCAAAAGCTTTTTAGTTTAATTAGGTCCCATTTATTTATTTTTGTTTTTGTTACATTTGCTTTTTGGTTTTTGGTCATGAATTCTTTGCCTAAGCCAATGTCTAGAAGAGTTTTTTCAATGTTGTCTTCTAAAATTTTTATGGTTTCAAGTCTTGATGAATACTTTAGTGTATGGAAATTATGGAGCTCATGATTTGAATTTTTAACGTTATTAACCTGTAGAATATTTTATTTTGTATAAACTTTCACATTTTGTTTTTAATAAAAACATTTTATAATCTCACTGTAAGTTTACTACAGATCATTTGGGCAAAGCAGGTATGTATTCTTATTCCCATTGACCAGATTAGATCACTGATGTTTAAAAAGAGTAACGAATTTTTATGAAGATTTTAAGACTACATGATGCATACACAACTCAAATTCAAGTCTTCTGTTTTCTAGCCGAGTGCTCTTTAAAATTTAAGGAGACTATTTTATCTTTTCAAATCTGATTTTAAAATGTTTTTACAATTCAGGTCTCTCCCCGACATCCTTTAGTAAAAACCTATCATTAATTGCCATTTGTGTACATCTTAGGAGAAAAAAATCTGAAGAGCCTTAAATTTGGAGACATTTATTTTGTCTACAAGTACATTTTTAAGTCACCTGTTTTCAGTTGTTTGACTGGGACTGAATGACCGCCTGCAACATTCAGTTGATAAATTCCTAGGAGGGCTGACTCATTTTCAGTATTTCACACACACATTTGCTGAATACATCAAAGAAAGAATACATTTTAGCTGACTAGAGTGTTTAGAAGTGGAAAAAGAGTAGCTCCAATCATAATTCCTTCTTCTATTTTAATTTGCATGTGCCAAGGAAGGCTGTCTATTAATCACCTACCTCAGACAAACAACCTTACCACTTAAAGGATTTTTAACTTCTCAGAGCCTGATGACTAATAAATCACTGTAAGGTTATTCCAGCATGGAAAATACACATTCTTTATAACTCTGCAGTACCTCTAGCTTAGTGCCAAGGTTTCTCCCTAATGAAATAATTTTCTTTTATAGGAATAAGAGCAGGAAGTAAGCTATGAGTACAAATCAGAGGTAAAATTTTGCATATTTTTATGCTTATTGAAATAAGAATTACAAACAGATATTCACTTTCTTTTTGTGGACAAGATGTAATTTTTTTAAAGAGAAAACCATAAATATTATGGCCCCCATAGAAAAAATATGATGTTTCCCAAATACTGTAAATAAAGTTTTTTTTGAAAAATAGCAGGATAAATGTGTTAAAAGAAAAAAGCTTTTACTCCAGGCTACCATAATGAAGAAAAAGTGTTCCAAGTGTGAACTAATGAAGTACAAGGTAATGAATATTTAATTTGTATAATTTACCAAAGTGCTTTTAGAAATCAGAGCTACATTCTTCATAAATATAATGTTCATTAGGCCTCAACTATATCTTATACGCAATTACTGTATCACCCATACAACTTCAGCATGGTATGGTGTTGAATAAAACCTGTCTGAGACTATCTTGAGGGCAAAGAGAGAAAAGGAGAAGTAAAACTGCTATGCCTATGAAATTTGAATGGCCTGTCTTTGGCAAGGAAAATATAGAGGGCTTTGCATGTCTGGCGCGGGGGTGGTGGTAGGCGGCCAGCACCTGCCTGGGAGCAGAATGGCTTCACCTGGGCTCCCTTCTCACTTAGCAACAGCATTTTGAGGGATTAAACAAAACACGAAATCAGTTTGATGGCTCAGTAGGACATTTTATCACATTCTTAAAGGTAAGAGGAGTGCTTAAAATGTGACTGATAGAATATCAGATTAAGCAGAGCAGTTTTCAGTAGAAACAAACTTGCGATGTGATATGAATTTTAATATGACCACTCATGGAGATCACGTAGACTTCAGAACCCCGAACCTGCACTCCTTGTCTGCGTTGTTAAAATGGAAAGTGATTTTTTTTTCTCTCTTGAAGCACATCTCTTCTCCTTCTCTCTTCTTGTATAAATCTGGCAGCCAGATTAACCCTGCCTTAGGGGGTTAGGTTAAACTTTAAAATGTTAGTTGAGGAAAATGTTTGAAATATCTAATGAGAATCGAAGTTGGCAGTAAAATAAATGATATTCCAATATATTAAAAATCAGAAAATCACTTTTAATAGGATAAATTTGACAAAAGAGATTTCTTAGCTTTGAAAACTCTTTCTCTTTGCTTTGTAATGTTTCTCTATAATTATTCTGGGGCTATAAAATTTACCATTGCAGGAATACGTTACATGCTGTTCCACAGCCAATCCCACCCATTACCACTAATTGCAGCACAGGCCCTCTAAGGAGAGTCACAGAGCATTTTCTTTCTTTCTTTTTTCTGCTTTGTTCAAATTTAATTTTTTTTTTTTTTTTTTTAATTTTACTTTAGGTTCTGAGGTACATGTGCAGGTTATGCAGGGTTGTTGCATAGGCGCATACATAACCAGGTGGTTTGCTGCCTCTATTCCCCCTTTGACTATATCTGGCATTTCTCCCCATTTTATCCCTCCCCACCCTCCCCACCCCCCCACTGTCCCTCCCCTAGCCCCCCAACTACCCCCAGTGTGTGATGCTTCTCTTCCTGAGTTCACGTGTTCTCATTGCTCAACACCCACTTGTGAGTGAGAACGTGCGGTGTTTGGTTTTCTGTTCTTGTGTCAGTTTGCTGAGAATGATGGTTTCCAGATTCATCCAAGTCCCTACAAAGGACACGAACTCATTGTTTTTATGGCTGCATAGTATTCCATGGTGTATATGTGCCATATTTTTTTTGTCTAGTCTATCATCGATGGGCATTTGGGTTGGTTCCAGGTCTTTGCTATTGTACACAGGGCTGCAGTGAACATACGTGTGCATGTGTCTTTATAGTAGAACAATTTATAGTTCTTTGGGTATATACCCAGTAATGGGATTGTTGGGTCAAATGGAATTTCTATTTCTAGATCCTTGAGAAATCACCACACTGTCTTCCACAATGGTGGAACTAATTTACACTCCCACCAACTGTGTAAGAGTGTTCCTATTTCTCCACATCCTCTCCAGCATCTGTTGTCTCCAGATTTTTTAATGATCGCCATTCTAGCTGGTGTGAGATGGTATCTCAATGTGGTTTTGATTCGCATTTCTCTAATGATCAGTGATGATGAGCATTTTTTCATATGTTTGTTGGCCTCATATGTGTCTTCTTTTTAAAAGTGTCTGTTAGTATCCTTCACCCACTTTTGAATGGGGTTTTTTCTTGTGTATCTGTTTTAGTTCTTTGTAGATTCTGGATATTAGCCCTTTGTCAGATGGGTAGATTGCAAAAATTTTTTCCCATTCTGTTGGTTGCTGGTTTGCTCTAATGATGGTTTCTTTTGCTGTACAGAAGCTCTGATTTTTAATTAGATCCCATTTGTCTATTTTGGCTTTTGTTGCCATTGCTTTTGGTGTTTTAGTCATGAAGCCCTTGCCTATGCCTATATCCTGGATGGTTTTGCCTATGTTTTCTTCTAGTGTTTTTATGGTGTTAGATTTTATGTTTAAATGTTTAATCCATCTGGAGTTAATTTTAGTGTGAGGTGACAGCAAGGGGTCTAGTTCTAGCTTTCTGCACATGGCTAGCCAGTTTTCCCAGCACCATTTATTAAACAGGGAATCCTTTCCTCATTGCTTGTTTTTGTCAGGTTTGTCAAAGATCAGATGGTTGTAGATGTGTGGTGTTGCTTCTGAGGCCCCTGTTCTGTTCCATTGGTCTGTATCTCTGTTTTGGTACCAGTACCATGCTGTTTTGATTACTGTAGCCTTGTAGTATAGTTTGAAGTCCGGCGGTGTGATGCCTCCGGCTTTGTTCTTTTTGCTTAGGATTGTCTCGGCTATGCGGGCTCTCTTGTGATTTCTTATGAAGTTTAAAGTGTTTTTTTCAAATGTAGCAGAAATATCCTTTGCTTTGGATAAAAGGCCTCATCATGTGATTCATCATCAAATGAATAATAGCACTAACTGAGAGGTAGAAAGAGTTTAGTAGTAAAATGAAACAACTGAGGACTGAATTAATATGGAAATCATTATTGTATGTGCCTGTCAAGGATTTCCAGCAAAGCATTTCAAGAAAAATGATTTTGACAAATTATGCATTTTATGAGAAAAAATATGCAACCTGCTGCATTTAGCATTTTGTCTTTCCATTCCTGAAAGAAAGGTAAATTTCCTTTGCTATGAGTCAGTATAGTTGGATTCCAGTCTCTCCAGCAGCATTGTCAACTAGCTGAGATGACCACCTGGAAGCTCTTCATGGCAGCTGGCAGGTCTGGCCTTCAGGAAGCCCCTGCCAGTTAAACTTAGATCCTGTCTGAATGAAGGGAGACTCTGTCAGGGGAGTATTTTGGGAACTTCCAATTACCATTTAAGACTCTGTTGGCAAGGATCTTTCATTAGCCTGTCACTTGACGAAGTAGGAAAGCTCAAGATCATTTTAGTACAGGAATAAGCTCATGATTAAGATGGCCAAAGTGAATTCACTATGGGATTAAATCCTGGAGGAAGAATTTGATAGGATTTTAGACTCGACATAATAAGACTATGAAATTTTAGTGCTAGAGAGAGAAAAAAAAATCATTCACCTATCCTGACCTGAGTAAATAAATTGGATTAATTTATAAATTATCCAGATAATTTTACAGATCCACAAAATTTTATAGAATTGAAGGGAATATTAAAGTCTAATTTAAAGGTACTATATTTAAAGCATTTGCAGGAAATCTAGTTGAGGACATTCAGTAGTTGAATGACAATGTAGGGCAAGATGCAGAAGTGAGACCTGTGTGTTGTTGTATTGTGTAAATGAATAATATCTGTGAGAGAGAGAAGAGACAACCCTGAGTTAAGAGGAAAGCAAGAGGGAAGGAGGGATGATTGCAGATACATTGTGGTCAAATGGAGACAATTCATATCATATGGTCTTTATATCCTCAAGTATATAGGAGGTGAGACTCTCATTGGCTGAAAGTGAAGAAGATGCACATGGATTTGAGGGCTTTATAAGAGTTGGAAACATAGGAAACATTTATAACACAAATTGCATAAAGTGAGAATCAACTGGAGATAAATGATTGCCCAGGAGTCTTGATGGGCAACTGATGTTAGATAACATGGATTGGCTGTCATTCCAGCTGCCATCACTGTGTGACTTTTTCTAACAATGTTCAGCAGTCAATAGTAAGAGAGGAGTGATATGATTATTGACATTACTAAAGGCTGAAATGGCCATGATGGATAGTTCCAGGTTCTGAGTGTCCTTTAAAACACCAAATAGCAAGAACTGGCATATATATAGAATGCACAGGGATAAAAGATACCTTGAGGCAAAATTAAGCTATCTTTATAAGTAGTTCTGATGTTCCTATATCTAATTTTCTTGACTGGACTTGCCAATTTTATGGTTTTATACCCTAGAATCAATGTTAACTTATGTTATCTGAGGCAACCATTTAGTGGGTTAATTTAAAAAAATCTGTTAAAGTGTAGAATCGTAAATAAATTCAAGTATGCAAACATCAACTTTATTTTACCTTAAAACATATTCACTTATTCTCCACTATTTTAAATGCTTAACACAGACTGTTTTTAGGTGGGTATAAATCTAGCCATATTCAAAAGATCCTTTATCCTCTCTTTCATATAAATTACACATATAATAATACATCATCTGTAATTTTCATGCACTGAATCAGAGTTAGGAATAATTAAAAACTTTTAAAAGCAAGGTTTCAGTAATACTGTGAAGGTTAATTTTATGTGGCAATTTGACTGGGCAATAGGGTATCCAGACATTCAGTTAAACATTATTCTGGGTTTGTCTGGGTGGATGTTTCCAGATAAGATTCACATCTGAGTTGTAGACTGAGTAAAGCAGATCGTACCTCTCCCCCCAGCAGCACTCCCCCACAAACCCGGTAATGTAAGTGGGCCTCAGTCAGTCTTCCAGATAGAGATCTGAATAGAATAAAAAGGCTGAGTAAGAGGGGAACTCAGTCTGCCTGACTGTGATGGGGCATTGGTCTTTTCTGGCCTTTTGACTCTGGCTGAAATACTGGCTTACCTTATATCTTTAGCCTGCTGGATTTCATGCTGAAACTCCACCCGTGGATCTTGTATTCATCCATTTTTGCATTGCTATACAGAAATACCTGAGACTGAGTAATTTATAAGAAAAGAGGTTTAATTCGTTTACAGTTTTGCAGTCTATGCAGAAAGCATAGCAGCATCTGCTTCTGGGGAGACCTTGGGAGGCTTACAATCTTAGCAGAAGGCAAAGTGAGCACACACAGTCACATGGTGAAAGCGAGAGAGAGAGAGAGAGAGAGAGAGAGAGAGAGAGTGAGGAGCTATTACACGTACACACTTTTAAATGACCAGATTTTATGTGAACTCAGAGCATGAGCTCACTTATCACCAAGGGTATCGCCCAAGCCATCCATGAGTGATCGACCCCCATGATCCAAACACCTCCCACCAGGCCCCACCTCCAACACTGGGGATTACATTTCAACATGAGATTTGGGCAGGGACAAACATCCAAACTACTTCAGCTCTCCTGGGTTTCTAGCTTGCTGAGTGAAGATTTTGGCCCTTATTCTTTATAACAGCATGAGCCAGTTCTTTATAACATATTCTGTTGGTTCTATTTCTCTGCAGAACCCTAATACATATGTCTAATTTATCAGCAATTATTCTTTACCAACCTGTCTTTCCAAAGCATTTAACCAGTCATAAAAACAATTCTCTTTCCACATTCACATTTTACTAGTATACATACTCTTTACTTAAATGATGAAACTTTAATACAACGGAACTGTCATGATTGACTTAAGAATAAATTGATGTGTGGAAACAGAAGTGTGTGGACTATCCAGTAAAAAGAGACATTTCTGGCTATAAACTGGGGAAGAGGATCTGGCAATCCCTCATTGTGGACAAGCACATTCCCCTCATGTGAGTCTCGTGTCCTGCTCTGTGGTGCATCTGTACACATCTGTACTCATTAATAGCTGCACATCTCACCAGATCTGACTCAGAGGTGCTGGAGACAATCAGCTGGAGAAGATCCCATCAAGAGATGGTACTCAATCCTATACATTTAAGATGAGGTATTGTAATGCAACCTATATGCTCCTCAAAATACTAAATGAACAAACTATGGAGTGTTATATTAGATCCTCCACTTCACCCTTGGAAATTCTTTTATTTGTGAAATGAAGACTGAAGAGCCAAGGCTTTTTGTTTTCAATAAAGTCACTATCTAGCCAGATGAGGTGGTGCACACCTGTGATCCCAGCTACTCAGGAGGCTGAAGCAGGAAAATCACTTGAATCTGGGAAGGGGAGGTTGTGGTGAGCCAAGACCACACCATCGCACTCCAGCCTGGGCAACAAGAGCAAAACTCTGTCTCAAAATAATAAAGTCATTATTTGGTATTGTAATCTACTGCTGCAGATCCATATTTGTCCACACCTGCTTAATGATGTCCCAGTCTGTTCCTCTTGGTTTTATTGATTCCTTATTCAAGCCAATGAATAGGATCCCAGACAGGCTGTCTGTTCCCCTCCCCATCAAAGTCTTCAGAACATACATACTTCAGACTGCAGCTTTTAAATCTCTCCTACTGTATGCTTTCTCTCCTGGTGAAAGCTTTGGATCTTGTACAGAATTCATTCTGCCACCACAAAACAACTTGGCCAACAACTTATCTCAGCCTGACTCATTTGATGCTGCAGTTTTGGTGAAAGAAGGGAGAGCAATTTGAGGTGACACTGAAATGAAACTGGAAAGAAATGACCATCAAATTCAAACTGGGCATTGGGAAAGTATAATGGGGAAAGGGAAGAGTCAAAGGGTAATGAAAGGAAGAAATCAAAAGATAAGAGGCTGTGATCAGTATTTCCCTTTTTGAGATAGCAAAAAAATTAAATCAAGTGATGATGAGGCCTGTGGAAGGGATGACAGAAACAATATTTAAAAACACAGTTGAAACTTATTTGAAAATCAAGAAGTCAAGGATTTGTGAGACCAGCATGTTTAATGTTTCCACGTGATGAACATATAACTGATTACATTTTCAGTTACTTTTTATGCTAGTGATTTCCATACCAGAAAATTTTATCATTAGAGTATGCCCAAGAAAGCTAAGTTTCTAAATTTCTGGGTAATTACCTCAGATCTCATCTTTACTTCATAATAAATTTATGTATAAGCCAAAAAAGCAGAAGCGTTAACTCATTGTGAATTGTTGATCTAGGAAAAATATAAAACATAGTACCCTGAATTCAGTTAAAATATCCAAGCATAGACCCTTTAAAATATGACTAAGAGAGGACTTTTAAGGGAGAAGATCTTTTCCAGAGAATAACCTTCAAAACTCTAATTGTTCCCTCATGTATCTTGTTTCTGGCTAATAAACTATTGTAATCTATGATCTAAATGTACAAAACTTAGGATTTAACCTATTGAGATACCAAGTTCAAAATATTTACTGCCCATTTGTAGAAAATACATCGGTAATTAGTTAATTATAATTTGTAAATTGTTTTAGATAAGAATGATTCCATTATTTTAATTTATTATATTTTTTGTTTTACTTTAAGTTCTGGCATACATTTGCAGAACATGCAGGTTTGTTACATAGGTATATGTGTGCCATGTTGGTTTGCTGTACCTACTGATCTGTCCTTTAAGTTCCCTCCCCTTGCCCCCACCCTCCAACAGGCCCTGGTATGTGTTAATCCCCTCTCTCTCTCTCTGTGTTCTCATTGTTCAACTCCCACTTATCAATGACAACATGCAGCGTTTGGTTTTCCATTCCTGCATTAGTTTGCTGAGGATAATGGCTTCCAGCTTCATCGATGTCTCTGCAAAGGACGTGATCTCATTCTTTTTTATGTCTGCATAGTATTCCATGATATATATGTACCACATTTTCTTTATTCATGGTATATATGTACCACATTTTCTTTATATATGTACCATATAGTCTATCACTGATGGGCATTCAGGTTGATTCCATGTCTTGCTATTGTAAATAGTGCTGCAGTAAGCATACGTGTGCATGTGCCTTTATAGCAGAGTGATTTATATTCCTTTGGGTATATACCCAGTAATGGGATTGCTGGGTCAAATGATATTTCTAGTTCTAGATCCTGGAGGAATTACTATCTTCCACAATGGTTGAACAAATATACATTCCCAATAGTGTAAAAGCATTCCGATTTCTCCACAGCTTCACCAGCATCTGTTGTTTCTTGACTTTTTAGTAATCACCAATCTGAGTGGCATGAGATAGTATCTCATTGTATTTTTGATTTGCATTTCTCTAATGATCAGTGATGTTGAGCTTTTTTTTTTCATGTTTGTTGGTCATGTAAATATCTTCTTTTGAGAAGTGTCTATTCATATCCTTTGCCCACTTTTTGATGGGGTTGTTTTTATTTGTTTTGTAAATTTGTTTAAGTTTCTTATAAATTCTGGATAGTAGGCCTTTGTTATATGGGTAGATTGAAAAATTTTCTCTCATTCTGTAGGTTGTCTGTTCACTCTGATGACAGTTTCTTTTGCTGTGCAGAAGCTCTTTAGTATATTAGTACTTGTTGGCTCTAAATGTACCTTTGAGATTGTAACTCACTGAGGTCTTTGTTTTCATTACTAACACAGCATAGGTTCTATACTATCTACCTGATTGATATAGTTACTTAATAGCATTGTTAGGGTAATTTCTTCCTCTCCTAGCTTCTTCTATACAAAAAAGAACAATGATATCTACCTCATTAGCATTTTTGTGATGATTGAAAAGTTAATATTTGAAAATACCTGATACAGAGTAACACGTTGTAGGCACTGACTGATGTTTGTTGTGGTCCTAGGGACAAGGAAGGTGATCATGTCTTTTTATTGGAATTTTATACTGTGAAATGTTGTGGCATGGGGGAGACATGCAGTAAGAAGTATTAATCTGCAGGAAAAACCCACGAGGGCTTTCTGTTTAGTGAAATAATTGTCTAGAAAAGCTTCCAGGTATTATAATAAACACTTTATCAATATTAAATGTTGGCAGAGTCAAAGGACCTGTGTTGGAGCTCAGAAGTGTTCATTTCAATTCGCATAACTCTGCATGAGCGGCTTGACCTTCTTGAGCTTCCATTGTCTTTTCTGTTAAATGAATATAATAATATCTGCCATATTCAACTCAAGGGATCATTATCAAATTAAATGAAACTTTATCTGAAAGCAGTGTATAAACTGTCAAAAGCTTAGGAATACTTTATAACCTATTATGTACTTATTTTCCCTATTTATGTTCCAAGTTTCTTTTAAAAATAACTTTAAGACTGTTGGTCTTCTGCTGATACTTCAGTTCCTGTGAAGAAAAATGCAGTTTGATTTGTGTCAGCTGAAACTGTTACTCCAATTCTCCTTCACCAGAACAACCTAAAGGAATGCATTCTACCAGATTATCCCCAAAGAGCTGGAGAATGGATGTCTCCACAGTGAGAAGATGAGACCATTTTCCTTTGTGCACCTCATAGGATTCAGTCCAGATTGGATCTTCCAGTTCTTGTAACAAAATTGCAGATTTAGAATTAGGCTAGTAATCTCTTCCAATGCTTTCAGAGAGCTTCTGAGAAATACAAGTTAGGTGGAACGAGTAAATTTTAGGAATGATATTTCAACCTCAGGGTAAATACTTACGGAATTATGTACCGCCTCTCTCTACCACATGGAGGAGATTGGTTCCACTTTAACGAGCTGGGAAGATAAATTTTCCAACTCATGTAAACTCAGAAGAGTCCTTTAAAGGTTGATCAGGACATACTGCAAAAGTCATGAAGAAAAATAAGCACTATTCTGTGTCACATTATGGAGTAAAAAATTTTTTTTTACTCCATAATGTGACACAGAATAGTGCTTATTTTTAACTTTTTTTAAAAGTTAAATAGATGCCATTTAACTTTTAAAGAGTATGCACTTTTATTATCAGACTTTTTGCTATTTTATATATTTTAAGAATATTCTTTTTCTTCTGTACATTTTAAGGAGATATTCTATATATTTTAAAAGTCATTTGCCAGTTATTCATTTTAGGATGATTTTTATAAAAATATTTTACAAAATTATCTTTATATAAAATAAGTCTGGAGTCAGAGTGACTTGAGTTTAAATCACGCCCCTGCCACTTAGCAGCTGTGTGACTTTGCACAAGTTATTTCACTTCTCTGAACTTTAGTCTCGTCATCTGCAAATAAAAAAAAATAATGGAAGCGCTCGAACAGTTGTAGGAGGATAAATCAGACAACTCAGGTAAAGTATTTAGCACATTCCCGACTTCATAGTTAGTGCTTAATGCAAATTCCATATTATACCTTAACAAGTTTTTGCTTATGCCAACTTAAGGGAAGTATTTCTTTTAGATGTCAATTGTTTGTTTGCTTTTCTCATTCTTTCTTCAAAGTAGCCACCGTTTTCTTTTTTCCTACTTACTATTACTGGTATTCACAACCACTAAATCACCTAAAATACGTTCTTTGAATAGGCAGCATTCCGAACTACGTCTTTTCTATCTTTAATTTTGTGATGAAGTATTATAAATGAACACACACTATTCTCCCACTCCAATGGAATCTATAGAGAACATATTAGAAAATGTTCTTTTGTTCTTGTATCTTCCTGTTCCCTGTTTATGCATTCATTGTATAGGTTGGTTCATCTTTCTTATAAATTAAACCCTTAAAGTACCATTCACCTTGGAATGAAAGCGAAATGTCAAAGGCATTTACATTTCAAAACTAGATATTACACATGTATGATTAATTTTGGAACATTAAAAATAAAGGAAAATCACATTAGTGTTAAAATCCTAGACCTAGCAAGAAAAGTAGCTGGCAAAATAAGCTATTTGTGTGGTTATAAGCATTAGTCAGGGCATGAGGCAAAAAGTTCTACCTGTGGAGAGACTGTTGGGGGTCCCCTGTTGAGTGAATGGGGTATGAGAAAATAAATTAGGTTGAAGCAAATAACAAAAATGAAGCATTTCTCCACACTTCATTTTCAGACCGATTATAAATTGTCTTTAATCATAATCTCCAGTATTAGAAATTTCATCAGTTTATTTTTATCATGTGCTAGCATGGTCTTGCTCCTTCCTGGGAATAAATGAGCTGTTTTAGCCCAAGCCTTTTCATTTTGCAAAATTACCATTCCTTTTGCATCTCTCCTGCTGCTCCATATCACTACTGAATATTTGTTAAGCACAGGAAAAATTCATGTTTTCCTCTGCTTGTCAGGTATAATATGGAAGAAGGACTAATGAAAAACATTTTTCATGCTTATTCAACAGAGACCGTTAAAATGAAATGAATGAAATGCTTTTTGCCCAAACTGAAACCTGCCCAAATGTTTCTGTAGAGACTCTTTTTTTCCAACTAAATAAGCTGACCTCCCATTTGTTTAGATAACAATTTCTCAAATTTCCCCAGGAGCAAGTGATTTGGGTAGTAAGCTCAACATGTTGATGAGGTCTTTGCAGCAGCATTAACCATCTGGACTGTGAAAGAATTGGTCCAATTTGAGGTAAGGAGCAAAGGCTGTATGATGCAATCTGCCACCCCGTGTCACTCGCAGTACAAACTGTCTCTGGATTGGTTCCTGGATAAAGCAGAAGGACAGATGGGGCTCAGAGTGGTAAGATGGGGCCTGAGGTCGCTTGCTTCTTCTCTCAGTGGTGTTCAGTTCATTCTTACTTTATCAGAGAACAATTCTCTGTGATCGGACTCTTCACTCCAATATACATTCTGAACTCCCTGACTCAGGGTGCTGATCCAGGCTGGGGGCTGCAGACAGGCTTAACATGAAGGGAGAAGTGGAGACGTGAGAAATTTGCTCAGAGGCTGCTGAGCATTTGAGAAAAATTGGAACATGTCCTTCAGGGTCAAGTAGGAATAAGATAAACAGTCCTGGCAGAGGGGGTGGGCACTGAGGAAACTGGGTATAGATAATGGGTTTGGAACCAAAGACAGAGTAGATTTAGGTTGGAGGGTGGGAAGCAGACTCTACAGTGATTCTCCAGTCTCAGGGGCATCTGTGGGAAAGGAGATGATCAACATAGTCAAGAATTTTAGTGGCAAGATCATGATCACTATAAATGAGACTCCTTAAAACCCAACTTTTTGCTCATTTCACACCTGCCCCTGTACCTACCCAGTCGACTATGGCTGGAGAAAAACATCCAACAATCCTGATTGACCTAACTTCAAGTTCATGATCACTAACAAGTATCCCCCCAGAGCAGTATGGAAATCATGTTTCATCCCCTAGTTCATTCACTGTCTTACAACATGCTAGATGACAAATATCCCCCCAGTTCCCATCATCATGCTTTCTCACCTACTCACATTTGTGCCCAGATATTTTTACTTCTATCCATTTCAATGGATGAAACTATGATGCTCTTCTCAGAGAGAAACCCTCTCACCAAAGCATCAGAACCAATTTCTTCTCCTCTAATCAAGATATCACCCCAGGAATATCCGCTGCCTTGCCTGTGTGTTCCTCTATTCTCTGTTTGTTGGATTGGTCTCATCAGCATACAGACATACTAAATTTCTCCCACATCCTACTCCAATTACCACCCATTTTTCTGCTCCTGAACTTCAGTTGGCTTTCCTCTCCACCGTTCCAGAAACTAGCTTCCGTTGAAGTTAGCAATGACCTCCATGTTGCTAAATTCAATGCTCAATTATCAGTCCTCTTCTAACTTGGTTTATTAGGAGGATTTGACCATGTTAATTACTCTCTCCTTTATACATTACATTATTTACACTTTATTTCTGCAACACTGCACATTGCTTTTTGCCCCTCCTGATTCATAGTTGCTCTATCTCAAGATCCTTTGCTTGTCCTATTCATTTTGCAAATTATAAATATTTAAGTGCCCCAGAGACAGTCCTCAGTCCTTGAACTTTTCCTTCTTCTTTTTTTTTTAAATCTACACATACTTTTTAGGTATCTCTGTCACATGGCTGTAAATACTGTCACTATGTGGATGATACCTAAATTTATCTCTCTCTTGAACTCCAGACTTCCATACCCAACCATCTACCTAACATCTCAAGTTGGGTGTTCCAAGGAAATTTTCGATTCAGCGTTCCAAAACTCTTGATATTCCCATTAAATGCACTACTTCTGGAGTCTTCTCTATTCGGTAAATGGGAACTCCATCATTGCAACTTACCTCTCCTCTCTAAAATCCCCCAAAATTGATCCGATTGCTCCTACCTTCAAAATATCTTCAGAATATGACTTCTGCCACAAACATGGTTCAAGTAGTTGTTCTCTTTTCTGGCTAACTGCAATTTTCTCTTACCTGGCCTCACTGCTTCTACCTTTGCCCCAAATAGTAAACATTACTGGTGCTCATTGAAATTCAATTTTCCATTTCTCCTGGGAGAACTGTATTTTCTGGGGCTTCTGATTAGTTGTTGGCAATGGACTGTGAGTAGAAGCAAAAGTCCCGTGTGGACCTTCCAGTTGACTTTTCCCTTGTCAGTGAAGATGCCAACTGAGTGTTGAAATAGTAGAGCCACAAGAAGAGGCCACCTGGGTCACTGAGTTACCATGCAGGGAACTCTGCAGGGCTGCTCACCATGCAGGGATGTTCTGTCTAGAGCATCACTGTCTTAACATTTGTTTAGAAAGAATGTGAATCAAATCATGGCTTCCTATCTTCCTTAGAGTAAAAATCAAGGTCCTTAGAGTAGCATTCAGGCCCCATCCAATTTTTACTGTGACCTCCCTGCCCTTGTCTCTTAAGTATTTTATTTTCTTAGGACTGATTATAAATGGTATTATGTGTTTAAGTTTCTGCATGTTTATTGTGTTTATTGTTAGTATATAGAAATATGATGAATTTTTTTGTGTGGCTCTTAAAGTTTCCCCTCAAGTACTAACCAGGCCAGACCTTGCTTAGCTTCTGAGATCAGACAAGATCATGCATGCTTAGGGTGATATGGCCGTCACTCCTGCCCTTATCTCCTTTAACTCTCCCCTAGCTGCCTCTGGATTAATCTTAGGACACCATGCACATTTCTGCCTCAGGGCCTTTGCACTTGTTTGCTTTGCATGTGGTGTTTTCAAGATACCTGTGTGACTTGCTTCCTCATCTTCCTTAGGTCTTTTCAGAAAGGACACCATCCTGGAATAGCAAACAGTCTATTTAAAATATGCCTACCCTTGGAATTATCCAACCTTTTTCCGCACTTTAGTTTTCTCTTTAATATATACTACCATCTGTCATATTATACATTTTACTTTTTAATTTATAGTCTGTCTTCCTCAATTAGAACTTCATCACTGCAAGGATATTTATCTCTCTTTTTTCCTCCACTAATCTATCGTTAGTGACTAAGACAGTGCCTGATACATAGTAGGCAAACAAAAATATTTATGATATAAATGAATGAATGAAATTATTTTTCTTCCATTGCAAACTCTGAAGGTGGCAAATGCTTATTTATGTGCTAAGACTGGAATGTGTACAACATAACCTCAGAAATTCACAGCCTGGACTGCCTATAATGTAAAGTTAATACACAAAGAGTTACCAATGGGAATCAGATCACACACGTAGCAAACCAAATAATTCAAAATATAAATGCTTAACTACTTACAATTAAAATGAACAGCAGTAGGCAAGAACTTAATTTTTTTCTATAATTGAATCTATTCATTTTAATACCTACAATGAAATCTGGAAAGGATATTACACAGCCCATTAGTATGTAATAATTGATGCATAAAATGTATTGAACAATAAAGAGAGTAGGGAACATTATGAAGATTATATCTATGGTGTGTGTATGTAAGGGGGTAGTCAATAAGTGATTATGAATGTCCACTGAATGTCACTCACTCCCAGTTATTTGCTATTTACACAGAGTTATTTTCATATTCAGAGTTTAATTAGAAAAATTCAAGACTTTAATGTGAAAAATGACTACAGTTCTTGGAAATACAACATAATGCCTAAAGTATAAGGTTTTATTAAAGACTTTTCAGATATATATATATCTGAAATATATACATATATACACACAATATATATATACACACTATATATACACACACACACACACATACAAAGTGTTTAATGAAGTCAGAGCAATGTGCTAAAGGGTGGCAGTGGCATATGAACAGGCTGCTTAGAAGTAACCATTGGGAAAGGCTTGCTTGAACATATTTCTTCAGTTCCAAGCTGAGTGGAAACTGTGCACTTGGGTCGAACAAAAAATCAGACTAGCTAGCACAGCGTCTTCTGCATAGGACATGAGACTAGATTTTTGCAGCCCACGAGCCCAGAATCTACTTCCAACCAGCACTGTCCTTATATTCAGAGACCAATTTTCAGAGACCAGATGGATTTTTCAGTTGTTAAGGATTTTGAAAGGAAAGTATGCCCTTGGGACTTTTTAAGTATGAGCTATTTGCCAGCCAAAAAAGGCAATGTGTACTTTTTAGAGAATTAAGGTACAAGGCAATGTGGGAACAGTAGAACACCTGGGTTCTAGAATTTACTCTGCAATAAACAAAAATGACACCAGTTTCTGAGCTCCCTCCCTCCCTCCCTCCCTCCCTCCCTCCCTCCCTCCCTTCCTTCCTTCCTTCCTTCCTTCCTTCCTTCCTCTTGCTTTCTTTTCTTTCTTTCAACCAAACAGGATGCAACAGCTATTCCAACTAATGCTGGGAATTTTGTGAGCTCAAAACTGTAATGAATATCAAGTGTCGTAAACCAATCTCTAGAAAAATTCAGAAGGATAATATATATTATTTATAGTTGAAGATCCCACTGATGCAGCTACCTCCCAGAATGGACTTTTCCATTAAATCTAGACAGAGCCTGGTTGTCTTTACTCTACACACAATAATTTATGTGATAATTTAGGGAGAATGCTAGGGATTGTTTAGGATGTGATTATAATATTCAGCAACATCCTTTGAATTTAGGACAGATAGGATTTTCAAGAACAAATGAAATCTTAAGGTGTGTATATTTATATTAATTAATCATTTTACCTTTTGCTTCATTTTATTTTGTTTCTAATTTTGGTTAATTGCTGACCAATCAGTTTGATCCATGCTTGGTTGTTCTGACATTGTCATTCAGGTATGTTTAAGTACCCAAAATTGTTTTATGCACAGACAGTATCAATTAAAATCATTTTTACATTTAAAGAAAATTTAAAATAAGACTATAATTGTAAAGCACCTACCCAATGAGAAAAACTACAACCTCCAATATGTTACATTAAAATATTCAAGAGAAGAGTTGCTGAAATTTGGAACTGACATTATTTCACTGATTTTAGTGTACAAGTTAGATAATTAGTGGTAAGTTTCTCTATAGGGAATTTGTGTCTAGTCATGGCTATATATATATGTATATATCTGAAGACTTTAGCTAAATATATATATATATATATATATATATATATATTTGCTCTCTCTATATGTCTATACATATATGTACACACATATATATGTATGTATATATTGCTGAAGTCTTTAGAAGAGGGGCAAATAAAAATTATATTTCTAACAGCAAGAAAAATGATTTAAATTATCTTTCCCTATTTTCCCCATTTTTTCTTTAGCCTGGCATAACTTTTATATCCTTCCTTCATTTTCTGCCTTTCTAGATCTAATATTTTTTTGTGCAGGAAGCTCTTTTCCTTTTCTAATGTATACATGTCTGACTTTTCTTAGTTTCTTTTCTGTTCTCCTTAGATCATTAGGACGAGCAGAGCAGAGTCAAACTGACACAGAATCTTCAAGGATAACAGAAGTTATTCCATTCCTTAGACAATGGCTCTTCTACAATTGGAAGTCTATGAATAGATAACAGATTTTTTAAAAGAGATGCTGAAAACCTGAGAATTTTGCACTGGATCTTCATACCTGTCCTCTTTACCTGCAGGTGCTTTTTTTGCCTGCAAACTGACCTTGCACATAATCTTAGCCTGAAACTGATGTTCATTCATCTGGATAAAAAAATCCATACTGTATGAATGATGGCTGCCAACCCACAGGGCAACCCCCTTTCTTTCAAGAATCATCTCTTGGCAGCAATAGACACTGGAGACTACTAGATGGTGGAGGGAGGGAAATAAGGGTTGAAAAGCTGACTATTGGGTACCGTGCTCAGTAGGATTAGTATACCCCAAAACCCAGCATCATGCAACTTACTCATATAATAAACATAAACATGTACCCTCTGAATCTAAAATAAAAGTTGACATTATTTAAAAAATTTTAAAAAACATAAAATATTTTCTGAACAAATAAATACAGTGATTTTGAGAAAGTTAACAACAAAAACAAAAACAACAACAAGAATCATCCTTGACCAACTATTTTTAAAGCTAGATGAATTGTAGTTGACCTTTCTTCCTAACCTTACACAAAATTATGCCTTGCTTCCTCATATTATAACATTCTTTCAGAGACTTCTTATAGCTGACATTTTTTAGCATAGGTCTATGCTAATGATGCTTTGGTTGATTTTATTTCCTGTGCTTTTCAAAACACAGTGGAAGTCACAGAAGTAATTCCATGGTGAGTGCTGTAGGCTGAACAATGGCCCCCAAGGATAAGGAAGTTCTAATCCTGGGAACCTGTGAATGGCAAAAATGATTTTGCATATGTGGAAAGATAAAGGATTTTGAGATGAGACAATTATGTTGGGTTATCAGGATGGGCCCAAATGTAATAACTGGAGTACTTATAAGAAAGAGGTGGAGAGAGAATTTACACTGAAGAGGAAAAGTCAATATGACCATGGAGGCAATGGCAGTATCTTTCAAAACATCCTTTCCTAGCCATGACCACTGCCAACTCTTAAGTTCAGCAACTTCTCATTAGTGCTCTTGATTCACTATGATTATTCTTCCCTTGTGACCCTACGATCAGACCCTTCTCTGTTCAGTCTCTTGTGCCAGAAGCTGCTGGATCACTCTTCAGAAAATGTTGCCTGCATCATACAAGTCCCTGTTGAAATCTACAGTGGCTTCCCACTGCCAGAGACGCGAATGATGCAATCACAAGCCAGGAAATGTTGGCAGCCACCAAAAACTGGAAAAGGCAAGGAACAGATTCTCCCTTACAGTCTACAAAAGGAGTACAACCCTCCTGACACCCACCTTGATTTTGGCCCAGTAAAACAGATTTTGAACTTCTAACCTCCAGAAGTGTAAGAATTAATGTACAGTACGTGAAGACACCAAGTTTGTGGTTATCTGTTGCAGCAGCCATATGAAACTAATTTGTAGAAAGTCCTATTAAATGGCAAACCAAGATTGTATATTTATGAAATTTAGAAGATTGTGTATTTATGAAACTGACTACATAGCTAGGGATATTCTTTATCACTTCCACACATTTCTATTTTCTCTCACATTGACTCAGGTACACTTATTTATTTGTCTCTAAGAGATGAAGGCAATAAATTTGCTTTTCATATTTTGCAGAACATAGTCTAAAAATATTCTTACACATAAAAGACTCATCGCAAAAGGAGAAAGTGATATATTATACTACTGATCACCAGCATCCATCCCCTTGAAGCTAGGCAGAGCCATGTGACTTGCTTTTCTTAGTGGAACATAACAGGAAGGCTCGTGTCCCTTCTATGCAGAAGCTGTAGACACAGTGTGTGTTTCCCCTTCTCTCTTCCTTCTGCAGCAGCTATCAGCAGTGACCCTGAGTGAGGCTGGTAAGGAAGAGCAGAGGCCAGCTGACCCCCATGGACAGGTAGTGTAAGTGGACAAAGAAACAACAACAAACACTTTGGTGTTTTATGCATAGGAGATCTGGGGGACTCTGTTACTATTGCACAATTTCTACCATCTCAACTGATTTGCAGAAGTAGCCTTCCCCAAATCACTTCCCTAGTTGTTAATTCTAGAATCTTCTCAATCTCTTTTTTCAACTGAAAGGCATCCTGTCAAGTTTTCCTTCATAGTATCTCTCAAAACATCCTTTCCTGCTGATATGATTTGGCTGTGTCCCCACCCAAATCTCATCTTGAGTTGTAATCTCCACATGTTGAGGGAGGGATTTGGTGGAAGGTGATTGGATGATGGGGGCAGTTTCTCCATGCTGTTCTCATCATAGTGAGAGTTCTCATGAGATCGGGTTGTTTGATAAGTGTCTGGCGCTTCCCGCTTTTGAAATCTCTCTCTCTCTCCTGCTGCCACTGTAAGATATGTCTTGCTTCCCCTTCACCTTCTGCCATGATCGTAAGTTTCCTGAGGCCTTCTCAGCCATGTGGAACTATGAGTCAATTAAACCTCTTTTGTTTATAAATTACCCAGTCTTAGGTAAAATCTTTATAGCAGTGTGAAAATGAACTAACACACTTGGTCATGACCACTGCCAGTGCTTATGTTCAGCAACTTCTCATTAGTGCTCTTTAGCCACTAAGATTATTCTTCTCTTGTGAGCCTATGTTCAAACCTTCTCTGTTCAGTATCTCCTGCCAACAGCTGCCAGATCACACTTCAGAAATGTTGCCTGCATCACCTAAGTCCCTGTCGAGATCCACAATGGCTCTCCACTGCCAGCAGAGTAAATACTCCATTCTCACCCTTCTGTCAAGTAGTTGTAGCTTTTGGTTTCAATTTTATCGTCCTCTGTACCATATCATTTCTTCTCTACATCAGCCAGGCAAGTCTCCTCCCCCATCAATGAACTGTGTCACATACAGTTAGTTTTAATTCTGTCTTTTGAATAATATTTGTCATCTTCTTGTGTTTAATCCTAATGATTGAACAGCACCTAGCACTGTAATATTTTAAATTTCATTTGAAATATTAGGTAAAGGTTTTCTAGTTAAACAGTTGATTTTTTTTTCTGGGGTGAAAAAAGAAAGAGAGCTGATCTGCAAATCTTTTTGGACTTGGAGCCATTTATCAGCCTTATATGCGGATGGCCCTTTCATTTCATGTAATCACAGTGCATATAGATATGATTGATCAGAGCTGTCACAAATTATCACTATGCTTAATTTATTCCAAATCTAGTTCTCTATTTATGCATCTAAATGACAAATACTAAACACGGAAGAAAAAAGTCCGTGTTCATTAAATTGAAATATGATTTGTTATATACCTTGTGAAGTTTAGTGGCCTTTAGCTAAAGAGTCTATTTTTGATTGAACAAAGGGCTTAATTATGATAACGAACACCCTTTTAGCATTATCTTTTCTTTGAAATATGGCAGTTTAGAATTTGAATCCAAGCAATTGCTTATTTGTTAAAAAACAGGCTACCTTTGAGGCTTGCATTAAAGATGATAAAAATTAGCCATCTAAAACCATTTCAATTTTATGAAAAATAAAACTGAGTGCAATGTTTCAGCTTGAAAGCTCAGATGATCTTTAGGGGAAATTAGTGGTGTTGCTAACAGTGGTTTCAGTTTATAATACACTGGAAGGAGGCAATCAAAGAGGCAAAACCAAGATAAATAATCCTTAAAATAGGAACAATTAAATAAAGATCAGTTGTGACAAAATGATAAGATAACATTCCCAGACTTGGAAAGGCAATGTCTTTCTTTCTGTTAATTAGAGACAATCTATATTTTACAATATGTAACCATTTACCAGGCAAGGGTGTGTTTTCTGTTGACATAAAATGAATGCATTTCCAGACTTCTATTCAACAGGAAAGGTGGCTAAGGTGATAATTTCTCATTTCTCTAGGTATAACTTTGATAATCTCCAGGCTCTCCATCATTTTCTTTTCGAAATTAAACTACATATATAAACCATGTGCATCAAAGCTCAGGCTAGTGCAATATATTTTTTTCATTTGGTACAGATATTAAAATACCTGTTTATTTACACATATAGCTGAGTATAAATGTGAAATGAAAAAAATGTCACAGAGTTCTCTCTGTGCAGTTACATTCCTCTTCATAATACTCATGCCTATATTGTAAACCTTATGAAATGAATATTTTGTGAATTTAACAGATGTTGAATGTGTTGCTGTTACCTCATTTACATATACAGATTAGAATGTTTTACTTTGTGATGCGCTAGCTTGATCCCTTAATTTTGATTATCTCAAACTGTTTTTATTAGCTTTACAAGAAAAAAATAGTTATTTCATAAAGAAATTCATTGACATGCATCTATTCATACATAGAGTAAAATATAAGTATACATATTACTTTATTTTCTGTCCCATTATAAAGAGTCAGAATGATAATGTTAGAGCTTTCTTGATTCATATTGCTTTAAAATTCATGCAAATGTGCATAAATACTGGCTTTGCACTTTTGTTTAGCATTTTCATGCGTATTTATTCCCACATAAGTAAATATTTCTCACTTTCAAATTCCTTTTCTTCTTTCTGAGAAATTAACAGGCCAGGAAATCAAACTGTAAGCAAAATAAATTCCTAGACTCTGTTGCATTTACTTTATTGGGGAAAAAAGTGCTGCTTTTTAGTATTACCCTTTTTCTTCCCGGGATGTAATAGCCATGAGGAAAACAATGAGGTCTTCCCTTGCAATGCTGGACTCCAGAGGGTCTTCAGTGCATTCTTTGGGTGCTGGCTCCCCTGGAGCCCTCTCGAAACCCGGGCCCCCAGTGGTTTCCCTCCCTGGCTATTTCCCTTACCTGGGGTCTTGATGATATATATTTTTGCCTCTTCCATTCCTGTTCCTCAGTCAGAGCCCCCAGGTGTTTCTGTTCTTCAGAGATCCCCAAATCTTGTCGGTAGAGGGAAGATTTCCAAGGCCAAAGTCCTCTTAACAGTCATTATAACTGAAAGTAAAAGGAAGCGGGGGCTAGAATGAGAGCGCATACGAGCCATGAACACTAACTTTTAGTGCTGTCGCTTCATTCACTGGAAAAACATGGCCCAGTGCAGTTTGGGTAAGGGCAGAAGGTTGTCTGCCACAAAAAATGACTTGTACCCACATACACGAAACTCCCAAGAAAATCAGTAGTTTGTCCTCATCAGGACAATGGAAAGACAACATAGTGTAGGGGCCTGAGTGAAGCTTTTAAGGAGCAACTGATCTCAGTTCCACATCTTAGGTGCTCTGCAGCTTTGGCAAGTTCATTAATGTCTTTCAACCGCCTGGCATCTACACTAAAAGATAGTTTTTAGGATCAAATTTGTTATTTGTAAAGTGTTTGCTAGGGTATGTAGCACATTATAGGTGTCAATAAATTTTATTTGTACATTTATGTACATACACACAAATATTTGTATTTGATTTTATAAATCTAAAGAGTGTTATTCCCCAAACTATATTCTACCGAAAGCCATTTTCAACAACTTATGAGAAAAATTACTTCCACTATTGGGAAAATAGTATACTTCATTGGGTATAAAACAAGTTGAAAGAGACTACTGACTAAATCAAAACCTATAATTAATGAATGGCAGAGATGGAATTTGTAGTCTAGAGCAGGGGTTGCAAATTACTTTCTACCAGCAAAATCCAGCCAGCGTCTGTTTTACAAATAAAGTTTTATTGTAACATGTGCCCATTCATTATTATTTCTATGGCTGCCTCCATGATACAATGGCAGACCCCAGTAGTTGCTACAGAGACAAAATGAACTAAAAGCTTAAAATATTTGCTATCTGACTTTTAAAGAAAAAGCTTGCTGACCCCAGTCTAGAATAGACTAGAATAGGAATGAGGTATAGTAGACAGACATTGGAATAAGCCCTGCTACCACCAATTTTCAGTGAGATTTCAAGTAATTCAACTGCTCTGGACTTTAGCTTCTCATGTATACAAGCCCAACCCTGTATTTCAACTTGATTAACCACTGTGGTGCATATTTAGCTGCATATTTAAATGCTCAGTAAGCATCTGAGTATTATACTCTTAGGAGCAAAACTTTGTGATGAACTGGAGTGGTTATAATAATTTGTTTTCAGTTTCTGCATTACCATTCACTTCTACACATATTTTATTGCTGGCTCATATCTTGAAAGTTCTCCTGGGCACCACTATTATGTTGGTGATGCTCCCAAATATTGCTATTCTTCATCCTAAGACTCTATTAAGATTGAGCTGCCAGGCTTCTTTGTCTGTTTGTAGTTTTCTCTGGAGACTTCATATCAACAATGGCATGGGGTGATCAGAACAATGCATTGTCACAAAATCAGATCAATCTAAGGCAAATGAAGAGTGAAAGAGATTGATAGACTCATGACTTATACCACATGATAACCCGGTGATTTGCAGTTTCCATTTAAACGGGAAGAGTCCTCAGGATTGGAAGACTCCACACACCCTTGTGATAATTTTGCTGTGGAAAAGATTTATTGTTCTGCCTTTGGCCTCTCTTCTGGACAAATGGGATTGCACGTTACATACCTGATTTAAGACTATTTAAAATTCTCTGAATTTAGGGCTATCTCCCCTTCCTTCACAATTCATTATAAATAAATTGGCACAAAATCAAGGTCAGGTGCAAATTGATTTATGTCATTTGTCTCCTTGAAATAAAAAAAACTGCCCCTCTTTATGGAACTTTAGATAAGACATCTGTTTCTGATGACTTTTGCCTGGCTGCCAAATTGCAAAAGAAAAATTGAGTTCCAGCATCATCATTTACCAACAGTGTGACCTCAGCCAAATTACTGTGTTCCTCTCAATTTCCTTATATGTAAGATGGAGATTTAAAAAAATACATGAGTAACTTTCTTATATGCTTATTTTGAGAATTAAATGCAAAAATGCATGTAAAGTGCTTAGCATAATATCAAGCAGAGAATAAGCTCCCAATATATCTCAGGCTACAACATGCTTTCTCAATTCTTTAGATTTGACATTGCTGCAGTGACCAGAGTAATTTCTTCTTTTCATGTAAAATTTACCTGGGAGAAGGGACTGCACAATGTATCTTTGGTTGATGTAGAAAGATTGAAGGGATAGAACATTATTATTTTTTTTAAATTAACAAAATCCTGATTGAAATTACCTCTGTCATCTTTGCCATTACAGTGATAGATATTTGCCTTATGCATAAATAGCTGAAAAAGTCAAATGTAAAGTATCAGAAAATGTATTGTCGTACATAATTTATCAAGAATTTTCAAAATCCTTTTGAAAATCCAGAGTTTCTTAATCTGGGGTTCCACAGACTAGCTTTCTGGGGATCCATAAAACCCCCAAAATTTTATGTAGCATTCTCTGTTTACATTTATTTTCTATGGCAAAGTTTCATAGCTTTAATGAGATTCTTGCTGTGGTCTTTGATCTGTAGATCAAAGGCAAAATTCTTAGCAGGATCCAGAGGCCCAAGAAACTTTGGAATTTTGTGAGTAGATAACCATAGCTAAGACTTTTTCACTTTACAATAGTTTATTTCTTTTTTTTTCAGGTAAGACTAATGAAAAAGCACTTTGCAATGTGTAAAAGGTGATGAAACTGCTTAATAAGATAAATAATTACATATTTGTGGCACTGATGAGCCAGCTAAGTATGTTCAGGTGACACTTCTGTGGAGGGTAAATGAATTCATTATAATTTAATAGCACTTCACAATAAATGTGTAACAAACCAAATAATAAAACATAATCAACAGAAGCCTTTTAGAAGCTAATGTTGAGTTCTAAAGAAAAAAACTACTTGTACTCTTTTATTTGTTTGAGATGGAGTCTTGCTCTGTTGCCCAGGCTGGAATGCAGTGGCATGATCTCAGTTCACTGGAACCTCTGCCTCCCAGATTCAAGCAATTCTCCTGCCTCAGCCTCTGGAGTAGCTGGGATTACAGGCATGCCTACTACACCCCGCTAATTTTTGCATTTTTAGTAGAGACGGAGTTTCACCATATTGGCCAGGATGGTCTGGATCTCTTGACCTTCTGATCCACCCGCCTCGGACCCCAAAGTACTGGGGTTACGGGCATGAGCCACTGTGCCTGGCCTACTTGTATTATTTAATGAGTGTGTATTCTATTCAATTAACTATTGCCTTTCACTGAGAGGCACCTGGAATCCTAAGTCCTCAACATTTTGTTCATGTGCCTATTACTTCTATTTGGGCTTACCACATGTATATCGTCTATCATGAAGGAGTTTCTTCTTTTCTGTCCTTAAGGAAGCTCCAAGCTTATCATGGGTGATAGAGGGAGGATGGGGGGCAAAGCGCGGCTGGAGGTTTTCATCCAAACAATTGATCTCCAGCTCCACCTCCACCTACCCCCTGCTCTGTAGCCCTGGAAAGATGCTTGGAGAGCAGCCACCATCCTTTCCTTGAGTACCTACTGTCTTGACTGTCTTCCCCAGACCAAACCCTCTATAATGGAAATGTACAAAGTTATTTTCTTAAGCTGCATTGACTCTCAAAAAAGCAATATAGTATGAAACAGAGCAGAGGCTGTCACTGAATCTAATCTTCTCATACTCTTTACCAACAGAAGGGAAGGGTTTGTTTATGGCTTCAGTTTTCCAAAAAGAGAACATTCCAATGTCTCCTCTCTGCAGCCCTCTTTCATGTCTCTAGTTGAAAGACCCCATCCCCCTTTTACAAAACTCCTTGATGCCCTACAGAAATTCCTCCCTTTTTTTCCCTTGTGTCCTGAAAAGTTGAGTGTCAGATGTGAAGGCTTCAATCCTGCACATGACAGTGAACCTGAGTGCTCCAATTCCAGTTCAATCTTTCCAGCAGAAAGTCATGCAGTTGACTGCCTCATTAGTTTTCATATTTTCTAATCATATGAAGAAAGGGTAGAATTCTTCCCTTTGACCTTGCTCCTTGCAAAATAATGATATCACTATTTTTTGTGTGAATAGTCTGGGGGGTATTTTTTTCCCAGTTTCCTCTGTCACAAAAAGATCTATTCTCTAAGACCTGGAAACATTTGAAAAACAATAAATATCACTTTCATAATTTATGTGAGAACAAATGGAAGAATTATAAGTACTGGTTATTTTCTTAACTAGACCCAGAAGTCCAGCGACAGACTTATTCTAAAACTACATGATGATATTTCTACTAAACCTGTATTTGGAGGCATAACAGAAATTATTTATTTCACTAATAATTATTTTTTAAAAATTCAGAACTCTTGGAAGAAAATGCTTTACAGTCTTAAATTTTAATGTTTAGGATTTTAGCAAAGAAAAAAAAATGTAGCAGGAAGAACAGTAGTTTTGGAATCAAACAGAGTTACGATTAGGTTTTGGCTAAATAAAGGAGAGGCTGAGACCTTGGTAAGGTTATTTAGCCTCTCCAGTGGCTTGGTGACCCACAGCTACCAACCTGATGATACCTAGCCAGAGCATATTGAATGAAGTAACTGCTGAAAGTCTCGATCACACAATGTTTGTGCAATAAATGTCATTTGTTTCAATATATTTTTTTATTTTTATGGGAAGTATAGGATCCAGCCCTCCATTGTTGCTGATGTGGTCATAAAATTAAGTTAAGGTCAATGATACACGATAGAAGTGTTGTGTGCCACTCTTGGGTCTTGCCATTAAAAGAATTGTGAGGGCACTCACATGGTCTTTTCTCCACATCCTGCCAGCTGGGAGATAATGAGACCTAGAATAGCCAACTGGGGCACACAAGAGGGCAGGGTGAGGAAGGCTTTGCCTGCCATGGACTGTTGTGTGACAGAGAAATGAACTGCCATCAGTTTAACCTGATGTCTTTCCTTTTCTTTGTCACCCTTTTCCTTCTTCTCCTTTTCTTTTCCCTTTCCTCTCTCTCTTCCTTCCATCCCTCTTTCCTTCCTTTCATCCCTCTTTTCCTTCCATCCTTCCTTCCTTCTTTCCTTCTTCCTTTCTTTCCTTTCTCTCTTTCTCTTTCATTTTTGTTCTTTCTCTCTTTCTTCCATTCTTTCTTTTCTTTATTCTATTCTTTCTTTTTCTCTTTCATTTCTGTAGGTTAAGCCATACACTAGTAAAAGTCTAAACACCAGATGCAAAGAAAATTATGGTCAGGGAATGCTTAATTTTACTTTCTTAATGAACTTCCTTACTATGGAGCCATTAAAGTACTTCTTAAGAGTATGCAATGATAGCAATAATATGAAGTCATGGTGATGATGATATGTCAAATTTATAAAGCAAAATAAAAAATCATAAACATGGTTACAATTATTGTTTACAGTACCTTTTAAGTACCTATATTTGTCAAGGTTTCTCAGAGAAACAATATACATATGTTTATGGCTTATAGTCTCTCTCTCTCCATATATATATATCAAGGTTATTTAAACTTAAAAAGACATATTATGTGTGTATATATATACATGTGTATTATATATACATATATATATTGTATATACATATATGCAGATATATAACATATATATATACACACACATATATGTATCATATGTAAGATTTATTATATGATTTGATTCATGTGATCATAGAGGCTGAGAAGTCCCATAATCTGCCATCTGCAAGCTGGAGACCTAGGAAAGCTGGTGGTTTTGTTTGAAGACCTAAGAGCTGGAGGGCTGATGGTACAAATTCCAGTTCAAGTCTGAAGGCCAGAGAACCAGGAGTGTGCAGGACAGGAGAAGATTGCTGTCTCAGCTCAGGCAGTCAGACAAAGGACAAATACAACCTTCATCCACACTTCTGTTCTATTCAGGCCTTCAAAGGCTTAGAGGATGCCCACCCACACTAGGGAGGCACATCTTTACTCAGGCCACGAGTTCTGTTTCTGGTCTCCTCCAGAAACCGCCCTCAGAGATGCAGTCAGAAATAAATGTTGAATCAGATAACTCAGCATCCCATGGCCCAGTCAAGTTGACCCATAAAATTAACCATAACAGTGTCTAAATAAGAAAAAGCAACATTAGAAAGAAATACAATAAATATAACTATCTTTGTATCCGAATAATGACATTATGCTACTTTTTTTTTTTTTGCTCTATTTTCTGATTTTCTTAAATGTATGTTATTTTTGTAATGGGAAATATTTTAAAGATTCTTCTGAGGAGATAGTCAATAGTCTGATAAGAATTTCTTTACAGAGATATACATTATAACATTGTTTTTAAAAAAGAGTAATTGGCATTTAACATTAGGAGAGTAGCTGCATAAATTGTATGAAGTAGTGTATTAGTTTGCTAGGCTGCTGTAACAAATACCATAGACTAGGTGGGTTAGGAACAGCAATTTATTTTCTCCCAGTTCTGGAAGCTAGAAGTGCAAGATCAGGATGCAGGCAGGTCTGATTTCTTCCGATGCCTGTTTCCTTGGCTTGCGGGTGGCCACCTTGCTGTCTCTTCACATGGTCTTTCCTCTATGCACACTTACCCCTGGTGTCTCTCATTGTGTGTCTAAATTTCCTTTTATAAGGATACCAACCAAACTGGACTAGGGCTCACCCTGATGGCCTCATCGTAACTTAATCACCTGTTTGTATGCCTTATCTCCAAACCCAGTCGTATTCTGAAGTATTGGGAGGTTAGGGCATCAACATATACATTTTGAGAGAACACAATTCAGCCCCAAACACACAGTACTAAAGATCACGTTGGGAAAAATCCAGCATAGGGAAAGGGTGATGGTATTATGTAAAGTGGGAAAAAATTAAGTTAAAAAATCCTTTATATAGTACAATATTAAATTTATAAGAAATAATGTATATTCAAGCAAGCTTCTGTTCAAGATAGCATCTGTGACTTCATCTCACTCAGTATCTGGACGTTGAGTATTTATACTAATTATAAGACCTGTGGAGCTGAAATCAATTGGCAACAGATAGTGACACAGGCACTGTCACTTCAAGGGGGAGCAAATTTGCTAACTTAAAAAATGAAAAAGGTGTTATAAAATTAGCATAAATATTACATGCATTAGAAGTATACTGAAAGGGAATTCATCAACTTACTAGTGTTAGCTATCTTTGATGGTGGGTCTAATGTGTGATTTTTATTTTTATTTTTTCTATATTTTCCAAACTTTACAACAAGTTAACTTTGTTATTATAATCAGAAAAATAACAAATGTTATTTAAAAATAAATCATAATAATGGTTTAGAAATGGCACATGCAAGGCATGCCTGTAGCTACCTGACAATACTTTTAAAAGATAAACAGTTTAACAATTCAGTTTAAGAATGTGTTGAGCATCTTCATGGCTAGGCAATAGGCCATATTTCTAGACATTGAAGATAAAGGTATTTTTCAAGAGAGCATCCCTATTCTTCCATATCTCACTGTTTAGTTGAAAAGATTGATGCATAAAGTTAAAATTTCTTTTGAGTGCATGTAGACACAGGGACAAAGAGACAGGAACAATTAATCCTGCCTTGGAAGTTCATGAAAAACCACAGAGAAATGGCAGCACTTGAATTATCCTTGGAAGATAAGTGGGGGTTTGCTGGGTTGAATGAGTGGCAGTGGAAGTGGCATTCCAAGCAGAGGCATCCCCCACCAGCAAAGACACAGCTTTGGACCAGCTTTACAGTTTGGCACCTGGAGTCGGGGGGTTGTGGTTGGTAGGAGATAAATGAGAAAGACAGGTTGGAGATTCAATAATAACTGCTAAATTCCATTCTAAGGCATTGTACATTATCCTATTAGCATTACATTGTAAGTAGGCTGGTTTGTAGAATATTGTTGACATAATGAAGGTCAAGCCTCAGATAGTGGCAATAGAATAAGGAGGGAACAGAAGTCAAGTGGTTTCTGAGATAAAACTAGAAGTTTAATCCATAAAGTGAGAGAGTAACAGCATGAACGAATCAAGGATTCCTCTTATGTTCTTGTTGAGGAAACTGTGTGAATAGTCATACCATAATCCAAAATGAAAGAGCAGGAAAGAAGCAGAGGTCTGGGTACTGTATGAATCTATCTGCTTATGGCTCTAAAAGCCCTAACCGTGGCCCATGGTACACATTTAATATATATTTATTGACCTTGACCCTGAATGTTAGTCTAGGCCTGTCCTGTGAGTGCCGCATGGATTCAGACACACCATAGAGTGAAACTCACAGCCTGCCTTTGTACTTCCTCACTGGGCATTTTTCAGATATCTTCCCCCAATCACTTGCATCAGCCAGCTTTGTACCATGGTGCTCTGTAACTGTCTTAAAAGAAAGAAAATAATCCCAGTAAATCTTTTGCCTTAATTTGCCATAATCTGATCCAATGAAAACAAACAAGAAACAAACTGGCCCTGAATGCTGAATCTGATATTCAGGACAGCAAATGCTTCATGAGAATTGCAGATAAAAAACCCAATATTGAATTTCTTGAGGCCGGACTTAATTTAGCACATTTTACTGCCTGTGACTGAGAAGGGAACAATTAGAAAATAGGCAGTCATGACAGGATCTTTTCCCTACTGCCTCCCATAAGCACAAATGTACACAAACAACAACAGCAAAAAGCCTGCACAAAATGCTTCGTAATTTCATTCATCATTCAGTTACCACTCTGCAATGTGCAAAGCTCTTTTGCAAGACAGGGTCTCATTTAATCCTCACAAAGATCTGAGAGCTAAGAGTTGTTAACAGTCATTTTCTAGACAGTGGACTAAAGCTCAAAGGTCAAGCTTGTCCAAGATCTCACATACACACTTGGCTTACAATGTCCCTAGTAAGCAGAGACAATGTGCTCCTATGAGGGTAAGGACAATGCATTTTATCTTCTCATGCCTGAGCACCTAGTATAATATCTGGTACACAACAGGCAGGAGGAATGAATGGGTAAAAAATGAGTTAATGAAAAAACTGCTCCCCAAATGCACTTTTACCACATGATGCTACTTAAAAGAGAATGCAGTATGTTTAGGCAGAATGTTAACTTTGGAGATCTTATAATGCTCAAGAAAAAAAAAAGGACCCTTTTCATCTGTGGACGACTTCACATTATCCTACCAAGGTCACATTTTCCCTTTCCATATCACTCAGTGCTTTTGGGTTTTATATTAGCTTTGTGCTGAAAATTGAAATTGGAATATTAGAACTCAGTTGGGGAGCTCACTAATTTAATTAAATATTAAAAGCCAGCTGGTTTTACGTTATGCGGGCAAATTAGAGAATTAATGATTTGGTACACTTTCTTGTTCCTGTCAAGCTACAAGAACATGAGGAATAGCTCATTCATACCCAGTTACAAAAGGTGAGATTGAAAAATTAGGTCTGCTTTATTAAAGTGTTTCCATCTAGAGTCTTTTGAGAATAGGGTAACTTACTTATTTATAAAATGCCTCAGAAGGCACTAGCTCCTGGGCCAATGGGAAGGGACCTTTGTATTCGACATCTTGAGTAAAGTCTCACCTGGGAAAACAAATCCACTTTAGAATCCCGAAGTGTCATCTTTTTGTGCAAGCAGGTTGGGAGTCAATTGGGAGCCTGCTGCTGTCAATTGACTGTAAGCTCATCAGCTCCTTTAAGACTTAAAGAAAATCTTAGAAACACAGAGTGTGAAATGAGGTAATAAGAGTGACATGTGGATAGTAGAAATGACTTTTAGTCCTCACCAGTCTTGCACTGTACTCAAGAGTTCCCAGATTTCTTGGTCCTATGAGTACACACACAATATCTATACAAGGCAATACAATAAAAGAACAAGAGCTCTCTATTTACCCCAAGGCTGAATGCTCAACTTTCTGATGAGTGTTCTCAGTTTGTTAGAACATTTATGATTGCCTTTCTTATTCCAGATCTTTTCTGTTTTTCTCCTACATTTTATTCCATTCCTCCTGTCTCCTTTTACACTAGAAAACTGAGGCTGGGTTGTATGTTGAATGGAAAGATGCTGTGGAACTCTGAACAAATCACCTAACCTCTCAGTTTCTTAGGTTCCTTCTATGACATAAAGTAGCTGGACATAATAATAAATAAATTTTTATTAGTACTTTGTGCCTTCACAGAATTGTGCAGAATTGTCACAAATAACTCCCATTTTCTGACAGTTCTGCAATCCATACTAGGCTCAGTTGAGAAGTGCTTCAGCTAGTCCTTCAGTGTTAATTCCTGTGGCTGCATTCAGTTGTGAGCGATCTGGGGTGGGGCTTAGCTAGGACAGCAGGACAGCTGGGACTCTCTCTTCCTGTAATTTCAGGGCCTCTGTTCCACATGGCCCCTCCACGTGGTCTGTGCAAATGATCTCTTAAGCGGAGTGGCTGGACATCCTGTGAAGTGGCTCAAGACTCCTAAGACTGCAAAAGCAGAGGCTACCTGTGCCAGGCCTTCTTAAGGCTTAGGCCCAGAATTTGAGCCACATGTCTGCTGTGTTCTCTTGGTTAAAGCAAGCCTCAGTTCCTCCCAGATTCAAGGGGTGGAAGCTATTTCAAAGCTGTGAATGTGGAAAGTGTTGTTCATTGTGGGCCACCAATGTAACTGACTACCTCGGTAAACTTAGAAAACATCTGCTTGTTTAGTACCTAAATCTTCTACATTTGGTACTCTCTACTTCTAAAATTGTATTTTAAATAGTTCTATTTTTAAAAATGATGGTCACTGACAAGGTTACATTGCTTTGCCCAGAGGTCGTGTCATAGTATTTTCATTCATAAAAATGCCTTTTCAATACTTTCTCACATTACTGTGGTCTTGTTGATTTGCCTAGAATGACTGGTAACTTGATTATTTTAGA
The DNA here is from genome assembly GCA_036589455.1 of Ateles fusciceps. Classification (NCBI taxonomy): domain Eukaryota; kingdom Metazoa; phylum Chordata; class Mammalia; order Primates; family Atelidae; genus Ateles; species Ateles fusciceps. The sequence continues at coordinate 2,930,704 of JAZHEH010001361.1, forward strand.
TGGGTGAAGTTTTGGGTAATTTAGAGTAAACTTTTTCAGCTACATATCTTATAGTATTATCTCTCATGCTTCCCCATTTTCTCCAGGACCAAACATGTAATTATTGAGATGTCTTTCTTTTTTCCCCAACTTTAATTTTGGATTTATGGAGTACATATGAGGGTTTGTCACATGAGCGTATTGAGTGATGCTGAGGTTTGGGATACGAATGGTCCCAACACCCCAGGTAGCAAGTATAGTACAAATAGTTAATTTTTCAACCCTTGCCACCTTCCTCCCTCCCCCTCTCTAGTAGGCTCCAGTGTCTATTGTTCACATCTTTGTATCCATGAGGACCCAGTGTTTGGCTCCCACTTATAAATGAGCTCATGTGGTATTTGGTTTTCTGTTCTTGGCGTTAGTTTGTTCAGGATAGGGGCCTCCAGCTGCATCAGTGTTGCTGCAAAGGAGATAAGTTCAGGGTTTTTAATGGCTGCATAGTATTCCATGGTGTATATGTCCCATATTTTCTTTATCTAATCCATGCTAATGGGCCCCCAGGTTGATTCCATGTTTTTGCTATTGTGATTAGTGCTTCAATGACCATGCAAGTGCATATGTCTTTTGGTAGAACAATTTATTTTCTTTTGGATACATACTGTAACCAGTAATGGAATTGATGTGTCAAATGGTGTTTCTGTTTTAAGTTCTTTAAGAAATCTTCAAACTACTTTCCATGGTGGCTGAGCTAATTTATATTCCCACCAATAGTGCAGAAACATTCTATTTTCTCCACAGCCTCACTAGCATCTGTCACATTTTAATATTAGCCATTCTTACTGGTGTGAGATGGTATCTCATTGTGGTTTTGATTTTCATTTCTCAGATGATCATTGATGTTGAGCATTTTTTTTTCGTATGCCTGTTGGTTGTGTGTATGTCATTTTTTTTTTTTTTTTGGAGAAGTGTCTGTTCATGTCCTTTACCCACTTTTAAAGGGGTTATTTGTTTTTACATGTTGAATTGTTTAAGTTTCTTATAGATCCTGGATAGTAGACCTTTGTCAGATGCATAGTTTGTGAATATTTTTTCCCATTCTGTAGTTTGTCAGTTTACTCGCTGATAGTTGCCTTTGCTGTGCAGAAATTCTTTTGTTGAATTAAGTCCTACTTGTCAATATTTGTTTTTGTTGCTATTGTTTTTGAGGACATAGGCATAAATTATTTTCCAAGGTTGATGTCCAGAATAGTGTTTCTTAGATTTTTTTTCCAGAATTTTATCATTTGAGATCTTACATTTAAATCTTTAATCCATCTTAAGTTAATTTTTGTATGTGGTGAAAAGTAGGGGTCCAGTTTTATTCTTTTGCATATGACTAGCCAGCTATCTCAGCACTATTTGTTGAATAGGAAGTCCTTTCTCATGCTTTTTTTGTCAACTTTGTTGAAGATCAGACAGCTGTATGTGTGTGGTTTTATTTCTGGGTTCTCTATTCTGCTCCATTGGTCTATGTGTCTGTTTTTGTACCAGCACCATGCTGTTTTTGTTACTGTAGCCTTATAGTATAGTTTGAAGTCAAGTAATGCGATACCTTTAGCTTTGTTCTTTTTGCTTAGGATTGCTTTGTCTATTGAGTCTCTTTTTTGGTTCCATTTAGAAAATTTAGAATAGTTTTTACTAATTCTGTGAAAAATGATACTAGTAGTTTGATAACAGTAGTGTTCAATCTGTAGATTGCTTTGGGCAGCATGGCCATTTTAGCGATATTGATTCTCGCAATCTATGAGCATGGAATATTTTTCCATTTGTTTGTGTCATCTACAATTTCTTTTAGCAGTATTTTGTAGTTCCTCTTGTAATAATTTTTCACCTCCTTCGTTAAATGTGTTCCTAGGTATTTAATTTTCTGTATGGCAATTGCAAATGGAATTGCATTCTTGATTTGTCTTGAATGCTTTTGCTGTATAGAAATGCTACTGATTTTTGTTTATTGATTTTATATTTGATACTTTACTGAAGTTATTTATAATTTCCAGGAACCTTTTGATGGAGACGTTAGGGTTTTCTAGGCATAGGATCATGTTGTTGATGAAGAGATATATGACTTCTTTTTCTATTTGGATGCCTTTTATTTCTTTCTCTTCCCTGATTGCTTTAGCTAGGACTTCCCTTAGGACGGCTTATACCACTAGCCAGGACCGCCTCTGTCCTCCCTCATACACTTCTTTTGGCATGACTATTTCCTAATTATTTGTTAAGTTTGAGCTTAGACAAATCTTGTTCTAGGAAACTTCCCCTGACTCACTCTAAACCAGATTATAGATGACATACATCTTATTTGTACCCATAGAATCCTAAATGTCCTCTGTTCTAGCACTTGCCACATTAAAATTTTCTGTTTATTTTCTGTACTCTTCTCCCTCACCAAACTCTATGCTCAGTGAGGACAGACACCATATTTGTTTTATTTACTCTTATGTTTTTGGCCGAGGAATGCTTCAACATGTTGAATGAGTGATGGAATAAATAAATCTCACGGACTAGGGTATTAAGGGCTTGGGCTTTCTTTTGTTGTTGTTGTTGCTGCTGTTGTTTTTTCTTAGCTTGAGGCTGTAATATAGAAACAATATTTTGTTTTCTTATTGACTTTAACTCCTTCTCACTCCTAAAACTCAAATCCTTCTTTTTCCATGTGAACAGTGTGAGTAGTAATGGATAGAAACCCTCCTAGGACATGTGTATCGAAAGAGTGTTTTTAAATCCACGAGGGTCTCTGATTGTCAGTTCTAGACAGCGTGGATAAAGACAGTGAAGAAAGCTGGCAGAGCTCAAAGGTTATTGAGAAGGCAACTGGAGGCATCCATTGGGCAGGAAGTATTCTCAGCTCTTTTAATTTTATTCTGAAGATGTGTTCTTCAACTGCATGAACAGCTTAGCTGTTTCCTACGCTGCATCCTTTTCCAGCTGACATGTATTCTTTGCTATCATAGTTTCACTAGGCTATGGTGAACATGAAGTCATTCACGTATATTAGTGGGTCCGAGGGAAGTGTTTCTGGTGGCCTTTGAGACCATTTACCAGATAGGGAAATTTATAACATGGTAGTGGACATTATTATTTTCCCAGGCATATTCATTTGCTAGGGCTCCTGTAACAAAGTTCCAAAAACTGAGTGGCATACATGACACAAATTTATTTATCTCCAGTTCTGGAGGCTGAAATTCTAAGACTGAAGTGTCAAGAGAGTTGCCTCCTGCTGAGGCCTGTGGAAGAGAATCTGTTGTGTGCCTGTCTTCTAGCTTCTGGTGGTTTGCTGGTGGTCTTTGGCATTCCTTGGCTTTTAGGAGCATCACTCTGATCTTTGCCTTCATCCTCACTGGGCATTCTCTCTGGGGGTGAGTCTGTCTCCAACTTTCCCTTTTATTAAGGACATCAGTTGTATTGTACTAGGGCCCACCCTAATGGCCTCACTTTAACTTTGTCACTCCTGTGAGGGCCCTATCTCTAAGTACAGTCAAAATCTGAGGCACTAGGTTAGCATTTCCACATATGAATTTGGGAGGGGACACAGGTCAACCCAAAACACTTGTGTAAGCTGATATGGGATGGATTTTCTTATATTTACCGCCCAAAGCATTGTAACTAATAAAGGAGTTCAGCAAGTCTGAAATAAAAAGTAAAAAACAAAACAAGGGCAAGCATGGAAGCATATGTTTATCTCCTGGGGCCGACACACTCTTCCTAAAATGAGAATTTTTAAGTTGAACTTGAGACAAGTGAAATATACATAGAGTCAGAACAGATTGGTTCTTGAAACAACCACAACAACAACAACAACAACAACAACAACAACACATGGCAGCTTCTGAATCACTGGCATAATCATTTGGGCCCAATTTCTTTGGGAATGCAAAAGAGGAAAGCATCTATGACACAAGTTGGGTTTCCAGTTCTTCTATATAATTACATACCCCAGAGTGCAAAGATCAGTGCCCAAAACAGATTCTCAATGTATATTTGTTAAGGATTGATTTCTTGCTTTACAATTTTTGTTTCTTGAAGTGAGGTTGAAAATGTTTTCACTATCTATGATTAAAAAGACATATTCACTTTTATGTTACTGGATATCAAGAAAGTAAAGCAGATATTCTTACCCAAGATGAATCATAGGTCACAGGGAACATTTAGCTTTTGAAGATGACTACCAGCATATGCTATATTTTGGGGATGTAAAAAAGTATGAGCGAAATAAGAGCCAACTTGATATTTGAAAGACATAGGAACCTAAAGGAAACATGAAAACAATGGGAATTATTTTCATAATCTTATGGTGCTGTAGGGTCTAATTCTGCAACAAAAAGTTGCAGTGAGAATAATTAGATGAAATCTTTCTTGAAATGCAAAGGAATTCAATTGTGCAGGTCTAAGTCTCCTGGACAGGCATATTCTCAGTACTCAGAATGAGGAAAAGCCTTGTAGCTGGAAGTTACTCAAAGCACACACATCACAAAAAAATACGGTCCCCGACCACCCCTGTCAGAAGCACAACAAAAATAAGCAGGGCACAAATGAATGAAACTAATTTGTACCTGTTTTACCTTTAGGCTTTGGGGTACATCTTAGAGGTTTTAGATGAAATCAGTGCAGAAGGGCTTTGAAAAGTTGAAAGGATGTCAGCAACCCTGAAAAGAAAGAAAACTGACTTTAGGAAGCACTTGGAATAAAAGATCAAACAGAAATTTCCACAGGTTTTCAGAAAGAAATAAATGATAAATTATTGGTGACTCTTTCTGGGAGCTGCTTGCCTTTCTCAGTGACAAGTGTCTTAGGCAGTTTGGGCTACTGTAACAGAATAATGTAGTTTGGGTAGCTTAAGTAACAAACACTTGTTTCTCACTGTCTGGAGGCTCAAAGTCCAGAATCAAGGTGTTGGCAGATCTGCTTCTGGCGAGGGCCCACCCCCAGGTTTGCAGATGGCTTTTCTCGTTGTATTCTCATGTGGTAGAGAGCAGAGAGAAGGAACACGTTCTTGCCCTGTATCTTCTTATAAGGGCACTAATCTACTTCATGAGGGCCCCCCTCATGACCTAATCACTTCCCAAAGCCTCCACCTCTTAATACCAGCTTATTCAAGGTTAGGATTTCAACAGGTGAATTTGGGGGAAATATAAACATTCAGCCTATAACACACTGTCTGGCCACCACATGTCCTAAACATCCCCTTCATGTCATGAGCCTTGCATGGCTTTTTTTCAAGGGACTGTCCAGAAGCAGCATCCTCTAACTGCAAGCTTTGGAGAAACTGTCTCTGCACATAAGCATCACATGACATAGCTTTGCAACTGAGGTTTTTAAGACAGAACAGAAGAAATTAAATGTGCTGTATGAGAAAGTGTAATCGTGCCTGGAGGATGCAGGCTTTAGCTGTAGTGCTTGCTGGAATAAAGCCATTGATGAATATGTTTGAGTGGTGCACCTGTTGGGCACTGTTTCGCTCCAGTTTCCCCTTTCTTGCCAAAGAAAAACACCTGAATGCTGCTGACTCTCATTTGGGAAATAAAGGGAAAATGTCCACATAGTTAATCAGTTTGTATTTTGTGCATGTATCAATTGCTGGGCTTCTGAGTGTGTCTGCTATACCAGAAAGCACAGGCGTAGTCTACCTAGGCATAGTGAATTGGGCCAGACCAGTGTATTTGTAATTAGTGAGGGCACCCATAATACCCTTGTAAAACAACTATTTCTCTCATTATTCTTCTCTGTTTCCCTCCCCTCCCTATTTCCCATTGTTTTGTCTGCCTTCCCCACCTTCTCTCCTTTGCTTCAAAAGACAGAAACGTTTCTGAATACTAATGAGGCAATTCTTGGCCCCACCCGTTCGTTTATTTTCAGGCAATTAATTCAACTTTCTAATATCTAGCCAGAATGTTATGCAGGTAATTTGTGGGTCTGCTTAATATCTCAGGATCCTGTGGTTATCAGCCAGTGAAGCTCATTGTGAAGATGAGATCACCCAGCTGGTAGGCAAGTTAGATTTCCACTGGTAATACCAGCCCTTCATTAAAGCCACTGAGTCCTTGAGCTTGGCACGCTTCCCTTGTTGCATACTTCGCTTTCTGATTACAAATGGTTTGCAGCTTCCACATGTTTGCCTTAAGCGCTCATTTTCTTTCCTGAAGGACACTGGGCCTGATGGCATCATTAGCAGTTTTTCAATATAAAAATTCACAGGGCTGTGATAGCCCCTCCTGACTCTCAGATGTTGTGTATTTGTGACTGTGGCAAATCAGCGTATTTACTCATCCATCCTGAAAGCTTATAGAATGCAGCGTAATAGATGCTTGGAAAGACTGGGGGAAAGGGTAATAGCAAAAAAGAGGAAAGACATAATTTTTGCTCTCAGGGAATTTGCTGTGAGCTCTTTGAAGTAGTGATCCATCTTGCTAATTGCTGGGCATATAATAGGTGCTCATTAAATCTGTGTTCCTTTCACTTGTGAATGAATGAATAGGACTGTGGGGTGGGGGAAGATACAGAATATTCATCTGAAGCATCTTGGAGAATAATTGTGGAGCAATGTATGATTTGTGGCAAGAAAACAGCTGCTGAGGATAATTAAATAGTGGGGTGAGGTAGTCAAAAAAGGCTTCTTGAAGAATTTGGCAAAGATTTGCTGGGAAGAAGATAATCTTTAAGGAGAATAAATGATTTGAGAAGGGATGTTGTTGAGGATCAAATGAAGTAAATTTGAAGGACTTTAAAGAATTTAGAGGTTAAGAGTGCAGGATCTGGAGTCAGAGAAACTGAACTTGCATTCCAGGTTAGCCCTTTACTTGATGTTTTATCTTATGAAGCTTCATTACTTCTTTGGGTCTCAGTTTTCTCATTTGTAAAGTGGGGGATAAGTCCACCTCATAGGATTGCTGTCAGGATTAGATAAAAATAATAAGAGATAACTTAGCACTCTGCCTAGCATATAACAAACATCAATAAACAGGCATTTTAAAATTAGAATTATTAGTTTATCTGGAATGAAGAAATATTTTTAAGTCATGGATACAGAAAAGGGTATGTTGAATGGTCTTTTAATTTGGTAGCATTGAAGGTATATGTTAGAAAATGGAAAACCACTGAAGGTTTCCCATCAGAGAAAAGAAAACAATTTAAAGACAATTTACAAAAAGGCAACAAAATATTCCTTTAGGCAAGCAAACTAGCTAGTGGGATGCAGTTATAGATTGGTGGAAAGGGAGGAGAATGGTTCAACTAATGAGAAAAAGAAGGCGAACATGAAAGAATTTATGTAGTAAGAACTAGCAGAATGTGATGTCCCAGTGGAAATAACGTGGTGCTGAGGAGAATGTAAGAAAAAAAAAGTCAAAGGTAGGGAGATAATGATAATCAAAGATTGGAGGCAACATAGTACCACTGACAGCAGTGGACTGATTAGTGAGGAATTGTTATTTAGGGGCAAAATAATGCAAATGGAAGTATAAGGTGAAAGTGAAATTCAGCCAATCTAAATCTCTACAGATTTATTTTGTTTTTTTATTTGCACACAGTAAAGTTTGTTCTTTTTGGTGTACTGTTCTATGAGTTTTGATGTTGGGTAGTCATGTAGCCATTATCACAATCTCACTGCCCCAGATTTTCTCATGGTGCCCCTCTACAGTCAGCATCTGTCCCTACTCCTCACCTCTGGCAAAAACTGAGTGGTTGCCAGTCTGTACTGTTTTGCCTTTTCAAAATGGAAACCTGCAATAGGCTGCCTTGTGAGTCTGGCTTCTTGCATTGTGCATATGGCATTGGAGATTTCTCCACATCATTGTGTGTAACATTATTTCATTCCTTATTATTGCTGAGTGTTTTGTTTATCCATTTACCAGTTGAAAGATTTCTGAGTTGTTTTCAGTTTTAAATGATTGTAAATAAAGCTGTTATAAACATTTGCATACAGGTTTTTGTGTGAACGTAGTTGTCTTTTCTCTGGTGTAAATACCTGGGAGTGGAATTTCTGGGCCGTATGGTAGTGAATGTTTAATTTTACAAGATACCATTAAATTGCATAGTGACCATACCATCTTACATTTCCACCAGCAGTGTATGAGAGTTCCAATTGCTTTGCATTCTTGTCAGCATTTGGAATTGTCTGTTCTGCTTCTGTTAACCATTCAAATAGTTGTGTAGTAGCATCTGTTTTATGGTGACTTTCATTTGCTTTTTTCTAATGCCTAATTATGTTGATCGTCTTTTCATGTGCTTAATTGTCATTCCTTTATCTTCTTTGGTGACATATCTGCTCAAAAATGTCCATTTTTTAAAAATTGGATTGTTTACTTTCTCATTGTTGAGTTTTGAGAGTTCTTTATATATTTGGCTAATAAATCTTTTGTCAGATATGTGAATTGCATAATTTTCTTTCAGTCCGAAGCTTGTCTTTTTATTCCCACAATAGTGTCTTACTCAGAGCCTGCTACGGTCTCCCTAAATTCATGTTGAAACCTAGTCACCAATGTCATGGTATTAGGAGGTGGCTCCTTTGGGAGGTGATTGAGCCACTAATTCCTCATGAATGGGATTAGTAATTTTGTGAAAGAGACCCCAGAGAGCTTCCTCGACCCTTTTGCTATGTAAACACAGCCACCAGAACTGTGAGAAATAAATTTCTATTGTTTAAAATCTGCCAAGTTTACATAATTTATTATAGATGTCCAAGTGAACTAAGACAAGCCAAGTTTTAAGTTTACTGATAGCTAATTTATCAATTTTTGTACTTTATGGATCATGATTTTAAGTCATATTTAAAACTCTTAGCTCAACTCATGATAATAAAGATTTTTACCTAAATTTTCTTTTTTGAAGGTCCGAAGTTTTGCATTTTACATTTAGGTCTGTGATCTATTTGAAATTAATTATTGTGTGAGACATGAAGTGTAGGTTGAGATTTCTTTTTTGCATATATTCTGGCATCACTTGTTTAAAAGACTAGTCTCTTATCCATTGAGTTGCCTTTGCATGTTTGTCAAAAATCAATGACCATATCTGTGTGGACATATTTCTAGACTCTATTCTTTTCTGTTGATCCATGTATATCTATATCCTTTCATCAACACCATGCTGTTGTGATTACTATAGCTTTATAATACTTGAAATTAGGTATTGTGAGTCCTCCTACTTTCAAAGTTGTTTTGCCGATTTTGGGTTCTTTGCATTTTGAAAAAAATTTCAGAAATAACTTATCAATATAACTACAACAAAATCTGCTGGGGGTTTGAATGGGATTGCATTTAATTTATAGGACAGTTAGGAGAAAATTGACATTTTAAGATTATTGACCTTTCCAATTCATAAACACGGTACATATTTCTATTTATTTCATCAATGTTTTGTAGTTTTCAACAGATTTGTTAGATTTATACCTATGAATTTCATTTTTTGTTGCTAAGGGTACTGTCTCATAAATTTGATTTCCAATTGTTTATTGCTGTACAGTAGTATACAGAAATACACTTGATTTTTTTAATATTGAGCTGTGTTCTATAACCTTGCTAAAGTCACTTTTTAATTCTAGGAGACTTTTATAGATTATTTGTAATTTTATACATAGAAAATCATGCCATCTGCAATTGAGAGAATTTTATTTTTTTTCTTTTCAATACATATTTTAATTTTTTTCTTGTCTTAATGTGCTGGCTAGAACTTCCAGTATGGTATTGAATAGAATTTATAAGAATAAACATCCTTGCTTTGTCCCAATCTTAGAAGGCATTTCAGTTTTCACCATTTAGTATAATGTCAGATATAGATTTCATGTAGATACTGTTTATCAGGGTAAGGAAACTTATTGCTTTTTGAGTTTGCTAAGAGTTCTTTTCTTTCTTTAAAAAATCCTAAATGAATGCTGCATTTTTTTATAAAACGTTTTTATTGCATATATTGAGATAATCATGTAACTTTTCTTCTTTAATGTTAATATCCTGAATTACATTGACCGTTGAATGTTGAACAAGCCTTGCATTCTAAAAATAAACCCACAGTGTTATAAAATGTTATATTTTTATATGTTGGTGAATTCAGTTTTTAAACATTCTTTAAAAAGATTTTTACACCTATTTTTCTGAGGGATATTAGTCTGTAGTTTTCTTTTCTTGTAATGTCTTTGTCTGGTTTTATTATCAAGGTAATCCTGGCCTCACAAGATGAGTGGGAAGTACTTTCTTCTTTATTTTCTGGGAAAGACTGTGTCAAGTTTGTATTAATTTCTCTTTACATGTTCGATAGAGTTTTCTAATGAAACAATCTGGGCCTGGAGTTTTCTTTGTTGGAGGGTCTTTAACTACAAATCAATTTATTAATTGATTTGGGAGGATTCAACTTGTCTAATTCTTCTTGAGTGAGTTTTAATAGTTTGTGTCTTTCAAAGAGTTTGTCCATTTTATTTAGGTTGTTGAATTTATGGGCATAAAATGATTCATATTTTTAAATTATCCTTTTAATAATGTAGTATTTATATCTGTAAATATATATCCTATTTAATTCCTGATACTGGTAACTTATGTATTTTCTTCTTGTCTTTGCCACTCCAGTTAGAGATTTATAAATTTTATTAACCTTTACAAAGAACTACCTTTTGATTTTAGTTTTTGTTATTTTTAGCTTCTCCCTTTATTATTTTTTTTATTCTGCTGGCTTTGGGTTTATTTGGTCCTTTTTTCTTAGTTTCTTGATGTGTAAGTTTAGATTATTGACTTGGGATGTTTCTCTTTATCCCTTTCTCTCTTGTTTTTCTTTTTAATGTAAGTCTTTTAAGTCTTTCTTTCTTTTTTTTTTTTTTTTTTTTTTAGACACAGTCTTGCTCTGTCACCCAGGCCAGAGTGCTGTGGTGCAATCTTTGCTCACTGCAACCTCTGCTCCCTGGGTTCAAGCAATCCTCCTGCCTCAGCCTCCCTAGTAGCTGGGATTACAGGCATGTGCTATTGTAACCAGGTCACTGGATGCAGGGGCTCAGCTCCCTCCTGGATTGGATGTACCCAGGTTCTTGGCCTCTCTTTGCCCCAGTAATGGGGAAAGGGGCCCTGGAGGTGTGGTGAGCTTACTGTTCGAATGAATATTGTGGACCCAAAGAGTTTTGCACAGTAATTTAGTAGGCAGAGCGCGAGAGCACTCCCACACTGCCATGGGAGGGGGATCCAAGGGAGGAATCTGCACAGGTAAGTGGCAGGGGGATTTTAAGCCCGGACTTATTCCTGGCCCATTCATGTTCTTGTCCAGTGAGAGGAGTTCTTTCAAACTTCCTCTGGAGTGATTGATCTTTGACTCTGATACTGAATTGGCTGCTGGGTCTACTACTAGAGCTCCCTCCTCCCAGAGCTTTTCCTGGGCTTTGTAAACAAAGGAGCTCACCTGGAATTTCTACCTAGTTCACATGCCAGGAATGTCAGACAAAGAACTCTAGGTTCCCTGATGGAGGCATGGCGCTGGGAAGTTCCTGCCTTTGAAATCACGCCCCTTGTGGACTCGGTTTTCCTTAACACAGCCCCTCACTATCACGCCTGGCTAATGTTTGTATTTTTAGTAGAGACAGGGTTTCACCATGTTGGCCAGGCTGGTCTGGGAGTCCTGACCTCAGGTGATCTACCTGCTATGGCCTCCCAAAGTGCTGGGATTACAGGCCTGAGCCACTGGTCCCAGCCCTTTTTAATGTAAGTCTTTCATGCTCTGTGAGAATACTTTGAGTTGTCAGTACTACCTAGTTAAACCTAAACATATAGATAAGGATTTCATTTCATTGAAGGGAGTTTCCTTCAGTCAAGTGATTCCCATCATTTCAATTACACACAAATCAGCAGAGAATCCGTGAATTCTACTAGATTTATTCTGGTGCTTCTTGAACATAAAAATAAAATTATCATTAAGAAAAGAGACAAGTGAAATGAATCCTAGCCACCTAGGTTTTATTCATCAGGCTCAAAAGGAGGTTCCTAAGGACATTTTCAGGATCAATTGAATCCTACGTTGAAAAACAAAACTGCAACATATGAAACTTATAAAAAAAGACACACTTCATCTAGACTGCAGAATCAACAAGAATTTAATAATGTTAATCAAATAATTATAGTTCAATTGCACATAAATTTGAATTGTTTTCTCATTAAAGAGTGCTTGTCTGTAAATTATTGCAGGGAAAGCCATTTTCAAGTTAATGTTTCAACCATTAGAAAATACAAAGGGCATTTTCATTAATTAGACACAACTCTTTTTCCTTCTAGTTTATCATTACCTTTGCTAGGTGGAATCAGTTTAGTGCTCAAGTTTATTGACGTGTGATTCGATGACACTATTTGTTTAGAGATCATCCTATACCTGGTGGAATAAACTCATTAGGTATAAATGAATAGCTATGTAGTCGTCATCTAAATGAGTCAGTTCTGTTCTCCAGAGTCATTATAATGAATGTGAACACAGCTGGAATAAAAGTCCTGGGAAGGTTACAGGTTTTATTCTGAAATATTTAAGGCTACAGCTTCATTCTTAGTTTTGAAGGCCTTTTGTTCAGGAAAAAGAACTTGACCTCCCCTTGCGGAACGTTGTTACATGCATTTATTGCCATCTTATCAAAGCTAGGTAATTCTGTTGTGGCTTCTTAGAAAGTATGGTAATACGGAAAACCAGAACTATCCTGCTGCTTTTTATTGGATAAGTTTTTTGTTTTCAAGAAAGGGTTGAATTCAAGGGTTATATTTTAAAAGAATGGCCTTTGTGGGTTCTGGTGGCTGGTAAATAATTGCAATTATTGTGATACGAGATTCTCGTATATTTGATTATCTCCCTGGTTCTCTGTTGTTCACTAGAGAACAGGGAAGAGTGTGCAGCAGGAAAAGTGAATCTCCCATTTTTGTTTTCTGAGATTTGTAGCCCTAATTATAGATCTTGGTGCTATCATTGTTTTTAGTGTCTACAGGCAGAAGTAGGTATCACCTGAATGTATGACCAAGGGTAAAGGATTCATTAGAACAGTGCTCCAAAACTCTGCTTTAGAATTATGAAGATAACAATAGTATTCCAGAAACTTGCTTTTAATCAACAGTCACCAGTATGTATTTATAGCGTTCATGCTATATGCCAATTAATGTTTAAGATCAGGTGGCAAAATTCATAACAGAAGGAATGATGTTTTATCAGTGCACAGTTCTCTTCCATTTTTCTAGGAGTTGCTAACAGATGAGCTCATTTCACATGTAACACCATGAGGGAAATATCAGGAAAGAGTGAAAGTGCTGGTTTCTTACTGCTTTTTATATTTTATGTAACTCTATCATGCAGGTTAAACCTCTGTATATGAGGGTGATGAAATGACGTGGCCTGAAGGAATTTCAAGAATGCAAGATCACTTCTTTTCACCTTCCCTCTTTCCTACAGTTTAAGCTATCTAAGAAATTTGCCAGGACCCTTTTTTACAATAAAATAATAAGCCGGAATATTGCATATGATGAGAATATGGTCAAGTTGTGAAGCTCTTTTAAATGATAGATTTCTTCATATTATGAAAAAAGGATTGTATTGAGCAAATGAATGGCTTATCCTTATTTGTTAATAAATATTAAATATTATTTATTCAAGTGGTAATACTTCATTAGGTGTAGAAATTAAACATTGAACCAGCAAGAAATTACATGTAAATAATTATGTCTATTAAAGAGAAAAGAGAGAGAGAGGAAGAGTATATTCTAAATCGATTTTTTCTTTTATAAAAAATTACTGCATAATAGTTTTAAAAGTGTTTCGGTCTCACTACTGCCTTTATTTTTTGTATCCTTCTCCCTCTTTTCTTTCTGTCCCTCTTTCTTGATTTCCAATTCTTTCCACTCCCCACTGCCAGTGCTTCCTTCCTGTTGCCAAATACAGCTGCAGATCAAGGCATCTGTCCTCTCCCTAAGCCTCTCTATAATGCTCTTGCCTTCCCCACAGGGGTGAAAACCTCACCAATTTTCACTCTAAATATTCATATGCTTGTTAAGACATAGTCTTAGTGAGTTAAGTCCTGAGTCTATTGCCTAAAAAAATCAAAGCAAATAATAAGAGAAGCTTTGCACACTAACAGCCAAGTGGTAATGCACATAGGAGAGAACCATTAATTGGACCTCATTTGTTCGTTCAAAATAAATGTGCACTTTGTTGTCACTGTGTGCTTAGCAGGTGTCAGGTGCTGGGGATTTAAAGAGGAATAAAGTTCTAAGGGAGATTATGATTTGTTTTGCATTTCATTTTTCCTTGAGAACTCAGGAGAAACTTAATAACAGACAAATCAAAAGTGGTATGAATGAATAACCGGAAGTTAGGTAAGTGTAGTTTTCAAAATGAAATGTCCATTAAAGTCTCTATACAATGTTCATTCTGTTTGAGGGTTGGGGTGTGGAGTAGAAATAAAGCTTTATGCTCCAGAGTTTCACTGCTGGGTGCAAGTTTAAGCTTTATCCTTTATCATGTGCAAGAGAGTAAGATTCGTGAGGGTAGGGGTTTTTGTCTGTTTGTTTCATTGATACAACCCAAGTGCCTGAAATAGTAGGTGTTAAAAAATATGGATGAACTCTTCTTTCTTTCTCTCTTGTCTTTCCTTTTTCTTTCCTTCCTTCCTTCCTTCTTTGCCCTTTCCTTGCCCCTTCCCCTTTCCTTTCCTTTCTTTCCTTTCCCCTTTCCCTTTCCTTTCCTTTCTTTCCTTTCCCCTTTCCTTCCTTTCCTTTCTTTCCTTTCCCTTTTCCTTTTCCCTTTGCCTTCCCCTTCCCCTTCCCCTTCCCCTTCCCCTTTCCCTTTCTCTTTCCCTTTGCTTTCCTTTTTTTTGGTATGGAGTTTTGCTCTTGTTGCCCTGGCTGGAGTACAATGGCACAATCTCAGCTCATTGCAACCTCTGCCTCCCAGGAGCAAATGATTCTCCTGCCTCAGCCTCCAGAGTAGCTGAAATTACAAGCATCCACTACCATGCCTGTCTAATTTTTGTATTTTTAGTAGAGACGGGGTTTCACTATGTTGGCCAGGCTGGTCTCAAACTCCTGACCAAGTTGCCTACCTTGGCCTCCCAAAGTGCTGGGATTACAGGCATGAGCCGCCATGTCTGGCCTGGATGAACATTTAATGAATGAGCTGTCAACTCGGTTTGAAACTTAATGTCTTTTCCTTGGCGCCCTCATCTATAAAATAAGGCTAACACTAGTAATTACCTAGTGGAATTTGAGCATTAAATGAGAATGTAAAGCTTAGAATGGTGTCTGGCAAAGAGCAAGAGCCCAAAAATTAATTGTCAGCTGTGCAGCTATCCAGCAACTGTCTTTTGGGCAGGCACTTCCTGCCAAGCACAGTAGTGGACACTGAATATGAGAATGAAGCAAAGAAACATTTACAATCTTTGCCATCTAGGGGGAGCACGAGGTACAGACATTAAGCTAACACACATGCATAAGGATAATGATGAATTGTGAAGAGGGCCAGGAAGGGAAAGAACATGAGAGGTGATAATGAGGATTTTAATCCTGACTTGGATTTTGAGTGAAGGAAAGCATTGTTGACAAGTAATACTTAAACTGGTACCTGAAGGTTGGAAAGAAATTAATCCACAGTAGGTGAGGCATGGGAGGTTCCATAGAGAAAAGGAACAGGTGCATATGTGGAAGCCCCAAAGCAGGAAAGAGATTGGTGTGTTCAAAGAGGAGAAAGAAGCCAATATAGCAGAAGTATAATGAGGGTAGGAAAGAGACAGATGGAGACACAGGACAGATCACGTGAAACCTGCAGACCAAGCAACGGCATGTGTTACTATCTTCAGTGCAATGGGAAGCCATTGAAAAGCTGTTTGTGGGCAGTGACTTAACCCATGTTATGTGTAAAAAAAAAAAAAAGCATTAAAGGAAGGAGTTAAGAACTATTGTAGTGGTTAAGGCAAGAATTAGTAGTTTGACTCCTGTAATGGCTCCTGATGATGGAAAAGTAGATGGAGTTGAGTAATCTTTCGGAGGTTAAATTGAGAAAATGCTTACATAAGCATTCCATAATATCAGCTGGGTGTAGTGGCTCATGTCTGTAATCCCAGCACTTTGGGAGGCCAAGGGAAGAGAATCATTTGAGGCTAAGAGTTCAAGACCAGCCTGGGCAACATAGTGCGACCTGGTCTCTAGAAAAAAAAATAGCAGAGTGTGGTTACATGCACTTGTAATCCTGGCTACTCAGGAGGCCGAGGCCAAAGGATCACTTGAGCCCAAGAGTTTGAGGCTGCAGTGAGCCATGATCATGCCACTGCACTTCAGCCTGGGCAGCAGAGTGGGAGCCAATCTAAAAAATATGTAATATATATATACATATATATGTATAACAATAAATGTATTATATATATTATATGTATAACAATATATGTATTATATATTCTATAGTATAACATATTTTATAAAGGAGATATATATATATAATTTAATTTAGTTCTCTACACAAATAACCTCATATTTTATTAATCCCACTTTACAGATGAATCTGAATCACATAGCCTTGATTCAAACACAGATATGTTAGGCTTTGAAGCACAGGCACAACATCCAGCCAGCATGTTGTATTGCTCACCTTTTCTTGATTGTTGGTAGAGAGGGGAAAACAGTAGTTTATGACCAAGAATTTCAAATGAGATGAAGTGAGCAGGTAATAGAGGTGCAAAATGTTCTCCAGAGGACTGACCTTCAACACCAGGGCCAACTGATAGAGCACCTGCAGCTTTGTCCCTGTGTAAGAGGAGGCTGTGAGTAATGAATGCTTAGCCAGTTTAGACAGTTCTTATATTCTTAGTACCTAGCTCATAGCAGTTTCTTAATGAATTAATGAGTGAATGATGAAATTAATAAACAAAACAAATGAATGAGTAAGGCAATACACAGTATTATGTATTTGATTAAAGGAAGATCATCAGCTGATGGGGTCATGGAAAACCAATGAAACCAGTAGGCATCCCCCCAGCTTGTGACTGTCTGCTACAAACAGCTCACACTGCCCCTCTTTAGAGAAGCACTTTGGGCCAAATAGGAGCTGGCAGGCCTCAGAGATTACCATCCCCTATTTTTTGTCCAACAACAGATCCATCAGGTATACAAAACACCTGCCCCTTTACTTAAGGTGGAAGTAATTCTGGTGGAATCTGTTTCCAGTTACTCCTGAGGGATCAGACTCTTGCTAGCCTCCAGTTGACCCCATATTCTTGCTTGGCTTTTTCTTTATGCTCCATCCAGCTTTTCACATCCCTTTTTCTGAGAGGAATCTCTCTCAGTAAGTCACTTGAACAAAAATTCCCATCTCAGGCCCTGCTTCCAGGGGAACCCAAAGTAAGATACCCATTAGGCTTAAGAATGATTTTCTACAGTAGTTTTCTCCAAACCTGCACCAAACCTACAGAGAAATAAATTTATCTGTATTTATTTATGTGTAAACTATATATATGCTGTGTTAGTCTGTTTTCATGCTGCTAGTAAAGACATACCTGAGACTGGGAAGAAAAAGAGGTTTAATGGACTTACAGTTCCACATGGCTGGGAGGTCTCACAATCATCGTGTAAGGCAAGGAGGAGCAAGTCATGTCTTACATGGTTGGTGGCAGGCAAAGAGAGCTTGTGCAGGGAAACTCCCAACTGTAAAACCATCAGATATTGTAAAGTTTCTCACTATCATGAGAACAGCATGATAAAGACCCACTCCTATGACTGAATTACCAGCCTCCCCCAACCCCGCCCACCCCGCACCAAGTTCCTCCCGTGACATGTGGGAATTGTGGGGAGTTACAATTCAAGATGAGACTTGAGTGGGGACACAGCCAAACCGTATCATTTCTACTCCTGGCTCCTCCAAAATCTCACATCTTTTTTACATTTCAAAACCAGTTATGCCTTCATAATCGTCCCCCAAATTCTTAACTCATTTCAGCATTAACTCAAAAGCTCTACAGTCCAAAGTCTCATCTGAGACAAGGCAACTACCTTCTGGCTTTGAGCCTGCAAAATCAAAAGCAAGTTAGTTACTTCTTAGATACAGTGGGGGTACATGCATTGGGTAAATATAGCCATTTCAAATGGGAGTAATTGGCCAAACAAAGGGGCTACAGGTCCCATGCAAGTCTAAAATCCAGCAGAGCAGTCAAATCTTACAGCTCCGAAATGATCTCCATGTCTCACATCCAGGTCACGCTGATGCAAGATGTGGGCTCCCATGGCATTGTCCAGCTCTGCCCCTGTGGTTTTGCAGGGCATAGCCCCTATCCTGGCTGCTTTCACAGGCTGGCGTTGAGTGTCTGCAGCTTTTCCAGGCGCATGGTGCAAGCTGTCGGTGCATCTACAGTTCTGGGTTCTGGAGGATGGTGGCCCTTTTCTTGCAGCTCCACTAGGTGGTGCCTCAATAGGGACTCTGTGTGGGCGCTCCAGCCCCACATTTCCCTTATGCAATGCCCTAGCAGAGGTTCTCCATGAGGACACTGCCCCTTCAGCAGTCTTCTGCCTGGGCATCCAGGTGTTTCCATACTCCTCTAAAATATAGGCGGAGGTTCCCAAACCTCAATTCTTCTGTGCACCTGCAGGCTCAACACCATGTGAAAGCCACGAAGACTTGGGGCTTCCATCCTCTGAAGCAACAGGCTGAGCTGTATGTTGGCCCCTTTTAGTCATGGTTGGAGCAGCTGGGATGCAGAGCACCAAGTCCCTAGGCTGCACACAGCAGAGGGACCCTGGGCCAGGCCCACAAAACCATTTTTTCTTTCTAAACCTCAGGGCCTGTGATGGCAGGGACTGCCACAAAGGTCTCTGATATGCCCTGGAGACATTTTCCTCATTGTTTTCATGATTAACATTTGGCTCCTTGTTATTTATGCAAATTTCTGCAGCTGACTGGAATTTCTCCTCAGAAAATAGGATTTTCTGTTCTACTGCATTGTCAGGCTGCAAATTTTCCAGTTTTATGCTGTTTCCCTTATAAAACTGAATGCCTCTAACAGCACCCATGTCACATCCTGAATGCTTTGCTGCTTAGAAATTTCTTCTGCCAGTAATCATCTCTCTAAAGTTTAAAGTTCCACGGATCTCTAGGGCAGGGGCAAAATGCCACCAGTTTCTTTGCTAAAACATAACAAGAGTCACCTTTGCTTCAGTTCCCAACAAGTTCCTCATCTCCAGCTGAGACCACCTCAGCCTGGACCTTATTGTTCATATTGCTATCAGGCTTTTGATCAAAGCCATTCAACAAATCTCTAGAAAGTTCCAAACTTTCCCACATTTTCCTGTCTTCTTCTGAGCCCTCTAAACTGTTCCAACCTCTGCCTGTTACCCAGTTCCAAAGTTGCTTCCACATTTTTGGGTATCTTCTCAGCAATGCCCTCCTCTGCTGGTACCAATTTACTGTATTAGTTCATTTTCACACTGCTTATAAAGACATACTCAAGACTGGACAATTTGCAAAAGAAGGAGCTTTAATAGACTTACAGTTCTGCATGACTGGGGAAGCCCCACGATCATGGTGGAAGGCAAGGAGAAACAAGTCACATCTTAAATGGATGGCAGCAGACAAAGAGAGAGAGCTTGTGCAGGGCAACACCCACTTTTAAAACCATCAGATCTCATGAGACTTATTCACTATCACAAGAACAGCATGGGAAAGACCTGCCCCCCATGATTCAATTACCTTCCACCAGGTTCCTCCCACAAGACAGGGGAATTTTTGAGGCCTCCCCAACTACATGGAACTGTGAGTCCATTAAAAAAAAAAGATGGGAATTGTGGAAGTTACATTTTGTAAAAAAAAAAAAAAGACGGGAATTGTGGGAGTTACATTCAATATGAGATTTGGGTGGGGACACAGTCAAACCATATCACATGCATTCCTGTGCTAGTTATTTATCATGGATAGACATATGGATGTCTTCTAGTACCTGATATTTTCCTATCCTAAGCTAGGGTAGCTGGCACTGTGGCCACCTAGGAAATATTATACTCCTCTGCCTCCTTTGTACTTGTGCCTGGTTGTACAGCCAGATTCTGGCCAATGGGATATAAGTGGAAGTGTATGGGGAATTCTGTACCTTCCTTCCTTCCTTAAGAAAGAACTGGCATTTATTTTTCACTTCTCATTTTTTAGATTTCCCTTTGAAACACACTATAGAGATGACAGAGCAGAGAGATGGAAAAACTTGATTCACTGACATCTTTGCAAAGTAGAATCCCCCTACCAGGCCCGAACTGCATATCTCTAGAGTTTTGTAGGAAAGAGAAAGACTCTGATGTTGCTAAGGCACTGCTGTTTCTGTTTTATTAGCAGCCACACTTAATCATAATTATTCTAGTTGTACTACCCCTCCACCAGATTTTAACATCTGTGAAATCTGATGCCTTTAAACAATTAGTGGCATTAAAATTATAGTATTCTTATCTTTCTTGGTGGAACATACAGTTATGTTACCTATTTCAATTGATCACAACTTACATTTGATAAAATAAGGTGAAATATTATAAGTTTAACACCAAACATTATAAAATATACACAAAAACAAATATGAAGACATGCTGATGTAGAGAAAGTAAATATTTAAATCCATTAAGTTAAAATTTATTAATGGTATAAAATTTATTAGCCCTTGCACTATATTTGGTGAGAACAACATGGTTGGATAGATTTTATTATTTAAAAAATTTTTGGTTTATTTGAGTCATGGCGATTTCTAAATTCAGCTTATTTAAGTAGTTGGTGTTACTATATGTCACATTTGAAAAAGATACCTCACAGAGATATTTACATCTAAACCGACGAAGTTCAAGATGGGTTACACTTACTAAATCACAATACTCATTATTCAATTCCAACCAACAGTGAAGCCAAGGTTTTTGCTTAAAGCCAGCTCATCCATTTTCATCTTCCCTTATGTCAGTCAGTTGTTTTTGCAAACTAAACAGAAGGTGTTGCATTTTTACATTTGTTTAAACTCAATCTAATTCTATGTAGAAGATTTTTTTTAGGTTAGACATTTTTCTCCAATAGTTTCAAATAGCAGATATGCAAGCTTTTTTGTTTTTTAATAGAATATATACTTACATTAGTATTGTCAACAAAAACACAATCCATGGAAATATTTCCAGACATCCATTTTTGACATGCCGACTTCATAACATAAGCCTCTTTTGAAAAGCATTTACATTTTTCACTTGCTGGCTGCCTTCTTGTCAGATTTGAAGAGATTGTCATTGTTTTTCCCTTGTAATGTGGCTAACACCTTTATCAGATGTAAGAGAAGAATCATCTCTCTCATCTTCTTGTTCATGTGTGCTTGCATTTTTAACCCTATATCCAATGTGTATGTGCACACGTGTGTACACGCATATATGTACATGAGCATGCTCTTGCTCAGGAATTATTTAAGACCACTTGTTCATTTTGTGAAGCGTATTTTAATGAAAACAACATGATTAAGACAAGGGTTTTCTTAAGTAAGTCTACCTATAGTTTGTTACCCAGTAGTGTGTACAAGGTGTGAGAAGGAGTTGGGGAGAGGGAGTGATGTTTCTGTGGGCTGCTGGAATTGTGTTTCCCATGCTGCCTATCTGAATTGTAACCTAATGAGTGAGGCAGGAATGGATGTAGCCGAACATTAAATAGAACAACTATTAGTAAAGTCAAGTCTCTTTCTTGTTTTTAGATAGAAATTACATACTAGTGAGTTCTAAAATTTTTTTCCTCACAGCCCAGTGGATTGCTTTCCTACTGTTCCCCTTGGAGTCTAAAGATGATTTTTAAGATGAATTCCTCAGACTTGTATTCACAGCCTTCCCCAAAGTGCTTCCCACTCACATCTCCACATTAATTCTTCTTTTCTCCTTCATAAACCTCCAGAATGCTCTAACTCACCTTCTTATTTTTCTAAGACATAAGGCATAATAGCACAGTGCTTCTCCAACTTTCAGGTACACACAATTCATCTGAGGATCTGGTTAAAATGCAGATTCAGAATCAGTATATGTGGGGTAGGGCCAGAGATTCTGCATCTCTAGTAGGCTCCCACATGATATTGATGCTTCTAGTCCAAGGATGACTTTGAATAAAAAGGAAATGAAGAAGAAAATCCTGTCAGAAACATATTTTACTAACTCCTTGATACTGGGAAAGTCACACCTTGAGCATCAGCGTTTTGATATCTATTCTACAGTGTCCATTCATTCATTCAAGAAATATTTCTTGAGTACCTACTGTGTACCAGGCTTCATGCCAGTTGCTGAAAAGTATGGGGTTTCAGATATCAAAGAATTGAGTCTAGTGGACTGTTGGGTGAATTAAAAGACTTATCCTTAAATGGAAGCACATATCAATATATTTATATGCATGTATGCATTTAAGTAGTAGGGATATACACATATATGTGTGCATTTAAGTAACATGCACAAACACATATGTTGCCACCTGAAGCATTTGATTCATATTTGCTCTCCAGCCTGCAATAGCCTCCCCCTCATTTGTTTACTTGTCTAATCCTACCCTGGATTTTTGCACCTAGCTTTTCCCTATTTCTCTGAACTGAGAAAACACTTTCTTAATTTGTGCCCACTGTTTTGTGCATCATTATTCTGGCATATAGAAAATGCTAAAAATGCTATTATTTCTGATTTTAGTAATAATGTTTTATTTTTAATCTATTAGAAAAGAGATTATGACTTGTACTTTTGAAATGCAGTTCATCACATTAAGAAGAAGCTCATTCAATTTTTATTTACAATAACTATCTTTTAGTTCTTAATTATTAAATAAGGAAATATCTAACATTAATTCTTAGATATTTTCTGGTTGCTTTTTTTCTCATTCATAAGCTTTCAGTTAAATGATATTTTGCTCACAAGTTAGAGTATTTATATGATAATATTAGAAGAACTGAAAACTATAAAAATGACAAATATTCAAGAAACTATAATAAAAGAGGCTTTAAAGAAGACATTGTTTTGACACTTATTTATTCCATTCATTGTTCTATCATTGTTCCTTCAAGATAAAGACCACATTTTATACTCTGAATAATTCAGATTACTCATCTTACTCTGCCATGCAACAATCACAAAATAGATGTTGAAAAAATAAATATTAGCTAGGTGCAGTGGCTCATGCCTGTAATCCCAGCATTTTGGGAGCCTGAGGTAGACAGATCACTTGAGCCCATGAGTTTAAGACCAGCCCTGGGTGACATGGTGAAACCCTGTCTCTACAAAAAATATAAAATTTAGCCCAGCCTGGTGGTGCATGCCTGTAGTCCCAGCTACTCTGGAGGCTGAGATAGGAGGATGGCTTGATCCTGAAAGGTCAAGCCTTCAGTGAGCTAAGATTGTGCCACTGCACTTTAGCCTGTGTGACAGAGTGAGATTCACTCTAAAAGAAAAAAAAAAAGAATAAATAACTAAATAAGTAAATGTCCACAAACTTGCATTAGACTAATATAATGATTAAAACTCATGTGTTCTCTCTTCCTTTATTTATTTGCCACATAAGAATATTGTACTATCACTATAATAGCACATCCAAGAAGTTATACATATTCTTAATCTGTGCATCTGCAAGGTGTCCTTCACCAGTCTTCTCTGGATACTGTGGGAATGGAAGCCATGAGAGGGTTCTTCCCTCATGACATACATTTTTGGTATTAAAGATCACCTGAAAATTCCACAGATGCTGGTCTATATCTTTTTTTGTTTTGTTTTGGTTCAGAAACACAACAGATATCTTGTTTATTTTTGGTTAGAATTAGTGAGTGTATGATTCTCTTATTCTCTTAAAAATGTTGATACTTTAAAAATTGGTGATACTTGCACATTGTGAAACATAAGTTATCTAGAAGGCTCTACAGTGAAATATATTTTGCAGTGCATCCTGACTTCTGTCAACCAAAATTCATAGCCCAAGAGAGTCCTTGCTGTCAGTTCTTATGTATTCTATATCAATTTGCTACTGATACTTAGCAAACCAATCCAAACTCAGTGACTTAAAACAGAAAATATTTATTTTGTTATGAGCCAGCTGAGCAGTATTCTGGTCTCAGCTGGCCTCTTTCATGTGTCTGGTTTTTGAGATGGGCTAGGCTATGCTTATCTGTGATGTTTTTGACTGGGATAGATAAGATGACTAGGATTTCCAGTGTGGACTCACCTCCTTCAGCAGGCAAAGTCAGGCTTGTTCTTCTGGTGGCAAAGGCAAAGATCCAAGAGAAGGGGAGCAGAAGCACACAGGAAACCTCATGAGGCCTCATTTTTGCACTGGCAAACTGCTACTTATGCTTCATTCCAATAGCTAAGGCCAGCCCAGATTCAAGGGGTAAGAAAATAGATTCTACCTTTCAATAGGAGAAGCTGCAAAATCACCTTGCAAAGGGGGACAGATACAGGCAAGGCTAAAGGATATTTTACTCTCTCTCTCTCTCTCTCTCTCTCTCTCTCTCTGTGTGTATATATATGTGTGTGTGTATGTGTGTGTGTGTGTGTGTGTGTGTGTGTGTATCCATATATATAAAATATATAATCATTTTTCCCTCCTAGGCCTCCAGGCCTGTGATGGGAGGGACTGCTACAAAGGTCACATTTGTCTTGCAGGCATTTTCCCCATTGTCTTGGCTATTAACATTTGGCTCTTTACTTATGCAAATTTCTGAAGCTTGCTTGCATTCCTTCCCAGAAAATGGGTTTTTCTTTTCTACCACATGGCTGGGCTACAAATTTTCCAAACTTTTATGCTCTGCTTTCCTTTTAAATTTAAGTTCCAATTTCAGATGATATCTTTGAGAAATGCATATGAGCATATGTTAGAAGCACCCAGGTTGCATCGTATATGCTTTGCTTCTTAGAAATTTCTTCCACTAGATGCCCTAAATCGTCTCTCTCAAGTTCTAAGTTCCACAGATCTCTAGGGCAGGGGTGCAATGCCACTGGTTTCTTTTCTAAAACGTGACAAGGATAACGTTTACTTTAGTTCCCCATAAGTTACTCATTTCCCTTTGAGACTATCTCAGCCTGGACTTTTCTGTATATGTCACTATCAATATTTTGATCAAAACTGTTCAACAAGTCTCTAGGAAGTTTTAAACCTTCCCTCATCTTCCCGTCTGCTTCTGAGCCCTCAAAACTGTTCCAACCTCTGCTTATTGCCCCATTCCAAAGCTGCTCCCAATATTTTCAGGTATCTTTATAGCATTGCCCTACTTTCCTAGTGCCAATTCTGTATTGTCCATTATCTCACTGCTATAAAGATCTACCTGAAACTGGGTAATTTCTGAAGAAAAGAGGTTTACTTAACTCCCAGTTCCACAGGCTGTACAGGAAGCATAACTGGGGGAGTCCTCAGGAAACTTACAATCATGGTTGAAGGGTAAAGGAGAAGCAAGCACCTTCTTCACATGGCAGAGAATGAGGAAAAGAGACAGTTAAGGGGGCAGTGCTACATATTTTTAAACAACCAGAGCTTATGAGAAGTCACTTACCATCATGAGAAAATCCACCCTCATGATCTAAACAACCTCCTACCAGGCCCCTTCTTCAACATTGGGAATTAGAATTTGACATGAGATTTGGGTGGGGACATAGAACTGAGTGATATCTATCTACCTCTATCTATCTATCTGTCTATCTATCTATCTATCTATCTACTTACCTACCTACCTTTCTATCTATCCATTCATTTGTATATGAAGTTTTTCCTTTCCTTTGTCTTTTTTTGTTTTAAATGTTAATTAACTAACATGTATTGACCGCTGGTGCAAGGCCGTATTTTAGATACTTTTTGTGTACTAGTTCATTTAAAACTCTCCCAAACACCAGATAGATAAATTCTTATTCCTATTTCACAAATGAGGATACAGAGACATGAAATAACTTGTCCTAGGTCACAGTCAGTTGAAATTGGAACCAGAATTGGTTCAATCACACTCACTTCAGAACCTAGATTCTTACTGCTGTGGCAAACTGCCTTTTGTGGACTTGTTAATCTACACATTATTCTGTACCTCACTTAATCATATAGAAAAATTTTTTGAGATTGTTGTGTGTAAGTACATATAGGGTTTTTTCATTATTTTCAATGAATATAAATACTTGGTTGAATTAATGTGTGTATATATATATATTATTTAACTAGTCCCTTATTGATGGACCTTCAGGTTATCTCAAAATTATGTCTCAAAATATATGCAATTTTGATTGCATTCATGATAACTCACAAACAATATCACATTCAATATTCCATTATGTTGACTTATTAAATAAGACCAGAGAGTCAGTTTTACTGCCGAAGACACACTACCACAAACATTTAAATCCTGTATAATAGCATTGAAATTTAAAAGCAGAAACTGCTATGACAAAAATAATTAACAGAAATATAATGACATTAGAAGATCTTACACAACCTTCTCAGTTACTTTCAGATAAAACGTTGAAGGAATAACTAGGACATGGATAATCTGAATGGTAATTAATATGGTTTGGATGTTAGTGTCTTCCAAATCTCATGTTGAAATGACCTCCAGTATTGGAGGTGGGGCCTGGTGAGAGGTATTGGATTATGGGGGCGGATCCCTTATGAATGGCTTTGTGCCATCATCTTGGTGATGAATGAGTTCTCACTTGGTGATTTTATGTGAGATCCAGTTGTTTGAAAGAATGTGGCACCTCCCCACTCTCTCTCTAACTCCCACTCTTGCCCTGTGACATGCTGGCCGCTCGTTGCCTTCTACTATGATTGTAAGCTTCCCCGAGGTCCTTTCTAGAAGCTGAGCAGATGCTTGTACAGCCTGCAGACTGTGAGCCAATTAAACCTCTTCTCTTTATAAATTACCCACTCTCAGCTATTCCTTTATAGCCATGGAAATGGACTGACAAAATGACGAACCGTGTTTTAACAGATAATCATTAAACTTTATACTACAGAAACAGCAAATGCACTTTATGCAAGTATCTCCTTGACCAGATACTAGACAATATTCTGAAGTACATTCTATTAAAATTGAAAATTGATACTGAAAGTATAAAGAGAGAAAAGCTGAATCATTTGGAAAACATTATTCTAAAAAATTCTTAAATACAGGAAAAACTCAAAGTTTCTTAAATATAGAGTATTTGGAAAAATAACTATGAGATCTAGAGAAGCTGTACTTGAAGGAAAATTCACAGTATTTTAGAAAAGACAAATTATACAATATTATTCAACTCAAGAAATTATGAAAGAAAAATATACCTATGCAAAGCAGTTAGAAGAATTAATGAGCATAAAAGCATAAATAAATGAATTAATAAATAAAAAACACTAGCATCGAGAAACAAATGTAAGTATTGGCTGTTTGAATAAAATGGTTCTTTAAGAAACCATAAAGAAGGGAAATAGAAAAATAAGCAGCGATGTAAAGGGAGTCTGATCAACTGAAAAGAGAGAAAATAAAAATGGAAAAAATAGGCATTATAAATTAGAAAAAACTGCAGATATCAGGATTCAATAAATTTAAACAGATTTTTTATTACATTTGTGATAATATTTCAAGACTTTGATGAATTGGATGAATATCTAGAAAAAGAAAAATAACAAAAATTAATAATACCATGACAGAAATTATCAGTGGTCCAGAAGATTCTCTTTTAAATTGTGCCTTAGTGTCCATATAGTTTCAACGTGAAGGCTTTTAAATCTTTATGGAACAAATTGTTCTTACACCATTGTATGTAAGACTGTAAAAATTTAACCTTTTCACAATTCCATGAAACCGACATTAAGGCACATTGTATAGTGTATAATAGACATATTTAATGTGTTATTATTTCAATATTTCTTTAAAATCTTCTGTTAAATTAATAATGCACTTTATAATACATAAAGTCATAGATGTTAAATATGTTATTCAATAGAGATTAATGTCAGAAAATAATTCTGTTCCCTTCCCCCATGACATGCACACTGAATGTCTGTGGCCTACAAACTTGTCTGCACAAAAGAAAGTTAAGAATAGGTGTTTTACAAATGCATAAATTTCTCCCAATAGACCAGAAATCTCCTTAGGTCATGGATTATGCCTTTTGCTTCTATTTTGCTCACCATTGTGTAAAAAAATAAAATTTGGACAAATAGAAGATGATGATACATGCTTTTTAACATTTTTACAGACTGAGTGGGTATGAAGTGCAATTTTGTTACATGGATATATTGGTGATGGTGACGTCTAGGTGTTTAGTCTTACCATCAGCTGAATAGTGTACATTGCACCCAATAGGTAATTGTTCATCCCTCACCCCCATCATCCTCCCCGCTTTTGGACTCTCCAATGGCTGTGATTCCACTGTCTATATCCATGTGTAAGCATTATTTAGCTCCTACTTAAAGTGAGAATAAGTGTTATTTGACCTTGTTTCTGACTTATTTCACTTTGATACGCATGCTTTTGAGAGAATGAACAACAGTGGCAGTATAACATAGTGAGTAAGAGCACAGGATTTTTAGTCCTCAAAGCTGAGTTTTGAATTCTAGCCCTGCCACTATCTGCGGGACCTTGGACAAATTACATAGCTTATCCTAAGCTTTAGTTATTCATCTTTAAACGTGTGTGATAATAACCTAGCGGGAAGGTATTAAACATAAGGATTGAAATATATGACTATACATAGAAAGCATTTGGTACAGTGGTGAGCTATAGTAAGAAATCCTTAAATGAGGATGATGATGAACTGCCTTTACCATTTCAAATGTGCATCTCCCTAGATGGGAATCTCCATGTGGGAGGAAGGGTCTATTTGTCTGGGTTGTTTTATCTAAGTTGTACTTACAGCAGTGGTTGGACTACAGCAGGCATTAAATAAATATCTGATGAATGAATGAATCAATAAATTCCAGTGTTCACCAAGCATAATTTGCTTAGTGTACCTTAAAATAACTCATGGTACAAAGTTTTCATTATTGCAACACTGAGCAACATTTTATTTCTTCTATAGTTAGTAAAAGATTGGTTTTAAGGATTTGATGATTTCATATTTATCTTTTATTGTGCCATACCTTTAGTTCTCCTGGCAGTTTTTCTTATTTTGTGTCATAAAGAAATTGTGTGTTGGAGAAATTTTTCTATCAATATTTTGTAGTAATAAAGAAGCTGAATGAAATACACTGGAGACGGACAGAAAAAAATATACAGCCTAGCCGGGCGCGGTGGCTCACGCCTGTAATCCCAGCACTTTGGGAGGCCGAGGCGGGCGGATCACGAGGTCAAGAGATCGAGACCGTCCTGGTCAACATGGTGAAACCCCGTCTCTACTAAAAATACAAAAAAATTAGCTGGGCGTGGTGGCGCGCGCCTGTAGTCCCAGCTACTCGGGAGGCTGAGGCAGGAGAATGCTTGAACCCGGGCGGCGGAGGTTGCAGTGAGCCAAGGTCGCGCCACTGCACTCCAGCCTGGCGCCTGGTGACTGAGTGAGACTTTGTCTCAAAAAAAAAAAAAAAAAATATACAGCCTAGCATCTGAGTTGTATGATTAATTTTTTTAAACGCAAATTTATTCATTTATTGTGTGCCTACACTCCATCTTCCATCACTCCATTCTAATAATGAGTTTCAAAGATGAAAATAATTATTTCACCAAAAAGATAATTTAGTATTTAGTGCAGGTCCTATATGAGTTTTATAAAGGCGTGAGTCATCATTCGCTTGAAATTGTCATCAAATTTCTTCCATTTAATGGTCGTTTAAGAAACTACTCCACCCCCCTCCCCTCCATTCATTCAGGATGAATGTGAATGTGCACATCCAGGGAGAGCAACAATCAGTTTAGCAGTTAATGCTCATTGTTTCCATTTCAGAGTGTTTACATTTTCCTTCCGCTTCTCCTAATGCGGCATTGTGAGATTTACTAAAGAAGTCACCACTCTCTCAGCATTGTGGCATATGTGAGCATTTCTTTGCTTATTCTTTGTGGAGGCATTTAGTTAAAATTTAGCAGAGAAACAACAACTCAAAATATCTTTCCCCACCCCAGTGAACACAAAAAATTAATCATCTCAGAGAGTCCATATTAAACCTGAGACAGTGCACAATGCAAATATGGCACAAAGTCTGTCCTTACCTTTATCTGCAAATGTGTACAGATATGCTTCACATAAATTAATCCTCCATTTCATTATAAGGAAGGAATTACGTCTGCGGTCAAAGGGTGATGGTGGTGGGGAGCATTAATCTGATTTAGCGCAGCATGTGAAAAATTAATTGAAAGTCAGAACTCCATAGTGTTTATTATAAAGTAATTTCACACCAGCTTAGGATTAGCATGGTAACGGGTGACAATAGGTCATCACTATGTTAATTGAAAGACAGCATGCTTTGTAAAGAAAGAGACAGAAAAAGAAGGAGGGAGGGAGAAAGAGAGAGAGAAATTGATTTAGAGACACATTATGTAATATAGGAATTGATGTTGGTTTGCGACAAAGGGTATAGAAAGGACAGGACCCATTGAAAAAGATAGCCTCTTGCAAAATCAAGTGTCTCTCCTTGGGGTAGTCTAAGCAAATAGCGTTTCTGGTGACATGAAGCTCTGAAATGCTCTGAGACTCCTATAGCTAGAAATGTTTCTTACTTTCTGCAGCTTTCAAAGCTGGCTGTCTTATAACTGAAGATGCCGACATGTTCTATGTTGGTTATGCTGGGGTCAGCAGAGGAGAGAAAAGGCCCAGACTCTTGGCCAATTGCTTTAAGTTCTCCTTATCTTTTGTTCTCTGAGGATACGGCTTGGCTCTCAGAGAATCTGAAATCTCACCTCCTGCACTAGCAGGATTAGTGCAGGATTAGTGCAGTCAGCATTAGTGGTAAAGTCAGGGTGTCTCTCATTCACCAGCCTCAGGGTCAATAAAGCCAATGCCAGTGGACACGTAACAGAAAATAACGTGTCATTTTGGCATCATGCTGAATGCATGGCCACATTAGGCTTGCCATTTCAACTGAGTGCAGAGTCTATTGAGCACCACTCTCTGCAGCAACTGGTGCCCACCACACTCTGGCATCCCTCCTGCGGACTGTCAGATGGAGTGTACAGTACAGGATCGCAGCCTACATTTCAGCAACTGAAACAGAAGAGAGTGTTTCCTGTTGTATTTGCATAATGGGGGGAGGTTAAAGAAGTTCCATGACTAGCAGATCATACCACTGGCACAGGTCACACAAGACGAATTGCGAGCGAGAACTCTGTGTTATTAACTGCAGTGATTGTTGGGGTCTGGGCTAGTGGCTCATTAAGGATTTAAATATGCATTTTCATAAGAGTAATGGAGCAACTGAAAAAGTAGGATGGTGTAATATGTATATAAGCAACCTGGGAACTGACTCAAGGAAACCAAATTCACAGAAACGGATGGCAGAGAAATTGTAGCTGGGAAGTGTGGGTGAGTAGTGTGCTTGGAAGTCTTGCATATGGGTAAGAAGGGGTGGTGGTTGGAGCAAGAGAAAATCAGTCTCTTTTATTTATAAAGAGAAGAAATTGTCTTTTAAGATTCTGAAATTCTCTGTGGTATGAGCTGATGAGCGTGACCTTTTGGCCTACCCTTTCTTGTGGAAAGTTTGTAACCTGGGCTGACACAAGCTGTTGTAATATGTTAATTTTGACCTACCTCTGTCACAAATACTAACCTTGATCTCTAAGACATTTTCACTAAGAAATAAAGTCTTTACAGATATAGCTTTCAGAACTAAGTATCTCAACGACCTTTCTAATGAAGGTCAAAATTTAAAAAAGAAAAACCCGAAAGAGAACCAGGAAAGAAACAGTGGTGAGGGGGAAATGGGAATGCCACAGAGGCTGTTAACTGTGAGGTTAGCATTCCAGGCACAGTCCTTTCTTCTTCATCCTTTCAGGAAGCTTTGTTTTTTAGAAGATTGTGGGAAGAGGTCAGCTGGAAGTTATCTGGAAAAAATTGAGTGGAGATGCATTCAGAGAGAGAATGGGATGAGTTTGGAAACTCCCCTCAAGAAGCCAGGTGTAATTGTCAAAGACAGAAGAAAATGGGGAAAGCAGACCCACCCAGCAGAACACGTTCTATGACACTGGGTCAACATTCATTTATTTGAGGGCTGACCACCACGGGTCAGAAGCTTCAATGGCTACAAAAGTCAACCACATATTAGAAATGAGTGAAACAGAGAAGCAGGTGCTCCTGAGGGTTGTAGTGAACTGGGAAAACAAGTAGTGGCTACTCATCCCAGGTTGATTATTGCTGCATAGAGATATGGGCCAACTGTGTCTGTATCTTTTAACTTTTAAAGAGGGGGACAGAAAAAAATATTTTAATATGAAATCTCCTGGCCAGGCAGTGACTCACGCCTGTAATTCCAGCATTTGGGCAGGCCGAGGCAGGTGGATTGCTTGAGGCCAGGAGTTTGAGACCAGCCTAGCTAACATGATAAAACCCCAATCTCTACTAAAAATGGCAAAAAAAAAAAGGAAAAGAAAGAAAATTAGTTGGGCATGGTCACACATACTCATAATCCCAGCTACTTGCAAGGCTGAGGCATGAGAATCGTTTGAACCCAGGAGATGGAGGTTGTAGTGAGCTGAGATTGTGCCACTCCAGCCAGGGTGACAGAGACCCTGTCTCAAAAAAACCAAAAAATTCCCAGTTTCTAAGTGTGGAAAGCTAACGTAAATGTTTGAATTACTGTGTGGACCTAACAAATCTGACTATGAGCATGACACAGTCATACATATGTTCATTGTTTCTCACTGTGCTTTATGACATGGGCTGCTGGCCTCCGGTTCTCTGAAATCTATCTGCTGCAGAGAGGCAACTTTTCTGCATATTCACAGATTTAGTGTTTGCTCTTAGTATATTTTGTAATTTAGAAGTTAAATAAGATTTTCCCTTTCTTATTAGTGACTCTCACTTCTCTGGTAAAGAAAAAAAAGTCAAAACATATGAAATGTGGGTTCTATGCCCTACATGACTGAAAAGTGTTGAATGAGAAAGCATTTCTTGAAACGTCAATGTAATACATTTTTCTTTTTGCTTAAAGAAAATATGTTTTTGTTCTAGAGAAGGAATTCTTAACAATAGATTCACTCATGAGCTTCAGTTGGTATCCAAGCATGCTGAAACTGTACACAAAAATTTGCATGTAAATGGGTTCTCTACAATTCCATTTTGGAGGGAGTCTGTAGCTTTCATTGGCTCCAAAAGTGAATTCATATCTCTGTCCATATATTCGTATCCATTGTTCTAGGTCTTAATGATAGTCTTTACCTTTTTTTCAGAAAAAATGTGTATTTTATTTGTTTTAACTGTACCGCTTGAGGGCCTTAGTTAGAAAAAAAAAATAACAAGGAGCTCATTCATCACACCTATGGCGTAAAATCTAGAATCATACATTTGATCAATGTGCCAGGTTATCAAGACTATCATTAGCTATTTCTGAACAGATCAAATTAGTTTTCTAGAAATTTAAATAGATGTGCATGAAATTTGATAGAACTGATACTTTCCTAGACTTTACATTTTTTAGGTCGCGAACTAGGTAGATGCCTGTCATTCTTTTTAACTGCCCAGCATCCAAACCACCTTATCAGATTTTTAGAATTCATGGAATCAATTCAAAAAGTTAATAAATATTTCTGGTGAGAATGTATAGAATGGGAGGGAAATAGGAATCAGAAACCCAACTTTGAATCAGCTCAATGCATGATTGAATTGTGATATTCCCTCAAAATAACTTTCTTCAAGAAGCAAAAGTAAATGCTCTCTGGAGAATTATAACATCATCCAGAGCATCAAGTTCTTTCAATATTTTCTTATACAAAAGTCTAGTACTCAGAGTAAAAAATAACAAGGTAGAGAAAATAAAAATTGACCCAGAACCGAGAAGAATAAAATGGAAACAGGTCCACAGTTAATACAACTATTGGAGTACATTCATGCACCTCATAACAATGGTTCAGTCAACAGTGGACAGCGTATATGATGGTCCCATAGGATTAAAATGGAGCTGAAAAATTTCTCTTACCTAGTGATGTTGTGGCCATGATAATGTTGTAGCATCATGGTGCAATTTTAAAAATAAATTCAGTGTATCCTAAATGGGCAATGTTTATAAAAACTACAGTAGTATACAGTCATGTTCTATACCTTCACATTTACTGGCCACTGACTCCTTGACTCACCTAGAGTAATTTTCAGTCCTGCAAGCTCCATTCATGGTAAATGTCCTATACAGGTATACTATTTTTTTTTTTTTTACATATTTTGTGCTGCATTTTTACTGTAACTTTTCTATGTTTATGCAAAAATACTTACCATTGTGCTATAATTGCCTACAATAACCAGTGCAGTCACATGCTATATAGGTTTGTAGCTTAGGTGAAATAAACTATGCTATGTAGCTTGGGTGTGTAGTAGACTATACCTTCTAGGTTTGTGTACGTATACTCCATGAGGTTTATGTGACAAAATCACCCAGTGCCACATTTCTCAAAACGTATCCCTGTGCAGTTAGACTTAAAGTGAGTGTGATTAATGTATATTGCTGTAATTACATGATAAGATATTCAGAAGAGAGTATAAATACACTCCTTAGACTCAAATGGAAATTCTAGAACTGACAAATACCTAAAATTAAGAGATTTATGGGTGTATTTAACTACAAGTTAGATTTAGTTGGAGAAAGAATTGTTGAACTGAAATACAGGTCAAAAGAAAATATCCTGTCAAAAGCACAGAAAGACAATAGATTACAAATGTCAGGGAAGAGCATTAGAGGCATATGGAATGCCAAGAAGTCTAACATGTATGTAATTGGAATTACAGAAGAAAGGGAGGAAGGGAAGAGAGACAGAAGCAGAGAGAGAGAGAGAGAGAGAGAGAGAGAGAGAGAGAAATATTTAATATTTAAAGGAATAATGTCAGAAAAAATTCCAAATGAATGAAAAACATAAAGCAGCAGGTTCAAGAGGTGATATGATTTTCACACAGAATAAGTACAGAGAAACCACATAGAGAAACATGATAATAATACTGCCAAATACAAAAGATTAAGAGAAAAATGTTAACAATGTTTAAGGAAGTCAGAAAATGTTATAATACCTTTAAAGAAGCAAAAATAAGGCTGAGAGATGACTCAATCAACAGAAATGATGCAAACAATGAATATTATCTTCCAAGTGCCAAAGATTTCTATGTTTGCAAAAGCAGCATTTAAAAAGGGCAGAGCAGATATGAACCTCTGCTTCCAGGCAATATGGAGTAACAGGAACCGAATTGACTCTCTTACCTAAAGCAAACACAAAATAGGAAAAAATAAAGGAAACAAAAGTTTTGAAGACAGTGGCCATTGAGGCAATCAAAATGATGTCTGAGAGTTTTGAAGCAAATAAGGTAAGCATTGCAGTTACCACAAATTAATGCCTGAAAGACTTTCCAGCCCTCGAGGCAGAAAGGGGAGATCCTGAAAACTTAATGATAAAAAATCAAACTATCCAGTAAATAATGGGCAAAATATTTGAAAAGATTCTTCACCAAAGAAGATAAATGAACTACAAATAAGTACATAAAAGCAGAGGTCCCCAACAGGCTGGTCCGTGGCCTGTTAGGAATGGGGTCACACAGCAGGAGGTGAGTGGTGGGCAAGTAAGTGAAGCCTCATCTGTATTTACAGCCACTCTCCATCACCTGCATTAGAGCTCCACCTCCTGTCAGACCAGCAGTGGCATTAGATTCTCACAGGACCACGAATCCTATTGTGAACTGCATTTGTGAGGGATGTGGGTTATACACTTCTTATGAGAATCTAATGCCTGATGATCTGTCAGTATCTCCCATCACTCCCAGATGGACTGTCTAGCTGCAGGAAAACAAGCTCAGGGCTCCCACTGAATCTCTGTTATGGTGAGTTGTATAATTGTTTCTTTATATATTACAGTATAATAATAAGTGCACAATAAATGTAATGGGTTTGAATCATCCTGAAAGCATCTCCATCCTGCTCTGTACTCCCCACACCCCTGCCACCAATCCATGGAAAAATTGCCTTCCACGAAACTGATTCCTGGTGCTAAAAGGTTAGGGGCCACTGCATAAAAAGGTACTCAGTATGATTAATTATTGGGGAAATAATCATTAAAACAACATTTATGTATTTCTACAAACCTACTAGAATGGCTAAAATTAAACCAGGTGACCATGCCAAGTGTGGGCAAAGACATGGAGGGATTGGAACTGTCATACACTGCTGGTGGAAAGTAAAATGATGTAACCAGTGTGGAAAAGTTGGATGTTTCTTAAACAGTTAACATATACCTCCCATATGAATCAACCATTTGATCCTGGATAATTACATAAGAAAAGTGAAAGCATGTGCTCATATAAAGATGTAAACACAAATGTTCAGAGCAGTTCACTTTGTATTAGCTCTAAACTATAAACAACTCAAGTGTCTGTCAAAAAGTAAGTGGATACTTTGTACATCCATGCAATGGAATATTATACAGCAACGCAAATTAGTAAACTATAGCAAAATGGATGGTCTTAAAGTAATTATATTGAGTGAGAGGCCAGACCAAAACAAAATTACTTAACTATATAGGTACATGCACATAAAATTTTAGAAAATGTAAACTATTGTGACAGAGATAGATTAATTGTCGCTTGGGAGCTGCAGGAGAGAGAGATTACAATGAGGCTCAAGAAAACTTGAGATTGATAGATTCACTCTCTTGATTATGGTATAGTTTCACACGTGTATTATATAAGTCAAAACTTACCAAATTGCACAGTATAAACTGAACATGTTCAGCTTTTTTGTCAACTATGTCTTAAGCTGTTACAAAATGAAGCCAAAATAAAGACATTAAAATAATAATAATGAGATAATTCTTTATCAGCATACTTGAACTAAAGAAAACACAAAAGGAAAAGGAACATTATTTTAGAATGGAACAGAGAGATGTAAGAAAGAAGAATGAAGAGCATAAATACATGGATAAATCTAAAAGAGTAATGATTAATTAAAACAATAAAATAATATCTTTGGCCATTTAAGATATCTGTCACAATACAGATAAATAATAACTCAAAGATAGGAGAGAGTAAATGAACATAAAATGTTCTAAGTTCCTTTCATTTTTGGGAAGTGGTAAATTATAGTATAGTCAAATAAGCTAGTGATGCATATTATAGCCTTTAAGGCAATATGGAATAAAATAGTAAATATAATAGAAGAAAAAATAAATTATTTCAATGAAAGCAAGAAGGAGTGAAAATGGGACACAGAACAGATGCAACAAGCAGAAAACAAGTATTAAAATTGTATACTGAAAACCAGATATATCATTAATACTTCATTTAAAAATCAAAGATAAAACTGGATCAAATAGGCTATATAGAGCAACAACATCTAGCTACATTGAGTTTATGTAAACACTGAAAGTAAAGAGATGGAAAAAAATATACCTCTTATCCACTAACTGAAGAAGGCTTGTATTATAATAATATACAGTAAAGTAAACACCTAGGTTAGAAATACTGTAGATAAGAAGAACATAAAGGTGTCACTCCACCTAAAACACAGAAGAATTCTACATTAGTATGGATTCAGTAATTTAGCTTCAAGATATGTGAAACAAAAACTGATGGAAGTAAAAGTAGAAAAAGTAACAATCTTGGAAAATTTAACACACTTCTTTCAATAATTGATAGTACAAGAACACTAATGGTTAATAAGTATATAATAAATTTGAGCATATATTTAACAAATGTGAGCTAATTGACATACATAGAAAAATTATAAATTGTACCCAACAACTTGTTTTCAATGAACAGGGGGAAATATTAAAAACTGATCACATGCTGGGCCACAAAGCAAGTTTCAAAAACTTCTAGATGATTAGAATAATGAAGAGTATGTTTTTTGGAAATGGTGGAATTAGATTACAAATCAACAACAATAAGAAAGATAGAAAAATCCTTTATATTTGAAAATTGGGTAACATACTTCTAACAGATCGATAAAGAAGAAATTACAGTAGAAATTAGAAAACACTTTGACTAAATAACGATGAAAATAGGTATTTTAAAAATTGTGAAACACACCTCCCTAAAGTTATGTTTAGAAGAAAGTTTATTACACCCGTAATCCCAGCACTTTGGGAGGCCGAGGTGGGTGGATCACCTGAGGTCAGGAGTTTGAGACCAGCCTGATCAACATGGCAAAACCCTGTCTTTACTGAAAAATACAAAAATCAGCTAGGTGTGGTGGTGGGAGCCTGTAATCCCAGCTACTCAGGAGGCTGAGGCAGGAGAATCACTTGAACCCAGGAGGCGGAGGTTGAGGTGAGCTGAGATCACACCACTGCACTCCAGCCTGGGCAACAAAGTGAGACTCTATCAAAAAAAAAAAAAAAAAAAAAGAAGAAGAAGAAAGTTTATTGTTTTAAATACATATATTGTAAAAGAAGATAGGTTAAAAATAAGTGACCTAAGGCATGCATTTTCAATTGGTGTAATTTCATCCAGGGGCCAAAAATTAGTGAAAAAAATCTCATTCTTTTCATACATGAAGCACAGGCAGATGTACAGTACATAAACATATATATCCAAGTATTTAAATTTGAAAAGGAAGCCAATTAAAGAAAGCATGTCTAAAGAGTTTCTTAGGGGGCAATAATAAAAATAACTTGAGAAACACTTTTTAAAACATGCATGTTAAATTTCAAAAAGAAAAGCAAACACTTTCTTTCATTCTCTTTCTCCCTTCTTTCTCTCTTCTTTTCTTTTTCTTCTTAAAAAAATAAAAAAAGTAAAAAAAAAAAAATAATAAAAAATAAAGAAAAGCAAACACAAAGAAAAGTAGGACAGAAATAATCACAGAAAGTAGCAAAAATTAATAAAATAGAAAACCAGTGAACCAGTGGGAAAATAGAGGATTTGAAAAGCACTGCAAACCAATTAAACAGTCATCTATAGGACACTCCACCCAACAACTGAATACACATTCTTCTCAGGTGCACACAGACTATTCTTCAGGATAGACCACATACTCGGCTGTAAAGCAAATGTCAATACATTTAAAAGAGTTTAAAACATACAATATATGTTCTCCAGTCATAATGGAGTGTAATTAGAAATCAGTAACAGAAAGAAATTTGGGAAATTCACAAATATGTGGAAATTGAACAGTACACTGGGAGCAAAGTTGGAAGACTCTTATCTACTGATTTCCAAACTGAAAGTTATAATAATCAAGACAGTGTGATATTGATGTAAAGATAAACATACAGACCAATGGAGTAAAATGGAGAGTTCAGAAATAAAATGGTGTAACCACTTTAGAAAATGGTGTGTACTTCCTCAAAGGTTACACAGAAAGTTGCCATATGGTCCTTCAATTCCACTCCTAGGTATACGCTCAAGAGAATTGCAAACAGTCCACACAAGCCTGCTAGTATTGTTCATACTAACATGATCCAAAATATCCCCAAAGTGGAAACAA
Source organism: Ateles fusciceps (assembly GCA_036589455.1). Classification (NCBI taxonomy): domain Eukaryota; kingdom Metazoa; phylum Chordata; class Mammalia; order Primates; family Atelidae; genus Ateles; species Ateles fusciceps. The sequence continues at coordinate 2,970,193 of JAZHEH010001361.1, forward strand.
CTCAAATGTCCACCAACTGGTCAATGAATAAATAAAATTATAATGAATATCATAAATATCATGTCCATAACAGGCAATTAAGTACTAATATATACTATAACATGAATAGATCTTAAAGAAAATTATTCTAAGTGAAAGAAATCACACTTAAAAGACCAAATATTATATGATTTTGTTTTTATGAAATGTCTAGAATAGGCAAATTTATTTAGAAAGATTAGTTGTGTCCTAGGGCTGGGAGCATTAGGGGAAAATGGGGAATTATTTTCTTTATCTGCAGAGGTAAAAATGTTCAAGAATTAATTGTGGTGATGGTTGCACAACTCTGTGACTACACTACAGATCATTAAATTTGTGTACTTTAAATGGATCAATTGTTTGGTATGTCAATTATAGCTTCATAAAGCAGTTTCTAATTTTTAAGGTAATAGAGTTTCTGTGTAGTTGTTTTGAGGCATTTGCCCTTGATATCCAGTTGCCACTTTGCAAGGAAGTCCAAACTAGCTACTTTAAGGGGCCATATGTAGGTGTTACGACTGACAGCTGTACTAGAGGTCCCAGTGACAACATGCATGCATCAATTTCTATACTACTGAGTGCAACAGCCTTCAAATTACTTCATCCTTTGAGTCTTCCCGGTGGAACTCTATACATTGTGCAGCAGAGATGCCATCCCCCATTGTGCCCTGTCTGAATTCCTGACTCAGATAATCTGTGATCATAATAAAATGGTTGTTATATAACAAAAGAAGAAGAAGAAGGAAAAGGAAATCAATGTATATTAGAGGTTATTACTAATGTCAAACTTAGGCTATGGTGTAAATGTTTGCCACCTTCAAAACTCATGTTGAAGTTTAATTGCCATTGTAACAGTATTAAGAAGTGGGGCCTTTAAAAGATGATTAGGCATTAGACTACAACTGGTGAGAGCTGCTCTGTGGGCTGAGTCTGGCACCGCCTTGGGTGGGGAAAGGTATTTGAGGCCTTTGGGGCCCAACCTCTGCTTCAGTGTGTTCAGAAGGTGGGACATGGTGTCAAGGAAAATAATTCTGGAGCCTTAAGATTTAATGTTGTGCACCCAGTGGGTTTGGAACTTACTTGGGATAGTTACTCTCCCCAAAGCTTTTTTTTTTTTGCTTAGGTATCTATATTGGAATGGGAATGTCTATGCTAGACTTGTTCCACTATTGTGCTTTAGAAGTAGGTAACTTATTTTCCAACCTCACAGCTGCAGGGAAATTTGCCTGAGGATGAATTGTACCCTGATTCTCATGCATATCTGATTTATATGAGACTCTGGACTTTGAACTTATGAGTTGGTGTTGCAACGACTTAAGATTTTTCAACCTTGGGATGGAATAAATGTATTTTGTATGTGAGAAGGATGTGAGTTTTGGGGGTCAGGGGTGAAATGCCATGGTTGGAATGTTTGTTTCCTGCAAAACTCATGTTGAAATTTAATTGCCATTGTAACAGTATTAAAAGATGGAAGCTTTAAAAGCTGATTAGGCCATAGCTTCACACAGGGGCTTTCGGGCATAGACATTTTCTCCTCTTCTCTGCCATGTGATGACACAGCAAGAAGGACCATGTCAGATGCCTGCACCTTGATATTGGATTTCCCAGCCTCCAGAACTGTGAACCAATAAATTTCTGCTTATTAGAAATTACCTAGTCTGTGGAATTCTGTTATAGCAGCACAAAATAGATACTTGGTTTCTTGAAAAGAATGATAAAATTGATAAATCCATGTCAAGACTGATAAAAAACAAAATTAAGGAAAGCCCAGTTGTCAATATCAGAAACATGAAAGGGGATGTTGCTACAGATCTTATGGACATTAAAAAGATAATAAGATGTTATGAAGTCATTTTAACAATGCACTTGAAAATTTAAATGAAGTAGACAAATTCCTAGAAAAACCGTTAACACCTACTCAAGAGAAATAATATTAAATTTATCAAAGTAATTAAATTCATAAATGAAAGTCTTCCTACAATGAAAACTCCAAAGCCGAATGTATTCATGGTTGAATTGTGTGAGACATTTGAGAAATAAATAATGTTAGTTTTAGACAAAAATTTTCCAGAGAATAGAAAAAGTGGTAACATTTCTCAACTCATTTTATGAAAGCAGTTGACTTTCATACCAAATCCTGTCAAGAACATTACAAGAAGTGACAATTACAGAACAATCTTTTAAAATAAATATAGATGTAACATTTCTAGTAAGATACTACAGAACCAAAACCAGAAATACATAAATATGATAATACCCAAGACCAAGCTGGTATTATTTCAGGACTGCAAGTTTCATTTGACATTTGAAAGTCACTTAATGTAATATGCTAACAGAAAAATGAGAAAGATGATCTGATCATTTCCATATATGCAGAAAAAAACATTTGATGAAATAGAATGTCTGTTTATAATTTCAAACTCTTAGTAAAATACAAAAAAAAAATGAAGTCTCCTAATGTGATAAAGGTTACCTACAAAAACAAACCTATAGCAAACATATTGGTTAGTGAGAAATTAAATGCTTTCCCTTTAGGCTGGGAACAAAATGATACGACTACTATTACTTCTGTTCAACATCGTACCAGTAGTTTTATCTGGTGCAAAAAGCAGGAAAATAATACAAGAGATAGGAAATAGAAAGTAAGAAATTAAGCTGGCATTATTTGCAAGCATGATTATGTACATAAAAAATCCAAAAGAATCTATGATTAAACTATAATACTTAACAAATACATTTATGAAGGTCACTGGATATAAGGTCAATATAGAAAAATAAATTAGTTTTGCCATTACCACCAAAATGCCATTCAAAGGATAAATTTAAAGAATGAGATCTTATAAAAAGGCACTAAAAATATGAAATATTTCAGAATAAATCCAATAAAATCTTTTGAAAATACCTACATATATCATGAACTTCCCAATTCATGTTTATGAATTGGAGAGTTTGATATTATAAAGATATCTTATTATATTAAAGGATTATATAATGATATAATTATTATATATTATATAAATATTAATACATTATATCATATTAAATCCTGCTTGATTTTTTTCTTTTGGTGGAACTTGACAAGCTGATTATAACATCTTCATGAAAATGAAAATGGGCAAATTAAGCTATAGGTACCCCCGAAGAATGAAAGCAATGTTACAGTACTAGATCTACTAAATATCAAAACTCACAAAGCTACATTATCAAGATAGTATGATCTTGGCACAAGAATGAACAAGTAGACAAATGAAACAAGAGTCCAGAAACTGACCCATATATAAAAGTGTGAGATTTCAAAGTGAGAAAATATATTCTTTTAAATAAAAAATCAGTTTGATATTATTATAGAAAAATATTAAGCTTGGTCCCTAGCTCACACTATACAGAACAATTAATACCAGGTAGATTGTGGATCTAAATATGAAAGGTAAAAATATAAAGTTATGAAATATGACATAGATTAATATCTTCATGACCATAGGATATGAAAAGGTTTCTTAAACAGTCCTGATGAACACAAACCATTAAAAAAAAGATTGACAGATTACATATAAATAGAACCTATTTTACTTATAGAGCATATATAAATAGAGCCTATTCATCAGAAGACACTACTGAAAGAGAATAAAGGTAAGCCATAAGTAGAAGATATGTGCAATCACATATATCAACAAAAGGTTCCCATCATTGCATATAAAAGCTTCTACAAATTAATAAAGTAATTACAGGCAACTCAACAGAAATACAGGCAAAACTAATGAACAGGCTCCTCATCAAAGAAGATCTAACTGGCCATAAACATATAAAAAGTACTTAATTTTATTATTCATTAAGAAAATAAAAACTTAAATCCATCATGATGCACTTCTGTACACCTACCAGAATGGCTAAAATCACAAAAATTAGCATTACCAAATGGGATTGAAGTGTTGTCAGGATACTGACAAGGAGAATATAATGAAACACTTGTCACTATTGGTGGGAATATAACTGCGTTCAACAACTTTGAAAAAGCATTTGGCAGTGTCTAGTAAAGTTGAACATATGCACAGTGTATAAACCGATAATTCTCTCCTAGTTTTTGCAACAGAAATGTATATGTTTCTGCACCAAAAGATGTGTACAAGTATGTTCTTAACAGTATTATCCTTTTATATATATATACATATATACACACACATATATACACACATATATATATACACATATATGTGCATATATACATATATATATATATATTATTGCACCTTACATTCTGGGGTACATGTGAAGAACATGTAGCATTGTTGCATAGGTACATACGTGGCAATGTGGTTTGCTGCCTCCATCCCCCATCACCTATATCTGGCATTACTCCCCATGTTATCCCTCCCCACCTCCCTACCCACCACTGTCCCTCCTCTAGTCCCCACTAACAGACCTCAGTGTGTGATGCTCCCCTCCCTGTGTCCATGTGTTCTCATTGTTCAACACCCGCCTATGAGTGAGAACATGCAGTGTTTGATTTTCTGTTCTTGTGTCAGTTTGCTGAGAATGATGGTTTTCAGGTTCATCCATGTCCCTACAAAGAACACAAACTCATCATTTGTTATGGCTGTGTAGTATTCCATGGTGTATATGTGCCACATTTTCCCTGTCCAGTCTATCATCGATGGGCATTTGGGTTGGTTCCAAGTCTTTGCTATTGTAAACAGTGCTGCAGTGAACATACATGTGCATATGTCTTTAAAACAGAATGATTTATAATCCTTTGGATATATACCCAGTAATGGGATCTTTGGGTCAAATGGAATTTCTATTTCTAGGTCCTTGAGGAATTGCCACACTGTCTTCCACAATAGTTGAACTAATTTACACTCCCACCAACAATGTAAAAGTGTTCCTATTTCTCCATATCCTCTCCAGCATCTGTTGTCTCCAGATTTTTTAATGATCACCATTCTAACTGGCGTGAGATGGTATCTCAACGTAGTTTTGATTTGCATTTCTCTAATGACCGGTGATGATGAGCATTTTTTCATATGTTTGTTGGCCTCATATATGTCTTCTTTTGAAAAGTGTCTATGCATATCTTTTGCCCATTTTTGAATGGGTTTGTTTGGTTTTTTCTTGTAAATCTGTTTTAGTTCCTTGTAGATTCTGGATATAAGTCCTTTGTCAGATTAAGGGTAGATTACACAAAGTTTTTCCTATTCTGTTGGTTGCCGGTTCACTCTAAAGATTGTTTCTTTTGCTGTGCAGAAGCTCTGGAGTTTAATTAGATCCCATTTGTCTGTTTTGGCTTTTGTTGCCAATGCTTTTGGTATATTAGTCATGAAGTCCTTTCCTATGCCTATGTCCTGAATGGTTTTGCCTGGGTTTTCTTCTATGGTTTTTATGGCGTTAGGTCTTATGTTTAAGTCTTTAATCCACCTGGAGTTAATTTTAGTGTATGGTGTCAGGAAGGCATCCAGTTTCTGTTTTCTGCACTTGGCTAGCCAGTTTTCCCAACAGCATTCATTAAACAGGCAATCCTTTCCCCATTGCTTGTTTTTGTCAGGTTTGTCAAAGATCAGATGGTTGTACATGTGTGGGGTTGCCTCCGAGGCCTCTGTTCTGTTCCATTGATCTATATCTCTGTTTTGGTACCAGTACCATGCTGTTTTATTACTGTAGCCTTGTATAGTTTGAAGTCAGGTAGCATGATGCCTCCAGGTTTGTTCTTTTTGCTTAGAACTGACTTGGCTATGCAGGCTCTCTTTTGGTTCCATATGAAGTTTAAGGTGGTTTTTTCCAGTTCTGTGAAGAAGGTCATCGGTAGCTTGATGGGGATAGCGTTGAAATATGTAAGTTACTTTGAGCAATATGACCATTTTGACAATATTGATTCTTCCTAATGATGAGCATGGAATGTTTCTCCATCTGTCTGTGTCCTCTTTTATTTCATTGAGCAGTTGTTTGTAATTCTCCTTGAAGAGGTCCTTTACATCCTTTGTTAGTTGTATTTCTAGGTATTTTATTCTCTTTGTAGCAGTTGTGAGTGGCAGTTCATTCTTGATTTGGCTCTCTTTAAGTCTGTTATTAGTGTATAGGAATGCTTGTGATTTTTGCACATTGATTTTGTATCCTGAGACTTTGCTGAAGTTGCTTATCAGTTTCAGAAGATTTTAGGCTGAGACAATGGTGTCTTCTAAATATACCATCATGTCTTCTGCAAATAGAGACAATTTGACTTCCTCCTTTCCTAATTAAATACCCTTTATTTCTTTTTCTTGCCTGATTGCTCTGGCTAGAACTTCCAGTACTATATTGAATAGGAATGGTGAGAGAGGGGCATCCTTGTCTAGTACCAGATTTCAAAGGGAATGCTTCCAGTTTTTGCCCATTCAGTATGATATTGGCTGTCGGTTTGTCATAAATAGCTTTTATTATTTTGAGATATGTTCCGTTGATACCTAGTTTATTGAGAGTTTTTAGCATAAAGGGCTGTTGAATTTTGTCGAAGGCCTTCTCTGCATCTATTGAGATAATCATGTGGTTTTTGTCTTTGGTTCTGTTTATGTGGTGAATAACATTTATAGACTTGCACATGTTGAACCAGCCTTGCATCCCCGGGATGAACCCTACTTGATTGTGATGGATAAGCTTTTTGATGTGCTGTTACAATTGATTTGCCAGTATTTTATTGAAGATTTTTGCATCTATGTTCACCATGGATATTGGCCTGAAGTTTTCTTTTCTTGCTGAGTCTCTGCCAGGTTTTGGTATCAGGATGATGTTGGTCTCATAAAATGATTTAGGAAGGATTCCTTCTTTTGGATTGTTTGAAATAGTTTCAGAAGGAGTGGTACCAGCTCCTCTTTGTATGTCTGGTAGAATTCGGCTGTGAACCCATCTGGACCTGGGCTTTTCTTGGTTGGTAGGCTATTAATTGCTGCCTCAACTTCAGCCCTTGTTATTGGTCTATTCAGGGTTTCGACTTCTTCCTGGTTTAGGTTTGGGAGGGTGCAAGTGTCCAGGAATTTATCCATTTCTTCCAGGTTTACTAGTTTATGTGCATAGAGTTGTTTGTAGTAATCTCTGATGGTGGTTTGTCTTTCTGTGGAATCTGTGGTGATATCCCCTTTATCATTTTTTATTGCATCTATTTGATTATTCTCTTTTCTTTTTTATTCATCTGGCTAGTGGTCTATTTTGTTGATCTTTTTCAAAAAACCAGCTCCTGGATTTATTGATTTTTTGAAGGGTTTTTTGTGTCTCTATCTCCTTCAGTTCTGCTCTGATCTTAGTTATTTCTTGTCTTCTGCTAGGTTTTCAGTGTTTTTGACCTTGCCCCTCTAGCTCTTTCAATTTTGATGATAGGGTGTTGATTTAGATCTTTCCTTGCTTCTCAGGTGGGAATTTATTGCTATAAATTTTCCTCTATACACTGCTTTAAATGTGTTCCAGAGATTCAGGTATGTTGTGTCTTCATTGTCACTGGTTTCAAAGAACATTTTTATTTCTGCCTTCATTTCATTGTTTATCCGGTCAACATTCAAGAGCCAGTTGTTCAGTTTCCATGAAGTTGTGCAGTTCTGAGTTAGTTTCTGAATTCTGGGTTCTAATTTGATTGCCCTGTGGTCTGAGAGACTTGTTATGATTTCCGTTCTTTTGCATTTACTGAGGAGTGATTTACTTACAATTATGTGGTGAATTTTAGAGTAGGTGTGATGTGGTGCTGAGAAGAATGTATATTCTGTGGATTTGGGGGGAGAGTTCTGTAAATGTCTATTAGGTTTGCTTGGTCCAGGTCTGAGTTCAAGTCCTGGATATCCTTGTTAATTTTCTGTCTCGTTGAACTGTCTAATATTGACATTGGGGAGTTAAAGTCTCCCACTACTCTTGTGTGGGAGTCTAAGTCTCTTTGTAGGTCATTAAGAACTTGCTTTATGTATCTGGGTGCTCCTGTATTGGGTGCGTATATATTTAGGATTGTTAGTTCTTCTTGTTGCATTGATCCTTTTACCATTATGTAATGTCCTTCTTTGTCTCTTTTGACCTTTGTTGGTTTAAAGTTTATTTTATCAGAGACTAGGATTGCAACTCCTGCTTTTTTTTTGCTCTCCATTTGCTTGCTAAATCTTCCTCCATCCCTTTATTTTGAGCCTATATGTATCCTTGCTTGTGAGATGGGTTTCCTGAATCCAGCACACAGATGAGTTTTGACTTTTTATCCAATTTGCCAGTCTGTGTCTTTTGATTGGGGCATTTAGCCCATTTAAATTTAAGGTTAATATTGTTATGTGTGAGTTTGATCCTGCCATTTTGATGCTAGCTGGTTGTTTTGCCCATTAGTTAATGCAGTTTCTTCATTGTGTCGATGCTCTTTACCATTTGGTACATTCTTGGAGTGGCTGGTACTGGTTGTTCCTTTCTACATTTAGTGCTGCTTTCAGGAGCTCTTGTAAAGCAGGCCTGGTGGTAATGAAATCTCTGAGCAATTGCTTGTTCATAAAGGATTTTATTTCTCCTTCACTTATGAAGCTTGGTTTGGCTGGATATGAAATTCTAGGTTCAAAGTTCTTTTCTTTAAGGATGTTGAATATTGGCTCCCACTCTCTTCTGGTTTGTAGGGTCTCTGCTGAGAGATCTGCTGTGAGTCTCCTGGGCTTGGCTTCCCTTTGTGGGTAACCTGACTTTTCTCTCTGGCTGCCCTTAGCATTTTTTCCTTCATTTCAACCCTGGTGAATCTGACGATTATGTGCCTTGGGGTTGCTCTCTTGAGGAATATCTTTGTGGTGTTCTCTGTATTTCCTGGACTTGAATATTGGCTTGCCTTGCTAGTTTGGGGAAGTTCTCCTGGATAATATCCTGAAGAGTGGTTTCCAGCTTGGATTCATTCTCTCTGTCACATTTAGATACATCTATCAAAAGTAGAGTAGGTGTTTTCACGTAATCCCATATTTCTTGTAGGCTTTGTTAATTTCTTTTTACTCTTTTTTCTCTAATCTTGCCTTCTTGTCTTATTTCATTGAGTTGATTTTCAATCTCTGATATCCTTTCTTCAGTTTGGTCAATTTGGCTATTGCAACTTGTGTATGCTTCACGAAGTTCTCATGTTGTGTTTTTCAGCTCCATCAAGTCATTTATATTCTTCTCTAAGCTGTTTATTCTCGTTAGCATTTTGTCAAACCTTTTTTTCAGTGTTCTTAGTTTCTTTGCATTGTGTTAGAACATGTTCTTTTAGCTCAGAGAAGTTTGTTGTTACCCACTTTCTGAAGCCTGTTTCTGTCTGTTCATCAGACTCACTCTCTCCATCCAGCCTTGTTCCCTGAGGAGTTGTGATCCCTTGGAGGAGGAGAGGTGTTCTGGTTTTGGGTGTTTTCATCCTTTTTGCGCTGGTTTCTTCCTATCTTTGTGGATTTATCTACCTGTGGTCTTTGTAGTTGGTGGCTTTCAGATGGGGTCTCTGGATGTCCTTTTGTTGATGATGAAGTTATTTCTTTCTGTTTCTTAGTTTTCCTTCTAACAGTCAGGCCCCTCTGCTGTAGGACTGCTAGAGGTCCACTCCAGACCCTGCTTGCCTGGGGATCACCTGCAGCGGCTGCAGAACAGTAAGGGTTGCTGCCAGTTTCTTCTGTTGTCTTTGTCCCAGAAGGATACCTGCTGGATATCAGCCTGAGCTCTCCTTTATGAGATGTCTCTGGATATACAGGGGTCAGGGAGCTGCTTGAGGAGACAGTCTGTTCCTTATAGGAGCTCAGGTGCTGAGCTGTGAGCTCCGTTGTTTCATTCAGAGCTGTTGGGCAGGTACGTTTAAGTCTGCTGCAGCAGAACTCATAACTGCCTTTTTCCCCAGGTGCTCTGTCCTGGGAAGGTGGGGCTTTATTTTAAGTTCCTGTCGTGCTTCTGCCTTTTTTCAGAGATGACCTGCCCAGCAAGGAGGTAGCCTAGTCACAGTCTGCCAGCAGAGGCGTTGCTGAGCTGTTGTGGGCTCTGCCCTGCTGCTGTGTGAACTTCCTTGCAGTTTTGTGTATAGGGGTATAGTTAGAACTGCCTCAGTAATGACAGTCTGCCTCAGTAATGGCAGACTGTCTCTGTAATGGTGGACTGCTTCGATAATGGTGGGCTGCCTCAGTAATGGCAGACTGCCTCAATAGCGGTGGACTGCCTTGGCAATGGTGGATGCCCTCTCCCCCCACAGAGCTGGACCATCCTGGGTACAGCTGTTCTTGCTGTGAAACTCTCAATCCAGAGCATTTCAGACTGCTGGTCTTTGTGGGGGTGGGACCAGCTGAGCCAGAGCACCTGGATCCCTGTTTCAGCCTCCTTTTTTTTCAGTTGAACGGGTGACTCTGTCTCCCAGGCATTCCAGTCGCCAGTTGACATGGTGCCTGGATTTGTGTGAGTTTTTGTGTGGAGACCTGCTGCACCAGCTGAAATAGCCATGCTGGAAACTTGTGGTGCTTTTTTGCCTGGGAATCTCCTGGTCTGTGGGCAGTAAAAATTCGTTTGTAAATGTGGTGATCACTCACCCTCTGCGTTTTCGCTGGGAACTGCAATCCAGAGCTGTTCCTATTCAGCCATCTTGGATCGTCCTCCCCAACAGTATTATTCTTAATAAATAAAAACTTAGAACAATCCAAATGTTAATGGCAGATTGGATAAATACTCATACTCATATAATGAATATCCTCTGACTATTAAAAATCTTTTGAATTTCAGAGTTCCCTACTCCTACTTCAAAGTTGTCTATGTATTTCTTTGTGTATGAATGGAGTGCCTTGGGGGAGCTAAAGCTTTCAAAGTGTTCTCAGAGGCATTCATGGCCCTAATTAGGCTGACTTCTTTCCCATGGGTTGATCCAGTTAATACTAACCAGTGTTTTCCAAAGAAGACCGATGAGTTTTTCAAAGATGTTCCAGGGTCAAATATGTTTAGGAAACACTGTTAAACCTAACTCCTCTGTCAGTGACTAGTATACTTAAGATTTTATAGGGAAACCGCTGTGAAGACTCTGGTACATAAAGATTGAGTGCTCGTTATCCAAAATGCTTGGGACCAAAAATGCTTCAGATTTTGGATTTTTTTCAAATTTTGGATATTACATTATACTTACCAGTTGAGCATTTCAAATGTTAAAATCCAAAAGTATCCAATGAGTATTTCCTTTGAGCATCATATTAGCACTAAAAAAGTTTCAGATTCTGGAGTATTTTGATTTTTGGATTTGGAAAGGTCAGCCTGTATTATTTTGGTTATCTTAGTGTCCACAGACTGATTTAACAAAGAAATTAAAATTCCCTTTCTTCAACTGTTTTTTTTTTTTTTTAATATTCAATATCCTAAAAGACTGGGATTTTTGGAAAATATTTTGAAACGCATTGATATATAATAAATCTGGATGTGGGGCTATGAAAGACTGTGAAATATACATAAAAGAATTACATGATTATTCAGTTCATTAATGAAACTGTTGAGAACAAAAAAATGCAATTATTAGTTGAAATCACCAGTTCTTGTTTATGCACAATTGATTCAGTACTCTTCTACATTTTTAAGACATCCATTCTTGCCCTAATATTTCTGTAAGTTCCCCAAGGTTTATGTTCTCATGCACATTTCTGGGTCTGGGCTGCTGCTTCTACCGAACTCTTGATCTTATTCATGTTTCACCTCCTGAGACTATTCTTTTGTTCTATTCAAAACTGGATGTGGCCCCTTGTTTTATTTCTCCTATTAAAATGGTAGAACATACTGATGGTTGGATTGACTGAGGGGGTTTCAGGCATAGAAATGCAAAAAGTCTGAAAAACCATTTATTAGAGAACCTTGGTCTCAAAAGTAATCCAACCTGTTTGTCACTAAGAATCTTCTCACTGGCCCCCTTCTGCCAGGGACCCTATTTCCTACCACGTAATTCTAAACGTTGTCTCCCTACCCCCTTTTATTCAGAACCACTTTCTGTTCCACAGTTTCTGTTTTTATACTATGAAGAGTAGTTTAGTCATCACTTGTCTCTTTCCATGTATGACTTAGGATCTCACTTTCTACTCTAAAGGGTTTACTGAGCCTTGTTATAAATCAATTCCTGTTTACTGTTTTTATTTTTCTTCTTCATTAGTCAACAAGTATTTACTGAGCATCTCCCAAGTGCCAGGTATATTGGTAACGATTTGACGTTTTATCTGAGTCATAGCTCTGTGCCATTCCAGCTTGCTCTCTTCTCTGTTTCCCACCTCTATAGGGCATATTTTACATGCATATGCAAAGGTACGCATTGAAAAATGTTTTGCATGGAATACAACACTGAATTTTTGGATATAACTGGAAACTATGTTACAGGGTAGACAGAATTATACAGTCATGACATTTCTTGTGTAGATATTAAATCTTTAAGATGTAATAGCTCAAGTATGTTTGACGCTAGCCACTTCATTTCTGCTATTGTTTGGCTCATGAACATGCTGATTTTTTTCTAGGCCATAAGATTGATAAAGGTGTTCTGTATTTATTACTTTATCCAATCTTCACTATCATGCATGCATATAGAATGATAAGTGGTAAAAAAAACTTCTTTTCATTTTTCATCTTTCTCGTCCCTAAAATATGTAATCACAAAGTTATCTTTCACTCTAAAATTCTATGACTACTTTCATTTCATGAATTAGAAATTGTATGCTTGAGAATGTGCGTAATATTCATCCATTCATTTGGTCTTTAACTTATCAAACACATGCTGAGTAATATACTTAGTCCAATCAGGAGCTATGCTAGGTAATAAATCATAAAATTAGAGATGGTTAGAATTTGAGTCCAGAGTTTGTGGACTCTTCTTTCACAATGATGTCTTTACTAGTTTTTTTATTGTATTTTGTCACTAAAACAAAAGACAAAGCTCAAATCTACCAATGTATCTAGAAATCTGATTAATAACAACAGTTTTAACTCTGAAAAAATTTTTATTGAAGAGTTTGATGCCTCTATAACTAGAATATTTCTTTTCCCCGATTATCTGTTGTTTTCTTTGTTTATTTCAAAAATCCCTGAAAGACCTAACAGAAGTAAAGACCATTGAGCTAGGTTGAGCTTTACTTCATGGGAAGGAAGCATCTATGAGTCGAATGCTTTTCCAGGATAATGAAATTTCATGTGAGGCATTTGGTGTTCTGGGATTCAAAAAGGTTATCAGCCAAGCATTTATAATAAAAGTCCTCCCTGCTTTTCCCTAACATGCATTGGGAAGATGGGAGTGCTATCAGTTTGACATTTCTGTCAGAACTGGTATTTGAACCACCGGATGATTCTGACAAATGCCACTGCTGTCATTGGCTCAGTTTTAATTACACCTGACTGAAGCTTTCAATGGCAGCAAGCAGAAAACTTAATTAGCTGGAGTCCAGAGCATGTGCCGACTGGAGGATTCCCAAACAGTGTATGGGCTTTCAGCAGAGAAGAGACCATGTTTAAATCTACCAGCTTTGCCTGGGAGTCTGATGGGACAATTTTCAAAGGATTATTAATCCTTTGAAATTCATAATCCTCCAAGGATTATTAATTTAAATTGCTTTTGAGGGCACATTATATTTATATATTCTTTTCTCAAGTAACTCGCTAGTATGTGACAGTAGGTGAAATAAATAAAAAAAGAAAATAAATACATATCTCTATTTCCCCAAGGATTGGCAGAAGGTATATACATACAAAAGCGTTTATAAATTCAGAAAAACAACAAAGCAGAATGGTCCTAATGTTTCTATCACATCTTACATACTCAATGTTTGCTTTCAAGGTGTGGATGTGATTATACTTTTTACTTTACATTTTTATAAAAACATGCATTAGCAGGCTAAGATATCAAAATGCTAATATGCTACAATTAAAAATTAACATAACTTTCACCTACTGGTTGCAGAAGTTTCCTTGCATTAAAAGAAGTAATTTCTTAGAATCACTCTTCTTTCTTATAGTATTACCAAGATCCCATTTGTGGTTACTACAACTCACTGTGTAACTCAGGCCCAATTTACACTACTTTTCAAATTACGTGTGGGTTTGAGACTCATTTGTCTTCACTCGCACAGGCTAAACAGTGCAGTAAGGGTTGTGCTGAATATTGGGTTTTGTCAAACATAAAGGATGATATTCTGCTTCATTTTATAAATAAAATATGACAATGCTTGACAAGACTGACTGAACTTTTGTCTTGATGACTCAGCCAAGACTCAGGACTGTCTGCTCTTGTCAGCTGTCTGGTTTGATTCTGCTACGACTATCATTGCTGCCTGTAAATCCAGTGACACCTCTGGAACAGAACATTATTGGATACTGATTGACTACTTGGGTAAAATAACAGCCCAAGGGGGCTTCTGCTTCTAAAGGAAGGCATGGCAGTGTCAGGCTTTAAAATTTTCTCAGAAGCGTTCTTATGGGGATAGCTGTAAATTTCTCACTTTCAGGAATACTAAAATGCTACCACTTGGCCCAAGTTAACCTTATTGTACCCCGGAGTTACTGGCCTTAGAACAATATCTAGGTGTAAACTTGCTAGGTTTTCTTAGCAGTTTTGGAGAAGAATAAATCTTGGATTGAGTTTTTAGGCCCAGAAATATTAGTTGCCAAGGATAAAATTGCTACTATGGTTCAATATTTAGCAAAATTGTAGTTCATTTTAAGTGTTGCAGCAGTCTTTTTGAAGGCTGATGTGATTAAGAAGTATTTAGCTTTCATTGCTGAATGTCTTCAAGGAATAGGAGGCTAGATCTCCACTTCCTGGACTCTCATCAACCAAAGTACAGAATAAAGTTGATGATGCTCTGTTTCTATCACTTTGAAAATGGAATGCAATTAAAATTGGTACTTAAAATTAAATGAGGTGAGGTTCCACGTATCAGGTAAATATAAAGTATTTAAAAGAAAATGCTACAGATGACAGAAAAGTGCAAAAATTGTTCCTGACATGAATATTTCACCAACTCTCAGATGGTATAAGTCACCTACTAATGTGCATTACTTGCCACTTAATAGTGGCTGTGTCTGAAGAAATATGGAAATTGGAATATTTTAATAACTTCCTATATGAAAGATGATGAGACTGCCTAAATGATTAAGAGGAAGATATGTTATAATGAACTAAAGCCACTCAAGTGTAAGGTAATTTTAATTCAAATCTCCATCTGCTTATGTATAATTAAGACTCATTTAACAAGTTAATGCCTAACAGAGAGAACTGATAAGTTTGGTATTAAAGATCTTAAGAGAAGTAAATTAAACTGCCAGGGTTGAACTGGTCTTTAGTTTTAATTTCTTACACCTGAACCTTGATATAAATTTCAGGGTACACTCCTTTATCTTCACCATTCATTTAAGCATGAAACCAAAGCAGAAAAGGAGGGAAAACTGAGTGTCTGTTTTACATTTTAATTTTGGAGATCCCATCCTGTGTAAGGTGTGACAGCATCTTGACTGATATGAATATTTATACCCTTCATATTTCTTGCTGTATAGCATCTATATGCCATTAAGTTGGTGATTTCAAAGGCACAAAAATATTTATGCACAGTTGAGATTGGCAGCAGGGTTAAGTAACCTCAGAAAATAAGCAGAAAGCCTTTAAAGTGCCAAAAAGGACTGTTTTGATCTCTAGTGAATTTCATGAGCTTGTTGACTGCTCAAATTCCGACTTCATTTTTTTCCAGTTTCTGCCAAAGAAGGTCCAGCCATCATAAATATGGTGTCAACCTTTTTGTCTTTTAGCATAAAAATTTAATTCCCAGCGTATGACTCCTCATTTAGGAAGATGAATGGGTCTTTCTTTACATGCTTTTTAACATTTTCAGGACTAAATTCAAACAGGAGATTTGAGAATTCATGCAGTCTTCCCAGCAAAATTCTCACTGGGAAGAGTTTTCAGTCATGACTCGGTAAGGCCAATACTGTGGACCACAGAGTTGAACTCAGTGTTTTGCTCCTTGTTAGCCATCACATATGGCTCATGTCAGGTCCTCTAGAAGTGACAATTTCTTAAGACATAATTTTCAAAGATCACAGATTAAATAATTAAAACTTTTTGTGTCTTCTTAAGAAATTTCTAGCTCTAGTCACCTTCTAATATGCATTGTCTGATTCATTTCTTATTAAAAGCTAGAAGGTGTCCTATTGCTTGGCTGCTTTATTTTACTAATCCCTAAATGTGAAGTAATTTATGAAAGTTTACAGAGTTAGTAAATAACTGGGTCTAGTTTTTTTATTACCAGTTCAGCATTCTTTCCTTATCACACTGCCTCTTAGATTTACCATATATACTATACACAGGCACATATACTATTTATACAAGTATATACTGGCCACATATATATATACGTTTTCATATATATGGTGTATGCATATTCACACTATTGAAATATCCAAATATTAACAGTTTCTCATTTTGTTTTCCTAGTCTACTTTGAAATATACCTTGGAAAGAAAGTAAATATTTGCTAGAACTTTCAAACTATGTAGGAAAGCAAAACCCACATATAGAGAAATTCTGGTTACTTTGGGAAGTATATACTGTCTTTTTTTTTTCCCTAGAAAGTGTATAGAAAGCAGGGTCTCCAGCAAGTTCCATCCACAAAATTATTGCAAAATTTGTCAGCCACTTAGCATGTTCATGTTCAACAGTTTCATTCACTTCTAAATTGCTCCCTCAATAATAGGGATCCCTTGATGTTTATACTGCAATTAAGGACACTCCTCAGGGATGGCAATGTTTTAGGCTTTAAAAAGGCAAATATGGCCAGGTGTGGTGGCTCACACCTATAATCCCAGGACTTTGGGAGACTGAGGCTGGCAGATCACCTGAGGTCAGGAGTTTGAGACCAGCCTGGCCAACATGGTGAAACCCCATCTCTACTAAAAATACAAAATTAGCTGGGTGTGGTGACACATGCCTGTAGTCCCAGCTATTTGGGAAGTTGAGGCAGGAGAGTCACTTGAATGCGGGAGGGGGAGGTCACAGTGAGCTAAGATTGCACCATTGCACTGCAGCCTGGGCGACAGAGCAAGACTCTGTCTCAACACACACAGATACACACACACACACACACACACACACACAATACACACACACACACACAGATACACACACACACAGATACACACACACACACACACACACACACACACACACACAGACACACACACAGATACACACACACAGATACACACACACACACACACACACACACAGATACACACACAGATACACACACACAGACACAGATACACACACACAGATACACACACACAGACACAGATACACACACACACACACAGATAACACACACACAGATACACACACACAACACAGATACACACACAGATACACACACAGATACACACACACACACAGATACACACACACACAGATACACACACACAGACACAGATACACACACACACACAGATACACACACAGATACACACACACACAGAGACACACACACACACACACACACACACACAGGCAAATATTTATTATTTTCATAGAAATGGCCATTCTCGTGTGATGTTGGGAATGTAATTGTTAGTAACTTTCTGTAGGGTATTTAAGCAATACAATTCAAAAGTCTTATAAATGATCATATTCTTTGATTCAGCTGGCTTACTCCTGGTTACTTATCCAAAGGGAGTACTCAGATTAATATACATAGATATATAACAAGTGTCTTTATTTCATCATTTATTATATCAACAGCAAACAAGAGAAAAGGAAAGAAAGTTGTTAAATAAGGCATGGATCCATATAGTGGGTATTCTAAACACTGAAAATGTTGCTGCATATACACATTTATTTATTTTTTATTTATTTATTTTTTTTTTTGAGACAGAGTCTCACTCAGTCACCAGGCGCCAGGCTGGAGTGCAGTGGCGCGACCTTGGCTCACTGCCACCTCCGCCGCCCGGGTTCAAGCCATTCTCCTGCCTCAGCCTCCCGAGTAGCTGGGACTACAGGCGTGCGCCACCACGCCCAGCTAATTTTTTTGTATTTTTAGTAGAGACGGGGTTTCACCATGTTGACCAGGACGGTCTCGATCTCTTGACCTCGTGATCCGCCCGCCTTGGCCTCCCAAAGTGCTGGGATTACAATACACATTTATTTATTGTTATAGAAAGATATTTAGAATGTATTGTTAAACTATTGGGATATCATTTGCGTCGTATGATTTGATTTTGTAGTAAAAATCATAAAAGTACATAGAAAAAGTTTTAATAGGACATTGTTTGAGGTGGATTCTTCTGGTTGTAGTGAGTGGAGACTTCCCCAAGTTACTATAAGAATGGCGGCCCATCCTGCCCATGCACACTCATCTAGTCCACATGTGAAATCAGAAGAAATTTCACTGAGTCATAACGAAAACAGCATGAACTTGCAATGATCAAGTATTATGGCTAGAAAAGTAGAGGGTCACTCATGAACTATTGACTAGCTTTACTGTTTTGAGAATACATGAATCCCAACTCTAGTTCTTTATTATTGTGAAAATTCTTTTGTTTTCTCTGACTGTCTTTGGCTTAAGCTTCAGCTAATAACTAACAAATGACCTCCCCAAAGCTCCAGTTCAAATTTCTATCAGAATGAGAGATGCAAAGATATACAGAGTGATATAATAGTCTTTGGGGACTTGCATAGTGGGAGAATGGGAGGTGAGGGATGGAAGACCGTTTTGGGTACATTGTATACTGCTTGGGTGACGAGTAAGCTGAAATTTCTAAATTCACCACTATAGAATTCATCCAGTAACCAAAAACCACTTGTACCCTAAAAGCTACAAAAAAAATTGCTAGCAGATTTTTTTTATGTTTTAACAGTTTAAATGTAAAATTGACAAAAATTGTATATATTTATGATATATAATAGGTTACTTTGAAGCATATATACACTGTGGAATTGCTAAATCAATGCATATGATTAACATATGCATTACTGCACATACTTATCTTTTGTGTGTGGTATGAACACCTAAAATCTACTTTTAGCAATTTTCCCAAATACAACGCATTGTTCTTACCTATAGTTACCATGTTGTGCAATATCTAGTAAATTCAATTGCTTCTGCATATCATTATTTGTTTGGGTAATGCTTTTATTCTGAGCCATTTGTTAAGAAGATGGCTGGCCTGAAGTTCAGATAACTTTGGGTTAGATGCCCACCCTTTGGTCCAATCAACTGTGGTTCATAATAGCATATGGTGACCTATGAAAAAAACTTCTGTGCTTAGAAGAGAAATAAGGATGCTTTAGACATTTTGAAGCTTAGCTTGTCCAGCATAGTCAGATTGCCATTGTTTATTTCTGATGCTCATAGATGGATCTCTAAAAACACGACTTTTTTCCTAAAATAGTTTCCCTTATAAACTTTACAGTGCTATCAAAAATGGTTATTACGCTCATATTCATTGTAATCATCATTACTTCCTTACTGGACAAGTATAGCAAGTTAGAAACTATTTGATTCCCTGAAATATTTATTTAACAGATATTTAACTCCAAGCAACCACTGATGATACACCACATGCCCACGTTACTAAGGTCCCATTTTCTATCTTCAAGGAGGTCATGATGTGTTTACACACCAACAGGAGACTAATTTCATTTTAGAATCTTATTTGGGAGTCTGTTTTACTGAGATCATTTCTAGTACCAAGAAAAGTATTGGTTAGAGTCTGAGCAGAAGAACAAAAACTGCTTTAAATGAAATAGAAAGTGTAATGCAGGAAATCCAACAAGAATAATGAAGAATCTGAGAATGAGATAATGCAGGAATTAAAACAGTGGGGAGCCATTCCCATCCTTAGGCAGTGTTGTAGGCATTCGGGGGCCAGGGTCACCTGGTGGAATCTGGGAGCATGGTCTACCTGTCTGGTGGGAGCTGTAGCCTGAGGGAGATGCAGCTTCTGCAGGAATGCTGCCCAGACGAGGAGGGGAAGGAGCAGGAGGCAGACTGACAGTGGATCTGGTGAAGGTCAAGCTCAGTGCCCCTCATTCACTAAAGCCCTGGGAGGGGACCATTCAATGTGTTCACTTGCTCATTTGATTTTATAAAATGTGTTCAATTAAGGCATTGTAACTGTAATCAGTTAAGATTGCTGCCTGTTTCTACTTGACTTCCTTTTACATTTTCCCCATGCCAGCTGTTGATGGGGTAGCCGTGAACATGTTGAGGCACAAATTAAACAGATGAGTTGAGAAAAGATTTATTTTTGGTTTATTGGGAAATATTTATGTGTTTTTAAATTACTTATGTATAGAATTAGGTTATTTCAGCTAGCCTGGCATATAAACGGTTTTTAGGAATCACCCTCTTCTCTACCTCACCTGGAGACATACAGAAGGAAAGAGTCAGAGCTGGCAGTGATAGTTTTAAGTGATGGAGGAGAATGAGGTTTAAAATGTACAGAGTTAGAAACTAGTCTGGGGTAGGTTTTTTTCAGTTTTGCCGCTCATATAAAGAAGAAACTTGAAAGAGGCTCTCCCAAAATTTACACAATCCTACAAATTTACATGACATTATGAATAATGAGTTGAGAAGGTGAAATATTTTAAACTGTCAGTAATCAAATACATTTTTATGAACAATGATAAAGGAAAGACTGAATTATACTTTCACATTCTCTTTATACAAGTGATCACAAAATAATTGTCATATAAAGAGGTGATCAAAGAGTAGGCAGTCAAAAACCTAGGAGAAATAGATATTAAAAATGTATGTTTGGTAGATAATTAATAAAAATATTAAAACTTTTCTCAGTTGATATTTGTAAGATATTCAAAATGTACAGATAGGTATTTGCATCTTCTTTTCATATGCTAAATATTTACTTTTTTGCCTAATTTTGAATTCATAATTTAAAATTAATTTTTCTCTGTTAGGACTCCCAAGTGTTTAAGCCACAGATCTCACAAAACCTAGCTGCAAGTACAAATGTCATGGTTTTCCCTTTGTCCTGTTCCCCATTCTCTTTTCATTGATTTCTATTGACTGAGTTCAGCTGTTATGAGACACTGGGACACAAATCAGAGGATAAGCCTAGCAGAGAAGAAAGATGCAAACAAGCCAGAAATGGCCCAGGAAGGAGGTGGGAGAAGCAGGTCCTTCTACTCTTGGATGGTGGGAGTTGAAATCATGCCACCTCTGTGCAAGGTCATATTTATGATAGTAACCATCAAAATCACAAATATGCATGTGCTTGGACCCTGCAGTTCTACCTCTGGAAACTTATCTGCGATATACTCGTAGGTGAAAGGACATACCTATAACGTTATTCATTGAAGCCTTCAGTCTGGAGGCCATTATCTTAAGTGAAACAACTCAGACACAGAAAGACAAATACCACATGTCCTCACTTATAAGTGGGAGCTAAACAATGTGTACCCATGGACACGGAGTGTAGAATGACAGACAATGGGGACTCAGAAGGGTGCGAGTGGGGAGGAATGAGAAATTACTTAATGGGTGCAATGTCCATTATTTGGATGATGGATACTGGATATTGTAAAAGCAATAGCTAAATGGTGGAGACAATCAAAATATCCCTAAATTGGTGATAGATTAATACCTTTATGGTACATCAATACAATGGAATACTATTTACTTTAAAAAGAAAGAAAAATGAAAGAGGAGATTCTTTATGAACAAATGTGGGATGATATTGAGTAAAAAAGGGTTGTTTGGTTATGCTACCATTGATATAAATAAAGTTCATAACCATTCAGCTGAGATTCTAAAATTCACAAATCTCTGAAAGTAACTTTTTAAATAAATAATTGGGTTACAAAACATGGCCTGAAGTTACACGGGACTATTTATAATTTACATAGTCACATGTTTTACAGAAGAAATATTTATGTATTTGATTATTGAATGCTTTTCCAGATGCTACTGAGAATGTTTCTAAAACTCATCCTCTAGACTTGACAATCAGAAGAAGCTTCAGAAGAGCTGGGAGGACATTTGACAGGGATGCTCTTGCCTTCTGCTCCTAACAAAGCAGAGAGGTGACTTTGGAAACCAGGTGTCTCATATAAGCAGGATGGGGCTTAGGATGATGAAGGGCCATGACAATTTGATGCACCCCTTACCTTGCTGACATTCGGCAGCTTCTATTCACTGCTTTGCTCCTGGTGGCCTGGCCTTTATGGCCATGGAGGAGCGTAGTTGAAAGAGAACACCAGTGGATGGTACTATTGGTGCTCTCTCTAAGTGTTCCTCCAAGCTCTGTCTCCTATTCTGATCTCTGTATCTTTTAATACAAACAGTTAGCAAGGGAAGGTGAACTATTAGCAAGGGACATCTAATTAAGGGACATCTGTCTAATTAGCTAGCTCATTAGACATCTCTACCTGCATTGTCCTATTGGCGCCTTTAAAACAACATGCATAAGGCTGAATAGTTCACCTTCCCTTGCTAAGCCCACTTTGCTGGGTGGTACCATCATTCACTCAGATCCCCCATCCAAAAGCCTTGATATTATCCTCAACACTTTCCTCCCTCTGCTATTGCCCCTTCTGTATCCAGTCAGTCCCCAGGATCTGACAATTCTACTTCCTTAATAAAGTTGCCAGATAAAATACATACTGCCAAATGAAATGCAAATTCCAAATAATCAATAATTAACTTTAATATAACCATGTCCCCAATATACATTTACATTAGAAACATATTCATTTGTTCTGAAATTCAAATTTAACTGGTCATCTTGTAATTTGATGTGCTCAATCTTCAACCTTAGTCCTTAATACCTGTCAAAGCTGCTCCCCTCTCTGCACCCATCAGCCCCTTTTTCAAGCTCTTCACTTTTCTCTTCTGGATCACCAAAAGTACCTCCTAACTGGTTGTTGTCCTTCTAAACGTTTTCCCACCCAAAACAAGGTCTGAATTGCTCATAGGCTGATCTGTGTCCAGCATAAATTAGATCACATTTCACTCCCCTGCTTTTTTGTGTATGACACCCTTCATGACCTGGCTTCTGCCCACCTCTCCCAGCCTTCTCCTAACTTAAATTTCAGTCATACTTTGTGTAGCAAATTGTAGAACTGGTTGTATAGAATGTAGAATTGATAGGAATTTGTCAGTTCAGTGAGTCATTACTGAAGGCTGTGAGGCCAGGGAAGCCTTCCCAGAGATGATGAGAGCCCATGCCAAGCCTTCACTCATCTCAACCCTCCTGAGCTCCTCACGGGCTCTGTTATGCTGCACTTTGTAAACTCTGCTTTATTCAGTTAGATTTCTTTTCATGTACCCATCATTCATCTCCCCAAGATAAGTTTATTAATGACCCATGTAAAGCATCTAACACATTAAACATCACAGACTTTCACATTTTCTTGTCTTAACTGTTTTGTACTGTTTCTTTTTCTTTGTGTATTTCACACAGCACATTTCAATACTTATTGATTTTCCGATTAGTGTTCCGTTTCAAGAACAAAGTTAGACTAAGTTAAACAGGCACAAATAGCTGCTCTGCTCACTGACTCTACCATAATGAGTACACCAGGCTAGGGCTGGTTTCTTGACATATTTGAGTAGACTTTGCTTCCCAGAGCACCTCACAAATATTCCAGGATATGTTGAGAAGTTGCACCACATTCAGTCTGTTCTCATCACCATCAGAAAGGTGAAGTTGAGTAAATGTCTCATGTTATTAATCTTCTTGTTTAGACATGATTGGGGATTGAATATCCAGAATTGACTATTACCCTTCCCCCTATTAAAACACCAGGCTTTGAGGATCCCAGAGAGCCCTGCAAATGCACATCTAAGAGGTTTTTTACAATGTCACATTTCTGCTCATGGGCATGGCACAATCGCGTGGGGCCATTATAAACTGAAGCAGAATGTAATTATGTACTGGTTAGCTCTAGAAAAACCATCATAGGCTCAATGACTGATTAGTAACAAAATCTGGCACCATCATTCCCCACCATAGGCAACTACAATCAAAAAAATAGGATGACTGATAAAGTAGGAGCAAATGAAGATGGTCAGCACATGTTTGATGACACAGGGAAAATGGAATTAGTGCCTGAACCTCTGTGTGCCTGGACTTCTGTTTGAAGCAGAGCTGATGAAAAGCAGACAAGCTGCTGATGGTCATTCTTAATTCAGGTGGAGGCAGTAAGTGACGGAAGAAGAGAAATTTTGAGGCACACCATTGTGAACCTGAATCTAGAATCTATTGCTTAGTATCTGTGGAATTTGTTGCAGATTACTAAAATTACATTAGACATACTTTGCTCATCTGTACATAAATACAATAGCTAACATATATTGAGTGCCCACTGTGTGCCAATACTTATCAGCTTCTTTACATATATTAACCCATTTAATTCTCAGCCTATGAAAAAGGCTATAATTATCTCCACTGTATTAAGCAGCAGTTAAGTCACATGCCTAAGAATGCAAGCTTAGTGACAGAGCTAGAAAGGGATAATTAAGTAGTGGATATTAATAAGTTAAAAGCATGTAGTAGGATATTGAATAACAAGCAGGACCCTAGTTTATAGGCATTCCCTGAACCCAGGAGCAGTGCTTGTTGGAAGACAACACCGTTGGCTGGGGTATGTGAAAAATGCATAATGCCCCAAATCCTGAACAGCTGCTGTTTGGTAAAATGAAAGAAATGCCAGAAGGACAAATATAACAGTGGTGACTACTGTGCAGCACGCTATACTCATGCTAGACACTACAGAAAAAATATATTAGACACTACTGGGTGGAAAGCCAAGTGAGTGATAAGAAAATACCATGTGTAAGTATTCAGAAATGAATGGCTGTTAGCAAGACTTAGGAAAATCTCCTAGAGAGATGAGAAGGCATGACATGAACATCGAGGGAGGAATGGATGCAGAGACAGGACAAGGGTTTCTTTAGCTTACAAAACTCCAGGAGCAAAGTGTGGCACCAGATATGAGAGTGGCATGTTGAAGAAGCTACAGAGAGTCCACAGGAGAGGCACAGTGGGACCTACAAGTCGCACAAAAATGTCCCCCAAAAAATAAGCATTATTATGGTATCTATTTACTCAGTTCTATAAGAAGACTTTACAAAACTCACAGTGTAGACTGGTCCTCTTCTGGCTAAAAAGAGCAGCACAACTTGAGTGGAAACAGCAAAACAAACAGAATACCAGAGACAAAAAGCAACAACAAAACCCTCGAAGCAACACTCTGGTTTCTCTTTGGAGTTTACTAAAAAACCCTGAAACCATCCTCCACTGGTGACCTGTCTTGGTCAGTTACTCTTGCCAGCAGCTTCCTGTAGTTACTGTTAACTGAGATTTTGCAACCATGCTGTGCATAGTTACAGGAATGATTTGTTTTATCTAAATTTTATGTCCTTTAGAAGATATTAAAGGAATTTGGACTACTTCCAAAGACATACATTTCAGAAAATAATAAAATTATATTCAAGAGAAGATGAAAACTTCAGATAAGTGGGAAATAATTTTCTGGGAAAATGTTTTTACTTTTTTTTTCAGAAAAAGTGAATTAGTTGATGAGGCTGTTGCAGTGTTCAACTTAGAAAATTAATAGTGATTATTCGATAAAACATTAACAATATATTAACTATTAATAGAAATAAGAATGTAGTGGAAATTAATTAATGGTAGAAAAATTAATAGAATAGCAAATTTAATTAACTTTTAATGAAAATTGAAAGAATACTGGCTGGACATTGTGGCTCATGCCAGTATTTTGGCTCATATCAGCACTTTGGGAGGTCCAAGTGGGAGGATTGCTTGAGGCCAGTCAAGTTGGTTCCAGAGCAGCCTGGGCAACACAGTGAAAGCCATATATCCGCAAAAAATAAAAAAAATAGGTATGGTGGCACATGCCTGTATGTTCAACTACTCAGGGTGTTGAGGCAGGAGGATCATGTAAGCCTAAGAGTCTGAGGTTGCAGTGAGCTGTGATGATGCAACACTGCTCTCCAGCCTGCGCGACAGGGCAAGACCCTGCCTCTAAAAAATGAATAAAAAAAATATTAGTTTGAAGGAGCACCAAATTACTCATCTACTCAAGGCAGGTTTCTCAAGGTCTGAGTTGGAAGTCCTCTTGAAGGGAAGAGTGGGGATCAGATGGAAAATAGCTTGAGTTTAAATGATGGAAATCCTAAAATGACCATCTCAGGTTCTCAGCTTTTGTCTGATTTTTAGGAAAAGACCTCTGAAGGTACCTGAGCACAATGAGGAAAGTGATGTTTAGGAGGGCAAGTGTTGTGGCTATATGTAGGTAGACTGGAAAGGGGTACAGTTAAGGACCTGTTGAAGTAATTAGACATGAGACAGTGACAGTTTAGTCTATGAGTGATTGAAGCCTATTAGAAACAATCTGACACACTCTGAAGAGAAACTAACAACGCTGTGCTTTGTGATTGACTAGCTAAATGAGAAATCCAAGAAGGCTCAGGTGATAAGCATGAGAGACTAGGGGAACAGTGGTGCTACAACTAAATGAGGGATTTGAAGCTGAGAGCAGAGGCTCGTTGGAGCGATAGAGAGACTGAGTTTAGGTGGCAGATTGAGAGGCAGCAACAGGACATGGACTAATTCCATATGTAGATAGAAAGGCTATGTGAGAGGAGGCTTTCCCTCAACCTCAATATGTGTTCATAAAGAGACACTCTGCACAAAATATGATGCCAACAATAGCCTTCTTCATGGCACACAAT
This sequence comes from Ateles fusciceps, assembly GCA_036589455.1. Classification (NCBI taxonomy): domain Eukaryota; kingdom Metazoa; phylum Chordata; class Mammalia; order Primates; family Atelidae; genus Ateles; species Ateles fusciceps. Next base: position 2,996,889 of record JAZHEH010001361.1, read on the forward strand.
GAAGAAATACCCACAGAACATACGTTGCTTCTGCCCCTGTGGACCTAGAAAAACGGGAGGCATGTCTTAAACAACAAAGAATTTATTTGAGCCGCTGCAGCCCAGGAAACGCTTCCAAGTTACCTTGCGAAGCGCCCTGAGAACAAGAGAGGCTGGAGCTTTTAAAGAAAAAAGGATGAATAAAGACAGAGGGAGATTACAAAAGTTGTTTTTCAACTGCTACAATTGTGTGATTGTATCTAAAGGGACTGGTTTTTACAGTTAAAAAGGCCACCTGTGGTAAGGGACCTTCCAGAGCTCAGCAGGAAGCAGATGCTTTGGTTGTTCAGCCAGGAAATTGTGACCTCTATCCAAGGCCTGCCTGAGGTTCGAGCTAAAATGGCCTCCTGGGTCCACGTTAGATTCTTTGATTGACCCGTTATCATTTTCCTTCATCAGATCCTAACACTGATTTCTGTCACTCCTTGAATATAAAAAGCAATAATTAACATGAAGTTTCATGTAAACCCAAGTAAGATTTCTCCTCTTTACAGTCACATATTTCTTCTGAACTGAAATAAAATATCCCACATATAACTAGTTACTTTTCTTTGAGCAATAGATTTATTATTCATTTACTAAAAAACATGTTTAGCACAAAGATATGTTATGTAGAAAGATAAAGCATAACACTTTTTATATTTTCACTGCTTCTTGAAAAAGAGACTTTTTCCACTTGTAGAACTGTATAAACACAGACGTGAAAAACACCAACATCACATTTTTTAAACATTGGCAAGCACATTTGGGCTTAATAAAAATAAAATAATTAAACTGGCAATTTTGGAAACCCTGCATACTGTGAGATGTGTACATGTTTCTTCTGGAAAAATCTTCATGTTGGTTCCAAATGAAGATTATCAATTGGAGTAATTCAAAGGCAATGAATATTTAAACCTAGTTGTATCAAGAGGAGAAACAATAACTTTCCAAATCTGGAAAGAACTGAGCACTTAAGATAGACAGACATTCTTATGTGATTCAAAAATTAACTCCACGTGCTCAAAAGTCAACTCTCCAGGTGCACTGGGAGCAGTCTTATTCACTGGATTAACAATAGCTCATATTAGAAGTGATGAAATTTTCAGTTGTTTTGGGTTGCTATGACTATCTTAAAGTTTTTGAGTCCAGCTTTTTACTATATGTAAATAAGACTAGGGTTTTTTGTTTTTTTTTTGCATCTCTGTGATAACCCTTCAAAAGATACAAACTTGAAAGGGTAGAGAGCAAGGAAAACAGTAACAAAAGGCCCAATACGTGGAGGAGAGAGATAAAAGCATAAAATAACTTAGCTCAACTAGCATTCACGATTATTCATATAACACCCTACCAGCTTACAAAGACAGAGGGGGCCATGATGGCTTTCCTGTATGAACTTCAAATCTAGGCAGGGAGACAATAAGTTCTATGTATGTGATTCAATAACAAAAGAATACAATTTCCAAGGTGAAGCAATAGGCAGGATTGTGTATGCCAAATAGCTGAGAAAGTCTGATGCCGTCAAAGAGGCTCTAAAAAGGAAAGTATATGTGATCTCATGCCAAGGGAGGTGTAGGATTTGTCACAGAAACCCCAGACAGGACAATAGCATAGAATAACCTGAGTGGAAATGATTAGTCTGCTGAAAAGCCAGGAATAACTCAGAGAAGATCTAAAGAGGAAGAGCAATATGCAAGGCCCACAAGTTAACGGAGGGCCTTGAATAGAGAGCAGAGGCCTAGGAGTCTGTTTCTAGAGCTCCTAGGAAGCAGTGTAGGTGTTTAAACTGGAAAGTAGCTTCAGAAATAAGCAGATGTTGTGTATTCATTATGTTAAAACAATCTGCTGGGTTGAATGAAAAGTTGATCAAGCTCTTGTTTGCATGTACATAGTTTGATCTGGCCTTTCACTCTGGAGGTATGATGATTGACATGCAATATGGTTCATATGTTTATATGGTGCAAAGTTAGATTTAAAAAATTTATCTAGTCATCTAATAGTCTTACCTTTTAATAAACTAACATATGAAGCATTTATACTTCACTCTGCTGAGATTTTTGCAAATACAGTTCCCTAAAATTATTTATAAATTATTAAAATTTATCAACTACATAAATTGCACATAGCACTGTGGAATGAATTGTGTTCCTCCAAAATTCATTGAAATCCTAACCCCCAGTGTATCTGATCTTGACTTTTTCAGCCTTGAGAACTGTGAGAAATTGAGGCCCGGCATGGTGGTTCTCACACCTGTAATCCCAACACTTTGGAAGGTCGCAGTGGGATCATCGCTTGAACCCAAGAGTTTGAGACTAGCCTGGCAACAAGGTGAGACCCTATCTCAAAAAAATTCTATGGGAAATGAATTCCTGTTGTTTAAGCTATCCAGTCTATGGCATTATGTTATGACAGCCAGAGCAGACTAACATACATTGCAGCATTATGAACTATCTCAGACACTTCACTGATCTTTTCTCTCCATGGAATTCTCTAAATTTTCTCAGCTTTACCTTAAAAGTAGGTGGCAGGCAAGGGGAACATGAACTAATGGCTATTGAATGTTTAGTTAGCATCTCTTAGATGCTGTATACATATTATTGAATTTAATCCTGGTAGGCATATGCGACACAGTGATCTATAGGAAATGTTTCAATACAACTTTATTGGAAATAAGTGATAGAAAACGTGCACATTTTATAATCCACAATTAAAAGTCTTCTAAATAGTATACACATATAACTAATTTGTAACTGTTAACCACAGTGGACAGTGAAAATAAAACACTCCTTGATAACTTTTCTGAGGGATAATCAATAATTTATTTCTCTTTAATTGTCACAATTACAATTATCTAGCTACATGACCAATGTCACTACATATCACAGAAAGATTGTCCACCTACACTTTACTGAGACAAAGACAATGGCCATTTATGAGTCAAATGTACAATGGGATGTTAAAAAGCAGTGGCTTTTATGTGCAAGACAAGATATGGCACATGAGTTATTATGAACAGGTTTGATTTATAACATATTATGCCAAGAAACAAGCATAGAAATGTTTTGGCATTGAGTTATTAAAGTAGAAAATAAGTAAACTAGAGAAATAAATCCAGATTTTCACTTACATTAGATACATTAAAGTAGGAAATTAGTTGGCTCCTCAGTACTTTTGTGCAAGATTTTTTGTTTTCTTTCCTTTTGTTTTTGATTTTTTTTTTTATAAACGAGTAATATGAATATATCACAAGTAAAAGAAAGATCTCAGCCAAAAAGAAGGTACCAGTATATGAAAAACAAATGAAAAATTACCAGGTATATTTTTGCTTACAAAAAATTTAAACTATAAAGAGTCACAAAATATATATAAAAGCGCCACATTGAACGAGGCAATCATACGCTACCGAAACTGGTAGCATCCTCTTAAAATTAGTCGCATGCATTCCGTTCATTTGGTCATACAGTGGTGCACCGACAAGAAGGCATTATGGACTCTCGTGCCATCCGGAGACTTGGCCCCATGGGTCATCAGTTCTTGGATTGTCATCCAGTTGTCCAAAATTTTCTTGTTTCTCTTTTTCATCATCTTTTTGTGACTCAGTTCAATGATACTGATCTCCTTCTTGCCCTCGCTGCCACTCTGAGGGCTCTCCTTGAGACACTCTAAACGGCTCCGCATCATGAACTCTCGGCGACGGCGCTGCTCTTGGCCCTAACCAGGTGCTGCTTTCTCTCCTCTTTGCTCCAGTAGCGCCCCATTTTCATCTCGCTCATGGTGTCATCATCTGTGGTCATGCCACTCCGCTCCTCCTTGATCTTTAAGGCACGTTCCTTCAGGATGCGGTCTCGCACGGGTCTCTTTGTGATGTACCGTGTCCCATCGCTCCTAATTTTCACCTTCCATTCCATCTTGGGCTCTGCACACTTCTGAGGCTCCTTGCACATGCTTACCAAGCTGAGCTGACTCTGAGCATACTCGACTGCAGATTTCTGTTGGATTAACTGCATGTAGCTTTGATAATGTCGGGCATGTGCTGGGATGTTCGCATATCTATATGAGGAGCTGTGGTAAGGAGAGAGGTAAGGGATGTGTTCGCTGACTGCCTTCTCTTGGTCAGGAAGCTTGCTGCCTTCCAAAATCTTCTCCTTGCTTTCAGCACTACAACCTTGCTCTGTGGTTTTAGCTTTGGTGGAGGTCGACTCTTTACTGCTCTGTCCAGAAGAGGACTGGTTGGCTGCCACTGTGCTTCTCAGGTTTTTCTTATTGGTGAGGTTGATCATCCTTGGAAGGGAACTGTCAGGGGAACGGTCTACAGCGAGCGGAGTACTTCTGCAGCTCTCAGCTGTGTTGTAAGCACTAGAACTGTCCTTGTCAGACTTTTCTGGATGTTCCATGATGTCATCCAGCTTTCCCCTTTGCATGTCTATGCTGGTGTTATAATTCCGGAGTCCTCCATCATGCAATGTCCAGATGTCTCCATACTGGTCTGTCACTTTCTGGAGCCTGTGAGCCTGCATGATATTCTGACACTCGAGCTCAATGTTTCTCAGCTCTTCATTAAGCATCTGTAGCTCATGCTCAACTCCCTCTTGCTCCCCTTGATTGCATTCAATTGTGCTACTTGAGTAATACAGGTCATACTCTCCATGATTTCGAATCTTGCATTTGAGCTCCAAGAGCTGCCTGAATCTTTCACAGTCCTCTTCTAGGTTGCCAATGCTGTCTGAGTCAATGTATTCACCAGACACGAGGCTCTCATTGTACTGAAGTTCAATGCTTCCTAGAGTGTCTTGACTCTGCCCCAGCTCTCTCTTGCTCTTCAAAGACGTGCTGTTGGGGTCCTCAGCTGCATTCTCCTGCTCTGAGCTCTCGTCATTTCGCAAGCTTTCATCTGTGCGTCCTACTCCACTGTCCTTCTCATGGTTGTTGGATGAGGATGTTGCAGTGTCTGTTGTGCCTTCTTCTTCCTCTTGCTTTTTTGGCTAAAAAAAATAACATTGAAAGAACAAAGAAAATTATTTTTAAAAACACTGATGATTAAAAATCTTGCTTGAAAACCAATGCTTCTTGGCCAAAGTTGCATCTCCTAGAAAGTTGCTCTAATTTTAGTGTCCATCACAATTTTAGAAATAAAGAAAAATTAGCTAATGGCAGCTTTTTATACGATGAAATAAAGAAAACAAAAGCTGCTTGAATATGGCTATGATATTCACTTGAATATAAATAAGATAGGATGCATTCAAATAAGTGATTCTTTAGGTTTTCTCTTACTTGGGAAACTCAGGGTGAAGGTGTATAAACAAAGTGACTGTATGAATTTCTGAGGTGATAATATGCAAAAGAATAAGACAGAATGTCTAAATGGTCTTCAGCAATGTGGAAACCTGAAGTTCAGAAGCCACAATTACCTTATGTTTTTCACTTCAACTGCAGAGGAAACTTCACAGACTTAGTAAGATGCTGACAATGGGTAAGCCAAACATCACAGAGTTCGAGGACTAAGTTAACATTATGCACTGGAGCCTAGGACATTCCTATATATAGGTGAGGATGCTCAATCTCACATGGATTCAGATGATTAGTGACAGATTCAGGTTATTAATGACAAGGCAAAGCTTCATCTTCCAGTGCCAGAATTTCTTATGTGTCCAGGATGCCAAGCTCCTGAATACATGTGCTCTGACCTCAGTGTACTCTAAATCATGTTTCTTAAAGGCAACAACGTCTCATTTGGGTTGTATAAGATTTTTCTTCTCTTAACCAGGGATTTTTTTTAAAGATAAGTAAAAATTCAATCCAATGAAAATTTGAACAGCACTGATTGCCAGACATGGGCATAATATCAAAAAATTTTTGACACATATATATATGTATATATATATATGCATGTATGTTTATGTTTTGTGTGTGTGTGTGTGTGAGAGAGAGAGAGAAGAGAAACATATACCTGGTAATTTTTGGTTTTCATGTAAAACAATTAACTGTAACTATCCTAATAAGATGGCATGTGTAGTTCTTTCTCTGTGAATATGGTAAAGTTGCTTTTACCTCTATCAGTCATCACATGATAATCTATAAGGCAGTTTCTAGACTATGTCTGCCTTATGCCTAAGTTTATTATATATATGTGTGTGTGTGTGTATGTATAACCATCCCTCTAGCAGATGTAATTACATAATTAATATAATCAAGCCAACAGCTATTGTTAATGAAGGATGGAACAAATGATAAAAGGTATTCTAAAAGAAGCCTAAAAAGGTCTAGAAAATTGTTATTTTGTTCCACATAAGTAATGGCAGGAAAAAAATAACATAAATTGAAGAGGAGAGAACATAACCATGTATCAGGTTATTTCATGACTCTCAATCTTTCACTGGAATATGTTCATTCATTTGTTGAAAACATACTGAGATTGATCTTAAATGTCTTACTGGTTAAAAAAAATTACAAGGAAGTAACTGTAACTAACAATGGAAAGCTTGTTACATCCCTAGGCTGTGACTTATGAGGTGACAATAGTATTTAATATGGCAATGTCTGCATACTACACCATATAACTCTCAAACGATGTTATTGATACTGGGCATTTGATTTTATATATCATGTTATTTATAATTATATTTTTCTACTGTCTTGTCATGAGCTGAAAAATACAAGAAGACTAGTTTTTTAAAAAATTTTACATGCAGCTCAAAGAATACAGACAAATTATGCTATGGGAGATGTTGCACAATGTAACAGCAGTTATAAGACCAAGGATACTAGGTAAAATGAAACTTTCCATAAAGGAGATTCACCTATGGGTCTGTATTTTTTCAATTGAATTTCCATTTTCCTTTGTTACTGGTCTATGAACAACTGTGAAAATAAAAAGAATTTTTCATTCTCATACCTGGAATTCCTAGTTTCTAAGGTAATGCTGCTCTATCATGTATCATTTCCCTATGGAATTATTACAGCGACAGGCAGTGTTTCTACCTAGACATTTATAATGTAGTATTATTGTGTTTATAAGGGCAAAGGACTTTTAAAGGTTTCTGTACTACTCATCATTTTTTAGTCTCATGGTGAAGAAAAATTTCCACACAATGAGAATCTAACCTCAGGGACATCTAGTGTTACCCCACAAGACCTAACATTTGTATGACCTCTGATGAGTAGGCAGCATTTGACACCATATCACTTCACCTGGACAGGATTTTTCCCTGCTTTCTTTATTCCAGCATCCTCCTGTCAGTTCACCATCAGGTCACATTTTGTATGTAAGGAAAAAAAAAAAGCCTGGAGCAAGGACTTTCTTGCTTGTAACCAGCAACTGCCACCAAAAATATATTTTTTTTGTGGCCAGTGTTGAAGTTATACATACAAATTTTAATCTGTCCTATCTATATTGCAAGGCAATCACCACAGTAGCAATAGTGCGAGTGAGAACTTCTGTCTGTGGAGTGACCAAAGAGCATCCGTGATGAGCGCATGAGTGTATCACATATGACCATGTTGATGCTATCGTGTGCAATCTATTTATTTAGTATGTAGACTTGTACACACACAGATACATTTCTGTTATGGGATGTTAGCAAGCTGAGTCTTTCATTATTCATCTTTGCAAAGTGATAGAATGTTTGTGCTGTATGTTTCTAAACCTGTCAAGATTTTCAAATAAATTGTCATCTTCTAGGATGTGTTAAGAATTAATGTTGAGGCCAGGCACAGTGGCTCATGCCTGTAATCTCAGCACTGTGGAAGGCTGAGGCTGGTGGACCACTTGAGGTCAGGAGTTCGAGACCAGCCTCGTCAACATGGTGAGACCCCGTCTCTACTAAAAATATAAAAATCAGCTGAGTGTGGTGGCATACACCTGTAGTCCCATCTACTCAGGAGTCTGAGGGAGAAGGATCACTTGAGCCCAGGAGGGAGAGGTTGCAGTGAACTGAGATCGCGCCACTGTACTCCAGCCTGGGTGACAGAGCAAGACTCTATCTTTAAAAAAAAAAAGAATTAATGTTGAGAATACGAAGATAATTAAATCAGTAAAGTGAAAACAAAATTATAGTTTTGTTTTCAAAAATATTTTTGAAATGGCAAATAAATGACATGAATGTAACATAACAAATCTAGAATATATTGAACTTGTTTTTATAAAATGGGAAAATGAGAATAAAAATAATGAAAAGAATCTTAAGACTCACTTCGCCACAAGCCACACTGTGATCTTTTACTAGTTATGAATCCATTAAGGGTGGCAATGTTTCTACTCATTTTTCTTTGTATTGTCAGTTTCAAGTGGGGTGCTTGAAACATATTAGGAGTTCTAAATTTTTAGCTGAATGCAAATGTGACCTTAAGGAAAAATGATGTCAATAATATCAAATTATGCTATGAGAAATGTTGCACAAATGATGCTATGGGAAACGTGTCAACAGCAGCCATAAGACCAAGGATAATCTCTATGATTATTCAGAATATCCAGGTGTAATGCCATCCAGTATGCAAATAAAACTGATGGCTTACATCATGTCATATTTATCCTATGGTGATAAATAGCCTAAGTATTCAAGTAGATACATTAATATTTTATTATTATTTTTTCACTGGGAAATTCAGGGTTTATTTGTTTGCATTTTGATGACAATCAAGTGGGTGTGAGCTTAAGGGGGAGACAAGATCAGTCATAGGAAATAAAGACTAGATCAGCCATAGGAAATAAAGAAGCAAGTGTCTTCTTTGAATATGTAAAGTATAGTGGGTATGAACATGTCATCAACATGATTGTTAAATGGGTGACCTGGCAGAATGCTGGGGTCATAGGGAAGAATTATACCTGCTAAAATCAGAAAAAATGTACAGAACATAGAATGGCTGAAGCTGCTAAAGAGATCATGCATGCCATTTTTTTAAATTAGCACAGCAGGGTGACTATAGTCAGTACTAACTTAATTGTACATTTAAAAATAACGAGTATTATCGGATTGTATGTAATACAAAGGATAAATGGTTGAGGGATTGATACCCCAGTCTTTATGATGTGATTATTTCATTTTCCATGCCTGTATTAAAGCATCTTGTGTACCTCATAAATATATACACCTACTAGGTATTAAACATTAATATTTTTAAGTAAAAAAATTACTTGTTGGAGAGGTTACCTCAGTTTGTTTTCAGCCGGCATATTGAGAAGTTACACACATTTTTTACCATTAACTTTCTGCAATTAGTTTGAAGTAGTACCTGGGTTAACATTTGAATACTACTGTATTGTATAAACAGTTGTCCCCTGAGCTTCCCAAACTGGAAATATTCTTAATGGAAAAAACATGTTATCGATTCCCTCTGCTTCATTTGAGAAGATTGTTTCCTCTACAAAATTACCATGATAGGGATGTTTGATTAAACCCTTTGATTTTGTTTTCACCTCCATTTATGGTTACACATTAAAAACAGAACAAGCTACATCTCAAATGGTGTAGTTCAAATTGTTGGCCCTACCTGCTCCACCTCGTTGGCAGTGGGTTGCACTGCTTCACTATGCTCTTCTTCAACATCTCCAAGTTTAACTCCTCTAAGAATTCATTCCTTTCATCTTCCAGCCAACCTTCATCCAGCTGCAAAAGAATACATTAGTACATTATATTATGTTAGTGAGAACTCATGCTAAAATAGGGTAAACTTAAATGGCTGATGCCAGAGGAGTTCCTTTTATCATAATGATTCTCTTCAGAATACCAGCCTCCCATAGTTTACCCCCTCAGAAGGAAGAAAAGGTAATAAAAAAAATTGGACTCATGCCTTTTATCCTTTCCTGAAATAGGGCTACAGATTTTCTCTCATAACCAAGTAAATCTCACAGCACAGAACATTACCTTCTTTCAAAATGTATGAACGGCGTCCTGTATAATCCACAGCTGTCATGCTCATTACCTCCAACAGTCCTGTGTTAAAAAGGACTGCCATGCTACTAACAGGACTAGGAGACAATTAGGCTTTTTTTCTTTAACAACAACCCCCAACGAGACTGCACACAAAGTGCCCCCCATACACTCATGCTATCCTCATCCTGCTTTTTCTTTTTGGGTGGGCTCCCATGTTAGCAAGATGGCTGCTTGCCACAAAAGAGTCTACAGATAACATTTATTTTATCTGTAAAGAAAAGAAAAATTCTAAGTTATTCTCAAAAAAAAAAAAAAAAGAAAGAAAAGGAAAGAAAAGCAACGTTACTCCGTGTCTATTTCAGTTCATTTTCAGGCCCAATTTTATAGGAAGAACACCACAGTGGATCTGACAGTTAAAGGTGGTGGAGTGGTGTGGGCCATGTAGGGTTTTGTTTACGGTTGCTGAAAACAAGTATTCTTGTAGAACTCTTAATGCAAATTAAACTGAGCAAATCCCTTCGGCTTTTCAATACAAAGTGAAGTGGAAAACTGGTGGTTCCCTGGCTAACATGATCAATGTTGACAGTTAGTACAGATAATTTGCCTCAAAGTGGATTTTTGGAGCTGGATTACATAAATTAGCTGTCTATGCGGATTAAATTAACAGGATTATTGTCAAAACTCTGCATCACCCTGTGCTACAAAGAAACGGCAGCATTCTAGTAAGCGAACATGGACAATAGTTCAAGATATTTTGACTACCAATGAACTGGCAAAATAAGTTTTTAAACATAACTGAACTTCTACAGCTTAAAAATAAACCAGAAAGGACATTAAACTGCACCAAAAGAAGCATTAGCATACATGTATCATCTTTATTTATATGCAGGCAAATCATAGATTTCATGATATCCATTAAAGGCCATGTAGAACTTAAATGACCTCAAATTTAACTGGGGCCCAAAGTACAGGTACATTTGTTCACCCTCATTTATCTTAATGTGGCCTGAATAAGTTGATCAAATTCCTATGACTTTGATATGCAGATGAGCTATGATAATTATGCCAACTAAAAATGTAAATTCAGTCCAATTTGTAATTGTTCAAGTTTTACATTCTTTAATCTTTTTCAAGTATCATAAAGCTGCAAATGCCAGACCTCATACAAAATTACTTAAAATGAGGAATGCTTACTTGTCACCAACACGTCAGGAATTTGTCTTTAATCAGGTCAAAATAAAGTACCTTCTAACACTGACACAGTGAATGATGAAACAGAGTATTGTGAGGATTAAATGAAGTGGTGGGGAAAATAAAGAGAAAATGGTCAAAATTAATAATTCCCTGTAACTCTTTTCTTATTGAGTAACACCATAGATTCCTGAGTTGCCAGCTGTAGTCGTTATATATCTATTTTCTTTTAGGCTGGAGGTACACACAGCACAATTAGCAAAGGCAGATTCTTCTTGCTCACTTCCTTCCTCTCCTATTTCCCCCTTTCTACCTAGACGTGCATTCACTACAGTCTGAGTCTAATGCAGTGGCAGAGACAGACATCTCCCTTGAGCTGAGCTGCAGGAAAAGAGGGATTGTCATTACTAAAGAGTGGGGGATCTATCTGCACCAAAGGGGGCCACATGTGGCATCTCAGAGAAAGGAACAACCTACACTGTCTCAAAGGTAGTGGCTACAAGCTCTTATGAGAATCCTCTCTGCCCCAGTGTCCTGAGGGAAATAGGACAGAAAAGCAATATCTCTAATGGTCTCAGGAAGAAAATGGGCAGAAAATGAAAGAGTTGACAGGAAATGAGGAAAATGACTTATTTAAAAATACTGCACAGATGCACAATACTGCCCCCAGCAACTCTGTACATCATTTCCAAGAATCTAGAGAGCATTTGAAACATTAAAAATAAAAAAAGCTAGAAAAAGCACACAAAAAGCTTCCACATTCTCCCTGAATAAAATACACATGCAAAAAAAAACAAACCAAAATAATAATGAGGTAACTTCAGTGTAATAGAAAAATATGGGTGATATAAAGTCAAGATTTTTTAGTGTATTTTTTTGTCACTTTATAGCATGTGCTGATTAAATTACATTTTTAAAGAATGGTATTAAAATGTATTTATTTTCCTCATTTCTCTGGAAATCTGCTTTCTTTTCTTTTTTTTTTTTTTCTGTAGGTAATTAGCTTCCTTCTGGTGGCATGAGGCTTCTTCAGGATCAAGGGGCTAAGGCAGATCCTAATTTTGACAGGCAGGATGGTATCCTACGGAGTCAGATAACCATCTTTTATCAAGTGTGGAAAGGGAAGTCTCATTTGAAAATTCATCCTTCAGCACGGACTCTTCCGGGGGGAAAAGGTTAGGAATGTAGTCAGATATTCAAATTGTCCACTGGTTTTACCCAGCATATGTATTCCATCAAAGATTAACAGAATCTGGTCTTATATCATTAATTTCTATTATTCCTACAGCCCATTATGGCCACTATGTGGCATAGTGTAAGGAAATGCTTTAGTTCTAAATTAATGAGGTTCTCTAGCAGTTACATGGAATGGGCAGGGGAACCACATTATAACATAAAAGTATCTTCTCTACTATAGAGATGGCAACTGAGTTCTCTTCAATTTATCATAAATTTCACTAATATGCATTTAGCCCTTTTATTATGTTCTTTTTGAAGAAAATGGGAGCAGTGAGATAACTAGTTTGAGCAATTTCCAGATAATTGGTATAATTTCCATATGTATTCAAAAATTCACTCCCACATAGGCAGTGTGGGGGGTTGTGTGGGCTTGTTTCCCCACTCCTAAGACCTCAGGTGTGTAACTTTACTCTGCCCCAGGCTATGGCAGACATTATGGGAACCATTTAGAATGGGCAGGGGCATAAAGGAAATATATGCGGAAAGGGTGATCTTTTATAACTGCTATATTCAAGTCAGGATTCGGTCTGACACTGAAATATACTTACTCAATGTAATTTATAGATAGTATGTAGTTACTGAGTCTGAAAAATATCAGATCAATAACTGAGGAGACAAATGGTGATATAACTAACTTTACTCAAACGACTGACTGATGGATAGACTGGTGACAACAGTCTATTTGTCCTTTCTGCCATGTGGTGGGATATAAAGAGTATATAAAAGGAAACCCCACTAGTACTTTTCTTCCACTGTTACCTTTCCTTTACTTTCATGACATCTTCCTCTGTAAAGATTTAAAAAATTCATTTAGAAGCTATCAGTTTGGTTTTGACTGGACAATAGTTTTGGTCACACTAAACTTGGAAAAAAATTCATTTAATATACACGGAACCAGACTGTGCTATACAAAACATTTTAATTGATAAATTATTCTAAAAAGATTTAAGTTGATGGCTGTGCTATACAAGACATTTTAATTGATAAAGTTATTCTAAAAAGATTTAAGTTGATGGGCTAGTGTTTCTCTTGTGGATATTCTTCCAAGATACCTTCATATGCCAGTTAAGAATTTTCAGATGGAAACCTAAAGCAAGGATCCACACAGAATTAAAAGGTTCCACACAGCCATTTATTCATTTGTGTAATTATTTAAATAACTGGCAAATTGAAGGAGAGACTTGTGATTCAATTTTGCATGCTTTTCCCCCCCTTAAAAGGGATATTTAGCTGCCATCCTATGGAACAATATAAGGAAGTCTTTAATTTTTTTGATAAGTTAGGAAAGATCAGTCTTTATTGTATTTTGTGCCTTAACTGGTTTCATATGTATTTTTAAAATTCACTCCCACATAGGTAATGTGGTGGGTTATGTGGGGGAAAGATAACTATGATAGTGATTTGATAGAGAATAGCAGATAATGAATACAAATTCATTCACAAATTTATACTCAGCGAATTCAATGAATATACAGTTCAGTCTCAAGACTTTTGATCTCCGTTCTGACCTGAATCTCTGGCCTTGCAACAAGCAGCACGATTCTCTTACACTCATCGTTAGACAGCAAGGCCACTGCTTCTTCTCGATTCTGTACATCTTCCCCATTTATCTAGAAAACAAATGAAAGTGGCATATTAGTTTCCATTTCCACAATGCTGCACACAATAAATGGCAAATATCAGCTCATTTATGGTAAATGTATGGACAATGAAGCTCACACAATGGGCTCATCTTCAGCCCCTCAGCACAAAGTGCCTTCACTCAATTACGTGCTTACTGTAAGAGCCATATCGATCCCTGAAGGATGGTAGACATCAGAGGAAGCAGTTATGTTCATAAATGTCCAACCTGTGCCCTAGCAACATACATCTAGCAACACAATTAACCAGCCCCTGACAGGTGACGTTCATCTTTCTTCGCTAGAGTAATGGAAGTGTCACTCTGAGATAATAGTGCTGGGGAAGAAGGACTGGCAATACCACAACTGAAATCCGTCATCCTGCACGCTCGCCGCGAGCCAATTAGAGAGCTGCAGTATTATCTCTCACCAGGCAATGCTGGCAGGCCACTGCTGATTACATTTTCATTTAATCATTTCATATTTGTGTGGGGGTCTGACTCAGTGGCTCAAACATCATCGTCAGGATAAATCTCAGTGTTTACCTGATCAAAATAAAGTGACATGCTCATCAATACTCCACTTTCCTTCTAATATTTATCCATTTCCTAAAACAACAAAACTAATGAAATATCTTCAGACTCATCTCTTAATTACTTAAATTTTTAAAAAAATTATCATAGAGTAACACTGAATTTTTAAAATAATGATGAGTGAAAGAAACCAAGCTTGAGTAAACTTTTGATTATATGTAAAAGATTCCAGTGGCATTAGAAATATCTTTTCATCTTTTCTAAGTTCTAAAGAGTAAATAAGATTTGTAAAGTTTTTTTAAACTACATTTTTATGTGCAACTATATTTAGCTCTTAATTAACAAAACTTTTTCCTTTGGATGGTTAATAATTATTTTCTTTTATTGATTACTCAAATCCATAGAGACAATAAGATTTTTGATCCATATATGTAATCAAATAATGTGGAAAGAAATTCTAACTAAAGAGGTCAAGTAATTCTGTCTAAAATAGTATTACTTGAATAAATTAAGCAGATGGAAAATGTGGCTGCACTGACCATTCTTTTTTCAATAATTAATCTCATGTCTTTCACTAAGGACTTCTGCTTAAAAGCATAGAGAGACTATTGAGGTTTTCTCCTCGTAGGTCTCTGGGTTTCTGGCTGATGCATGAGGGTAGATGTAATTATCTGAAAACAAGCCCAGAAATCTCAACTTTGGACCACAATAAATAATACTTATTCCTACACTCTTACATGTATTTAGTGCAAGGAAAGCAGGCAATAATAGTAAAAAAAAAAATCATATGGGCAAAAGTTGTGTTTTCTTGCTCCAATCACTGTCATTTCTGACTTGTATACATAGAAAGGAAATTAAATGGTTATAAGTTTCACATGCATTCCCCATTTGTTTTTGCAATTCACAAATAAAATTCATCAAATTAGGAAATAGAAACTATGATTCTACAATGGGAAATAATGACTGGGAAGGATATGTTGTGGTTTGTCATAAATACATCTCAAAAAGTATGTGTGTACTGACTCCAAGGCCTTTTTTTCTCAAATGAAGATAAATTGGCAGTGGTGGATTCCACTATACCTCCCCTGCCCTCTATTAAGTGCAGTTTTAAAATAATGACGTTACAGTATTTACTCTATTTGCACTTTGAGGGCTTATGTTTGTTTCACAGCAATTCTTAGTACTATATTTGCAATGCATCTATTTGTCTGTCAAACATGGACCTGTTTATTCATCTCCTCTCCACTACAGGCACATCTGATCCTAAGAGAATTGAACTGGGTGATCTCACACAGCTTATCTTCATCTTTTCTATTTGAAATATACTTCTCACTTCTTTTTTTCCTGGTTTCCACTCGACTACATATATACTTCCTCATTCTTCATCTAAATTTCACTTTTCATTAATCTAAATACTCATTCATGTTAGTCTAATGCTGCTATTATGTTTGCTATCTTAAAATGCATATAATAATAGTGCCTTTCTCAGAGGGTCTTTATGAGGATTACATGAGTTGATATATGTAAAAATCTTAAATAGTGCCTGGTACATAGAAAGTCTTCAATGTTGGCACATATTACTGTTGATGCTGTTGTTACTGTTGTTATTACTATCATCATTTATATTTTAATCCTTAGTAAAGAAAAGACTCTTTATGCTAGATAAAGCAAATAGAGTGAAATTTATGGAAAGTAATTAAATACATAGTAGTAAACATGGTTTTATTTTACAAGATATCTACCACCTATGTATTTCTAACTCTTAGAGGACCATCAGGAAACAATGTGGTTGTTTGCCTTTTAGTTTCTTTGTAGTTGGTATTCATCTCTCTCCCCTGAGAACTCATTATGACCAGAGCTATATGGTGTCTGGTCCTGGCCATAATTAGTTCTTATTTGGGGGCAACAGATCATTTCTTGCCGAAACACTTCAGGATAATACTTGGGATAAATAATCGCTACCACAGAAATGTGGCATTAAAATGTAATTTATTGTATCTTTTCGAAAATAAGTGTCACACTTTAGCCAACTGGTTTGTAGATGCTGTTGTACTCAGGACATTAGTTTATACCCAGACTGTTACTGGGGCAAGAAATGTAGCCAGGTGTTTCAGCAAAGATACCTCTCAAGGAATGAAAAGATTTGAGGAACAGAATCAGATAGAGCTTTCAACCTTCAGTTGCTCTTGCTCCTGAAATAATGGCTTATAGTTACAGGATTGTTTGTGGGAATGCAGTCTGCTGTGCTGGGAAAATACCAGGCAGACATGAAAGTGGAGGACCCAGTAATAAGGGAAGGAGACAGATGAGCAATCACGTCATGTGGCTTAATGGAACACTTCCACTTTAAGAAAACAGAGGGAAAGAGAACCAAGAGAAAGATAGCAGGTAAGTTTTGTTAGCGTAACTGTTTAACTTTCTGTATATGGTCATATGTAAATGTTTGTTAGTTTCAAAATGGATATTGCCTTGGCTAAGAAGAGATCTGTGGTACTTACATGGATAGATCAGTCAAAATCTAACTTTAGGCCCAGTCTCCTATATGTTTGTATAAGTGTGTTGTGTATGTGTGTGTGTGTGTGTGTGTAAAGCCCTAAAAGCTTAGAAATGAGATGTAATATAGCTTTTCTCTTTAACATACCAATATCTAGTTTGTTTTCTATTAATTATTGTACCAGAGGTAGGTGGGCAACTCAAATTCTTGACATCCAACCATCAGTGGAATTTCTTAGGAAAACCCAAGAATCTTAGGCAATAAGAGATTTATTTCAAATGTGTTTATATTTTAGTATGGTGACAAAGGAGGTGATCAAAGTATAGAGACATAGATGTGGAAAGAACAGAAATAGAGGGAAAATATCCAAAGTGAATAAAAGAATAAGAGAACCAGGGTATTAGATTATTCTCATGCTGCTATGAAGAAATACCTGACACTGGGTAATTTATAAAGAAAAGAGGATTAATTGGCTTACAGTTCTGCATGTCTGGGGAAGCCTCAGGAAATTTACAATCATGGAGGAAGGCACCTCTTCACAGGTGGCAGGAGAGAGAGAATGAGTGCCGGACAAAGGGGGAAAAGCCCCTTATAAAACCATCAACTCTTGTGAGAACTCACTCACTAACATCATGGGAGTAACCGCCCCCCCGATTCAATTACCCACCACTGGGTCCCCCCGACCACTGGGTCCCACACATAGGGATTATGGGAACTACAATTCAAGATGGGAGTTGGGTGGGTATATAGCCAAATCATACCAACCAGTTTATGTGTAGAACAGAGAAAGAAAGAGAAAGCTCATTAGAAGTCCCGTTGTTTCACTGTTTGAGTTCTTGCAAAGTGTTGTCAGGAAGTCATCCTTAGGAATGGGATTGAATTTTTGGCCAACGTGAGATTAGGCTGCTTACATGGAATATTACAGGTTTACCATCCCAAGGAGAAAAGGAGAATACAGCATTCTCTTCTTGGAAACTCCTTGGAAAGCTGGTCACATATGTGATCTTTCACTCTTGTTACCTGACTCAGAAATGCCATATTCAGCACTGCAATTTTGTGAGAGAATGCCTCCAGATTAATTCCTGGAGATATATTTGATATAAGTTCCTGGCAATGACACAGCAGATAGAACTGCGAAGTAATGAAAAGGAAGAACTTTACTTGCAGAGAAAAAGCACAAGAGAACCACGATTCTCAGAAAGTTGGTTCATGGTTTCTCTTCTGCACAATCCCTACTCTAAAACAAACAATCCCCTTTGCATGAGAGCACATGTGTGTGTGTGTATGTGTCTCTGTGTGTGTATATGTGTGTGTAAGTGAGATGTGATTGAGCGCAGTCAGTCACCTACAGGTCCATGGTGTGCTACGTTAAGAAAAAGTTTGGCTACACAATGAGGGCAGGGACATTGACATACTTTACTTAAATTAACAGAAAATTAAAATCACAATTGCCCTGAAGAGATTCATTAAAATAAAAGCCATCTAAGAAACTTTAAGGATAAGAAGTAAATCCTCTATTTTTCCTACTCTCATCTCTCTGGGAAAGGAGTCATTAATTGCTCATTACAGGGTATCCCATAATCTCCTCATCAACCATAAGGGAGCCATTTGTCTCTGGGTACAATTTTGTCAGAGTTTTACTTAATATAATTTCATAATCGCCCTTAAGACTCTTTGTTTCCTATGTGTGCAGACAGAATTGAATTCTAGATTTTTTACTGCGACATGTGTTGTGACATATTTGTCACAGAATATAAAGTAATCAGGCAGAAAACAGCACTTTATCATCCTGCTATTGTTTCCTTAGTGAACCTAGACCATTAACGAATACTTTATTATATAGCAGGTATTTGCTCTAAAAACTTACCTGCCCACAATATCACTAAGGATTTGGAAGTGCCATAACATATGGAAACACATGCACTTTATTTCTATCCAACTATACCCACAGAACAAATGAATGAAACTTTAATAACTGTATTTGTGTATCTAGCCTACGGAAGAGTGGTTAGCTGGGAACTAGGAAGGGAGCCAGGTACAGTAGGCGGTATGGGATGCGGAGTAGATGGCAAGAGGAAGAACTGCCAGCTGGCAACAGCAAAGGAGTAAGAAAAATGACACAATATAGACTGAATGCATCTGCAAATGTATCCAAATAAGGTCATTTCATGTTGGGGCACACATTTTCCAGATTTTCTAATCACTGAGCATTTGACTCTATTACAGCATTGTGGTATGAATGCTGAGTGTAACGTGACTCTGAGCATCAAAAGATTACATTATTTTCAGTATATTTAATTGGAGATGTTAACGAAGTGAACAATACATTTAAAATTATTTCAAAATTAAAAAAATAGTGAAACACTTTTGAAGCTTTCGTTATCTGGATAATACGCGGAAATTTTTTAATGAAGCTATGTGCGTAAAGCCTTTCAACAGATGTTATTCATCTATCCTATCATTCTTTCCACTGAATACCCTGGTTTCATTCATTGATTTATTCATGTGCATGTGTGAAAGATGACAAAAATGTGGTGATGAGCAAGACTATGTCTTGGCTTCCTGGTCTACTTTTCCTTCTCCTATGTATGACAGACATAGTTCATTTTGTTTACTATAGATCACTATTTAGGGAGCTCACTGAGGGGAGAAATTACATACTCGAGGTTTTCTGAAAACTAGTGAGACCCCCAAACGATCATTAATTCACACTTTGTATTCTTTCCTAATTGGAGCCTTAACAGAAGGTCCATGGTAAAAAAAAAAGGAGCTCTGCACTTTCTAGCTAGAGGAAGAACAGGTGGTGAGGAGGTGGTGTGATTCCATGAGTGTTGTCCTGAACAAGGGGAGAGAACTGCAGAAGGCTGGGGCAGGACGTGTGCCCAGGCAGCATAGGCACAGCGTTACCATGACAGTGTCATGCTGTACTGTGATCATCTGTGTATGCTGCTGTCTTCCTAAACAGAGACAGTGGGCTCCAAATGCTGGGACAACATCTTGTCTATTTTTGAAGACCTAGTTTTCAGATTCCAAAAGTGGGAATCCAAAGAAATGCTCTCCAGGGGTCTGTATCCAACAAGGAGAAATAGGAGCTCTGGAACTGTGGCAGTGCTGTTTTAACAACTTATCACTTCCTGGATTTATCATTCAAGTCCTCCTCTCTGTTTCACAGTTGTGATCAGCAGTGAAACTCCACCCGAAGGACCTGTTTTTATCTTGGGGTTGATCTGCTGGTCACAAGAGCAGAGGAGCTTGAGTGTCTTCTCCCTGCAGCCATTCTTTCTTTCTTTTTTTTTTTTCAAGACAGTGTCTCAGTTTGTCACCTAGGCTGGAGTGCAGTGGCACCATCTTGGCTCACTGCAACCTCCGTCTCCCCAGCTCAAGTGATTCTCCTGCCTCAGCCTCCTGACTAGGTGGGATTACAGGTGCCTGCCACCACGCCTGGCTAATTTTTGTATTTTTTTTAGTAGAGACGGGGGTTTCACCATATTGGCCAGGCTGGTCTCGAACTCCTGACTTCATGATCCGCCCTCCTCAGCCTCCCAAAGTGCTGGGATTACAGGCATGAGCTACCGTTTAGACTTTTATATAGCAAAGGAACATTTAGATCCATGTTCACCTAATTTATTCTGGAAAAGGCAGCAATAACTGCTGTGCTAGTAGTCATAGCCATTAATATTTATTGAGTACTTATGCATTGTGTTAAGCATATTGCATGCATAATCTCATTTCATCTTCACAACAATAATAGGTTATTATTACCATTTTTTAAAAATGAGGAAATGAAGCTTAGGATGAGAGGAGGTTAGGTGAGGTGCCAGGCAAATGGTGAAGCTGGAAGAGAAGTCATAGTTGACTCCAGAGATTCTATCTGAACCATTAATTATTAGCTAATCACTCAATAAATCATACCATCCTTAATACGTTTTAAATGATAGCTTTTTTTGGGTTTTGTAGATGTTAATATCCAAAAGCAAAGACAAATTATTTGCTCAACAGTTTACAAGAAACAAAATAAAATAATAACTGTTGGACAGACCGTGGGAAACTAAAGGAAATAACCACAGCACCTACTTGCAAAATACGATCCCCTTCTCGAATCCGGCCATCTTTGGCAGCAATGCTATTTGGATCTACCTGTAATAAAGAGGACATACATCTTCAGCCGGATATGAAACATTCCCTTAAGAACTTAAAAATATGGTTTTAAAAATATATTTTGAAAATATATTTTTTAAAAAGCTGTTTTCAAATTCTCTGTTGATTTATGACAGTGTATGTCATATTTCTCTCCATCAAAACTCACTGATGATTCTAAAAATATAAATGAGCTATTTTAGAATGAACAAGAATAAAATTGTGAGGACTAGAGCCGAACTTAATCTGAAGATCATTTTTTTCCACCCTTCCTCCTCCTGTCCTCTGTCTCTTCCTTCCTTTTTCCCTTCATTCTTTTTTCACAGTCATTCACTCATTTCTGTATCCCAACTGTCACACAGGATCTTCAGTTGACATGAGATGTTAATACTAGGACTCTCTGGATCCAGGAAATTTACTTTCTATGAGATGATTTTAAATCCTGCCTTACTTGTCTTATCAAAACTGACCGCTATACTGTAAGTCCATACTTATTAAAGAGAATTATGTCTCATGAGCACATTAATTTATAAAGAAATTTACAACCTATATTGCTCAAGAAACACATACACACACAAATCCGATCCATGCATTTAATTACTCAATACCACTTTACATATGGGGTTAAGTATATTAACTATAAACTATCTTAGAATGTATAGATATTTAAGACTCTATCAGGAGCTTGTCGGCATTTTAAGGCCAGAACTTGAGTGATGACCTACAGTTCACTGGGGGCAATTTCATCTATCAGATTTCATGTGATGGCTTCAAACTTTATTTAGGCTTGTTGCAGAAAAGCTTTTTTTAAGCAAAGTATTTCAAGTGTAGCATGAGGTTGATCCATCCTATCCCTATGCTAGATATTACTTTCTTATTAGGGGTGTCAGCTAATAATTGAATCTTAAATCATCAATCAAGAATAATAGACACTATAATTACACGTAAGAGGTAAAAGGAAAACATTCCTTCCAAGTACATATGTTCAGATCCTGTGTCTTCTTTCCCTTCCCTGAAAAGTGCAGTTCCAATTCTGACATATTTAAATAGTAAACAGAGACTTACTAGTAGGAAGTGAGGGATGAATCATGAACTGTATCCCATTTAAAAGCCATTCACAATCTAAAACCTTGTCTTTAGAACTGTAATCAAACTAATGTTAAACTTCTCCCTTCCTACCTCTGTACATATTACAAAAGATAATTCTGCAGATGTTTCCTTATACTTCCTCACCCTAATCAGAGGAATTATCCTAATTGCATATTTAAAAGAAGTACATAAGTGGAATATTGTCTGGAGTTTTTCCATCACAGAAGCCAGTCGGTAAATTTTTTGGTAAAGGGATAAAGAGTAATATTTTACACTTGCAGAGTTGTGTTGTTTTCTAAATGCATTAATTACATTATCTCTTCCACATTCTAAGCACCTCTATAAAAACAATAAAATAAGCATTGTTGTACTCAGTTTCTAGTTGAGAAAGCTGAAGCTCAGTATATTAGGCAATGTTTTCACGACTACGGCCAAGAAAACTTGGAACAGCATAGAACAGCAATTAGTATCTAGTTTGTCTAACTCCAGCATTCATATGTAAATATATATATGCACACATGTTTTGCACATATAAGAAATTTTTTTATCATATGCATATTTAATTTTAATTTTTTTATATTTAGAGACAGGGTCTCATTCTGTCACTCAGGCTGCAGTACAGTGGCACAATAATAGCTCACTGTAACCTCAAACTACTGTGCTCAAACAATCCTACTGCCAAAGCCTCCTGAGTAGTTAGGACTACAGGCATATGCCACGATGACTGACTAATTATTATTAGTTTTTTATAGAGAGACAAGGTCTCACTGTGTTGCCTGGATTGGCCTCAAACTCCTGGCCTTAAGCAATCCTCCTGTGTCTGCCTCCCAAAGTGCAAGGTTTATAGGCATAAGCCACTGTGCACAGCCTTAATTTTTTAAAACATACCTTCCTACTTCACATAAAATAATGCCTTTCTGAGTTTTTAAAAATCACCTATGGTAATAAAATTTGCTTCACAGTCTTCAAAAGGAATTAACACTAACAGTATCTTACATTTTAGAATCCCACTTGTGTATTGCTTCTTGGCCACTGGCTAAGATCAAGAGTAGAATCTCACTCATGGGGTTGAAGAAAACAAACTAATAGATGCACTCATTGGGTATTCAAATTTATCAATGACATCAGCAGAGTAAAAGAGTGATTATTGTGAATAGTAATTCAAAACAATTAGCCAGTGTTACTGTCAATAGAACTCATAAAAGACACAGAAGAATGGAAGGACAAATGTTTGAGGATCAACAACTTCGCTGGACTGGTTGCATTCTTATGGGAATTTATTCAGATTTGGACAATGTGACCACTTTTGCACTTTTCCTTGCTGGGATTCTGGGGCGAAAGTATTCACATTAAACAAGCTGATAATAATTACATTACTTGGGCAGCATAATTTACTTTCCTAATTGAAAGTGACAAGTTTTGGAACATGGCCAATTCTTCACATTCAAGCCTCTGAAGGAAGGGTTTTCTCCTTGCGAGTCATTTCACCCCATTTCTCCTAGTCTCCCTCCTCGAATTTCTCCCCCCCTTACCCCCATGGCATTTCTTACCTCGCTGACATAAATGCCGGTGTCTTCTTCATCATCTGTTCGGTAACAGACTGTCAGGCCCAGCTTCTCTTGACTGCTAACACGACACAACTCGACCTCCTGAGAGAACAACACACACAGATGACATTTATGTCAGAAAGAAAACATCCAGCAGAATGGAGAACTCATTGATATTCTTTGTGTCACTCTGGTAAGTATTAACAATTATTGCCAAGCATTAGAAATTAACTTTTGTTACCAATATTATTCAGATGTTCTTTCAGCATGGATTTCTATATAGTGAAGCCAATGTTTTATATTTTTATTGTAAAGTTGGAGATACACAATTGTTTCAATCATGCTGTCAATGTAAAACTCCTTAAAAATTATACAATAATGTATAAATACATGTATACATCAACACACTGGAATCAATAAAATATTTGAGAATGTCAAAGTTGGTGGAAAAATGTTCATAAAAACATGAAGAGTTACTATTATATGCTTTTATTTGTATTATTAGAAAACAAAATAAGTTCAAATAAAAAAAAGACTATTCTGAGCTGTTTCCATCAATTCTTCTCTTGAGTTTTACACAATATGAAAATAAGCAAGTGTTTTTTGTAGGTCAGGCCATGGTTTTCTATTATTTTGTAGAAACTCTCACTCTTGGAAAGAAATGGGTTCATCCAGGCTGAAGGGAGAGACATCAAAAGCCATTTGGGGGCAGAGGCAATGATTCAAAATGAAGCAGTAAATGAACAAGAAAATGCATTTACTGAAACACATGGCTAAGGGCTTGAAATGTCAGTCCTCAGGTAATGTATATTGAATCTACTTCCTGATTTATGTTCAGTAAAATAATGATAAATTTCAGTGTATTTCATTTTTATATAATGAAATGGACTTGTATTACTTTCAGAAGCAGATGACTTCAGGATAAATTACATATTTCCAAGGATTAAAACACAAATTAGCACACTAATTACGGAGAATTTATTCCCATTGGATGGAGACTATAAGACCCATTAGTAAATAATCAGATGAAGAACAATGTCTATTTAAATTAGAAGTGAAGTCTGGATCAATTTCTAGCACTCAGGCTCTGTGGGAGCGCTGAATTTGTCTGTCTTGCTTAATGCTCTTTCTCCAGTGCCTAGAATAGGATAGTTTCAGTGTGGGCACTCAGTAACAGCTAGCTGAAGGGTGACTAATTTTATTTCAGAAATCTTTTCTAGTGCACACAGATTTTTGTAAAACCATAAGTAGGCAGTTTTTCCTCTTTGGAAATAGATGAGTGTGTGTGTGTGTGTGTGTGTGTGTGTGTGTGTGTGTGTGTAAAGATTATGCAAGTTGAGAAGAATAGAGTGCTAAGGTCTAAATGTTGTGTTCTCTACAATTATAGAGACCCTTAGGGTCTCTACAAATAAGTTCAAATAAAAAAAAGACTACATATAATTGTAGAGACCCTTAAGGTTAGGGTTTCAACATATTTTACCTGCCAAGGAGGTAACAGACTGTCAAGGAGGTAACAGACTGTCAGGCCCAGCTTCTCTTTACCTACCTGCCTTTGGTAGATGAGTAGGTCATAAGGGCTGCTGACCCCTCATGAATGGAATTAGTGCCCTTATAAAGAGGCCCCAGAGAGCTACCTTGCCTCTTCCACCATGTAAGCACACAGTGAGAAGGTGCCCTCTATGAGGAACAGACCCTTACCAACACTAAAACTGCTGGTGCCTTGATCTTTGACTTCCCAACCTCTAGAACTGTGATAAATGTGTTTCTGTCATTTAGAAGCCACCATGTTCATGGTATTTTGTTATAGCAGCCCAAATGGACTAAGACATAAATATTCATTTAACTGTCTAAAATCTGAAATAGTTACTAGAACAAAATGAAGAAAAACTTACTTATCTTCAAACATGAGAATACTTCCCAGAACACTCTGTTACATTTGAGTAAACAGCCTCCCTTTCAATTCTGTATTTCAATGAAGTCCTTGTCAGTGGTAATAACCTGTTTAAAAATGATATGCTATACACCATAGGTAAATCCTTAGCAAGGGGATTTGCTTTCATAAACTCCAGTGACCAATAATTTCAGATAATAACAAATAAAACTGAATTTAAATCCTCTATTCTGAGGTAAGTACTGCAAATTAGTGAAATGCGTGGAACCATAAAGGATGTTGACTTTCTGACTGGTGGAAAAAGATATTCTATATTATAATGCTTAGAAAGGGTATATGTTGGCAGAATAGTAAAGAGAAAAGGTGAAACATCCTTTTACCTAGACACAGACTAGCAAACAGTGAAATGATTTGGCACCGAAGGCAAAAATGTACACACCAAGCAAAGGTCTTTTCAAAACTGGCAATAATTAATGCCTCCAGAGGGAAAGAATACTTGACTAAAACTGCAACATTAGGAAGAAATTATAGCAACAAAACAGCTTCAATTACCACAACAAGGTATACAGTCGAGGAGTAGCTCTTAGTGATTCCTCAGAGACCAATAAGGAAACCTACACACTCTATAACGAGCTGAGATTGGGACCTTTAAATCAACACAAATGAGGAGCTGTAACCAAAGCTGAAATCCACTGACTTTCAATGCCCTAACAAAGCATGAAAGCAACTCTGAGTATTGTGAAAAGACATTTTCAGGGGGAACATTCTTTTTTGAATGTTTTCTCCACACTTGCAATGGTGTACCTTGACTTTGGTGTTTGCTTAGAAGATGTGTATCCAACTATTTTGCAATAAAATTGAATGAATGTATTAAAACAAAAAGGGCAGAATCCACCTGTAATCCTTCAACACTACAAATCAAAGCACTTACTTACCCAAGAATCTCAGAGGAAAGGAGACTAAGGTCCTGAGGTCAAAGTAACTTTTCAATGTTTTCATTGTCTTGGACCAAACCCAAACTGTGAAACAGGTCTCAAATTTATCTCCATGGTCTTTGTTTCCAATATTCACTCAACACCTTCCTATTTCCTTTCAGCTGCCTGGAGTCCCTGAGGTATGAGTATTATAGGTTTGCCATTTTGCCTGTCCCCTAACAAAACCTGGCATTCGGTGTGATTTTTCCATTCTCTCACAGATAGCTCTTGAGACATTAAAATAATTAATACATAAACATCTCTCAAAGGAATCATCATTAACAATTACTTAAAATGTGACCCAAACAGGCTTTGGTGCATACTGATAAATGCTGAAAATACAAAGCCTTAAAGCAAGGGACTAAACCCTTGGCAGAAAGCCTTCAGGCACCATAAGAGACCCAAGTGAGATTTTTCTGGATCCCACAAACCACCTCACTCCAGTCCTGAGTGTGAAGTTGCATTTCTTGGTTGAGAATGTCTCAGATACTACATAGCTTATATTAAAACACAGAAACATACATTTTACAATCAAAGTTTCCTTAATGCTATGACAAAATAACTTATAAGCAGCTACTCGTAGACAATTTTGTTTGTAGGAGGCAAAGGTAGCTTTATAAAGTCTCCGATTATCTAAAAGGAATTCTGCAGCACAGGTTTAATTAAGCGTTTCCTTCACAGAACATACAAGCCTCTGACTTCTGAAGGAACAACCTCCTGGTAATAGAGAATGTTTTCCCTAACAACTTTCATACGTTTCCCTCTGTCACTTGGAAGCTATTTGATAAAACACATAAAAGTGAAATGCTACCTCTGTACATTTTCTCCATGGAGACAATTCATGAGCGTATACAAATCAAAGCCAAGCCTGCATGGATGGCAGCACTACCATCCATAAGTCATTTGTGACTCGAGTGAAAGAATCACTTCACACACCTGGTGAAACTACATTCATTTTGACTTAAATGTACTTCAAGACGTGATGTTCTGGGAAAGTATCTAAAGTCTCCTTAAAAAAAAAAAATCGAACTTCAGTATCTAATACTGTAAGAAATTGATTATATATAGATTGAAGGTGGAGTAGAAGATAGAGTTTGTTATTAAAGCTTGCTGTGAAACATCCTTCTAATCCTAGAATGACACAAATAGGATTTTTACATAAATTGGTTGTACTCCACTGCTGTGAAATTTTAGTATTTTTTTTTTTGTGGTTGAGTCTAGGACGAAATGAGAAACTTAAAAGGAATAAAAAATTGTTTTCTAGATAGAATTCTCTCTAGGGGAAAGAAACAAGGGTTGACACTGCTTAAGAAGCAATGGCTTTTTAAGTAACATTGTTCCCAAACTTTAAAGAACACTTAGGCCCATGCATGCCATAAAGATTTTCCTCTGCATAAGAAAATTGAAATGCAGTCAGCACTATTCAAGTCTGAAGAAGAACTAGGTCTAGACAAGCTAGTCATTTATATCAGTTGACAATAAGGGAATGTAGGGTCTATTGTGTCCATATCTTTATTTTCCTTGTTTTCATTTATTAGACAATACATGCACTTTACTCAATCTCAGTGTTAATCATATATCATTTTATATTTTTAAATGTTGATTAGTAACAAATGCCATGTTCCAATAAAACATTTATTGCAAAAAATGAATCAAATGAGAAATATGAAAACTTTAATCCCCACAGCTAAAGAAAAGCTAGATAGTCTATTATAAAAATATTGCTTATCATTATCTCCTGCATAATGAAATCTGGGGATAATGCTTAGTAAAAAATAAATAACAAAACTCCTGGAATATCCAAATCCCTCTGACAAGACATTTCATGTTTGCACCCTCCAACTCCACATTATTCATAACAAGTTGATGAAACTAATAATTAAATCACATTTCTGTAGAGAGAGAAGGGTAAAAGCTAAAGCTTACGATCATGTCTTTTCTCTAACATCCTTAACGCTGCCTGTTTATTGAACTACTACTTTTTCAATGGTCTTCTGAAATTCGGGCAGCTTTTAACCTCCAATTTCACATTCTTAGAATCAAAGACATTCTGGATTCTTTAGGAAAGAAAGCGGTCACATTTCTCTAGACCCAGGTTGGCTGCTTCTCACTGTGGGCTGTGAATCACCTTAAGAAGTCATAAATGACCTATTTGGAGTAGAGCTTATGCCTTAACAAAGAAAGAAATATTACTTTTGCCTCTACTGTTAATTGGGGAGGAAATGAATTCATGATGCTGGTAAACAATAGTCAATGTCAGGAAATCTGGGCCAGGAATAGAAAAGAGAAACATAAAATTGAAGTAAGTGAGAAGTCATCCATATATTTTTTTTTTCCATTTCCTATTTTATTTTTATTTATTTATTTATTTTTGAGACAAAGTCTTACTCTGTTACCCAGGCTGGAGTGCAGTGGTATGATCTTGGCTCACTGTAACCTCCAGTCCCGAGTTCAAGTGAGTTTCCCGTCTTAGCCTCCTGAGTAGCTGGGATTACAGGTGTCTACCACTATGCCTGGCTAATTTTTGTATTTTTAGTAGAGATGCAGTTTCACCATGTTGGCCAGGCTGGTCTCAAACTTCTGACTTCAAGTGTTCAACCTGCCTCAGCTTCCCAAAGTGCTGGGGATTAGAAACATGAGCCACCGTGGCCGGCCACAATCCATAAATATTGTATCATTACTTCTGCTGTGACAACTAGGGAACCAGGCAGATTGCATGGAAACCTTTCCTAGAATGGGCTTCCGCCCAATAGAACTCTGTCTAAAACAAAGAACAAAGGCACAGGAAGAAACCAGGAAGACACTTCTGTTTATATCAGGAAGGTTTTTTTTTTCCTCCTTTCTCTATTTTGCTTGTTGTATCTTTTGAGGCAATTGCAATTACTTTATTATTTTTTAGCATCATGTGGTTTACCAGAATCCAGGGTTTTTCATAGTTGATTGTTGAGTTTTTAGCAGATATTAAAATGATCATTTATTAGCTTCCTAAAGGTATTGCTAACTATCCTCAGCCATTTGTGATTTGATTTCCTGACTCATATGTCAGTTCTTGGGAGATGTCCATCAAAATAGTTTAACACAGCCTAAGCGATGTGTAGAAAAGACTATTCATAAAATGCCATTTTCATAGCCTTATTTTAAAAGTAGCAACGTTAAGCACTTCACTTCCTGGTCAGCTCAAATGTTCTTGCATTCCCACTCTAGCACTTTTGTTCTCTCATTGGACCTTGAGCCTGTCGACCCTTCCCCTTCTCACTGTCAATAATTCCTTCAGGCCCATTCCTCTCTCTTGATGCAGCTTGAAATTCACAGTTAGATATAATACATTTTATAAAATTCTCAACTACCCTGTTCTCTTGTCCACTGTATAATCCAAATAAAAGGTCAATATTGGTTAAGACCAAGTATTCACCTCCCTGCTTCCCCAGCTGAGCAGTGGCCTGGTCCCAGAGGGAATGCACACCATGATGACCATAGCTACTGCTTTCCCTGTAAGTTCATTACCACAGGTTGCAAATGGGCAATCCATGCTGCGGGCAATCCATGCTGCCGACAATCACACTCTACTTTCCTTGCCAAGTTGCTGTTTCACATGCTAAAGGAACTAGTGCTCCTCTTTTTTCAAATTTCCAACAAAAACTGCCTGCTCTTAGTTAATGACCTTATCTCATAGTTCACTGGATCTTAGTGGATTATTATGACCTCAACTTTGTACTCTCCCAGTTTGGTGTCTCGTGTCTCTCTGTCTGCAGCTCTACTACCATGCCCATCTCTCTCTTCATGCTTGGCCAGTCATCTTGTTCCAGACTACATTATGGAAAAAGAAACCACGGAATGGAAACCTCTGTGTCTTCCCTCCACTTAGTGTATCAGTCCACATGCATTTGTACGTAGAAAGACTCTCTGGGCTGCCTTTCTATACAATGAAAGAAAAATCCCCAATCCTACCAAAGGTGAGTGTTTCCACTCATGCTCTGTAAACCATTCCCTTAAGATTTTTTAAGAATTTCTCTCATGGAATTATTCCTTCTTATCCTGTATTACTCATTTCAGTATCCTCAATAGATCACTCTCATTGTCTCTCTCACACATACACACACATAAATATCATCCATATGGGCAGGGGCAGAGGGGAAACCTTGTGGACATGAGAGTTAGCTCTAGGTTGGGGGCTACTGGAATAATCCAGCAAACTTTGAAGAGATTATAAAATTAGTCTTGGTGTTTACTAAGGAGACCACATTTCCAAACAAAGAAACATTGATCATGCGAAGGCACAGAGGTAGGAAACAGCATTTCATGTTAGAGGAGCTTTAAGCAGTTAATGTGAGCAAAGCTAAAAATTTAAGATTGGGTTGGGTGAGGGGTCATGGTGAACACTAAAACTGCAGAGGTAGGCAAGGGCCAGATCATGGAAGGATGACCACACCCTATTAAGTAATTTGGACTCTTTGCAAAGAGTAAAGGGGGCTATTTTAAAAGAAAGAAAACTGTCAGATTTGTAGTTTAGAAAGATGACTTCAGCACTAGCATAGTGGGTGAGTTGGAGGGATTAAGCAAATGTTACCAGTTCATGCAAAAGAAGCAAAGGGCTTGAATGCAAGCAGTGTCATCTGCTATCGGTTCTTAAACACAGTTACCATGATTTCCATTCCATAGATGAAGAAAGGAAGCCACAGGGAGAACTTGGGCCCAAAGTCACACAGTAAATCAGAAGCGGAGCTGGAATTTACAATCTAGCTACAGGACCTGATCTGAATTCCCAACAGGGCCTTCCTTTGATTTCATAGTATGTTGTTCTTTCTCATTTTTTAGCTCTCAGCTTACTTCCTAGATGGTACCCTTGTCCATGAATCTTTCTGAAATAGGGGTCCTAAAGTCCTATATCAAAATTTCACTGATGCTTAGTAGCTTCTTGGCAATTATTAGCATTTATTTTTCTTTCTTTTCTTTTAATTAGAAAATGTGTATTTCATTAAGATGCTTAGTTTTAAAATTACCTATTTACTGTTCTCTAAGAAGGTCCTTATCTGTTATGTTTATTATTGTATTCCACAGCCTTAGATATGAACATAGAAATTTCTTTGAGAATGACACTTTGTCTTCTTTTTCTTTGCATTTCTAGTACCAGCAGAGGACCGAGAGCTTATAAGAAGTCTCACATGCATTTGTCGAATGAGTTAACTGCTACAGTGAAGTTGGTTAGTATGGTATAATTGCTATTGCTGTATTTGTACAGCAGCATAATTAGATTAAGTAGAATAGGTTCAGAAAGCTGTATAAACAATAGATGTGACCTACTCTCTTATCTCTGCCAACAAGAAAAGTAATCAAAGAATGAACTGTAAAATTAAAGCAAAATTATCTATGCAGTTACTAATTCTAAGAATTCCTCTAGCATGTTCAGTTTTTACTTATATGCTTTACTGACTAGACATTTTCTTAGCACCTGCTATGTACTATGGATCACACAGGGAAACTTCTTATATACCAGACATTTCTCTAGATAACTTCTGAATAATGTCTCATTTAATTTTTTAAAGAATCTGATAGAATATACAGTGCACAGAAGTTATTTCTGGTCCATCTAGCATTTATTCACTGTTTTTTTGGAAACATGTCCCTAAATTTATTTTGCAGAATTACACCTTTTTCTTTCCAGTCCATGTGATTGTTCAGGGTTGACTCCAGCTCCAGGGGGTGGGCTTGTGATCCAGGGATTAGCTAATGGGTGCATTTTATTTCCCTGGGTATAGTGATCATTTCAAAAATGGGTATTTGATTTAGTTCAAGCCCATCAAAATCAGGTTCATGATTGAAACTATTAGGAAAAGAACACTTGTCTTTTCCATTGTATTTGAAATACAGGAATGTAGATCAGGAGTAGCTCAAAGCTTTATCATGCCACAATATATAGACCCTGAGGATGGATTCAGAAAAGTGGATAAAAACCAAAGATGGAGAAGGGGTGAAATTTAGTGCCATGATTTGAGCCCCTGAATCAAGTTATATCTAAAACAATAAACTTTTGGTATTTTCAGCAAGAAGAACCAATAAAACTCCTTTTTTTCCTTAAGCATTTGTTTTAGGTCTTCTGTTTCTTGGACTACAATTTCAATTGCTTTTGGTAGATAGTATCTACAAATTTTATAAATGAGGAAATTCAGAGCCAGCATTAAGTAATTTATTTAAGGTCACTCAGCAACTACTCATCAGAATCAGAAATTGAACACAGATCTCTCTCTCTGTCTCTCACTTTTTAACTCCGAAGATTGTTTTTTCAAGAGATACATTCTTATATTCCAATGGTCATTTAAGAGCTCATTTCTAGATGGAGGCTTAAGCACATAAAGAATTCACTATAGTGCAATGAGATATGTGGTAAAAGATAGATGGGATGAATCAAGGGGCAAGATGAGCCACAAGAGGGGGAGACTCCAGAGAGGAGCTACTGTTTACATGGAGGTTGAGAAATTCAGTGTTGGCTACTACGAAGGGGGCTTAGGAATGAATTAAGAGAGGACACTAGAGAGGTGGATTGGGACTGATTTCTAAAAGATCTCATAACCAAGTCAAGTCTTGGGCAGAAAAGGGAGAGGGAGGCCAATATGAATAATCTGTGGTTTTTCATCTTATAGAAAACATAAGCAATTATAAAATTAGGACTATTAAGAGAAAGCAAGAACTTGATTTTCTGGTATTTAACCCAAGCAGAACCATAAATTTCTTCTATTTTAATATTGATTAGATATTTTAGAAAACAGTTTATTTCCTACAATTATTTGGGAGGTAATTTTAGACATAATCTAACTTGCCTTCTATCTTTTATAAACTGAAGTGACTTACATTCACCTGATAATTTAGTGCCAGAGCTAAGAATAGAAACCAGGCTTCTTGACTTTCATTCAATTGCTCTTTTTACCGTTACCATGCTGATACTATTCTTCAATCAAGTCATTCTGACCTGGGACTGAGGGGTGGGGGTTCATGGAAAGGTGTGTGTTGGGGATGGCAGAATCGCTGAATGGGAGAGAGATGCTGAATGAAGCGTGTTATCCAGATGAAATGTGTGGAGGCAGGAACAAGGTGGAGAACCTCGTTTGTTGTGATGTCAACTGAGTGAGGGTGGAGAGCATAGAATTCTTAGGAAAGCAAGGCTTCAGTTGAAAAGGTCTTTTCTATTCTTTCAACCCTTAGTGTCTACAGCAAATTTAAAAAGAAGAAAGAGCAGACCTCACTTTTATAGAAAAGTACTGTCTATTCTCGGAGAGGCTTAAATCCCTATTGTAATGTCCATAGTGCTGCTTTCACCAGACCCTGCAGTCTTTATTGCATCTCCACTGTCAGCACTTGTAAGCTGTCCTTCCTTTGAATTACTGAAAATAGCTTTTCAAAAGAAAGTGTTAACAATCTTCTTTGATATTAGGTATGTGCACTCTGCAAAGTAAACAATCCAAAAGGACAGGGTGACCCTTTATGCTGTGGTTGTCTCTGATTGGATGATTGCACTTCTTGGTTACATCTGCTATCATGCTCTTGAGTTTGCTATGTTTTCAGCAAAGGAAATCAGTTAAAGAGATACCATCGACTGTTTGGGATTCTGTTTCATAGTTTAAAAAGTCACTTTGAAGAGGTATTCACTTCAGAAAGGCAAAATACCTTTTGACTAAATATAAGGGCAGATATAGACAATTGATAGCTACTTCCGGTGGCACAAGAGAATTGTCAGGGACAAAAGCAAAGTCTAAACATTCACAGAATCATCCACAAGAGTGCCTTCAGGGGAATTTTTAAAAATAGGACTAGAAGAAGTAATGAATATTAACTTTGGGTGACATGCTATAGTGTTAAGGGTTATCATTGCTTTATCTAATGGGAATCAATGTCAGTGGCAGCCTACATTTTGGAATATTGGAAGCCCTGTTAACTATTTGGCACAAGAGTTGAGACACTGCCTAGCCCTTGAAAGGTAGGATAGATGGCTAAAGACAGAGGGACAAAGGAGGAATAATTAAGAGTTATAGGGCTGCAGCCCAAGAAAAGGCAAGAAGGGGAGTCTATTTAGGTTTGTTAAGGCTGAAAGATGGCTCCAAAGCACACAGAGTTAATAGAGAGGCTAGATTTACTGTAAGCCTGAGTTAGAAGTTAATAGAGAGGCTAGATTTACTGTAAGCCTGAGTTAGAAGTTAATGAAAGAAAAGAATCTGGGGCATGTTAACAAAAATTCATTTTTGAACTTACATAGAGATGTTAATTTAAAAACCTGTTTTTTTCATAGGTTGATCAGATTGTGTTACATAGAAATGACAAAGATTTTACATTGAAAACATTACATGGAATAAACCTCTTCCTGAAGATAGATCAAAGAAGGAAACCTTTTTATGTTATTATGTTTTTATACTCAATGCTCAGACATTGGTTGAGAATATGACAAAATAATGAATTAAATCTCTTCGATGCCCTACTATGATTCCCCTAAAATATAGTATTTTCTTCTAGGATCTGATGGTCAGTGAGAAATTTGATCTACAAGGTTAATTATTAAAAAAGATGCTTGGAGTTTCTCATCTCCAGATTAGTACCACAGTGTATAATAACAAAAAATTTCATTGTAAATACATAATGATTAATCATAGGTGATGGACTGATCCTGAATTGATGCATGATTTCCAATTTGATAGGTTCTACATTTTGTCACTGGCCATAATACCAAAGCATTTAAAAAACTCATTTAACAGCAGAAATTCTAGAGTTTTCCTTTTCTATTCTTTCTTTTTAGAGCCAGCTCTAGTTATTTTTTAATGCCAGTCTATTATGATACATGCAATGCATTACATCTTTATTGTACTGGCAATAAAATTCTAGTAACATGCATTAAAACCAATTAGTGCACCTGAATATCTCCTGATCTGATGAATGAGAAAAGGAGGGCCTACATTTATCTATTTCAGATATTATACATTGAATTCCAGACTGGGAGATGCCCATGTCTATGTTGACACAACAGAGATTTATCAATCCTCCTCAGAACTTCTCTTTATTTGAAAAGCATTCAGGAACTTTTCCAGCATGCGTTATTAAGGAAACACAAAAGGAAGATTAACAAAGAAGAAGAAGAATAGAAAATAAATAAACCTGTTGATAAGATGAACTTCATTTCTATCAGCTGGTTACTGAAGCAGGAAATAGAGGCTTTTCTAATGAGGCACTGGGCTATTCCTGCAATATTTTCTAAGCTATTTTATAGTGGGGGAGAGGGAGCTTTTCCTGTGGTCATCATAACAGGAAAAGGTACAAGACTTAAAGCTGTCAAGATCCTATGAATGTAATAATAATTGTTCCCAAATTGCTCTTCTCTGTTCGTTTTCTTGTTTGGTAAGGTAATATTTTAATATAATTAAATGTGTTCAAGTATTTCTGATCTAACCAAAGAAATTGAACTGTAAAATAGATTTACTAGAACATATAACAAAAGATGATAAAATATTGATGTTAAACTTTAGTGTTTTATTCACATTTTAAGCCCTTTTTTCTCCAGAAATCTCAGGATATTTGAGTTTTTTAAATCAAGCAAGAAGATATGCATTTTAAATATATATACTCTTAGAAGAGAAAAAGTCATTTTGAGGAGATATGTCCATTATTGAGGAGGAGAATTAGAGGAGCTCCCACAAGACATATATATTTATACATAATATATATACACATATATCACTTATTGGCATAATTTCATGTGCACATATCTTTTAAGTTTGATTATAACTAGTTGCCTGTACCCCCTGGATTTATAACTAACAGTGGACTATAATGTTTAACACTGACACTATGTTATCATCTATTTCACAAAATGCAAAATAAATGATGGTATAGACTTTTGTGAGCTGTTAAATTTTCATAAGAATGTATATATTGTCACACATATATATCAATGTTTTATTCTAGATGGTATAATTCTTCCAGTGACTGGTGTATAGTCGTATAATTGTATGTTTGTATAATGATGACAATTTGTGTCATTTTAAATACATTTGAGTAGTATTTTATAACATTTGGATATATGTTTATAACATTTGGATATATAATCAGATTAATTTCAATTTTCAATTTATTTAACATATTTATTAAAAATGTTTAATGTTTACTTGCTCAATAATTGCATAAATTGCTTTTTCCTTGGGCCTTTAAAGAGTAGGCATGTTTCTCTGTTGTTAATGAATTAATCTGATCATTTGGCCATTTGAAATTAATTTCAATCACTGCATTATCCATTCTTCATTCTGGTTTAGTAGCTTCATGCAAAAACATGGATCATCAAAATTAAACCAAGTATATCAGCATCTGTTCACTACTGTATAATTTATGGTAGCAAAGTATCACGAATATCCTCCATGTCCACAATATGAGAGTTCTTAAATAAATAAGGAAATATCTAAACAATGAATTTTATGACTCTGAAGAACTTTTATAAAAAGGGAAATGATCACAAATTTGTATAACATAACCCCATTCTTCAAAGTCTTATATTCAAAGAAAAATTTCTAGATGGAAATAGCAATTAGCTCTAGTTGCTGTTATTACGAAGATTATTACTTTCTTTTTAATATACCTTTGTATTTCCAAATATCTTTGCTGTGACCATGTAGTTACTTAAGATAAAAAACAACATGATTTTAAAATACAAATATTCATTCTTAATAAAATAAATAATGGGTACACCATCAAAGTCTGCTCATCTCTTTTGTTTCTCTCCTACCTGAGCAGGTTGGTCTTAGTGACTCTTCACATATCTGATCTTCTTCCCCACCTGGTTAATGACCTTATCATTTTGCCAGTTATCCAGGTTTAGGTCTTCTCTTCAGGGTTATCTTTTCTCCCTTCCTTTCTATTTCCTCTGTTGCTGCTACAGTTCGGGAAAACATAATCTCTTTCCTAACTGTGCTACCCCCTTGAATTCATCTGGTACATTACTGCCTGATGAATCCCCTTAATATAAGTCATTAAACACATTATTACATGCTTACAGATTGACACTACAGGCCCTCTGTGATCTGATCTCAAACAACATTTCCCCCAACTCTCCTACTATTCCACTCAGGCATCTGACGACCTGGCCAAACTGAAGTAGGAACCATTCCCCAACTCCGTTGTAGAGATTCCTCTCAAAAAAATGTATGCCTCACAAAAAAATATATGCCACTTCGTTTACTATCGTAATTAAAATTCTACCTGTGATTCAAGATTTAATGAACTATGAACTTCCAAAGAGTAGAGAAAATGTATTCAGCTTTGTATCTCAGTGTTGATTATAGAACTTTGCAAGTAAGAAGTGCCCATTGCCCATTTGCCACATAAATGCACACATTTCAAACCACATGTTTACCACAGTCTCTTTTTATCACCAGAAGTGCTCTTCTCCTCTACCCTCTGACTATACTGAGGTCTCTGCATCTCTATCTCAACACATATCATACTTGAGCTTACAGTGTTTTAATGGAAGACAGGGACAATCCCAGCTTAAGGCCCTATATGTTCAGCCCAGTATTCAGTTGCATCAGGACATGTCTAGAAGACTAGTATAAGGGCCTGCTAGGACCCATATGAAAGAGGGCTTAATAGCCTTCTTGTGGAAAACAATATTGATACCCAGGAAACAAAGATTCAAGGAGTATGACTCAAAAAAAGAGAAGTTCCATATTTGCCAGTATGTAGTGCTAGGTACTCTGAAAAACATGTCTGCTGAAAACAACTAATGATGCTTATAAACTTATTTTTGTTAAACATACTCACAAGAGGACAAAACAAATGAAGGCAAGAATTTGAAGAAGAAGAAAAATCAAGAAGGATTGTGTGTGTGTGTGTGTGTGTGTGTGTGTGTGTGTTTACTTTTCAATAGATTTTATTTTTGGGTGGAAGATTTAAGTTCACAGAAAAATTTTGCAGAAAGTACAGAGAATTTCTATCCTTCCTTCAAACATGCATAGCCTCTTCTATTATCAACATCCCTCACCAGAGTAGTGTATTTGTTATGGTTGGTGAAACTATATTAACACATCATTTCTCTCAAAGTCCAGAGTTGACATTAGGGTTTATCTTGGTGTACATTCTGTGGGTTTGGATAAATGTATAATGGCATGTATCTACCGTTATAGTATCATACAGAGTAGTTTTACTGCCCTAAAAATCCTCTGTGCCCCAATTTTTCATCCCTTCTACCACAATAACCTCTGAAAACCACTGATCTTTTTATTTTCTCCGTAGTTTTGCTTTTTCATGTAGCTGGAATCATACAGTACACGGTCTTTTTAGACTGGCTTCTTTCACTTAGTAATGTGTATTTATGCTTGTTCCATGTTTTTTCATGGCTTGAAAGCTTATTTCTTTCAGCACTGAATGATGTTTCATTGTCTAGAGGTACCCTAGTGCATTTATCTATTCACCTACTGAAGGACTTCTTGGTTGCTTTCCAGTTTTGGCAATTAAGGAAGTAGATTTTAACCTTGAACGTATTTACGTATTTACTGATTTAAGTGAACCTAAGCCTCAATGTTGACAGTTTCATAAGGCATAAAGGACAGGAGACAAAGCCCAAGGTGTAGAGTCTAATAGAAGACCACAAGAATGAAGCTGGGAACTCGACGGCTATACTCTTGGTAAAAAAGAACCACACCATGCCCCTCCCAAGGGATTGTAAAGAAAATTGCTGCCTTAGCCCATTTACACAGCTAGGATAGAATACCAAGGCTGGGTAATTTATAATACAATTTAAAAGAAATTTATTTGCCTCATGGTTCTGAAAGCTGAGAAGTCTAAGATGGAGGGACCAGCATCTGGTGAAGAACCTTCTTGCTACATCATCCCATGGTAGGAGGGCAAAGAGAGGGCAAAGAGAGACAGAGAAGAAGGGACCAAACTTACCATCTTATAATGAACCCACTGCTGCAATAACAAACCCGCTCCAGTGGTAACAGCATTAATGGATTTGTGAGAACATAGACCTATGGGCCAATAGCCTCTCATTAGGTCCACCTCCTAACATTGCTCTATTGGGGGATTAAGTTTCCAACACATACTTTTTGGAGGACACATTCAAACAGTAACACTTGCCTATTATACATTTTGGCCTGAGTGAAAAGGAAAAAAGACTCACTTGAGAAGGTACCAGTAACAAATTGGCTCTCATGCAAATCTCATAGAAGTTTGCAGTTCAAATTCACACTGACTGTGAACTGTATCTAAAATAGTTCAAGCTGATAATTAAGCTTAAAGGACTTCTAGGAGGGTGATATCCTCAGAAGTCTGGCAGAAACAAATACACTTTCTATCTGCAGAAACCCAGGTCTCAAAGGGTAACAGAGATTAAGTTAGAATGAGCTTAGAGTCAAATTTCACAAAACACACAAAGAAACAATGTATCATGAGTGAGATTCAACAACTGAAAAAAAAATAGCATAATTGCAAAACCATTAGAAATATACAGAGATTTAATATAACAGAAGAAATATGAGAAGGAATTGCAAATATAAGTAAAATATAGTATAAAAATAACTAACATGAAGACAGAAGAACTTATAAAAAGTATAATAATTGAAATTAAAATTTAATGGATGCATTTAACCACAGATTGGACATACCTGAGGAGGGAAATTACTCAACTGGAAATTAGTGAACTAGAAGATAGATTACACAGAATTATCTAGAATGCACACAAAGAGACAAAGACATAAAAACTAGGAGATAGGAGTTATGAAATACAGAGATCAAGACAGAATATTATGGAACTGATGAAAGTACTAATCCACAGACACAGGAATAACTCTCTTTACTACATATTGTATATATATATTATGGATGAGTAAATACATTGTGGAAAGATATCTTTATTGTGCTCAGACAAAACATCTGCAAACCTAGAGTTCTATACCCAGGGAAAATATCTTTTTGGAACAAGGATAAAATAAAGATATTTTCAGACAAAAAAAAACAAAGTATTTTGCCAATAGCAGACTGTTACTAAAGGAAACTTTAATAGATGTACATGGATGGAGCTGGAAGTCATTAGCCTCAGCAAACTAACGCAGGAACAGAAAACCAAATGCCGCATGTTCTCATTTGTAAGTGGGAGCTGAACAATGAAAACACATGATCATAGGGAGGGGAATGACACACTCTGGAGCCTGTGGGGAGTGAGAGAATGGGAGAGGAGAGCATCAGGAAAAATAGCTAATGCATGCTGAGCTTAATAGCTAGGTATTGGGTTGACAGTTACAGCAAACCACCATGGCATCTGTTTACCTATGTAACAAACCTGCACATCCTGCACATGTATCCCGGAACTTAAAGTAAAAAAAAATGTTTAAAAGAGATGTGCAAATTTAGAAGGTAAACTCAGATGGAAGGTCTGTGATTTAAAAAGGAATTAAAAGCAAAGAAAATCTAACCAAATCTGGAATGTATATAGCAACTCATAATGAGTATAATGACTTAAAAAGTTAAAACCAGAAGAAATTTAAATGCTTATAAAGGTAACAGATGAATCAGCCGGAGAGTCAATAAAATTTTAGTGTTCCTGAGTCCTTTTATTGTTTAAAGAAACTAAAATAATTAATTATGAAATTGTTACACTAGAATTTCTAAGAGAAGCACTAAAAGAATAGAAATAGTATGTATTACTTGTAATTCAGCATAGAGAAAAAAATGGGATGAGAAAAATAATCAATTCACACAAAACGTTTTAAAAAAGGG
Organism: Ateles fusciceps; assembly: GCA_036589455.1. NCBI lineage: Eukaryota > Metazoa > Chordata > Mammalia > Primates > Atelidae > Ateles > Ateles fusciceps. The sequence goes on from JAZHEH010001361.1 coordinate 3,038,232, forward strand.
AAGAAGAAACATAGAAAAGGCAAAACAAAAAAGGCATAGTATGATGTAATGTAATTAAATACAAATCTGTAAGTAATTACAAGTAAATAATTACAATAAGTATAAATAAAACAAAAGATAGAAAATGACAAAAAAGGAAATGTGAACAAAAACCACCACCACTTGTAAAGCAATAATAATCCAGCTATACCAAAAATGTATAGGAAACACTTGTAACTAGAAACTTTAAGAAGTTATGAGAAAAACATCTAAAACATAACTGTTCCAGAAAAGTTGAAAGTAAAAGATTGGCAAAAGAAATACCACAAAATACTTAGAGAAAGCCGGTATAGCTATATTTTCAAATAAAAAATATTCTTGGACAAACAACATCACAATAAATAATGAGGATTACTAAATGTTTTTAAAAGCTAAACTGACTAGGAAGAAATAAACATTTCTGAACTTTGATACACCTCAACTCATCATCTCAAATTGTAGAAATGACAGAATTAGAGGTAATGTTTGACAAATCTATTAAAATAATGGTAATTGATAGATCAATTAGGTAATATATTTTTAAGCATGTAGATGATTTGAACAATATGGTTAAAAAGCTGATCAGGTGTATAGCTATAGACCATTATCCCCAATAAATGCAAAAAATATATATTTTTCAAGCATGAATTAATCTTTTATGAAAAATGTTCTCCTCAACATAATAATAGCAAACACATTACATTTATTTTGTGCCAGGCAGTGTTGCAAGCAATTTAGAATACATTTATTCCTCACAATAATTCTAAGCATTTGGTATATAAATATTCCCTTTTTATAGCTGAGAAAGCCAAGGCACAAAAAGGTTAAGTGATTTTTCCAAGGTCATACAATCAGAAAATGGAACAGCTGGGATTTCCAAAGTCTGTTCTCTTACCTACAACATAATATTGCAGAAAAATGTGCACTACTTGGGAATTAAGCTAATAAAAATATATGCAATCTTACGGAGAAAATTATAAAATCTGTTGACAAATATTAAAGAGGATCTAGAGGAGAGAAAAGCTCATGTTCATGATATGAAAGAATCAGTCACAAAAGAGTCAGTTCTTCCTGAATGGATGTATAGATTTAAAATCTATAACGTTGTAGGCATGCAAAGTTATTTCAAAAATTTATATGAACTACCAAAGGGCAAAGACTAGTAAAGATATTTGTAATAAGAATAAAGTAAGAGGATTAGCCAGCTACCAAGACTTCTTATAAAGATATAAAACAATTTAAGACAGTGTAGTATGACACAGAGTTCGACAAAATGACTAATGAAACAGAATGGAGAGACCAGAAACAGACTCACACATATACAGAAACTTGATTTATGATGGAGTTTTAATTACATATCACATAAAAAATAGACTTTCAATTAGTAGGACTGAGAGAATATGTTGCACATAACAGAAAAATAAATTTGGGTCCCAAACTCTAACCACAATAAAAAATAACCTGTATGGGTTAAAAATTTAAGTAAAAGACAAAATTGTTTTTAAAAAATTAGAATACAAAGAGAAACTATTTTTTCTTTGGGTAAGAAGGATTTTTTTAGACTAGATAGAAGAATCATGAACTCTAAAAATATATATATTTTACTGCATTAAAATTAGGAACTTGTGTTTATCATAAATACTATTTAAAAAAGCATAAAGCAAGTCACACACTGGGAAATAGTGTTTGTATTTGCAGCACATGAAGGATTGATTTTAAAATATATAAAGAGCTAAAAAGTAAATAAACAAAAGACAATCCACATAGAAATAAGCATTATAAGAAAGAAGAAAACAGAATAGGTTAATAAACATATCGAATTGATATGGAAGTGCCAGATAGAAAAAAGCATGGTCTCTTTAAATGATATGCAAGAGGGGAAGAGGAGTGCTGGGAAAGACAGGGCGTGGTCCCTAGCTAGGGCTCCACCCCCACGGACCTAGGTGAGGACAGGCATTTTTCTTCTCGCCTCCAAATGCTGCATTTCCCAAGACCACCCTGGCCGCCAGGGCCCCATCCTGGGCCTATAAATACCTGAGACCCTAGCAGGCAGACACTCAACGGCCGGATCTCAAGAAGAGCAGATTGGCAGAAGATACAAGCACCTGCATGTTGAGAGAAACATATTGGTGGAGGAAAACACAAGCAGCTGCACGTAGAGAGGCCATCGGGAGCACACCGACAGGACATCGGGAGCACGGACAGGCACCAGCACACTGGCAGGCCATCCACCGACAGAATGACATGGAGTTTGGCTGGGGCGGTGGGAGGAGAGCCCAGGCCATTAAGCGGCAGACGCCACGGGAAAATCATCTCCCTTCTGGGTCCCTCACCTCCTGAGAGCTACTTCCACTCAATAAAACCTTGCACTCATTCTCCAAACCCGGATGTGATCAGATTCTTCCAGTACACCAAGGCAAGAACCCAGGATACAGAAAGTCCTCTGTCCTTGCAACAAAGTAGAGGGTCCAACAGAGCCGGTTAACAGAAGTCGCCAAAACTAAAAGAGCAACACAGTAGCACATGCCAACTGGGGCTTCAAGAGCTGTAAACATCCACCCCTAGACACTGCCCTGGGGTCAGAGCCCCACAGCCTGTTACTCTGTATGCTCCCCTACAGGTCTGAGCAGTGGAGCACTGAAGAAGTGAGCCACACCTCCATCGCACTCCCTGTGAGAGGGACAAGGGAACTTTTCCCATTTCAGAAGGATGCTCAACTTCATTAGGTATCAGGGGAAGGAAGATTTTAAACCGCCATATAATACTATTTCAAACCAACTGGATAAAATGAAAAGTCAGGAAAATCATAAGTCTGATCATGTCCACCCAGTGTGTGTGAGAACATGGTGCTCTGGGAGCACCTCCACATAATTAGTATGAGTTAGAATTGGCTCAGGCACTAACTTCTTAGTAAATTATTATAACGATGTGCATATCCTATGCCCAGGAGTGCCCCTGGAGAATTCTCTTAATATGCACCAGTCTATGCATAAAAGAATGTTCACAGCACTTCATAATATTACAAAACTAAAACACCCAAATGCCCACCAAGTGAATACATAAACTGCACCATTTTAAAAAATGTTATTCCTATATAGCAGTGAACATGAGTGATTTACAGCTACACATTACAACTTGGATGAACTAGGAACTAGGTTCAGAATTCTGAGGAAAAAAATACAGGTTTCAGAAGAACCATACTGTATGTAGTATGGTTATATGTATATAAACATGCAAAGTTAAATAACACATTGTTTAGAGCTACAAACTTATGTGGCATAATTATAAAGCAAGATAATAATAAACATAAAATTCAAAATAGTGGTTCAGGCATGCACAGAACTGCAAGGACATAATCATGTTCTTTTTCTAAAAGTGGGTGTTGGGTAGACATTATTCACTGAATCTTTGAAGGCAAGTTGATATTGTAGCATAGTATTTATCACTCAAGTATTGTAGATCTGCCATTGAAGTCCTATGCCATTGTTCTAAAAGTATAATAGAGAAACAGTGAAAATGAAAGACCCATTTCAGCTCTTGATGACCCCAAAAGCATAAAGACAGGCACAGGTTGCTTTTACTCCTTGAGGTAATTGTTGGAACACGGCATGCATTATGCTGTGATCTGGGCAACCTGTCTGAGCCACTCAGAAGTGGAGAGAGGAAAAGACAGTGATCATTAAAACGTTAGGTCCAGAAGAGGATACGATCAGCACAGTTGAAGCCAGAGAGAAGGAAGATGTCAGATTTCAGGGAATAGCAAGAAAAGAGTTTAAGATCATATATAACACATACCCCAAGGACACTCAGAATCTTCTGGAAGGATTTTGAGGAGTGACTTGAAGAACTCCCACAAAAACATGGAGAAAAGAGTAGAGTTGAAAATAGTTTTATAACTGCCTAAGGTTGGCATTTTATTTTTATTTTACTTTACTTTAAATTCTGGGGTACATGTGCAGAACATGCAGGTTTGTTACATAGGTATACGTGTGCCACGGTGGATTGCTGCACCCATTAACCCATCATTTACATTAGATATTTCTCCTAATCCTATCCTTCCCCTAGTTCCCCACCCTTCCAACAGGTCCTGGTGTCTGATGTTCCCCTCCCCTGTGTTCATGTGCTCACATTGTTCAGCTCCCACTTATGAGTGAGAACATGTGGTGTTTGGTTTTCTTGTGTTAGTTTGCTGAGAATGATGGTTTCCAGCTTCAGCTATGTCCCTGAAAAGGACATGAACTCATCCTTTTTTATGTCTGCATAGTATTCCATGGTATATGTGTGCCACACTTTCTAAGAAAACTGGGCAACTGTTATTTGTGTACTTATAATAAATAACAGATATTAAATTACTGTGGCCAGAGAGTGCATATGTGCTTCATCTTAGTAGTACCTTACCAAATGAAAAAGAATAAGCTCTTTTTGCATAAAGGCATACATCCAACAGAATGTCTATAAACAACTCTAAGTGTATCTGATGCTAGATATTAGGGATATCATCTTTTTTTACAAAAGGAATGTGCACGATTGTGGTAGCACTAAAGTGCTCTTGAATTAGTCTCCTAATACTATTAGGTGTAACCAAATTTAACTCAATATCTAATCTAGGACAAGTATGGGTGTGGAAAGAGGCCTGTGCAAACACATGCTTCCTTCAGCTTGTAAAGGGAATGAGAAATGAATGTAATAGAGAGAGACAGTAATTTAGGTACAATTGGAAATCAGAAATTAACACACACACACAGGCGCACGTGTGCAAATGTATGCACACTCCTCTTGAATATATACCAGCCCTAGAAAGCTCAGTCCTTTCCAGCTTGGCAATGCCATTGGTATCCAGCACCCCAGGAAGTCACTCTCTCTGAATGCTCCTGGCTAAAATGCAGAGATTCTGCAAATTACTTCTGTAATGGGCAATGGAGAGGAAAAACTGGATGAAATTCAACATAGGAAAAGCCAATTTGAGTACTATAAAATGTTTTCTAACGATGGAGTCTATTAGGTCTTGAAATAATCTCAGCAGGAGAATGTGAAGGCTGTATCAAAAAGAGGACTTAAAAAACAGCAAGAAAAATTTTCATTTAAACTGTCAATAGGGCAAATGTCTGTAGCAGACAAAACGCAGGACCTTGAGAACATTACCAGGGTTATAACACTTTTTGAAAACTTGTGTATCAAAGAAAAAAAAAACCTTACAATTCACTGCTGTGTGCTAAAAAGTAAAGGAAATTGTAGTTTCAAAGAACTGTTATTTTCTTTGTATAAAAATCAGTTTAATCTTCAAACGTATGTTTTCCTAATGTAAACAATGCAAGGCAGGATGGTCTGGACCTAAAAAGCAGTGGCTGTGAGTCTGCCGTAATTACAATTTGTCTAGCATCTCATGTTTAAGTTCAAGAATTTTTGAGTTTCCACCACGAATGGAAGTTTTGCTAATGACCACACAGTGGGTAAACCTAAGTCCTGCTGTTGCTCTATTAAGATTTTGCCTCTTTCCTTTCTAGGTTTTGCAAGCAATGTGTTCATGTACATAAATGACCACAATCCCATTTGTAAAGAAAAGAAGAAGTTTATTGTATAGAGCACACCGTGGACTTCACATCTGCCCTGGGTGGTCCTCTGAGACTTTCATTCCTTTCTTTCACAAAAGCAGAATATGAAGTTTAAGTGCCTTCCTGTGTATTTAATTTAAAAATATCAGCCATTCTATTGTTCAGAACTAAGTCCTTTTAATAAAGAAATGATTCCTTATTCCTCAGACACAGTCCATGCATGAGGTGATGAACATTTTAAGATTTTAGAAGCAGGTGCTACCGTAATCCTGTGGGCTTTTCTATTTCACAGAATTTACTACCTTTTTACTAAATGCCTACAGAAGATTGTGAAGTTCATGCTTTCTCTTTTAAAGGTATTGAAACTCTTCAGTTGTGAAAATAGCCTAATGAAAGTAGCCTCTTTATCCTCCTCCTGCACTTGCAGACTGGTCTGGAAGGAGTATCTCACATAGGTAGGCATAGCCTCAATATGTTAGGGGGCTATTTGGATAGAAATAGAAAAGTCTCAGAGTGAGACAGAACCAGTCTAGAGGTAAACAGGCTGCAAATGCTGGCAACTGTGCCGTTACAAATAAGCCTGCATTCCCCACTGTCATCTCACTTATCAATTTTGACAGGTGACTGTTGTGACTCCTTGGAACATTTATCAAGAAGGACAAATTGTGCTGAATGTCAAGTTTGCCAGAATTACTTTAGTCAGTGGTTGGCTATAAAGACAATTGGGCTTATAACCAGTTGTCATGCATGGGAAAGATAACAGTGGACCTAAATACTTTGTGCTTATTTTTAAAAGGCCCCTATTTACTTCTTTGACTCTATTCTCTTCTAGTCTCAACACCCTAGTTATAGTTCTTTTCATATCCCATCTGGACTATAAAAATTGGCCCCTCATTTATTGCTTTCCTTTGGGTTTTGCTTCTCCAAATTCCTACAAAATTGGGTCTATCTGGAATGCAAATCTGGGCTCCATCACACCTCTTCTAATACAGAATTGTCTTCCCATTATCCGTAGCATAAGGTCCACGTTTCTCATTATGAGAAGGCTTTTCTTTATATGGCCCTGCACATTATCCAGCCATGTCTTTCTTCACTTCTTGTAATATAATTCTCCTGGTAGACTGACCTATTTGCAGTTCCTGGAACCTCCTGTGCTTGTCAGTGCCTTCACACCTTTCCACTTGCTCTTGCCTTAAATGTCTGCCTGTTCAAAATTCTGCTCAGATATCATTTCCTCACTGACCATTTCCCGAAGAGTCAGCCACTGGCTTCTCGGTACCATGTCTGTATTTTATTATTGTGAATGTCTTACAGTAGTGTAATTATATATGTCTTCCTGTTTGAACATCTACACCAAACAGAAGAAAGTGCCCTATTTATTTTGGCTTATCAATGTTCAGCATAGAATCTGAAATACTGTATTGCTCAAAAATATTTATTTCTGAACTTAACTGGGTCACTATGGCTTTCAGATAGCTGAAAGGAAAGCATCACTATATTACAGTAGAAGTGAAAGTCATTTCAAAATCTTTGAGTCTAAAAGCAAAATTTAGTAAAGTCTAAAAAAATTTTAAACACTGTGTATTTAGTTATATATTATGGGAATACCATGATCTGTGTTTGTATGAATAAGAATTCAGACTATGAAGTAGTACAATTTTATAGCTTTGACTACTTATGTGCATAAAGTTGTAAAACTAAGGACTGAGACAAATGTCTGATAGAAGGGTGTGTGTGAAATTTAAAAAGCAGTGAAAGAGAAATATTTTATAAATATTGGCAAAAATTTCTTCAATTTGTAGTAACTATGTTTAATAAGAACATCTAATTTATTTTGTCAGGAATTTCCTTAAGCTCCACATTGCAACAATTACCATCATGTTTTAAAATAAACAAAGTAACTCTTCATAGATTGGAAATTATGAAAAATCCCTGGACAATGAAAAACAGAAGGGATTATGTTAAAGCCTGAAGCTCAGGCAAAATCGAATGAGAACCAAGAGGTTTATTCTCCAGCACTAGTGAACCACAGCATCTCTGAGCTTGGAGCTTCCAAACAAATGGGGTGAATGGGTGCCATGCACATTGGGGGGTTCCCCAGCCTCATCCTCCCTGCCAGCTCAGAATGCCAAGAGCCACAGATCAGCTTGCTTAAGCCTCCCAATAGCCCTAAGACATATGATTTTAGTAGCCCCCCCATATAGATACAGGAAACTGAGCTTTATTCCAGGTAGAGTTGTCCTAGAATTGGAAGGAAGGACAGTGTGGTATTGTGGAGGCAAAGGAGAAAGAGCCTCTCAGGAAGATGCAGATGGCCAGCTGCACCAGGTGCTATTGAGATGATAAGGTAGTGGAAAGGTAGGATTGGATTTGGTCACTCAACAATTACTTCTCATCCTCAAATCAGATTTCAATGGATTGAGAAATGAATGAGATTTTTTTTTTAATGGCAGAGAATCAAATATTATTTTATGGTGTTTGGGCAAAGGAAGAATAGAGAATATGGAAGTCAAATATTCAAATGGGCTTAATTTGAAGTTTTATTTTTTTAAATAAAAGATGATCTAATATATTTGGGCCTACTATGCTCCTCAGAGCAGTCTTCCTTGAGTGTGGCTCAGAATCATGTTTCAGGTGCTTGTACTCCGACCCTATCATCCACAAGGTATGGAGTTTCTTTTCCATTTTTGCTTTCTTCATAAATATTCTCCATTGTAGGTGATGAAATTGAGACTTACAATGGTTGAATGATGGAATAGAGATATATGTAGATATATCTATACCTACATCTTACATATCTGTATTCCATAATTTATATGGTTTTATATGTGTATATATGGCATATATTTATAGTATGAGTTTACATATACATACATATATATTTACATATATTTCATATATATGCCAGTTGTGATATTATATGTTGTCATACCTTATCTCACACAATCCTATGAAACATGTATTATTATCTTTTCATGGGTTAAAAACCTGAGTGTCAGAGACGTCTCACAAGTACTAAGCAGCGAAGCTTGATTTGAGTTCACTTCAGGCTGATGCCAAAAATAGCGAAATATAATTTCTTCTCAAATCATTGATACAATTAGACCTGTAGTTTGTTGGTAATACAATTTTGAAAGACTGTCTTTGGCCTTTTCTTGTTTTCTCATCCTCTCCCCCAGGACTCTCATCCAGGTCTGGTATCTCCCTGAGTGCTGTATTGCAATAGCGGCCCACTCAGCATCATTATATGGATGTCTAAGAGGCCTCTCAAACCTGATGTACCCTAAAATGCTCTTGATTTTTGCCTCCAAATTCCCCACACCACACTTTCCCTGCCTCCGTTTTCTTCCTTTTAGGAAATAGCTATCTAATAGCTCAATTTCGAAAATGAAGAAGCTGCTTTCAAATCCTTTGTTTTCCTTATTCCCATAACTAGTCAATCAGCAATAATATCTACTACGTTTCAAAAATATTCCCTGGCTTCTCTTCCCTTCTACTAACTCACCAAATCACCATCTGTTCTCACCTGAATGAGCACAATCACGTCCTACCACCTTTCTCTGTATCCTCACCAAACTTGACAGTGTATTTCCAAAAGGTAGCCAAAGTTATATATTTAAATTGAAATTAAAATAAAATAAAATATAGAAATAGAAATCATGCTGTTTCCCTCTTAAGTCCCTCTAATATCTTTCTATTTCACTTATAATAAAATCCACAAGCTTTATGATTTGCAAGGTCCTGAATTATTTGGCCTATAACTCTCCTCCGTCTTCTATAAATGCCACTCTAACAACTCTGACCTTTTTCTTTGCTTAGTACATCAAGCTCCTTCTTTCCTAAGGGACTTTGAACTCTATATACACTTACCCTTCATGCAAATGAGCATCTGCTCTGGAGCCAGGCTACCACAATCTGAATGCCAGCTCCTCCACTAACTTGCTATCAACAGTTCTTGACCTTTTTCTGCCTCAGTTCTTTCATATATAAAGTGGGAAATACCTATTTCATACTGTTGTAGTAAAGCTTAAATGAGTTAATATGCCATTGGGATTTTGATAGGAATTGCATCAAATCTGTAGATCATTTGGGTAGTACAGACATTCTAACAATATTAATTTTTCCAGTCTAGGAACATGAGATGTCTTTCCATTTATCTATATCTGCTTTAATTTATTTTAATATTGTTTTATACTTTTCAGGGTACAAGTCTTTCACCTCCTTAGCTATACTTATTCCTAAGTATTTTATCTTTAATGCTGTTGTAAATAAAATTGTTTTCTTAATTTCCTTTTTAGATATTTCCTTCTTAGTGTATAGAAATGCAACTAATTTTTATATGTTAATTTTGTATCCTGCAACTTTACTAAACGTGTTTATGGCATAGATTGTGGTGACGATTTCAGAAGTGTATACTTATCTCCAAGCTCATTAAGTTGCATCCATTAAATATGCAGAGATTTTGTATGTCAATCTTACCTCTATAAAGCGGCTTAAAAATGGGTATTAGTCAATATACACTAGTACTTTGCATCAAGGGATACTTGTGGTTGTTATTGATGATGATGATTATTCCTTCTGATCTTTGTGTGGGTGGGTTCTTTCTTTTCTTTTAGTTTTCAGCTTTCGGATAGGCCATCTTTGGCTATTCTGTCTGTACTTGTCCCACACTGGAGTCTCACACTATTTTCTTCCTAACACTATCTTCATCAGAGATTTTCTTACTTCCCTTAGTTTTTATTGTCTTCTTCCCCTTTTGAATATAACCTTCAGGAGAACAGTGGCATTGTGTTGTTGGCCCCTGTGTTTCTAGTACCTGAGACAGTCTTTAACATGAACTAGGTACTTAATAAATATTTGCTGAGCAATGTGTGAAACCACAGGCTCCCACTAACACTTTCAGGTTGACATTCTTAGCACTGCAGCTCCACTGAGTTCACTATCTTTGGCTGTAGCTCCACGTATCCATCTACTTTCTAGACATTTTTATATGCATGTTCCCATGTCTCAAATTATCCACAAGCAAACCCATAGCGATGTTCCTTCTTCATCAATTTATTACTCAGTCAACAGCATCTACATGAGAGGGACCTTTCAGCTAAGTGGGAAACCTGGCAGCCATTTTCTCTCAGGACCATGAAATGATGGCATATACCTGAATATATATGTATCTACCATGTATGTGCCAGTCAGGACTACATGTTCTCATATAGTATTACATTTAATATTAACAAATACATATTATTAATACTATCTTCTTTTCACAGATGAGGAAACCGAGACTCAAAGAGGTCACATAATATTAAGCATTGGAGTCTGATTTGAGTGCACTTTAGGCTGATTCTAAATATACCTAAATATAATTTCTCTTCCAATAAGAATGATACAATTAAATGCTTAGTGTCTTGGGAATAAAAAGTTTTGAAGGAATGACTTGTAAATTAATGGGCAGGTTATTTATAGGGAACAGTAAATGAGGACTTAATGAGGGGAATTTATTTTATATAGTTGGAATATAAGCAAAATAATCTGGGGATTAGAAAGTCTTCTAGAATCTTTTTCACATGATTGATCTGATACTAATGAGATATCGATCATTTTGAATTATAATATTATGAATGTCTGTACTTTTACCATACAGCTATGCGCATGTTTAAGACCATTAAGGAAAGTGACAGGAAATGACCCTAAAGCCAATTTCCCTACACCTGAGAAAAATCCCTGAGAGAACATATGGCTTTCTTTGCTTTTGGCAGACATAAGGAACAGAACCTGAATATAAAATGGCCAGCCCAGTTTTGAAGTGGTGATAATGTTAATTCATTTCCTTCTGTGAGAATCAGATAGTAAAACTAGTTGAATATTCACATGTGCTGCCACCTATATGAATTACTCTATGTCTGTGAATTAGTTTACCCATCCTATACTAGGATATATTGCATGAGATTTCATTCCTAAAAAACATTTTAAGGTGAATAAATCTAAAAGCACGTCATCTGGGAGATTTAGACTTTCAGGTTAACCCAGAAAAAAGTAAGTGATGGAAAGTTTGCTGGTCATGCGAATTATCTGAGGGGTAGAAACAGACGTTTGAAGTTCCTTTTGCTTTTACTTTGGAGAGAGAGATTTGTTAATTTCTTTGTCTATAAGACAGGAAGAGATTAAATCATTATTAACTAAAAACACTTAGTGGTGTCTTCACACAGGGAATCAGTTTTCTTTTGAATTTCCCAACTGCATTGCTCACATACTCTTAAAGCACATTTGTAACTGTCTTTACTTGGCAGATAGCCATGTCCAAGTCAAAGGAAGGAAAAATTCTTTAAGGATTATGAACTTCCTGGCTGCAAAAAAGGCTCAACAGCTGTCAGTGGATCCTCTGGTTACTCATAAACATTCCCTTGGAAAAACACTCTCCTTCCAATGGCTATTTAGGAGTCTTAGACCTCTCTCACAAGATAAACCACAGATAATCACATAATATGTAGGATGTATTAGTTTTAATTCATTTATAAAAACAAAGTGAAATACTATAGCCTCTTGACAATTACACAATCTAGGAAAGAACACATATTCAATTACACGCCAAAGGGAAAACTGAATAATGACATACCAAATAACAAGCATATAGTACTATTAAAATCATAAAAAAAATCATTTCTTAAGAGAAAGAAGAAATTCTTGCCCAGCATTTGCTATTAACTAGCTGTGACAGGTGATCTTTCACCTTCACAGGCTTCAGTTTCCTCTGTCAAGTAAATCAGATGTGCGTCTATAGCCTTCTTATGGCTCCTATGCACCATGTCAAAGTTCTTTTCTTTCAATTCTCTTTTTACCAAATATGATGTAATTGTTTTTAATCCATATGTGCTTTTCCATTATTTCTAGTTCCTATATATAGTATCTCTTATTGTGCCTTGATTACTAACCATTCTTTTATATTTAAAGGAGGACTCTCTCCATCTTTTAAAATGTATAACTTTTTTTTTCTCTAACAAGCTTTCTACAGCAAATTCCTATATGGTAACTTCTTATAGAATCCTCCACTTCCTACTGAGAAGAATGTGGGACTTTAAAAATGTAGTATTCTCAAGAGAGCAAAAAGAGCAAATGGTTTCAATGTGTTTTACAGAATGAAGAAAAAGTCTCAGATTTAACTTCTAACATTTTGTCACTATTGAAACGTTTTGCTAACAAATAGAAATATGAAAAGAGAATATCTCTAAGAGGGCAAGAACAACGAAATGAAAGCACAGGAAAAGAGTGTTTGAGAAACCGGTCAAATCTAACTTTGGCTGGTGAATAATTTCTGCTGCAGAGCTCCAACTCACAATCAGATTTGGGTTCCAAAACTGTGGCTTCTGTAATAGCTGGCATCAACACCAAATACAAACATATGTTGCCTTAAATGTTTTATTTTAAGTAATGAAATCTGGATATTTAAAATCCGATAATGTCTGGAAGTGCCATATCTCAGTTCAAGCCAGGTGATTATCAGCTTTGTGCCTTCATTTTCACAGTCTCCTAATCTGTTTCATTTATGATGACTACAGGCATAGATTATTTGTTGTTGTATTTAAAAATATTACCGTCCAGTGCTTCATCTTAAACATCATTACTGCTGACATCTTTCTATGAGCTTGAAACGAGCCAAAAGATTTATTTGCTCCATCACCACATTTAAACATGCTCCCAGCCAATAACTAGGCAGAGTCAGAGGCTGTGTGTGTGTGTGTGTCTGTATTTAGGCATGTTTACTGGAAGACTAAATAATAATTTCAAATTTAAATTTCAAAAAAATATAATCGTATTTTCTCTCATATTTGAAGAACGAAACAACTTTTTGAAAATGTGAGACGTATATCCAAAGAGCCTCAGTTCTAAACCCTCTTTGAGACTTTTGCTTCAGCTTTGCCAGCCTTCAAGTGTCTTTAAGATTTAACCATTGCTTCGATCATTTAATGTGCTGAGTACTTGGAAGAGAGGGATGCGTAAAACAAAGTCAACCATATTGAAGAAGGTTAGAGACTTTTGGGGAACCCAAAGTAAGAAAAAACAATAATCATATATAAAGCAAATGGAAGAGAGGGCAGAGGCCAGAATCCTGGCAGTTTTAAGAAGAATCCAGTACTTCTTTCAGTGAAAAACTATAACCATATCTTTTGTTTGTCAAATATTTAATAGTTCAAAAAACGTTTTTGTCTTTGTGTTCTTATTTCTACCTCTGACATGAAACCAATGGTATAGGAACAGTGTGAAGGAAGATAAAGGGGGTATTCCAGGCAGAGGAAAGCAAGAATAAAAACTAAAGACCAAGAAAATGTGATACTTGGGGAGCTGCAGGCAGTTTACGGAGAAGCACAGCATTCTCACAGCTTGCTTGGATTAGTGGGTGGTGAGCACAGGGAGGCAGATGGGAAGAGCCTAATATGCTATGGAGTTTACATTTCATTATACAGGCCTGAGTTTTCCAAACTGGAATGTCAGGGGAGCCATAAAACCACAGCTTTAACACTATGCATCTTCCTGGAGTATCAATTTGTGAAAGTGGTTGGGAGGGGGGAAACCACAATGTATCTACTAAGAGGTAAAATGCAAATTTCCAAAAAATGAAACAAAACTGGCATGAAATTGTTCTTTAGGCTCTACACCCAGACTTGGTGGGCTAAGACCCCTCATGTTCCTCATTATTCCTCTATGGAAAAACTCTGAGGAGCATTGGTAGAAACAATGAAGGATTACTAAAGAATTTTCAGCAAAGGGGTGACATGATCATTCATAGTAAGGAAGAGATGGTGGTGGCAGAGACTAAGAGCAGGAAGACGTGAGGAGGGGGACTGCTTTAGAGGGATGGGGATAGGGCCTGGCTGTGAAGATGCACCAGGCTCAACTGAGAGCATTTTGTAGATGTTGGAGGTGAGGAGCAGGAAGGAATCAGGGCTGCTCTCAGCTTTCTGGTCTGTGCCACTTTACCTAGAAAGCAAGTTTGTTTTAAGAATTAGAGGTGAGCTCTAAAGCACGTAGCTGAGAGCCTGGCAACATGGTAAATGCTCAGAACACAGTAACTCTTAGAATTGTGCAGCTAAGGGGGCTGTTAAACAAGACAGAGGATAGAAGAACAAGCAGATTTGGGGCAGAAGCATGCTGAATTTAGGAGGCATTTCCTGATTTCATTTAAAATGCCCTTCATCTTTGAAAATTCAAATCTCTTAAAACTTATCTTTTTGTTCAACCTTATGCTTATGGACCTATATTTGAATATATGGTTGACATGGAAGTAGGTGTACATTAAATACTAACTATAATGTTAAGCCCATTTACTATGTTTATGAAACTATATTATTTCCATAAACTGGGTATTTATTCCAAACCTTTTATTTATACAGAGTTGAGGGTCTTGCTTTGTCACCCAGGCTGGAGTGCAGTGGTGTGGTCATAGCTCAGTAGCCTTTAACTCCTGGGATCAATAATCCTCCCACCTCAGTCTCTTGACTAGCTGGGACCTCAGATGCCATCATGCCCAGTTAATTATTTAATTTTTTTATTGATACAGGGTCTCACTACATAGCCCAGACTGCTCTCAAACTCCTGGCCTCAAGTCAAGCTCCTTTTAAAATGTGTTTTAAATAAAGGTTATATAATAATAAAGGAAATAAGCCCACTTAATACTAATGATACTACTCTCATATATTGCCTATAAGAATATAAATTAATACATCTTTTCTTGGACAGCAATTTTTCAATGAATATTTATCTGAAGTGTTATAAACTATTCTTGTGCATTGATATAGTAATTTTACTTTGGGAAAATTTTCTTAGGGAGATAACTCTGAAATGCAGACAAAGACTTACGCATAAAGCAGTTAACTGTAGCTCTTAATGATTTAAATAAAAGTTGGAAAAATTTTAAATTTCCCCAAAATGGCAAAATTGCACTCATACGGTGTAGATAGAAGAGGGACACACATACAAAATATTAACTGTCATCATCTTAGGTGGTACAATTGCCATCATATTTAAAATTTGTATTTTGGACCTCAAATGCAGAGATCAGATTTATCATACATCTGTACTGGTTCTCTTATATTTATATTCAGTTAACATTGAACTGGATTATTTAATAGACAGTGAATATTGGTAAATGCAGCATGTAACCAGAAACCAGAGTACTACCAATAGCTTATGACCTTGAAGGAGAAGGAGAACTGTAATCCTAATATAAAACACATCACCTTTAGGGATTCCATTCATTCATTTCAGAGACAATATGATATAGTGAAGAAAAATTTCAAACAAGGATTATTTTTTGTATTTTGAATTTAAAAATATGTATTATATGTAAATAATTTATTTTCTAGTTTTTTACAGACTGCATCTTCCATTTCAGATTGGTAAATGCATATGAGCTAACTTGCTCTGAACGCTAAAGCTAGAGTCAGAGATAATATGGAGAGGGGGTGCTACTTGATACCAACTGAGACATATGGTACTAGACACAGACCAGTGTGGGGCCATGAGAGTGTGTGGGCTTTCTCTGTAACAACTGAAATAAAATGTGGGTTGATATGTTTAAACTGTTAAAATACTTGTAAAAATGTTTAAGGATTTGACCATGAATTTGTCTCACTTTGTTTATGTGAGTTACATTCTAGAAATAGATGCAGACCAGTCACTCCATAGTCAACACTTGTTGTTCCCATGGAGCACACAGGGAGAACATGATTCATTCAAGAGAGATCTAGACTCCTGGTCTGATTTCCTTCCACTATATTATATTGCCCCTGAAAACAACATTAGAATCTTTAACACAAATTTTGCTTTATATTAGAAAAGACAGCTCTTCTTTTTCTGCTACTATGAACATAGCCTTTGAAAGCAGAATAGAAGTCACTGAAAAATATGATTTGATATGCAAATATGCACCTTAAACATAACCTTTCACAAACACCTTTAAGTAATGAAAGGAAATCCTCTGAATATATATCATAAGTATCTTCAAACAAAAATTGAATGTTAGCATTTTGATAAAAGTCATATATGTAGTATAAGGAATCTTCATTTATATTTAGATTCCTGGTAAAATAAATGTGCCCTTGGTACCTAGTTTAATAACCAACTTGGAAGGTTCAATTTGCTTTTCATTGTTTTCTTAGGAAATAAGGGTTTAGTGTTGTCAAAATCAGTGAGGCAAAAGACAGATTTGCTTCTTATTTGTTTTATGAAATTACAGAAACAAATTAATAGCAATACTAATCTTACTTAATTCAGTAAGAAATCTGAAAGAATTATAATAACTTTGATAACTGTTGCCAACTCTGTGGCTTTTTTTTCCTAGTCACTCTTTAAGCAAGACTGACAAGAAAATAAAAATTAATCTCACAATTTAGGGAAATCACGCAATTTAATAAACTTAGGTATTTGATTTAAGAAATTCTGCTTGCAATGTTAGGATCATACAACATGTGATTTTATGAAGTATTAGTTTCAATTAAAGTTGAACAAACATAAAAATAGAACAACCACACAATGTATTATTAGGATACTTCAAAAGTTAAAAAAAAAAAAAAAAGCAAATCACACTGCCATGTGTGTACCTATGCAATGATCTTGCATGTTCTTCACATGTACCCCAAAACCTAAAATGCAATTAAAAAAAAAGCTGCTATTCATAATGAGCCATATACCAAGACTGTTTAGGGCAAACCAGGGTGTATAGTTATCCTAACAGACCTGAACCCCAGTCATTCTTTAACTACAGAAATTAGCATGTCTATTTACCAGGGTTCACCAGCTTACGCATTTGTAGTAAAACACACATATGTTCCTTGAAACAATAAAAATATAAATAGACACAATAGAATAAATAAATAGAAACAATAAAAAACTCAATTTCCTTACTTTGCAATCTGGCTCAGGTATACACTCAAATCCATTTCCTCAAATTAATAGATAAATTGATATCCTATGAAAAAATACTTTCTTACTTTATTTCAAATTGTTATTCTCCATCAGCCTTCTTTTCCTCTCCCCCAATTTAACACTTTCTACTTATTTTGGAGGCTTATAAAATAATAATAGTAGCAGCAATGATCCACAATTTATTCACTCATCACACAAATACTACTGAGGGATCACCGTGTGCCACATCCTGTGCTGGGCCCTCCTGGTGAAGAAGATAATTACAAGTGGTCACTTCTGTTATGAAAGACAACTCATTTAGAAGAAAAGACAAATGATTATAGCTTGGGGTATAATCTAAAGAACAGAAAATGTTTACAGAATGTGGTGTGGGAGTTCAGTGGTGGGAAAGATTGTGGTACATGGTAGGAGGCCATCATAGAATGCTTCTACGCATTGATGCCTGACTCTGTCTTTGAAGTGATGCTTGACTCTGTCTTTGAACGGTAGCAGAGATTATCACAAAAGCACCCCAGAGGCACATCAGCCCATGAGTAAAGGCACAAAGAAAGGAAAGCACACAGCTTCCTCTGAGTATTTGTGTGCTGTAGAGTTTGATCCCAAGATGCTAAAAAGGTGGGGTGATGTCAGAGTTCCAAAGACCCTCCATGCCAGGCAAAGGATTTTAGTTAATTCAAGGAACAGAGTCATACAAGATGAGAAACAAAGGAGTAAACCAATGAGACGCACACTTGAAAAGGTTTGATCTGGCAGTGGTGGATAGGATGACCTGCAGAGATTAGGATTAGGGATGGGCCACAGGAGAGCAAAAACTAGCCTAAAGGTAGAACAATGTTGGAAACAAAGATAAGACAGTGGTGATAAGAAGGATAAACATGTCACAGAGAATCTGGAAATACTAGCTCTGATATAGGATAACTCATTGGTTTGGCCTCGATGATTAAGATTCTCATCTGACATATTTGAGAAAATGGTGGTGTCATTAATAGGCACCTCAGTGAACCATCTCCAGACTGACAGAATATCATCTTATCTTTAATGCTCAGGTAATAAAAATATTTCACACTCCATCCAGATCAGTTTTCAATTGAGTAAATTTCCCAGAGGAACAGCACTTACGAAGGTGATTTTTTTTTAAATGAATGATTTTACTGCCCCAGTAGTAAGTGGTATAAAATTATTTTAGTTTTTTTATTAATAATTCTAAAATGTGACTAACAAGCGGAAGAAAAGGGACTAGTGGAAGACATTCAGTGAATTAAACAAATCTAAATATTCTACCCTTTTACACGCTATACACGATTTTTTCATTTATCTACTGCAGCATACAGATAATATATGGTCTCTTTATCATTATGTTTCATACCCCACATGTTTCTTCCATCACTGGCTTTCAAACTCTTTGATAGGTTTGCCTCTCTCAAGATCAGAGATGGACAGAGCCACAATTGTCTAGTGGGGGGAGGCACTTGGTTCCCCGTTCCTTGCAGTGTTTCTCACCTATGCTGACTGAGCCCTTGGTCAAGAAGTAATAAGGGGGCTACAAGCATGCCAAATTTATAGAGATTTGCCAAATTCTCTATAATAGAGAATATGCCAAATTTATACCAAGTATGAGATTCTATGATTTTATAAGGTGGCCAGTAAAGATACATTTCCATGGAGACCATTAACTTTCTACTACATGACTTATTTCTCCCTATTTTTCACCATCTTTGCCCTTTCCTTAGAAGGTTTTGAGACAAAAATGGCATTAGGATTGAAACTCCTGCTCCAAGAACAAATACCTGCTGGAACAGGAGAGGATATTTATTATAACTGGACAGTGGTCCCAAGTTCTTTTCTACTTCCCTTTGTATGGAAAAGAGGAAAGGGACTAGGTGGCTCAGAAGTTGGTCCATGCAGACAGCAATGGGAACCCTCATTTATTCCTTGAGAAAATATGCATTGAGCACCCACTGTGACACGGGCCACGTGATGCAATGATAAGCAAGGCAGATAAAGCTGCTGCTCTTGGAGCCTTAAGATCCATATAGCTCTAAACAGGCATACTAGGTACTTTTTTTTTTTTTTCCCTAAATTTTGCCTTCACAAATCATGAAGTTGCTCAAAAAATATGATGAAATCTAGTTAATAATTATCCTCTTGTTACTTTTTTTGAATGAAAATCCCCAATTCATGATTCCCTTTTCTTTATGTAAAAGAGAGATTACATACTTAAAGTCTCACAAATATTCAGCACGTATTTGCAGGGGTCCAGCTCCAGGAAATACATTTTGCAAAGCGACACTTCTCAGCACAGCACATGGGTTTGCTTATGCTTTGCATAAGGATTGCCAAGAGGAAGCTAATTAATATGCTAAATGCTCACTCCTATTTATAGACACTGGCCCAAGTTTGGTTTTCAGTTAACATGTACATAGAACTCTGACATATTTATCCTCTCTTTTCCACTTTTAGTACCTCTTCAAGCAAACTTCTAAAATTTTTTTGCTTATATTTTTATGATATTGGACACATAAAGGGTACTTATTTCAGCCTTTTGTATATATTTCTTTGCCTGATCTTTGAGGGAGAAGTAAAAATGATTTCAAGCAGTATCTCTAAGTGATAAAAATCTGCAGGCACAGAATTGTTGCTTGTGTTGACTAACGTGATGTTTTATACTATCTCAATTTTGCATGTATTGGTTTCTAACCCCTCTATCAGCATTAGCATTGACTTTTGAGAGTTAATGGCAAATGCACTCAGGCAGTTGCCAACATATCTTTATTAGGAATTGGGCAAAAAGATCTCCATTATTTCTCAAAACCTTTCCCTTTAAATTATTTCTAGTAGAGGTTGGATTTGAGATGTGCCTCTGACTTGCTAAGGGCTATTTATGATTTATTTCAACCTTTGGCTGGCTCCAGGCGGGGGAAGAAACGAACAAAGTTGAAACTAAAAAGAAGAGAAGCTTAATCCTTAGTGAAATTCCAGTGGCATGGAATACCCTGACTCTTATGATGGGTGTATTGTTTAAATTTTTATACGTTTATTTTATTTTATTTTCTCAAAAGTAAAATTAAACTCATTTATCATTTTTAATTAGAGAACAAGTGCCATCATTTTAAAAGAGAACAAATTTCAAGCTGTGAGTCTTTTAATGTAGACTGGTCCTCTGAGACTTTTCTGAAGCACTATGGGGAAATTTTAAGCCCAGTCAAATATTTTTCTTAGGAAAAGTGGTGATAGGTCATGGTGAGATATGGGTGTCATTAAATTTTCATAGAGGTTCCTAACACACCGGAGTCACTATAACATGGACACATTGACTACAATATCTCTAAAGAAGCATTTGCTTGTCCACCAGGGCTCTGAAGGGAGCTGTTACAGTCTATCAATGAAATAATCTGCATGTTAAAAAGTCCCTAAATATGTATTTGCAAGATAGTCAGCTCTGTTTTGGTCTATTGGGTTAATAATCCATGCGCTAAAAGTCTGTATATATGTACTCACAAGATATACAGATCAGCTTTGGTTCACTGAGTCTATAGTAAGCAGGTCTTTAAAAAGGTACCTAAATAGTCACATAGTTTGTATTTTAGCAAGTTCAGAAATTCTATACATTATATAGTCTATATACTATATACTATAAGTTATTTCTTTTAAAGTGTGGATATATTATTTTTGTTCCAGTGGATGCCAGAAGGTGTGCTTCACTCTGATCTGTAATACTTTGCTCTTAAAATGTCAGAAGAAAATTGCCATAGCATAAACTATATTAAAGCTCTCTGACACAGTCCTCCAGGCTCGGGTGGATGCTTCCTAGGCTATGTCGTACTCCATCCGCCATCACCGTCCAGATCCAATTCCCCATGCCCTCTCAGCTGACTTTGCTTCCTTCCTGTCAGTCTCAGCCCAGCAGCTGGAGTGATCTGGTTATGTTCCTTTGTTCTAGCAACTTCCCATCTCATAGTCAAAGCAACTTCCTATATCACAGTCAAAACCGAAGGTTCCACAAGTTATGCCCTCACCTCTCTCTGACTTCACCCCTTCCACTCTCTCTCTTTGCTACTCCTCATCCACCCCAGCATGCTCCTGGTTCAGGCCCTGGGCACCTGCCCTGCCTTCTTTCTGAAAATCTCCTTTCACATGGCTAGGTTGCTTATATTCTTTAGTTCTCTGGTGACAGAAGACTCCATGATGACCCTGTACAAGACAGTAACATCCTGTCCAACACCACTCTTCCTGTTCTCCATTAGTACTTCTCACCATGAAATAGAATATGTCTTTACTTATTTGTTTATTGTTGACTTTTTTCTCCTAGAACCTTCTTCCATTGGGGCAAGAGCTTCCTAATCCCATGCTTAGATAACTGCCTGGTACATTTTAAGTACTCATTAAGTATTTATGGTACAAATGAATGAAAGCAGATGAAAAGAAGTCTTCTTTCTACTTCCTGGATTGCCTGGTTGTGTTCATGTTTAGGTTGAAGAGGAATTAGTATGTGTCTTTCTGAGCTGTTGCCTTCTTCTTGGCCATTAGACCTAGTTCCCTGTAATATTCTCTCAATGACACAAAACTGGTACTTTCTTAAGGTGCTCAGCTATGCCATTTCTAGAGCTATAGGGTTATGATGAAGCTCCTGGAGGAGGTAGGGTCATCTCAGCTGGGCACAGAAACATCAGATCAGTCTGCTTCTAGGTGCAACGGTAAAAGTGCGAAACATAGACAGAATTACCATTTCTAAATCTCTTCACTGAATGAGCCTAATGGTGTCCACCATAGGCTCCAATGATGGCAGTGGACTGACTAGATTTTGCATCCCTTGCAGCCACAAGGGACAGGACGTGCCACTCTATGTGTGTGTCACGTAAGGGTAACAGACTGAGGAGTATTGGGCAGAACCATTATTCTCTCTTGAATCTGGTAAATTTTTCTGGTGGTATTCTCCCGTGCCTTCACTCCACCTTTAACCATGCATGTTGTTCTCAAATGCATCCTTTCTAATGATTGAAAGCTGTCATAGCAACTCCTTCCTTATTTGAATTTCACAAGACATTCTTTATTTCAGTCACTCAGAAAGGGGCCTTTGGCAACAGAATCACAGCTGACAGCAAATTAATGACTATGATGCTGTGATTAGTTGAGATTACAGGCCATAGAGAGCTTGTCTGAGAAGTCACCGACATCATCCTGATACTGGCATCTGCTGGGGATTAATATCGGTCAGAAAAGAGGATGTGGTTCAGCTACAGTAAGCTCCATAGAAATGTAAGGAAATCTGTCTGTATTATAATATTTCAATGACATGCTAATTAATTAAAAGGACTTTTACTGTTAAACTTGCTTAGCCTAAACAAGTCTTTCTCCTGTGCCCTCCCCAGCACACTGACTTATTTTAATAAAACTGTAAGGCATTATCCAAATAAAAAGTTGAAGTGATCTAGATAATTCCAGTCCCCAAACCCAAAGTATTCATTAACTAAAAGGAAAGCGTAAGACTCCTGAATTATCTGGATAAGTCACTCATTTTATAATTTATTTTATAAGAATAGACAAAGCAATGGATACTGCAATGTATGCCAAGGGTTGAGTAGATTTAGAAAATAAAACTTTTCAATCAACTTAATAAAGAGGAGATAAACATTTAACATGAACAACAGGAGAATGACAAAACCATCTACTCAGTTATCAGGTATCATTTCGCATCCTTCTAAATTTTGGCTGCAAAGAAATAATGATTTCTGTAATCCCCGGCAATGCCTTTTGTGGGGAGAAGATTTCAAACAAATGTCTATTTGCTTTAGGTGAGTTTCCTTATTTGATTTCAGATCCTCCTAAGGGAAGAGATTTAGGATTTCCTGCTTGTAAAGGGGAAAAGCACACTTCGCTGAACTTGCATGACATCATGTGAAGCATTAAAAGGGCAGGTAATCATGAGTTCTCTGCCTGTTGACCAAAGCTGCTTTACTTCCTTAATCTATTTCATTTTTAAATGTCAGAGTTGGCTGAAACCTTTCAAATATGTACAGGCTGCAAAAGCAGAGGAAATATTAGGATACATTCTTTAACTTTTGTGAGAGCTTTTAAATAATTAACGGATGGACTTTTTGAATTGTTATGTATCACAGTACAGAAATCCTAACGTTAGATCATGTTTAGAATAAATATAGTTTAACAATAAAGGGCACAAGGCCATCTCTTTTCTAGGAAGTCCGTGAAATGGATATTTATAGTACATACCACAGGCACAAAGAGAATATTTAATTTCCAAAGAATATAATAAAATCTAGTTTATCAATGAAAATTAGAATATTATACAACAAATGAAAATAGTGAGTACAATCTTGGTTTTAAATATAATTTATTTTCAAACTCTACTTGGAAGTCCACATATATTACAGAACAAATTTTTTAAAAGTACCTGTTGTAATATTATTTACTAAAAAGCAACAAAAATGTGAGCAAATTATATTTAAGCTTATACTATAAAAATATTTTCCAATATACTTAAAACACTAGAGTCACATAGGTAAAACAAATAGTATTTGAAAGATCTTATTCTAGATACGTAATAGACAAGATATTGCTCACTGTAATAAATTAATTTCTTTGTTATGCAAAACCCCTCAACCAGAAGTTGATAAAGAAATGTGAAGTGGTGTGAAAATGATCTTACCTCATATTCAAAGTCCTCTGTTCTGTCTGCATCAGCAGGTAAGCTGGAGATATACTCATTGTCCTCATAAAGTTCATGCTCCATTGGACGCAGAGAATGGCAGCTAAGGGGAATGTAGCAATATGATAGGAATAGATTAAAAGGGTTGTTTTCAAGATTAAAGCTGATTTTTGAATTTCACTTTAGTTTGCTCTGCTTTGCAATAAGACCTGTAGTGAACTAGTCTTTAAATAAACTACAGCTCAGAAAAAGCAACCGCTTTTCATTCTCCCTCTACCTGAAGTCCATCAGTTTGCAATTTCTGAGGAATAAGGGCCCGTGGTCAGAGTTGTATTCTGTGGAGAGACTGAAATCTCTGACAGTCCCTGGTGCTTTATTGATACTTTCTGGCCTGCTTCCATTCCACCAAATGTGACAAGCTCCACACGTGTGTGTGTGGCATTTGAGATTGCAGTCTACTAAAGAGGGGTATTTTGTCATAAAGCACTACTGATTTCATAATCCACAGCTGTGAACTATTTTTTGAAAACCACTTTCAAAAGCACATATTTTCAGACTCTAAAATGTGCTCACATTGTCCCCTCCTCTCTTTCTTAAGATACCCCCTTTCTCATTCTCCCTCATAACACACATTTTCCCCTCAGTGATCAAGGACATATACACAAATATTAAAGAGCATTCATGGTGACCAATCACTGGAAACTCCTATAAGATGCAGGATTTCATAATACCTTTCAAAAATTCTCAGTGACAGAGAGAGCAGATTAAATTAAGGAAATGAGGGGATATGAGGCATAGCACATGGGCACATGGATTTTATGTATTTTAACTTTTAGGAAATATTTTAAATAGTTTGCAAACGTGTTAGTCAATTTATTATGTTCTGATATAAAGACTACATATTATATCATATGAAGACTAAGCATAATTTAACAGCAAAGGGCATAAAGCCTTTTCTATATTTAAAAGACACTTAAAAAGCCTAAATACAATTAACAAGTTGTAGCAGATAAGACCTCTAAGCCCTGTCAGTGTGGACCTTATTGAAAACTTGGAGACAGCAGTATCAATTAGTTCCCCTGCTTCCTTGCTGAAAGCAAGAGACCCGTACTCATGCCCTCATACTATGGCCAGCATAAATATTCTACCAGCCTTTCCTCACTGCTATCTATGGCTGTCAGTTCCATACAGGGCTAACTAGCGTAGGCCAGAATGGTAAACGTAATGCAGACAGCACCTTGCCTGGTGTCTACCAGATAAATCTCCTTGCTTATATCTGAACTGGCTCTGCATAGCTCATTTGGGCTGTTGAAACATTGAAGCCTGCTGCTTTGGACATCTGATGTGTTTACCTTGCCTTTCAGATAGTAAGAAGGGGAGAAACACTTTATTCACTCAACATTTATTCAGTGCCTACCAGATGCCAGGCCAAGTGCTAGAAAGACATTGGTGCACAAAATCCAATTCTGCCCTGTTAATTGGGGAAAGCAGCAAAGTGGGAATTTTAATACAGTGCAATAATTAAGGGGAAAATATAGGAGCTTTGGGAGCACATGGTAGGGGTGGACCCACTGCAGCCCTAGGAGGTTTCTTTAAAAGATTGCCTCTAAGCTAAGGTCTGCGGGACCTAGGAAGAGGAGCATGATGCGCTGGCTGAGGGAGTAGGCATTGGGGTCAGACCTGTTAGGCCTAGAAGCCTGGCCCTGTCACTTTTTTGCTATGTGATCTTGTCCATGTTATTTAATATCTGTTCCTTCATCTTAGACATAGGATGCTGATAATATAATGCACTCCCATAAAACTAAATGAGTCAATAAATGCAAAACTTTTGGAATAACACTGAAAGCATGTTAAGTTAGCAAATATAAGCTAGCTATTATTATGCATTCAAGGAGGTATTTATTGGATGGCTACTATGTTTTAGGCTGTATTAATAAATATTATATATTCGTTTGTTTGCTTTTTGTTCAACTCCACCTCTAAAATATTAACTCTAGAAGGTAGTGACTTTTTGTTCATAGTTTTATGCCCAGCATCTAGTTCCAATGTCTGACACATTCAATTTGTCTGACACAAAGGGATATTTAAAAGGTAATAATGAATGAATAAAGCAATGCCCAAGACAAACAGATACCCTGCCCTTCTGAATTTGAAGTCTCGAGTGGTTTTCAAAACCTTTCTGCACATTAGAATATATTAGGGGGAGTTTTGAAAAATTCTGATGCCTAAGACTTACTCTAAGAATTCTCATTTAATTGGCCTGAGGGGTGATTCAGGTATACCTTCTAAAAGTTCCCAGGTGATTCAATTGTACATCTGTGACCCACTGAAACAGGCTATGGGAGTCAGCTATCAAAGGGCAGGAAAGTAGCATGAATCAGATCTATGTTCTTTATAAAGTAAATAACAGATCGGAGTAGGTGATGAAAATGCAGCCTAAAGAGACCACTGCTCTTACAAACTCTCACTGTTTGAATATTTACTAGAAAGCTCACAGAACACAAAGAACTGGGCAAACACACTTCTAAAACTTGCATGTAGGATAATTTGAATAAAATCTCTCTGGCTTCTTATAAATTAGGCAAAAATCAAGAGGAAGTATTCCTTGAATAGCTCTTTATTTGATAGCACTATACTTACTCTGACAGCCAAGATCCTTTGTTTATATCTCAATATATTGGGTAATTGCTTTCTTTGGAGAATTGCACTTTAGCTAAATCAATTTCCTAGCTTCTCTTAAAGAAGAGAAGTACCAGGAAGAGAGAGAGGTGGCCCACAGAGGAGAATGTGGTGCCAACATACCACTTCCACATGAGTCTTAATAAGGTTTTTGGCAGCTTTGGTGAGAAAAGTGATTTCCCTGACCAGTCTTCATGAGTAGCATGAAGCTTTTGACAGCTAATAATATGAAGATGAACTAATCAGAGCCAGAAATGTTCATGGCACCTCACAAGTATGATTATCCAGGTGAAGCAGCCATGTGGGTCAGGGAGAGTAGCTGGCAGGGACCGCTGAGAACTAACTGCACATATAGAAACAGTGGAGACATTTTCCAAACAGAGCTGGGAAACCTGTCTCTGTAATTGTCAACCTGCTAGGGAAACTGCTTCTTTCCAACAACTACTTTACATGACAAATGGAAACCAACAGGGCTTTGGAAGAAATGACAGAAAAATACCTGTCTGAGAGCAGGAATGGACAGATGTCTGGCACTGGAGGGGTAGATGGCCGAAGCTTGGCCAGGGCCATGATGTGTTCGAAGGTGATGTCTGTCTGAGTGCTGGCATTCATGAGCTGCACTTCTGGGGCCGTCCCATAGGCCGGTCTACTCAGAGGTGTTCGCCTTAACACCTGCACCACAATGGGCTCCTTGGCATTTCGAAAAGCTTCCACTGCCTCTTCATGAGTGGCCTTTGAAAGATCCTTCCCATTGACCTACAAACATATAAGGACTTTGTTCATCTCAGAGGAAAGATCAGAGAGGCTGTGGTGACAGATTCATAAAAGATAGAGAGAAAGCTTTCAACCAGCTGTGATGTGAATTTTGTAATGGAATATTTAATCAGACATTGATATTTACTGAAGTCTTTACCAACATGACAAAGTACCTGAGATTATAACAACAATTACTTCTGTAGTTGTTTATAAAGTATCTGGAGCTGGTTAACTAGTAAAACAGCAGAACTATTAGTAAAGATTTAAAAATTTAAGTAACACATCTGCTTCAGTAAAGGGTCACTGAAATCTTCAGATAGATAGAAATGTTAAGTATATACTACTTTTTCATGATCTGCCAATCTCTCAGTGAGATTTTCAATATTTAATCAAGGTCTTATTTGCCTAAAATGCAGTTTAAGATTTTGTCAAATTTCCTCCATATTCATAATGTTTTAATCCAAGACCGTGTTATTGCCCATATGCATTTTATCCTAAATCCTCACTGTTCCAAGTGTGGTCTATGAACCAGCAACATCAGCATCACAAGAGAGATGATTAGAAATGCAGAATCCCTGGCCCTACCCTGGACCTACTGAATCAGAACTGGCATACTCACAAGATTCAGCTTTATATTTCTATTCATTGAAAGAAGCACTGCTCTAAAATTCCTCTGAATGGGTATACTATGTCCCTCTGGATACTCACGTGTTTTAATTTATACCAATTCATGACTCTCCAAGGTAGCCGTGGACACTACAGAGAAAGAGGTGAAGTCTGTCTTTGTCCTCAGTCATTGCTTCTCAACAGGGGAAGAAACCGTTGGAATTTGGGAGAGAAAAATTATTCTTTTTGTGGGACTCTCCTATGCCTGCTTACTAAGGGCCAGGAATGTTTCTCAACCTCTGTGGCTCCCAAAACACCTACATACTTTCCCTAACACCATAGTGGGAGGCAATACAGACCACTCTCAAATAGTTCTCAATTTATTCCCTAAAATAAGTCCTAACAACACAGCCTTTTAGTGGAAGTTGTGTTTTAATAAAAGACTCAAGAATCTTGAAAGAGCTTTATGACTCTCCCCCGAAATGAATCAATAATGCTGGCTTTTGCAAATACAAAGACCTATCTTGCGGCACAACTGTGCCCAATATCCCTGAAATTATACCATTTCTAGACAGCTAACTAAGCCACTCGCCTGTTGGTGAGGCACTGATAACTGTTACGCACCAGCAGACCCTTAGAGATCCCTGGGTGTCTGAAAAAGAAGTCACTGAGTTGCAGTTGTAGAGAAACCGCTGACATTCGAATGAGCACATTCTCTCTCCCTGAGTAGACAAGGAATATGTGTGTGCTCAGAGCATGTGTGGGGTGTTTTGGGGTAAATGACACAATGCCAGGTAGAAATCATCACGTCATGTAGAGACAGGCTTAATGACCTGGAGGAGCTAATTTACTCAATGGACCCTGAAAGAGTTAATGTGCCTTCAAAAAATGAGCAATTAAGCTTCTTCACTAGCAAAATATGTCCCAGTTCAGTTCTTGCTCTTGAATCACTAGTAAGAAACCCCAGGTAGAGATTTGACTAGGTATTTACCAGTGTGAACACGTTCACTAATCTTTGCATTCACTCTCTGATTCTTCTCTCCATGAACTAAACTTGAAAATTTATCACTGAGTTTTCACTGATACATCTTGGAATATCTGACTTGGGGCACATGAAAGTATGTGGACATGAGACACTTATGGACATCATCACACTCATTCCTTTAGCTCCTGCTGTATGACAGGTGCTTGGGCTGGGGCCACTACTGTCTCCCCCTGAGGACATGTAGACAGCAGATGACAGAAGAAATTCCAGAATGAAAAAGCACAACATAAAATCTAGCCCCTTTCATTGAATAGTATCATCTCCTATGTTTCATATTGTGGCCAGTATTTGTCAATTCCAGATTGTGGAAGATTATCAGGTGGTAGGTAAGACTGCTCTGTGAGAATCTATGCAGTAGATAAAAATTGCTCTTTTGTCCCCAGACTTCCTGCTTTATGATGTCCCCCTCAGTTTAGTGAAGATCTGTTCCTACAGAGTCCCATACCCTTCCCTCTCTGAAAAGACATCTCAGTCACACAGTCTGTTATCAGTTGTCTGTCTGTCTATCTATCTATGTATCTATCTCTCTATCTATTTTTGAGATGGAGTCTAGCTCTGTTGCCCAGGCTGAAGTGTAGTGGTGTGGTCTCAGCTCACCACCACATCTGCCTCCCGGGTTCAAATGATTCTCCTGCCTCAGCCTCCTGAGTAGCTGGGACTATAAGCGCACCACCACGCCCGGGTAATTTTTGTATTTTTAGTAGGTGCGGGGTTTTGCTATGTTTGTCAGGCTGGTCTCAAACTCCTGAACTCATGATCCACTTGCCTCAGCACCCCAAAGTGCTGAGATTACAGGCGTGAGCTACTGCGCCCAGCCTTATCAACTATTTAATGTATCTACTGGTACTGTGTCAACATGCTATCTTTTCCTATAAGCCTTGCATCAGGAGGAACGCTTAACAGTGGTGGAATGAAATAAGACTACTTTTTTGAGGTAACTTTATGTAATATCTGAAGGTCAAGGGAAAAATTAGCGACCAGGGTTTCTTCCAGTCACACATTAAATTCTACCAATCCACAAAGTGTGTCAATAGGCAGTAGACAGATAAATGCCATTCATCTATTTTTTCCCCCAAGGCAAGGTGCTCAGCCTTACATGTTAATCTAGTCGTGATGTTCAGAATGTTTATTTGCTCTAGTGATCTTCGAAGCAAGAACAACTTTTAAAAAGTAATTTCCTACTGATCATGATTATGTATTAGTGGTACTATAAGCTAGTAGGATTGTTTTTGTAAAATCCAGAATAGTATACATTTTTTTGCAGAAATATAACCATTATTGAAAACTATTTTAGGCTGTGAAATAATTATTGTAATGTTTAGCATATGCAAACAATATTAGCATTCAGATGGCAAGATCAATGGCTATTGATTATATGACGCATACATTCATTTATTTATTATCACGAAATTTATACGCAAATTTCAGTCTTTGCTCTAAGAACAATCAAATACAATCTTAAAGAAAAGAACAGTCCCTGTAATCTCAAGATCTGACTTCCCTATTGGGGAATGCTCTTTTCTTCCTATCATGCAGCTGACCTCTATTTTCATAAGCTATTTAATATCTCTCAAAGTAAAGAAGTCAATGACCTTTAAAGGCTCTACCACTACACATGATCCCTTAGAAAATGTAAGCATTGATGCTACTAAACACTTTTTTTTCACTTCACTTGAAGTTCATGAACATACTCTTAGCCTATCAAAAGGTCACCATTTTATAAATTATGCCTTTCATAAGAAAAAAAAAGAATAGCTTAATTGGGATTTTCTGGCAATTGCTTTGCTCAGTTATCATCGGTTGCAGCTAGTGAGAATTATATTGGAAGAATACCTACAGTTAATTCTCTAGAAAAAGTTTGTTAACAAGTAACAGCAAAACTTCCTTTTTTCAATGATTAGTTTTTAAACTAATAACAGATATTTAGTGTTTCAAATTGCCACATTCTATTTCTTTACCACTATATTCTCTCCCTCAATCCCACCTTCCTTTTTTCCTTTTCCCTCTTAATCCTTTGTCTAAATCTTAAATTTAGTTTTGTACGGATGACATATAGTTCTTAATTGTTTTGTGAGATGAGACTAAAGATGAAGAAACTCTCCATTAAAGGAGTCCCATTTAAAATAGATAGTTAAGGGTAGATATCCAATATTTTTGAGTATCCAGTAAAAGGTGGGAAAGTCTTTTGCTAGAGGAATACAGATAAGTTGATTTTCAGGAGAGAAAAAAAAAGAATGAATATGGTTAGGAGCAAAACTGAGGAAAGGGAATGCAAGGTAATTTGATTACCGAAAAAAAAAATACCCATGTGTTAATGGGGTTTGAGTTTGCATGCAGAAGGATTTTAAGAAAGATCACAATTTGATTTAAGATACCACAGGAAAAGAGCCTTTTTCCAAAAGCGTTGTTAAATGGAATGATTGAGAGGATAGAGTGTCATAACAAACACAAGTAGTATATGCAATAATTTCCTCTATTGCCATAACTGTGGCATTTTTGATAGCTGTGGCCCGAACTGATCTGGTTCCATTGTAACCGGGCAACTAGAGTACGACTGAAAAGATTTGTGTGATTGATAAGAGGCTAGTAGTCCCAGAGTGGGAAGACTGGACTCTGACATGATGATTAAGCCACCTGACTTGAAATAAATGAAAAAAGCAGACACATTATGCAACAAGAGGTCATCAGAATTGGTAACAGCAACAACAAAAAAGAGGAAGGACGATGCCAGTGAGAGAAATTCTAGGATAAATAATGACATGTAATTGTCCAGAGACAAACTAAATGTCAGATTAGAAAAAAGTGGAGAGAGTAGTTTTAATCATATCAAACTTGAAGCAGTTATAAGAAATATATTCAAATGAACTAACAAGTAAACGTTTGACAAAAGACTACAAGAAAAACTGATCCTAGGAAACCATTTTCTGAGGTCTTCCCCCTCACCCCCGCACTTATCAATTCAGCTCAACACAGACAAATATTCTTAAAGATTAGATATTCAAGTGATAGCTTGTAATAAACACATATACATTTTTAGAGATATAAAAATAATTATCTCATTTCTAAAAATTTATTATTTCCCATTATATTGATAGCATAATCTTAAGTGGATAAAGAAAAAGCAATCACTTTTCAGTGATCAATGCAAAAGATGTGGGAATACATTTGTTGTGGCAGATGGGCTAATTAATCCATAAGCAACTTGTGAATGTTAAGTAAAGAAGGTAGCTTTTCATATGTAAACCATATCATAGTAATGTTTGATGAAGCTTCTGTTTAATGAGTAATCTGCCCTTTTGGATATGCCGAAAAATCTGGGCCACTCTTCAACAACTTCCCCAGAGTGACTAGTGGCCTCAGCTTGGATTTGAGCTGTTCCTCTTTGATTATTCCTCCAAATCCAGCCACATGCAAAATTTTCTTGGATATCAGAAAACAAACAGCCTTTTTTGCTTTCCTTTTAAAGTGCTAACAAGTGCATGAATAACTCAGTCTCTCTAGTGAGAAGCCATTTCTAGAGTCAGCTGTTTGGGAATGATGAGGGTTTCCAAATCTCCATGCCTCTTATGAGAAATGAGGGCTTCTAAGCATCTGTGGCTTTCGAGGGGGAATAAATGTAAGAATGCTCATCTGGCACAGTGGCTCACGCCTGTAATCCCAGCACTTTGGGAGACTGAGGCAGGCGGATCACAAGGTCAGGAGATACAAACCATCCTGGCTGACATGGTGAAACACCATCTATACTAAAAAGACAGAAAAAATTGCTGGGTGTGGTGGCATGTACCTGTAATCCCAGCTACTCAGGAGGCTGAGGCATGAGAATTGCTTGAACCAGGAGGTGGAGGATGCAGTGAGTGGAGATCACACCACTGCACTCCAGCCTAGTGACAGAGTGAGACTCT
Organism: Ateles fusciceps; assembly: GCA_036589455.1. Taxonomy (NCBI): domain Eukaryota; kingdom Metazoa; phylum Chordata; class Mammalia; order Primates; family Atelidae; genus Ateles; species Ateles fusciceps. The sequence continues at coordinate 3,071,373 of JAZHEH010001361.1, forward strand.
GTTCCTACTCCCTCCAAAAAAAGTGCTCCATAAAAGAAGCATAGAATTCCAAGGATTATGGACAATTGATATAACTCAATTTCAAATTGAGAATAAATATACAATACTTGCATATTATAATTCTGATACTGTACCTGGTTAGCCTACAAAATCTCTCACCCTCACAAGTAACTGTAGAATTAATTTTAACTGAAGTCCCTAAGTGACACTGATTAAATTCTCTATTTGATAATTAGGGAGGTGTTGCCAAAGCACGACCTAGTGAAATTTTACAGAAGGAAGAAACAATATTTAAATTGCTGCTAAAACTTTTGGTAGAGGAGCAATTTAAGATAATCTGAACCCTATATACATCAAAACACTTGTCAGATACAATCTTCAAATTACTTTTAAGAAATTTCGGCACACTGTTTTTTTCCTAAACTTTGGTATGAGTGACTCTATTTGGACATTGCTATATAAATTGAATACAGCATAGTGTAAAACATATTTATAATAAAAAGTAGTCACATAATAGGAATCTGCAAAATTGTATGAAGGAAACCTGACTAAAATTAACTTTGACCTTTAAAGAAACATTATTAATGAACAAAACAATCACTGGTGTGTAGATTTGTGTTCATCATATAATTTCAGAACCTAAGTATGTAGGAAATGTTAGATCGCATCAACCCCAAAGTCCATTTATTCCAGTGTTCTGCTTTTGACAGTGCTATCATTGGATTTTTGGAAGAGAATATAGTGATTATACCATGTGACATAATGAGAAGACTTATCTTAAAGTGATCCTGGGGCTTCTTATGTTTGTCTGTCTGGACAGTGAGAGACTGGCAGCTTCATTTCCCTGGACATGGGGTGTTGCAGCTTCCCTTGAGTTCCAAAATCCCCAGGGACTTTGCCAGGCAGCTGCTTTCTCAGACAAACGAAGATAAGTGATTACTAACCCAGACAGCCTGAACCTCCAGCAGTCTGTTCCTTTACTGACAATGTTCCCTATAAGAGAGACCAACAATAGGGTGGGGATCCCTCTGTTAAAATATGGACCCACTGCATGCCCAACAGTTTCTGGTCCCTTGCTTGACTGTGTATTGCTAATTCCTGACTTGTGTGTTTCCTTAATAAAGACTGTTGTCTGACCTATAACTTGGGACATTTTGGGATTTTCCTCTAACAATCAGGTTTGACATAACACACATTTACAACCTAAGATAACTGAATGCATTGAAAATGCTTACATATGTAACAGTATTGAATTGAGGACTCCCAGCACCCCAATGAGCTATTTTAAAAGCCTATTATTACATTTAGTTAATGGATTATGACCCTGAGGTCAGAACAACAGTCCAATATGTTGCTTCTGATCCCTTCCACAGAGCACTTTGAAGGTAAGGCATTCTTAAATGCAAGCGGGGACTCATTTTTAATTTTTCATATGAAGATGTTATGAATCCATTATTTGTCAACTTATTCAAACTGTTCTGGAACCAATGAATAATTTTGGTTATAAGTAATCTTGAGGATGTATCTGTCACAATTGCTTTTTCCTTTCATTATCTTTTCCTTCTCTTTATTTTTGGATCCCTCCTTCTGTATTTTCTCTTCCTTTTGGTGATCCCACTGTCACACTTCTCTTCTAAGCTTTCCCATCAAAGCATTTGACACCTTTAAAGAGTACCTATTTATATGAGTTATTCCTGTAATTAAGAAACATGTTATGATATGTTCTGATTCTGAGGAAAACAAGCTAAAATGCACACAACATAGTTTTATTAACCTCTTTATAAATAAGTTTATTTTCCCTCACCTTAATGAAAGAAATGTAAGTTACTGCTTTCTGGCACATCGGCTGGTTGTCCTTGATTTATCTTTCAGATCCATAATCTGCTCTTTTCACCCAGCTCTGTGTCTTGGCATCCCTGCCTCATCTAGGATCTCTACTTTTTTTGTTTGGTTAAGCCAATGGTTAGAAAGTATTAAAGGTCTTTATCCAGTCCTAAGACTCCAACTCTTGCTTGACTCTGTTCACAGTCCTGACTCACCTTCCTTCTCCAGGTCTGTAGGTAGTAAGAACCTCTCTCTCTCTTGCTAGTCCCTAGGTTCTTTATCTTTGCTCATGCCTCTGTAAAATGTTCCATCATTAAACTTTCTTTAATTCAACTCTTTGAGTATGCTGTTTGTTTTCTTCTGGGACCCTGACTAATATAGGTAAGCATGAAACTCTACTGATTTAAGAAAAATGTGGTAAGAGCTAAAATTTGCTATCTTTAGCAAATTAACTTTACTATCAAAAGTAGTTGCATCTAAAATGCAATTATAAGTTTGTCAGATTTAGCAAATTCACACATTTCTAAGGGAAAATTAAAATATAATTTGTATGAGATCATATAACATATTTAAAGTATTTATATCATTGTTTGATGTGTACAGTTATTCTGTAGAGTATCCCTGCTATGATTTGAATGTGTCCCTCAAAGTTCACATTAGAAACTTAATCCCCAGTGCAACAGTGTTGAGACATCAAAACTTTAAGAGGTGACTAGTCTATAAGAGCTCTACACTCGTGGATGGATTAATGCTATTACCACATGAGTGGGTTCCTGATAAAATAATGTGTTTGCTCTCCTTCCCATCCCTTTTGCTCTCTGGCATTCTCTCTTGCCATGTAATGCCTTCCACCATGTTATGACACGGCAAGAAGGCCTTTGCCGGATGATGGCACCTTGATATTGAACTTACCAGCCTCAAGAACTGTGAGAAATACATTTTTTTAAATTATAAATTGCCCAGTCTGCGGTATTGTTATAGCAGCAGAAAACAAACTATGACAGTCTCTCCATTTGGGTTTGTCTAATGTTTCTCTTGATTAGACTCAGGTTATATATTTATGATTTTGGGCAGGAATGTCCAGAAGTGGTGGTGTGTCCTTTTCAGCCTATCTTATTGGGAGGCATGTAATGTTTATTTGTCTATTACTGGTGATGTTAACATTTATGACTTGATGAAGAGAGAGAGATTCAGAATCTAAAGCAAAGGTAAAGTGTTAATTGATGTTAAAATTTGGGAAGCATAAGTGAATGATATTTGAGAATTTTTATACTAGTCTTGGAACTTAAAAATTATTATTTTTTTATTCTCATAAGTTTTTGATGCCTGAAACTAAAAAAATGTTTCAAAATATTGTTATATTATTAGTTAAAAATAGATTCATGCTGTAATTGTTGAGAGTTCACAATTATAAGGAAATGATGGATGAAGAGTTTCCTATAGAGTTTGTTTCTGTTGCATATCTCTAGAAAAACAAATTCCTACTCTACTCTAAATGTCTTTTTTTCTCTGTGTGCACATGCACACACACACATACACACATATCCCTACAAGCAAAAAACGCAGATTTGTATCACCAACTTTATCATTGTCATAACAATTCATCTACGAATATCACCTGATATCCTGCTCTCCAAGCTGAGCTATTTAAAAAGATAGATGGCTGCCTTCTGGCTAATTGTGGGAGTTCTTTCATTACTACAAAAAGACTTTTTATATCTCAAGTGACTCTATACACAGTAAAAAAATGACTAAATCTTTAGAGAAGAGCCCACTGATGAAATGGTTGGATAACAACTACTTACTGACCTTTTACTTCCTAATATAATACTAAACTGATGGAGGTGATTATTAATAAACCTATTCACTGAGTTCTGACATATCAGATCCAAGTATTTAAAACTTAACAAGGAATTCAGATGGAGACAAAATTTTCTCCAACAGCTCTAAGGATATAAAGGCATAAGGCATAGATACAGTAAACACTCGAACTCAAATTATTTCATTGAAGAAAAAAGTCATTGTCAATAAACAACTCAGGTTTCCTAATAAAAAATCCTGCAAACATCATCAACAACTGAGGATTTGGACCGAGCTATTCATCTTTCATATCCATTGAACAAGAGGAAATGTGCTCTGAGCCCTGAGACAAGATCTTTTGTCCCATCTCTGTGATGAGAGTATAAAAGGATGTAGAAATCAACCTTGCTACTTAGCCACACTAGCACGTTCTAGAAAATAACTATTTGTTGAATAAAAGAAGTAAATTGTACCACCTAAAGGAATAGGAGACAGTAAATGATTTATAACAGGGCATCTGTCATAACAAGAAAGAAGATGGTAAAGTGTCTTCACCAGAGGTTCACTGTACCCTATCTATGACAGCAACATAATGTTTCACTATTTAAATGGTTCTGTACAAAATACATTGAATGACAAGAGACTGACAATTGTTTTCAGTGCTGTAGTTTCCGGGCCTAAAAATGTGCTTGGCACATACTTGAGAATAATTATGTGTTAAATACATTTTCCTGTATTTCCCTATCAAGAACCATGTTTAAACAAATGGCACTGAAATCACTTGTGTTTAAGTGCATGGCATTCACTTCCCAGTTGTCCACAGTATTCCTTTCACTTAAATGTATTGTACAAATGATTACTGAGTAGCAAGCAAAGATCAGGGCTGCTCTGCTCTTAAACTTCCTGACCCCCTGTCATTCATTGTTCCAACAGAAAAAAAGCATGGATGTGGGAATCACTCGGAATTAGGCCTAAATACAGTTTTCAGGACTAGCTGTGTGACTTTGAGTAAGTTATTGAAGCTCTCCGAGCCTCAGCTTCTTCATGTGGAGAAGCGGATAATAATATCCACTCAGAGTTGCAGATAGGATCCAAGAAAAACACAGCTAGGGCAGCCAGCACAGTGCTACGGTGGTGATTCATAACACTTCCTTCCCTCCCTCCTTCCTTCCTTCCTAACTCTTGAGTGACAGAGACGAGGCTACTCTCTGGGGATACAGGTTACATTCCTGGCAGTGACAATAACAGTGATACTAGTTCGCACTGAGTGAGCACTCACAGAGTGCCAGAAGCTGAGCCAAGCCCTTGGCCTATATTATCTCAATCACATCCAAGAACAGTCATGGGAGGTAAGTATTTTATCCCCATTTGAAAGTTGTGGAAGCTGAGTGTAAATGAGTATAACGGGCTGAGCAAGGAAAGGTACCTGCTCTCACAATCTGGGAAAAACAATGTATACATCTATCATTGTAACCAAATTCATAAAGAGCTGAAAGGAAGGTATTAACAGCTTTGCAAGAGCACAAGGGGCTAACTATGCCTGGGCTATTGGGATGTGACTCCAGGACTTTGATGTTTGAGGTGGGTCTGATGAGATGAAGAACTTTATAAACTGCAAAGATGGGAGAAAGGAGAGGAACCCCAGGGTTGAAGGATAAAAGAGTAAGTCCTTTGGTGACCGTGAGATATCTGGGGTGACTGAGTCTTGGGGGAAAAGGATGTAGAGAAAGACAGGTGTAACATAGATCCTAATGTCCTCCATGGGCCATGGTAAAGGATTTTTTAAAAATACTTTAACCTGAAAAGTAATGTGGCATCCTTTAGGTTTAGGGGCATAAAACTTGGAAGGCTGTGGAGAGGCATAACTGAATAAAAGTAGGGAAACCATTTAGACAATTAGTGCGAAAAATGATGGGTATTTGGGTCAAGACAGGGACAGTGTGGATTGTCCAATTGCAGGAGGATAGAGAGGGCTGTAAAATGGTATCCTGATGCTCTCATTCACATGGATTCCAGTGGGCCCCATGGATTCAGATGGCAGATTTTCCATAACAGCCAAGCCTCGGTATTATTCCTATCAATTAAATCCACACTGTGCAGAAATACAAGCTGTAGATATTGAATTTTAAGTATATAAAGATAAAAAGGAATGCCAAGTAGATGTTGCCCATCCCTTGAAGACATATTTTCGGAGGTTATTTTAGAAATCAAAATTCACTTCTTCCAATCTTCTGAAATTCAACTTTTCTAGTTATTACCCACCTAGCCAATTGGGTGACTGTTCCACCATAAACACACTCAATCTCTCTCTCTGTTTCTCTTTCTTACACACATACACACACACACACACACACGTACTTCCTATGGTCCTCCACCTGTGTAGGATATAAACTTAGAGAGGTGCGTTACCAGAGAGAATATATAGGCGTTGTACAACGTGGACATTCACATAAGAAAGTAGAACTTGCGTGACACACAACTGTCCCTTTCAAGAGCAGCATTTTTAACTTAGTGCCTAAGCAATGAATGGTATTTCATACCAGTCTGAAAGGACAGTACAAAATTTGAACAAACAGCCATCATCCTAGGAGAAGCAGGAGGCTTAAATCACTTTTCAACAATCAATTCTGCCATTTGAATGCAGCCTGACACTTGAGTTCAGTCGATAACATGAAATCACAGTAGAAAGGCCACGCCCTAAGGGAAATTCATAAGCTTCTACATCCGCAAGTAAAACCACCTGAACTTGTGCCCATGACCTTCCTGACACCATGATCCCAACTTCCTCAACTTCATGGATTTAGAAAAGAAATATTTTGTTCTATATTAATAAAATGCAGATTGATGCCTAAGGCAAAAAAAAAAAAAAAAGTAAATCCATTTAAAATAGCAATTGATGCTATTTTCTATCGAACAGCTGAAATCTGCCCAGTAATTTCACTGACGTGGTCATCTCTAAGTGTACCTAGAAATAGATAATAATAACAATAGTAACAAAAAAGTGTTGAGTGCTTACTATTTGTGTCACACATGCTGCTTGGTACTATCTGCCACTAGAGGTGCAGAAATTATTATTATATTCATCCTATAGATTAAAAAACTAAATAGGTTAAACAACTTGCTGAAGATGACACTACGAAAAAATACCCAGGATTTTCTATACATTCATATTAATTTTTTTAAACATCAATAAAAGTTTTTGCATAGAAGTTCTAAAACTTAAGAGGATGGGTGGGAAGTTTATTCTCCTATTTCCTTTTAGTAAATACGGTAGTTCATAAGATTATAATTAAGTGGTGAATCAATTGCTTGATCCCCATACATAAGTGTGTAGATAATTGTTTTAACTTACGTTCCCAGGACAAGGAAACTCCAGTGGCAAAGTGGGAAAAAAAAAGTTTCTGTGAAATGAACAGGTTAGACAACGTGCTCTCCAAGGATTATCTATGTTCCAAAAGTGTATAAAAATATATGCATATGCATGAATAAGCACTATCCCTGATGCAGCTTAAAACTTTGGTAAAGAGAATCCCCTCCATTATTTTTTTAAAGTGTAAGCGAATCAGGAAAAGCTCAGGAAAGGAGGTGACTCTGCCTGTCAATTTTCCAGCATAGTCCAGCTTTGAGGCAAAGAAAGCTGTTTCTGCCTTACAACAATTCAGGAGCCCACTGAGATAAAATAGGACAAAGTTCCAAGTGAAAAAGACCACCTGGGCTCTCACGTGCTTTTACCTTTGTGGACACAATCACCATGAGTGATTTAAACAGGATTTCCTTAAGACAGCAGCTGGACTGTATGGAGAGTTGCAACCAATTTAAGCTTTCGGGTCTATCTGAGAGCATGCATGTATGAGGCAATAATATTTGGGGTGGCACTTTCTGAAAACTGTGTTTTACATGGCACTATGTTTGCCTCAGCAAGCAAACAAGACAGGGCAACAAAGTGGATGCATCTTCACCAAATAGAGTCATCACATCCTTAAATTCAAATTGCCACAACACTTTTCTATACTAATATTGTTGATTTTATTTAGCTTCATTTGGAACAGTGGGGGAGAAGGGCACAGTTTGTACATTTACTTCCTTCAAACAATTAACATCTGTATGCTTTTGAAATAATTTTCAGCAGATAAAACAATCCTGCCAAGGCCCAGTAAAAGCTCTCCATTGTTCCATATCTGCACAAATTACTTTGCATGTCCGATGATTTTATGTACATTTAATCACTAAAGATTAATTACACGGCATACGGAAACCAGTGAAACACTGCAGAGATAACTTCAGTTTAAGTGCACATGCAGCTAACTTGTGGCTTTTTAGAACAATTTTAATTAAAAGTACTAGAAGAATCATCGGGCTGAAAATATTAGGAGCTCTGGGATGGATGAGCTTAGCATAGCTAATTAATTGTATATTTAATCAAAGCAGCCTTTGGCTGTAATTAATAATCTATTTTCCTCTGGTAATAAATATTTAGTTCTGTAAAACAGAATGTATAATTTCCAGAATGTCATATGCACCTAAGAGTGGGACAGAAAACGAGCCTTTCCACACCAGCTTTGAAGCCAAGGTTGATTTTGTTGATTTAGAGAGAATGTTGTCTATATCTTTTTCATTCATTTTAAATGTCATCTCATAGTGGCAGCTTACAAACAGCTATCCCAGAGTGACTTGGACATTTCAAAAGTGTAAAGAATAATCCAAAAGAAGTGACTAGTAGAATGCATAATGAAGTCTGATTTTTTTCTTGCACCACCAAGATTTCATACTTTAGAGAACTTTGGGTAACTCCATCTTAATATAAATGCTAGGAGGGTTAGACTTAGCATTAAACTGTTCCTTCTTTTCATTTCCTTTTAAATGGCAGAATGAGACTCAGAGATTTTCAACTCTTGCAACCTGGTAAAATGCTCAAATCACAAAGCCAAGTTAAAACACCCTCTTTATTGCAGCAACATGATGGCCTTTACTTTGAATAGTAAACACTCATCCCCTCCTGATCTTCTCTGCTCTTCAAGTATGCGATCCATGATAAGAATAGCATAATTTTGCTCTTCTGACCCTTTTCTTAATTTCTTTGAAAGTAACTGTCTAATGGGAGGAGTCACATGCTTTTCATATTATCTAATATTTCTTCTCCTTGTTTTCTTAAAAGCAAGACTTAAATTCAAGAGTTTTACATATAAAAGACATGATAATAAATTAATCTTAGGTGATAGGTTTTCCTTACTTTTTACAGATGTTTGAATGTGTGAAACTTAAAAATTAACTATCACATTACCAGGGCTGTTTTATTTTTTGAGACTGTTATAGTAACAGGTAGGATTTAGAAGTCGTAGATATTGAAGAACATGCATTTTGTATGCATCTGATGCAAGTGCTGGATATGCTAATCAATTCATAGCATAAGTTCCATTTTTTCTGGGGGTTATGTGGTCTTCATATGAATATGTATGAAAGAAACAAGTATGAATTAAGTTATTAAAATTATATCAAGTGAAAATATTTTTATTCAGTCTATATTGGGTGTTAATAAAGGTCTAGGAACCAGATACAGAATAGAATAAAACACAGAAGCAAAAATTTGCAGGTTTCACAAAGGCCACTAGTAATAACATATAATCAGAAGCAGCTCTTTTTAAATACATGCCAATGGCTTCAATGGTTAATCAGTTTAAAATATAATGTGTAATTTCCAGTAACAACAAAAGTATTAAAGACAATGATCCTAAAAACTGCAGAAGACAGTTTTCTTTTCTGGAATTATGCCTTAGTTGGCCACTCTTGACACAGGCTCTCCCAATGATACACTAAAGTTATCTACCAAGGCACAGACAAAAACATTCACCTGGACAAGGAAAGCCAGGATTCATGGTTTTGCTTTTGTTTGTTTGTTTGTTTGTTTGTTTTGAGACAGTCTTACTCTGTCACCCAGGCTGGAGTGCAGTCGCGCAATCTTGGCTCACTGCAACCTCTGCCTCCTTGGTTCAAGTGATTCTCCTGCCTCAGTCTCCCAAGTAGCTGGGACTATAGGCATGTGCCACCACGCCCAGCTAATTTTTTGTATTTTTAGTAGAGGCAGGGTTTCACCATGTTAGCCAGGATGGTCTCGATTTCCTGACCTCATGATCCGCCCGCCTTGGCCTCCCAAAGTGCTGGGATTACAGGCGTGAGCCACTGTGCCCGGCCAGGATTCATGGTTACCTTATTTGTCCCAATTTTCACAGAATTTTTCACTTAGTGATTGGACTCAACTGACATTTTAGACAACTTTCTCTATTGATTCATATATTGGGATAAAAAGAGCATGTAGGATGTGCATGCAATTTAACAGCTACCCCACTGGACACTCAGAAGAGTAATGTGGCAGATGCGCTAATACACTGTAGGGAACCCTCACAGAGCCTGGCAGTTCCCACACTCACCTTGAAATGTTCTGTGCTACTTAGAGCACAGAAGCCTACTCTGCTCTGTCTTGTTGGAACCCACGAAAGATTATTCTAACAACTCAGATGTGAATCTGAGGTATGTATTGCTGGGGCTGAGAAGGTGGACTTTGAAGGGTGAGATTGCACCAATAGTTAGAAGAAGGAAATTTCTTGAAATGTGTGGGAAGTATTACATAGTAGAAGTTCAAAGTAGAGGACCTTGTTCCAGCCTAGGTGACAAAGTGAGAGCCCCTCTCTAAAATCAATAAATCAATAAATCAATAAATAATAAAAGATCTTGGAAAGCAACCAGCCTGAAGACAAGAGAGTCTTGGGACTCCGAGGAACTCATGAAGAGGTACTCCTGTGATAACATATAATAAATACAATAATACATATAACATATTATAATATATAATACATACATATATAAAGAATTAATATGTGAGATAAAGTCAACAAATATATACAAATTATTTCTAATACTTTGTTATGGACATGGCATTCCAAAGAATTTTCTTTCAATGTTTGTTTGCAAATAATTATGGCACATTTAGACATGCTGAGAAATCATGCTTGCAAGATTTTTGGATGGTATAAATTTGAAGGAACAGAATACTATACACAAAAAAACTTGAATACATGGTCAGAAGACCAAAATAGTTATTCTAGTTTCACCCTTTGCTACCAATTTAGACCTGGATAAGTCTCTTAAGCTCTGGAAACTTCAATCCATAGTAAGTTTCAAACAGATGAAGTCATTACAGATGAGGGGGAGTTAGTCTTGATATCTGCAATCCATTTAGCAATTTATACATTAATTAACACACCAATATTTATCTCACTGCTCACAGGGGTTTTAAGTATTATCCACATCTTAAATAAGAGGCGAATATTGGTTTCATTGATTTTTTTTTTACCAAGGTCACACAATAAGTGGTAAAGCTGAGATTAAAAGTCTTGACTGGCTCTCAGTCTTGTTATGTCAGCTGAAGACTTCTCTCCTTTCTTCTCAACCTAACGCCCAGATTAGTTAATTAATAACTGTACAGGATATAGGAAATGGTTGTTAATTTAAATTCAAATATGTTCTCAGCAAAACTACTTATCAAAGCAGTCAATGATAACAAGAAGCCAGAATCTATTATTGATTCTCAAGTTCTAATGACTATATTTGATTTAAGTATTAACAGAAACCAGAGCCCAGAACTATTGGCTGAACTTGGTCCTTGTGAAACACTCAATTTGCAGATTATGGGTAACTGGTGTCAACTTTAAATTTTTGCTGATATCCTAGACTTATTAAATGACAGCTTTGCAAGGTAAGAGTTCTCTGTTGGAAAACAAAAAAAAAAAACCTGGGAATCTCAGTAAAATATTTAACCTTTATGAAATCTAAATCTTTCAAAATAAATTAATTAATTTAGTTTAGAGAAGGGCGAGTTGACTGCCTCTCACTGCTTATACTAAACACTGAATGTAAATCGCTGAGATTCCAAACATGGAGGTAAGTTCATCTACTGCTCTGTTACCCTCACGATTACTCTAAAACAAGGTGCGCAGAGAGGAGCAGCTGTGGGAATTATTTCCTAAGTGACTGAACTGCCTGTTGAGAAGTGCAAGAACCTTTAATCTGGGATTTCTCAACTGCGGTACTGTTGGCATTTTGGTCTGGATAGTTCTTTGTTGTAGGAGACTGTCTTCTGCATTAAGAATGTTTAGCAGCATCCCTGGCCTGTACCCACTAGATGTCAGAAACACACCTCTGCTCCCAACCAAAATGTCTCCAGAGAGTACCAAATATCCCCTAGACTGGCAGAGGTGTCCAATCTTTTGGCTTCCTTGGGCTACATTGGGAGAAGAAGAATTGTCCTGGGCCACACATAAAATACACTAACAATAGCTGATGAGCTAAAAACAAATCTCAGAAAATAACCTCATAATTTAAGAAAGTTTATGAATTTGTTTTTAAAAAGCTTATGTATTTGTGTTCGGCCACATTCAAAGCTGTCCTGGGCTGTATGTAGCCCATAGGCCATGGGTTGGACAAGCTTGCCCTAGAGGGTGAGATCACATTCATTTGAGAATATTTACTTTATGCTTCCTTTGAGTCACAGTTTACTCCATTAAGACTGAAGAATGCTGGGTCTAATCAGGACCTGGGTTTCTTATAAGAGAGATAAAACACTTTAACATGGAAGTTGAAGGATAAAGCTGTACCTTGTTTCATGAATTATTTTGTCATTTTATATTTTAAAGAGAAAAATGGACTTGGATTATATCTGAATAAAATAGCAAAGAATATTACTTAACATGCTTCTCTTTTTTTTTCCTGCCAGCCAGGAAAAGTTAACTGTGATGATTGTCGTTCTTCCACTAGGGCATTGTCCTGGTGTACAGACTCAGAAGCTGTCACCTACCTATCAGTGATTGCATGTCAGGTTTCTTGAGCTGTCATTAATGAGGTAAAATTATTCTTTGATGGTGGTGGCCATATGACAAGGACTGAGAAGACAAGGATCCCTGGATTCTAGATGACTGTCACTTAGTTATTGCAACAAATAGTGTGTTTCACTAAATTTTCCTTATAGATCTTATTTTCTATCTCTTATTAGTATTGTAATTTCCTCTAAACTTATGTTTTCCAAATCCTTCTCAAGTAGTGATTACGTCAAATATAACATATGGCTATAATGCACACCCTAGTAAATAATAACATAAACACTGTTAATATGCATTGAAAAACTGTTCGAGATTCCGTATGCTCTTCTAGAACTGCTCTGCTTCATGTTGATTATCTGTACCCTTCACTGACTTGGGTCAGGATTTAGGATGCTGGATAACGGAATGTGGAGGAGATGGCAGAGTATAGTTTTGCAGAGCTAAAAGGCAGTGAAATGTTGCCAGATTAAAACAATACCTTGTAACATTTGTTCTGAAAATAGTACTTGACTATTTGGTGCTCCTGACATGACTACATACTGTTATTTTGGATGCTGATGGAAAGAAACACAGCAGACTCATTGCTTATTCATTCATTCATATATAATGTATTTCTTCCTAGATCTAAAAAGGCTACATACATATGTATCTTCAAAAAGACTATAAAAGTCAATTACTATGTTTACCCAATGAAGAACTACTTTCTTAACTTTAGAACTCCAATTTGGGAAAATTCTCACTTTAAGAGGTAGTAGACATTTTCCATCTTTCCTCATTAAGGTTGGCTGAGCATGATACGGAAAGAGGTGATCAAGTGTGACAGAATCTGTGCTTTGTCTATACCAGTTGCTTTCACTATAATTTTAATTGCTAGATATCAGGGCTTCAGATACTTCAACTAGATGTCAAGAGACAAGCCTTATAAATTAAAGAATATTGTTGGTATATAAGCAAAAATGTAAATAGACACTGCATAATTAGCTAATTTTTGGAAACCAGCCTATTTTTAGAGTTCTCAATATTGAACACATATAATACACATAGTTGGGGTTATCTGTTTATAGTATTTCAAGTTCTAGTCTATTTAGAGCCGGTTACAGTAGAATCAAAGGCAAATGATGTTATTAAAACTCAAAGCTAACAGTTATAATTTAAATATAATTAGATGTTGAGACCTTTCTAGTGTGTAATGTTATGCTCCTGTCAAAGCACTGGGAATACTAATTAAAATGGAAAATTAGAAAATATTTTTCCTGAGTCTGGGATTAGTTTCTTCCTCCTTTTTTCCCCTTCTGTTTTCATTCATGAATTAAAAAAAAAAAATTACTGGCCTTCAGCCATGTGCCAGATCCTGTTCTAGGCACTGAGATAATAATGTCAGTGAACAAGTCTGACAAAATCTCTGACCTCGGAGTATTTACATTTTAGTAAGGCAGACAATCAATGTAAAAATACTTCAACTAATGTTAGGCATATGGAAAGTTGATTATGTGTCAACTGCTATGAAAAAAATATAAAACAACAAGAAGAACTGGGGCTGGAGGAGGGGAGTTGTAATATTTCTTTTGTGGTTGGTGTAGGTCTCACTGAAATGGTGCTAGACATTGGAGCAAAGATTTAATTAAGAGGTTAAGGGATGCTCCTGCCTCTAGCTGGAGCCAAAGGAGAGAAACAGCCGTTGCATCCCCAACTCAATTCAAAAAGTATTTCAAACATTGGATTTAACAAAATAGGACTCCCATATTTATTTTTTCAGTGTTAGAAGGCACCTTGGAAGTCATTCTATTTAAACTGCCCTCAATATTTGAATGTCTTTTACACTATCTCTGTCAAGTGGTCATCAAGCCTTTACATAAAAGCTTCCAGCAACAAAGGGTTGAAATAAATGTTTTTTAAAAATATGTTGCACTGTGATGTAACATAGGTCCATTATATTCCATTGTTCTGCCTTACATGAAACTGGAAACTATTGATTGTGATTTTTCACATAATAACATTGAAAAGCTACTGTCACCTTTCCATTTTTCTTCTTTTCTAAATAGCATGTTGTCTTAGTCTATTTCAGTAAGTGTTACATTTTTTTAAACTAACTTAACAGCATACCTTTAGGTGTATTTCTGGTTTAATTGTTTTTTGAGACTAAGTTGTAGCAAAGATACATAAAGGAAATGGTAAACTGTATTGACTTTCTTTCTTCTTCAAAACAAACACAAATAGTAAATTAGGAACCAAGAAATGATTTATGAATTTTGATCATGTCAGAGAACAAGAATGATTCATATTTTATTTATTTAAAATAGTTTGCTATAATAATCACAGTTTTTAAAATCCAAAATGCTGATTCAATTCTATTCCAGGTAATCAGCTATTTTTGTTTTCTTTTTCTACATAATCTCATATAGAAATAAAACAGAGCAGAAGTTTGAAAGAGAGAGAAAGAGAGAAATAAAAAAGAGAGAGAAAGAGAGCATGAGCCAATTCTAGATTTCAGTGGTTAACAGTGGTCTCCAATATGTGACAGTAAGAATAGCAACACCTCCAGTGAGTCCAGGCATGCTGGGAATTTCCTGACTTGTCATTTCCGTACCGGAACTGAACCACAGGAATAGCCAGTCTCTAAATTCTAGTCATCTCAGGATAAGTATAGGGGTATACACTGTCTGACTTGCCTCACACCAAATACAGAATAATGCATTTTGCCTGCCCAGGGATAGCCTTCTTCTTGTTCCCTGACCTCCTCTGCTATGGTGCCTGAAATTCCTCCCTTTCTTTCTACTGCTCTCCCCTCAATTAGAAAATAAACAAGCATATCTTTTTCTGGAAATAGCATCACATAGTATTAGCACTATACTGCAACTTACTATGGATGAGTTTGTCAGATCAACTAATGTCAAAACTCAGGTATTCAGAAATCCGGGTCCAGAGCAAGTACTTTTTCCCTGAGGAGGGTGGGGTTGGAGAAAAGGGGCAGATAGTGAGGCATGGGGTGAATGATTAAGGAGTCAGACTTAGGAAGCATGGTAGGGACCAGCCTTGGATAGCCAGCAGGAGGTTACAACCTAAAAGACACCAGTCACTTTGTGGTCAGGCAACCCTGACGTACTATCTGATATTCTTTGGTGTCCAATATACTGTAATGAGGGAAAATGCCAACATGCCCATGAAAACTATTAGGACAAGAAACTTCATCTGACGGTTAAGGAGACAGAATCATAAGGTTACATAAATAGCCCAAAGATACACAGTTAAGTTTACAGCAAATCTGGGCAATAGAGATCTGTCTGGTCTTTGGAATCCTTGGTTTGGTCAGGGTTTTATGAGATGAAATGGAAATATGAAAAACAACATTTCTAATAACTAACATTAACTAACATTAATATAGCACTTGCTATTCACAAATGTTAAATATCCTGTGGGCATTCAGCATTTAATCAGTGAAAAACTCATTGTGGTGGAATGCTTCTTCTATTATGTTTTTGGGGCAGGTGAGAAACAGATGCAGTGATTTTAAGTGAGTTATCTAACATCACGTAGTTCATGGACAGTCAGGATTTGAACCAAAACTCTTAATTACTGTACTAACATGTCAAAAAGCACTAATGGGTTAACAGTAACAAGTTGGTTGGTCGCAGTAAGAAGCAGCCAACACATAAATGATCTTTTCGATCCTGCAATTTTGGAGAAAGGTAGGTTTCAAGTGCAAAAATTCATATAGATTCACTTCGATCTCTTATGATTATTTGAGTATTTACAAATATCTTTTCTAAATTTTACTTTGCCTCAGCTTTGAGGAATAATGCTCCCTTAATTTTGCTATAGGACACTAATAAGTTCTCTGTGTAATAGAGATAATCATTCTCTTTCTTTTAAAAACAAGTTGATAAACTTGATTAGGGGATCTAACAAACAGAAGGAGTAGAATCTTATATACAAACTTGGTATTTTCATCTATTAGCTACTTGAAAAATGTATGATTTTTTTTTCAGAGTGGAATCCAGGTTAAATTTAACAAAGATAAAAGATGAGCACAACAAATTTAGATGAAAACAACGCAAGTTCACATATCAGATGAAGAGGGCTCTTTTCTCATAAATGTAATGTGTGTACCACTGGACTATGAATTAAGCCAAAGAGAATTTCTACTTGATTGGTTGTTTATTTCTTTCCCTTTCAAGGCCACATTGGAGCAAAGTTTAGCTGCTTTAATAAGCTGCCCGAAACCTTTAAAAAAGACCAAAAAAAAAAAAAAAAAAAAGACTAGCAAAAGATGCCATAATTTATGATCCATTAATTGTCACTGTGTTGCTACCATTTGAACTCAGTCAATTTAGTCTAAGTTCTTGTGAGATCTGGGAAGATCATTAAAAGAAGCTGGAGGCTAAGCATAGATAATAGAAGTATTTTAATATTTTTGATGCTTTTACAAAGGAATAGTGTGTCTTACATCAATTCTACACATTGCTCTGAAGCTCCCTACATGGGGTGGGGAAGGGTTGGGAATCTCAGTCACCCTGTCTTTTCTACTTCATGCCTGCTACCTCTCCCACCCTGCAAAAAGAGAGATTCAGGATCCTGTTCAAGTCCTAAGGCACCATAAGAATCCTAAGAAATTTCAAAAGAGATATATATTATTTTTCACTCTTCTTGATATTCTTCTTTTTTAGTAAAGCTTATTGTGTAGGCTTTTGTGTAAGTTCATAGAGAATGAAAATAAATTGCTACTTTTTGATAACCTTAAAAAAGGAAATTGAAAATAAAGAAGAAATCATCAACTTTGGTTACGGAGAACACCTACTATCTATTCTTTGATAAAGAGGGAAAAATATAAAAAGGTAAAAATATTTGAAGCCTGAGCTGGAATACAGGCTGTGCTTTAGATTCCAAGTAAATTATATCTCCTGAAAAATTCCACTTTATGACTGCTTCTCAAATGTCATATATATATATATAATATATATATATACTTCTTTTTATTTTTTGAGATGGAGTTTCACTCTTGTCTCCCAGGCTAGAGTACAATGGGGCGATCGTGGCTCGCTGCAACCTCTGCTTCCCAGGTTCAGGCAATTCTCCTGCCTCAGTCTCCCAGGTAGCTGGGATTTCATGCCTGGCTAATTTTTGTATTTTTAGCAGAGACTGGGTTTCACCATTTTGGTCAGGCTGGTCTCAAACTCCTAACCTCAGGTGATCCGCCCACCTCGGCCTTCCAAATTGCTGGGATTACAGGTGTGAGCCACTGCACCCGGCCTGAAATATATGTAATTTTTAATATCAATGTGAATTTTCTCAAAAAGTTAAATATTTTTGTTTGTATAAATACAAATAATTGCATAATTTTAAATAAAGTTCTTGAAACTCTGAGGGTTGATACTGGGCTAACCTCTGATCGATGCCCTGCTTCCCCCATCCCCTCCTAAGCAGCCTCACTCATCAGAAGGCCAATGCACTTGTGCCATCCTTCCTACCTTTCTCACTATACACTAGGTACCTCTCCCATCCCGTCCTAGTTAGTTTTCTTCTTCTACATATATCATTAAAATATTCTACTCTGAGACTCAGCTGAGGTACAGTAGAAAATATGCTGATCTTAGCCTTATAAAATGGACTTCAATCTCAGCTCTCTTATTTACTTAACTTTCATAATGCTCTAACCTCCCTGAGCCTCAGTTTCTTCATCTGTAAAATGGGAGAATAATATTAATCTTACAGGATTGGTATGAGAAATACATATCTCAACATATATGACAGAACCTTATATGACTCATGCTACTCTAAGTATTTAATGATTGTTAATTGAATGTGAATTTTACCTGGTGACAAATGCTATTTGGTTCCCCACCCAACAGTTATTTCCCTCTTCCTTTTTTTCTTGTTGTGAAACCCAAGTTCTCATCCTCAATTAAATATTTCAGATTTTTCTTTTCTAACTTCCTTGATAGCTACAAGCATACACAGTCCTATAGTGGTCCAAAGTATTTCTTTGGAGGTGACTAACAGCTGCTGAGGTATATCTGGGATTTTCCATCTTGATATTGGAGAGACGTGACAAGGAAAACACCTTCTCATTCTTTCCACCTTAGGTTTGGCTGTGTGAAGATGTGATGCTTACAGTTGTGGCAGCCCCTTTGTGACAATGAGGAAAAGTATAAAAGAAAGACAGAGAAGCTAACCTAATGCTCAGACAACAGTGATTCACTGATCCAAGCTGCAACAGTTATTTCTGGAATGTTTTGATATGATCAAAATGAATTTGAAGTCCTCTATTTAATCCATTTTTGGTGGGGTATGTTAATTGTTGCCAAAAAGCATTAAAAAATGCCAAAACTAAAGAAGGTCTCTATAAAGTATTGTTATAATTAAATCATTCTCCTTAATCTGGTAAATTGATCATTTATTATCCACAAACATCTAGTAAATGCTTACTCTACACAGAGACATGTAATATATACTATGTTGGCAAATAAATATAAGATTTAATTTCTGTCTGGAGAGGCTCTCGATTTAGTTGTAGAGACTGGGCATGTACATAAAGGAAGGTAAACAATAATGTAAAATAGCATATACGAAGTGAGAAATTACTAGTGCAAACAATCGGTGTGAGTTGAAAGAACTCTCAAGATTACTGATGATCAGGGAAAACTTTACAGACTTGGATTTGAGCTTGTTTTGAAGGAAAGCTTAAAGAACATCCTTTCAAATGGAAAATAAAGAGAAAGCCTGAGAAAGATAGCTGGATCGATGACAGACAAGAAGGAAGACTTCTGGTATGATAAGACTAATTTACCAGATTCAAATTTTCATGTGGAAGAACAGGGAGAGGGGAGTAAGGGACAGATTGTGTGGGTTTAAATGCCAAGTTAGTAAGATGGACTTGATTGTATAGGCAGGAGGGTTTTGAGCAAAGAAGTATATGTAGCTTCTTTCTTGAGAAAGAGTAATTTGGTAATATTCTATAGGCTAGATTGGAAGGAAGACACACTGGGGGTTGGAGAGCAAATGAGGTGAGTCATTTGCTAAATGTGGGTGGTCAGACTGGGAAGAGAAGAAAAGAGATCGCTGTTATGAGGGGGGATAGGTTCCTACCACTGATAGGTAAGACAAATGGATAGATCATGACTTCGCTCACAGGCAGCAACTGCTTTGGAAGAAATATAAGACATTATGGGAAACAGTGGGACAGATATTTTAGGGTTCATGCATTTGGAGAAATCCTTATACCACAGTTTCTTCATGTGCAGCTTATTTCATTTATACAGAGGGGGGAAAATGAAGATGTCTAAAATATGACCTATTAGAAAAAAAATGGTAATTTAAGGCTTTTTTTTTGCTTTTATATTTATCTGACTTGTAGTGTTTTAGTTTATCAAACAAAATAATTTTGATTTAGTCATGTTTTGAAATTATCTTCTCTACCACCTGCTGAAATTTTATTTCTTCTTCACTCTACAGAGTATCAGCATATTCACCTAGACTCACATTTGAGTTGAATAGAATATCTCTTTCTATTCCTACTCCCCTATTTTGCTTTATGTTGACAATCTGAAAAAAAAATCTTCCAGGAAGAGAAGGTAAGAAATTATAAAACATTTCTATAAAAATCTCTATTTGGTAACTCAGCCTGATATTGGGAAAAAATTAACAGCAATGTTGATTTATTTGTTTTTATTTTATTCCTTAAAGTTTCATTCATGTAGAAGTAGATATGCTGTAGAAACTGTCCTATCAGGCATTTGGGATATGAAATAAAACCCACTACGTTTAACTTTATAACCTCATAGCATGTTATGTTTTGATGTCCAGTCTAGATTCAGTCTCTAAAATATCAAAACCTCAGAAAGATCCCTTACTCATTGAACATCTATATTCTTAGTATAATAAATAGACATAGAACAAAGAAGTGGGAAAATTTTTTTCAAATATCAACTTGACTATGCATAGCATTCCAGCCACTTGGTGACTGAACAATGAACTAATGTTACATTTGCATGTATTGTAAATAGGATCAAAACTAGAATGAGGTGACAAGCTAGCTTCACTTTGAAAGGACTTCAGGCAACTGAGACAATAAACAGGCCGGCTGCTCTCTCAACAGGTGGCGGGTAAAAGAGATGGCTATCGTGCATGAGAGAAGAAATTGCTAATATTCCCCAAATCATGCACATGAACTTTTAATTATAATAACTAATTTACAGAGGAAGAATTCTACACCAATGTTTCATGAGCATTATGCAGACTTAAAATATGCAAAGAATTACATCTCTTTATAAGAGATGAACCATCTTGTTTCATGAAAATTATATTATTCATTTGATTTACTTTTATAAAGTTATGGACCAACGATGTTCACTCACATTTAATACAATAGCTATTCAGAGTAGATGAAACAGTCAGGTGGAACCAACAAGGGGTTTTAAGGATAAAAAATATTTTAATATGTGCATACATTAATTAAATCCACATTTCTTACATTTTATGGGCTCTTGTATTCTTCAGTGCAAATTTATTATTGCTATCTTGAACAAAAAGATATGTCCACATGTTTTTATAAAGGGATCTATACAAACAGATATTCTGGAATTTCTTTTGTGAAGCGTTTTTTGCGTCTAACAATCTTTCCAGAGAGGAAGTACTTTTCTCTGTGTACAGCAGGAACATATGGGTAGGGAGGCTTTGGACTGATGATGACGGCAATGATCATGATTCCCATGCAACTTAGAGACCTGCTACTTCAATTTAAACTATTTCTTCTTGCTCACTCTTCAGTGAAAATAGTGAGCAGCTGGTTAACCTCTTTCATAAAATAATCCCAGGCACATGAGGAGTTATTCAATCATTCTCTCAGGCATAGAAGAATTTTGAAGTAATAATGGAGCCAAGTAAAAATGAATGGATACATAGTATCAAAACACTATCGTAACTATATTCACTGATCTATTGGACTGTAAAAAAAGGAAAAAATACTGTGTCATCTACTTTAGTTTCCTGACAAATCAATACTATTCCAATCTGAAGAGGAAGTAAGCTTTTCTTTCTGTCTATCAATCAAAAACAGATACCCACGTCCAAGTCAGGATATGATTACATTCTGTTTATCTGTCCCCCGCTGTATCTCATTAATATGTCATTGGCAAAAGCCATTATTCTGAAACCTGGAATCTTCCTGTCAATTGTGATATTGAGTATTTGGATGGATTTCATTAACAAAAATAAAACTTACTTTTTTCAACAGCTAATTGAATTTATTTTGGGGAGGGAGATAAAGATTGCTTTGGTCTTTATTTTCTGAACTCTTGAAAAACTAAAAACACTATTATTTTCTCTTAGAATTCTGATTTGGAACATCTCTACAGATGCTGAAGCTTTGTCATTTTATGTATGTTTCTGAGGCAATAGGGTTTTGACAGAGTTTATCAAGCATTAGCATAGCTTCATCAGTTTTTCCTAGGAGAACTCCTTGGATATCAGGAACAGGAACAGTAAGGAATAACGTGTGTGTGTGTGTGTGTGTGTGTGTGTGTGTGTGTGTGTGTGTGTGTGTGTGAGTGAAGGGCACCAAACTCATTATGATTATAAAACATCTTAGGATTTTCTTTCTAAATATCATTATTAGGTCATGTTGTCATCACAGTTGTATTTTTTCATCCGTATAAAAGGACTTTTATAAAACTGTAGAGAATGTTAGGAAAAGTTTGTGTCTTGTCAGATTTTAGTTTATGTCTTGGCTTCACGTAAATTGACAACAGGTGAAAATGTTTTTGAACATATTTACATATTACAATAGGAATAGCTGCTGGCCTTTTATTTTTTATAATAAATGAAAACCAGCTTCTCAAATACTAGCATAACTTAAACTAATGTATATGTAAATATATGTAAATTAACAGGCCGGGCACAGTGGCTCACTCCTGTAATCCCAACACTTTGGGAAGCTGAGGCAGGTGAATCACTTGAGGTCAGGAGCTCGAGCCCAGCCTGGCCAACATGCTGAAACCTCATCTCTAGTAAAAGTACAAAAATTAACAGGATATGGTGGTGCATGCCTGTAATCCCAGTGACTCAGGAGGCTGAGGCACGAGAATCGCTTGAACCTGGGAGGTGGAGGTTACAGTGAGCCGAGATTGTGCCACTGCACTCCAGCCTGGATGACACAGTGAGACTTCATCTCCAAAAAAACAAAAAAGATTAACTTATTTCTAGTGTAATAACATTTAAAGTACCTATGGGATAAAATACATTATTCGGGGACACAAAATAATAGTGGTCCAAAAAAAAAAAAAAAAAAGACCAAAGCAGCCACACCTATCCTGTTATTTATTTATATCATGTAGATTAATTTGCTCACTGATAAGCAAGAGAATAATATGATAAAATAAATTTAATGACATACTTACAGTGGATGGCCAACATGTCAACAACGCCAAAGGTTTAAGGAAAAATTGTCTCTTACCTGAAAAATGCAAGAGAAATCCAAAGATAAGCATTTCATAATCCAAGTACTTACCACATACATGGTAAAGGCCCTTGCGGGCGTTTCATAATGTCATGTTTATTCTATGATGTTTTTATTTGGCTGTTTTGTGCAGAGTTGGTATGTTCACCAAATAACCATCACTTACATTTATATTCATATTGTACATCATGCCATTTTTGAATCCATACTAAAAAAGCATACGTTTTTGTGTTTCTGTAGTAAAAAGAATCTTTTGCTGATGGCTATCACCTTCTAAACAATGGAAATAAATAAAAGGAATTAAAATACGTAAACTATGCCGCAATTGTCCCCAACCCAAACACCTTCCATATCCTTTTCAGCTATCCTTAACCGACATGTGCCAACCTCTTTTCTAGACAATTTCACCTTCAATACTGCTGAGAATCTGCCCACTAATGACCATAATGAAACATGCTTTGTGTGAGAGCCTGTTCATTTATTTCATTCCCGTGAGTGCCTTCAGAGACCAGAGTTGCAATCACGGCTACTTACTATTTAATTCCCAGCCAAATTTATGGCCAAATTGAAAAATGGAGGCAGGCAGCCTGATGTAGGATGCTTTTGTCTGAAGTGTCCTTATGGAATCATTATACTTGCATTAATCTTTAATCTGCAATTAAACAATCAGTTCTATGTAAAAGATAGCTGCAAACAGATCCCCTGCATGTGTCCTAGACAATATATCTTAATGGGAGGTGTAGAGGAAGGGTGAGAGTAAGGTGTAATTAGGACTAAATTCGTCATGGATCCTGCTTCAGTAGGAGGTTATTTATGGAGCTGAAAAGTTCCTCATGCAAAATGACTTTTGTATATTCAGATCTTCACTAAATAGCCTCCTTGTCTTACAGTGTGGCGGACTGCAGAATAACAAAACACAAATGCAAGCGTGAGGATGAGGGGGAGGAAGCTTGGCTCGACTGATAAATGTCTTGGCAGAAATTGTAACCTGCCTTGCATCTGCAGCTTCCCAATTAAGAGGCCTGCTTTCCAGCTTCCACAGATGCTTAATTGGAGATCGAGGCCGCCAGGCAGGCGTGGGCACCAGCATCATTATCAGGTAGTTTGAGGATGTTAGGTGCTCAGGCTTGTCAATTTCCTTTCACTATCAGAGCTTTCAACAATGTGTCACCTTCCTGAAAGAGTGAAACACTTGGATAAGAGGAGCTTTTCCTAAATACAACAAACAAAGCTCTTAGAGTAGACCAAAGGTTTCAGGTGTTCCTAGGGTAGGAGCATTGGGAAGGGGAGGCTTTACAGGCCTTTCTGCCTGGCAAAAACAAACAGTAGAATAGGGCTAAATGGGTGAAGCAGTATCACACAAAAAGGTCCTCTGTTCAGCTTTGAGTGGTCACCTAATTCAGCTTTTCAAAGGATGACATTTAAACACCAGTTTATTTTAGGTCTCATTTAACAATTTACAATAAAAATGAGATACAAACCTCCTAATTTTAATCTCTAATTGTGATTCTACCCCTAGTTTGTTATGCTGCTTCTTCAGCAATACACACATAGCATGGAAACGAGTAGTGTCAGACAATTTTGCAAGAACAACTATTATTACACATGTAAAGTTAACTAATGAATAGAAACAAATCATGCAGGTAAATTTCATTTCAATACTTTGTTTCTTTCTTTATATACAAAGTTTTCAAAATCATAATCATATACTTATAGGGATACTAAAAGACTAACTTCAAGGGACTTTGGAATCTCAAAAGGCTGTCAGTCAACAAATGGCATTTGGATAGGCTCCCTGTGTGTGTGTGCACAAGTGTTGTATGAATGGAGGTTTGCTGGGTGCTAAGGAGGATTTTGGATGTCGGAGACACAACATCCTCAAGGAGCTGAAATTCTTTATGAGTGAAACTATAGCTTAAAATACCAAGTAGCAAGTGCCAAATAAATTGTACAGACAATATTTACTCCTGGAGGTCAAAAGAAGAAAACAAAAAGGAGGTGAGCAAAGGAGATAAGTAGAAATGGCTCTGTAAATATTGTGTTCAGAATACCATCCAGGCATTGAACATTTCTAATGCCTCTCAAATACTACACGCATACAAGAGGAATTATGATTTTCATGATATTATGTATAAAAGAAATAAATAAAATTTGAACTGCTAATATTATGCCTTGATTTGCTCTTTCAGAGTGGCTTAGATTCAGGAGAAACAGCGCCAAAATACTTTGCTATTTATAATCAAGAAATAAAAGTCACTTTCAGTACATGAATGTTTTTATGAGCATTTCCTACCATACCATTTAAAGCTGTGAAGAATGTGCTTTTCCACATTACTTAAAACCTAGCAATCAAGTACTCTAGATAAACATAATTAGAGACACAAAAGCAATAGTCATATATTGATTCTTACTACTAAACCATTAAGAGAATTCTAAGGTAATATTTTGTTAAACATCTAGTGATTTATTTTACTCTATAATTTCACAGGCTGCAAATTTCAGATTCTATGAGGAAAACATAGAGCTGAGACCATAATCTCCAGAAGAAAGAGACATACGATACCTGGTTCTCATTTTTCTACAATTTTCCCTATAGACGCAAAAGCATAGCTATTATTATTATCTAGATAATTCTTATTCATTCAATCATATTTATTGAGCATCTATTATGTTATGGGTGCTGTGTTAGGCAATGAGGATTCAAAGGGATAAGAGAGCCTAGAAATCACTTGTAGGTAGGAGAAACATAAACACATTATTATGATATACTGTAACCACACTATTGAATACAGTATAAGTACATCCAATGAACAATGAGAAATTCAGGTATCTATGTCCAGTAATTCACTAAATAGTTCTACTTGCATTTTCCAGTCTTGGCACAAAATCTGCCTCAAAATATTCCTTGTAATTTTTTTTTATATCAGATAGTTTTAATTCTAGCTAGTCAGAATCAATTTGTACCTCCATAGAATCAAATTTTATTTATTCACACCTACATTTCATATTTAATTAGTTCTCACATCTGCTTTATTTTTCCTTTGTAGGATTTCCCAGTTTTTTTCTGTGTCCTCACCAATTCTGCCCTAATCCAGGCCTTAGTCATCTCAGATTAAAGTGATAGCCATAATCCTCCACCTGACTTCCCATTGAAGTATTTAATAATACTTGCAAGCCACTTTGCATAGGTAATTACCTTGCTCAAAACCTTTAGTGTCCCTGAGACCCCCAGTTTCACAGCTATTAGAAGAGTGCATAAGAACACAGACCCTAGAGCAAAGCCTCCTGTGTTTGAATATCAACTCCATCATTTACAAACGGTAAGGCTTTGAGTAAGTTAGGAAACCCCT
The DNA here is from genome assembly GCA_036589455.1 of Ateles fusciceps. Lineage (NCBI taxonomy): Eukaryota > Metazoa > Chordata > Mammalia > Primates > Atelidae > Ateles > Ateles fusciceps. The sequence goes on from JAZHEH010001361.1 coordinate 3,097,667, forward strand.
GGGTACCTAATTTAGCTCCAACAGAAAGAGTAACAATAGCACACTCATTGGGTTGTTGTGTAGTTTAAATGCATTTATTTTTGTTAAGTGCTTAGATCTGAGGCTGTTATATATTAGATGCTTCATAAGAGATTAAAAATAACTTTTAATCTATAGCCTTTGATAAGACACTTAACCTCTCTGGATCTCAGTTTCTCATCTGTGCAATTGATAATTAATTTCTTCAGTTGGGTAAAATTGGGAAGTCATATGTCAGTGTCTGACACGTAGCAGATACTCAGTATGTGGTGGCTATTATTGGTTGTGATGCAAAGCCCTCAGCCTAACATTGAGGACTGGACAGAAACTAATTAATCTTTCTCATTTATCCCCCCACTGCATTTAATCTCAACTTTGGCTGGACAATTTCTTACCCCCTTCTCAGGCTGTGAGTACCTTTGTGCTGTTCTTTTAGTTCTACTGTTTCTACAGCCTGAGTATCTTAACTTTTATTTTGCCATTTATCCAAATTCTACCAGGTGTTCAAATCTCCATTTAAGGCTTACCTATTTTCAATGAAGGTTTTTCCTTAAAACTCTGATTCTCAAAGACTTTCCCTGAAATTACAATACTAAGTATTTTGGTTGCTTTGAAAGACTTTATTACACAATATTTATCACTTGGTCCCTTAAAAGGTTGGGTTACACTAGATATCAGGAGGGGCACTGGGGACAGCTCCTCTGAATATAAGACATAGAGACAAAGATCAGATGTTGGAGATAGCGAGCAGTGGGTGGGGATAGAGACTGGTGCTTAGTAAGCAGGTCACTAGGGCCACAGCTGGAGCGTTAAATATATAACAAGAGATAATCAGCAGGAGTGCAAGCTTGAATCAGCATGAAACACTCAGTGTGTGCAGTTTCCATGAGGCCCATGGCCAGAAGTTAGTGAAATCTGGCAGGAATACTCAAAAGTGTTCTTGGGAGGTACAGTGAGGGTGCCACAGCTCTTCCTGAAATTCTGAGAGTTTATTCCTGCCCTTGAACTTCTATTGGTTTTAGAGGAAAGGCTCTTGGAGCCCCAGCATCTGAGCACAATCTCACTCTAAGATTTCCTGAGTGGTATCATTTAGATATACAGGTATGAATGATTTGTTCCTATAATCATATTGTAAACTCTCTTATAACTAGGACTATGCATTACTCTTTTTGAATCCTTGCATCTTCCCCTTCATAATTTCTGACATACTCTTAATAAGAAACAATTGTGGTATTATGTCAGTAATAGGCTGAATCATATGGAACTGCCAATTTGTGACCACTTTTTCACCTCCAAAAATGGTGATTTCATAGGGTCGAGTTAAACATATTTTATCTATTATATGAGGTTTTACTTTAAAAAACTGTAGTATCTTACCCAACTTAAGAGGCTAAAATAATTCCCAACTTCTTTTGCCTTTTCTGTTCTGAAATAAAGTGTATTTGTATTCTATCCACTTATTGGCTGCTCAATAATGGCATGGTTACTTAGCTACATTGCAAAGACTATTATGTAAAAGCTTAATACTTTAACATTTTGGTTGTTCATAGTACAAAAGCAGCTTTAGTCTAGCATGGTCCACAGCAAGGGATGTGATGTTCAGTTTCTTAGGTTCACATACGATTCCACTAGTTAGCAGTGCAATGCTTATGGGGAAGTTATTTATTCTATGCCTCAGTTTCCTAACTGTTAAAATGGAAATAGTATTACTACCATCTCATATGTTTATCAAGTTAATATACATAAACCTCTTAGAGTGACACCTGGTATTTTATGATATTAATATACAATCTGGTAAAAAGAGATGTCATGAGCCTAAGATAGTTCTTTTTAAAAACACTGACCTTTTCTATAGTATATACATAGATCAAACAGCACACTGTACTCCATTAATATACACAATTATTGTCAATTAAAATTAAATTAATACAAAATTCTTTGTGCACTAAAAATATTAAAAATACTTTCAGGGAAAATTAATTACTTTTTAATGTATCTGAAGAGGCAAAATGTATCCTAAAAAAAATATATATCTATAAAAGTGTACCTAGTTGTTTTTTCATAGTTGATTAACAAATAGTACTGTGTGATATGAAACATTCCAAATAGAATTGGTCTTTTTAATAAGTAATACCAAATAATATTGTTATTAAATTCATACACTTTTTATTACTTGAACTGGCTTATTTATATCATTTAGCACCTAACAATTACTTTGAAGTTAATTAGAAATATAATTAACTATGCTAACAGAAAATTTAGGATATGAAAATACCTCTTTAAAAACTTTTTTAAAGAATTTTTATAAAAGTAGCACATTTTAAATGGAGCATTATTCTTGGCATATTTTTTCAATGATTTATGTTTATTATCATCACCCTAATAATTATGATGATGATTATCACATAGATCATAGGAGCTAAAGTAATTTCAACATGCATTCATTTATTCATACAACTATCTCTGAGTTTCTGTATAAAAATCATCACAATCATCGATAACATCATCAAATGGTCTATTCAAATTTATCAGTATTTATTAAATACCTACAGTCTACAAGGCAGTATTTTAAAGGCAAACCAATAGACAGAACCATCCTCTCTGTCAAAGTAAAAAATAAATCCTTTTCAAAGCTAAATTCAGCTACCCTAATATATTTTCAATGTGGCAACAGAAACAATTTACTCTGGAATAGACTGCATTTCACATTTCTCCTTGACTTCACCTGTTATATGTGACAATAAATAGCAAACAAAATAAACCAATAAATATAAAGGCCTTCAGCAAGAACGAATGAGAAGAAAAAGAACATGACATTGGTTAACAGAAATTACTCTTTCTCCAGTTGCATATTTTCATAATATTTAAGTTGCTTAAGGGAGGCTACCATAGGGGTGCACTTTGTCATGAGAAAGTTTCTCACTGTAGCTCTGGGCCCACGAGTTCTCAAAGGGGTCATTTCAAACTACCACTGTATTCAAAGTGTATGATTAACCCAGGAGTGTTGTTAAGTATAGGATGTGCATACTGGTGAAGCTAGATGACTTTGTCTGTGTTCATGTGTGTTATTGCATATTTGTACATTTTCCCTTATTTTCCAGAACTTCTAGGTTGTTTATTACCTATGCCTGCTATGGCTAGTTTTCCATCAGAAGTTCATGTTGTGCTGGTGTGGGACTGTGGCTGAGGGTGAGCCAGGGACTGTACCTCCTGACTCCCCCCACTGTATGGCTTTTGGCCATGAGGCTTGTTCTTGCCAATAGAATAAGAGCAGAAGCAATCTCTATCATTTCTGGTCAGGACTTTTAAGACGTGGGTGGGAATTTCTATTCTCCTGTTTTTCCCCTTCTGCTGCCTGCAAGCAGAGGATTCTGAAGCCACAGGGGACAACAGGAGCAGGTGGAAGGAACCTGGGTCTCTGAATCATATGGAGGAAGGGATCCCACCAAAAAAAAAAAAAAAAAGAAAGAAAGAAAGAAAGAAAGAAATCCAAACAAAACAAAAGTGTATCCAATCCCAATGTATTTCTCTCTCTCTCTCTCTCTCTCTCTTGCAGGGGAACTTTGCCAAAATAAGCTGAGCTTCCTTGTCACTACCATCACAAACTTATTAAGCATGAAGGTCGTTTGTTTAATTGTGTCAGTGGATGAAGATCACAGATAGAGATCTCAATTGTAGCCACAAATCTAAAAGGTTTTGTAAATTTTCTGACAAACCCATCTCAATAAAGCACAGTAGAGACTCAGAAATAAGATTTTAAAGACCTCCAGGTAATCAAAATAAATGAGAATCACACATTCATAGTGCCAAATGACAGGACTTTTCACAGGGAGATTCTATAAGACCTCACTTTGAGCCCTTTATACTTTTAAGTTTAAGAAGCATTTCATTGGGGTTTGCAGTCTGTGGCATACAGAATTAGCAGACACACTAATAGTAGCAAGAAACAGAACTACATTGATTAATATGTAGAAAAAAGCCTCAAAAACATAGAAGAAAACTTTTCAAAAACTATGATGGAATCTACTTAGTAGAAGGAACACAACAGTACAAGTCACTGTGTTTAACTTAACTTCGTGTTCATTTTCATTTACAGCAAAGTCTGAATTTAGAAAATAATTATATACATACAAGGTAAGATTCACATAGGTTAAGCTATTGGCAACAAGGTAAGTTGAAATTCTTTGATTCCACACCTTTGGTTAATATCAAATTATCCAATTATTTCACTAATTATAGTATTCCTTTTATAACTTCTCAACCATTTTTAGTATATTTTTTTCATACATAAATCGTTAGCCAGCTATTCAAGCAAAATAATGCCACTTTCTCACTTACTTAGAAAAAAATCAGTGTTCTACACACTACCACCAGTTCTGAATAGGAAATATTTCATTGCCTAGTATCTCACTGTTAATTCAGGAAATCTAGTACCACAAAGTGATCTCCTGAGAAAAGGAGGGCTAAGACGTGCAAGGTCAGATGATTTGAGTAACAAATAAAAATTAAGGACAAAAAACAAAAGAGCAAAAAATATTTACTAGAATCAATTGATTATTTTTAGTCATTCTAGATGAGGGAAGAGATTGCAAGGGACATTTAGTTTCTATGTTATTAATGTATGCAAAGATTACACTAACAAGTGTAAGTTACGTTTGTATAGAGAAAGACCCATAAAGCTAAAGAAATTAATCAGTTTCTACAACTCCAAAGAAAGAAGCAGGCAGGGAATTTACTTGGGAAAGTGTGGCTATTATCTAAGAATATGTATTTTCAGTGGATGAATGCGAGTGAGCAAATAAAGCACATTTTTAGCAAAGGAAATTGACATTTTAGTCTTTCCGGTGGTTTCCCTTTTGGTTAAACTACTGTCAGGAATATCTGTCTTTGATATTACGTTATTTCATTGTCTACTCAGTTTTGGGCTTTGGTATACAGAGGGCAACCATACTCTGTAGTCTTTTAAAGGGAAAACATTCCCTCATATATATGGGTGAGAAAGAGTTTTCCTAAGACCATATAAGTTTATGGGAGATTTTTCTAAATATTTTCAATGATCCAGTAGCTCAATCTAAGGGATAGAGCATTAAATTGAAAGGTCATTCTAAATATTCACTGACTCATGTTTAGTTTCCATATTCTGAGGATCAGATGCATATTCTCTCAAATCATCCCTTTCTTCCCTGTGCTCAGCCAGCACTTTGCCTACACTCCTGTTATTACAACATTCCTCACATTGGGATGTAAATATTTGCATGCTGTTTCCTGCTCCATTTGAGGAGAAATGTAAGACCAAGGGGTTTCTTTTTGTCATCTTTATTTTCTATCAACAAAATGCAATGCCTAGGACTAAGTAGGTTTTTAATACTTGTTTGTTGAGTGAATGTAAGACCATCAAAAGTTACAGCAGGAATACCCTATTTAAGTAATTTACAGGGGGGAAGAGTCTTTGAGTCAGAATAGCAACTAGTTTACCAACAAAAATGGAAACACACCATGAATTATGAATGATTCATGAAATAAGTGATTTCTCAATTTATATTAGCTTTTACGTGGCCAGAAAGTACGGAGCCCCCTGGGGCTTTCCGCTTTGTGAGTTAGGAGTCACCAGTATCACCAGGCAGTAGATCAAAATTAGGGGAGAAGCTATAGCCCATGGCTGGCTCTGGGTCACAGTTTTATATTTCTGGTTTGTGGTAAGGTAAGAGTCGGTATGTTCAACCTGCAAATCACTGCTGTGTTCTGGGCAAATAGTTAAGCCCCATCACAGTGACAAATACATCCAATTGCTTCCTCTGAAGAAGTATGGAACCAAGACAGTCCCTCACATTCAACCTGACACACTCAAAACCTCCTTTGGTTTTGTTCTATTGAGTAGGATAGGAATAAAGTAAGGTGAAACAGCATTTCTGTAGCACTGAGACAAACAGTTCAATTGTGAATCATTCCTTAACTCCTACAAAAGACACATGGGATATTAATTTCAATGATGATGAATTGTGGAAAGAGGTACTTTTATTACACATATTTTCAGTCAAAACCAAAATTCTCATTAGTTTTTGAGACAAATACCATTAAACAATAATTTTCTGGGTCAGTGTTTTCTATGCTATTACCATGTAATGAGTTGAAACTCTCCACCACTAAACTCTCAGTGTGTCTACTGTTGCCCATATATGCCATTGAAAGATATGAACAATATTTGTGGTTAGGTATGCCACACTCCCATCAGGAGCGAAGCTATTTTGCGCTGTAATGCAAATGACTGCATTCATCAAAGGAGCTTTGTTAGTTATTCATTGTGTTCCTTATCATTTCTTTCCCAAACCCCAGCCATTCTGCAGCAAGCACAGAGGTGCCTCAGCAGCAGTGGCAGCCACTCTCAAAGGTATCCTTATCAGGAGAAGCAGGGTGCACTGAGAATGACCTGCCAAGTCACTGCAGGCTCTTGTCTTCCTACTCTTTTGTGCATAGTGGGATTCTTTGTCCTTATTCTATGATCTGCTTTTCTCAGCATGGGTCATGGTGCAAGACCCATAAACACATCTGGAAAAAAAAAAAGCCACGCACACACTGGAAAGATAAAGGATTTGGGAAAACACCAGGCTGTTTTTTCTTCCTTTTGTGCAAAATGAATTACTTTGTCCGGCGCTTCTACATGGAAAGCTTAAGTGTCCCCCAACCTTTCTAATGCAAACGTGATTATTTAAAGATGTCATAAAACTCAGAGAAGCCTAGTAAGAGTGGAGAAAAGGAAAGCCCAAAAGGGATATTGACAAGTTGAGAAAGGGTCATCTAACGTGTCCGACAGAGGCAGGCACAGGGGGCTCTTTTTCATTACAACGAACACAGCTTAACTGAGTTCAACATACCATTCTCCTTCCTCTGGGGAAAGGTTTTCTTTTTGGATGGGCACTAGAGATTAATCCTCCTGTAATTTCTCCTGCTTTTCTAACTGTTAGGGGATTTGTGTTGGAGATAATGGCGGTATTAATGCCTAACCTAGGTGTAGAAATTGCCTTAATATAACAGGGATCATGAGGAACACACCAATAATTGCCCCTGAGTGATAGCCCTTAAAGTAAGTGGCAATATAGGAGGGCCCACATCCAGCCGTCTTTAATGAAGTTTGGGGCTTTTCTGATGAGATTCTCTACACCACAGGCAGAGAATCAAGGCAGCCTCATGAGTTTTAACCTCTAGCCTGGATTTAAATATGGCCTTATTAAAGATCCTGGCTAGGTTCATTCTGGCATGAAATGTAATAAAAACAAGGCACAAAAGGTACAGTAATTAAAGCAGTTTGGATAGTATTATCAGATACTTAATAATTAAGGATTTTATCAGACAGTGGTACCAGACAATGAAGCAAAGAATACGCTAATAATGAACTGATAATGGCATTGAAACCAAGGCTATTAAAAAAAACCACTGAAACATTAATGCATGTATCTTGTGAAAGTACTGTGGCATTATAACTTAAGTTATATAAGTATCACTAGGTGAAATTCTATAAATAAATAGTTGGTAGAAAACTAAAACAGTCTTAAGTAAAAATTTCTCATATCCTACTCCTCTTCATCTCCACTGCCATAGGGAACTGAAGGAAGGGAGAGAGTCTGGTTAGTTCCCAATTGTCCAGATATAACATAAGACTATGGCAGTGGGGACAAAGAAAGGGGAAGAACAAAAGCTATATTAACCAACTGCTAGAACACCAAAGAGTCTATAAATGATGTTAGTATATTAACCTAGCTGTAAGCAAAGAAGGGCATTTACTATTGTTTCAATACATAAACTTTTCATTTATAATGGTTTAATATAGTATTTTGCTTAGCTTTTCTTTAGCCAACCAATTTTTCAGAAACATGCATATTTTCTCAAGATTCTTGATTTAGAAAAAAATAGTTAAAAAAAAATAACTTCAGTTGTTTGATGCGTGAAGCAATTGCAAGTGAAATCTCTGTGGTTGTTCATTGATGTGTTTAGATATCAAAATGTAAACATATTTGCTTCTTCCATATTGGCCCAATATAAAGTCCCTCCTCTCTGTGCAACGCAAAGTAGAAAGGCTTCTGTAGGTCATTCTCACGCCCTTAGAGAAAGGAGTAGAGTTAGGGGTATGTCAGTTGGCTATTCATATTCACCATCTTAGAGGATAAAAGGTACAAAACGTGGCCAGGTACAGTGGCTCATGCCTATAATCCCGGAAGTTTGGAAGGCCTAGGTGGGCAGATCACCAGAGGTCAGGAGTTCGAGACCAGTCTGACCAATATGGTGAAATCCCGTCTTTACTAAAAAGACAAAAAGTAGCATGTCATGGTGGCTGGCACCTGTAGTCCCAGCTACTTAGGAGGCTAAGGCAAGAGAATCGCTTGAACCCAGGAGGCAGGGGTTGCAGTGAACTGAGATCACGCCACTGCACTCCAGCCTGGGCAACAAGAGCAAGACTCCGTCGCAAAAAACAAACCACCAGAAAATACAACAGGAACCGTAAGATTTATTCACTCTTTTAACAATGACTTTTAACCCAAATGGTTCTAAACAGGCTCTAGTTATCACATAATGTCTTCATTGTTACATGATGTCTTTGCTTTTTCTAAAAGTGATGACTAAATTAACCAGATGAATGAATTAAAGAGAAAAAGATATAAGTTAGCATTTGGCTGTTTTTATTTACAAATTCTCATACATAAACCTTATTGCAAAATATGTCTTCAATTTAGTTAACTAAAATTATATGCTAAAAAAGAATAAGAAAAAATACATCAACTACATTTTCAGAATGCTTATTAATTGTGCTTGTAATTTTTTAAATATTCTGATCCCTTGTCTAGACCAGTCCTTCTCTAGACACTGGTGAATGAATGACTGACTCCACTGAATGCATCAGAATGGAAATGATGAGCAAAACAGATGGCTATTCTGTTCACTTGACTTTGAGCTCTTTCATTTTACAGGATTGATTAATATATAGAACCTGTATTCTATAATTTTTTTTTCTGGAAGCCAGTACAGTGGAAGCCTAAAACTGGGCTAATTCTCTTGGCATTCAGCTGGATTTCTGAAGGGAGCCAGTTGTATCATCTGTTGAACATGTTTTGCCCCTGTGTTCATTTAGGACTAGGCTGGCATATGATTGCTTGACTATTCTGGTTGAACATGGCTGGTGTTACGGAGTGTGGAGAACAAAGCAGCCACTTCTGGAAAGAACTGAATTCTTTTCTCATAGTGTGCTTGAAAATGCAAATCCAACCTTCACAATAGACTCAGGTGGAAGCCATGAGGGTTCTGGTCATCATGTGTGCCCCAGAGCTGTTGTACCTCCTCCGGGGGTAATCTGGCTCCCAGAATCACCCATATGTTTGGCCAGATTGAAGCCTTCTGTTAGATGGAAATGGATAATCCATGTCTCACTGAGACTAGATCTTTAACTACTGAAGGGAACATGTACTGTCCTCCATTTTATCACGGGCTGTATCTAAGTTCCAGTTGTTTTCTGATGATAAATTCAACAAGAATAGAAAACAAAAATTTACTTACGCACAAAGTGGGTATGAGTAACCTACAATTTCTGTTTAGACTTAAATGTATCACATCCTTCTATGTGAATTATCAAGAGAGTTTCATGCTAAATGTAGACGTGGTAATCACCCTGTAATATTCTATTTTATGGTGCTTTGCTGTGCACTATGCCTTGTGAGGGTGCTGTGAGTTCTCATTTGTTTATTTAAAGATTATATTATCTTATATCCCCAATCAATAAGACATTTTACTAGATACTATAGAGGGAAAAAGAGTCTTAGGTTTCCTTCTCTTGTTCCAAGAAGATTATAACCTAAGGATGAAACCCTTAGAATCTGAATAACTCTAAATAATACAGGGTATGAAGAATTAATTCCAAGACACGTAAATTAGGAGTACTACGGATTTAAAGGAAGTATAGTCAAGGAAGTCAGGAAAAGCTTTGGGGCTGAGCAGGCATCCCTGAAATGGAGAAAATGTTTCTAGCAGAAACCACGGAATGGGCCAACTTCAAAAGAAATGTATGAATCAGCCATTTGTCAATTTTGGCATTTGTATATTTCAAAGCACAGGAAAATATGGCTTGAGAGACAGGTAGGTTTGATCAAAGCACTGAAGTCTTAAAATACTTGCTAATCACAACTGATTGGTGATTTTATAGACAATTGGAAGCTACTGAAGATTTCTGAGAAAGAAAATGCTACAGTTTGATATTCTTTCAGAATACATTTCTGGCAGTAGGCTGGCAAGGTTGTGCCTATTACAGACAGACGTGATCTCAGGGGTCATGTATTCCATCCCTCCATCCAATCCTTGAGGAAGCCGAGATGCATCCAGAGTTTGACAGTGGACAGACCCCAATTCCTTTTACACATCCCAAATCCTTTTACATCTGGTCAGTTGTTCTTGCTAATATCACTGCTGAATGATCATAATTCTTGTGTTTTTTATAAGATCATTTTCTGAAAAAATTCACAGATCTACTGATATATAATTGTGTTCATCGATTTTTTAAAATAATATATTCTCTCTATAGCAAAGGAGTCTCCCCCTCATCTAAAATTCACATTTTTTAAACTTGATTTGCCAAAATCTGACAGTAACCAATATTCTCTGTCTTTTTCTCAGAGGTTGGCTAGGAAAGATTTTGGAATCCAGGCAGAAGACACTTCCTAGGTCTTCCTAAGGATATCTCTGCATATCCTTAAACATAGTCTAGGAACTCTTCTGAAGGAAAGACTAAGTGGTGAGCAATTTTTTACCTGGATAGCTTCATTTGTTTTACTCAGGTAGAGAGATTAGCAGCATCTTGTGACTAATGATCAATGACTTTTAAGCCATGTCAATACCTTTTTAGAGTTAAAGCATAATGAAAACTTAATGAAGGCTTCCTGGTACATTAACTTTCTATGAGAAATATACATAAGAAATGCATGCTCAGCACTTGAGTGACTCCATCTGAATTTTATAGGTATTTCTGACTTAACAATTTCGTTCCACAAACACTGCATATCTATTTTGTAAAAGCACTGTATTAAGCAACTCTGTGAAATAAAAAAAGCATATATGAAGTGGACATTTTCCTCAAGGACCTTTTAAAACGTAAGTTAATTTTCTTGTGTTTAATACTGAAAAGATCAAAATCAAGTTTAGAAGGCAAATTGAACTACCGGTTGGCAGAAGAGATAAATATCGCATAGTAATATCAGATCAAATGTAATCAGAGCTATTATCAAAGTCTAACCCTTGGGAGCACAATGTGAGGTTAATTACCCCTTCTAGGGGTGTTGGGGGTTGGGTGAGAGTGTGAAGCAAATAGGAGAGGTGGTTCTTGTTCTAGAGGAGAAAGACGGGCATGCACTCAATTAAAATACAAAGCATCTGCTGAAAGTTCAATACGAGAGCTTCAGACAGTATTATGGATTTTTGGAGATGAATCCATTTATTCTATTTAGGGATCTGAGAGGACATCATAAAGTAGATGGCATTTCAATTGGGTCTAAAGGTGAGATGGGATTTCTAAACATAAAGAAATAAGGGAAGGATTATATCAATCTTGATCCCAAAATTTTAACATTAGTATTTGGGTAAATCTGCTTAATACATATGAATGTCAAAGAAACACTGGAGGAGTAAGCTATCCCTAGGGAATAACACGTGAAGTTGTGGTTGTTGGGAGCCTTCTTGCTTACTCTCTCTATGAAAGCAATATTGGAGGTTGTCATCCTTAACAAACTAACACAGGAACAGAAAACCAAATATCACATGTAATGATGAGAACAAATGGACACATAGAGGAGAACAACACATCCTGGAGAATGCGAGGATGGAGAGGATCAGGATAAATAACCAATGAGTACTAAGCTTAATACCTGGGTGATGAAATAATCTGTACAACAAACCCCCATGATGCATGTTTACCTATGTAACAAACCTGCACCTGTACATCTGAAATTTAAAATAAAATTTTAAAACAAGAAAAAAAGGAAAGTAATACTCATGCAGCACAATGGTTGTTTTATGCTGTTGCTTTTGTGCTTGTTGTCATTTGTCTGGTTAGTAGAATCACGTGGACTCCCCCGCAGTACTCATCAAATGACTCAATTCTCTCTAAAGGCCAAAGCCCAGGGAAACTGACCCACTTTTTACACAGGGAAACTCTAGGGAACATCACCCAGTGTAGAAGAAAAGCTAAACCCGTGTGTGAGTACAGCAACAGCAGTAGAAAAGAACCCATGTTATACAGGGATCAGATGAAACAATTTGAAACTCCAATGAACTTTTGCTATCCACTTCACTGCCCCCTAGACTAGGAACATGAAAATGTCCTAATCATGACAGACACATCCCCCATGAACTTATTCATCTAGAGTTATATGTGCATTTTACAGCAAGACATAACTCTACCCTTTTCTTTCCCACTCAAGAAAGTATAGCAAAATTGAGTAACAATGGGGATTATTGGACCTCTTTCCTCCTCCTCCTATATTTACATCTACATATATACGGTTTGTGAACACTGAGTACTTTTATACAACTATTAGTAACACATTGTTTGCAAAATAGTTCACAACTTTTAAGACACATTTATTTCAAAAATATATTGATACAATTGGAAGGAGACTAGGCCAGTTATTTGTCCATTGTCCTGCCTTCAAGAAGGCTCTAAGAAGATTGGTACAGGCATCTGCTCTTAAGATTTTCTCAAAATAAAATCCAACTGAATTCATCTGGAAACAATTCATTTGTTTCCAGACTCACTTTATTCAAGTTGAACACTAAAAGAAAGTTTTGTTAAGGAAATGATTCTCTATTAAACCTCATTTCCAGCATGTTAAAAATTATGCACTAGATGGCAATCATTAAAAAATCTGGAGACAGCAGATGCTGGAGAGGATGTGGAGAAATAGAAACACTTTTACACTGTTGGTGGGAATGTAAATTAGTTCAACCATTGTGGAAGACAGTGTGGCGATTCCTCAAGGACCTAAAAATAGAAACTCCATTTGACCCAGCAATACCATTACTGGGTATATACCCAAAGGATTATAAATTGTTCTATTATAAAGACACATGCACACCTATGTTCATTGCAGCACTGTTTACAATAGCAAAGACTTGGAACCAATCCAAATGCCCATCGAAGATAGACTGGACAAGGAAAATGTGGCACATATACACCACAGAATACTATGTAGCCATAAAAAACAATGAGTTTGTGTCCTTTGTAGGGACATGGATGAATCTGGAAACCATCATTCTCAGCAAACTGACACAAGAACAGAAAATCAAACACTGCATGTTCTCACTCATAGGCAGGTGTTGAACGATGAGAACACATGGACACAGGGAGGGGGAGCATCACACACTGGGGTCTGTTGGGGGCAGCTAGAGAGGGAACAGCAGGGGATGGGGAGGTTGGGGGAGGGATAACATGCAGAGAAATGCCAGATATAGGTGACAGGGGGGATGGAGGCAGCAAACCACATTGTCATGTATGTATCTATGCAACAATCCTGTGTGATCTGCACATGTATCCCAGAACCTAAAGTACAATTAAAAAAAATCTAAAAAAAAATTATGCACTAGAAAGTTTGAACCTAGTTAAATGGCAATTGTATAATTTTGCCTATTTCTAAAATTTACCTAACTAGGATATTTATTCAATACAGGAATAATCTCTTGTTAAAGGTGCAACTAATATATAAATAAAAAGGTAACAGTAAAACATGTGTAGGCAGCCTATGTTTATGATCCCCTGACAGAAAATGTATAGGGAGGGAAAATTTACCACTCATTCAGGAGAGCTTAATGAAGCAGAACTAAGATCCCACACACTATCCGTCAGGTTGGGAACATTGGCAATTTCTCAATTTCATGCAGAATAGTATTGTGCAAGTCACATCTCTGAAACAAAGGTCATTTTTTCTCCTTCAGTCAAAACAGTAAAGCTGTAATTGTTCAAGAAGTTTTCATTTTTCTTAAACTAATGTTAATTTAATGGGTATTTTTTTCCCTCTGCCCCTGAATGTACATGATGCAGGGCTGTGCTGTCTTCAAAAATCAATCTGTTCCATGCATTGTGGCATGTGAACTACAGTTAATTGATGTTTATTGCAAGGCAAAATGATTTATAGTGTCTAATAAGCATTCACAATTTAGAGCCTGTTGTTCATAATAGCTTCCTGAAATAACAGAATCTTGGGGTATATAAGTCCGTTTATAAAGCCTATTAAAAACATTGCATGTATTTAGCCATGGGCTCTAATTCAGCTATAGACAGGACAAAGAATCAAGCACCAGCAAATGCTGTTATGGCTAAGTCTAGTAATGGCTAATTGAAAGGTTGCAGTGGGTAAGAAGGCCCAGATTTTAGACAAAGGCAGGCTTCCAGTTTCTGAATGTTCATTTATATTTCTGCAAGCTGCATTACTGTGTTGGCCAAAAGAGGCATATGGAGTTTCAACTACTCTTCAAGCTGCACATTTTTAACTTGCCCATGAAAACACATTTTAAAATTTGTTACATCAGCTTGCATCATATGCCAGGTTTCAAAACTCTCTTCTAGCACTTCCTGAAGTTGTTCTGAGACGTTGATGTAAAAGGTCGGATTAACAAACCTATGGGATATACTAAAGAAAAAAAAAGTAATAAATACAGGTAAATCACCTTCCCATCAACCTGGAATGTACTGACATGATTTTGGACAGTTATTTAGCACATCTAAGCCATAGGATAAAGCCGCCAGTATTTGTCTGAATTTTTGACACCCATTCTTCTACTATTCTACAAATCCTTTGAACTCTAATCCCAAACCCAATTCCTCACCTACTCCCAAAGACCTGCCCTTCTTTTGTGTTTCCTGTCTCAGTGCCAATGTTCTCTCCCCAGTTGCTCCAATCTGAAACATCAGAAACTTCTGTGACTTCTTTCTCTCCCTAACCCTCTCGTGGAACTCATGGAAATCAGTCACCAAACTGTGATGCTGTGGCCTGGCTTCCCTTCATAGCCGTGTCTTCTGAGCCAGCTCCCTGTCCCTGTTTCACTACTCTTGCCTAGAGATTGGGATTTTCTATTGACCTCTAGTCTCTCTTACCTACCTCCCTTATCAGTCCCACCTGTAGGAGCCCTCCAGGGCCACTGTGGGGCACACAGCACTGAGTCCATCTCCTCAACTCCCAGGATTTAGCCAGGCAAGGCTCCTTACTTCATCTGGCAAAAAAATGACTATACTCCTAAAAACCAGTGTGAAAATCTCCTGCCCTACCTTGCTAACAGTAACCCTCTCTTATTATGGCCAAGCATAGCTCTGATCTTGTCACTCCTTTCTCAGAAAGGATTTGAAGGTTTCTAATCACATATAAAAGTCACTCTTGGCCGGGCATAGTAGCTCACGTCTGTAATCACAGCGCTTTCTCAGGTCAAGGCGGCCAGATCACCTGAGGTCAGGTGTTCAAGACCAGCTTGGCCAAAATGGTGAAACCCTATCTCTACTAAAAATACAAAGTTAGCTGGGCATGGTGGCTCTTGCCTATAATCCCAGCTACTCGGGAGGCTGAGACAGGAGAATCACTTGAACCCAGAGGCGGAGGTTGCAGTGAGCCAAGATCGTGCCATTGCAGTCCAACTTGGGCAACAAGGGTGAAACTCTGTCTCAGAAAAAAAAAAAGAAAAAGAAAAAAGGTCACTCTGCTCAGACTTGTACCTTCTAGATTTCCCAGATTTAAACTCTCTGTTTTTACCATCTTTACAGCCAGAATGCCGCACTCTTAACTGTCAAGGAATAGTTTGAATTGCACGTTCTTCATGAAGTTTTCTGGTGGCCCCCTTAGTCCAATTCCCCCTCCCTTTTCCGTCTCTTCTCATCAGTTTCATTTTGTCTCACTATGTAATGATTTACCTGAAAGATGTAAAGCCCATAGGGGGTAAAGATCCTGTCTTACACACCTCCAGAAACCCAGCTTGCTACTGCAATGCCTTGCACCTAGAATACACTCAGTAAATATGTGTTGAATTTAATTGGATGGTCACTATCAGCCCCTGGGTTACTTTACTACTCCTATGACCAAAAAGTTACTAATGCTTTTCAATTACTTATAATAGCTACATTTTAAACTTGCAAATTAAATTATTTTAATTTAAAACAAATGCAATGTTTCTGACATTGGTACAAGGAAAGTAAGCATTGATGGAGAAGATCTTGGTTCCCTAGAAATTGTAGGTATAACCACCTGACTCAAATAGGAAAAATAATCCCTCATTTTATTCTACTATAGCTAAAAGCATGAAGAGAAAGAGATTACTCATTGCTTCATAGCTTTAAAGTTTGTTGTGAAGCTTGAAAAAATTTAAATGCTTACTTTAGTATTTGCTAGAAAATCGGAAAAAAAAATTGTCTTTAAAATTCAAGCAACTTTTCCTCTGTGAAAAATTTAGTTCGGATTGTTCATTGCATTCCTATCCCACTTTACAAAGCACCTGATAGCAAAAGACATTTCAGAAAAATGTAGCTAATACTTTGGAGAACCATTTCCTATTTTAACCTTGGGTTCCATTGTCATGCTCTATTGTAGAATCTCCTCATTTCTGCATTAACTTACTAGTTCTTTCCTTCAGATTCACCTGCATCTGCATGTGACTGCGCCATTTATCCTGTTCATGTGATTCAGTGACCACTCTTCATGTGGTTAAAGCCAGTTCAAACACCAGTCATGCTATTTATAAGAACCTCTGCAGCATGTCTTCATTCATTCATTCATTTCCTCATTCACTATATCAACATGTATTCCCTAACACTTGTTTTACATCAAGCACTATTCTAGGCACTGGGGATATCATTTTTATTGAAACACTAATTGTATTAATATAGAAAGGACCAGCCAGGTGCTTCCTGGCTATGTCTTCTTGGGTTATTCTCTTGCCTAATTCAGCGGATTCTCTCCTTTACAAAATGGGATGACATCTTGCCTGCCCTATTTAGGTCACTGGATTCTGGAAAACTTAAACATGAGGTAGGGCAGTGAAAAACATTTGCAATCTCTAAAAGAATAAACAACCATTCATTTCTTTATATATTTTTGAGTCATCCTGTGGAGAAATACAGTCAACTAACCTAAGCAGGAGAGAAATTGGTTCCAATTGAAGTGGCTGTGGGAAGCTATCATAATGCAGTGTTCTCTGATTGAGGTATAACTGGGATAACCCGAGTTTGTCCTGCAGCCACTGGGGAATCTGTCAAAGAAGCTAGAACAATGTACCGGCAGCAGGGTGGACAACGGCTTGAAACTTAGACACTAAAAGCAAAGAGACAGATTAGGAGTTGAGAGAATAATGTGGGCTTAATAAATCCAGAGGTTGGTGGTAAAGGAAAGGAGAGGTAAGGCTGAAAGAAATATAGGTGAAAGAAATATTGAAGAGGAAGAGCATTAGAATTTGGCAACTTGGACATGCGGTGGTTGAGGAGACAGAGTGAGGGACACACATGAGTAGACAATGGTTCCCTAATTAAGATTTACAGTGAGTGATTGGCCTGTAATATCCCTATTGGGAAAGAATAAATTTCCATTCAAACAAGATGGCTTTAATTTTGAATGGTGAGACTGAAGTACACACATCTTAGGGTGAATAGTGAATATTTATGAAATACTGACATAATAGGAAGTATTACTGAAGCCAAAATGCAGTAAGGGGTTTGAAGAAACAGCATTTCATAAGGACTTCTCAGATTAATGTACATGATTAATGGTACAGAATCCTAAGATCGGGGAAGAGTTTGAAAGAAGGTTCAGTACAAGATGCTACTCCAATTAAACTGTTATTAATATTGTTATTTTATTATTTATTTTTGCTGCTATAGTTGAAAGGAACTGATTTTCTCAGAATGCCCCAGTTGACGATAATTTTTTTGAGTTCTGGAAGTGCAGCTCTTTGTATCTGAATTAAATTAATTCATTCTTTATTCCCACTGCTAATACAATGACCTAGATTTCAGGCTGCCAAAATTTGTAAATATAAAATGATAAGGCTATCTTTTTCATGAGATTTTAGTGCCAAGATTATTTACTAAATGCTGCTATCTAAGGGAGTTCTTTTAATATTCTAGTTTCTAAGCCTCCTCTATGTAGGCTATTCCATGGGGTTCACATTTTATACTTGCTTTTGTAACTTGTATTTCATTTCAGTTCTTAAAAAAAGCACTACATATTTAAATAAAATTCATCCCCCTAAAAAATCCATAGAGAGATTTTTTAAATGCTAGGATAGAATATAAATCGAACTGTAGACTTCAAGGTTTTAAGACATCATTTCTAAAGAACTGCATATAATTCCTTAACAATTTCTAGACCTTACACTCTCCAATACAATAGCCTAGCCACATGTGGTGACTGAAATTTAAATTAGCCAAAATGGACAAATGCAGAAGTTCAGTTCCTCAGTTACTCCAGCCATATTTCAACTGCTCAGCAGTCATCTGCGGCTAGTGGCTATTGCACGTGATGGAACAGATATTAATATGTCCATTATCACAGATATTTCTGTTGGAGAATGCTTGTTCAGACCATTTTTTACATAAGGAAAAGCATCTGACTCTTGTCTCCTTAGTTCCATTTACCCCACAGTTGGTCAAGTATTTGTATAGCACATGATCATTGATATTGCTGAAAATGTGGACCAGCTAGGCCACAGCCAACTTGACAGCTGTTCACAGATATACTCCTATGGTCAAAGTCCTAGAATAGCTCCTGCCATCCCTGTGACCAGAGTCACACCGGAAGAATGTTTCTGACTTTCCTGTCTCCCTCAAGGGACCATGCTATCTATATCACTCAAATTACCCCGTGGATCCCTATGCATTCAATCTCCCCCAAGGAAATTCAGACCAAAGTAACTAGTCTCAAATTACTTATTTATTATTTGGCGACATTTATTTCATTTTGAATTTTGTAAGAAAAGAAAAAAATACATCTTTTAAAAATGTGAGTCTATCACGTCTCCTAAGAAACAAGTCCCCTCTGTTTCCTCTAACTCAAACGCAGGAACCTCAGGAGAAAGAGGTGTTGAGAGCAAAGCCTGATAGCTGCCAGTGGGCAGGTTTTATTTTTCCCCCAACACATTCAGTAATGTAATTAAACAAATGTTTTGTGAGTATTGCAGAGATATCTTGCTGTTCTGCAATTTGTTGAACACAAAGATAACATTCAATAGATTCAAGCAAAACCTAGGAAGGTTTAGCCTTCCAAAATCACTTTGGTTTTGGCTTCAGCTTACAATAATGGTCAATTTAATTACTGGCTATCACGGAGCATAAAATGAATCAGAAGGGTAAAAGCCTGACACTAAGGTATCTGATTTAATTGGCTGTGGTACTGAGAATTCACCAAAACAACTTTAAACAATGTTACAGCTATTAAATTCATCTTATAAAGATCAAACATTTCAGAAAGAGATTAAATTTTACAGTGGGCTGAATAACGCACCCCTTGTGAACAGGACACTTTGTTTAGTAAACCTGCTAATTAAAGCACTTAATAAATGAAGGGAAACCTCCTACTCTAAATCTCTTGTTGGTACTGGAGAATTCTCATTTACTCTTTCAGAGAAATAATCAATTGAAGGGCACATTTTTCTTCTCTTTGTTCTTTCCCATCAATTTTAATGGGTACAGAACATCAGTCACATCAAATGTAATGGACAAGAAGATGGATGAGTACATTTGAAGCCACTAGTCACAGGACAGAAAACAGCCTGATGAGGTGACCGTGGCAGAACAGAGTTCAACAGTATGGTCTGGGCAATATTTAGTAGGTGAAACTATGTCGCTACGTGATTTGGTATTAGCACTCAGCAAAATCAATCTCCACACACAATTTATCACATGTCCACAGGTCAGACTTTCAAAGTCACATTTTCAAAATATGTTCCAATGACACTCTTAATTCCAGAAAATGATTTAAACAAGTAACAAAGTGGATAAAGAGGAGAAGCACAAAGTAACCTTAAGGAGCCTGACCTTGTCTCATAAGTGATTAAAATTACTTAGGAAGGAAAATTTTATTATGGCTTAGAAATTATGTCCACATATTACAAGATGAATTGGTGTACACAGTGGATGCTGAAGACTGAGATCCCATCTTCAGGATCGAGGCACTTGTTCCCCCAGGGGGTGGGGCACATTGACTGCTGCAGCTTCTTAATCTGGAAACTGAATTCAGTCAAAGGTATTGTTTTATTCAAAGCTATGCTCACTCTTCCAGGGATAACGGCATGGCTTTTTTGCCTGGCTCTGGGAGAGTCTGATGGGCCATTCCAGCTTCAGAGCTCTCTCTGCCTTCGGATCAGCAGAGGTCTCTGTTAAGATTGCATCACAGTTCCACATTTTCCTCTGCCCAGTCCTACTACCTTCATTCCCTCCCAGGTGTTGTTCCTGAGACAACTCTCCAGGCTTCTCACATGCAAATCTCTGTCTCAGAGCTTGCTTCTGGGGCCACTTAACCTAAGATAGTATATATAATTAAACTACTTTTTTCTTTGCAGTAAATTGAGATAAATGAAATGCTGGACTAAATGAAATATTAACAACTATAGACATTCATGTTGACAGTTTGTAAGTTATATACTATTACTTAGTACTTACACAGACAAGATGTTTTCTATTTAGCTTCTTTAAAAATTTAAAATGTATTGCATTTAATAGTTTAAGTAAAGAGTTTGATTCTGTGGGTCTCTATATACCCAAGTAACCCAGTAGCTAATTAAAATGTAGCAACACATTCAGGATCTGGGGTACCATTTGTTAGGCATGATGACTTCTTATTTGGAGAACTGAAGATAATATTAGGCATCATACGACCACCTCTTGGTTCCCACCTCTGACTACTATAATATTATTAATAATATTGTAAATAGATAGTTCCCTAAGGCCCGGTTAGCCACTTTTTTGTGTGTCTCTTATTCACCTTCTAAAAGCAATAACTTATTACAGGATATTAAAAAAATAAAACCAACCCTACATGAAACATATCAACAGAAGATTCTACATCTCAAATTAATAAGTGCTTTTCCCTCTTTCAGAATTTTCTGTGATCTATGACACACAGATAATACTGGCCAGAAAGCTGCAAATACTTCAAAGCTGCCAAAGCAAACTTCAAAGTGAGGGGCCAGGTTTAAAATGATTTTCTGGTTGTAGTGGAAGATGAGAACCAGGTATCTTTGGTTCGAGGAAGAAGAGGAAAGCACCCGGAGCAGTCGTTAGCACATTGATAATATTGTTAGTGGTTGTGCTCCAGGGACGCCAGAGGGGACCTGGTGATCATGTTCATCAGTACACACAAAGTGTCCATTACTCAGCCAGAAAACAGCAGCCCATCAGAGAAGATCATTTCATCAATGAGATGATCTTAGTTACATACACCATTTACTCTAAATGCTTTTGTCACTCTTTGTTTGTTTGGTTGGTTTTATTTTTGTCATTGATCAGTTATGAAACCATAATGTCATCTTCCTGAAATTTAAGACCTACTCACTTTGCTTTTAAGAGACTGGAATGACACTATAAAAGATCTGTAAGGCAACTTCTTTGTAAAATTATATTTAACTTACTTTCACCAACTTTTTTGTAATAGTATCCAAATGGAGCCCATAAACCTGAACAAAAACGTACCATCACAGACTCTACTTAAATACCTGTTAATAACCTACTATGTATATTCCATCATACAAATAAATTGGTAATATTTATACCTTTGCTGAGGTTACTAGTATTTATTGGTGACATCTTATTCAGAAGGTAGAAATGGAAAAGATTAAATTAAGCCACTTAGTCTATGCCAATTCAGAAGGAGATATTTTCTAAGTTTTTTTAGTATAAATTGCACATCCAAGGAAATATTATATTAAATGGAAGACTGTTATGGTCTAACTTTCTCTCAATTCTATTAACTTATTAAAGAGAAAGTTACACCATAACAGTCTTCCATTCAATATAATATTTCTTTGGATGTGAAATTTTTACATTATATATATTTGAGCACCACCATGTTTGGCTAATTTCTTTTATTTTTTATTTTCAGTAGGGATGGTTTTGCTATGTGGGCCAGGCTAGTCTTAAACTCCTGGCCTCAAGTTATCCTCTTGCCTCAGCCTCCCAAAAGTGCTGGGATTACAGGCATGAGCCACTGCACTTGGTCTCAATGAATTCTTCAAGTTTGAGTAAATTTATCTTCAGGGAGAAACATCACTTTTATATATAGCTCTTAAAATGATCAACATAAGCAAGATAGTAAAGATATCTTTCCTCTCTCTTCTTCAGATTCCCCAGTATCTGAATAAGATTCTAGTCTGACATAGGAAATACGTTTAGCATTTTGGTCATAGTTTAAAGTTAATTTTTGTGGAATGGAAAATTAATTTTGGTTACAATTAACTTTTTTTAAAGCAGTAACTTAACTTCCACCATGTCTGAGTTTTCTATCTAAAGTTATCTGTGGGCCACTGAGTTAGTTTCTTGAAAAGCTTAAATGATATTGGGTATATGAGGGGAGATTATCTTTATTCTCACATATTTTTCATGTCTCAAACAATATCCTAGAGGTAAAAGTAACAACAAATAATACAAGTAAAAGAAATATGGTTTTGAGTTATTAGACAATATATGTTTAGTATATTATTAAATTCAGTTAGGTTTTATTTAAAGCTTAAAGTTTTAAGAATGAGGCCAGGTGTGTTGGCTCACAGTTGTAATCCCAGCACTTTGAGAGGCCGAGGTGGGCAGATCACGAGGTCAGGAGTTCAAGACCAGCCTGGCAAACACAGTGAAACCCTGTCTCTACTAAAAATACAAAAATTAGTTGGGTGTGGTGGTGGGCTCCTGTAATCCCAGCTACCTGGGAGGTTAAGGCAAGAGAATCACTTGAATCCAGGAGGCGGAGGTTGTGGTGAGCTGAGATCACACCACTGCACTCCAGCCTGGGTGACAGAGATAGACTCCATCTTAAAAAAAAAAAAAAGATTCTCATGGTTTTCTTAGGCTACTCTTTGTTTTGTATGATTTTAATTTGGATATTTGCATTTGAAGAAATTCTCATTTTAGTAATAAAATAATTATGAAACCCAAAGGCATCATCACAAGATAAAATTTAGGCAATTTCCAGTATATATTATCATTATCATCTTAAGTTCTTTTTATACTAAAGAGGAGTGTATATAAAATAAATAATTTGACAATTTAGCCATGCTTCACTATTTCAATGATAGATAAAAATCATGTAAAATAAAAACATATATATTAAGCTATTTTTTACACAAAATAGTGAATTCAATTTTACAGCATAGAAGGCAGCAAAAGGAGACATATGACAATTACTGTCAATAATTGATTCATTTAATTGTACACAGATACGTCCTATTTTAGATGCCTCATTTTAATTTTCCTCTGTGCTACAGACAATTATCATCATTATGACATCTCATGACATTTTGTTCCTCCCTCTCTCTCACACTCACAGAACTAATATTGCTCTTTGCACCATAGTTATTTGCACGCACATCTATTACTAAAGTCTGCTGGATAGTAACCCCCCTGGAGGGCAGGGACCCCATCTTATTATCCTGTGTATCACCTTCATCAGCTGACTCTGGAGACAGGATTTATTTAGTATTTAGTCATGTCCCTTTACTTGAGAAACGTCTGTAGAGGTACTGAGTTAGAGTCTGAGGATGCAGAGATTGAAGACAGGGTCTTTGAAACCTAGAGATTTGGAGATCAGTGAATCTGCAAGTAAACTGAGAAAACAATAGTGTTTGGTACATATTATCACAGAGATATGCACTGGGTACCTTGGAAAGACAAAATGAAGGACCTATGCAAGTCCAAGGACTCTAGGAAGATTTCCTGGAAAAGACAATGTCTGAACCACATTTTGAGGAGTACTACAACTTATTCAGATGAAGAAAAATGAGAGGATTCTGGAAGGAAAGAACAGCTTAGTGTGTTAGTTGGTTTGACAGTTGAATAATAAAAATTCTATCATTTTCTGTCATGACTGGAGATCTTAAGATAAGGTCCTAATATGAGGGGTCTGCATAAACTGAGATAATGAAATGCTTGGTCTGGGATAAGAGGGCCGGGAAGAGGAGCTCAGTTGGGGTGAGGGAAGGTTTTGTTTTTGGAGAAAAAGCAATTGACTGTTTCCTCAGTTCTAAGGGGCAAGTTCTCTCCAACATCTTATTGTTTCTGAAATTGGGATATAGCTTGCAATCAATATGCATGTTGAAATGTGTTTGTCAATCCCACTCCCCCTAACTGTTCCTAAATTTGATGATGAACCTTATAATTAAAATATGTCTTAAAATAGGTAGCATCTTCAATATCAAGAAAACATAGCATATGCAGTTTCTTTAATGATTTTATTTTCAAACAGAACTCAGTGAATACTGGGGACAGTAACAAAATGTTTCCTTGGTGAATGCAGTTTTCACTATGTCTCTACTCCCATTCTTTGACTCAGTTTGTATTAAATACCTGCTCTGGGCCAGACACTGCATGGGATGGTAGGACGGCATAGGTGCAGCAGGACTAAATGCACACGCAGAAGCATTGACTATACTTTAAGTTGTGAAGCATGATGGAAGAGAATCATTGAGAAGAGTGAACTCTCTCTGTCCTGGACTCAATGAAGACTTCACAGATGGCAAACCTTGGGGGATTGAGTCATAAGAAATTAGGGCTTTTACCATTACAGGGTTTGGGGAGGGGGAGGTAGGAAAGGCACTCTAGGCATGACTTTGTGATGAAAGACAAAGAGATGGGAAAAATCACAGTGTCTTAAATAGAAAGTTATAGTTTTCTTTGGTTAAAATTTGAGCTGTTAGAAGAGACTGAGGAAAGACAACAGATTGTGAGGACCCTTTCATGGCAGACATGGATTTATGGAAAAGTTGGGAAAAGGCTTTCAAGCCCTCAAAAGTGAGGAGTGACAAGTCACTTTCCTGTACTGATGACCTCTCATAGGTGAGGTAATTTTCACTGAAGGTACAAAAATGGTGAAGAAAGAAATAGTAGTGAGGACTTCTCTTCCTATGCCAAAAAGGGCATCTTCTTTAGACCCTTTCAAGGAAAAACAATTTAAAAAGCATCTTTTGTTGATTCTCTTACTTCTTTCTTCCCTTTCTCTCCTCCATTCCTTCTTCCATTTTTTTTCTTTATAAGACACTTATTGAGTGTCTACTATGTGTCAGATATTCAATATTTATGGATAAGTTCAGTGGCTAAATATGAAATGGGACATTTGGTATTTATAATAAAATGAACATGAACTCTAAAATTAGGCAGATCCTGGTTTGAACTCCAGGTGTCCTGTAGGCTGACAATATGAATTTGTTACTTGATCACTTTGTGCCTCAGTTTTCTCAACTGTAAAATGGGGGACAGTATTACCTATCTCACGGGGGCCATTATTGCACTGAAATGATATCCTAACTATAAAAATGACCACTTTTGGCCATGCCTGTAATGTGTTATACCCTTTAAACATATTATCTCATTTAATCCTCAACAAAACACTTCCAGGTTGAGACTCATCAATTAAACACAGGCTCACTGAAGTTAAGTAACTCACAGTCAGAGAGAAGACTGTTTGATTCAGAAGTCTCTATTGTTTCCTCTATGCACAGTGCTTCTCCCCATGCTGAGCTTGGTATTTAGTATGCAATCACCAAAGACAGTAACACTCCCATGGGCCATCTTAGTAAAACATTTTTATTACTTTCCATGTTGTCTTAACACTGAGGCTCACAAACGCATAGGGAAAGTCAACTTCAAAGATCGCAAACATGACTCAATCAGGAAATAAAGAGCATACTTGAGCGAATGGCAAAATCTACCTGTTGTAGGTCAAGTTAGCATGGCTGTGCTCTTTTAATTAAAGTACCAAGCAAATAATATTTGTACATGTTCTATGATTAAAATTGACTTAAGACTCTATGTGATTATATCCTTAGGGTGACTTGTGTCTCACGGGGATGATGGTACTAACTCCATTCACTTTTGTGTGGAGATCAAGAACCTCAATTACTATAGTCATCCCATATCCTGCTTTAGTCCGGGTGTCCCCATTTCCCCAAAATATGTCCTGTAAGTCATCTTTCTGTGACTTGGCTCTTACAATACATCCTGGACATCAAACACACTACCTTTGACTAAATGGTATGCAATGATTATGCTGAAGCCAAAAAAATAACCCTTGGCTCCTAACCTAGGGCATTCAGAATAATATCCACTGTCTGGCTGTTCCATAAAGTCTTTTAGATGCCCCTTGCTCATAGAGAACTGTCTTTTCTCTGCCATGTCCACTGTACTAGGGTCATATCTTTCCACATTTTCTTCTAATTTATTCATGATACATTCCTGGAAGATTAACTTTTTTTTTCTTTATGCTTCTTTTGTGTCTTGTGTTACTATCTATCAGAGTCCTGAGTACAAAAGCAAGTGCAGAGTAATTATTTTTGGTATTCAGTGAGAAGTGCTCTTTCCCAAACTTTGCTTTACCTAAAAAAAAATAACATCCGAATTCTAGCATGATTCAATTATAGAAAAACATGAACCATCACTGATTACAATAATGGTCTTTCATCTGCAGATTTATCATTTTTTAAACCATATTAAGTAGTTTAGAAATTCTCTTTGTTCATATACTCTTGAGAGAGTCTTTTTTGCTGTTGTTAATAAAGGTATCTGAAACAGACCCTAAAAAGGCTTGGGAGTGAGAGGTTAGTTCAGAAAAAAAAAATCTAATTTCCACCGAGATGAGAACAAATTTCCTAAATAAATAAATAAATAAAGCCCTACAATGTTTCTATGAAGCTACATAAAGCAGAAGGGAGGGGAAAAAACAAAGCTTCACAGGACCTAAACAACGATAAAGCAAGATTTACAGCTTGCTGCAGAATGGCACAAATTAGCAATTAGGTGTTATATGTCGAATTTCAGGAGAATATGGGGCTGCCACCTTTTAAGCTTTTTGTTGAGGGAAACAATAAACTCTTCATAATAACCCTTTTAAGGCTGGTATTCCATATTGAAAGTAATAGAATTAAGAAAGAAGAAATGAATACAGCTGGAAAGGAGATGAGATAGGACAGGTTATACTGATGACTTTGGAAATGTCGCAGTTAGATATAAAAAACACAGCTGCATTTGAATGATCTATAATTCTAAACCTGAAGACGTGATTGTTACCCAGTGCTACTCTAAATCCACATGAGTCACAAGAAGAAGATATTTCTTAAGAATAACACCTAAAATTCTCAAGGTGCATGCCCTAGGATGGATAATGAGAGAAAACAGTGCCTGCAAAAGACTGAATGATTGAGGCAGGTCCTGTTTGGGGCAATGTGCTCACCTTTTCCCCATGAATTCTAAACATGTCAAAAGTATAGAATCTTCATAAAACCACAAACTGGGGATCTCTTTTGACTGACTACCTAGTGATTTAATTCTTGTGTCTTTCTTAAGCATTTAACCAGACTGATTACGTACCTATTAAATGACTTGTGAAAATTCAATATACGAAAATCTACTTATATAAAATGAATGTACTGGACAGTGACTGACTCTTGTGGAAGGATTTTGCACTATCAATTAATCTTTGTTCTTAATTACTTAATAACACTTGCAAAGAAACCACTGTTTGCCAAAGATATGCAGTTCCTTTGTTACTAACATGATTGGAAATGAATAACAAATGCGCAGGTTAAATAATTATGGAAATAAGATCATGTGTTTTGGAAATATTTGTAACAAAAATTGAAATTAAATAATTTTCCAATGAGATTATCCTACTTCACCAGCAAATTCAGGTGAGTTGAAGAGTCAAATATCTAAGCATATTTTGTAGCTTTTAGTAACATTCCTTCCTTGCATATAATCTGGAAACAGTGGAAATGTTTTCCTACAGTATTTCATCTAAATAGAAAGACATGCAATTAGAGATGGCTGACTTTCTCTTAGGTCTAGATCAATTAAATAAAACAGTGAAAATATAAAGAAGTTACATATTTTTTATAAAATATATGATATTTTGATCTTTCTATGAAGAAAGGGCACTTCATGTATTAAACCTATCTAAATTAACTATAATCATTAAAATATTTATTTTTATAAAAGGTCTTTTGCATATCAAAACAACTCTGACATTTAAGATTTTAGTCAAAGGTCCTGAATAAAGAACATTCTAGCTAAATGTCCACGCTTCATTTTTTAATTACTGTATTATCATTACCATCTGAACATCATAGCTCAAGAGGTAAAATCAACTTATCTTACTTTTTAAACAAAAGGTAATGATAACTTTCATTTTTCATATTCACAGTTTTAAGTAATTTTGCATTCAACAAAATAGGCCAAGAAAAGCTTTACTCCAATGGTAGCAGTAATTTCATTTTTGATAATCTGTCGTATCTCAAATTCTTGAAAGTGCCGTCAATCTCTTCTTTGAATCCACCACTTTTTGGATTATTTTTCCACATTTTTGCACTGAAATGGTCTGTGATCATCACCAGGTTAGGCTCTCTAGTAAGCCAGTGTCGAGATTACAGTGATTATAGTGTAGTGTGCAAATGTGCCCTTTGTGGAATGGACAGGAAAGATCAGGAGTGTTCCCTTTGTGGAAGGGACCGGAAAGACCAGGACTGGGCGGGAGGACTAACTGTGAGGCCCAATACCAGCTACAGAGAGCTCTTGAGCTCAAATTGCCTTTAAGAGAGTTCCAAGTCAGGCCTGTGGGCAGAAGATGGCCAGAACCTATACATACTTGCATCAATCCACCATTGGATATGGGCCTCCCAGGAAGGGCCATGATGTTATGTGAGGAACTCTCTGTAGCTAAGATAGTTAAAATAGAGCTGACAGTTAAAGGCTTTTGCTGACAGCATGCCCAGCAGCTGGAGCAAGTCTGGTCTAAAGAGGGATCTGAGCAGCACACAGCACATTTTCAAATCCAAAGACACTGTGGTTCTTATTATACACCCTAATGCAATTGACTACACTGGCCACTCTGTTTTTACATTTCTCCCCCTCTTGACTTCTCCCCACAACTTTCTGCTCATTTTCCTTCTCACTCTGTAACAATATCAGTCTTCTCTTTTTCTTTCTTTTTATTGGCCTGTTTCTCAATGCTTATGCCTCTCCTCACTTTTTAGTTCTTCTGACCTATCACATTTGCCTACGTGATCTCATCCAACAGACCCCTATATGCCAAGTTTTAGTTTTGAATATTCACTATTCCACTCTCCCTGGACATTGCTTAGATAACCTGGAAATGAAACCAACAATCTCCTCTTCCTTTCAGAACACACTTAGCTTCTTTTATTTATTCTCTCTGTAAACTTCATGACATCAACCCAGTCTCAAAAGCCAGAAACCTATTGAAATTACCTCCTAGTGGGCCTCGCTTTTGTTCTCCTTTCACATTCTTTTGACTAACTTAGCCTTTTCAGCAGCCTCCTGGTTGGTTTCCCTTGATGTAGTCTTGCAGTAGTGCACCATCCCCAAATCAAGCCCAATTGGCCCCAAACACTCACCGTAGCCAAATCCACAATTGAACTCTTATGACAGTTCTCTCTCTCTTAAAAAAAAAAATGAACAAAAAATTGGAACACGGGAAATTCTTTAGGGTCTGGTCTTGAGCACTCAGGCCACATCCATGGAGTCTGCCTCCTACCGGAGCACTTAGCAACACCGATTGCTTGTAGTTTCCAGTCCCCAATCCATTGACATCTACTGCCTGTTTGCCACCTCCATGGGCTTTTTAAAAACCCTTTCATTATTTTAGTTTATTCTCCTCCTTCTACCCCACTCCCAAGCCACCATCACGCTGAGAAGCACCTTTGCATTTCTATAGCTGTCTGTCAATATCTCTGTTGATTTAATATTTACCACGTTAAATTGAACATTCTCTGCTTATTCCTCTCTTATGCTACCAGACCGTACATTTCTCAAAAGCAAGACTATCACACGGCAAAGTTCAGGACTTGGTACGTATTAAGCAATCAGAGCTTACCCAAAGCTTTTGAACTGAACCACGTCTAGAGTTTAAGGTATGTGCTGGGTGGTTGACAAAAGCAAGCCATGATTATGGTGCGTCTTCACTTGTTATTCTGATTTTGAGGAACAGACACTTCATTCTAGCAAATAAAATGGAGGTTTATCATAGGAACGTACTGGAACTGGGAAAATAAAGCCATTCTGAGTATCTGCTACTTATTTCTTAGGCTTTCTCATGACCCATCTGCTTCATTTCTTAGATGTCTCTGATTCTCTTGGTAGGTTAGATCCTCATAGATATGGTGGAACACAAACCCCCAAGCTCCCCCCACCAATGTTCCTTTGTATCCTTGCCCCATTACTAGTGTCCTACTTCCCAATATAAATTTCTGAGGCTGAAAAAACCTAATTGAACCTTCAACTTTATGCACAAGGTGCTTCTCCCTGGTTTAATCAGCTCTTAGGTATAGAATAGAGAGGAAGACAGAGTGATATGGTCCTTTGCCAGAAACTGTGGATAGGGTACTTTAACTCTTTTTTTTTTTGAGATGGAGTCTTGCTCTGTCACTCAGGTTGGAGTGAGTGCCCTGGCGCCATCTCAGCTCACTGCAATATCTCTGCCTCCCGGCTTCAAGTGATTCTCCTGCCTCAGCCTCCTGAGTAACTGGGACTATAGGCACCTGCCACCACGTCTGGCTAATTTTTGTTATTTTTAGTACAGATAGGGTTTCACCATATTGACTAGGCTAGTTTCAAATTCCTGACCTTGTGATCTGCACCTTGGCCTCCCAAAGTGGTGGGATTACAGATGTGAGCCATCATACCTGGCAAGTAGTTTAATTCTAAAGAGGCTACAGATAAGCAGGGCATCCTGGCGAGTCCTAATGAGTATCTGCTGTGAGAGTGAAGGCGAAAGAACAAACAAGCACCTGGCCTGCCCTCCAGATGCTTATAATTCACTCATACGCAATTGACTATAGTACCAGACAGACAAACATAAAAAGGAGTCCCAAGATGGGAGAGATTAATTTTTTTAATTTTCTGTAATTGCAGAAATCTCTCTGCATAAGGAGACATTTGAATAACTACTTATAGAAGAAAATAGTGGTAGAGATGAATATAAGGTGTATTCCACAAAGGCTAAAGAAATGGAACTAAGTTACAAACGTCCAAACTGGGAGATCGACCTTAAGAGAAAAGCAAAAAATAGAATCTGGAGCAATTACAA
Source organism: Ateles fusciceps (assembly GCA_036589455.1). Classification (NCBI taxonomy): domain Eukaryota; kingdom Metazoa; phylum Chordata; class Mammalia; order Primates; family Atelidae; genus Ateles; species Ateles fusciceps. The sequence goes on from JAZHEH010001361.1 coordinate 3,128,980, forward strand.
ATTGCATTAGGGGAAGAATAGTAAGAGAGAAAATTGGAAAGAAACCTAGGAGCAGCTCAAGAGGGCCTTGAATACTGGAATAAGAAGTATTTACTTCATTTTATAGTAATTGGATGCCATTAAACATTTTCTAGAAAATTATTCCAGCGGCAGCCATCATGGTGGACCAGTACAATGACAAATTCTAGGAGAGAAAATTCTCACCATGTTATCAGAGAGCGTTAATAAAAGGAGTTGTGATTGTGGGAGGGCAGGTATTGATGCTGGGAATGTGCACAAATAAAAGAGCCAGGGAAGCCACTGTGTGGGTGCAGAAGGCAGAAGTGGCCCTTTTCATTCAATGGTTTTGAGTTTTGTTGAAAGCAAAAGGGAGGGTGAGACCTTCACTGGGGCTAAGGAATGTAGGAAAAGGATGAAGTTTGGGGGGAAAAGGTTATGAGATTACGAGTTGGGGTTACATGGTATCAGATAAAATAAATTTCTGAAAGATCTAGGACAGCACCCAGAGAAGGGAGATTCTATGAGATCCAGAAAACATTGTAGAGTAGAGGAGACTTTAGCATATTTGAAAGCTATGGGAAGGGACCCTATAATTCTTTCTTGGTATATTGTGAGGATTGAATAAGATGATGCTTAGGGAAAAGTGCTTAGCACAGTGTCTAGAATATTCTAAGTGCTCACTGTTAGCTGCAGCCAATATTGTTACTTTAAACACAGGTTCTGTTTCAGTTTATGTTACTAATTCATAGATGTGGGTGGTGGGGGAGACCTCTTAGCTATACCAAACCATTTAAATAAATGGACTCTCTGCTGTGCTACAGTATCCACTTAGAAGAGAACAGCAGTCACAGAAGTGACATTGCCTGAGAACTAGTGCTATTCTACTTCTGGTTTTCCTGAGATTGAAGGCAAATTAATTTCCTTACCCTGATGTGGGAAGAGAATAAGAATAGAATCTTGCCTATCACAGTATAAGATTTAAATGAAATCCTATAAATAGCTTTTTGTTAACAGTATGGTCTTCTAAATATTTGCTCCCAATTTTAACACATTATTGAACACCAATGAATATCGAATATCCCATCGATAATCACCATGACATAATCAATTAAAAAGTTACATTTGATTTATGCATGAAAAATCAAGCTTAAATGTCATTAAAGGATTATTATACAATCTAACTCAGAAATGAATCTGTTATTAGGTCAGAAATACCTAACAAGCTATTGGAGCTCTCTTGGTCCAGGTAGCTATTTAATCAAATTAATAAGAATCAGGCAGTTCAGTTTGTGTCAACAGAAGGACATTGTTCCCGTTACCCACTTATTAATTCATAAGAGGTTAATAAATAACTTACTTTGAATAAAATAAGTCACTGCAGATGAAAACTGTGTCCGTGCACATATAAAAGTTAATAGGTGTGTAAAGACACATGAAAACTGCCTGGTGTGAAGGTTACTGGGTCTCCTCAAACCCTAGATTCTTGCACCCGTGTGCATACTGGAGCCTGATTGGCCCAATCCCAGTTAAAACTAATTTTCTTTAGGTGACATTCCATCTCTTGTGCCAACTGAAAGTCTTAGCTCCTCCAGAAGAGCAAAAAAAAAAAAAAAAAATCGACCAAATATAAACTTGACCTCATTTCACACCTACACGCACCATTCTGATTGTTTTACTAGACTCCTCAGCAAGCACATTTGGTTTTGTTTACTGCAGTTATAAACCTGAAACTGCATTCCATGTGGCCTATATTATCAGGTCCCTAAATCTAGAAAGAAAATGTGGAAAAGTTCAATATCATAATGATTCTATTATAAAGACATAAACATCATAAACATTTTTGCTGTTGGTCATGTATTTAGTAATGGCTGCTAATCTTAAACTTTCACATCTCCTGGTCCACTTTATTTTGCCTTAGCTCATAAAGAATAATAACAAAAGAAACAAAAAGGCAAATGATCTGAGAATTACAATTCTATAAATAAATATGATTTGGGCAATCAGGTGTTAGTGTATATGCCAGCAAGTTTATTTTAATACACAGCTAGAAATACTCAGGCTTCCAATCTCAAGTCACTTCTGTAAACAGTATCTGCTCTTACGGGAGAAGCTATGTGCCCTCCTGAACACCTGGATAAGAACATGTTCACTTTCATGTGTGCTCTGAGCTGCCTTTCCTCCAAAGAAAAATAGAAACTAGTTTGCAGCACCACACGGGGCTCCAGCGTATTATATGAGCTGATCACTGGTTTCCTTTGATATCTTATCTATTCCATTAACTCAATAAAATAGAAGGCAAAACTAGGGACAAACTGTAGGAGGGCTCCCCTTAGAAAACACATGGAAGACCTTTAAGCTGGGGTTTTAGCTTATCTAATAAAAGCCAGTTAAATGGAAGCTAATACTTCATTTTCCACCCCCTTTATTAAAGCTCATAAGTACTGCAACTCAGGAGAAAATAAAATAAATATATGGAGGAGTACAGGTAGAGGCAATAAAGGGCATGGCTTATCTATTTTCTCAAGATTTAGGAAGCACTTGAAGGGAAAACTCACAGACAAGCATTTTAAAAATCCGTAACAAAGGCTCCTGCTTCTTAGCAAATACAGTAGTCCTTTCTGGCTGCAGTAATCCTGCTGGATTTTTTAGTAGAATATAAACAGCTTAACCTAGGCATAATCAGGTAGGATGCCACTTACCACTCTCTCCATATTATACTTTTGTATAAATTTAGTAATTCAAAGAAAAAAAAAGATTGATGAACCCACTCCTCTGCTCCTCCACCACCCAAAGAAAAACAATACTGGAACTCAAACTCTAACAACCAAACTAAAGGAAAGTGTTCCACCTAGAGACTGTTTTCATGAGTCAAAGTGAATGAGAGCTCATCTAGGAAATGAATATTATTTTAGCCTATCCTTGCAAGTTTGTACTAAAAAATAAAGCAAAAGGTATTGCCCCTGGTGTAATTAACAATGTTAATCTTCTTTTTCCTCTCTGTGGTGATAAAGCAGTCATTTTTATATTTAATTAATGCAGAGGATCATTTTGGAAACTGGCTAATGAGCCTCTGATCACATTACCATGAAAATGTGCATTAACATTGCAACTGAGGAGGCTGTTTCATGTGTAGCAAATCCACTTTGTAATTAGCCCACTGTGAAATGAATCACGTCAGGGGGGAAATCTGAGGAAGCCAGTAGTCAGTGGGCACTTGGCTACTGCTGTGCCATGGGCCACTGGCACCCCAAGCATGATCTTTCATCAGCAGTCTTGTCTAAAAACAAATGTAGTACTGTGTCATCTTTGGGACAAACTGGAAGAAGGGAGAAATAAACTTTATTTTGCTAGATAAGAAATTTGAACTTGAGCATACACTCCCAGGGGAACCTGCCCCAATAAAATGATAAGTTAAGAAAATTCTGTTAAAACTATGAAGGCTCAGGATCTAGTTTTTCTTATTTTCATTCTGAAAAGCCCTCAGATACACATAAAAGAGACATCTAAATTTATACCTTTCTTCCTAGGTCACCTACAGTTATTGTAATAAGCTCTCAAAATTAATTTCTTGTGCTAAACAAACAAAAAACATTATAAAAAGTATCTAAGAACAAGTGGTAAGAAAATTTCTTTATCTCCTTTTTCAGCCAGGACATAGCATATATTTTTATTTCTCATGCAACACAAAGTTATTAGGTCTCCTTAAACCAAAGCACAAATTCTCAATTCATCCAATAATTTCCTCTGGCTAACAAGATTTGGCAGGAAACTTCTCCTGTCTATTGAAAATAACTGAGATCATACAACTATTAAACCCCAATATTTATGCAGACAATGATACAATCAATTTTCAAAAGTCAACAGTATTCCAAAATGAAAGAGGTACTCAAAATATTACAGACACGAATCTCAGTGCTACTCCTGTTATGTGACTGACATCTTGGCAGTAGCTACACAAAATGTTAAAAAGAATCCCACAGGAAGTCATCTGAAGGGGGAGTGGCAAGAAAGCTGAAAACTGCCACCCAAAACCAAAATAAAAAGCCCCAAACCAGCAAGTCTGCCCTCAATTCTGAAATGCACTGTAAGAAAAAATAAAGCTAGCCAGAATTCATTTACCGTCTTTCAGACAAACACAAAGCCTGGCTCTTAGTTGCTGGTATCAGACCCTGCACTCACCTGGGAAACTTCATACAGCAGTTTGTAGTGTTCCTCTCTTTTCTGAAAAGTGCACAAATTGCAGCCCATTCTAAGAAGCAGAGAGAGAGAGCAAATCTTCTAATTTCCACAGAACTGAAAGGCAAGTGAACTGAAAGGGAATCACCCTCCAGACTTGACTACTGTTTTTCATCAGTCACTTCAGTCCAAAAACACAGACAAACCGCTGTTAGCTGGAAGCATAAGCCAGAGTGGTGTGTAGCAGCATGCTCTTCTTCGCTTTCCCTAAGTATCTTGCACTCACGGATACACACACAGAGTTTCCAGTCAGTTCATGGCAACACTCCCCCTTCTCTGCATCAGTGCACATGACTACACAGATTCCAGCTCATGAATATTAATAGTGTCTCATTGATTATTTATGACCGAACATGTTAGCAGGGAGGGGGTGTCATAGCTGCTGCTGATGACAGATGAATATTCACTAATTAAGAAGCAAATGTAGTGTGGTTAAACAAAATTCACTTGTGTCAATACCATCTCTGTTTATTAAGGGTAGAGGGGTTGCACATAGGGCATTAAAAAAAAACATACACTTAATTTCTCCATTGATATAAGCTTTTAATATGGGAGTAAAAAATTCAGAAGCAGAAATATACTTAGTTTACATCTCCATGCTCTGCAACAACAAGAAGAAATATTTTTAGCATTATTAAACCTAAGGGAAAATGAGCAGGGACAATTATTTAGGTTTATAAAATAAACAGAGAAGCAAAGGAAAATATGGGGGTGATATAGAAAAGGAAGAGAAGGCAGGAGCATCATTCAGTTTTAATTCTGATACCACAAAAATAACTGAATAGTTCATATGTAAAGACCGTTACTTACTAAGGAGGCAATAAGGGATATTATCTGAATTCTAAAGAACATTTAGCAAGTATTAGCAGATGATACATGTACAGATAATTAATATTTTAATTAGATAACCAGGGCCCATCTATTGACTATATATTTGTAGCACATAATGCATGTAGAGCTATATTCACAAAGTAGACCAATACAACTCCCTTTCTAAGAAAAATTTCATATGCCTATAGAATTTATGCTAATTTTATTAAAGTCATATATAATGTTTTAGAAAGCTGATACTGGCAATATTTAAACTTGAATATAATGCACAGTGACTCCATGTATAATTCTATATTTAGAGTTCATAATGATCAAAGGTGAACAGAGACTTAAAAACTAATCTTAGATGTTTAGATAACAGAAGTAATGCATTTAATTTCACCCTTTTGCAAATATATGTGTTGTATTGCAAGCTGGCAGTTTTTTTCTCTTAAAGATATACTACAAACAGCTAAAGCAAATAATAAAAGAAAATTCCTTTTTTTCCCACACTGACTTATCCACAACCTCTGCTAATTAAGAAGTATGTCCTTGTTCCAGCACATCTTTAAACTGGACAGGATAGCAGGTGGGTTCCAAAGCAAAAATAATTACTTGGAAACTGATGACTTTGGTTAGGAATTACACTGGATCTTGAGATTTTTAATTGCTCATCACTGACGTATAGCTACTTTTTGGGGTCCAGTTTCCTAAAAGTGCTTTGTCAAATGTTTAGAATCGATAACAGGAAATGATTCTAATGAGCACTAATTGTTAACAAATTGGCTTTGCAACTAGCAACACCTCAACACCAGCAAGTAGCAAGGAGATGAATAATCATCTGCTGCTTATCAGTTGTTTCCCATGGGATGTAATAATCCGATTATCTGGGCCTAATTTCACCTAACAGCTTGGATGAAAGCCAAGCTGAGAGACCTACATGAAAGTGGCATCATAATTGGGAACAGTGTGTGTGAAAAAAGTTCACCAGGACTTCCTGCAAATTAGAAACCACTTGTAGGAGATATTAATTTTAGAACTTGATTCCTTTATGGAAAGAATGTTTTCAAAAAGGTATTTGAAGTGGCCTTTATAAAAATTAATGGTGGGCCAGGCATGGTGGCTCACGCCTGTAATCTCAGTACTTTGGGACGCTGAGACGGGTGGATCACAAGATCAGGAGCTCGAGACCAGCCTAGCCAATATGGTGAAAACCCGTCTCTACTAAAAAATACAAAAACTAGCTGGGTGCGGTGGTGCGTGCCTGTATTCCCAGCTACTCAGGAGGCTGAGGCTGGAGAATTGCTCGAAACCGGGAGGCAGAGGTTGCAGTGAGCCGAGATTGTACCACTGCACTCCAGCCTGGGCGACAGAGCGAGGCTCCATCTCCAAAAAACCAAAACCAAAACCCAAACAAAACAAAACAAAACAACCCAAAACAAAATTAATGGTAGCCACAAACATAAGCAATCTCCTTCTCCTCAGGTGCAGCTGTAAAATATAAATGTCTGACACTTTCAAAAGTTTTAATTTCTCTAAGCCTCTATATCACTTCCCATGAAGTGTTCTCATGCTAGAGTTCACATCTTCAAAGCAAACATTGACTATTTCTTTGAAGGATTCTACATTGCTGAGTTGTGAAAGAATTATTGATTCTCAGATGTTCATACTCTATATTTTTTAAAAAGTCAGATCAAGGAGTTAGAGTGCAGTAAGGCAAGGATGGCTTACCCATCTATCAATGAAAATGTCTGCTTTCTCCACTGATAAAACTCTTGTGTGTGATAGGTTTTGAAAGCTAAGTAGGAAACTTAATTATCAAAGCTGTTTCTTATTGGAACTTTCTTCTCTTTAAATGCAGTTTGGATTTAAAGAACAATTAAAAGATCATAGCTTTAAAAATATTTTCTTGGCCAGGCATGGTGGCTCACATCTGTAATCTCAGCACTTTGGGAGGTTGAGGCGAGTGGATCACAAGGTCAGAAGTTCGAGACCAGCCTGCCCAACATGGTCTAACCCCATCTCTACTAAAAATACAAAATCTAGCCACGTGTGCTGGTAGGTGCCTTTAATCCCAACTACTCGAGAGCCTGAGGCAGGAGAATGCTTAAAACTCAAAGATGGAAGTTGCAGTGAACCAAGATCGCATCACTGCATTCTAGCCTGGGCAAAAGAGCAAAACTCCATCTCGATTAAAAAAAAAAAAAATCTTACTTATCAAAAGTAAAGAATCAATGGTCTAGGGAAGTAAGCAATTTCAAAGAGAAGCTCATCCTTCAGCAGTTCCTCCTTGCTGTTTCCTTTATTCATTCCTAGTCCCTCTATTGTGTGTGTAACTTAGGAAGCAAGAGCAGCTTTTCTAATCATGTATCAAATGTTGCCCTTGGCCCATTTACCCTGGAGAGATTCCACCTTCTCTTACTAATGAACTCATCCCATAGAACTGAAGAGTGACTTGGGAAAGGGAGGTAAATAATTCCAGAGTTCTATAAATTTCATTAGAATATGAGAGTTGTTTTCCAATAACTAAGTGGCTAAATCTTGCATTGGAGCATAAAGTTTGAAGTAGACACGGACGAAACCATTTATTTGAACACTGCCCTGAAAATGCAAATAGAGCAGATATTATCTGTCTTGGGCAATAATAATATGGGATTAAAAAAAATAGGCAATGAAGGACTATCTTTCTAAGTATCCTTAGAAAATAAATTCATCAAAATGTAAAAACATATGTCATATGTGTATTTCAAGATATAGTTACTTATTTTAAATGCCTTTAACTTGTGTGAGTTTACTGCACACAAATGCATTGGCAATCAAAATAGGACACATTTGTCAAGATCCAGACTGATGTGTAAGAGGCTAAATTGGCAAGTGAAAGGAAGGAATCCAACATTTTTCTTGCTTTTTCTGTATAAACTGTATTACTGAGTAGCTAAGAGTAGATGAGAGGGAGTTTCTCTTCATAGAATTATTCTGGATAATAGCGGAAGAATAATTGACAGACTGTCATGCAGCAGCCCTTCATTCATTCATGGATCTAAGTACTGTGAATGAATGGCGTCTAGCATAACACATTCACACACACACATGACAAGTGTACATTATGTGCCGCCTGAGAGAGGAAACTCACACGGCCCTTAAATTAGCCTTTATAAATGTGAGCAAATGTCAGAGAATGCACAGGACAGAGGAGCAGAGTAAGCTACACCATGGGGATGCAATCGGCTAAATTCAGACTGTGAGCAACACTACATAGACAGGTACATATTCCAGTTTCAGAGAGATAAAGAGAAAGGGAGGGGAAAAGGTGAAGAGGAAGTCTATAGATTTCAAGAGACTTCAATAACAATAAAAAGTCAGTACTCTAAATTTTTACCTATACACGTCATTTGGTTGATAAAATTCTAAATAAAAGTAAGAAAATGATTACCAAAAAAGTCAGGATGGTGGTTACTCTTTAGGAAGGGACACCAGAAAGTTTCAGCATTGCCAACAAAGTTCTAACTCCTGATTGGGTCAGTCATTTTCCTAGGTGGTCACATTAGGATTCATTAAACTGACATTTGTTATTGGTGTTTTCTGTATTTTTGCTATATTTAACAGTAAAACTTTTAAAAGACTAATTTACAAAACAGGCTGTGCCTATATCTCATCCCTGGCGGCCAGTGTAGTACATAATTGTGCCCCTTACCAACAGAGGAATAGAAAACGTAAATGGGACTATTCTGAATCACCAATCCCATTGAGCCTGTGACAGCTGTCATAAATTTCAGACGATGGTGTACTATTGCCTTTTGCAATGACTCCAGTGTTCTTTTCCTCTGCCAGTGTGGAAGTTCCGTACGTAACTCTGCTTGATTACCCTCTCTTTATCCTTGCCACTGTCACGTGCAGACCTTCCAACTCTGCCCGCCACCTATTTTGACATGTGGCTTAAAAATTTCTAGTCCCAATCCTGCATTCGCTTCAGGAGATACTTACGTGCTTTTGAATATTAGTGGACACATAGCTGCCTAACATTTTCTACAGTTAAATACTTTATATATAGTCATAAAGGCAAAGAACCTGAGGCCCAGAGAGACAGCGACTTGTGGAAGGTCAACCTGAGTAAAGAAATCTGAACTCAGTTTTCCAGTGACAAATTCTGTGGTGGAATTCAATGTCTAATATCCTAAGCCGCTCTCTTACAGAGGAAGCTAGAGCTACAGCAACATGTCTTTACTCGATGATTGAGGAAATGGAGGATAGCACTTGAAAGTGCTGAAATTAAAGAAAACAAAAGAAAATAAATTTTCAAAGACAGATGTAGCTTAAAATAAGGGAAGTGGCTTGTGATTAAAAATGTAAACTTTACGTGCTAAAATGTTAAAATTTTTTGAATGTCACAGCTCAATAACTTTAATCAGCTAATGTCCCACAATAATCAGTAATTAGGAGCTGTACCTGAACGCACACTAGAATGACCAACTTATCCTCATGTGCCTGGGACTTTGTTGGGTTTGGCACTGAAAGTTTTAAATCCTGAAATTCCTTAGTTCTGCACAAACTGGTCATTTGAATGCATGATTCTTTTTTTCAGGCTCCAGTAAAGCTGAACTGCTGTATACACGTGTACATCTCCCTACCTGTGCTCCAGATGTTACCTCATTCTGGTTATTCTTTGGAAACCCCACAAATTAAACTATCCACATCATTGTCCAGTTTAAAGGCTCCTTCTTCTTGGTCTCATCAACTATAACTTCTTCAAATTCTGAATTCTCTGTGCATTTTATCCCTACCTACTTGAAGACACAAATTACTTTTCCTTCACATCATTTTTAGATGCATGCTTTACCTCTCTTATTGGACTATAAGACATGTAAGAGCAACATTAACATATAATTGATCTTTGAGCCCCCGAAGCTCCTAGCATTGTACCTTTCACATTCTGTACCTTCCATAAACATATGTTGAATAAGTGAGTATAATTGGGAGATGACAGCATACCTGAGTTGTGCAACGTGACATAAATTTATGTTTGTAACACACATTAGCAATGACTAATTGCTATATGACATTTTCCCCATAGGACTGCTGCAAGAGTATTAAAGAATATTCTTAATATCCAAGAATATTAAGTTAAAAGACTGAAAGGCCATGAGCATAAACCATTTTAATTTGATTCAATTCCATAAACATAAATTTGAAAGTTTATGAAAGAGAAACATCTGTGACAGGTATATAAATGAATACTGTATGACTCAAATGTGCTTTGTCCGTTGTGTTGCACAGAAATACTCATTGTGTAAACGTGATGTGCACGCACACACACACACACCTATTTCTTTTCTATGTAAAGAATGTAATACATTCAGAGTACTAATTCTGATGTTCTATTTATTTCTTTTAATGCACAATGTGTAAATAAGGCAGACATAAGTGTACCAGAAACCAATAATGGCATCTGAAGCAAGACTTCATGCAATCATTAAACAGGGGGGTCCAGTGACATTTCTGTGAGGCCTACTCCCACTACTAAACAAGCCCAGTATAAAGTTGGCTTTCTTGCTTTGATCACACAGAGACTAAGCCACCATGTTTGGATAATGTCACACTGTTCAGCAACATCACAGTTAGTATGTAGGGTTTCCACTGATTGCTACTATCACTATTTTTAGTTCTGCAAAAGTGGTCTAGCAAAGCTCAGTACATACTTTCATTCAACCAGTATTTATTGAAGTATTTTTTTTTATTTCCCCCAGCTATGTTTTTCTTTTCTTTCTTTTTTTTTTAAAGAGAAAAAGAGAAGGAAGAAAAAAAGAATGAAATAAAGAGAAAAAGAAGAAGAAAAAAAAAAAAGGGAGAACGGGAATCTTGCTCTATTGCCCAGGCTAGAATGCAGTCTACAAATGGATATTAAAGGCTTTTTTTATACTAATAATTGTGTTATACAATGGAGACAGGAAGGAATAAGGGAGGAAAATAACAAACAAACAGCCAACCAATATTTCATTTAAACTTATGAAATGCTATGCAATTGCTAGGGAGTGATTTACTCCCAACCATGTGGTCACTTTTAGAATAAATGTGATGTGTTACTGAAAAAAAATGTATATTTTGTGGATTTGGAGTAGAGAGTTCTGTAAATGTTTATTAAGTTTACTTGTTTGAGGTTTAAGTTCAAGTCCCGGGTATCCTTCTTAACCTTCTGTCTCATTAATTTGTCCAATATTGACAATGTAATGTTAAAGTCTCCCACTATTATTGTGTGGGAGTCCAAGTCTCTTTGTAAGTCACCAAGAAGTTGCCCTGTGTATCTGGGTGCTCCTATATTGGGTGCGCATAGACTTAGGGTCGTTAGCTCTTCCCGTTACATTGATCCCTCTACCGTTATACAATGTCCTTCTTATCTCTTTCGGTTTCTATTACTTTAAAGTCTATTTTATCAGAGAAGAGAATTGCAACTATTGCTTTTTTTTTTTTTGCTCTCCATTTGGTTGGCAAATCTTCCTCCATCACTTTGTTTTGAGTCTCTGTATATCCTTGCATGTAAGATGGATCTGGATGCAGCTTACTGATGGGTCCTTTGAAGTGGCTGATACTGGTTGTTCCCCCTCTATACATAGTGCCTCCTTCAGAAGCTCTTGTAAAGCAGGCCTGGTAGTAATGAAATCTCTGAGTACTTGCTTGTTTGCAAAAAATTTTATTTTTCCTTCACTTAGGAAACTTAGTTTGGCTGGATATGAAATTCTGGGTTGAAAAGTTCTTTTCTTTAAGGATGTTGAATATTGGCCCCCCACTCTCTTCTGGCTTGTAGGGTTTCTGCTGAGAGATCAGCTGTGAGTCTGATAGGCTTCCCCTTGTGGGTAACCTGACCTCTCTCTCTGGCCGCCCGTAGTATTTTCTCCTTTGTTTCAACCCTGATGAATCTAATGATTATGTGCCTTGGGGTTGCTCTTTTTGAGGAATATCTTTGTGGTGTTCTCTTGTATTTCCTGGACTTGAATATTAGTCTGCCTTGCTAGGTTAGGAAAGTTTTCCTGGATAATATCCTGAAAAATATTTTCCAGCTTGGATTCATTCTCTTCGTCACATTCAGGTACACCTATCAAACGTATATTAGGTCTTTTCACATAGTCCCATATTTCTTGGAGACTTTGCTCATTCCTTTTTACCCTTTTTTCTCTAATCTTGTCTTCTCGTTTTATTTCGTTAAGTTGGTCTTCGACCTCTGAAATCCTTTCTTCTGCTTGATCAATTCGACTGTTAAAACTTGTGCATACTTCTGCGAAGTTCTCGTATTGTGTTTTTCAGCTCCATTAATTCACTTATATTCCTCTTTAAATTGTCCGTTCTCATGAACATTTCATGAAACCTTTTTCAAGGTTCTTAGTTTCCTTGCATTGGGCTAGAACATGTTCTTTTAGCTCACAGAAGTTTCTCATTATCCACCTTCTGAAGCCTGATTCTGTTGATTCCTCACATTCATTTTCTATCAGGCCTTGTTCAATTGGTGATGAGGCACTGCAATCCTCTGTAGGAGGAGAGGCATTCTAATTTCGGGTGTTTTCAGCCTTTTTGCGCTGGTTTCTTCCCATCTTTGTGGATTTATCCACCTGTCGTCTGTGTAATTGCTGACTTTCAGATTAGGTCTCTGAGTGGACGTCCAGCTTGTTGGTTATAAAGTTTTTTTCTATTTCTTAATTTTCCTTCGGCGGATGCCCCTCCCCCACAGAGCTGGACCTTCCCGGGTTCAGCTGTACTTGCTGTGAAACTCTCAATCCTCAGCAGTTCCAACTGCTTTTTGTTGTTGTTGTTGTTGTTGGGGGGGGGACCAGCTTTCCCTGCGCCGACCCACTACGCCGGTTGAAACAGTGGCGTTAAGATTCGTGGCGCTTTTCTGCCCGGGAATCTCCCCGGTCTGGTTCCCCACTTCAGTCCGCTTTTTAATCAGCTTAATGGGAGACTCTGCTTTCCCGGAGCTCCAACGCCAACCAAAAGGGCACTCAGTCCCGTATACTCCGGACTGAGAACCGCCGCGTCGGGGCGCCTGCAAAATGGCCGCGCCCTCCAAAAGGGTCGCGCTGGCAACCCGTGGGGCTCCTCCGCCAAGAATCTCTTGGTCCGTAGGCTATGAAAATTTGTCTGAAAATGTGGCGTCCACTCACTCTCTGCGCTTTCAGTGGGAGCTACAATCCTGAGCTGCTGCTAATCGGCCATCTTGGATCTCTCCGTATTTATTGAAGTATTATGAGTACAGCCTAGTGATAATACCCAGACATTTTAAAAAACAAGAGCTAACACTTATTTATTACATTTTGTATGCCATTGTTCCAGCACTATATGGTATTAATTTTATTTAATCCCCACATTAACATTCTGAGGTGTGCACTATTAATATCTGCTCTTCACATGGGCAGTAAATAGGTCACATGAGTAGTAAATGAGGGAACCAGGATTCAAACCCCAACAATCTGCATCTAATACTTAACCAGAACTTTCCATTGCCTGTCACTCAGAGACAGCCATCATTACAACAAATCCCTAGAGGGCCAGAAGAAGGAATTCTGCTGATGCTCATAGAGCGCTGAGATGTAAGGATTCCCCCTGAGGACCAGAATCATAGCCCAAAATTAACTTCCAGGTTCCATGTCGTGTCCTCAAGCCTGGTTGCATAAAATAGACTGATTAAAACCTAAGCAATTTTATAACCTTATTCCACTCCAGTGGTGATGGGGTACTGCTACATTGAATATGTACTGATAACTGTAGAGTATTTTTCCTTCTTGGTGTTTAATATGGTAGGGAATATATGGGTTGCTATTAGGGCAGTCATTTTATGTCTCTGTTTTAAGAAATAATCAACAGCGACTTAATAAAGGTAAATTTGGAGGTTTAAGAAAAGTGAAGGTAAAGATTTACTGATGACTCTCAAATATAAATCTCCAGACTTAATTTCCCTCATAATTTCAGGCCCATCAACTCATGGACTACTGATATTTCCATTGGGATTGATATTTCCATTTAATATTCAAAGCATATTAAATTCTCCTTACCAAAACTTAACTCATGGTTCTCTTCCCCCATAACTGCTGCTCTACATGTTCTCCACATCACAGAATGGCCTGACTATTCCCAGGTGCTCAAGTTTGAGGTCTGAGCATTTGCCTTTGCTCTTCCCCCTCCCTACACCTAGTGACAAGGCCTTGCCAATCTGAACTGCTCAGTCTTTCCTTCCTTCCTTTCATCCTCTCCTATGCAACATTCCTAGGTTCAGGATATCATCTTCTCTCAGTCAGGTCCTGCATTCGCTTATGAGCATTTGGTGTGAGGAGCGAGTTGTTGATTTCTTGCTCTTCTCTGCTACAGACACACATTTATAAGCCCATCTTGCCCCTGCTTCCCTGGTCACAGCCCCTGTCACTCTTTCTCACTCCTGCTATCATACACACACACATATACACATGCACACACACGTGCATGTACACAAAGAGAACACAAAACAAAAATTTCTCCTTCAAGAGCAAAGGTTACAACTCTGCTAACATGACTCTGTCTTTCTGGTATATTTCTATCTTTTTTTGAGAGTGAGGACAATTCTGTCTGGTACTATGTGTTCATTCCTCTCTTATCCTTGGATTCTGCTCATCTGTTCAGTTATTATAATGGTAGTCAAGATATATAAAGGTCCCAGATCTCATTAAGAAAACTTCATTGTGAGAATAAGTAAGTCAACAAGCACAACGAGTATATAAAATATCCAGACAGTAATAGGGTCCATACAGGGAATTAACACAGGGTGGTTTAATAGGGAGTAACTAGATAATCTTTCTTAAATATTCTAGAGCCTAGAATTTGCTTTCCTGACTGCTTTATTCCCTGACTGCTTATATGCATGCATATATATATATATATATATATATAAAACCAAGTACATATAAATCAAAAAAAGTAAGGCAGGTAAGGGGACAGAAAGTAAAGAGATGAGATTTTGTCATGATGGTGGTGGTGGTGGTGGTTGTTTGAGACAGAGTCTCGCTCTGTTGCCCAGGCTGGAGTGCAGTGGTGCGATCTTGGCTCACTGCAACCTTCGCCTTCCAGGTCCAAGTGATTCTCCTGCCTCAGCCTCCCGAGTAGCTGGGATTACAGGTGCCTGCCATCACTCCCAGCTAATTTTTGTATTTTTAGTAGAGATGGGGTTGCACCATGTTGACTGGGTGTGTCTCAAACTCTTGACCTCAGGTGATCCGCCCACTGGCCTTCCAAAGTGCTGGGATTACAGGTGTGAGCCACCATGCACAGTAAGATGTAAAATGAGCTATTTTAATAAGGTGGTCAGGACCTGAAGTTTTTTCTACCTCCAGGGTCCTAGAAAATCCCTTATCTGTTGTGGTTCTTGCATCTTCAGACCTACCTCATTGTATTACCACTTTTTTCCATCATAAAACTGGCCCTCATATGGTGGTCTAAAATATTAGCACTGAAAAATTGACATGCTAATATGCATTAATTTCTGTGAAACTGATAATACAAAATGTTCAATTGCATACAAATTCTGGCCCGGGACACCAGTATTATCAGAATGAGCATGTATTCAGATGCTTTTTAGACTTTGATGTCATCTAGAAATACGTTTGAACCTCATTCTAAAAAAGTTGTTGTATGGACTTGAACAAGTTATACATTGAGTCATGCTGAAATGCCTCAGTTCCCTCACTGTGAAATAGGGGTATTCATAGTACCTACCACAAAGGGGTTTTATGAACATGAACTTTACCCACTGCCTTCACCACGTACGTGTTCAATAAATACTAGCTAACATGTTATAGTTTGTAATATAACCTTGTTTAAGTATCTAAATTCTAGTATTGTGAAGGGATTCCAAAAAGCAGGCAGCCATATTATTCCTTTGTCTAGGTTTTGGCAGTGTCTAGATGGTTACTTTGAAGCATTAATTCTTCTCCAGGAGCAGTTGAATTCCTTTAAGATAAAAATGGTTGGTGTCATAGTAACTGGCAGCCAGGGAGGACAGAAAACAGATACATGGTTATGGGAGGTGGAAACGGAGTCACAACATGGACCATCCAAGTTCTATAAATGTTTGCTGAGAACTTCCTATTCACCATACCTTGTGCTGGCTTCTAGATCCATGGCACTTAACTATAGGTGTGTGTAGGAATCAGCTGGGAAGCTTTTTCAAGTTGCAAGTGCACAAGCTCGATTCCCAGGGCTTCTGAGTTATTCACAGCAAATCTGAGGTGGGGCCTGGGAATATGCATTTTTACACACCCCACAGAAAACTCATTTGTGTGCATCCATTTCTCTTTCCTAAGTCTACATGCAAGGTGTTAAAGTAGACAATTTCCTGAATGCCTCACATCATTATAATTTCTGATATGGTTACTTTCATGATCATGGAGATTATTGGATCTGTTACTAATTAGAAAAGGATCTTTAGCTCTGTATGATCATACCATACATATACTTAGTCTGATCATATAAAGCTGTACTCATGTTGGATTTGTTCTCCTTTTGTTCTAAACAAATATTGCATATGTGTATGGTTAAACACATGATCTGCTGAAAATGTGGATCGTGTATAGAGGAACTTAGCAATTTTTATACTGACATTACTGAATATTCATTCAATTATGCCAGACAATGTTGCTATACGTCTTTACACAAAATTGGTCTTTAGAAGCTATCATGACCTGTTACTCTGACTAGGGTAACAGAGGTGAAACTCCAACTCTCCTAAA
Organism: Ateles fusciceps; assembly: GCA_036589455.1. NCBI lineage: Eukaryota > Metazoa > Chordata > Mammalia > Primates > Atelidae > Ateles > Ateles fusciceps. The sequence goes on from JAZHEH010001361.1 coordinate 3,145,767, forward strand.
ACATTAACATAACATTTATGAAACAGCTATTTTATCTAAAGTGTTTTCCATCTCACAAAAATTATATGAGATATGTGTGGTAATTTTCACATTTAAAAACTCTGGCTCAAAATATCATGCAATTTGGTCAAAGTCACACAGTTAACTGAAAAAAGAAGCTGGAATTTAAATCCAAATAGGTTTGATTCTAAGTCCTGCCTTCTTCAATAAGATATACTACCTCCCATGAGGACCCACTTCATGTAGCATAGTGTCTTCGGTCCTGCGTGCCATGAATGAAGGGTCTGCAGTAGAGGTGGCCTTGAATCAGTCAATGTCTCCTTGTGCAGTTTACCAGACATGTCTTACCTATGGGATGTCAAGGTGACTAAATGCTTACTAGACCTGTGGGACAGGCTGGGATTTAGCTTCTAGGATCAGCTATGGGTTGGTCATGAAGACCCCCCGCCCATCCACTGGTGGGACAGTGATTGGCCCAGCTGTTGGTGACAGGCAAAGAGAATTAAATGCTCTTCAGTGGGTAATGGATCTTTCTTGGATATGTCTGATCCTTTTCCACTAGATTTAATCATTAGATTTTGGGGTCCACCTCAGCTTAACTAAGAAGAAGGCTTATACGTATTTTAAAAACAAAAACAATTTTAAGAATTCTAACATGAAACTACAATTTCTTGCGCTCTGATACTTTATGCATTTTCATCTCAACTGCCTTAATTTCTTTATCAGCACGACTTTCTGCTTTTCATGAAACAGATTTCAACCGTAAGCAAACTAAGCTCTGGACAGGTTGAACTTGGTGTTTAGAGATACCGGAAATCAAAAGAGAAATCATATATTTTAGAAGAGAGGATGGATTTGTATTTTTGCCTGATAAGTTGTACATTATGGGAAATCATCTCATTAATACTGAGTCCACTATATTTTGATAAGCTTTAGTAGGTTAAAGAAGACCTATTAAAAATCTGCAATTGCTATTGACTGAATTAGATTAACTACGCAGTATTTGCTTAACTCCTGATGAAATGCTTTCTAGTTGTTTGCTTAAGTTGAATGAAAATGAATCCTCCGACTCAAGTGTGAATGTGGACATAATTTTTTTTCTGGCTTTATTTTACAATACGGGAGACAGTAGTCCTTAGACTTGGAGTCTTACTCTCATAGATGCTTGGAGAAAAACACAATAATGTTTAAAGACCTCTCCTTCATGCATTGGTGTGGAAATTCTGTACAGCAACACCATCTGACATATAACAGATAATTACTTGTAAGAAAAAAATGTCCAGTTGATCCTGGGCCATTGGATTGTCTCCTGGGCCAATATATTTGAATTTTCTCTGCTCCAGTGTGTAGGAAGGGCTGAGCTTTCCTCCTACTCCTTGGCTATACTTCCACCTTCCATACCAGATAATGTCCAGCTTCTAGGTTACCTTCTTACCAGCTTGTTTCCTCACTCATGTTAGAAAGTTAACTTTATTTTTAGGACTTTCATTTTTAATTTTGCTTGAATGTGTGTGTTTGTGTACCAATCTAATGTTTTAAGTTTTAAAAACACAGCAGTACAATCATTTGCACTGTCTTGTATAATTATTTAAAATTGATCCTTTTATTTTTCTCTTTAATCCATTAAAAAGCCTGTTGCTGAAAGTTTTTATTTTTCAGTCGTATGTTGTGAAATGTAGTTTTGATCCATGCCATCTTCCTAACTGTGGCAGAGTCTGTGTGATATATCAACTGACCTATTTCCTTTTCCATTCCCAGAAGACAATGTTTGCCAATGTCTTTGTATCTAAGTGGCGTGATATGACAGGCTGTGGTCAACCAGATATGGGCAAAAGTGCAAGAGCATCGTCAGGCCTGGCCTCTTAAACATGCTGCACTCAGTCTCTCTCTCCACTCTCCCCAGGCCTCTAAGCAAAAGTCACCAATGAAGTCACATAATGGAAATAGCCTAGATCCCTGACCCACTATCTGGGGTAAAGTCACTCAGAGGAGCTTCCTGACATGCATGTAACTCTTTACAAAGGAAATATTCACCTTTTCTTCATTACACTGTTAAGGATTTGAGGATTGTTTGTTGCCCCAGTATAGCTTAGCATGACTAAGACTCAAGGTAAATACTTCTGAGTTCATGTATTAAACAAAAATATTTAAATTATAGTTAGTATGAAAAAACTCAACCTACTGAACTAAGTAACAGGTCCTGATAGCTTCTAGAGACCAACTTTGTGTAAATATGTATAACAACATTGTCTAGCATGATTGAATGTTCAGTAATGTCAGTATAAAAATTATTAAGTTTCTCTATACACCATCTAAATTTTCATCAGATCATGTGTTTAACCACACACGTATGCAATATTTGTTTGGAACAAAGGGAGAACAAATCCAATATAAGGACAGCTTTATATAATCAGACTAATTATATACGTAGTGTGATTATATAGCGCTAAAGAGCCCTTGAAGCAAAGTCCCTGCTTACTTCAGAAATATTAACTCTTGGCCAGGTGCAGTGGCTCATGCCCATAATCCCAGCACTTTGGGAGGCCAAGGCAGGTGGATCACGAGGTCAGGAGATTAAGACCATCCTGGCCAACATTGTGAAACCCCTTCTCTACTAAAAATACCAAAAATAGCTGGGCGTGGTGGCGTGTGCCTGTAGTCCCAGCTACTTAGGAGGCTGAGGCAGGAGAATCATTTGAATCTGGGAGATGGAGGTTGCAGTGAGCTGAGATCATGCCACTGCACTCCGACCTGGGCGACAAAGTGAGACTTCATCTCAAAAAAAAAAAAAAAAAAAGAAATATTAACTCTAAGAGAAGGTTTGCATTTTAACCGGGTTATGATGGCAACTGCGTGGCAAACAAATATTCCATAAGTAGGTTAAGCTAATTCCTCATCAAGCGATAAATATTTTTTCACAAAGCAGAGTAGGGCTTGCAGGAAACCAGACACAAGATGGACAATACTTATTCATTTTTAGAGAACAGGCATTTCCAGAATATGAGGAACTTCCCAACACAGCAAGAGTAATGGAGCCATATGAGCTTTGGAATAATACAGTCATGGGCTTAAATTCCAGCTCTACAGTATAAACTACAAGACCATGTTTAACTCTTGAGTGTGTTTCTCCATTTGTAAGATGGAGTAAATAGCTTCTGCCTCATGGTGCTGCTGATAGGACTGATTAACTGAAATAACTGTTCCTCATCTATTAACTATTTTTCCTACCCCAGCTCCCCATAGTCTTATCACTTTCTGAATGATTTGGAAGGGCTCCAATTACTAACTTGTTCAAAAATCACAATGGCAAAGGATGATAAATTCACATAAACTTTTTAACCACTGGGGAATAGGAGTCCAATGGCAAAATAAACAGAAAACTTCTGTTTTGGGGAAAGAGTCAGGAATATGGAACTAACACCAGATGTTGGGGCAACGTTTTCACGGCAGTATGCCTGTTATAGGACAATGTGATGCACAAAAGGTTAAAGGTATGAGATTTCAGAGATGCAGAACATTTTGAGAAAACTGTCCTAGTAGAATGAAGGTTAAAGATTTATCTAACTGAAATTACTCCTGAGGAGTACAAAAAAGTCAACAATCAAGAAACAGAACCCAGAGTTGTATCTATGTTTATATTGTCGATTTTTAACCAACAAAGAGGAGTTGTTGAACACAGCATATCAGAAGGTAAGACCCATGTAAAACCAGAATTGCATATGTAAAAGGAAGGAAGATACTGGAGAACAGAAATTTGGCTAATCATCTTGCAAGTGTCTTGGATAACTGTCATATTGACAAAAGAAATTTCTATTGCGTGCACATATGTGTGTGTAGACACACACACACACATATGTAATGTATATGTACATATTTATAAAATTTGGGACATTAGTAACGGCTTTGACATGGTTTGGCTCTGTATCCCTACCCAAATCTTATCTCGAACTGCAATCCCCTTGTGTCGAGGGAGGGACCTGGTGGAAGGTGATTGGATCACGGGGGCTGTTTCCCCAGTGCTGTTCTGACAGTAAGTGAGTTCTTAGGGGATCTGATCACTCTCTCTCTCTCTCTCCTGTTACCATGTGAAGAATGTCCTTGCTTCCCCTTCACCTTCCAACATGATTGTAAGTCTCCCGAGGCCTCCCCAGTCATGTGGAACTGTGAGTCAATTAAACCTTTTTTCTTCACAAATTACCCAGTCTCAGGTAGTATCTTTGTAGCAGTGTGAAAATGGAGTAATTCGGTTTCTAATAGAGTTTTATATAACAATGATAACCAACACAAATTCACTGAAGGGCCAGATAATCTGATCAGTACCTGTGACACACAGCTCATTTCACTGAGGATACATTTCATAATTTCTGCCATATAATGAACAGATATACACTACTCTTTTCTAATACTAGTTAGCAATATGAAGACAAGTTATGTGTGCATTGACTTCTTTATCTGCTTTAATGATAAATTCATTTAAAGATTTCCATACGTATAGCATATGATCTGGCGTACAAATCAGTAAGAATAAAATTACAAATAAAAGTAAAATTGGTAACTCTGTCAGGCCCAAGAAATAACAAGATAATGTGGCAAGAGACTCTAATTAAAAACAATCAGTTAAATTCATCTATTTATTCAACAAGTATTTATTGATACATGTGGGTACTCTGCTCATCTTAAATAATTAAATAAATAAATTATTAAAACAGAATTCTCAGTAGAGATCCAGCATACGAATCACTGTGGAGTATTAGCTGGTTGAGAGACCTGTTTTATATATTGTTTACTTGTAAATATATGATGCATGTATATGTATTTCATTGTTGATAATGCTTTACGCTTTTTCAGAAAAATATCATAAGGTGGCATATATTTAGCAGGCAGAAATGGAGAGGCTGAGTAAGAAAAATTGTTAGTAGAAGAAACAGTGAAGAAACAAGTTGCAGACTTAAGAAACAAAGGGAACATTAAGGAGGTGGCATTTAATTTAGTCTGAGGGCAAAATATGGAATCCCTCAGGAGAGATGAACTTGACTATGAGGTGAACAGTTTTGAGGGTCTGTATTCATTCTTTCTGTAGTGGGTAATGAAGAGTTATTAAAGCCTTCCAATGTAAGAGAGTGACAGCATTTATTTTATCATCCCAAGTGTCCTGAACAAAAAGAAACAAATAAACTGGACATGGTGGTTCATGCCTGTAATTCCAGCACTTTGGGAGGCCGAGGCAGGTGGATCATCTGAGGTCACGAGTTTGAGACCAGCCTGACCAACATGGTGAAACCCCGTTTTTACTTAAACTACAAAAAATAGCTAGGTGTGGTGGTGAATAATCCCAGCTACTCAGGAGGCTGAGGCAGAAGAATCGCTTGAACCCAGGAGGCAGATGTTGCAGTGAGCTGATATCCAGCCTGAGTGACAGAGCAAGATTCTGTCTCAAAACAAATATAAAAAGAAGCAAATAGTAGTCTAATAACTTTAGGAATGATAAAAAGTAATAATGTTTTACAGTGGCGTGTGAACAGTTTTGAGCAGGGAATTGAAAAGAGGTATATGCAATAAATGAGAAAAATGCTACCGAGATAGGAACAAGAGGTTTTGCCAAATGATTGGGAAGTGATAGGAAGAAATCAATGGTGAGTGCATTTGCAAGACTGAGTGTCTGGGTTAAAAGCTGCATCATTAATAAAAACAAGGAAGTCAGAAGGAAGACCTACTATGAATAGTGAATATAAACAGATCAGAGTTGAGTATGATGAGATTGAGGTGCTTTTCAGAACAAAGATGTTCTTCATGGAGTTGAAATTTTGAATAGAGATGTCGAAGATAATGATACGGATATGAAGATCACTAATATGTGTTTAAAACCGAGGCAGTGAGTCGAGAATTCAAAGACAAAGATACAAGAAAGAAAAAGGGTCAAGAACTGAGCTTCTGGATATCCCGAGATTAAAAAAAATCAAAGGAGGAAGGATCAAGAGAATAAAGACAATAGGCAAGGGAGTTACAAATCTGCAGAAATGTAATTTCAAAACAGAGGGTCAAGAGAGACTGAGACGTCTATGCAGGGGAGCTATGTGGGGAGAGGTGGGTTTATTGATCGGAACACATCAGTCATTTTTGAGAGAGCTACTTCAGAGTAAGGCAGAGGGGGCTGCACAGAGTTGAATGAGGAATGGGTCAAATAATGAAGTGGAGGCAGCAGATGAAGACCAGTCTTTAAAGAAGTTTGTAATGGCAAGAAGAGAGAAGTAAAGTGATAATTCTAGGAGATTGTAGGATCAAAGGAAGGGTCATTTGCTTGTTTTCTAAAAGGAATGAGTTCAAGAAGGAAGAGGCTGAAGGTGCTGAAGGGAGACAGAGAACAAACCTAGAAAACGTGAGAGTTAATAGGAGGAAAGGCAGAGTGAAGGCAATATGTAGGTAGTGATTGAAGGAAGATTTTCTTTTCTTAGGCAGAAGACATTTATGAGTAAAGATGGACAACTTAGCAGTGTGGGAAGGACGGAGATTTGAATGAGCTCACTTCATATGTCCTTGAACTCAGTAATGCAGGAAGTGAAGTTATAGTTTTCTTAAGCTTGAATTAAAACAGAAAAAAAAAGTTAAAAAAAATGAGGTACTCAATAAATAGTAAAAATTTCAGGTACTCTGATGCTGAAGAAAATCAAATGTCCTTCAAGGACATGGAAACTGCCTCTGAGAAGTGACAACTTGCTTTACTTTTGTTGTGATAAAATTTACATCAAGCATATGCAAAACAATTGTAGTTCCAAGCAATGATCTCATAACCCAATGGATGTGAGGGAAGCACCAAATAGTACCAATAAGGAGTCTGCCTGTGCTGGATGCATCTGACAGCTGGCTAGTTTGATTTAAAATTACAATTTGAACCAATGTAGACTCTTATTTCTTGACGGTCATTAACCAAGAGCCATAAAAATGCCATTAATTCTGCAGTAGTCAGCAAAATGCTTTGTAATGATCTAACACTAATGTACCCCACTCCTGTAAACCCCCATGGTAGCAAAGGTTTACTCTGTAATACCAGTTGGGCTTTCAGAAGCTTACAGTCCCTGCCAATGCACCTGCTTTCCAGAAGATCATTAGGTAAAAATCCCAAGGCAGCACAACCAACCTGGCTTCAGTTACCTTACCGTCTGGTAGAGAAGAATATTAATGTTATTTCATGGGTCTCTCTCCCAAGATTGGCTAGTGTATAGTTACTGGACCAGCTGTCTGAGGGGTGCTTGGGTCTGTTCTAAGCCGACCCAGCTCATTGTCTGTATGCATCCCAAGTCTCAACATAGCACACTAACACACCCACTGCAGCCTGCACCAGCTGTTACACTATTGTACAGGTACTTAACAGGATTACAGCACACGGAAACACAAGCTTGGCAGCAAGTACTTTGTTGTCCAACCAGCTTTATGGTGACTCTCATAGAAGCCATCCTACTTTTTAAACAGGCATAAAACCAAAAAGCCAGATATGAAACAGGTATTCAAGACAAGAAGCCCAGGAGAAAAAGAAAGCTCCTAATACAGGGTTATTGCTAAAGTCCATTTAATGAAGGATTTATCTTTTATTCTCATTTCCTATGGAAAATAATACAAATTAGCATAGGAAAATCCTACTTTATCTCTGAATGGAGTTACATAGCCTTAATCTGAAATCTGCTTTTCTTCTTCTGGCTACGAGAAGCCAAGCAGGGCATCCCATCAAATTGCAAGGGGAGATTTGTCACATTTGACTGGTTTTCAGGCTGTGAGTTGTCAGCTAGATGCTGAACTGAGACAGCAGTTACCCCCCGACCCCTCAACTGACACCTACACCCTACACTGGTCACCCAGTGATTCTTCTCCAGCCAAACCCTTTTTCCCTTGGCTGCTGCTGAATATGCTCAGGGAAATGGCAATAGATCAACACTTCCTTCATACATCAGAGCTGTCCTCCAAGGAGGACTGCAGGAAAACTGCTTTGTTTTACATAACAGCCAACTCTGAAATTTCAGGGTAGAAAAGTAGCCACAGGCAAAATGTAGTGACTTTCATAGACTCTCCCATTCAACCATTTAAAATAGGACAAAGTCATGACTATTTAGAGAGATGAAGCTTGCTTTTAGATTTGCATAAAACATGATCACACTTTTTTTTTTTTTAAGTTCAGAGTTTTATTTTTAAACTAGGAATAAAATTCTTTTAAGACCATTTTAAAAGTTGGTATCTATAGGTAATATCTCCTCTTACTTGCTTTGATGTAAACTGGAATGCCTTTGTGAGTGTTTGAAAATGCATATTAATACATTTCTTCCAGTTATGCTTTCCAGATAATGCACCAGCAGAAATGATAAGAGTGATTTATTAAGGATGACACTCTACTTTCAATTAACGTTCCATAGAATGAAAACAATGTTTCCAAGTTTTTCAATATAGCGTTTAAAGCATGTAGTATGTTACTATTTTTAAAAAGTGAATACATGCAACATCAATATACTTTTGTTGTTTGTCAATGTCAGTTATAAATTCAAATAAATGATAATCTGCTGCAGAAAGATGCTCACAGAAGCAGGAAAATATAATCCTATTAGAACGGCATAAGTTCTACTTTGCATTTAATGTTCAGTATTTTTATAAAAATACACAAACCTGTAATCACACAAGTGGTATGTTGCATATGTAAGACAGACTTATTTTTTGCAAGGATAAACAATTAGAAAATTAATGAATTGGGGTTTGTGTTAGACGACTATCAAGGTAGTTAACATCTTAGACTGTCATATTACATATACATACATATATACATATATTTATCTATATATAAAAGTATGGTGAAATCTTGAGACCCACACAATGTGTCCCTGTCTTACAGTTCAATTCTCTCTATTTAACCAACATATACTGTATAGTCTTGACATTCTACACCATTCTCATGCACTTCTCATCATGTTATTTCCTCCACCTTGAATACCATCACCTATCTCAGAATGCAAACTTTACCATTTCTGTGAGCTTTTCTCTTCTTTCTGAGGCAGAATCAAGTGTCTCCTCTCTAATACCTTCTCACCACTTTGTAATTATTGCTATTACAAGAGTTCTGACATTGTTTCCTTAGTGGCCTGCTGTATTGTGACATCTTGGAGTACAAGCATCACCTTTGTGTTCCCAGCATCTTGAATACTGCCTGGTACACAACAGAAATTCAATAAGTACTGATGGATGACTGAATGAGAAATGTGAAACTAAAATAGTGGCCAAATTAAGGAAGAACATCATATATAAGTCTCCTAAACTATTAGCATTGTCAATGTTTTTGACAATTGTCCTCCTTGAAAGTAGATAATGCTATTCGGTTTGTGGCACTTAACAAATTTTCTCTGGCCAAAGATGGCATTGCCTATAAAACATCTGGCAATTTAATATCAGCTTGGAGAAAGAGAGGAAAGGAAATACTGTGACATTAAAGACATGTATGAATTATAAGCCTTTTTTAAAAACATTTCCAAAAATGTTAAAATGTCTGTAAATGTGTATTTCTTTGGATTTGAGGAAATATGGCAATTTCCTTTCCAAGTAAGAATACTGGGAAATCATTATTGACCAGGCTATGGAATTCATCTGAACATTCCAAATCTAAAAGCCATATACAGAGTTTACCTCTTTACTTGTATTACAAACATCAAATAAGGCTATTATACAGAAAGTAAGATTCCAGTTTCTTTAAGAACCTATTCTTTAGATGGTTTGATCACTAAATTTAAACATAAAAGGATATGATGGTTTCAAGTAAGGAGTATTAAGGTAGCGTTCTGGGGAAAGTTTACACATATTTTGGACTCAGCTGCAGCACCCTGCTGCAGTACGTAAGACTAGACCTAATCCTACACATACTTCAGAACCAACCTGAACAAAACTAGAGCATGTACCCAGGGAAGAAAATCAATTCATTTCTTGCAGCCAATTCTTGTGGCTAAATCTGTCCAAATTTCTATCTGCATATGAAAATAAATGTTGAGGAAAGTAAAAGACCATTTTTTTTTCAGATGGAGTCTCACTCTGTCGCTCACGCTGGCACAATCTTGGCTCACTGCAACCTCCACCTCCCAGGTTTGAGCAATTCTCCTGCCTCAGTCTCCTGAGTAGCTGGGATTACAGGTGACTGCCACCATGCCTGGCTAATTTTTTTTTTGTATTTTTAGTAGAAACTGGCTTTCACCATGTTGGCCAAGCTGATCTCGAACTCCTGACCTCTGGTGATCCACCGCTTCGGCCTCCCAAAGGGCTGGGATTACAGGTGTGAACCACTGCACTGGGCCAAAACCAAACGTTTTTAATCAGAAAGGAAGCCCTCTTTTACCATTTTTTTTTTTTGTCTTCAGAAAGAGGAAAAAGATTTTCTTATTTACAACAGAAGAAAAATGTTACCTCTGAAATAAAAATTTACTTACCAGACTTTTGTATATGAACATAAATTTTGTACATTTACTCACATTTTAATTCAAATCCTCTTTTTCAATTTATACTATGTTTAAATCCTCAAATTTTAATGGCATGGTTTGGGAAAAATATTTGTCAATCTCAGAGAAAATATTTAGGTCTCTATCAATCACACAGTTGTAAAGTCATGGAAGAAAACTGAAATATGGTTTTGCTTCTAGGTCCTGTGTGTCCTAGCTAGACTTAGTCTGCTTCATTCTATTTAAAATTTAAAATGAATTTAAAGTATACACATACTATACTTGCAAGCATGAAAATAAGACAAAACTTAGAATAATTCTATTTCAAGAGTCAAGATCTTGATTACCTAACTAAATAAGCAAATAGTGAAATGTGACACTTTCAGCACATTCCTCCCATGATAAATTACCTTTGCAAAACTGAAAGACATACTGTAACTCAATGTTAAGGTTGCTATGGCAAAGCGTGCCTTCTGGACACAACTTCTCATTTCCAAATAATTATGTTTTATCTACCATAAGGTAACCAATTTCTTCCTTTAAATACAGAAGGAAAACATTTCTATACTTAACTACAATACTTCCCCGAAGTCTGAATTTCACCAAAATGTTGGATGCTTTACAACAAAGACTGTTAGCTTTTAGAAATTTGAGAGTGTCAATATTTTCCTATACACAGGCCAACATGTTTATTCCTTCAATTCTTATTTATATATGGACAGTATATACTGCTATACTCTAGGAAGAAAAAGCAAATTCTGAACCAGTAATTGAATATTGATTACAAAGATATTAATATCTTTGTAATATAGAATATTTTATATATAATAAAGTCCCATTGACTTTTCTTCCTAAATATATCTCAATTCCACCCATATGTCTACATTTTTTACTGTATCCAACTAGGCTACAATTAGCATCACCTCTTTTCTAAACAGTACAAAACTGGTCTCATTGCATATACTGTCCCTCTCCAACACTTTCCACAAGTTCTCTATAGTTCATGTCAATGGAGGTATATTTAAACAAACAAACAGGATCACACCACATTGCTGCTTTAAATCTGCATTGAATTCCTAGTGTCTTAAGGTCAAATACCTAAATCTATAACACTGCTTGCAAGGCCCAGCATGAGTTGAACCATCTCTTTCCAGCCTGAGCTCATAGTACTCATTTTCAGTCACCAGCTTTCATTCAATTCTTCAAATGTGCTTTTCCCTGGACCCTTCTATCCCAGGGCCTTTGGCTCTGGTAGTCCCCATGAATAAAGGACTCTTCTCTTTGCTTATAAATGCCTACTCATTTTACAATGACACTTCTATGACACCTTTCCTCAGGCTCAAAATGAGATTATTTGTTTGCTACACATCTTTGTAGCATTTTATATTTTTCCATCATGATAGTTATTATAGTTTTAATTATTTTTGTAAAAATTGATATATGCTTATATGATTCAGTAAGTAGCTGTTTTTAATTTTTAGGTTTTAGATATTAGGAATTTTTTTTTAACTTGAAGATGGTTGTACATTATTTATTGGAAGATATCCATCTATGTTTTCCTTTTTTCTTTGTATTCCTTTTTATTTTTTTCAGACAAAACTAAAGGAAAAAAGCTTTTTTAAATGAACAAAATCTCTGAGAAATATGAGATTATGTAAAGTAACCAAACTTACAAATTATTGGCATTCTTGAGAAATAAAGAGAAGAAGTAAACACCTTGGAAGACATATTTGAGGAAATAATTCAAGAGAATTTCCCTAGTCTTGTGAGAGAAGTAGACATCCAGATGCAAGAAATGTACAGAACACCTGCCAAGTACTATACAAAATGAGCATCACCAAGGTATATAGTCACCAGAGTGTCTAAGGTTAATGCTAAAGAAAGAAATCTTAAAGGCAGCTAGAGAAAAAAGTCAGGTCATGTGCAAAGGGAGTCCTATCAGGCTGACAATAGACTTCTCAGCAGAAACCCTTATAAGCCAGAGGAGACTAGGGGCCTATTTTCAGCATTCTCAAAGAAAAGAAATTCCACCAAGAATCTCATACCCTGCCAAACTAAGTTCATATGCGAAGAATAAATTTTTTTCCAGACAAGCAATCATTAAGGGAAATTATTATCACTAGACTAGCCTTACAAGAGATTCTTAAGGGAGTTCTAAACATGGAGATGAAAGAATGATACCTGACACCACAAAACTACACCTAAGTACATAGCCCACAGATTCTTTAAAGCAACCACATAATAAAAACTATGAAACAAAGACCTAACAACTTCATGGCAGGATCAAAACCTCATATATCAATATTAACCTTGAATGTAAATGGTTTTAACACCCCACTTAAAAGTCAGAGTAGCAAGTTGGATAAAAAGCAAGACATATCCATCTGCTGTCTTCAAAGGCTCATTTCACAGATAAGGACACCAATAGGCTTATTTTTATTTTTAATTTTAAAAAATTAAATTGACACATAATTGTACATATTTATCGAGTACATAATGAATAAACATTATATGTGTTGCAACACATATAATGTATAGTGATCATATCAGGGTAAATAGCATATCCATCATCTTAAACATTTATCATTTCTTTGTGTTGGGAACATTCAGTCCTCCTTCTAGCTATTTAAAACTATGTATTATTGTTAACTATAGTCATCTTGCAGTGGTATAGAACACTGGAACTTATTCTTTCTATCTAGCTATAATTTTATATACTTTAACAAATCCCTCCCTATCCCGTTTCTCCCTATCCTTCCCAGCCTCTAATACCCTCTGTTTTACTTTTTACTTCCATGAAAATATTCTTTTAGCTTCCATATATGAGTGAGAACATGTGATTTTTAACTTTCTGTTCTGGCTTATTTCACTTAACATAACGTCCTCTGGTTTCATCCACATTGCTGTGAATGACAGGATTTTGTTCTTTTTTATGGCTGAATAGCATCCCATTATGCTATACATGTATACCACATTTCCTTATCCATTCATCTATTGTTGGACACCTAGTTGTGGCTATTTTTTTTTTTTTTTTTTTTTTTTTTTTTGAGATAGAGTCTGCTCTGTCACCCAGGCTGGAGTGTGGTGGCACGATCTCGGCTCACTGCAGCCTCCACCTTCCAGGTTTAAGCAATTCTGGTGCCTCAGCCTTCTGAGTAGCTGGAATTCCAGGCATGTGCCACCATATCTGACTAATTTTTGCATTTTTAGTAAAGATGGGGTTTCACCCTATTGTCCAGGCTGGTCTTGTACACCTGACCTCAAGCGATCTGCCCGCTTCGGCCTCCCAAAGTGCTGGGATTACAGGCGTGAGCCACCATGCCCGGCCTAGTTATGGCTATTATAAAATAGATAATGAGTATTTAGATCTTTTACTCCCCCTCCAACATTTGATATTAATTGTTCTATCACAGTTTTTATTTAAATCAGTATTTAGTCATTTTACTATCTTAACTATGTATGTATAATTCACAGCCACACCATGTGGTAGATTCTGATCACATTTCATTTCTTATACAATGCTTTGTTTTCCCTGGAGTTAATATTCACCCTCCTTTTTTATGTTTATTGACTATTTATCTATATATCTTTGCAACAGAGACTGATAGATGTCACCTGTTATCACCCATCTCTCCTTCCAAAGCAAGAGAACTCCCAACTTTTAACTTAGCCCATGATTACCCAAAATGAAGACTCCATATGTCAGGCATGGCCAAGTTTCTGACCAGTGAGGTGTAAGTGAAATGTCATGTGGCAGTTCCCAGGAGCCTTCTTGAAGTCACTTCTGGCTCATATTCTTTGCTTATTTTTCATCGTCACCCTTTTCTCCTTCCTGCTGTCTTTCCAGCAGAAATAAAAAGACATGACTGGAAGTGAAACAGTCATTTGGACAATGAAGTGACCTTGGGAAAGAAAGCCAGGTATGTCTGTGCACATTGTTCAAGAGGGTCTATGATGGCTACATTACATATAACATTGTACTTACATGTATCCAAATAGGTGGAAAAAATCTATGGAAACTTTCAGAGTTTCAATGAGAGGACCCTCACTTTAAAAATATTAATTGAAGTTTATGTAATGCAATCTGTTTACTTTGCAAGTAAGCAAACTGCCCTAGACAGATAGCTTGCCTTAACTGAGATCATATATAAATGTATAGCAGACATGAAAGAAGACCTGACTTGACTAAACTTGACTTGCCCCTATTCTCTAACCTTTCTTCTCAACTTCTTTGTCTCACTCTGTTAACAAGCAGAATTCTTCTTAGCTATAACTACCTGGAAGAAAAGTTGCTGATCACATTGAGAACTAAAATTAATAGGGGAAGAAAGTGAAGAGTGAAGGACATAGCTGCTCTATTTTGTTTACTATAGAGCCTTGTAAAGAATTAACTAGGTTTAAATGAAATGCCTTTTGATGTCTTTTACTTGAAATAGCATTCTTGCTTCAACTAAGCAGTCCCCAGAAAAGCAATAACCCAGTAGGGATAAAATAAGCCAGAATTTGCTTATCTTCCAAGTTCTCTGGCAGGCTCAAAAGTTAAACCCAAGATGCAGTATCTGTGCTTTTGTTAATGAGTGCCCAATAAACAAGGAACTCTGAATCAATTGATTTTTTTGTCTTTCAGCTGGTGAGAGAAGTCAGTCTGATCAATGACATTTCTCACTCACAGGTGCAAGTTGTTCTAATCTAACCAATGACTAAAGCAGAGAAACCTAAGGGGAGGTGTTGTATCTCTAAGGTGGCACATGGGACTGCCATCTTTCTACTTCATTTTCAGTTTTCCTCTCTTAAATGGAAAGGTGAAGGAAGTGGGGCTATAAATGAAGACTATTACTACAAATATGAGAGCTGTACTTATATCTGGGGGTAACACTGGTTTTATTTGTTCTAACTTTCTAGGCATTAGGTTGTAAGAACTTATGCTAGGCTGGGCGTGGCGGCTCATGTCTATAATTCTAGTACTTTGGGGGGCTGAGGCAGAAGGACTCTTGAGCCCAGGAGTTTGAGACCAGTGTAAGCAACATAATGGGACACCATCTCTACAAAAATTAAAAAAAAATTTTTTTTAAGCCCAGCGTGGTGGAATGTGCCTTTGGTCCTAGCTATTCGGGAGCCTGAAGTGGGAGGATTGGTTGAACCTTGGAGGTTGAGGCTGCAGTCAGCCTTGATCATGCCACTGTAATCCATCTAGTCTGACTGACAGAGTAAAACCCTGTCTCAAAATAGAAAAATTCCCCCAAAACCTATGCTTCACTTGCTACAAATTCCCAAGCAGAATTGAATAAACCTTTCTCAGGTATTAAATAACCCTTTCTCACAGTACCCAACAGTGAGAAAAGGCATTTTTTCATGTTATGCAATTTCATACTGACAACAGCCTTTTCATTTTTAAAGATGAGGAAATTAAGTTTGAGACCCATTTAACAGAGCCATTAAGCCAGAGTGGGATTCCAAATTAAATCATTCTTTTCATATCACTGCAGCGTTCTTCCTCCTGGATAGAGTACCCAACAGAATATACTTTTGATTCTAAATGCCAGAGAAAAGACTACATCATCTAAACTGTGAATATGACATAATATTTTAGCGTTTCACTTCAGCCTGGCCCAATATCAGAAGGCTCAATAGTAAAATGGTGGCACTGTAGTAGATACGTTAATCATAGCATTGTCTATGATAAGGAATTCTAAGCAGCAGCTTATATTTAAAGGCAGACTTATCATGCATACATTTCAGAATATTCATCTTTATCATTGTAATTATTTTACATGTATGTATGCATGTATCTGTGAGTATGTGTATGTCCCAGCATACAATAATATGAAAGCTTTTTAGGAAGTATTTATTGCTTATGATTTCTAAGCAAATACACTAAAGAAGGTAAGACATGATCATGCCAAACAGAACATGAAAAATCATGTTAGAAATTATTCTGGGAGAAATCATATATACTATTGTTCACATTTTTAAAGTATTCATTTTCTTAAAAAGATAAAATGTTGAAATAGAGGTGTATATGCTGGTATGGGTTGAATTGTGTCCCTCCAAAACATATGTTGAATTCTTAACCTCAGAATGTGATCTTCTTTGAAAATGGGGTTATTACAGATGTAATTAGTCAAGATAAGGTCATGCTGGCTCCTGATCCAATAGGACTGATGTCTGTATAAAAAGCCCTGCGAAGACACAAACTCAGAGAGAATGCTATATAAAGATGGAAACAAAATATGGAGTCATGCTGCTCCAAGCTAAGGAACAGCTGGGGCTACCAGAAGCTTGAGGAAGCAGGGAACGTTCTTCCCTAGAGGCTTCAGAGAGAACATGACATCTGACACATTGAGTTCAGTTGGCTGGCCTTCAAAATGATGAGATGAATTTCTGTTGTTTTAAGCCACTCAAAGACAGCCCTATGAAATTAATGCACATGCTAATACTAGTTTTCTCTGAGTTTCATTGAGAACATTGAAAAATATATATTTAAATATCTGGGTCTTACTGAGAACACAAAGAAGCTTTCCCAATACCTTATGAATGCCTCTGTCTACTTATCTTTCTCCCCAATGGACTGGGAAGAACTTGAGGACAGACATCTTTTTTTTTTTTTCCGGTAATTTTGTACCTAGCTGAGTGCCTGGGGATCTGGTCAAGACTCAATAACTCTATGTCCCAAATGAATAAATGAAGGAATAATAAAATCGCCTAGATTTTAACCCTTGATAAATCTAGAAACAGGTATTTAAGAGATATTTTTGTTTTCTAAAGTATGATAAATTCCCTTTATTTACAGGTTATATTAACAGATGACTTTAAAGAGACATTTTATCATCTTCAACTCTTATCATAGTTCTTATCTCTATTGTTACATTTAGAAATATAATCAATCTCCTCTTTTAAAATGCATTCCATAACAATAATAGTTTTGTCTATGATACCACTTGGATTTTACTTACATATCTGAGTAGGTCGGAAAATGCATAAATGTTTTTAAAGAACAGAAGTTTTCATTTTTAATTAAAGCAAGCATTAATAATAAAAATGAATATCTTCTGGTACCAAAAGTAATAAGGAGAAAGAAAAAGGAGAGAGAGAGACAGAGAGAGAGAGAATGTTTAGGAAGGATAAAGAAAGAAGGAAAATAGAAAAAACAAATAGTTTCTTCGTTTATTCAACCAGATATTTGAAAATTTTACAAGAACATCATATTGCTTTTTGGAAAAATATATAAAATTCTGTTTTCAAAAGTCTTTAGTAGACCTCAGGTTGTAAGAGAAGCCATGTAATCTTTCCATCTTATATGCTCATATTCAGCATAGCTCTTTAGGGAACTATTCCTCCTTTGAATAAAATACCACTTTCACTTTAGAAGACTTCATCTCTTATGTTGAAAAAGATGATGTTTTAATCAGCCCCCCCACACTTCCACTTTGAGAAAACTTGAACTCTGTAACTTGCAGAAAGGGAGCTCCACTATGTGTACTTTATCCAGAGCAATTTGAAGTAAAAACCTGTTGTGCTAAAAGGAAAGCAATTTACAAACATCTTTATATTTCTGTTTTAAAACACTTCTAAATTAAAAACAATAAGCTTTTCATAATGCATGAATCACTATCTTCTAAATGTTTCCATGAAGGTAAAATATTCTTTTCTTTATAGAATACAAAATGCTTAATTTTTCTCCCCTACTTACTTTCTTGGTCTCAGTTCACCATGCTTTCTTATTTGTAATATCCATTTACTTAAATTATTCCTGACATTTTTTCTAGTTGCTAAAGACTGTCAAGGTAATTATTAAGTGTATATTTCTCTACTCAGCTAACTCGCCTTATTATCAAACATCACACTCTAAAAACTAATTGTATGTTAAGTCAACAGGCTGCATGTTTAGGAATTTTAATTACTTTTCTATGATCACTTTATATTCTGTACATAACATCCAGGTAACACAGCTTCTACAATGATAAGCAGTTTAATTAGAAAGCTTAGATAAGAAAAATGCCTTTTACATTACCAAATTTGTTCATGCCATTTGCATAACTTGCACTCGTCTTTTCTTGCAGAATTTTAAAAAGTGAAATGTTATTATTAGGTGAACCTTACTTCCTAACAGTCTAGCAAATGCTTGATTAATATGCCATTTGTTTTTTTCTCTTTTGTACATGTAAACACTGCAGTTGTAATTAGACTGCAAAACTGAACCTGCCTTTAGTCTTTGTGCCAGTCCAAACAAACAAGTTTTTTCTCACACTCCTAACCTGGCATGAGAATCACAACAAATAGACGCAAATGTAAGCTGTGAGCTGCCAATAGCATGCCTGCCCTTTCCACAAACTGTCTCAGAGGATCGCCATTGATTTCCTAGTTATTATGAACATGAAATTATTGAATGACAGATGATAGAGTGTTAGGTCCTACAAGTATTTTCCCAAATGGGTTATCCAGCCAGGGTTGCCATGGTAACTATGCTGTTTGACAGACCTTCCCACAAAGAACCCTTTGCTCTGAATTCAGCATCAAATAGCTCTCTGCTTACTAGAGGCTCATGTTAAATCACCGAACTTAGAAGCCTTCTTATAAAGAAAAGAAGGGTATTCTTTCTGGGTAAGTCCACTCTGTTATCCAAAGTATTACCCTAAAATAACGGTGAGATAGTATAGGTCAGTATTATCCCCAAGTGGATGAGGACTTTGCCAAGGGCTGAAACTTGTACTATTAATAAACGCAGTGTTAATTCACAGAAAATAAATTAATAGTTCTGAGAGCACAAGGTCCATGGGGACTACAAGTTCATCACAACACGCAGCTCGTTAGCAGGAACAATGCTCATCAGTCAGGCATTCCTTGAACACCTAATGTTGTAGCATTTCTTGTCAAACTATGAACATGGGTTGGAATTGTATTTTTCTCTTTTCTTTTGTTGGTGCCACACACACTCATGGGAAATAAAACAACATTTTCAAATAAGAATTATCTTTTCTTTCTTTCTTCTTCTTTTTTTTTTTTTTTTTTTTGAGATGGCGTTTCGCTCTTGTTGCCCAGGCTGCACTGCAATGGTGCAATCTCGGCTCACTGCAACCTATGCCTCCCGGGTTCAAGAGATTCTCCTGCCTCAGCCTCCTGAGTAGATGGGACTATAGGCGAGGGCCACCAAGCCAGGCTAATTTTTGTATTTTTAGTAGAGTCAGGGTTTCACCATGTTGGCCAGGCTGGTCTCGAACTCCTGACCTCAGGTGATCTGACCACTTGGCCTCCCAAAGTGCTGGGATTACAGGCATGAGCCACTGCACAGGACCAGAATTGCCTTCTTAAGCAATGCATTTTTAAGGGTAATTTTTCTAGTTGATAGGTCTCTTCCTCACTTATGGGTTCACATTCCAAAGATTGAAAATTAGAAGTTGTAAGTTAGACTGATCAAGATGAATTGACCTGAATAACTGTAAAACTAATTTCACATCAGAACAGCAAATGAGGACATCACAGTAGCTTCATAATGATGTGAGGAGTCATCCTCCTGCCAAAAGTGGATTCGATTTTTTCTTTTATACATTTGGTTTTTTTGATTAGTTTTCAACCAAATTGTTTTGTTTTTCAGCTAAACGTGGTATTTCCTCATTTCCTTTTCTTTTGCTAAATATAAAGTTGCTCTTAACAAACATTCTGGAAATTGAAGAGATTAAATGAAATTACATTTAATATTGTTACTTGTTAGACTTATCTAGTACTTGCCTTTTGGTATTTTGGCAAAATCATCACTCAAAAAAAAGCAGAAGTGCCTGTAATCCCAGCACTTTGGGAGGCCAAGGCATGCAGAACATGAGGTCAGGAGATTGAGACCATCCTGGCCAACATGATGAAACCCCATCTCTACTAAAATACAAAAAATTAGCTGGGATGGTGGCACGCACCTGTAGTCCCAGCTACTTGAGAGGCTGAGGCAGGGGAATCGCTTGAACCCAAGAAGTGGAGGTTGCAATGAGCCGAGATTGTGCCACTGAACTCCAGCCTGGTGACAGAGCAAGACTCCATCTCAAAAAAAAAGCAGAAGTTAGGTTGAATTTTTGATATATTTAATGCTTTTTTATTTTGGTTTATTTGGTTTTAAATATTTATTTATTTATTTTGGATACAGAGGATACATGTGCTGGTCTGTTACATGAGTATATTCCACCCAGGTAGTGAGCACACTACCCAACAGGTAGTTTTCCAACCCATGTCTCCCCCGCCCCCACCCTGCTCTCGTAGTCTGCAGTGTCTATTTTTCCAACATATATGTCCACATGTGTTCAGTGTTTAGTTCTCACTTATGAGGGGAGAACATGTGGTATTTGGTTTTCTGTTTCTGCATTAATTAGCTAAGGATTATGGCCTCCAGCTCCATCCATGTTGCTGTGAAGGACATAATTTCATTCTTCTTTATGGCTGTGTAGTATTTCATGATGTATATGTATCACATTTTCTTTATCCAATTCACTACTGATAGGCACTTAAGTTGATTACATGTCTTTGCTATTGTGAATAGCATGGCAATAAACATATGAGCACATGTGTCTTTTTGGTATAATACTTTACTTTCCTTTGGATATATACCCAGTAGTGAGATTACTGGGTCAAATGGTAGCTCTGTTTTAAGTTCTTTGAAAAATCTCTTAATTGCTTTCCACAGTGGCTGAACTAATTTACATTTATACTAGTAGTGTGTAAGCATTCCCTTTTCTCTGCAGCCTTGCCAGCATGTGTTGCTTTTTGACTTTTTAATAATAACCATTCTGACTGGTGTGAGATGGCATCTCATTGTAGTTTTGACTTGCATTTCTCTGATGATTTGTGATGATGACCATTTTGTCATGTTTGTTGGCTGTTTGTATGCCTTCTTTTGAGAAGTATCTGTTCATGTCCTTTGCCCATTTTTTAATGGGGTTTTTTTTTGCTTGTTGAATTAAGTTCCTTATCAATTCTGCGTATTAGACTTTTGTTGCATGCATAGTTTGTGAACATTTTCTTTCATTCTGTAGGTTGTCTATTTACTGATAGTTTATTTTATTGTGCAGAAGCTCTTTAGTTACTAGGTGCCACTTTGTCAATTCTTACTTTTTTTGCAATTGCTTTTGGGGAGGTAGCCAAAAATTCAAGGCCAATGTTGAAAAGGGTATTTCCTAGGTTTTCTTCCAGGATTTTTATAGTTTGAACTCTTACATTTAAATCTTTAATTACTTTTTGTATATGGTAAAAAGTAAGGGTACAGTCTCATTCTACTTCAGATGACTAGCCAGTTATCCCAGTATCATTTGTTGAATAGGGAGTCCTTTCCCCATTGCTTGTTTTTCTTGGCCTTGTTGACAATTAGATGTAAGCATGCAGCTTAGTTTCTGAGATTTCTATTCTATTCAATTAGTCTGTATGTCTGTTTTTGTAACAGTATTATGCTCTTTTTTTAATGTAGTTTGAAGTTGGGTAGTGTGATGCCTCTAGCTCAGAATTGTTATTCACGCTCCTTTTTGCTTCCATAAGAATTTTAGAATGGTTTTTTATAATTCTGTGAAGAATGATATTGACAGTTTAATAAAAATAGCATTGAATCTATAAATTGCTCTGGGCAGTATGGCCATTTTAATGATATTGATTCTTCTAATCCATGAGCATGGGATGTTTTTCCATTTATTTGTGTTTGGGCAGTGTCTTGTAGTTTTCCTTGTAGAGATCTTTCACCTCCTTGGTTAGCTGTATTTCTAGGCATTTTGTTTTCTTTGTGGCTATTGTAAAGGGGATTGGGTTCTTGAATTGACTCTCAGCCTGGATGTTATTGGTGTATTAAAATGCTCCAGATTTTTAGACACTGATTTTGTATCCTGAAACCTGGCTAAAGTCATTTATCAGTTCTGGTAGCCTTTTGGCAGAGTCTTTAGGGTTTTCCAGGTATAGAACCTTATTGTCAGCAAAGATAGATAGTCTGAGTTCTTCTTTTCCTATCTGGATGCCTTTTATTTTTTCTTTGTCCGATTGCTCTACTAGGCCTTCCTCCATTCAATGCTTTATAGAAGAAATTCCTTAGAAATTGAGACTGAAAATCACATTCTTTATACATAGTGGCAACCCATCTGTAAGTTCCTATCCAAACTCTACAGACACTGTTTTAGCCTAGAGATGCCCAAAACTAGTTTTGTAACATTTTGTTATCATAAAGAGAGAATCTGAAATAAAATTAATTTTAATTCATCTGTAACAACAATATGTGCCATTCAACATGTTTTCTTATATAGAGGGGGAGGATATATTAAATAAACTCATGCAAGCTGTGATAATATGTCATAATTCTAGATATAATTTGGTTTAGACCAAATTTAACTATTAGAAACACTCTAAGTTGGAGCAAAGAATTAAAATAAAATGGAGGTTTGGGTAAACCACAACTTAAGCAAATGTTTTGCTCTCCAAACTTCAATTAACCTGAAATGCAGACAAACTAATTTTATCTTTGTATATATTGATAACAGTAAATCTACATCTCTGTAGATTTCTACCCAGAGCTCCAGACTTATACTACGGTCAACAGTCTACTGGTTGTTTCCCTTGGGATTTCTATTCAAATGACCAAAAGACACTGCGTATTTAACATGTTCAATTTTGAACTCATTGAATTCATTGAATGCCTTCTCCTGCACTTGCTACTTCCCCAAACCAACTGTCATTTTCTATACTAAAAAAATGTCTTAGCACCATTTATACAACTCACAACTGCCCATGCTGGAAACTGAGGTGTCATCTGTAACACCTCTCCTCTTCCCCTCCCATCCCCTCGTTGAATCAATCACTAAGGGCTATTGATCCTAGCTCATTAAAATCTCTTAAATTGCCCAACTCTCTTAATTTCTTTGTATATTTTTCTGGTCCGAGGCCATCATGCTCTTTCCTGGATAATAACAACAGATTCTATCTCCTTACATTCAGTCTAATTGTCTTACCCAGCTTCTACAAGGCAGCCAAATTAATTTTTATAAAATATAAATCTGGCCAGGTCATTTTCTAGCTTTATCCCTTTTAATGCCTTTCCATTGCCTTCAAGATATAATTTAATCATCTTATATAAAATACATGACCCTTCATGATTCAGTGGTCACTATTTACCTTCCTACTCTTATTCTTGGACAGTTCGGATTTTAAAAAAATTTGGGGCAGATTGAATTATTTATTTTTTAGGCCCCTAGTCAGAACATAAGTTCTTTTGCCTCCAGGTCTTTTCACTCACTGCTTTCTTTGTGGTGTAGGATATTTTAAGGTATCAGTGTAGAGCTGCAGCACATCCCAATTCCCTTTTATCTCTTTGTCTCCTTCACCTTTGAATTAACTTAAAAATCTCTCCTCTATATTCTAAGAAGGAATGATACAATAGTCTAGGAAGTTGAAAACATTCTTGGTATTTGAGTTTCAAAAGCTTAGTCTTGGCAGCATGGTAGAGAATAAATAAGGGAAAACATCAGCAAATGGAGTATGTATTTTGAGAAAATTAATTGAAGAGGGGAAGAAAAGTAAATGAAAGAGAGCTAAACCTGAAATGGCCTATTACATGGAATGAGGATCTTCTCACCAGCGACTTGCCTGAACTGTCAACTGAAAACCAGGCCAGAATGAGAATGTCTCAGCTGATGGCAGGTAGATAGAAGATATGGTGCCCAATTCTGATGGTTTACACTAAAAGCTCAGTCATTAACTGATACTAAGTTTCCAGAGTGCAGTGAAAAAGGATTTAGAAGTGGAAATTAAGTTGTTTTAAATTTTAAAAAAGCCACCTAATTCATGAGTTTGTGTATTGATATTCGTATCTGCTAAGTATTTATATTGTCTTCCCCCTAATAGCCTCTTTCAACCTTTTTCAGTAAATCCCAAAGTTGACAGACAGTGTGTCTGAGTGACATGGAGAGCTCCTCCTCTGTTTCTTTTTCTTATTCCTTTAACATCTTTTTTTATTTTGGAAAATTTCAAGCACATATAAAAGTAAAGAAAATAGTTCAATGAGGCCCATATACCTGACACTCACCTATAGCAATCATAAACTCATGGCTTTCGGAAATTTTTAAAAATATAGTAAATTAAGAAAAAAGTTAGTAGTACCTGTCGCCCATAGAACCAGAGTTTCCAGGGGTGGGGATTCAGGAACCTGACCTGTTTTAAAGTTCCTCAAGTGATCTGGGTGGGCAGCCAGGGTGGGCAATGAGTGTACTGATCAATTTATATAATTCTTTCAGATGATAACTCTCTGAGAACTTTCATCTCTGAGCTTCAAGGGCTTTGGAATTTCTTTCATGCTCTCCAATAGATGCCATGCTACTTACATTTCTATACCTGTGATTACAGTTGGTCTTCCGAATCCATGAATTCTGCACCCATGCATTCAACCAATCACAGATCAAAAATATTTGAAAAAATAACAATACCACAATTAAAAATAATGTAAATAAAAAATGATACAGCATAACAACTATTTACATATTGTTTACATTGTAGTAGGTATTATAAGTATTCTAGGGATGGTTAAATTATGTAGGATGATGTGCATAGTTATGCAAATACTATGCCATTTTATATAAAGGACTTCACTATCTGCAGATTTTGGTATCCCCCGAGGGCTCCTGGAGCCAACACCCCGATGGATACCAAGGGACAACTGTATTCCCTCCTTATCACATATGGCTTACTGCAAATTATCTTTCTACCTATCCATTTACTGGGTCTATATTTTGTTTGGTATTGCACCTTTTGTGATTCACAGAATTGCATTTTATATGTCTGGCACCAAAAAGTAATTAACAAACATTTTGAATGAATAAATTACATGCCAGTATTGAATAAAATTTACCTAATATTTCAGAAGACTCTAGTAAAGATCCTCTCTCACCTATTATCAGAAGAACAATTTCATGACTATTCTTAAAGAAATGTAAAGCCAAAATTTTCAGTGAGGACTGAAATATATTTAGCTTTTCCTGTCATCCCAACCCCCCACTAGAACCAGCCCTGTATTTCTACTACATTTATTTGTTTATCATATAAAGAAAATATTATGTAACTGTTAGGATCTGAAATATCATAAAACGTAGACTGTATCTTTTTTCAATGATTTTTAAGCTGGAGTGAGGGGCATATGTGATTCACCTGGAATGCTTTTTCAAAATAGCCGAAGTATTTCCTTTCCCATCTCTCACACGTTCCTGATGGAAATAGCTCATATCCAACATGTACTTGGGGAAGCAAAAGATGTTTCAAAATTTATTTTTCTAATTCTACTGTTACAAATGGTCTTCCCAGCTTACAACTATTTTTTTACAAATGAAGTTATGATACAACAAGAGAGTAGATGTGAAAATCAGGGCAACAAAAACCAGTCAAACAAAAAAGAGCAGATATTTTCCCAAACTTTCACCCTGAGTTTCCTAGCTGCTGCTGCTCAGTGTTAAATGTGTGAGGAGATCACAAGTTCTCATCACATGGCTGGATGGTTATATGTTGCCTATCGCTATCAAGCTGGGTTTAATTCAAATGAATGAGCAGGAGGAAGATACTCCATCAATTCTGAATTTTTAAAAAGTTATTATGGCTTCCCTTTTTAGACTTCTAGAAACAGGAACAATTAAAAATCTGGCTTGAATTGTAAGGTGATGAGTCACCCAACCGTGAGATCTAAGTTATCATGAAATACATAAATTCCCTAAATTTGATACCATGGTATTAGCTTCTTTCGCAATTTAGGTCACATGTCACACAAAACACTGTGCCAGGTGCTGTGCGGACAAAGAGATAAGATGCCCTCAAAGGGCTTAGTTTTTGTTTGTTTCTTATACAAACTAGAAAATAATTTTTGTTTTAACTCTCATCATTCATAAGTAAAAATCACTGGTAATGCTGACTTTCGAGAGAGTATTGGTGCTTAATAAATATAATTTTTTTTCTGCCCCAAGGGTTGGAGGATTGGGAAGAAGTTACAAGGGTGGTGAGGGAGTGGCACATCTAAAGGGTGCTTTTGTGTGGACCTCAAGGGATAGACAAAATATTTTACATAAAGAGAGAGAAATGAGGGCAGGGTCTTGTAGGTGAGGGGCACAGAACGTGCAAGGCCCTCAGGAATTTAAGGGTTCACACAGCAGAGAGGGGGGAATCATTTTTGGCTGTTTTTGCATAGTCTGGGGAGAACTCTGATTAAAGATGGAGACTGGAGACAGATTACAGTCTTTTTGTGACATTCTGTGGACTTTGGACTTCATCTTGCAGATAATGTCATTGTGTTTATGTTGGAGAGGAGAGATTCTGCCAACATCAGAGAGGGTAGATTGAATGACCAACAGGAAACCTATTATAACAACGTAGATAAAGTATGGAAAGCATTTGCACAAAACTGAAGACTAGAATCGCAAAAGAAGAGATGGCTTCAAGAAGCCTTATGAAGGTAGCAGCCTGGCTCAGTGAAGAAGTTTTAGCCAAGGGAGGAAGAAACTGAAGAAGAGTCTGAGGTTGCAGACTAGATAATAATGAATAGTAAATGCAATTTATAAATTGTAATAGAAGAGAGCATTTTATAAATTATACATTCATAATAAATTATTAAATTTACTAGACAGCACAATATAAGTGCAACTTTAAAAGAAAATCGAAACATGCTTATTAGAGATGTTGGAGAAATTGATGTTACTTTTATGAGCTACTAGAGACAAACTTTCAGTTTTAAGTCACTTTCCTTAGTTCTCAGTAGACATTCGTTGTTTCCTGAATGAGGAAATGATACCATTTATTTGTTTGGCTGTGGGCATGAAAAATGTTAAGTTGGTGACAATTTGTATCTTCATGGGTATTTTTAACTTACTCAGCAAGCAGATCAAGGGAATAAATTATTAGGCAAAACTCATAACATTTACACAGAAAACTTCAATTGCCTGTAAGTGGATTTGTGCTATACAGCTAGTACATTATGATTAGCCCCCTCTTTGAAAGGTAAACATTTAAGTAATGAGAAAGAAGTTTTAAAATGCTTCGATATGAAATGAATGGGAACGCCAGCTACATCATAAAATCCAGAATTTTAACAATACAATCCAAAAGCCAAATAACAGTCAGGATTCAGGCCCACCTCAAAAATGTGAAGGATACAAATACAGGGAAAGCAAAGGAGGCCTGATTTTGGCCAAGTTGGCTGTATTTCCCTAGAATGAATTTAACTTCTTGAACATTTTTATAAAAAGGTGTTTTACATTACTTGTAAAGCAACATCTGTTCCTAAAGGCAGTTTTAGAGAATAAGTCTTAATGAAATTATTTTTCATTGAGGACTAGTTTAGATTCCACTGTAAGAAGGAACTGAATGATGCACTGGGGCAGTTTTATGGAGTTGTCTTTCCCCTGACTACGTCCCCCTACTCACTCCATATTTCTCCCTCTAGCTGAAAGCTGTAAACATTTTAGGGCTTTGTGATAGTCCCAGAACAAAACAGAACATATGTAGTATATTTTCATACAGGAAGAAAAAAAACCCAAACCCATGAGGTCCTCATTTCTAAAGTATGCCTTCTGCCCAAAATGCACCCTTGATGGTGCCTCGAAAGTGTTGCAAATCACTTAACACAAATTATGCAGATTTTGATGAATCCAAAGCCCCATCAAAAGAATATTAGTGGACTATTTCACATGGAGGCCAATTACATGTTTTCTGTATCATTCCCTGATTACTCACTAAAATTTTGCTGATATTAGCCTATCCAAAATGCCTTTCCAGGATTTAAGTACCAATAGTGTCTCTTACAAAATTCACCCACAGTTTCTGTCAGATTTAAGTTAAATGCACAACAGGGAGAAAAAAGCTGCTAGAAAACTGCAGATTCAGTAGATAAAGAAACAAAGAGATATATTTGTGTATCACTCTCATATTGTTGCAACCAGTACCTGAGTTATCTGATGACTGCTTCATAACTGAAGGCTGCTCCAATATCCCTTTTGAAAAGTTGCACAATAGCCCAAGTTTAAAAGAGAACAATATTATACATATGAAGCTTGTACACAGGGCCATGACATTCTCTCTCTCTTCCCCATCCTCTCCTTTTTATTGTGCCCTTTGCAGAATGTATGAAGCCTTCTTTATCAGGCCAGAGAGAGGAAGCTTCTATAAAAACAGAAGTGATTGGATTCTACTCTAAAAATGAAAGGCTCATTGAACAATTAAGAAAGGAATATAAGGGGAATTACTGATTTTTTTTCTCTTCTGTTAATGTCAATATTATATACCACTATAGGTTGAAATACTTTTATTTGGATGGAGTTTTGCTCTTGTTGCCCAGGCTGGAGCGTGTGATCTCAGCTCACTGCAACCTCCGTCCCCTGGGTTCAAGCAATTCTCCTGCTTCAGCCTCCCAAGTAGCTGGGATTAAAGACACCTACTATCATGCCCAGCTGATTTTGTAATTTTAGTAGAGATGAGGTTTTACCATGTTGGCCAGTCTGGTCTAGAACTCCAGACCTCAGGTGATCCACCTGCCTCAGTCTCCCAAAGTGCTGGGATAAGAGCCATGAGCCAATGTGCCAGGCCAAAATACCAAAAAAAAAAAAACCAACCCTATTACTTTGTAAAATTTTAAGTGTGTAGCATTGAAAAAGAAAAGGAAAAAAACTCTTTAGCAAGCTGGCAAAATAGGCAAAAAAAATAAGAAATAGAATATAGGGACACAATTCATTATTTGAATTTTAATACACTTATACTTGCATATGTGTTTATGTATGCATATAATACCTGTTGACTGACTTTTTTTCTTTTTTATATTTCTTTGTCACTGTTACTTTTGGCAATCAAAATGCATTATTTGTACAATTAAAAATAATTGTCCAGGCACAGTGGCTCACACCTGTAATCCCAGCACTTTGGGAGGCCAAGATGGGCAGATCATGAGGTCAAGAGATCGAGACCACCCTGGCCAACATGGTGAAACCCTGTCTCTACTAAAAATACCAAATTAGCCACGTGTGGTGGTGCATGCCTGTAATCCCACCTACTCGGGAGGCTGAGACAGGAGAATTGCTTGAACCCGGGAGGCAGAGGTTGTGGTAAGCCAAGATCATGCCATTGCACTCCAGCCTGGGCAACAAGAGCAAAATTCTGTCTCAAAAAAAAAAAAAATTAATTTTAATTAATCAAATTAGTGTCTTTGAATTGCATACTGTTTTTTTACTACATATAATAAATACTTTCTTTTTAGACCTTTCTAGTTTTCCTTTTTTCCTAAGATTCAATAACTCAAATCCTTAAAAAATAATTAAATAAGCAGAAGGACTGAAAGACATTTTTGCAACTGCTTGCTTTATAGCTTAGAATGTTTTACAAATGAATTCGTAAGATGAGATGAAAATAGTTTATTTGAATTTAATCTAATAAAATCTTAGAATTAAAGCACTAAGAGTTTCAAATTAATTTATTATTCATGCAACCAAAAAATACCGAGCACCCAGTGTGCATGACACACTGTTGTAATTTCTGAAATAAAAACTTTTATATTATAATTTACATACAGCAGGTATAAAAGAAATGAGAAGAAAAAGCTGTATCTTTGAATTTCTACCCTCTGGGTTACTGAATAGGCTTCAATTGTGAAATAAAGAAGTGTAACATTTGATTTTTAACAAAAGCACAAAAAATTTACTAAATGGAAGTTACACACAAGTTATAGCTTGCAGCATTGTAAATCATTATAATTCTTGATTCAAATTATTACAGCTAAATATATCACCATGAATCTTTTGGTTATGATCTGATCTGTTCATTCTGTCAGGGAGTGTTCTAATATATTCCTGGAAAAGGGAGAACAAATCAAGGTCTTTTCCTTCCTACTTCTCTCCCTTCACTTTCTTCCCTAACTTGAACTACTTTTTTTTTTTTGTCTAATCACTGACTTCATCTACACTTTGTCCCACTTTTCCATTTCTTAATGACATCTTTAACAAATCCCATAGTTTCCCAGTCACCTTCAGTTATTAAAAATAATATTTAATTTAAAACTCTAGTTTCATGACTGCTTTTAATCCACTCTTTCTCAATGCCAGCCAGACTTGTGACTTGGAGAAATGAAATAAGAGGACGTGGAATCTGCAAATGGGGGTGCATTTTAAAATGTAGCGTCATATCCAGAGTAGGTTAGTAGTAGTAATAGCAGGTAAAATTTCCAGAACTTATCATATGGCTCAGGTACTTTGCTGGAAGTATTTTATACCTCAATTCTTCACATTATCTCAGAGACCCAGGCAGGTTAATAACCTGCCCAAGGTTACCCAGGTAGTAGGCAGCTAAGTCCACATTTGAACTTGAATTCTTGTGACTCTAATGCCTACTTTCTTTTTTAACCATATTAATTCTCTTCTCTATAAGTGGCAATCTTGTGTATCTTTTACCACAAGACACAGTCTCAAGGGATAGAATAACTTATAGCCGTGTAATAGAGAAACAAAAAGAATATAAATGACTTAAAATTAAACTATCACTTTCTAATAATATTATTAGTTCTTTAAGGGCATAGAGACCAATACATAACAGCAAAACTTTAAAATATCCATTGGCTAGAGTTGTTTTTGATTGTTAAGAGTAAGAATAACCCAGAAAACAAAACATGGGATTTTAAAATTTCTCTGGATTTTTCTCAAAATTTAATGTACTAAAAAAGACTGAATTCTAAAAGCAATTAAATACAGCATTTTTTGCCCAGCTTGCCTTGTCAATCCTATTAGACGAAACTCTAATTAAGACTGGAAATGTGGTTATTTTATCTGCCAAATGAAAATAATTTAGTGCAAGTTTATAAGGTTGGCTTACTACTGATTGGCCATTTTTAGTCCAACTTGTTATAATAGTAGAAATTGCTTTCAAAAGACATACTAGTTTTGCCAGTCATTTTGAAGCATGTGGCAAAGCAGGACTCCTTTGTTGTGCCTATTTTGGGATTGAAAATAAGATGGAGTCTACTAGAGTACAAAGCGAAACACATCCTTAGAAATCACAACTGCATGTAGCGTGAAGGGAGAGAGAGGTCAGTGAAGTAATTCCAGCATTTTATTAGTGTTTGATTTTAACATAACATCATTCATTTAACAAATCAAGTATCAGTTTGGATTTTAAAGAATTTACAAATAATCTTTAAAGTAAGCATTTATTGCTTACCAGTAGAATATAGCCACTAAACTACACATGTCATTTAAAAAATGTGTTTTATGGGCAAGAGAATAAAAACTAAGTATCGTAAAAGCTGTATTTGGGAAGTTTTTTTTCATTACACTAAAATGATTTTTAGTTAATGTTTCATTATAAAGTAACAGCTGGTAAGATTGACTTTAAAATTCACTCGAATACCTGACATTCTCACTGTACACACACTTAATCTTTTATCATTTTCTCCAAATGTTTCAAAAATACAAAGAAGCCATTTAGCTTCAAATATACTTTTCAATATGATTCTTTAGCAACATGAAGAAATTAAAAAGTCTTTAAATTAGGTCCTCTAGTTAAAGAATATGATATAAATAGACAATGAAAACGAATAGACAATGAAACGTGGATGTAACGAACTATGTAGTTTAATTACAAATGTGACTGGAAGTGCATCTTAGAGGTGGATCTTCCCTCAGTACAGTTTTCTCATGACAATGCAGCCCCAGCCAACTCCTTGATCAAAACCTCACAGGAGACTTTGAGCCTGAAACAGCCAGCTATGCTGCTCCTGAATTCTTGATTCACACAGATTGTGAGCTAATAATGCTTGTTTTCAGCTGCTAAAATTTTGGGTAATTTGCTAGATAATAATAGAAAGACTAATACAGATTTTGGTACCTGGAAATTGTATACTGCCGTAACAACAACAAAAGCAAACACTAAAATGCAAGAGTAGCTTTTGAACCAGGCAGTGGGCTTTTGGGAGAGTGTTAATAAGAGCCCAGGAAGCCTTGAAGAAGAAACTGTCTTATGGTCTTTGATAGGGCTGTAGAGAAGGATTTTCAGGAAAATGAGATAAATATCATTGGACACTAGAGGAAAAAGAATCCTTACTATGAAGTGGTAGAAAAATTTCACTGCCCTTTTACCTGCAGTAACATTGAAATTAATAAATTGGCTAGTAAACTATGGTGACCTAACTAGGTCATTTCCAAGCAAATTATCTAAGTTGCTTTCTGGGTTCTTTTTGCTGTTTACAGCGAAAGGCAGCAGAATAAAGATGAACTGGAGGAATGACTGATAAACAAAGGAAGGTGAAAATGGATGGTTTTAAAAATTCTTACTCTTTTATGTGGTACATGGTGCTAAAATTAAGAAAATGGCTTCTGAGAAAAGATTAAACATAGGGTACTACTAAGAAAACTTGGTTCAAAGATAAAGTAAAGGGCGTTCCTGTAAAATCTTTTATTAAGATCTCAGAAAAATCTAAGGTAATGTCCTAGTATAGTATTCAGCTAAACAAAAGACCTCTAATGAAATCAGTGAGTGTCCAGTCCTCCAAATAAACAATAAGACTTCCAGAAAAAATTAAAGTGTTGTTCCTCAGCTGAAGCCTAAGGTAAAGATAGGTTTACCTTGAAGATGGTTTTGAGTGTGAGTTTTGTATAATGGCGTGGACACCAACAAGTCACAAAAGACCCTAATTTTAAAAGAATTATAAATGTAAGCACATTATCTTATACTGAAAAAAGCAGAGATAACACAAAATGAAATATGACTTTTGGACTTCCAAAATTCAACTCGCTGGAAGCAGGCAAAGAAAACGACTCAGCTGTAAACATGTGCAAACCTTCATGAAAAACAGGATGATTTCAAGCCCAGAGGATGCAGCCAAGATCCATGAAGAATCATTCCCAGACTCTGGGACCCAATCAAATAATTTCAGAATTGCCATGGACCAGTGACTCCGTTATGTCTCCCATTTTTAAACAGAAATGTCTATTTCGGTTACAATATACCCATTATACTGTTGTATTTTGGGAGTGTGGGGGAGCAGATACTTTGCTTTTTAGTTTTACAGGTTTACATATTAAGAGGAGTTGTACTCAAGAGGCTGTATTTAAGGAACTATAGCAGAAGAGACTCATCCACACCTAGACTTGATATAGATGATGAAATTCTGGATTTAGAGTTGATGCTATAATGAAATGAGATTTTGGGAGCCTTGATGGGATGGGTGTATTTGGCACAGTGGGAGCAATGTAAATAACTTGTGGTCAGAAAGTGAACTGCAGTGGTTTAAAAAATTATTTCATACTTCTTCTTTCAAGAGGTAGAACTTAATTTACCTTCCCTTGCTTGTAGCATGGACATTCACTTCTAATGAATAAAAGATAGCAGAAGTAATAGTATGCCACTCTCAGATTAGGTTTTAAAAGGACTATGGCTTCTGGTTTGGCGCTCTCTCTCTCTCTCTCTCTCTCTCTCTCTCTCTCACTCATATCTTACTCTCTCTTTCTCTGATTTACTATAGAAGAAGCCAGCTTCCATGTTATGAGGACATTCAGACGACCTGTAGTGGGGTCCCCACATGGTGAGGAACTGAAGTCTCTGATCAACAGTCAGTGAGGAACTGACTCCAACAACCACATTGAGTGACTGTGGAAGCAAAATCTCCCCAGTAGAATCTTCCAGTGAGATTGCAGCCTTGGCCAATAGCTTGGTCAAGCTCATGAGTGACCCTGAGCCAGCGAAGATGTTGCTGGATTCCTGACCCACAGAGCAGTGAGATAACAATATTTGTGTTTAAGCTGCTACCTTTTGGAGCAATCTGTTATGGAATAATTGAAACCTCATATACTATAAGTAGAAGGTATATTTTGTAGATTCTGGTGTCATACAAAATCTTACAGATTTCACCTGTCTCTCTTAGAAAGCTGTCACTCTTGGAATAGCATCTTTGGGAGTGTCCTGCAATAGACTGAATATATATATCTCCCCAAGATTCATATGCTGAAATCCTAACCCCCAGTGGGATAGAATAGGAAGTCAGGGCTTTGGGAGATAATTAGGTCATGATGGAGATGAATGGAACCCCTGATGAATGGGATTAGGGCCCTTATAAAAGGAACCCCAGAAAGCCCTCTCATCTTATTCCCACTATGTGAGGATGCAATGAGAAGACAGCCATCTGCAACCCAGAACAAGGTCCTCACATAATCTGATCATGTTCACACTCTCATCTCAGACTTCCAGCCTCCAAACAAGAGAAATACATTTCTATATATAAGCCATTCAATCTGAGGTATTTTGCTATATAGCAGCTCAAACTGACTAAGACATGTTCTGATCTGCCATGCTAGATATTCCTCTACCCTATAACTGTCATTGCCAAGATGCTACCTATACCTGGCTACCTAATAACCAGGTGTTCTGGTTATCAGTTTCAGTTGACTCCAGCTGTGCAACCATCCTGACAAGTCCTAGGCATGTGCCTCCTGCTAAGGCACCAAGCATGGGAGTGAAGTGGTCTTGGGTCCTCCGGATTAATCCACCTTCCAGCCAAATATCATTAAGTAACCTCAATCAGACCTATATAGAGAAAATAATCACTCTGCAGGCCTTGTGTAAATTTTTAGCCCAAAAATCATGAGACATAATAAAATAGTTGTTGTTTTAAACTGTTACTGAGAACCTGTTATAAAACAATAGATAACTAGAACAGTTACCATTTTAATTCTGGGAAAAGCATCCTTTACACAGCAATACATAATAAGAAAAGCTACATTTTCTATTTTAGAAGGATCTCTAGTTCTTTCCTGAGTTCATAAGGCCATAGGAAGCCATATAAAGTTATACATATATATGTATATATAATGAGTGAGGTATCAGTATCCTACCATTTAGTTTTTTAAATATGTATTTGCTACAACTAATTGGGTTGCACAGCAGCTATGCATAGCCATGACAACAATGCAAGCCTTTTAAATAAATCTAGTATGTTCGTGCATTTACCCAGCAAATATTTATTAGCCTTAGACTAATTACAGTGTTGAAAAGGAAAATTATTATTATATAACAAATTCTTGTGCTAGTTGTATATACAACTACTGCATGATTTAAAAAGAGGAAAAAGTACCACTCCAAATACTCCCTGCATGGTAAATCCTATAAATTGAAACCAGCACTCAATGAAGAAACCAAAGAAAGAAATTGAAGAATTTGGTAGAATAGAAAATCTTTTCATTCCATAGGCACTGGTGATAGTGATAACACAATTACAGTGTCATCATACTTAACCCATAATGTCTGGGGCACAGCAGGTACCCAATAAATCTTTCCCAATGAATGACATATTTGAATAAATAAATATCGCATATGGTAGTAGAATGCAGTGGCTAAGAGTATTGCTTTGATTCTTGTCTCAAGGCTAACTGTAAACTTGGAATATTTTCCTCCACTGTCTGGGCTACTTCACCTTGCAGTTTGGTGTTCAAAATACAGCTAATAATAAAATGTTCCTTGGCAGCCATTTTCTACTGTACATATAGTTTCATTAGGAATCTTGATGAAAGAAATGGCTGGTGAAGAAGGGTCTTGCAAAGCTCCTGCATACTCTGACTATATACTAGTGCCAACTATTTCCAATAGAATTTAATAGGTGATAGCTCACTTTCTTAATAACTTCTAGCATAATTAGGATGTAAGTAAGGGGAGGACATTCTGAAAGAAAGAATGGTGTGAACACAAATCCACTGGAAGGAATACACATATCATATTCAGGTAACATAGAGCTTCTAGTGAATTGTATTACAATCAGCAGTTGTGAACCACTGGCAAGCTGAAACATCAAGTTAGTGAAATAGAGCCAGCCTTTTAAAGTAAAATATTGAAACAGATTATATATACACACACACACACACGTATATATGTATTACAGAATAGAAAGTATTGAAGTAAAGCACATGACATAGGAGTAGTTCTTTTAGAAACAATATTTATTTCTGATGTGTGTGTGTGTGTGTTTTGTGTGTATACTGAGTCCCAGTGAATAAGCTCTTCTTTCTCTGGGGGTCATGATCAAAGAAACATAAGAATCATTGTCCTAGATGAACATCAGTGGAAGCCACTGGGGAATCTTGAATAGCAGGAACCAAAGCCTTTATTTTATTCTTCTATCACAGCAAAGCCTTCAGGACAAATTCCTACTTTAATTTACCTCCAAGTGTTGAATTCACAAAAATTCTGATATCAGTACATTTTATGTGACCTAATTTTGTTAAGAACTACAAAAGACAAATTTCTCCATTTTAGTGAATATAACATCTACAGCATAAAGCTATCCTGTAACCTCCTGTCTTTTCAATTTTACATATTATCCTTAAAGCCCTGTGCTCTAAGAAAGATTTAATAGGATTTGAAACAAACACCACTCCAGGGCTTCCTCATCTTCATCACTTGTTGATTTTTGACTGTGACACTTATTCAATTAGAACTGACTCACCAATCATGCACTTCTTTGCTAAAGTCAGCCTTCTCACACCAGAGAGAAAGCTATTCAGTTAGTAAAGATTTTTCAGTGAACCTAGGGCCAAAAAGGAAA
Organism: Ateles fusciceps; assembly: GCA_036589455.1. Lineage (NCBI taxonomy): Eukaryota > Metazoa > Chordata > Mammalia > Primates > Atelidae > Ateles > Ateles fusciceps. The sequence continues at coordinate 3,182,766 of JAZHEH010001361.1, forward strand.
AAAGAAATTTACAGTGTTAAAAGACATAAACTTGTGACTGGGGGAGGAGTACATCTCAAAGACTCCACTTTCCCTCATATTATGACATCCAAGAAATTGGTGTGTTTGAAGAGGGTCCAAAAATAATCATTTGGCAAATAAATTCCTTCAAAATGTTCCCAGTTGTGAGATTATTTAATCTCTTCTTTGACACGAGCCTCAGTAAGGTGGCTAAAGCTCTTCCCAGTTATCATGTCAATTCTCCCTTGGCCACAGATTCCAGGTGACCAGAAAGTCTACCTTGTCATGTGTTGGTTATACGGTGAGCTTGGAGAGAGCAAGACTTGTTAAGATTGTCAAGTACCATTCATAAATTTATGCCTATGGAGTTGTTCCTCTCTGGAAGGGAACCAAATAACTCATGCTTTTTGAAAATTGCTTATGACAGCTTTTCAGTCTGCTTTAGGCTGGCTCTCTGGGGTGATTTGTATTTTCATATACTACTCATACATTTAAAAATTTACACCTGTCAGGTATTGACAGAGCGCCTCCATCCCTAACCTTCTTCAGGGGGGCACTCATTGCTTCCAGACATTATCCAAATAAGTTTCTATCAAGAGTGAGGGTGACATAACAGGCTAAGCATGAGAAATATAAAGCATGCAGGTAAGGAATTTTAACAAGAAACAAAGTCTTCAGGCTCTCTGAGGGGATGGAAGTTGTAATATTCCGGGAACATTTGAAATTGCACATCCAGCTGTAGGCTAATAGTGGAGAGAGACCATTATTTTAGCTGTAGTATAGAATTTGCAAAGTTTGTTTTATTGTTCATGATAGAATCACATTTTCTTTCTGTATCTGGAACTTATGGCTAGCATTATAAAAAAATAAGGCTATTCATAGTATCTGGCTTCATTTTAAATAAACGACAATAAATATTATTGCCAAGTTGTTTGCATTAGTTATTTGGTTTTACTTGCTTTTGAAATTGCTTGCACCACAGGAGCTTATAAAATCTTACCTCCTGCAGACCACTGCTATATTATTCTTATCAAACAACATACTGGAATTTAAGAGTATGTCAAATATTGATAGGGATATGTTATTTAGCCCAATTAGAAGAACATGTATGAACTAAGCCCCATAAATCATCAATTTAGAAATATCACAAAAGCTTTTCCTTTTTTTTTTTTTTGGGCTTAGTTCTCAAACTCCACACCACCAGGTGAAAATAGTAATTTACTTAGAGAGTATGGGGCACAATTCTTTCAGAAAATACTCTCCAGGTTTTTCTCATTCCTGAGAAGGTCATATGGGTTACTTGGGGGGGGGGAGGAGCAAAACAAAATAAAGCAACAATGACAGATGAGCAGCCCAATCAACTTGGGAAATAAAATGGTATAGGAAAACACTACTGCAAATATCTCAGGATGCATTTAATGAAGCAATAATTAATATTTATTTGAACATAAAAAGTTGTTTTTTATACTCATTGTGGTTATAAATAACACCCCAGCAACTCTTCTGGGCAGTAATACTTAATTACCCCTGCTGTTAAAGCCTAATAAATGGCTAGATTATCAGTGTTAAGAGTATACAATTTGTCAATTGTAAATCAATGTTATTGAAATTATCAACATCCTCAACTATAAAAAGGGTTTTAATATCAGGCGCCTATCCAAGATTTATCATCCTTTCTTTGCAACTGACTTACCAACTGTTGAATTGTTGGCTTTTAGCCATTAATTTATCTTATTTAAGAATAATCTGTCATTTTCAACATTACCTAACATAAAAGGCTACTGAAATCCCAAAGTGCTTAAGACTGGATTATTTGTACTCTGAGTATAATGGTGAATGTCATGATTATACTCAATGCTTTTGCAGAAAGTGGTAAAATCAAGCAGAACCTGCAAGTGGAAATGTCTGATTACACTCCGGGTGACTCCAACTTCCATTTGACCTCTGTGTGCCAAGCATGAAGGGCAATAGCAAAGGACAGCTGAAAGACTGAGAATTGACAGGTCATAGTCCATAAACAGGGAATAATGTATGGAAATCTGGGGCCACATGATGCTATAGAGATAGTCAAGTATCTCAGTAGACATTCAAATTAGTTTATTTCAAATATTATGTCTACACTGCAAAGGGAGTGACAGATTGTAAAGTAGATTGCATTAGATAATCTCTAAATTTCATGAAAATTAAGAAAGACCAGTAAGAGGCTTATAGATAAAACCCCCATCTCCCTGGGATGGAGTACCTGGGGGGAAGGGGTGGCTGTGGGTACAGCTTCAGCAGACTTAAATGTTCCTGCTTGCTGGCTCTGAAGAGAGCAGTGGTTCTCCCAGCACAGTGCTCGAGCTCTGCTAAGGGACACACTGTCTCCTCAAATGAGTCCCTGACCCCCATGCCTCCTGATGGTGAGATACCTCCCAGCAGGTATCAACAGACACCTCATACAGGAGAGCTCCAGCTGGCATCTGGTGGGTGCCCCTCTGAGATTAAGATTCCAGAGGAAGAAACAGGCAGCAATCTTTGCTATTCTGCAGCCTCTGCTAGTGACACCCAGGCAAACAAGGTCTGGAGTGGACCACCAGCAAACTCCAGCAGACATAGAGCAGAGGGGCCTGACTGTTAGAAGGAAAACTAACAAACAGAAAGGAGGAGCATCAACATAAACACAAAGATGTCCACACAGAAACCCCAACTGAAGGCCACAAACACCAAAGACCAAAGGTAGACAAGTTCATGAAGATGGGGAGAAACCAGCGCAAAAAGGCTGAAAATTCCAAGACAAGAAAGCCTCTTCTCCTCCACAGGATCACAACTCATCATCAGCAAGGGAACGAACTGGACAGAGAATGACTTCGACGAATTGACAGAAGTAGGCTTCAGAAGGTGGGTAATAACAAACTTTTCTGAGCTAAAAGAGCATATTGTAACCAAATGCAAGAAAGTGGAGAACCTTGAAAAAAGATTAGGTGAAATGCTAACTAGAATAATGAGTTTAGAGAAGAATATAAATGACCTGATGAAGATGAAAAACACAGCATGACAACTTCATGAACATACATAAGTATCAAAAATAGCTGAATCAATCAAGCAGAAGAAAGGATATCAGAGATTGAAGATGAACATAATGAAATAAATCATGAAGACAAGATTAGAGAAAAAAGAATAAAAAAGAATGAACAAAGCCTCCAAGAAATATGGGACTATGTGAAAAGAACAAACGTAGGTTGGATTGGTGTACCTGAAAGTGACAGGGAGAATGGAACCAAGTTTGGAAACACTATTCAGGATATTATCCAGGAAAACTTCCCCAACCTGGCAAGACAGGCCAACATTCAAATTTAGGAAATACAGAGAACACCATAAAGATGCTCTTTGAGAAGAGCAACCCCAAGACATAATTGTCATATTCACCAAACTTGAAACAGGAAAAAATGTTAAGGGCAGCAGAGAGTAAGGTTGGGTTACCCACAAAGGGAAGCCCATCAGACTAACAGCAGATCTCTCTGCAGAAACCCTATTAGCCAGAAGAGAGTGGGGGTCAATATTCAATATTTTTAAAGAAAATAATTATCAACCTAGAATTTCATATCCAGCTAAACTAAGCTTCACAAGTGAAAGCAAACTAATGTCCTTTACAGACAAGCAAATGCTGAGAGATTTTGTCATCACCAAGACTGCCTTACAAGAGCTCCTGAAAGAAGCACTAAACATGGAAAAAAACAACTGGTACCAGCCAATGCAAAAACATACCACATGGTAAAGACCATTGACATGAAGAAACTGCATCAACTAATGGGAAAAATATCCAGCTAGCAACATAATGACAGAATCAAATTTACACTTAACAATATTAACCTTAAATATAAATGGGCTAAATTCCTCAATTAAAAGACACAAACTGGCAAATTGGATAAAGAGTCAAGACCCATGGGTATGCTGGATTCAGGAGACCCATGGGTATGCTGGATTCAGGAGACCCATCTCACATGCAGACACACATAAGCTCAAAATAAAGGGATGGAGGAATATTTACCAAGCAAATGGGAAGCAAAAAAAAAAAGCAGAGGTTTCAATCCTGATCTCTGATAAAACACACTTTAAACCAACAAAGATCAAAAGAGACAAAGAAGGGCATTACATAATGGTAAAGGGATCAATGCAACAAAAAGATCTAACTATCCTAAATATATATGCACCCAATACAGGAGCACCCAGATTCATAAAGCAAGTTCTTAGAGACCTACAAAGAGACTCAGACTCCCACACAATAATAGTGGGAGACTTTAACACCCCACTGTCAATATGAGACAGATCAATGAGACAGAAAATAAACAAGGATATTCAGGACTTGAACTCAGCTCTGGACCAAGTGGACCTAATAGACATCTACAGAACTCTCCACCCCAAATCAACAGAATATACATTTTTCTCAGTACCATATCACACTTATTCTGAAACTGACCACATAATTGGTAGGAAAACACTTCTCAGCAAATGCAAAAGAACAGAAATCATAACAGTCTCTCAGACAACAGTGCAATCAAATTAGAACTCAGGATTAAGAAAGTCACTCAAAACCACAAAACTACATAGAAACTGGACAAGCTGCTCCTGAATGACTACTGGGTAAATAATGAAATTAAAGCAGAAATAAATAAGTTATTTGAAATAATGAGAACAAAGACACAATGTATCAGAATCTCTGAGACACAGCTAAAGCAGTGTTTAGAGGAAAATTTATATCAATAAGTGCATATAAGAGAAAGCACAAAATATCTAAAATTGACATCCTAACAACACAATTAAAAGAACTATAGAAGCAAGAGCAAACAAATTCAAAACCTAGTAGAGGACAAGAAATAACTAAATCAGAGCAGAACTGAAGGAGAAAGAGACATGAAAAACCCTTCAAAAAATCAATGAAACCAGGAGCTGGTTTTTTTGAAAGATCAACAAAATAAATAGACTACTAGCCAGAATAATAAAGAAGAAAATAGAGAAAAATCAAATAGATGCAATAAAAAATAATAAAGGGCATATCACCACTGATCCCACAGAAACACAAACTACCATTGGAGAATACTATAAACACCTCTATGCAAATAAACTAGAAAATCTAGAAGAAATGGATAAATTCTTGGACACATACACCTTCCCAAGTCTAAATCAGGAAGAAGTCAAATCTCTGAATAGACCAATAACAAGTTTTGAAATTGAGGCACTAATTAATAGCCTACCAATCAAAAAAGTCAAAGACTGGAGGGATTCACAGCCAAATTCTACAAGAGGTATAAAGCGAAACTGGTACCATTCCTTCTGAAACTATTTCAAACAATAGAAAAAGAGGGATTCTTTCCTCACTTATTTTATGAGGCCAGCATCATCCTGATACCAAAACCTAGCAGAGACACAACAACAACAACAAAAATTTCAGGCCAATATCCCTGATGAACATCGATGCAAAAATCCTCAATAAAATACTGGCAAACCAAATCCAGCAGCACATCAAAAAGCTTATCCACCACGATCAAGTCAGCTTTATCCCTGGGATGCAAGGCTGGTTCAACATATGCAAATAAATAAACATCACATAAAAAAGAACCAATGACAAAATGACACGATTATTTCACAGATGCAGAAAAGAACTTCAATAAAATTCAACACTGCTTCATGCCAAAAAGAACTCAAATTGTCTGTTTGCAGATGACATGATTGTGTATTTAGAAGATCCCATCATCTCAGCCCCAAATCTCCTTCCACTGATAAGCAACTTCAGCAAAGTCTTAGGATATAAAATCATTGTGCAAAAATTACAAGCATTCCTATACACCGATAACAGACAAACAGAGAGCCAAATCATGAGTGAACTCCCATTCACAATTGCTACAAAGAGAATTAAATACCTAGGAACACATCTTACAAGGGATGTGGAGGACCTCTTCAAGGAAAACTTACAAACCACTGCTCAAGGAAGTAAGAAAGGACAAAAACAAATGGAAAAAAATATTCCATGCTCATGATTAGGAAGAATCAATATCGTGAAAGTGGCCATACTGCCCAAAGTAATTTATAGATTCAGAGCTATCCCCTTCAAGCTACCACACTGACTTTCTTCACAGAATTGTAAAACAAACTACTTTAAATTTTATTTGGAACCAAAAAAGAGCCTGCATAGCCAAGGCAATCCTAAACAAAAAGAACAAAGCTGGAGGCATCATGCTACCTGACTTCAAACTATACTACAAGGCTACAGTGACCAAAACAGCATGATACTGGCACCAAAACAGAGATACAGACCAATGGAAAAGAACAGAGGCCTCAGAAATAACATCACACATCTACAACCATATGATCTTTGGCAAACCTGACAAAAAACAAGCAATGGGGAAAGGATTGCCTGTTTAATAAATGGTATTGGGAAAACTGGCTAGCCATACGCAGAAAGCTGAAACTGGATCCCTTCCTTACATCTTATACAAAAATTAACTCAAGATGGGTTAAAGACTTAAACGTAAGACCTAAAACCATAATAACCCTAGAAGAAAACCTAGGCAATACCATTCAGGACACAGGCAGGGGCAGAGACTTCATGACTAAAATATCAAAAGCAATGGCAACAAAAGCTGAAATTGACAAGTGGGCTCTAATTAAAGTGAAGAAATTCTGCATAGTAAAAGAAACTATCATCAGAGTGAACAGATCACCTACAGAATGGGAGAAAAATTTTGCAATCTACCCATCTGACAAAGGGCTAATATACAGAATCTACAAAGAACTTAAACAAGTGTAAAAGAAAAAGCCAATTCCATCAAAAAGTGGGCAAAGGATACGAACAGACACTTCTCAAAAGAAGACATTTATGCAGCCAACAAACACATGAAACAAAGCTCATTATCACTGGTCATTAGAGAAATGCAAATCAAAACCACAATGAGATACCATCTCACACCAGTTAGAATGGCAGTCACTGAAAAGTAAGGAAACAACAGATGCAGGAGAGGATGTGGAGAAATAGGAATGTTTTTACACTATTTGTGGGAGTGTAAATTAGTTCAACCATGTGGAAGACAGTCTGGCGATTCTTCAAGGACCTAGAACTAGAAATACTATTTGATCCAGCAATCCCATTCCTGGGTATATACTCAAAGGATTATAAATCATTCTACTGCAAAGACACATGCACAAACATGTTTATTGCGACACTGTTCATAATAGCAAAGACTTGCTACCAACCCAAATGCCCATCAAAGATAGACTGGATAAAGAAAATGTGGCACACATATACCATAGAATACTATGCAACCATTAAAAAAATAATGAGTTCATGTCCTTTGCAGGGACATGGATGAAGCTGGAAACCATCATTCTCAGCAAACTGACACGAGAACAGAAAACCAAACACCGCACGTTCTCACTCATTTGTGTGAGTTGAACAATAAGAACACATGGACACAGGGAGGGGAACATCACACACTGGGGGAACGTCTGGGGTGGGGGTTGGGGGGGATAGCATTAGGAGAAATACCTTATGTAGATGATGGGTTGATGGTGCAGCAAACCACCATGTCACATGTATACCTATGTAACAAACCTGAATGCTCTGCGCATGTACCCCAGAACTTAAATTATAATAAAAAATAAATTAAAAAATAAAGAAAAGAAAATTAAGAAAGACTAATTAAAGTAAAGATAAACATGGTATAGTAAATTTCTGGTCCAGGAACAAGTAGACATGGATTTGAATCTCCCTTAGCCATTAACTAACTACTTTCTAAATTCCCTTTCATTTATAAATTCTGTAACAGGATGTTGTACTTGCTTACATTTGCAGACCATCTTTTGTTCCAAATTAGGGCTTCATTTAAAAGCCTAGAGAATGCCTTTAAAAGATTTTGGTAATGAAATAGGATGTGTTTTTAGTATTTTAAACATTAAGTTAAATTTACTGGTTGTAGTTAGATGTTGTTCCACTTAGGAATGTATTAATATTCTCATTTACAGTTTTTAAAATATCTTTTCATGGGCCTTTACAGTATACTATATTTTAGATCTAAGCATTTTAAAAGGAGTCAAAATACTTAGTGTGAACTAACATTTAGTTTCTCCTACTTTTTCTTATAATTTTAGGTATCTCCAGAGACACATAACAATCCAACCATAACCATCTATGCCTATGATATTTGAAATCATCTCAGCCAACACAGCCAACTTTATGACAAGTTTCATCAGTGTCACTGACAAGCCAATCAGTTAGTCATTGATATTTGCTGATTACCATGCAGAGAGAAAAGTATACGTGTACACGTATATCTGCTGTACACCATGCAGAGAGAAAAGTACACGTATACCATGAGTATACGTGAAGAAGACATAGTGCACTGTCCTTACTCTTAAAAACTTATAATAGCTTTAGAAATAAGAGAAATACTCAAAAAGATACCTAATATTTGAAAGTAACTGGCAAAGATACCATAAACTCAGTAAATGGAAGCTCCATCCTTTTAATTGCTTTAATCAAAACCTTTATAGATACCCTTGACTTTTTCCTCTCTCATACACAAAATCCAATCCTTCTGAATCTGTCTTCCAAATGATGCAGTTTCTGAACGTTTCTTACCGTCTCTGCTCACTACCACTTCACAATTTCTCACCTAGATTACTGCAATCGTTTCTGAAATGTTTGCCTGCTTTCACTTTTGCTTTCTTACAGTCTATTCTCAAAACAGAAACCAAAGAAGAGAAATGTAAAACAGATATCACAACAGGTTTGCTCAAAATCCTCCAGTAGCTTTCATTTGAATTACAGTAAAAGCCAAAGTCTTGACAGTGGCCTACAAAATGCTTCCAAATTTGGCTCTTGCAACTTCTCCAACTTTCCTTCTCCTTTTTTTTTCTTTAACTTTTATTTTAAGCTCAGAGGTATATGTGTAGTTTGTTACATAGGTAAACTTGTGTCAAGGGGGACAGTTGTACAGATTATTTCATCACTCAAGTATTAAGCCTAGTACCCATTAGTTATTTTTTCTAATCCTCTCCCCTCCAACCACCTTCCATGCTCTGATAGGCCCCAGTGTGTGTTGTTCCCCTCTATTGGTCCATGTGTTCTCAGCATTACATGTGGTATTTGGTTTTCTGTTCTCATGTTAGTTTGCTAAGGATAATGGCCTCTAGCTCCACCCACATCCCTGTAAAGGACATGATCTCATTTTTTATGGCTGCATAGTATTCCGTGGTGTATATATGCCACATTTTCTTTACCCAGTCTATCATTGATGGGCATTTAGGTTTGTTCCATGTCTTTGCTATTGTGAAAAGCTATTGCAAGGAACATATGCATGCAGGTGTCTTTATAATAAAGTGATATATATTCCTTTGGAGATATATCCAGTAATGCGATTGCTGGGTCAAATGGTATTTCTATTTCTAGATCCTTGAGGAATTGCCACACTGTCTTCCACAATGGCTGAACTAATTTACACTCCCACCAGCAGTGTAAAAGCATTCCTATTTCTCCATATCCTCTCCAGCATCTGTTGTCTCCAGATTTTTTAATGATCACCATTCTAACTGGCATGAACTACAGGCACACACCACCATGCCCCACATTTTTTTTGTATTTTAGTAGAGACGAGGTTTCATCGTGTTGCCCAGGCTGGTTGCAAACTCCTGAGCTAAGGCAATCTACTGCCTTGGCCTTCCAAAGTGCTGGGGTTACAGGCATGAGTCACAACACCTGGCCTATGCCCACTTTTTAATGAGGTTGTTTGTATTTTGTAAATTTGTTTATGTGTCTTATAGATGCTGGACAGTAAACTTTTGTTGGAGGCATAGTTTGCAAAAATATTCTCCCATTCTGTAGGTTACCTATTTACTCTGTTGATAGTTTATTTTTCTGTACAGAAGCTGTTTAGTTTAATTATATCATATTTGTGAAATTTAATTTTTATTGCAATTGCTTTTGATGTCTTTGTCATAAAATTATTGCCCATTTCTATGACTGAATGGTATTGCCTAGGTTGTCTTCCAGGATTTTTTATAGTTTTGGGGTTTACATGTAAGTCTTTAATCTCTCTTGAATTAATTTTTGTATATGTTGTATGGAAGGGGTCCAGTTTCAATCTTCTGCATATGGCTAGCCAGTTATTCCAGCATCATTTATTGAATAGGGAATACTTTCCCCATTGCTTGTTTTTGCCAGTTTTTTTGAAGTTCAGATAGTTGTAGGTGTGCGGTCTTCCTTCTGGGTTCTGTATTTTGTTCCATTGGTCCACATGTCACTTTTTTGTTCCAATACCATGCTGTTTTGCTTACTGTAGCTCTGTGGTATAGTTTCAAGTTGGGTACTATGATGCCTCCAGCTTTGTTCTTTTTGCTTAGAATTGCCTTGGCTATTCAGGCTCTTTTTTTTATTCCATATGAATTTTAAAATAGTTTTCCTAGTTCTATAAAAAATGCAAATGGTAGCTTAATAGGCATAGCATTGAATTTATAAATTGCTTTGGGAAGTATGGCCATTATAGAAATATTGATTCTTCCTATCCATGAGCATGAAATGTTTTTTAATTTGTTTGTGTCATCTCTGATTCCTTTGAGCGCGGTTTGTAGTTCTCCTTGTAGAGATCTTTCTTCTCCTTGTAGAGATCTTTCACCTCCCTAGTTATCTGTATTCCTAGTTATTTTATTCAATTTGTGCCAAAGTTTGACTTCCTCTCTTCCTATTTGAATGCAATTTATTTCTTTCTCTTGCCTGATTGCCCTAGCCAGGACTTCCAGTACTATGTTGAATAGCAGCAGTGAGAGAGAACATCTTTGTCTTCTGTCGGTTTTTAAAGTGAATGCTTCCTGCTTTTGCCATTCAGTATGATGTTAGTTTGGGTTTGTCATAGATGGCTTTTATTATTTTGAGGTATATTTTTTGAATACCTAGTTTACTGAGGATTTCTAACATGAATGGATATTGAATTTTATCAAAGCCTCTTCTGCATCTATTGAGATAATCATGCGGTTTTTGTCTTTAGTTCTGTTTATGTGAGGAATAATATTTATTGATTTGTATATGTTGAACCAACCTTACATCCCAGGGATAGAGTCTACCTGATTGTGGCAAATGAGCTTTTTGGTGTGCTGCTTCATTTGGTTTGCCAGTATTTTGTTGAGGATTTTTCTATGTATGTTCATCAAGATTATTGGCCTGAAGTTTTCTTTTTTTGTTGCATCTCTGCCAGGTTTTGGTATCAGGATGATACTAGCTTCACAGAATGGGTTAGGGAGGAATCCCTCCTCCTCAATTTTTTGGAATAGTTTCAGCAGGGGATGGTACCAACTCTTCTTTGCACATCTGGCAGAATTCAGCTATGAGTCCATCTTGGCCTGGGCTTTTTTTGGTTGGTGGGCTATTTAATTACTAACTCAATATCAGAGCTCATCATTGCTCTGCTCAGGGATTCAATTTTTTCCTGGTTCAGTCTTGGGAGGGTGTATGTGCCCAGGAATTTACTCATTTCTTCTATATTTACTAGTTTATGTGCATAGAGGTGTTCATAATATTCTCTGATGGTTGTTTGTATTTCTGTGGGGTCAATTGTTGTTTCTGAAGATGTTTATTTGAATCTTCTCTTTTCTTCAACCTTACTTTCTATTGCATTTTCCTTGTTCACTCTGCTCTAGAACATTGGCCTTCAAATAGGCTAATAGCATGTCCACTTTACTTTGCTTTGGCTGTTCCTTCTGTCTGGAATATCTTTCCCCTGTGACATTTGCATGACCATGTCTATTGCCTCCTTCTTTCCTTGGCTCAAGGGTTCCCTTGTTTATCTGATCTTCCTTTTTAATTGTGCAACTCCTCCCCAGAATTTCCTATCACCTCAAGCTTGCTTTGTTTTAAAGTACTTATCATATTCTATTATAGAGTATTATTTCCGTATACATTTTGTTCATGTTCTATCTCCTCCCACTAGAAATACTTTCCATTTTTTAAATACTGTAGGATCAGTGTTATAAATCATACTTGGCATCAAGTTGGTGCTAAGTGGTTATTGAATGAATGAGTAAATTGATGAATGTAGGATGCATCATGGTGCTTTCTAATGCAATCAGGTGTATCTTATTTGTAAATGGTACTAACAGGAAAGCCTTCACTTACTGAATTCCTGCCAAGTACCAGGCAGAATTCTAAGTGTTTAGCATACACTACTTTTAATTTTAAACTCCCTGGAGTTGAGCATTGCTATTACTTTTAGTTTTATTATTTCCCTTTTCCTGGGTGAAATTGAGTCTCATCCAGGGCACACAGTGGAGTTAATAGGAGATGCATAATTCCAATCCACATATGATGACTTTGGCAGAGCCTTACATTATACAACTTTTTGCCTTACATTATACAATTTTTTCAGAGCTAAGCAAAGGGCCTCACAAGCCAAGAAATAAGAGAGGGTTAACAGGGTGAGAAATGGACATCCAGATTCATGAGACCCAAATAGTCCTACATATGTTTAATCCAAAAAGGTTTACACTGAAACACATTATAATAAGATTGCAAAAAGTGAAAGATAAAGAGAGAATTTTGAAGGCACAAGAGAAAAGGTGACATCACATATAAAGGAGCCTCAATTAGGCTATTAGAGTATTTCTCAGCAGAAACCTCAAGAGACAAACAACCTCAGGGTGATATGTTTAAAATATTGAAAGAAAAAAATCTTCCAGTCAAGCATACTATACATAGCAAAGCTGATCTATAGAAATGAAGAGAGAGTTAAAGGCTTTCCTAAATACACAAAAGCTGAGGAAGTTCGTTACCACTAAAATTGCCTTACAAGAAATGTCACATGGAGTACTTCAAGCCAAAATGAAAACATTAACAATGTAAAAACATATGAATGTATAACACTCACCAGAGAAGGTAAATATACAATTAAATACAGAATTCTTCAATACTATAGTAGTGGTACATAAATCACTTTCAATGTTGGTATAAAAGTTAAAAAACAAATGTATTAAAAATAACTATAATTATAATAATTTGTTATTGAACACACAAAACAAAACAAATGTAAACTGTAACAGCAACAACTTAAAATGAAAAGGGGAAATAAGTAAAACGATGGAGTTTACTACATGATCAAAGTTAAGTTTGTATAGCTTAAGTAGGATGTTATAATTATAAAATATTTTATTTAAGCCATATGTTAACCATAAAGAAAACCTCTAGTAAATACAGAAAGGATTAAGACAAAGGAAACAAAGTATACTGCCAGAAAAAGTCATCAAGTAACAATAGATGACAACAAAAGAGGAAGAAAGGAACAAGGAAACTAATGACAGTCAGAAAACAATCAACAAAATGTCAATAGTAAGGCCTTATCTATTACTTTCAATGTAAATGAATTAAATTCTCAAATCAAAAGACAGAGCAGATAAATGGATTAAAAGACAAAATGCAGCAACTTGATGCCCACAAGAGACTCACTTTAGATTTAAGCTCACAAATAGTCTAAAAGTGATAGAATAAAAAAAGATATTTCATGCAAATGAAAATCAAAAGAGAGCAGGGGTGGCTGAATTTAGACAAGATAGACTGCAAGTGAAAAATTGTCATAAGAGACAAAGAAAGTTAAAGGTCAATTCCTCAAGAAGATATAACAATTGAAATATGTATGCATCCAACATTGAAACATGTAAATATATAAAGCAAATACTAACAGAATTGAAAGGAGACATAAACAGCAATATTATAATAGTGGGAAACTTTAATAGTGGGTAACAAGGAATAGATCATCAGATGAAAATCAGTAAGGAAACAGTGAATTTTAACAACACTATTGACCAAATGGATCTAACAGATATATACAAAACATTTAATCCAACATAAGCAGAATACACATTCTTCTCAAATACACATGAAATATTCCATAGGAAAGATCATATGTTAGACCTCAAAACAACTTTTAATAATTGCAAGAAGATTAAAAGAAAATCAAGTGCTTTTTGGACCAAAATGGTATGAAATAGGAAATCAATAATAAAAGAAAATTGAAAAATTCACAACTACAAGGACATTAAACAACACACTCCTAAACAAGAGACAGTCAAAGAAAAAATCAAAAAAATAAAAAAATTGTGATATGAACAAAAATGACAAAAATGATATTTACGGGATATAGCAAAAGTGTTCTGAAAGAAAAGTTTAAAGCTATGAATGCCCACATGAAAAATGGAAGGATGTAAAATAAACAATCTAATTTCATACCTTATAAAACTAGAAAAAGAGCAATCAAAGCCCAAATTTGGCAGAAGAAAAAAATAATAAATTGTTACTTATTAAATAAACAAGAGAATAGAAAAACAATTGAAAAGGACAACAAAATGAAGCGTTGGTTTTCAGAAAAGCTAAACAAAATTGATGAAGCTTTAGCTAGACCAACCAAACAAAAAAGAGGTAAGACTTAAATAAATAAAATTTTAAATGAAAGAGGAGATATTATAACTGATATTATAGAAATACAAAGAATCATCAAATCTACCATGAACAATTATACATCAACAAATTAGATAACCTAAAAATGAATAAATTCCTGGAAACATATAACCCATGAAAACTGAATCATAAAAGAACAGAAACATGATGAATAAAGAGATTTAATTGGTAATCGAAAGTCTCCCAACAAAGAAAAGCTCAAAACCAGATGGCATCTTTGAAAAGCAGATAGACTGCAGATTACTACATATGTGAACTTTCCCAAATAATTTATTCCTGAGAGTCCAGTATCATCATTGTTCATTGGTGAATTCTACCAAATGTTTAAAGAACAATTAATGCTAATTCTTCTTAAGTTTCTCCAAAAAATTGGAGAGGGAGGCTGGGCACAGTGGTCACGCCTATAATCCCAGCACTGTGGGAAGCTGAGATGGGCAGATCACCTAAGGTCAGCAGTTCAAGATCAGCTTGGCCAACATGGTAAAACTCCATCTCTAGTAAAAATACAAAAATTAGCCAGGCATGTTGGCATGCATGTAATCCCAGCTACTCAGGCGGCCGAGGCAGGAGAATTGCCTGAACCCAGAAGGCAGAGGTTGCAGTGAGTTGAGGTCTTGCCATTGCACTCCAGCCTGGGTGGCAAGAGTGAAACCCTATCTCAAAAAAAAAAAAAAAAAAAAAAATCGAAGAAGGAAGAAGCACTTCCAAACTCATTTTATGAGTGCATTATTACCCTGATATAAAAATTGGACAACATAAGAAAACAAAATTTCCAGTGAATATCTCTGGTGAACATAGATGCGAAAATTCTCAAAATATAGCAAATTGAGTTCAACAGCACACTAAAAGCCTCATACACCATTATCAGCTGTGATTTATTCCTGGAATGCAAGGATGATTCAGCATAAACAAGTCAATAAATACAACCTACCACATTAACAGAAAGAAGAATGAAAACTTATAATGATAATTTCAATAGATGCCCAAGAAGCATTTAACAAAATTTCACATTCTTTCTTGGTGATAACCCCCACAAATTACGTATAGAATGAATGTACATCAAGATAATAATGATTACAGATAAGAAGCCCATAACTAACAACAAATTCAGCAACGAAAACCTGAAATCTTTTCTTTTAAGATCAGAAAAATGACAAGCATTCTCACTCTCACCACTTCTATTCAATGTAGTACTGGAAATTTTAGCAATAGCCGTCAAGCAAGAAGAAGAAATACATGGCATCCAAATTGAAAAGGAAGAAGTTATATCATCTCTATTTGCATATAATATAATCTTATATGTAGAAAACCCTAAAGATTCCACCAAAAAAAAAAAAAAAAAACTAAGAGAACTAACAAATGAATTCATTAAAGTTGCAACATAGAAAATTAGCAGTGTTCTGTACAATAACAATGAACTTTCTGAAAAAGAAATCAGGAAAACACCATTTACAATAGACTCAAATCAATAAAATACTTAGGAATAAATTTAATCAAATAGTTGGACAATCTGTACACTAAAAACTATGACTTTTAGGAAAGACATAGAAGACACAATTCAATGGAAAAATATCTTATATTCATGGATTGAAAGAATTAATATTGTAAAAATAGCCATATACTATCCAAAGCTATCTATGGATCCATTGCGATCTTTACTAAAATTCTAATGACATTTTCACAGAAATAGAAAAAACATTCTATCATATGGAACCACAGAAAACCCCAAATAATAAAAGTAATCTTGAGAAAAAATAACAAAGTCGGAGACATCACACTTCCTGATTTCAAACTGTATTACAAATCTGTAGTAATCAAAACAGTATGATACTGGCATAAAAACACAGGCATAGACCAATGGAACAGAACGAAGAGCTCAGAAATAAACTCAGGCATATACAGTCAACTAGTATTTGATAAGCGTGCCAAGAATACACAATGAGGAAATGATAGTCTTTTCAATAAATGGTGTTGGGAACACTGAATATCCACATGCAGAAGAATGAAATTGGACCTCTATCTTACACAACTCACAAAATTTAACTCAAAATACATTTAAAACTTAAACATAAAATATAAAATCACAAAACTTCCTTACGAAAACACGGGGAAAACTCCTTGACACTGGTCTTAGCAATGACTTTTGGAGATGACACTAAAAGCGCAAACCACAAAAGCAAAAATAAATTAGTAGACTATATCAAACTAAAATGATTTTGTACAATAAAGAAAAAAATCAATAAAATAACAAGGCAACCAATGAATGGTAGAAAATATTTTCAAACCATATACTTGACAAATGGTTAAAATTAAAATATATTAGAAACCTGTACAACTCAATAGCAAAAAAGCAAATAATTCAATTAAAGAAAAGGGCAAATGACCTGAACAGACATTTTTCCAAAGAAGACATATGGATGGCCAATGAGTACATGAAAAGGTGTTCAATTCAATGACCATCAAGGAAATACAAATAAAAACCACAATGAACTATCACCCCACACCTGTTAGGATGGCTATTATCTAAAAATAAAAAACCAGAGATAATAAGTGTTCATAAAAGTATAGAGAAAAGGGAACCCTTGTGCATTGCTGATGAGAATAAAAATTGGTACAGCCATTATGGGAAACAGTATGGAAGCTTTTCAGAAAAAATAAAAATAGAATAACCATATGATCCCTCAATCTTGCTTTTGGGTATAAATCTGAAGGAAACAGCAGTATGTTGAAGAGATACTGGCACTCCCATATTCTATATAGCATTAGTCACAATAGCCAAGACAAACTAAATAAATTGTGAGATATACACACACACACATATATGCACGAATTGTATTCAGTCATATAAAAGGAATAAAAAGAAGGAAATCCTACAATTTGTGATTAAATGGATGAAACTTGAGGGCATTATTGCTAAGTTAAATAAGTCATACAGAGAAAGACAAATAATGTATAATCTTGCTTATATGTGGAACTGAAAAATATCATGCTTAGAAATCAAGAGTAGAATGGATGTTTCCAGGGGATGGGGCTTGGAGGAAATGATGAGACGTTCAAAGGATACAAAATTATAAGCAGCAGCTCTGGGGATCTAATGCACAGCATGCTGACTAAAGTTAACGATACTGTATTTTACACTTGAAATTTGCCAATGGAGTAGATCTTAAATGTTCTCACCTCACACACCACACACACACACACACACACACACACACGTATGTACACACACACACACACACACACAGATGGTAACTAGGTTAGGTGAGAGATCTTTTAACTAACTTTATTGCGGTAATCCTTTCATAATATGTAGGTATATCAAACCATTATGTTGCATACTTTATGCAATTTTGTTAATTATATCTCAATAAAGCTCGAAAATAAAACAATATTTAAAAAGAATATTTGTTAACTTCTCAGGGTTTTAATTTCCTCATTTGTAAAGGAAGGATAATAATATCTTGCTTACAGTATTGCTATATTCAATGAGTTAGTACATGCAACTCATTGAGAATAGTGCTTTGGACGTAGAGCGCTCTCAATACATTCTATTGTTATTCAAGATCCCCTTCTCTTGAAATTTCATTCTATCATCTAGTTATAGCTCAAATGCCATTCTACTTACAAAATTGTATATGATGATCCTTGTCCAAAGTTGAATGTATGTATTGGCTCTTGTTGAATACCACACTACCGTGAAACTTGATAGGTTAAAACAATTTACATTGTCTTGTATGGTTTCTAAGAGTCAGAGATCTGGGAACAGCTTAGTTGGGTGGTTCTGAATTGAGAGTTTGCACAGAGGTGTAATCAAGTTGTTATCAGCCTCAGTCCATGAGGCTGTAGTCATCTCAAAGTTTGACTGAGACTGAAGAATCTACTGGTTATAGCCTCAGCTCCTATCAGCTAATGGCTGGAGACCTTCTTCTTCCCATGTGGGCCTTTCTATAAAACTGTTCAACAGGATCACTAGCTTCTGTCAGAGCAAGTGACCTGAAAGAGAGAGTGCCCAAAGTGAAAACCAGTGTCTTTTTATAACCTAATCTCAGAAGAGGCATAACATTATTTCTGCCCTGTTCTATTTGTTCGAAAAAAGGCAGTAGGTCTAGCCCATTCATAGGGAAAAAGGTACTAAATTTCAACTTTACCTCTTGAAGGGAGTAGCATAAAAGAATTTGTGTATATATTTTAAGAACCCCTACAATGTCCCTCCTCACAACTGCTACTTTCAGGCCAGATCTTTCCGCTGAGCTCTAGAGATGATAGCCAACTTCCCTAAGGAAACCTCAGAGACAGCCTTCAATTTATCCTCTCCATTCACTCCTAATTTCAACCAATCTTCAAGTTTTTTCAAGTTTAATTCCTGAACATCTCTTGAACACTTTCATTTTTCTATAGTCCTACTGCTATCCTTTTAGTCTAGGATAAGCTCTTCTCTGAAACTCTTGCTGCTGTATTGCAAAAGCATGTGAGGTCACTGTCCCTGTTTCTGAGACAAAGTAGGGACAAGACTTGGCCCCATTAACATTTTTCTCCATATCCAGCAATTATCAGATCATGCACTGTCACCATCCCTGCTGACCACATTACCCATATGCAAGCAAGACCAGAAAAATGACTTATCTTTACCCCATGTCTCATTATAATACTAAAATCCCCTCCCAGGAAGGGGCTTATCTGCCATTTTTTGATCATGTCATGTATATACTAAAATGATTTCTCACTGTGCCTGCACACCCTGAGCTCCACCCCACACATGTAATGACTGTTTATGTACTTTATGCATTTTCACATTACCCTTCCCAAACACTGCAAAGACCTGTCCTCCCGGAGGTAGCCAGGGAACTCTCACTCCAGCTCTGTCTCCCTTGTGTTCAAGCGTAAGTCCCTAATAAAGCTTTGTCTGGGGAACTTGCTTGACTCCATGTCATTTTCTATTTAATGGGAGCCAAAGAACCTGTGGTGGGCAAAAGTTTTTTAAATTCATCCTGAATAGACTTCTTTCTTATTAAAATATCTTGTCATAACCTTTCTTTAATCCCTATTATGTTTCTCCAGTGTCTTTAGGAAAAAGTCTAAACTGTGTTAAATGGCTTATAAGATCTTTCACGATTTAGCCCCTTCTCTAGACTTAACTGTGATAACACCTCCTCAACCCCCTACTTCTCAGTCAACATTTTAGCAACCTATGTGAATAGTTATTCAAATGCCTTTATTACCATTAAAAATGCCATTCCCTCTATGAACCAAGTTTATATCTCTGGTATACCTGACTCATCATCTATCTGGCTCATCCCTATCATCTGTCAGTTTTCCATTACATGTAACTTCTTTTGAGAAGTTTTACTCAAATTCCTTTAATAACAACTGCCCCACACCCTGGCATTGAACTGTGTTCTTATTTCCATAGCAACATTTATCACCCAGTCATGTGATTGCCTGTTTAATTATCTACATTTCCCCTCACTAGATTGTTTGCTTTTCCAGACTATCATTTTCACTGTTATATTACCAAAGTCTAGCACAACATCCAGCACGTAGTAGAAATACATTGAATAGCTGCTAAATGAATGCATAATAATCACATTTTATATATCAGTTTTTATAATTACAAGGCTGGGCCCACACTGTAATTTTCTGTGTACTTTACCATCTGTACTCAGTGTGAAGCACTTTAAGGATCTTATTTTTCTTTTAATCCCATTTATGACATAGCTTTACATCTTTTCTTTAGGGGAAAAAATTATGATATGCAAAAATTTTTAAAAGGCTACCAATAAAAACACACACTAAGTCCCACACTGTAGTTAGCAAGTGGAAATACAAAGGTGAAAACATTCCTCAGGAAACTGACATCTAGCAGGAATATAGACTTGCAGGGAGTAAAGGGAATAAACTAGGGAAAGTGTACGGAAGCCAGATTTGGATGACCTGTCCCCTCACCAGACATAAATTAGCTAGGTGAATTTGGGTAAAGCACTGACAACATATCTCATATTCATCATGCATACAAAAAAGGAGGTTTCCTAGAAATATGGCAGATTACAGTGATGAGATCTCACTTCTCACAACATGTACATTACAATGCTGGATAGTGTATAAGCAAACAATTTTTTAAAGTACATAGCAAGTTCAGAAAACAAACCAAATCAACCAACCAAACAAACATTTGGCAAAAATTAAAAAAGTCAAAACCAGAAAATCTAAACTCTCTAGTGGTTGCCATGACAGCTAAGGCAGTTAAAGAACCCTCTTATTTGTTGTTTAGTTTTTCTTTCTTTTTTTTTGTTTGACGATATCATCTAGGAGCTAGTATTTTAATCACTTGGTCTCAAGTGAGACAAGGAGCTAGATTTAAATCTCACATGAACCAGAAATTGGCAGGGCTGTCTTCTTTCTGAAAAAAGTCCAAAGAAAAACACTCAATGACTCAGAATAGGAGAAAGAATCAGGGCATTTTCCTGAGATTCTGAGAGGAAAACAATGAAACAATAAAGTAAAATTTCTTCTGATAAATCAAAATTCCAAGCCAGTGTCATATACAGTTTGTAATTTGAAGTCAACCTTATATTAACAGAGAATCTCAAACAAAAAATTTAACACAAAAAGCAGATTATGTTGGAAATAATTGGAAATATTGGTCCAATTATTTCCAACATAATCTACTTTTATGATTATGTTTCTACTGAAAGATTGGTTCAGGAACATAAATATGCAAATTAAAAAAAAACCAGTCTAGATTAATAATTCATATATGTCAAATATATATGTCATATATAATAATACTCTGGAATTATATATAAAAATCATTAGTTAGGCACGGTGGCTCATGCCTATTATCCCAGCAATTTGGGATGCTGAAGTGGGCAGATCAGCTGAGGTCAGGAGTTTGAGACCAGCCTGGTCAACATGGTGAGACCTCATCTCTACTAAAAATACAAAAATTAGCCAAGCGTGGTGGCACATGCTGGTAATCCCAGATACTTGGGAGGCTGAGCAGGAGAATTGCTTGAAACCAGAAGGTAGAGGTTACAGTGAGCTGAGATCCTGCCATTGCACTCCAGCCTGGGTGACAGAGCAAGACTCCATATCACCCGCCTAAAAGTCATCAAATAAGAGCTCATTATAAAACTGTAAATACACATGGAGAGATGAATTACCTTATGGAGAGCCAGTTGATTCAGAAAACCATCTAAAACAAAATTTCAGAAAGTGCATATAATAGAGGAATCTAAGAATACAGATTATAATTAAAACAGAGAAGTAAATGAACACAAATTATAAGAAAAAAGCATACTAACAAAAAAAATAAAAAATATTTAAACTAGAATAATAAACAGTCAATGAAATTTTTTCAAGTACATTAGAAATACCTAAAGTGAGGAATGCATACACTAGAAGATAGATATGAGGAAATTAGACAGAAGCCAATACAGAGTAATTCAAAGCAGGAAATTATGAAGAACAAGATAATCAAGATTTAAAAATACCTAGTATGAATCTAAAAGAAATTCCAGAAGAAGAAAATAGGGAAAATGCGGACAATGATAACAGCTATGAGTTTACCAGATTTATGCAAACATAGGAGTCTTAATTGTAGAAAAATATGAAGCCTAGAGCATACAAGCAAAAGAAATCACATTCTAGACATAGTGTTGTATAACTGTAAAACACCAAAGACAAAGTGAAAAATCTTAAAGCAACAGAGAAAAAAGGCAGAATTAGTTATTTGACTGATAAAAGACTCTTCATTAGCAAAGAGAAGTAAGAGATAATGGATAAATATTTTTAAAGGACTAAGGAAAAATACAGTCAATTAAAAAATTTTTGTTGGCTAAATTACTCTATAGAGAGTGTTCAAATAAAGAAATTTGCAGGAAAAAAGAAAAGATGCAAGAAGTTGCCCCATGTAGACGATGAAAAGAAGTAACAATGTTTATTCATGAAGAAGAAATTTGATCCTGAAAGGAAGAAACCGAATTGAGATGCAGGAAGCAACAATGAGTGCAAATTGGTAAACATGGTGAAAATTTTAAATAGCATTGACAGTAAGAACATAATTTCTAATTAGTTTAGGGGCATTTTAAACAAGGAGGAAATTAATAGATAAAAACTATGTGTAATTTAAAATGGTGGATAAGAATTAAAATATCCTGAGGTCCTTTGAGAGAAATACAAAAATACATATTCCAGATTTTAGATCAAGTATGCATACAAAAATTTTAAGAGTAATTACGAAGTAATGCAAATGAGATGCTTAATATCTAAAATGTGGGAGTAGATCTGGATAAGAACATTTTGATCAACCTGGTATAGAGGAATTGATGGGGTGGTGAAATGGAAGCTAGAACATGGCAAATAAAAAATAACAAGATGTATAATTAAGTTCAGACAATAATTTCTTTTAATAATTTAACTGCTACTTTATAAAGAGCAAACATTATTCTGGTTTGTATTTAATTTGAATTAAATAAATTCTATGACTTACATGTATATTTTATTTTAAAATGATATCAATAAGTAAAGACAGAGATTCTGAAATTAAATTTGAAATAAGTTAAAGTCCAGTTAACAGCAATTAAAATCTATTGTTGAAAATGTTCACACTTAAAGACTTAATGCATAAGAAGTTTGACAGAAAAGAAAATGAGAAACAAAATATGAGTCAAAGGAAAATTGAAGAGAATTGATACAATGTTAAGTGCAAATGAAATAGACTTTAAAGGGTTATGAGCAACAAAGAACAATTTTACTTATAAATGTCAGCACAAGAGGAAAAGGTAACCATATTGGTCATATATCCACTTAACCACATATTCTTACAAGGCATCAAGAAAAAAATTAAGAGAACTACAAGGAAGAATTGGCAAATCCGAAATCATACTGTAAGATTTTATTATACCATTCTAAGAAACTGACAACAGACAAAAAAAAAAAAAAAAAAGTAGTGCAGATAAAATGAGATACTGTTTATAGTACCTAGAAACATTATCTTCTCTTCCCAACAAAGTTCATTTAATAAGCTATAATAAAGATAGGATCATTAGATTACACAATAATGTTTTTATAGGACCACTTAATAGTTGAGTTTAACACGTAAAAATAAATAGCTTTATGAAAAAAACTTTTGTAACAAGAAATGAGTACAATCTGGGCAGTACTTTTTAACAAGAAAAGTTGACATTTAAAAGTGATTTTATTTAAAGTGAAAATGGAAAGATACCTTCAAGATTGGTTTGATCTTGGGTAACTCTCTTACTTATGTAAATATAAAACAGTATGCTTCCATTGTCCTAGGAGGCACTCAGATAAAATGTGCAGCCAGACCTTCACATTTTCATCCAGAGAAGCCACTGACCACCATCCCCTTGGCTCCCCAGACTGCTCTTCACTTGGGAGGAGATGAGCAAATGTATACAGGAGCACCTTAATGGAAGACATACAGATCTAAACATTCTTTTAAAAAACTAGTAATATCAAAATGTTTTGAATAGAGTGAGATAATGCCAACTGGAATCTGCAGGCAAGAAAGATGCCAGAAGCCCCCACCCCAAAAAACTTAGGGGTGATATTATATGTAAATTTTTGGTGCCACAAAAGAAGTAGCACTTGAATATAAATTTTCTCTCAGCAAGGCAACTTTACTTTCTGCAGAAAGGGTACACTCACCAGCAGTTTGCCATGAGAGCACACTGAACAAAGGAGGCAGGATCATTTATATGTTAACACATCTGCCTTATTGATGTGTTCTGATTTCACTGGTTG
Source organism: Ateles fusciceps (assembly GCA_036589455.1). Lineage (NCBI taxonomy): Eukaryota > Metazoa > Chordata > Mammalia > Primates > Atelidae > Ateles > Ateles fusciceps. Next base: position 3,207,001 of record JAZHEH010001361.1, read on the forward strand.
GAACTGGACCTCACAGTCTAGGCTGCAGCCAGTTGGCTAACAACTTAAAACTTTCCTAAATAGGTGAAGGCAGAGGAGAAGAAAGGGAAAAGAGGAAGTAACTTGTGGAATGCTGAGAAAGCAAAAACGCTTCCAAATAAGGAAAAGGAGGAAACCATGATCTAAGAGTTGCCTGGGCTTATCCAGACATGTCAGGGCAAATAGCTGGGCTAGAATGTATGAATCAAGAGCACAGAAGACCCTTATTTCTTTATTATAACTGACAGCTACTTAGGAATATTGGCAAAGGTTTGGGGGTAAATTAATTTTTAAAAGAAGCTACTGTCTACTGTCTATTCTTAATAAGCTAAGAGGAAAGTTTAGAAGAGGAACTCTCAGTTATTTCATTTTTCACAGGTGAGAAAATGGGGAATTTTGGGAAAAGCAGCAAAGGAGAAAGGACTTACAGAGTGCCTACATAAATTGGTTATGAGTAACATATAAACAAGGAACAACAAACTGTGGAAGGCCACAAAAGGCCTGTGAGGAGGAAGGCCTCTCCATGCCTCATGTTCCGGTGCAGGGTGACCTAGATTCTGTTACCATAAACATTGTGCTCAAGGACATAAAACCCCTTCATAGCATTATGATGTAGCCAGACTTGTAGGTTCTTTGTAAGGCCTGTGTTCCACCAGCTGCACATAGATAATAAGCTAAAGATAACCACATATTATTGTTTTGTGAAACTCCCAAACCACCACTGTTATCAGTCCTTAAAATGACACACCAGTTCTGGCTCACTGATTCAGTTCCGGCTCAGTGATTCACTCCACCATCAAGTCCCTCTCCCCACCATCACTCCACCCCACCCTATAGATCAAAGTTATTATAACCAATAAATAGTGTGGATGATCAGAGCTCGGGGCCTTCACTGTCTCCTCCAAAGTAATAAAGTGATGGTCCCTTGGTCCCACTTTCTCTTAATCTATCTTTTTCTCATTCCTTTGTCCCACTGAACTCAGGGTACCCACGGGTGATGCAGGGCTGGTTTCCTACAGGGAAGACTAGACTGGGGCTTCTGTACTCAATCTCAGGGTGTTCTTGATTGAGATTTATTTGAAAAATAACAGCTGACAGCCTCTGTTTAAAGTGTGTGTGTATGTGTGGGTATATAATTCCTTTAAATTTCACCAAATACTCATCCTTCCACAGCTCAATGAGGAACAGCTATATGACTCTCATGCATGAGTTTGAAGCACCTTTCTATTTAGTCTCTGGCACTATTAGGTGTGCTTAAGGGGAAATGGTTGAAAGTGAAGCATAAAGTCAAGGGTAGAAAATACTGGAAATGCTCAATAGAGTGAGACTGTCTTCTCTAGAGAAGCCATCCTGTCCCGCACAGAGATCTGGACCAGCAAGGACATAATCACAGATATGGACAGAGTGGCAACAAACTATGCAGTTCTATTTTCAACAGTGGCACCTTGTGGCAGAGAGAAGTAAAGGCAAGCAACTGGTGAGGAATGATCTAATTCATCTTTCTCTTTACTTTGATTTTAAAAGTAGGACTGGGCTTTTTGACCAAGAGGAGACAAAGAGAGGAAAACCAAGTGCCCTGCTTATTAATTAGATAGGGAAGTAACTCAAGTGGTTTTGGTAAGTATTGGAAAAGAGGACACCATATTTTCTACTCTGTACTATGGTGCATATAGGTTTCATCTGTTGTCTCAGCAGTCACAAAACCAGATTGCTAAACTCAGTGCCAATGATTTCAAGACATTCCTCTCAAGGAATCCTTCTGCCTTTTGGACATGGCTCTAGAATTTTTTTCCTTTTGTTTGTTTTCAATAACTAAATATGAGATTTTATATTATAATTAATTTACTTCATAGATTCCTCAAATCCTCTTGAAAATAGGCAGAATAGTATGTGAAAAATAGTCAACTATTTGAATTTTTTCATAGCTATAATCCAAAATGGAACACACAAATTACTCCCAAGCTATTTCATATCAATAAGAAAAAGCTCTCATTTATCTTGTGAAAGTGTTCATGGAGGACAAATAGAAAGAATGTGCACCAATGAGACACTGTGGGCTTCTACACAGATTTGCTAGGAAATATAACATGAAATATAACACTTCTTTTTTTCTTTCTTTATTTTTTTAAGACAGAGTCTTGCTTTGTCGCCCAGGCTGGAATGCAATGGCACAATCTTGCCTCACTGCAACTTTCACTTCCCTCGTTCAGGTAATTCTCCTGCCGCAGCCTCCCAAGTAGTTGGGAGTACAGGCAGCACCACCACACCAGGCTAATTCTGGTATTTTTAGTAGAAATGGGGTTTCCCCATATTAGTCAGGCTGTTCTCAAACTTCTGACCTCAGTCCCAAAGTGCTGGGATTACAGGCTTGAGCCACCGTGCCTGGCAGGAAACATAACATTTCTATCAATCAACTCAAGTTTCAGATCTTAAGCAATGATAGACTTGATTCCTATTTGAGGTCATATAGATACAGGGACTTGGGAATGTAAGGGACAAAGGTGTTGCACATCAGCGGGTTTGTGTGTTTATATTTTTGCCTCTTGTAATCTCTTGGAGCTGAATTTGCATGCCCCCAAGCCTAGGGAGGAAGGGGCTGAAACAGCTCCCCCAGATCTAAATCACCTTTACCAGTCTCACAGGACTATCCATGCTCAGTATCACCACCTCACCCTACTCTTCAATCCTCCAGCTGCATTGTGACCCACTCAGGCACATTTCAGATAATTCAGACTTCCGCTAGAGCAATTTGCAAAGACATTTTGAATTAAAAAGCAACTTGCAATTTCCTAATCTTACAAAAAGATATATTCTATTATAATAACTATAATGTAATTATAATTTATAGTAAATATTAAGGTAATTTTCTTATGGTAGCAAATGCTGAAAGGATCTATTGCCTTATGCAGAATTTTAGAATTTACCTTTGTCTGTCTAACCTTTCTTCTCTGACAAACCCATTAATACCCATTTTATTGTTAAAGTCTTACTAAAGAAACAGGTTACCTCCAAAAGGAAACATTGTGGTATATTTCAATAAACACAGTAAAACTTTAAATTTCACATAAAAATAGGTTATCCAATTACATGGTAAATGTGTCATTTATTCATTGTCCAGTACACAATATATTTACAGGAAAATTACCAGGAACTTCTCAGCTATATCAGATCTCAACCTTATATTTAGATGCAGTCATATATTACTGCTGATAATGTGATGTCAGCGAATAGATTGGAATTTTTCACTGTCCTTTATCAAGATAAATTGTTCTGTCAATAGCAAATGGCTGGCAAGTATTAACACTCTGCACACTATATGACTTTTCATTCCCTGCAAAAATTGTATTTAATGCTTTTGCACAAAATCTATGGCCGTGACTATCCTTATTACCTATTTAACTACCTTTTAAAAGGAGGATTTATTTCTGCAAATTAGGACTAGGGTAACAAGATGGTATCATGCATCATAAACTTTAAGTCAATACAAGGCAGGACACTTGCAGTTTGAATGGGCAAATACCTTGCTCTCATCTCTTGGTCATCCAATAGTATTAGCAATCTGTGGTGGGAGCAGCTGCTCAGAGCAGAACTTTATCTTGGCCTCCTTCCATCTCCACTGCCACGATGTCCCACAGTAGCAATTTGCTCATCGGCCTATTACTTTCAATAGGTATTTCAGTAATTGGCTATTTCACACTTGTAAGGCTTGAACTGGCAGAGAGCAAAGGCCAGGCAACCAGTCTGTCAGGGTCTAGCAAGCTGGTCGTTCATCAATTATAATCAGCTTTTACAAGAGTGAGTGAATCCTCTGAAACCTTGTTTGCTCTGATCAGCTTTGCTACCAGTATAATTTGACCCCAAACTGAGCTGAGTCCTTATCTGAAGAATGTAAAAGTTGTTCTACAGTGACAAGTATGTTTGTTTATTCAGACCCCTGGAGAGACTGATTCAGGCTCAAAGAGGGGCAAGGGAATATGCTGATAATCTTAAGAATTCTGGGTTTCTTCTGCTTTTGTAGCTACTTGCTATCCACCACACAACACCCTTTCTTTTGCCAAAAAATAGGCATGTAAAGGGCATCAAAATAATTTATTTTTATAATGATTAATTATACAAGAGAGTGTCATCAAATTAATAATTAAATTCCTATAACATAAGGTTTACTCTGGCCAGAGAAGTTGGACATCTTTTGCAATCATATGGGTTATTTTATCTATTTAAATAGAACATGCAATTAAAAAAAAACACATTATAATAGCTGAACCAATGTATGTGCTCATGTTAACAATCAATTACTTGATTTAACATGATCCACGCTAAGCTGGAAAAACCATTTGCTAAAACTTTAGGTTCATAACAGTAAATCAGTATGGGCTTCACTCACATATAAGAATAGCATTTTTTCTTTTCATAGCCATCCCCAATATCTTCTATTATTTCCCATTTTACTGAACTCTAAGAGAACAGAAAAACCTGTCACAAATTTATATTTTCAAGAAAAAAAATATATCTGAAATTTAGATAAGATGTAAGGCTTTGTAAAAATTCAGATCAGGTACAACTGCCCTAGCACGTTTAGGACCTAGGCGTGTGGGTCACTGCTAATTTATGTAACTCACCCTAGGGGGCTAGAAAAACTACATTTGTATAATTTAGAAACAGATAAAATGCATCTTAACATCAAGGATTTATGTTTTTCTTCCCACTGGTATCTCTTTCTTCAAAAAGAATAAGACAACGCCTACTTGAAATGCATGTGTACAAAATTACTAATGGAAATAACCAAACTTTATTACAACATCTGCTACTTGCCATCCACCAGTATCTATGATTCTGCTACTACAAATCCTATACTCTCTCTTCCCAAAGGCCAATTCAGTCTGTTAACCAGCTGATGACAAGGTGATCTGTCATCTAGCAACTGCCTTGAGCACAAATAAAACACACAACCAAAAATGGAACCTGTTCAGCAGAGATTTTCATAAAATTTCAACTTAAAAAAATGTAAACCATAGATGATTTAGAAAGCTGTTAAGAGATGCTCAAAAATCAATTCTAAATTTTGAAAAGACATGAATAAAGCTCTTAATAAATCTACCTTCAAAGAGTTATGCGCTCTTACTAGTTGAATAAATGAAGTGACACTGACGCATATCTAATTGTAATACATCACAAGATAATCTGTCAAGCCGAAGTGCTGAGGCCCTGTCACCCCACTTCATCCATTATTTATCTACGACCTTCATTGCCAGCAAAATCCCTATGAGGTATATAGCATGGTATTGAAGACTGAGGTTTTGCCACTCAGCAAAAACTTTCAGAAAGCATAATGGATAATAATTATTAAACACTGTGTAAATGATTTCTGTGGGGAAGGGTACATTTTAAAAGCACCAGGATTATCCCAGAAAAAAAAAATCATGACACATTTCATTTAGCTGAGCAATACATTGGATGTTCCATACTAACAAAGCTCACTTGGGTGAAACTATAAGGCCCCCAAATGCCTTTTCTTTGTCAGAGGGCAATCAATGATCTTCTTCCTTGTATTATGATATTAACTGGAAAGATGATAAAGTGAAACACTGAACTTATAACAACATCTACTTCTGTAATAGGCAAGCAAATGAAGGGCCCAGTGCCATTATCTTCTTTATTCCTTCTTCTTTCTTAAGAAATTCCAAAGATGAGGAGTTGTACACACTTAACCACTTTCTCAATGTGGAAAGCCTGTGTCTGGCAGTTGCTGGAAAGTAGTCATCATTTTCTGCTCACTCTTTCTACCAGCACACATGGCCCTGCCCCATGTGCCTTTGCTGGGGACAGGGACCTGCTAAATAAATGCATCCTGAGCAAATGCAACCCAAACAAATGAAACCTGAAAAAATGCATCCTCAACAGATCCATCCTGAGCAAATACAACCTGAACAAATGCATCCTGAACAGATGCATCTGGAGGAGATGCATCCAAATAGTTACATGCTAAATAAATGCATCCTTAACAAATGCACCTAAACAAATGCAACTTGAATAAATGCATCCTGAACAAATGCAGCCTGAACAATCAAGATTTTACAATCAAGATTCCACAGTGTTTTTTATTTTGTTTATTTGTTTGTTTGCTTATTTTTTCTTAAGGAATATCACCATCATATTTCACAGTAAGCATATTTTTTTCAAATATGCTCTTAAATAATGAAGATAAAAATGCACATTTGAAACAATTTTAACGATTCAGCCAGCTCCTCCGATTCAGTCATGAGGGGGTAATAAGAACAAAAAGCTGCTTCAGGCATTTAGCAGTAGAAAATTAAAGTTCCTCTAAATTAGGCGGCTATATTCCTCTCCCAGTCCAATTACTAGCTTTATTATTTGTCAATAAAACACCAAATAAAAGACTAGTCTCCAGATAAGGCAGCTGTTGCCGTTTGGACCCTGTGATCCTTCATGTTCTCAAACTGTGGTGTGGAAGTTGCTAATGACGGCTTCATATCACTAACAGGTGCCCTAAGGCCCAAATCTTATGTACTTTTCTCTGGAAAGAAAAATCACAATAAAAGAACAGAACGTATACATCATAGACAAGGTAGAATTAGGCAAGTTGCTGTTTTATGGCCTTGTAACATTTGAACTTGAGTTTTGGAACATCCTTTGTGATGAATAAAAGTCACAATTAACGTAGGAATATGATAACTAGAAGTCATTCTAGTTTGAGGCAGTAACTAAGCTGCTTGCCACAGCCTCACACAATTCCTCCTAAATAGACCACATCTTGTTCTATAGCAGCTGCTTCCCATCACTTGCCTGGACAGAAGGGCAGCGGATTAGATGCTTTTGCTATGGAGACCTATGTATCTCCTTGACAATGTGCAGGAAAGCCCACTATGTGGAAAAGACAAGTTTGCTTCTTTTCTTTGAAGATAGATATATGCTAAACTTGTAGGATCATTAGGCTACCCTGTGAAAGAATAGATTTTCTTTCTTTCAAGACTTTACTTCCCCTAAAGAAAAAACATATAGCCTCCATCTCATGTAGCTTTTAAAAGAGCTGCAATTAGGACATAAATTCAAGCTTATTTCATTCAATATAAGGTTTTTATATTGAAGAGTTTTAAAAAATTATTATTTTTAGTCAGAAGCCAGCTTCAGTCTTTGAAATCCAGATTCTCTTCTCTAATGTGGATCAAAAGAAATTCTCCCACATTGAGAAGTAAAAAGAAATTCCAGGCAAAATAAAGTAATTATAAGTTTATTTTCACTTTGCAAGCAAGGGTGGGTGGAGGAGTGTGGGCTCTACTTGATGATTGTGGCAGTACTAACAATTAATTTAGGATGATGATGCAACATGAAAATAAAACTTCTTCTGATTGAATTTCAAGGACTCTTCTGTTTAACTAGCTTCAAGAGTCCTTTTTTGATCATAATAAAATTATTTGCCATATGGTTCAGATGCTTGTGATCCCCTCTCAATGAGAGGATTATGCATGAGATAAAATGCCTACTGTAGCTGCAGCCAGGCACACAGCTGGCTCTGATAATGCCAACAAATGGCTTCATCCATCTCAATGTCACGTAGGAGCTGGTGCGACGCGAGTCAGCCCCGAGTACAATTAAAATCTACATCATCTGTGAGAAAGGTGATGGAGGTTCTGACATCAGAGCTGTGCCAGATTCATCCTCCTTCCACAGTAACAGAAGAAACGTGTTGCCCCTTTCACCCCGTCACACTAATGATGTGCTGTGCAGATCCCTTCCTGTGCACATTAAAGGTACTAAATCAAGGGGCCTTCTATTTAAAAGCTTCACCTTTATCTGACATTCAGTAGCAAGATGTACTGTTTCTAAACTTCAGTTGTGTATTCCTTGCTTCTTTTTTTTTTGTGATGAGATAATGTCATTTATGTCTACCAGTGAAATATAAATAGAAAAGTTTATGATCCATATGGCCTCAAATTGTGGCAATATGCAGAAATTTCCTTGTTTTAGTTCCACAATGTTCAGCCACACTAATAAAATCAGGTTTGAGCATCCATTTGTTCCAGAAAGCCAAATTTTATTGCTAAAACATTCATAACTCATAACAAGCGAGCTCAATACCAATTCAGAGACAAGCATCTTTTCTGCATGTTTTATGTAAAAATTAAAAGTGGAGTTTAGGCAGGAATTTTGTTCTTTTTGTCATGTTGTATCAGGAGGAAACCTTCCAAATATATTTCATTAGCATTTCCAATGACTTTCCATTAAAATTAAATGGACTAGAAAGAAGTTACTGAAAGATATTGTATAATTATTTATTTATGTACTTTTGTTTTATACTTTTGTCTCTCCTGAGCGATTATCCTTAAAAGACAAAACTGTAACCTGTAAACTAGAACACTAATCTTTCATGTAACTGTAAGATAAAAGTACTCACACCAAATAAGGAAATCTATGCTCTAAAGTCAAAGGAAAATCTGTGTAAGATGTATAAATATGTATGTGTAAGCATGTATTTGTATATATTGCATATGCATGTATGTACATGTATATGTTCCAAAGAATACACACACACACACACACACACACACACACTTATTCTTTGGAATGATACATAGGTTTTTTGGTGTTTTCTTTGCTCTAATTTTCTAACTCTGCAATAATGTAGAAGACCTCATGTAACAGAAGGCAGATAATCTCATCAGTGGACATACGGACATTAGCTATTTCAGATGGCGGCTTTTCCACGCTCTTCCTATGTTGGTTATGGTCTACAATATAAAAAAGGGTAATTTTTAATCAACCTTCTTTCAGATAGTCTACTAATGTAAAAATTATGCCTTTAGTCTGTTCAGTTTATGAAAAATGTATAAAATACAAGTAAATTATTCATTAATTTTTTCCACCAAGCCGTATCTCACTATGCAGTGTTCTATTTCTATAGAATTGGTTGTGGTCACTCTAAACTAGCAGGTTTCAACCTTGGCTTCCTGTTAGTATCGCTTGTGGTATTTTTAAAAGTAAAGATGCCAGTGACTTGCCCCAAATAAGCTGGAACTGAATGCCAATGCCTAGGAGTGGGTGCTAGACTTTTGTGAAAGATTCTCCAGGCAATAGCTAAATCACCATGAGAGATGGAAACTTGTATCCTAAACATTGCCTAAGAAGTATTTTATATTTGGATTTACAGCACCATTAGCATAATTTTATTGGTTACAGATGTTTCCTGTGTTAAGCAAAAAAAATCAGCAACATTTCTGACACAAAGTCATCCAATCCTGTAAATATTTCTTAGAAGATTACAGTATGCTCAGCTCTATAAACATAATAGCTCTACAAATACCAGCATAACATAGCTATGTTAATAGCTAGGTATTATCGAGGAATACAAAAGGAATAGAAGTCATGGTTTCTATGTTCATGGAGCTAATAATCTTAGGAAAAAGACATACAACAATCTTAACCAAATATTACATTATAATTGTCTCATTGGATGATGCTTACAATAATTGCAAGAGGCAGCTGAACTAGAAAGGATGAGTATGCAGGCATATGTTGATTATCCCCCAATGGAAAACTTCACCAGGTATTCCTATGAATAGCAAAATCTACTGCTGCTTCTTAGAAATGATTTTTAAATTGTCACACAAAACTTCTAGGAGAAACATAACAGATTAACAGCTACAATACAATAGATAAGGTACCTTGCTTTGTACATGTATGAGTCCCTTCTCATGCTGCTATTAAAGACATACCCAAGACTGGGTAATTTATAAAGGAAAGAGGTTTAATTGACTCACAGTTCCACAATGCTAGGGAGGCCTCACAATCATGGTGGAAGGTAAAGGAGGAGCAAAGCCACATCTTACATGGAGATAGGCAAAAAGAGAGCATGTGCAGGGGAACTCCCATTTATAAAACCATGAGATCTCATGAGACTTATTTACTATCACAATGATAGCATGGGAAAGACCTGCCCCTATGATACCTCCTACCAGGTCTCTCCCATGACAGGTGGGAATTACGGGAGTTACTATTTAGGATAAGATCTGGGTGGGGACACAATGAAACCGTATCAGTGCAACAAGTCCTAGCTTGTCCAATAAAGGTTCTGTTTCTTAACTCCAAATGAAGATTGCCTACAGAAGCTTGCCTTTCATAATGGAGAACTAAAAGTATTTAAGAGGTGGACAAATCAGTGGATATATTAATGTAGTAATTTGAACACAGAAGTGTCCCGTTTCTAGTCCAAAGTAGCTATTGAAGAGATTTCTAGTCTTTTCCATTTCAATTCCAAACTCTTCTCAACCATAATAAAATTATAATAAAATAAAAAAAGGCCTTTCCTTCTAAGAATTAAAAAAAAGTTAGAAGTTTGGTGATTGAAAATGCCTTTGAAGAAAGTAGCAGGAATAAGAATTCTGAATGAGAAATGTAAAGCCCAGAGAGAAGGAAGGACTTGAGGTAAGTCACCCAGTTAACAATATAATACAAATAACAATTATAGGGATAGAAATGGTCTGAAGTGGTATCATTAAATTATTTTCTAAACTATGTTAGACAAATCAACCCCAGACCTTTAATTATAATATTAAGTAATTTAAATAAGTTTAATAAGTAAAGGCCAATTGTTTCAGAAATGTTAGTAATGGAACCCAGTAGAAAAATAAAATGTCTGCCGAGTAGCTTTTGCTAAAACATTATAACCTAACTTTGACATGTGCTCACAATATGTAAATGAGCATACAAATCACTCAAGTGACTGGAAGATGAAAGTGTATACACAAAATAAAATCATCCATGGCTCTGTGCTTTAGAGTCAAAGAAAAACCTTTATAAGATGCATTGATAGTTGTTAAATATATTCAATTTCCACATATGAGTAATTTACAGCTGTGGAAGGACAGTCTTCTTGTCACTCAGATTCAAGGTAAGTAGCTTTGAAATCAGGTTCAAGGTAAGTAGCTTTGAAATCAGACAGACTCAAATTCTTCTTGGAATCTGTGACTTACTAGCTGGTGACATTGGGCAAATCAACTTTTTTTCAGCTTCAGTTTCATCTATACGATGAAGAAAAGTGAGTGAATGTGAAAGTAAGAGCATGTATGGAAATACCCCAGGACATTTTTCTTGGCACTTTGAAATTTTCAGCAAAAGGCAGAATAATAATAATGATGCTATTAATAAAATGAATAAATGGGAAATCAATTGGTTAAATACTGGAAAATAAAGTTTGATAAAAATATTCTCTTACTATGCTGAGCAAACATATACATGAGAGTTCTGGTAATCTTAAATGCAATTCGTCATTTCAGCATATATAACTAGTGGGGGGTGGCTGCTGTTACACAAAGGGCCACAATTTTGAGGCTGTACTTTTTGTCTACCTCCCATTATTTTCCTGTATTGAGAGGAATATCAATTCCTACTAGGGGAACAAGCTTCTCTGAGGCATTAACTGCAAATTCACCTGGTACAAAATGGAATTTTTTCAGACCTGCTAGTTGTCTCCATGTTTCACATCCTCCCTTCCTCACTATATTGCCCCCAAAGCAAGGAGAGTAACGGTATCACCCATTGTCTTGGCTGTTGTGGAAGACATGAACATTTCCTCTTGGGTTTCATGTGACCTGTTTCTCATTTATCAGGGACTGGGTAGAGTGCTCCTCCCTTAGATGGAGGCTAGGGGGCATACAGGTTGTTAGAAAACTGAGGAATATCCAGGAACAATTCAGAGACTGATCTTATATCTAATAGCTGGGTAGTGGAACATTTTAGTGGCTGCACAGCTGTTGCTACCACTCAACCAGCCAGCCAAGGCTAACACAGTTATCAGAAACAAGCCAAAACGTATTGACTTACAGAATTCAAAAAGTGATGAACATTATTGCAGGCCTCAGCAGCCTCATTAAATACTAGGTACAGTATATGCTTAAGCTAAAGCCTATGAACGTGGAAATTACTGATGTAAGATCAACTTAGAAAACTACTCATATGCTGTCAACATCATGAGATCAGAGACCTTGTTCATTTTGTTCGTCTTTGTATTCCTAGCTCCTAGATAAGTCTGAGACCTAGTAGACACTAAGTTATTTAATTAATGAATAAATGAAAATAATACCATATTGGTGAAGAGAATGGGTCCTAGAATACTTCAAGCATTATCTATTTAACTTTCCATGGCTTCAGTTTTCTCTACGGTAGATGTATATAGTAATATAAATTGGCTTGTTGGGTTGTTGGGATGAATAAATTCTTTATTCATAGTAAGTAGCATAGGGCACACAATAAGTGTTCTAAACATGTTGATATTCTAGAGCATGGTCTTCATATGGGGGGTGGGTGTTTCTGTGTGTAGGTATGAGAGGAAGAGAGAGAGAAAGAGACAGAGAGAGGAGAAGTTAATGTAAATCTTTCTAGATTTTGGAGCCAAAATTAATAAAACCACTGTTTTAGAATTCTGTTTTTCATTTGCATAAAAAATTAAAAACTTTTAAACAGGCATTTCCAAGTAATCCTCTACTGAAAACAACTTGAGAATTTATTAGATCTAACCCTGAGGTAAACTGTGGACTTGCAGATTGGTAAACCTAAGTACTAGAAATGAATCTTAAAATCACTCAACAATGAGGTCTCCCAACAATAGAATAATGAGATACTAATTTGGAACATTTTTCTGAACAGAATGTCACTTGTTACTGATTCTTCCCTTTAGTTGTTCAAAGATAAAATTGACTCAGTGATGGTGTCAGATCTAACTTCATTAGAGTTGGATCTGACACCATATGAAACTGACCAGATGAAATCAGTTCGAAAAGGTCATAGTAAAATTAGGAAAGGCAGATGGAGAATGTGCTGATAACAGCTGGTAGCCCCCAAAAGTGTGCACACTGGTATAATAACTGTATCAGACATTGCTCTTTCATCTCTCTTCTCTACGTGCTTCTTTAACTCCAAGAGATACAATTATCTTGGTGGTTGAAATTCAATAACATACGATACAGATTGATGGTTAGGAAGACATCATTAGGTTCTTAGCCAATATAGAATTCTTCTTGTCAGTGTAGACTATCAATGAATAAGCATGAATACACTCCTGCTTAAGGCCTTCAGTATGGATTCCAAAACCTATCACCTTCCAACACTGTTATTGTTATTTTTTAACATTTCCTCCTACCAATGTTAAAAAATAAAAAACAAATTCTATCTGAAGAGAAGAGACGATCATTTAACTTCCCCTTGTTTTAATCAGTTTTCTGATGTTAAATGTAATTGCCATTAATTCAAACTTTTAAACATAATTTAAAACATATTCCTATGATTCTTCAATTGGGTGCAGCTTAATTTAGCCAGCCTATAGTGTTTCAAAGACTCTTGCTTCCTAAATTGAAAGTGTGCTTAGTTTATGTTTATTCTTACATCTTGGTCCCACGTAGATCATTCAATTCATTGCTGTTATCAGAGAGATACTGGCCAGAGCAACTTAAAGGAGAGTAATTTTTTTAGTCACTTCACTTCTCAGAACTAAATAAAAACAAAAAAGGATCTTTGAATGTTCACTTATATTTTTCCTCTCATATATATATATATATATATACTTTTGAAAGTCTATAGAGATAAGAACCCACTTGTAAAAATCAGTAGGGGTGATGATTGTCTTTGTACTGAATAATGGCATGCACATAATGCATACATTCATTTGTCAGGCACCAAAAAAAACACTCTCTTCTGGTTAGTTTTTTTTTCTTCACTCTTGGATAACTATGCATGAAGCAAAAGTTAAATTCTCTGAACAAGCTCCAGAAAACTTGGAGACACTAATACTTTTTGATCACCTTCTATTTCCATTTTTCATGTTGTGGGATCCAGCTGTCTGCTTACAAGACTACAAAGATTTTGTTTAATACAGTATCAATGTTCTTGGTTTACCATTGACAGATTTGAAAAGGTTGTTAAAAACTGAATGCATATATGCAAATGTTTTGTTATTAAATGGAAACATTCCAAGAACTCAAATGATCCATGTGAAATTTTAATTATAACTTAACAGCTGCTTGAGCTAATTGAAGGATATCAGAAAGGTGATTTCCTTCTCATTGTAATTAAAGAGTTAAGCCTAATTTGCTGTTGTCAGAACAAGACTAAATACCAATCTGGTCGGCCTAATTATATTAAAAGGTAAACAGATAACTGCTAGAAAAGGGTAGGGCCCATCCTAGACAAAGACAACAGGTTCTCAGTGTGTCATCACCACACTCCTATTGGAATATGAAGGATGACCTTTAAGAAAAGTAGCAACTGTTCTCAACTTCTGCTATGAAGGCTGCAATTTCATCTTGCAGCATCATCTGTTCACTCCCTCTGGCAGCCAATTTTATTTTCTTGAACCAGAGCTCCAGTTTCTCAGTCCTTTCCCCAAGGGCCCTCAGCGATCTCTTCACAAAAAAGATAAGAAAACAGAGGCCAACAAAGGTCAAGAACATCTTCAAAGCAAACAATTAGTGGCAAAACAAGACTCTTGATTAAACAGTGTGGTGCTCTCCCCACTATTCTCTGTGCTTTGCATCTACTAACATGGAATTTACCTTGTTTCAATTCCACAGCATTACGGTAATATGGAAATACACGTTGAAGTCCTCAGTTATCTTTGTAATGGTACGTATGGTATTACTTGCCCTTTGTTCCAGAAGATCCAGAAAGTTACATTTTTTGAATTGTTCTACAGGAATGTGATGGAGGAGTGTCCTATATGAGAAATACCAACCTTTAATATCCTAATTGAATGGGGTTAAAATTCTTATTCAGCAGTGCAAGGCTCTTAGATGTAAAATAAAGAAATCATTTTATCTAAGCCTGGTATTTTCTGCTTCTTATGATAGCCTTCCTCACTTCTGGGTAGTCCTCCAGAGATTAAAACAGGGATGTGAAATTCAGCTACCAAGAGCTCTGGCAATTCTGACACTTCTTGGATAATTCTTGTTCTCCTTCACTTATGAATTCAATTTCTTTCTATCGGCCCATAATATAAATGTAACCAGTATTTGTTTCTGTCTTTTTATTTACTTTCCAAAAAAGAAACTCCTAGGAAAATTCATATGGAGTTCAGTAGGAAACTGAAGAGGGAGAGGCTTATTTAATAATCTTTGGGTTGTTCTCAATGGACACTTGCTTCCTTCCCTCTGACGAAAATACATATTGTAAGTGAGGCAAGGTTGAAAACAGAGAATAATTGTTAAAATAAACCACAGTTTCCATGTGTGTTCTATATGTTATCTCTCAGGCATGTCAGGGAAGATTATAAAGAGGAACAATATTCTACGATTCTTCATCAGTGCAATAACCCATTTGCTTAGAAAAGTATCTGACACATACCTTATTACTATTAAAGTTTTGATTCTCACTTCTCTAATTTGTACTCAATCTCATATTGCTATTGCCTAATTATATATTTGTTTCATCTACTCAAACTCAACCTGTCTAAACTTTTCCCATGCAAGCCAGCTGCCTTATTAATATTACCCAATTCTCCTATATGTACATTCTATTTATAGTCTCTCAAATTATTTATCCTCCATAATACTGATGTTAATCTTCATAAAATATCCCTTAGGTAATGCCATCCTACTGCTCAGAATGCTTTCATATTGGGATCATTCCTATAAATTAAAGTTCAAACCCCTTAGGCTGACATGAAAAGCCCTCATAATCTCATCCTAAACTCTTGCACTTGCTATAATTCTTAAATGAAGACAACAGAAAATTCTAACTGGCTAAAGCAGAAATGGCGTTTGTTGGAAGAATTACTGGGTTTCTTACAGAATTGTTAGGGAGGCAAGAGAACTGGTTCAGAGAACAGACATGAAATAAGAGAGGCCAGGCAGCCTCTGAGCCATTCTAGTGAAGATACTTCTGCCTCTACCACTGCCATAGCTTGCCACACCTTCTCACCAATACTGCTATAAGTCAACACCAAATGCATTACCATCACTACCACACAGACTGGATGTAGGTGTCTCACTCTCCAAATTCATGTCTCATTACAACTGGGTTCTGAGTCCAAGTTCTCAGACAAGTCATCCACTTTAGATGAGCTTATGTCTCTGCCCTATCTTTTGTTGTAAGAGCACTGGGTAAGCATGCATCTGGACTTGACAAGTTCAATAGCATTAAGTAAGGTCTGGCTTCTACCAATGCTTATATAGGAGGAAATTCTGCAAGCACTGGAAAGGAATTTGGATGCCAGGAAAAACAGAAAATAAATCAAAATAAAAAGAGAGAGAGAAAGTGAGTGGGTGAGCAAGTGAGAGAGTGGAATTCTAGGATTAACTAAGAAACCATTACCCCATTAAGTTATGCTGCATTCAGTCATTACAAAAAAAATCCTATTCTTTCTCATCTTCATAAATCATTAAAATAATTACAAATATGCATATTAAAATATCTAGTGTATCACCAACAAATAGTAGTGACTAAGTAACAAATATTTCTTCCATTCTAGCTGAAATGCCTTTCTCTCTTCATCTTTCCACATCTACCCAACCTAAGGATTTGCTTGCATTCTATCTTGCCCAAGAAGTTATCTTAGAACACGCCAACTCAGTGTTATTGATCTCTTCTAAATTCCTATTGCATTTAATCCATATTATTCATTATGGTGTTTGTCATTTATATTGTCACACCGTTAGCTATCTTTTCATGTATGTAGTTTTATATCATCAGATTGCAACCCTCATGACAATAGACTATATGTTATAATTCTTTGTATTAGCTCTCACACCTATCATCATATCTTTGGGAGAGCAAGCACATAAGAAATGCTTACTGATTTTCAGCCCTTGAAGCAGGTTTTAAATTAAATTCTGAATCACCCAACTCCACATACTTTCTCATTCATATAGAAAGAGAAACGCAGAAAAAAATTGGATTAATAAGTGAGCTGATTTCCTATTAGTCAAGGCCTTATCATAATAAGCTTCTAGAATAATTCTACTCTCATATAATTTTTTTTTGTTTCACTTTAAAGCATGTAACAGAAGTTCTGGAAGACATAAAGTAAGAGAATTGACAACAATAAGTTTACCAGGGGCAGAAATGCCATGATAAATGAAAAGAACTCAAGGTCTCTTATCCTGAATAGAACAGGAACTGCCAGTCACCCAAATAAATCACCCACTACTCCCTTGCCACTGGCTCATACTGTTAGCATCTGACATGCTTAAGTCTATTCCATCTAAATCAAGAAAAGCACTTCCTTGACAGTCTGTCCTTTGCAGGATGACACCCTCCTTTTCTCTCTTTCCTTTCACAGCCATGCTTCTTAAAAGTGTAACCCATGCTCACTGTCTTTGTTTCTCCAAGCTGGCACCATCACTCCATTTAATCTGTTAATAGTGAGTTCTCCAGATAACTTTCATTTGCCAAATTCAGTACACCTTTGTCAGAATGTATCTTACAATCTTACATGACCACAAGGTGTAATCCAATGCACTTTTTTCAAATAGTAACCTCTTTAGCTTTCATACTATGTATTTCCCAGCTCTACTTTCTCATCTTTATTCCTTTGGAAATTTTATTTATTTATTTATTTACTCATTCATTCATTTATTTTGAGGCAAGGGTCTCACTATATTGCCCAGACTGGTCTCACACTCCTGGGCTCAAGTAATCCTCCCACCACAGCCTCTTGAGTAGTTGGGATTACAGACACATGCCACCATGCCCAGTTTATTCTCTTGAGACTTTTAAAAAGCCTTCCTCTATTTCAATCCACCTGTTTAATATTCAGTGTTCTCCAAATTATTGTCCTTAGCCTTATTCTCTTTGATATGGTTTGGCTCTGTGTCCCCACCCAAATCTCACATCAAATGGTAATTTCTGGTGTTGAAGGAGGGGCCTGGTGGGGAGGTGACTGAATCATGAGGGTGAACTTCCTCCTTGCTGCTCTTGTGACAGAGTTCTCATGAGATTTGGTTGTTTGAAAGTGTGTAGCATCTCCCTCTTCTCTCTCTCTCTTCTTCTGGCCATGTGAAGATGTGCTTGCTTCCCCTTCACCTTCCACCATGACTGTAAGTTTCCTGAGGCCTCCCCAGAAGCAGAAGCTTATACAGCCTATAGAACCATGAGCCAATTAAACCTCTTTTCTTTATAAATTATCCAGCCTCAATTATATCTTTATAGCAGTGCAAGAACAAACTAATACACTCCTCTTACCTTGTCATCTATTTATATGTCTGAATCCTCACTGACTGCCAGTCTCTTTACAGATGAAGCTGTTTTACCTATAACACCACACTATTACCTATTAAAGAGTACTCCTCCTTCGTTTTGCTTTGTTTTAATAAAATGGATAACAATATTCCTCTGTAATTTCTGACATCATGTCATGTCTTAGAGTGATTATCACCTAGAAGATAGTGACTCTAATCTATGCTAGATTTCTCTCTGTAGCACTCAAGTCATACATTCAATTGATTTTTGGTTAAAATTTAAGATGGTTCTAACAACAAGAATCTTGTGCATAACCCAAAACTCCAGAAGAAATGCATTCATTCCACTTCCTTTTTTATTAGACTTTTGTCAGATATTGAAGCCTATCTAGAATTAAAGATTCAATACTCTCCAAATTACACTATGATGCATAGGTCTCTCTCAGGTGTGTTGTAGATGAAGGTAGGAAGGTGTTGACTGCTGTTTCTACCCTGATAGGGAGGCTTCTTCTGGGTCAGCAAACTCAAGTCCAATTTTGGACTGATGTCATCTTCAGTTTCTACATTCATAAAGTAGATATAAGAACGGGTCCAACATGTCTTGGAGATATATTCAAAACATGTATGTAACTTTCTAAGCTATCGTTACTATATTTTGAAAGTTATATCTATTGTTTCCTGCATGCTTTGCAAGAGATTATGCTTTATATTTCATTTTTGCAGAAATTTATTGAGCTGAAAATGAGGCACTCATATTCAACTTAAACTACAATACAACCCCCTTGAGAATGCGTTTGTATTTGTTCCTGTTATTTTTGTTATTGTTTGCATTTTTTTACTAGCATGTATCAAATTCGAGAGATTTTATAAATAAGAAAGATATTTTGAATCCTTGAGGATTTTTTTTTGTTTGATCTCTTGAGTGCTTTAAGAACTTTTAACATGTAGTTTCCTATAGACATTCATCAAGATTAATTACAAAGAGTTGTTACTCCCAGTGCCATCTTGTCTAGGCATCAAAGTCACAGGCATTACAGATTGACTCAAAACACTAAACTCTGGAATTGCTTCACCTGCCCAAACTACAAGGAACTAATATTAATGATATCAGTAAGCCATCAGGGAACACTTGGTAATCTAACAGCACATTAGAGCTATTCGATAGTAGGGGATATGTCTTACTTGTTTTTATAATCCCAGCATTGAACACAGTATGTGTCACACAAGAGAAATTAAAGAAACATTTGCCAAATGAAGGAATGATCCATTCACCAAACTGATGGAAAAGTCACCTACGTAAAATATAAATTACATGTGTTCAAACCTTATCAACGACTTTCCACTGCAGATAGGATAAAGTCTAAACTATTTATTTTTTTATTGTGTCGATCCTGTACTCTTTACTTCAACCACGTGGTGTTATTTGCAATTCCTCACATATATTATGCTGCTTGTTTCCTTTCTTTCTTGGCATGGAGTAGTCCTTGCAAACATGTATGCATTTTTCAATAATTAGCTCAAGAACACTACCTACATGAGGCCCTTTTTGACTCCTCCAGGAAGAAATAACCACTGCATTTTTGTTATTGCTTCCCCATACCATTTATATGCCTCTGTCATGAAATGCCTCATTGTAATTATGTATTTAATACGTAAATACAATAAGTCTCTTCCCAAGCAAGAAATCTCCTTATTCATTATTATATTACAAGATTCTCTTGTGGTGCTATGTACATACTAGGAAGTCAATAGATGCCAAATATAGGATTCATTAATGTTTATGAAGAAGGACACATGGATTATTAGAGGAGGTAGAAATGCAAGGGCAAATCAATACGAGTCTTCAGTTACATAAAGCCTGATAAATTGATACTTATTTATCTCAGTCACCTATTTTATAATAGAGACATAAAAAAGATAGCACAAAATATACAGATAAAAATAAACATGGATGGTAAAATGGGTGTCTATTATAACCTCAAATTTGACTATAAACCTTAACTACAGATAATGCAAAGAATATCCTAAATTCAGTCTTCCCATTTGTTCAATTCACATGACTTAATCTAGCACATATAAAGTATTTCACTTGACTAAATTGTAGTGGAAATTCTCTTTCTTACAGTCTCAAAGACTACTCTTAAATAATATAGTGAAAAGAAGTTAATCTACAACAGTGGTTCACAAACATTTATTCACAGAATATTCCCTACACAGTTAAAAGGGTACTGAAGATAAAATCATGATAAGAATAGAATATGTATATTAAAAATATTTATATGAAAAATATTTTGATTGATTTAGGTACCTACGTGGAACAGAAAGGGACATTTTAATAGCTTGTTCAGATAACTGTGGATATTCTTCTTGATACTACCCCAAAACTTGACAAATGGAAGTTTCTGAAAAGTGAGCTATGATGTGGAATCTGAACCTAGTAGCTTGTCTGTTAATATCCACAGCTTGTCTGTCAATCTTTCACATAAAAATAGTGTTTCATTTAAAAAACTAAGTAATTCAGCTTGCAATTCAATCACACAAGTGCTTTTCCTTGAGACCACCATTAACACTTAAGTACACACCAGAGTGCTTTATGTATGTTTCCCATTTAATCAAACTATTAAAAAGACATGTAATCAAGGGTTGAGATCTAATAAAATTAATAATTTTACTACCTCATCAAGGACATTCTTAAATGAAACTGGCATTTATTCGTTCATTCATTTTATTTTTTAACTTTTACTTCAAATCTGTAGCAGTAAAAACATATGACTACTAGCACAGTTTGGTGTCACAGCCTTAATTCAAGTTAAGGCATAGCAGTTTTATCCATCATTGCTTCTGCATAATCAGCAAAATCATGCAACAAAAAAGGCAAATCATGTCTGAATCTTATTATGAAAATTGTCTTGATTTAGCAGCCCCCTTGTAAGATTCCAGGGAACCCCAGAGTTTTGCTAGCCACACTTTTAGAACTGCTGCTCTATAACTCTCTATAGCACAAAATAGTTAAGGTCATCAATGCTGCACACTCCAGAAACCTAAATATAAGTGGGACTAATCAATGATTTACTCGATCTTTGCTAGATCAAAGGAAATCTACCAAAACCTTACCTTTATTTTAAATGTAAGATAAAAATAATAATATCACTTCCTAAAACCAGGAATAATCTTTCTCCTTTGAATTTCCAATACACATGGTCATTATCTTTCATGCGGTACTTTTCATATTTTATCTTACATCTTAGTTCTTTGTGTCATGTCTCTTCCTCTTTATTAGGTAAAGCTCCTCAGGGGCAAATTTAGCAACAGGTTTTAGGAAAGGATTGTAACTATACAGTAGTTACTTACAAATATTTGTGCTGTTCATTTGACTAATATATCTGACCAAACCAAAAGAATTAGGCCTATGCCATGAGATGTCCTTTATAGATTTTAAATGTAATTTGACAATATACATATATAAAAGCAAAAACTACAAAATTCTCAAAAGAAAACCCGAGAGTAAGTCTTTGGGACTTTGAAGTAACTAAATGCTTTCTTACATATGATACCTAGAGCATAAATAACAAAAGAAAATATGAAATAGTTAGACTGTTGAAATTATAAAATGTGTGCAGCTAAAAATATCATCAGAAACTGAAAAAGCAACCCATAGAATAAGAAAAAATATTTGCAAAAGCGTGTAGCTGAAAAGAAACTTGTATCCAAATTATGTAAAGAAATCTTACATGTCAAAACAAAAAGAAAAATAAGCCAATTTAAAAATAGGCTAAGGATTTGAGTAGACATTTCTCCAAAGAAGATATGCAAATAGCAAATAAGCATAGAAAAAGATGATGAGTGTCATTAGTCATTAGCAAAATGCAAATCAAATCCACAATGAGATACCACCTCATACCCATAAGGATCACTATAATAAAAAAGACAACAGCAAGTGCTGAGGAAAATATGGTGAACCTAGAATGCTGGTACATTGCCGATGGGAATGTAAAATGATGGAGCTGTGGAAACCAATTTGGCAGTTCCTCATAGGGTTACATACAAAGTTTAACCTTATGACCCAGAAATTCCACTCCTCTGTACATACCCAAGGAAAATAAAAGCAAATATCCATATAAAAATTCATACGTGAATGTTCACAGCAGAATTATTCATAATAGCCACATGTGTAAACAACTGGAAATGTCCATCAACTGATAAACTAAATATGATTTATCCATGCAATGTAATATTTAGAAATAAAAACCAAAGAAATATCAAATATATGCAGGAATATCAATGCATCTTGAAAACGTTATGCTAAGTGAAAGAAAACAGACACAAATAACCATACACTGTATGATTATTTTTATATAAAATGCCCAGAATAGGCAAATCTATAGAGACAAAATGTATATTAGTGAAAGGTTAGAGTAATGGAGAATGACAGCTAATAGTATGGGGTTTCTTTTGAAGGACAAAAATGTTCTAAAACTAGATTGCTGTAATAAACCAAACATATCCAAAACCATTAAACTGTATACTTAAAAAATTATTCAGTACCACCCACCATCAAGCTTTTGGTTAGTTTACATCAATGCCAAATAAATATAGCAATACTGCTATATCAGTATTTACTATATTAAAAATTAAAATTTAGCACATTAAAAATAACATTTAAAGGAACCCTCCAGGATGGCTAATATTAAAGAATTTGAAAACAAAATCAATTTTAATTCACTTTCATTTATAAACCACATATAGTTCATACTGCAACTTTTCAGGGATGAGTACAAGGTCTGCTTATAAGCTAGGAAACACTGGGCAAGGGGCTTAAACATGTGATTCACTTGCATCATCTGTACAATTGGAAATTGGCCATTTCAAGATTAAATGAGAAAACATATGACATTTAACACAGACTGCATATCCTCCAGTAAACACTGAAAGTGCTAATTTTAATAATAATAACTAACATATTATTAGTAGTAATAGGCATGTAACATAGTCTCAGAACTCTAAATACTTGCTATTCTCTGTCACACCCTTTCAAAATAAATATACATGACACACAGTCCAACTGGAAACCAGTGATCACTTTCAGAAGTCTACCTTTGAATTTTAGTATCTGTACTGTAATCTTAAAAGTTTGATGAAAAATTCCAACACAAAAATTTGGGGCAAGAGTAAGAAATGTGTATGCATCCCCATGCTTTGCTTCATGGATCAAAACACTGTCTAGATCAAATTTTTTTGCAACTCATCTCTCTCTATTCTAACAGAAGTAAATTTTTTTTTTTAAAGATGGGGTTTCACCATGATGGCCAGGCTGGTCTTGAACTCCTGACCTCAGGTGATCCACCCACCTCGGCCTCCCGAAGTGCTAGGATTACAGGCATGAGCCACCACGCCCAGCCCAACAGAAGTAAATTTAAAGCAATTGAGAAGATAAATGATTCCTCACCAAAAGTGGGATGGAAAATTAATTTGGGACTGTGACAACAAAACATTCATTTATTGTTACTGCACTGAGGGATCCCAGAGAATGACTAGGACCCTTTGCATATTGTTTGACTATAAGAATCAATGCCAGTTTTCTGCCCTTTGTCAGTTTCCTCCTCCTGATGCCTCAGTTCATTCTCACTGAATATTATTAGCAATATTAACCATCTATGAGAGTCGAGTCAGTAAAGATGCAAGAGAGAGGGAGGAGGAAGACACACCGATAGGAGGGGGAGGGTGGGTCATGAATTTGTAAGAACTAATTTGTCTAATATTCAGTAACAAAAGGAATGCGTCTGTGCCATGCATTAATGCAGCATCAATCACTGACTAACTGCTTGCCACACATAATGAGAATGTTCTCTGGCCAGCCCTATGGTCTGTAAAGACAGCTGGGGGAGATAATAACCCAAATGGAATTTTTATTTTAATGCAACTCCCATCCTTTAAATAAAAAAATAAAACAGATTAAAGTTGGTAAAAATGTAACAGCCTTTTATAAAAGCTTAGTGTGATAACATATTTATTCCAGCAGTGATACTTAAAGAGCCTGAAACATCTCCATTTGATTGTTGGGATTCTCCAGTTTAATGGCCCTTTTCTTTTAATTCATTATGAGTTGCTTTAGACTCTTCAGTGGTTGTGTCTCATAGCATTGCTCATCTGATTACATTTCAGTACAGTTTTTTCTTTAGAGATGTTTGAAAAGCTGCACTTTTTAATAACTAATTTTATTTTAAGTCAAAATTATATCCCAGCTGATAATTATGTAAAATTTAAAAAAATGTTTACATCCACATTCCATATATAATAAAAAATTAATTAATATAAAAGTGCACAGAAACAGGCATTACATTTAACACAGATCAGCTTCACTGCAACAGAAATACAGGTCCTATGTTAGGGAAAACATTTCACCCAGTTTTGTATTTATTTCTGTACTCCAAAAAACAAAGGCTAGGCAAAAAAGCAGACTTTTTTTTTTCATTTGTTAGATGGTAGTAGTTTTTCTCTCCTAAAGATAGTTTAAAATACATTTGAAAACAAACATGAACATGAAAATAGGCTTTGACATTTAATGATTTTCTAAAAAATAATCAGCAACTAGGAAATCTACCTGAGCTTGTGTAAGTGTGGGTCATGAGGCACAATGAAATCAGTTCACTAGGGCATTCGGTATGTTGTCACTATTAGAAATAATGAACTGTCCAGGCAAGAGTTATTTCCAAAGACACTTTTAAAATGGTAAAGGGGCTGAGAGGAAATATGAAAAATAGTAAGCCTAACAATGACAAACAGGAGAAAAAAATTTAATGAGGTCAAGTTGAACATATAATTTAAGATAAAAAGCCTCATTGAACTCTGCCTGCTGTTCTACTGCAACAGAATGATATAATCAGCTTCTTTGATCACCAGTACAGATTCTGACTCAGGGAAGCTGCTTTAACATGAAGAAAGAAATATAAAATGTCTGGGCTAACAATGAGTAGAAACTTGAAGTATACAATTTTATAATATTCATTGTGTTTTTTTAGACCTGAAATAATTACATCCTATGATAAAATCATTTTGAGATTAGCATACCCTAAGGCTGCCAGAAATCTATGATATCTTTACACAAATTGATGTGCTTTTTTTTTACCTTTCTTGTTTCTATTGACACATTTTAATTATACATATTTCTGGGGTACAATTAGATGTTTTCATATATAAATGTTGTATAATGATCAAATCAGGGTACTTAGCATACTGATCACTTCATGCATTTATCATTTATTTGTAGTGAGACCATTCAATAGCCTCTCTCCTAGCTGTTTTGTAATATACAATACTTACTGGTAACTATATTTGCCCTACTGTGCAATGGAATATCAGAACTTATTACCACTATCTAATTGCAATGTTGTACTTGGTATACAACACTATCTTCTTCCCCATCTCCTCTGTAGTTTCTGGTAACGACCACTTTATTCTCTGTTTTCATGATATTAAAATTTTAAAATTTTAATTGTTTTGGTCATACAGGTGATCCTTTGTGTTCTGTAATGTCAGTTTTCATCTCTGATTTTATTTATTTGAGTCTTACTTTTTTTCTTAGTCTAGTTGAAGATTTGTTGATTTATTTTTTCAAAAAATAAAAACAATTATTTGGTTGGTTGATCTTTGAATTGTTTTTAAAAATCTCTCTTTCAGTTGTTTCATCTCTGAGATTTATTTTTTCCTTCCTTCTACCAATTTTGGGTTTAATTTGTTCTTGTTTTCCTAGTTCCTTGAGGTACAGTTTAGGTTATTAGAAATCTTTCTTCTTTTTTGCTGTAGGCATTTACTACTATAAATGTCTCTCTTAGGATTGTTTTTTGTGTGTCCTATAGGTATTGGTATGATGTGCTTCCATTCTTGTTTGTCTCAAGGAATTTTTACGTTTTCCTTTTAATTTCCTCATTGACCCATTGGTTATTTAGAAGCATGTTTAATTTCCATGTTTTTAAGGTTTCTGAAGTTTTTATTGTTGGTTTCCAGTTTTATACCACTGTGAACTGAAAAGATACTTAATGTAAACTCTATTTCCCTGGATTTGTTAAGACTTGTTTTACAGCCTAATGTATGATCTATTTTGGATAATATTCCATGTGAAATTGCAAATAATGTGTATTTTGTAGCTGTTGGGTTGAATGTTCTTTAAATATCTGTTTGGTCCATTTGGTGAAGTTCAAACCTGCTGTTTATTTGCTAATTGTCTATCTAAATGATCTACCCATCATTGGAAGTTGTGTGCTGAAGTTCCCTGTAATTGTTGTATTACATTTTATCTCTCCCTTTAGAGCTAATAAAATTTGCTTCACATACTTGGGTGTTCCAGTATTGGGTTCATATATATTTACAACTGTTATATCCTCTTGTTGAATTCATTCCTTTATCATTATGTAGTACCCTTTCTAGTATAGTTTTACAGTTTTTGACTTAAATTCTGTTTTGTCTGCTATAAATATGGCTACTACCACTTGCTTTTCGTTTCTGTTTACATGGAATATCTTTATCCATCCCTTTCAGGCGATGTCTGTCTTTAATGGAAAGGTGAGTTCCTTGTTGGCAACATATAGTTGGGTCCTTTTTATTATTATTCATTTAAACATTTTATAACTTTTAATAGCGCATTTAATTCATTTACACTCAAGGTTATTATTGACAAGTAAGGAGTTATTTCTGCCATTTTATTAACTGTTTTCTGGTTGTTTTTAGATTATTTGTTCCTTTATTCCTCTCTTTGTTTTCTCTGTAGTTTTGTGGTTTTTCCATGGTTCTTTTTTCTTTCTCTTTCTCATTTGTATATCTGCTGTAATTTCTTTCTTTGTGTTTACCATGGAGCTAACATGAAGAGTCTTGTATTTATAATAGGCTATTTTAAGCTGATAACAACTAATTTGGTCACATAAAAATAGCCGGGGGTTGATAGCTGTTGATGTTTTTGAGCTTTCTGACTTTAAACTTTCATAATAAAGTATTGAAATATTTTTATGACAGCATTACAGCACTGAGGTATTCTGAGTGTGATTATGAATTTGCATATACTGGTGAGTTTCATACTTTCATGCGTTATTATGATAGTAATTATTGTCTTTTGGATTCCAGTTATAGTGCTTTCTTACGCATTTCTTGTAAGGCTGGTCTAATAGTGAATGAATTCCCTCAGTTTTTGTTTGTCTGGGAAGGGGGAAGGTCTTTATTTCTCCTCCTTTTTTTTTTTTTTTTTTTGAGACAGAGTTTCACTCTTGTCACCCAGGTTGGTGTGCAACGGCGTGATCTCAGCTCACTACAACCTTGGCCTCCCGGATTCAAGGGATTCTCCTGCCTCAGCCTCCCAAGTAGCTGGGATTACAGGCATGTACCACCACACCCAGCTAATTTTTGTATTTTTATTGTAGAGATTGGGTTTCACCATGTTAGCCAGGCTGGTGTCAAACTCCTGACCTCAGGTGATCTGCCCATCCTGGCCTCCCAAAGTGCTGGGATTATAGGCCTGAGCCACCAGGCCGGGCCCTATTTCTCCTTCATTTCTAAGAAATGGGTTTGCTGTATGCAGTATTATTGACTGACAGATTTTATTTTCTTTCAGCAAATTGAATATATCATCCCATTCTTTTCTGCCCTGCTAGGTTTCTGCTACAAAATCTGCTGATAGTCTAATATGAATTTCTTTACATTTGACTTGATGTTTTACTCCTGAAGTTTTCAGAATTATCTCTATGTATTTTACTTTTGACAATTTGATTATAATGTGCATCAGAGAGGATTTTGGGGGGCTAAATATTATTGGGGGATCTTTACGTTTCCCATATCTGAATGTTCCTAAACTTGAGAAGTTTTCAGCTATTAATTCATTAAATAAATGTTCTGTGTCTTTCTCATTTCTTCTCTGACAGCAAATTTTTTTTTAAATTGTGTCCGATAAGTCTTCTAAATTTTCTTCATTCTTATTTTTATTTATTTTTCTTCATTTTTTCCCTCTGAGTGAGTTATTTCAAAAGACCTTTCTTCAGGTTTGGAAATCTTTTCTTCTACTCGTCCTAGACTGTTGTTGAAGCTTTCTATTGTAATTTTATGTCATTCATTGAATTCTTCAGTGCCAAGAGTTCTGTTTTGTTTCCTTAATAATACTTATCTCTTTTGTTGAATTTCTCATTCAGATTATTAATTATTTTCCGGATTTTACTGAATTGTTTGTATATTCTTTTGTATCTCACTGAATCTCCTTATGATCATTATTTTAAAATGTTTTTCAAGCATGTTGTAAATTTCCTTTTCTGTGAAGAGTGTAACTAGAAATGTATTGTGTTCCTCTGAGAAAGTCATGTTTCCTTGCTTTCTCATATTTCTTGTGTCCCTACATTGATATCTGCACAGCTAGTGAAAGTTGTTTTTTTCCATTTTTATGAAGTAGTTTTTGTAGCAAGAAGGTTTTTGCCATAGATGGGTTCTAGGGTATTAATTGGGAATGGTTCATTGGCTTTGATTCTGGGTAGACTCAGCAGTGTGGTCTCCATACAGATTCTTCAGCTGTAATTGTCATCTGTGACATCTGTGACTGTCTCAGTTGCCTAGGCTGTGGGACTTTGTGATGGTGTTGGCATTTTTTTGCTGGGCATGAGGGCACTGAGTTTATTGTTGGGTCAGACATGTTTGGGTGCAGGGGGACAACAGGCTGTATGGCAGGCTCTCCAGGAGGGTGGGGCTGCTACCTGGCTGGGTGTTGATCCAAGCATGGGTGCAGTATGCCAGGTGGCTGTGTGGTACCCTCTTTGGTGGGGTCCGGCCACTTCTGGGCCAGCTGTTGTGCTGGAGGTGGGTCCATGCAAGCCAGGAAGTCTTCATGGGGCTTTCCTGCTGGGCAGCTCAGCCTGGGAGATAGGGTGCCCCATTGGTTCAGATGTCAGAGTCTTGGTCATTCTTTCAGGCCTAGACTCAGACCTTTCCTCAACCAGGGCATTGGTGCTACAGACACCCATGTGAACATAGTGAAATTATAGTGAGACCCCCAGTTTCAAGATGGCACCATGCTATAGCAGCTTAGATCATGGAGGTAGGGGATGCCAAGAGGTTCTTAGTCTGGGGCAATGCAGCCATGTGCAACCTCAGCAACTGCCCACACTATATTTGGAGACTTTGAGGACCAGGGCATCCTCCTGCAGCAGTGATTGCTAGTGTTTGTGATGGTGATGGGGACCAGAAGTCCAGCTTACCTTTTCTCTGAAAGAAAAAGTCTACCCTGTCTATTTTAGCCTCTTAGTAATATATGAAAATATTGACCTCATTTTTAAATTTACATATGGTCCACCCTGTCTCAACTAAAGATCATATTGTCCACCCTGTCTCCAAACTAATCCTTGGCTAGTAGGCAGGAGGAAAGACAGTGGAGCGGAGGCAGAATGTCTCACTTCCCTCTCTGTGGTGCCATCTTGGGTTCCTGTGCTCCCCTTGTGCTCTCCAGCATACTTCTACAGTCACTCCAGGTAAAATACAGTTGCTCATTGTTGTTTTGGTTCTTTTTTGTGGGAGGAATGAGTGCAAGGCAACTCTAGCAGGCCACCTTGCTAATATCCAATGCAAATATTTTAACTATTTGTTTCTTAGATTTCAATAATACCTTTATTAATGAAAAAAAACTATGAAATTTGCTCTGATCTCATTGAGATTAAGAGGAGTAATTTTGATAATGGCTCCAAAAATTGCATCTGTATTTTTATCACAAGTTTCTAGTTTTATTTTTGTGTTTTGTTTGTTTGTTCTTCTGATCTCATTGAGATTAAGAGGAGTAATTTTGATAATGGGTCCAATAGTTGCATCTATATTTTCATCACAAGTTTCTAGTTTTATTTTTGTTTCTTTGTTTGTTTTTGAGACAAGGTGTTTTTCTGTTGTCCAGGGTGGAGTGCAGTGGTGTGATCATAGCTCAGGGCAGCCTCAAATTCCTGGGCTCAAGTAATCCTCTTGCCTCACCCTGCCCAGTAACTGGGATTAAGGCATGCACCACTATACCTGGCTAACTTTTAATTTTTTAAATAGAGTCGAGCTTTTGCTATGTTTCTCAGGCCTAGTTTTTGTTTAAAGTAGTTTTAGTTTTAGCTTTAAAAATCATTATACTCTTTGCAACAAAAACTAACATTCCACACATACACCAAGATTGTCAGTTGACTTATTCCGTTAAAAAATCACTAATATTTGTCTATTGTGTATCCCCACAAGAAACCATGGTTAAGTTTAATTTTTGTTGTCCACACTCAAAACACAGTATGTTTTCTCACTTTAAAATACACAATTACACTGTAATATTGGATATGCTTTTCCAACTCTATATCTCCTCATCCTCTTTTCAGAATCATTGCTTTAAAGAGGGACCTAGCTGGGTCAGAATTCTCCAGAATACTTCTGGGAATTAGAACAGAAGCCTTTGATCTCAGCCTCCAAATATGGTGGGCTGTCTCTTAGTGGTCCCCTATCTCTTAGTGGTCCCTGTCTCTTAGTATTCATGCCTTGTTTAATCCGCTTCCACATGATACCAGAGATATTTGTGTTAACAACAGAAAATGGAAGACGAGATGATATGTGAGTTCTGAGATGAGCCTATAAAAGCATTGGCTCTTTTTTTTCAGTTGTTCACTTGCTCTTTCTCCCTTGGATCATTTACTCTGAGAGAAGCCAGCTTCCATGTCATGAGCAGCCCTGAAGAAGACCATGTGGCAAGGAACGAGTCTTTCAATCAACAGCCAGCAAGAAACTAAAGCCTTCTGCCAAGATCCGTACGAATGAGAAAGAAAATAGATTCTCTAGTCCCAGTGAGGTTTTCAGATGACTGCAGTCTTGCCCCACATTATAACTACAACCTTGTGACAGACAATAAACCAGAGTTACCCAGCTAAACTGCTCCTGGATTCCTGACTCTAAGAAATTACATAAGATAATGAGTATTTGTTGCTTTAAATTACTAAGATTTGAGATAGTCTGTTATGGAGCAATTGATAACTAACTCAATTTCTACCACTTTTCTATAATGAGAAAGAATAAATATAATGCTAAAAAGAGTGCTGTATTTCCATTACCCATAGATATGTTCTTTCTCTTAGGAACTAGAATTGGTCCAACCTAGTTATTATAGCAACTATATAACTACAGATATGGCCTATTTCCCCCTTTCCCCAATGCATATATGCCTATGTAGGTCTATATAACCAAAACCAAGCAAAAACAAAACCAAAATGATACATCTATTGTGACCTATAGCATTATGACTGCATATACATTATAAGGAATCCTTTAATACTATTCAAAATGGAAAAATAAGGCCATAGCATTTTACCTTAATATTGACATTCTGTTAAAAATTCATAATGCTATTCTTCATATATTGCTTACAAATTTCACTAATTTGAAGATGTATAAGAATTGTAATAGCTGGCACTGGATAAGTACTATATGAATGAATTAACTAATGCATTGTACTTTCAGGTTACATTTTACTATCGAACATTAAAAGATTATAATAGATATCAATCAATCCTTTTGAAATAACAAAAGTATATACTATAGTCACATAGTTAGACATGATATATTTAAACATAATATAAAAAATGTTCCTTCCATTGCTTTTCTAATTATTAAATGGTCATTTAGACCATATTAGCAAGCAACTATAAAGACAGCACCTAGGGTCGGGCACAGTGGCATGCACATGTAGTCCCAGCTGCTTGGGAGGTTGAGGCAGAAGGATTGCTTGAGCCCAGCAGTTTGAGTCAATCCTAGACAACATAGTAAGACCCCTTCTCTCAAAACAAAAACAAAAACAAAAAAGATAGAACATAGGAAGAGAATGGATCTCTTGGCCTCTGTGAGGTCATCTATGTTGATGGACCAGCATCCCTCATTTCATAGTATTGCTTTGGTCCATTCAAGAAGAGGACTGGTGTCAAAGATGATTAATCTCTGTAAGATTCTGAAGAATGACTTCATCCTCATCGATGCAGGTGATCAAGGAAGCTGAACCCTGGGATCAAGGTCACCTGATAAGTTTTCATGAGAATAGAGGAATGGCTAAGACAAAGAATAGCAGGAATTATAAAAATTGAGATCAGGTGATAATTATTGTATGACAAACTGGAAGGCTATGAAATTCCACTGGGCGTCTCTGAAGAACCAACATACATATAAAATCAAAATCTAAGTGCAAGCTCCATTACTCCTCCAGTCTGATCTCTCAGAATTCTGAATGTTACTTCCCATCCCTAAATTCACAGTTCACTGTTGAGAGCAAGGTTCAGGCCAAGGTTGAGGTCCCGTCCTCTGCATCTGGTTGTCCAGTTACCTTCCCCTTTTTTGGTGGTACTGTCCTCCTTTTAGGGCCACAGCTCTGACCTGGAAAGCGTTTACTGTGGGTTCTGGTTAAGAAACTGGAAAGATCTGACAGGTATAGGAAAACAGAGCAGTGGCCTCATTTCTCTAGTGGAGAAAACTTTAAAATTCTCAAATCCTTCCAGTCACATTGAAACCACCTTTCCAAAATTATAACTGAGGAAATTTTGATAGTGAAAGAAATCAGACCTAACTGACTCCATCTTGCTTCTAACCTTTAAGCTGTCCTTGTTCATTCCTGGGCATAGGCTGAACTAACTTTTGGAAGGGATTCAGTTCATGATTTGACTCTGAAACAAAATTGATAACAGCCCTTTTCCAAAAAGACCCTCTTCTTGCCTGGTGACCAGTTTGCCTTTGCAGCCTAACAAATTAGCTACAAAATTAGAAATTACAGTTTAGGGGTCATGCAACCTCAGGGTCCAAGAGTCTGAACCTCCCCAAATTGCTCCTGGAATAACATCTCTATTGTAAAACCTAAGATCAGTGCTTGAGACATTTTGCAGACCCTGCACTGGATAAATCAGCTGACACCACCCATACTGGTAATCTGGCTCAACCAGGTCTGACATCTCACCCAGAAACTGAAGACAGCAAGAAAAACCCACTTCAACCTTCTATGACTCCATCTTTAACATGACCAATCAGCACTCCCCACTTTCCAATCCCCTACCCACCAAATTGTCCTTAAAAACTTTGATCCCTGAATGCTCAGGGAGACAGATTTGAGAAATAATAAAACTCCAGTCTCCAACACAGCTGGGCTCTCCATGATTTACTCTTTTTCCATTGCAAATCCCTTGTTTTGATAAATGGGCTATGTGTAGGCAGCGGGCAAGGTAAACCTACTGGGTGACTATCACATTTCATGTACAGAGAGAGTTGATATTCTGAATACATCAGTCACATGACTACCATGTTCAAATTCTTCTTTAGGTTGACACTTCCTTATATGGAGAACTATATTCTGGAAGAAATGTCAGTCTGGTGTTTACGTGGAGTTGGCCACTGATTGGACCAGAGATGAGTATCTGACTCAGCAGTAATCAACTTCAGCAATTAGCTCAGCAACAGAGCTGGCCAGTGACTTAATGGTCACTACAAAAGCAGTGCATTATTATCTTTTCCAAAAGCATCTACTTAGCAACCTCTCTTTATTCCTTTTCTTTGTATCTCATATACCACAATGAATCAGCCCTTCATTGATAAATACATTACTATAGAGGACACATTGTAAGATTTGGCATATTATTGACTGGATTTGTTGAATAGTAAGGATAATGGATTGTGTTGCCTTCGCATGCAATAAAAACTTTTGAATGAGCATTGTTAAATGAGGAGGAGTGCCTCCTTAATTTGCATATAGACACATAAACCTGGAAAGTGCTATTATTATTTCTAAAAGAATACTTTATTATATGCCTTATCCTAAAAGGATTTCATATGTGAACCAGATGCTATTTCTTAAAGAAACTCTTTTATTTTAGGGCACTGCCTTTTTATAGTTAAAATTATTTGGATAAATTATATTACAAGAACATAAAATATGACACAAAATTAAATACTGAGATAAAACTACCATGTTGGTTTTGTTAGGAAATCAAGAGTTACATTTCATACTTTGCTGGTACAGTAAAATTCACAAGTATACATCTTACATATTAACTCTATGTGTTTTTTTTCCTGAATATTGTCACTATTTTCTCACTACTGAGCAAAGGTCCATAAAGTAATATTAGCCTCTTCATTCTCAGTGCTGTAACCCAGTGAAAAACTAATATCCTGGGCAAACATTATAAATATGTTTTATTGTATACTACGGAGGAGTGTCTGCATATCTTAAAATCTTCAATACCTTCCTTCAACAACAAAACAAATCAGATCTGACATCATTAATTAGCTTTTCAAAAACTCAATAATTAACCTAGCTAAGAGTTATTGCTCCCTCTATTTGATTATTTTAATACATAAGAAGATGTACAACATTGTGATGTGCAATAACAGAATGGTAGCAAACAGGCAAATAGTGATTATTATTATGGTTCTGTTTCAAATACCTTTTTTGTCAATACACTAAGCTGCTTTAGATGTGTAAATGAATCCTCCCTTGTCACCATTCAGAATATTGCCTACACAGTAGACTGTCACTCAAAATACCTTTATATTTAATACCTTTATATTTTCATTTTTACCTAACCAATTTTTTTCAAAGATGCTCTATCGAGATCATTAATGCCCATTTTACTTTAAAATGTTAGGATAAGAATTCTAAAGCACATCAAAACCATACTGTTGCTTTTGAAAGAAAAGACTGTCACAGAGTTGAAAGATTCACATGTATTTTAGTCTGACTTTTAAATATGCAGCAGTTTGAAAAAAAATCTTATTACAATGGTGGTTTCTATTAGGGATGCTGACAAATTTAGCCAATCTGGAACACAAGGTTACAGTTTCAGTGACAAGTGAATTAAAGGGAAATCAGATATTCTATAATCAATGATTTATCTCTTCTCCTCTATTTTAACCGAGGAATTAAATCCAGCCCAGTTAGTCTAGTTATCTATGATGTGCAAGGCAGACATGATCCATTGTGTCCCCACTGTGAGTGACAGAATGAATGACAGCCTTTGCCAGTCAAAGCTGTGATAAGGACTGGGTTCTGAGAGAAGCTCCTGCTCCAGAGCCATCTGCATTGTCCCAGCCATCACTTCTGGCAGGAAGGCTGATTTGGAGATAAGGAGGTGATGGTTCTGAGCTTATTTCAGAGAAGGATCTCAGCAAACTAATCAGTGCCATCTGCATTTAGAACAACAGTCATCAATTTGGCTTCTTTCTTTCTTCTTCTTTTTTTTTTTTAAACTTTTCTTTAATGTCCCCCACTGAATACTTCTAAAGCCTCATTATATTAAGTATGCTACCAAAGATGGACTCTTGGTATTCAGGAGCAAACAAAACCAAACTAAACAAAACACCAAAAAGATCTGAGAATAATGAAAGGCAGCAGCAAGCAGGCCTGTGAAAAATTCTGTTCTGAGGGACTAAGACTGGTACAAGGCTAGCAAAGACCTTGTTATAGGAACTCAGAGATTCAAATGCTAATGAAGAGGCAAAGGTTTACTGGAGCCTTGCAGAGACAAGTGTGGCCTTTGCCCAAGAGGTGTGCATAAATAAAAACAATAACAAAAATACTGCCAATAGAGAGGTAGTCAGCTGGTAATAAGGAGCCCTGTCAGCAACTTGAAAGCCCAGTGGAATTAGAAAGAGAGAAAATTTTCACTTTGGCCCAGGATTGTAGAATGTTTAATTGTTCAAATTCTCAGTATGTTTGGGCACACAAATATAACTAAGTATGAAAAGTATCTTGGTTGAGCCAACAAAGACTCTTCAGGAACTTTGACACACAGATAAAAGCAAAGTCAAATATGATAAACCCCCAAAATCATGATGTGCTTGCCTTAGCATAGCTCTTCACAAAAATGCACTGTTTAACAGTATTTGGAAAGAGTTAATGCTCAACAGTCTATGAGAAGTGAAAAGATTTTCTGGTGGAACGCTTAGGGCATAACAAGATATTCTAGAATGTATTTTTCTTTGTCAAATTACATACCATTCTGGGGATTTGCTATGGAGAATGGAGTGAAGGCAGAATGAAGAAGGGTCCAAGACCTGGAACAGCTGAAGATTGGACAGGAGGTAGAACTCAAGACTGGAACTCAGAATCTAACATGCAGACAATAAGTAATGACCCTGGTCTGAAGCACATGGCAGAACCTGCTCTCAGACCACTAAGGAGCCAAGCTCTCCCCCAGTCATGGAGCAAGCAGCCTGTTCCATCATCTTGCATTTCACCATGCAAAGCTGATAGGACTTTACCTAGGTTCAAGGTAGGGGTGGCAGTAGTGAGGAGTGGTGAGAAGCTGCTGTGCTGGAGCACACAGCCGCTGAGAAAGAAGGTTTATAAGGAGAGCTGAGCTGCCTCTCCATGTCTGCAGCATAAATCCCAGAGACCCATGCTGACCTGTCTCAGAACCTTAGTTCGTTGCTACCAAAATAGTCCCAGAGCAACCTCAAACTCAGTGAACACATTCTCCTACAGAGTTATTGATTCTCTCAATTTTAAATTAAGGTCTAAGGTGCTGCACAGTGGTGTGCAGGTGCAGGCTTTGGAGTCAGGTTGCAAGGTCTTAAATCTGAGTTCCATCACTCACTAGCAAGTGTGACTTTGGCAGATACTTAAATTTTGTTGCCTTAGTTTACTAAAATGTGAACAGTGTCAATAGTTCTTACTTCTCAGAAGGTTACTGTAACGATGGAATGGGTGGATCCATGCAAGCCATTTTAAATAGTTACTTAGCTTACAACAAACTTGCAATAGCTATTTTGTTGTTATTGTCATTGTGGTTCCACATACTTCAGATCAAGGAGGGTGAGAAACTGTTTTTGTTATGCCTTCTCTCTCTACTTATTACCACTTCCAGACCGTTTTTTAAAATCGTCATCTTATAAAACATGCTAATCTGCTCTCCAAACTACCTCTTTGGAGTAGTTTGTACTCAGTTCTTGGTCATTCCTCTTGATTCACAAATGAGTTTCTGCTTTGGACCCACTCTTCCTAACCATACAAACTTCAGCCACCAGGCTGATCCATGCAATTCATGGGACTCCTACGTTCTTAATCTTCTTATTTCAGAGGATCTTTCCATTCCCAATACTTCCCATATCCTTTCTCTTGATCACCTGATCACTCTTCATCATCATCAGAATTGACAACATCTCCAAATCTGGAAAGTAAACATTCTGCCTTAGGACCACCATTTCCTCTCCTCTCTCTTCCTGATTCGATTAAGTTCTCTCCTGACAATAATATGGTCCTAAAGACAATTAAACCATTAAGTTTTTACCTTCCTTTACCTTCCTCCTATCTTTACTTCTCCAACTTACAGGCAAAAGTTCATTATTATAATCATATCAGGTACATAGTTTCTCTCCTCGGCCTTTGTACTCTCCTTGCAAAACACACATTCCAGGTGAACATAACCATCTGTGTCTTAATGCTCCTTCCCAGATATTTGAGTGTGGTGGGAGAAAATTGTACAACCTGGCATACTGTTTTCACTTCATGACCTTACATGTCAAATGGGCTCTCAATACTAACCAGAAACTCTGTTTCTCAATTAAGCTCACTTCCCGATAACTGAGATGACTATTTCAAGTATTATCCTCTCTCGTTTCCTACCCTAGATGACTATTTAAAATATTATTTTTTCTCATTTCCTATTCTAGCTCTTTGACTCATTCTTAGCTAATGTTCCTGATATGATTTGGCTGTGTCCCCACCCAAATCTTACCTTGAATTGTAGTTCCCATAATCCCCATGTATCATAGGAGGGACTGGTTGGGAGGTAACTGAATCATAGGTTTTATAAGGGGCTTTTTTCGCTTTGCTTGGTTCTCATTCTCTCTCCTGCTGCCCTGTGAAGAGGTAGGTGACTTTCACCATGATTGTAAGTTTCCTGAGGCCTCCCCCAGCAATGTGGAACTGTGAGTCAATTAAATTTCTTTTCTTTATAAATTACCTAGTCTCAGATATTTCATCACAGCAGTGTGAAAATGAACTAATATAGTTTCATTCTTGTATTTTACTGTGAAAATAGAAATTGCTGAATGCCAAATTCCTTATAACCAGATCTAAAACTTACTTATATACCCACAGAGCTTCTCTTTTTCCCTCCTTTCATATCTAAGAAATGTAAATGCCAATCTCTTGACAGGTGCTTAGATTCCATTTCAGCTTCTCTGTCAAGCTCTTTTTTCCCATTTATATGTTAAATCCAATCGTTTTAGCCCTCCATATCCATTAACATTTTGAGAGATGTAATTGTTTCTAGGTTTATGTGGTCATTGACATATTTGTATATAGGCTTTCTCATCTGTAAATGGTCAGATAAACCTAATGAAATATATGAAATAATTAAGAATTTATTTAACATCTTTAAAACCATAAGACAGGTCTTAATGACGTAGAATAAATGAAATGTTGTCCAAAATATACCCGCTACTTCTCAGCTTTTCACAATCATAAAATGCAAGTTCTCAGGAATTAAATATCCCCTGAATTTGTTATAATTGCTTAATTGAATAGATTATACTTCTAAAATCAATTGGAGTAATTTGCAATTTGTGATGTTAATTAGTCTTCCCCAAAGTCTATTCAGATTTTAGATATTTTGAGTTTGAATCCACTTCAGTAATTCTCTCAGCTTTTTGCTCTCAATTGTGATGGAATAAAATAACTATATTACAACTGTACAATATGTTATAATTTAAAGCTGGATACTGAAAACCTTTTAATGAGCTAACTGCAGTATCAAAATATTTCTGGGGTGATTTCTTGAAAGATCATTGCACTGAATGCATACAAAGTCATACATATTGTTTCAACAACATTTCTTTCCAGAAAGGCAAATAAAGACTAATTATTCTTACTTCAAGAAACTTTAAAAAAAAATCTGAATTACTTTGGCTGCTGGATGGTATTACTTTGAATGTTTTCTTTCACTCACATATTGACCTAATACTTTTTGGCTTTTCTTATTGTAATACCAGTAACTAAAATTTATAGAAGCTTATTCCAGCATATTTATATGGTGCTAAGAGCTTAGACACATTAGATGTTTTAATTTTCTCGTGAGCTTTATGAAATAGGTACTACTAGGTAAGATCATTGGAAATTGTCTGTTTTTGACCGTATTAGACCATAGAACTGCAGTTTATATGATTTAAACTGATTTTAATATCACCATTTTACAGATGAGGATACTGAGATACAGAGAAGTGAAGTTGATGGCTCAAGGCTTGTGTTGTAGTCAGGTCAGGTGGTTCAAGAGCTGGAAAGACTTAAAACCCAGAATGGTGTCTTAGCAACACTTGGAATGTCAAGATAACTCTTTCTTCTAATGGAGAAGTTTGATCAGTGACAACTCATGAGTTCTGCAGCATAGGTTATGAGTGGTTTAACTTAGATTTTATCAAAAATACTTTGTACTTAGTCCTCCAGAGTAGCACTCACTATGCTAATTTTGGAAGCATGAAAGTAAAATAAAATTGTTTAAACAATACATGATAATCCTGAATTATTCATTGTTATGGAAAATCACATAACAAAGAATTTTTAAATGATCTAGCTTATCTCTTGAGGAAACACGAAAAAGCACATTATCTCTGTATGCTATAATTCTCAGACTAATCAAAATCCAGCCTTCAGGCGAGGAATGTCCAGTGGCTATTGTGAGAGAATCAGGTATAAAAGATTATAGGGGAGGATTGAGGATTCATTTTTAGGTGTCAGGTCTGATCAACTTGAGTAAAAACAGTCCTTAGCTTGAATGATGGTTTAATCTACAGAAATATTTTCTTTGCATGATGATTTTATATATTTTCTCATAAACTAAATGGAGATGAATTTGTATAAACAATGTCAGATGAAACAACATTCACTAAAAAACCTAGAAAAGGAATTTAATCAGCAATTAAGAATCTCATTTTGCCTGTTCTTAGTAGTCATTATTTTAGCATTATTCTACAATTATATTAAAGAAAAAATGTGTATTAACATTACATTACTACACATACACTCACACCAAAAATGACAACGGATAAATTTATTGTCATAAACAATATGCTGAACAGACTTGAAAACATAATTAGGGGATTGATTAAAAGTGACTAAGATGGCTGAATTAACTAAGCAGAAGAAAATTTCACCAGCTACCATGGGATTTATAAATACATGCATTGACAAATATTTACTCTTTAATGAACTTTCCTTTTCAAAAACGTAACATGGAGAAAACATAGCACACTAACATAAGGAAAGTATCAGCATAGAATGTGTGAGTATTCAAGTTGGCTTCAGCCATGGAAGAACATATTGAAAATACATTCCTATATTAAATACAGTCTCACCTACTTTTGGAGAATGAGTATGTGCAATACAGGCAACTGGGAATGCTTCAAAGGAGGTTTTCATCTCTGAGCCTTCCCAAACAAATGAGCATCAAGCCATAATAGCGAATAACTAGCAGCAGATGCTGTCAAGATGCAGTATGATTCTAACCTTACTCCCAGATTCACTTGCAGAGGAAGAACTTTAAAATTGAAATAGAGGTGAGGAGCAAGTCCAAAGCCTAAAGAGAAAACAATCACCTTAAGCTCAAGTTTGCTTCCATTCTGTTTTATAGTGCCCACATTTGTTTAGGTTACAGAAGGCATTAGTGAACTCCATGAAAACTGCTTCCTGGAGTACTGTTGATAATACTGTACTCTAAGTCTTCACCTTCTGGCTAATAAACAAAGTAACAAATCAGAAAAGCCTTACTTCCAGTCACAAAATAAATTCCACTCAACTATGCTTAAATGTCTGTCTCCTGTCTTCCTGAGTCTCATAAGACTGGCAAGATTTGTCTGGTTTGAGTCACAGATACATGTTATCCTTCTATGGAAAGAAGATTGCCTTATGGAAATATTAAGGTATATCAGTGAAAGCAGCACCATCCTCCATGCTGATGGGCGCTTAGAAAGAACGTAAACACCTCTTTTTAGGAGAAATTCACACAGATATAAACAAATTTTTAACAACTAACATTTTAAATAGAGTTGAGTTGTTTTATAAATAAACTTGCCAAATCTGCAGTTCAATATGTATATATAAGTATATATTTTCATGGTATTCAAACAATATATATGTACAGAGTGTCACCCTGCTGCCCAGGCTTGAGTGCAGTGGCATTATCATCATTCTCTGTAACCTTGAACTCCTGGGTCTGCCTTAAGTTGTCTTGCTTCCTAAGCCTTTCATGTACTTGGGACTACAAGCATGTGCCACCAAACTGGGCTATTTCATTTTTTACTATTTGTGGAGATGGGCTCTGGCTATATTGCCCAGGCTGTTGTTCTGTATTTTTCAGTATTATACACACAATATATTTTTTTGGACACATGTTATCTAGTACATAGCCATCAAATGTCAAAGAACCCCCAAACAATCTTGCTTCACTTTTTGTATATTGTTAATGACTCTGATCAAAAATTAAAAACTATATTTACAATTAAAATTTAGATTTTGCTTTCAGCTTTATCTTACATTGTTCTTTTAAAATGCATAGTTAATAGTTGGGTAAACCATCTCATCTTTTGAGCCCCATTAAATACAGTTTGAATTCCTAAGCATATATATATATATATATATATATATAATATTTTTCATATTTGAATTCATTCGTGTAATTTTGCTAATATCAGCCATGTCCCAGCAAAAACAAATAAAATATTTTAATTGCTTCACTAAGACTAAAACAAATATATTTGAATGCATAAGTATGTATAGAGGGGTGGATGTGTAAAGTATCTCACATATATAGGTATATCTGTGCACACACACACACACGCATACCAACATACAGAGAGAGCAGTTTAACATTACTTTATATTCCAGTTAAATACCATGTGAGTTCATTTTTAAAGATGAACCACTGGAGAGGTTGTAGTAACTGGTGATTGTGAGTTTCTAACAACAGAAAGTTAAAAGTGACAGTAGCCATTTCAGCCTTAAACCCCTGCCTTTCTGCACTAGTTTAAGTGTGAACCAGTGTGTGCTGAGAGATCACATGCTTTTTGCTGTTTATCCTCTACTTCACAAGTTACACGTAGGTTTTATTCAAATTGAACAGGCCTCGCTGTTTGATTGATGTTCACAGCTATAACCACTTCCCCAAAATTAAAGCAGCAGAAATCAAGGTGCATACTCTAGCAGTGATAACAGTTGCCCTGTAAATTCCAAACAATGTGCTATAGCTTAGGTGTCTTAGGTACAGAGGGAAAAGATTTTGCAAACAAGTAACATCAAAAGTACAGAA
The DNA here is from genome assembly GCA_036589455.1 of Ateles fusciceps. NCBI lineage: Eukaryota > Metazoa > Chordata > Mammalia > Primates > Atelidae > Ateles > Ateles fusciceps. The sequence goes on from JAZHEH010001361.1 coordinate 3,249,500, forward strand.
AGAGGCTTGTTCTTTAGCACTGTGGATTAACTGCAAAAAGAAAGTCCCCTAAGGAGAAAACCCACAGGAGGATAAGCTCAAGCTTTCTGCCAACAGCTAACAGCTGAAAGAAAGAAAGGGCTAAGGGCTATTAGGGAGAGATGAAAAAAAAAAAAAAAAAGCCTGACCAATGTAAGCTAGAGACTGCACTTACCACCCCAAGTTAGCAATACAGAATATGTATTCAAATTAGAAAGAAACAAAGTGTTCTTAAAGGAAGAAAACAAGGGAAAACAGTAAAGGAAGAGGAATCACATCTTCAAGAGGACTAGAGATGGTCAATGATTATATTCCCCAGGAGAGCAACTGATTGAAAAAAATGGGGGAGAGAAATAATTCAGTTCAGACATTCAGGAGCAAATAATATGTCATTCAGTATTGTTTGTTTCCTTTCATTTTAATCAAACTTATTTGTTCATGAACTTATGAACACCAAAATAATCTGTTCTATATGACATTCACTTTAATGATATTTTACTTTTTCTTTGGATGTTTCAATTACACCCTGCTTTTGTGGGAATTTTTTGCTTCATTTTCCAACTATAAGCAGAAATAAATTTTACCTTATCGTGTGCATCTAGTCAGGGCTCTTCCGGTTTCATGGAGGAAAATATACTGGGTCGAAGACAACTTGCCTGCACCAGAATTATGCCTGATGCTAGCAACCGTTGTTTGTTGCTTAGAGCTTCCGGATCCTCTCGCCCTTGCTGAGCCCGGGGTATCCTGGGCCCATGTGGGCCAAATTTTTCTGCTCGCTTTTAAATCCTTTGCTGCTCAATCTTGCTTGCCCTGTGACTGCTGACACCTGATATCCATATAGAACAATTTTTGTGATTTTTAAAAATATCAAAATATGGTTTTAATTAATGGATTTTGAAGTCCATTTGTAATCCCAGCACTGTGGAAGGCCAAAGCAGGCAGATCGCTTGAGCCCAGAAATTTGAGACAGCCTGGACGACATGGTGAAATCCCATCTCCACAAAAAACTACAAAAATTAGCTAAGTGTGGTAGCACATGCTTATAGTCTCAGCTATTCAGGAGGCCGAGGTAGGAAGATTACTTGAACCTGGGAGGTTGAGGTTGCTGTGAGCTATGATATCTTGCCACTGTACTCCCAAGGCAACAAAATGAGACTTTGTCTCAAAAAAAAAAGAAAAGAAACATTGAAAGCACTGCTGTGGAAGAGCTCTTATCCATGAAACCAAAGAGTCAAAAACATCCTCAATGGAATTATTCTGGAAGACCTTTTCAATTTATTTGATAATATATTTATCATATTCAATTCTTCCAAGATAGGCACTTTAAAACTGTTTATTTATTATCACGGTGTATGTTCCATATTGGGAATAATAACTTGTTTGCTAAAATAAATGTCTTTTTTAATCACTCTGACTTTTAAATTTCACCGTATCTAGATTCGAAAAGCACATTAACTGAGACAGAACAATAGTTAAACAAATTCTCTAGTAAATTATCTTTGACAGAAATTCTAAATTCTGGGTCTTGAGTGTTGCTCTTAACTAACCCTTAGCTGACCTTCTCTAGAAGGGCCTCTCTGCCTTCCCATAGCTGTCAACCCCCTTCCTGTTGACTTGGGTTTGTTGAGATGAGTTTCTAAGACCTGGTCTCCTCCTCCCTCATAGAGCCCATCTTATCTTATTTCCTCAGAGACTACTAGTTATGTTTTTAAAATTATTATACTGTTTCTGTTAGGACAATAAGCAGGAAGATACTGTAATCACTAATGCATACAAACGAATCTTGGTTCATTCCATTTTCAGAAAAATCCTCAAATTATGCCATAATAAACACATTGGTACTAACAAGTCTCATAGAAATGGTAATTTCTAACATAAGTTTTGCTAATTTTTTAAAGTAAGGATTCAAATGCCACTTAACTATTACATAATGATATGGCCTAAAAATAAAACTGGGGTTTTTTTTAGGCCATATCCCCAGGCACGGGAATATTTATTATCAAGGATACTATATTATAGAGAAAAAGATACTAATCAAGGTATAATACTATTTCACAAACATTAATTGTGTACATTTAAACATCTCCATAGTTTGTCCACACTTTAAGAGAGAGATTTGCTCTACTATATTAATTTATAAAATAGATAGACTGGAAGTATCTAGACGTGTGTTAGCAATAAAATGTGAATACAGATGAGAGCCACATATTTAATTTCAAATGTTCCATGTCCTAGTGTCCACATTTTTAAAAAGTAGCAGGGAACAGGTGGAGTTAGTTCTAATATATTTTATTTAACTCCAAATTTTCTCACATCAACATGTACTCAATATAAAAATTGATAAGGTATTGATTATATTTTTATACCAAGTCTTTGAAATCCAGCACTTTTCAATTCAGACTTGTCATGTTTTAATTGTTCAAAAGCCATCTGTGACTATTGACTACTATATTGGAAAGCACACAGATCTAGAAAGTTCAGCAGATACCACAATTACGTTTGCACCAACCTAATACCTATTTGGATTTATCCAAATACTCACCATAATGTTCTTTAAATCACTTATTTTTGATGACACATGTATGACAAACTGGTTGCTGGATTGTAGTGTTTGGTGTCTAAAGGAAAAAATATTGCTCTTTTTCCAAAGACACAAGAGAAATTATTTAATGGATAAACTTTTTCAATTAAAATATATTTTTCATATAAATTGTATAATTGCTGCTTTTTCATAATGTTTCTCAAAAAGTACTAGAATATTCAGTTGCTTCAATGGCTCAACAAGCTGAACTACTGATTAAAACAGTAACCTCTTTCCTGAATTTAAAGTACGGCTAATCTTCAAATACTTGTTTTACCTATAAATCTGCATAGATTTTTTTTTGTAAAGTAAGATACAAATGGGATGTTTAAGGAGACATTTAATAACTTGCTGGTGCTATCTGTAAAATCTCAGGCAGAGGGATGAAAGAAGGAAAAATCAGATCATTTTTATTCAGATACAAGTTTTATTTAACCAATCATTCCATATCACAATAAATCACAGCATCATATTGGAAAAACTCACTGTAACAAACAACATCTTATTTCATATATTACTGCAAGTGGGGCTTTGGAAGTTCAATTATAAGAATGTGAATGTCTATAATAGCGAAGTTAGTATCTAGAATTCAAAAGAAATAAACCTAAACAGTTGTTTATTTTTAAGGGCCACACAGCTAAACTTTCTGATTATATCTTTATAACGTGTTTTCTGTTTGAATTTAATAATAATATATTGACTCAGGTTAACCTGTCCTTTTAAAAAAATAATATAAATCACATCTCTATGAGAAATTTTATAACTAGACATATTAATAAAGTAACACTAATGTGTATTACTATATAAACGTGCAGAAAATCTTTTGACATTTTATAATTCATTATTAGAAAAGAAAAATTAAATGTTCAAACTATAGAATTTGTGACTGTATTAGTGACATACCTTTTGGATAATATAAATAATTTTGTGACTGATTTAAAGCATACATTTCAAATTATATAAAAATGTATCATACTCTTCTTATTGTACAACTTTGTTATGATTTTTTTTGCTTTTATTTGCAGAACAATACAATAAGAAGATCAATCTCTTCATCTGGCAAAAAAATTACTTTTTCATCTTCTGTTTATCTTGGAAGCACTCAATTTCAATAACTTCATTGCTTTTGAGCTTTATTCTATTGTTTTTCTATCATTTTTTTTAGATGTCTATCATATTCAACTAAAGGTCATATGTAAATTTAAGAATGAGGTCAATATTTTCATATATTACTAAGAAGCTAAAATATTTGTATTTTTAAAACTGACTTTGATTTTTCATCCCAATACCAATGAAGAATTACTTTACTTAGATGTTTCCTTTAAGGCATATCCTCTCCGTAGAAGACTGTTCCAATAAAGTCCTCCTGTCAATTTGAAGCTGGAACTGAGATGCTAACCTTAAGGGTAAAGCAGAGAGCTTTATCCTGCTGGGTGTAAAGGAAATGCAATATTTTGATAAGATTCAGAAAGTCCTAAAGAAAAGTAATGCAACCATTAATCTAGCTACCTTCACTAGCAGCCAGCCAGAGTGGGATGGGGAAGTACATTTCTTTACTGCATTGGCCCTATTTGCCCTCTGCCATGTTTTTCATTATCCTAGCAATCCAGTAGATAGCATCTTCAAGATTTTAAAACAATCTGATTTTTTTTTCAAGATTTATGAGAAAGAAAATAAAATGAAAGAAAAAAAAGAAAAAGGAAAGAAATAAAGAGATCATAATTCAGATTCCTTTAAATGAAGATGTTTCCAATAACTTTAAGAAAATCAAACTTTCCAAAGTTAGTTTTATACAACATTTCACAATACACTCATTGTATAACATGAGATCCAGCTACATATTTTGGAGTCATTTCCTAGTATGAGATCCAAAATTACCCAGCAGGAATCCTCAAAGTCTACCTACAGAAATTTTGAGGAGCCGGGCACAGTGGCTCACGCCTGTAATCCAAGCACTTTGGGAGGCTGATTACCTGAGGTCAGGAGTTTGAGACTAGCCTGGCCAACATGGTGAAACCCTGTTTTTAGTAGAAAAAAAAAAAAATAGCTGAGTGTGGTGGCTTGTGCCTGTAGTGCCAGCTACTCGGGAGGCTGAGGTTGGACCCACTTGAACCCAGGAGGCAGAGGATGCAGTGAGCTGAAATCATGCCACTGTACTCAAGCCTGGGTGAAGAGCAAGACTCCATCTAAAAAAAAAAATTTTTTTTTGAGGAAATCTTAACATTGGTGGACCAGTCTTGAGGTGTGTTAAGAACCAATTTTAAATATGTAATTTCTAACATGCTTTCTGCTTAGAGAAGTAATTTGATTGATTTATAAACAACCACCTAAATAAAAAAAACAGTAAGTTTTCCAATCAGAAATCCCAATATAATTATTCAAATTAGAAAGTTATAATAATTCTGAAATATCCTTGGTGATGACAGCATCTCTGTTCAAGGAAATTAAACGTTAGTTTGCCACATTTACACAGGTGATCATTGTCTTATGTCTTTGTTTTCTAAGGCAATATGAGACAGCCTATTTATTTAAAAAATAGCAATTAAGACAGGTAAGATTCCATCCAAAAAACCAAAACCAAAACAAACAATCAAACAAAGCAAAGGAGTGGAGGTTACAAGTGAGCTGAATAAACAGGTTATGCAAAAAATGAACAGTGAATTTGACTTGAATTTCTAGGAACTAAGGCAAATGAAATAATACTGGGTTAGGTAGTTTTTATATAAGAGAGTACACAAAATCTGTTTATAGAAACACACTGTTTTCTAGGAATGATGTCAAAAAGGAGATTTCTCTGTAGGGCTGTGTGTAAAGATCAATGAAATCTGGGCAATAGTATAAATTACAGTATTAAAAACAGACCCAGAGATAATGTTCAAATGATCCTAAGGTTAGAAGCAGGGAACACACCACTAAATCCTAACTCAATGAAGGCATTTCTGTGCTATCGAGGCAGTGTGGTCCAGGCATATGACTTTCCCATGACCGACCTAATTTAGTAAGACAGCAGGTGGAAAACTCAAACACTAAAAGGCAGTTTACTGTTTTTCTGCATAATCCAGCTTTTGTGACATAACAGGAGACACCTTATTTTTAAAAAGTGCATATGAGAAGTTTTTGTTTAGTTCACTATTAGGTTTCCCAGTATGTGAGAAAAATTTTAAAAATTTATGCTGAAAAATGAAGATTTTACTTTACACTAAAATGTTTCAGGGGTATGATTATCCAAACTTGTAAAAGTTGTGATATGTAATTTTATTTTATTATACAAGTGATATATATTTACTGTGGAAATGCTAGAAGATGTAAGCAAACAAAAAGAACAAAATAAACATTACATAAAATTGTTACCATCTAGACATAACTGGTTTTAGTTGTGTGATGTGATTTCTTCTTGAAATTTTTATTTTTATAGTTATAAGATTATTTATTCTAATTAACTTTACTCAAGTCGTCTGCTGAATTTTAATTCACAGATTGTCATTCAAAAGGAGAGATGAGATTTATTCTCTGTATTGTCATGTCCTGCTTAACTCAATGTTTACATATTAAGACTTTTAAAACCCTACTGAGTCAACTATTTCTCTGTTGACATCTGCTTTTCTCTGATTGCAGGACAGCCTGAGGTCAACTGGAAATAAGCATGTCTCTCTTCTGACCAGGTGCCCAGGGTCTCCCCATTCAGTTATAGGTCACCGCCAGAAAGGAGGAACTGATAAGAAGACACCTCAAGGCAATGTGAATAGGGTTTTGTCCTCTGTTCTGACTACATCCCAGATAACAAAGCTCTCCTTGAATTTTTAAGATATAAAACTGACGGCCATAACTGAGTTCTCAGCAGTAAGAAATCCAAACATTTATTGATAAGTAAAACGAAAACAAGTGGAATCTATTTAGTCAACAGGCATCAGGAGAAAGGAAATGATAATATACAGTGTCAACATGGTATCTACTATTGCTCCTGAGGCACATCTAAGGAAACTGTTAGCACCCACACAGGTCTGGGAGTCCAATAGCATTCCCAGAAATCCCTCCAAGCCAAGGCAATGTGAAGTGGGATGGCAAGACCACCAGTGAGTACCTGGAACACAGCCAAGGCCCTAGTGCTGAAACAATGTTCTCGCTACCTCAGCCTCCAGGTGGGACTGTACTGAAGATGGATAACAGCACGCACCGGACAGCAGCTGAAAGGCAGGAGAGAGCAGGGAGGCTGCAAGGCCCAGCAGAGGCATGATAAATGCCTAAAGACATGCAGAAGCACAGTCTAAAGCCATGCTGCACAGCTGCCACTGCTGGGAAGCCACAGGAGAGTGCCGACTGGAGACAAGCTGCAGAGATGGAGTGGCTCTTGTTGCAGAAAAGGGTAGGGCAACCACAAGTTTACAAAGCAGGTGGCAGGCAATATACTTATGCAAGTGAACCACAGGGTTGCAGGTGAGATAAATAGTTTTTGTTTTTTGGTTTTTGTTTTTTACCTCTGGGAATATTTAATAATGAGTTTCAACCTCAGTTACATTATCTGAAAGAACCAAGGTGTCCTATCTGGGAAAAGAAAACAAAATTTAAACCCTGGCTGATTTTGGAATTGGCGGGCAGGTTATTCATGAGACGACCTGTGTGCTTGTGAGCTTCTGTCTTTCAGTGAGAGGAGGAGGAAAGAGATTTCTGCCAGGGTGTTGTGGAGAGACAGCAGATGTGGCACTGAGGCAGAGTGGTCGCTGGTTTTAAGGGTCTCTGGAGCAAGCAGTTTGTGCAGAATGATGAGGAAGGGACTGTATTCATGTGAGTCTGTGAGACTGTGGCCACAAACACTGAGAACCCAGGCCCCCGGTGACCTAGCTCATGACAGAGTGAGAGCAGGTCATAGGCTTCTCTCCCAGTCTCTGCCAAGAAGTCCACCCAGAGCATCCATTATTACAGCCAGTACTGGATGCTTAAGTCACCTTTTGGGGTGCATTAAAGGCAGCTAGAGCAGCAGAACATGAACAAACCTTCCAAAAACCCTCTGAGAACTCTTAGGGAGGCCTAGAAGACTTCAAAGGGAGATTAAGTCCTCTGTTGTTGGCATAAGTGTGAGAATTTAGACATGAATGTAACCACAATCTCATTTGTACTAGTGAGGTCTGAAGCATTCAAGTCACATGTGAAAATCTGTATGCTGTTTTGTGTTACAGATGTTCTGAGAAATTAATTATGTAACATACGTGATAGGGTTTAAGGTAGGTTGTGGCATGAAGAAGTTACTTATTTCTTCTAGAAACATGCTACAAGGAAATTTACATGTATCTTTCCTTTTAATCCTTGTAAGAGACCACTTTCCAAATTATTAAATGATAACTATTAACGTCTCTGAAATAAGATTCAGACAGGTAATAATCTATTCATCATGACACAGTTGTAAGTGAAAGAGTCAGAACAGGAAGAGGCTTCCTACTCCTGTTTTCCTGTCTCCACCCATCCCCCACCCACATTACATTTAGATTTCTCAAACAGAAGAGGGAAGGGAAGGGAGGTGATGGAGAAAATCATTAGAATCTAGCGTGCTTAGTTTTAAAAAGCACAACCAATACATCTGTTGTTTTCATTATACGACTGCAGAAAGTAAAGCGTGATACAAATGCTGGTGCACATGGTGGATGATGTTACACAGCTAGGGAGTCCCTACATCTCACCAGCTGACTTACCACAAGGACCTGGCTTATATAGAAGTTCAGTTAGACACCACAATGTATTCATGACTTATTATTTGTCTCTGGGTGTTGGGATTGTGGTTAATTCTTATTTTCTTCTTTGTTTTCCCAATGTTCCACAATAAACATGCATCATTTCTAATCATAAAAGTCATTTCTAAGGGTTCAGTTGATTTTTAAGTTTAATGCAATATTATAGCATGAAAATGATTTTGATCGAGTAGTCACAGTGAGAAGGTAGCAAATAGAATCATATATGGGTACTTAAATAAAATGTCTCTAGGAAAACAGTGAAGCAAAATATGATAAATCCCAGATCATTTTGATTATTTTCTGAAAACTGATCCCAAGACTCAAATCTAGATAATAATAAAGTACCTAAACAAAAAAGTTTTCCAGCAGCTCTGTTCTCTTTTAGGGTTTTTTTAAAATGTGATATTCAATAAATATAAGTAAGCAATTTTAACAAAAATATATTAATGAGTAAACTGTCTATTGTTTAAGGGATACAGCAATAAGAATGAAAGGCTACACATGCTTCCATGGGGAACATCAAAATCACCTGCCTGTGGTTTTTTCAACTTACAAAACCTGCCTGCACATCTCGTACCACCTGCTGCTATCATTTCTCAGATTTGGATACATCAGTGGTTAAAAATAGGAAGTGATTGGAAATCACTCTGGTAGTGAGTTACAACCCTGATATTAATGTGTTCAATTCTCCCAGTGCAGGTGGAGAACAGTGGAGAAGGTGGAGCCCAGAATCCGTGAATAGCTGTCCAAGAATGTCACCTCAAAAATACTAGAAAAAAATTCTACTAGTGCACTAGGGACAATGTTCATTATAATTTATAATTATTCATTATAGTAATTATAATATTATTGAGCAAAATTGTAGTTAAAATGATCCCCCACAGGGTTTCCTTGTTTTGCTTTTACTCCACAGAGGAAATAAAATCTCATGATGGTTAATTTTATGGGTCAACTTGGCTAGTCACATTTCCCATATATTTGGTTATACCAGTCTAGATATCTCTGAAGGTATTTTTTAGGTGAGCTGAGCACTTAAATCAGTAGACTCTGTGTTAAGCAGATTATTCTCTACCGTGTGGGTGGACCTCATCCAATCAGCTGAAGACCTTAAGAGAAAAAGACTGACCTTCCTTTAGGAAAATGGAACTCTGCCTTCAGACTGACTTCCAACTTGAGCAACATGAACACTTCCTTGCATCACCAGCATGCTGGCCTGCTCTGCAGATACTGGATTTGCCAGCCCCACAACCATGTGAGTCAGTTCCTTAAAATAAACTTTAATCTCTTTCTCTATTTCTAGGTAGATGTCTGTCTGTCTATCTATCTATCTGTGTGCATAGTATACAAATATATATTTATTTGTATATGCATTCTCTCTATTGTAGAAAATTGGGAAAAAAGAAGAAAATAATATATATATATATTCTCTGTATACTATACAAATATACATATATATACACAAGTATATATATAGTATATTTGTATAATTCATATAAGTTACGATTCTCTGAAGAACTCTATATATCACACCCTTACTCCCAAAAAGAGCGAGTGACACTGGGCACCTGATGATTAAAAGCTTTTCCACCGTTATAAGGCAAGCTGCTGTACATGCCTGAGCCCTTATGTGATGGATAGGAAAACAGACAGACTCAGAGAAGCCTTGAGCAGAGTCAATGAGGAGGAGGTCAGGTTTTCTGGCAAGTATTAGGCAAACCTCAATGCATGACTGAAAGTATCAGAATTTAAAATGATATTACCAAATCTGGATTCATGAATGCCATACAAAATAAGATTTCAGTTTCTTTTATAGGAGGTAATTGGATTAAATTGCTTAAAGGTGCTAACAAGCTAGAGTATTAGTGATCTTATAAGCCATACATATATAGGTACTTGTGATACAACCACTTTTACTGATGCCATGTATTGGAATCCTCTTGAAATTGGTATTTGTATTACTTTCATAGGTTATAATAAATACTTAGGTATGGCTATACTTGTAGGAAATTAATTGTTCTGCGCTACAGTTTTTATTTTATACACACGCATACACACGCATATATATTTACCCTTTTCCTCTAGTAATCATAATGATCTCAGAACTGCTCATTAGAAATGCTTCCTAGATTATTTCCTTGTGGTGAATACTAATCATACAATGAAAGCACCATTCCAACTATTAAGAAAGAAAAAGCAGATCCTCTTCCTCATTGCTTCCCTTTCTTGATTTTAATATATGTTTTCCTCTTACCCAGGATTACTTATTTATACTGGCATATCTTCTAGACTAGAGGGGTCAATAAATGGAAAACAGCAACACTGTAATAATAGATTATGATCACTAGGTATGACTATCAAGAGGAAGAGGAAGAGAGAGCATTCAAGTTGGAATCAACAGCTTGTCTATTAAATAAACAAAATGGGTTGCAGTTCTACCTGTTTTAGGACTCCAAGAAAGAAAATACATTACTTTAAGACTGATTTCTGAAGGATTTGCCTCTCTCCCTGGATATTTCACCCTACCTCACTTCATAAGTCACATGCTGTCTAGACCAGATTCAAGGTTCACTCTGAAAAGATTACATTCACAGGGTCACTGGGAGTGGAGGTGGGGGCAGGAGCTTTCGGACTGGAGAATGGAGCTTTGATTTATGTTGGGTTGCAAATTTAGGTTCTGACCAGGACTTTCTACCTTTCCAATTTAAAGGCTAGAACAACAGCAAAAGAAAAACAACTTGCAATGCAATTTAAATGAATACAATAAATTAGGATAAGGGCAGGGCAATTTACCTACATAGTACTTATATTGTAGTTCCAGAATAATCACTGTATTTTACAAGTACTGCATAATACTGTTTGAAATCCTGTCACTGGATCATTCCTTATTTTCCCAGTGTTACAAGCTTATTTATATCAAAACTGCATTTATAATTTATTAAAGAAAATCACAAGAATTATAATTTTATACTAACCAAGATTAAAAATCAAACTATGATAACAAATAATATTGGACTCTTTATGCTCATATTAATTTGTTTACATTTTACTCTAAAAAAGGGGTTATAGTGTTTATTTGCTCTCATACCTTTCATATACATCTTCATTTAATTCAAAGGTCAAATGCCAGTGGTGTGGATCAAAGCTTTATAATATAATAAACAAGAGTGGGGGAAAAAAATCAAATGTCAGCTGGCTTTTTCACTATGGTGGTCATGACAGTAGAAATAATAAACTAAACTGAATTTTATATACTGGTCGGCAGAGGAGGTTTTCATTGTTATAAAGTAGGCATGCGTAAGAACAAGGACAAGTAGAGTTCAAAAAATGTCATTTCACAGTGAAATAGCTTCTCTCACTCATTTCCTGTAGGTTTGGCTTCATAAGCTTTCAGACTGAAAATATGGATAATATAATAGAGTGAAATTCAGAAAGAGTAAGAAATGCAGACAGATGAATTTCCCTGAACATTTAGGAACATGGTTTTGGCTTAATGTACACCACTGTATACCATACAAACAGATTACCTAGAATCACAGTATCTCCTAGGTGACCTCTGCCTGCATGAGTTACCATTTGTGATGACTTAAAGCTAGTTTTTACATGGATATCTGAATTCTGAAATTTCAAGAATCACTTTCTTTATTCTGTTTAAAAAGACTTTCCCTGGACATGTACCATAGGAAAACTTGAAAAAACTTGAAAAGAAAAAAATCATAGTGAGCAGTCTAGATATCTTCATACTGGGAATGTCTGAATGGGAACGACAAAAGCAAAAACAATCCTACTGAAAGAAAAAAAAAATAACCGAAACAAGACAAACCAAACAACAAGACCTTCACATTTCAGCCACACATTCTACTCTTACCCAAATGTTCCCCATTTTTATTCATGTATGAAATTGCCTTCTTCCTTCTTTCTCTTGGGAGATTTCTACTCAATACTCAAGACTCAGTTTAAAGGTAGCCTCTTTCGTGAAGGCTGCAGACTCCTCCACAGACACTTTCTGGACAATGCTACCACAGCATATTCTACATCCTTACCTTTATTGTAATTTTTAAAGTCTTTGTTCTGTGCCCACCTCTATGATAGTGACTATGAACTGGTCTTGATAACATGAGCACTATGCAGAGTGCCTAATACTCAGCTGATCCTCAATGAATGAGAAAAGAAGGAAGGGAAAAACAAAGGGTTGCGGAATCAGAACCCTAACTTGCTGTGATGACAAACCAAATTCAACTTCTATAGGGATCACCTATGAAAAGAATTTGACAGCATCTGGCTGCTAGAGAGAGTACTGAGAAAATGCAATTACTTACTACAGGTTATCCTTACCTAAAAGCTGTTCATACTTGCTTAAAGACAATAGGCCAGGAGCAGTGGCTCATGCCTGCTATCCCAGCACCTTGGGAGGCAGAGGCGGGCAGATCACCTGAGGTCGGGAACTCAAGACCAGACTGACCAACATGGAGAAACCCTGTCTCTACTAAAAATACAAAATTAGCAGGGCATAGGGGTGCATGCCTGCAATCCCAGCTACTTGGGAGGCTGAGGCAGGAGAATCACTTAAACCCAGGAGGCGGTGGTTGCGGTGAGATGAGATTGTGCCACTGTACTCCAGGATGGGCAATAAGAACAAAACAACGTCTCAAAAAATAAATAAATAAAATAATAATACCTGAATTCATTTCTGGAGTTTGGCTAATTAAAAAGCCATCAAATTATCAAGAATAGGTGGTAATTTCCAAGGCAAGATGCAATAGGTGGTCTCAAAGGATTTATTTTCTAATATATAAGAATGAATAAACATTTATCTTCTGATGTAAAGACAAAAGGCATTAGAAGCTCATTACTCTCTGTTTATACATGCAGACACACACAAAACACAGTCTTTAACAATTTTCTCTTCAAAGTTGACCAAAATTTGGAGAATACCGAAGGTAGAATGAAATTAAAGGTGTTCAAAGTCATTCACTGTGTCAAAAATCACTTTTGCTGGGTACAAAAATCACTTTGTATCCGGCACTTCCACTCGCCCTGCCTCTGAGTTATACCTGGTCTAATGGAGGGACAGGCTTATGACAAGTTCACACAACAATGTGATAGATAGGTGCTATGGCTGATGTCCACAGTTGGGGCTCAATGAGAAGGAAGAATTCCTTCTCTTGGAGAGTCAAGAAAGGCATCTCAACAAAGGTGCCTCTTAGTGAAGATTGAAAAGTAAAGTTCTCAGGGAAGCTGGGAAGTGTGAAAGATATGGGGCCTTCTTAGCACCATGGGAAATGAGCAAAGGTACAGCAGAATGACTCACATAGGTCTTTCTAATAGTGCCAGTCCACTGGAGATAAGCTGGGTTTGCCAGCAAGAGCTACTCTAGAGTTTGAACATTGCTGAAAGCAGTAAGGCATACTTTAATTTGACCAAGTCAATAATAAAAGCATATTTGCATTTTACAATGATCATTTTGGCAAAGTGCGTGTTCAGGAGGGTGAAAAACTGGAGTTGGGAAGGAAATTTTGAATCTTTTGTAACAAATGAAGGATGGGGATGCAGTGAACTAATGTGGTAGCACAGTGGGAATGAGGAGGAAAGATACTTAAAAAAGGGTTAGGAGTATTGCATATATGATGGGTAATTTAAGAGGCACTTAAAATTGGGGTTCTTAATAGGATAATTTTTGTATTTCTGGTATGGAAGAGAGTGTGAATAATTCTCTGGTTCACATAGATGGGTAATACAGGGGGAATGAAGAATGTGGAAATAAGGCAATAAGTTTCCTGAGTTTATGTTGCTTATGAGATATCCACATGGAGATACCTGGTGGACAGTCAGAATTTCTGGGCATAACACTAAGAAGAAGGGCAGTGTGATTTGGCAATAATGGACACTGGAGTCTCTAGCCTCTAGGGCATGCAGGAGTGAATGAAATTGCCTAGGAACAGAATATAGAGAAACAAGAAAAGGTGGTATGGTTTGGTGCTGTGTCCACACCCAAATCTCACCTTGAATTGTAATAATCCCTATGTGCCATGAGAGGGACCTGCTGGGAGGTAACTGAATCTCAGGGGCAGGTCTTTCCCATGTTGTTCTCGTGATAGTGAATAAGTCTCACAAGATCTGATGGTTTTATAAAGGGGAGTTCCTCTACACATGTTCTCTCTTGCCTGATGCCATGTAAGACGTCCCTTTGCTCTTTGTTCGTCTTCTGCCATGATTGTGAAGCCTCCCCAGCCATGTGGAACTGTGAGTCCATTAAATCTCTTTGCTTTATAAATTACCCAGTCTCATATGTCTTTATTAGTGGTGTAAGAACAGACTAATACAGAAGGCCACACGCCCAGCCTCAGGGGCAGAGTACGAACAGATAGGCAAAGTCAAGTGAGCAAATGAAGATACTACAGGACCCGGATTTATTAAAAGAACAAACCCAACACTTGCCACAGTCTAAGTTCAGTGGAATGATTTTGGAAGTCTCTTTTTGCTATGGAGAAACTCATAATATGTGTTGTTGTTGTTTTTCCCTTTCCCATAAAAGCAGTTTGGCAAAGAGGGCAGGCTGTTCATAGATATAAAAATACTCAGAAAGAAATAGAAACCCTAAATGAAATATAATGATCATAAAGACGCTGTGGACAAAATGGAATGCACTGTGCAAATGTATTTTAAGTAATATTATTTAAGTTTTAGTATTTGGGCATGGTAGAAAAGAACCCTAACACTGACTGAGAAAAACATGATTTCAGCAGCAGGAGCAATCCAACCTTTCCTCTCACTCAGCTGCTTGGTAGCTATAAAAAGTACTATGCCAAATCACTGGCAGTGAAGAATGTCTTTTTTAAAAAGAAAATGTTTTTTTCAAGTCAGATATTTTTATATGCACTATGTTTAAAAGAAATTGCAATAACTTTTTTTATAAAGCTAAGCATTCTTTTGTAATACATGTAATGATTTTCTAACATGTTTTCTTTTATAAGTCACACGATACCTATCAACTCTTTGTCAAATGTACACATTTTTACACCTGATATAAATGTATTTTTGTTTCTACAGAGCCTCAATAACTCATGCAGCTAGTAAAACAGTAAGTGATTCATACGTATTCTTAAATATGAATATTGGAGAGAATCAACTGAAGTTTGACATTGTATGAACACATTTTGTGTTCTATAAGAGTAGGCAGAAATTTGGGAAGCCAAGTCCTTGAAGTACTAACGACATAATTTTTCATTCTAATTTCATCACAATGATACCTAATATTTCAGTTTTAACATTCTTGAATGCAGTAGCTCTCCAATGTACATAGCAAAATCACTTTGTGGACCTTTAAAATTACAGATATTCAGGCCCACCTGAACTTACTGATGTCAAATGGGTATTTGTACATCCTGAAAACTCTAGCCTATGACATTGCACTGCCTCACTCTGAACTTCTATATTGTGTATTGCTGATTAACTTTCATAGACAAAGGCATAATCTCCCCCACATAAGACTTTAACAGGGATATTGTTTTTTTTTTTTCCTAAAAAAAAATTCTCATTGCTTATAGCATAGATATCAGATCCACATATGTGTTTATTGACTGGTGTGGTTTTTAAACAATTTATTGAAACCAAATGAATCTATATAACGATGTGGTACCAGAGTGTTAGTTTTGGAGAAAAGTTATATAGCATAATAAATTGTTGACAAGGATAATCAAATTGTTTAATGCTTTAATCTATTTTTGATGATTTGGTGCAATAAGAGTTTTGCCAATATGAAAAAGATTTTTTAATAGTTGTTATGTGTGCTGAAGTAAATGCATTATTAGCAGGAGGCCTAATTTACATTCCAGATCAGAGAAAGCTGGCAGTAGAACTTTCATATGCTCATGAGATTTAACTCTTAGATCTGTATATTTCCCTTAATCCTATATGAACTTTACGAACATACAAAAAACCCTTTTATGTTTGTTAGAACCACTTGCCCTAAATGTAAATGGATTCCAAGGTAAACTTAACTAAAGAAAGTGACAGAATATTTGTAAGAATTTGTCTCATGAATAAAATGTTACAACATGGTAGTATTTTAGAAATAGGATAACATGGGGGAAAAAAGTAGCCTTTGCTTTTTTATAAAACTTTCCTTTTATCTTAAGAAATATTTTGTCCTTCATCCTCAAGAGCAACAATTGACACTGATTACTTAGCAACAGTATAAAGCCTGGTATGGTCAAGCTGTGATAATGGAAACATCAATGCAGTTATAATGTACTTAGGTCCTGAGGCTAGCACTTGCAAATGTTAACCGTGATCCGGGCTAAATCCTCTGTGCAAGTGTGGAAGGGTTAAGAGCAACTGAATAGAGCTCTTTAATATAGAAAGTCACAAGGTGAAAAAAAAAGGAGGATGATGTTAAGAGTGAGATCTGATATTTAGAAAATTCTACAGATTGTTGCTGGGCACAGTGGCTCATGTCTGTAATCCCAGCGCTTTGGGACACCAAGACAGGTGGATCACTTGAGGTCAGGAATTTGAGACTAGTCTGACAAACATGGTAAAACCAGACTCTACTAAAAATACAAAAATTAGCTGAGTGTGGTGGCAGGTGCCTGTAATCCCAGCTACTTGGGAGGCTGAGGCAGGAGAATTGCTTGAACCTGGGAGAAGGAGGTTACAGTAAACCGAGATCACATCACTGCACTCCAGCCTGGGTGACAGAGCAAAACTTCGTCTCAAAAAAAAAAAAGAAAAAAGAAAAGAAAATTCTACAGATTGTTAACGTGTAAAACCTGTCACTTTAATATTTTTAATCCTCAAATGAACATTGATCATCTGAAAATTGTAGTAACACTTTAAATATATGCACACACACATACACAAACACACAAACACAAATGAAAGTTCCTCACAAGGCTGGAAGCAGTGGCTCACACCTGTAATCCCAGCACTTTGGGAGGCCATGGTGGGCAGATCGCAGTAGTTCAAGACCAGCCTGGCTAACAAGAGAAACCCTGTTTCTACTAAAAATACAAAAATTAGACAGGAGTGGTGGCATGTGCTTGTAGTCCCAGCTACTGGGGAGACTAAGGCACAAGAATCGCTTGAAGCCATGAGGCAGAAATTGCAGTGAGCAGAGATCACACCACTGCACTCCTGCCTGGGCGACAGAGTAAGACTCTCTCAAAAAAAAAAAAAAAAAAAAAAGAGGGAAAGGAAAGGACACAGTCTCTCCAGTCTCTCAAACAGTGCAAAGAGATAGCTTGCTTTTTCTTTCTATCTTCAGCCATGCCAGATATTGTGAATATTGTCTTTATTTTTGTCAGTATGATAACCAATAATTTTCATTTATTTATTAGTATGAAAAAACATTTTGAGTATATGTTTTTATGAGTATATGAGTATATGTGCTAATTTAAAAAAATTATATTTTTAAAAATATTTTTTACCATTATTTAGTATTACCTGATGCTACTAGCTTTGCCTCATTTTCTATTGGATCGTTTAACTTTTTCTTTATTTATTTGTATCAAGTCTTTGCATATTAGAGCCATTAACTTAATCTGTTTTTCATCACCCAGATAGTTTCTAACAGTCATATTTTTAAATATAATATTGCTTATAGTTACTCGTTTGACATTGCATCTCAAAAAAGCATGTGTTGAAAACTTAATCCCCAACTCAACAATGGGAGGTGGGGCCTAATGAGAGATGATTAGGCCACGAGGTTGGAATTAATGGATTAATGCCGCTATCACAGACTTTATAGGGTTTCTTATAAAAGGATAAGTTCAGCCCCCTTCTCTTTCTCTCTCTCTTTTCTTTCCCTATCTTTATCCTTCTGCCATGTAATGACACAGCAAGAAATTCTCATAAGATGCTGGCCCCTCAACTTTAGACTATCCAGCCTCCAGACCTGTGAGTCAATAAATTTCTGATCATTACAAATTAGCCAGTCTGTGGTATTCTGTATATAGCAATACAAAACTGACTGAGATGGTTACTTTTATTTTTAAATATTTCAAGTTTCAAATTAGGTTTCTTGTGGTGCTAAAGAATGCCTTCCCTACTCAAAGCATGTGAAACATAGATCCTATATATTCTTATAGTACTTTTATAGTATTGTTTTTGAGGGGAGTATTGTAGGTCTTTAATCTAGGTCTCTCATTTTAGGTCTTTAAGACTCTGGAAGTGATTTTATGTATAGTTTTAAATAGGAATATAAAATTCTTTCCCCAAATGGAAATGTGAACATAAAATATATTGAGGTATTTTATGATAAACATATTTATGAACGTGATAAATGATATTCTTCATAATGGATTCTTAGGAAGAAAATAATAAATAGTATTCTTTATTCGCAGAATACTGTGTAAAGTCTAAAAACAAACAACATGAATCTAACTTCACTGGGTCAACTCTCTTTTTCAAAAACAATTTCCAGAATATTTGTCACTTAAGTATTTAAATATATGTGTTCTTTTTGAACACAAACATATACTCAAAACCTTTTAAAATCAGATATACACAGTCGTGTCATCTGCAAACAGAGACAATTTAACTTCCACTTTTCCTAATCGAATACCCTTTATTTCTTTTTCTTGCCCGATTGCCCTGGCCAGAACTTTCAATACTATGTTGAATAGAAGCAGCAAGAGAGAGCATCCTTGTCTTGTCCTGGTTTTCAAAGGGAATAGTTCCAGTTTTTGCACATTCAGTATAATATTGTGGGTTTGTCATAAATAACTAATTATTTTGAGATACGTTCCATCAATACCTAGTTTATTGAGAGTTTTTAGCATGAAGGGCTGCTAAATTTTGTTGAAGGCATTTTCTGCATCTATCGAGATAATCATATGGTTTTTGTCATTGGTTCTGTTTATGTGATGGATTCTGTTTATTGATTTGCGTATGTTGAACCGGCCTTGCATCCCAAGGATGAAGCTGACTTGGATTGTGGTGGATAAGCTTTTTGATGGCTGCTGGGTTCGGTTTGCCAGTATTTCAGAGGATTTTCAAATTGATATTCATCAGAGATATAGGCCTGAAATTTTCCATTTTTGTTGTTTAATTGTCTCAGCCCAAAATCTCCTTCAGCTGATAAGCAACTTCAGCAGTCTCAGAATACAAATCAATGTGCAAAAATTACAAGCATTTTTATACACCAATAACAGACAAATAGCCAAATCATGAGTGAGCTCCCATTCACAATTGCTACAAATAGAATAAAATATCTAGGAATACAACCTACAGGGATGTGAAGGACCTCTTCAATAAGAAATACAAACCACTGCTCAAGAAAATAAGAGAGGAAACAAACAAATGGAAAAAACATTCCATGCTCGTGGATAGGAAGAATCAATAAGGTGAAAATGGCCATACTGCCCAAAGTAATTTATAGCTTTAATGCTATCCCCATCAAGTTACCATTGACTTTCTTCACAGAATTGGAAAAAACTACTTTAAATTTCATATGGAAACAAAAAAAGAGCCCACATAACCAAGAAAATCCTAAGCAAAAAGAACAAAGCTGGAGGCATCATACCACCTGACTTCAAACTATACTACAAGGCTACACTAACCAAAACAGCATGGTACTGGTACCAGAACAGACATATAGACCAATGGAACAGAAAAAAGGCCTCAGAAATAACACCATACAACCACCACCATCTGAACTTTGACAAAAACAAGCAATGGGGAAGGAATTCCCTATTAATAAATTTAATAAATGGTGTTGGAAAAACTGGCTAGCTATATGCAGAAAGCTGAAACTGAATCCCTTCCTTACACCTCATGCAAAATTAATTCAAGATGGAATAAAGATTTAAACATAAGACCTAAAACCATAAAAACCATGAAAACCTAGGCAATACCATTCAGGACATAGGCATGGGCAAAGACTTCATGACTAAAACACCAAAAGCAATGGCAACAAAAGCCAAAGTAGACAAATGGGATTTAATTAAAGTAAAGAGCTTCTGTACAGCAAAAGAAATTATCATCAGAGTGAACAGGCAATCTACAGAATGGGAGAAAATTTTTGCAATCTACCTATCTAACAAAGGGCTAATATCCAGAATCTACAAAGAACTTAAACAAATTTACGATAAAAAAATCCCATCAAAAAATGGGTGAAGGATATGAATAGATACTTTTCAAAAAAAGACATTTATGCAGCCAACAAACATATGAAAAAAGGCTCATTATCACTGGTCATTAGAGAAATGCAAATCAAAACCACAATGTGATACCATCTCATGCCAGTTAGAATGGAGATCATTAAAAAGTAAGGAAACAACAGATGCTGGAGAGCATGTGGAGATATGGAAACATTTTTACACTGTTGGTGGAAGTCTAAATTAGTTCAACCGTTGTGGAAGACAGTGTGCCAATTCCTCAAAGATCTAGAACTAGAAACACCATTTGACCCAGCAATCTCATTACTTGGTATATACCCAAAGGATTATAAATCATTCTACTATAAAGACACATGCACACGTATGTTTATTGCAATACTATTCACAATAGCAAAGATTTGGAATCAAACACCCATCAATGATAGACTGGATAAAGAAAATGTGGCACATATACACCATGGAATACTATGCAGCCATAAAAAAGGATGAGTGCATGTCCTTTGCCAGGACATAGATGAAGCTGGGAACCAGCATTCTCAGCAAACTAACACAAGAACAGAATACCAAGCGCCACATGTTCTCAGTCTTAAGTGGGAGTTGAACAATGAGAACGCGGACACAGGGAGGGGAACATCACATACTGAGGCCTGTCAGGGGTGGGGGCTGGGGGAGGGGATAGCATTAGGAGAAATTCCTAATGTAAATGACAGGTTCATAGATGCAGCAAAGCACCATGGCACATGCATACCTATGTAACAAACCTGCATGATCTGCTCATGTACCCCAGAACTTTATAATAAAAAAAATCAGATATATTCTTGAATTGCCATTGTCTAAACTTGTGTTTTCTCCCATTTATAAAGTCAATCAAGTTGACAATATGAGATTCATTTCTAGTGCTCAGTTTGGAATTTGAGATTGTCTCAGAATTTCATCTTTGGTATTGCTTCCTGAGATTTCTTGCTTCTGGCATTAGAATCTAGTTTACAAGTGACTCACTTTTTCAAACAGGGAATGCTAAAGGTAAACATTGTTTTACACATATCAATAATGTGATGTTAAAAAGTGAGAATTATACATCTTCAAATCTCAGTTTTCTCAACTGATATTTAAGGATCTTAATGTGACCTCAGAAGTCAAGGGGAAACTTACACGAGAGGCTATAGGAAAGAGTCCACTGCTGGGTCTTGTACATAGTGACAGACAATAAATACTAATGCTTTTATTTTTTCCATTCCTCAAAAACATATATATTACCCAAGAGGCCATAAGTATTTTTTAGTTCTACCTTAATAAAAGGGAAAGGGAAAAATGTTAACAACTAAAATAATATAGAAACATTATAATTTTTTACATAGAAAATTTTTTGATGTTAGAATGTTATCAGAAAATAATAATACGTATACATCAGAATCACATATATTGAAGGGCTATGGTTATGGAGTCATGATTTTAAATTCAACCACTTCATAACTGCAGGTACTTGAGAAAAGTACTTAACCTTAGCTTTAGATGTTGCTTTTTCTTCCATATATAAAGTTGTTGCATTTTTTTTTCATATATAAAGTGGGCAAAATAACAGCAATAATCTCACAGAAATGATGTATGGACTAAAGTAAAACATACCAATTATACCTTGGCATGGCATAAGCTATCAGGACATGTAAAGTATTACAATTTCAAATTGACCAAATATGTCTTCATATGTAATCAAGAGTGAATTTCACATGAAATCAAGAGTGAAAAGATTGTTCTGGAAGAAATATGGTAAGAAAAACAGTTGGATTTTGTGAAGCTGCTGTGGTACAATACAAATAAATGTTTACCAAGAAAGAAAGTCTGCGTCTCCAAAGCTCCTTCCTCATGTAAGGGTCTCCCCATATCTTGCTTTACTTATGGCCTCTTAACTATTCCCATAAACAACAGTGCTATGGACTGAACATTTGTATCCCTCTCAAATGCCTCTGTTGAAACCCTAATCTCCAATGTGATGGTATTCAGAGGTGAGGCCTACGGAAGGTAATTAGGTTTCAATGAGGCCATGAACATAGGGCCCTTGTGATGGGATTAGTCCCCTTTAAGAAGAAAAGAGAGAAACAGAGAGAGAAAAATCTTTTGCCCTGAGCACTCATCAAAGAAAGGTCATGGAAAGAGGTAATGTATAGATATACAATGAGAAGGCAGCCATCTACACGCCGGGAAGAGAGCCCTCACCAGAACTCAACCATACTGTCACCCTAATCTCAGACTTCTCGGCATGCAGAGCTGTGAGAAATAAGTATCTTTTGTTTAGGCCACCTAGTCTGTGGTATTTGCTATGGCAGCCCAAGCAGAATAAGAAAGGAATTGGTACAGAGAAATAGGATGCTGCTGTAACAAATACTGAAAGTATCTTGAAGCACTTTGGAACTGGGTCATGAATATAGGCTCATTTCAAGGTGCGTGATAGAAAATATCAGGGTTGCCATAAAGAGACTATTAAAGGTGATTCTGATGAGGACTCAGAAAGGAAAGAGAGAGCTGGAGAGAAAGCTTTCATCTATTAGAGAATATGAAAATTATCATGTACAGAATGTTGGTAGAAAAGTAAATGGTAAAAGCCATTCTGAGGAGGCCTCATATAGAAATGAGGAGCATCTTAGTGGACAATCAGAAAGTGATCCTCGTTATGTGGAGGCAAAGAACATGGCTGAATTGTTGTTGTGTTCTAGTGCTTTGTGGAAGGCAGAACTTGGGAGTTAAAGTGTTTAAGGAGTGGCTTGGTTTCTCCTGACCGCTTCTAGTAAAATTCAAGAAGAGGGAAATGAATCGAAGAAGAAATTGTTAAGTGAAAAGGAACCAGAACTTAAAAAATATTTGGAGAATTCTCAGCCTATCTATATTGCAAAAAATGAGGAAGCATGCTCAGAATAGAACAGTAAGGGTGTGACTGACTGATGATTGGATACAAAAACCAGTATAGTTGTGAACTATGGACCTAATCAGCCACATCAGTCGAAATATTGCCAGTTAGAACTGAAGGAGACGGAAGAAGATGGAATGGAAGGAAGGCTGTCAGACTTCTTTGACTGAACAGGACAGGACAATGAAAATAATTCAGCTTCAAACTTGTGCTATTTTTCAAGAAAAGAAAAGAATGGCCCCAAAGGCAATTCAGAGACCATCAGGGCCACCACTTCAGTTTCAACAGACTCAACAGTCTCTGGACAAAGTCATGGGGGCAGAGCTGCCTGGAGCCAAGAGGGGGTAATCCCTGCCCAGCAGAGCCATGGTATAACCAGCGTCACCACAGAGAGCCACCACTTGAGGGGTGGCTCCCCTGAGATTTGGAGACAATGTTGCCACCCTAGTGGGCCTGGAGGGCTGAGTATTAAAGCAACAATGATTGTTCTCAATCCTTAGGATCTCATGGAATTTGCCTTGTTAAGTTTCAGACTTACTTGGGACTCATGCTTCCTTTTGATTTTTCCCTTTTGAAATGAGAATGCCTATACTATGCCTATCCCACTATTGTGTTTTTAGAACACATGATTTGCTAGTTTCACAGGTTTATAGTTGGAGAGGAATTCTGCCTCCAGATGATTTGTCTTGAGCCTCAACCATATCTGACTTAGATAATATTTAGATGAGACTCTGGACTTTAGACTTAAAAATTGATGCTGGAATAATTTAAGACCTTTTTCTTAACATAGGATGGAACAAATGTATTTTACATATGAGAAGAACACAAATTTTGTGGGGCCAGGGGAAGAATACTATTTGTTCAATGCTCATGTCCTCCCAAACAAATGTATATGTTGAAGACCTAAATCTTCAATGTGATATTATTTAGAGGTAGGGCCTTTGGGAGCTAATTATGTTTAGATGAGGACCTGGAGATGGAGTGACCAGGGTGGGGTTAGTGCCCTTATAAGAAGGGGAAGAGATCTCTCTCCCTCACTATCTTTGCCGTATGAGGACCCACCTACGAGGCAGCCCTCACAAGATACCCAATCTGCTGGCTGCTTGATCTTGGACTTCCCTACCTCCAGCATTGTGAGGAATACATGTCAGCTGTTTAATCTACCCAGTCTGTGGTATTTTGTTATAGCTACTCAAGTTGACTGAGATAAATAACTAACCCTTAATAGTACTTATTGCATATTTGGCACTAAGTGTTTTAATCCACTTATTTTCCCAAGTCTTCCTAAGTTTTCTCACTGTCTCTAGTTTACTAATGGCATCCATCCAGATTTCCAAAGATGCAGTAGATTTGTTGTATGTGTAATTTCAACAGTATTTTAGCAGGAGGGAAAAGAGTGAAACTTGCTGGCTTTCCTCAGACACTTTGAATAGGAAACAAAACACCCGAGTGATTTTTCTAACAAGAAACTGATTATGTCACCCCTCTACTGCATCCATGACAAAGTCTATTCTCTAACCTATGGCATGAGCCCAATAACTCCCCAGCCTCTCCTCTCCTCCTAACTTCTTTGCAGACTCCAAAACTGGCCGGGCTGCTTCACCACCTTTGCCTTTCAATCTGCTGTTCTTGCCTGTCTGCAATGCTGTAGTCATATTCCCATACTGCCAGACCCAACCATGTAGTATGTTTATGAAGTATGTTATGCAGTATGCAGTTGTGCAGTATGTTTATGAAGGAAGTTTGTGACGTCTCCTCAAACTGCTACCAGCCAAAGTGGAAGGCAATGTCTTGTGCATTCTGTACCTGGTGCATTCGTCTATTGCTGCATTCACTACTCTTTATTGAAATGATCTGTTTGCTTGCACCTCTTATCCATTAGTCATTGAGTTTACTTAGAAAGAGAACCACATCCTATTCATTTTTATATCTCTAGCATTCGGCGGAATGTCTCTAAAGCATGCATTCTCATTGGGGTAGATACCACCTTCAGGGTAGCAAAACTTGTTTCTTAAGAAGGGGTTGAAGAAATTTTAGCTCTTACAATGGTTTGTGGCCCTCCAAAAGGCTGAAGTACAAAACAACTATACGATATATCTGAGATATTAGAATTCATGGGAAGAGAGCACAGGGGGGCGCAGCGGGGCGGGGCGGGGCGGAAATTTCGAAAAAGCTCCGTAGGTGAAGATAATTTAGGGCCCGGGGGGGGGGGGGGGGGGGGGGGCCGCGGGGGGGGGGGGGGGGGGGGGGACGAAAAAAAAAAAAAAAAAACAGTTTGAGAAACATTGATTTGACATAAGCACAAAACAA
The DNA here is from genome assembly GCA_036589455.1 of Ateles fusciceps. NCBI lineage: Eukaryota > Metazoa > Chordata > Mammalia > Primates > Atelidae > Ateles > Ateles fusciceps. Next base: position 3,275,150 of record JAZHEH010001361.1, read on the forward strand.
GGTTTATTTTTAGTTTTTAGATTTAGAGAAGCACTAAATCAAGGAAGAAATGGATTAATTCAAACTGTGGTCTGATACCTATTATTCTGGTGACTGCATAATCATTTAACTCCTTTTGATTTAATATCATACAAAACTGGTGAATGATTAAAGCATATGACATATAGGAAAGCACTTTGTAAACTCGAAAGTGTGGAAAAGCATGCTCTTCCAGGCTTTTAGACTATATACCACCAGAATGCATTTCCTCACCTTCTCAACCCAGCAAACTCCCATTTATCCCTCAAGACAGAATTTGTCGGGTTTTGTGAAAGATTTTCTGACCTCCTCAGGGAAAACTCCTCTAGTCTCGTAATATCTTTATGTCTGTGTTCCTTACCTACAGCATGAGATTTTTTAGCCCAGAATGTGTGTCTTGTTCATAGTAGGTACTAAAATAAGAGTCAGATGAATTATAAAAGCTGAGGTCACACGTGCATGTCTGCGATAAACAACGTCCCCCAGTTCTTCAGTCACACAGAGTGACAATAAAGAACCTGCCACCTAATGTATCCAGAACTCTGATCTTACTCAGATCTTAGCCAGCCTGAAAAGCAAAAGCACTTAATTGAAGGCAACCAGCCTTTGCTGGACATGTGGAGCCCTAGGTACATGCCGTAAGTCAGCAAGAATCTTTTCAATCACAGGCTCGAATACTGTCAGGATCAGCATTATTTCAAGTAAGCAAGATGACGAAAAATCAGACATAGCTTCTCCAACATTTAGATAAAAAATAATACATATTGAGTGCTTAGCTAAATTAAGTCTTGTGGAAACCTAACTGAATGTGAGATTTCCAGAGGAAACAGGTGAGTTCTTCACTATTTTTATTTCTAATGTAATAGATGTATGTAGCCTTTGGCCTATGTAGAGATACAAAAGTTTTAGAATAGGGTTCATAGACAAAGAAAACCTCTGCGAAGCCCATAAGCATGAGATTGTACTTAATGGTGATCAAACCATAGGCCAGCAGGAAATCACCCTTAGGCACTTAGCACAAAGGACTCAGGAGGGTTTTCTCTAAAAATCTCCTTTGTAATTATGCCACATCATATTTTGCCGAGGGCATGGTCTGATTGGTGGTTTTACTGATTTACTGGCCAACACTGACAATATTATAAAAATAGAAGGCTTGTAGTAATCATTGTAACTACTGTGAAGTCTCCCTGAAGACTGTCTTTATCCTGCCATGCCATCATGTGCTTCCAATAGGTAATTCTTCAGATCATGTGTGCCACAGCTCACTGACTCGCCTCTATCAGTACCAGGGCCAGTGTTATGGAATAAATACTTGTTGCTTTTAGATTTTCAGCATAACAGTGTGTGAGTAGATCATGTTTATGTGTATATTGTGTGTGTGTGTGTGTGCCTGATACCACAAAGTTAAAATTATGAAGTTTGATTTCAAATCTAGAATTTTGAGACTCAAACAAAATGTGGGCTGTTTCCACCCACATTTTGGTGCCAGGGGGCCTGATACCTAAATTCTGCCAGCCATGGTCTAGCCTTGTTTTTTCTTGCTATGCTGCAGTGAAAAAGAAAAAAAAAGTTGTTTGGAAAGCATCACTTATAAAATAGCTGTTAGATTTAGCATTATCTTTTATTTGGGTTATAGTATGTAGTATGATTGACTGCAATAAGACCTTGAATTTAGTGAGATATTAAAAACTTCTGAATTATGTACAGGAAAAGATAGAACCCCAATAATGTGACTTCATTTTTCTATAAGGATTTTATCCTTTTGTCTTATCCTTATATCTTATATAAAGATCATAAAATCTGTTCATAGTCATGTTTCATTTGCTACATACCTAAAATAGAAACAACAATCCTCATCATGGCAATAATACAGTTATTCCACTGTTCTGTAGAGTAACAAAGGGAATTCTTCAAATACTGAAGATTTGAGAAAAGCTAAATATATTAAATGTAAAACACTAGAGATCCTCACAGTGTGTATCTGGAAGAAAAGTATATGTTCAAATGAGTGTGATGTCTGTCTGTGTTTCCTTTCTCATCATTTCTGCCTCTTCCCCACCCTCTTTTGAAAGAAAACAGCCAAATATTCACAATAACCTCAAGGGTGTATGAGTTTGGGGGATATTTTCCAGCTAATAATTGTCAAAGGATAGAGATGATATCAAAAATAAGGTCAACATTTAGAATTGGAAACAAAAATAATCTATAATGATAAGAAATTCCCCTTATAGATAATCCAGTACTTTAAAAATAACAACAACCCCTTTCACCTTGGCTGCCTTCCTGCAGATAAACGGAAGCCATAACACAGAACTCCTGTTTTGATAACCTTGATCTCTTGAGTCCACTGTCATTTCAAGTTCTGGGTCCAGAAAGACATATTTATTTTCCCTGAAGCTTTCCATAAAACACAAGGAAGTCTTAGAAGATATAATAGCTCTGAAAAATCACAAAGTTATACTGTAAAACTACATGAAGTTTTCATAACAATCTCTGGGTACAGCTGCCCAGCATATGAAAGGCCCTAGGGATATTTGACAAATATCTTATGGATATAATAGGAAGAACTCTTGAGGTTTTTATTTCCTTAATATACGCATATCCAGAGGCCAAATGAATATCTTTATTAGAGGCCATTTCTCAAAGAAGAGATAATGATCACCAGGGAAAAAATAAAACCTACATATTATGAAATATTTCTAATATGTGTTCGATTTTAATTGGGTGCATTTCTGGGTGTGCCAGACAGTTTATTTAACCATTTCATATTAAAAAATTATATATCTATATCTATATATCTATCTCCAAATATAATTAAGAGTTATTTAAATTCTTGCTATTGAATATCTGCATTTGAAATATTATTGTACTGTGATTCAGGAAAACTGTGTTAAATGTAGTATTAAATTTAACAGGCAATTGGGACTTTGGCATATCACTTATTGACACAGTACATTTGTTTTCTAAAACAAAGGTACATAATTATAAGTACACTTATTTCAAAATATTTCTGGAAGACAAAATTAAATGTATATTAAAAGAGTAGCTAAAAGAGCTATATAAAAGCAACGTTAACACTGCTATCATTGTTACGTGGTATTTTCCTTTTTAGAATGTACTTATCAGTAATATATACCTAAAGATGACATAACAATATACATTATATAAAATATGACACAAATAAATAAACATACATTAATAAATATAAACTTTATCTTGAAATATTGCTGGTAGAGGTTACTCAGAGATCAAAATAGATAAACAATTGAATAAAGATATATGCACTAAGTCTATTTTTAATAGGGTATGGTGACATGCATCTATTTTTGAAAGAAACTTTGTTCATGAAAGCATCATAAAATACTATTATCTATCAACTATTATTGCAGTACAAAGAAAAAATATATATATCTTAAATGTATAATATCTTAATATATAAATATACTTAAATGGCTTTTAGTGACTGAAATTGCTGAGTCTGTTCTTGTGAAACACAAATGCACAGTGAAATATGCTTTGAAAACGAACTCAATTGTATAATGTAAAAACATAGTAGGATTATTTACAGTTGTTTCCCATAAGATTAAATTAAATTTATTTTATTACCTGAACAACTACTCTGAAAGTTTTACTTTAGAAAAACCTGCAGATAAAATGGAATAGCAATTTTGTGTCTGAATAATGTCTCTATAAAAAAGATTATAAGAATGCCAATCTAAGCCTCAAAAACCAGGAGATTATAAAAATAAATGAATTCTGGGCAAGAAAATAGCCAGCGTGAACTTGGATGTGAACTCAGAACCAATAATTAAAATAAACTTCGCAAATTAAATGTGTGTCCAACAGGAGAATTGTAGGATTAGATCAATCTTGATGGTTTAATTAGAGTACAAAAGGGAGGAAAAATCTGACTCTACTCATTGAGAGTGTCCAGATCAAGGCTTAATTGCAGAAAATTTCAATCACTCTCTGTCTCTCTCTGTCTCTCTGTCTCTGTCTCTCTCTCTCTCGTTCTCTCTAATTTTCCTCTCTGAAACCAAAAACAAGAACATTTCAGAGAAAGCTTTTGACTAATTATATTTAGGGCTAAAGCAGCTTGGGAAAATGACTAGCTCTCTTTATCTGTTTTTAATAACTGTTTGCCCTAGAATGTTGTAAAATGAAGAATTCCTCCAAGAACCTAGGCTCACTCCCTGCTTATTGCTCTAAATGAAGAATGCATGGAGCAACTCTGGCACTGGCCTCTGAGGGAGCACTATTTGGATGACATCAGAAAAAAAGTGCCATAGAATAATAGGAATTAGAAAACAAGGCCAAAGGGGGATGCATGATCACACAACAGATTGTTGGGGCTCTAACAGCAATGAGAGAGTGGATCCTGAGAGAACTGATCACCACTAAACCACTTCAAAGTATAGAAGGGGTATATATTGCTTTCTCAAAGAAAATGAATATTCTCCCCAAATCTTATTAATCAATAAATAATAGAAATTCAAATGTTAATTATAATCTGGAACATTTATATTTCTTTCTAGGAGATACTGTACTGGTCTATTTCACCTGTTTGGCTCTTTTAATGGTGTTGGAAATGTTAATGGTATCAGAACTAATTTAAAATAAGCTTCAGCAAATAGGCCTTAGTTTACACATTAAACTTTGTTCTAACTTATATCCCAGCTCCATTAGACATCTTTTCTCATTCAATCCAAATCAGGTAATTTATAAAGAAATTTACCACAGAAAGCATATCATTTTTAAAAATTTATAAAACAAATAAAATGAAACCTAAAAATCGGTACAACAGTATCACAGGGGATAAAGTCTATGCAGATAACTAAAAACAAAAAGCAAATTTGAGTGGCAATGCCATGTTGGTATTGTTAAGTCTTCATATTTATTAATGTAGGATTATTCAACCAGAATAGCACATTCTTAGCCTGGAAAATAGGAAAAGAATGTATAATACGCAAATAGTAAAATATGTGAATATATAAAAATAATTTTCAAGCACTACAAATTATCAGTGTGAGCAATTTTGAAGTTCAATTCTTAAAATATATTTGACCTATATATTAACATATATGTTGACATATCTATTAAGAGCTGTTAATAGTGTTTTCCCTGGGGTAACATTATTGGGAATTTTAATTTCCAACATTGTTTCTATGATATAAAAATAATCATTAAAGATTAAAACATAGGTTCAGACTAGAAAATATAAATTGGTTTCTGTACTCTATAGGGCAGACTAGAAATGGAGTCTGAAAGGGATAATGGAAAAACAGTTACAAATTTGTTTTGGGAGATTTCAAGCTGTCACTGTATTAATACAGCATTTAGTCTAAAACAGGGGATTCTCCGGGCTGCTTAGAAATTGTTTCAATTGATCTTCTTCTCCATTCTGGATTCCTGTGTCTCTTAGAGGATGACTAGAATTAAATATCACATTTTCTCTTTAACCTAATAGTCAGTTTAGTTTCTTTCTTTCTTTTTTTTTTTTTTTTGTATTCTTTTACCCCCACTAAATGACTGAGAGCTTTGGAATCAACATGGGCAAGGGCTTAGGGCACAAGCTATGGGGAGTGATTTTCCACTGGGGTTTTGCTGGAGAATGAAGGGGAAGGAAGATTCTCCCTTTCCACTGAAGAGGAATATTTTATATGTCCCAACAATGGCACTAGGTAAACAGTCTACATTTTAATCAACCATTTTTTTCAATGTCCTAACCTTTTAGGCCAGCCAGCAGTAGTTTACTCTCTGCCCTCATCTTTAATGGTGTCAGAATTAGTCCAAAATAAGATTCAGAGAACAGGTCTTAGTTTATACATTAGCTTGTAAAAAGTCACAGCACCAGTGAAAGCACTCCTGTGGACACAAAGTGAAGCTGGGGTCAAGGACAGGACCAGGGTCAGAACTAGGGCCACTGAGATACGTTATCCCATGGGTTAAAGATTTTATTTGTTCTGTCAGATTTTAAAAAAAATTTATTTTAGTCCAATGTTACTATCTCTGTCCTATTTAAAATTTAAAGATCCTAGTATTAAAATTAAATGTTTTTTTTCCCCTTACATTTCATCAACTGCTCAAAAGTATGCTATATTTTGTTTGATATACAAGGGTACTTCAAAAAGTTTGTGGAAAATGGAATTAAAAGATGAAAATAAAAAGACAGAAACTTTACTTCTCAATGTAAACTCCATCAAGTTTGAGACACATTTATAAGTGATGATACCAGCCATTTAGTTCATCCCTAGAAACTGAGGGTCCTGGGAATTCAACCACATCAATGTAGTCTTTTTTATACCATAAACTGAAGAAAATTGGGTGCCTTTTATAGATTTTGGTTTTGATTTGTTTGAGACAGGGTGTGGCTCTGTTGCACAGGCTGGAGTGTAGTGGCATGATCATGGGCTCACTGCAGTGTCAACCTCCGGGGCTCAGGTGATCCTCTCACCTCAGCCTCCTGGGTAGCTAGGACTACAGGCACACACTACTTTGATTTTTGTAGAGATGAAGTTTTGCCATGTTTCTCAGGCCGCTTTTGAACTTTTGAGTTCAAGTGATCCTCCTGTCTCAGCCTCCCAAATTGCTGGGATTACAGGTATAAGCCACCATGCCCAGCCTTACAGATTTTTTAAGACTAGAAAATAAAAAGAAGTCAGAGGAGCCAAATCAGGACTGTAAGGTGGAAGCCTAACGATGTCCTATCAAAACTCTTAAAAAATTGCCCTTTGTTGATAAAACAAATGAGCGGGGAACATTGTCATGGTGGAGGAGGATTCTCTACGAAAGCTTTCTTGGGAATATTTCTGTTAAAGCTTTGTCTAACTTTCTCAAAGTACCTTTATAATAAGCAGACGTTATTGTTCTTGACCCTTCATAAAGTCAACAAGCCCAATGCCTTCAGCATCCCCCCCAAAAATGTTGCCAAGAACTTTGTTCTTTACCTGTCTACTTTTGCTTTGTCTGGATCACAGCCCTCTTGGCAGCCATTGCTTTGATCGTGCTTTGTCTTCAGGATTGCATTGTAAAGCCATGTTTGATCTCCTGTTACAATTCTTTGAAGAACTCTTTTAGGATCTTGATTCCACTTGTTTTAAAATTACCATTGAAAACTCTGCACTTGTCTGCAGCTGATCTGGGTGCAACAATTTTGGCACTCATCAGGTGGTAAGTTCGCTCAACTTTAATTTTTTGGTCAGAATTGTGTACGCTGACACAGTTGAGATGTCTATGTATGGGCTATTGCTTCTGCTTTTAACCAGAGATCCTCTTCAATTATGGCATAAGCAAGATTTTGGCACAAATAATCATTTTTGAGGAAATGGATGGTCTGTGCCTACAGGCTTCATCTCCAACATTGCCTCATCTTACAAAAGTTATCCATTTGTAAATTGCTGATTTGTTTGGGGCATTGTCCTCATAAACCTTTTGCAAAGTGTCAATAATTTCACCATTCGTCCACCCAAGCTTCACCGTAAATTTGATGTTTATTCTTCCTTCAATTTCAGCAGAATTCATGCTGCTGTGATATGGTCTCTTTTGAAACTGATGTCTTATCCTTCATAGTGCCTCAAACCAGATCCTGTTCAGACATGTTATAACCCAAATGCCCATCAGTGATAGACTGGGCAAACAAAATGTAGCATATATACACCATGGAATACTATGCAGCCATAAAAAAGGATGATGAGTATATGTCCTTTGCAGGGACATTGATGAAGCTGGAAACCATCATTCTCAGCAAACTGACACAAGAACAGAAAACCAAACACTGCACGTTCTCATGAGTGTTGAACAATGAGAACACATGGACACAGGGGAGGGGAACATCACACACCAGGGCCTGTTGAGGGGTGAGGGGCTGGGGGAGGGATAACAGGGCGTGGGGGGTATTGGGAAGGAATAATATTAGGAGAAATACCTAATGTAGATAACAGAGGGATGGATGCAGCAAACCACTATGGCATGTGTATACCTATGTAAAAATCCTGCACGATCTGCATACGTACCCCAGAACTTAAAGTATAATAAAAAATAAATAAATAAAATAAAAAATAAAAAGAACACATTCATATGAGCTTATTTTGTGGCCCAAAATTTTGAAATCAAAGCATAATTTTTTCATAATACAGATTTTCCAAGAACTTTTTGAAGATCTCTCTCACATTTAGGCTTTTATTTTCTTATGGAGTTTTTGGCTGTTTAATTTTGGTAATGGGGTGGTGTAGGGAGAGTGTACTTCTGTATATTTGTTCTTTTTCTGGCTTTCCTAATTACCTTTCTTTTGTCTTGCAGAGAAAAAAATGCCTTCACAATGAACAATTTCTAGCTTCTTAGTAATTTTATCTTTGAGTTAAATCAATATATATTCTTTCTTTCTATGTTTTACATCTTTTATGAACCTGGGGACTAGTTTTGATTTGATGACAATATGGGAACTCTTTGTAATTGACCTCAATGAATTGGTTCCAGTGTTTCTTACATCTTAAATCATTTTCTTAATTTTCATGACGGTTTGCCTAGAGTACACCTTGAGGTGACTTCTTCACAAAGGGTGAGTGGAAGATAAACTTTTGAAGTTCTTGAATTTCTGAAATTGTCTTTATTTTGACCTCATTATTTAAAGACAGCTTTACTGGGTACAGAATTCCAGTTTGAAACATTACCTCTCAAAATTTGAAAGGACTGGTCCATTGTCTCTGCAGTGGTACTGATGAGGAATTAGATCTACTAAAATTTTTTACTTGTATATGACCACCTTTTCTTTTCTAGAAGACTTGAGGCTTTTTGAAGAAGATTCATGTCTCTATTCAGCTCTATGAAATTTTCTTTGTTCATTTACTTGATAATTTCCTCAATAATTTCTTCCATTTTCTAATTTCTCTCCTTTTAGAATTTATGTTAAGGATATTTGGCCTTCTATGCATTGACCTTCTATGTTTTTCTGTCTTTTTGATCTAAGAGATCTCTCTTAAACCTTATCTTCCAGGTTTACAATAGGACTTTAGAAAATTGTTTTCGTTATCCTGTTTATAATATGCAAAGCTCTGCCTTAATTTATAAATATTCTCCTTGATGAAATGTGATTTGTTGAGCTTAGGTTTAAAAAGAGATAATATTTCAGGTAATAGAGTTGTACTAATCTCTATTTTAGTAAAGAAACCTAGTTTCAAATTGCTATCATTTTATACTATTTTAAGTAAAATAATTTTAAATGTTAAATATTTAAAATGAATTAATTCCCTTCTCTCATTTAAAGGTCTTCATAAAGTCTTAACAGTTTTCACACTGCTCTTCTTTCTCATATTTTTATCCATTGAAATGAACCTTGCCATTTATAGTTTGTATAAAATTATTAGTAGAAATTAATCCCTGTTTAAGAAAGAGACAAGTCAGCATGCTAAATTCAGGTTTGTTTTACAGCGCTTAGTTTCATACACATAATAACTTTGTGAAGTATATTTTACAGATGAGAAACAGCCTTTGAGATGGCAAGTGACTTGCCCAGCAAGTGTGTTAAAGGCAGGACTTGTACCCAGGTCTGCCTGACTTTTAAAGCTCATGCCTCTCCTATAACACTACATTGCAAAGCGAAGTGGAAGTTTCAATAGCATGAAAGATTAAGGTGAATATTTTGCCTACGAAACACGTACATTTGTGATACAAACAAACTGTAGAGGAAAAAAGAAACAAACAAACAAAAAAATCCCCTAACAACATAACTATAAAACTCTGAGCATATTTATGCAAACGTCTTCTAATTAATCTAAGCAACCCTATTGTTTATTGAATGGCATGTCTTTGCAGAATACTTATGAAAAGGGAAGACAGATTCTGGCTTATTTGTAATGGTCATATTTTCCAGTCTGATATTTAGCATTAGAAACTTGTTTTATTGGCTTTTACAGTACTGTATAATTCTCCATGACATCTAGAATGAATAATTAAACAGGTAACTGTGAAACACTACAGAAATTAATTTTAAAAGGACAAATGGGATCAGGGAACACAGCATACACTGCATTTTACTGAAAACACCTTCAGCCATTACACTAAATAATCCATGTCACATCCTCTGGTAATTTCCAGGGTGATTTCCTTTGGCAGGATGAGTTATTTCTGCCTCTACTTGGAGTACAACATACTAGGGATATGCATTAATGGTGAGTTTGCTTTTTTAAAACAGGAGAACAGTTAAAGTTTCTAAGGAAATCCACCAAATTGCTGGCACTTTGCTCTGACATTCATTCTTAATAGTGGCAGAGAGAGTAGGGGGAAGCCACTGGCTTTGTGGCTATTTAGGTGATAGTTCTTGACAGCAGGAGCACAGGTAGTAGGGGAGAAATGCAGAAGGCTGGAGTGAGGAAGGAGCTGGCTCAATCACTTGAGTGGAGAGGGCTAAGCTTTATAGAGGCTATGGCAGATGTGCATCCATATTTTTTCCTCATCAGCACCAGGAAAATTACATTGCCTAGGACAATTAATTATGCATTGAGGTGGGGCTCCATGACTAACTTCTGGCTGGTGGAATATGGATATAAGACACAAATACTCTTTTTAAGCCTGGCCATAAAATAACCCGAGCGACCTGTTCCCCAGCATCCCTCCTGTCTCACATTCACTTCCACCCCTACCCAGAGTGAGCAGCCAGAAGCAAGATGCATGTGGCTTCAAGATGGTAGTGGAACCACAGCATGCAAGGACCGCAGAGTTCGGAGCCATATCTCAGAAAACAGCCTCCCAAGAGAGCTGCCTGACCAGAAACATTCACATTGGTTTTTTCGTAACAGGGAGAAATAAACACTTACTGAGTTAACACTCTGAGATTTGGAGTTGTATATTAAAACCCTTAGCCAATTTTGTCAAATATAGAGTCTAAAACATTATTCATAATGGTTTGATGCACAACTCTCTGGGACATATTTTCCAAGTTTGCTTAATCTTATTAAAGTGAATGTTCTTCTCCAAATTTCTTAAAGAATAAAGACAACAGATTAGCCAGCATGCTTCAGCATACTTAGAATGTCATTTTAACAACTAAAAAGAAGTCTCATGCTTCCAGGCATGGCCAAAGTGATATCATATACACTTAAAAAGTGAATATCTGGACATGGTGGCTCATTCCTGTAATCTCAGCACTTTGGGAGGCCAAGGCAGGTGGATCACCTGAGGTCAGGAGTTCGAGACCAGCCTGGCCAACATGGCAAAACCCCATCCCTACTAAAAATACAAAAAATTAGCCAGGCGTGGTGGTGGGCACCTGTAATGCCAGCTACTTGGGAGGCTGAGGCAAGAGAATTGCTCAAACCCAGGAGGCAGAAGTTGTAGTGAGCTGAGATTGTGCCATTGCACTACTCCAGACTGGGCAATACAGTGAGACTCTGTCTCCAGAAAAAAAAAAGAAGTTACTATCTGGGTTATCTGGGGTTCCAGACACTAATTCTACCCAAAAAAGTGGCAAAAGGAAGCATAAGCCCAGTCAAAAGGGGGTCCTGAAATGGAAGAATTAAATCAAGAAAAGACCTCAAATGGTAGCTTCAGATATACAATGAAAAGTTGTAAGTGAACATTTCTTATGGGGCCCTTTCCTTTATCACTTCCTTCTCTTACCCCTGTACTTTTGCCATTTTTTCTCTTTGTCTGCCCTTCCTGCACACATTTGCTCTCCAGCAACATGAAGCCGGCTGTTCCTACACATAATGATCCCTAGAAGGCCAAGATCTGGAACAGTATTCTCCCTTCATAAAGATTTTTGAGCCTCGTGATGGGAATGAACAACTTTCTTTAGCTGTTTGCTTAAACCTGTTGTTCTTCCCATTTTCCTCAGTCCTTCTGTTCACTGTAATTTATAACTTCATAGTCGTGAATATGGATTACATCTTCTTGCCTAAGAACTGTTATGCCTGACCCACTTTTTTCTCTAACGCTTGCTACTCATGCTTTGATTGTTGCTTGTGTGCCTGCTGATTAATTGATTCATCTCTGCTGAAGACTGCCAAACACAACCTGGGTGGATGCAGATCCTCTGGCCTGTTTTCCCTGTGCCAGCAGATTTCCAATTATCCCGGCCCTGGCTTCCTCCTAGTTTGTTACTCAGGGTTCCTGTGCTGAGACTCTTAGTAAGGTTGCATCTCAGGTACCAAGGTGTGAAGTAATGGGGTGCCCCTCCTTGGAAATGAAAACAATAGGGGTTCTCTATGGAGAAGAATAACTGAAGGATTTGCCCACCTTGCCATAGATCTTCCTCATGGTGTTCACAAAGATGTCTTATTTCCTTCATAATCTTATTCTCTTCACAACCCCTGTTCATAAAACTTGAGCATATGAGAAGTACAAACCAAGACTCATGTAGTTCTGGCATCACTCAGTAACTATAAACATTACATATCTATAGTGTACTGAGCACCTACTGTGTTTAAGGACTACTTTTGGCTTTGGGAAGCTCAGGATGAAAAATGATTTTGTGACATATAAATAAAAAATAATAATATTTACTGAGTACTTTCAAATGTTCCAGAAACTCTGTAAGTTTTTATTTCCAATTTGTGGGTAATAAAACAGATTTAGAGAGTTTAAGTACATGTACAAGTTTATACAGCCACTAAATGAGAAATTAGGGGTAAAACCGAATTCTGGCTACATCCAAGAAATGCTAAAATGCTCACAAAAGGCCTTCACCTAAGCAAATATAAGGCAAGGTTATGACTTTCTTGGCTCTTCTATTTGAATCTTATGTTTCAGAAACACTTTTTATTAGAACAAATAATAGTGTTTCTGATCACCAATATCTCAGAAATCATTCAATACTTTTAATGTCCATAATGTTCCTAGTAGCCAAGTAAAATAAAATTTTTATATCTTTATATTACACCTGTACAAAAAGTACATATAATCTACTGGATAACACAATTCAGATATCCTGAAAGTGTTTTATAAGTTCCATCTTAGAATTTATATTACCCAAGATTAATTGTAGCATTTTTTTTTTAAAAAAAAAGCAACTTTGGAAGCAAGCAAAATAGATCCCACTTCTTTAAAAAAGAGGCTTTTATTCTCGCATTTAAAGGTATGTTTTGTTCAATTTAGAAAGAGATAAATATAGGATTCAAAAAATGTTTAAGGAAATGAAGCAAATTACTTAGACATAGGAAATTATAAATTTTTATAAATGAAGATGAAAAATCTGAAACTACTGGAGGAGGTATTCATGGCAGACTCAAGAAAGGTAATAAATACCTCATTAGACCATGAAAAATGACAGTTATTCCTTCTCCGAAAGATTGTTGAATACCTATTTTTCTGAGACTAGAGTAAATATATGAAATTATATCTCATAGGTTTAGTCATGGTCTATTTCAGAATTATTATTCCATGAAAACTTATTAAGTAATATCAATACTAGATTTTGTGTTTTTCTAGATCTTTTTATCAAGTTAAAGTGCTTGTATATGTACATATATATGTATACATATTTTCTAGATTTTTTCCAAATTACAGTGCTTATATGTGTGTGTGTGTGTGTGTGTGTGTGTATATATATATATATATATATTTATGAGAATGTGTATACTCTAGAATACCTATGTATGAAGATGTATACTTTTTTCCCAAAGGGTAATTTTTTTCCATATATATGAAGGAATTTTCTGTTTCTTTTACATTTTCCTAAATAAATGACAAAAAAAGAATTTCATGGAAAAGGTGATAAATCAGTGACCTATTTACTTTTCTTTTAAAGTGTATTCCACAGAGCAACCAGCTTCAGAATTTGTATTTTCCAAACAAAAGATGTCATGAATCAAATAATTTTTTTAAAAGCCTTCATTCAATGATGTATAAAATTCCCTATTAAAGTATATTTGATAATTTCCTTTGAAAATTTTTTTTATTAAAAAATCATCTCCCATAACTAGAAGCAATGCACGTTAGCCAACCACAGTACTTTAAATCACCTTTCATCTGAGCTTATGGTAGGGATGCTAAGAGGATTCTGTTCCAAAGCATAATGGATTTCAAATATCAAATAAATCTCCAGCTACACATGAACCTAAAGGAAAGGCCCACCACCAGCACTTCCTCTGTAGACAGTGGCTTCTCACAAATAAGTAGATAGTCTTAAGCTTAATATTTGATGGCATGTCCTACTTGGCTATCAAAATTTCCAAGCCTTTCATAACAATTACTGGAGATCCACCATGCAGTCAGAATTCCACTTTCTTGCTTAGGGTACACTCACAAAGCAAAAGGAAGAGGTAAGTTAATGGCAAAGAACTTTGTGCCACAATTTTTTTACTATCCCCAATCTGGAGACAAACAGAAGGCATCTGTCTTCAAAATTGCTGTCACCGTAGTGCTTCATGCTTTCCTAATCTCTATATTGGACTGCAGCAATCTCTTCTGTAGGGGCCAGCTCAGAGGACCCGCTGGTGCAGAACAGAGGCCACACAAACCATTTGAAGTGCGTGAAAGCCATGCCGTGCCTTGCAAGCTGCACTGGTTACATATTTGCTTCAAAATGAAGTCAAGTTGATGTGGTCCAAAAGGCCCTCTATTACATAAATTCTAGTTTCCTTAGAAATTGACCGTCTTTATGCAGCTCAGCTGGTGTGCTGCTGCTAATAGTTCCTGCATTTATATTTCAGGGACATGAAGGAGGAGTGGGCCTGAACTGTTATTTCCCACCTGTTTCAATCCATATATTTTTCTGGACTAGTTCAGGCTTTTGTATGAAAATCACGTCTCCACCCATATTGGTTAATATAACAGTGGATTAAAATGCACTATTACTATAGTTTTATGACTCTAATTAGTTTAAATGTTTAAAATGAGCTTAAGTTATAAGTCATACTATTACACTGCGGTATAAGTCATACTATTACTGTGTGGATGCATCAAATCACTGTTTTCTTAACTATTTATGGATCAGCATGAACTTAATATATGGATACTTAGCTCAAGACAGCAGAGGGTTGGTAAGCAATCTTATGCATCAAAAAGAAAGGGCTAAATTTTTGTTCAGAATTCATTTACACAGTTGTAACACAATAAAATAATGTCAAAATGAAATATTTGTCTCACCCTCCTCAGAGCAGCTGTTGTTTTCCATCTAGTGTTTCTTATAATTTTTTTTAGATCTTTGTTACCATAGGAGAAAATTGTAATGTGTTAAAATTTCAGGTGTATATTCTCAGCCAAAAGAATGATTTTAAATGGGGCCTTCTCAACATATGTGTAAATCTTCATGCCTGCTGTTATCCTAGAAGTTAATACATACAGAAGGCTTGAATATTTTAACAAAGTTTATATAAATATAATTCTTTAAATCTTTTACAATCAATTGACATTTGCTACTAATGAGGCTGCGTTGCTACCATTTGAAATAAACGAAGTAATGGTGAACCGATGGGCATTGTAGTGCCAAGAAAAGCAGTTCCTAGAAAGGTATCCATATTTTGAAGAGGATAAAATAACAACAGTGGGATTTATTGATTTCTCATCCATGCAAAGATAACTAAGAGTCATGGTGAAGCCATTTAGAGCAGTTGCACAACTTTTATTTTTTAAAGAAACACTCCACCATATTGCAAATAGAGACACAAAGAAGAACTACAGTTCCAATTAGGACAAAATCAACCACTCCAGGCAATAAAACAACAGGAGGCATCACAATATTGATACCTGAGAAATACTGCCACTTGTTATCTAACCATATCGCTCACTCAAAACATTACCCAGCAGAATCGGAGCCAGTCTAAACACTTCAGAAACCATCCAGAGCCGTATGGCACACTACTCATTCAGACCTCAGGAGTAAAAGTTAGCCAGGGCCTAGTGACATACTAAAATGATTTATTATCAAAGGGCTGAACTAATGCATTCTGCTTTACAACTCTCCCGGCAGTCCAGGGGAGAGGCTGCATTTATTACCTACAGTACATAATGCCTGCTGAAGAGCTCTGTATTATTCATAAGACTGCCTTTTTTGTGCCATCATAATGCTGATAAATTATGAAAAAATGCATATTTTATTTCAATTTATAACATATTGTTGTATACACACCAATACATCATGTTGCAGCAGGCGGAGCAAGTATTATTGCTGACAGCTGTTGACATGCTTCAATAAAGCCCAAACAAAGGGGCTTCACCAATAATCCTAAGTCACAACTAGCATTCCGAACAAAAGGCCACTTTTTTCTCTCATAATATCTAGAGGCGATTTGAAGAAATGTCAGTGCTACATAAGGGAGAAACTTTGGTGAAAATCTTGAGAGATATGTGTAATTTTCTATCCAAATTCACTGAAGGGGGCTGGGCAGGGGGGTCTTTTACTATAGATCCCCAATTAAAGAACAGAACATCTAACTTATGAAAGGAGAGTTCTTCTCAGAGTTTTCTATTATTTGATTAGGTTGCTTTCTCTTTCTTTTCTTGCCTGAGATGGTGAAGTGGCTAACTCTAAAAACACACTATGCAGAAGGTCCTTAAAGAAGGCTAGAGATTTTCTATTAACACAGACTTCCTCTGCAGTTTTCAGGTGTGCAAGTTATTTTCACATTAAAGTAATCAAGCTGCATAGCCAAATGGCATTCGGATCTTTTCAAATAAATTTCATAATTTCCTATTTTAATTCCATGTACAAAGGAATAGTTTTAATGTAATAAATGAAAGCTAATTTGGGTGGAATTGATACTTTTCATAAGGGCAAGTTTCTTTTAGACACCAAGAATTCAACTGATACAATTTTGAGCTAAAATAGGATCTTAGAGCTCATCCATTTAGCTACTTCATTTTACAAACTAGAGATCTGAGCTCATGCAAATCTTCTTTATGTTATGCCTGTAGTAGAACCACGACCATGGCTGTAGCAGAACCATGATTAGGATTCGGGTTTTTCTCCTTCTAAGTTATTCTTTCTGTTACTTTAAGTGCCCCTTCTGGAGTTTAAAATGCAGTTTTACATAGAATATTTTTAAATGAGTTAAATAATGCTTGGCTATAATGTTCTATTTCTGCATATCACAATATCAAAAGATGTTGCTGTCTGGGGTCCTCAGCAGACACTAGTTAGAATTAGAAGGTTACAGAAGCTACCTTAGATGTGTTTTTATGTCTAAGGAAGAAAACTGTACTGATTAAAAAAATGAAAACAAATGGTATCACTTCCAAATCTAGGTAACATAAAGACCACAAAGAGAAGGTGTGAAAAATAATTTACATAGAATAATTAACATATATTTCCCATATATCTTAAAATGTAAACAGTCATAATTTTGCACGTATGGAGTATGTCATCATATATCATGAGTCATTTGCCACCGAGAAATCCTAAGCAGCTACTATGAAATGAGTGCCTCTCTGCCCTATGGGTCTTCTGCAATCAACAGCAATGTCTAAAGCAAAGACTTCTAGTGAACACCCAAACATTTACTCTTCTTGATGTTGACACATCCATTTACCCATCCAGACAGCTGCTTGTGCCTCCAAGAATAGTGAGTGGACCAGAAATGTTATTTAAACAGAGCCTGCCTTCTTTTTAATGAAATGGGATTGTAGAACAGCCATTGTACACAAACTTCCTCAGAGACCTTAGAATGTGTGCCCAGTTTATCATGCAAACCAGGTCAGGGATTAGCTGGAGAATGTGTTTTAAAAAAATAGAATCTCTAAGGAGGTTGGGAGAATAGAGTAGTTCTCCCTTGGCGTCTGTAGTGGGCTCCCAACCAAAAAAAAAAAAAAAGGAGAAGAAGAAGGAAAATGATCTGTAGAAAAGAAATAGGACTTTCTGAGCCACCAGCCTTCTACTTCTAAGTGTCTATCTTAGAACCTAAAAGTCAGATTTTATGTTGCTGTTTCCTTTTTTTTCAAATATATGTCCTTTTAACATACACAGCATACTTAAATACAAAATAGTAACACAGAATTCTAGGCAGAATAGTCTCCTTAGCATGACAACTCTTGATCTACCCTTACTGAGAGGCAGCCTTTCCTCCTGTCACATTCCCAATTCACCAAGCAAACAGGAGTTCAAGTTTCTTTTGACCAGTTTTGGTATTTGATTTGATATTATATTACTCTTTTTATATTATACTTTAAGTTCTGGAATACATGTGTAGAACGTGCAGGTTTGTTATATAGGTATACATGTACCATGGTCGTTTGCTGTACCCATCAACCCATCATCTACATTAGATATTTCTCCTAATGCTGGTCCCTCCCCTAGCCCACACCCCCTGACAGGCCCTGGTGTGTGATACTCTCTCCCTGTGCTCGTATGTTCTCATTGTTCAACTCCCACTTATGAGTGAGAACATGCTGTGTTTGGTTTTCTGTCTTGTGTTAGTTTGCTGAGAATGGTGGTTTCCAGCTTCATCCATGTCCCTGCAAAGAACATAAACTCATTCTTTTTTTATAGTATTCCATGGTGTATATGTGCCACATTTTTTTTTTATCCAGTTTAATATTAATGGATATTTTGGTTGGTTCCAAGTCTTTGCTATTGTAAATAGTTCTGCAGTAAACATATGTGTGCATGTGTCTTTTTAGTAGATTGACTGATAATCCTTTGGGTATAAACCAAGTAATGGGATTGCTGGGTCAAATGGTACTTCTAGTTCTAGATCCTTGAGGAATCGCCACACTGTCTTCTATAATGGTTGAACTAATTTAGACTCCCACCAGCAGTATAAAAGCATTCCTATTTCTCCACATCCTTTCAGCATCCGTTGTTTCCTGACTTTTTTATGACTGCCATTATAACTGGCATGAGATGGTATCACACTGTGGTTTTGATTTGCATTTCTCTAATGATCAGTGATGATGAACATTTTTTCATGTTTTTTGGCCACATAAATGTCTTCTTTTAAAAAGTGTTCATATCCTTCTCCCACTTTTTGATGGGGTTGTTTTATTCTTGTAAATTTGTTTAAGTTACTTGTAGATTCTGGTTATTAGCCCTTTGTCAGATAGATAGATTGCAAAAATGTTCTCCCATTCTGTAGGTTTCCTGTCATTCTGATGATAGTTTCTTTTGCTGTGCAGAAGCTCTTTAGTTTAATATGATCCCATTTCTCAATTTTGGTTTTTGTTGCCATTGATTTTGGTGTTTTAGTCATGAAGTCTTTGCCCATGCCTGTGTCCTGAATGGTATTGCTTAGGTTTTCTTCTAGGGTTTTTGTGGTTTTAGGTCTTATGCTTAAGTCTTTAATCCATCTCTGAGTTAATTTTTGTTTAAGGCATAAGGAAAGGGTCCAGTTTCAGTTTTCTGCCTATGGCTAGCCAGTTTTCCCAACACCATTTATTAAATAGGGAATCCCTTCCCCATTGCTTGTTTTTGTCAGGTTTGTCAAAGTTTGGATGGTTGTAGATGTATAGAGTTGTTTTTGAGGACTCTGTTCTGTTTCATTGGTCTATATATCTGTTTTGGTACAAGTAGCCTGCTGTTTTGGTTACTGTAGCCTTGTAGTATAGTTTGAAATCAGGTCACGTGATACCTCCAGCTTTGTTCTTTTGCTTAGGATTGTCTTGGCTATAGGGGCTCTTTTTTGGTTACATATTAAATTTAAAATAGTTTTTTTCTAATTCTATGAAGAAAGCGAATGGTAGCTTGATGGGAATAGCACTGAATCTATAAATACTTTGGGCAGTATGGCCATTTTCACAATATTGATACTTCGTATCCATGCATGTGGAATGTTTTTCCATTTTTTTTTTTTTTGTCCTTGCTGATTTCCTTGAGCAGTGGTTTGTAGTTCTCCTTGAAGAGGTCCTTCACATCCCTTGTAAGTTGTATTCCTAGGTATGTTATTCTCTTTACAGCAATTGTGAATGAGAGTTTGCTCATGATTTGGCTCTCTATTGTTGGTGTATAGGAATGCTTGTGATTTTTTGCAAATTGATTTTGTATCCCGAGACTTTGCTGAAGTTGCTTATCAGCTTAAGGAGTTATAGGGCTGAGACGGTGGGGTTTTCTAAATATACAATTATGTCATCTACAAACAGAGATAATTAGACTTCCTCTCTTCCTATTTTAAACTTTTTATTTCTTTCTCTTGCCTGATTGGCCTGGCCAGAACTTCCAATACTATGTTGAATAAGAGTCGTGAGAAAGGGCATCCTTGCCTTGTGCCACTTGTCAAAGGGAATGCTTCCAGCTTTTGCTCATTCAGTGTATTTGCTGTGGGTTTGTCATAAATAGTTCTTCTTATTTTGAGATATGTTCCATCAATACCTAGTTTATTGAGTGTTTTTAGCATGAAGGGGTGTTGAATTTTATCGAAGGCCTTTTCTGCATCTATTGAGATAATCGTGTGTTTTTGTCATTGGTTCTGTTTATGTGATGGATTACATTTATTGATTTGCATATATTGAATGAGCCTTGCATCCCAGGGATAAAGCTGACTTGATCATGGTGGATAAGATTTTAATGTGCTGCTGGATTTGGTTTGCCAGTGTTTTATTGAGGATTTTCAGTTTTTTCATAGTGTCGATGGTCATTACATTTTGGGTTTTCTTTGCAGTGGCTAGTACCAGTTTCCCTTCCCATATTTAGTGCTTCCTCCAGAAGCTCTCGTAAGGCAGGTCTTGTGGTGACAAAATCCCTCAGCATTTGCTTGTCTGTAAGGATTTTATTTCTCCTTCACTTACGAAGCTTAGTTTGGCTGGATATGAAATTCTAGGTTGAAAATTCTTTTCTTTAAGAATGTTGAATATTGGCCCCCACTCTCTTCTGGCTTACAGAGTTTCTGCAGAGAGATCTGCTGTTAGTCTGATGGGCTTCCCTTTGTGGGTAACCCGACCTTTCTCTCTGGCTGCCCTTAACATTTTTTCCTTCATTTCAACCTTGGTGAATCTGGCAATTATGTGTCTTGGGGTTACTGTTCTCGAGGAGTAACTTTGTGGTGTTCTCTGTATTTCCAGAATATGAATGTTGGCCTGTCTTGCTAGGTTGGGGGATGTTCTCCTGGATAATATCCTGAAGTGTGTTTTCCAACCTGGTTCTATTCTCACTATCACTTTCAGGTACACCAATCAAACATAGATTTGGTCTTTTCACATAGTTTCACATTTCCTGGAGGCTTTGTTTGTTCCCTTTCATGCTTTTTTTCTCTAATATTGAATTCATGCTTTATTTCATTAAGTTGATCTTCAATCTCTGATATCTTTTCTTCTGGTTGATTGATTTGACTATTGATACTTGTGTATGCTTCACGAAGTTCTCGTGATATGTTTTTCAGCTCCATTAGATCAATGTTATTCTCTAAACTAGTTATTCCAGTTAGCAATTACTGTAACCTTTTTCAAGGATCTTAGCTTCCTTGCATTGGGTTAGAACATGCTCATTTAGCTCAGAGGAATTTGTTACTATCCACCTTCTGAAGCCAACTTCTGTTAGTTCATGAAACTTATTCTCTGTGCAGTTTTATTCCCCTGCTGGTGAGGAGTTGCGATCCTTTGGAGAAGAGGCATTTGGTTTTTTAAATTTTCAGCTTTTTTGTGCTGGTTTTTCCTCATCTTTGTGGATTTATTTACCGTTGGTCTTTGCTGTTGGTGACCTTCATATGGAGTTTTTGCTTAGTCATCCTTTTTGTTGATGTTGATGCTATTCCTTTCTGTTTGTTAGTTTTCCTTCTAACAGGCCCCTCTTCTGCAGGTCTGCTGGAGTTTGCTGGGGGTCCACTGTATACCCTGTTTGCCTGGGTACCACCAGTAGAGCCTGCAGAATGGCAAAGATTGCTGACTATTCCTTTCTCTGGAAGCTTTGTCCCAGAGGGGCACCTGCCAGATGCCAGCCGGAGCTCTTCTGTATGAGGCGTCTGTCAATCCTTGCTGGCAGGTGTCTCCCAGTCAGGAGGCATGACGATCAGGGACCCATTTGAGGAGGCAATCTATCCCTTAGCAGAGCCCAAGCACTGTGCTGGGAGATCCACAGCTCTCTCAGAGCTGGCAGGCAGGAACATTTAAGTCTGATGAAGCTGCCCACAGCGACCCCTTCCCAGTGGTGATCTGTCCCAGGGAGATGGGAGTTTTATCTATGAGCTCCTGACTGGGCTGCTGCCTTTCTTGCAGAAAGGCCCTGTTCATAGGGGGAGGAATCTAGAGAGGCAGTCTGGCTAGAGTGGCTTTGCTGAGCTGTGGTGGGCTTTGCCCGGTTGGAAATCCCCCCCCCAGGGCTTTGTTTACACTGTGAGAGGAAAATCACCTACTCAAACCTCAGTAATGGCAGATGCCCCTCCCCTCACCAAGTTCAAGTGTCCCAGGTCAACTTCAGCCTGCTGTGCTGGCAGTGGAGAATTCCAAGGCAGTGCATCTGAGCTTGCTGGGCTCCGTGGATGTGGGATCTGCTGAGCAAGATCACTTGAATCCCTGGCTTCAGCCCCCCTTTCCAGGGGAGCAAATGGTTCTCCCTGGTATTCCAGGTGCCACTGGGGTCCGAAAAAAAACTCCTGCAGCTAGCTTGGCATCTGCCCAAATGGCCACCCAGTTTTGTGCTTGAGTCACAGGTCCCTTGTGGTTATGCACCTGAGGGAGTCTCCTGGTCTGCAGGTTGTGACGACCATGAGAAAAGCGTAGTATCTGGGCCGAAGTGCACCATTCCTCACAGCACAGTCCTTCACGGCCTCCCTTAGCTAGAGGAGGGAGTTCCTTGACCCCTTGCACTTCCTGGGTGAGGTGACACCCCATCCTGCTTCTGCTCACCCTCCATGGGTTGCACCCACTGTCTAACCAGTCCCAATGAGATGAATGTGGTACCTCAGTTGGAAGTGTAGAAATCACCCACCTTTTGCATTGGTCTCGCTGGGAGCTGCAGACCAGAGCTGTTTCTATTTGGCCATCTTGCCCAGGAAACCCCTATGTTACTGTTTCTACCTTACAGTTCTACAGATTCATGGAAAAAAGAAGGCTGCAAGTTTTAAAAATCTTCTGATATGCCTTGCAGGTAGACTTTTATTAATCATTATTGTCTCTTTATCCTCAATACTAATAAAATTATCTCCAACTCTACTTCTTTGTTTCAACAAATCTATTTTTTCTTCCATAAAAAACATTTACACTCCTTGAAATAGTTATATGTTTGATTTCTACATTTTCAGATGTAAAGAAATTCACATTTCACTGAGACTGGAACTAGGTCAATTAACATTCTCATCTGAGGACACAGAGACTTATTTAGGTTAATAAATAAATAAATACAAGTCTTCCTAGAAAAAAAAATAGAAACTAATTATTCAATAATAGTTGCTCCTACCTATTGCTGGAAACTGCTACTCATCTTCAGATACCATGACCCCATCATTTTTTATAAAATGAAGGCTTGCTGCTTCTCATTTAATAAATTGTGCCAACATGTTTTAGCTTTTTAGGTTTTAAAACTGCCTGCCTACTTCATGTAAACAAAATCAAAGCTAAGATGACTAGACATAACATTTTGACATTTTATTTTCTCTTTTGATTGCTTAAGAAAGTTATTCTTGAATAATTTTGAGTTTAAGGGAATCTTATAAATCTCTCTAGTTCAGCAATCTTATTTGATAAATGACTTATGTCGAGAATGACTGATTTGTTTACAGTGTAAAAAAGCAGTGGTTCTCAAACTTTACCAGTCAAAACATTTGAAAAACAGTGCATACTCGAACCCTGAATATAACTGATTTCTCACTGCCCTTTGAGAGTCACTTAACAAGAATTCTAGTACACTGTTATTTTTATGTCACCCTGCCTTTATTTTTAATGTCCCAAAAATCCTTCTGGAGTTACAAATATGGCAAAATATTTAACTGGGACCTTTTCTTTCTGTTTTGGCTGAAGACTGAAAGGCTGAGATCAGGGCCATTATCCCTACATCCTCTTAGTAGGGGCTCCATCACCATGCAGGGCTTGCTAAAATGGCATCCAGAAACAAATACTGAGACTTTCCATTCCATCTGCACTTAGAAGATATTTAGAAATGAGAAAGATCAAGGAATGGGAGTTTTTGGAATAGAATTTCCTTAGAAACAGTTGTAGTGATCTAATATTTTCCACTGTTCCTTTATCTCTAGTTTGAGTAAGAGGACTTTCAAGGGAAGTACAGGAAAAAGTTTAACTTTGGATGAAGTAGGGAATTTTGATTATTAAGAGATTTTTTTTGTAATTAAAAGTTACTGAAGCTATGGAACTACTTTGACTTTTCATCAAAAGCACAGAAATAGCTGGTTCCTCTAGCAGGGTTTTAGAGACAGTGGAAGGAAAAAGAATGCTTTATATTGCACCCTATTGAGTTCTGCTCTTTCAGTGTAATCGTTACACAAAGTAATCTTTGTAAAGTCAATAAACCTGTTCATTTAACAGACTGCTAAGATTAACTAATGCATGTACATTAACCCATCTCAATGATTAACCTTCTACATACATAAAAGAAATTAAAAAGTCTCCTTGAATTTGGTGAAAAACATTATCCTGGATAGGAAGATAACTTTTTATGGCATCTTGTGTCTCTTTTTTTCTTCCACGACTTTTGAATATAACATAAGACTCAGCTTGGAGGATATATCCAATCATAGCTTTATAAAAAGCATCCTCTCCTTCAGTCCTATTATCTTATGGGTGCAGCCAGAGAACAGGAGGAAAAGAATCATCTTAGTATCCATGCAAACATATTGAGTGCCAAAGGTCTGTGTTGACTTATAGCTACAGCTTTTACATCTAAGAGTGCCATTAGCATAATTGGCTTTTGGATCAGATGGAGGCCATTAGCCTTAAATTCTTTGCTGAGGACTAAAATGTCTAACTAATATCCCTTTTATTCTACATTACCTTTCACTTGCTCACATAAATTATCTTCCTCTCCCCCTAGACATAAGAAAAGAAAATCATCTTTATCCATCTTTATCACATCTGTGTGTGAATTCTATCTATGGCCGCTAATCTACCAAAGAGAAATTGATTTATTCTAACAAACATTGCTTTTCCTACACACCAAAGAGCAGCAGAGTCTCTTCAATCGTTGCAACAAGAGATGTTCACCAACCTTATTTCAGTTGGAGGTTAGACTTGTTCCAGCAGTAACTCTAGATTAGTGTCAGCACAGCTTGGGATCACTGATTAGTCGAGCTAGTCTGGTCTACAGAGTCAATCATCCAACCACCTGGACCAGGTGAGATATCACCACAGTGAGCATAAGGTGAAGAAGAGATTGGGATAAGAAGGGCGGCCATCTGTTTATAGATATCATACCTGCACTAGTGCATAAGCTGAGTTCACAGTGCTCAGAATGAAAGCTGCCACTTTCCTCAGTGGGAAATTCGCCTCTGCAGTGCCTATGAGCTAACATATCCACCCAGTACTCACGCCCCTTTTATTTTCAGCAATAGCCCTGTAGTTAGGGGCAGCAGGACTTTATATCTTTGGCACTATAAATTAACTAAAACTACGTGAAAAATGAAAAGGCTTCATTTGATGGGAAGCAAGATTTTAGTACCCAAGTTCAGACGCTTGCGTACTCTGCCATCTGCTGGTTCATGTATAGAATGTTTAAAATTTCTGTGCACTCTCACCACTTTTTTTTGGCATTTTCATTGTTCAGCTGAATTTATGAAATTGATTTTTTAAAGTTTCTATTTAAAAGAATACACTCAATTCATTGCTAGAAGTGAATCTCTTAAAGAGTTGTTATATTTTAGAATACATTTAGATTTAGAGAAAAGTTGTAAATATAGTACAGAGAGTTTTCATATATCCAGATTTCCCCCCCTTGTTACCATTTTACGTTAGTGTGGTATATTTGTCACACTAGCTAACCAATATGCATAAATTATTATTAATTAAAGTAGAACTGGGTCTCTAAGAATGGTAAATACTGCTGACTCTGATTTATCCAGACAAATATAGGGTACTGACCATGGATGGACAGTAAGAGTAGCTAACATTCCTGCCTGGCACTGTGCTTAGTGCTTTACATACATTAGCTGATGTGATTCTTGCAACCTACAGAATAGATATGACTACCTTATTTTCCCAATTTATTAGGAAAATAAATTTCATACTGATTGCTGGCCCTAGCATTAACAGCTGTGTGACTTTGGGCAAGTTTTATTCCAAGAACTTCTTATAAATTTGTTGCAAGGCTTTAATCAATGAATATATACATGGGAAACACTTAGCAGAGTCTATGGCACATATTAAGCATAAAATAATCCCCAGGTCTTTCTAAGTCTATCTGAGGCCAGGGGCTACTCTTTAAACTGCTATAATATACTAACTATAATATACTAAAAACAGTTCTTAAAACACCAGAGAACAGCCTATTTGTATAAATCATTTTCTGATATGGTTTCTGCTCTCTTGCATTAGGCTCGTTTCTTTTGGTTCCCATTATCTCCTCACCACCTTCCCTGTGAAATTTTAAACCACAGACATGCTGTATATCTGTTTACGTACTGTGATTATTTGGAGGATCACAAACCATTGTAATATGTAAGCTTTTTTTGCCCTCCAAGAACCAATATTTGCCCCTTGGGATTGCTGTTATCCCCCCTCCAGAATGTCCTAGGCTTCCCAAACCATTCACCCTTCCTCATTAACAACGTGAAACTGCTGCTAGTCAACCGCATCTACCAAGACAGAAGTATATAAATCTGGAGTTTCCCCTGCCTGTAACCATTTACCTGACTCTGAAACTCACAAGTACTCTCATAGTCTTCTCTATTCTCACATCCATCAAAATCACCTTCATTTTTCATATCCAGCTTGTACATGTTCTCTAAATTATTTCCTTAGATTCAATGAGCCTCCATTTTTATTTAAAGAATGAAATGTTTTACAATCATCACTGAGACCTTTATAGTTATTATTAAAAATTATTCCCTACTCTTGTGGTCATATTTGGGTTTGAATCCTATCTCCTTTACTTACTATATATCTATATCCTTACATGTAATATTATATCTATAGTCTTATATGTAATAATACCTCAGAAATGATATTTTTTAAAAAAAATTCCACAATACACTCTTATAAAATTTTAACGGAGATAAATCAAATTACACCAACTGCTTAGCACAGACCCTTGCATGCAGTGGATAAAGACGTGGAGCAGAGGGGATCTGTTTCATGCCTGCCTCCCTTGTCACTCCACTGAGCTCACTTCTTCTAAGTTTGTTATACAGGCCACTGCAAAATCCTGCCAACAACTTGGCCTTGAAATCATTTAATGGGAAAGAACTGGAAGATTGAACTTTTGGCAAAGAAAACTATGAAGTGTTGGGACTTACATTCTGGTGGGTTATTTCAAGTAAACATAAATAAATACACAATGAGTGGTTGTAAGCATTATGAAGACAAGTGAGTCAGAGAGTTATGATGGGGAAGAATGCTGATTTTGTAAGGTGATAAGACAGAGGGTATCAGAAATACAGACTTTTTGTCAGAGACTTGAATTAAATGAGGAAATGAGCCACACAGTTCCCCGGGATAACTGTCATTAGGCATATCCACTCTCCCTTCCAAAGCTGCTTCTGGCATCATTTTGATCATATGTCAATCAAGCTTCCCAGCTTATTCATGAGTTAAAATGTTCAGCATCTTAGTCTAAAACACTGATCCATGTAGCATCTGAACTACACAGATGCATCAGCTCCCGTCTGCTACTGACCCACCAGTGAGTTCTTTGGCCTGAATCTACCTAATTATATTGTCAGCCAAAATTTTTGTTTATAATAATTCAATAGGAGACTTTGCAAATATTTGGCTAATTTCAGAGCATTTTTGTCTACCACATTTCCCTGATGGCTAGTCCAGTGATTCAGTAAACAGGAAAGGAACTGATCTTTAACTATCTTCAGATATTTGAAGGGCGTATATTGTGTGACCACAGTAAGCAGAGCTTGAGCCAGGGAATGCTGGCTATGATAGATCTGGCAAAATATAAGAAAACTTTTCCTAATGGTGTCATCTGAAGAAGAAGCAGGCTATCTTGAGAGATCTGCTCCCTATCATGGATTCAGTTATTTCAATGGTGTCTAGGGATCCAGGAGGCACAGGTAATGTCGATGTTACATAGACTTCAGTTGGTATTTAAAGAATGAACTCTATGTCCTTTGTAGGGACATGGATGAACCTGGAAACCATCATTCTCAGCAAACTGACACAAGGATAGAAAATCAAACACTGCATGTTCTCACTCATAGGTGGGTGTTGAACAATGAGAACACATGGACACAGGGAGGGGAGCATCACACACTGGGGTCGGTCGGGGGGAAATAGGGGAGGGACAGCGGGGGGGTGGGGAGTTGGGAAGAGAGAGCATGGGGGAGAAATGCCAGATATAGGTGATGGAGAGGAAGGCAGCAAATCACACTGCCATGTGTGTACCTATGCAACAATCTTGAATGTTCTTCACATGTACCCCAAAACCTAAAATGCAATTAAAAAAAAAAAAGAATAAACCCTAATGTCCCTGAGCATCGATGGTACTATATTTGCTTTCAAAGTATTTTCTAATTCAGAACTTTCACTAATTCAGGCAATTTTCTTTCTAACTTGAACTAGCAAGTGTTCACTAAACATAGAAACAAGCTCAGCATTTTAAGGGTTTTCCATTTATAATTACCAAATCTATATATTTATTCAAATTGTACCTTTATTCCATGTCAATTTAAATTTTGAAAGATTCATTATTTTAAATAATGCTTGGTATGAAAGCAGTTATAGTCAGTAATTTTAACTACATGATACACAGAGCAGTTATTAATAAAACATATTACTGTTCTATTTTAAAAAATCCCTGACATTTTCAAAAGGAAAATACCAGCTTTATACACACTCATTAGGATGACCTACTTTTTGACATATGGCTACAATTTATTCTACCACTTACCGGTGAGGTAGTTGTCCCAGTAGAAAATGAAAAAATATATAATGTCCTTACTTAAAAGGTTATATGAACTTAACTTAAATGCCATGTCCCACACAGAAGAAGGCAAGACCCCTTTATGACAAAGCAAAGACAAAATGAACCCCATATTTCTATGGTTGCTGACCAAGCTTACCTTCAAGGACTTTAGATCTTGATGCATTAAGAAAAATGATAAATGATAATGGGATGACATTAAGGCATAATTGCTGAACTAGTTCTTTGGCATCTGCTGCTGTGACGGTAAATTTAATGATAAATAGCATACATTTGGTGATTTTCTACTATAATAAGACATGTTTGCAAATCAACCATAGTTTTTGCAGGTAAACCTGAAAATATATTTTATCAATTAAAAATAAGATTTTATATTAAGTCACTTTTTAGGTATTCTAAAAATTCCTAAGATTGCTAATTTCTGACTGAATTAATTCACTAATTCTTTGGTGAAACACCTCATTTATTGGTTTCTACATCATTTATAGAGTAGTGTCAAAACTTCCAAGCATATAAGTCCCTTACTAGCTTCACCCTTTATCACTTCCCCCATCTCTATAAGATGCTCTAGGTGTAAGTTACAGTTAAAGCCACTTGAAGTTTCTATCATGCTATACTGCTTTATTCTCTGTTCTGAATTCACTGTTTCTTCTTTTCAGAATACCTTTTTCTTTTTCAAACGTCTGGGGATTTATATTTGCAGATTTAGTTATAATGACTTTCAAGACACTCTCCATAACCAGGTTTGATCATTCTAGCTCTTGTTAGCACACTGTCTATGCAGTCTTCCATTACTCTAGTTATCAAACTGGATTATAACTCGCTTTCCTTCTATGTATTTTTTTATTTAGGAACACTTTAGAAGAAGAAACTGAGTCTCTTTGATATTTCTATCCATAGTATCTAACACATTACTTTATTAAAATATACATTTTTGAATGAATAAAATTAATTCAAATGGACAGTCAACACTTTGTTCATTTTCCATACCCATGATTGCTTAAATTTAACATAAACAGACTATTAAATGAAGCTCAGACAAGTTTTAGCAAAATACCAAGGAAATGGGCCTTTCTGGAGCTGCCGAGACTATAGTTCTCATTGGTTGCAGAATTCAATTTCCTTCTAAATATTTTATTGGGACTTTAACTTTAATGTGACTTCTGGAAATTCAGAGCAACAACCAACAGCATCTATTTTACTGTTCTCCCACATGGACAGCAACTTAACCAACTTGTCCCATGGCCATTTAAGAGACCTTTAATTGACAATTTGACGCCACAAAGGAGGAAGAAAACAAAGCACTCCCTAAGTAAATATGTTGTTATAAAATAAAGATAGAAACTTTTTTCAAGCATGGCAAATATTTTTGTAACTTTCAAACTGCTGACAAAGTTTTAAATTTTTTTCTGGCAGTCTTGATACATGTGCTTTTAAAGTGTATCCATTTATTACCAAAAGAGTCAGTTATACTTACTAAACACACTAGTGCTTTTGCCTATACTATAGCAAAAAATATATTGATTTTTGCTATAGTATAGGTATATATTTTGATAGTATAGGATATATTTCTTGAGGCAATTAGATCCATGACCCTTAAAAACAGTCTTAAGTAGCTGCAAAAATTTAATACTCATTTAATACAATAAATGGGCCATTATAGTAATGATGCTTTAAAATTAATAAGTCAAGCAGGTCACTTTAGGATCAATACATATGGTCTGTGAATTATATTTCATACATATTCCATTTAGGAATATTTATTTGAAGATCCTGATCTGTATGTCTCGAGTCACAAATTTTCATAGCCAAAGAAAACAAAATATTTCAAAATATTTTTACCAGTTGACTTTAGTCTTATTCACCCCATATCATTGGCACTTTTGCTTTAAGACCAAAAGAGGTTATTTATTTGTGAGTTTTATGTTCCTAAAGTAAATATTAGTGGAGAAAATAGAAGCAAGTAATTCACTGAATGGACATAGAAAGAATTTTTATTTTTATTGTTTATGTGAATTAAGGAAACAAGTTAAATGTTTATTAGCCATTCTTCTTTTTTCTTTTTTTTTTTGAGACAGAGTCTCGTTTCATTGCCAAGTGCCAGGCCAGAGTACAGTGGCGTGATCTTGGCTCACTGCAACCTCTACCTCCCGGGTTCAAGCAATTCTCCTGCCTAGCCTCCCAAGTAGCTGGGACTACAGGTGCGCGCCACCACGCCCAGCCAATTTTTGTATTTAAGTATAGACGAGGTTTCACCATGTTGGCCAGGATGGTCTTGATCTCTTGACCTCGTGATCCACCCGCCTCAGCCTCCCAAAGTGCTGGGATTACAGGCGAGCCACCGCGCCCGGCCTCTTCTAGCCATTCTTTCATTCCAAAATAAGTACTGTATTTGGTAAAGAAAGGAGTTGCTTTTTGAGATATTCTATATAATAGAGGCTTATATAAACATAGAAATGATATTTCAAAATCATTTGGCACTTGTGCAGTACTGAAATATAAAGATCTTTTATGAGATCAAAATAATGAAAACAGGCCTGGCAGCATGTGTTTTATTTCCATATTTCAGATATTCCCTAATGATAACCACAAGGTCTTCCGAGGGGAGTGTATTTGTTTTCAATGCAATTGTAACAGAATGAAGGAACGCTTTCGCTTACTAACATGCTGCATTTCTAATACTTCTTTCCATCCACTTGCAAATGTGAATTGTCACCCCTGATTTATGTTCATTAATCAAAATGGCAAATGCATGTGGAGTGCAGAATCAGGGTCCAGGCTGTTGTCTGAAAAATGTGATCAATCATCACTGATTGGCATTTTGAGTTAAACTGTACAAGAATGTGGAAAAACAGATGCTTGCTGGGAATGAGGGAAAGGAAGTTAGGGCCAAGAGGCTAGCAGCTTAATTGGCAAGATTCAAGATGTTTAAAAAAGACTAGACTAAAAATTCCCAGTTTTAGAATAAGAGAAAATAATTATGCAAAACCTAGGGAAGGACTTTTCAAACTACCTTCATGTGAAAGATGCCTTCAAAACAATGCTACAGATGCTTAAAAATGCTACCTGCAATTGTGATTTAATAAGGCCATGAAAATAGGACTTGACCCATATTTTTGTACCTAAGGGAAAGCAGCTAAGTATAATGAGAATCAGTTATTCGTAAAACAATAAACTTGGAAGATATTTAATGTATACTGTCACTACTTTGTGCTTTGAGTTGGAGGAGTGAATTTATTAAATTAGATTTTTAAATCTCTGGATGCAGCCATTGAAGAAAAAATAAGAGCTATATTGTTTTAAGCTGATGAGATGAGAATATATTATATACTTTGAAGTTTAGATAATATAAAACAAAATGAAAAATAATATAAAAGTGAATTATATAAGTCAAGTCAAATTATTTCAATCATATAAGTGATGCTACAAATACTTTATATTTCAGATTTATAAAATAATAATTTCCAACGTGTTGAAAATGAAGGTTTGACATTTTAATAATCAGTTTTATTATATTGTCGAATTTTTAAGCAAACTTTTCACTAAATCAGTATAGGAAAGAGCCCTTCTCTTTCAAAATATTACTTCCCCACTAAATATAGTGAGTTTTTAATCACTCTCATGATGGTATATGTGAAATAAATATTTTGAGATTTCTCTAAAACTAAAAAATTAATAAAAGAATAAATAAATTTTGCATGTAGTCTGCATCATTTATTCCAATTGGCTGCATCTCTGTCCTATTAGGATATAAAAAATCAAAGAATAGTTATGACAAAAGTACATTTATCATATGATTCATGAATTAGTTTAAAATGGTGAATTGCAGTGAAAAGATGGAAGTAAATAAAAAGATTCCAATTTTGTATCTTCACTGAAAGCAAGTAGAAATTTTAAGAAAGCCAATCATTCTATAAACATGATTTTTAAAATAAGTAAGCCTTTTGTTATGCAAGTCATCTACATGTTTTATGACGTAGTTCTTTTTACTATTAAATGATGGAATTTGATTTTCTCTAACAACTTTTTCCAGCTACAAAATTTAAGCTTAATTTCTAAAAATTGCTTAAATTATGGACAGGTTACATGCATTAACAATCTAATTCTAAATACACACACACACACACACACACACACACACACACACACACAAACAGTTACAATCCAAATATTATCCCAGATAATTGCAGAGTTAATAGAGTAAAAGTTATTGTTAAATCTATTAGCTCATTTAATTGATAACAATTGGCAATGGGAGAGTAATTATCACTGCTTTAGAAATGACTAACTGACTCATCCATAGCTGTTAAATGGGCAAACGTGAAACTAAAGTCAAAGCCAGGTCTGCATGACTCCTAACCCTCAGTCTGCTTTACAACAATGACCCATTAGAATTGACTCAAAAAACCAAAGACAGACAGACAAAGCAAAAGAGCGAGGAAGGGCGAGAGACATTTCATCTGACATGGCATTTAACTGACTTTCTAGAAATGTTTTAGCAATATTGTGTGTATCAGGATGCTTATTATAGTTTAAAACCTAGTGTTGACTTGATTTCTTCCCCCAAGGCACAGGTCTGTGCACAGCATGTCTTTATTATTACATCCTTCATCTTTCCATTTTGTGCTTTATTTAAAGTTTGGCTTTTCATCTTTCTTTGGAATACCTCAAGAAACAACACAGTCTGATGCAATAGAAAACTTCAAAATATGGCATATAGAGTCTCGAACTCTGGGCACGCTGTATTAGAAACATGGAGAAACTGACACCAGGCCTGGCTATGTCTTTACGCCCTGTGATATTAAGGCTCTCAAATTGCTGAAATAATTTGAAAATTGTTTTTTACAAAAAGTCTATTTTAAACTATTTAGTTGAGATCAGAGGTGTTTTCTCTCTCTTTTTGCTCTTTTTTTTTGTTTTGTTTTGTTTTGTAATTGGGAATGCATCAGAAGCCACGAAATGCGGCCTGTGGTAACAAGGTTCTGTTGGAATCAATTACATTGGGCTGCAAGAAGCTATCTGCTTCCTGTATGATACATAACATCTGGCTTAAATAGTATCAACAATAATAAGCTGCTCTTAAGTTTCTACATAGCTTTCTCTGGGGGAGAATTTGTTATTGTCAGTCAGCTGTCAAATGCTTATAGTATGATTAATGAATCATATTTAGATGATTGACAGTAAAAGTCTACTTTATAGAATGTGTCAATCATTTTTATAGTTGCTTTCCATTTTCATGGACACTAGCAATACTGTTCTTAGCTTCAGCACCATTATAACCTCAATTCTCTTTGCTGTAGGCCACTAGCTACACAGAGATCTGGAGAAGATTTTATTCCATTTTCTTTTACGTTGCTCTAGGCTAAACCCAAATATCCTTGTTTCCTCTCCAAGCTCAAGGCAGGAGCTAGGTGAGGCAGACAATACATTTCAAGTGAAAAATGTATGATTGAGGGTTACTCTACAGAATTATATTACCCAGTTGATAATTTATAAGGCAAGGCACAAAGTGAAATGCCTTTGTTTCAATCATGCAATTTTCCAAGTTTTTATCCTCCAGTAATTTTTTCTTCATATCCGTCTAATGTCCTTTCTCCAATTTAATTTGAACTTTTAGAAACACACTAACCTCTTCAAATGAAAGGTACTCCATTAGAATAATATTAACATTGCTAAAAATGGAGATTTCATTAGTCTGACTCTAAAATTCTTTATGTTGGAAAAGAGTGATGTATTTAACTGGAAATTATAATATTATTGTCTAATGTGTTGGTTCTCTTTAAGTTTCTAAAATTCTATTTACAACAAAGTTTAATAGACAACTATCTTTGAGGGAAAAAAGTCAAGTTTTTCATACCTGGAAATAACTAAAAACCAAGTAATGAGACCAAATAAAATGTCTAGCACTGGTAATTCTAATATTTTAACTTTTATCCTTTGGAGCCTATCTGGTTTGGTCAAGAAAACACACGTGAACAGGAGGCAGACTATGCCATCTCTGTTCTCTTGCTTTTGTTGTTTCCAGTGAGTCCAGAGACATGTAAAAACACAAGTGCAACTGAGGGAAGGTGTTCTCTTTCCAGGTCCACAAGGGGGCGTAGTTTTAAGGGCAAGAACTTTCTAGCACCATGCTCCCCTTCCATCTCTCTCCATCAGGGAGATTTAACGGTTTATGTTTGAATTTCGAAGGCATGGGAAAAAACTAAGAGTCAATCACTCCAGCAGAAGTTCTAAGGAACTCCTTTCATTGGCCTGGGGTCTTAAGAGAAGGTGCGGGTTCCTCCCAGGTTAAAAGTCCCTTCTTCCACACCCCTTCAGACTCCATATTTGGGTCCCCTTCCACAAACACTCCCTTCGTGGAAGCCATCTTTCTCTCTCCTGGATTTCCCCTCTGGGGTCCCCTTCCACACTCTCTCATGGAAGCCTGTCTTCTCCTAAACTCCATCTCTCTCTCTATTCCCTAACACTCTCATGGAAGCTGCTTTGGTTGCCTGGATTTCATCTTGCTGGATTCTCTCACTCAGTGTGAGAGTTAGCTGTTTCGTTCTCTCTCCTTCTCCTGCTCTCTCTCTCTCTTTAAATAAATCACTTTCTACAAACACTGTTGAGTCCGGCATTTACTGTGCACTGCACCATGGTCCCCTCTCTCATTCTTGAGAGGGCAGGAGACCAAGAACATGGAGAAACATCCTCTCAGGGGAGCAGAGGGCACCCTGAACCCCTGAACCCCAATTTTACATTTTGGCAAGCCAGCCAGGAGAGGGGTACACCTGAAGAGGGGTACAGCCAGGTAAGGGGTACAGCCGGAGGAATCGTAAAACCAGCCTCATTCTGTCCTGTCTCTTTAAGAACACCTGAAGAGGCCGCAGCCAGGTAGGGCTGCGGGGGAACAAGATCGGAGCAGTGGCTCCTGGGAGGCATGACCCAGCCCCTCTTAAGCGGCGCAGCCCGGCCAGAATTAAAAATGCAATTTTTTTACCTTCAAGCACTCTCTCTGCTTTCCGTCTTCTTCTCTATCCTTTGGATATTATCTCTGGGACCAAAACCTGAGGGAGCCTGTGGGGCAGAGCAGGCGGGCACTGCCCCCAGGCCTTTCGCTCATTGCTGGTGGGGAACAGCCCATCCCCCAGGGGCAGAACGCAGTGTGGGCTGGAGAAAGGCAGGGGCGGGGAGGGGCGAGGTACAATCGGAGCCTTTGGGGGGGCAGGGAGCGCGGCATCTAGCAGGCCTCTCCGGCATTCCCCAGTCCCAGGCAGCCGGGTAAAAATGTCCCCCAGGGCGTTTGCCTACTGGCCACGGGTCCCTGTGTGGGCAGTAGCTCAGGAAGTGGCCCAGGCGTGCAAGTGGTTCTGGCGGGGTCAACATGGCAACCAAAAGCAGTGGGGGCTGGGGAAATCACCATGGCCCAGCAGCAGCCACGAACACGAACACGGCTTTTAAACTAATGGAGCAGGCCGCTTTCTTCCTCTGCCTGTGCGGCTCTGAGGGAAAGGACGCGGCCTAAGCGGCTGCTGGCCATTAGCCCCGCCCGGCTTTTGGGCTGGCCACATCGCCTCAGGGTGCAGCATTCTCACCCAAAATGCGGCTTAAGAAAGCTTTCTGCCTCCTCATAATGCAAGTGGCCAATTTGCACGGTTGGTTAAGGGGTAGGGTCTGCAACTGCAAGGTTGTTGGTTCAAATCCCTGGTGGAGCCAGTCTTGATTTGGTGAAATATTTTGGGGAAATTCAGAAGCTGAAGGCTACGGAACTTTGTGTTTGGTGTATAACTTGTCTTGCTTAGGATTGGCTCTCTCTCTGGCAGAACTTTTCCATCTAGAAGATTATAGTTAAACCGGTTCCAGGACCAAATAATCAATGGCAGGTCTCACAACCTTAAGTGCATTTTCCTACAAGGGAAGATGGGTTAGGGGGAGAGGAGGCCCAGGTCCTGAGGGTATTGTTCCAGCCTCAGCCACACCCAGCCTGCCTTCTTTGAACTGTGTGCTCTAATGGCCCCTCCCTAGAAGTTTACCATTCTGGGGCAGTTTTATAAATTGGCCTGTGTAAATTGAACTTTTGCTGGGAAATATTGGTTCTCATCTCCTGATCCTCACTGGCCTCATCGGAGCTCATTGGTACGTGACAACCCAACCCAATAGCTCCTCTCATTCCAGGCGTCTATGGTAGTCACTGGAGGTCATGCAAGCAGTGAGAGTGGTCCTATGATGCTGGTAGGTCATGATTCAAATCCAGTACATAGGAGGCCCACTGAAAGATGGATCACGCATCTTAGGCACACAAAATTTCGGGGTACTGAAAGACGTTTCATTTTAGTACCCATTGTACCTGGGGGATGCCTCAGGTCGAAGCAGCTGTAATTTCTTTAACCAGGGATGCAGGCCTTCCTTGTGTTCTATTTCAGATGGATGCTTCTATTCCCAAGCTCAAGTCCCCATTAAAGTGTATACTGGATAATTGGGACCAATTTGACACACAGTATTTAAGGAAGAAGCGGCTCATTTTTCTCTGCCTAATAGTGTGGCCAAATTACCCTCTACCAAATGGAAAACCTAATCACAAAGGGAAGGGAAGAAAACCCAACAGTTTTCCTTGAGCAACTGTGGGAGGATTTAAGAAAGTACAACCCCGGTCACCAGACTCCATTGAGAATCAGTTAATACTAAAGAACAAGTCTATTAGTCAGCAGCAGATATCATGAGGAAGCTTCAGAAGCTGGCTTTGGGACCAGAACAGAGTCTAGAATCATTACTGAACCAGGCAACCTTGGTGTTTTATAATAGAGACCAGGAGGAAGATGCTGAAAGGAACAGGAGAGATCAGAGAAAGGCTGCTGCCTTAATCATGGCTTTTGGGCAAGCAGACCCCAGGGGCTCAAATGAGGGAAAGGCTTGGGTTAGCTGACAGTCTGGCAGAACTTGTTACCAGTGTGGTCTGAAAGGGACATTTTTTTATGAAATTGTCCCCAGAGAAATGGACCACCATCTCGTCCATGCCTGCTGTGCCAAGGGAATCACTAGAAAGCACACTGTCCCAGGGGGTGAAGGTCCCCAGCGCCTGAGGTTTCTGACTAGATGACCCAATGGCAGGACTGAGGGTGCCTGGAACAAGTGCCAGCATAAGCCGTCACCCTCACAGAGCCCCCGGGAAAGCTGACCATAGAAATCCAGGAAGTTAATCTTCTCCTGGACACTGCATGGCCTTCTCAGTATTTCTCTCCTGCCCTGGAGACTTTATACTTGTTAATTCTCTCCCCTCAGACTCTCCCTCTCCAGGCCTATCCTGAGAAGGACGATTTTTTGTTATTCTATCTACCCCAATGGCAGTTAAGGTAGTGGAAATTAACTCATGGATTCATCACACTCGGCTGAAGCCTTGGCTACTTCCTGAAGAAAGTCATAGACCCTCCACTCCGCAGCCTGACGTTCTAGGAGACAACCCTTTGTATCCCTGTGAGCCCTTAGAAGATCCGCATCTGCTTTTCCAACAAGATCCTCAGGGAAGTAACCACACATAAGTCTAATTTATATCCTGGCATTAACAGGACTGTAACCCTCAACTTTGCTGTCTCTCAAACTCTGAGCATCCTTTTCGTAGTGGGAAGGGAACCTGTCTCTTTCTAGGCAAAAATGCTATTATTTTGTAAACCAGTTAAGTGTTGTTTTGAACATAGAACTCAGGAATCAATCAAACATAGGGCTAAAGACCTTCAAGAACCTGGCTCTATTCTCTCCTAGGCTCATTTATAAACATTCTATATTTGTTGACCTCTCACCCTCTCATCTTTAACCACCTTGTCACATCCGTTTCTTATAGAACCATAAGGTCACAAATAATCCTGCCGTTGGAACCCCAGATGTCCTTGGCTCATGAACTCTATCATGGACCTCAGGATCAACCTGCATCCCTGAAAGGCTCCCCTCTGGAGGAAACCTCAACTGCTGGGCCCCTTCTATGCCCCATTTCAGCAGGAAGTAGTTAAAGAGAATTGATGTCCTTAATGCCAACAGAAGTTGGGCTTTCCTGTTCGGGGGGGGGGGACAGGGAATGAGGGAAGATATTCTCTTTCCGGGTCCACAAGTGGGCACAGTTTTAAGGGCAAGAATTTCCCAGTGCCGTGCCCCTGTCCCATCTCTCTCCATCTGGGAGATTTAACGGTTTATGTTTGAATTTAGTGGGCACAGGAAGAAACTAAGAGTCAATCACTCCAGTGGAAGTTCTAAGGAACTCCTTTCATTGGCCTGGGGTCTTAGAGAAGGTGGGGGTTCCTCCCAGGTTAAAAGTCCCTTCTTCTACACCCCTTCAGACTCCATGTTTGGGTCCCCTTCCACAAACATTCCCTTCGTGGAAGCCTCTTTCTCTCTCCTGGATTTCCCCTCTGGGGTCCCCTTCCACACTCTCTCATGGAAGCCTGTCTTCTCCTAAACTCCATCTCTCTCTCTCTTCCCTAACACTCTCATGGAAGCTGCTTTGGTCTCCTGGATTCCATCTTTTTCTGGATTCTCCCACTCAGTGTGAGAGTTAGCTGTTTCATTCTCTCTCCTTCTCCTGCTTCTCTCTCTCTTTAAATAAATCACTTTCTACAAACACTTTTGAGTCCGGCAATTGCTGTGCACTGCACTGTGGTCCCCCTCTCTCATTCTTGAGAGGGCAGGAGTCCAAGAACCTGGAAAAACATCCTCTCAAAGGAGCTGAGGGCACCCTGAACCCCTGTACCCCAATATTACACAACTATCTTCCTGGCCATATGAGGCAACACAATATGAAGGACTAGAAATTGTGTGAGATCTGGCCTCTTCTGGCAGCTGTTTGATTGCTGGCAATTTGCTAAACTTCTCTCAACTCTCCTCATCTGTAAAGTTGACACAATACTACTTTGACCCAGGGGTGTTTGGGAATTTAAATAATATATGTCAATTTCCTGGTACATGACATGTATAATATAGGAGCTAAATTTTAAAAAAAACTCCTCTTTTGTATCTGCCACAGAACCTAGCACAGCAGGACTTATGCATAGTATGCACGATGTTGCCTGATAAATATTTGTCGAATTTAATTTAATAATATCAGAGTAGTTCAGAGTAGAAGTCTCTGGCCTCCCCTGGGCCACCATGGAAGAAATGGCAGCCTTAGTAACAGGCCCCTTTGTTAGGATTCTTTTTCTTTGGTGAAAGTGATTAACAGAGCAACTTTCTTACTCATAACTTCCACTTTCTTTCTTTTTTTTTTTTTTTGAGACTGAGTTTTGTTCTGTCGCCCAAGCTGGAGTGCATTGGCGAGATCTCGGCTCACTGCAACCTCCACCTCTGGGTTTAAGCAATTATCCTGCCTCAGGCTCTCAAATAGCTGAAATTACAGGCATCCACCACCATGCTCAGCTAATATTTTTGGTATTTTTAGTAGAGACAGGTTTCACCATGTTGGCCAGGGTGATCTCAAACTCCTGACCTCATGTGATCCACCTGCCTTGGCCTCCCAAAGTGCTGGCATTACAGGCATGAGTCACTGCACCTGGCCCCTTCTTCTTCCTTTTATCGAAACTCCAATTTTTATCAGCATCATGGAGAAAGGACATTTCTAACCCTTGATTCACTGGGAAACCCTGGTTCTCCCTTCTGTTTTTTCTGTTCCATATTCTTATCTTTGTCTTTTTCTCTTCTTCTTCCAGATATAGGAATGGCATTCAGGTTCAAGTAATACACCAGCTCCAACCGATTGGTAATAGCTATCTAGAGATGGGTTGTGATCAATTTCAGTAGAAATGATCAATTAACAATGTCTGCCATAGGCACAGGAGGGGTAATACATGATGTACGCCAAGTATTTGCTATCTTATCCAAATCCCACTACAGCTATATTTTTGCTTCATTATGTACTGAAAGTCTTAAGTAGTTTTCACATTCTCCATGTAAGATGATAGCCAAAGTCTGGATAGGTTTGTCTTGAGAGTCCATAGTCCAACACCACAGTTATTTTTAACTAGCAGTTTGTAGAGCTCATGAACTGAAGAGTTTTATGAGCAAACAATGCTTTGATGCACTGAGATGGTGGCTGGTCGTCTAACTGTATAGATGGACAGATGGATGGACAACCTGATAGAATTCTGGAAATATGTACCACAAAATCTGTGAAAAAATTGGAAAGAGAATTTAACTTTATAATATTATCTTAAGAACTATAACAACCAGCTGCTACTCCCACTTTTATTCTTGCCAGAATTGGTCTTTGTACCACTCTCCTTTAATAATTTCATAATTTCTTAAAATATCTTTTCCTAAGGTGGGTGCCTGAACTGGGTCAAAGAGTAGCCCAGGATCTGGCTTCCTGCTTCATACTTGCTTCCTACTGCTCAGAGGATCACTGGCTGTAATTAACAATGTAAACTGCAATCAAGCTCCCAGTATCCAATTAGGTGCACAGGTAAAATGGGATTCTCAGTTCCAGTTAGTATCAACAACAAAAGGGAAAAAACGAAATTAACTTATTGATTTTAATATCTCATTTTAAGTCATGAACGAAGTAACACTGGGTCAAAGCAAATCATGAACCAAGAAGAAAAAGGCTTTGATTTGAATAACTTATTTTCAGCTATGCATTTTATATAGATATTAGAGCCATCATAATTTATTTTTATTATTTAATTTCTTCCTTTCAATGTAAACTATTTCCCCTGTGTTTATTTTTATCATGCCCCCGGTACTTATGGTACATCAGTCTAGTTTTCAATTGGTAATAGTATCCTTTACAATACATTGGTTTAAGTTAAACACATGATGCAATGAATTAACAACAGTACAGGTGATAAATGGAGTTGGCTAAGAAAAAAGTATGAACGGCCTTTGACTAGTCCAAGTCACAAAGACAGTTACTCAAATTGATTTGATTAATTACAATCACCCCCTTCACACAAATCCAGACCCTTTCCAGCCTCTTTCTTGAGAAGCCTGCCTTGGTCAGTCAGATACATATCCTTGGGCCAGTCAGCAGCTGCCCTATGCTAAGAAACAACTGAGGACTGACTCCAATGTTTCAAAGAAAGCAGCACTTCTAACATAGTTCTTTAATGCCTAGTGCTTTCCTTAAATACTCAGTTTTTTGACGCAATATATTTTAATCTAACCTGCAGGATTTAAGGCAGGATTTGAGATAGGTCCTTGCTATATTTCTGGTGTCACATAGAACAGTTTCTTAAAGTAAAATCATATCCATGACATATTAATTCTTAATTATATTTGAATTAAATAAAACTTTACAGCTATGTTAATTATGTAAACTGACCAGTTACATGAGTTCAGGTGTATTTTCAAATTTAGAGATATAATTGGGTTGATGACTCAATAGAAGTCTTGCATTAATAAACCATACATGTAAAATATATGTTCTTTAAAATAAATGATCAACTTTGAAAAGAAGTCCAGGATTTCTTCACTTATATGTGCAGATCTCTAAATTTTTAAATTCCTAACAACTTTGTTATTCATTTTTAAGGAATCGTTTTACAATATATTGTGAATGAAAATGTTTTTATAAAAAACTATTTTATTTTCAGGGCGTATATGTGCAGGTTTGTTACATGGGTAGGTTGCACAGTGCTCAGGTTTGGGCTTCTACTGAACCCACCACCCAAATAGTGAACATAGTACCCACTAGATAGTTTTTCATTCCTTTCTCTCTTCCTTCTTTCCCTCCTCACTTTTGGAGTCCCCGGTGTCCATTGTTTCCATCTTTATATTCATGAGTACCCACTTGTAAGTGAGAACATGTGGTATTTGATTTTCTGTTTCAGTATTAATTTACTTAAGATAATGACTTCAGCTGCTGCCAGGTTGCTTCAAATGACATGATTTCATTCATATAAAGGTTTTCTACAATACAATTGTAGGAGGGACATTTACTGTGCCATCTATTTGTATTTAACAAGTTAAACACTTGCAAGATTTAAAATAAAATTTAGAATAATTTCTTTTACAATTCTAAATATAAATAAAAGATTGCAATTCAGCTGAGGGTGTTTCAGAAAAATAAATCACTAAGAAAAAACATATTCCTATGTAACAAATCTGCATGATCTGCACATGTACCCCAGAACTTAAGGTATAATAATTAAAAAAAACCATAGAACTAAACAATTCCTTTTGTTAAGAAGCCTGTTTTCAAAACTCTCACACAGAGAGGCAGAGTAATTATCCGTTCTTTCACTAGTACATACTCTCAGCTTCAGAGCAATATTACATTGCCCTCTAATGGATTTTTTGAACCACTACAAACCACTGTGTAGATAAAAAGAAAATAAGAAAAAGAACATATTTCAACAGTGATAACAAATTTCCAAGAGCTGTAACTAAGTTCTATTCTAACTACTATTGCTATGATACTTTATTCATAATGATTTTTAAAACAATTAATGGCATCATTTTGTAAATTGTATACAGTCGGGTTGAAGTTTACTTTCATAAGGCCAAAGTCACTTGATCTTCTTTGCAATTAGAGAACATTAGCTCTACCAATAACATTTTTTCATTATTTTGTAATCATATAAAAAAACAATGTATTCATTGTACCTATAGCCTTGAGTAATTATATGGCAGCTAAATAATAGAATTTCCATAGGTTTTTTTCTCTTTTCTTTATATGGGATATTTGTAAGTCTGCACATATTGTTAACCATACTTTTTTATTTTCAAATATTGCTGAAATTGAAAGGATTAAAATGTTAAGTCAAAGGTGCGTTTTTTATGGAGTCAGTTTTTGGCCACAGTTTGATTTACAGTCAGTAGTAGTCTTTGATCACAGATGTAAAAGCATGTTGATGGATAAATGTGAACCTATTATCAATACAAGGGGAAAGGAGGAGTCTCCTTCTTGTATTTTAAGATGTGGGATTATATGTGATAAATATTTTTATTGCATAGTTTATACTAGTAACTTGTTTTTAAACTTAATAT
Source organism: Ateles fusciceps (assembly GCA_036589455.1). Lineage (NCBI taxonomy): Eukaryota > Metazoa > Chordata > Mammalia > Primates > Atelidae > Ateles > Ateles fusciceps. The sequence goes on from JAZHEH010001361.1 coordinate 3,319,002, forward strand.
AAGCACAGAAATTCATGTGATTGCTAATTCTTATTCTCTACCAGCATTTTGCTTTTACCTTATTGATAAAGTTTATTTTCATTTTCTTTTGAGACTGAATTTTGCTCTGTTGTCCAGGCTGGAGTGCAGTGGGGCAATCTTGGCTCACTTCGACCTCTGCCTCCTGGGTTCAAGTGATTCTCCTGTCTAGCCTCCTGAGTCGCTGGGATTACAGGCATGTGCCAGCATGCTCAACTAATTTTTGTGTTTTTAGTAAAGGCAAGGTTTCAACATGTTGGCCAGGCTGTTCTCGAGCTCCTGACCTCAAGTGATCCACACGCCTTGGCCATCCAAAGTGCTGTGATTACAAGCATGAGCCACCACGCCCAGCTAATTTTTGTATTTTTAGTAGAGACAGGGTTTCATCATGTTGGCCAGGCTGGTCTCAAACTCCTGACCTCAAGTGATCAACCCGCCTTGGCCACCCAAAGAGCTGGGGTTACAGGCATGAGCTGCCATGCCAAGCTATTTTCATTTTCTTTAAGTGAATACAAGAAATATTTTGATAAAAAGGTTTTATCCGTACATTCCCCCACCACCACCAAAGAAACAATATCAGCATTAATTCATCTTATGTGTCTCATTGATAGATGTATGTGTGTGTACACACACACACACACACACACACACACACACATACACACACACATTCTTTTTGCTTTGAGATCTCACTAAAGGAATCAGTAATAATTCTGAGGAATCATAGAAATTAATAAATTATCCCTGTTCACGATTTCCTTGACCCAATATACAAACACAAGCACAGTCCCTTTATCATTGGTAGCATTGAGGTAATCTTCTATTCCGTGTATATTTTATCAAATAGTATATACTATGTGGCTTAGATTAGTGAGATATATTAGATACACACATATATGAAGTACTTTTTATCCCTACTTCAAAATCAGGCTAAAAATGATAATTTAATTGATGGGCCTGTTAATCTTTAAGATTTTGTCTTCAATTTAATTCTAGAAACTCTGACATCTTAGCTGGCTTTAGTGATCTACATTTACTTCTAATAATTTTATGTAGAATCCAACTAAAATGATATTTAACTTTTAAAATTATCTAGCATGTCTAAACTGACAGTATTCAGCCGATGACCAGCTTCCCCTTGGGTTTTCTCTGTCAGTGACCAGTTCTATAGTTCACTTAATGGTAATTAACCAATAGCAATTCCACCCTTTCAAAATCCAATCTTCCTTCAAATACCATCTCAAATTCTATGTCTTCAATGGAAGTTGTATATTTGTATCTTTTAGTCTATACTACTAAAATCATACTGATGCTATTGCATAATAAATTATGATAAGAATTGTACACTACACCATACTGAATTTTCTTCCAGCTCCCCCACGTATTTGAAAGTTTCTAAAAATCACAAACCCTGACTTAATCATTTTTGTATACTCAGGCCGCTGGCATTCCATTTTATGAAGACACTCAACAGAAACTTCTTAAGCAGAACCAAAAGTATGATAACACATCAGATAAGGGCCTGCAAGTTAAAGTTGTGCACACATAGGTGACTTCTTATCTTAATGCATGGCCATAAATAGACTGTGGTCATGGTCCTTCAGCAGGCAAAACTATAATGAATGTTGCAGCAATGTATCATCAATCAGCACTACTGGGAAATGGAAAAGAGTTCCAGAAGTCCTGATTTTGGAGAAGACACTAATTTAGGTAGCTGGAGCAGTTATCTGGAAGGCTTGGAAGGAGTACAAGTGGAATTCACAGTGGGAGGCAATGGAGGTATGAAGACTGGAGGAGAAATTGCAATCACTGGACAAACGTTCAGATTTTAATTGGGAGCCAGTAAGCCCAGGTTCAGGACTGAAGGCTGCCTGTTCTGTATGCCTCCCATTCTTGTCCACCACCACAGATACTATTTTCCCCCATCCCATGTTCCCTGCCACGGATCTGCCAGTATAACAGTGTGTTCCTCTTTCTTACATTACGCTTTATAGTGAATTGTTGAGTTTGATAGAACTGAAGAGATTTCAAAACAATAAAAGTGGAAATAGAAATACTTTGCTTTTGTAGAAACATGAAATCTAATTTCCTTAATTCCTAAATCTTGATTAAGCCTTTAACTTCTGATGAAGCAGAACTCATTTATAGTAAGTTACTATATTTCTAACAAATAATTCACATGGAACGGGCTTGCACATTTTCCCATAGGTGTATTTTAAAGAAATCTGTAACTGCCCCCTACTAAATATTACAATTTACATTCTTCACAAATATTCTGAATACATTTTTAAAAAATGCAACGAAAGGTACTTTTAAAAATAAAAATTGACATAAATTAGTATGAGAAACTCTAGGGAATTCCAGAACCCCTAGACAATTTTTACATCCCTATTAAACCAATAGGACAGAGAAAGACATAGGTCTTTTAAAACTGGGATGTGCCATGGAATTTATGAAGCAACATAACAAATATAGTGCATCTTTCTGCATCTTCAACTTAATTCAATTAATAGAAACATGTTCTTTTTCTAATTAAAGAGGAGAGATAAATCATGGAGTTTGATTTCTATAAAAACACACGATTTAAAACTATCTTGACTACAGGGGGTGATATTGTAGAAAATCAGCAGAACCATGGACTTAGAAGCTCATTATTTTCTGTCAGAGATATTTCAAGTGTGAGAAATGTTAATGTTTCTCTGTGGGTGAAACAAGGGACGTGCAGACTATAGAAAATCCAAATTGTGATTTCAATTGTACACAAGTTCAAGTAAGATTCTTATTACTGACTTAAAAAAGTATAATAGCATCACCTTGTCTAGACTCATAGTGGGCACAGCAGACCATTGATTAAGTATTTTGATGGAACTAATATAATATTAACTTTTCCTTCTTATTTTCTGAAAATGTAGTAAAAAATATTTTAATATCAAGAAATGAGTCTTTACTAATACTTAAATAAGACAACCTTAGCTTCATTATGCTATGATATAAAAAAATATAATTTTATATTAACTCATGTACAATTGGAGTCATAACTTAGATATGCTACATTCTGAATTTCCTTAAGCCTTAGTTTATCTTAGTTTCAAAACAAAATAAACCTTGACAGTTCCACTCAGTTGCGCTGCTTGTTCAATCAGAGACCACCCACAATATGGCACTTCTCATAGCCTTTGTTTAGTGGACACATCCCAGTCCACACATCTCTGCTATTATGTTAGGGAAATTACACCAAAATGCTCCTAGAAAATAGGATGAATGAAGTATTGTTGTTCCTATCCTAAGACATAGGTCAAAAAAAATAGGAAAAGGAAATCTTTCTAAAAATATGATCCAAAGAATTGGCCAAAAGAAAGAACAGTCTGAAACATCTTACTTTTGAAATGTGAATTTAATTGCTTTCAGTATTTTTGACAGAAAATGCATTAGATTATTTTTATTAACCTAATACAAAATAATTCTAAAGATTGCTGCCAGATACTCCAAACCAATAAGTTTGCCAACAGTAATCTAAAATAAAGCAGAGATGTCCTAGTATGATTCTAAGCTGTTCCTTCAAGGTCAGTAGTCTCTCTTATCAGATATATAGACGAAAAAGACATCTATAACTGACACTTCGGTATCTATGGATTTGCTTGCAAAACAAATAGAATTTATAATCCTAGGAAGTGAAATAGTTACCATGAAGATATCTAAAAGAGAGGGCTAAAATTGAAAAAGTAGCCCTCTACACTAAACTCATTTGTGAACTAATTACATGATGCAAAGTAATCAGTCCAGCGACTATGCTCATTTTCTAAGAATCTATTTTTATTTTAAATGCTTAACGTAGTTTTCAGACTTGCTTCTCTTGTGTCTTGAAGTCTTTGTCAACAGATGTGGTTAGAGTCTGCAACAAAGGTCACCTGAGAGCCCACGCAGGAACTTACTGATTTAATTCTACCATGAAGAGCAGATCCAATCCTCAGTTTAATTTCATCCAACACAAATAAACACTTTCAAGGGCCAGTGTTTCTTAACATGCTAGTTTTGTTAAAATGCAGTATTACAATATTCAGTGACTATTTTTAAAGGGCTATAACATGGTAACATTGTGTGAGCCGACATGTAAACATGTTTCTCACTCAGCATCTTTCTTAATATGAATAGTTTCTTTCTGTGTATTAGTATTTTCATGTCTATTTTTGGCTGTAAGTGTCTCTCTGACTCTTCTTTATTTCTCCTGTCTTCTCTCTTCCCACTCTGTCTTTTCTCCTCAGTAGGCTCAATATAAAAATGTTTAATGTTATTGTTTTCTTATTATAAAATTATGCATCATAGGACAGTTTAAAATGCTCATAGTATAAAGATGAAAATAAAAATCAGCCAACGATAGTCATTATTATCCATTATACTTTTGGCAAGTTTGCTTCCTGTTTCTTTTATGTGTGTATTTAAATGCAGGTTAATTTCTAAATGTATGTGATTGTTTTCAATTTAATAGGCGAGAAAAAAGATCTACTTTTAATAGGGGAGAGAAAAGATTTCTTATACAAACATATGACTTCTATCACCAATGACTCTTATTCTAAATTATGTGTAAAATAGGGCATTTTATTTCTAGTATTTGTCTTTCTCTCACTCTTTCTACCTCTCTGTCTTTCTCTCCTTTCCTCCCTCCTTCTATTTACCAAAATAAACACATTGAGACTATAGGTATTATTAGTTCAAAAGGCTAAAAATTAAACAAGATATGAATATTTTATTTTGGATATTAGAAAAAGGGATAGAAAGATAGCATTTTTAATTTACAACACAATACAAAATGATTTGGGTTTAGAGCATACCAACTGTCCAGTATAAATCCTGCCAGCTTCACATTAGTAGGACAAATAGTGATGGAGTAACTCTCAGTTAGAAATTATTACATAGGGAGTAGCTCATTGTGTCTAAATCCAGGCCCTATCACTTGCTGTGTGACCATGCCCAATTCTAGTACTGTTTCTTCATTTATAAAAATAATAATAATATTACTTACTCTAAAGTTTGTTGAATAGGTTAAATACCATAATACATCTAAAGCATTAGCACAGGTACATAAGTGCTAAATCAATATCATCTTATAATAGTACTGTGAAATCTATAAACAGGCAATTCTTAAGATACCGGCAGTTTTCTCTTCTAGCTAGGTCCCACTCATAGGAAGACAAATAAAATGAGCAAATAGGTGAAAGGGGCAAATAAATTACAGTTGATTTCCATTTGAGAATATTTCCCCCAACTACAGCAATATTGAAATTCGTTCAAAATAAACACAGTTGAAAGACCCAATCTCATGGCAAATCACTTACTGAATTTCATGATACCACTCTTCCCTGTTTTACTCCTTCCTCTCTAGCCATTTCTTCTTTGTGTCTAAAGGCTTTCTCCACTTCCACTGAACATTAAATATTGAATTTCTTGGAGACTTTCTTCTTCTTCCCCTAAGGTCTATTCCAGGGGCATCTCATTCACACCCAAGGCTTCAGTTACCTCTCCTATGCAGTTGATTCACCATTGCTATGTTCTAAAGTTGTGTTGAATCCTAATTACTAAGGTGATGGTATTATAAAGCGGAGCCTAGGAGAGATGATTAGGTCATGAGGGTAAGCACCCTCATGAAGAGGATTAGTGCCCTTATGAATGGGGCCCCTGAGCTACCTTGCCCCTTTCACCATGTGAGGACACAATGAAAACTCAGCAATCTGCAACTTGGAAGAGTACCATCACATGAATGTGACAATGCTGGCACCATGATCTTGGACTTCCCAGCTTCCAGAACCGTGAGAAATAAATTTATGTTGTTTACAAGACACTCATTTATATAGCATTTTGTCATAGCAGACTAAATTGACTAAGACACACATTCATTTTGCTGGATCATAACTGTCTCCAGACTTTCATATCCAAGTCTCTACCTGACTATCTTCTTGTGTGTCTCAAGGCCTTTCTAACTCAAAAGGTCCATCTCAATAGTTCTACCAAATCTGTCATCTTCCTATCTCAGGGAATGATATGTCCATTCTTCCAACTGAACAAGTCATAAATTTTCTCTAATTAGTCAACTGGCTAGCCATCTCTAATCCTTCACTTTCCCCTCTTCTGGTATACATATCACCATATTTCATTGCTTTTGCCTTCTAAATATTTCTTGAACCTACTCACTTTTCTCCACATTCTTCAACCCAGCTTAGACTACATTAATTTATCACCTGGACTGTGTGTGCCTCCTGAATGATCTACTTAAACTCACTTCCTCTCAATATCCCAATTAACCTATTCTCCAAATTGCAGCCCAAGTGATGCTTTTCAAATGCAGATCTAAATATGCTCCTGAAAACTCCTGAATAAATTCTCTTTCTCCCTAAGATAAGCATAACTACTTAGCATGGCCAATAAAGCCCTATAAAATTCAGCTTGCTTTTTTGCCTTACCTCAAGAGAATAGAAAAGAGAAGGTAAATGTTGGCTTGTGTGTAGGAGGATCAACACGTTGCTCCCAATGTTTTCCCAATGTTTCCCATACACTAATTTATTTTTTCCGAAGCAACTTCTTTTGATAGTTATATACAATCTGTACAAGTCACCTTCAATACAGGAATTTTTCCTAATTAGTGACAAGATACCTCTTCATGCAAAATAGTTCATACTAACAATGTACTTTTTGTGGTATAGAGTTGGTGCAAAAGTAATTGCGAGTTTTTCCATTACTTTTAATGGCAAAAATCGCAATTACTTTTCACTGACCCAATATATCCCATTTTAAGGCACCTTTTTTTCATATATACCTGCATTTCAGACATTGAGTCTTATAAAATAATTATCTTTTTGAAACTGATTCTCTGTCTCTGTGTGTGTATGTGTGTATACACACGTGCACACATGTACATATATGTATAACTTGGTCATTTTTGTTTAGTAATAACCAAGAAGCTTTTACTTCAAAGTAATTTAACACAAATACTGGGAAATCAGAAATGTCCGCTAAATCTATCTAAGTATTATGCATGTATAGTTCATATCATAATCATGACATCTAAATGCTTTCTTGCTGCCAAACAAATATTACTCTGTAATTAGGTTGTAATTACTAATGGCATTATATAAATTAGTCTGGGGATAATTGCATTATACCAAGCAAATAATCTGTGTTTTAATTTATTTTTTAATAAATTCACAATGCAATTACATATAATAAAGTATCTTTTAATATATATTTTAAAATGTATTCCACTTCTAAGAATGCTGGTAGACTGCTTTCCAGATGTTCGCATTTTTGGTTAATTGCTATATGTGAAATATGTTAGCACTCACAGTATATGTCAAAAACTGCATACTGCAATCATTAACATAAATGACCTGAGTTCTTTTTCTGACAGTCTACCACAATGATTAATTACTGCCATTCAAAACTCACATTTTTACACTGGCTTTCCTGAGTAGGAGGGTAAAATCTTGGCTATTACTGTCCATACACACTAACTTACTGGATTTAGTCATTGAATGCTAAGTAAACATTTTCCTTTCAAGCAATTAAAATGTTACTTTTCTTGTCATTTGCAGTAAGTCTCTGTTTTCAGTATATCACATGTAATTCATAAAATGCATGGTGCATGTGCATGACGATGAAATGTTTCTTAGCCAAAATATTTAGAATTCCATTATAGAAAGCCTTGATAACCCATAAGATTTGGGTTTCTAAGCTTCATCTAACACTTTGGGTTTTGTTCTGTATGACTCTCTAAGTACTCACCAACATGCCAGCTGAGCCATATCCATAATTTTAACACACTATTATTTGCTGAAGCAAAACAAATAGACAAATAATAATTATTTAAATAGAGTTGCTACCCTCTGGGCAACATCAGTTTAAATATCAGAACAAAGTGGTGAAGTGAACCTGCAACAACCAGCATCACTGTGATTTCTTGCAGCCTGCTTCATGCAGGTCATTTCCCGTTTCACCATGACTGCCTAAAACAACAGTCCAGTAAATTTTACATCTGTGAACCTTCAGCACATGGATTAATGCCATTGCTTTCTGTAGTTGAAATGCCTGATAATTGTATGCACGTCCCAAGTACATTAACTTAAACCAGGATCTTCTAAAATCTTAGTTTGAGCATAGATCTTTTAAAATCCATTTCCAAATACCTGTGTTCTAAACTGGCCACTCTAAGCACAAATGCTATTTTCCTTTTTTAAAGTCTTTAAAAATATTTTGGAAATATAAGCATGTATTAAAAGGATGGGAGTTAAATGGGCACTTAATCCTCCATCCTTCACACCTGCAGATTGAAGACAAAAAGCCAAACACATAGAGTTGTTTGAGGACTAAATGAAATAACATGAGGACAGTTCACTGTAAACTGTAAAGTGCTAAACAAATATGTTGTTGTCACTGCTGTTGTTAGTGTTATTATAAATGCATTTGAATCTTTTACTGCCATCAAGGTGAGACTATCTCTGATACTGGATTTTGCCTCTGCACATCTCATACATTCCCAGAAATGACATAGTTATCTGTATCTCTAAAGAACCTGACCAGGACCCTGACATTGTGGGAATTTCCATGTTTTCCTTCCATGTAAATGCTTCAAACCTAGTTTAAATTATTCAATAAAATTATTAAATTATGTTTTAGTACAAGAAAAAAATTGTTATATCAATGTACATTCTATCTTCTATCCAAGCCTACTATGCTAAGAAACATATAACAATCAATATGTTAGAGATTTATCATATTTTCCAAGCTGGTCACAAGTAAAGCCAAGCCCAGAAATTAGAGGCAAAAGGGCAATGAACCCTACCACAGAGGAGGAACATTCGCTCATCGAAGAAAACATTTAAAAGGAGCCAGTTGCGGTGACTCACGCCTGTAATCCCAGTACTCTGGGAGACTGAGGTGGACAGATCATGAAGTCAAGAGATGGAGACATTCCTAGACAATATGGTGAAACCCTGTCTCTACTAAAAATACAAAAATTAGCCAGCATGGTGGCGGGCACCTGTAATCCCGGCTACTCAGGAGGCTGAGGCAGGAGAATTGCTTGAACCTGGGAGGCAGAGGTTGCAGTGAGCTGAGATTGTGCCACTGTACTGACAGAACAAGGCTCTGTCTCAAAAATAAAAAATAAAAAAGAAACCCCCCCAAATTAAATCAACAATCAATCAACTTATATTGGGTAATTTCAATGGTCGGTGGTATGTGTAAATATCAGCTTGTTAGAGATTCTGAGGCCATACTTTCAAAGATTGGGATTCAGTGAGTTTTATTGTGGCCTAAAAATCTGCGTATCTAGCAACCTCTCAGATGCTAGTTCTGCCAGTCTACATACCTTAATTAGAAGAGAATGTAGTAGCAGTACAATAAGCATCTTACTTCCAGAGTTCTTTTCTCAACCAGCTGTGATACATCATTTTTCCAGACTCTCCAAATATTATTACTTATAATGTATCTTGGACCATGATTATTTTGGTATTAATTCCTTTACTAAATTTTAAATTATTTTACCCTGGGATTCTATGAGCATTATATTCCTCATAGTGCCTAGCACAGAACACTGGATATACTAGATCTCAATATATTTGTGGAATGTGAAAAAGAAAAGGGAGAGATGGGTGAATGACATAGCAATTCCTCAAGGTCTGAAAACAAAGTGAGGCAAAATATCCTAGCTGATGACAATACAGAATGATCACTTTACCTTTTAGAGTAAACAGAAAAAAAAAAAACTACATAGAGTATCTATATGGAGCAATGCTTCTAGCTTCCAAAGCAATGCAGAAGTCATTTTCTTCACTGTATTTCATGTTCAGTGGTATAACAGGAGTGACTAGTGGTCCCAAGGCATAAAGAATAATAGAGTTGAACTCAGATTTGCTGCTTTACAACTCCCAGTGAAGGGAAGGTTCAGAGGATAAAGAACATAGCAACAGAAACAGGTGCTATAGGAAAATTGGTTGTGATGTCAAGCCCTGCATTTGATCTCATCAAAATGCCTGGAACTTGTTACCTCATCTATAGCTCCAGCACACCACAAGTTAACTGAAAAAATCAGATACAGTAATAGTGTCACCAAATGTCACAGGGCAACAAGCTCCAAACATTTTGGATGAAAACTTCCTCTGTACATGAAAGAACCCAATAACAAGAAGAATATTTTTATACAGAATTTCCTCAAGAGGATTATATTTAGATTAATATCCATCCATATCTATCCACACAGCATAATCTGTTGCCAAAAATTTAACTATCTTGTAATGACAGCTTTTCAATCTAGAGTAAAATACGCTGTCGATTAACTGGACAATTAACTATGCAGTTGAAATACACTGTCACTTAACTGTACAATTGTTTGGAAACCTTGATGAGTATATTGGACTAACCAAATCATATTCATTACTGATAAAACAAAAATTATTTTAAAAACTTCTATGCAGAGCTCATATTAAATATTGAAATGATATAAACAAATCAAAGCAAATTATCAAAAAGACATTTTATTTCTCCGAGAAATCTCCCTGCAGTTGGAACATGTCTCCTGTCTACCCAAAGCTCCTCAATCTGCATATTAATTACCATCCTAAATTTTGAATCTCAGCTGGCTTTTGTCTCTCTAGAGAATAATTCCATATTCCTCCACATTGCAAACAATATTCTTCACTGTTTCCCCAGACTACCCCTCTAACTCACCTTCTACCACCCAACTCGATTGAGCCACATCTAATGTAAAGCCCAGGCATTGTTCTGTTTCTTTGCAGTGCAGATGTAACATAAGGGTGGGGCTCCCCCTCCTTTTGCTCTCCATTTTTAATGAGTTCTTGCTTTGATTTCCATGAGGACTCAGTCTAAATACTGTTTCCTCTGTAAAGACTCCCTGTCAGCATAGAACAGTTACTGCTTCATCAATTATATTGCCATAGATATTTTTCAGTTTTTATTACGGAAAATGTTGAACATTTTAAAACAGAAAGAATGAATCCTTATATTCCCATTACCCAGATTCAACATTTATGAAGACATTGTTCATATATCTAAATCATTCCCTCAACTGCATATCATTTTGGAGCCAATCCTAAATATCCTATTATATTATCCATATGTATTTCAGTGTATACCAAACTTTTTATAAGACTCTACTAGAGGGGTTGTCTTATCATATTTTCCTTTTTTTTTTTTTTTTTGAGACGGCGTCTTGCTCTGTCACCAGGCTGGAGTGCAGTGGCACAATCTCGGCTCACTACAACCTTGCCTCATGGGTTCAAGCGATTCTTCCGCCTCAGCCTCCCGAGTAGCTGGGACTACAGGCACGTGCCACCACGCCCGGCTAATTTTTTTGTATTTTTAGTAAAGACGGGGTTTCACCGTGTTGGCCAGGATGGTCTCGATCTCTTGACCTCATGATCCACCCGCCTCAGCCTCCCAAAGTGCTGGGATTACAGGTGTGAGCCACCGCGCCTGGCTGTCTTATCATATTCTAATTAATTTTGTGCATGTCCATCTTTCTTGCTTGAAGGCAGAGCTCTTATTTTATTAACATTTGAATCTACAAGGATTGAAATAGTACCAGGCATATAGTCAATATGTGTTTGTTGATAAAATAATTCACTTGTTCATTTATGCATTCAACAAATTTGTATTAAATGCCTAACAAAAGGCTGCACTGTTTTGGGTCCTAGAGCTCTCATGAACAAAACAGGCAAAGTCCCTGTGCTCAGAAATCTTCTGCTTGAATGTGAGGAAGTGCAATAAACCCATACGTATATAATATATAAGAGGGTGAAATGCTAGAAATACAATGACACACTGCCAAGAGGCTAGCTAGACAGTGCTCATGGTGGTAGCTGGGAATGATATTTTATATTGGATAATTGAGGAAGACTTCCCTGATAAGGTGACATCAGACCAGTGACTGACATTGGACCAGAGACTAACGTGAAGTGAATGTCAAGACAGTGGTATGCTTGGGTGAAGGCCTTCCAGGGGCAAGCCTGGCATGTGCAACACTCTGAGGCGGGAGTCTGCTGGACCTGCTGAAGATACAGGAAGGGTTCTGGTCTGGCAAGAGTGGAGTAAGCAAAGGGGCAAGGTGTAGGAGATGGGCTCAGAGATGCAGCAGTGGAGCAGATCATGGAGAGCAATGCCCAAGGAAAGAACTTTGGATTTTACTGAGGAAGATGGGAACTCATTGAAGAACTTTGAGCAGAGAAGTATCATGATTTGACTTACAGCCACAGGAACACTCTGGGTGTGGTACGGAAAATACATCTTAGTGGCACAAAAGAGGAAGGGAGAGAGACCAGTTAGAAGGCTATTGAAATATTCTAGGAGAGGGATACAATGGCTTAGTGTAGATGGTGAGATGGAATCTCATGTGAAGGGTGGGAACAGGAGACAAGGGTCACTCTGAGGGTTTGATCTAAGCAACTGGAAGAACAGAATGGCCATTTACCAAGTTGGGGAAGTACTTGGGAGCAGGAATTAGAAATCAAAAGTTTGTTTGAAATGTGGGGAATTGGGAGATGTCTATTAGATATCCAGTTGAAAATGTTGGGAAAGAAGATGGAGTTTGGGCTAAAGGTCAGACCTACACATAAAATGTTAGGAGGCATAAAGGCTCCTCGAGACTTGGATCCAGCTAGGATCACTTGAGAGTAGATAGGAAAATAAAAGCCATGACCGTACTCAGCCTGAGGGCACATTGACAGATTGGAAATACGAGAGGGAAATGAATAATGTTTGAGTGAATATCTTAGCTAAGCCTTTGAAATAGGGACATTAGTTATAGGGATATCATGTCTTCATATAAAGTCCTATATTACATCTAATATATTATAAATATAAATGACATTCTATTGTTGTGAATTAACTATTGGGCAGTGCTATTCCAAATAGAAACTAAAAAGTCCTGAATATGTAACATGTAATAAGAAAAATAATTCCTTCAAATTAAGTACAAAAGATAATTTTATTTTAACTGTAGTTGTGAACACAAAATGACTCCAACAGACCTACCTGACTTTAAATATGGACTAACTGAAAATATTTTTAACATATTCAAGTGCTGTCATATAACTTACATAAATAGTAACTTCTGGTTTTCAGCTAGTTGCTTTGTCATTACCTTGATGCAACTCATGAGATCTGGTCATAAACCTGAAGTATTTTTAAATCAATATTTTTTCCCTTGTTTAACTGACTGCACTTATTAATTTTTAAAATTGTAATTATTCATCATAGTACCAGAACAACTAACCAAGCTGCCCCAACTACTATAAATTAAAACAAATCCAAGGGGTGATACATGTGTAAAGGGTTAGAGTTGAAAACATTACTTAGAGAAATCTGAGCTTGACTATGTCTCCCTATATCTCGCCATGGTTTCCACTCCATGTGCAATCTGCTGGCAGTAACAAGAGCATTCTTCAAACAATATGAAGAGATCGAAGGAAAACTTTCACCTCATAGGGAAAACTCTGCTTTCCTCTATACTCAAAAAGTTTTTGAACCAAAAATATAGGACGCAGAAGTAACAAATAACAGCAAGAGAAAATACTGAAAAGAATCTTACTTAGAATCGGATATGACAAAAGCATTAGGACCAACACACACTGCAATCAGGTGAAAAAGAGGAGCCAAAAGTCTATTGAGAAAAAGATGTTCCTGCCAATTCTATTTACCACTGGACAGTGGCTATGCTGAGTGCTATGCTCAGAAGGGCACTGCAATTTTTTGCCAAGTGCATTTACTCCACAGCTGTGGAGACCTACAGCAAGTGACAGCTGCTCTCCATCTTCAAGGACGTGTTAAAGGAAAGTCATGTTTTCCGGCAGAAATTTTATCCTACTGACATTTTGGATGAAGCAAGAAAAAAATCGAAGTAAGCCTGGGAAACATGGTGAAACCCAGTCTCTACAAAGAATACAAAAATTAGCTGGGCGTGGCGGCATCAGTCTACAGTCCCAGCTACTGGGGGAGTGGCAAGGCTGAGATGGGAGGATCCTTGAGTCCTTTAGGTTGTAGTGAGCCATGATTGTGCCAATGCACTCCAGCCTGGGCAGCAGAGTGAGTCCCTGTCTCAAAAAACTAAAAGTTGAAGTAAAAGAAGTACAAAGGACATTATAGATTCAGGAAAGACATTTAAAAGATAATTATACTTTTAAGGATTCCTGGAACTCCACTGAAAATAAGATCATATGGACATAAAATTTTAAATACAAATATTCTGGATTCCTTGAACCCTACTGAAAAGAAGATGTCATATTGATACTTTGTAGCCCATTTTCCAAAACAGTTGATTGATACGCTAAAAACAAACTTCTAAAGGAGGGAAAGATAATTTCAAATGTGATTTGAAAGAGAGAGTTCTGCAATTATTAACCTGATGATTTGAACGTTTATAAAATGTATCGCAATAACTCAGGTTGATATGTATACCCATTAATGTTATATATTAGATGTGATGTTAAGAATAATTCACCAGTTGCACAACTATCCACATAATCTCTGATGGAAGCACTGGACAGAAGAGCTCTAAAACTATTCAGGATCAACACAAAGGACTGTCGTTATTCCAAATTGTAATACAAAATTACTAAGAACTATTAAGATTAGGAAGCATTTTATTCTTATTCTTATGGACAAACACACACACACAAAGTTGATTTGGATTTCAGATTTCCATGGACATGTTTTGCATTAACTGGCAAGTCCATCCTATTTGACTCCATTACAATATTGAGCAGCATCCTCAAACATAGTGACCATCTAACATCAAAATTCCCGTTTTACAACAAACAATAGAAGAGTTGGCTATGGGAAACTGGATAATTCTTTTAGATCATAAGCTTATCAGTCACTCTGTCAAAGCAGTCATTCACAATCTATGTACCTTCATTTCTGTTTACAACAGAAGCTGGCAGTACAAATCAGTTCTCTTACCCTGCAGCTGGGAGAACTTTCTAGTTTCACAAAAGCTCGGTTTCCCCAGCTCCAGAACTTCAGACTCACACCAGTTCACCCAACATAGAAATAGTCATATGTGTTTATAAATGTTTACTTGATTCTAAGATGTCATCCAGCCTAACTGACTCTCCTGATTTATATTAGTTTCTCAGGGACAATACCACTACATCCTCTATTCACTTTCTCTCTTTCTGAATGTGTGTGTAGACTTGAGTATTTTCCTTCATGTCACATTGTTGTGGGCTAAAATGATGTAAATACATATTTATCTTACCATAATATCCACATGTAGATTTGTATGTGCATATGTGTGTATGTATAATTTTATATGGCCTTTAAAATGTTAGTGATAATTTACAGTTAGACAACACGTGCAAGTTTTTATTTTCTTATATTGATAAAATATGTATGCTTTTTACACTGTCACACAAAAGTTAAAGTGAGGGAGTGCATAATGTAGTTTCATTCTATGTTTAAGTTTTATTTTTAAAATCTCTACTAAAATTTACTTATTCATTGCACTGCACTGATAAATAGGATACAAATTATTTCATTTTCTTTCTTCCTATCTGTGGTGTTTTTCAGTAGATCATGGGACTGGATGTATTTCAGGCTTTATGACTATATCTTCTCAGAGATTTCAATTTCCAAGATGGTAGTGACCAAATCTTACCCTCTAGGTCAAGTGGCCCTCACCTAATACTTGATAAATGAGTAAATGAATAGTAGGTGTGAGATTTTCCTGGGTATAAGTCAGTGAATGATCATAACAGCACTGTCCATGGTCCCAAACAACCTGGATCTGTGGGACAGGACAGACACGGCCAGCTGACACAGCTGGCAACCACATGGCCAGGGTGAAGTTATCAGCCGATTGAGCCACACTATACAGTTCAGTCTAGAAATATTTATTGAATGAATTAATGAATGAGACAAAATGAACAGAAGACCCCACACCTTTCTAGAAAGAGGACTGAAGATTTTTAAAAATATAAGTTTGGGCTAAATGTAAGAAAACCATATAGCTCAACAGGTACACACTGGCAAGTCCCTACATATCATATTTTGCCAGGTCAGGATGATTATGGGAGATAATGAGTGGTTACTTTCCAGTAGGAGCATAACGTGTGTATGCAAGTATGCACATGTGTGTGTGCATGTGTGTTTTTTGCAATTACTCTATGATTATTACTTTTTCTAAAATGACTTTTGGCAAAGAGTTTGAAATGCAGATACATGTATTTATATTGTAAAGTGAAAATTTCATATTTGAAAAGTGTATCAATTGGGGTTTGTGCAAAGAAGCAGAAACAATAGGAATAATAAAGGATTTGGAGTTCATTATTAGGAATTAGGCCATAGACAAGTGTGGGTGCTGGTTGAACAACTTATGTACAACCCTTGTGTTCGATGCTGAACTAGTATCAACAGGGCAGGCAAGTGAGAATTAAAGATGGACTTGATGTGAGAGAAAGGAAGATCAACCTGGAACCTGAGAGGATAAGTGGGGGACCCATAAGACCTGCATTGCTTAAAAAAATAAAAAATAAAAGACCTTCATTGCTCTTTCACTGCTTCCAAGCTGCCAATTCTGATGATAAAAGTGACCTGTGGGAGATGGTGACGCCTTCATCATAGAGTTAAACACATACCTGGCTCGAGAGTTGGAGAAGCTGAAAGATCTTGCAAGAGTTAGAGGAACTCTGGCCCCACTTGTTTGCTGCCTCCCACCACCAAGGTGAGCAGGCAGATCTCTGACAATGTGTGTGAGCTGCAGCTGCAACTGATCCTACCAAATTTCCAAGAGTGAAACATAGCTGTTGCTTCACTTCTGTCTTCTAAATCTGGCAGAAATTTCTCTTGTTGCTCATCTTAGGCCAAATCTATACTGGAGAGAATTTCTGACAGACTTGGTTTCAGCTTAACTCAACTAAACAGTGTGGAGTTGTGAAATCTTCAGAGTGACTGAGACTATAAACAGTATAGGATGGTTCAAGGAAAGGGCTCAGTGATCATAATAAAAGAGTGAATACTAATAACCACCTTTAATGTTATCTTAAGAAACACAAGGTCAAACTACCAATGGTTTATAAAGGAAAATAGAAAAACATTTCTGTAAATCCTATTATAGGCCTTGCAATCTACTAAGTGTTTTAGTATTTACTGTATTATTTAATCCTCACAACAATATTGCAATGTAGTTGTTATTATCCCCATTTTATAGATGAAAGAACTAAGATTCAGAGGAGATGAGTAACTTACACATAAACTACTGGGCCAGCATGTGGTAGAAGAAAGGGTCAGGTCTAGCCAATCTGGTAACAAAAGCCCATCCTCTTTCAATGAAGAACTGATTTTTAAGACAGTTTGACTTTAATGTCTTTTGGATTCATTTGCTTAACCCCTTTTAACAAATGCAAAAATCCATATACACAGCAAAATTAACAACCAAGCACAGTATATCATATCTCCAGATCTTAATCCCTGGTATCCTCTATCTGTACAGGTTGAGTATTGATTACCCAAAAATCCGAAATCTGAAACCTACTGAGCACAAACAAAATGCTCAAAGGAAATGTTTATTGGAGAATTTGTGATTTTTGATTTTATGATTAGGGATGCTGTACCCAGAAATGTATATTCCAAAATCCAAAAGAAAAAAATCCAAAATCTGAAACACTTCTGGTCCTGAGCATTTTGGATAAGGGATACTCAACTTGGAATAATAAGGGAAGGGCTAAAAGAGCTGGAGGTTGGGGGTGGGGGGAAGGAGTAAAATAGATACTAAAGTTTCACCACTCTAAAACTTCATAATCCATAATCAACACATAATTAGTAGATTGAAAGACAAGTAGTTTATATATGCCATGGTCTGAATGTTGTGTTCCCCCCAAAATTCGTATATTGAATTCCCAATCCCCAAGATTATAGTATTAGGAGGTGGGCCTTTGGGAGGTGATCGGCTCATAAGGACTCTACCCTTATGAATAGGATTAGTGCCCTTATATCAAAGAGATCCCAGAGAGCTAGCTAGTCCCATCCACCATGTGAGGACACAACACCAAGGCCCTGTCTAAAAAGAAGTCAACCCCCACCAGACACCACATCAGCCAGCACCTTCACCTTGAACTTCCCAGCCTCCAGCATTGTGAGAAAGAAATTTCTTTGGTTTATAAGCCACCTAGTTTACGGTACTTTGTTATAGCAGCTTGAACAGACTAAGACAATGTGGCAGCCAGTGTGAGTCATTTTATTGATGCATTCGCTGCTTCATTATAACCACATATCTGGCAGCCAAAAGCAGATACAAAGTATAAGTTAAATGCCTCTTCATCTACTTCCAGAAATGCACCCCTAAAATTTAGATTTTAGCTTTTTACTGTTTAGTATGATGCTGAAAAACTACAATTATTACACCCATTGTGTTCTGAGACAGGGCCTTGTGTGGTCCTTGGATGCACATATGAGAAGTGAATTTCATTATGTTGCTAATGAAGATAACAAGAAACAAATATTAAGGAATAATCACTTTTGAAAAAGACTTCTGGCAAACATTAGCTAGAAATTTGTCAAATGCTTACAATTAATGTGAATTCAATTATAGTAGCAATACATACAAAGACAAGCTTTCAAAGCAGTGAGCAAAGAAAAGAAAGAATATGAAATGAGCAATACAATTTGCCACATATTCCATAATATGAACAGCTACTTGCTTCAGTGATTTACTCCATGTTGCTCAAGTGGGCAATATGTGCCTTTTAAAAATATACACATTAGAGCTCTCTAAAAGGGGAAAACTGATTTCGTAATGGAGATAATCAGGGTTTAAAATACTATCAAATATCTTTTCTCCGAAAACTTTTTAGCCCAATCCATTTTAAGGTTTTCATTTTTAACATTTGACTTTTTAAATATATGTTTTTATATTCTTCAAAATCAAACATTACAAAACTCTGTTTACTCCCGTAGTATCTCCATTACACCTGCTGCCCAGTGAATCAGTAGAAAATATAAGCTGTTTAAGAGAGGACAATTTGACTTTCTAAACATTTATAAAATAAAATTCAAGTTCTTGAAAATGACTTATTTGATGTGTCTTTTGTCACCTTTCTTACCCTCAATAGCATCTGGCACCTTTTACCCAGTAGTACTCAGCTAATATTTGGTGAATGAATTTAACACAGCAAAGCATGTAATTTCCCTATGTCATTACACTATTTCAAAATTGGGAAAACAGAACAGGTGGTAGATTTACCCCCTATAGTATTTTTTTTCCTTCAACTTTTAAGTTCATGGGTACATATGCATGTTTGTTACATGGGTAAATGTGTGTCATGGTGGTTTGCTGCACAGGTCAACCCATCTCCTAGGTATTAAGGCAATCATTCACTAGCTATTCTTCCTGATGTTCTCCCCACCCCACAACATTCTTTCACCTCAATATGTATTGTTCACCCCCCATGTGTCCATGTGTTCTCATCATTCAGCTCCCACTTCTAAGGGCAATCATGTCATGTTTGGTTTTCTGTTCCCTTGTTAGTTTGCTGAGGATAATGACTTCCAACTCCATCCATGACCCTGCAAAGGATATTATCTTTTTCCTTTTTATGGCTGCATACTATTCCATGGTGTATATTTACCACACTTTCTTTATCCAGTCTATCATTGTTGGGTATTTAGGTTGATTCTATGTTTTTGCTATCGGGAACAGTGTTGCAATTAATATATGTATGTATGTGTCTTTACAATTGAATGATTTCTAGTCCTTTGGGTATATTATCCAGTAATGGGATTGCTGGGTCAAATGATGTTTCTGCCTCTAGGTCTTTGAGAAATCGCCACACTGTCTTCCCCAATGTTTGAACTAATTTACATTCCCACTAACTGTGTAAAAGCATTCCTTTTTCTCCACAACCTCACCAACATCTGTTGTTTTTTTTATTTTATGTTTTGATTTTTTAAATAATGGCCATTCTCACTGGCATGAGACGGTATCTCATTGTGGTTTTGATTTGCATTTCTCTAATGATCAGTGATGTTGAGCTTTTCTTCATGTGCTTTCTGACTGCATGTATGTCTTCTTTTAGGAAGAGTCTGTCCATGTTCTTTGCCCACTTTTTAATCAGGTTGTTTTCTTTCTTGTAAATTTGTTTAAGTTCCTTGTAGTTTCTGGATATTAGACTTTGTCAGATGGATAGGTTACAAAATTTTTCTCCCATTCTGTAGATTGTCTGTTCATTCTGATGATAACTTCTTTGGCTGTGCAGAAGCTCTTTAGTTTAATTAAATCCCATTTGTCAATTTCAACCTAATAAGCCACTTCTGCAAAGTCTCAGGATACAAAATCAATATGCAAAAAATTACTAGTATTCCTATATATCAATAACAGGCAAGCAGAAAGATCCAAATCATAAATGAACTCCCATTCACAATTGTCAAAAGAGAATAAAATACCTAGGAATACATCTAACAAGGGAAGTGAAGGACCTCTTCAAGAACTACAAACCACTGCTCAAGGAAATATGAGAGGACACAAGCAGATGTAAAAACATTCCATGCTCATGGATAGAAAGAATCAATATCATGAAAATGGCCATAGTGCCCAAAGTAATCTATAGAGTCAATGCTATTCCTGTTAAACTACCATTAACATTCTTCACAGAGTTAGAAAAACAACTATTTAAAAATTCATATGGAACTAAAAAAGAGCCTGAAGATCCAAGACAAAAAGAACAAAGCAATCCCAAGCAAAAAGAACAAAGCTGGAAGCATCATGCCACCTGACTTCAAACTATACTACAAGGCTACAGTAACCAAAACAGCATGGTACTGGTACAAAAACAGACACACAGATCAATGGAACAGAATAGAGATCTCATAAATAAGACCACACACCTACAAATATATGATTTTTAACAAAGCTGACAAAAACAAGCAATGGGGGAAAGGACCCCCTATTTAATAAACGGTGCTGGGAGAGCTGGCTAGCCATATGCAGAAAATTGAAACTGGACCCCTTCCTTACACCTTGTACAAAACTTAACTCAAGATGGGTTAACGACTGAAATATAAAACCCAAAACTATAAAAATCCTAGAAGAAAATCTAAGGAATATTCAGGACATAGGTATAGGCAAATATTTCATGACAAAAATATTGAAGGATTAAATTCAATTATTTTACCATACATTACAAAGCAATACATACTGGGAATACAGTAGCAATGAAATTATGAAAACTTGTAATTGAGACATTTATTTGAATATCTATAGCAATAAACATGACCAAATGAGAATATGATGCATAAAGATATTTGATACAAATGTGCCCATATTTAGTGACCTTAATTTTACCAGATGCTTTATACTTCCATTTTATAAGAACAAATTAGGGAATACATTTCTTTTTAAAATATTATGAAATAATTATATTATTTCATCATGTATTTCTGGGCTGTATACTCTATTCATTTGAAAAGTCTGGATTTCCATTTTTCCCAAGAAGTGCCTATGAGGGGGCACCAGTAACAAGAAGGTATAATGATTAGAAGTTAACATCACCTAATTATGTTTTTATTTTCATGTTTTATTTTCCTATGATGCAAGTTAGTTTTGTGAATTACAAACCTTCTTGCCTGTCTGTTTGCAATCCATGTTGTTTATTTTAAATGTTTCCCATGTATACATTTAAAATGTTATCAGTCTTCCATTTTTAGAGCATAATATTATGAAAAAGACATTTTCTATCTTCTCTGGAGCCCCCTCTTCAATAAACTCCATATATAAAATAAAATAGACCCAGAAGCTTAAAATAGAAATTGTTCTTGGACTATGTAGGAAAATCCAAATATCTATTGTCTTATTACACCTTCCTTTTCTGTTGATTATGCTGAAATTCAGGAATAATGGTGAGCTAATAAAGTGGGAAGAAAAAATGAAAATCTAGGTCTAATTGTTTCACTTCCATATTGGTAAAAGAAAAAAACAATTCCCAGACTGTCATATGCTATGACATCCAATTCTATCGCCTCTTCAGAGTCCCACTCCCTCATACCCATTCAAGTCCTCATTAACTGTTGCTCATGCTATTGAAATGGTCTACTAACTGATCTTTCTTCTCTCTTAGTCTCTTTTCTTTCACCTCTAATTTGTTTTGCAATGCACCAACCTTTTCTTCTTCTCGTTCTATAAGGTCCTAAACAGGCGCCAACATAACACCCAAGGCTCTCTGTAATTCTGCCCTAAATGAGCCTCCTTCCTTGCCCTCACTTTGTTTCCTCTGTGCTCCAGCCATGCCAGAAGATTTCCCAATGCTCAGACCAAGCACTGTGATGCATCTTGCCCCCAGTTCTGCAAATGGCTCACTCTCTCATACACATCGGAAATGCCACAAGGTGCTTTCCTTGATCTTTGATTCCCTGCAAAGAATCAGACTTCCCTGATTCCATGAAGGCACAAAGAAGATAATTTTCTTCAGTCCCTCATGACATTTGTGCATTTACTTTTATCTGTGTTATATTAAAGGTATTCTTTCTTATCCACTAGATTGCAAATGACTTTGGTTAGGAACTGTATTCAATCACTCTTCAGTGTCTTTTAATCTAGGTGCTCAGTGAACGTGGGTTATCGGACTGTAAAAAACGTTTCAAATTAAATTAGAATTTATTTTTTCTGGAATTAACTTGATTCCCGAAATGGCTAAGTTGCTAACTTATATAGCTAAATATAATTCTTTAGCATTAATTTAACTTTGAAAGTTCAACAATGAAAAAAAATGAGTATTAGACATTTGGAAATGAAAGTCTGTAATGCTAATGCTTGGTAATGTTCAAGCTGGTTAAACAAACATTTTTAGTGTGCCCATGATGCACAAAGCTTTAAGTATGTGCATATCTATGCATTTCATCTGAGGTTGTAAACTGATTGCCTGTATGCCAAATGACCCCTGAGGCCCACGTGTATGTGGTTTGGTTCTTCATAGAGGGTTTTTAAAATTTTCGAACCAGCATTTAAAAATTGAGATGTTTTACATCTAAATTTAGGTTTCTATTTTTTTTGAAAATACGTAAGGTCTAGAATTTCTGGGCCTACATGCTTTTAAATAAATATATGTATCTAGTTCTCCAAGATCCTCACCATTCAGAGGCACACTATGTGCATAGAAACTCGCTCCCTGATCCTTCATGGGTGAAATCTGCCTGGCCCTTCTAGGCTTTTTGAATGTGTGGCCCTAGTTAATGTAATTGTCTTTCTTCTTTGTTAGCTTAATATTTTCTATGAAAATCTGCTATAATATTGAAAAGCTAGGCTTTACACCCACATTGTTTTTAATTTTGTTTCATTTTTTGGTCTTTTCTTATTTTTCTAGGAGGTGTATGTTGTTGCAAACAGAATAAAATGGCACAATAATGCATCGGGTAGGAAGGTCATAGGGCTTGAGTCATCCCGTTTGCTGTCAAGTTGGAGTTCATATTTGATTGTATTACATAAAAGTTTATATCTGAACAACATAAAATTACAGTGCTCATCTCAAAACCAGTATTCTTTAATTCTTCCTTTATAATTGATAAGGCAGACCAGGCATATTTAGGAATACCAATGCTCTGAAAGGTGTTTCTAATAGGTTTATAAAGGACTGTGTGCTTAGGTAACCTTCTAACCCCTTCCGGTGTAGGTTAGTGGGGTCATTTACACAGACTGTTGGCTGGCTTCAAAAGCTGGGGGCTCAGGAGTGCTAGGAATGCATCCTTCCTCAGTCTCTCAGCCAGTCCACTTCAATTAGTCTCATATTTATTCACTCACACTCATTGACATTTCATCTTTGAAGGCTGAGACAGGCTGTCTCCATCTGTCCCAGGGTTAAATAACCATCTCCAATTTCAGGAGATTCAATGAGCTAGAAAATACAGCTCTGATCCAATCAACTTTTAAAGGACACATTTATATAACCACTGAAGAGCAACCGGGAAAAGAAAATGTCCTTCAGGTTTTTATGCATGTGATTATTCCATCTCATACATGACACATATGTACATTTAGATGAATGATAAAAAGCTTCCTATGTGCTCAAATGTGACAACAAACTCTTATCCCAGGAATCCAGAGACCATTATTAAACAGTCTATCCTTCTAGTTAGATATCTATATTTGTGATAACATGAAAATCTTATATTTTCCACAAGAATTCTTTCATATTGTGATTATGGAAGTCCCTTTTTATAAATGAAATGCACTCATACTCTCTTCCTAGGACCTAGGTTTCTGTTTCGAAGCTCTGAAAAGTACATTTGAACTTTTCTAAGATAACTTTTCTGACCAATGGTTTTGAGTTTCTATTTTAATCTTGGCCGCTCATATTCCTAATTTATGTGAATATTTCAACTGTACAAATTCAGAGAAGGTATTCTCTATATACATGTTTTGAAGGTAAAGAAAATTACAGGTTTCAATACTTGCCAAGATAATTTTGAAAAATAAAGTAACAGTATTAGTAGCAGCTCTATAAATTGGGGGGGGGGGGTTAAGAGGAAAACTATCAACATATATTATCAAGCAGATGCTTTCCAAAGGTTAGCTTTTTTGAAGCTTCTATTAATTAAGGAGCAATAAATTCACTAAAATTAATATTCTTCAAAGGGCCAATATTGCTTTCTGACAGCGGCCAAATCAGAGATAGGTTCTCTGCCACATCTGGAAATAGGTGTCTTTGTTATCCATCTCCTTATATGCTAAACGTGTAAGGATAAGAGAACCTTCATCTGGAAGCTAAATAATACATTTCACAATGAGCTGCCAAATTCTAGGCCTTGAGGATGCAGCTGATAAACACTCCTTTACAGATCCAGGGACTGCATATGAAAAAATAGCAAAGGAATTTTTTTCTCATTGTACATTCAGCATATGGGAAACGAAGGAAAACATAATAATGCCATTCCTTGTTTATTGTCCTCTGCTGAAGGGCAGGTGAGGCTACATGAGCATCACCTTATACCTGCTTTATTATAGAAATAAATACTCAGCAACAGTATATGAAGACAGCACTTCATTAAAAACTAAGAATTTAAATTTCAACTCTTACTTTTTATCACGCAGTTCCCTAATAGATTTGCAATCTCAGTGGGTTTTCTGCTTCTGATGGCATTCTACAACATGCCTTTGCAATTTTCTAAAAATGGCCTTTTAGAAACAGTCAAACTGTTTTTTTAATATACCTTCTCTTTGTTTAGAAACAAATAACTAATGTAAGTAAATCTTCAAATAATTCACTTATTAAAACAATTATAATTTCACTGATTTTTAAATTTAATACATTTTAAACTTAGTTATAAACAATGCCATAGTAGTTTGAAAATGCTACTGTATAATTATCCAGTCTTTTTCAGAATTAACTTCAACAATAAGAATTTTCAGTCTGCTTTTATGGGACCATAAATTTTTGGTACTAGAACTGACCATAACTCAAGATGTAGTTTAGTAAATATAATTGACAAATAAGGAAATCACAGCTCAGAAAGTGTGATAATTATTCACTGTCATATAGCAAAGTTAGGGCTGAGCCCTATATAATAACAGCTTCAAGTTTTTCTGTCATCACTATTTAGTAAAAAAATAAAATGAAACTAATATAATTTAGTAAACAGCAAAAATGACTAAGTAAATTCTTATAAAGTCTAAGAAAAGATGCTATGCCATTCAGTACATAATCAGGAAAAACCATCACTCTGGAATAATCACACCTCCAGGGAAACCTATTTGCATGCCACCATCACTCTAACAACATAGGAGCCAAATTAAATAGATCAGAAAGTTAGCTATATTCTCTTATGGTGTTTTTGCTGTTATGAATGTCACAACAGACCAAATCTGATCCTTTCTGCAATGAATGGCGTCCCTGAAAAATTAAGCAATGTAAATACCAACAAATTAGTTTTTAATGCTGATGACACAAAGGGATTTTTAACATACATATATTTTTCTCTAATAAAAATCCTAAATAAAGTGATTGAGAAATTTATAAGACCCAGAATGATAACAAAGCAATCTTACTGCTCAAGGACTTGTCAAGTCCAAATCAGCTCCTAATTCCCTGTATCTTCTCAGCCCTAATGAGTGTTTTTCATTTAATACATTGTGCTATTAACAGAGGCAAAGTGAGCTCATGAATGGATTTCTATCTGATATATCCTTGATATTTCTTTTTGAAAACACACATGCATGTGTCAACACACGCACCTATACACTCCATTAAACCACAGGGGCAGTGATGGGAATTACTTTAAATTAATCCTACCCTGGCAGAATTAGGTAGCTCAGAGATAAAACAAAGAGTATATTGTTATTTTTGAATATGGCTGAAACACAGGTTTTCCTATTTCCTGGGTAAAAAAGAGATTAGCTCTGTGTTAATATAAAAGAACTATCATGCATGTGACTATTACAAATAAAAGTAAGTATAAGAGTCAGAAATGAAAGACAAAAATTTTTTTCTGAAAATTTCTAAATCAAAACACTGTCTAAGAATAACAAATGACTTCAAAAAAGATGAAGAATTTTCAAGTGCACTGATATAGATGAAATACACTTTATTTGAAATCTACCATTTCCAAGGATGGAAGACTAGGACATTATTGATTCCACACTGGTATTACAACATACCATCCTTATTTCTAACAGGCTGCATTTATAGCTTATCAGTAATGATAACTTATTTGGGATACATGCCAATGGAGGGGAAGCAGAAGTAAAATATCCAGCAAAGCAATCATCTAGAAATCACAAATATGACCTTTGATTGGGTGGTATGATTTTTATTTTGTATTTTAGCAGAAGATGCAGTTCCTAACTATTCTTTCTTCAGAGTAATGAATATTCATTGTAGTTCTCCTGCCTGGACACATTCCAGGAATAAGTAGAGGGATTGGGAAGGCAGTCAGGGCTAGATATCCGCAACTGAGGCCATGATAGATGTATAAGTGTCCTCTAATATAAAGTTTCATAAACTTCCCTACTTTCACACAGAATGCACTATCCTTTACTCAGAACTTAAAGAGCATATGTAATCTGCTTGATCAACTTAAAGCTGGGGAGAGGATGTCTCACTTTAAATTGTGCTGACATAGTGCCCGCCCCAGTAGAAATGTCCACTATATTCAGAAATATCACTGGTTTGTGATTTCTGGCCTTTGAAAATGATTACTGCTGAATTATAGGGAAATACCCAACACAGCAATACGAATCAGGTCACTAACACAGCTCTGACAAAAGCCACTTGTGGAAACTTGAAAAAAAAAACACTAAGTCCATCAACTTTATGTGTAAAAAAAAAAAAAATGTATAGTTGGATCATCCCTGAGCTTCCAGCCTGGCAAAAGAGGCTCTCTTTCTGGTAAGAAATGTAGAGAATTTCATTGACCTCACCTTGGACTCTGAAGGAAGAGAAAGGCTGCCAGTAAAATGGGAAATCTCTCAGTCTTCAAGCCCTGAGCATTCATTCACAAGACTTCTGAAGGCCAGCACAAGAAGAGTTACAGATGAAGAAATTCAAGGGTGCCACATCCAATGGTGCCAGAGGTCATGGAGTTCTTTTAAAGAATAATGTGAAACTCAAGGAAAGCAGATACCAGAACTGCATCTATTCCTATGCTTTGATATATCAGATAGGGAGTAAGACAAAGTAAAGGTCATGGTCTGAGGGAGTGGGGCCCGGGTCAAGCAGTGTTCACATAGTCTGCAAACGTAACAGGCTACTCACGCATACTTGAAATGCAGAGAATCTGCTGTTTAATGAGAAAGCAGATACAACAGAAATCACAAAGCACTGGGAATTTTGGTTGTGATCTTGAACTGCCATTTTTTGTTATAAGACTTTTGAAGAATCCTGTCTGGCACTCTGTTTCCTTTGACTAGTGAACTTTAAAAAATTCTTTCATGAAGCAATTCTGATATTTGCCATAGTGAGCATCTTCAGATTCATATTTTGAATGGTCCATTACTGAGTTAAACAGGCATACTATTTCATCTAATGTTTACACTGATAATCTGAGACAGATCATCAGTTTATCAGTGTAACTGTTTATCAGGTTATCAGTGTAAACATTGGATGAAATAATGTTTCATTAGATGAATTAGTGAAAGAATGGGGGAAATTATAAAGCACTGCATTGTGCACAATTTGAGGTCTTAGGTTTACTTCAGGAAGAAAATTTGTATTTTTGGAAAAAAGGATATCATATCTTTAGAATTCTTTAAGAATTGAAGCATTAAATCCCATCCAGGCTGATACTCCAGCATAAACACTTCTGTCTGATTTTTAAATTCTATAAGATTATCTCCGTGGAAAGAATTCATTTGTTTCACATATAAAAACACAAAAGCATTGAGAAAATCACCTCATTTTATTTTATATACTATTGAATTTCATAGAAAAAGCTAATGAAGTACTAAGGAACATTGTTTCCTTGAGCTGCTCAAAGGAAGCTGTCAATCTGAACTTTGTTTTCTAAGAAACTCATGCTTATACTTGTCAATGATATTACAATTGTCTGATTCATAAAACTCGGAGCATCACAGCCTCCTGAGCATGGCATACCCTGAACAAAGGTAGCCTTTTTACTTAGGAAGATGATAACATTCCTCTGGGGTCCCTGACCCAATTAACACTTTAACCCAACACACATTTTCTTTTTTTGTGCAAAAGATCTTTCAAAATCCAAGAGTCAGTCTTTTTTTGACCTATTATATCCAAGTTAAACAGATGACTCATATAATACTAATGGTGTTGTAAACTTTCTTGAATACTCACAAATTCTCAGAGCAGCACAAAAATTATTCTGTAGTCAGTAAGTCTGACTTTTGCCCCAATACTTAATTAAAATTAACCTCCAGCCTAAAGAAACCCTCATGAATTTCCCTTCTGTGCTTTAAGATAATTTTGATGACATAAATGGTGATATAGTGATGAATGGCTACCACTGTTCAAATGATTGGAGAAACAGTTGAAAACATCTGCACTGGGCTCTGGCAGATTCGGAGGAAGACTGCTGATAACTTTCTGTAATAAATAGATGTGGTGTTCAGTCTTTCTGGCTCCATATTACTTTAATTCAGATAATTGTCTTTTACTGTACCATTTTATTGTCTTTTCTTGTAACACTTTATTTCTACTGTGAATGGCATCAAAGACCTTTTCTTTTATAGTATAATCAGCTAATTAAATAGTACTGGTAAACATCTCTGAAAGTGATTATATTTTTAGAGTATGGTAATAATACAGGTTCAACCCTTGTGGGGTGTGTGTGTGTGTATGTAGATTTTTGCTTGTTTTCTTAAGACATGACTTTTGCTTTTTCTTTCTGTTTCTACTTTTGGCTGTTTTGTTTCATTATCACGCTTCACAAAGGAGAGAAGTAGGCTGTGGTTCATTAAACACCAAACAGCATATATCTCATATGCGTATGGTCACACTAGAGATCTCGGTAGCATCAATGTCTTAGATTTTGTTGTTTGTAAGACAGGGTCTGGCTCTGTTACCCAGGCTGGAGTGCAATGGCATAATCTCAGCTCACTGAAACCTCTGCCTCCTGGGCTCAAACCATCTTCCCTCCTCATCCTCCCAAGTAGCTGGGACTATAGGGATGTGCCAGGATGCCTGGATAATTTTTGTATTTTTGGTAAAGGTGGGGTTTACCATGTTGCCCAGGCTGGTTTTGAACTCCTGGGCTCAAATGGTCCCCCTACCTCAGGATGACATTCCTCCCAAAGTGCTGGGATAGAGATGTGAGTCACGGCACCTAGCCCCGATGTCTCAGTTTGCAGCTGGATAGATCATTTGCAAATTCTATATTGGCCCTGACAAAATATACAGAAGCAACAGGGTTATTCAAAATCACTGGGGATGTTAGTTCTTTGATCTAAGATAAACAGAACAAACCGCAGACTTAATCAGAACTACCTCTGCATACCACTTGACTGAACAAAGTTCTCATTCCCTAAATGTCATACGTCTACCTTTTTAATTCACCATTATGCTTATTTTACTTACTACCTGTGAAAAATAATCTGACATTAGCATAACTCCTAGCTATCATTCTAAATACATATATTTGCCTATAGTTTTAAATAATTCTACCAATTTGGATAGGGGAAAGTTATCCATTTCAGATGCATATGCCTATTTGCAATTTGGGATATTTTGCAACTACATGATACAAACAGGCAAGAAACCTGTGTACTACATAGTAAAAACAGCAAGTACAATATGGTCAAGAGAAAGTTGGTGTGACTGACACAAGAAGAATCAGAAAGAATGCTATAAATAGGCCTAGAGGGTCTTCAGTCACAGCTCAATGTTATGGTATCTGGCCACTGATTATTTGGTATTTTATTTAGACCTTAACAGTTTTTCTAGCCTTAACATTATTAAAATACCAGCATGCATAGCAGGTGCAATACCTTGAACCATAGGTTACAAATAGGAATCAAGTGGCCAGTATTTGAGCCAGACACATTTTTTATGGCCTTCACTGTTTTATACATCAGAGCTACATTTAAAATCAGGAAATTCTTTGCTTGACTCTACGAATGAACATTTTAAGTCAGAGTTTCCTTACCTTCATTGTTTTAAAGATTATGGGACCCTTTGGGAATATAATGAAAGCTTTATTCCTCCGTAATTCCTTATTCCTTAAACAAAATTTATGGAACAGCTTCTAGACACCAGCCTTGGTCTGGGCTCTGGAGTTCTTTGCAGTGGACCAAAACCCAAAAATCTATGACCTCAAAGAGGTTTTGATCTAGTGAGAAGTAGACAGGAAAAACAAAAACTAGGTACTTATTGCAGTGCATTAGAAAATGCTAGTACTAAGGAGAGAAACAGAATAGGTAAGGGTGGCAGGAAGCGCTAGAGATGGAGAGATGCAATTAAAGAGGGTGATTAAGCAAATGCTGACCACGGACCTCATACTGGAACAAAGCCACGAAGCTGATGAGAAAATGGGCCAGGAAAAGATCATTATTTTGTAACATATATAGGAAAATATATGACATACATCATTTTCCAGGCAGTTTCAAGGGCTTTGTGTTAAAATAAAAATATGACATCAAATGATCAGCACAAACCTTTCAAGACATCATTTAACCATATCATAGGATAAAGAGACTCAGAATGGGTAAACTAGGGATCAGAGAGAATGCCTGGAGAGGTAAAAGTAGCAGGGACAAAAACACAAATGGAGGCAGGAGTGTGCCATTGACAAGGGTCACCTACTCCAGAGGTGTGCCTGGCTCCAGAATTGCTCAGAAGGGTAGGAGAAGGCATGATGGAAATGAAATTCCGAGATGCCAACTCCTAGAACCCTTTATAGCTGTTATAATTAACATGCAAAACAAGCCGAGACAACGGATATGGCAGAATTGATGACAGAAATGGCCAGGGCTTGTATTGTTTACTGACTTGGAGTTAAAGGATACAATTTCTAGATCCCCCACCCCCCATATTCAGTTGTCTCTTAATATCTTACCACTTGGAATCATCCATTTTGATCCAGAAATAAAAGACAGAGAAACTAAAATAGGTGTGTTTTGTAAAAATTTGTGGAAAATATTGGTATTCCTTTAGCTAAATTACAAAATTATTACAAAAGCATTTAAATATAAAGCACTAAATTGTAAGATAATTTTCCACAATTATAGGTGTTTGGTTTAAAGGTAATACAGGTGACCAATGACATCAGAAAAAAAAAAAACACAATATAATGTAAAGTGAATTATACTTCCCAATATGAATGCTGAAATACATTACATCATTGATTCAGAGCTTTATTTTTAGCTTTCTTCCTTTCAATTTATTACATCAGATGCAACCACCCAGAGTTTAAAGCATTAAGACATTATTCTTCCTGTTTATAGAATGAAATTACAGCTATCTCTATTTAGCTTTGAAACTTAACATAGTAAATGGATCTGCAAATTCTGGCAGTAAAAAAAAAATCATAAAAATGATAACATAAGTCCAATGATTAATTCATAATGTACTATTTCTTGGCAAAAATATGAATAAATTAAATCTATATTATTTTTCCTTAGAATAGCATGACGTTTTATACTCTGGAGATGGGAGAACTGTATATAGTTATAATGATCATTTGAATAAGTAAACTTGTTCCTATTTTTCTTTAACTATTCTATTTTTACTTTTCAGGCCAGGTATTATGATTTATGCTTAAGAAAACATGATCTCTATTACTACAGTGTATGATTATGTAGTGATTAAAACCATGAGAACTAGAGTTAATCAGCCTGCGTCCAAATTCTGATGAAGCTACTGATCTTAAAGTGTTCATTTCCTCATCTGTGCAACTGGAATATTAGCAATAGCCGCTGCTGTGGCAGCTGTTGTTATATAATAAAAGGTGTACTGAACGAAGAGTCATGAATTTTGACTTCTTCTCCCATCTCTAGTATTAAAGCAGTCACATTACTCCAGAAATAAACTCAGATTCTCTTACTTATACTCTAAAACTGGAATTATCTCCATGATCATAAAGATTCACAATTCTCCACTTCTCAGAAAGAAATTCTCTTGGTTTTCTCTTTACTTCATTCTTTAATCCCACTAAAAGCACTATCACTGATCTGTTCTTCATGAAAACCATTTGAACCTGTAAGTTTATCAAGTGTCACACAAAGGAAAAGTTCCAGTCTTGAACATACCCCACCTACTAATTTAGGCAGTAATATTTAATACCATAAACATAGAAGACTGCAACAAAAAATAATGTTGGGAATATGTATCAATAGATGACGCAGCACCTGTCACATTTTAGCTGGCCATTGCTTAAGAGATTCATGGCACAATATGGGGCAAGTAACTTAATCTCTCTGAGCATCATTTACCCGTTTGTAAAATGGGGTTCATAAAAGTCCCAACTCATGTGTTTCCTTGAGGACGGAATGCCACAGACTGGCACATAGTGAGATTTCATTAAATGCTAGCTCCTGGAGAACCCTGCTCCAGGAAAAATTCCTATGTATGACCTCTCAGATGAAACCATAGGCAATCAATGGCAAAGCTTTGCCCAGCAGGCCTCAAGGGGAAGCTGTTCTGGCCACAGCAAACTTGGTGCAATTTTCTGCAGAGAGTTGCATTCTAGAACCTAGTCCCCTCCTGCCATGTCCAGGATCCTTGTGGTCAGACGCCTCTTTAGCGGAAGGCCTTGCCTGAAATGCTTTTCTCCACCGAGATTCTGTACCTTTCCACCCCTAGCCCTTCCCTCTCACCCTGCCCTGGACCTACAGGGTCATAAAGGGGCTGGAGCCTTATTTGGGTTTCTCAGCAGTGAGACAACTCACCTGCCTGTGCTCTACCCACCTGGCCATCGCCCAGTGCCATTCCATAGAGAAAATGGTCTGAGGAGCTGGCAGCTCTCTTGCCTCTTGCTGGCTCTGCAGCAGTGAGTGAACACAGGCGTGAGTACTACTTCAGCTCACTGTCCTAAATGACCACCTGAAGACCTAATGGCTCAGCAACTCCCAGCATCAATGTTATTATCTTATTTTTAACATTTTATGAACAAACAAAAACTCTGATTTGGAATTTTGTATGTGGAATGCAAAAGATTATACTTTTTAAATAAAACAGCACAATCAGTGTATTTTGTGTCTACAGGGTTTGAGAGCAAGAGGTAAATGTTATTCATTTGTTGATTTTTTCCTTTGTTTCCTTTGTGTGATTGTCTGAACTAGATACATATAGACAGGCTGGGGAAAGGGGAGAGAGAAAGGGAGGAGTGGAGAAGAGAAGGGAGAGAGAGAGAGAGATTTAAAATCTAGAAAATTTTAAAAGAACCTGACAGGACTAATCTTTTCTTTAATATATACATACACAAACCATCATAAAAGTAATTTACTTATTACATTCCAAATTTTGATGAGACTGCTCTGGATACAACTAAACCCATCACATGTGGTTACTATGGGTTCCTTCATGTTGTTGCTTCGTACAAGTGTAAGAAGAGCCAAATAAATATTGTAATATCTACCTGTTGTACAAGTCTTATCAATTTTTTTAATACTAGTCTTCTGTAAAAGTAATTGTGGGCTTTAACTTTTTTTAAAAAAAGCTAAAGCTCACAATTACTTTTGCACCAAGCTAATAATAAAGTAAAAATGGAAGCTTAAATCTGTAATTTGGCTACAAAACATGAGCTACTAAAAATGAGTAGTTCTAGCCAAGATAAGAATTGTCGAGAGACACTGCAATTACACAATAGATATTGTCGGTTCTGTCTAAGAGGTTGCTACTATAGAAACACAGCTTAGAGTAGTCCTATAAAGCTATAGATAATCCATTACAGGTTGTAATCATGGCTCATGTCTGTAATCCCAGCACTTTGGGAGGCCAAGGCAGATGGATCGCTTGAGGTCAGGAGTTCCAGACCAGACTGGCCAACTTGTGAAGCCCCATCTATACAAAAAATACAAAAATTAGCCAGGCATGGTGATGTGCCCCTGTAATCCCAGCTACTTGGGAGGCTGAGGCAGGAGAACTGCTTGAACCTGGGAGGTGGAGGTTGCAGTGAGCCGAGATTGTGCCACTACAATCCAGCCTGGGCACGTAGTGAGACTCCGTCTCAATAAAAAAATAATAATAATCCATTACAATTTAGACAAACTCTATCAGTAAAACCTGATGAATTTTAATATATACAAATACAAAAACTCATTTGTTTGACATTGTACACCAGCAATCTGTTCCCTCTCAATCTGTACATTACAGCTGCCCAAGGGCAGACAGCACTCTAAATAGGTGAGGTGGACAGGAAAAAAAAAGCCCGAAAAGGATATTCCAAAATGTGCACAAACATTTTTTTAAAAGTGAAATAAGTATCCATTAGCAGGAAATGAGCTGGTCAAATGTCCATGTCTAGCAAAAAAATACCATATGGCCTATGACCAACGATGCCAAGACAGTTTATGAGAGACTGCCTTGTAGACTGTGAGCTCCATATGGAAAAGGCAGCACAGAGGGCTTCTGGTCACATGTAGAGATGCCACCGTCAACTCCACGTGAAGGAATAATTTGTGAGCTAATGCTGCTTCTGTTTCTTTTACCACATTATATCTTAGAAGACAAATTTTGTTCTTTGTTGTCCATAGCCTCGGCTTCATCCCCTAAGAGGTTCTCCTTGTCTAGCGTGTTTTCTTGGCCAAGGTGCACATATGTCTTGATGAGTATTCCCTGTAGGGGACTGGATCTTTAAAAGGCTGTCAGGTGTGCCAGGAAAGTTAGGGGCCCAGTTTTCTCTCCTTCTTGTCCCTTGCCTCTTTCTCATCACTTAAATTTCTTGAGGACAACTAAAGGCTATGAGGCTTGAAAGGGAAGGCCACACACACCCTTAATCTGATTTTTTCTACTGAGTCACCGTAATTTGACCGCTAACTGATTGAGATCTAGAAGCAGTTGCCTTTTCTAAGCCTGTAAAGCCTTAAATTACTACACTTTAAAAAATTCCTTATCAGTTCTGTTCATAAACCAGCCAGTTCTTTCCTGAATTCAACTCCTTTTTGTGATATTTTGCCAAACACAGGTAATACTAATAATAAAACCACATTAATAAAGTTCTGTTTTTCAACCTTTTTCCTTAGAGCTGTTGGCATAGTGTCTGGCTTCCACGTAAACACTCTACCAAATGTGTGGCCTCTAAGAATATGAATTAACATTGCTTCAGCCTTGGTTATCAGCTTCCTCCTCCTCATCCCCACTTGCATAACATGATACAATATGTTTGGGTTACAATAGCACACCCACTTCACAGTACTAATTTCTGTATTAGGACAGGTAAGTGCTGTAACAACCCTCAGATCTCAGTGACTTAGCATTGACTTAACACGCCTTAAAGGTTTTTTTCTTGATCCCGTGAAGTCTGAAGTGGGTGTTCCCAGTCCAGAGCTCTCTTGGGGAGCCCCTCTCCAAGGACTCTGGAATCTGGCCTCCCTTCCAGTAGGTGGCTCTCGATTTTGTTATCCTTTGCTTCCTGACATGTGAGCAGGAAAGAGAGATCAAGACCAACTGCATGGATACTTCATGGCCTAGAAACAGTCTTACTTCCATTTGCATTCCTTTTGCTTAGAACTCAGTCATATGGTCCCACCTGTATGCCAGGAGAGCTGGGAAATGGGGTCTGGTGTGCCCACAGAAAAATGAAACAATGTAGAAATGCACAATGCTGCTTTAGCCATAAATGGGTTATGGGCAGAGTATGTAGGAAGATGGAGACTAAAATAAATGCTTTTCTCTACAGTATTTCCTTTTCCTTCCAGCTTATGGTTGTGCTAACCACAAGTACTCAGATTTCACTAGTGTCAAGGTTAAGACATCATGATTATGGATCTACCTTCTTGACTTATGCCCAACATTTTTCTGAACTGCCTAGTTTATTCCATAACCTCTGCCTCGTTCCACTTACTTAGCCTTTTAGGGCTATGGAACTGAATACAAATTTACTGTGTTTTTTCTTACCATAGTCTAGTTGTATACACTACCCAAGTCAGCTTCTGGCATCCGCTCCTCTCGGAGCCATTTCTTTATTTTTTCAAACACTTACTTTAAAAATATGTTACTGAGTGCTACTGGATGTCAGGTCCTTCCTTGTAGTGAGGATTCTCTGCTGTGCTAAATTATATCCCCACCCCCCACAGATTTGTAAGTTGAAGCCCTTAATGCTCAGTACCTTCAGCTGTGACTGCATTGGGACGCAGGGTCTTTAAGGAGGTAATTAAGATTCAGTGAGGCCATCAGAGTGAGCTCTAATTCAATATGACTGGTGTTCTTCTAAGAAGAGATGAGGACACAAGAGGAAAGGCCTCCTGAAGACACAGCAAGAAGGTGGCCATCTATATGCCAAGGAAAATGGGCTCCCAGGAAACTAACCCTGCCAACCCTTGATCTTGGACTTCTAGCCTCAAACTGAGAGGAATTACATTTCTGTTAAGTTATCCAGTCTATGGAACTTTGGTATGGCAGCCTTAGCAAACTAATACAGATTTTACAGAGGTGGGGGAAACACCAACATAAAAACTCATACGCTCTTGGAGCTTGGCTTCTAGGTTTTCCTTATGGCTGGGCACAGACCTTCCTGACTAGTCTTGTCTCCTTTGCATTTGCTGCCTTTACAGAAAGCACCCACACGGATTTACGCTCCCCATGAGCAAAGTGAGACATCTTGAGGTCAAACTGACACAGAAGAGTCTCTAAAACTTTCCCAATTAATGTTCCTGGTTATATCAGTAGCAGAAGTTACAGCAGCTTAAAATTGTTGCTGAATATATGGAATTCCTAATACAATTTGTGGAATGCATAACATAGCTTTGAGATACTCATTTAAAGAAAAAGATTCTGTTTTCTGCAAAAGCAGCAAATACAGCTAATTTCTGATGATCATATCAAGGTTGCTTCTTCATACACTTCGTGAAGTAATACTGTGTGTTATCTAACAGTAAACTTTGTGTCTCCTCAACGCAAGCTCATATTTCTCGGGAGGCAGCTTTAAAACCTCACGTAACGTATTTCTTTCAAGCATTGGTGCTATTTAAAATTCAGATTATTAAGAACATTACCAAGGCTGCAATTGATTAACAAAGAAATGAAGCTTACTCCCACTGTTAAAAGTGCCTCATTTCAACTTCTAGAGCTTTATCACTAGATTATTCTTTCTCCATCTCCACTTTAATAGTAAAATATTTACAAAAAGATAATATGGCTTCTTCCTACCATCTCCAGCTAGAACTAGGGTATCTTCTTTAAGCTTTCATCACAGTATTTAGGACCCACTGCTGTAACTCACTAATCACCTTAACCCCTGACAGGCAGGATCTGTAAATTTGTATACAAGGTACTCTCTGTAAATGTATATTAAATCAGACATCATTTATTTTTACTCATAAGTCTCTACATTATTATTCCTGTATTTAGGAATAATAGTCCTAGTAAGATAATATTCCTAGATCTAGGAATATTCTAGGAACAATAATATTCCTAGTAAAATAATATTCCTACATCTAGGAATATTCTAGGAAAAATAATATTCCTAGTTATTGGAATAATAATGTAGAGACTTATGTGTAAAAATAAGTAACTGCTTAAAAATTTAGAAATATTTCTACAGTTAATCTAAAGTTTCTTCACTTTTAGCCAAATGTTTGAACTTGCCATAAAGGAACAGAAATTAACTGAAAATGTTCAAGAAGCAATGGATAGGAAATATTTGAACATATTTTAATCTTTGTGATACATATTTTCTGAAAGTGAGTTGTAGTTAATGATTTTTAAAAGTTTGTTTCATGTTATTTTATTTAAGCAGATAAAACTGAATTATTTGAGAGTCCTTCTTGAGGAGTCACTTACTATGCCCAACAATTGTTTTTAGAAAGAATACCCTTTACATAGGGTATGTCAGTATATGATAAAATTTTTATATAATGAGCATTTTCCTAGACACTAAAATTTTTTTGGAACAAAAGCACCAGAATATGAGATGCAAATCAGAAGTGATTATACTATAGCATATTAATAGTACAGAATGAACGTTTTCACCTTTAAAAGTTTCAAAATCAGTGCTCAGGCCTGCTTTGAAACAGAATCCCATTTGTCAGCCCTTGATGTATTTCTTTAACACTTTTAGAACCTTTCTCATGTGCTCTATCTTCTTTATCCTGCCTTCCCCTGACCAAGGGACAAGGTATCAATTGAAGTGAAAATCAAATAAAGCAATGAACTAGGAGAGGAGTACAGATTCATATAACAGGCAAAAGGAAAAGAGGCTTTTACATGAACTATGCCACAAATCATACAAAAGGGAGATCACTGCTTTTTAAAAATTGACTTAATTCTTTTAATAGGTTCATTGTGTGGAGGGGAGCAGCCTGAATGGTGGAAAGACTTGGAGGGCTGCTTTTGAAAACTTGCCTCCCTCAAAAGCTTCAGGGAATGAATGAAATCATTTCTACAGTGCTTTGGCCCTCAGTTATATGACTTGTACATTCTAAGTCCTTTTCAATTTTGTGGGGGAAGGCCATGCCCTGTGGGAAGTTTATATGAATAATGTGGTATCTCTTTTCAGTATTTCTTCAGTGAAGTTTTGGGTAGGATTTAGAAAGGTCTTGGAAGCACAAAGAGGGACGCTGCAAACTGGGAAACAGGGTCAAAATGGAGCATTGTCTAGCTTATTGGCAGCCCACGGTAAGCGGGCCAAGGATGAAAGGTGTCTGTGTTTCCTTTAAAGGAGGGAAACAAGCAAAAAACAAGGAGAGGAGGCTATGGTAAAGAAGAGAAAGTGATCTGTTTTACCCAGAGAAAAGTCTTCCTTCAGGCTAGACTGATTGTTAACAATCAGACCTACCTATACCTTTGTTGACTGTTTCAGATATAAATGTTTTCCTTTTAATGGGAATGTCCTGGGGAAAATTTGGCATTACTATCTGATTGGATCTCTGAAACCTGCTATTTTTTCCTCATATTAATAAATGACAGCACTCATTGGGTGCTTTTATTTTGTTTTGAGATAGCTCTGCAGTAAGGGATAAAAGCCTTAGCACAGGACCAGGTATGTAATTTGCAGAGCCCAGCACAACATGAAAATCATTGTTCAGAAACTCTTAGGAATTTCAAGATGATGACAGTAGGGCATTAAAATAAGGGCAGGAGCCCTCTAACCCTGAACCCTGTGTAGCTGCTCAGGTACTCACCCATGAAGCCAGCCCTGCCTTAGACATTTCAAAGACAAAATGGTTCATTGAGTTGCTCTGATTTGGAACACTGGCCTCTACTTTAGGAACTGCTTGAACCTGAAGACGGAAAGTCCAGTCCAGATACCGCTCCAGCTCTAAGCACCCTATGCCTCATCTGCTGCTTAAACTAGTTTCCAACTTATCAGTTTTGACCAGGTAAACAAGAAAGGGATTTGAAAGGGTCATTCACAACAAGGGAAGAAGCTGAAATCCACCAATTTGTTTGGAGAAGGATACGATGTTGGGGAGCTGATTTCTTCATGAGACAAATACATATTTCTACATTAGGAAACTCTTCTATACAAGGCATTTACTATGAACATTAGTAAGGCAGGTGCTCCCTTTTTAAGAAGAATAAAGCGACATTAATTTAACTCAGCAGGTTGATTTGGTGATTTTTTTAAATGTAATGCTTGATG
Source organism: Ateles fusciceps (assembly GCA_036589455.1). Classification (NCBI taxonomy): domain Eukaryota; kingdom Metazoa; phylum Chordata; class Mammalia; order Primates; family Atelidae; genus Ateles; species Ateles fusciceps. Next base: position 3,359,208 of record JAZHEH010001361.1, read on the forward strand.
ATTCCATATTTCCTAAAAAAAGGAAGAATGACAGATATCTGGTCTGTGATCTGAGATAAATGAATTAATTAGATGAATTGATCAGAGCAGATCAAATAACATGCCCAGAATAATTTATTCAATTACTGCCTATTATAGAATAATCCAATGGAAAAGTGGATATAAATTTAATGTTTGGAATATGCAGGCTTTCAGATCTGGTGAACTATTGTTTTGTTTTGTTTTTTAATAAAAATAGTTAATTTAAAAGATACTCAAAGTTTTTCCTAGTTTTAAGTTGCAAAATTTTACAGCTAAAATTGTTTTAGCATTGATTTCTGTCTTGTATTCAGGTCAAATTCTTGGTAACATAAAGTTCTAAAATCCTACCCATCTTTCAAGGTCTATATAGAATCCTTGATTCCCTAAAATTTAATTTTATTCTTCTTCCCTTAAACAACTCCCACCTGGAGTACATTCTGTCTTGTTCATGGCACTGATTACATAAGAATTTGCATTATGTTGCTTGCATTTCTTATTTCCTCTTTTAAAAAATATCTATAACATTATTGAGAACATTTTAATTACTCATTATTTCTCTATAACGTCCATAACAATACTTTGGATGTACTAGCTGTACTAATTGTACTCAATTAATCTGGATTTGGCCTATGGAAATGGATATTATCTATTAGTATCAGAGTTGAAATTTTATTTAACATCATTAAATTTTCTAACTAGTATAACTGAGACCAGAGTTGTGAAAAAGAAAAGAAATTGATAGAAGGATTTTGACAGGACTACAGGGATAATAGGTATTTTTAGGTCCTTAACTAGTAATAACACATTACATTTGTAGAACACTTTATGATTTACAAAATGCTTTCATGTAAATTACCTAACAAAATCCTTATACTGTCCTGATATTTAGGAGGGCAAATTAAATTCAATGATAGATTAAAAAAAAAAAAACTATGGAGGCTTAGAGTGTTTATGAGGCTTGTTCAAAGACAAGTGGTAGACTCAAAGCACTGTATTTAGATCACTATGGGAGAAGGTGGGGAAAAGTGATATTAGGATGAGAGGTGAATGATAAACCCAGAGATCTTTGCCTAAGGAGAAAAATTTGCAAGTTATACTTCAAGTGGTTATAACAATTACCTGTGGAAAAAAATCCTAAAATATCTATGTAATCATCATGGCAGACAATCTGTTAAGATTCTAAAGACAGTTAATTATCAGCCAGAATGCAAAAAACTAAAGGTACTTTACTTAGTTAGTACATAGCTTTACTATTCAACTAGTGAAATTGTATACTTTTTGTTTATTATAAACTTTCTACACAACACTCGTGATAATTTAAAAAGTGATACTCAAATGTCATTCAAGAACACCATCGAGCAAGCAATGTATAGAGCTGAGTAATCTAGACCTGAGAGATTGTTTCACTAGGTCTGGGACTGAACTCTGGAATCTGCATTTTTAACAAGTACCTCAAGAATCTGACATATATGATTTCTATACTATAGTTTTAGAACCTCCTCCCTAGAAGTCCTTAGTTAATACATTCTGAAATTGAGACAACCCAGTAAATGATTTCCATTTTTCTAAGCCATTCATTGACACCAAGATATCCTCAAAACTTAAAGAAATGCATCCCTAATGGTGGAAATTCAAGCCATGTAATTAGTGAGATGTGGAACATTTTGGTCTGGAAAGCAATTTCGCTATTCTCCATATCACAGAAGTGGCCTATCATTCAACTGTGTTTGAAGGCTTTTTATAGTTAATGAGAATCATCCATAAAGTGAGAGCATTAGACTTTACCAGCTATAAAACACTTCCTTGAACATTTAATGCTTTTCAGACATTTTTTTTCTCTCAAATGGATATATTACACAGCATCACCCAAGTATGATGCAATTTGTGAAGTCACAGACTTCTGAAGTCTTTTATTATTACCTGTTACAACTATTTTGAGTACCTTAGATCTTGTGTCATAGGATCTTAGGTAAACCACTTAATTTTCTCTAAGCCCTGATCTCCACAGTAAGACAATGTGGCAAAAAGTCATCTATGATGGCTTTCAACTCTAACGTTTCATAAATGTAGTTGTAGTTTTAGTATGGGCGGAAAATCGTATACTAAATAGGCTGAAGAAATTAAGCCTACACACATTTTTCTTTGTGAAATATAACCTTTCTTTCATCTTTTCTCTATTTATTCTAGCCAGAATTCTAGTCGAGTTCAGTAATAGATGATCATTTGTTATTTATGTTTCAGGAATTTCTCAACAGTCACAAATATATAACTTTTTTTTTAAGGGACAGTGTCTCCCTCTATTGCCTAGGCTAGAGTGCAGTAGCATGGTCACGTCTTACTGCAGCCTCAAACTGCTGAGCTCAAGCAATCCTCCTGCCTCAGCCTCCAGAGTAGCTGGAACTACAGGCATGTACCATCATGCCTGACTAACTTTTTTTTTTTTAGATGCGAGGTCTGGTTGTTAGGCTGGTTGCTTAGGCTGGTCTTGAACTCTTGGCCTCAAGCAGTCTTCCACTTCAGCCTTCCAAAGTGCTGAGATTACAGGCATGAGCCAATGTACCCAGAAGATAACATAATCAATAGGTTACATAAGATATTTAGGTCAAGAATTATCCCACTATGTCTCTGATCAAGCTGCAGTATAAACCATAGTCACCCAGTTTTAATAATTTAACAAAATTTTTTACAAGGTTGGCTATGTGCTATGCATTGCTTTACATTTTTTGAAATATTAACTGGTTTAATCTTGATAACAACTCTGAGGTGGGCACTGTTATTATCCTTATTTTAGAGATTAGGACATAGAGGACCAGAGAGGGTCAGTGACTCTTCCATACTAGAAGCGGCTGGTTGCAGAGCTGAAATTCCAACCCAGGCTCTGGCCACTGAACTCCAGAGCCTGGGCTACAAACCAACACCCTGTGCTGTTTTCCTAGATCAACTATTGGCAAGGATGCTTTCCAAAGGCTTGCTACAGGTTAATAAAAAGACAAAATGCTGAAAAAACTGAGTCCCTTATAAGTCATCAGGAAGTCACTTAGAGCAAGCTTGTCCAATCTGCCTTATTTTGCTGTTGTTCTGTTTTGTTTTATTTTAGGTTATTAGCAGCCTGAAGCCATAGTTTTTAGTTTCTGTCTCTAGTGATAAGCATAAAAGAGGGATGAGGAAAGGGCTTTACTGGCCCAACCAGAAACAGAAACTAAGAACCCATGGCTGTATAAGTGAACGGTGAGTGTGGGCATTGCATGCGCTCATGGCTGGTTATTAAAATGAAGAATAGAAGCACTGTTATTGCTAGACCAAAAGGAGGATGCCTTTTGCGTATGGCTTCCCTGAGTCTGTTCTTGAAATGTATGTTGAAGCCGTGGGTTGTGTCTGCACTGCCAAAGCCCTCATCGAAACCACTGCCATCTGGCATCTGAACCACTGCACTGGCTGACTAGCCAGCCTCCCACTTCCATCTGGATTCCTCAAATCCACTTGCAACATTACAGCAGAATGACTTCCTATAATGATAATCTGATCATGTCAGTTGCCCACTTAATACTTTAATGGGTTCCTATTGTTCTTGGAAAAAAAAACACCTCGATTTATAAATGAAGGAGGATATAATTTAACATCAAATCGGGGCACATCTGAGAGTAAGTAGGAGTGTTAGTAATCATTCTGCCAGATCAACAAGGCTGCCGAGGGCAACCCAGATGTACAGTCAACCTGTTTGAGACATGTTCCATGAATTAGCCCCCTCCCCACACCCTCCGATCCTATGGAAAGCCATTCTTCCATCAGCTTTCTTTCAATTCTTATAATACACTAAGCTTTTTCCTATTCTATAACTTTCACACACACTCATCTGTCTGTTTTTAAAGCTTTGTTCTCAAATCCTTGCCTAGCTAACACTTCTTCATGTTTCTAGTTATGCTATAAATGTCACTCTTCAAAGAAAAATATCCTTGATCTGTCAGATAAAAACCACCCACTCCACACCCATTATTTCTTAAACAACAGCTAAAACTTCCCTCATACATTTACTATAATTGCTAATTTATTATTTAACTTCTCTATTACTTTACATAATTCCAGGTTCTTAGGTGTAGTGTAAGTAATATTAGCACAGTAGCTGGCTCATAGCAAAAGCTAAGCAAATATTTATTAAGTGATACAATTAATATTTTAAAAAAGAGAATTAGAGAATATGTCCTCTGTCACAGAAATTATCAATTTAATTCCAGACAATTATTATTATATAAAACGCATGTAAAATAAGATGAGGCTGTCAACTTTTCCATATTTAGAGGATCTGAATATTCCACTTGGAATGATGTATGTAAATAAAAATAGCAGGGGAAACAAATCCACCTCTGAACAAGAAGTTTCTTGCATAACTACTAGTTCACAAGCCAAATAAAACAGAACAGGCAGAAACACTAAGAAACAAATGAAAGTAAAATATCATTGTAATGATATTGTAATATGTCTATATATAATAGCAACACTTTGGTCTGAGAAAAACAAATGTTTAACTATCCATATGAAAGTTTATGTCCCTCTGATGACAGTATAATCTAATTAGGGGCAACAGAGATTTTAGAACATGTACTCCCATAAGGCAAGATTGATGTAACATGAGATTGAGCCCTCGCACCATGAGGCTGACTGGCACAAGGCCCAGTTAAAGGTTGATTCTGTCCTAGGGTACAGCGACAGGAAGAATACAAAACAAAATAGCAAAGGGAGTTTCTCCATAAGACTAGACTAAGGCACATATACCTATTTTAGAAATCATATACAAAGAAACCTGGTATCACATAAAGAGACCAATAAACAGACACTGACAGACAAATATCGACAGGGGAATGAACAATTAATGGCATCGCCATGGGTTTCTGCTCTCGTAAAAAACTATAATCCTCAAACTGTGTTTTTATTTCTGTTTTAGCTAGTATCGGTGGCTTTTACTCTGCCTAAACTGATCTTCAGACAGCTTATCAAATTAAATCGGATCTATATACATAAAGGCTTCTGTGCCTCCTGCCTAAACAGTCCAGTTATCAAATCCGCAGAGTGTATCTACAGGTGGCCTTCTTTCTGATTTTCCTTGTATTTTGTTAGGTTTGTAGTTTCAGGATAATACTTTTCTGATTAAGACCATATCTCTCTGTTTAAGTGACTAACATTAATCATGCTAATGATAATACATGAGCACCTCAGAGAAAAGCTTCTTCAACAATGTAGGAATTATTATAAAAAAACAGATCTATCCACAAGGCTTTCTGTAAGTGCCACAAAGGAAAATAAATAAAAGTAATGGGCAAGTATAAAAGAGATAAGAACCTCCCTTATATTCTACAACAGATTTTCTCCTGAAATAAACCAGAGCAATATAATCTGAAGTTATCATCTGAGAACAATCCCAGGACTGGTTTGGCTTCTGAAAATTAAAATATCAATCTAGAATCTAGAAATCTTTCAACATCTTCTGAATGTTTTTCCTCTTAAGGACAAAAGGGATATAGCCAGTTCTTTCAATAAGGTAATTATATATAAAGTACCCTGGAATGGCAAGTCTGGCAGCTGGAACTATTGGCAATGACATAACTTATCTCTAACTTCGGGTATTCGCTGAGGGCATGAAATACTGGCTTGTGATTTTTAAATTTAAGATTTATTTGTATTCTGTGGCATTGTGTAGACATAACTTATCTATAAAACTGACAATGTTTTAGAGATTACATTTGAATAACAGCTTGACTTAGAGAGAGAAGAGCTATAAATAATTAATAGAAATAGATTTCAATGATTTAGAATAAAAATGAATTAATTGTTTGTGGGTTTTAGTGTCTTTTGGTAAAATATCCTAAACTAATTTGAAATCTTAGATATGGTTTTAGCAATTCTGGGGTTTTAAACCTCTAGCAAAATCCTTACCTACCAGTCCATGACAGGAAATACACAAAAAATATGGAAAACTAGAAGTTACATTTTGAAGTCTAGGTAAGTTCGCATTTATATGTGGCTTTCAAAATTCCAAGATTTCTCCACCAAAAGAAATAGTGGTTTTTAATAATGTCTTTTCACCATGGTTTCATTTTTCAATAACTGCACACCAATAAAATAAACTATTTCTTATATTTTGACATTTTAAAAATGTTAATTGCTAAAAATGAAGAGTAGATATAAAGTATAATATTTTCTTCAATTTTTAAGTATGTTATAAAATTTTAAGTACATTTTAACACTTGCCCTCCAAAAGATATCAATAATAATTTAACGTAATTCACTTATATTGTTTCTTGAGCATTTTCAATAGAAAACTTGCCAGTAACATTGTGCTTATGGGTAAAGAAAAGGATGACTAATTTTCAGATGTCTTCATCTGTGCCCACATGACCTCTTAGAAAGCTAAGCAAAGTAGGCTGAGCATAGTGGCTCATGCCTGTAATTCCAGCACTTTGGGAGGCCGAGGCAGACAGATCACTTGAGGTCAGGAGTTCGAGACCAGCCTGGCTAACTGGTGAAACCCCATTTCTACTAAAAATACAAAAAATTAGCTGGGCATGATGTCACACACCCGTAATCCAGCTACTTGGAAGGCTGAGGAAGGAGAATCACTTGAACCTGGAAGGTGGAGGTAGCAGTGAGCCGAGATCACACCACTGCACTCCAGCTTAGGCAACAAGAGTGAAACTTCATCTCAAAATTAAAAAAAAAAAGCTAAACAAAAGTAACTGTCGATTTTTCTTAGCTTATTTCCACTCAAAATAAACCACTAAACCACTGCTTTTCATGATTCATTAACTTTGCCATTTCCGTAGTATCCAAGCAGCTGTTTCCAAAATAAGAATAAAAAATTATCTTACAAAGTGTTGACACATTACTTTCAAACAGGGCAAAGAAAGAGGAAACACACATGCATGCATACATACAAATCACACAGTTAGAAAGTTTAAGCACCTTCTTAACTTCATGTAACTTAACCTTAACAATCCCAAATTCCTACAGCATGAGCAAGGTGAAAATTCTTTACCTTTTACATGCAAAACTTCTAGAAAATATTTTTCCCCTAACAATATTTTTAAAAAGGATACAAAAGAAAAAACACAAAGAACAACAAAGAGTGTTCACAGAAATTAACAATCTTCATTTTCTTTCCTTAATAATGCCTTCTCCCCAGAGAAAACAATAGACTTCTTACTACTGAGTTATTTTTAAGAAGGAGAAAGTACTACATAACATGCTTCCAACAGATTAGAGGTTCAAGCTTTTTTAAACAAACAAAAAAAAATCATATATTCTTCCTTGATTTTGATATTAAAAAACTACTTCCATGTAAGGAACTAATCTGAATATGGTAAAAATGATAAGCAAATACATTAGGTTGTGATCATTCTAAAAGGTCAAGTTTCTTCAGCTGCTACTGGTTAAATAATTGACACAGATCAAAAGCTAAATCCCTATACTGTTGCAAATATTACTGACAAATCCCTTAGAAGCAAAGAAATGGAGACAATATACATGAAGATGAAGGTTCCTTTAGTGAAAAGATTTCATATAGAAAAACACCTGAGATATTAAACTTTGGGAATCACTCTCAAAGCAGCCAACTCTCTTCAAGTTATTCCCAGAATTGGATTTATATATTTTACTTGAACCAAATACTCAAGTCTTATCAAAAAGCTTACACTTCTATTTTGACAGGTCAGACATTTCCAACAGATTATGAATTCTGGGATTAAACAGTAGAGTCCTGGGAATAGAAGCAATAGTGGACAACAGAAGCAATGTTTACAAAGCTTAAAATACACAAAAGACATGACATTCAGAGCTAGGGATGACTATCTGTAACTCTGCTCCACAAAGTGTTTCATGATCTTTTAATAATGAAAGCTATTATAAACTCCAAGTGCCACAAGAAAACACATAATTATCACTATATTTAATTGATTTTTTTTTTTGAAACACAGTCTCACACTGTCGCCCAGACTGCAGTGCAGTGGTGCAATCTCAGTCTCTGCAATCTCTGCCTCCTGGGTTCAAGCGATTCTCCTGCCTCAGCCCCGCAAGTAGCTGGGGTTACAGGGTCATGCCATCATACCTTAATTTTTTTTTTTTTTTTTTCATTTTTAGAAGGGATGGGGTTTCGACATGTTGGCCAGGATGTCTCAATCTCCTGACCTTGTGATCCACCCACCTCGGTCTCCCAAAGTGCTGGGATTACAGGTGTGAGCCACCGTACCCAGCCACCTTTTTTTTTTTTTTGTAAACTTTAAACATGGCTAATACTATAATTCACTTGAATTTCACTGCCTGGCTTAAAGAAGAGTCGGAGCCATCAGCTCCATAGGTTTCCATTACATGTTACAGCATGTTTACTATTCCTTCGTACTAACCAGCCATATTTCCTCTTTAGACATAATGAAGTTTATTCTGATGAAACTGCCCATATCAAAGTTTAAGTTACTGTTATTCACTGGAATCCTTTAATTGCACCAATGTGTTTAATACATATAGTTGTGTGCATAGTGTTTGGCACACAATAAGGAGTTTATAAATGTTCGCTATTTTATAACCATCATCATCGTTACCATTCTGATTGAATATAACAGTCATTCTGTATATAATTTATATGTGTTGAGATATACTTTATGAGCTAGATATATACTTATGAATTACAGTAAGATAATTTATTTGGCAGTTCATGATCCCACATGATACAATATTTAATTACATAAAATATACCTAGAATAATATTAAATACATGATGTGTAAAATATAACATTTTTATATGAAAATTATTCTTAAATTGCTTATTAGATAATTTTGAGCCAACCAATTTTTTTCAGCTCTAAAATTCTATCTTGCCAGCTGTATGTCTGGGAATCTAAATTTATCTTAGGGTTAACTAAGTGTGCCTCAGTGACTTAATTCTGAATCAGTAGAATGTGACATTACTGGATTTTAATTTGGATCCAAAGAAAAATTATACTGTCTAAGAGGAGATATGCATTATAAAGTTCTGTGCTATAAAAAGAAATGTCCTCTAAGTGAAAGTTCGGGGTAAGAAGAAAAACAAAGAATTTTTCTTCTTTGATCATTCTTATCTGTTGAAAAGAATTATGTCTCTTAAAAAATAACACCCACACATTCAGAAAAAGTGAAAGGATTTGTAAGACAGTGTATCTAGGCCGAAAGTATTAGTTTAGGGATCATATTAATCTTTGTGACACTATAACAAAGAATTGTGGAGCGAGATAGACAGTGTAAAACTGGTCCTTCAAAAAGAGTAACATTAAAAATTGAGCATGCCAAGATGATTAAACATGATAATGTCAAAAGAAACATAGAATTGCTTCTCTTTCTCTGAGAGAAAACCAGGTAAGACACGAAGCACTTAATTGCTTTGTGATAGATACAAATTTAAAAGAAACTGAGGAAAGTTTTAGTTATGCATTTAGTACATATTATTGCACACCTCATATATGTCAGGTGCAGAGTTTTAATAGCAGGGCTATATTTGCTTTATCTTTGTAGGCCTATATTACTAATGATTTATTCAGTAGCTGAGTGCCTACTGAGTGCTGCTGGGTGTTAAAGGCACAGCAAAAGGCAGGAATTCTGAGCTCACCATGGTACTTCATAAAACGGGAGACTGAAATGACCAATACACATACAAAGATTTATTTAGCTTCATTAGACATCAAGGAAATGCCAGAATCACCTGCATACGCCATTTCACCAGATGGATGAAATTTAAAAAATACACAATACCAAGTTTTTGCATGTATGTGGAGTAATTGAAACTCTAAGACACTGCTGACCAGAATCTAAATTGCTACAGTGATTAAAAAAAATCTGTTTGGCAGTAACGACTAAAGCTGAATATTTATATGTCCTCTGACCTTGCAAATGTACCCATAAATGTGTTTGTCTGTGAGTGTGTGTCAGAAATGCATGCCTATGTCCACCAAATAAGAATGTTCAGAGCACTGCTGTTGTAATAGCCTAGAACTGACAAGTCCATTGAAGGTAAAATTGATAATTAAATTGTGGTACAGTCATATAGTGAAATGCTACAATGCTACAGAGCTATAAGAATGAACAATACATGCAGCAATATGAGTGGACATCACAAACATCATGTTAAATAAAAGAAGTTGAACTTTAAAGAACAGCTATTCTGTGATTCTATTTATATGAAGTCAAAAATAGGCAAAACTTAGAAGAAGGTAATGAAGTAACAGGGGAAGAAGGGAAGGTTTTGAGGATGTTTGCTAAGCTCTGTTTCTTGATCTGGGTGCTGGCCTCATGCATGACTTCACTTTCTGATCTTTTGTTGCACTAGATTTGTGACTCTTCTGTAAACATTTATTTAAAGGGAAACAGGTAATTTTTAATTATGATATTACCAGGAGAAGGAGGTATGTGAAACAGCATCACGTGGGAATTGAGTTTAAACAGGAAAGTCAGAGAAGGCCTATCTGCAATGGTGACATTTGAGCTGAGTTGAATGAATGAGCAGAAGTTAGTGAGGTTAAAGGAGGGGGAAAGAGACTTCCAGTGAGAAGTCCTTGAGATGGGAAAGTACTGGGTACATTCTGGAACTGAGAGAGTCAGTGTAACTTGAACAATGTGAGCTAGGGGAGGGTGGACAAGAAGCTGGATTTATAGAGGAGTGCTAGAGGAGGCAAGGCCTTACTGAATAGCTTAAGAATCTTGCATTTTACCCCAGGCACAGGGGAAGGTTTTCAGGAATTGTAGACAGAAGGATCATAAGATGTAATTTGCATTCCTAAATGATCTCTCTGGCTGCTGTGAGAAGCAGTGCTACTCAGAATGGACTAAGGTCCAAAGACCAGTGCCAGGTCATCAACAGTTCGTTACTAGTCTATGATAAGGTAAGTACAGAAACAGACAGCAAGAATTTAGAATAATTTATATTAACTTGGTAGGACAAATATATGTCTGATGACTTTAACAATAATAAATAATTATTATAAATAAATAACATAAATAATAAAATATAAATATAAATAAATAATAATATATGTAAATAATAAAAAGTTGGCCTGGTAGTATATTGTCTCATTTTATTTCATTGTATTCTAGTTCATCTTCTTCATTTTTATCTTATAGTCTATGATTCATAAAAATAAAATAAAATAATTACATGCATTTTACCACAAATATTTCAAGTAGCACTGGCATAGAGGCAAATATGACAGAGTACAAATGATGGTTAAGAAACCATATGAAGTAAAATGCAATATCTAGGAGAGAGAAGATGACATATTTGATTGAGAGAAAATTTTGTCTGAAAAAAGCTCCAAGGTCAATAGTACTTCTAAATACTTCAAATCAAGTTTAAAAGGTGAACAGGCTCTGATATGGTTTAGCTGTGCCCTCACCCAAAATTTAATCCTGAATTGTAATCCCCATAATCCTCACATGTCAAGGAAAAGACCAGGTGGAGGTAACTGAATCACAGGGGTGGTTCCCGCATGCTGTTCTCACGATTATGAGTGAGTTCTCACGAGATCTGATGGTTTTATAAGTGTTCGGTAGTTCCTCCTGCATTTATTTTCCCTCCTGTTGCCTTGTGAACAACATGCCTTGCTTCCCTTTTAGCTTTGGCAATTATTGTAAGTTTCTTGAGGCCTCCCAGCCACATAGAAGTGCGAGTCAATTAAACTTCTTTCCTTTCTAAATTACCCAGGCTAGGGCAGTGCTTTATAGCAGTGTGAGAATGGACTACTGCAGGCTCCAAATTGCATTAGTACTTCCAATATGCACCATATTTCTGCAGGATCTTTTCTAACTGCCTGCAGTAGAAAACAATGCTTGAACACCCTAGTTCTTCTTAAGGAACTCTCCTTCCCACAGGGTAACCCATCAAGACTTTGTCTCTCTCCCTCTTTCTCTCAAGACTTTTTAGAGGATCTCTTTGAACCTGTACAATCAAATGACTTCCTAATAGACAAAGGGGACAGATTTCCATAGTCAATTTATACTAAACACCATGACACAGTCTGCAATGAAGAGAATAAAAGAAAGGACGCATAACCTCTGTGCTAGTAGACTACATTCTTGATGTAAGATGACGATGAGCATACTGTTGGAAAGTGAAGACAAGGGGAAATGTTCAAGGTAAGTAGAGTGAACAAGATAACTAGGCTATCACTGCCTTCTGGTACTTTTCGACTGCATTTATTTGCTACCAGCCCTTACTACCTTATATATGGACAACTTTGATACCCACCCATTAGTGTCCCATCTCAAGTTCTTTCACTTTTCAAGTTATTGATATACCCCAGTGAAATCTATTTTGGGATTTAATCTTCTCATCATTGCTTTGCTCGTGTCATTCCCCGGCTCAAAGCTTATTATTGACTCCCTGTTGCCTATACCATAAAAAGCAAACTCCTTAGCCAGGTATGCAAGGTCTTCCCCTAATTTCTTCAAAGCCTGGCTTCAACTAACTTTTCACAGATTACCTACCATGAATCAGCTATATAATTCTTAATAATAGGTGGTATTAGGCGATGGTTGGGAGCAAAGATACAGAAGCTCTTACTCTGTGGCCTTGGCAAATTACTAGATCTCTCTGTGTCTCAGTCTTCTAATCTGTAAAATGGGAAACTACTGATACCTACAGTACCAACTCTATATAGAGTTTTGTGGGGATAAAATGAATTAGTAACTGTAAAAAACTAAAGAATGCTTGACATACAATAACCAACAAGTATTAGCTATGATTTTTTTCACGTTAATTAACCAAATGGCCAAGCAAGACACACAATTCCTACCTTGTCATTTGACTCATGGCATTCTTCCTAAATATGGAAAGCTCTTGTTCTGCCCTCTCTCACCTCCCAGTCCCTCTCTGACTTTTCCTGTAAGAGTTCTTTCAAGTACCATTCCCTCTTAAAGATTAAAGCTCTTAGGCCCCCATAATATTAAGGAATTCTTCTTGATAGTGATTCTATGCCAATCACTCATCCTGTGCTCATTTTTTTAGTTTTTGTTTTTTGTTTTGTCGTTGTTGTTTGTTTAGTTAATGTACAGCTATCTTCCCACCTCACTTATAAGCTCTTTCCAATTAGTAACAGGTTATATATTTTTTTCCCTTCAGCAACAAAAGTGTATTATCATTTAAACATGTGTTTATATACTTCATGAATCATGTTTATAGCATATTTCGCTGTGAAAACTGATCATCTTTTTTATAACTAACAAATGTTTGTTAACTATGTTTTTTCTTAAATATAATTTCATAGAGTAAATCTATTGTTTCCTTTAGCTTCAGTGTGATAGACTATGCAAATAAAACATCAAATCACCTAATTTTACATAAAGTAACAACATTTTCATTTAACATTATATATTTTGTCCGGTATTCTATACTGAATTGCATCGTACTCTAAATTATGAAAAATATGTATTTCCTTAAGTGGCATAGTCAATTGCTTGTCTAATCTTATAAGTTGAAGATTTATTGCTATATCTTTTACAGCAATATGAAATTGTTTAAAATATTTGAAACCACATAATAAATAATGTCTATTCTTTGGGGTGTTTTTGATATGAAGATAACAATTGAATCACCCCTAAGTTGCTGATTATAAAAGAAGTGACACATTCTTCTTAAGAACACTGTTATCTGCTTAAGAAGGAGAGCAAAGCAGATTAAAGGGACTGTTTATAAATCCATGGAACTGTGATGTGGCTAATAATTCATAGGGTTAAGAGGATCAGGCAGCAAATCCACCCAACCCATGTCAGTCTCCTTTTCTCCTTTGTGACACTTTCTGAAGACATTGGGAAGAACAATGATTTTTAGAACAGACTGGGAAAGTTTCTATTCCTGTCTCTTTGCAGACAGACTAAAATCTACTAGGAATACAACAGCATGTACTTACAAAAACACAGCCTCTCTAAACTTGCCTTAAAAAGTTCCCAGCATCAAGCTCAGTGAGTTGTGTTTTAAGCTTCTTCAGAATGCCTCACAGCTGGGGCTACTGGTAATTACTCCAAGCAGCTCCACCAAAGAGGACTTCAAAGAGGTTCTTAGGCCATCCCCCAGTGGTCTAGGAAGCCTCAGCTCTTTTGGTTTTTTCACCAGACCATTTACAAGGCTTGGAAACTTTGAAAATATCTTTCATCTTTTTAATTCCTATGCAGTCAATCATGTTTTTGTTCAATTTCATATTTGGTCCAGTGCCCTTCTCTGCACATCTGTTTTGCAGGCAAGAATGTAAATTCAGGCAGCTTTACCACGGCTGTTCAAGTTCAATAACTAACATTCTGCATGAGAGTGAAGGTGAGCACACATGTCTTCAGATCCCATCCAGGCATTTACATGAACAGAATTTGAAACACTGCCTTGTAGATTTAGGTTCTTTCTTGATTTACAGACTCTCTAGAAAGATACAATTGCATTGATCCATTGTGGCTAGATTTTCAAGATCTCTCAACTTAAGAAACAATAATAAATCTTTCAACTTCGGATTGATCTTGTAATAAATATATGGTGAGAAGGAATCAGATGTGACAGGAGAGCCTTTGGGGACTGCCCACCAGGCAAGATTTCAGGGATGTTGAAAGACCCTTGGATCCATACCATAATGCCTAAAACCTTGATCTTCAGATTCATCCATTCATTTAGTCCATCATTCAAAGAAAATTCACAGAATGTCTAAAGTTTCCCAGGCACAATGCTGAGAGCAAAAGAGGTGCTGAAGATAGTAAGTTCAATGAAATACTAAAACCACTTCTAAGAAAGCCATACATTTGTTGAGGGGAAAGAAGATCTAAAAATAAATATATACCATAATACAAGAAAATGCTATGAAAGTGAGAGGTATAAAGATCTTTTGACAACAAAGAAGAAAAGATAATATTGCTTAGTGGATTGCAAAGGGCTTCCAGGAATAGAGATTTTTGAGGATACAAAGGAGTTTGTCAGGTACAGAAGGCCATGGGACAGAATACCAGGTAGAAAGAAAACAACAAATAAAAGCAGAGAGGCCTGTTGTTAGGAAAAGGGATGAGTTTCATGAGACAATAACAGAGGGTTTTAAAAAAAATTGCACAAAGGTTTTTAAAGGTCATGTTTGCTTCAGAAGAAAAACCTGGATTTAACCTATTGAAAATATAATGCCAATAAAGGCTCCTAAGCAAAGGAGCGAAACAATAACCAGTTTTGCTGAGGGTAGGAAACAAGTGGAGTTATTGATAGAAGAGGCTAGAACAAAGGAAGGTTTACTCAAGAAGCTGCTGTGCAGGCCCAGGTGAAAATGATATAAGCTTAGGTGTCATTAAGGCATTATCTATAGTTAAAGTTTGGATACTATGATGGAACAAACGTATATGGTTCAACAAGTGCAAGTGAATGTAAGAATCTTCTTTCCTGACAACAAATGTTGTAGAGGAATAAGAAAGAGAGAAAGAAGGTATTAGGTGCCCAAGATGATAGAAGGATAGAAAAGAAGGGCAAAAACCAGAACATGGTAGCCCAATTTGGAATTTTACCTACAAGCAACTTTGGATCACAATTTAAAATGAATCAAAATAATGTTACAAGTGTTCTGATGAGATTTTCGTAGCACAGAATGATGAGGAGAATGGGAACCACAGTTAGATCTTCAGACAGGGACACCAAATCCAACTGTGCTGTGTGTAAGCTGCACAGTAATATAAAGTGGCCTTATTTCCCTTCTCAGGAGCCTAGCACTCAAAAGTCAAATACAAGTTCAAGTCTTATAAACTTAAAATGGATATAACAGTGCTTAACACACTAAAGTCCAATGGTATAAGGATCTTTCCAGTCTTTTTTTGTAAGCTAACATATAACTATGTTTATTAGCAATAAAAACTCAGTGGCATGGCAAAACCACGATGACCCCCTGGGTAGAAAATCTGAGGGACTGGCTATGATGACACTTACAGGTGAGAAACTGAGAAACGGAAAAGCTTAGAAATCTTTGAGTGATAATGTGACACAAATTCAGGGTCAAGATCCAGTTTAATCCTTGCACCCTTTCCTGAAACTGTGAGGCTGCCTCACATCCACAGATTCCACTGTTTTTCTACCCAATTTAATGATTTGTAATCATGAATTAAACTAACTTCTAGGAGGACAGGGACACTGAATAAACCTACAGTGTCACTTCACTAAGGCAAGATGGTAATGTCCATTTACACTCTTTTCAAAATGTATTTTTTATTTTTATAGATTTAGGGGGTACAAATGCATCGTGGTGAAGTCTGGGCTTTTAGGGTAACCACTGCCTGAATAAGGCACATCATACCCATTAAATAATTATCATCCCTCAATCCACTTCCCTCCTCCCACCCTTCCACATCTTCAATGTCTATTATTCCAGTGTCTCTATGTCCATGTGTGTACATCGTTTGGCTTTCACTTATAAATGAGAATATGTGGCATTTGCCTTTCAGTGTCAGAGTGATTTCACTGAAGGTAATGGCCTCTAGTTCTATTGACGTTGCTGCAAAGCACACAGTTTCATTCTTTTTTATATGGTGGCACAATATTCTATGTGTATATATGCATACCACGTTTTCTTTATCCAATCATCCATCAATGGACACTTAGGTTGATTCCATGACTTTGCTATTGTGAATGGTGCTGCAATAAACATATAACTGCAGGTGTCCTTTTTATATAATGATTTTTTTTTCCTTGGGGTAGATACCCAGTAGTGGGATTGCTAAATCAAATGGTAGTTTTATTTTTAGTACTTTGGGAAATCTCCATAGTGTTTTCCACAGAGGTTGCACTAATTTGCATTCCAACCAATAGTGTATAAGTGTTCTCTTTTCTCTGCATTTTCACCAACATCTGTTGTTTTTTGACTTCTTATTAATAACCATTTTCTGACTGGTGTAAGATGGTATCTCACTGTGATTTTAATTTGCATTTCTCTATGATTAGTCATAGTGAGCTGTTTGAATTAGATATTTATTTGTCAAAGAACTGCCCACCAGATTTACAGATGACCTATAAAACTTGTAAATGCTTCTTATGCATCAACAAATTAGCACCACTGCTTTGTGAGATAGTAAGCTATAGTGTTTCATTAGGCATATACAGAGGTAGCACCTTGCAGTTCTGATTCAATAACATTCCTAAATGTTTAGCTCTGACCTGCAATTAATTTTCCTGCATTAACAGCTGCAATGGGACCATGCAGAGTGTTAGCTAAATAAACGTGACAACTACCAAAAATTTTCATTTTAGCAGTACAGATGGTGACCACAGAGAATGCAGAAGTATAACACTACAGAAATAAAAAAAGTGTAGCTGGCAGTCTGGCAATAGTTAAAAACTTTCTGATTTGTGAAACTCTTTCTTCTGGTACTAAACTCAGCACTTTATGGAAAGTCCTATACTGACACTTCAATGTGGGAACTATTTCTAAGGAAAAGGAAAATACGTTTTATGCTGCAGTGCATTATGAATTTCAAGGTAAATAAATAGAAGAAAAAGACTTCAACATATGCACTAAAGAAAAAAACAAAAAAAAAAAAAAAAAAGGAAAAAAAACACCTCTGCTTTGTGCTCTGAGCTATTCATCTCAAAGACTCCACAGACCGCCAGCCCCACTCTGGTCTCCAGGAGTTCAGGGAAGCACTGTGCCTCCGGCACTTTCCTGTCCAACAGCATTGGCTTGGAGCTGCAGGAGTTAGGGGGGTGCTGGGAGAAGAAACTGTAAACAAGGAGCCATGAATGATTATCCACCCTTTCCCACTCTGAGAATATGGTTGCACTGTGTGCTATCAGCATTATAGAAATAGAGGAGGCTGGGCACTATGGCTCACACCTGTAATCCCAGCATTTCAGGAGGTTGAGGTAGACAGATTGCTTGAGCCCAGGAGTTCAAGACCAGCCTGGGCAACATGGCGAAGCCCCATTTCTACAGAAAATTTCTAAAAAATTAGCCGGCCGTGATGGGGTGCACCTGTAGTCCCCGCTACTTGGGATGCTTAGGCTGGAGGATACTTTGCATTCCGGAGGTAGAGGCTGCAATGAGCTATGATCATGCCACTGCATTCCAGCCCAGGTGACAGAGCAAGACCCTGTCTCAAAAAAGAAAGAGGGGGGGGGAGGGAGGGAGGGAGGAAGGAGGAAGGAAGGAAGGAAGGAAGGAAGGAAGGAAGGAAGGAAGGAAGGAATTGTTGCAACAATGAACTTTGTTTCTCAACTGCCTCCCACATACCACTCAGGCATCCTAATATGATGATAACTACAGTAATGGTACTGCCCTCTTCCAGAATTGTGCCCAACTCTTTGATAGGATCAGGGATTTTCTGTGGTTCCTTTGATTCTTAAAAGAATTAAAAACAGCATATTATTCAGCTATATACTGTGGTGCGTTCCTGGTGTATGTGAATTTCTGTCATGTTTCAAAATGCCTTCAACAATGTCTTTTGCCTTTTCAGTCTCCAGTGATATTTTGACAACTAGTGTAACTCAAATATCACAATTGATTTTTAAAATTTACACACATAAATAGTTTAACAAATATGGATGTGGAAATAGCTAGAAACTGGTTAACATAGTAGCCTGTGGAGACTGATTTCAAAAATCAACTTGCCTTATATTATGTGAAAAATATAACATAGACTTACTTAATGAATGTGAGTTTTTAATTCTTTTGTTCTTGAATTCGATCAACAGAATGCAGAATATTAATAAATAATTCTGGCCTTTGTTATCCTTGTTGAACTGTGGCAAAACTGTTACAACTAATATATTTATTAGAGTTTATAAAATCTTTTTAACCATCAGTGGAACAAAACCTTTAACATACCTACTTCCTCATTCATGTGAATAACTTTGGAAAATTTTGTTATTTTATGAAAACAATTCATAAACTTGTATGTGTGCATCAAGCAATTAACTACACAAAATATTTTTTTAGCAGATCTTGACTATATGTAAACCATAAAATCTCTTACTGTTTTTATTTTTTATTTCATCCATATATCAGTGAATTCAAAGCATTTAGTAATGTGTCAGACTGCACTTAAGTCATATGGATAATTTATAATATATGAACTAGTCTGTACTGTTTCCACTGTTAAACTTATTTGTTGCACAAGGTTTAAATCAGCATGACCATTTGAAATACAAAAATTGATCCATCAAATTTGTTCAACAAACAAATCATTGAACACAAAACAGAAATTATTCTCTTTACTCTAAAAATCTGTTTTAAAATATGCCTCTGCACATTTTAAATTTATATATTTCTTCTCAGTTTCCCATTAGCTAAAAACTGCTTAAAGTTGATTGATATAATGACAGAGAAACTAAAACAACTGACAAGCATAAAATATTTCTAACTTTAATGGGTACATTTGGATCTTTCACAACACACATCTATGCACAAGAAAAAACATGCTACTTTTTAATAGATATTAAAGTCACACAAATGTCTATTCACTCAAAAAGCTGATACCCACTGAAGAACTAAGCAAGAGAGAATTTTTTCTAATAATCTTCCTTCTAAAATATTTCATGTATTTAACACACAACATTCTACAAATATGCACATCATCTAAGGCATTTCTTACCTGCAAATGTGGTCACACTGATCAATTCTAGAACTATAGCATATATACATAAAATAAGTGTACCCTGGTATAAAAGACACATTGAAAAATCTATATCATTGAGACAAATTTCAAGCTCTTGTCATTAACTGCTAACATATGCAAATCAAAGTGAATAATAATACCATGGCTAGTTAAATTTCATTTGAATTTCTATGACTGATCTCTTTACTTTTTTATCTTATAGTGTTTAAATAAGGTTAATTTGACATATATTAGTAACAGTACTATACAGGTGTCAAGATGCGCTTGATTTTTCAACCATGGTTTTATAAAATTACCTCCTTAACAAAACCGATAGATTTTTAACCAAAGTGTTGTATCACAACATAAAAATAATTATTTTTCTCTTTTAATGTAACATTAATGAAACATACATAACATTGTCACCTACCTAGAATAAGTTATTTTTAAAATTGCCAATACATATTTCTGTTGTGTCTGTGTGTTTGTGTAACAATATATGTATTCAGTACCATCAGTTCTTCTAATAATATTAAATGTAGGACTTTATTTTCCATTGGTAACTGGATAACTTACTATGTTTTTGAGGTAATGCAGAAAGCAATAGGTATAATCTTCTGTTTAAATTATGTGGCACTTTAAATCATACTGTACACATTCTAACTTTAGAAGCTACAGCATGTGAATGTTTCCGCTGGGCAAATTGTCAAGACAAATTGGATAGCAACAGTGAAAGTAGGTCTGAACTTTCTTGGCAACAAAACTGGAAGAATAAAATATTGATACAAGAGACCTCTTTAGATATAAACCACAGTTTTTGTTTTTGTTTTTTAACAAAAGATAACTTTTCTGTTTTTTTAAATTGTCTAGTCAGCTAATTTATAAATGTTATGTTCTTTTTCCCCAGAACAGCAAACTATTGGCTCATCTATATTCTTCCCTCTTATTCTATGTCAATTCATTAAAAATTCAACTTTGTTCAGTGCACAGAGGATGAATGAAAATCTAAAACTTTATTCAAAATTTAATACAGAAAATCTGTCTTCATCCTGATAGTTTATACAAATATTCAGAAAGATGGCACTAGTGATTATATAGCCTAGAATAAACAGAATTTTGAAAGAGAATATTGGAGTCAAGTAAACCTTCCAAATTCCTATTTATACCTTTACCAATACACTGGAAATAAACCCATTGGTAAAAGTAACAATCATTTTTGGTAACAGTGAGTAATACTATCTTAAAGAATTAATAAAATGTTGAACAGAGATGGCAGAAGGCAGAGACATAAAATTTCATAATCACAACCCAACTTTACTAGCATATAGGTGCTCACTTTATCACCCCAGAATACAACAATACAGTTACAACATACACTAGGGCAAATGAAGAGTTCTCACCAGGTTTTCACAACAAAGAGAAAAAAAGGTATTTCCCTTTTTCTTTCATATAAAAAGATAACGACATAAACAAGGTAACTATATTATACTAAGAAATATTAAAGGTATTGTATAATTTATTCTAAACTCTACATATAACATATTAATCACAAGTTTAAAATATAGTAATAGTTCCTCATCAGAAATGTTCTTCAACAGAAATTTATCATTCTTTTTTGAAATGTTATGATAATTAATCCTTTAATAATCAAACAAGTGTCATCATATTTCATGGGAAACGTAAGTTATTAAAACAGAGGTATTCAATTAACACATTTGGAAACTTCAGGTGTTTTATTATTTTATCACAATATATAATATATTATATAGAATCATAATGAGTTTTAAATCTTTGGGAGGCAGCATCTTGCTCTGTTACCCGTCTAGAGAGCAGTGGCCCACACACAACTCACCACAGCCTTAACCTCCTGGGCTTGACATCGAGTGAAATGCCCACCTCAGTCTCCTTAGTAGTTGGGAACCATTTTTGGTTTTGTGTTTTGCAGAGATGAGGTCTCACTCTGTTGCCCAGGCAGGTCTGGCATTCCTGGGCTCCAGTGATCCTCTTGCCTTAGCCACTAAAAGTGCTGGGATTGCAGGCATGAGCCACATCTCCCACTGAGTTTTACATTTTTTGTAAGAAAGTAAAAGCGATAATGCCTTTACTGCCACACACATATATATATGCGTGTGGCAGTAAAAGCACTATATATATTGTGTGTGTGTGTGTGTGTGTGTGTGTGTGTGTGTGTGTGTATTCAAATAAGCACCACACCAAGGTAAAGTGATACGTTTGGAAACTTAAAATATCCAAATCTTTCTTTCATGGATCATATACATGTTTTATCGTTGTCTTACCTCAATGATTTTGTCATGAATCTCCAGGCCATCTGCTCTGTCCGCAGGTCCATTTTCTAAAATTTTTGAAACATAAATCCCTTCAGTTGATGTTCCTTCCTGATTATTCTATATAAAAAAAATCATTAGCAGAAGAAAGATGTAAGCAAAATTTAAATATTATTAAGGACAATTTACCAAATGTAACATTTCCAATCCTCCTTAAACCTGCAACTCTCTTAGCTGGGGATTTGGCACAGAATTTTACTTTACTTAACACCAATTAGTCATTAATCAAGATGGCAGTTTTAGTAAATGAGTCCAGAGTCTCTGACAAGATTATCTATTTACTTCACATTTCTGAGTTCACATAAAAAGCTATGGGAAAGGGCATGTACAAGGTAAAATAAACTGGTTTTAAGTATTACTGATAAAACATCTCACTTCTGAAGAGATGTAGCAAGTAAAAGGGTGATAAGGTTAAGAAGAAAAAACATGTATCTGGTTCCCACTGCATAACTGGTTTGAGATTTGATCAGAGTTTTGAAAATATAATTTAGCTTTCTGATACGACAGATTTAGAAACATAGCTCTAGCTGTGCCTATTAACAGGAGAGACTGGTACCCTTACTCAAGTGTAAAATCCCAAAAGATCACGTCTAAACTGCAAGGGAACCTATGCAAAAGGGAACCCATGCAAAGCCAATCTTTACATATTTACAGGTGTGATGTGCCTCATGGTTAGTTAGTTAAACCTCAAACATAGCCAATATGGTAGAAATAGGACATTTTAGCCAGCCACAAGAAGCCAAAACTTATTTAGGGAAAATATCCAACATCCCATAATAATACATCATATAATTTTAAGTGTCATTTGGCTTCATGGCAGGTTAAATAAAATGATTTCTCTTTAGCTGTCCTTGTCATGAATTTTAAGAGGCTTTTTAGAAAGGTCCAATGTCATCTAAATGTCAAATACTGAAATAGAATTTATAAAAATATTCCTTAGGGAAAATGATAACAAAAATGATGTGATGAAAAGACTTTTATCTTAATAAATGAGGACTGTTTTAAAAAGGGTGCACAACAGTCATTAGTTGCTAGGTTTTCAAAATACTAAACACAAGGAAGAAATATGTCACTGCCATCCTTACCTAAACAGAGCATATGGCCAACAACATTAAGACAGTTTCCTTGGACAACATCTGCAATGCAGGATGCAAAAATTTCGTGGCAGTTTATTGAGAAAGTTAAGGAGCAAAATTTTTAAAGACTGAACCACCTTTTTCCAGTTACGGTGAAAATTAAGTTGACACAGGAGTTCAAGGATATAAAAGGACTTTGCAACTACAGTGTAAGTTTATAATATGTACTTTGAAAACAATTGGCATCAACATAGAGAATATTATTCATTCAATCAAGCAAAGAACCTGTTTGGGGAGCCAAAAATATTTCTAATCAACTATTTTTCCTTAATGTGGTAATTCCTATTGAAATCAATCATCGCTTATTTCAACTGTTTATTCATTCATTCAATATATACTATTTTCTTCTTAGTCTGTATTAGCATCTTCAAACTGAGTAATTTGACTTAATAAATAAAAAGGGTTAACCAGGCAATACGATTGCCTAATATTATTAAATAGATATTGCCTACACATCTATTGTGAAATAGGTTTATTCAAGAAATTTGCCAAAAGGACTACATAATTTAGATAAAATGTGAACTGTACTCTTCTCCTTTTAAAGTAGCAAAGAGAACCAAGTTTGTTAGCTGTTGTTTTTTGTTTTTCTCAAAAATAAAGGCTGGTTACGGTGGCTCACACCTGTAATCCAGGCACTTTGGGAGGTGAGGCAGGAAGATCACTTGAGGTCAGGAGTTCGAGACCAGCCTGGCCAACATTTTGTGCTTTCTCTACTAAAAATACAAAAAATTAGCTGGGCATGGTGGCATGCTCCTGTAATCCCAGCTACTTAGGAGGCTGAGGTAGGAGAATCACTTGAACCAGGAGGCAGAGTTTGCAGTGAGTTGAGATCACACCACTGCACTCCAGCCTGAGCTGCAGAGCGAGACTCTGTCTCAAAAACAAAATAATAAAAAAAAAAAATTTAAGTAAAATCTGGGCCAGGACGGTGGTTCATGCCTGTAATCCTAGCACTTTGGGAGGCCAAGGCAGGTTGATCACTTGAAGTCAGGAGCTCGAAACCAGCCTGTCCAACATGGTGAAACACTATCTCTACTAAAAATACAAAAAAAATTAGCTGGGCATGGTGACGGCACCTGTAATCTCAGCTATTTGAGAATCACTTGAACCCAGGAGGCAGAGGTTGCAATGAGCTGAGATTGCGCCACTGTACTCCAACATGGGTGACCGACTGAGACTCTGTCTCAAACAAACAAAATAAATAAATAAAATCTGGGTATGTATTGGAATATACGCATTATGAAATCTGATATTTGATCACAAGAATAATTTTAAAGATTAAACCACTTGTTTTTCTTACTCAAAATCCACAAACAAAAGCTAAGTTCTCTATTATTTTATAAGCAATGAGTAATGCTTATTTTATAAGTAATGAGTAATGTATTAACAAGGTGTTTTACCTTATTTGGTCGACCTCCTATAATATTGAATCCCAAAGTATCATTTTCTCTTTCTAACACAATAGTGAATGGCTTATGTTCTCCATCCTACAAGAAAATGTATAAAATGACTAGGTAAAAATATAAAAGAAAAATAAATGCTACAATAAGTTTTTAAGTACCATGAGTTAACTGACATGTGAAAAGAGGAAAACCTTAAAATTAAGGATGGTTGAATGTGGCAGAAGATTGAAATCTTACTATAGTTACTTTGCAAGTATGTATTTGAATAAGAACAACTGTGCATGGGAGGGGGAAAAAACCCTATTTTCAAAAATTACTAAATGGCTTTGCATTTTGAGACATGTAGCCCTTTTATCTTAATGCAGCATTTAATTCTGATTTCATTGTAATTGAAAACATATTTCTGGTTAAACCTTGGAGTTAAAATGAAATCATATTTCTGGTTAAACCTTGGAGTTATCTTTATTTTTCCCTCCATTATGGAAAAGTAAAATATAAATTATCAATAGTGTAAAATTTTTATTTTGTAAAGTCAAGGAATTTAAAAACCCAACTATTTGTAAATAACATTCATGTTGCTGTTGTAATGCAGGATCTATTAAGCTACTGTAGTCCTAATTTTAAATAATATTCCTACTTGGTTTTGCATAATTCCTGCAGAATAAAAAAAAGAGGATTTGTGCTAGGTAAAGTAGTTTTTTTTTTTTTTGCTGGCCAAATAATCATAAAACAAATAGGAATTATATCTGCAATGTTATTAATAAAGACTAACTTAAACATAGGATGAATTAGTACTGGACTAGGTGGGTTTTATTCATGGTTACAGATGTTATTAACTTTTACTTAGAAATTATTTCTGAATGATAACATTCCATAAGCATTATCATCGCTACTATCAGCATCACGATATTTTCCCAGGAGCTTTCCCCAGGCAGTGTACGCAGCAGCCCCTACCGGTAGTAGAAAAACATTTCTCAGGAACACAGAGAAGGTTTTGGCTAATCTGCAAATCATGGACAGTTTTCTGACTTCTCAGGATCGTAGCTTGCCTTGCTGCATGGGCTTTTCTGTCATATTATTCTAGCCGTTGTTCCTTTCCTTCAATCATTGGTTTCCTGCGACCTTGAAACCTGGACTGGTAATGTAAACCTTCTATCTGTGCTTTTCCCTGGGTCCTCCCATTTTGTAAATTTACCTGTATATATGCATATATGTATATGCATGTATGCACTAGAGAAAGAACCCTTGAAACGAGTCTTTCAGTGCACAGTGTGCGTCCATTCATCAAGGTAGAAACACTTTCGTCCTTCTCACTTTAATTTCCTCTTTTAGGTTTAAGCCGGCGCTTCTAAACTCAGCGCTTGAGTTGGAGGCGGTGTGGAGCAGTCAGTCCCAAATGGGAATCTTTCTGGGTTGCTCCTCCCCGGGAGTGCTGAAGAATGAAAACAGCTCCTTGAATGGAGCGCAAATTCTGCTAAATCCCTGCTCACCATGGCAGCGACCAACAATGTCAAACACTGTGCAGAAGTCCTCCAGGAGAGAAGTAACAGCTTTATAAACAAGCTTCTTCACACGGGGTGCTGCTAAGAGGCTTGTTTATTCCGTCTGAAAGCAGGCGGTCCAGGAGTGCAGTTCGGGGCCAGCAGCTTCGACAAAGAAGGGAAACAGCAGCTGTCTGGGGGCTCTCAGGGCCGGTCTGACCACAGATGAAGGCTCTAGAACTGGACTTTCCAGGTCGCACACACAACCCCCCACCCCACCCCCGCACCTTTCTCTTTCCACACCAATAATGAGATCCTGAGGCAAGGAAGGCTTATTTAGGGAAAGTCAGGATGTTGAAAAGAACTCTGCAGATCTAAGAAACCCCATCTCTCAGTTTCTTAACTCCTGAGGCTTTCCTGGTCCCACCATGCCTCACAGTCCCCAACTTATTAGAAGGCAGTGGACGCAGGCAGTGGCAGGGCAAGTGTCATCAGCGGTGACACTGCTCCTGTGTGTGCCGCTGCCAGGGGCCGCGGGGGATGCTGGCGGCAGCGGAAGAAGAAAGTCTGGGCAGGGGGAAGTCTTTGCTTGCTTTCTCGTATTTGCTTCAGGCACAGGACAAAGGTTCAAAAAACAGGCAGAGACAGTGGACAAGAAGGTAAAAGATGAAGAACGAGAGTCTGGATGGAAAATGAGTTTTCCCAATTCCACTTTCCCAGGGGAAAGTCAGAATCCAATCTGTTTAACTCTTTCCAATCGTAATATAAGCAGAAAGGGAACAATCCTTAACTTCAATGCCAATCCATTCACAAGATAATGACAGAAATGTATGATTAGGGCGTGGATGCTTCCTGCTGTATAGTAAGAAAGGATGCCCCATTCCAAAGGAATCCTGAAGTGTCAGAAAGGACTGTTTCTCTTCCCACCCAAATCAACCATGCCCCCGGCGCCCACCCGCCTTTGCTTACCCTGCAGTGGCCGCCACCCAGGTCCCCGACGAAGTTGCGGATGTGAGCCATGTATTGGGTGAACTTCTCCTGGTACCTGCGCGCAGTGAGCTGCACCTCGCCCTGTAGCGCCCACAGCTGCGCCAGCAGCGCCTTCTCGCGCCGCCTCCAGGCGAGAACCCGAGGTCCAGGTCCCCGCCCGCGGCCACAGCGGCTGCCCTGCAGTCCCCCACGCGTGCCCCGCCCCAGCCGGCCCCTGGTGCCGGCCCGCAGCCCTCCCGCGCCGGCACCTCCCCACTGCCCGGCCCCGAAGCGCAGTCCCCGCGGCTGCGGAGGCGGCGGGCAGGTCGGAAGTCACAGTGTTCGACGTGCGCCTCCAGCTCTTGCAGCCGGACAGAGTGGCCGCAGCCGCGGGCGCGGTAGTCACACTGGACGCGCAGCTTCTGGATGAGGCTGCGCAGCGGCAGCACCCGGTACAGCTCGCGGGGCGCCAGGGGCTGGCACTGTAGTGGGCACCGGCGCCGCCGCACCGCCCAGGGCAGCAGGCAGCTGGCGCAGAAGAGCGTGCCCGCACGGCGTGCACAACGGCTCTTCCAGCACCTGGCTGCACAGCTTGCACTCGAGAGCCGGGTCCACGGCTTCTGCGAAGCGCTCCAGGGCAAAGCCCATGTTAGGGATGGGGGAGAAAGGGGAGCGAAAGCAGAGTCCGTCTTCTCCGACCCCCTCTGCCTTCCCCCGGCCACCTCGGGGCAGCGGTCTCCGGGCGGCGGTCTCGGGGCGGCGGTCGTGGCTAGCCGGAGGGACGTGGCGGGTGGGAGGTGTGATCTCAGTTTGTTTGGCTTGAAGTTTTCAGGCTCCGGCTAGGTCCCTGACTTCGCCCGTATTGACGCTAATAGAAGTCACCTCCAGAGACCCCGGCCTCTTCCGCTGCTGCCCTGCGATTTATGTTCTTTCAAATTTTGGCCGCCAGCTTACAATGGTCCTTAGAGACATGCTGTTCTCCTCTGCCTGAACAGTGAACTTCAAGCATCAAGGCGCCTCGCCCTGGGCAGAGCTAGTGATAGGTACAGCGCGAAATGTTGAGAAACAACTTTTTAAATCCACCACAATGTAAGCTTCAGGAGAGCAGAATCTTTGTTGGTCTGGTTTTCCGCTGAATGCTCACGGCGCGGCGTCGAGTCTATCTCCAATACGTTTGAAATAGAAGCACGTTTGTTCTTTCATATTAATCAACTACAAGGCAGCTGTGACCTTAGGAAATCACTATTAGGAAAATAACACTAGGAAATCCACAGAGCCAGGCTTCTCAAACCATGATTCAGAAATCAGGTGAGTTAGAAAAGCGCCGATCTTTGACCTAGCAGCAAAGATGGGGGGAAAGCCAGGTGCCCTCCTCAGGACTCTGCCTTCTCAGGGAGCTCCTGAACAGCCACGCAAGGCTTCCTACTGAGTAATCTGGGATTCTGAGTTTGACTCCAGGTTCAGTTGCCACAGCATCCATCTTCTACTTCCACGGGCATGTTACTACTGGGACCGGAAATGTGATTTGGGAACCTGGAAGGAAAATTAAAGGGAAAGATAATGAAAGAAAGCAGCGAAATAAAATAAATAAAATCTTAGTGGCTGCTTCCTTCTACTTACCCTGAATGAACCCTTTGGATCCAAATTGCCTCCTCTCCCAGTTTGACTCTTCAGATTATGTAGCATGACAAGCTGCCCCGAGAACACGCAGTAGGGCGTCATTCCAAGCCCTTATTCCACTTCCTTTACCAACTTCTGAACTTTAGGAATGCAAAGGGATCTGTCACCTGGCTGCATATCACTTACTGCCATTATCCTGAAGCTGCTACCAGATGCTTGGGTGGGTTTTATAAATTAATCATTGATGATTCCTTGCTGCCAATTGAGCCTTGTTCCTGGAAAGCTTGTACTTCTCTATGACACCAAATGGCATCAGTTGGAATTGATAATAAAAGCTCCAGACTGTCTTTTAACTCCTTGGAACTAACTGAAGAATTAGCAAAGACTAATAATAGAGGATAATAACCTTCTGTGCCTTCTTTCTGTTTGAAAGATGAGATTTTGTTCGTTGTTCAATAACCAGTGAGGATCCGTGTGCTAGATGTTTGATATGCCTTTAAACTCTTTGTCAAAATAAGATGCTGTCTTTCTCATTTAATACTTACAGACTTATGTGTGATAAAGTAACATTTGCCACTATGTTCCAAATTTCCCCCTCTCTTTGACCTGTCTTTCTACAAATAAGCAAACAATAAATTTCTGAATAAATAATAAATCATTTAACATTAACAATGTGAACATATTTTTATGAATTACATAAACTGGAGATGCCTCTTCTAGAATTTATCGAATACTTCTGGGCAGGTGAGATCTATTCCATTTTTTTAGCTATAGAAAAAGTTATAACTTACAGCTATAAACAGTTATAGTTATAACTGTGCATATATGGTTATAGCTATAGCTTGATATTTATTGGTTCTATAATAAACACAATGACACTGAGAGCATTTTTAAAAAGAGAGAAGAAATGGAATCCAAAAATATTCTATTGAGACAAGAGACTGTTAGGATCATGAGACTTCAGTTACCTGGAAAAAAAAATGGTCATATGATGTCCTTGGTCTGCCCATGTAATTCCTACAACAAAAGTGAGGAACATGAGTAAATTATGGTATGAGTAA
Source organism: Ateles fusciceps (assembly GCA_036589455.1). Classification (NCBI taxonomy): domain Eukaryota; kingdom Metazoa; phylum Chordata; class Mammalia; order Primates; family Atelidae; genus Ateles; species Ateles fusciceps. Next base: position 3,388,843 of record JAZHEH010001361.1, read on the forward strand.
TTCCAGGATGCATAACATTTTTATTATTAAAGAAAAGCAGATGTCAAAAACTTTGTCCACAGAGAATAACAAGTTCAAAAATGAGGACATGTAAAGTGAAGCTGAGTAATGAAGTAGGCCAAACAGAACTTAGGAACATCTTTTACACAATAAAATAAAAGCCGGAGCACTCCCAAAAGAGCCGATAAGGAAAGAACATGACAAGAATTGAATGCTAAGAGAATGGACACACCTAAGTGAACCTCACAAACTTTTGCCATCCGAAAACATTGTTGCGTAAGTCTGTGACATCAGTTGAGCCAGATAGTCTCGTTTCACTTCCCAGACTGTAAAATATTATTCTATATATTAGGAAAACTGTAACATCACTGAAAAGCTTAAGTGACTTAGAAACATGGAGCATAATTAAATGAAAGTCATTAGCTTGGGTAAACAAAGTAAGTACTTGAAATGCGTTTAAAATACGCACAAATATTTCAGCACAACAGACCCAGTAATATTTAAATGTCTTTTGGCAAATTAGAGAAATTAACATCTTGTATCTTTAGCTTGGGCATACCCTTATATTTTTACTGATCATCATTTTCTGTCTTTTAAACATCTTTGGATAGTGAAAATTGCAGGCTGAATACTAACACTGGGGGCTAAAAAGAGCTGAAAAGAAAGTCACTGTCTTCTTGTTGGGCAAAACCAACTGGTAGCTGTGTTGCTCACAGCCAAAACCAAGCATATTGCATTTCTCATAAGCTTTCATTCACTCTGGACCTGAGGATGTACTTTGCCAACTGAGCTACAAGTTCACTTAGCTTATTTCCAAGCCAAGAACCATGGCTTGATTCAAATTATCTTTAAGAAGGCAGCACTTTGGTAGGCTGAGGCGGGCAAATCACTTGAAGTCAGGAGTTCGAAACCAGCTTGGCCAACATGGTAAAACCATGTCTCTACTAAAAATACATATATAAATTAGTCTGGCATGGTGGCAGGTGCCTGTAATCCCAGCTACTTAGGAGGCTGAGGCGGGAGAATCACTTGAACCTCGGAGGCGGAGGTTGCAGTGAACAGAGATCATGTCATTGCACTCCCGCCTGGGCAGCAAGAGGGAAACTTTGTCTCAAGAAAAATAAACAAATATCTTTAAGCAATGAGTAGTTGGTTGGGTATTTTCAGCTAAGTAACTAGTTTTTGCTTTAGTCTGTTGTGGGCCAATTCCTAGCTCAGTAATGACACTGGGATGTACCTTGGGTGTTTCCAGTGAGAAGAGGCAGGGTTCCAACCCAGCTCTGAGTCATGACTGCTTCCAAGGATGAATCCAGGAGTTATTTGTTGTGGATTCAAATGCTAAAAGACCTAAAATAAAGTGCTTTATTCTAAGACTCAAAAAAGATGATTGGAGAGGTAAAACGGGAGAGAGAAATTTTTCATCTCATGCACAGATAATGCTTTGTTAAAACCAACTCATTTGTGACTTTTTTTATATTTCATGCATTTAATTGAGGGCCAGGAATTTGGAAAAGTTGGGGAAATTTTTCAAAGAATAAGACCTTAAACCATTTATTTTATATATGATAATATAGAATAAGTTAGTACTTTTAACATAACAATAGTTTTTCAATTCTCTATAATATGAACTTTCTCATAAAGAAAATTTCATTATCTATGTATTTCTTTTCTTGATTCCGTGGTCATTTATCATAAATTAGTACTATTTCTATAATTATCCCAAGTGCTCTAAACGTAAGCTGTAAATATATAAAATTACTCTAGTATCTGAGGCAAATGTACCCATCCACTTCAGGTCAAAATAGCTCCTGTGGAATACACTCATTTGTGTTGAAGTTAACAGACATACCTGTTCTTATCTTGATAATTCTTGCATCATAATCTAGGATCAGATTTGCACCTAGTAGCATAAATGACTATATTCAAAATGTATGAGGTAACAACAAGGTCACTTTGACAGTACTGAAAAATTCCAAACTTGGTAAGAACAATAAAAGATACTTTGAAGTTGAGTTAGTTGAAAGTTCATTAAAAATGAGGCAGATATATATTTTTTAAATCAGAGTAGGCTGATAACATAGCATGTTAGAGAAGTGATACATTTTGGATAATGTTTTACTTGGAATAGTACAGAATCTGTTAAATCCAGAAAACATAGAGCAGTATCAGGTCTTGTAATTCCTATCTGTTGACATGTAATCCACTAGGAGTTGTTTGCTATCATCTTACTTTCCTGTCATCTTTGGAAAAATGTAGTTAGAAGGGGTATCATGACAGTACAGAATGCCATCTTTAAGAGGAATAAGATGATATGAATGACAATATTAGGTACACCAAAATCGAGTAAATGATTTACAATAATTGTGCTGTCTCTGCAGGAATGAATGATCAGACACAGCAGAATGAGGAATTTGAAGAAAATCAAATTAAAGTGAGGTATTAAATTAAAAATTGTAGTAACTTTCAATTAGATTACAGACTGACTCTTCTAAAGTCACCCAGACATTAGGAAGGGTACTATTATTCTATTTGAGAGGGGACTATGGTGAGAGATGGTTTATAGAGAAAAATAGATTAAATTCTGCATTTAGTTAACCTTAGTTTTGTGTTTTATCTTGTGGGTCACAGTCATTGACAAAAAGGGATGGTATAATAAACAACCACAAGAGCTAATATGTAATAACTCTAACTATGTGACAGCCACAGCTCTACATTTTTTACATATATAATCTCATTCAAATCTCCCAATGACCATTTTGGGTGGATACTATTATTGTTCCCATGACTTGACCAAGCTGACACAAATCATAAGTGGTAGATCTTAGGCTTAAACCAAGATCAGCGTCACTAAAGGACTCGTACTCTTATACACTACGTTGTTTTAGCTTGTTTTTCTTACATTTGCCATGGGTTTATTTTAGAAAAAAATGCACTATCAAACATGTTGTATAAATGGACACTGTAATAATTGCATTCATTCGACTCCATTATTTAAAAGCTCTCTCTTTGTTTTGCTTCCTTTGCTGAGGGAAGTTCCAAGGTCATGTTTATTAGAGGCCTTTGAGTACTTTATGCAAATGAGAATCTTGATTTTATTAACTGTTCTATGTAATACCAATATGGCTATTTTAGACCATTTTATTCCACATAACTGGTCTTAAATAGCTGAAAGTTTTCTATGTAATAAACCAATTGTGTATGATCCTTAAATTTTGTCTTAATAAATCCCTGCATATTTTGGTCAAACTCTTACTTTGTGCTTAGTTCAATAAAAGTTTTCTGTAACATAATTTTCTGGATGTTTCTGCAAAATTTCAGTGATATTCACAGAATTTTGAGACATGAGCTCATTAAGTCAGCTTGTTGCTTAGTGAAATGAAACAAATTATTGTGTTGATTATAATTTTTTATTTTTTATTACAGTGATATGGAAACCATAACCTGAAACCAATGTAAGTAGGGTTTGAAGAAAAACCAGGAAAAATGTCACTGATTTCATTTACTGTCACTATTTCTTTGGGATTCTGAAGCCACTTGTTTTCTCATTTATCCCAAACTCAAAGGAAATCTATACTTCATTAATATTATATATTAATAATTTATCATATGAAAATATAATTTTTTAAAATAATGGATATTGGAAATTCCACATGAAAACTCTGTGGCTTAGAATGATGTCTAAGAAACAAAGAGATGCTTTTTGCCATGATTCGTCCTGCCATGCCATAGATTTGACATAAATTATTTAATTTGAGTATAATCTCATCTATAAAATGAAATCATTGACATCTGTATCATCCTCCCTCTCAGAAATCTCAAAAGAATAAAATAAAATGTTTATACTATGTTTTGAATGCTTCAATTACCACTTACGATTATAGTATAAAATGGTTATATATTACAGTAGAACTTACAGTATCCTATTACTTATTAGCACAAAGCAAATGCCTGCCCCCCCATTACAAAGAGCCATATGCCCTCCCACTCTCAACCCAAAAGCAAGGTAGTACTTAGAGTACTGAGTGCACCAGAGTTTCTCAAAATATAGTTAAACCTGTGTAAACGGGAAGACTTAGAGAATTTCTAGAAAAGTTTCTTGTTGTTTGCTGTTTGTAATTACTAATTGTTTAAAAATATGTTTCTCAGCTTTAGTTTAATGTAATTTCTCTGCATAATTTTATACTAAAGAGAAAGTACCTCATTCAAATTGATGCTGTTTGCCATCATTAAGAAAGTGCCTAATATAGATTTTCATGTTATTAATAACTGTGAGGTAATTAAAAATCACTGTTACCAGGAGTTGTAAATCCAATTACTCTGTTCCCTTGTTCTTACCTCCAACTCAGTTTGAAGATTAATGACTTCTTTTTTTTTTTTTTTTTTTTTTGAGACAGAGTCTCACTCAGTCACCAGGCGCCAGGCTGGAGTGCAGTGGCACGACCTTGGCTCATTGCAACCTCCGCTGCCCGGGTTCAAGCATTCTCCTGCCTCAGCCTCCCGAGTAGCTGGGACTACAGGCGCGCGCCACCACGCCCAGCTAAATTTTTTGTATTTTTAGTAGAGACGGGGTTTCACCATGTTGACCAGGACGGTCTCGATCTCTTGACCTCGTGATCCGCCCGCCTCGGCCTCCCAAAGTGCTGGGATTACAGGCGTGAGCCACCGCGCCCGGCCCGATTAATGACTTCTTTAAAGTCAATCCAAACTCATGTGAGATGGAAGAAGAATCAAACTAGAAAATGATCTATTAGTCATTACACAATAAAAATTCACGAAGGTTTTCTTTTTAATTCGATAAGTAGTATTGACTGCAAAGTTTTACATTCATAAGATAGTTAAAAGTATTGCGTTATTCAAATGATAAGAATTTAGTTTTTTCAGTAGGCTGGCTGCAGTGGCTCACACCTGTAATCTCAGCACTTTGGGAGGCTAAGGTGGGCAGATTGCTTGAGTCCAGGAGTTTGAGACCTGCCTGGGGGACATGTCAAAACCCCATCTGTACAAATAAATAATAACCTGGCATGGGCGTGCCTGCCCATAGTTTCAGCAACTTGGGAGGATGAGGTGGGAAGATCACCTAAGCCCTGGAGGCAGAGGTTGAAGCGAGCCATGATTATGGCACTGCACTCCAGCCTGGGAATAGATGGAGACCCTGTCTCAAAAAAAAAAAAAAAAAAAAAAAAAAAGTGTTTTTTTTTTTTTTTTCAGAATAACTTGCATTAAGAATGTTGTCATTGCAATAAATAAAATTTAGATGTAAATCTACTAATATAAGAACTGGTACAAAATGTACCCCTTATCAATGAAGAAATTCTCAGCAACCCAAGGTGGATTTGGTGGCCATTTTTATTCTCCAGCTTGGTCAGTTTTTCTCTTCTTCCTTTCTTTTCGTTTTTTGCAGTAAAATTGCTTTATTATGTTTTCTCTGATTATAAAATTGACATATGTTTTATCAAAAATAATCCACCAATCAGAGACAACAGCCATTAATATTTGTTATATAATTTTCCACAAACATTATTCAATATATACGGCCTTACTGTAGAATTTTTCAACAAATGGAGACCAATCTACCCAGTTTTGTAGCTTGCCTTTCTTCACTTCACCATACAAATTCAACACTTTTCCAAGTTATTAAATCAACAACATATATTTACATTATTTGCTAGTCATTCATTATATAGATGCATCATCTTTATAAAACTGCATCCATTATTAATGGATTTAGTTTGCTTTCAGTGTTTGCATATTATAAACAATATTGCAATTAGAATTATTTTATATTTTTTATATTTTTGTTTTCATGTCAGACATAGAGCTGGAATAAATTTCAATAAGCGGCACTTAGAACAATGATGTTTTTATTACTTTTTTAACAATTTGGTATGTATCACTAAAATGAGAATCAGTATGAAGCCAGGTTGCCTGGATTCAAATCACAGCTTTGCCACTATCTAGCTATGTGATCTTGGCTAATTTAGTTATCCTTTAACCTTTTCCTAACTTAATTTTTTATCATCTATAAAATGAGAATAAAAATTACATCTACCTCATCAGGTTGTTGTGGTTGTTGTGAGTCTGCATGAATTAATAAACGTAACATAGAACCTTGAAACACAGTATTATGTAACTATTCGCTCTCATTGCTTTATTCCAGAAACATTATCAAATTATACATAGCAATGTACAGATATACATACCACAACATTAAATGTCCTCTCCCTGTCCTCAAAAAGCAAAAAGAGATCTCATTATTGTCATTTTAATTTGCGCTTGTTTATCAGAATTATTATTTTTTGTTTATTGATCATAGTTATTTCTTCATGGAATTTACTGTTTAAATCCTCCTTTATCTATTTTCTTTTCTCTTTCTTTCTCTCTCTCTCTCTTCCTTCCTTCCTTTTTTCTATTTTTTAAAATCTTTTTGAGATGTAGTCTCATTCTGTTGCCTAGGGTGGAGTGCAGTGGCACAATCTTGGCACATTGCCACCTCTCCCTCCTGGGTTCAAGCAATTCTAGTGTCTCAGCCTCCCAAGTAGCTGGGACTAAAGGTGGGCACCACTGTGCTCAGCTAATTTTTGTACTTTTAGTAGAGATGGGGTTTCACCATGTTGGCCAGGCCAGTCTTAAACTCCTGATCTCAAGTGATTCACCTGCTTCAGTCTCCCAAAGTGCTGGGACTGTAGGCCTATTTTGTATCACAATTGTCTTTTTGTAATTGATATATGGGTTTTATATATGTATATATATAACACATATTTAATAAACATATATATATCAAGAATACTAATCTTATCAGCTTGGATAACTGATAAATTCTCTTTATGATCATCTATCTTTGTTGAAGAAGAGCACACGTGCTATTCTTTGTACAGGGATCTTAAAACAATTATCAACCTTCACTGTCTTGTTTTGAAAATAAAAGAATGAGTCTTTGTTTTGTATGTATCTCACTAGGTCTATTAAATAGATATGCATTCCTTGTTACAAGCCTAGAGAGAAAGTGTGCCATTCAATGGAACTTTGAGCAAGAGCTAGGGAAACCACTCTTCCATCTGGATTATTGAAGTCCCCAAAACAATATTTCATATATGTTGCAAATCTTGTTCATCAGCTTCATGACAGCATCTATCTTTATTTGATATTTGCATTGCTAAAACTATATACTTTTATGAAGAAAGAATTTCTATGCATGTGCATATGCACAGTATAATCATCAGGGAATGTTTGTTTAATGTTTAATAAATATAATAGCTTAAATTATGTGCAATTTTGGTACAGTTAAGGTTATGCTTGAAGTATTCATTTGTAAACTCATCCCACAACCGCACACCAAATTTCTGATTGGAATAAAGAGTACTCAAGTACTCTTTGCCCACTTCCTAGCTCCATGTTCTTTTCTCCTATCAGGTTCATAATCATCCACCACATTTTAAGCCCTTTGGATTAGTTGTCATCCCCAACTCTTTCTGATTGTGTGTCTTTCTTTTCTTTTAAAAATATTTTGACATACTTATCTTTTTAATCTGATGTTCAGCTTCTTTTACAATACCCTCTTATGTAATCCCTCTTCTGTTTCCAACAATCTTTCTCATACATTCAAACTTTCCTAGAAAACTTTTAGTCTTTAGCATTTTGACATTGAGCAGGATTTCCTCTGTCACCTGAATTCCCCCTCCAGTGGAAATAGTTCATTCTCTTAATCTCTAAAATCTCAGAGCTGGGAAAAAGAACAACATTTATTCATGATCTGTTTCTATGAACACAATTTTTCACTTTATGGCCCCAAAATTGAACTCATATTGGCCTTACTAATAGTTTGAAGTCTAGAGGTAGATCAGGCTTCATGTTTGCAGGTGGAAGGATACCTTCAATGACCCAGGTCCTTAACTTCTATGGCCCTGGCTGGCTTATAAGGCTGGTTTTCCTCATAGCTAAAGGATGGGGTGCCAATCATTATCAGTGTTCTGTGTTTCCTCATACATGTCAAAGAGTAAGGGAGGTAGTTCTTCCTAGAAAAGCAAACAAAGAACTTTTCTAGAAAAATTCCAGCAAAAATCCTCTTGAGTGTTACTGTCCATAGTTGCTTATTAAAGTTTTCCCAGAAACTGCTCACCACTAAAGGGCATAGAATTATGCTGATTGGCTCAGACAGACCAGGACCACCTGTGAAGTTGGGGGATGAGTTCAGCTTCCCTTGGGTGAACAGGGCTTTGAGGAAAAGGAGCAAATATCTGAACAAAAGTACAGTCCTCTTTGGAAAAATAATAGAAAATCATTAACTGACTGAAATATCCCACAAACTGTCCTAAGCTTTAAATATGTTTTAGTCATTTATGGGTCAAAACAACACGAGAAAGGAGATATTATATTTTTAATGTCACTATCTTTGTCTTATAGATGAGGAAGTTAAGATTTAGAGTTTGAGTGACATGCTAAGATTTCAGAGTTCTTAGTGGCAGAACTGAAATTTATACTTGGACATCTGGCTTATAAGACTTTGCTGCTAACTACTAAGGCATGCTGTCTTTCTTATAGCCATACACCATCTTGTTTTGAAGTTAATTGTGAAAGACCCAGGCTTTATAGTTAACGCAGTCCTTGAATTGAATCCTAGTTTCTGTATGTACAGGCTGTACAATTCTTGTGGGAAATGACTGAACCTGAGTAAAATAATCACTAATATACACATATTATGTTAAGAATAATAAAATAGTGCTTATTCTTTTGACACACAGGAGGTGTTTAATAAACGACAGCTCTTGTGATTTTCTCTAGGGCAAACATAATTCACGGTATAGCATTTGTAAATGTAAAATGTGCAAAATAATAAAGTGTCTGATTATTCTATTAATCATGCTACACAATATATAAACCATTATTCCAATGACATAGAGAGAATTTTACTTAAAATATTTTCCTAAAATCGGACCCACATCAATACATATGGATAAAACTACATACTGTATGCGCTATTTCTCTAAAAATTCTGTTCCCATTTGTATGCTTATGGCTGTTCTCTCATCATTTTATGGTTAGGAGTTAAGGCTTAGATTTGGCATCTAAGTGTCCATAGGTCTTTTCTACTGACAAATTGAAGACATACACTTACCAAAATTAATGGTTCTTTAGAGCTTTCAAAATGTCTGAATGTGTTACGGAAATATTTCAGAGGAAGATATTGGTCCAATATTCATATTAAAATATGTGTTTCTGTGCTCCTTTTGGTAAACACTAAATTACTTAGCATTCAGATAAGTAATTCCCTAAAATAGTTTTTTTAGTGTAGTTTTTCTGTCCATTGACTCGTAAAATCTCCAAATTTAATTGTTCTGTGTATATTACAGTTGGCAGTGTACAGCTTGAGTTTAGAGCCTAATCTAATAACCGTGTCTGAAGTAAATTTTTAACAGAAAATCTTTTGAAGTGAGGTTTTACCAGCCCCTTTTTCTCAAGTAGAAGATTACTTTGTTGGGTGCATTGATTCGTGCTACACTCTGCAACACCATTAAATAATACTTCAGTTTCTATAATTGATTATAATAAAATCAAAATATCAGAATCATTATTATCTACTTGTAAATATATTTTGTTGCCTTACTTACTAAGCCTTTTCTCTCTTCCCATGACCTGTGGGTTTTGCATCTATTTTCACATTTTTCTTATGTTATAGCTGGCCATACTCATACCCTTTATTTTTGACATTGCTTCTTACATTTTAGTATGATAATTTGCTTTTTAAGAGACAGGCATTTATTTTCCTCATTTCTAAAATTTAGTTTTAAAATTATGTTTATAATCATCCTCACAGACATTCCTAATTTCAGCAATTTTGAAATTTACATGTCTTCTTGCCCTCCCTACACACCTCTTGTATTGAATAAATCACAAGTACTTCCTGTTAATATTTAAAATTAAACATACTAATTTTTAAGGATATAAACCTAAACTTCACTGGTTCATAGTGAAGTGAAGGCTTTACTGCTATGCCCTGTAGAATTATTTGCATGCAGACATTTCTTGAATCACATCTGAATTGGTTTAGCTTCTGAAGAATCCGAAATAACTTTTAATAACATAGATTCACACTCCTGAAGTAACCCACAGCATGTACCTTGAAGATAAGGTTGAATAAACTCCTATGTTCTTCTTCCAGTTCTGAACTTAATGTTAAAAAAGCATGTGTCATTAAAATAATATAGTCCACTGAGAAAGTCATAACATAGCACGTATTTGGTTCTCTAGAGAAGGGTTGGCAAACTATGACCTAAAGGCTGAGTCTGACCCCGCCATCTATTTTGTCAATAAAGTTTTACTGGAATAAAATTACATCAATTTGTTGATGTATTGTCTAAGGTTTATTCCCACTACAATGACAACAGGGACTGTCTGGACTTCAAAGCCAAAAATGCTTACTATCTGCAGGCCCTTTACAGAAAATACTCTTCAGCATTGTATAAATAGCATCAGGAGGACCACAAACCTTATCGACCCTATCAGAAGACAATTTCTATGTTCAAATGTTTATATAACCCACTGGTCCATTACTGTTTTATCAACCGCATAGCTCAGAAAAATAAACAGTACAAATTTTAAAATAGTAAAAATGTTTTAAAGAAGGAGGTGACAGTGATTTTCTTTCTTTTTTTTTTTTGGTGCCATGACTCAGTTCTTCTTAAAATAAAGAAATCAAACCAATGTCCCTGATACAGCAGATAATAGAATTTCAAATGTCTACCTGATGTAGAATACCAGAATGAAGAAAACTGGAGAGATATAGTGTTTGAGTCTAATTATTAAAATTTGAGACTGAAAAACATAGCCTTATCAATAGGAGTTTTTATTTTTTTGCTAAATAATTTTTTAAATGTTTATGGAATGAAATTGAATACAAATGATTTTAAGTGTGTAAAGTATACAATCAGGGAAATCAGACAAGACTAAGAAATAAAGGGTATTCGAATTGTCTTTGTTTGCAAATGACATGATCCTATATCTAGAAAACTCCATCATCTCAGCCCAAAAGCTTCTCAAGCCGATAAGCAACTTCAGCAAAGGCTTAGGATATAAAATTAACATGCAAGAGTCACAAGCATTCCTATATACCAACAACAGGCCAGCACAGAGCCAAATCATGAACGAACTTCCATTCACAAATGCTACAAAGAGAATAAAAATACCCAGGAATATAGCTAACGAGGGAAGTGAAGGACCTCTTCAAGGAGAACCACAAACCACTACCCAAGGAAATCAGAGGACACAAATAAATGGAAAAACATTCCATGCTTATAGATAGCAACCATCAATATCATATAAGTGGCCATATAGCCCAAAGTAATTTATAGATTCAATGCTATCTCCATCAAGGTACCATTGACTCTCTTCACAGAATTAGAAAAAACTAGTTTAAATTTCATATGGAACCAAAAAGAGCTTGTATAGCCAAGACAATCCTAAGCAAAATAACAAAGCTGGAGGCATTACACTACCTGACTTCAAACTATACTACAAGGCTACAATAACCAAAACAGCATAGTACTGGTACAAAAACAGACACATAGACACATGGAACAGAATAGAGAACTCAGAAATAGGACTGCACATCTACAAGCATCTTCTCTTCAACAGACCCGACAAAAACAAGCAATGGGGAAAGGATTCCCCTAGTTAATAAACAGTGCTGAGAAAACTGGCTAGCCATATGCAGAATGTTGAAACTGGACCCTTCCTCACACCTTAGACAAAAATTAACTCAAGATGAATTAACGACTTAAATGTAAAACCCAAAACTTTAAAAACCCTAGAACAGAATCTAGGCAATACCATTCAGGACATAGGCACAGGCAAAGATTTCATGATAAAGTCACCAAAAACAATTGCAACAAAAGCAGAAATTGACAAATGAGATCTAATTAAACTAAAGAGCTTCTGCACAGCAAAATAACTATCATCAGAGCAAACAGGCAACCTAAAATGTGGGAGAAAATTTTTGCAACCTATCCATCTGACAAAGGTCTAATATACAGAAGCTACAAGGAATTTAAACAAATTTACAATAAAAAATGACCCCATTAAAAAGTGGACAAAGGATATGAACAGACACTTCTCAAAAGAAGACTTTCATGTGGCCAACAAACATAAAAAAGAGTTCAACATCACTGATCATTAAAGAAATGCAAATCAAAACTGCAATGAGATACCATCTCATGCCAGTCAGAATGGCAATTTTAAAAAAGTCAACAGATACTGGCAAGGTTGTGGAGAAATAGGAATGTTTTACATTGTCGGGAATGTAAATTAGTTCAACCATTGTGGATGATGGTGTGGTGATTCCTTAAAGATCTAGAACTAGAAATACCATTTGATGCAGCAATCCAATTACTTAGTATATACTCAAAAGAATACAAATCATTCTATTACAAAGATGCATCCACCTGTATGTACGTTGCAGCTCTATTCACAATATCAAAGACAAGAACTCAACCCAAATGCCCATCAACAATAGAATGGATAAAGAAAATGCGTTATATATATACCCTGGAATACTATGCAGCCATAAAAAGAAACGAGATTATGTTCTTTGCAGGGACATGAATGGAGCTGGGAACCATTATCCTCTGCAAACTAACAAAAGAACAGAAAACCAAACACCGTATGTTTTCACTCATAAGTGGGAACTGAACAATGAGAACACGTGGACACAGGGAAGAAAACAACACACATTGGGACCTGTTGGGGGAGGGGTGAAGGGAGAGAGAGCATCAGAAAAAATAGCTAATGCATGCTGGGTTTAATATCTAGGTGATGGTTTGGCAGGGGCAGCAAACTACCATGGCACACATTTATCTATGTAACAAAACCTGCACATCCTGTACATGTACCCCAGAACTTAAAAATACAATTTTTTTAAAAACACCATGTCAATATGTCAATACAAAAAAAAGTATAAAATGTACATTATAATAAAGAACTGGAACACTTCAATGAATTTATGATTTAATTTTAATTAAATGTTTCTACAACTTGGTTGTCAATATGCTAATGTTAATTTTTTAAAATTCTGAATTAGATTATTTTTAAAGGAATTTTATTATTTTAAACATTTCTTATGAATGAAATGAGTGTTTCATGGCTGGTAATTTAAGGGTTTGGGGAATGTATAGCATCCTTCACTTATTAGGTGTTGGTCCTGTGCTTGATGCATTAAGATATTTTTCTCTCTTACACTAGATGAGAACATTTACTGTCAGATCACATTAGCTAATAGTATTTTACACTCATTTATTAGCAATATAATATGGACTCCTGAAGAGGACTCAGGCTGGGATTTGAACTGAGTCTGTCTTACTCTTTACTACCTCTTCACCATAATTATCTTATTCTGTTATAAAGCTTTTTTTTTTCTTTTTTTTTTTTTTATTGCATTTTAGGTTTGGGGGTACATGTGAAGAACATGGAAGATTGTTGCATAGGTACACACATGGCAGTGTGATTTGCTGCCTTCCTCCCCCATCACCTATATCTGGCATTTCTCCCCATGCTATCCCTCCCCAACTCCCCACCCCCCACTATCCCTCCCCTTTTTCCCCACAGACCCCAGTGTGTGATACTCCCCTCCCTGTGTCCATGTGTTCCCATTGTTCAACACCCGCCTATGAGTGAGAACATGCGGTGTTTGATTTTCTGTTCTTGTGTCAGTTTGCTGAGAATGATGGTTATAAAGCTTTTAAGAGATCAGATATGATGTACCTCATTTAACTTTGTGTATTAAAAAGTGAACATGGCACACAGGAGATACACAATAGTCAAAAGAAGGAAGGGACTTTTTAAATTAAATATTGGTGCTGAAACAACAAAAAAGGAATATCTGATTATATTAAATAAAGACCTTGTTTATTCTTTTTAAAATAACTAGGCTAATATACTCCAGAAGAACAATTAAAATCTACCACAAATAAAATACTAGAAAGAAGCCAAGCATTGTGGCTCGCCCCTGTAATCCTACCACTGTGGAAGGCCAAGGTGAGCAGATCGCTTAACCCCAAGGGTTTGAGATCAATCTTGGCAGCATGGTGAAATCCCCCTCTCTACAATAAGTAAGTAAATAAATAAATACAAAAAATTAGCCAGGTGTGGTGGTGCATGCCTGTAGCAGCAGATACTCAGGAGACTGAGGTGAGAGGCTAACCCTGGAGGCTGAGGCTACAATGAACTATGATCGCACCATTACCCTCCAACTTGGATGGCAGAGTCAGATCCTGTCTTGAAAAAATAAATAAGGGATAATAACGTTTTATTACTTTTTATAGGAATTCTTCTTTTCAAGGCCATCAATGACCTTCATGTTAATAAATCCAAAGATCAATTCCCATTCCTTGAGTTTCTATTATCTTCCAAAGACTAATTCCTTTGCATCCTCCTTCACTAACTCTACCAAACTTAACCCACTATCAAATAGTATTTGATGAATGTAATAAACCTTCATTACCTTACCGTTACGTGCAAAATTTATGTATTTACTTTCAAGTCTTTTAAAATATATAAACTTGTCCTCATTCAATTGAAACATTTTTCTACCTATGAAAACTGGATATCTTTGGGTGGAATGGGGGATATCTAATAATTTTTCCCATTAGAATACACGGAATTTTTTGTTGTTGTTGTTTACAATTTTCACCTAGCAGAAGAGTTTTCTTGAAAAAATTAAAATTATTAAGCCAGACATAGGTGCACTTATCTAAAGGGTCCATTTGGAAAGAAATGCAGAAAAAGTGCCCACATCATTCTTAAATATTGTAGGTGAGATGTATTTTTTTACCGTCACTCTCAAATAACTGTTTAGAACAACTATAATTTGGAAATTGAACACAGATGTAGTTCAGAAAAATTTACTTTTAAGAAAATTACATTAAAATGCAAATACTGCATTTATAGTCCATAAATTCATATATGCCTGAATATGCCTCACCATGCATTGAATATATGTCTGATTACAAATAAAAATACACATAGGTCTGCAGGCATGGCAGGAGGTGGATGCTGATAAAGGAGAGTCTCAGAATAGGTGGTCAATGGTTATTAATTGGCTAGTATACACTAAGAAGTATAGGTTCATGAAAAAAAGATGTGTAGGTTCATGGAAATTAATAATTCTTTATAAAATATATTAATTTATACATTAAAAACCTTAAATGAATTATAACAGCATCTTAGATTTATAAAACTGACTTGAAGCAATTAATCATTTATTTCATTATCAATTGTGTCATAATTTCTAAAGCAAGAACTTTTAAAAATAGTGACTCCTTCATTAAGAACTATTGGAGTTCATGACTTACCCAGACAGCTTTAGTTTCTTTCAAAAAAAGCTTATTGCTCTTCCTGTCTACTTTTATATATATGTTCAATTTTTGAGGCATGGTATGTATTATTTATACTCTTTAGAACACAAACTGCTAGTCTTGGTGAAAATAAAAGTGGGTTGACTAAGTGGAAATCTATAATATTTTATTTTCATGGGGAAGGTTAACTGCATTAATGCCATGAATGTACATGATTTTGATAGTCTAATTCAAAACTGGGCAACTCTTATCATTGATTACATGTTAATTATGTTACTTAGAACACTGAAAAATAGTTTTTCCCTCCCCAATTTTTTGGTTACTTTATTACAATGTAATATTACTCACTCCACATTACAGAGCATGGCTTTGCACTAGTTCATTGTCATAAAAGTTGTTATTTAATGTGTGCCTAAGAATGTCAATATCAATTATATTTCTAGAACTGTGCAGCAGAAAGATTGTAATGTCTGTGTTAGTGGTGGATAAATAGTTGAAAACTGGACTTGAGAACAGAAAAGACTGAAGAATTAAAATCAGATTGGTACCTAACAAGCTATATGTTATTTTGGTCTAAGTTATTTAGGGCCTATTTTTTTTTAATTATGAAGAGCACCTACCAGACATTAAATACTTTTTCACTTTCTTTAAAATGTGAAGTAAAAGCACTGAAGTCGGAGTTTGCTTCAATAAAATGCATTTCATAAAAGGGAAACAAAAATAGGCAAAGTTAGCAACTCTTTGGCTTGGCAATGTAAAAGTTCCTGGAACCTTGGTGTGGCAACATGGATATTAAACTCTGATTCAAAAATTTAGGTAAGAAATGAAACATCAAATAGCTAGATTAAAAATGGGCAATAAAGTCAATAAATACTTAATGTTGGATCAGAAATCCTACCAAGATACTCAGCCCATGTGTGCGTACACATAAAACCATGCAGAGATTTTAGAGATTTTTAAAAAGCATTAAAGAATATTTTAAATGTATTATTTTTACTACAGATTACTTGTGGCAATGAGTAACTATCATTTTCTTCTCTCCTTCTCCCAGCTACTATGGAAAAACAAATTACTTGCTATATAAAATACAGGTTATCAGCAATACTGCTAATTGATGGTGTAGCTGCCAAATTCCAAGTCACATTCTGACAAAGAATATGACCTAATGTTACTCAATAACATTTCATCAATCACAAGCCAGAAAATAACCAACAGTCAGTATTTTCTCTGGATCAGTAACACAACTTAATAGTGGCAGTTAACATAATTAAAGGCCAGTAACCCGATTAGAAAGTCTTAGTTTGTAATTTTTTTTTTTTTTAACTATAAAAGGATATGTATTAAATGATGTTTGAGTTAAATCCAAAATATGGGGAAAATCCCACCAATGTGATTACAAAGCTTTCAATGAGTATTTAATGAGTACCTACCCTTGCCCAGTGAAGGACACTCTTAGGGATATAATGGTAGAGAATATAATCTCTGCTTACCATAAATTTACAATACGATTGGATAAAAAAAACAAGCCGATTTAAAGCAAAAACCGAAGCTCAATGGCTAAAACTGAACAATATAGGAGATCTGAGACTAAATGGAACTATGTGAATTGTCCTGGTCAGAAGATAACATTGCATGAAAGGTTAACTTAAAAGGAATGTGGGAATGGAAAGCATTTCAGTGGTTTCCCTTGTCCCTACAAATTAGCTTCCATACACAGCTGAACTAGCACATAAAAAGGCAACTGTATAGCATATCAACTGTTTAAGATGCAAAAGCTTAATGCAATGAAAAATGATATAGGTCATTTTGAATTTTGTAGTTTTAGCATTCAAATGGCAATTTAAATTATGAATGCATACAAACTTGAACAACTAGACTTAGGGTCAAAAGCAAAGGACAGGGATGGAGTGATGAGGGATGCCAGAAAATTATTCATTTCCTTCACTGAGTAGCTAATGAATAGTTAACAGTATCAAGGGAGCTTGAGTGAGATAAGAATTAATATCAGATTAATAATCATCAAGTCATTGGAGCCATTTGAGAAATTGGAACAAAGACCAGAATTAGTAGATTTGTTTAAAGAAATTGGCAGCAATTTTTGGAAAGATACATCATTTTTTAAAAAACATGGAGAGAGAGTTTGTATGTTTTCTAGAACATTCTGGAAGTGCTCACCAATCTTACTCTTTCAAAAGCAAAAAAAAAAAAATCATTGCTTTGGTGCTAGTTTGGCATATCATAATAGAGAAAAACATCTTCAAAAAAGAATTATTTTTCTCTTATTAAAAAATAAAGCTGAATGCCAACCATGAACACAGAAGACTGGCTGTTTGGTATTCCATAGGTGAATAATGCACATTTTCATGGAATTTTTCCACACCGTGATGTAGCATGATAGATGACTAATTCAATTTGTCAGAACACAGCAGCTCCTCAATGTTGAAAGAGCTTAGGGCATCATAAGTTTGTTTTGCTGTAATATTTATGTAAGTAGGCAAACATTACTCATTCTCCCTGTTAACCTGTGTTTAACTTGTTCCTTCATATTCATCACAAATCAAATTTGCTAACTTGGAAAGTTGGAAAATAAATTTTTAAAAAGACAAGATAGTTAAAGGAAAAGCATGCCTTAATTTCAGTGAAATATATGACACCATATAGTGGCTAAAAACACCAAAATTGGAGTCAATTTATTTAATAATAATAATAATAATAAAGTAATGAGGTGATAAAAATAGCATAAAAAGGTATATCATTAAATATTAATATTGATATTTTACTTAAACATAAAATATTTCAATAAAGTAAGAGTTTCAGAAAGAAAAAAATGAAGAAGCTGGGCTTCTCTAAGAAATAATATAAGAAAATTCTTAGAATTATCATGTATTATAGTCATGTGAGTCTCTAAATGAAAAGAGATCACTGAATTTATGACCAATGAATGGAAAATGACACCAGGCACATCATTCATTAGGGATTTTGGAAACTATGGGGAAAACAATAACCCTAAAATGTTCTGGGGAGTGGGGGAATAAAAGCTGGTTACATAGATAGAATTGGGAATCAGCATGGCTGATTGGACTCCTCATCAATACCAGAACCTTAAAGATCATAGAGTAATGCTTTCAAAATCCTGTTGGAAAATTATTTCTGAGCTAGAAATCTAGAGCTAGACATTATTAAACACATATGAAGGTAGAATAAAGACATTTCAGGCACTCAAAGTTCTCAAAGGATTTGTCTTCCATATACATATTCTTTTGAAACTACTATCAGGATGTTTCCACCAAATTGAGGGAGTGAATAAAGAGAACAACTTGGACATTAAATGTGAGGGCAAAGAAAACTGGAATCATCATAAAAGAGCCGAGGGAGATCTCACGTCAGTAGCTGAGTTGTAGGCCTAGAAAACAGCAGCATATTTGGAAGTCCAGCAGGAATATCTTTATTGAAAACAACAACAACAAACTGGAAGGGAAAGATTATTTAATGTGTGGCCATGTAGAACGCAGTGTTCAGAGGGGGTTCAGAGTATTGTCTGAGCATTTGAAAGAATTGGTAATTAGGGAATAATTGATAACTAATAAAAACATTGTTAATTCCAGAAGAAAAGATGTTGCACAAGGAAGAAAATATGTATCTCTTGATTCTTCAATGAATTACATTAACAAATGATAATAAGGTAATTTCTGAATATTAACATAACCAAAAAGTTTAGAAAATGAAAGAACAAAAAATTAAGGGAAATGTGAAAATAGTAAATTCATATATTACATATTAGAAGGTCGGTAGATAATATCTTAAAGAATATTAGATAAATATCTTATTTAAACTTTAGAGAAAATATAAGAAAAAGTAGCCAGAGATTAAAAAGATTGCTTCTAGGGTGTGAGATCGAATGATGGAGTGACAGGGATTCCTGTTATTAACTATAAGTTTAACAGCAGTATTTTATTTTTAAATTAAGAACATATGTTATTCTGATACAAATAAAACTAACAAAAATTGATATAAAAACCACTACACAGTTATAAACAGGAGACTGTTGTGATGTGGCTTATATTTTAAATATCAATAATATATTAAGTGAAAAAGAAACAAGTTATAAATGCTTACGTATAGCAAGATCTCTGGAAGTATGTATAAAATCTGTACTTAACAACAATTAACTGAGTAGTAGAATGTTGAGTCATTTAAAAAATAAGGAGTGTAGGTTGGGTGCAGTGGCTCATGCCTGTAATCTCAGCACGTTGGGAGGCCAAGGCGGGTGGATCACCTAAGGTCAGGAGTTTGAGTCTAGCCTGGCCAACATGGTAAAACCCAGTATCTATTAAAAATACAAAACTTAGCCAGTCATGGTGCTGGTCACCTGTAATCCCAGCTATTCAGGAGACTGGGGCATAAGAATTGCTTGAACCCAGAAGGTGGAGGTTGCAGTGAGCCAAGATTGTGTCACTGAACTCCAGCCTGGGAAACAAGGGAGACTCTGTCTAAAAATAAATTAATTAATAAAATAAAAATAATGAGTATATTTTATTATTTTTCTATAACTAACTTGTATTACTTGTCTAATGCCTGGGGGGAAAAAAAATGCTTGGAAGGGATGTCCAGACAGGAGCTAATCAGATGAAGCTTAAGTTTGAGGGTCTCTTACTAGCCCAAGGCAATTCATTTAATTTTCTGTTGTCTTTTGCTCTCCTCTTAACTATTGCGTAAGCTTAGGTCCCACAAAACAGAGATGTATCTTAGACTTAGGTTCAAATTTTACCCCTACTACTTACTACAGTGTGATCTTAGGGAACTTATTTTATAATTTAGGAATCTACTCTATAATATCCTTATTTGGAAAATGAAGATACTACCATTTAAATATCAGAGTTATTGTAAGGTGATATGGTTGGCTGTATCCCCACGCAAATGTCATCTTGAACTGTAGTTCCCATAATCCCCATGTGTCATGGGAGGGAGCTGGTGGGAAGTGATCAGATCATGGGGGCGATTCCCCTATGCTGTTCTCATGACAGTGTGTTCTAATGAGATCTGATAGTTTTGTAAATACCTGGCATTTTCCCTGCTTGCATTCACTCCCTCCTGTCACTCTTTGAAGAGGTGCATTGTGCCATGATTGTAAGTTTCCCAAGCATGTGGAACTGTGAGTCAATCAAACCTCATTCCTTTATAAATTACCCAGTCTTGGGTATATCTTGATAGCCATGTGAGAATGAACAAATACAGTAAATTGGTACCGAGTTAGTGGGGTGCTGCTATAAAGATACCTGAAAATGTGGAAGTGACTTTGGAACTGGGTAACAGGCAGAGGTTGGAACAATTTGGAAAGCTCTGAAGAAGACAATAAAATGTGGGAAAGTTTGAACCTTCCTAATCACTTGTTGAGTGGTTTTGACCAAAATGCTGATATCATAAGGACAATGAAGTCCAGGCTGCATTGATCTCAGATGGAGACGAGAAACTTCTTGGGAACTATAGCAAAGGTCACTTTTGCTATGCTTTAGCAAACAGACTGGTGGAATTTTGCCCCTGCCCTAGAGATAGGTGAAACTTTGAACTTGAGAGAGATGATTTATGGTAGCTGGCGGAAGAAATTTCTAAGAAACAAAGTGTTCAAGAGCATAAATGTTTGGAAAATTTGCAGGCTGAGGTTGCAATAGAAAAGAAAAACCCATTTTCTGGGGTAAAATTCAAGCCTGCTGCAGCAATTTGCAGAAGTAACTAGGAGTCAAACATTAATCACCAAGATAATGGGAAAATGTCTCCAGAGCATGTCAGAGACCTTCATGGCAGCCCCTCCTATCACAGGCCTGGAAGCTTAGGAGGGAAAAATGGTTTCCTGGGCTGGGCCCAGGGCCCTCCTGCTCTGTGCAGCCTCAGGACATGGTGCCCTGTGTCCCAGCTGCCTCAGCTCCAGCTGTGGCTAAAAGGGGCCAAGCTATAGCTCAGGTCATTGCTTCAGAGGGTGCAAACCCAAGCTTTGGTGGCTTCCATGTGTTGTTGAGCCTGTGGGTGTACAGAAGTCAAAAATTGAGGTTTGGAAACCTCCACCTATATTTCAGAGGATGTATGGAAATGCCTAGATGTCCAAGCAGAAGTTTGCTGCAGAAGCAGAGCCCTAATGGAGAACCCTTGCTAGGGCAGTACAGAAAGGAAATGCAGGGTTGGAGCTCCCTATAGACTCTCTACTGGGTCACTGCCTGCCTAGTGGAGCTGTGAAAAGATGGTTACTATTCTCCAGACCCCAGAATGATACTGACAACTTGCACTGTGTGCCTGGAAAAGCCACAGACACTCAGCATCAGCCTGTGAAAACAGCCGAGTTGCCTGTACTGTGCAAAGCCACAAAGGTGGAGCTGCCCAAGGCTATGGGAGCCCACTTCTTGTATCAATGTGAGATATCATGTCAAAGGAGATCATTTAGAAACTTTAAGCTTTAATAACTACCTTATTGAATTTCTGACTTGTGTGGAGCCTGTAGCCCCTTCATTCTGGTCAATTTCTCCCATTTGGAATGTGTATATTTACTGAATGCCTGTACTCTCATTGTATCTAGGAAGTAACTAATTTGCTTTTGATTTTACAGGCTCACAAGCAGAAGGAACTTGCCTTGTATCAGATGAGAGTTAGGACTTGGACTTTTGAGTTAATGCTGGAATGAGTTAAGACTTTGGGAGGCTGTTGGAAAGATATTATTGTGTTTTGAAATATGAGCACATGAGATTTGGGAGGAGTCAGGGACAGAATGGTATGGTTTGGCTGTGTCCCTACCCTAATCTCATCTTGAATTATAGTTCCCATAATCCCCATGTCTCATAGGAGGAACCTGGTGGGACATGATTGAATAATGGGGGTGGTTTCCCCAATGCTGTTCTTGTGATAGTGAGTGACTTCTCATGAGATTTGATGGTTTTATATGCAACTAGCGTTTCCCCTGCTTGCACTCACTCTCTCCTGCCTCCCTGTGAATAGATGCCTTCTGCCATGATTGCAAGTTTCCTGAGGCCTCCCCAGCAATGAGAACTGTGAGTCAATTAAACCTCTTTCCTTTGTAAATTACCCAGTCTCAGGTAGTTCTTTACAGCAATGTGGACACTGACTAATACATAAGGATTAGATTACATCCTAAAAATAAAATGTCTTTTGCTGGGTCTGGCATACAATAGACACTATAATGTTAGTTCCTCTCTGTTTAACATCTTTTAAAGAATAAGCTTTAAAAGGAACTTTATGCTCCTTAAGATTCCTGAACTAGACTTAAATTGCAGCTGAATATACTATAAATGTTTTGTCCTGGAATGTTCAGAACTCTTTAGTTTAGCTACTCTGGCAGGCTTCTGTGGATGGCCTAATTTATGCTTTGTTTGTAATTACATATATTTGCTTGTTTATTTTAACAGAATACATGTCATTGAACTTCTATACCTGTGAAACAGAAAGATACGATCATCTGTGAAAACCTTGTACACTATATTGGTTTTTCTAGGGCTGTTGTAACAAAGTATCACAAACTGGGTGGCTTAAAACAACAGAAGTGTATTCCCTCACAGTTCTACAGGCAAGCAGTTCAATAGAAAGTTGTCAGCAGGGCCACACTTCCTCTGAAGGTTCTTGGGGAGAATCCTTCCTTACCTCTTCCTAGCTTCTGGTGGGTGCAAAAATCCTTGGAGTTCCTCCTTTTGTAGCTGCATCACTCCATTCTCTGCTCCCATCGTTATCACGTGACCCTTTCTGTGTGTGTGCATGTGCGTGTCTGCGTGTGTGTGTATATATGTATGTTTGCCTATCTGTCTGTATGATTCCAAATTCCTTTCTTCTTTTAAAGTACATCAGGCATTGGACTTAAGGCTCTGACTAATCCAGTATGATCTCATTTTAACTTGATTTATTGTAAAGACTATATTTCCAAAGAAGGTCACATGCACAGGTACATATCTTTGGGGAGGACACAATTCAAGCCCACAACACATACCAATTATGTTAGCCATCCTGAGATATACTCAGCTTCAAACTTTATTTTAATTGGCATGTCTTTCTAATTTCTAGGAAAAAAAGAAAGCTTTTATGAAGACTTAACAGAAATTTAATGAATCCAACATCACTTTAATCTGAAGGTGGTTTTTAAATCAATTTTTCTTATTAAAATAATATTGAGTGTAGTTTTTATGATATAGATACCTTTTTGATTTTGCATACTTTTCTATGTAAGTAGAACAATTTATGAACAAATATCAAGGTATTGATAATGGCTTTTTGCTTTACAAAAATGTAATGTGAAGAAATGTTTTAGCACGTGATAAAGAGCACTAAATTATCAACTTACTTTTTCAGTCATGATAAAAAATAAACTGGTTGCTAAGGCCTGAATGTAAATTTAAACTAAAGTTTACTTTGGAAACCGCCAATAAAACTTTGATATCTCAAACTCCATTTCATGAGTTATTCCCAGTATTCCCCTGAGCTAGCAGGATGAAAAAGTTTACTACAGCTAAGCAGTTTAGGACAAAACAATGGGCACACCACAAAATAAACTTAATGGACCCTAATAAAAATTGCTTTGTGCAATAGATCCTGAATTAGGAGTGCAAGTAATGCCTATCTGAATATTACACTGAAGACAGTGACTTGCCTAATTTGAAAAAATTGATCTAAGTAACTGTTTCCTGCTTTATAAGTATGTATATGTTTTATTCTTTACTCAAATGAAATATATAGGTACATACATATGTGCATATATGCATATATGTACATATATTCTTTCCAATTCTTTTTTTTGAATTCAATATCAAATCACAGTTATGTGTATACTTTAAAAAGTAATATATTAGTATTTTTATTACTTATCTATCAAAATATTAAATATCTTCCAATTATCAAACTAAGACTTTTTATATTTTTAGTTGCTTTTTCCACAGCTTTCAAACTGGGTATTTTTGTTTCATGTTGCACTCAACCTAATTTCACCTTGAATACCAAACATAGGATAGATTTTTCAGAAGAATGTCTTAAGTTTCTTAACAGCCAGCACTGAGACCTACTTGACTACTTGTGTCTTCAGTGCCTCGCATAACCTGGCACATAGTAGGTAGTTGATAAATGGTTTTAATTGAAGGAATGACACTGGCATGGTGATAATGGAATGTTTGCCTGTAGCTGCAAAACAGCCTCTTAATTCCATAAGTTTAGAAACGGGAAGTGGAAAACATATCTTCTTAGGCATCTATGGACTTGCTCTGAAATGCCCTTGGCATGACTTTTAAACTCAGAGGTATCTCAGATGGTATGGGATTATTTTAAATAAAAATGTTTATGTTTCAATCAGAATCCAGGCAGGAAAAAAATGTGGTAACTGGGGAGAGTTTAAAGACAAAACTATTTAAAAAGTTGTGGGGCGAGTAAAGAGAATGGGACAAGGGATTGCGTCTGTGGGTGAGAGGAGGACTGTTATCACCTGTGGGCCTCAAGGAGCGGGGGAAGGAACAATTACAAAAACCTGAGAGACCTTCCCACAGAGTAGCACAGCCATTGCAACCCACGTTTAGGAGGAAGAGTCAAAGAATAAACACGTGTTCTCCAGCTCCCTTTACTTCTGGATCTTGTATTGGTGATTTTATTGACTAGACCCACCTGGAAGCCAGAGGGGACTGCAGTCAACAAAGGGTCACAAAATAGGGTGAAAAGGGGAAGAAAGTGAGTCTGGAAGGACAGATAGTGTGTATTTAGCAGGCTTTTCTTTTTCATTTTACTGTTTGACATATATTCTAAGCTAAAGGATAAAGAAAACCTTCTTAGATGCCTTCCAAAGGATGTTTATTTAGTAAGCATAAAAGAGGTTTAATACAGTTCTAGACACAACTAAGAGATTTTTGTAGTCCATAACACCTAAAATTGGTATTCCCAATGATCCATCTATTCACTATGTACATAGAGCATGTTTTGTGACAGGTACTGAGCTGGTGGTGAAAAGATACACAAGACAGACAGGTCTTGCCCCCGTAAAATTCACAATTTGAAAGGATGTGGACAATACCTAGACAAATAAGCAAGATGATTGTCGGTTGTAAGCATTACAAAGCTAATAAACGTGGAAAGAAGACAGAAAATGACTGAGTTGGCCACTTTAGGAAACAATGGGGAAGCCTCTCTGAAAAAGAAACCGGAAGCCAAAGCAGGAGCCAACCCATTGTTTTTCCAACACTGGATTGTGGATTATAAACATGATTTAGAGGACCCCAAATGGCATTTTCTCTTTATATAAGTGGAATACCACTGGATGAAGTGCTTCACACATACTAAATGAGACAGTGGTACGTAAGACTCTGCTTTCTATTTATTTATGTATTTATTTTTTGAGACGGAGTCTCGCTCTGTCTAGTGCAGTAGCACCATCTCAGCTCACTGCAACCTCCGCCTCCCGGGTTCAACAATTCTGCCTCAGCCTCCTGAGTAGCTGGGACTACAGGTGCCCGCCACCATGCCCGACTAATTTCATATATATATATTTGCATTTTTAGTAGAGATGGGTTTCCACCGTGTTAGCCAGGATGGTCTCGATTTTCTGACCTCATGACCCGCCTGCCTCGGTCTCCCAAAGTGCTGTGATTACAGGCTTGAGTCATCGCGCCCGGTTCTGAGACTCTGCTTTCTTATCTGTGGACATGCTATGTATGTGGGCTGCATTTTCAATGTAAATTTACTCTGTAGGTGGATTATAATCTAACACTGCAGCGTCCAATCTGCCCTGTCTCCAAACCTCAGCCTCCAGATCTCTTCCATTTTGCCCTGTGGAACAAATAGCCTATCCCTTTTCCAGGAACTTATTTTCTGAACATACCTTTGCTTTTCTTGTCTTAAATGAAATGCGGCCTTTGCATCCTGCTGACACTGCACTCCTGGCATGACTCTGGAGTAAAGAGGTTTGTTTTGTCTTTGTTTTCCTTGAACACACCTCAGGGCTCAGAGAAGGGGAAGGTGTGTCTTCCGCGCTTCCCACTGCTGCTTCCATGCATTCTCCATCCTTCTCATTCCAATACGGCAGGCTGTTTGAGTTTGCGCCAGCAAGCTTTATCAACTGCCATCCTCATTCTGGGTTTCACCTGCGAGCCCCCAGGCCACACCCCTTTCATTCACGGTGACTTCGGTGGTTGTTCCTGTCTTCTTCACCATACTCACTCCGGACAGTTCCTGCCGATTCTATGTGTGCTTGGATGATCTACCGCATACCTTGCTTTCTTAATTCTTTGACCTCACTTGCATTTTTTTTATGTTTATTTTACCCCATCTCATTTGACAACATCGTGGTCTTACCACAGTATAATTATAAGAAGCTCAAACGACACCAGAAATTTTATTTCAATCTTTAGACTTTTACTGCCCCCTCCTACATTTAGCTTACTTAGTCTCGTTCTACTCTAGCAATTCTTTGCCTTCATTGAAACCTTTACTTCTTTACCCCTGTTTTCTATAGCAACTACATTCCTGTAATTCTCATTGCTGTGGTTATACAGCTTAGATTTCATGGTCAATCATTAAAAATATTTTCTTGCAAAAACCCTTAACTCGCACGCATCTCTCCTTCCTTCAATATCTGCCTGGAAATCTCTGAGAGTGGTAAACTCAGCCATTCTGATAGATGCAGGAGGCAGATAAGGGGAGGATCCCCCGAGAGTCTCCTACCTGCCCCACAGGTGTTTACATCAGACGCTTTTGTGCAGATGAGGAAACCCGCCCAGGGCCTTGACTGCGCATGCCCACAGCTGACCGGGGACGCGCCTGTGCACTGGGAGAATGAGGTGGAGCCATTGGGGATTTGCGCCTTAACCCGTGGGGGAGGAGCCTGGCCTCGTCAGCTCCTGTGTGTGGTGGCCTGGTATTCAGTCTGTGAGGTAAGGAGCCTGTTGGCTGGACCCTTTCTTTTTTCACTGAGAGCTTCATTTTAATAAGTTCTGCTCTCCTTACCTTTCAATGTGTCTGCGTCCCTAATCTTTCTTGGTCGTGTGACAAGAACTCATTATAGCTGAAGTAAGGAGCAAAAAAATGCTGCATCAATTCCCCTATTCAATACTTGAGCATATAAATTTACTGGAAAAAACACACAACTGTGCCAAGTAGTCTCACCTTATATTTATGACCACAAAGCTCAAGTGAGGACTCAACTTTGGTCAGGAATGCTGCTCTATCACTCTGGAATATTTGTTCTCCTATTATCTAAAACATTTAGTTCAAATTACCTCCGTTTTCTCGAACACCAACCTTCTGCCTTCCTTCCTTCCTCTTAGCTAATAATTTCAAGGGGAACTAGGAGCAATTAGGCAGAAGCCTCCACACCTGTGTACTCCCAGCTCCACTACTCTTCTGGCACGTGTATCAGCACCCTGTGTCTGTTCTGTTACAACAGATGTGGTGCTCCAGCATTTGTTGTAACACATGAAAGGATACTCCCTCACTCAGACCCTGGTCCCATCCTCTAATCCCCTAACACACTCCCAAGAGCCTCTTGCCTGTGTTCCTTTCCTCCCCTGCATCCCCAATGTCACCATCTCCACTACTCTGCTGGTTCATTCTCATCAGCCCACACACAGATTGTAGGAATTTGCTCCATTAGCTCTTCCTGCATATTTCTGGTATTCTTAAAAATACAGTCTTGAAAGTTGTACCAGTGTAATCTCTTTACTAATTTCTCATTCTTTTTCCAACTTACTCCATTACAAATTCTAACTCCATCACTGTTCAAAAATTGATACTATCAGAGTATTAAAGTCTTCCTCATTTCCAAACCCAAATAATTATACTTGTGGCCTCATTTTACTCAACTTCTCCAACTATTCACCATAATTATATCTTCCCTGATTCTTGAACCTTTCTTCTCTTGGCTTCTGAAATATCACATTCTAGTGTTTTTCTTCTATCACACTGGTATATTTTTAAGTTTCCTGTGCTGATTTTTCCTCCCTGCCTTAATCTCTAGATGGCCAGATCTTTTTCTTCTGTCCTTGTTTTTTTGACTGGGTAATGTCCTCCAGCTCAGGGCTTTAAATAGTATCTACATGATGATTTACAACAAGTTTATAGCTTCTCCTGGGACTGCTGTCCTGGACTGCAGACTTGAATATCTAATTGCTCACTTGGCATATCCACCTGGATGTCCAGTAGTCATCTCAAGCTTAGAATGCTCCAAAGGAAACTCTTTTAATTGAATGATTGATTGACTGATTGAAACAGAGCCTCACTCCATCACCCAGGCTGGAGTGCAGTGTCATGATCTCCGCTCACTGCAACCTCCGCCTCCCAGATTCAGGTGATTCTCCTGGCTCAGCCTCCTGAGTAGCTGGGACTACAGGCGTGTGCTACCACGCCCGGCTAATTTTTGTACTTCTTTTAGTAGAGAATGGGTCTCGCATGTTGGCCAGGCTGGTCTTGAATGCCTGACCTTAGATGATCTGCTGGCCTCGGCCCCCACAAAATGTTGGGATTACAGGGATTAGCCACCATACCTGGCCCAAAGGAAACTCTTAATTCACCCCACTCAATCAAAACTTGTTTTTCTCACAGTCCTACCCATCTTAGAAAATTTAATCTTCATCCACTGAATTGTTTAATCCAAATACCTATGAATCATTCTTGCTTTCTCTTTTTCTTCATCTTATCTTATTGATTAGCAAGGCATTTCTCT
This sequence comes from Ateles fusciceps, assembly GCA_036589455.1. NCBI lineage: Eukaryota > Metazoa > Chordata > Mammalia > Primates > Atelidae > Ateles > Ateles fusciceps. The sequence continues at coordinate 3,417,865 of JAZHEH010001361.1, forward strand.
GTCTCCAGATGTCCCATTCATTATATCTATGGTGATACCAGCCTGGTTACCATATTCTCTAACCTGAGCTCTTTCAGGTTTTCTGTGACCTGATTTCCCTGCTTCCCTCTTGCAAGTTAAAGTTATTTTTAAATATTTATATCTGAACATATCACTCATCTACTTAGTCTACTTTAATGGTTTATGATTAAGTGTAAAATAAAATCCAAAATCCTCATGCTGAAATAGAGGTCCTACCTCATCTGGCCCCTGCTTCCCTCTCTGCATCACCTCTTATTATTCTTGCCTTCACTCACCAAGTTCTAATCACTCTGACCTTCTTTCTATGCTGTTAACATGCTATCTTTACTCTTTCCTGTACTCTCAGCTTAGAAAATTCCTCCTCTGAATCATCACTAGTGATTTTTGTTTTTCTTTTTCGTTTCTTTTTTTTCACTAAGATCTTAGCTTAGATGCAGCCTCCTTATAGAGGCCTTCTTTGAACTATCAATTTAAATCAATGCCCCAGACACTATTTACTACATTCCCTTGATTTGTTGCATAGCTCTAATCACTATCTGCTGTCTTCTTGTTTGTTGGTTTATTGTCTCTTATTTGCATTAGGCTGTTGGTTTCATGGGAGCAGGACCTGCATTTTTGTTTTCTGAACTTCTCTGGATGCCTGCCCTATCATGATTTCATAATACATATGAACATATGAATGAATGCTTCAGAACTGTGTTTTAGTATGGTTTATTATTGTTTTCATTGTTTCATGGCTTTTTTTTTTTCTGCCTCCCTCTTCCACATAGTGGTTGCAATAGAGAAATTCACAGGTTATCGATCCAACAGCTTGAGATCTCTGTTTCTTCCTCTCTCTTTCTCTTTTAAGTGAAATTATAGGCCCTGTGTGGTGGCTCATACCTGTAATCCCACCACTTTGAGAGGCCAAGACAGTCAGATCACTTGAGCCTCAGGAGTTCAAGACCAGCCTGGACAACATGGTGAAACCCCATTTCACAAAAAAATAAAAAAAAAAATAGCCAGGTGGGGTGATGTTCGCCTGTAGCCCCAGTTACTGGGAAGGTTGAGGTGGGAGGATCAGCGGAGCCCAGAGAAGTCAAGGTTGAAGTGCAGTAAGCCGTGATTAGGCCACAGCACTCCATCCTGGGTGGCAGAGTGAGACCCTGTCTCAAGATAATAATAAAGTCACATTTTAAATTCTGATGGAAGGGATGCTACTGTTAAAGGGTTAATTATAAGAAGGGCAGACATTCCAAAATGTCTTTGACCCAAGCTAAGTTCCTTTATGCCTCATGTTTTTGTGTTTGTTGCATCTTCTATCTAGCATGCCTCTGTTTGACACCACATCCCACTCTCCAACTATGTGTGAAATCTAACATTCTCATTGGGTCTTATTTGTGTTAGTTGCTTTTATGTCTGGGCTCCCTTTGCAAGCGTATATATCCATATCATAAGACTAACTATTGGCTTTGCTATAAAGTTTTGTTACTATGCCTGTCTCCCCAACTAAACATAGTGCTTTTTAAGACTGTGAATCATATCATAAGTTTTGCATATCCATGACTGAGCACAGTGGAAGGCCCTAATTAGTGCGATTTCTTCACATGTAGCAGAGCAAGTAAGCAGGCGGAAAATTAAATTTTATATGAATTTGCTAGCAGCGAATGGAACAGTGGGGCCAAGGAGGAGAAATAAGAGAGGGCTAGAAAAAGGACATTTTAAATTTATGTATGAAAAGATTTGGGGTTCAGGCATTGGAGTAGAGATTTTATAGGTAGAGTAAAGAAAGAATAGGCTGGATTTAGTAACAGAAAGAAGGGCCGTATTGGGAGGATAGAAATCTTTTGCTGCCTAGTAATTCTCTTTCAATATTTCCTTTAAAAATCTTAGGGAAAAGAGTATCAGAAGTGTGGTAGAGATATAAAATGTCCATGAAATCCGTAATATATTATGTTGGCGCAAAAGCAATTGTGGTTTTTTCCATTAATTTTAATGGCAAAATAATAGAGATTTATGAGTCATTGTTTGGCTTTTTCTTTACAAGTGCAAATAATTCTAAATGATCACATTATACAACATTAAGCATTGCAACAGAGCTCTCATATTTGCAGAAGTTGAGTTACTCCTACTGATGTGGGACAAACTCAGCCATCTGAACTTTTATAAAAAAAGACACATTAAAATTAGAAGAAATAAATGTTAATTGAAGAAAATAAGTGAAAATAAAAATTAAATAAAAAGGGCAAAGAATACAACTCTCAAGGCCCACATGTCATTGGGTTTGTGTTCAACATAATCCTATCTGGATTTGAATCTAGCTATGACACTTCCTACATGTGAACTTGGATAATTTACTTAACCTCTCTAAGCCTCTCATCTGTAAAATTAGGTTTTCAAGAGGATTACTTAAGAAAAACCCATTTAAAGCCTCTATTAGTCACATCTTTTGAGTAGCAAGAAACTCAACACAATTGACCTAGTTAAGAAGGAAAAGAATGCAAAACATACTGACTCATGTAACTGAGAATTCCAAGCAGAGTTGGACCCAGGGACTTAAATGGTATCACCTAGGTTTGTGAGCTTAGTTGTCAGGCAACTTCTTTCTATATAGACAGAAAGAAGGATGCTGGCAGCTTCCAACCTGAGTTCTTTTTTTTTTTTTTTTTTTTTTTTTTGAGATGACTTCTCGTTCTCTTGTCCGGGCTGGAGTGCAGTGGCACAATCTCAGCTCACTGCAACCTATGTCTCCTGGGTTCAAGTGATTCTCCTGCCTCAGCTTCCTGAGTAGCTGGGATTACAGGTGCATGCCACCACACCCAGCTAATTTTTGTATTTTTGGTAGAGATGGAGTTTCACCGTGTTGGCCAGGCTGGCCTTGAACTCCTGACCTCATGAATTGCCCGTCTAACCTCCCAAAGTGCTGTGATTAACAGGTGTGAGCCATCGTGCCCAGCCAGAACTCTTATATCTCATAGTCCAAAGAGAGTTGAGACCTCTCTCATACTCTTTAGAAAGACTCTGATGCTCTCAGGATAGGACACATATCTGCTCCTGTATCAATCTCAGTATCCTGAGGAGTGTAGAGCTGCAGGTTAAGTGTGCTCTTATACATACCTTTGGCATCATAATTTTTACAGTTCCAATAGGAGCCCTTGGAGACAGAAAAGTTGGTTCCCTGAGGGAAGGGATAAGGACTGTCATAAGCATAGTTTCTACCACTCTATAAATTGCCATGTGTATAAAACAAGGGGTTTGTAAGGGTAAATGTACATCAAGCAGGCAGAAAATGTGACCTTATTCTCTTTTCCATCTCTCTTCTTTCCATTCCCTTCTCTCTTTCTTCTTTACAAGATTTTCTCTTGAATTATTTGAGTCACTCTGCATTTTACCTAGAAATCATCTTAATTCTCCATCTCTCTCTGGCAAAACTTATATAAGTGAATCTTAGTAGAAACCTTTAGGTAATTTACTTATGAAATTAGACACCAATAAAATTCTATAGTGCATTATCATCTTTATATTGGCACAAAAAAATGAGTTGTAGAAGCAAAACAAGTCTAATATAATTCTCTCACAATAGTCATGGTGTTATTTATAATGTCTGCTTTAATACCGCAGCTAGGTGGCAACCCTTGAATCAACTTGTTTCCTTCAAAATATTTAAAGATTTAAAGATTATTGAGTTCCAAAGACACAGATAAACAGATTGGAGGTAGAGACTTTTACTCTTCTTATTACTGGTCTCACAGGAGGATGTCTAAGTTGAAGTAGGTGCCTTGAACAGGTTGACCCTCACTGGTGGAGCAGTGATTGCAAAACTTTTCAAACTGAGCAGTAAGCTTTCAATTGCACACCACATAAACCCTGTAATTTCACATCATAGTAATACAGAACTATGTGACAATATTTAAAACTGTTTGCTTGCAATATATTTTTCAAGACAGATTCTTAACATGTTTAATAAGCATCAGCTCATAAACTTTCACCCACTCATAAACCTTCACCCACTCACAAACCTTCATCAGCTCAAAAACTCACCCTTAGAGGTAAGTTTTTTATTCCTTTTTTCCCCATTTCCAACAAGGTCTATATTTTCCCCAAACTTGAAGTGCATCATTTCCATTGTTTGTAGATACTTTCTGAATGTAGTATCCCTAAAATAAGGCTTTTAATAAAATAAGGTGTTAGATATGCGATTATCTCCTTGTTAGATATAGGTATGTTCTAGGTATTTTACAATATCAGCAACGGGTTTCTTCAGCAATTTAGAAACAATACTGGTAGCTAATGAGCAGAAGGAATTCTAATCCTACATGTATGTGTGTGGTTGGATGGGATTGTGGTTGGTGAGGTACAAATGTGTTTGTACAGAACTAGGCAGCATGTTGATTTCTTCCCCTGCACTTTCTCCTCAATAAAGCGGGTATTGGTAGTCATGGGGTGGTGTTGTGGGCGTGGGGTTCAATATTGAGGCTATGCCAGTAGGACATGACATATCAGATATTTTATTTTTACTTGAAATTTCTTCCTTTGTATCCTGATTCAGCTAGGAACTAAGAAAGAATAGGAGCAGTTCACTTTCTTAGACAGTCAATTTTCACAAAACCTTGCCAGTCAGGGTTTTTGCAAGTAATAGCTCCCAGAGACAAGGTTATGAGATGCAACATTTTAATGCAGGGACACTATCAATCTGAAAATGTAGCACAAAGATAAAGAATTATATTTTGGCATTTTAAAAGCACATGATATAAACAGTGATAAAGAAACAATTTAGGTTGATTAGAAATGCACCTGACTGGGAGATACGAAATGGGTAAACCTGGCTACCACTTACATAACCCTGAGCTAGTCCAGGCATATTTACACTCTTCTTTATCTACAAAATGAGTGGCTGGCTGCCATGATCTAAAGATCCATTCTGGTTACAACACAGATTGGAAAGTACCACTGGGCAAATCACTTAATTCAGCTCTGCTTCCTCATTTGTAAAATAGCAGCAATACCTGCCTTGAGTTTGTCACACAATTATTGTGCAATTAAATGAGATTATGTATATGAAAGCCCTTTACAAAATAACAATTTATTCAAAGGCTACCTTATCCTTACTACTAACAGGTAAATAAAACATGTAATTAATTGGAGGAGTTGGATCATGGTCTTATGACTTTTCAGTAATTTATCATTGGGTGTCTTCATTTGGAAATTCATAGGAAGTATCAGAAACAATCTGTCATCATTGCTGTACCCATTCACACTTTAATTTACCTGTAGTATTTTCTAATTTTCCATACACTTTACTGCTCATTCTCTCACTTTTCCTTCAGTTGCCCATCAAATATTAATCCATTCATTTTTTAAAGTCAATACATAATAATGCAGAATACATGAGCCTTATTTGCACACAAGATGTTCTCAACAGAGGATATCTGTCATTTTTATTTCTTCTTTCATGGGCTTTTTTCTAAATTTCTTCATTTACTTTAATTGAATTCCTTATATCTCTTTCTTGTATCCATTCAAAAAATCAGAAAACATTTACTGAGCACCTACTAAAAGGCTAGGGACAGTGCTGAATGCCGCCATACAGAGTCCTTAGACAACTGACCCTTTCATTGCAGAGATGAGTAAAGAAATTTTGACTTGAAGCAAAACATGGTCAGTCTTCCATAGAGGTAGACTTTAAGTAATGTAAGCACGCTGAAGAGTCAATCAGACAAGGAGGTGAAGGAGAGGGCCAGCAGAAACGTATCTAAGCTTAAGTTTGAAAGATGACTAGTATTTGAGTAAACCAGTATGGAGATAAACTATTCCAGGGACCAGCAGGTGAAGGCAAAGAAGAGTGTAATTCCTTTGAAGGAACTGCAGGTGGATTGGTATAGATGAGGAAAAATAGGTTCTGTGTGAGGGACTAGTAGGATATAAGCTTCTGAGAAAGCAGAGACCAGGCTCCTAACACTTATACACTAAGCTAAGAAGTTTGAACTTTATTGTGAAGGTTATGATGAATCATTATAGGGCCTATACATATCAAATTAATATTTCAGGACGTTCTCCCTAAAAGCTGAGTGCATAATGGACTTGCTTGAATAAACTGGAGGCAACTCTACCAGCTGTGTTAAAGTTGCATTTTCTTCAGTGGCAGTTCAACATCCAAAACTAAAGAAAATCATCAGTGCTAGAAATTGGAGGGAAGCTGTCATTTCACATGGAAAAGGACATCTTTAAGGGTAGTGAAATCTCAGCTTCCAAGTATGAATTTTATGGTCTTCTTGGCAACCATATCTTTGCAAATATATTTTATTTTATTCTATTTTTATAGAAACATGATCTCACTCTGTTGTTCAAGCTGAAGTACAGTGATGAAATCATAGCTCACTGTAACCTTGAACTCCTGGCCTCAAGTGATCCTCCCATCTCAGACTCCTGAGTAGCTGGAACTACAGGCATGTGCCACCATGCCTGGCTAAGTAAATAAAATGCTTTCTTTTGTAGAGATAGGGTCTCACTATGTTGCCCAGGCTGTCTTTAATTCCTGGACTCAAACAATTCTCCCACTTCAGCCTCCCAAGTTGATGGGATTACAGGTGTAAGCCACTGCACCCAGTTGCAAATATATTTTAAAAGAGTCAAACATTTTAGATAGGTTTGCTATGTTATAATTTATGCCAACCATGTTGCCAAATGAAATTCAGGCAGAAACAGAACTTGATGGCCCAGAGAACAGAACTAGAGGGACTGTGAGGGGTTGATCTGACCCTTCTTACTTTGGCAAATGGCTGGAAGTGTGATTAGGAAGCTGTTGCCATTTTCTAGGAGATAATGAATGACAGACCAGTCCAAGAAAATGGCAGAGAGGATGAGACTGAGAAAAGAGCTACCAAGGAGACAGATGACATGGCATCAGGGCACAGATAAACCTTAGCTGAAATCTCCAGTCTGCTAATAGTCATTGTGTTGGCTATTTGATCTGTTTGAGTCTTGTTTTCCATATATGTAAAACAGTGAAGGTCTCATGGATGCTTTGAGGATTAAATGAGACAATGCATGTTAAATGCATAGCACATCATGCTCCGCTGTCTGGTTTAGAGTTACTGGGTTGATGGTGATAGTGAACAAATACTGCTGTGTTTATCTTTTCATGTCTGCTGCTTTTCCTCTTTTGCCCCATGGTTTAAGTTATTCTTATTTCTTTTTTTTTCTTATTACCACCTTATTCTTCTTTTGCGAATCTGACCATCTCTTGTCACTTTTATGAAGAACCACTCTGAGAAAATGAAGAAATGGCACTTTCTTGAATATGTCACACATTATTTAGAAGAGGGTTCTTCTCACCTTACTAATTCTTCACTACGGGATGAGCTTTGTCCCAATTCACCCTGAAGACTTGTGAGGTTTGAAGGCATCATCTCCATCATTCTCAGGCAGGAGCATTCCCTCTCTGCTCCACACTGGATTGGATCATTCTGTTCTGTGTTCCATAGCACCCTGTGCTCATTCCAACTTTAGGTCAAATGACACATATCATAATAATCAGTTCACTGTGTGTCTCCCTCCTTTGTTAATTCACCAAGAGTGGAGTAGTGAATGTCACTGACTTTGTACTGAGAGATTGATGACAAGTTTATTATTTCTGATGTTTGCCCAACTGCTCACTCTTCCAAGGACAAATAGATCTAAACTAGGTCTCAAGATTGAAGACCTAGTTTCCTTTTTAAAATAAATAAATAAATAAATCTCCCCTTGTTTGAGAAAAAGGTATGTGTTGATGTTGGCTTGGGGTGATGTCCTCCAGAAGCAAACATTTTATGATAGTCCACTATACTAATGGGAAATGTCTATTACAGGAGACATTAAATCTAACATCTTAAATCACATGTAACACATATAATACAGAGGGGAAAAAAATAAACATTTTAATTTTCTATGGAGCATATGTAAAATGTGTATTTAGATATGTGACTTATAAAATATTAATATGCAATTCTTTTGAAGAGTATATTATAAAATAAGAGTATCATATGTATATATGTAATATATACATATATACACATATACATGTATAGATATAACTATATTAGATTTTTACACCAACAGTTCTTGTGGAACATGGCAACCAAATGACATCATCATGAGTTACCCTTGATTCTTCATGCAGAGGAATCTACTCTTCAGTCATGCAGTCCTTACAAACCAATGCTATCATCTACAGAATCTTGAGGATAATTTATGTATTTGTTTCTTTAGAAATTATATAATATGTAGAAAAGTAAAGTTAGCTTTACATGTTGTTCATTCTTTTGAAATAGTAGCTTTAAGCTGAGTTTACTTCTAATATCATTAGCAAATATTTCCTGCAAAGACTTTACCCATCTTTGCATGGTTTTCTCAGACAATTGAAAGAAATGCCTGGTCCTTATTGTGTTGTTTTGTTGTTTTCTAGTTCTAGACTAACCACTGATATCATGGATTCTCTACCTAACATAGAATGTATTATCAACTGCACCATAAGAAAATAAACTAATAGAAACAGAAATGTAATAATGAAAGAAATCCAAGAAAAAGTGTGTATTAGGCCATTTCTGCATTGTAATTTTCTGTACTAGTCTGTTCTTGCACTGCTGTAAAGAAATATCTGAGACTGGGTAATTTACAAGAATATAGGTTTTACTGGCTCATGGGTCTGCAGGCTGTACAGGAAGCATAGTGGCATCTGCTTCTGGGGAGTCCTTAGAATTAGGCACTTCACGTGGTGAAAGCAGGAGCAAGAGGGAAAGAGAGTGTGTGCCACACACTTTTAAACAGCCAGATCTTAAAAGATCTCTCACTATCATGAAGACAGTATCAAGAGGATGGTCTTAAACCATTCATGAGAAATCCACCCCCATGATCCAATCACCTCTCACCAGGTCTTACCACCAATATTGAGGACTATAATTCAACCTAACATTTGGGTAGGGACAGATATACAAACTACATCATTCTGCCTTTTGATACATACATTTTTAAAAAATTTTGTTCAAATAGAATACTTTTCCTGTAAGTTACTCAAGGCATGCTAAAAATCTTAGTTAAATGCCCTGACTCTCATGACACAGGACTACAGACTTGAAATGCAGAGTTTAGTCTGCTAGGGTTGTCATAGCCAAATTCTACAACTCGTGTGGCTTGAACTATGGAGATTTATTTTCTCACTGTTCTGAAGGCTGGAAGTCCAAGATGAAGGTGCATTCAGGGTTGATTTTTGGTGAGGTCTCTCTTCTTGGCTTGCAGACGGCTGCCTTCTTGTTGGATCCTGGCATGGCTTTTTCTCTTAGTGTATGCTGAGAGCAAGAAGACTCTCATGCTTCTTTATCTTCTGATGAAGACACCAGTCCTATGGAAATATGGCTCCCCCCTTATTACCTGATTAAACTTAATTACCTCCTTTAAGGTCTAATCTCTACTTACAGTCACATTGAGGGTTAGAGCTTCAACCTAATAATTCTCAGGGGATAAAATTCCATTCATAACATAAAGGATAAAGTTAATAGGTTTAATAAGTTGAAATATTTTTATAATAATTTCTGTATTCATTATAAAATTCATATGGCTGTGCTCTGCTATACCACATTCAAAAGGGAAGGAAATTCAAAAGGGAAGGAAATTCCAAAAGTAAAACTTTATATTAGAAAATCTTGTTTATAAATTTAGGTCCAAATTTTGACTGAGAAGCTCTTGGCTGAGTGTTGAGAAGATTTAAATCCATAAACAAGGAAGAAAAGCTGTTATGCTTTCCTTTGCCACAGCTTTCCTTTACTTTATGATTCTCTCTCATCTCTGGAATTTTTTCCCCATAACTAAGAGAGATATTTTCTAGATCGTGCCAGTCACAAGAGAAGATTTATTGATTGTGATCAGAAATAAGCCTGACAGATATCACTTTATACACTAAAACTTTAAAGCCATCTGAAAGTGGAAGGCAAAGAGACATCCACTTCGAGCCTCTGCACAAATTGTAAGCTCCAGTTCAGCTTTTCTATATTTATAAAATTCACAAAGCACTTTTTCATATATTATTCTTTGAAGCTCAAATTATGCCATTAAATAGGGGGAGAAAAATATTCTTATTTTTACAAAGAAAAAAAAAGCTGTCCTAATTACCAGAGGCAAAATCGAAACCAGTTTTTTTCTAACTATAACTCCAACACTTTTTAGAACTCATTTACATATGTTCTACTGGTGCCTCTTCACTCAGAAGCTTGTTGCTTCTTCAGTTTCTTCAAACTTTCTATCCAACCTCAAAAGAATAAATATGATCAAAGGAAAAACAAATACATGAATATTTTATTACAAGTAGTTTGAAAATAATTATGTCTTTTCTAGAAGAAAAGGGAATTATTAAAATTGAGATCCAGAATCAGCCAGTTTTCAAAGAGGCTTCATATTCTCAGGCATTTTTTATCTATAGTAATCTTTATAAAATGTTCACCTTATCAAAATCCCCTGCATAAAATGCTTCCATGTTTACCCTATATCTGTATCTAGAAGAAATTTCATTTCCGTTAGGATGCTAAACAGGATACAGACCTTGTCTACCTCTCAAGCTAAACAAGATATGGACCTTGTCTACCTCTCAAGCTTTGCTAATTTAGGCTCCAATCCTGATGTTCTTCAAAATAAGCTTGCTTTTTCCTATCTCAATACCTACTCATCCCCTTCAGAAATCAGCTCCAGTGTCACCCTAATTTGCAAAGTTTATCCTTTGGTTTCACAAGAAAAATTGAATTGCATTTATCTTCTTACTCTGTAAACAATAATTGTTATTTTTTTTTATTTTTAATTTTTCTCTCATCTTGAGGAAAGGCTGAGGAAGCCAGACACTCTGTTCTATGTGTCTTTAGATTCCAACACCTTACCCTAGGTATGTAATAAATATTTATTTTAAAAATGAATAATAAACTAAAAGATACATCCTGGATATGTAGAGGGAACATCTTGTCAAGAGGTAAATAAAAATGGACTTTAGAATCTGATCTATGTTTGAGTCCCATGTTTGACACACATTACCTGATACTAACCATGGAAAACTTACCTAAGCTGTCTGGTTCAACATCTATATAAGAAAGATATACGAAGGGGTCTGGGATGGCTAGCATAGGGCCTGGTATATGAACTACTCAACATAGGCATCATTTTAATTGTAATAATAAATTTTACTGAGGGAATGGCTAACAGAGTATAGTTGGTGCATAGCCACTCTAAGCAAGAGGGATAGATCAAAGCTATTGCTAAAGGACATAGAGAAAGAAGTTTCACAGCATGCCATATTATAATTCTTTGAGAAACTGCTTTCCCTGCAGACAACCCTGCCTGTATGATGGATGAGGTGACATAAGACTAGCTGAGGTGAAGCCAAACAGCAAATGGGGCTAACTTTTTAAAAAGGAAGAAAAGTGCTATTAACAAGCAATAGTAAAAATCAAAGCATGATCTTTATGAGATCTCAATGTGGCTATCAGTCATCTAACATGTTTTCAGCTACAAATTCCCACAAAGCTAGTGATCACAGCTACTTTAATTCTTTGCAATACAAAGTACAAAGAAATTAAGCTGAATTCTCCTCTTCATCAATCATTCTCTATCCTCCGTCAAGATAAATTAGTTACGAAGCCCCCATCCGTGGGGCTGTGTAGAGAATTAAAACCTTTATGAAAGCACCAGATATTCTTAGAAAGAAAATTAAACATCTCTGAATGATATGCAGACACTCTATTGTGATCTTATCTCTATTTTATAAAATTAAAATCACTGCTATCAATGTCGATTATCAGTATCTTTTGTTTAACAGTCTCAGCTTTGTAAATACAATAAAACTTTAACACAACTTGTAATAATTCACGTAATTGTAGCTGGACTCGTGTTTAATAAACTTTCACATTTTACTCTTTAAGAAGTATTTTATAGCAAATTAGTACTAAAAACCAAATTTTAGATTGGAAATTTAACATATTTAGGAGATCATATTCATTAAACACAATTTAAAGCATGTACACATATATGGTCTGGAGTCAGGGCCAATCAATCCTATCACTATCTACTCATAATCTGTCTTAGACAACTCCCTGCTTTACTTGGAAATACTATGAATTAGCTCAGCAGATCAAGTTAATGTTTCAGCTTGGGCACACACACACACACACACACACACACACACACACACACACACACACACACAACTGTACACATAAACCACATGAAATAATATTGTACATTTTATGATTTTCAGAAAAACATTACACAATTAAAATAAATACTTCTAAATTATATGCAGCAGAGATTTATTTTAGACCACAGTGTGCAAAAAAATTCATTTTCTTGTCCTGCTGAAATAAACTCCCATCCTATTGAACCTATGAAAAATGGATTTTTAGTCATGATTATAGGCAATGTCTAGATGTATGTGCCCTGCTTATCACAGAAAGCCCATCAGAGATAGGGCCCTGAATTGCAGTCTTGTATGTATTCAAATTCTCATTTTCCAAGTGAGCAGGCAGTCTCTGACCTGTGGTAGCTCTATCATTCAGTGCCCAGGATGGGGTATGGACAGGCTGGTCTGGACAGGGGGCCTTAGCACCTGATTCAGCTTCCCAAAGGCCAGTGGGCCCTGGACTTCACATTACTCACAACACCTTCTTATCAGTGCCCTAAACCCAGAATAACTTGTCTTTAGGCTGCATCTCCTTTAAGTTCTGCTATATTCTCTCTGGTTTTTACATATCCTGGCTATAGGATTAATGCTTGAAACCCGGAATGGGCAGGGGGAAGCCAGGTGGGGGAGGAGGGGGAAGAGGTGAGTATATGGCAAGAGATGAACATATAGCAAGATCACTATATCAGCCATTTCTCTAGTCTCATTTTAAAAATAAGTCAGAAGACAGAGATGAGTTTTAAGATACAGCTTTAATAATTGGAATACCATAGAAGTCACTGAGTGTTTCTTAAAAAGAAAAATGATAGTAATAAATCAACCTTAGAGTAAGAAGTCAGAACTAAAGGAAAATTAACTGATTTGAAGCTTATCTGAAGTATGATTGCTATGTGTCAATTAGACTGGGCCGCGGACGCCCAGATATTTGGTCAAACGTTATTCCTGGGAGTGTCTATGCGGGTGTTTCTAGAAGAGATTAACAGTTGAACTGTTCAACTGCATAAAGCAGATGAGATTCCCCACTATGAGTGAACATGATCCAATCTGTTGAGGGTCTGCATAGAACAAAAAGGCCAAGAACATTGAATTCCCTCTCTGGTTGATGGTTGACCTGGGACATGGAGCTTCTCCTGCCTGTGGTGCTCCTGGTTTTCAGGGCTTCAGACTTGGACCCGAATCTATGCCATTGACCTTTCAGTCTCAGGCCTTCAGACTACACAAATGGCTTTCCTGGGTTTCCAGCTTGCAGACAGCAATATCAGATCATGGGACATCTCAGCCTCCACATGTGAGCCAATACTTTGTGATAAAGAGAGATATTCTGTTGGTTCTGTTTGTCTGGAGAACACTGACGAATACATGTAAGCTTATAAAAGTTTCCCTTTAAAAACTGTTTCATTTAAACTCTCCTTTAAATAGACTTTACTCCATAGCATAAGAAATCTGTCTTCATTCACAGTATTTCTTTTGAAATGATTGTCTCACTCTGAAGTCTTCTCTGAATTTTAGAGAGCTCTGGTGAAGAGGTAAAAAAGGAATTGAGTAACCTGTATTCGACAACATCTATTATTATCATCAGAGCAACCCCACTCAGATATTTTCTATAGAGAACGTCTAGTAAACTGCTTTCTAAAGAAAAGATTCTCTAGAAAAAAGCATGAAAAACTACTATAGGGTATCAGAGAAATGACTATTATGATAGAATAAAAGGTAGATGCTAAAACACATTTAAAATCAATAAAGCTAATGAAATTATCACATGAAAGGGCAAAGGCAACACTAGTAAACTTAACAATCGAAATAGCTTATTAACTATCAAAGCATCTATATTTGTGGTGTTCTCAACCTAACATTTCGTCGGTAAGCATTTTAAAATAAGCAATTGAAAATTATCTCTGTAGGTAGAAAATTCAATACTCAGATTTTAGAGGAAAATAGAGTATGAGTTATAATTCCTTTTATATATCCAAATATATTTTTCTACTTATTTTCCTTAGAAGTGTATTTTTTTTACCATATATAATGTTCACATTGAGTGAAACCTCATTATCTATTAACAATTATTTTTAATAACAGAATTATTCAAATGATAAGAAAAAAGAATATGGAAAGAAGAAGAAATCCAGTTTAGGAAAAGAAAAACACCTATAGCACTAGAAGCATCTCTGTTTGAAGGCCTATTTTACCACCTAATGTGTTGTTTATCATCTGTGAACTTAGTATTTTCATCTATGAACTGGAGTGAATGAAGTTAATGATAACTTTTAACATGGAGTGGCAGGTACTTTTCTAAGCATGAAGTATTCATTAATTTTAGTCTCAAACAACCCTATGAGGTGGTTGCTATTATTACCATTCACATGGGGAAACTGGAGCCCAGGAAAAGTAAATACCTTGTCCAAGGTCATTGTATTAGTCTGTTCTCCCACTGATAACAAAGATATACCCAAGACTGGGTAATTTATAAGAAAAGAGGCTTAATAGACTCACAGTTGCATATGGCTGGGGAGGCCTCACAATCATAGTGTAAGGTGAATAAGAAGCAAAGTCACATCTTACATGGTGGCAGGCAAGAAAACATGTGCAGGAGAACTCCCCTTTATAAAACCATCAGATCTCATAAGACTTATTCACTATCAAGAGAACAGCATGGGAAAAAAAACACTTCCATGATTCAGTTACCTCCCTCAGGGTCCCTCCCATGACACATGGTAATTATGGGAACTACAATTCAAGATGAGATTTGGGTGGCGACAGCCAAACCATATCAGTCATGTAGTTACCAAATGGTAAAGTTGAGATTAAACCTAAGCAATCTGACTCCAAGGCTACACCTTTGCCACTACCTTTTATTTCCTCTCTAGGGAGTTGAGCCCATACATTAAGACTACAGAGGCTTTGTTCTTTAGCCCTTGGTTGTTCACTTATCATTCATTCTATAGATATTTATTTGTATCTACTATTTGTCAGCTACTCTTGTAAGCACTGAAGTTACTAGTATATCTAGTAATAAGGGCAGGAAAAATAATGAAGCTAAAAATGCTTATGTTATAACAGGGATGAAACAAAATAATCAAAATTTGTATAATATGACAGGCAATAATAAGTGCTAAGAATAAAAATAGAAAGAAAAGGATTGCGATAATGGGGCAGTTGCCATTTAGTTTAGTATAGAAGGCTTTCCTGACATGGTGATGCTTGAATAGAGATTAGAATAAAATGAGTGAACCTTTTGGAGTGATTATAATAATTACATGAGACAAGTACATATAACTAGTACATATAACTACCTAAGAGAGTAACTGTGTCATAATAGGGACAGTCAATGGTACTTTCTTCATGAGAGAGGAAAATTGGGCCCTGGTAGAAGACAAAGCATTGATGGAATATCTTTTCATTCAAGCTTATCTTTTTAAGTAAAATAATAAAAAATAAATATGATCAAAAGTCTCCAAATCTCCTTGAGCACTCAAATTTACAAGAGCAAAAGTATTGCAAACTGAGATAAGAATTATAAGCTGTGTGTCCGTCTGTTTGTGTATGTGAAGAGAGACAAAGAGTTCAATGACAGAGTAAAAGGAGAGAGAGAATTTGATAGAAACATTCAAGGATTTAAGCAAAAAGTGCTGACATACTTGCAAACATTTCTGATCATGAAGTGTCCGATGTATTAATAAGGTTTTAGAATTCAGAACTTTTGTACAATCAGGGGAAGATGAACATTTCACTACTTCTGGATTTCAACCAGCTCAATTAATATCATATATACCTTATGGCTCACCCAAATTCATGAATTACATGTAGAATTATCATTGTGTTTTAAATGGTACTGTGACTATCATAATTCCATGAAGAGAAATTAAAGTTTACTTTGGGAAAATTATGTGGACGTTAAGATTGTATATGACTAACTTGAAAAAACAAAAGCATTGGGCTGTAATGGCTCTAAACTTATTTTTATAATATATAACTGAATATCCACATCAAAGCATATGACTTACCTGAGGCCATATGGTGCTTTTAGGGATTACTTCGTTTCATGGCTTTAGTGTTAAAGTGAAATTCATATAAAAGTTTACCTGAAATGTAATACAGAATCCAGGTGCAGGGATTGTAAAATAGTAATCACTTTGGGCTTCATGACTTGGACAGGTGGATCAGACCAGGTTAGTGTTACCTTGCATTACGTTGCTGTTGTATAAGCTTTGAAGCCACTTATTGATATCCGTGCCCATCTATTTAATTTAATTTAAATACATAGTTGATAGACATAAAACAGGAACTTTTGAGTAATGGAAGGTTGGGGATATAAATGTACTTTTGTTTTCCTAATGGTAACAAAAGTTCTTTGCAGGAGGAAATAATTGAAGGAACTGTAATCCAGTAGACTGCTCTCTGCTCCATCTAGAGCATGACTTGATTAAGTTTTTGGTTATCTGGGTGAAGGTCCTTGCCAGAGAATTTGGGTGCTGCAGGAGACCATGCCCTCTGAGCACCTCCTTTGTGTACTCTTCTACCTTGTCCTTTCCTTCACCCAAAACTGTCAGCCTTGCTTTTCCAAACTTTTTCATATCATGTGCTGTAATTCAAGCTGTTGCACTCCTCTTAATTGTCGTTCAGATTCTTTTTCTTTTTCTCAGTTTCTTTTTCTTAAATTATACTCTAAGTTCTGTGATACATGTGTAGAACATGCAAGTTTTTTACATAGGTATACATGTGCCATGGTGGTTTGCTGCACCCATCAATGCGTCATCTACATTAGGTATTTCTCCTAATGCTATCTGTCCCCTAGCCTCCATCCCCCCAACAGGTCCCAGTGTATGATGTTTCCCTCCCTGTCTCAATGTGTTCTCATTGTTCAACTCCCACTTATAAGTGACAACATGCCCTGTTTTGTTTTCTGTTTCTGTGTTAGTTTGCTGAGAATGATGGGTTCCAGCTACATCCATGTCCCTGCGAAAGACATGAACTCATCCTTTTTTATGGCTGCATAGTATTCCATGGTGTATATGTGCCACATTTTCTTCATCCAGTCTGTCATTGATGGGCATTTGGGTTGGTTCCAAGTCTTTGTATTGTGAACAGTGCTGCAATAAACAAACATGTGCATGTGTCTTTATAGTAGAATGATTTATAATCCCATGGGTATATACCCACTAATGGGACTGCTGGGTCAAATGGTATTTCTGGTTCTAGATACTTAAGAAATTGCCACACTGTCTTCTACAATGTTTGAACTAATTTACTAACAGCAAAAAAGCAATCCTATTTCTCCACATTCTCTCCAGAAACTGTTGTTTCCTGATTTTTAATGATTGCCATTCTAATTGGTGTGATATGGTATCTCATCATGGTTTTGATTTGTATTTCTCTACTGACCAGTGATGATGAGCTTTTTTCATATGTTTGTTGGCTGCATAAATGTCTCCTTTTGAGAAGTGTCCGTTGATATCTTTTGTCCACTTTTTGATGGGGTTGTTTTTCTCTTGTAAATTTGTTTAAGTTCTTTTTATATTCTGGATATCTTTGTAGATGGACAGATTGCAAAAATTTTCTCCCATTCTGTAGGCTGCCTGTTCACTCTGATGATAGTTACTTTTTCTGTGCAGAAGCTCTTTAGTTTAATTAGATCCCATTTGTCAATTTTGGCTTTTGTTGCCACTGCTTTGGTGTCTTAGTTATGAAGTCTTTGCCCATGCCTGTGTCCTGAATGGTATGGCCTAAGTGTTCTTATAGGGTTTTTATGGCTTTAGGTCTTACATTTAAGTCTTTAATCCATCTCGAGTTAATTTTTGTATAAGGTGTAAGGAAGGGGTCCAGTGTCAGTTTTCTGCATGTGGCCAGTTTTCTTAACACCATTTATTAAATAGGGAATCCCTTCCCCGTTGCTTGTTTTTGTCAGGTTTGTCAAAGATCATATGGTTGTAGATGTATGGTGCTATTTCTGAGGCCTCTATTCTGTTCCATTGGTCTATATCTCTGTTTTGGTACCAGTACCATGCTGCTTTGGTTACTGTAGCCTTGTAGTATAGTTTGAAGTCAGGTAGCATGATGTGTCCAGCTTTGTTCTTTTGTCTTGGCTATGTGGGCTTTTTTTGGTTCCATATGAGATTTAAAGTATTTGTTTCCTAATTCTGTGAAGAAAGTCAGATAGCTTGATGGGGATAGCATTGAATCTATAAATTACTTTGGGCAGTATGGCCATTTTCATGATATTGATTCTTCCTAACCATGAGCATGGAATGTTTTTCCATCTGTTTGTGTCCTCTTTTATTTCCTTGAGCAGTGGTTTGTAGTTCTCCTTGAAGAGGTCCTTCACATCCCTTGTAAGTTGTATTCCTAGGTATTCAGATTATTTTTTCTAACAAGGGAATTCTCCAAGTTTAAAAGTATCAGGCATGCAATATTTCAGTCACATAATACATCTTTTTAGTATGACCTCATGCCATGGCCCATCAAAATAGATCAAATTAAAGCTGTAAAATCCAAATACTGTCAGAAGGAACAGTGTAATAACTCCTTTGAGTGGCTGAAGCCTCTATTATTCGTCTCCTCTCTAAATGTTTCCATAAATTCTAGACCTAAATTTGTTTTGAAGGAGATAGTAACTATGATGATAACAAATAGTATTCTGGAAAGTCAGAGAACTGATTCATTTTTAATCATAGTGTTATTTTACTTAATAAGTTATTAGCAAAATCAAATATTAATAATAAACATAGCTCGCAAATTATGGTCTTTAGATGAGGTAATTTCTCTGAGAATATATTCAGCCATATGAATTTCCAAAAATCTAAGTTGCAAGAAACATTAATGCAACATGTCTTTTTCACTAACAGAAAAAGCAAAGTAGTTGTTCTGGTTTATTTTTAAATACGTATTCAATATAAATTTTAAATAAGCATTTGCCACTAAAGGAATTTTATATTTTAGTAACTAATAGTAAAACGTACAGTGACTTATTACTTCATGCAAGATAAGGGTAATAGTACTGCAACTATGGAAACAACTTTTGATCAAAAATATTGTCAAGACATGGACCTTTCCATAAGTGTAGCCTTCTATGTTCACACCCTTTCTAGGTGTGGTATGACTTTTCTTCATTCCTTATAAAACCTAAATACTAAATATAAATAAAGCTTGTAATGCACATACCGTATGATTCACACTGAAACAGATAGGTAGTTTTAATTTCAGAAAGCCACATTTCTGTTTTTATAGCAGCCCCTATGTGTCATTTATTCATTTAAAGTTTATCTCAACTCTCGGAAAAAACTTATTGCATATCCCATCAACAAACTTCAAAAGACACGGTTTGTTATACTAAATAAGTATTCTTTCTTTACAGTGATGGCATAAGCTTACAAATCTGATTTCATGAAAACTTTCTTTACCTCCATTGATATTCACTGTACCTTTTGAGATATAGTCCTAAGGCCAATAGGCTTTTGGCAGAGGAGATAGTGAGCAAGTCTGTGAATGTGAATGTTAAATAGGAGTGGCTTTGTATTTTTGAGACTTCTGAACCACTCTTCTGATTCACTCCCAATCAGTTAATACACTAATCAGTTGTATTTTAAGACATCTAATATGTATGGGAGAAGCAAAATTCCCTGTGCCCAATTGCAATCTAATTGGGTCATCTCGAAATATAAAATATAAACAAATGTTAAATGGTGTCATAAATCAAGAAATGCTAAATGATTTCAGAGGAGTAAATGAGCTACCACACTTATGGAGACTTCAAGATCACCTACTTTTAATGAGTGAGCAAAGATGAAGAGACTACAGGGGAAGAAATAAATTTCAGGTGGAGAAATAGACTGAGCCTTGGAAGTATGGGCCTGGTTAAGAATATTCTCTAAAAGTGGAAGGGATTGTTCCCACTATAGTTTAATAAGAAATAATTTTAGATTGTTTGAGCAAGGGGAGAGAATAAAGGACTTTAAAATCATGGTAGTGAAGGAATCTAGAATAATAGCCTCTTAAAGTGAACTTTTGTAAAATCTTCAGCGGGTAAATGAAAACTGTATGTGAGAAATCTTGACATACTGGATTGGAATTAAGAGAAACTGAGGTCATATGACCTCACAATCAAGTAGGGGATTGTTCTTCCTAATGTCCAGACAATAATTATAGCAAGAAAGTAGTTGTCTGTGAAGAAATGAATTTGATAATTCATCAAAATCGAAGGAAGAGATAAATACTCTCAACCAATAATAACAGACTAGTGGAAGACTTAAAAAGATTTGTAAAGTTTATTGGACCAGCCTGACAGTTGACTACCTATTCCATAGCTGTGCCTGCCTTCTACTGCCACACTTTAGATGACATCATTATTTTGTCTGGAATGCTCTTCCTCTCCCTTTCTAACTATAACAATAATAGCACCTGATATTTACAGAATGCTTTATACTTATGAATTTGCAAAATGGTTAACTTTGTTTTGCAGGTGGAATCAGGAAAAAAGTGATTTGCCCCATCATGTAATCTAGAATAAGACTAACTCTAGTTCTTGAGGTCTTTAACACCTCCATTTTTTAAAAAGCCTTTGATAGACCAAAATGAAGTTTAAAATATGAAGTTCAACTATAATGTAATTCCTGAGAATTGCTCTCAGGTGATGACAGTAGTTATTCCTATATTGACATGCCATCCTGTCAAATTAAAGGTGAAGCTTGATCCAATCCTCATCAAGATTAAATTAAATTAAACCAATTAATTTTTCCCAGTCTTACTGAGAATAGATGGATGATTTTTACTCTTTACAACCTTCCCACTGCGTGTTAGCGGAAAATTCACCTATTTCCTCTTTGGCCTTATGCTTAGAGAGAGGCACAGTTGAAGGGCCTTTCAAGGGGTTTAACAATTGGCATGAATATATGTTGTTTGCACACAGATTCTGTTTTCCAGGCAGAGTTCCCAGCTTCATTTACATTTTTGTTTAGTATTTCTTCAGCATTCCCCATGCTATTCAGCTGGCTGTTTTGTGAATCTGATCACATTTGGTTTACTCTTTTATAAAAGGGAAAATGTCATTTTAAGATGGGGAATATATCTATATCTGGAATGGGATACAATTTGTAATTCTGAGTCTTCTGTGTTATCCCATTCGTTTGGTTGCCCGAGCATTCTCTGCACGCTGTAGGGCTACCCTATGGAAATAAAGTTCCAATTATAACAAAAAAGAGAAAAACAGAGGGAAAATGGGATCTATGAGAAAACAAAACAGTATGCCAATTATTTA
The DNA here is from genome assembly GCA_036589455.1 of Ateles fusciceps. Classification (NCBI taxonomy): domain Eukaryota; kingdom Metazoa; phylum Chordata; class Mammalia; order Primates; family Atelidae; genus Ateles; species Ateles fusciceps. The sequence goes on from JAZHEH010001361.1 coordinate 3,439,302, forward strand.
CCAGGTTTAAATTCAAGCATATTTTCAGTATTTTTTTTTTTTTCGGTAGCAGAGTTTGATCTGTGTGGTTATCCAGCTAACATGCTTCATAAAGTAATGGATAATGTGTGTGTTTGTGTGTATGTGTTTAAGAGGAGAGAGAGAATTGGAAAAATATGAAACAGTCCCACTTACACTAAGGTGCCTCCTCTACCAGCATGAATCACCAGCCAGGAGGCACCTTTCTCTGGTGGTTGACTTCAATTCGATTTTATAAAAAATTTATTTCTTGGTTTGTGGCACTGTGAGAGACACTATTATGGATGCTAAGATGAATAGAAGTTTAATTAGGGCAAAGGGAGGAAGAGGATGACAGCCACAGGGAGCTATCACTACAAATAAATGGGCTTTCGTAAAGCAAGGAACATTGGGAAATGGAGATCCTGTGCATCTGCAGTATCGTGGGGAATGGAGAGATGGCCACGGAAGATGAAACAGAGGAGGCCATAAGGATATGGGAATGTACTGCATGTTATTCAAAATAAATCAGAATTCATACTGGTCTCTCTGTAAGGATGACTACTATTAACATTGTTATTTAGACAGAGAACATGGTTTTTACTTTTTGCCTCTATTCTATCTCCTATTCTCCACCAACTCTGAAATGAACAGGAGTAGTAAAGGCGTTCTCCCTAATTCTGCCTTTGTCAGCCCTCTCCCTAAGTTTGCAGGGTGAGGAACAAATGCCTAATAGCTTCAATTCGTATACAGACATAGTTTGTAGGGCAGGGAACTAGAGCCTAGTAGCTTCAATTTGGATATAGACATAGGTGGCTTTATCACTCAACAGAATTTCAAATTTCTGGATTCTCAGTCAAATTTAGTCTGCAGGCCACAGTCAGCATGCTTCCTAACAAAGATCTATTGTCTTTTGTCTCTACTTGTAGACTAGTTCACTCTAACCTGAATTTTTGCTGGAATGCTCTGACACATGGTTTGCTGAAAGTTTCAAGAAGCAGCCAGCACACAGACACATTCTGATTCCCCCGCCACACACACTCATTTACCCAAGGCTACAGCACTGGCTGTTACTTCATTTATCTTCCAAAGTATGGTAAACCATATGTTTTTTTAAAAATAATTTCAACTTTTATTTTCTATTCAGGGGGCAGGTTTGTATGTGGGTATATCGTGTGTTGCTGAGGTTTGGGGTATAACTGATCCCATCAGCCAGGTATTGAGTATGGTACCCAACAGTTAGTTTTTCAACCCTTCCCTTGCTTCCCCTTTTATTAGTCTGTAGTGTCTATCATTGCCATCTTTAAGTCCATGAGTGCCCTATGCTTAGCTGCTGCTTATAAGTGAGAACTTGTGGCATTTGGTTTTCTGTTCCTGCGTTAATTCAGTAAGCAATATTTTGACTAAATGCTTTCAATTTCTTAACAAAAGTCACCAGCCTTCCAAACTCCAATATTTCTATTCCCTCTACCTCTACTGAGTCAATGCCACATTTTAGATTTTGTTAGTTTTTGCATTCTACTTCTGTCACATTTTGGTAGTTAATACAAATAATAAGAACCAATGCCAATTTTGTTATTTTTCAAATAAATTTTTAAAATAATGAAGCAATAATGAAAATAAAATAATAATGAAAAAAGTAAAAATTCAATGATAAGTAATAATAAATGTGAAATAAAACAGGTACTCATACATGCATATTGGCAAAACCATGTTTTCATTTAATTAAGCAACATAGATCAAGACTAATAATGTATTTTAATATGTAATAACATTGATGTATACCTTTTAAAGAAATAATAAACAATATAAAAACAATGAGTATGATTTGCTTTCTGTCTTCAACAAAAACGAGGAAGCTACTTTTCTTAGTCTGTTTGAGCGGCTATAACAGAATACAATAGACTGAGTGACTTATAAACAAGAGAAATGTATCTCTCACAGTTCTGGAAGCTGAGATGTCTGAGATCAAGGCGCTGGCAGACCTGGTGTCTGGTGAGGGCCTACTTCCTGGTTTAGAGATGGCTGTCATTTGGCTGCATCCTCACATGGCAGAAGGAACCAGGGGAGCTCTCACGGTCCTTTTATAAAGGCACAAATCTCACCTAGGATGGCTGCTTCATGAGCCTAATCACCTTCATGCCCTAGTCACCTCCCAAAGGTCGCACCTGCAAACCCCATCACATTAGAGATGATATATCAACGTATCAGTTTGAGGAGGAACACAAACTTTTCCCTGGTCTACTTGAATATTGAAATAAAGAAAAGTAGATTAAGACAGTTACAAAACCTCTACTCAATAGAATATTATGTAGCTATGAAAATAATTATGGAGATTATGTTGTCACATGTTAAAGGGCTCATTGTATAAAAGCCAGGATATAAAATTACATGTGTGTAATGATTGCAAGCAAGTGAAGTAATATATAAAAATTATTGGATATGATTATAGCTAATTGATTATAGCTGTTCTATTGGGTGGTGAGATCATGCCATTTTCCTGCAGTTTCCAAGATTTTTGTCCAGGAAAGATGCCTAAAGAATTATATAGTCTGTGAACTGACATGACTTACTTATACAAAATAATAAACTGAACCTATATTATTAAAACAATTTAAAAGAGGCATATTACTGTAGTCTGGTGGTTTAGAGTGAAAATAAAACATATTCTGTAAAGGCTGGGCTTTATTCCACTTGCAGAACAGCTGTCTTTATCCATTTATCCTTTAATTATTTTCTATAACTTACTTAAAGTGTTATACAAACTGCTGGTAGTTAATTTCTTAAATTCCATAGAGGTTTATCTAATTAACTCTTAGCCAGTCTCCTCTGGTTGTATTTGAGATTCGGTTTAAAATTATTTTTGAAATATACACACTAACATTCCACAATATATCTATAACTCTTTTAAAAATGATTTTCCATTTTCTATTTTGTTTTGTTTGTGTGAGTGTGGGTTTTTTGTTGCTGTTGTTGTTGTTTTACCCTGGGCTGTTTCCATTTCCCTAATTCTGCCAAACTATTTCTAAAGCGTTTTAAATGACATTTTTTTTAACTTGGCACAAAATAAATTTGATATAGCTAATGGGGGAGAATGTCAATATAAATTTGATAGGTAGAAAATCAAAAGCACAGTTGTTTTTTTTTTTTTTTTTTAAAGGACAGGCATGTTTGATATACACATAGTAAATTCCCCTGGTTTGGGATCCTGTGATCTGAGTTTAGTTAGATTTGTGGTCTTTTATTTTTCCCTCTTGGAACTCTAATATTCACTGCATGAGTCTGTCCTTCTCTATGTTAATACTTTTATAAGAACACTGGTGATCATTTTTTATGGGGAAGCTCATGTGCTACATACTGTTTCTCTTCCAATTATTTATCTCAAGATAAATTTATTTTCATTTGACCAAACTATATTACCTCTTTTGAACAAAGATCACTTTTACAAATTTTACAGGATAGATTTTAGATTATTTTCTAGCAGTTCTGGTAGCTTTCCCAAGAATAATTCTAATACTTGAGTTCACTCACCATTATCCTTCCCTTATATATTACTATTTTCATTTGTCTTTTTTCTTGTGCAATTTTGGGGAGCCTCTCAAGAATGTCTTCCAACCATTGATATCCTTTGTTACTTCGTATTTTAGTTTGTTTTGATCTTTCATTTTTCTCTACCCTGTCTACATCTATCACACTTACATTCTTTTATTTGTAACCTTTGCATCTATACCTGCTTTTATAGCTGTCTCTATTCCTGGACTGGAATCTTTATCTCTTGAATTAAGGGGGTCAATTTCCTAAAATGTTCATCTGGCTTAGTAAATATTGGTATTCCTCTGAATCTTTAGTATACTGATTTTTTTACTTTCTCTGCATTAATTTTGCATGATTATTTGTGTGTGTGCACTGTGTGTGTGTGTGTATGTGTATTTTAACTCATTCTTGTCTTCATAGAAGTCGTTACACAACATGACATTGGTAAATAATTGAAACTGGTGACTTGCTCTATTTGCTTGGTTGATGTGAACTCCAAAACGAATGTCTAGCAGACGTTTGTCTAACTCAGATTTGAGGAACAGATTCAAGAACATATTGTGATTCCTAAGACTGCTTCCTATGAACTAAGAAAAATATTTATTTATTTATTTATTTATTCTTTTAAAGATAGGTTCTTACTGTGTTGCCCAGGCTGGTCTCGATTTTCTGTCCTCAAGCAATCCTCTGGCTTCTGCCTCCTGAGTAGCTGAGATTATAGGTATGAGACACCATGCCTAGCAATAAAAGACTTATTTTAAAAAACTGTGCCTCTCCCCCGATTTAAAATACTTTCACCTTTTTCTCGTGTGTTCTCCATTTACATAATTGTATCGTGGGGGATTCTACTTTCAAGATCTCAATGTGACATTCCCAGTATCCTTTCTTCCCTCTTTTCTCCCTCAGTAACATGTTTCCTCAGTAATATCACTGAATCCCTAACTCTGCACTCCTACCCTTCCCCACCATATGCATTTTGTCAAGTACTTCTGGAATTTAAGTCCTTGAGTACATCCAGCAGGAAGAGAAATTTTTACTGGTAGGAGAAATACAGCACTCATGAATTAACACCCAAGAAACCCAAGGTGGGTGGCCACTTTTCTGGTTTTTAACTCCATAATTTATTTTTTTTATTCAACAAGTATTTATTAAGCTCCACTATATGCCAGAACTGAGCTAGGTGCTGGAAAACTGTGGTAATAAAAAGCAAACAAAAACTATGATCTCTGTATTCATAGACTTTACACTCCAGTAGGAGAGATAAACATGAATAATCATAATGTCTCTCCTTTATTTTTAACAAAAAATTATGGTAAATATGACAAAGGGAATGCATAGAGAAGGGGAAAGTAGTCAGGGATTAAGAATCATTCTCTGGGTAGATGATATTTAAGCTGAGGACTAAAGAAAGAGAAGGGGTTAACCATGTGCTGAGCATAAATGTGGTTGTCAGGTTAGAGCAGGACTGGAGAGCAGGCAGTGGGAACACAGCCTGCCAAATGCCCGGGGGTAGCAAAGAACTTGGCACCAATCTCGTGTGTCTGAAACAGAAACCATTTAGTTTAGGAAAAATGAAGCATACTTTTCCCTACAAGTGAACCTGATGCACATAGGCCATCATCCCTTTTATTATTGTTTTATTTTGCCAGTTCTATTTCAGCAAGGAGACGGTAGGTTATTCTTTATAGTGTCATCGTGAGTTTTCAATCTTAAAAAGCATATTAATAAGTATTTTTGGCAGAATCTGAGGGAAGATTTGCTATTCAGCTGACATTTTAAGAAGAATCGGCTAGGCACAGTGGCTCATGCCTAGAACTTTGGGAGGCAGAGACGGGTGGACCACCTGAGGTCAGGAGTTCGAGACTAGCGTGGCCAACATGGCGAAACCATGTAGCTGGAATTACAGGAGCCCGCCACCGTGCCCGGCTAATTTTTCTATTAGCCGGGCACGGTGGTGGGCTCCTGTAATTCCAGCTACTCGAAAGGCTGAGGCAGGAGAATCGCTTGAACCCAGGAGGCAGAGGTTGCATTGCCCCACTGCACTCCAGCCTGGGCGACAGCCTGAGGAGAGTGAGACTGCTCCTCAAAATAAATAAATAAAATAAAATAAAGAAAATAAAGAAGAAGAATATATCAAGTGTTCAAGCTTTCCCAAAGCAGAAGCAGAAGCAGAGTGACTAAACAGACCACAGGGATGACTATTACAGTTGGAGGTTGGCTTGTACCCTTCCATAGGTTTGGCTAGTAATGAGTCAATAATCCTAGACAGATCCTGACAATTTACTTCTTATGCAAAAGCAAAGCAACATCAGCTTGGTGATGTCAGCTCCCCACATCCCCAGTTCCACATTATGACACTAACCCAAAAGAGTCAGATGATGAGTGATGCCAGTGAATTGTCACTTGGCCATTGAGGAGCAGCCTGTATATCACAGCCAAGCAGGTTTATAAACTTACTCAAGAAGTCTGCAGCTGTACTCCAAGAGGTGAGGTAAGGTAGAAAAGTCCTTTACTCAAGTGAAACCAGAATCATCTTGTGAGAGTCTTCCACAAGATTGGAATAAGAAACTACCTTACAGCAACTCCTTCAACTGTGTACCTCCCCTTAGACCAAAAGAGAGTCACTGGACTCGCCATCAAGCCTGAGTCAGACTATGGTCAAGCGTGGCCCTGCGTGGACTTGTGCAAGATTGCCAGGACACCATGGCAGAGCCATTTCCCTACAGAACCCTAGTTTGTTTTCAATACTGCTCTAAAATAAGTGTTCCCATTGTCCTTTATGATCATCAAAAGAAGTTCATAGAAATGACTTATAGAAAAATAATGCAAACCATTATGATAGCAAAACAAAATGACAACTCTCTTCCCCCTGTTTCCATTTTTATACATATATTCTCTATCACTCTCTCTCTGATATATATTCCTTAAACCACAGGCTTTTACCTTATGTTTTTGTAATTCAAGATGACTAAATCGTATCTCCATTCCCTTTTTAGGGAGATGGAAATAATTTCTAGACAATTTTAAGACTATACGCTAACAGAGAGATACAACTATCTCTGGCTCAGAGAAGAGAGTCCTTAGCCCTATTGAAGAAACTCAGGAAAGACTTCTGGAAAAATATGACACAAAGGCTAATATCTAAAGGAAGAGAATAAGTTCAACTTGTAGCTCTATTCTTGGCATATAATAAGTATTCAGAAATGTCAGATGAAGGATGATACAGAGCCAGTGTTGTGGTTGGAAATAAACGCCAGAACAAGCCAATGTAGGATCTTGTGTAACTGTCTAAGTATTTCACATTTTACCTGGGAGGTGATTTTAGAAGTTAAAATTATATTTATTTAATTTATAATTTAAGATTATATTTATATTTATGCATTAGATAACTCTGGCGACAGGGGGCATAGATTTATACCCCTACTATTCCCCAGCCCAAGAAGCTAACTCAAATGGAAACAGAATAAAACAGAAAACACCAAAAATAAATTATCAGGGTTTCAAAATGGAAACTGAAAATCTGACTTTAAAATTTATATGGAAATTCAGAGGACCAAGAATAGCTAAGACGATATTGGATTACACATTCTTATGTGTATGAAATCTTGCTTTATGGATATCAAGACTTGCTATACATTAGATAATTAAGAGAGGGTGTGGCTGCATCAATTATAGACAAATAAGCCAATGCAATTAAATAGATGCCCAGAAAAAGACTCACATAGATATAGATATTTGATTTATGCAAACATTAGTACTTTAGAAAAATAGAAGAAAGAATAGGCTAGTCATTAGAGAGTACTGGGTCATTTGGATAACTATGGGAAAAAAAAGTCTTAGCAAAAATTGTTTCTAGGTAGACATTAGACATGAATATAGAAGGCAAAATAATAAAGCATCTAAATAAAGATGACGGAGGAGAATATCTTCATGACTATTGATAGGAAATAACTTTTAAAATAAAACATAAACACATTAATCATAAATTTGTTAAACTACTTTGAAATTAAGTACTTTTAATCAAAATAACCATTTGAGAGACTGAAAAACAGGCTATGAAGTGAGGTAACTGTTTTCTTCATCTATAGCTGAGCTCATGAATAATATACAGGACTCCTACCATTGCAGACTGAACTGTGTTCTTTGAAGAGTCATATGTTGAAGCCCTAATATCCAGTGTTTCTGTGTTTGGAGATACAACCTTTAAAGTCGTAGGAGTGGGGCCCTAATATGATAGGACTGATGTTCTTGTAAAGAGGGCAAGACAACAAAGTTTGCCAATCTCATAGAGAGAAGAGGCTATTAAGGACAGTGAGACAGCAGCTGTCTGGAAACCAGTAAGGAGCCTCACTAAAATCCAGCCCTGAAAGCACCTGGATCATGGATTTTCAGTTCCAGCACTGTGAGAAAATAAATTTCTGCTGCTTAAGTGACCCAGTCTGCCAGTGATGGCAGTCCAAGCTAAGTCACCTACCAATCAATACGAAAAAGACAACCCAGTAAGGAGAAAAAGGCAAGAGACTTGAACAAGCATATCACAAATATATCTCAAGGACCAGCAAATATGACACAGTATATATACCATCAGGGGATCTGCACAGGAAAACAGAAGCTAGTCTATGTATTCCAGATAGGAAGTGCTTTATTAGAGGGAATTAGAAGCTTATACAAACATTTCAAGAGCTGGAGGAGTAGAGCTCAGAGAAACTCCCACCATCTCAGTCTATATCAGTAAAGCAAATAGTTCTCAAGAGTCTGTATTCTCTGTATAATAGTTCTCAACAGGCTTCTATGAATCTAATGTCTGCCTGTGAGTCTTGCTACAAACTCTTCTGAAGAATGTGACCTTCCCTTCCCTTCTAGAAATTGCTTCTAAATGTTAGACTTCCATGTAAAATAAGAGAGGTTGTTGTTAGGATTGTAGTCTCTGGCTTCTCTCTGTCATGCAGAGTATATCTTGGTAGGGATGCCAAGTTGAATACACACAATTCAGAACTGTTTAACTTGATTTTTAGTCAGGAAAATAGGAAGCAACCCTATGTATAGGTTCACTACACACCTATCAGATGGCTAAAATTATAAAGAATGATAATACTAAATGTTGGTGAATATGTGGAGTGATAGTAGTCCTCATAAAAGTGCAGAGGTGTAAACTAGTGTAATTAGCATAACCACATTGGAAAGCAATTTGGCTTTTTCTATTAAGTTGACCATATGCATATAGTGTGACTCATTTCCCTTTTGAATATATCCAACAAAAAATATGTAAAAACATGTACCAAAGACCATGCCTAATAATGTCCATGGCTCAAATATTTGCAGTAGGCATACCCTGGAAATAATCCGGTTGCCCATAAATAAGGCCTAAATTATGGTAGATTCAAACTATGGTATACTGAAGAGCAAATAAAATAAGTAAGTTATACCTATATGCAGGAAGATAAGACAAATTTTAGAAATAGAATGTAGCCTGAAAGAAACCAGAAAACTATACATATCTTATTATTTTACTCTATAACACTTAAGGCAGGCAAGAATGAACTATTGTGTTAGGAGCTAGGATACTGATTACCTTTAAAGGAAAGAAATCAATGATGAGGAGGAGAATTTCCAGTTACTGAAAATTATCTATGTTCTAGAAATATTCATATTATAATATATTGAGTTGTAAAATTATATTTTATCATTTTCTTTCCCTTCTATGTCATAGTAACAATGGTAAAAATATACTAAATAAACAGCAAACATGCAAATGAGTGAACAAACAAAACTTCAAAATTAGAAAACAGTCTCCCCCAAGAGAGACCCAACAATGAAAAGGTATAATTTAGTACTTAGTTTTAAAAAGTAACAGAAAGGAAATAAACAAAATGTTCTTTCCCATCTTAATACAGTTCCCAAACCTGTCTCTGCTGTTACCTCCCAAATATGCCAAATGTGATACTCAAAAGCTGAAAAAATTTAGGAAATATTTACTTATACTCTACAAGTTAACAAGAATTAGATGCAGGGGACAGTGGGAGCTTGGAGGAAAGCTCTGAAAGACAAGGGCAGAGCTGTGAAAGATAGAGCAGTTACCATTGCTGTGTTCTAGCTGGGCAAAAAAATATCACCAGGCCTCAATAATCTATAGGACTCTGTTCTGAATTTGCAGAAAGGAAGAGAGCATAGAGAAGAAAAATTCTAATTAACAACCTAACAGAAAGGTGGAAGTCCTTTAAAAATAGGCTTGTGGATATCATTGGTGTTTTTGAAGTAGAAACCCCTAAAACAAAATGCTTTGAAAATATAATAGAAAATAATTTATTTGATATAAGAGCTAATTCTGTATTTTAAAAGTTTATGTTAAAGATGCAAATATAAAGATGTGTTCTAGCTGTAATTCAACTTTTCACATGAATGTGGAAAGAGAAAATTACCAACAAAGAGATCAGGTTGGACTTGGACATTCTTACAACAATAATCAGTATCAAAAGATAACAGAACATGTTCACCAAATCCTGAAGGAATGAATATTATGACCAGTTATTTTTTTTTTATTCACTGAACAAGCATTTTGTAAACATTAAAAAAAAAATTAGGAATTATTGTGTCCGTGATTACTTCTTGGAAAAAAACCAACCCAAATGACTGAATGACTAAATCCAGCAAATCAGAAGAAAGTGAAAACTAGTAGCAAAAACAGTGAAACATTTAAAAGCAGGAAATACGAGAAGCAAGATCTATAGCATTTTGGCTGGGAAAAGGTAAATAATTGTTTGCCCCATTAGGAGACAAGTTTCTCAAGTTTGCAGCAGTTTAGGAATACAGATCTTACAAACCCTTCTTGGGAGAAGAAAAAAACGTTAAATTGAAATCTGAGGTTGGTAGAAATCTAAAATGTCTCTCTAAGGTTCCCAGCCCCTGCAATACACACATCTTCTTCCAGTTATTCAATTCAACACAAGTCTAGGTACACAGACTTTACAGTCATAATTAAGGTGCCAGGTGAGCTGATCTTACAATTCGAAGATTTCCAAAGTGCACGCGACCTAATCACATAAACCTTAAAGAAGAGTGTTTTCTCCCACTCCGTTCCAGAAAAAAAAAAGTCAGAGATTTATAGCAGGAGAAGAATGTGGTTCAACATTTCTGGCTTGAAGACAGAAGGCAAGGCAGGCAAGTAGCTTCTAGTTACTGTGAGCGGACCCAGCTGACATTCAGTAAACAGCAAGGATGAGAATTCTGCCAGCGATTAGAATTGCTTGGCAGTTTAGTCTTCCCCAAAGCTCCAGAAGAGAACTCAGCCTGACTGACACCTTGATTTCAGCCTGTGCTTCCCTGGGCAGAGGACACAGGTTGTGCCAGTCTTCAGACCTATAGAACTGTGAGTTACTAGATGAGTGTTGTGTTACATCATTATGTTTGTGGTGATTTGTTACACAGCAGTAGAAAAATTTAAAATCTCAGACAACAGACAATTCAGAAATATATAAACAATGGTAATAGGGTGAGGGGCTGAATTTATATAAGAAGAGGAGATATGAATAATCAAGAACAAGAACGATTAAAAATCCTGCAGCAATTATTCACTCAATTTTTTTCTTTAAACAAATATCAAGTTCTATGTGACATTATTGTGCCAGGCACTGAATGTAAAATAGTGGATAAAAAGGGAAATTTTTCTGCCCTTGTGGAAACATTCTAATAAGAGGATGGCAAACAGTAAACAAAGTAAGAAGTAAAATGCACAATATGTGAGATGGTAATAAGTTCTATGGAGGAAAAACAAGCTAGAGGGAGAAACAAATATTTCATAATATTTGTTTGATCTGAATCTAGGGAGGACTGTGATTTAAGTCAGGTGGTCAGAATAGTATGGCAATTTTTCAAAAACTAGAAATAGGACTACCATACAGTCTAGCAATCCTACTGCTGAGAATTTATCCAAAGGAAAGGAAGTCAGTATATCAAAGAGATACATAGACTACCATGTTCATTGCAGCATTATTCATAAAAGCAAGATATGGAATCAACCTAGTGGTGTCCATCAACAGATGAATTGAAAAAAATATGGAATGTATATATATACAATGGAATGAATAATATTTGGCCATAAAAAGAATTAAATGCTATTATTTGCAGCAACATGAATGGAACTGGAGTCCATTATGTTAAATGAAATAAGTCATGTACAGAAAGACAAATATTGCATGTTTACATTCATTCGTGGGAGTTAAAAAGATCTCATGAAGTTAGAGAGTAGGATGGGGGTTACCAGAGAGTAGGATGATGGTTACCAGTAGGATGATAGCTTGGAAGGGTGTTTGGGTATGGAGGAGATGGTGATGAAGAGAGCTTGGTAAATGGGTACAAACATAGATAGAAGGAATAAGTTCTAATGTTCAATAGCGGAGGAGGATCACTATAGTTAACAACAATGCACTGTCTATTTCAAAATAACAAGGAGAGGACTTGAAATGTTCCCAACATATAAAATGATAAATCCTTGAGATGGACATCCCAAACACCCCCCACTTAATGGTGACACAGACTATGCTTGTAACAAAGTATCACATCAAATGTACCCCATAAATACATACACATATTTTTGTCAATAAAATATTTAATAAATCAACAGGGTGGTCAGGAAAGGCCACCCTGAGAAGTTGGCATCTGAGTAAATCTCGCATGGTGACAGAGCTTAAAGCAAAGTGGTTCTAAGAAGAAGAAACATCATGTATGAAAAGCATGAGGCAGGAACATACCTGCTGTATTTGGGAAGGCTGATGTGGCTGGAGTGAAGTAGTAGGAGATGGGGTGAGATGAGTAACAGGTCAAGATTGCATAGAGCTTTGTAGGCCAATGTTAGGACTTGGAAGTGTTTTGCTCAAAGGGTTAAAATCACAGTATTGTCTTTGTAAGAGCCTCATTCTGTCTGCTGTGTTGAGATGTGATTAAAGGGCCAGGGCCAGAGCAGAGAAGGAAGGCCAGGTAGGAGGCTGTGCAAGGATCTGGGGGAGAGGGTTGGTGACCTGGACCAGGTGATAGCAGTGAAGGTGCTGGAAGGTGGGCAGATTCTGGAGATACTTAGGAGGTAGAACTAGCAGAATTTGTATGTGGTCTGGAATTTGGGGTGAAGGAGATCGAGAGGACTCAGGAATGATGAATGACTTCAAGTTTTGTGGACTGAGCAAGTGGAAGCCTGGAGATGCTTATGACCCAAATGGCCAATACATTGAGAAGAGCAAGTTTTAATCTACTGGAGACCTGGGAGCTGGTCATATTGCACTTGAATTCTCATTAAGAATCCAAATATTACAGAATAGAGTGTAAGTGATATAAACCTTCAGAATGTAATTTAAAGCAGAACAAAGTAAAAAATAAATAAACAAAAACCAAAAACAGGATCTCTAATTTTATGTTCTGTGAAAGAAGAAGGGTGGTAAGAGGAAGTGTTTAAACATTCATTTCCTCATCTTTATATGAGGCATTCAACTGCTTAGCCTGCAACCGAGATGTTTAGCTAAAAAATAAAATGACTTAACAACTTGAAGTTTTTTGTAATCGTTTAAAATTTAGTTCATATTTTAGGTCATGGTATTTTTTTTTGATAAAGAAGCAATTACCAAAAATTTAACAACAATTTATTTCAGTTTAATGCAGCATTGTTTACTTTTAAATTTTCAATTAAACTAAAATGACATGTCATAATTTTGAAAATGAAAATGGCAAGTACAATTCCATTTTCATAATATTTGTTTGATCTCAATCTAGATATCTATACTTCTGTGTTTCCTTATGAATAGAGATGTCTGGAATTAAGGTAACAAATTTAACAATAATTATTTCTAGTTGACAGAATTTTTTTAACTTTATTTTTTATGTTGAATGGCTTGAATTTTTTAAACATGCAAATTTTTATAATCAGTAAATATACATTTGTACAATATGTATGGGTAATAAAGTACAGGTAATAAAAGTATTTTCTAGTTCTTCTATATTAATAAAAGTTACAAAATAACAATTGAATGAGAGTAACTCTGGGAAACTGATTTCCAAGCCAGACTCATAACTACACATATCTATATTTACTAGGTCAGTGGTGGTAACCTTATAAGTAAACACCACTCCCTGATGTGATTAATATATAATTCTGTTTGGGAAAGTGAAAAATGAATATAATCAGTTTTGTGGACCATTAGTTTAACACATTAATTGATGAGACTGGATTATTCATTACCAGAATTCTTGACACCATTTTGGAATGACTTAATCCAGTTTCCATATTCATTGAGACCCAGAAGGGCTGAGCTGCTTCGATTGAGTTTCACTGTTTCCTCTTTCTTATGATTAGCAAATGATTAGTGATCCTATGGCTATTTTAATGGGTAATCTACATCGTAGAGCTTTGACATCCAGCATGCAACTAGTCACATGAGGCCATTTTAATTTAAATTAGTAATAATTAAATTAAACTTAAAATATAGTTTCTCTTCACACTGGTATGTTTCCAGTTCTCACTGGCTAGTGGCTGCCACTTTAGATGGTGCAGATTTAGAAGATTTCCATCATCTTAGAATGTTTGAGAGGACAGTGCTGGTTTAAAACCAATTTGTTCCATGAAGAAAGTTTTTTGAAATGTTTCTCTAAAATGTGTTATCTCTCCTTTAAGTTACTTACCTAGGTCATTTTTGAAAACTGTCATTTCGTAAAAAGCAAGATGTATTATATATTACCTTATGATTTGATAAGCTTAAGAATTTGGAATAGAAGTACAAAAATAACTTGTGAATAGGAATTAAAGCTGACTTCAAATGATGATGTCCTTGTAGACAAAGCTCTGTTTTCAGGACTAACAAGAATCTTTTTTTTTTTTCCTACTCAGGAGACTGAGGCAAGAGAATCACTTGTATCCAGAAGGTGGTGATTGCAGTGAGACAAGATCGCACCACTGCACTCCAGCCTGGGCAACAGAGTGAGACTCTGCCTCAAAAAAAAAAAAAAAAAAAGAAAAGAAAATCTCGAATAATCTTCAAATCTTCTGTGAACTCACAAGAATTGTCCATAGAGTTTATTTTTATGTCTAGGCTAATGACAGGGAATCACATAGTTATAGTTCAGATTAAATGCAAAATCTTTTTCATTATTTTGGCTTTTTTTTTTTCTTAGATGAAGTTTCACTCTTTCGCCCAGGCTGGAGTGCAGTGGCACGATCTTGGCTCACTGCAACCTCCGCCTTCTGGTTTCAAGCGATTCTCCTTCCTCAGCCTCCCAAGTAGCTGGGATTAAGGAAGCATTTTATAAAAGTTTATAAAATGTCTACTGGATGTATTGAAAATTCATTCTCAAATGTTTGACTTAACTTTTCTATATCTGGAAATTTAAATGACACCTGCATCAACTACGTTTAAGGTACCATGGGAGATGACTTTTTCATAGGGCTATCTTTCCCCACTAGAAACGCAGGATCTGATCTAATAATGGCAATCGGCCAACCAACCTCAAGGATTAGTGTAAACTGTCTCTTACTAAGCAAAATGGCAAGGCCCTAGATATTAGAGTTTATTTAATTTAATTTCCTCCGCCTACAAATAACAACTCTCACCATAACTGGGGAAAAGCATTTATATTAATGAGTAATTCTGTTGACACACATTTAATACTACTGCTTCATATTAATTGCTTTTCAAAAATAATAGTACTTATGGTTGCCAGAACCACACACAAATCATAATCACCAGCATTTAAAGTGGATTATTGTGTGAAATCGGAATTGCTTTCTGTGAACATTCCATAAACTTGTAGGGAGATTGATGTTGCAATCGATTATGCTTTACACATTTTGTTTCAGAATGATTCTCTCTCCCTGGCATTAGTTCAGGTATTTGGTTTCATAACATTTTTCAAGTTTTTAAATATGTATTTACAAACATATCATCATCCTGAAGCATGAAGGATAAAGACATGATTTAATATTTCATGTTGTATGATTATGTAGTGTTCTGAATTATATTTTGGGAATTAAGAATTCTCTTATCTCTCTTAATGATTGTTTAAAGATTAAAGTAAACAAACCAATTATAAAGTACCAAAAGTAAAATCAGATTTTATAAAAAGAACCTCTGGATCAAAATATTTGATTGAATAATTATCAGCCAAATTACAAAGTTGTATTTTTCTTAATTGCAAAGTTGTATATACACATTTTCCATCTCTGTTATCATTTTTGAATATTTAATAAAAAGTACTTGGGATAAATACTGGCTTTACATAATTATGGCTTTACTATTGGGGTTAGCCTAGACAGAAAAACTCTAGATGTCTTAAGGGATAAAATTCCATATGCTCATGAGCTCCTCTATTGAAAGATATCATGGAAATAAAGTAATAAAGTCAGTATTGGACGTGGGTGTTTGGTGATACACATGGACTTTAACTTCATTGTAGGGGCTTGAGAGGATTCCATCCCTTCCTGAAATTTTGGGATCCCCCAAGAATCAAGAGTCACCCTGTGCAGGCTGTCTTCTGTGTATTATTTACAAAACAGCATAAGGGAAGAAGGAGGTGAAGACTCAGTAACCCACAAAGGGCTTGCTTCTCTGTTGACACCTAGGGTGAAATCTCCAACTCACTATTTTGAATAATCCAATTAGTTATCTCCTCAGCACATTGGAGGAGCTGTCTCCATTCTCTAGCTTCACTAAACCCAGTTATACTGGCTGCTTTTAAGAGAACATTATCTGCTGAGCTTAAATCCCTTTCTTTCATGGTTTGGGAGATCTATATGCTCAACAATACCAAAATAACAATGATCTGCATAAAAAAGCACGATGTAAACAAAGTTAAAAGTAAAATGATAGACTAGAAAAATATATGTAACAACATGTAACAGACAATAATTAAAGTATGCTATCATGCTGATGAAGATTCTGGGAAATTTATATCTCATGACTGTTAATTAATTTAAATTGCTTCAGGTTTGGTTTTTGTTTTTGTTTTTTTTTTTAACAGTAGATCTTGGGAGTAGTCTAGCTGTCAAAATTCATAATGCACTTTTTTTAACCCAATTTTATTGCTTGCTCAATATTCATGTTTCTATTTTATGATAAGACGCTGATATTTCTTTGGAAATCTCTCCCATCTTTATTGAATTAAATTGCATTGGAACTGCCAATCAGGGTACCTCACCCTTTTCAAGGACAATAGCCTGGCATGCGATTTAAACAGGGCTATTCATGCCCCCCTCCTTGGACTTTAAATCCTCCCTTCTTGGACTTTAAATCTCAACCAGGATCTAAAAACACTGAAGTGCTAAAGAAATTGTTCATCTGTAGATTTCATCAGTCTACGATGCCATATATGTTAGATATACCATTACTGTACATATCACTTAGAAAAAGGTATCAATTATACAGACAATGTTTTCTCACCACTTAGAAATTTTCTCATTTGCAAAAGAGCTCTTTTAGATGTACTGAGAATTATATTTTTGTCATATGTTACTCTTGCATGCACAAAAAACATAGAAATGAAATACATTTGCTGAGGTGTGCCTAAGTCCTCTTTATTTTGTGAATCATTTTTGACTTAGCGTTCTCCTGTAAATCACTTTTTGACTCAGAGTGCTCAGTGTTCTTACGTCTCTGAGCCATAAAGATAGTAGATGATGGAGCACATTTTAGTCTCACATATTTTCTTCCAAATCTCTGACATCCATTCAGCAACTTTTGGTACTTGCAGTTATTTCTTCAACAATGAATATTTACTTCACCAGTATAAAATGTATGCACTGCTGCTGCTTTTATGTGTTTTTGCATACACAATAACTTTTTCAATAAACACCAATTCATAATATAATCAAGATGTTCTGAATGTAAACACATTAGTTGTCATTCTTCAGTTGTGGGCCATGCTCATTACTTAACTGTAGTGTAATGTCATGATCAAGTTCTCAAGCACTCACATAAGGTAATCTACTTGAAAAAAAGCCTTTTGTTTGACCATAAGTGTGAGACATCATCAATGATAAGACAGGTGCGAATTATTCAAAAATATAAAAAAAGTTCAGCTTAGAATTGATTAAATATAATTTTTGTGTATATTGTTGATGTCATAGCACCTATAATCTCTGAAACCTAATCTTTCAGATTTTTCTTAATTTAGCAATTCTTACATGTTTCAGACACTCTCCTAAGTGCTTTACATAGGTTATCTAATTGGAATTCATGACACACCATATGAGATAGATGCAGTGTATTTGTGTATATGTACAATACTACAGTTATACCTGGTATGGGGGGAATTGGTTCCAGGACCCACTGTGAATTTCAGAATTCACCGATCCTCAAGTCCCTTATATAAAATAGCAAAGTAATATTTGTATTTCACCTACACAAGTCCTGTTGGATATTTTAAATCATCTCTAGCCTACTTGTAACACCTAATATATTGTAAATGCTGTGTAAGTAGTTATTATAGTATATTTTAAAATTTGTATTTTTTTAACTATGTTTTCCAACAATTTTTAATCTGCTGTTGGTTGAATTAGCAAATGTAGAACCCAAAGACATGGAGGGCCAACTGTATATAGAAAATATATAAAGAATATGCATAATACATACAAGTACATGCAAGATTCTCTGTAATAAAAATTGGAAGTAGTCTAAATATCTTTTAGTAGAAGAGAAACAATATGTGGTATGTTAAACTAAATTATAACCAGTTTCAGTGCGAAAGTTGCATAGTGACTCAAGACACTGCTTTAGTGACCGTCCTTAGTCATGAAGTATAAGATAACCTGGCAGTCATTGCCCTGGAGGAGCAGTATCAACAAACGCCTGTGGGGCTAGGCAGCTGGCCAGTGGGATAGGAACAGGAAGGCACAGCAACCTCTGCTATCTGCAGGCTGAAGGCCTCGTTTAGAGAGGGAGGCTGTACTCAGTTCCCACTGTTCACTGGTAGACATATATCCCATTGTTGCTAGATCTGTCCGCTTTTTCAAGAAAAGCCAGTAATCCAATATTTCACTTGAAACTCATTGACAAGTAGTCAAAAAGACAGTGCAGGCCATAAATAAATAAATAAATAAATAAAGCAGGCATAAATGCAGGCCACCATTCAGCTTGGGTAAGGTAAATAAATACAGAGTAAGATAAAGAAGTCAGAGGACTATCTTGCCTTGGCTTTCATGTTTAGGGACCCTGACAGCCTAAGGAAAAATGAGTATATTTACCAGCTTCCCTAAGAAGTAGATGAAACTTTGTCACCTGGTAGATTTCAGGAAGCTTCGTTAAAACCGGTTAGAACATGCCGTTTGCCTTTTTTTGGTCTCCTATCTTCCTCTGTTCCATTGGAACCCTCTTAAATCTTGAAGTCTAGAAAATGGAGATTGGTGAACTGGAAGGAGCCTAAATTCTAGAAGACTTTGTGGAACAAAACTGCCAAACCAGTTATCCTCTTTCTTTTTCCACACTTCTGAGGGAAACGAAATATATTTCTGTATTTTTAAAACCAATGTTATCTGCAGATGAAGCTAATCTTTTGGAAAAAAAACTGAGAAACTTGCTAGGCTTTGCAAAGCAGCTCATTAAACTGCCTCCTATAGCACCATGCATCTTATATAATGTGACTGCTGAGGTTTAAGTCACCAAGCAGATGAATATCAGAATGAAGAAAAGTGTTGTCCATTTTTTGTGTTTTTCAGGAAGCATGTATGAGAAAGAGACATGCCTTATTCTAAGCAGTATTTGAAAACAAGTGAACAAAAGAGTATATGTCTGTGTTAATAGGTCCTTTATGTCCGTGGCTAGAAATTTAAAAATTTAAAAGAGCTGAAGATCACATAATCCTGTTACTCATCTTTGTGAGTTGCAAAACATTATTCAATTCTTTGACTCATGTGAAGGCTTCAGTAAGCAAAAGCATGGAGATGAAAACAGCAATGGTAGGGGCTAATAACAGAAAATGGGAAGAAGTATAAAACCCTATACTGTATACAGAAAATGCACATTAAATATAAAGACAAAAATAGTAAATTAAAGAATACAAAGAGGGAACATTAATCATAAGAAAACTGGAGTAGACATACTAGTATGAGACAAAGTAAACTTTAAGACTAGAAATATTACTAGAGATACTGAGAGATACTTTATTAAAAGTATCAAGTCATCAAGAATATATGACGATACTGATTGTGTTTGTACCCAATTACAGAGCTTCAAAATAAAACACACACACACACACACACACACACACACACACACACACACACACACACAATAGAACTGAAAGGAGAAACAGGCAGATTCAAAGCTGTAATTGGATACACAAGTCTCCTCTCTCAGTTATAGAATACAGAACATTGGTAAGGCTGTAGAAGATCAGAGCAGTACTAAGAACCAACATGACCTATGGCATTTATACAACACTTCACCAAAACAACAGAATGCACATTTATTTCAAGTGCACTTTGAATAATCACCAAGATGGACCTATGCTAGACCATCAAATAAGTCCCAATATATTTAAGGGGATTGAAATCATAGGACACCACAATTATATTAAATTAAAATCAATTAAAATAGATTTTAACCTCGCAGGAACAGAAACCAAACACTGCATATTCTTACTTCTAAGTGGGAGCTGAATGATGCGAGCTTAAAGTATCTGAAAATTGCACAAAGAACTTCTAAATAACTAATGGTTCAAAAATTGCAATACAATTTGGAGACATTTAACTTTAATAGTGAAAACAGAACATGGTAAAATGAAATTGGAACATTGGTTAGAGATAATTTATCATTTTGCTTTATTGTATTTATTTTTTATGTACTTATTTTTTAATCAACTTTTAAGTTCGGGGTACATGTGCAGGATGTGCAGGTTTGTTACATAGGTAAACATGTGCCCTGGTGGTTTGCTGCACAGGTCAACCCATCACCCAGGTATTACGCCCGGCACCCATGAGCTGTTCTTGATGCTCTCCCTCCCCTCTGGCCCCTGACAGGCCCCAGTGTGTATTCTTCCTCACCATGTGTCCATGTGTTGTCATCATTCAGCTCCCATTTTTAAGTAAGAACATGTGGTGTTTGGTTTTCTGTTCCTGCATTAGTTTGCTGAGAATAACGGCTTCCAGCTCCATCCATGTCCCTGCAAAGGACATGATCTTGTTTATGGCTGCATAGCATTTCATAGTGTATATGTGTTACATTTTTTAAATCTAGTGTACTGTTGATGGGCATTTGGGTTTATTCCAGGTCTTTTCTATTGTGAATAGTGCTGCAGTGAACATACGCATGCATGTATATTTATAATAGAATGATGTATATTCCTTTGGGCATATACCTATGAATGGGATTGCTGGATCAAATGATATTTCTGCTTCTAAATCTTTGAGGAATTGCCACACTGTCTTCCACAATGGTTGAACTAATTTATATTCCCACCAACAGTGTAGCAGTGTTCCTTTTTCTCTGAAACCTTGCCAGCATCTGTTGTTTCTTGACTTTTTAATAATTGCCATTCTGACTGGTGTGAGATGGTATCCTAATGTGGTTTTGATGTGCATTTCTTTAAATCCTTACATGGAAAAGAAGAAGGGTCTTAAATCAGCTTCAAACATTCTTAAAAATTATTTTGCCCCATGCAAAAAGGAGACAATCCTACACAAATTCTTGTAGAAAATAGAAGAAGGAAGATTTTCTAACTCATTTTATGAGGCCAGGGATACCATGACACTAAAGCCAGACAAAAATATTAAAAGAAGAAAAAACTACAGATAAATGTCTTTCATGAACATAAAAAATTGACACAAAAATCCCCCAATAAAATATTAGCTGATCAAACAAGCAATGTATAAAAACGGATTATTC
This sequence comes from Ateles fusciceps, assembly GCA_036589455.1. Lineage (NCBI taxonomy): Eukaryota > Metazoa > Chordata > Mammalia > Primates > Atelidae > Ateles > Ateles fusciceps. The sequence goes on from JAZHEH010001361.1 coordinate 3,460,685, forward strand.
AATAATGCAATATTGGTTTAACATTTGAAAATAAATCAGTGCAATTCATCATATTAACTGATCAAGAAACAAAATATAATCATTTGCTTGTCAGTACCTAGCATTTTATTGTGAGCAAGAGACCTCATTTCTTCTCCTATTTCTCTATCTCTGTCATCATGATAGACTCATACATTATTATTTTTTCTATGATTTATAATTCACTGCTGTTCTTATTTGTCTTGTACAAATTGTCCCGGATTTGACTTGTGGCAGTCCTTCATGTTGGTTATTTCCTTGTGAAACGTTTCACATCATGTTTTGGTTAGCTTCTTAGGTTCTTGCATAGCTAATGTTCCAGGTTCATCCTGTACCTGCCCTGCTCTAACCCTGGGAATTAGTCATTACTCAGAAGAGTCCTGGTTCCTTTTTATGTTGAGTGGTATTAGAGACTAAGATCTGGTAGCTAGACATGTTTATTGCAGTCATTGCTGTTGGGGTAGCTTTGCCCTTTCAGTGGACTACATTGGAAAATGTATGCATGTTTATACACATGCATACATATCCACATAGATCATATACATGTTCACACAGGCAAGTATATGTGGGTAGACAACCATACACAAATATACATATACATACATATGTATTTTTGTATACATATACATGTACCTGCATGTATACATCACACACGCATATTTTAGAAATCATGAATGTATGCTATTTTCAATTCTAATCCATTCCCATAGGGTTCTTTCTTGCCTTGCCCTATTACATATTATATGTCCCTTCTAGGCAGTGCATTTTTATATTTTGCTTTGATTTTTAGTTTCTGGTTCTATTGCACTGAGATCAGTGTTTGTGGAGTTTTTTCACTGTATGAAACTTACTCTTTTTTTCTGTGAGTCTTAATATAGAGTCAGTTTTTTGTGACTATTTCAGGCATACTTGAGAAAAATGATTTTTAAAAAATTTTTGGTATAGTGCTTGATGTATACCCCAAAAGATCTATATTATTATGCTGTTTAGATCTTCCGTGTCCTTATCCTTTTGACTATTATGCTGTATCATCTTAAGTTGTATATATGCATATTATGTAATACTTACTGTTTTTTTCTTTGGTATGTCTTTTTTCCTTTTTTAAAAGACATTTTGGTATTTAAAAAGCTTTATATTTTATTATAGTGGTGAATTTTGTATTAATACATTTTATAATGCCCTTAGTATTATTTCTTCTGTATTTAACCTTTTTGCTGTCTCTCATATTTGTTTCAAATGGTATCTTTTGAGGCCTCTTACCTATACAAAAATTAGTAATATTATTATACTTTCTACATTCTTTCTCCCTTGTTTTCACCTTTATAAGTTGCATTCTTCTCAATGAAAAAACAGAAAGTATGTTACATTGGTGAGCATTTGGGTTGGTTCCAAGTCTTTGCTATTGTGAATAGTGCTGCAATAAACATATGTGTGCATGTGTCTTTATAGTAGAATGATTTATAATCCTTTGGGTATATACCCAGTAATGGGATTGCTGGGTCAAATGGTATTTCTGGTTCTAGATCTTTGAGGAATTTCCACACTGTCTTCCACATGGTTGAACTAATTTACACTCCCACCCACCGACAGTGTAAAAGTGTTCCTATTTCCCCCACATCCTCTCTAGCATCTGTTGTTTCCTAACTTTTTAATGATCACCATTCTAACTGGTGTGAAATAGTATCTCAATGTGGTTTTGATTTGCATTTCTTTAATGACCAGAGATGATGAGCTTTTTTTCATATATTTTTTGGCTGCGTAAATGTCTTCTTTTGAGAAGTGTCTGCTCATATCCTTTGCCCACTTTTCGATGAGGTTGTTTGTTTCTTTTCTTGTAAATTTGTTTAAGTTCCTTGTAGATTCTGGATATTAGCCTTTTGTCAGATGGGTAGACTGCAAAAATTTTCTCTCTTTCTGTAGGTTGCCTTTTCACTCTGATGACAGTTTCTTTTTCTGTGCAGAAGCTCTTTAGTTTAATTAGATCCCATTTGTCAATTTTGGATGAAGAAAATGTGGCACATATATACCATGGAATACTATGCAGTCATAAAAAAGGATGAGTTAATGTCCTTTGCAGAGACATAGATGAAGCTGGAAACCATCATTCTCAGCAATCTGACACAGGAACAGAAAACCAAATACCGAATGTTCTCACTCATAAGTGGGAGTTGAACAATGAGAACACATGGACACAGGGAGGGGGAAGATCACACACCAGGGCCTGTTGGGGGGGTGGGGGGACTAGGGGAGGGGATATTATTAGGAGAAATACCTAATGTAGATGACAGGTTGATGGAGGCAGCAAACCACTATGGCACGTGTATACCTATGTAACAAACCTGCACGTTCTGCACATGTATCCCAGAATTTAAAGTGTAATACCAAAAAAAAAAAAAAAAAAAAAAAAAGGAAAGTATAATGTTTTGAAATTTTTCTTTTGTAACCTCACTATAGTTTAAGTTTTAGCTTTTCAATTGTGTGCAATATTCACCATTGGTTTCTTTGCTGGAATTTTCCAGTCAGCTTTAGTTTGTATAAAGCTTGCCCAGCAGTAGGTTCGTCTGAAAGGGCACAGGTGTAGAGCATCTGATGAGTTCTTACATGTTCAAAATGTGTTTCTTCAGCTTTGATGTATGAAGACCTGTGGTTTGCATTTTCTTTCCTTAGGTTTCTTGAAAGACAGCTCTACTGTTGTCTTACTTCGTATGTTATTGGTAGCCCGATACTTGTTTTTTGATGAGACAACAATAAATGTCCTATTAAATAAGTTTTATGTTGCTTGCACTGAAACATATCTTAACTCTTATGCCACCCCTGCACCAATCTCTAGAGCCAGCAGGATGGAACTGGTTTAAGTCAATCAGGGCCAACTTTTAGTAATGAGGATGGGTTTAAAGTAACATAATCACCTGGCTTAGAGGAGGAAAACTGAGGTGTTATGCCCTTGAACATGGGGAAAGGGATGCTGGGCAGTAAATAACAGTTGATTAAAAACCTGCTTTAGAAATGGAGTCTATAAATGGAAGTCTGGGAAAAAAGACTGTTCAGAAAGATAGGAAAAGAAAATGACCAGGTGAAATAAAGCACATAGAGAGTGAGTTGCATACATTGTGGATAGAAACTGATCGAAGAGGAAAGAGACAATGAAGACTTACAGCCAAGGAATTTAGTTTTTTCCCTTGGGAATTTGTGAAGAGTTTGTGTAATGTGTTTCCCTGTGTTGAGTGTGTTAGGAAGGCATCCAAGGATGGATGCGGGACATGAAGAAATGATAGTCCTGGTAGCTTGATGGTGGAAGGAAAGCTCAATTGAGACGAATTTGAGAATATGTTTGTGTCTGTTTCAGACTGCATACCGGAGAGTATTGTCCCTGGAAAACATATGAGTTATTCATCTCAGTGGAAACATTTCTATTACGAGTCTAGGAGGGGCTTAAAATCAGCTCATGTAATACTATCTTTAAAAAGACTGAAGCCCCAATGTAGGAACAAGCTCCTGAGAAATTCTGCAGAGCAATACAGAAAAGAGATGAACTGTCAGTGATGGAGGTGAAATGAATGGATTTTTGGATTGGTAGTATCTAGTATATTCTAGATTTACAATCTACGTATTTAATGTAAATTTATATAACAAATAGAATTATTTAGTTATAAACATGAAATAAAGGTTAAAGTTTGTACTTTATTTTACGTATGTCCAGGAGAACTAGGAAAAAATGAGAATAGAAAAATTAGGATATTTATCACTCAATACTCTTTAATGATGAATATTTGGGGGAAATGTATGTGGCAAATATACTGATTCAGGTGTGAAATAAATAATGTTAGGTCATTTTGTAAAATCACACCTCTGGGATATATTGTTTCAAAACCATCTGAAAGGTTTGCCAGGTAATTTATAGTATGATGTTTTACATGTTTTGTGATTCAGAATAGCAACATAAACTTATTAACTGTGAAACAATCACACTGCTTATGGGAACATTTTATTGAGATTATCGCTCCAGGAAAAGAAGCATAAGTTGGAAAAACAGATGGATTTTGCAGTAGACTTAACAGTGGCTCTCTAAGATAACAGATTCCAATCTCTGGAAACTGCAAATTTTAATTTATGTGGTAAAGACTTTATATGTGTGACTAACGATATTCAGGTAGGAATATTAGCCTAAATTATCAGGGTTGGTCCCAAATGCAATATGTGTCTTTATAGGAGGGAGGCAGAGAAGGATTTGACACATGGGAGAGGAAAAGGCAAAGAGGAGAGGGTAGATGTTGGACTGATGTGACCACAAGCCAAAAAAGCCAAAAGAATTCTAGCAGTCACCAAAAGCTATAAGAAGCCAGGGATGGATTCTCCCCTAGACCCTTTAAAGGGAGTATGATCCTGATAATATATTGATTCTGGTTCAGTGACACTGATTTGGAACCTCTGGCTCCAGAACTGTGACAGAATAAATATCTGTTATTTTAAGCCACCACGCTGGTGGTAATTTGTTACAGTGGTCAAAAGAAACAAATACAGTTGTCAAAAGAGAATGGCATAATTTTTCAAATCAATCATGAATTTTGCCACCTAAGAGATTATACTCTGAACATTATTTTATGAGTTGTCTTATTGTACGTAGTCTACAATTATTTAATTCTTAAATGCCAATGTTTATGAGAGCAGATAAACATAAATTTACTATGAAAGTTCAAATAAGTCTATATTTAGCCTCACCTCTGTTGGAAATGTTTTGAATCATCTTCTCAGAGATCATAACTCAGAATCCAAACCAAACTAAATCAAATCTGGTAGACCCTTTAAATAATTAATGAGAAAATATATTTTAATGGCCTTAAAAAGATCTACATGGCCTCCTGGTAACATTCAAGTGTGTTGCTGGGTGCTCTGTAGCTCATGAGAAGCAGTTGCTTTCCATTACTTACCTCCCACCTTCTCCTGATTTTATGAGTCTACTTCTTCAAAGCCAGCATAGCCCGAATGCTCATCTTTTAAATTTCTTTCCTGAATAGCAATTGCCAGATTTTCTGTGGTGTGGTTTTTTTTTTTTTTAAAGTAACTGCATATTTAAAATAACACTTGAAATTTTAGAAATCTCATAGAAACTTTTAACAACCATAGCTTTCTGAGAAGTATCAGAAGACACAGGTAAATGAAGGTATTCTAAGGAATGATGAATAAGATGACATTTTTCCTTAGCAAATTCTAGAGAATGAGCAGAAAAGGGGCAGCTTACTCAGGAACCCAACCCCAAAGAGCAGCCTGTCACAGAGGTGAAGGGTGATGGGACAACATGGAGATCAGAAGGCTTCCTGTGGTTATTCTGGAGACAGATGTCTGAGGCGGCTCTTTTGATCTGGGCTTGCCCACCCACGTGGCATTTTATGCCTCTCTAGTAAAGCCACCCAAACCGAGCTTTTCTGAGTCCCAGAGAACAGAGTGCTTGCCTTGAAGATTCATCACTAAGGAAAATAGTGTTATGTTAATCAGAATTTTAAAAATACATAAAGATAGTAAAAAAGCAAAACAAAAAATGTTATGGAAAAGAAAATATTGGCAGAGCACTGTGGCTCATGCCTATAGTCCTAGCTACTCTAGAGGCTGAAGTGGGAGGATGGCTTGAGCCCAGCAGTTCTAGACTGCAGAGAGCTATGATTGTGCTACTGAACTCTAGCTGAGCTGACAGTGTGAGACCCTGTTTCTAAAAGAAAAAAAAAAAATTATGAACTTGAATAGGTAACATTCTTTATTTGATCATTAATGAATCATGATTTTGTATAGCTTCATAGTGACCTGGAGGCAGTATTTCTCTGACTAAAGAGTGCATGATTATGCAAAATAAACACAAAAATAAATTCACTGTAAAGTTCTAGGAGTCAGTAGTAAGAAAGGCTGGGATTTCCTTTTTTTTTTTCAGATTGAGATAATGAAAATAGTATTATAAAAATATGGTATATTTTTCTTCCTGCATTCAAAACACAGAAAGAGATTGCTTGTCTGTTAGGACTTAGCTCATAAGTGCTTAGAACCAAGCATATATGTGGGGTCAGATAGAAATACTCTTTATATGATAGATGTGAGCTCCAAGTGAACAATTAAAGGGAGATATACTTTGTCTTTTTGTTTAATACTATAGAACGTTGGGATACAAGTTGGAGAAAATTTCTCTTTCTGCTCGATTTGATGATACAGAGAGGTTGAGCCAGTATTTATGCATACTCCTTCCTATTAGAGTGAGCAAACCTGAAATTCATAAGGATCATGTATCTAGGTCACTATCTCTAGATCCGGAATTCCACTCTATCATTTAAGTCTTCTAGTAATTTTTTTTTTTTTTTCAAAAAGCTACTGTGTTTTCTAAGACTTTTCAAGTGCTGAAGTCCTCCCAAAACTGGATTGCTTAGATTATGCCATTTCATGCCAGATGAGCCATTTCAGAAATAAGCAATCTGCCAATCCATAATAAGACTGCTTTTTAGAACAGGAGTTACAATTTGAGCAAGAGAAAGTCATGAATATAGTATCTCAAGTGCCAAAAATGTCAGTCAATCTTGTCTGAGAGCTTGTTTGCCTCAGCAAGGTAAACAATCCCTTTGGGGCCTGATGTCATTTTCTAAATCTGCCTCTTTACTTTCCTGAATAACTTTAATTCTATGCAAGTATATTTGAATTGAATAATGTATCTATATTTACTAATGCTAAGAATAATTTTTATTAGATATTCACATTATGCTTTGCATTCTTCCTCAGCCCCTTTTTAATCATTTTCTTTGTCCTGGATGATGATCACTGTGGATTCTGTAATTTTAGCACCTTCTGAAAGCTTCAGACCACTGCAGATGCTTTAACTATTGACAATTTCCTAGTCCCTGAATCAAGCCAAAAAAGATTGTGTTTCCTTTTCTTCAAGGCCTTTCTCTTCTCAGATTATTTTGTTAGGGTGTGAAAAGGTTGTCAGTGCTATTCTTTACAAACAATATTTGCATTTTAACTCTTGCCTATTAAGACTTAATTTAAGGTTCTTCAAGCTGGTTCTGGTCTAAGAACCTGCTTCCCACAAATCCTGAGAGTTCTCAGGAGAATTTAAAACTTCTGATCATTTGATGTGTCTTTGGATGATATCTTAAAAAATAACGTAAGCGTATTCTGGATCTTTTGGATGACCATGAGGTAACTAAATGTTTCCTATAATGGTAATTCTAGAGTGTTTGTTTACAATTTCATTGGTGCCAAATGCCAATTTCATTGGTACAATCTCTGGTTAATAAGAACAGAACAGATGTGAACTTAATGGTGAATAATGATTTTGCACTAAGTGATGCCCAAATGTCAGCACTACTCGCCAAAAGCTAGTTAGGACAGAAAAAAATGGTAGGAGAATTCAGACATCTAGGCCCATGAGCAGCAAATTAATTTCAGCAAAACAACATCAATAGTCATGTTAAATCAATTATTAATTTTAATATGACTAGTGTTGTATCTTTGTTTCATTTTTAAATTTGCTTTGGTATGAGTTACAAGAACAAGAAGTTTATAACTGATTTTACATTGTACATATTTAAATAACATTTTAATAATAATTTTACTCAACTGAATAGCTTGTGATTGCTGAGTTGATTTGTTTAATTTCAGCTATGATTTCCTCAAATTTAAGGGACACTTGTTTAAAGGCAAAAAATAATAATTATATAGAAATCTACAATTCATCAGACAGATTGTCCCTTTTGGTAATTCGCAAATCACTCAATACCAGTAGTTGTCGCCCTAATAATTGATTTTGGAAATGGAAAATAGGTAAGTAGTTAGTCAATGTTTCTGGGCACAACAGATTAAGTAAGGAGGGGCATGTTAACCTATCCACTTTTAAAATATCTATATGACCATATTCTCTAAAGAAAACTGAAATTCCATCATTTATAACAATGAAATATTAGAGAAACTTTTAAACAATCTAACATATTTCTGCTTATCTAAGCAAGTCCTTTGTAGATTCATGATAATGTTTCAGATTTTTACTTTACAGACTAATATGTGTTATGGTGTTCTCTGAAGCATAATTAGTCTGAATTAGGTGTAAAAGGCAAACTTTATTATTTCCCAATTTCTTTGCCCTCCAAGGTGCCTATTTCATGCTAGATAAAGCACAGGTTTTTTTTAGTGGGGTCTATAAAGCTCTCACCATCCACTTCTGTCCATCACTCTGGCCTCAGTTCTCATACTCCAGCCCTACTGTCCTTCTTACAACCTTTGAGCCTCACTGGGCTTCTCTCAATATGGTCCCTTCACAGTGCCTTTCTTTTTGCTGGGCACCTTCTCCTCACTGATCCCAGTGTAATGCCCAGGCTTTTTTTTTTTCAGGTAGTCCCATATCCATTGTTCCCTCTGAGAAACTTACCTGATTGCTAAGACTGCTGCTGCCAAGCCCACTCCATTGTCAAAGCATCTTAAATCTTGCCTATCATAGGACTTATCACACTTGATTATAATTTGTTCTTTAGTCATCTGCATTTCTTACTGATCAAGAAAAATAAGTTTTATAAATCCCTTGTGGGAGATATGTGCATGAAATAGTCACACTCCCTATTCTAGCAATTTTACCTTAGGACATAATTAGAAATTCAGAGTTAAGTACAAATAGGTTTAGTGAATTTTTAGTTTCTTATTGCAACATAGCATGGATATATATAAAAGTCTGCAAGTCATAAACATAAAACTTAATGAATTTTCACACCGTGCAATTACTACCCAGATTAGGAAAAACCATCTCCCTAGAAGTCCCTTCATGTTCCCTGACAGTCACTACCCTCACCTGTCTTCCCAAGTATAACCAATATGCTGACATCTAATAAAATAGACCAATTTTTCCTGTCCTTGAACATTTTTATTGATATATAATAGTTGTACATATTTTGAAAGTACATGTAATATTTTGAGACATGCGCAAATGTGTAATGGTCAAACCATGGCAATTGCTGTATGAACACTGACTAATGCAAATATCTTATAAGATACATTCCTGTTGAATGTAGCAATAGGCTGTTCATATTCATTATTGTATAATATTTTATTTTATGAACGTTACCAGTGATGGTTAATTTTGTGTGCTAGTTTGACTGGGTTAAAAGATACCCAGATAGTGGACAAAACATTATTTCTGGGTGTGCCAGTGAGGATATTTCCTGAGGAAATTAGCATTTAAATCAGTAGACTGAGGAAAGAAGATGGTTCTCACCAATGTGGCTGGGCATCATTCAATCTGTTGAGGCCTGAGTAGGACAAAGAAGTAGAGGAAGGATGAATTTACTCTCTCTGTTGGAGCTGGGACATCCATCACTTCCTGCCCTGACATCAGCACTTCTGGTTCTAGGCCTTGAACTTGAACTGGAACTATACCATCACCTTTCCTGGTCCTTTAGCTTGCAGATAGGAAATGGGCAGACTTCATAATCAGGTGAGCCAGGCTCTCATAGTAAATCTCTCTTTTTTCTTTTCTTTTCTTTCTTTCTTTCTTTCCTTTCTTTCTTTCCTTTCTTTCTTTCTTTCTTTCCTTTCTTTCCTTTCTTTATCTGTTATCTATCCTATTGATTCTGTTTCTCAGAGAACCTAATACAATACCATAGTGTATTTATCTGAGCTATTATTGATGGGCATTTAGGTCAATTTTAAATTTGAGCTATTATGAACAATGTTAGCATGAACATTCTGATACTTGGTGCACATACACATTCATTTTTCAATCATATATATCCATAAGTAAAATCACTTGCTCATAAGATATGTGTGTTAATGTTCATACTGCTAGGAAGAAATACCTGAGACTGCATAATTTATAAAGAAAAAGAGATTTAATGGACTCACAGTTCCACATGGTTGGGGAGGCCTCACTGTCATGGTGGAAGGCAAAGGAGAAGGAAAGGCACATCTTACAGGGCAGCAGGCAAGAGAACATGTGTGGGAGAACTACCCTTCATAAATCCATCAGATCTTGTGAGACTTACTCACTATCACAAGAACAGGCCTATGATTCAATTACCTCCCACTGGTTCTCTCCCATGACATATGGGCATTATGGAAGCTACAATTCAAGATGAGATTTGGGTGCTGACACAGCCAAATCTTATTAGTCTGCCCCTGGGACCTCCCAAATCTGATGTCCTCACATTTCAAAACAAATTATTCCTTTCCAACAGTTCCTCAAAGTCTTAACTCATTTCAGCATTAAATCAAATGTTCACTGTCCAAAGTCTCATCTGAGACAAGGAAAGTCCCTTCCACCTATGAGCTTGTAAAATTAAAAGCAAGTTAGTTAATTCCTAGATACAATGGGTATTCAGGCATTGGGTAAATACACCCATTCCAAATGAGGGAAATTGGCAAAAAAGGGGGCTACAGGCCCCACACAAGTCCAGAATCCAGCAGGGCAGTCAAACCTTAAAGCTCCAAAATAACCTCCTTTGATTCCATGTCTAACATCCAGATCAGGCTATTGTAAGAGATGGGTACCCATGGTCATTGGGAGCTCTGCCTCTGTGGCTTTGCAGCATATAGACCCCCTTCTGGCTGCTTTCATAGGCTGGCATTGAGTGTCTGTGGCTTTTCCAGACACATGGTGTAAACTGCTAGTAGATCTACCATTCTGAGGTCTGAAGGATGGTGGTCCTCCTCTCACAGCTCGACTAGGCAGTGCCCCAGTAGGGACTCTGTATGGGAGCTCCCACCCCACATTTCCCTTCTGCACTGCCCTAGCAGATGTTCTCCATGAGGGCTCTGCCCCTGTAGCACACTTCTACTTGGACATTTGGGTGTTTCCATACAACCCCTGAAATCCAGGCAGAGGTTCCCAAATCTCAATTCTTGACTTCTGTGTACCCACAGGCCCAACACCATGTGAAAGCCACCAAAACCGGGGCCTTGCACCCTCTGAATCAGTGGCCTGAGCTGTATATTGGCCCTTTTTAGACATGCTGGGTTGCAGGACACCAAGTCCTGAGGCTACACAGAGCAGCAAAACCCTGGGCCCAGCCCAGGAAACCATTTTTTTCCTAGGCCCGCCAGCTTATGATGGGAGGGCCTGCCGTGAAGCCCTCTGACATGCACTGGAGACATTTTCTCCACTGTCTTGCAATTAACATTTGGCTCCTTGTTACTTATGCAATTTTCTACAGTCAACTTGAAGTTTTCCTCAGAAGATGTGTTTTTCTCTTCTATTGCATTGTCAGCCTGCATATTTTCTGAACTTTTATGTTCAGCTTCCCTTTTAAATATAAGTTCTAGTTCCAAACCATATCTTTGTAAACACATAAAACTGAATGCTTTTAACAGCATCCAAGTCACATGTTGAATGCTTTACTGCTTAGAAATTTCTTCCACCAGATACCCTAAATCATCTCTCTCAAGTTCAAAGATCCACAGATATCTAGTGCAATGGCAAATGCCACCAGTCTTTTTACTAAAATGTAGTAACAGTCGCCTTTATTCCAGATTCCAACAAATTCCACATCGCTATCTGAGACCACCTCAGCCTGGACTTCATTGTCCATATCACTATCAGCATTTTGGTCAAAGCTATTCATCATGTCTCTAGGAAGTTCTAAACTTTCCCACATTTTCCTATCTTCTGAACTCTTCAAGTCTCCATGAAGTTCCAAATTTCCCATACTTTCCTGTCTCTTTCTGAGCCCTCCAAACTGTTCAAACCTCTGCCTGTTACCCAATTTCAAAGTCACTTCTACATTTTTGGGTATCATTATAGTACTCCACTCTACTGGTACCAATTTGCTGCATTAGTCCATTTTCACACTGCTATGAAGAAATACCTGAGACTGGGTAATTTATATTTAAAAAAAAGGTTTAATAGACTCACAGTTCCACATGGCCAGGGAGGCTTCATGGTCATGTCAGAAGGTGAAGGAGGAGCAAAGGCATGTCTTACCTGGTGGCAGGCAAAAGACCGTGTGCAGGGGAGTTGCCCTTTATAAAACCATCAGATCTCCTTAGACCCATTCACTATCAAGAGAGTAGCACAGGAAACACCTGCTCCTATGATTCAATTACCTCTCATTATGTCCCTCCCATGACATGTGGGCCTTATGAGAACTACAATTCAAGATGTGATTTGGGTGGGGACACAGTCAAAACATATCCGTATGTGTATGTTTAAAATTTCTATAGAATATTGAAATTTTTTTTTGAATAGAAAATTCACAAAAGAAAAATTTATAAGTAATAATTATACAAAGAGGTGGTCAGCACATTTCATAATCAGGGAAATATAAATTAAAACACTTTACAGATGACCACATTGGCTAAATTTTGTATCTATATAATATCAAGTTTGGATGAGAAAATGGAAATCCTCAGGTGTTGAAAGAAGTGAAAATTGGAGTCACCTTTTTTTTTTTTTGGAGTCACCTTTTAAAATTTGTATGACTTAATTTTTCTCATTGCTGTATCCTCAACACGAAGAGAAGTACCTTCTTGAATGAATGAATATGCATGATAGTGTATTATACACATGTACAATAATCTCGTAATTCTATTACCAAATGTGTACCCTAGAAAAATTCCCGTAGAGGTACATAAAGAAGCATGCAAATAAATGTTTACTGTAAAATTAACTCTAGTGGGGAGATTTTAAAACAGAATGGGAACAAAGGAATAAAATGCACCAAAATTAACCAGATGAATAAACTAGACATACATAGAGTAACATAGATATATCAGAAAAAGTAATGTTAATTGAAAGAGTTATGAAGCAGAATAAAATACACAACAAAATATAATTTATATAAATAAAACCAAATATATGAATCCTATGTGTTATTCATGCAATAGCATATAAATAAACACAATTAATTGAAAGGACAAACATTGAATACATGACAGTGAAAGCATGGTGTGATGTGGGATTGGAGTTAAAATAGAGAAACACATAATAAAATATATAAATACATAAAAATAAATGATAAATGGGACAAGGTGCATAGTGAATTAGTGTGAGCCCCCAAATTGTATAGTATTATTGTTTACATCAATATGGTCTAGCACTCCTGTGGTACAAACATTTAGAAATGAAATGTTGCAGAAACAACACTCAGAAGAGGAGGTCCTGGATATGTTCTGGGTATACAACTATAGATTAATTTATTCCTCTTTAGTGATCACCCTTGAATGAGCCTTTTTCCCACTTACAAGTTTTTACAGACTTAAACCTGTAAACATAGCATTGTCAAAAGCCGACAGTTATTTTAGTAAAGAGTTCTCATGATATTAGAATATGTGGAATAAGCACATTATCAATCAAGTAACATAAAAATATTTCGTGATCATGGTATCTCCCCTGCCAGGTAAGTATGGAGGGTGGGGGAGTTGGGGAGAGATAGCATGGGGAGAAATGCCAGATATAGGTGATGGGGAGGAAGGCAGCAAATCACACTGCCATGTGTGTACCTATGCAACAATCTTGCATGTTCTTCACATGTACCCCAAAACCTAAAATCCAATAAAAAATATAAAAAAAAAAAATTCTAGAAAATATGCTAAAACACAAAAATCTAAAAACTTTTTTTTGTTAATTCAAAAATTCATTCACTATATATGTATTGATTGAGTCCTTGTTGCATGCATGAGCTTGTACTACTGTGTGAAGATGAAAAGAAATAGTGAAACAGTTGAGTTAGAACTCTTTGAGCTGTTGCCTTTATGATAGCTGTAAAGTAGAAACCGTTCTCCTGGACAGCCCTGCTCATCTCAGCTCCCACTGGGATACCAGACAGTCAAACTGAGGTCTTGCATCTTCAGTAAATCAATTACTCTTCAACATCCTAACCTAAATATAACTTTCATCTTCTTTACCCTAAATTTAGTCACAGAAGCTACAAGTGTTCATAAGAACTGTTAAGTACCATATTTCTAGTCCACACATTTTTAAAATATGTTAACATCTCTTAAAGTAGGATGCATCTTACAATTAATGGTATCTTTCGATTGCTCTCAGCCAGGAGACAGCTACAGCAGAGTTATTATTGCCTACACATAAGTCACCTTATCATAACTGTTTATATTATCATTACTTCAATTGAGTTGGAAATATTTTGGAGAAAACACATGAGTTTGATTGTTTTTATGTGTCTTATAATTCACCATTGAAATTAAATCATTATAGCATACAGAAATACATGAAAATAGAGTAGCTGAACATATAGGATTACATTTATTAATTCTATTGGTCAAATTGGACAACTACATTTGCTTAAAATTTTTGTCAACAAATCACTTAAGAGTCTTAATCATTTGCCAATTGTATAGTTATCTACTACTATATAATGAATTACTCCAAAAGGTAATGGCTTAAAACAACAAATAATTATTGTCTCACATAGTTCCTGAAGGTCATAAATCTGGGAGCAGATGTTTGGGTGGTTCTAGTTCAAGTTCTTTCGTTAGATTGCAGTTAGGCTTTCAGCCTAGACTGTATTCCTCTGGAGGCTTGACTGAGGCTGATATGCTTGCAAGATGGCTCACTCACAGGGATGCTGGCAGGAGGTATCAGTTTCTCTCTCTATGGGTATCTCCACAGGGTTGACTGAACACCCTCAGAACATGGCAGCTGGCTTCTCAAAGAGCCACTGATCCGAGAGAGAGAGAGAGAATGATTAAGATGGAGACCACACTGGCTTTTAATGAGCTAGTTTCCAAAGTCCTCCGCTGTCATTTCTGCTTTATCCCATTCTCTAGAGGTGATTCACTAAATTCAGCATACCGTCAAAGGGACCAGAATTACGTTCCACCTCTTGAAGAGAAGACTGTATGAACAAATTTTTTTTCAATGGCCACAATAACTTTCTATTGATGCCTGGAAAGATTGAGAAAACATGGGCAGAATGGGCATCAGTGCCTTGAAAGAAATATGGGAGTATTCTTTAAGTAATGATGTAGACACCAATACCACCAAAAGATGACATTTTGTAACAAAATACAAACATCAAGTACTCAGAGTTTAGAAATGATTTTTAAGAGTCTTATTCTAAATGCGGAAAATTTGTAGGACTTTCTTAGCACAATTTTTATATAGTTTCTTTATTGTTTGTGCATAAGTATAACAACCTATGTCCAAATAAATAGCCATTTCAATAAGAATAACAGTTCTACATGATAAACAAGCATTGTGTTATAGTTTAATTAGAAATAATTTTTCTTGTCTAATAGTAAAATTGATGGCATCTTATATCCAGTGGAATTTGATAAGTATCTGTGGTAGGCTACATCATTTGGCTGCAATTCTTCAACACTCCCTATAACCACACCCTTATTGTACCTTTAAAGTGTCCACCTGAATATGTGGGTGACCTGCCCTGCCTCTTGGCTCTGGGTTTATAATATTACTCGATTTGGTCAATAGGATGTTAGCAGACATGAGGCAAGCAAAAGCTTGAGAGAATAGATACGTGTTTCCACTCGCTTTCTTGCACCTCTGTCAGCCATGAGAACGTGCCAGGTCTAGCCTGCTGAGAGTGGGAGAAAAGTGAAGCAGAGCCAAGTTACCCTAAAGGTCCCATCTAAGGGCACGTTGAACAGCTGACAGTTAACTGACTCCTGAACATGTGAGGGAGTTCACTTCAGATAAGCAAAGCCACATATCTCACCTACGGCTGCCCAAATGTGTGAGCAGTTTTTTATTGTTATATGCCACTGAGGTTTTGTTAATAATGAATACAGTTCACTTAAAATGATGTATGTGTTTGCAACACTTTAACATGACTCCTCCCTTCCCTGTGATTAATTGAAATGATTGTGTAATGTGTGAATAAGCTTTTCTAATGAAGTTTCAAAGTCCCTTGGAAACTTGTACTATAGTTGAATATTCATGTCATTCTTAGAAATAATAAAAACAGTGTAGATGGGACTGATTGACAATAATTTTCCCTCACCTTTCATCACTGAGAATAGTGTATATTTAACAGGTGGTAAAAGGAGGATCTTTGTGCTGACAGGCACCTGATATTTCTTCTGGAGGAACCATCCTTCTCCATTTCATCTAGTCCTGGTGGGAATTAACTTCTCTCTTTTTTATTTTCTTTTCTTTTCATTTTTCCTTTCTTCTTTCTTTCCCCTTCCCTTCCCTCCCCTTCCTTCTTTCTTTCTTTTTCTTCCTTCCTTCCTTCCTCCCTTCCCTCCCCTCTTTCTTTCTCTCTCTCTCTCCCTCTCTTCTTTCTTTCCCCTTCCTTTCCCTCCCCTTCCTTCTTTCTCTCTCTTTCTTCCTTCCTTCCTTCCTTCCTCCCTTCCCTCCCCTCTTCGTTCTTCTCTCTCTCTCTCTCTCTCTCTCTCTTTTTTGAGACAGAGCCTCACTCTGTCACCCAGGCTGCAGTACAGTGGCATGATCTCAGCTCACTACAACCTCCACCCCTGAGGTTCAAGCAAGTCTCCTGCCTCAGCCTCCTGAGTAGCTGGGATTAAGGCACGCGCCACCAGGCCCGGCTGATTTTTTGTATTTTTAGTAGAGGCAGGGTTTTGCCGTGTTGGCCAGGCTGGTCTCAAACTCCTGACCTCCTCGACCTCCCAAAGTGCTGGAATTACAGGTGTGAGCCACCATGCCTGGCTGATGGGAATTTCTATTACAAGGTATGTGCCACCTTTTGACTACCCAGAAGGGTGGACAGGAGACCCAAAATGGCAAATAAAATATACCAAATTTCTGAGGATAATCTGAGTCTTCACTGAGATTTTCTATGTATGCTGAGTCAGAGTGAGAGAGGCTCTATTACTTTTGGACCACTTATCAGGGGGATGTAGGTTTGGAATTGTCAGTACCCTGGATTCCTTCCACAAAATGATAGCCTGCCAGACATGCAGAATCCATAGATGAAGAGAAACCTTGGGAACATTACTGAAGCCTTTATATCTAATCCATCTTAGAGACTGCATTATTTGAGCCAATAGACTCCTTTTTTTTTTCTTAAAGGTATTGGAGTTGAGTGTTTGTCATTTGCAACTAAAAGAACTCTGAACAATTGAGAAATATTATTCCTATTTTACAGACGAGGAAAACTGCACCTCAGAATGTCACATTTCTTGTCCAAGATCTCATAAGTAATAACAGCATTAAAATGTTATCACAGATCTGTCCAATTGTCATGATCTTTTCAAAAATTTCATTTTAAAAAATTTTGTTTTAATGAACATATTGTGAATCTCACTCTTTTGATGGGGAATTTTGTGTTTAAACAAATGCATAGATTTGAGTCACCACAACCAGTTCAATGGCCCCTAAGAGTCCCCTCATGCTGCTTCTGTACAGTCAGAACTGCCACCTCCTCTCAACTCCTTGCAACCACTAGCATTCTGACTGTTCCAGAATGTTCCATAAATGGCATCACACAGCATTTTGAATCTGGCTTGTTTTCACCTAGCATAATTTATTTGCGTTTCATCCATATTGTTGTACATTATCAACATAAATGCTTTCTGAAATGATGCTTAGAGCAGCATTTCAATCATATCCACATTAGTGTGAGTGATAAATGTCAGGTTTTAAAAAAAGGAAATGAGAACTATGCTGAGACAGACTATATTGATACAAAATGTATGTCCACTCAGAACCTGTGAATGTGATCTTATTTAGAAATAGAGTCTTTGCATATGTAATTAAGTCGAAGTCATGCTGGATATTAAGATGGTCCCTAATCCAATGACTGGTGTCCTGATAAAGAGAGAAATGTGGACAGCAAGACACACAGGGAATATGCCGTGTGACAAGAGGTAGAGATTGGAGTGTTGCACCTGCAAGCCAAGGAATACCAAGCACTGCCTGTAACCATGGAAAGCTAAGAGGGGGTTGTGGAACAGATTCTCCCTTGGAGTCTCCAGAAGGCAGGCTGACACCTTCATTTTAGACTTCCAGTTCCCAGAACTGTGAGAAAATTCTGTTGTTGTAAGACCCTTGGTTTGTGGTAGTTTTTACTGCAGTTCCGGGAAACAAATGTAAGAAAAGATGATTTTTGGCTTTGCTTTCAAGGCAGCATCTGTGAAACAAATTATCCTGAATGAAAAGGATTAACTTCACAGTTGTGCTTTAAGATGAGCCTGACTGAATTCTAGAGCAAAATTAGTAATGGCATTGTAGGTACTGATATATATTACCCCAAGTAGCAGACTTATTTCTAATAACTGGAAAGTGAAACTTGGATTTAAAATAGGTTTCACCATTGTGAAACCTAATTCTGGCTTCCCATAAACTAGTTTACAAGTCAATTCATTCAAAACCCTCATGTGTCTATGATGAAGAAACAAATAGTAAAGTTTGGGGGAGGTAACTTTCATCATTTTTTTTTTATTAGTAACCTCCAGAAGATGATAGAATCAGGAAATTAACCATTAAAATTTAATTCATTTTCCAAGTATCATGAAGGAAAAGAAAAGTCCACATTCTTTTAGAGAAGAAATCTTCTGATGTTCATTTTTGTCTGCAGTTTGGATACAAACAAGGTAGGGGATATTTTTGCCAGACAAAAACCATATTATATTTTGATATTAAGATGTAGAACAGAAGATAATAATAATTATAAACAAATCAGCATTTAGGCAAGCCAAGGTTATGGATTCTTTTTTTTCTTAAGAGATATTAAGTTATGTAGACATGCTATTGAAATATACTGTTGTTTCAGCTAACACTATCAGTTTATCTAGCCTGTAGTGATCATGAAAACTTCAAACCCAACCCCTTATCAAATAGTACTGCACATTCCCTCCAAAATATAGCCCATGCCTCAGATTCTGATTTGGTGAATCTGGACTGGGGCCCCAAGGAGTTCATTTTAATTTTTCTAACTCCACAGCTGATGCTGACGGGCAACCAGGTTTGAGAATCAGTAACATGGAACACACTCTCACAGAAAGAAGCTTTGATCCTTCAAAGCCTAGAGAATGTGAGCTGGGGTGAGTCAAAGGTCAAATACCAATACAAAATATTAGAAGAGAAGTAATGTAATACTTAAGATCTAGGAACAGATACAAGGTCCAAAAAGAAAAAGGAGAATCCAGGGTGAAGCAAGCTTCATGAAATAAGAAGGGAGGTAAGAATCCCATTGTGAAACCACGAGTAGAACACAGGAGAAAATGAGAAGGCAGGACACAGGCAGCTCTGGCATACAGTTTTCTGGGCCCAGCCTGTCTCAGGACTCAGAGGCTTTACACTTCTCCTATAGATTCATGCCATTATGCAGATACCTCTATTCCAGGCTCAGCTCATTCAGCCTTAAACAGTCTCCTTTTCTTAGCATCTAGCAGCTTGCTTTAGTATTTCAACTTAGATTGAATGATATTCACTGACATCTTCATGAGTTGAAGTTATTTACCAAATGATCTTATTTCAATGTAATAACGACTCTGTGTGTGTTTCTAAGTGTGTACTTTTTGTAGAACTTTTCAAATATTGAACTGTTTCTTAACCAGAATATTTATTCCCTTCTATTGAACTTGTAATGAAAATCTTCTAAAAATAAATTTAAACTTGAGGTAAATTGAAAGGACAGTTGTTCTTTCTTGGGTAACAGTAAGACATTTATTACTTTATACTATTTTTTTTTTCATTCATAAAAAGGACAAAGCACAGTCCTATACTACTCCATTGAAAAAATGATAAAAAATAACTAAAAAAATCAATTCAATATTTATCAGTATCAAATAAAACTACTATCACCTTTCCTGAAATACAAAGAAACAACAGATGTATCTATACCTATATAAAGTTTAATTGAGAATCTTGCGTCTTAAAGCAGATTATTATAAGTTAGCTTGACAACAGTTTAAAACTGATGGTCCCAGTTAAATCTGTACAACTGTATGAGAAAATGAAAAGCTTGAGTTATCAGTGTGCGAGAGATTTTAAACTACTTTATCTCTGTCAGAAATTCAAAACTAAACAACCTCCAAAGTCTGTTTTCCTCTCACCTTTCAGAACCACTTCATGCAAAATCTAACCAGTTTTGTTCCTTATTACCTTATATTAGAAAATAAAAGGCAAGCATGCATTTGGCAAAAGATTTAGTTGTTGATTATATAAAAATGCCCAACATAGGTCACATTGCAAAAGTAAAACCCCAAAGTGTAACAATGAAAACACAAACATTTGTACAGAAGGTATACGGAGTATTCGTTTCCTTAAAGTATGAAGACATTTTGTTTCTTTTTCAAATACTTAAATATTATGAAATCTGGCAATGATCTTAAGACTGTTGACATACTTCCACTGGGAAATCATCTATTTCACTTATTTTTAAAAGTTTCATTTTATAACAAAGAGTTAAATGTAAACTAATGAAATATTTATTGATATTTTCATCATGAAGGCTCTAAACATTTACACATAGATATATAGTACAAAAATTATACAAATTAAAGAAAGAGGGGGTAAAGTAGTAATAGATCTATTTTGCTTCCTGTAAATATTTTTTACGAACCTATACGGTATCCCTTCTAAAAAGATAAACTCTAATTAGCTAGCATGTTTGTGCTAATAAAATAGGATTATACCTCTTGAAGCATCCAACATTGCACTATTTCATGAGCCAGCTAATTCTTTATTATTTGATTTCTTTCACATCCACACTCAAACACATTTCCGTGCACACCATGGAGAATGAAGAAATGTGCATCTTCCTTTTCACAAGTTATAAAAACCCAAAGCACCAACACTTGGGAGACAATCGGAAAGACGTATTATTTGTCTCCTCCTGGCCTTCCAGTTTTGCATACTCTTCAAAGTACCATTAGCAATATATTGATTTGGTATTTTTAGCCAGTTTTAGTATTGCATTGAAGTGGGAAATGAGCTTACAACTAATTAAAAAAAAAATACTGTAGCTTTTTCAACCTATAGGTGACTTTTTGATCTGACGTCTGCAGTTAAAAAGTTATACTTAGGAATGAAGCAGAAAAACCAAAATACTAGTAATTGCGATACTCACTTAACTGTCACTTGTTCCTAACCGTGTAATGACTGTCACATCTCAATAAAAAAGGAAGCCCTCTACTTTTCTAAATTTGTCATTCCACATATGAACAAATATAGCAATATCATGATACTCTAGATAAGAGCTGTGATTTTTGAGATTTGAAATTGATGAGAAAAGCATAAAGTAACTTCAGAGTAGAATATAAAAGTAAAAAAAATCTTTATATGGTATGTTAACTTTACTATTAAAAAACTGATTCTGAAAATCAAATATTTAGAAAATTACTTTGAAAATAAGAATACTGATAGTAAGTTCTAGAATTTGGTTTTCAGTAATCAAAATCTTTCAACTCATGATTTGATAATGGGATTTATGACAATATTTGTTACACTCTATTGTCTTTTCAAGAAAACTCAAGATGTCATGAATGATAGGGGTCATTCAATAATATGCAGTACCCAAAATAGCGAGGAAAGTACAAGAGACTGTATTACTCTTACATTTACCACATACAACCAACATTTCAACCTCTATTATATTTCACAACTTGTTATTAAATTTAAAGCACCTGTGTATGGTGATTTGACTTTCACTCTACAGCCTATAGTATTGAATTGAACACTGTAACTTGTCCCATTGGGTTAAATCATGCAATTGTCACAGAATCAGGTTAAGTGGTTTATAAGGCATATTGGAACGAGTTAAAAATCATTTATATCCATTTAAAAGTTTATTCTTTTGGATGAAGGGGTTCCTGAATGCCTCAGTTATCATGTGTGTTGTAAATCAGTTGAATAGTTTGTTAAAGTATAATTTTTTGGCTTAGGATGGAGCCACAGAAATCAGAAGGAATTGTGGTCATCCCAGGGATGAAGGGTGTCTTCTGAGCTGGGATGGGAACAGCAGCTGTCACAACACATTCAGAATTCCAAGTAGACGAGGATGCCAAGGGCAGGCAGCAGTAAGCCGAGAAGACTTGGAGATAGGGGTGGGTGCACCTACAAGGTAAACCAAAAGTGTGCATATTATTTCATTGGTAAACATCACTATTGCTCATTTAGTCTGCTTTGGCTAAGGCAAGATGACATAGCCCTGGAAAGCAAATGGGTCCTTTTACAAAGCAGAGTCTCTTACTGTTACATGATTTAAGAAAAACAAATGCTTTTGATCACAGATTTTATGTGTGAGACCATGTGAACTGTTTATACAACATGATTAAATTAATCATTTAAAATAATATGATCGCAAATGTGTATGTTGTCCCTATGATCCAGCGGTCCAAATTCCTACCAGAAGGCAAAAGGTCAAGAAACACATATACATACGTTAAAAAAAAAAAGTAAGCTTCAAAAGAATAAGATAAAGAGATACAGTAAAAATACTGCCAGTGTTTCCTGGGATAAAGACAGCATAGGTATGCTATGTAGGTCTTGCATAATTTCATATACCAATGGTTTTAAGATATTTATTTATACACAATGATTTAAGGAATGTATTTCTGATAATATTAAAATAATCTCATTCAATTTTTATTAAAGAACAATTGCCCTGAGATATTATACTGTGAATTAAAAATTGAAATGATGTATTATAATATGCTATGGATTTATTTGACATCTTGGGTGACACTTAGAAGGGCTGCTCCTATAGTCAAGTAAGTTTATGGGTCCAGGTCCTCCTGACTTGAGAATTTTTGAAAAACTGCTAAGAAGTTGGACCAAAAAGTCATACTCTTTCCTCTCAATGTGCACACCTGTTAGGCACTATCTTCTTTTTTAGTACATTAATTATTTTTTTTTTAAGAGACAGGGTCTTGTTCTGCTGCTCAGGCTAGAGAGTAGTGGTTCAGTCATAGCTCATTGCAGCCTCAAACTCCTGGGCCCAAGTGATCCTCCTGCCTCAGCCTCCCAAAGTGCTGAGATTACAGGCATGAGCTACCATGCCTGATGCGCTATCTTCAATGAACATGTTGCTGGAATGAGTGAAGGCCTAAAAGATATAGTCAATGGCTTACAAATGTAACAGTTTTTGTTAATTTTTGGAAGTTTATTCTCTAAATTTGAAACCATCAAATAAATCATTATTATCTATCATATTAAAAATGACCATAAACAGCTCATTCTTTGGCATAGTCCTTTTATAATCAGGGAGATTTAGGGCATTTCTCCTGAATCTCTGGTTATTAAAAACACACTCATGTTCCCTAAAAGATGGAAGATAATAGTGTCTGTCTACTTGCTTGTCTTCAACATTGCTCTGCTTGCTACTTTTGGTGCTGCCTGGAAACATGAGGGAAAGCATTATCAGATATAGATAAAGTGGTTCTTAGAAATTAGCAGGAAATTGAGGGTTCAAAAGTGAGGGCAGATGACAATGGCAATATAAACAGCCCTCAAGTAGCAGAGCTCCTAAGGACACTATCTACAACAATGGTAAACTTACAACTATGAGAGATGCTACTTACTGCCCTACAGCCAGTTACAAGACAGACTCTATGTTGGCTCATTATGTATATTATGATGTGACTACAACAACCTATAGTGGTAGGTCTTATTATCCCAATTTTATATATTCTGTAACTGAGTCAGGTAAAATGAATTGCTCAAGTCCAATAGTCACTAGAGGGCAGAGATAGGATTAGAATTCACATTTGTCCATCTGCAAAGGCCATGTTCTTTTGACCTCTCTCCTGTGTTCCTACAGATAACTTTAGCAAGGGACCAGTTTTAGAAATGCAGAAGGACACTGCACTCTGCACTTAATGTGTCAAGACAAGGGCACAGAAGAAAAATAATGTCATAGGAAAAACAGCTACCACATAAGCTGTTTGAAAGAGGTCTTCGTATTCTTGAATTTTTTTTTTACTTTCTACTTTTTTACATATTTTTTAAAATACGCCACAGCCCACACATTATTTTATTCTGATAAGATGCCCAATAACAATCCTCAATCACGCAGCAAAACCTTTAAACTTCAATGTTTGACCCAGTGTAAACGATCTGTCCTGAAGCCTTTTGTCTGAGGATGACTGCAGGGTCTCCACAATGCTCTGTCTTTTGGCCACAAATTACCTCTGTGTCGGGGACACGTTTATGTGCTTGCCTGAGTATGTGGGTTGGCAAAGTACAAACTGTGGCTGCTCGAAAGAAATTTAGTCAGTTGTGGATGCCATCTTGATGTTTCGGTAGTAGTATGAAAACCAAATACAATTTCATAATTTGTGGCTTTGACATCAGGATATTTGATTTATTTAAAAAAAGCTCTCCACATTTACGTGTGTTACATTTGTGTCCTTTGTAGGAACATGGATGAACCTGGAAAACATCATTCTCAGCAAACTGACACAAGAACAGAAAATCAAACACCGCATATTCTCACTTATAGGCGGGTGTTGAACAAGGAAAACACATGGACACGGAGGGGGAGCATCACACACTGGGGTCTGTCTGGGGGAAAAAGGGGAGGGACAGTGGGGGGTGGGGGAGTTGGGGAGAGATAGCATGGGGAGAAATGCCAGATATAGGTGATGGGGGAGGAAGGCAGCAAATCACACTGCCATGTGTGTACCTATGCAACAATCTTGCATGTTCTTCACATGTACCCCAAAACCTAAAATGCAATAAAAAAAATTTAATTTCTCTAATGGCTCAAGCTTATGTAATTTTGGTCTTCAACTTCAATTTTCTTCCACATTTCAAATAGAAATTAGAGACCTAATTGAAGTATTATTTAAAGTGATTTTAAATGATATATATTCTTGAGGAGCTTTTCAATATATATTGGTTTTGAATCTAACAACATACATATCAGAATACTGCTATCAACCATAATTCTGATACTTATATGGTATATAGTAAACATGTATTTTGCTTTTCACATAGCTGATGAATGTTAAACCATGAACAAATCTTTGCTCAGAAATGTAAAACCAATTTGGAGTACTATATCTCTTCCATGGGATTTTATTGATTTTTTTAAATCTAAACTTTGACTTAGTACTTCCTTCAGGAAGAATTCCTGCTATAGGGAAAGAGATATATTGAAAACAGAAATTTTAATTAAAAGTTGAGCAGTACTGCAAGCTTTCTGATAAGTAGAAAAGTGCTCAACTTGTTTTTTAATACAAACCTCCTTTCTGATGCTTCAGTCTGGACATCTTGAGGCAGTCTCTGTTTCTGTTGCTTGCCTATTACTGATATAATTTTCTTTTTGTGGTGTCACATTTTGTGACCACAACTGCTAATATCTCTAGATTATGAACAACTTCAGGACAGAGATGATATCTAAATTATATTTTAGCTGTGTTGACTAATACCAAGCCTAGTACATAGAAAGGACTCAACCTATAATGTTAAAGATGGAGTTACACCTCCATTGAAGGCCCTGAATCTTGTTTGATTACAGAGCACAGGGTGTCTAAGGAAAAAGAATGGTTAGAGGAAACCACTGTGACCTTCAGTGGAACCCCTGATATTTCTTTTTATTTTATTCTTATTGCATAATCTCTAACTTCTAGGAACCTGGGCAAAGAAGGGGGTTATATATTTCTTTTTAAAAAATTTATTTATTATACATTAAGTTCTGGGGTACATGTGCAGATCGTGCAGGTTTGTTATATAGGTATACACGTGCCATGGTGGTGGATTGCTGGATCCATCACCCTGTCATCTACATTAGGTATTTCTCCTAATGCTATCCCTCCCCTAACCCCCTCATCCCTGCTATTCCTCCTCTAGCCCCCCACCCCCCAGGCCCTGTGTGTGATGATCCCTTCCCTGTGTCACTGTGTTCTCACTGTATGAGTGAGAATATGCAGTGTTTGGTTTTCTGTTCTTGTGTCAGTTTGCTGAGAATGATGCCTTCCAGTTTCATCCATGTCCCTGCAGAGGACATGAGCTCATCCTTTTTTTATGGCTGCATTATATTCCATGGTGTATATGTGCCACATTTTCTTTATCCAGTCTAACATTGATGGGCATTTGGGTTGGTTCCAAGTCTTTCCATTGTGAACAGTTCCGCAATAAACATACCTGTGCATGTGTCTTTATAATAGAATGATTTATAATACTTTGGTTATATACCCAGTAATGGGATTGCTGGGTCAAATGGTATTTCTATTTCTAGATCCTTAAGGAATCACCACACTGTCTTCCACAATGGTTGAATTAATTTATACTCCCAACAACAATGTAAAAGCGTTCCTATTTCTCTACATCCTCTCCAGCATCTGTTGTCTCTTGATGTTTTAATGATTGCCATTCTAACTGGTATGAGGTGGTATCTCAATGTGGTTTTGGTTTTGATTTGCATTTCTCTAATGACCAGTGATGATGAGCTTTTTTTCATATGTTTGTTGGCTGCATAAATGTCTTCTTTTGAAAAGTGTCTGTTTATATCCTTTGCCCACTTTTTGATGTTTTTTTTTTCATGTAAATTTGTTTAAGTTCCTTGATAGATTCTGGATATTTGTTTAAGTTCCTTGTAGATAATGGATATTCTACCCATATCTGTCAGATGGGTAGATTGCAAAAGTTTTTTCCCATTCTGTTGATTGCTGGTTCACTCTATCAATAGTTTATTTTGCTGTGCAGAAGCTCTTAAGTTTAGTTAGATCCCATTTGTCTATTTTGGCTTTTGTTGCCATTGCTTTTGGTGTTTTAGTCATGAAGTCCTTGCCATGCCTATGTCCTGAATGGTATTGCCTAGGTTTTCTTCTACAGTTTTTATGGTGTTAGGCCTCATGTTAAAATCTTTAATCCCTCTAGAGTTAATTTTTGTATAAGGTATAAGGAAGGGATCCAGTTTCAGCTTTCTGCATATGGCTAGCCAGTTTTCCCAACACCATTTATTAAGTAGGTAATCCTTTCCTCATTGCCTGGTTTTGTCTGGTTTGTCAAAGATCAGATAGTTGTAGTTGTGTGGAGTTATTTCTGAGGTCTCTTTTCGGTTTCATTGGTGTATATCTCCGTCATAGTACCAGTATCATGCTGTTTTGAGTACAGTAGCCTTGTAATATAGTTTGAAGTCAGGTAGCATGACACCTCTAGCTTTGTTTTATTTTTATTTTTTGCTTAGGATTGTCTTGGCTATGCAGGATGTTTTTTGGTTCCATATAAGGTTTAAGGTGTTTTTTTCCAATTCTGTGAAGAAAGTCACTGGTAGCTTGATAGGGATACCGTTGAATCTATAAATTACTTTGAGCAGTATTGCCATTTTCACGATATTGATTCTTCCTAACCATGAGTATGGAATGTTTTTCTATCTGTTTGTGTACGCTCTTATTTCCTTGAGCAGTGGTTTATAGTTCTCCTTGAAGAGGTCCTTCACATCCCTTGTTAGTTATATTCCTAGGTATTTTATTCTCTTTGTAACAATTGTGAATGGGAGTTCAGTCATGATTTGGCTCTCTATTTGTCTATTATTTTGTGTATAGGAATGCTTGTGATTTCTGAACATTGATTTTTGTATCCTGAGACTTTGCTGAAGTTGCTTCTCAGCTTGAGATTTTGGGCTGAGATGATGGGGTTTTCTAAATATACAATCATGTCATCTGGAAACAGAGACAATTTGATGTCCTTTCTTCTTATTTGAATATGTTTCTCTTGCCTAATGGCCCTAGCCAGAACTTCCAATACTATGTTGAATAGGAATGGTGCAGAGGGCACCCATGTCTTGTGCCAGTTTTCAAAGGAAATGCTTCCAGTTTTTGCCCATTCGGTATGATATTGGCTGTGGGTTTGTCATAAATAGCTCTTAGTATTTTGGTATACGATCCATCGATACCTAATTTATTGGGAGTTTTTAGCATAAAGGGCTGTTGAATTGTGTTGAAGGCCTCTGCATTTATTGAGATAATCATGTGATTTCTGTCTTTGGTTCTGTTTATGTGATGGATTACATTTATAGATTTGTGTATTTTGAACCAGCCTTGCATCCCTGGTATGAAGCTTAATGATCATGATGGATAAACTTTTTGATATGCTGTTGGATTTGGTTTGCTGGTGTTTTATTGAAGATCTTTGCATCAGTCTTCATAATGGATATTGGCCTGAAATTTTCTTTTTATTTTTTGTCTCTGCCAGGTTTTGGTATCAGGATGTTGTTCTCATAACATGAGTTAGGGAGGATTCCCTCTTTCTGTATTGTTTGGAATAGTTTCAGAAGGAATGGTACCAGCTCCTCTTTGTATGTCTGGTCGAAATTCGGCTGTGAACCCATCTGGTCCTGGACCTTTTTTGGTTGGTAGGCTATTAATTGCTGCCTCAACTTCAGACCTTGTTATTGGTCGATTCAGGAATTCAGCTTCTTCCTGGTTGAGTCTTGGGAGGGTATAAATGTCCAGGTTTATCCGTTTCTTCTAGATTTACTGGTTTATTTGCATAGAGGTGTTTATAGTAGTCTCTGATGGTAGTTTGCATTTCTGTGGGATTGGTGGTGATATCCCCTTCATCATTTTTTATTGGAATCTTCTCTCTTTTCTTTTTTATTAGTCTGGCTAGTGGTCTATTTTGTTGATCTTTTCATAAAACCAGCTCCTGGATTTATTGATTTTTTAACGGGTTTTTTTTTTTGTGTCTCTATCTCCTTCAGTTCTGCTCTGATCTTAGTTATTTCTTGCCTTCTGCTAGCTTTTGAATTTGTTTGATCTTGCTCTTCTAGCTCTTTTAATTGTGATGTTAGGGTGTTGATTTTATATCTTTCCTCATTTCTCTGGTGGGCATTTAGACTATAAATTTCCCTCTAGACACTACTTTAAATGTGTCCCAGAGATTCTGGTATGTTGTGTATTCGTTCTCATTGGTTTTGAAGAACATCTTTATTTCTGCTTTCATTTCATTATGTATCCAGTAGTAATTGAGGAGCAGGTTGTTTAGTTTCCATGTAGTTGTGCGGTTTTGAGTGAGTTTCTTAATCCTGAGTTCTAATTTGACTGTACTGTGGTCTCAGAGACTGTTATGATTTCCGTTCTTTGCATTTGCTGAGGAGTGTTTTACTTCCAATTATGTGGTCAATTCTTTTCCTCAGAAAATAGTTTTTTTCCTATTAAAGATATCCATAATATAATATCAGAAGGCATTGATTTTACTTCTCAGTCCAAGAGTCCTCCAACTAGTTCTGGCCCGACGTTTCTTTTACTTCTTCCAAGGTCTATTAATGGCCCTGGCCATAGGGGAAGAAAGTGTTTTTATTAGATGATTGAACCTCCATTCATTAAACATCCATTCATGTGTACCTAATACACCTCATATGTATTAGGCACACCACTGCCTAGAGGTGTGCCTAATACATATGAGGTGTATTAGGTACACATGAATGGATGTTTGCATTGAAAATTGTTGAGTTCAATAAAACTGCTGGGCTAGCAGCACGTTTGGAGAACTGAAAGAGTGAAAAAAACATCCTTATGATTAAAAGAGTCTAAATCAGCTGAAATGGAAAAATAGCAAAACCTTTATTCAGATTCGTATGACAAATTGGTGAATATGAGTATCAATAAAGGACCATAACACAGGAATACTATTCCGTCCACACCTGTGGAAAAGTGTGTTTTCTGGTAATGTTGTGGTAATTGGAAAAGCGTGTTTCTGGTCTTTGCTCACCTGTATCATTTAAAACCGCTCCAACTTGCCTTTCTCAGCTGTTAACTATTTTCAATTGTTTGAGGCTAATAAATACAAGAAAGGCAGTGCTCTGTTTAGCTACAGAAGACAACAATTTCAGCGAACTTGTCGGAGTAGCGGAGCCATGTTTTATAATGCCAACTGTAAAGTTTACGGGAAATACTACCAAGATCACAGAGATGCTGTATATGCCGTAATGACCTCCCCACTGAGTGGATAGTGCTGTTACCAGTGATGCCCCAGACCTGCTCTACTTGTCTCATCTATTAGTGGGAATACCCAATTCCTGGACTGCACTTCCCTCATGGCAGCCTCAGCCCTAGTTAATCCCTGCTCCTCCTATTCCCACCTCAGAAACAGAAACTAATCCAGATCTGACTGTCTCTTTCCACCCTCCTCAGAATTCTTCAGTAGAAACTCAAACCTGTCATAAGACACTTCTCCTTCGCACCTGCATGATATTCCATGATTGCTCTGGGGTGTTTCCTTGCTACTTCCAGTCAATTCAGTACTCTGGCTTTGTCAGACCACAGGTTTCTGCTCGATCCTTGGCTGTTTAAATTTTAGCAGGACAAACTGGTGAATATGAGTATCAATAAAGCAAGCAATGAGTGCTTGTCCTAGTAGGAGCCACAAGGGTGTACTGGGAATAGTATCACATGGCAGGTAAGAGTTACATGTTCTGAAAACAGGCAAACCAAGTCCAAACTCTACCTCTGCCTTCTACTGGTTGGGTAATCTTGAGCATGTTCTTTAATTTTTTTAAACCTTTGTTTCTTCAACCATAAAATAGGGATAATAATATGTCTCATGGCATATCTCATGCAATACATACGGAGCATAACCTTTCTTCAGAAGTATCATATGTGGAAATCCACTATTGAACTGGGTGAAGGGGGGTGTTTTACTCAAAGATGGGTTTAGGAGCAGGAGACCACCAGATTTTTGTCTTCTTGGAGTTTATGCTGGCACCTGTACTTCCCCCAACCCCATCACCCCATGGAACATGTGGTGCTCTGCTTATTATTGTTTGAAAACAACTGCTTTATGTAAAGCATTTCAGAAATGCATGATTAATAGATAACTCCCAGTAAATGGTAGCAATTCGTACTACATTTGGTAATGTTTATTTCTTGCTCTAGACCTGCACTGTATTTTTGGAAAAGTAGTTGGATAAAATAAAGCAAACAACAGCATAAGCTGGGCATACTGATTTTTTTTGTAATAGTGTAGCTTCCAGCTCCATTGTTACCTTCTGTGTAGCATGGTAGTCAGGGATCTTTGGTTTTAAGAAACAGAACTCCAACCCAACAGCTGGTGTTGCACTGGCCTGAGGGACAATTGAGCTGAGAATTGAAAATCTGTGTCTTCCAAGTCTCTGGTTTCGCCTCTTCTTTTGCAATTTGCCTCACATTCTCCGACTGACTTCTCTTAAGAGAGACATGAGCTCCTAGCTCACATCATGTATTCTTAAGAGCAAACAGAATGGGCTATCTTTTTACCCCAACTCCAATAAAACATTCTTAAGGAAAGGCTCTGCTTTGCAAACATCAGGTCACATACCTATCCCCAGACCAATAGCTGTGGCTGAGTTAATGGCTTCTTTGATTGAACTAGCTTGGAGGTTTCCATCCTCCAACCAATCACTCTGGCCAAGGAGGCAGGGCCACTTAAGAAGATGGCAGCTTTCATTCCTATCTCAGGAGAAACAGTACTTTACCCAGTGAAAGGGCTGTGTGGATCCAGGAGCAAAGAGGAGTTCTGGGGCAAAAAAGAGACTACTCTCACCTAAAAAGTACATGTAAGTGCATGTTGAGAATCACCAAAGCAATAGGGGATAATCAGTATCTCCCAAACTTGTTGACCACAGTAATCTTTCTATCAAGGACTATAACACAGGAATACTATTCCGTCCACACCTGTGGAAAAGTGTGTTTTCTGGTAATGTTGTGATAATTGGAAAAGCGTGTTTCTGGTCTTTGCTCACCTGTATCATTTAAAACCGCTCCAACTTGCCTTTCTCAGCTGTTAACTGTTTTCAATTGTTTGAGGCTAATAAATACAAGAAAGGCGGTGCTCTGTTTAGCTACAGAAGACAACAATTTCAGCGAACTTGTCGGAGTAGCGGAGCCATGTTTTATCAGTAACCACTGGGACGCAGTCAAGGTAGGTGCGGCATTAGAAATTTTCAGCGTTTTTTATCTTATTTATTTGTACAGAAAGGCCGAGTAGGAGTTTGCCACTGCAAATTTAATCACTCATAAGAATTTGTCTGAAAAAAAGGTAAATTCATGGTGAAGAGCTTTGTTTTGGATTTAGTCTAACCAGTTGGGAATTTTCTGGGATCGTCTTTTACTTGCGGTGTTCCATTTTGCAAATTACTATATTGTGTTTGTTTCTGCATTGGATTGCTGTCAGAACAGGTGAGGAAATCAATTAGGTATTTATTTTATTAAATTTTGTGGCAGAAATGTGTGAAAACAAACATTAAAAGAAGCAGAGTTATATTTTACTTTGAAACAACGAAATCTAACTTATTGTACGGTTAATTTTCTGACAATTATGCTTTTTAAAAATTCATGCAGTCTAATTTACTTCTATGAATTAACACTTGGTCAGTGTGAAGCTATTGAGGTAAAAACAAATGTTTTAAATGTCTTAACTGAGATTTTATGAAATGTCTGAAACAAAGGAATCTGAATTATTATTGCTTGATTCATTTTTGGCGTTTCTGTCTCATCTTTGTCTCTTTCTCCTCGTACATTTTCTCTTGCGTAATTTTTTTTCTTTCAAGGTTTCCATCCTGTCTAAATGTTATCAACAATGCAAGTATAGAAGGGAGTTGAGATGTAAACTTACAAACCTGTAAGGCATAAAAGTTGTACTGGCCTGGAAACTAGCATACAATTTTCAGTAAAACTGCTGTAATTCAGTGAGGTTGCTGTTAACATTTTCTTTGAACCGTATATCAATATTGTTATTTTTATAAATGGTCTAATGTCATTAAAGATTAAAGGAGGTGACTTTTTAGAAAGTTAGCTGAATTGGCTTCAAACCAGTTTCTTAGGGAAAATGCTAATATAACTTTCAATTTTAGATCAATCATTATAAGCATTAACTTCATGATTTTGACAAAATAAAGTGATGGATATTCACACTAATTGGTTTTAAGAGATTCTAAAAAGGAAACCCAAAGAGAAATCAGAAAATGTAATGGGTTTGATCTTTGAGGTTTAGCAGAATTTTTCCACATTTGATGATTTTTGGTTTTTCCCTAAAACATCTATTTTATTATCTGTGTATCAGCTTGCTTATTTTGCTTTTGATGATTTTATCTCCCTTTGCCTGTTTGAGATAGCAACACTCAAATCAGCCAAGTAGAGAAGAAAAAAGACAACTTAAGACCTACTTCCAGTTCTGTCAATAGCTAGTTACATAACTAACAACAGAGAATATTTGGGCTCAAGACATGGTTCTGATGCTGCTGTGATCTTTGGCTATTTCACTTCTCAAGGATGTGGATTTTTCCTTCTGTAAAATGATAGGGTTCAATGTTATAAGTCTTAAGGTTCCTACTACAACTCTGAATCTATAATTCCAGGCAAACCATAATATATTTGAGAATATCCAGCATTTAGCCATAAAATTTGCAAACATATTTGTTATATTTCCCCTTATTTATGCTAATCAAAGTTGATAATAGTTTATAAATATACATTAAGTGCTTGATCATCTAAGTGCAGTGGCTTTGGTGATTGTTTCCATCCAGTAAAGCCTGCTAATCTTGCTGTTCCTACTTGTTTGGCAATTGTGAACCCAAACCCACATGCCAAGCAAAATAGATTTTTTTTTTTTTGGCAGAGGTGCGTGGTTTTCTGGCAGCGTATCCTGGCAGTTGTATTCGTTTCTTACTGTTGACTCTGGCCCTTTACCTGTCAGAAAACGCCAGATCACAAGGATGCATTTCCTTTTAGAGAAAGGAGTGAGCATTTCCAATAGAGTGATGACCAATTGACTTGCTGGGAAATACAAAAGCAACTTCTAGCTGCCTCCTGGTCAGTAAGCACATGCTCAACAAGCTCTAGTTTGATGTTTTTGGGCAAGATGAGACCATAATTATGAGGACTTCTAAAATTGGCTTACCTACTTCTTTAGAAATGCAGGGTGACATTTAAACAAAAGCATGAGACTTGAGGTGAGACAATTCTATCTGAATACTGTTACCACTCACGTGTGTGGCCTCTCACAGGTACTTAATCTCTCTGCACTCCATTTACTTATCTGTAAATTTGGGAGTGGGTTTAAAATGCATAGTAAAATCATCTATTAATTGTGAATTTGCAATATGAAATGTAGTTTATTCATTTAAAAAGACATTTGATTATTTAGTGAGACTATACTCAGTCTGGAATGAGTCAGAGGAGACCCAGACCTTGGTGTCTGGGTTCTAGTCTATAGCATACACAGCATATGTGTAACGGATTTCATGGGTTTGTTTTATTCCCAACTTAAATACTTTACAAATAACATTCAAGTTTTTCATTTGTGAATAGTTATCCAACGACCAGAGCCAGTTTATTAGATAATCTTTGCACTTGGCTTTGCAAATAGCTGTTTGACAGAACATTCTCATATTCACAGCCCTAACTTTATGGACTACATTGAGTTGCCACCAGGGTTAACTTTTGTCAACCTCAATCAAAGTTAGAAATTTTGGGAACTTCAAATGTCCACTTCATTTTGCCATACTTATAAAAACACAAGTGCTAAATTATTCCTTCCACTGCCTCTACCTTGCCTTCTCCAAATTAGTTTTGGAGGCAAAGAGACAAGTAGAGCCAGAGAGCAAGTTCGAAAATGTATGTGTTCCACCATGCCAAGGTTAATGATTCCTCTTCAATGCAAGGCTTGAGGGACCACTTGAACACTGTAACTAGGACTTCTTGGACATTTTCAGAAATTACAGATACATGGCCTTGTGGATTTCTTTACAGATAAAGAAAGACTGTCCCTCGCAATCATCCCCCCCACAAAAGTTGCTTGTTCTATTGCTTTGCTTCTCTCTTTTTTGGGGGAAACTGGTTGGTGTTTGAGGGTACTAACAATAAAGAGAAAGAGTGAAACTAATTGGCCATGAAAGTAAATTTTCTTTAAACTTATTGTAAGTGTATCTTAACAAAATAAGTCCAAACTAAAGGAAGCAGATATAGTTTCACACAAAACCCACTGAGTTCTTCTCAGTTCTTCTTAACATGAATTTAAGTAGATGATGATCTATTGCTTATGTCTTTTTTTTTTTTTTTTTTTTTTTTTTTTTGAGGCAGAATCTCTGTTGCCAGGTGCCAGGCTGGAGTGCAGTGGTGCAATCTTGGCTCACTGCAACCTCCGCCTCCTGGGTTCAAGCAATGCTCCTGCCTTAGCCTCCGAAGCACCTGGGACTACAGGTGCATGCCACCATGCCCAGCTAATTTTTTTATTTTTAGTAGAGATGGGGTTTCACCATGTTGGCCAGGATGGTCTCGATCTCTTAACCTCGTGATCCACCTCGGCCTCCCAAAGTGCTGGGATTACAGGCCTGAGCCACCGTTCCCGGCCATGCTTATATCTTAATGCCTATGCTCAAGGTTATGGTGAGGCACAATGTTTGCTTGTAGGTGAGATAATGGAAACTAAGAAGCCCACCCTATCATGAGGCTAGCCATTACAACTATTCATTCATGGAGTCTATCTTGTGTGGTCATCCATAAAATTATACAAGAGATGAAATATATTTAGGAGACACACATTTACATACTTAGTAGTAGTATCAGTATTTGTGGGAGAAATCATTCTCTAGTACTAGGTGGACAGGGCAAAACGTTGCCCACTAAGTTTTCTTAGAATGGA
This sequence comes from Ateles fusciceps, assembly GCA_036589455.1. Taxonomy (NCBI): domain Eukaryota; kingdom Metazoa; phylum Chordata; class Mammalia; order Primates; family Atelidae; genus Ateles; species Ateles fusciceps. Next base: position 3,496,164 of record JAZHEH010001361.1, read on the forward strand.
AAACACTTCAGGAAGATGAGGGCTGTGGGGGATGACACAGAAAAGCTTCTGTTCAATTGGTGCTGTGACCCCCAAAGTAGAAATTGTATTCAGTTTCATGTGGTTCTTTTGTGAGACCCTAATTAGCACAGCCTTTGAAATGGCTGGCCTACCTGAGAGTAATTCCCATTTCACAAAGGGTAGATGCAGATTAAGTCCAACTTTATATTTTCCCTCTGCTTTTCTTTGTAAATTAAAATCTTCACCTAATAATAAGGAAAATTCTGAAATTTAAATAAAGTGATGATTTAAGAATAAATGAAATGATTTCCTTAAAATTATTTCATTTATTCATAATAATCTGGACAGTCTGATCTGTAATGTGTCATTAACAAATATCTGTTCGGTTTGTTTTTTGGTTGGTTGGTTTGTTTAGACAAAATCCTACCCTGTCACCTAGGCTGTAGTGCAAAGGTGTGATCACAGCTTACCAAAGCCTTTAATTCCCAGGCTCAGGCAGCCCTCTCACTTCAGCCTTCTGAGTAGCTGGGACTAGAGGCATGCATAACCATGCCCAACTGAATTTTTACATTTTTATAGAGATGGGGGTCTCACAATTTTGCCCAGGATTGTCTGGAACTCCTGAGCTCAAGCAATCCTTTCACCTCGGCCCCACAAAGTACAGGGATTACAGGCATAGGGCACTGTACTTGGCCTTTAAAAATTTTTCTTAACCACTTAGTAAGTGCCTAATCTTTCCAGGGCATTTTACAACATTTATTTTACTAAATTCTTATAATATATAGTTAAAGTATATATCATTATTTATATTTACAGATTAGGGATGTAGGGCTCATATTTACATACCTAAAAGACAGTAAACTTGGACATTGAATGTAAACCTGAATCTAAGCACAGTACTATTTCCTCTACCTCCTGGCTGCTTCATGAGTATCTGTAAATATTGCTAGAGAATTCAGTGCTGCCACCTTCCTTAATGTGATTAGTTGAGAGTTGGAAATGATTAGAAGTGTCTAAACACCTCAATAGCAACAACAGCCAATAATCCCATTCTATCACTGGTTTCAAATAGTGATTCAGAGACACTGCTACCTTGGAAACTTTCTCAAGATAAAACTGGGGCAAAAAGTCCTGTTGATCATGAGTCATCTTTGGCTTTGGGGCTATGGCAAATGAGTGATTGACCTGTTTGGGGCTGTATTTTGGTATTTAAGATTTTTCTTCCTAGTATGACCTTAAACTCATTTGTTTGTTAGACCTTGGGACCTTACTGCACAATTCAGTGTCATCCATCTATCAGAAAGGATTAATTGGTGTCTCTTTGTTTTGCTGTAATGCACATGAAGGTCTTGTAAGAAACTGTCTAAATTCATTGAATCTATTAAGAGGATCATAAGCAGTTAAATCTTCTCTTTGTGCTTCCACAGCAGAAATAATTTTTTGGCTGTTTCAACAATAGTCTGAAATGTGTAAAGAAGTCACTGGCTAGAATTGGATATGAACTAAAAAATTTGTAAGAGATTGTGCTTGTTCACTTTCTCATCCTGAAGATATAAAATAATTCTAATCACTTTGGATTATATCTGCACAGAATTTCCTTGGTTCTAATTTTCAGACTTCCTTCTTTTTTCGAAAAGGCTCATCCTTAGTCATAGTTTCATGATGTTAAACCCTGAAATTTTAAGTTATTTTCGAATTCTTTTTAAGTTAAAATGAAAAAAAAAAAACTTTCATCACTTTGGTAGGAGTTTATTTATAAAACCAACAGAGTAGTTACTTATTTCCATTGGAAATTCTGGGAAATTCTTTAAGAAACCATTTTGTTTACATTGAACAAATCAAATTCCCACACAGTGAATGGAACCGAAATTCTTTCAATACCAGCATTTCTACCAGTATGGCCAGGCTTCTTTTATTCATTCCATCATACAATTTCTGGTTATTATTGCTTTTTCTCTTTTTAAGACTTGTGTCTTATAATACTCATTTATCTTGACAGTGGAAACAGTGTTTTAGGTGTTTGTCGATGATATACTAACGTGTGAAGTAATTAATAATGAATTTTCTGAATGTTGAGAGAAATGTTAGGGAAGCTAGAAAGAAGTTTGGGAGCACTGACTCATTTTGGATGTACTGTCTTACCAAAACTGTTTTATCTCTTGTTGACTTTACCTGTTTTTTCCAGGTAGGGTTTCTTCTGTTTGTCACAGGACCACTTCTCTCTCCTTCTATACTCCCTGTTCCCGCCACTACTCCTGTAAAAAATGTCCATCCTCCTGCACTACTTAGTTCAGTTCATGAGGTACCATGCACTTAATTATTCATAACAGAAAATGCAGTCATTTGCAAAATGCTTTTTCTTCCTCACCTATAATATATCAGCCTGGGTCCTGAGACCAACTGATTTGATCTCCAGTATAGATCTAGAATCTCTCAGTACGCTTCACATCTATTGCCTGTGTGTAAGTTTAAGACCTCATCATCAAGCAAAAAAATAAAAATAAAAACACCGCCAAAATCCCAGAAAACAAAAAGCAAAGACCACAAATTTAATCTTCTCCCTTTTTAACAGTCTAAATATAACTTATACCCCAACCATATCCCTCTACCTTCATTTTTTAGTCTTCCATTCCAAATTCACCAAATAAGACTTAAAATCAAGCAATCAGCTCATCTAAACCAATATCTACTAAAGTGCTTAGTTCAGAAATATGAACAAAATTTTATTATTTTTTTTTGAAAGAAAAAAAAGAAAAAAGAGAGAAGGAAAAAAGAGAATGAAAGAAAGGGAAAAGAAAAAGAGGGGAGAGAGAACGGGAATCTTGCTCTATTGCCCAGGCTAGAATGCAGTCTAAAAATGGGTATTGAAAAGCTCTTTTATACTAATAATTGTGTTATACAATGGAGACAGGAAGGAATAAGGGAGGAAAAGAACAAACAGCCAACCAATATTTCATTTAAACCTATGAAATGCTATGCAATTGCTGGGGAGTGATTTACTCCCAACCATGTGGTCACTTTTAGAATAGATGTGATGTGTTACTGAAGAAAATGTACGTTTTGTGGATTTGGAGTAGAGAGTTCTGTAAATGTTTATTAAGTTTACTTGTTCGAGGTCTAAGTTCAAGTCCGGGTATCCTTGTTAACCCTCTGTCTCATTGATCTGTCCAATATTGACAATGTAGTGTTAAAGTCTCCCACTATTATTGTGTGGGAGTCCAAGTCTCTTTATAAGTCAGCAAGAAGTTGTCCTATGTATCTGGGTGCTCCTATATTGGGTGCACATAGACTTAGGATCGTTAGCTCTTCCTATTACATTGATCCCTCTACCATTATACAATGTCCTTCTTATCTCTTTTGGTTTCTATTACTTTAAAGTATATTTTATCAGGAGACGAGAATTGCAACTCCTGCTTTTTTTTTTTTTTTTTTTTTTTTTTTGGTCTCCATTTGGTTGGCAAATCTTCCTCCATCCCTTTGTTTTGAGTCTCTGTATATCCTTGCATGTGAGATGGGTCTGGATGCAGCTTACCGATGGGTTTTTGGAATGGCTGATACTGGTTGTTCCTTTCTGTATATAGTGCTTCTTTCAGAAGCTCTTGTAAAGCAGGCCTGGTGGTAATGAAATCTCTGAGTACTTGCTTGTTTGTAAAAAATTTTATTTTTCCTTCACTTATGAAACTTAGTTTGGCTGGATATGAAATTCTGGGTTGAAAGTTCTTTTTCTTGAAGGATGTTGAATATTGGCCCCCACTCTCTTCTGGCTTGCAGAGTTTCTGCTGAGAGATCTGTTGTGAGTCTGATAGGCTTTCCGTTGTGGGTTACCTGACCTTTCTCTCTGGCTGCCCTTAGTATTTTCGCCTTCATTTCAACCCTGGTGAATCTAATGATTATGTGCCTTGGGGTTGTTCTTTTTGAGGAATATATTTGTGGAGTTCTCTGTATTACCTGGAGTTGAGTATTGTCCTACCTTGCTAGGTTGGGAAAGTTTTCCTGGATAATATCCTGAAAAATATTTTCCAACTTGGGTTCATTCTCTTCGTCACATTCAGGTAGACCTATCAAACGTAGATTAGGTCTTTTCTCATAGTCCCATATTTCTTGGAGACTTTGCTCATTCCTTTTACCCTTTTTTTCTCTAATCTTGTCTTCTCGTTTTATTTCGTTAAGTTGGTCTTTGACCTCTGAAATCCTTTCTTCTGCTTGATCAATTCGACTGTTAAAACTTGTGCATACTTCGTGAAGTTCTCCTATCGTGTTTTTCAGCTCCATTAATTCACTTATATTCCCCCTCTAAATTGTCCATTCTCGTTAACATTTCGTCAAACCTTTTTCAAGGTTCTTAGTTTCCTTGCATTGGGCTAGAACATGTTCTTTTAGCTCACAGAAGTTTCTCATTATCCGCCTTCTGAAGCCTGATTCTGTTGATTCCTCACATTCATTCTCGATCAGGTCTTGTTCAGTTGGTGATGAGGGACTGCAATCCTCTGTAGGAGGAAAGGCATTCTGATTTCGGGTGTTTTCATCCTTTTTGCGCTGGTTTCTTCCCCATCTTTGTGGATTTATCCACCTGTCGTCTGTGTAATTGCTGACTTTCAGATTAGGTCTCTGAGTGGACGTCCAGCTTGGTGGTGGTAAAGTTTTTTCTGTTTCTTAGTTTTCCTTCGGCGGACGCCCCCCCCCCACAGAGCTGGACCTTCCCGGGTCCAGCTGTACTTGCTGTGAAACTCGCAATCCTCAGCAGTTTCAATTGCTGTTTTTTTGTTTTGTTTTGTGGGGGACAGGGGCACCAGCCTTCCCCTGCGGCTGAAACAGTGGCGTTAAGATTCATGGCGCTTTTCTGCCCGGGAATCTCCGGGTCTGGTTCCCCACTTCAGTCACTTTTCAATCAGCTGAATGGGAGACTCTGCCTTCCCGGAGCTCCAAACACCAACCAAAAGGGCACTCAGTCCCATATACTCCGGACTGAGAACTGCCGTGCTGGGGTGCTGGCAAAACGGCCGCGCTGGCCAAAGAGTCGCGCTGGTGACCTGTGGGGCTCCTCCACCAGGAATTTCTTGGTCCATGGGCAATAAAAATTTGTCTGAAAATGTGGTGTCCACTCACTCTCTGCGCTTTCAGGTGGGAGCTACAATCCTGAGCTGCTGCTAATCGGCCACCTTGGATCTCTCTCATGAACAAAATCTTGTATTGATATTCCATACTTTAAGAATGATTCTTAGCTAACCATAGGTTGATTTTATAATATATATATCAAGGAGATTTCACAAAGCTAAATTAGCTACACATTAAACTTTAACAATTTCTTTACTTGCAAAGGGTTTACTAACATACTTGTGAGATTTTTAGGTGTTATTTAGCCCCTTCTTGCTTTCTGTAGTGATTATGGTCTATTTTAAGTTAAACCTGTGTTTAGAATATAATCTTGGACCAGGAATACATGGCTATTTCTTTAGAGGAGCATATTTAGATAATATTTTAATTTGACTATGTAATTGGTGCTTTAAATATGTTATTTTTAACTGAGTCAGATGAATTTTCCACTTGTACAGATGGAGTCTAGAAGATTAAAATAATGTAATCTGAGTTTATTTAATTTTTTTCCTCCTCCAAGAATCATGTGGATTCTGTCAGTTTCGATAATGGTAGATGCTATGTCGGGTCCTCTTCCAAATAGTTAACAAAATTTGGTTTGGAGTTGGAGTGCTAGAAATTTCAGCTGTGCCTATCTGACATTCACTTTTTATTCTGCAATATAGTAGCTACTTATAGAATGACCTGGGTATTTCTGGGTATCTCTGTTTCTCTTGTTGCTATGTCATGACCCAATACCAAGTTCTTGCTAGAAATTGCCATGTGGAACTAATCACATTCTAACATAGTATAGAGATTAAGAGCACATGCTTTAGTGTTAGAACTAAATCATTTGAATTCTGGTTCCTAGCTTAACCAGCTGTATGACTTTGGACAAGTTACATAAACTCTCTGAATTTCAGTTACTTCATCAGTAAAATGGTGATAGTAACATTTATATAATTGTGTGATTGTAACAGAGATACAGAGTACATTGCTATTGTAAATAAATATTTCATGATTGATGGCTCTTTGTATTATTGTAGCTGGAAAATTATTTTCTGACCTGTTTCATTTGTTGAAAAATGAGTGCCATTTGTCTGTGGCCTTTGCAGGCCACATTCCAAAGAATTCTGGTAACGGATTCAGGAGAGAAAAAGTATCTGGCCAGGCCCAAACTAAAGGGCATTAGAAGGCAGCAAGTGGGATTTAGGATACCTCTTACTCTAAGCCGGGAGGAATGAGGGGTCTTCTGACTACGGCTTAACTACTTTGCATCTCCAAGGTTGTGCAAACTCAAAAGAGGATGTAGGTACTGAGGTAGTTGTGCTTCTTTCAAAGTAAGAGCAGATGCTTGGCTGTAATGCCCCTATATGGAAGCTGAGAGGGAAGAGAGAAGAAGTCACTGCTGAGAAAGGTAGAGAGACGTGATCGAACTTAGAGATAAATATGCTGGGTGTTTTAACTAAGTGGGCAGGAACCATCTAACTGATGAAAATGCGTGATTCTGTCCAAGTCATTTTTCTTTCTTTAGGATTGCTTCTCAAAGTTTTAATACAACAGGAAAAAACTTAACTGCCAAACCCCCATTCATGAATTTCAATTTAATAAGAACCTACTACTACTGTGGTCAGTACTGGGTGCAGAAATGGCCTTTCTTTTTCTCAAGAAATCATGATTGAATGATAATAAACCACAACTGTAGTATGGTATGGTAAATACAACTGGACTTAGAATGCCAAAGATATGAGGGGAGCAAAAAGGAGGGTACTTCCACATGGCAGCAGAAAAGGAGTTTTCTGGAGGAGAAGGAAAATACACTAAGAAAGAAGAGATAGGGCAAAATATATGAATGGGTTTTAGAAACACCCTCGGTGGTGATGATAACAAAATATTTACTGAGAAATGCATCGCTAAAAAAAAGCTAGTGAAAGTTATCCTGGATATTCACAAAAAGCAAACTCTTAGTCTAAGCCATTACTTTATAATACTCTAAATTAATGTAAAGTTTTAGTTGATCCTCTCAGTTATATTAATTTGCATTTCATTAATTCATAGACCATTCCAAAAGAATAAAAACATAATTCCCTTAAAACTTCACGATATTTTATCATCTTATAAGACATCAATTTTATAGAAGTTAAATGTATATTCTGTTAGACTGTATTTCAAACACAGTTGTGCAAATGTCAGACAAGTTATTAATCTGGAAGAATAGCCACAACAGCTACTTGGAATGATGCCTAATCTTTAGTTTTAAAACTTGCAATGTTGCATTTCATCTAATTAAAAATGGCTGAAGACAAACCACAAATGACATACTGTTCATTGACTAATGCAGCAGAACTGTGCAGAAAATGGTAAATTTGAAGCAATATTTTAAAATTAACACATATAAATGGAAATTCATCTAATTTGCAAAAATATAATCCATGACTTGACATTCTCTAAATCATGTAAGTACGTTTAAGTACATCTAATAACTAGAGAATGAGTTCTTTAAATGTGACATGGCAACTGATAATGTAATTTAAAGACATTATTCCATGTGAAGTACTTATTCATGTGCTACCTTACAGAATTAGCAAATGTTGAAGATAAATAAAATAATTGAGCAACAGTTATGCTCTGTGACAAATGCTTTGGTTTATATTATCAATAGGTTAATTATAAAGACAGGAAATTGTTTATGTTTAAAATGGGGAGAGAATTACCATTTCTCTCTTGCTAAAGCAGAGATTCTAATCATATTCTCACTGTGATTTTTCATCTTTTGTATAACTAACCTTGCCTTATAAATGTTATGTTCCAGGAAAAAATATAAGATAAATAAAAATATATAAGATATTAGGCATTGACAATATCTACTTAATTTGTAGAAAAATGCTTACAGTCAAATATGTTCTAGGAAATATGTATAATACTATGTTTACTATATATTTTATATCTTATTTTTTCCCCCAATATCAATGCTATAACTCCTAGAAAATCTATTACTAATGTTATCATTCTCAGATTTTAGAAAAATAAATCTTATTCCAGAAAGGAAGAGAGAGACCTTAAGGCACTATATAGTCCTAAATAATCAAATAATGACAATAAAGCATACTCATTTTCACTTTAAGTTGAGAATCATATAACCTTTCTTCCTTTAAGGAAAGGGAATTAGCGTCTAAAATTCAGATATAAAATATTTTTGCTTTTATAATTATTTTATCTGGCTTATAAAATATTGATTATTGTTTTACAAATTTCCCTGAAAATAATTAAAAGCTGGCATACAATGTATATTTTTAAAGAATGAAAGAAGAATAAGACAGTAGAGTTTTGGGGGACTCTTGCCTTAGTGACACACTGTATTTTAAAAATGGGTAAAAAGGATTAAAAAATCAGAGTAAGAAAATGCTAAGTTAAATTATCCTTTATTTTTTTAACTGAATCCAAAAGTTCAACAAGTATGATAATAAATATGAGTTACCATTATATTATTTGTAATGGCATTTAAATATACGTTAGTTGTTTTAAAATCTGTTAAAGATTAGTTAAAAGTTCTTGATGATGACAGTTTTCAGTCCCAGGAGTAAAAGCAAAAAGAATAAAACATGGCTGCAGGGAGCTACAAAAGATATGTTCAAACATCCAAATCATCAATATAAAGGGAAAAATAATTAACCAAATCACAAAAGAACAAGAATTTCCAGAAATAAGCAACCTTGTAAAGGACTAACTCTGCATTATTGGGAAAAAAAAAAAAAAAAAAAAAAAAAAAAATAGTGAAAACATAAAGGAGACAAAATCTAAATAAATTTTATCTGGGAACAACTTTTTCCTCTACATGAAATTCATTTTGGGTATCGTATATCCATGGCAGTGTATTTCTATGTTTAGAAGTTTAGTCAGCCATTCATAGTGACTGAATAAAAAAAGAATGTCTTTATTTATAAAAACCAAGGCTTTCTAAAAAATAAACTCAGAGTATATAAGGTCATGAAAGCACTTGAGATACTTGGAAGAATATGAGAATTATGAAGGCTATATTTTTCAAATGCGATGGCATTATTTTTTATACTTCATATCTTTATCAAATTGGTTTGCTTTGTATTTTAGACTTCTGCTTGGATTTCAATATGTAATCTTAGAATCACACGTGTCAGTTACCTATTTGCTAAGAAAATTTATTATACTAAACATATAAGTGCTTTTTAATTGTGTTCATTTTTCTTCTTGTGCCCATTTTAAGAATTTTCTCTTCAGATTTTATTGGCTCTTACATTTTAGATGCATTCTTTATAACTTTAAGTAATATTTCAAGAATTATTTTTGGCTAAAATTTAATTAGAAATCATATATTGGAAATCTGATTCATGTTTTATAGTTCTTGAGGATAAATAAGTGCTCTTAAGACATTTATTATTGAAGTGTTTCAGATATTGTAATCCAACAGTATTTATCTCGATAACTTTCTTTGCTAGTTAATTGAAAAAACAAATACTGAGTCAAAATGATTTGCCAGGCTCTTTGGGGGATAAAACATAAATATTTACTTATGAGTTATAGGCTACCTCATAGAAAAGGCTTTCTGATCATTTACAAAGATAAAGTATGATAAAACAAATAAGAAAATTGAGAGAAAAAAATAAAGTTAGGAAAAATGATACCAAACAAGATAATACCAAAATAGCAATATCAGCTAAAGCTAGTATGAATATTGACAATATTTATTGTGTCTAAGGTATTTCAGGCACTTTTTAAAGCCACTGCACATATATTCACACATTTTAAAGTAAAATATACAATACTTTATATACTTTGCTAGAGGCATGTAGCATTTTGGCTCTGACCTTTGGCCATGCAGTGCAAACAAAGAAATACATCAGTCATTAAGTGTATTATCCAAAAGATAAAAACAAGTAATGCCTTAGGAAAAGCTTATCTACTTCTGGTCTCAAGATGAGAGACACAGTTTAAGGAACAGTCTAGTTGGGCAGATACCAGGGATATGATCTGTACCGCATGCTAACACAGTGCTAGAAATACAACAAATTGGGAAAGCATATTCTCACAGTATTCTTCTCCCAGAATTCTTTTAAAGTAGACCACTCTACTGAAGGAAGATGTTGATAAGCTATTTAGAGTGTGTGTGTGAGTGTGCGTAAGCTGAGAGAGAGAGAGAGAGAGTGTGTGTGTGTGTATGTGCGTGTAGAATGAATCTCCTATTCAGTACATTCCAATAAATAACACCTAGACTGCTTGTGGAAAATAGATTATTTAACTGCAGGTTTTTTTCTTTAGTGTGTGTTTGTGTGGGGTGGAAGTTGAGGAGATATACTGTCCAGAGTTAAGACAGAAGTGATCCTCCTTGCATTCTTCCTCTAACAAGATATCATCTTCTCCATTAAATAACTAGTGTACAGGAATTTCAAGACTTCCTCATTTAATGCTAATATTAAAGTATTTTATTTAGACATTAAATATTTATTGGCCTAGACCAGGGTGCTCACTTCTCTAGGTTCAGCCCTACCTGAGAGAATTTTCATTCACAGTTCCTTAAAAAGAGGACATTTTTGTGTGTGGCATAGAAAAATATATCCTCAACAATTGTAGAATAATATGATGGTAGATTTTGTGTATTTTTATTTGGTTTTGTTTCTGTTCTTTTTTTAAAAAATAAAATGCCCTCAATCTAAGCCAGTAGCATAATACCAAGGTATAATTCAACACAAAATTAATTCTATAAGATCACAAAACAATGTATTCTAAAAACACAGCTCACTGAAGGTTTGGATTGATTGATTCATAGAATTTACTTGTCTCCAGGGAATGGATGGAGGGAGAATCTCCACCGACCATGCCTTCTCAATAGGACCAACAAGGCCTCCAACTAAGTGAAAGTTGGTTCTTGTGGGGTGGAAACATCTGAGATTTCATAATACTTTTGGATCACTAAAGGGCCACAGAACATAAACAGCTATACAGTAGATTTTTGGTAGTAAAATTTTGTAAGTGGTAACATCTGGAAAAATAATGTGTAATAAGGCTTCCTAGGTAGGCAATAATGAAGAAAGTTTGATAAATACTGATATAGAGTATTATCTTTCCCAGTCATACTTCTGGTTAGAATTAGGTGGCAAAGGTTTAAGATAGTTAAAAAATAAAAAAACAGCTTTTAATTTACTCATTTATGGCTCATATCAAAGGTGGACACTATTAGTCTCATTTACACAGAAAGAGAACATACCTATGCTAAATAATGAAGGCATATAATAATGATTTGGTTCTGTGTCCCCACCCAAGTCTCAGGTTGAATTGTAATCCCCAGTGTTGGGGAAGGACCTGGTGGAAGGTGATTGGATCATGGAGGTCAATTTCTCCCTTGCTGTTTCTGTGATAGTGGAGTAAGTTCTCATGAGATCTGGTTGTTTAAAAGTGTATAGCACTCCCCCTTCTCTCTATCTTGCCACTGTGTGAAAATGTGCTTGCTTCCCCTTTCCCTTCTGCCATTATTGTAAGTTTTCTGAGGCCTTTTCAGCCATGCTTCCTGCATAGCCTGTGAAACCGTGAGTCAATTAAACCTCTTTTCTTTATAAATTACAGTTTCAGGTAGTTGTTCATAGAAATGTGAGAATGGACTAATAAAGAATGTAAATGATAAAAACATACACAAATTTATAATAATATTATAAACAGCTTGGCTGGGTGCTGTGGCTCACACCTATAATCCCAGCACTTTGGGAGGCCTAGGTGGGTGGATCAGCTGAGGTCAGAAGTTCAAGACTAGCCTGGCCAATGTGGTAAAATCCTGTTTCTATTAAAAATACAAAAATTAGCCTGGTATGGTACATGCATCTGTAATCCCAGCTACTAGGGAGGCTGAGACAGGATAATCATCTGAAACCGGGAGGCGGAGGTTGCAGTGAGCTGAGATGGTGTTACTCTGCACTCCAGCCTGGGTGACAGAGTGAGACTTTAGCTTAAAAAAAAAATATACATATGTATATGTGTGTGTGTGTATATATATATATAGATAGATAGATAGATAGACAGACATCTTAATTAGTGAAATCAAACAAACAGGCTTATTTCCCTAATTAAGGGAAATCAAATAAGCAGGCTTATGTTTGCCAGAAACAGGCTTACATATCATGATCTGGGGACTTAATGGTAGTGACCAAGATTGACAGAGATCAGGCAAGATACGAATATGAATATGATCTAGTTCTCTTCTAAGATAAGAAGTCATTAAAGGTTTTTTTACAGAGACATGAGAAGAGCTGACATATTTTAAAATAATCACCGTGATCATTTTGTTGAGAATGAATTGTAGGTGTTAAGCACCAAGCAAAGAGCAAAATTAGATGGCTAGTGCAGCAATCCTGGAGACGAGGCATAGTGGCTGGACCCTATGATGGGAGGAGGAGAGATGGATGTTTCTAAATACATTTTGTTAGTAAAATCAACAGGATTTCTTGATGAAATGAATGTGGTGTGTAAAGAAAAATGACACCAAAAATTACTTAGAAGAAAATTGGAGATACTTCATTGAGATGGGTAAAACTGCAGTAAAAGGAAACAAAGGGCAGAGGGGGAAGAGTTCAGTTTGGATGTCTGAATGGAGATAGCAATCAGGCAGCTGAATAAATCGGAGAAGACTGACATTTGATTGTTTTTAGCAAATATATGCCATGCACTTAAGCCTTGAGACTGAATGAGATTACTTAAGGGCTAGGAGGAAAAGAATTACTGACATACTGAGTCCTGGGAGATTTTAAAGTTCAAAGGTTGGAATGATTACCAGAAACCAGAAAAGAAGGCAGAACAGCAGCTCGTAAAGGGAAAGGAATAATCAAAAAAGACTGTTGCCCAGAAAGTCAAGAAAGAGAAAGTGGTCATATGCATCAGTGCTGCTAAGAGGTTGAGTAAGGGGAGGACTACTCCTGAATTAGAAACATGGAGGTCATTAGTGACCTTGACAAGAGCTGTTTTAACAGGGTGTTGAGGTGAAAATCTGATTGGAGCAAATTTAAGACAGAATTTTGGAAGAGGAATTAGGTGGTGAAAATGATAAATTATTTGTTGAATTTTACTTTGAAGAAGAAAATAGAATATATATTAGTTGCAGGAGGAGATTTTCTTTTTTCCCTCCCTCCCTCCCTTCCTTCCTTCTTCCTCCTTCTTTTCTCCCTTCCTTTCTTCCTCCTTCTCTTTCTCTCCTTCCTTCATTTATTTCCTTCTTCTTTCAACTGTTGCTCTGTTTTGTTTCCTACCTCTTAAAGGTGGGCAATATTGCAGAATACTTGTATGGTGATGAGAAAAATCAAATAAAAAAAGAAATAAAAGAAATAGAATGATGTAGAAGAAAGAGCGAAGGAAAGGATCGTTGAAGCAATATTCTTGAATTAACAAGAGGTGTTAGAATCTGACTTCCATGTAGAGGGGTGTCCCTTAGGAACATAGAGTATTCATCCAGGGTCTCAGGAAGGAAGACAGGTCACATGGGCACACATGTAGATGTTGGCTGCTTCAGATTGCTTTTATTTCTCTGAGAAATAGGAAGCAAAGTCATTGGCTAAAGAAGAAAGATGGTAAAGATGTGTTAGAAATTTAAGGAAAGAGAAGAAGGTGTGAAATAGTTTGACAAGTGAAAGAAAAAGTGGATGTACTAGGAAAATCTAGTGGAATGGCCCAGCAGCACTATGGGCCCGCGTGAGGTTTTGTGGTCACGAATTCGAGGTGAAACTAGTGTTCATGTTGGCATTCTTCTCTGGCCGCCTTTAGCTGTGAGAATGTAGGCTTGGAGCAAGTGCTGAGTTAAATTTAATCCATTGCTTTAGACAAGTGAGTATGGTGAGGGGGAGAGGAGAAAAAGGGACCTCTGGGTGAAATGAGAGGTCTATGTAAGAGAGTAATTATATTATGTGGCTGTGGGATTTAAGCTGGATATAGAAAGAGTGAGGATACTAGAAAGATAAGGGACACAGATGGTGGTCAGATTAATGGCTTGTGGTTCCTGATAGGTCAAAAAACGTTGATAGTCTGAGCACCAGAAGTAAGAGGAAAGATGGGAAGTGGGAAGAGGACAGGTTGTTTGAGATTATAAAGACAGTAATGAAAAAGGTTAAGGTAGAACCGTGGGAAGAACAACGTAAATAAGAGAAAGAAACTGAGAGAACAGAGTAATGCAAAAATCGTTGACATCTACATTGTAATCACTAGAAAGTATGAAAGAGAATGGCATTCTCTTCAGTGTCATTTGGAAAGGATGACAATGATCTAAAAACTAGTCTTCAAGGAATGAGTAAGAGTGGCCCTGGATGTTGGTAGAAAACTTGGAAAGAAGAGGCAATGGGTGGGGAGAGGGTGATGATAGGAGATTCCAACCAGAGTTTTTTAGGCAAGAGAGAAAGAGAATACTGGAGAAGTGACAAGAAGGAAGATCATCTAACCTTCCACCAGGAGCAGGCTTCAAGAGGCATGAGAGAGATAGCCACCACTTTTGAATAGACTGTCAAAGGAGCAATGTCACCAGGGGAGAGCAAGATTTCAGATAAAGTTAAAAGGTGAAGGAAGCATTCAGTGAATAGATGGAAGTTATAGGAGACTTTATTGATGACCCATAGTGAGTTTTAGAGGAAACAGTGGGAAGGTTTTAAGAGTCAAGTATGAATAGAGATGTCAGAAAATGGGCACCTGGATCTGTATTAATCAGAGTCCTGAGTTTCTGTAGGTGAGTGTGATAAACAAGGCCCTAGGGCATGAACAGATTAGATCTCAGAGTCTCCAGATATGTGGTGCTGATGAGACCACGAATGTTGGGGATGGGAATGCAAGGGGGAGAACCTGGTAGGGGCATCTGGCTTCTGCTTGGATGTGGACACAAAATGTGAACAGTTATGTTTATTTATTTATTTAATTTTTTATTTAATTTTTAAATTTTACTTTAGGTGTTTACTATATCCAGCATTTCTCCCCATGTTATCCCCCCTCACCCTCCCCACCCCCCCCACTCTCCCTCCCCTACCCCTCCACAACTGCCCCCAGTGTGTGATGCTCCTCTCCCTGAGTCCACGTGTTCTCATTGTTCAACACCCACCTATGAGTGAGAACATTTGGTGTCTGGTTTTCTGTTCTTGTGTCAGTTTGCTGAGAATGATGGCTTCCACATTCATCCAAGTCCCTACGGAGGACACGAACTCGTCGTTTTTTATGGCTGTGTAGTATTCCATGGTGTATATGTACCACATTTTCTTTGTCCAGTCTATCATTGATGGGCATTTGGGTTGGTTCCTGGTCTTTGCTATTGTACACAGGGCTGCAAGGAACATACGTGTGCATGTGTCTTTATAGTAGAACGATTTATAGTTCTTTGTGTATATACCCAGTAATGGGATTGCTAGGTCAAATGGAATTCTATTTCTAGATCCTTGAGAAATCTCCACACTGTATTCCACAATGGTTGAACTAATTTAGACTCCCACCAACTGTGTAGGAGTGTTCCTATTTCTCCACATCCTCTCATTTGAGTTTGGGTGTGGCCATGTGAGGAGCATAAAGAGGGAAAGGGACAAAGTATGTAGGGCATTTGTTTTCATTATGAACCATGGAGTCTGAGGCTGACATTCAAGGAGGGAACTGAGGCCATGAGGATGGATGAAGGACAAAAAAATACAGGCAATAGCATCAATGATAATCTGGGGTAGGGGAGGGGTAGAAGAATTGCTGGAATTGGGAGGAGATTTGAGGGAATAAATTAGAAAAAGAGTCAGTGGTCAGAGAACAAACTATTTAAAATTAAAAATTTAAAAAATGTTTGCAGTTATTAATATCAAGATTTACAGGAGTTCTTACATTTTTTGTTTCATGGACCCCTTTAGTGGTCTGTGGATGTTTGAAAAAACTGAGAATAATGTTCTTACTGCATGCATAAAATACAATACATAGAGTTTTTTTAAAAAACCTATTATATTGAAGTGCATTTATAAAAGTATCAAGAAACCAAATGTACATTACTAACACATTAAAATAGTATGCTTATTAACACATTAAATAACAGGGTCTAGGAGCAGATTTAAGAAATGTATTATTGAAGTAATACTTCAACAACTGAAATATATGAGAATATCTGTGATTGTTTTTGGTGACAGTAATATGTGACCTAAATTCATATATTTTAAAATGCCAAATTTCAGTTGGAAATTCATGAAAATTATAATGTATTTTTTTAACCATCCCAGTTTCAGAAACCTCTCAAATTCAAATTCACACTGAAATCTGTGAATTCCTGTCTAGATTGTGATCATAAGTGAGTGGCTGAGTCAGAACACAGGACAAGATTATCAGAAAAGAAAAGTTAGATAAATTAAGAGGATAGGGCATTGGATAGACTGTCTGGATGTTGATATCCTAAAAGTGCACAACTTCTAGGCACATCTAGATTCTAAGGCATCTCCTAGGGACTACGGGTCTTGAGGAGTCAGTCCCTGTGATCTGCCATAGCCTGACTCTTCGTGCATCTTCCATAACCTTCAATACCTTTCACTCTTCTTACTTCTCCTGGCCGTGTGACCCAAGACTGGTTATTTGCTTTTGAGCCCATTTTTAAGAAAAGAAGTGAGAGTCAAGTATGCTGGCCCTGAAATGGAAGGTTATAGAAGACAGACTACTGGCTGGAGGATCTCATACTCTTGAAATTGTTCTAAAATAATTATTTTCATTTGGTCTGGATCATTTGCAGAAGGTGTATACAAAAACTGCCTCTGGAATGTCCTTTGCACTGTTCTCATACTGTGAATAATCTACCGAGAGACCTGGCTTCTAGCCTTACACAACTATGGGAATTACTTTGAGACCTAAATGTTCCATCATAAATCACTAAAGCTGGTCCCTAATGCAGTACTGAATAGACCATTTTAATATGTTGACGTATCACTTTCCAATTTAAGCGTTTTATATTCCCTCTTATTATGGCATTAAGGCTTCCAGTTTTATTCATGAGAAATTTCAAGGGTTTTATTTTTAACAATCACAAAGTCACTTTCTCTTCTAAATGGTTTTCAAATTTATGATATAGTAAATAACTGTCAAACCTCAGGAGAGAAAATTGAAAACCCAACTCTCTTTCACAGAACATACAGTTGTCTTTACATTTTCCTAAGAGGGTTACAAATTTCAACATAGCCTATAATGTTTCAAAGGAAAGTGAATTTTGAAGTTTTGTTTTGATGGTTTATGCATATATCTATTAAAGATAATCTGATTGTTTTAATTGACTTATGTGTTGCTCTTATTTCAGGAGAGAACATAAAGTAATATCCTATTATTTGGGGTGGGGGGGTAGGTGTATCTTAGCTCATCCTTAGGAACGGATGAGGTATCTTAATGTAATTTTTTATGTCATTAGTAAATCACCATTCATAGAATAATACAAAATTAGGCTAACTAATAATTAAAATTCTTCATATAAGATACATCATTGTAAAATATTATCCATTTTCTCTTGACTAATTTATTCATGCAAATATCATAAAATTGGTTGAAACTTTACAACTAATTTTCTCAATCCTTGGTATTATGCATACACATGAGAGAAACACATTACTGTTTAATAAAACTAAAATTTTGCAGATACCCAATACTCAGAAAAATAAAACCATCTTTTAACAAAGGTATCTCTCTTAGAACTATTGGTTCATTCTCTGAAAATTCTTCACCATAATTGCATTTTCCAAAAATAATTAATTCCTTTAATTTCTGACCTCCTTTTCCAAAGCACTCAATATATATGCGAGTTCCTCCTCACGCTAGCTTCCTATTTTAGTTCCTTCAGCAATATTCTTTCCAGATTCTATCTTCCCGGTATAACATTCTAAATTTAGAATACATCACTAAATGCAGCTCTTTGAGGTGAAGGGTTTGCCTCCTATATTTTAAAATTTTGGAATAACTGAATTATAAACAAAACGAAAACATTTACAATTTTTTATGTCAGTAATGATGTAAACCAGTCCTTAAATATTCCTACTTGACTACTTAAATATTCTTTAACAGTGATAGAGCCAAATAATATATTTTTAAAGGATAAACCTGTGTTTACCTAATTTCCTCTTCTCTCTTTTCTCTAAGAGTATATCCTTCCCATGTCTTTGTTCACTTACCTCATTATTTAACTTTGAACATCATGCAAAAAATCTTTCTCCCTGTGCTTCTTTGCTAATACACTCTTCATATTTTGTTCTGATATTATTCACTCATCCAAGGAAGGTTTTCTCAACCCAGATTAGCAGTGAATCCTAATCACTTTGAGCAATTGTAGAAATGATATTTAACTAGTTTGAGGATAGACTTTTGACACAGTTCTGAACATTATAGGGAATGTTTTTCTGAGAAGATTCTGTGAAAGGCTGGGCTGATTTTTAAGATGGAGCTTCGAAAGAGACAGACCTTCTTCTTCTTGGAAAATATAGGGTCTGTGTGATTCTTCACACTTCTGCAGACTCTTGCAACCACAGAGAGGACAAGCCTTAGAATGAAGCTGAGGCCTCTCAAGTGGAGAAATGGGAAAAAAAACTGTTCTTGAATTATATTTTTGAGACACTGATTCCACAAGGGCTTTCTTAAGCAATTTTGAGTTAAGAGTTTGTTACTAACAGCTGAAAATATTCTAATGGATATGACTCTGTGTTCAGCAATTTCAATTATTCTTTAACTGGAAGTAATAAATCCTTGTTTTCCTTCATCTCCATTTATATTAATCACATAATTTACCAACTTTGGGCAACATCAACAAACATCTGCTATTTCTATTTCCTCCATCCCCATCCAGGCTGGTATGCATTGCAAATAAAGTTATATAATTATGCCAGTTAGTTCTTTGACATGTTTATGTCCTCTGACCTCAGCTGCTTTCTTAGTTTTGTTAGATGATTCTCTTTTATCTCTCTCCACTTGGATATCTCATAGGCATACTGAACTTAGCATGTCAAAATTTGAACTATTCCTTAATTTCTTCATGTATTTTCAGTAGATGATTCTGTTTTAATACATAATTCTGCTGATTGTTTCAGTAGATGATTGCGCTGGTCTGTCTAAATCCTTAAAGTTCTGCCAAATCCATTTCACATATTTCATAAAATCATCGGAAAATACCGTTGAGTCTTCCTCCATATAAATCCTGAACATAACTGCCTCCCACTTCCACTCTTAGTACACTAGTCAAAGATATCTTCACCTCTTGCTTGAACTGTCACCTAACTGATCTCCCTGTTTGCAGAGATTCTCAGAGATGTCCACCACCATTCATGAGATTTCTACTTCCCTTCCAAAGAGGGGTTGAGATGCTCTATTGTAAAATATAAATCTGATTATGTCACTTCCCCACCTTAAAATGGTTCAGTGGCTTCTCATCACCTTTAGGATAAAATTTAAAGTCCTTAATCAGAACCTATAAACCTCTCTATGATTCAGATTCACCTATGTCTTCTCCATGGCTTCCTTGGCCCCAGCCATACTGGTCTCCTTGCCGTACTGGTCTCAGGGCTTTTGTATTGTTCTGGTGAGAATATATTTTCTTCCCTCCAGAAAACTTCTTTGACTTTTCTCTCACTTCATTCCATTTTTTTTTCCAGCATTTCCTTATCAGAATAAGCCCTTCCTCACACTCTTAGTGAAAACGGATGCCCTTGTTCTCTCCCACCTCTCTCTATCTTCCTCAGCTCACCTTCAGCTATTACCACTATCTGACAAAACTTTATGTATCCTTATATATTATTTATTTTGCCTCCTAGCTTTAAAATGTAAGTTCTATGAGGTTTACTTAGAGAAATAAGACTTCACACTATTTTGTGAAAGTTGCTCTCTTAAAACTACCAAAGACCTTTGTTTGGGAAGAATTTTGTCCCTGCTATTATTTTTTTTATATATATATATATATATATATCTTGAAGTTCTAACCCCCTAGTAGCTCAGAAAGTGACAGCATTTGGGATAGGGTCTTTCAATAGACAATTAAGGTGAGAGTGGGTCTAATTCAATATAAATGGAGTCCTTATAAGAAGAGGAAAATCGAAATCACACACAGACACACACACAAAGACACACACAGACAAACACACACATACACACACACACACACACACACACTCTTTCTCTCTCTGAGGGAAGATCATGGGAGGAAGACATGGTCATCTACAAGCCAAGGAGAGGGGCCTTAGAAGACATCAACCCCGCCAACACCTTTATATAGCCTCCAGAATTGTGAGAAACTACATTCCTGTTGTTTAAGCCACACAGGCTGTGGTACTATCATGGCAGCCCTAGAAAACTAATACACAGACCTCCAAAATGCCAAACTAACTATTCTTTACTCAGCTTCTTCAACCTCCTTTTGACTTTTGCCACTTTAAAATAAATTATGCAAATTAGTAATTTTTAAAACTTTATTTATTTATTTTTGAGACAGAATCTTGCTCTGTTGCCCAGGCTGGAATGCAGTGGTGCCATCTTGGCTCCAACCTCTGCCTCCTGAGTTCAAGAGATTCTCCTGCCTCAGCCTCCCGAGTAGCAGGGATTACAGGCACATGCCACCATGCCCAGCTAATTTTTGCATTTTTAGTAGAGATGGGGATTTACCACTTTGGTCAGGCTTGTCTGAAACTCCTGAGCTCAAGTGATCCACATATTTCAGAGGTAATTTAAATGTAAGTTATCTGTCAACCTACAATTATCTAGGCTACATTTATATACTTGAATGTTCAAATTAATCCCATGAAAAACAGTGTACAGGAAAACAAAATATTTGCTTATTTTAAGATGATTAAAGAGACAGCATGTCCTGAATGACAGTATTTGTCTCTTAATCACAGCCCAAATTTAATAATGTATGAATTGAATTTAAACATCCACTATCCTCTTGTCTCTCTTATACTGCAAGACTTAGGAAGTGGAGAAGGGAGCACAGAAGTAGTGATGGAGTTAAACATGTAAAAGTTCCACCCAAAAAATGGTTTTCTAGACGTTCTGCTGCTGCTGCTGGGCAGAGAGGACAAAGCAAAACAACAAAATGTGTTTTTCATCACAGTGTTTAAGTCAGTGGGTTTGGTTATATAGTTTAACTTAATAGCTTGGAGTTTACAAAAATAGTAGGCTAAATATTCAGATTACATCATCTGTGGTAACATCAGGATAAATTACAGATTTATTAGAAGACGAAATATACAAAATGAATATATAGTAACTTTAAATCAAATGGGAAAAATGCCCTGCTCTTTTAGAATCTATCCTGGACATCCACCACTGCCTTCTTTCCAGTCTAAGACATCATTATTTTTAATCTTTATATGGAAATAACTTTATACTTAATCTCTTTACATCTTATTCCCCTGCTGTACTTATTTTCCAGTCACCAATATGATTTTTCAAGTGAGAAAATCTGATCAGGTTACTCCTACTTTACAAATTCCCTAGAAAAATACTCAGATTCTAAAAGGTTCTGAAAAGACTTTCTTGATTCAGCTACCTATAGTCTATTTAAAACTAAAAAGAAAAATAGACTTACAATATGTGTGTTCACTATGAATAATTAAATATGTGCTTCTCTGTGGATATTTATTTATGACCAAGGATTCTTGTCAATTGATATTCTAAAATTTATAGAAAATATGTAGTAATCCAAATTACCTTACTGAAAATATTCAAAATAGTACAACTATATATATATATTCTTTGCTCACAATAATTTATTAAAGATGGTTTTTAAAAGGCAATATAGAATTTATTAGAGATAGTGTGTATGTGGCAAAACATTTCCGGTGTTACATTTTCCTTGATATGTGCTACAAATATTCAATAAAGAATAAGTTATTAAAGCAATAGATAACAGTGTTGAAGTCAGAGAGAAGTGCAGTTACAGATAACCATATCTAAAAACATTTCTAAAATATGTCTAAAAGGAAATCTTAATTTTTTTAAGAATCAAATTTGGAGATCAGCACATGACATAATATAATTCATATACCTAATGGGGAAGTATATCAGTTTTCTACAGATGAAAACTGTAGTTTTAAGTTGCCCACATTATTCTTGTTAGTGAACTTTTCTCTATACATAAATCATGAATCAATTCAACAATTACTTGTCAGAACCCTGCTACATGCCAGATTAGTTCCCTAAGTGCTGGAGATTCAAAGGTTGACTGAGGCAAAAAAGAGCTTGCTCCCATGGAGCTTAGCTTCAAGTAAGGATGGAGATAGATGATAAAATTAATAAATAATTTTACATAGAAACTAATATGATGAAAAATGCTATGATATAAGGAAGTGCTTATTATTTAAAACAGTGCTATGATATTAGGAAGATTTACTCAGAATATGCCACTACCTTAATTGCTGGCCATATATTGAGCTCTTCTGAGGAGGTGATACCTGAACGGAAACAAGGATGAGAATGAACCTAACATGCCAAGATCCAGAGAATTCCAGGCAGAAGGAAGAATAAGCACAGGTGCCTCAGGGCAGGGATAACACTAGTGTATTCAAAAAGAGGAACATCAATAGAGAAAGGGATAAAGCATTTAACTGAATGAAAGAGAGGGTGGATTATATAGACCACAATAGGCCACAGTAAGAAACGTAGATGTTACCTATGAGCCATCTTTCTAAGAGGAAAGTTACATGATTTGATTTGTGTTTTAAAAGATCCCTCTGTCTGTTGCATAGATAATAGGCTTTAGGAGGCCAACACTGGGAGGCAAGAGGATCATTAGAATTGCAGCAGGACCGGGGGAAAGATGTCGAAATATATAAACCTTAGCACATTTTAAATATGTGAACTGTGACTGCTGTATTGTAGGCATTTAATGTCTATTTGTTGAATGAATGAGCAAATAGCATAATGCTTATAAACATTAAAATCTAGTAACGTGTTATCCTGGCTGCGTATTTTGGGCATGAAAACCAAAACAAAGGAAAGTACTAAGAGTCTTTACATTTAGAAGAAATCCTGTAATTTCTGTTTGTATTTACACATTTTCCTCATTAAACTAATTTAAATGATTTGAAAATCCAAACTTAAAAACAATAATATTATATAATGGTATTATTCACCAAGCATCTGACATTTCATAATGTTAATTCTACAATTTTTTTGTACAGTTACGGTCAAAATAAGAGATAAGTAATAGAAATTCTGAATTCAATAAGAATGTTGTCCATTAGTTGGCAAAATGAGAAAAATATCCTAAGTTTGGGATTTAAAAAAACATACTGTCTTCTATACATGAGCAATTTATATAGAAACATCAAATTACAACTGTGGTATGTGGAAATCAACCCATGCAACCCCCCAAAATCCAATTGTGAAATTTTTAGGAAATTTATAAGCATTGTGTTAAACATGTAATTATTAAAATAGAATTTATGTAAACTTTAATTTAAAAGCTTAAAACAAAGGTAGTAAATACTCAGAAAAACTCATCAATTCTTAATTGTTTTACTATATTATAATGTTGTCAATGTTTTATTGTTTCCGTATGGTGGCAGTTACGTATAATGATGTGCTATTGTGCAACTCTTCACAGCTCCACATTAAGTGATTCAACTGTTTAACATTTACCAGTGCCATTAGTGATAGCTAAACTGAGGTTACCATCACCTCTACAGCATCTCTTGCTAAAAATCTCTAGTCTCAATCCCAGAAGCAGCTAGGTTCTCCTTTCCATGAGGAATGATGAACCAAGGGTGAGTACAGAGAGCAAAAGCTTGCTATGACTGGCTTCTAGACAAGAGAAAGAAGGCCCAGGGTTCAAGAGCAATTTATTTAGTGATTTTGTGTTTTATCGTCCTTGAAATAATGGCCATATTTCCCTCTAATTTCCTTTTGTGACATAGCTTCGCTAAGTGTAAAACTATTGAAGGTGTTGCAAAGTTCTGAATATAGAAAATGTTTTAAAACAAAAAAATTATATTTATTCCTGTCAAATTAGCAATAACTAAAAAGAAAGACAGTAACATTAGAGTGGTGCAGTGAGAAAAGCACTGATACAAAACAGCAATAGGAATTTAAATTAGTAAATGTTTTTGAAGAAATCGGGCAACCTCAAACACTTTGTCTTATATTTAAATTTAAGCTGAAGAAAGATGAATTTATGAAAATGGACTCTAAAATTATGATATATGATAAAAAAAACTGTAATGAGTTTGCATATTTGTTTGAAAGAACATCATTTATGATTTTAAATAAAATTTACAAAATAAATGGAAGCTGAAACTTGAAATTACATATATGTACAGAGTGACTATAAATAAATTCAACTAAGCATTAACAGGAGCTATTTTAGGGTATATGGAACATGATTTTTTTTTCACATCTCTATAATTTCTATATTTTCTGAAAAGACAAAAATGATTAAACTAAAAAATTTAAAGTTTTATTTTGATTTGAAAAGAATGTGTATATATATATATATATATATATATATATAGTGGCAAATTTCACAAAAACATGGCATACAATTGAAGCTAGCATTTATTACATACTCCAGCATTGTGTTAAAGGATTTCTTGTTGGTTTAATATATAGAATATTCATTGTTTAGATCAAATCACCAAACTTTCTTTTCTGTTTTTTCTTAGTTTTTTTATTTTATTTAACTTTTATTTTAATTTCAGGTGTACATGTGCAGATTTATGATGCAGGTAAACTTGTGTCATGGGGTTTGTTGTACAGATTAACCAAATATTCTTATAAATTAACAGTTTGATTTAGGATCTTCTAGTATTTCATAGCCTCTCATACACTTCTCAAATTAACATGTATTGAAATTCAGTATAATTGAACTATATCGTGCATATACAGTGAGAAAAAGTATATCAAAAATTAAATAAGAGAATGCTACACATCAAAAAAAGAAATGACTGCCTCAAATATATTTATTTCCAAATCAAACAAAGTTGTCAGAAATAAAACTTGCAGAAAAGTAATAACATAAAGAAAGAGAAAAGGTAAAGGGGCTATAATTTAGTGTTTTTCTATTTTACTAATAATATGTAAAGTGAAAGAAAGTTAGAAGAGTATTAAAAATAGCCCAGTGTATTTCCTTTTGATACAAGAGGTTGGTTATCATTAAATAATTGCCTAGTATTATATAGTATTCAATAAACTGTCATTTTAATTGTACTTTTTATTTGAAAATTGTGCTTTTTATTTTATTTGAATGCAAAAATAATTGAGAAAGATTAAATATATTCAAGGTGAGCAACATGAAGATTTGATATATGTATACATTGTGTAATGATTACCACAATCAAATTAACTAATACATCCCATACTGTACATTGAATCCCAAAAACTGGTTCATCTTATGTCTGAAAGATTTAAACGACATCCAGATAATAATCAACAAGTGTGTGGTATGTCACAGACATACTTTTGTGACTCATAAGGGAAGAAATACCAAGTTTCAGGGCATCCTTGATATGTTAAATCTACTTCAGAAAATACAAACATTGGTGTGAATATCAGGCTTATCCTAACCTTGGGAATCCATAGGGTCTAGAAACTCACAAATACTTAGTTGAAATGTGTCTTAAATGACTGACCTGAAATTTTGACTTGAGACACCACTCCATCTCCTCCATCACTGTGTGCGCGAACCTCCACAACATATTCTCCATCTCTGGGTATTGGGACTTCTATGGAGTGTTTGTGAGTTGAATACAGCTTGCCATCATGCTGGCCATCAGGTCTGTAGAGTACCTTATCAAGTACAGAAATGTAAATATGCAGTAAAATCATGATAATGAGCCAATTCCCTAACACTAAAACCAGAATAAAAATGCTTACACTTTTATTCACAAAAATTAATAAGTTTAAAACTAGAGGAAAAAAATAATAAATTTAAAACTAGAAGAAAAAGTGTTATTTTCAAATCACATTAATTGATTTTTGCAAGTTTTTAGGGCTATCCAAGGAGATGTGACTTAAGCATCTGAATTTTATTTTTTGAGATGACCCAAAACAAAAATATGGAAAGAAGGTATCTTTTTAAGAAAAAAGTCCAAAATGAGGGCTTTTAAAATATATGGAAATGGACTGAAAATTGCCTCTCAATTTTTATGTTGACCGTTTTCCACAAAATTTGGTATTCAGTGAAAAATGTGATAGTGTATGATATAAAGAATATATTTAAAATAAGCTTTTCTTTTTGTTCATTTATAAACAGTAACTTAGTTTATCAAAGAGTTTGCTGGGTTGAGGGCAACACTATCATGATCATTGCCAAACAAAAATGGTTTCATTCTCTCTCCTCCTTAAGCTTTGATTATTTTATTCTGTCTTTAAAGTATTCTGTTTATCTTAATCTTTTGACATAGCATTTTGCTGAAATTCATTGAAGACAATTTTTTTCCATTTAAAAATGTATCATGGCACTATGTCATCAGTTTCTGCTCTACAACTATTAAATAGAATAAAAAATCTGAATGCCTGTAATCTCAGCACTTTGGGAAGTTGAGGCAGGTGGATCATTTGAGGTCAGGAGTTCGAGACCAGCCTGGCCAACATGCCGAAAGCCTGTCTCTACTAAAAATACAAAAATTAGCCAGGCGTGGGGGTGGGCACCTATAATCCCGGGTACTCAGGAGGCTGGGGCAGGAGAATCACTTGAACCAGGAAGCAGAGGTTGCAATGAACCAAGGTTGCACCTCTGCACTCCAGCCTAGGTGACAGAGTGAGATTCCATCTCAAAAAAAAAAAAAAAAAAACAGCGGGGGGCCAGTTGGGGGGCTTGAATGGGTTTCACTGGAACAGCAAAAATTGAAAACGTTAATCATCACTATTTGTAAGAATGAAGCGTGTGTAACTAATGATCTAGTAATCTTTTATATACCTTATATCCTGTCACTGTAGATTCATTTGATAGTGCAACGACATGATCCCAGGTGATTATATAGCGTGAACCAGACCTTACTGAACTGATGATCCTTGGAGGCTGGCTAGGAGCTGTGAAAAGTAGTAATAATGTAATCAGTGGTCACCAAATATCCAATCTCAGTTCTGCATACTCTATTGCATCAGGTATTGTAATGCTGATGATAGTAGTACTGACACCACCACCATCTAATTTTAATAAGTGTTTGCTATATGCCAGGCACTATGCTAACCACTTTACATCATGAGTCCATTTAATGTACCCCATGGCCCTGTGAGCGAGGTAATATGACTGTCTTTTATTCTCTTCTCATCATGCTCCACCTGGGTTTCTTTCTCTACTAGTCTTTCGAAACTGCTGTTTAGAAGGTTATCAATCACCTCCACTTGGCTAAATCAAATGTCACTTGTTTATTCTCTTTTAAATTTAACATTTCTGGAGTATTTCACACAATTGACCATCTTCTTTCTTGAATCTCTCTTTTTTTTTAAATTCAGATCCTAACAACTGGGTTTTCTTTCTACCTCATGGACTGCTCCTTCTCATTATTCATGCTTAGCTGGGTCCCTCTGTCAACTTGTAACTGTTGGATGACTTAGAACTTCATCTGTGCACCCTTTTCTACTCTCTCTGTGGATCTTCCCTAAGTAGTGACACCTAGGCCCATGGCTTTAAATATTCAAAGTTCTGTCTCTAGCCCTAATCTCTCTTTTAACCTGTAGACATATGTGGCTAGAAGTCTCTCTATCTGGGCAGATATCAGCCTATCTCTACTTGAGTGTCTAAAAGATTTCTCAAATGTAATATAATTAAATGTAATACATTTCTCAAATGTGATATAATGTCAAGTATCCTCAAATCTTTCTCCATTGAGTCTTTGCCATTGTCAGCAAATGCACAACCAAGCCCCCTAGTTTCTCAAGCAAAAATTTGGTATTTATTCTCTCATCCCACTCATTGCCAACATCCATATTAGCAAGTTGTTAACTCTGCCTCCAGATAACTTTCCACTTCTAGCTCCATTATCAGTTAGTGCTAGCCACTATCAGTTATCTCCTTGACGGCTGAAATAGTTTCCGACTTGACTTTTCTGCTTTCACTGTTAACCCACTACAATCCATTTTCTGTCCAGAAGCCAGAATAATTTCTTAAAAATGACATCATAAATTAGATATCACTCTCTGTTTTAGAATCTTTCAATGGCTTTTTACCATGTATAGAGAGAACTCGAACTCATCGCAATTACTTACCAAGTCCTCCGTAATTGGGCCCCAGAACTCTTCCTCCTCCTTACTCGGACCTATGCCCAGGACCCACTGGCCTGGAACACCTAAAACATTTCAAGCATTCTCCACCTTAAGGTTTTGTACTACTTAGCATGCAGAGAACCTTAAGGCTATGTCTAAAGCTCTAAAGCTCTTCACGTAGTGGGTTCATCTTTTCACTTATCACTCAAATCTTAGCTTAACTAGCATTTTCTCAAAGAGGCCTTTCCTGGCCACCCAATCAGAATTTCACTTTCATCTAAGTCACTTTCATTATGTCCATTTATTCACTTTATTGCCCTGTCATCTGCTATAATCCCACTTATTTAATTGTCAGAGTTTTTGTTTGTTTGATGTTTCTGTCTCCTTCCATTAGCTTGTAAACCATGTGAGAAAAGCATCTTGGACTGGTTTGATACCTTTTTATCCTCACCATCTAGAATAGTGCTGAGTACATAGCATATTTCGGTGAATGAATAAATATATGAACAAATGAAAAACAAAGAAATGCATGCTCCTTTTACAAATTAGAAAACTGAGGTTTAGATAGGTAATTGATCTCTTGTCATACATTTAGCAAGTGGCAGAGACAGATCTCAAATACATGTCTGTCACCAAATTCTAGCTCTTACATCTGTCATCTTCTTGGGAGAGTCTCTGTCCCAAAGTGAATTTCACAAATTTGCAAACTCTAATGGTAATTACATCCTCAGATTCTTGAAACATTCCCTAGAGTCCTGCATACAAAATCTCCTTTTTTATATATTCAACTTAGGTTCAAGAACAGAGATATCAAAATGAATCCAGAGAGATTAGAATGACCTGAAACTGAGCAGGGATAGGTGGTAGTGTTTTGTGAACCACATAAAACAGCGCTAGATCATACAGCAATAAGAGAATAAGCATAGTGTTACACATTTAACATGCACTGACATTTAACATACAATGCATTTAACATACAATGACAGAGGTTTATAACTTAAGGCATGTAAAAACAAGCAAAATTTTAGTTTTCACATGCTGTTGATGTACTGTTATGAAAACAATGTTTAAATTAATAAATACAGGATGAAGACAGGTTAATGGCACAATTTGAGAGCACAGCCTTTACAAAAGGGCAGTTCTCTAATTTTATTTCTATAATGGAATATTTAATGTATGAAGGTATTTTTCACATTTTTTTCATCATCTACAGTAACTCGTGTTTTAAGGGAAATTTTGTGTGGCTGTAAATGATATCATTGAAAAATGTGGTCACGTAGCTAGCTAGGTAATTTCCTTCAAATGTACTCATATCATTATGGAATCAAATGGTAGTTTTTGACGAGTCTAAAAACAAAATGTGAAACTCACGTGCTTTCTTGGTGAAAGCTTCAATCGTGTCACTTGGAGGTCCACACCCTGCACTATTGCAGGCCCCAACTTCTATGAAATACTGGGTGTCTGGCAGAAGGTTCTCCAGCCTGGCCGAGTACTCTTGGCTGCTGACTTGAACTCTGTGTGCAGCTTCTTCTCTGCCATGGGCAGCCCAGTACCGAATCTGCAAACATTCAGGATGAATTATATTCTGCCATGATTTAGACTCTTCAGTTGTGAGAAGTTCTCTTCAACTACTTCTGTTACCATTGGTGTTGGCTGATCATCATAATTTCAAATCTTTTTTAATAATATGTACCCATCTATCAGTTTTAGAATATAATAGGGCACCCAGGGCAGAAATGATTAAAGATGCCGAAAGCAAATTGAAGTCTCACTTCATTGCCCAAAATATTTTTACATTGACTGAAAAATAAATTTAAAAAAAAAATCACCAAAACTTTGCAGCTGACATAACTTTCAAAATATAAAAGTGGTCTTCATTTGGACATATTTGCCACAGTAATTTTTATCATTTATTTCCTGTTTTACTTCTTTTTGCATGATTTCAAACTTGTTTTGAGCCATTCTTAAAGCAGTTGGAGAGGAATATAATTTTTCTCGATAAAAATAATCACTATGTAGCCTAAAACATGCTAAAGTAATACTTTCTTCTAGCTCCTTTCAGAAGTAAGTTATTTCCTTTGAACCCATATGTAAGCTAGATATCAGAGAAATACATCTAATAATTGGATAAACTGTCAGTTATTTACCTGTAAAGTAATTTTTTAAAAAATGTTACCAATTTTGTGATTAGAAATGATTGCTTTTGCCATATAATTACAGGATTTCTTTTCTCTTAAAGTTTAAGAATAGTTATGGATTATAATTTTTATTCTTTAAAGGCTTTTTTTTGCTTCAAAAATTTATAATTATGAATAGAATGAAAAAATATATCTTTTAGATGACCCGTCTATAAAATAATAGGATTGTGATTTCACAGTTAACCAAAATGCCTAGATTAAAATGTCTAATAAAATAATCCTGCACTTTTTATTTACATAAACATGTATGAAACCATTATGAAATGCAACAGGATGGCTCAAATTCACTTGGCAAAAGTGAGGTTTATATGTTGAATGAGCACATTTCTAAACATTCAGGAGTGGATGAATGCTTTCCCTTTCATCCCAGGCAGGGCAGTTTCAGAGCCACATTTATAAAAGTCCTCAAAGGTCTCATGGGATGAAGTACCAGTTGCCCACAGTGGTTGCCAGCAAGACAAATAGCACATTTGTATCCGAGCTCCCCCACTTTCCTGTTTACTCTGTCTTTTCCTCATACCTGCTTCCTAGGATCATATTGAAAACAAACAATCAGCAATAATAAAACCTTTCCTCCACATCGTTGTTTGAGGCTCTGTTTAGAAGAGATCCAGACTAACATGGACGTCTTCTCCAAAATAAGAAAATAAAGCACTTTCTAAATATCAGTTTCTGCTCACCATAATAATTTAACCTTTAAAAACATTTAAATAGACTATACAGGATTGTTCAACTTTTATGATGACTGTAAAATCAGTCATCTGCATTAATCTCCAATTCAGCTGGTAAAAGTTTTTGCATTCATTATTACTGGTAGCCTATTTTACTTATTTGTATTAAATTAAGTGAATATTTTACCTGCTGGGTGAGCAAACTAAGCCTTTTGCAGATTCCTGGGCAGGAGCCCAAAGTTCCAAATACTCTTGATAAGAAAGACTTTTTGCATTCTTCTAGCTTACCTACACTGTAGAAGAGCTCACTGGGTATTAAGATTGAAAGTGGGGAGCTCTTTAACCAAGTAAGAGGAAAAAACGTTAAATGACATAAACATTCTACTGAGATACACTTTAAAACCACAAGGGAAGAGATTATCTTTAGATTCAGTTGCTCACCATTCTCATTTGAAATTTCAGGAAATGAACCTTGAGATGGTGTCAATCAGGCAGGAGCCAGGGTTTCCCAGCTTTATATTTTATGTTTTTAATGTGTTGCTTTCTTCCTGTGTCTCTTTATACACAGAAAAATATAGATCCATCGTACATTTTCATAGGAAGTGCAGTGGGGTATTAGTTTTCACCATCATCTACCTTGTTAAACCATTGCTTCTCCCATCATGTTTCAAAATGGAAACAATAACCACATTACAATCAGTCAAGATTCCCCCCGCCACATTCAGAGGAGCATATTTTGCAGAAGAATAAATAATATGGATGTTCTAAGTGTTCATGCTTGTCTCTCTGATATTCCAGACCCTGTGTGAAAGGTTTAAAAGGATTGTAAGAAAGAATGAATGGAAAAAATAATTGTATGATTTACTTTCAGCAGTTTTAACGAAACATTGTCTGGAGAGGCAAGAACAGAATTAAACTTTGATTATGGCAATTATTACTCAGACAAACATTTCTAAACCTCAAGTCCTTGATCTCTAAAATGGAGATAATAATAGTGTCTATCATCTAAGTCATGTGGATTTAATAAAATGAGCCTAATTGAGTGTTTAGCACAATAAGGACTCAAGAAGTGTTATCAATCTTTTAATTATTAAGATGATCATGATCATCTTCATCATCACCATCATTGTCGTTATCATCATCACCATCTGAATGCTCAATGACATAAACAGGGAAAATCATTAAGTACAGGTTATTTAATATCTCACATAACAGTTCTATGAGACAGTGGTTACTTTCTCACTTTATAGGTGAGGAAACTCAGGAAGTTCAAATCAATTTTCTACAAAATTCATAAGTGACAGAGCTGAAATATAAACCCATGTTTGCTCAGCAGCAAAGCTCATAAGTTTCTACTTAATGTGAAGTTGGAAAAGATCAGACATCTGTGAGACGAACTCCTCATGGCACATACTTTTCCCTTGAAATTATCATTTGAGAAAATCTTATTTGATAAAGATTACTTTTTACTGACCATTGGAAAATCCTTAACATTTAGTTCCCAATCAAAAAAGTATATTTAATTATTATCTGAATCACTGGTTCCACTGTGTTGTTTCCTACATCATATTTCCTTTGTCCTCTTCTTCTTAAAAATAAGAAAATAGTCAATATATAATTATTGGCATTGACATAGATAATATATAATTTTCTAGCATGTTTTAAATAAAGCAAAATATGTCATATATTTGGTATTTTGACTCAGTGATATGGGTTATGTATTAAATTATCCTTTTTTCAATTTTTATTTGTTAGAAATAAATAACATAAAAGAAGAAAAAAATCCTGTGATCCAAAATGTGACTTTCCAAGCTGTACACATTGATATCTTCTCCCAAAGATACCTCAGACTTAGTTATTATAGGGATTTGTAACATCTAGCAAATTTCTCTTTTTCCTACTCCTTTTCTACTAGCTGTAAATATAATTGTCAGGTTAGTAAGTTATGAATATTGAGTATTCTCAGTCTAGTGATTCCCAGCCCACTCTTCACTGCTCCGTAGTAAATTCAGCTGAACTCTTGCACAGATGGTCTGAGAGCTCTTTAAGATTTTCCCAAATTATCACCTATTGTGCCAAAAAAAGTTTCTTCCTGTTAGTCTGGGTGTGTCTGCTCAAAGGCTTGAGATTCTTTTACAGCTACATCTCAGAAACATGGTCTTGAGAAAGCCCAATTGTAACACTTCATTTACTCATACTTCTTTATTCTCATCAGTATTCAATGAATATCTATTTATAGCCTGTCAGGTGCCCAGCACTGTTCTTGCATGGCACTGAGAATAAAACAATACCCTGCCCTCATGGAATTAATATTGCATGGACAAGGGAGAAGGGTGAGTGTTGGAGCTGAGAATGCAAGCTGTCTGGGGGAGTGGCATGGGTGGATGGGCAGCCCTAGACAGCACTCCCTGAGAGAAACAGAAGGGAGTCTGATGCGTGGCAATAAATCCCTCAACTTTGTATCTGACAACTCGAGTTTTAGGCACTGCTCTGACATTTTTTTGTAAGTAACAACCAAAGCAAGTTGTCAAATCTCTTTGGTATCCATTTGTTCATCTTTAAAGGTAAGATCATGTCAATTCCTTTGAATTCTCACTTCTTGCACTTAAAAATGTGAGGTGATTTCACATTTTCTACATAACTTAGTCTAAATTGTGATGGCATTGTATTAAAGACTCCAACTATCTTTCTATTTTGATTTTCCGGTTCTTGCTGGATGAAGACAAGCTTCTTCATTTGTGTCTGGCTGATTCTTACTGGTTCTTTAAAATTAAGGTCAAGGAAGTTTTATTTGCATCATTTTGATTGTTACTTCATAGATAACATAAGACATATTTGGTATGTTTATAACTGTTTATTTTGGAGGAATTTTTTGAAATGGAACTACTGACTCGAAGAGGGTGATTATTTTCAGGATGCTTCTATAAATTACCAAAATGATTTCCAAAAACTTGACATTCACCAGCTTTTTATAAGAATGTTTTCCTAAAAAGACCTTGGGGAATCATAAATGTTATTACCATAGTTTTTATTTTGGACAGCTGTTTGCCGGGACTTACAGGTTTCTTTACAGTTAGGAACCCCTGTTTTATTCTTAACAATTAACTTATATATGACCACAATACTAGACACAGAGAATATGGTATTAGTTGCCACATAAATTAATGAGGCATTGAAACATTAAACACACTTGAAAACTTATGCTCATATATTTATGAATAAATGTATTTAGTTCAATAAAAATTGAACTTACCTGATAGCTTTCCACTATTTTTTCTAAAACATGTTCCCAATGAACAGATATCTCAGAAGATGATAAGACTTTTACACCTACTTCTGTTGGGGCTTCACTGGGAGCTGAAATTTTTTTGAGAACATTACATTATTAGTGAGATATTTACATTTAAGAAATTCAAATAGCATTATTTGCTGTATGAATGATGTACCATACTTTAATTTTTCTAAAATGGCTTTAATATTCTCAAATGGACACAAGCACAATTATTTTATTAGCTCTTCCTGTATTTTCCTGTTACTTTATTTTATGGCATTAGTGATAGATGTACACACATTCATATA
Organism: Ateles fusciceps; assembly: GCA_036589455.1. Taxonomy (NCBI): domain Eukaryota; kingdom Metazoa; phylum Chordata; class Mammalia; order Primates; family Atelidae; genus Ateles; species Ateles fusciceps. The sequence goes on from JAZHEH010001361.1 coordinate 3,530,851, forward strand.
CAAAATTGTTAATATAGACATATACACATACACATGCCCACACACACTTTTACCAAATACAGAAAGCTCCTTTAATTTCTATTATATCTGTGAGCAAAACAATACTAATTTAAAAAAAAATTCTGTCAACTGATATGCTTAAGAAAGCCTGTTGATGCAAATTAAAAGTATTAATATTTAGCTATCAACTCTATATTATTGGAAATAGCAAATTTAGTATTTAGTGTAGAAAATAGTTCAATATAATACATTTTTTCTTATATGGTATTTGTGTGAACTAACTATAAGCAGCAATATAAAAATATTCCCTCTTTAAGTTCAAGCTAAGATCTTTAAAAAAAATTTTAAGAGCCTTTGAAACAAGTTGTGACATCCAGTGTTTCCTGGGCTCAAGAAAGCTTTTATATGTCTAATCTTCCAACTGGGCATCAAGTCAAATATGTATCTAAAAGGCCTCTGTTCAGGGGGAAAAAAAGTAATTTACATCTCTTATGAAATTTACACAAAGAAACCAATGAAGACTTTAAGCAGGGGTGATCAATTTTTATTGTCTTTCATTTCAAAAGCCATAATCCTATTTAATGTTTAAAAATGTTCTACACATGAACACTGTTGCCTTTCCAAATCAAGGCAAACCTGTAGCATTATGATTGATTTCTCAGCAGTAGAAGAAGAGATTAACACTTATACAAGTTTCAACACATGCAAGTTCTATGAGACTCATAAAATATTTAGGAAAGAAATATAATTAAATACAAATGGCCATGACTAAATAGATGACAAGCTATTTGCCTGAAAGCTTACTTTAGCATCCAATAAAGCAGTAAAAGGTGAGAGGTAACTTGTAAAAAATGCTTAAGACACTCGTTTTATCTGTAAGATATACTCATGTTCTTCAAATTATTAAAACTGAGTGAAGTTATATATATATATTTTTTTTTCTTTTTTCTTTTTCTTTTTTTTTTTGAGATGCAGTTTTGCTTTTGTTGCTCAGGCAGGAGTGCGATGGCGTGATCTCCACTCACTGCAACCTCTGCCTCCCAGGTTCAAGTTGTTTTTCTGCCTTAGTCTCCCCAGTAGCTGGGATTACAGGCATGCACCACCACACCTGGCTAATTTTGTATTTTTTGGAGAGACAGGGTTTCTCCATGTTGGTCAGGCTGGTCTCAAACTCCCGACCTCATGTTATCTGTCCACTTTGGCCTCCCAAAGTGCTGGGATTACAGGCGTGAGCCATCACGCCCAGCCAAGTTATATATCTGCTGAATGAGCTCAAGCATAGAGAATGTAAGTTTGTCATCAGGACTTTTCCACTGTTTGATAATAAATTATTTCTACTTTTTATTCTTTCAATGTATTTGATTGTGCTAACTTAAAGGTAAATATATATGTGTATATATATATATATATACACACACACATATATTCACATACACATATTTTTGTATGCAGTAAAAATATGTACAGTAAAAAGTATATACTTTTAAATATATACATGTATACTTATATATATACACACACATACATACTTTTATATATATATGAACGACTGCCTTTTATATTGTTAAATCAATTTACGTATATTTAAGATACATGACATGGTATTATGAGATACATATATAGAATAAAATGACATTTAATAAAATAAAGATCATAGGATGATTTAGTTATATATTACATTTTTAACAAATACTAAAACTAATAATCCTGTGACTGATGAACACGTGAGAATTTGTTGAGGTCTAAGGCACGGCTAAATGTCTGTTTTGAAGTAAAAATAATGCAAGTTGGGTGAACCAACAGAGCACATTTCCTCTAAGGATAGAAGAGTACCTCACACAGCTTTAGTTTTTCAGCTCTTCCACTTGTGCTTCTCACACATGTGCAAAGAGAAACTTGGCCAAGGGTAAATGTATCATTGCCAAAGATCAGAAGGCAATCACCTATCTGTTTGCTTTTCTAGCCATTATTTACATAGTGCACATGAATAAAGAAATATAAGAAGGTATTATTTTTGACAGGAATATAAATAACAAAAGTATAGCAGCTTAAACAGAAAATCAGAGAAAATAATGTAATTATGCTTAATCTAAAACTGTATCATTTGTATAAACATAGAAAGTCCTCTATGGCCATGCTTAGTTAAGTTAAAGTTTCTAAAAAAACAAAAAGAGGTGGTATTAGTATTGTTTTTTTCCTTAAATGTCCTATAGGACAAAATTTTCCCTTTTCAAGAAAACAATTTCAACTGACTATCTGACCCCATTTTCATATAATTATGTCTAGATTCACTTTAACAAAATGTGTTCTCTCTTGTAATAAAAAGTTACATGAATGCTACAATTACATGCATTTCTAAGTTAGAATTTTGGGCCATTTTACAAATAATGTATATGTTATAGAATTATAAATTTTATGAATATATAGACATTGTGATGTTCTGTTCAAGTATGAAGAGTTTCTGACTACAAAATTAGAATCAAGAGCCCAGAAATGGGAGGCTAAGCCAATTAATTTAATGGGGATTTCCTAATACCATGGGCAGGAGCTAAATGATAAAAAAAGATTTTAGCAATATTCTCATCATTTAGATAAAGAGGCTGACGTTTAATTTGGTTTAAAATAGTACTCATTTATTAAATGCATAATGCTATAAAAAGGTCTTAGTAAGTCAGTCCCAAAAGGAAGCAAATTAAACGCCTATTAGAGAATTAGGTTTTCCTCCCCTCTTTACGTTAGTAAGGACTTTCTTTGACCTACCATCTTGTGCTGAATTAATGACTGCTACTAGGCTGTAAGGTCCATCTCCTTTGTTGTTGAAGGCCTTCACTTTGACTTGAAATGCAGTGGAAGGGCTCATAGTTTCATCTTTATGGACGTATCGGCCAGTGTCAGGATTAGTAACTGTGACTTTTTTCCATTCTTCTCCATCAAACGGCTTAAATGCCACTATGTAACCAAAATTGTTGCCATAGTGGTATTCTCTTGACAAAGGCTAAAAATAAATTAAAATATTGAGTAAGTTTCAGTAATATAGGTAACGGAGGGAATCATATGGGGATAATAACACACCTGGAGGCGTGCTCTTTGTAAAAACATACTCAGTTCATATATTAGTGCTGGTTCCAAATGCCAGAGGAAAAACACCGCCGAAACATGGGATGACCTTATTTGCCAAATGGTAGCCTTGCTACTCCTGGAACACCTCAGAGGCCTCCTACTCTGGGCCTTTTTACTTCAGTTCCTTCTGCCTAGAATATTCTCCTAGATGTCATGGTACTCCTCCCCCACCCCCTCACTTTCCTGAGGTAAAAATTACCTACTTGACGTTGTTTTCTCTGGCCACAGGTTCTGCCATTGCAAGACTCCTTCCATAATATCCCATGCCCCACCCCCTGCTTACTGTTTTTCTTTAATCCTAACACAATCTATACATTTTACTTATTTATCTACTTTATTGTCTCTCTCAACTACTAGAATACACATTTTATGAAGGCAGAGTTTTTGTCAGTTTTGTTTTCCTCTTTATCCCTAGCACCTAGAACAGGGCTTCAAATATTATGTATTTAAAGGATAAGTAAATGAATTTCATTAGAATTGAAAGGCAATGGTAAGAGAGTTATACAAGACTCTAGAATATCTGCTTTGTGATCAGAAAGAAACTGGTCAGAGGAATAAAAGCAGGTGATAAAGGAGGAAAGCCATTTGTAGGGGGATGGCTTTGGGTCTCTGTCTATCCCCAATGCTAAAGCAAGTGCTTAGTTTTTCATCATTTTCTCAAGGTTTCTTATTATCACTCATGTCAATTGCCTTATAAAGAAGTCTATGTGAGGCCTAACCACCTATTAATAAATTCTGACTTACAGCTACTTCTAGTGAGTACTTGTCAGTTAGCCCTATTTAGCAATTAGGTAAATACACACATTGTATATTTACTTTTTTTTTTAATATCAGAAAATCTAATTAAGATGTCTTGAGGCGAAACCTTGAAGTAAGTATAACACTATTGCTTGGACATAAATAGGAAGATGTAGAAGTGTTTAAAGATCAAATGGTAGAAGCTGTATGTGGTTGCACAATATAATAAAAGGTCTGTGATTTGAGATTATTAGATAGCACAGCGTAACAATTCTACAATAGTTTAAACATTTTTCTTATTGATAGTTCTCTACTTAGTTTTTGGAATTTAGAGTGTAACAGAATCAGCTATGGAGCTTTCAAAAATAACAACCCTCAGGCTCTATCTCCAGAAACTTGAATTTGAATCTTTGGAGAATTTCCAGTTTTGAATTTTTTAATAAGGCCCATCTTATTCTGTAGCAGATATCCACAAAATTTACAAAAATCAAGTCAAGCCATAAGTGAAATGTTCTAATTTATATAATATTTGCGTTTTTGTGACATTTTAAATATTAAATTTAAAATTTTTAAATATTAAGAAATATTTTAAGATTCAGATTAGCAAATGGATTTTTTTCACTAAATCTTGCTTTAAAATGTGATTTAAATGCTAAGTATAAAAATGACTACAAAGCACGTAGTGAGTCAAGTTTTGCTAAACATTCACTTATTAAATAAATGAGTTTGATTCATGCAAATAATAAAACCTGTCATTTTTTTATAGTCTTCAAAATCCTTTGGAGCCTAAATTCTGCTCTTTGACTATCTGCAGTGATCCAACACTAAGCATATTTAATGAATACATGAATCTATATAAACCATGTTATTTGGATAAATGCCAGATGTCTAAGTCAGACAATTTTGTCCTATAACAACTTTTCCCACCCCTCCCAATATCTTCCGTATTTCCCAAATCCAGCTAAGATGTATTGTTTTCTAGTGATTATAGTCTGTGATAAAGAACTCTCCTTTGACTCAGGAAACTAATAAAATGCTTTGGATACCTCAGTAACTAGTCCCATGGGTGACTTCTAAGATTGACCTATCATGCTACATTACACCAGTGATCAAAGTAAGCTTCAAGTGAGGAGGCAGACTCCAATTTAAAAATCGGTTTTGATACAAAGTTTGTAAATGAAATCTTTGGAATTTAGAATGTCCAGAGACAATGTTTTAAATTACAATTAGATTACCAGACTACAGTGATAAAAGTATCCCTGGAATCAGACAGCTGAATGTTTAATCACCTAGGCTAACAGATCTGTTAGCATCCAAGATTCATTCTTGCATAGGAACTACACACTAAGCCACAGTAAGCCAGATAAAGTCTGATATGCATTTAAGAAAAAAAAAAAATAGTAATATATTCTTGCTTGTGCATTGGGCTTTCTCTTTCAACTCGATTTATGAAGCAACCTATATTATGTGCAACTCATCAATACTTACTGCCCATGTTATGGTCAGCTCTCTATTTCTTCCACCTCCACCTCCTACATCTGAAGGAGCCACATTTGGTGCTGAAACAAACAAACAAATATATTCAAAACAACAAAACTAGGGACTATATATTTTTCCTGGTGTTCGAATTTGTATTCGCCACAGAAACCACAAATTTTTTCTTTAGGAGAAACACACTGCACACATGATCCACTCAATTATAATAACAATGGCTCACAGTAGCTGTAATAATCTGTTTTTCTGCCAAGATAAAAATTGATTTGGTGCCACAGGAGATGTGCCCGTTTCCCTTAGCAAAGGATAGCAAAGCAAATTTGCCTCCCCATCTTTTTCTTCTTCTGTCCTTTCAGTTAATATAATTTTAAAAGATTACATAGACTCTGTTGGAAAAAGATTTTGCCACTTTTACTTTTGAACCCTATGAACTTCTAACAACTTACTGTTTTGTTAGTTTTATGCTTCATTCTATAAATAAATGTTAAGAAACCATGCATTTGTATTGGATAATGTTTCCCCAAATATCTATAAATATTAGAAATCCAATATTGTCTCTTACACTCTCACTTTCACTTTCTCAACTTTTCTCTGAAACTGTGCCATTAGTGACTCCAAAGTACTCCTTCCCCATTCTCTTACATCATCTTGTAGTCTCCGTTTCCTTGCTAGGAAGAGCCTCTGTAGTCTCCTTGAAAATATTTCTGTCATACTGCTTTCTTCTTAATCCCCAAGCTATTGCTCCCTTTTCTGCCACTGAACTGCCTGGAAGAACTGATATATGGCTATTTTTGTTGTTGTTTTGTACTTCATTTCCATAATCACTTTTTAACAACCCATAATGTATCCAATATAGGAGTTAAGAAGAAATCAGACAGAAAGTGAGGGTATGGGAATCCTTGGTAAGGCTTTGCTTTTTAGTGAAAAGCAGCCTGAAATCATTTTCTAAGGAAGGGCAGCCTGTAAAGTTGAGCTGCTGACATAGACAAGCAAACTGGGAGCTTGCATAGGTGAATGGTGGCAAGAACTAAGGACTAGACATGTTCAAGATGGTAGCTCCATCTTCCCTTTTCTTTTTCAGTCATACGTACAGTAAGAAGCAGACCAGATAGCACCAATCAACTGGAAAGCCTATTTGCATAAGATTAGGTTGCAGCAAACAGCCTTCCCCATGAACAATGTAAATGTCATATCTGATCAAACTAATCAGTGAGCCCTATGTAGATCAGACACTGCCTTCTTAAACCTGACTGTAAAATCCAGCACATTGACTGCCATCCAGTCTTGTCTGCTCAGGGACCCCTCTCTCTCTAGAGAAAGCTGTTTCTCTTTCTCTTCTCTTCTGCCTATTAAACCTCCACTCTTAAACTCCTTGTGTGTGTCCATGTCCTAAATTTTCATGGTGTGAGATGATGAATCCCAGGGAATATACCCCAGACAGCATAGCCGCTTCGTATTGGGCACCTCATCTGGGATACCAAGGTACAACATTAATCAAAACAGTGAGTAGAGGAGCAGATTCCAACTCTGTCCTTCCATTCTGAGGCTATTGGCCTCCATTTTAGAATCAAATCAAACGAAATACTGGGACCACTTCAGCCATTTAAAAACAACCTGGCTGCCACCCTTACAAGACTTGGGGGGACAGGCTTACTGAGGAGAACATAAAGAATCCCCCCCAGGTACCCATGGGTTTCTTGGCATATTGGCCATGTTTGAACCAGCTTCCTTTCATGGAGGACTTAGCTGTCGTGTGGGGCTGGAAGAAGTCCTGGGGCAACTGAGGATTTCTGGCTGGGGCTACTCCCTTGTGTTTTCCAAAGGCTACTGGACTGACCCCAGCCTTTGACCACCCTGATGGGGTGTTGGCCACAGGATCTCCAATTTTCCTATCCTAGTTTCTTCCTTTCCTGTTGGCAACTGTCATAATTCTTATCCTCTCTGTGTATGTGATGCGCAGGAAGCTTTACAGTTCAGGGAAGAAATCTTGTTTGCCAAGATCAGGGAATGTCATAGTAACAGGGGATATAGCTCAAGTAATATATTGTGATCTCCTAGGAACAGAGGGCACCCCCAACCCCCACCAAGAGCATCTCTCCCTGCCCTTGGTCTAGAGAGCAAATGGCATTTTCAGGTCTCTCTCTCTGCCCTTGATTTGGAGAGCACATGGCATTTCCAGGTCACTCTCCACCCTTGGTCTGGAGAGCACATGACATGTCAAGGTCACTCTGCCCTTGGTCTAAAGAGCACATGGCATCTCAAGGTCAACAGCACCACCTAGTGGAATAGGAATGCTCTCCATGAAGTACATTGTTGGTCCTTTACCAAAATCCCTAGCTTCCTAATTCTTTCCCCTTTTTATCCCTCTCTACTAGAAACCAGGCTATACGCTGTTTCTGTGAATGGGAAAACTCGGCCTTCAATAATTAGGAGTAAAATGTCCTGCAGAACCAAATTTTAGTCTCTATACTGTCCTACCATAAGGAAAATAGCCATTTGGTCTCCACGTTCTTTTAAGATACCTATTCTGCCTCCAATTAGAATAGTGCTTAATTAACAAGGGGATTTGAAGTCCGGAAGTAAACCAGGACCATTATCTATGGGTAAACACTTTAGCATGGGCCTTAATATCAGGATATAGAGCTAAAACCAGCATACTTCCTCCATTAAGGTGGCAAGTACAACAGTTGCCCAAATATAACTGTTACATAGTCTGTCCTGAGAGCCATTTTTAGGGAGCCCCACAGGCCAGACAAGTCTGGGAAATCACAAGCAGAGGACTAGAGTCACATGGGTGAGGGTGACTAAAACCTATCACTTAGTTCCTCTGGTTCCACAGCTGGGGAAGTTGTACCTGCAACCATGGGCAGCACATTTAACAAGGTGACAGGAAGGACCCCAGGAACCATAGAGGGAAAATAGCAGGGGGGATGCCCTCACTGTCTTTCTCTCCACCCTAAGTCACATCAAAAGAAAGGAGATTAAAGGAATGCCTTTTTCTCCTTCTCTTTATCATCTAAGACCTGAATGCACAGGGACTCCTTTGACCTTGAGACTTTGAAGAAAAAGTGGCTCATTTTTTTTTTGTACAAGGACATGGCCTTCTTACTATACCTTTGCAGGTTTTACAAAATCAACCCAGCCCTTTTAGCAATCATACCAGGCAGCCCCAAAGGGAATGATTCCCTAAGGCTAGAAAAGCAATTTCCAGAGGAACATCTGAGAATCCTCTTATTTGGAGTCACCTCAAGTTCCCTTCTCATTGCAGAACCTTAGGCAAATAAAGGAAAACTTAGGCCAACTTCCTGATGACCCTGATAGGTATATAGAAGCCTTCCAAAATTTAACTCAGGTGTTTTCCTACACATGGAGACATGTTATGCTGCTCTTAAGCCAAATCCTAACCGCAGCTGAAAAGGAGTCAGCTCTGCAGGCAGTAGAAAATTTTGGAGATGAGCAACATGTCCCATATGGGAGACTAAAAAGGACAAAAAGGAGATAGGGAAGGCAAAGAAATAATGGAAACACCATTCCCAATAGGAAGGGAAGCAGTTTCTCTAAACAACTCTAATTGGAACACCAATGATGTCATAGATAAATGGAAAAGGAAACACTATTTAATGTATATATTGTAGGGCTTATGAAGAACAAGGGCAAAATCTATTACTCTAAACTTTACATGATAGAATAAAAGCCAGATGAGAATCCTGCACCCTTTATGGAAGGACTGAGAAAGGGTCTCATAAAACACACCTCCTTATCCCCTGAATCAGTCAAGGACAGTTCATCCTAAAAGACAAGTTTACTAAAAAGGCAACTCCCAATATTAGAAGAAAACTACAGGAGCAGTCTATAGCACCACATAGCATCTTGGAGAACCTCTTGAGGATGACCACTTTGGTTTTTTTATAATAGGGACCAAGAGGAGGTCCAGGAGAAAGAGAGGAAGTAAAAGGGAAGAACAGAGGCTCTAAAAGTTGCTGTGCAGACAAAGTCCAGAATCCCTGAGGTACATCTGCTAGTTGCTATCAGTGCAGCAAGTTGCCACTTTAAAATACAGTGCCCAGGTAACAAGAAAAAACCACCTCAACCCTGTCCATCCTGTGGCAGGAACTACTGGAAATCAGGTGGCCCCCAGAGATCAAAGTCACCCAGGTTCCAAACCAGTCTCGCAGAAGGTCCAACAGGACTGATGGCTCCCTGGGATCCAGTGGCTCAAACTAACATACGGCACAGGAGCTGTGGGTGATTCTGAAATCTGAATGAAGGTAGATCTCCTTCTGAACACTAGAGACAGTCTCTCTCTTCTCCTCTGTAATCCAGGCCTCCCCTCTTTCCATAGCATGACCATGAGGGGCATCTCAGGAAAAATGTGAATTCAATATTTTTCACAATCTCTTAGGATACAGATTGGGAAACCTAATATTTACATATGCCTTTTTAATCATGTCAGAAAGTCCCTCTCCTTTATTAGGTAGACATATTTTACTCACATGCGGGCCAGCATCCTTATACCCCCAGGAAAAACTCTTTTATCATACCCTGGTAGAAGTTAATATTAATCCAGAAGTGTGGGCAACTCAAGGAAAAATAAATTGAGCTGTAACTGCTAGGCCAGTTCAGATCTATCTTAAGAATCCCACTTCTTTTCCTAACCAGAAACAATATCCACTGAAGCCAGAGGCTAGGAAAGGTCTAGAAGCCATTATTAATAACCTGAAGGTACAGGGCCTCTTCAAACCCTGTATCAGCTTCTTCAACACCTCAGTATCAGGAGTAAGAAAACCCAAGGGGAAATGAAGACTACTTCAGGACCTCCACCTCATTAATGAGGTTATAATCACAGCCTTTCCATAGGAAGGGCCTTCAATCTGTATGTATCAAAAAGGAAGAAAATGGCCCTGGGAATTTTGACACAGGTCTGAGGACCAGCTCAACAGCCAGTGGCTTACCTGAGTAAGGAACTTAATTAATTTGGTGGTTAAAGTGTGGCCAGCATGCCTCTGAGCCATTGCTGCAGTGGCCCTACTGGTCCCAGAAGCCTCCAAATTAACCCTGGAAAATAACTTGACTATGTATACCACACATAATGTGATGAGATTACTGTCCTATAAGGGAAGCCTTTACTTAACAGCAGTCTCCTTGCATATCAAGCTGTACTGTTAGAGGGTTCCACCATCCAGTTAAAAACTTGTTTTTGTTTAAGCTCAGCCACTTTTCTCCCCCAAGGGAACTGGGGAGACTGAATATAACTGTGAACAAGTTGTGGTACAGACCTATGCAGCCAGGGAAGATTTCAGAAAAACTCCCCTAGAAAATCCAGATTGGACACTCTTCACAGATGGAAGCTCCTTCATAGAGCAAGAAGTGCATAAGGCAGGATATGTTGTGGCCATTTTGAATGCTGTTATTTAAAGTGTGTCTCTCACTCCAGACACAAACACTCAACTAGTGAAACTGATAGCTCTTACAAGAGCACTTGAGTTAAACAAGGGAAAGGTAGCTAACCTTTACACTGATTCCAAGTATGCTTTTGGAGTTGTCCATGCCCATGCTACCATTTGGTGCAAAGAAGATTAAGAAAGGATCTTGTATCAGAAATACTTATCCTAAAGGAAACAGTTGGTTGTTTAAAAGAGAGATGGAGGAAGATTTGCCAACCAAATGGAGAGCAAAAAAAAAAAAAAAAAAAAAAAAGCAGGAGTTGCAATTCTCGTCTCTGATAAAATAGACTTTAAAGTAATAGAAACCAAAGGAGATAAGAAGGACATTGTATAATGGTAGAGGGATCAATGTAATGGGAAGAGCTAACGATCCTAAGTCTATGTGCACCCAATATAGGAGCACCCAGATACATAGGACAACTTCTTGCTGACTTACAAAGAGACTTGGACTCCCACACAATAATAGTGGGAGACTTTAACACTACATTGTCAATATTGGACAGATCAATGAGACAGAAGGTTAACAAGGATACCCGGGACTTGAACTTAGACCTCGAACAAGTAAACTTAATAAACATTTACAGAACTCTCTACTCCAAATCCACAAAACGTACATTTTCTTCAGTAACACATCACATCTATTCTAAAAGTGACCACATGGTTGGGAGTAAATCACTCCCCAGCAATTGCATAGCATTTCATAGGTTTAAATGAAATATTGGTTGGCTGTTTGTTCTTTTCCTCCCTTATTCCTTCCTGTCTCCATTGTATAACACAATTATTAGTATAAAAGAGCTTTTCAATACCCATTTTTAGACTGCATTCTAGCCTGGGCAATGGAGCAAGATTCCCGTTCTCTCTCCATCTTTTTCTTCTTCTTTTTCCCTTTCTTTAATTCTCTTTTTTCCTTCTTTTTTCTCTTTCTCTCTTTTTCTCTTTCTCTTTTTTCTTTTCTTTCTTAAAAATAAAAAATAAAAAATAAACTTACGCTAAAAATAAATAAATAAAAAAAATTAAAAGAGAGATGTTTAGGACAAGTCAGAAGGTTTAAGCACGTCATAGATGGTTTGTGAACATCTCGAAAGGATTAAAAGAATGGTAAATACATGTCCTAAAAAGAGCTGGTTGTTTAAAAAGAAAAATGTTTAGGACAAGTGAGGAAGTTTAACCATGTCGTAAACGGTTTGTGGAAGCCATGAAGGAATTAACTGCAGGAAAGATTTAGCTGAGGTTAACACCAAAATTACACTAGCCACCCAATACCATATTTCTCCCAATCATATTGCAAGTTATGAAATATGATCTAGACCAGAAATTATCCCCTAATGGCAAAGCAAGGGGGGAATATATGTTTTTCCTCAAAAAAAATTTTTGCTTTTGTATCAACACTTCTGGTAAAGTACAGCAACATCTGCTGGAAGCAAACTAGTATTTCAGTCTATCAGAATGGCTGACAGGTATCAAACCCTACTGTTACGATTATGGCCTATAGTACCTCCACTAATAATACCAGTATTAATACTCATATCAAACTAAAATTCATCTCTTCTCACCTAGAAACAATCAAACTCCAAATGGTGCTATAGACAGAATGAGCACATGGACATGACTTTTTTCCAAAAACCCTTAAGGTGACCCCAGGAGGAGTCCTAGTTGCTGTTCCCCACGCAATGCCCTTTTTTAGCAAGAGGTGGCCAGAAAGAGTTATCATCCAAACAACCCCTAACAGCAGTTATGGTTACCACTCCAGAAGGGAGAATCATATAGGATTTAAGAAGAAATCACTTAGGCAGAAAGTAAATGTATGCGAGTCCTTGGTAAGGCTTTGCTATTTATTGAAAAGCAGCCTCAAATCATTTTCTAACAAAGAGCAGCCTGTAAAGTCAGGCTGCACACAGAGATAAGCAAATTGGGAGCTTGCATGGGTGAATGCCAGCAGGAACTAAGGACTAGACATGTTGAAGATGGCTGCTCCAGCTCCCCCTTCTCTTTGTCAGCCACAGGTACAGTAAGAAGCAGACAAGATGGCACTGATCAACTGGAAAGCCCATTTGCACACTAAGATTAGGGTGGGATGACCAGCCTTCCCCCTGCACTATGTGAACATCATACCTGATCAAATCAATCTATGAGCCCTATGTCCTCAAACCTGACTATAAAATGGGCGCATTCATTGCCAGCCAGCCTTTTACTCTCAGGGACCACTCTCTCTCTCTAGAGAGAAAACTGTTTCTCCTTCTCTCTCTTCTGCCTATTAAACTTTCACTCCTAAACTCCTCATATGTGTCCATGTCCTAAATTTTCCTAGTGCGAGATGATAAAACCCAGGATATATATCCCAAATGACATAGCCACTTCATATCCACTTCTTTAAATTACTGAAATTCCTCCTTCAAAAAAACACAAAACTGCTTTGAATTGCCAAGTCCAATGGCCTCTTCTTTAATTATCTCCAAGTTTTTCTCTCTCTTTGAAACTCCTTCAGGTAAGCACTGTATCTTATTGGATTTTTGTATACTTAGCACCTAACTGACCTTGTACAGAAGAATAAAGCATTTATTGTTTGTTCCTGCAGTCTGGGCACCACCCAGCTATCCAGCCATGTGGATGAAGTTCATGTTTCTATAGAGGACATACCTTTCCCACACAAATGCTTTGACTCAGTCTGAAATATCCCCAAATCTGTTAAACATTTAAAAGAGATGAAATGTTAGTCCCCAAATCTCCTCCCATTGTGGAATAGCCACACCTTCCTTAGAGTGCTCAAAGCAAGATAACCGTTTACTGAATTGTAGCTCCTAATAATTGTGATTCAAAGATACCTACATTAAAACTTCTGATGTTAGCCATGCAAAGTCTTGGTGAAGTATGTACACTAATTGCACAGAAACAAAACAACATGCTTTTCCTTTATCCTTAGAAGTATATGGTGGATCACTCCTGCTTGGGGGACACAGAGACAGCACCCAGACCTTGCCCACCAGCACCCAGACCTTGAGTCAATACCACTTCCAGTGTGACCACACACACAGTTCCACTAGGGGTCCTCTGCTCCCACCCCCCACCACCAGCTATGTTGCCTCTGCCACTGTGGTGAACACCTGCAGGGAGGCAGACACCCCAGCACTTGCCAGCACTCTGTTACAGCTGCCACAGCTCAGCCCTCCTGCCCAGTGAAGTGGATGCCAAACTTTGAGGAGACAGAAGACAAAGTGGGGGCCCAGTACAAGTCCCCAGAGTTATAGCATGCAGTCCTGGAATTGGGAGCTGAATGCTGGCCCCATAAAATCTTGCAGAAATGAAGTCAGTTGGCTGAATCTACCTTATACCAAAAACAAACTCTCAAGGTCATCAAATGGGATAAAAGAGAAAAAAAAGCAAAGGTCATCAATTTCAAAGATCGAAGGCAGATAAGCCCCCAAAGATTAGAAGGAATCCTCTGCAAATGCTTAAAATTGAAAACTCCAGAGTGCCTTCTTTCCTCCAAATGATGGAATCACCTCTCCAGCAAAGGCTCTGAACTGGGCTCAGAATGGCTGGATTGACAGAAATAGAATTCAAAATATGCACAGAAATGAAGATTATTGATCTAATGGAGTACACTGTAACCCAAGGTAAGGAAGCTAAAAATAATTATAAAACAGTAAAGGAGCTGACAGACAAAATAGACAATTTAGAAAAGAATGTAATCAACCTGATAAAGCTAAAAACACACTACAGGAATTTCATAATGCAATCACAAGTATCAACAGCAGAATAGACCAAGCAGAGGAGCTTGGTCTCCTCAGAGAGGAGACCAATAATCCCAGAGCTTGAAGATTGGCTTTCTGAAATAAGACAGTGAGATAAGAATAGAGAAAAAAGAATTTAAAAAATGAAAAAAAAAAGCCAAGAAATACGGGATTATGTAAAGAGACTGAATTGCAACTCACTGGTGCTCCTGAAAGAGATGGGGAGAATGGAACCAACTTGGAAAACATATTTCAGGATATCATCCAGGAGAACTTCCCCAGTCTAACTAGACATGTCAACATTCAAACTCAGGAAATGCAGAGAACCACAGTAAGATACTTCACAAGAAGATCATCCCAAAGACACATAATCATCAGATTTTTTAAGGTTGAAATGAAAGAAAAATGCTAAAGGCAGCCAGAGAGAAAGGTCATGTCAACTACAAAGGTTGCCAATTAGACTAACAATGGACCTTTCACCAGAAGCCCTATAAGCCAGAAGAGATTTGGAGCCAATATTCAACATTCTTACAGAAAAGAAATTCCAACCCAGAATTCCATATCCAGCCAAACTAAGCTTCATAAGCCAAGGAGAAATAAGATCCTTTTCAGATAAGCAATGACTGAAGGAATTTATTACCACCAGAACTGCCTTACAAGAGCTCCTGAAGGAAGCACTAAATATGGAAAGGAAAGACCATTACCAGCCACCACAAAAACACACTGAATTACAGAGACCAGGAGCACTATAAATCAACCATATAAGTCTGCAAAATAACTGGCTAACATGATGACAGTATAAAATCCACATATATCAACAGTAACCTTAAAGTAAATGTGCTAAATGTCCCAATTAAAACACACAGTGGCAAGCTGAAAGAAGAACCAAGACCCATTTGTATGTTGTCTTCAAGAGATCCATCTCACATGCAATGACACTCATAGCCTCAAAATAAAAGATGAAGAAAAATCCACCAAGCAAATAGAAAACAGGGGAAGAGTAGGGGTTGCAATCCTAGTTTCTGATAAAACAGTCTTTAAACCAATAAAGATCAAAAAAGACAAGGGCATTGCATAATGGTAAAGGGTTCAATTTAACAAGAAAATTTAACTATATTAAATATGTATACACCCAAGACAGGAGCACCCAATTCATAAAGCAAATTCTTAGAGACCTTTAAAGAGACTTAGATTCTCACACAATAATAGTGGGAGTCTGTATCACCCCACTGACAATATTAATCAAGATGGAAAATTAACAAAGATAATCAGGACCTGAACTCAGCATTGGATCAAATGGATCTGATAGATATCTACAGAACTCTCCACCCAAAACAACAGAATATATATTCTTCTTATTGCCACATGGCCCATACTCTAGAATTGAGCATGTAATTGGAAGTAAAACACTCCTTAGAAAATGCAAAAGAAACAAAATAATAAGAAACAATCTCTTGGAACACAGCAAAATCAAATTAGAAATCAAGACAGAAATTCACTCAAAATCATACAATTACATGAAAATTGAATAACTGGTCCTGAAAGATATTTGGGTAAATAATAAAGCAGAAATCAAGAAGTTATTTGAAACTAATGAGAACAAATATACAACATACCAGAATCTCTGACACATAGCAAGGGCGGTGTTAAGAGGAAAATTCATAGCACTAAATGCCCCAATCAAACAGTTAAAAAGATCTCAAGTTAATCTAAAATCACAACTAAAAAAACTAGAGAACCAAGAGCAAACAAATCCTAAACCTAGCAGAAAACAAGAAGTAACTGAAGTCACAACTGAACTGAAGAAGACTGAGACTAAAAGTTCATTCAAAAGATTAACAAATCTTGGAGCTGGTGTGTTGAACAAAATTATTAAATAGATAGACTGCTAACTAGACTAATAAAGAAAAGAGAGAAGATTCAAATAAACACAATCAGAAATGACAAGGGGGATACTGTCACTTACCCCACAGAAATGTAAGCAACTACCAGAAGATAATATGAACACCTCTATACACATAAACTAGAAAATCTTGAAGAAATGGATAAATTTCTGGACACATATACTCTCCCAAGACTAAACAAGGAAGAAATTGAATCCCCAAACAGACCAGTTATGAGCTCTAAAATTGAGTTAGTAATAAATAGCCAACTAACCAAAAAAATCCCAGGACCAGATAGATTCACAGCTGAATTCTACCAGATGTATGAAGAAGAGCCGGTAACATTCCTGCTGAAACTATTCCAAAAAATTGAGGAGGAGGGACTCCGCCTTAACTCATTCTGTGAGAACAGCAGCATTCTGATACCAAAACCTGGCAGAAATACAACGAAAGAGAAACCTTCAGGTCAATATCCTTGAAGAACATCAATAAAACTATCCTCAACAGCATAACTGGCAAACAAAATCTCAAAGCACATCAAAAAGCTCATCCATCACAATCAAGTGGACCTAATCCCTGGGATGCAAGGCTTGTTTAACATATGCAAATCAGTAAATGTGATTCATCACATAAACAGAAGTAAAGACAAAAGCCACAAGATTAACCCAATAGGTACAGAAAAGGCTTTTGATAAAATTAAACACTCCTTCATGTTAAAAACTGTCAATATACTAGGTATTGAAGGAATGTACCTCAAAATAATAGCAGCCATCTATGACAAACCCTCAACCAACATCATACTGAATGAGCAAAAGCTGGTAGTATTCACCTTGAAAACTGGCACACAACAAGGAAACACTCTCTCACCACTCCTAGTCAACATAGTATTGGAACTCCTAGCCAGGGCAACCAGGCAAGAGAAGGAAATACACAGCATACAAATAGGAACAGAGGATGTCAAACCATATCAGTTTGCAAATAACATGATCCTATATCTAGAAAACCCTGTAGTCTCAGTGGAAAAGTTTCTTAAGCTAATAAACAACTTCAGCAAAGTCTCAGGATACAAAATCAATGTCAGAAAATCACTATATTCCTATGCACCAACAACAGTCAAGCCAAGAGCCAAATGAGGAATGCAATCTCACTCCTAATTGCCACAAAATGAATAAAATACCTAGAAATACAGACAACTAGGGAGATGAATATCTCTATGAGAAGAACTACAAACCACTGCTCAAAGATCAGAGATTATACAAACAAATGGAAAAACATTCCATGCTCATAGATAGAAAGCATCAATATCATAAAAATGACCATACTGCCCAAAGCAATTTATAGATTCAATGCCATTCCTATTAAATTACCATTGAGATTCTTCATAGAACTAGAAAAGACTCTTTCAAAATTCACATGGAGCTGAAAAGCCCAAATAGCCAAAGTAACCCTAAGTAAAAAGAACAAAGATGGAGACATCACACTACCAGAATTTAAACTATTCTACAGGGCTATGGTAATCAAAACAACATGGTACTGGTACACAAAAATTGACACATAGACCAATGGAACAGAACAGAGAACCCAGAAATAAGGCCACACACTTAAAACTATCTGGTCTTTGACAAAGCTGACAAAAGCAATGGGGATAGGACACCCTATTCAATAAATGGTGCTGGGATAACTGGCAAGCCATATGCAGAAGATTGAAGTTGGACCCCTTCCTGACACCTTAGACAAAAATGAACTCAGATGGGTTAAAGACATAAATGTAAAACCTCAAACTATAAACACCCTGAAGGACGACTTAGGAAATACCATTCAAGACACAGGAATGGGCAAAGATTTCATGATGATGATGCCATAGCAAAAATTGACAAATGGGATCTAATTAAAGAGCTTCTGCACAGCAAAGGAAACTACAACAGAGTGAACAGACAACCTGCAGAAGGGGAAAAAATTTTTTGTAAACTATGCATCTGACAAAAGTCTATTATACAGCACCTATAAGGAACTTAAATAAATTTACAAGAAGAAAACAACTACATTAAAAAGTGAGCAAAGGGCGTGAACAGACACTTTTCAAAAGAAGGCATACCTACAGCCAACAATCATATGAAGAAAGCTCCACATCATGATCATTAGAGAAATGCAAATCAAAACCATAATGAGATATCATCTCACACTAGTCAGAATGGATATTATTAAAAAGTACAAAAATAACAGATGCTGGCAAAGTTGTGTAGAAAAAGGGAACACTTACATGCTGTTATATAATATGCAATCCACAGTCACCAAATATCCAATCTCAATTCTGCATACTCTGTTGCATCAGGTATTGAAATGCTGATGATAGTGGTACTGACACCACCATCATCTAATTTTAGTAAGTGTTTACTATATGCCAGGCACTATGCTAACCACTTTACATCCATGAGTCCATTTAATGTACCCTATGGCCCTGTGAGCGAGGTAATATGACTGTCTTTTATTCTCTTCTCATCATGCTCCACTTGGGTTTATTTCTCCACTAGTCTTTCGAAACTGCTGTTTACAAGGTCATTAGTCACCTCTACTTGGCTAAATCGAATGTCACTTGTTTATTCTTTTTTAAATTTAACATTTTTTGGAGCATTTCACAGAATTGACCATCTTCTTTCTTGAATCTCTCATTTTTTTTCTTAAATTCAGATCTTACCAACTGGGTTTTCTTTCTACCTCATGGACTGCCTCTTCTCATTATTCATGCTTAGCTGGCTCCCCTCTGTCAACTTGTAACTGTTGGATGACTTAGGACTTCTTCTATGCACCCTTTTTTATTCTATGGATCTTCTTTAAGTACTGACACCTAGGCCCATGGCTTTACATATTCAAAGTTCTGTCTCTGGCCCTAATCTCTCTTCTAACCTCTAGACATATGTGGTTAGAGGTCTCTCTGTCTAGGCAGAAACTCTATAAGCCAGAAGAGATTGGGGGGTCAATATTCAACTTTCTTAAAGGTAAGAATTTTCAACCCTGAATTTCATATCCTGCCAAACGAAGCTTCATAAACAAAAGAGAAATAAAATCCTTTCCAGACAAGCATATGCTAAAGGATTTCATTACCACCAGGCCTGATCTGCAAGAGTTCTTGAAAAAAAAAAAAAAAAAACAAAACATTAAATATGGTAAGGAAAAACCAGTACCAACCACCGCAATCAGTATAATATAGTGCGGCAATTCCTGGAAGACCTAAAGACAGAAATACCATTCTACCTAGAAATCCCATTACTGGTTATATACCCAAAGGAATACAAATTGTTCTATTCTAAATAAACATGCATGAGTATGTTCATTACAGCACTATTCACAATAACAATGACATGGAATAAACCTAAATGCCCATCAGTGATACACTGCATAAAGAAAAATTGATACATATACACCATGGAATACTATGCAGCCATAAAAAAGAACAAGATCATGTGCTCTGCAGGGACATGGATGGAGCAGGAAGTCATTATCCTTAGCAAATTAGTGCAAGAACTGAAAAGCAAATACTGCATGCTTTCATTTATAAGTGAGAGCTAAATGATGAGAACACATGGACACATAGAGGAGAACAACACGCACTGGGGCCTATTGAAGAGTAGAGGGTGGGAGGAGGGGAGAAGATCAGGAAAAACAACTAATGGGTACTATGCTGAATACCTGGTTGACGAAAAATCTGTACAACTAACCCCCATGATGCAAGTTTACCTTATATAACAAACCTGCACATGTACCCCTTAACTTAAAATAACATTAAAAACAATTAAAGGATATGATTATTTTCTTTCCCATAGAGAAATTATTAATAATATGAGGTTTGAGAGATTTTATTTTACTATTCAACTGTCATTACATGAGTGTTAGAAAATGAAATTGGGTATACAGGGTTAAAAATAATTTGTAGCACTTTAGATAGAATACATATTAAGGGATGGAATATTAAAATAACTTACTCTTCTACCCCTATAACTCATACTCTGAACTTAAAACTCTTCATGCTGTAGGAAAACAAAAACTACGTTGTCCTATCAAACAATAAATCAAATTTTGGGTGTTTTTTAAGTACAAGTATAGTAGTCAGGCAAATAATTTCAAAAATAACTCTAAAATACACTGCAATTTGTTGAATCAAATATTGTCTTCCTTAGGACAAGTATTATTTGTTAAAGCATTTTACTGTAATGCTTTTCATTACAATCAATATCTGCCTTTTTATTTGGAACAGACTTAAAAATGGAGTATGTTTAGATTGAATATCTATTTCCATTTTATCATGTTTCTTTTAAGCATGTTTTAATATATTTCAAATAAATAATTCAAGATTGATTTGCTCTTCAAAGATAATTCATTGAGCTCAGTCCATGGAAAACAGAACATAAACAAAAGCACAGAAGAAAGGTAACTGCTTCTCTTAATAGTGTATTTATACCTTAGTTGGATTAATTATTGACTTAATTTCTCCCATTTAGCTTTGAATGTTCAGTTGTAGCCTTAGCATATTAGAAAAAATTTTTTCACAAGTGGAATTGACACATAACCTATATATTTAACATGAATCTGAGAATAGAGCGGTTAGGTCATCTATCTGCACTTAATCCCTGCAGAAACAGGGAATTGGCCAAAGAGTGATTTGTTTCAGGGAAGTAAATCACCCTAAGCACAAGGAAGCTTAGTTCAGGCTCCAGTGCATTTAACAGAAAACAAACTAGACATTCTTTACCCAATGAATCATTTAAAAAACATAAACTATTATTCATTAAAATTATTGAATTAATCATTTATTAACAACATGTATAATTTTACTGTGAAAGGTTAAAAATAGGTGCTTTAACTTGTCTTTTTGTCTTCATTTGTTTCATAGAAATTCCCATATGATACTTATAAGAGTGCTTCTGTATTTCAGTCATAGGTCTAAAAAATTTTAAAAAGATATCAAGCCAATGCCATGACTATTCTTTCCTGTGAAAAAAACATTAATGTTGCTAGTTTTCCTTTCAGATCTGAATGCTTAAATGATTTGAATAAAAGTGCCTCTTTGGGCTTTGATGTTTTATTTAACAATGTACAAATTGGCTTGTGATAAATCCTAAATCATAAAAATTTAAAGTACATGAAGATAAGCTCTTTATTCAAAATGTATTGACTACTTTAATTCTTATTAATTATGGCTGTAACTTATACAGTCATTTGTATGGATGAAAAGTTAACCATGAATGTAACTTTTTACTTTAAATTGCATCAAAATTTTATGGTGATCCAATACAAATATTTTAGTAAGAGATGCAACATCGTTATGTAAATAGTGCTCTAGTCTGGAAAACCAAAAGGATTAAAGTCTAATACCTGCCTTAATTCTATATTTATACATACATTCTTAAGCATTTAATTATATAATTCTGAAGAGCTATTAATAAAATCAAATGAGCTATACAGTATTTTAATACTAAAATGAGAGTAGTTCTTATGAGTGCCTGCTCTGATAGAGGAACAGATTGCTAACTCCCCTAACAGAATCTACCAGGTTAAAATGATGTTCTCATTGTAGGTTAAAAAGATGGAGGATCATAATTACGTCTTATCAGACAGAAACTGTAGGTTTGTTTATTATTATAGGCCTTGTTTTCAAAGAGGAAATTTAAATAGGTGAAGCAGAGTGAGTTTTTAGTTGCTCAATGAAATGATAATCTAAAAATAAGTCAGTTGGGGAAAATGTTTGGATGGGCTGAGAAGACCTCTTTACATTAATGTTATGCTAATCCGCAGTAAAATTCTTATGAATAATCCAAACCAATTATAGATTATTTGTTTAAATTAAGTAAAAGAACACTTTCTGTTTTTCTTCGGTATATGGACATAGCATCAAATGTATATGTTTTATTTATTTATTTCTTTATTTTGATGGAATCTAGTTCTGTCACCCAGGCTAGAGTGCAGTGGCATGATCTCGGCTCACTGCAACCTCCACCTTCAGGTGCAAGTGATTCTTCTGTCTCAGCCTCCCAAGTAGCTGGGATTACAGGTGCCTGCCACCATGCCCAGCTAATTTTTGTATTTTTAGTAGAGAAGGGGTTTCACTGTAACTTGTTTTCAGTCATCAAAACATAATATGTTTGGTAATAGATTCTTCTAAATTATAATATGCAAATCCGTTGCCTTGCTCACTCCTTTTCTTTTCATCATGATCTATCAGTATAAAATTACATAGGTAAACCAACAGTGGGATCATGCTCCAGTTTCTTTTTATTTTTCTTTTCATCATCCTCGGTTAACTTCCAGTTGCCCCAATAATCATCTTACCCTCCTTGTCTCTCCCTTTTTTCTTCTACAAATATTTTTGAGCATCAACTATGGACATTGTGTTATGTAAAGTACTAAAGAATATGAATAAAAAAGGATTGCAGTCCTGGATATGCTCTTTTTTCTTTGTTTTTGATACAGAGTCTCACTCTGTCACCAGGCTTGAGTGCATAGGCACAATCTCGGCTCATTGCAACCTCTGCCTTCCAGGTTCAAGTGAATCTCCTGCCTCAGCCTCCCAAGTAGCTGGGACTACAGGTGCGCACCACCATGCCCAGTTAAGTTTTGTATGTTTTAATAGAGACAGGGTTTCACCATGTTGGCCAGGATGGTCTCAATCTCTTGACCTCATGATCTGCCCAAAGTTCTGGGATTACAGGCCTGAACCACTGTGCCCAGTGTGGATATGCCCTTTTTATAGTGGCAAAAAATAAACATGTACTACTAGTTTTAATTCAATGTGTTAAATCTCCCTAATTCAAAAACTTTGCTGAATGATCTCAGCTTAATAATAGACACATCTAGAACTTAGATGTTATTTTCGTATACTACATCTAATTGGATACCCAGATCAGCACTTTGAAGGAGTTAAATGGAGAAATGGCATTATCCCCCACTTAATAGTAAAGGCAAATGAGTCCTGAATAAATTAACTAACTTGCCCAGGTTACACTGCTCACATGTAGAAAAGCTGCCATCTTTAATTCAAGTCTTCTGATGGCTTAAAAATCTATCCTCTTTGCTTCTTTTAAAAAAGGTTTATTTAATTATTAATGACAGCAACTAACATCACATAGTACCTTACCAGCTTAAAATGGCTTCTTAGTTCTAGTCTTCTCCTTTATCAAATATGTGTAAAAAAGAGGAAGAAAGAGAGCAAGAAAGAATCCTAAATGAAAGAACAATAGATTTTCATTAGGCATGAATTTGAGGTTTTATACATAATATGAATGTGTTGTTTCTGGTTTTATTCTTTTTTCTTTTTCCTTTTTTCAACTGGCTTGATCTGTCTAACAAGGATGTTAAACCTGAATGTACATTTTTAGGATGTGGACTCACCAACTGCACCTGCAGAGCTATTAGCTAAGGGGGCATGTCTTATAGTGACACATTATTTCAAAGGATGCTTTTGTTATCTCTTTTCTACAGTCAAAATTAAATGGGTTAAAATGAATTACAAATGCATCTTCTAATTTTTCATTTGGGAGCATCCATTTTATAATGCACCTGTCTGAATCCAAAGAATGTACCCAACTGTGCACTGAGATCTTAACATCAAGTAATTGGACAGATTAGGGCATGTGTGGCATTGGATAATATCATGTCTTTCAGTCAGCATAATGAGGCTGGGGACCAACCTTTCCATCAAATGGGAACCAGCCTTTGTCCCAGATAACATATGCTGGCATCTCTTAGAGAGTTGTTATAATGGTACATGACAAGACAAATATTCCTTATTTAGAAAGTATTTTTTTCTTATAAAAATAAAAAATGTAAGTGTCCAATTTTATGCATATTCAATTTTAATAAAGCAAGTAAATAGCAAAACAACAGAACTTCTGTTGAATTTTATATTAAATATATAAAATGATTAAAAATTACATAAAATTATATGATCTTCTGTGTTTATAAGAGTTGAAAATATATTACTAAATGGGTACTCCATTACAAAGTAGACAGGAGAGCATAGTTTCTTGTAAGTATATTACATTTTTAAAGAAAATTTAATAGCATAATAAATTTATTGAGCAAATACTATGCATCACAGTGCTAACTGCTGTTGCATTTTTATGTTGGTAAACATAAAAATCATCCTTTAAGATAAATGATTCCCATTTAGAAATGAGAAAAGTAAGGCTCAGACCAGAAGAGGTGGTTCATCCCTGTAATCCCAGTACTTTTGGAGGCCGAGGCAGATGGATTGCATCAGGCAAGGAGTTCAAGACCAGCCTGGGCAACATGGAGAAACCCTGTCTCTACCAAAAACCACACAAAATAGCTGGGCATGGTGACAAGTCCCTGTAGTCCTAGCTACTAGGATGGCAGAGGCAGGAGGGTAGCTTGAGTCCTGGAGGTCGAGGCTGCAGTGAGCTGTGATTGTGCCACTGCACTCTGTCTCAAAAAAAAAAAAAAAAAAAAAGTGAGGCTCAGAGGTTAAGTAATGTGCCTCAAATTACAGAGCTTTTATATGATAATGCCAGCATTCCACCAAAGGTTCAGTGGGCGTGAGCCGCAATACTGGCAATACTGTGTACTATCTTCAGAAAGTGATCTAGCAGCAAAGCCTTTAGAATGAGAAACATCTGGATTTGAATCCCAGCTCTGCCTCACGTTAGCTGGGCATAATCTTAACTTCCTCATCTGTTTCACAAAGTTATTGTGGGAATTAACCTAAGCAATGCAAACAGAACTAAGCAGTATGTCTGACAATATACTGCAAATGTGTAAACTATAGTAGTTATGATTTGATTAATCAGAGATCTCAAAATATTTCTAATAGATTAACAAATGTGTTAGAAATTACAGAATTAAATTTTTTTTTACACTTAAGAAGAATGAATTACCTCGTATCACTATAAGGTTGTATCTTACTCTGTCAATAGGTGTGTTTGCTTTTAGCCTTAGCTCTGACGGCTTGTAAAGAAGTTATTTTGTAAGCACACCAGACAGCGAACTCAGTCCTTAACAAAATACCATTTGAGAAAATGTAATGTAAGAGGTGAAGGTGATGATGAAAATAAGTTGGTTTCAAGTAACAACTGTGACAAAATTTTAGGTTTAATATTACTTGAAAACCATTTTTTCCTAACATTTAAGGATAAGAAGACATCAAAGTAAATATTCTTCAGAGTCACATACAAACCACTGGTAGTGAGCACATCACTTCTAGATATGATCTTAAGTATAAATTATATTCAGAAATTTAGATATGAAAGAATGAGATTGAATTTCTCTGAGACATCGTTTTTGTTGGTTTTCTTAAAAAATATTTAATTTTGTCACTTCTACTTCGAGAATAATTTAAGACAGATATTATGGTAATCATGTCTAGATGATAAGCCTATATATTGTAAAGAAATTATTTTCTGAGATAAATAATAAGGATAGTATTTGCAACAAAAACAAAAAAGAAGGAGGGAGGCCTACATCTATTACCAGTGCCAAAGAAAGTATCCTTTTTCCATGACAATTTTTATTTCAAAAAATGGTGTCCAGATAAGACTTAGGTCATATCAGAGAGATCACAGAAAATTAATTAAACTCCATAATTAAAGGTCTATATTTGAGATAGGTATGTAAAAATGTTTTACCTGATATAAGTTTGTTTAGACCAATTTAATCACTTGGTATTTTCTGCAATTTTAATGAATCCTTGTTAAATCAAATACGTGATCTGTCAGTATAAAATTACACAGGTAAACCACTGGTGGGATCATGCTCCAGTTTTTTATTTTTCTTTTAAAGAAAGAGCAACAGTGTTAAGTTTATAATACAGAAGCCTCTATTACAAACATAGGCAGCTCTAGGGAATAATAATAAAAACCAAACGGAGAAATCCTGGCTATGTGGTAACTGTCTCCTATAAAGCTTCACCTTAGATTACCTACATATCCTGATGAAATTTCTGTGAGGTAGAGAAAAGCAAACACTAGTGTTCATTATGTAGGTGGATATACTAAAACAAAAAATTTAGTGTTTAGGTTATATCTAGTATCATAGTTAAGGATGAAATCTAAGTTTCTATTAGAACTCTAATAAAGATTCATATAAATGTGTTTCTAGAGTCCTGCTTGAGAAGCCAACTTTAAGAGAGAAAGCTCAATGTGTAGAACAGCTGTGAGATCTGACTTTGAATTCTGAATCTAGCAATTAGTCATATTAACTTAGATAAACTGTTTAGTGTCTCTGAGTCTATTGCCCATTAGTGAACATGAGCATAGGACTACCTGTCAAAATATTATTATGAGGATTAAATGAAATACATGTAAAATACTGATTATAGACAAGGTATTTTAGTGCTTTTGCCCTTTAATTTTAGAATTACCATTTTTTATCTAATGAATTACATTAAATTGCATGAAACTAAGAGATAGTTTACTTGTGGCAGTTCCTGTGCATTACTTGGCTTTTAAAAATAAAGACATTAGAACTAATCATTATATTTAGAAGTTAGGCCAAGGACCTGTGGTAAGCAGGAATGTAGAGAAGTGATATTAAGTGATCACAGTAGAATTTTAATGGAATTCTGTCATTCATTTAAAGCCTTCTCTATACCATCTAAAACACTGAAGTTTGGCAAGGCCTAGTCAAATGAGCTCAGAGAGGCTACATTTTCTTTTTGATACAGGGAATAATAAACCAAGAGCTATCATTAGAATCAGAACATCATTTTTCCTTAGTAATACAGGGGAGAAGGAAAAAAGAATAGAGTATTTCTTGCACTAAAGGCTATTTAATTGTAGTTGGTATTTACCATAAAATATCCACTTACTTGGCCATTCAGTTATAAATGACTTTGAGAAACACACAAAATTATGAACCTTCTAAATCATGAAATCTGTTTAATCAAGCAAAAGTCTGCCTAGTTAAGATTCACAATTTACATTAAAGTTTATAATCTAAATACCCCATTTCAACGGTCTCAGTGACATTTTCAGCGGTTCCTATTTACCTCTTTCTCTACATTAATTATGTAAAACATTCTTAAACTTCATATTTCCTCTTTTGATTTGTGGCATGTCTTGATAGAGAATACACACATGTAAAATACACATACGTGCTTTTTAGATGAATTACTTACCTCAGAGCATTCTTTTCAAATACATTCAACCATATATTGAAGTCACACTGTATTTACAAATCTTTTAAAATTTCAAGTTTCTTTTATATACATACCAGCACCATCTGTTTTAATTTTGTTAGATGGTATACTGGGCTCTCCTCTACCCAATGTATTGGTTGCCACCACGCGGAATTCATACTCCATCCATGGGATTAAGTCCACTGCTCTTGCTGCCTCCATATTTCCTTCAATAATTGGGGGATCTACATAAAATAAACATTAAATAGAGAATATAGGTTGATTAACTTATCACTTTTATAACTTCACATTTTTATTTTACTATTTCTGGGAGAATGGTATATATTACATTGAGTTGAAATAAAAACTATAGGAATGACAAAATGTTAAGTTCAAGAGAGTAAGAGAAGAGGTTTAGTAAATAATAAACTTACAAACAGTGATATGCATATGAATCACCTATGTAAGCAAGTTCAAGGTGGGGGTGACTGCAATTCTGCATGTCTAACAAGCCACCAGGCTTGCTGCTAGTTCATGAACTGCACCTTGAATAGCAAGGAGCTATAGTCTGAAGGTTGAATCTAAAAAGATTTCCTGAGATAAGGGTACAATTGGAGCAGAAAAATTTTATAGATTGCCACTGTTATAGTCTATGGCTAGCAAATAATTTATAACTAGGGTAGAAAAGGTTACTGTTTATATAATTTTTACTTGGTTTTATTGATTTATACTCAAATAATTTGGACCAGTGAAAATTAATGTTATAATTTATTAAGATTTGTTAGGTATCCCTCAGAATTCATGCTACTAGATACTAATGGGAGATGATAAATTATGGGTGGAATATGATCCCAGATTGCTTATTTAATTGAGATATAATAAAACATACAACCAAGGAAGGTCTGGGTGTTATTTTAAGCTTTCCTCAAATATTTCCACATAGGTTTTTAATAATCTACTAAGTAAATATCTGGACCTGTAGGCTTGTCTATGACTCAATATTTTATCATTTAGGGGAAGTTTTTACCTGGCAGTGTAGACCAAGAATATGTAATGGTTAAAGATGATGTATCCATTAACACAATAAATGCTAGTCACCCCAGCATCCAGTTTCTACTTTTGGACAAATTCTCATATGGCTCAGGCTGTCCCATCTCACCCTGCCATAATTTTAACACTGCTAGACACTACTTTTGCCATTTAGTTTCTTACTTTGTTATGGATT
Organism: Ateles fusciceps; assembly: GCA_036589455.1. Classification (NCBI taxonomy): domain Eukaryota; kingdom Metazoa; phylum Chordata; class Mammalia; order Primates; family Atelidae; genus Ateles; species Ateles fusciceps. The sequence continues at coordinate 3,559,611 of JAZHEH010001361.1, forward strand.
TGTTCTGTAGATTTGACATACATTTTTGACTTTCTGATTAAAATTTCCCTTTAGCTTCCTCTCTATTTTATTAAGATTTATTAAGGATCTCTACCTCTTTATCTCTTATCTCTTTCACTCCTCCCTCACACCAAATCAGAACCTGTTTGTTTTAATTCAAATGCATAAAAATATTTTCCTACATAGTTTAAAGAAGTAAAGTGAAGTTTTGGTTTGTGAAGGGCTGTTCATGGAGTGAAGGGAGAATAGAGCTTGTGTGATGATGCTGAGTAAGGTAGCCCTTCTTTCCTGGACACTTTTCAATAATTTGGACCCCTTATAGAAAACAGCCTGTATTAGGTTAAATGGTACCTTTCTCCATCCAAAAATATGTCCATGTTCAAATCACCAGAACCTGTAAATGTCATCTTATATAAAAAAAAAAAAAAAAGGCTTGCCAGACCCTTTAAGTTTAAGGTTCTAAGTGTTAAGAATCTTGGGTAGGATTATCCTGAATTATCTACATGAGCACTAAATCCAATGACAAATGTCCTTATAAAAGGAAGACACAGAGAAGAGTCACATCTAGAAGACCAGAAGGCTGTGAGACCACTGAAGCAGATATGAAAGTGATGTAGCCATAAGGCAAGGGACATGTGGAGCCACCAGAAGCTGGAGGAGGCAGAGAATGGAGCCTTTTGAGAGGATGCAGCCCTGTTACCACTTTGATTTTGGTCTCCAAACTATGTTTGTTTAAGCTACCAAGTTTACGTTAATTTGTTGGCAACTCTAGGAAACTCATACAGAACTTTAAAGGCAGAAGCTGATGAAGTTAATTGTGAGTTTGAAATTATTGAGTTTGGTGGGGGCTGGGGCCTGTGCAGTACAAAAGTGTTTTAGGAGGCTTGAGGCGACAGTCTGACCTGTTCCCCTGCTTCCTAGCCTGCAAAACTCCAGCACCATTTAAGGACTGAAAGAATGGAAATGTTGGAAGCATTCCAAAGGGTGACAGTATTGTGCTCTCATGATGGTCAAGGCTACACGGGGGCTTTTCCAGGAGGCTGGGAGGTCAACAGGTAAGAGCAGGTATGTGCTAGGATAGAGAAAGAAGAACCAGCTAGATGTGCAGAGAAGCTTCAGCTGACTGACTGATTTTGAGCACATGTGAAAAATGTAAGGATCCAGTATGAAAATACCACAAACAAATGGAAGACATTTTTCAAGAGTAGAAGATTCTAGTTGACCACCAAAAATATGTGAAGGAATGATGGTAGGTAAGGCAGGAAAAGTCAACAGGAATCATTTTATGCTAGATCTGGATTCCAGCTGAGGGGGTCAAGGCTTTGATTTTAATGACTGAGATGAAGAAAGGAAGATAAAGCAACCAGACTCAGAGTCATGACCTCAAGTAGGTGGAACCTAGGAAGAAGCCCTTGGTCCAAAGATGCAAACAACTCTCTCAAAGGGGGAAAAGGAAGTGCATGTCAAGAGGAAGGACTTCCAGAATGGACAATCTGAATGATTAAGAAAGGAATTTGATATAAATAAGAATAATATTCCCACCAGGATTGCTAATAGCTTGACACCTCTTCTTTTTAGAATAAATCCAATTATTATCATTCTTGATAATTTATATTAACATCAGTACCTATGAGAATATAAGTATCTAAAACAAACACGTTTTGGTAGATAAGTTATAATATCACCTCAATAAAACAATCTATGTAAGTACTAGGAATATCTTAGCAAAAAAATAATTAACATCTATCATTTTTTAAAGATGTACCAAAAATTAAAAGTGTCTGTTCTCTTTAAGCTGCTTTCAATTCTGCAGATCTGGGTGGCACTTCTGACCCCAACCACATCAGAAGCACATCATTTAAAACACATTCTCTCTGATATTTTTCCCAGCTCTTATCTTGAGCTAAGTAGCCCATATCATCACTACAAATGGAACTCCAAGTCTGGCTAGGTCGACACCAGGCCCACACTCAATATATTTCTTCTCTCTCCCCCTTGATTGTTCCTGGCTATCATTTGTAGCCATTTGTACATTTTTTCTGCTTTTTATTCATGTTTTGAAACCCCTCAGGACGTAGTATGCCCAGCATGATGTTTTACAAATAGAAGTATTTATTGCATTTTTGCTTAAAATTATATATATATGAGATACAAATTCTAAAGTTTGTGTCTACTTAGAGTAGACAATGTCTCAATGCAAGAAGCACAGCCTTGTGTATAGCAATCACTTTAGTGTCTTCTTCATCCTTGAATCAGGCAGGTAAGAGAGGGGAGGGTAGTCTTTCACCCCACCACATAATATCCATCACTCTACAACTCTGTATTGTCATATATTCAGCCCATAAATTGTCCTGTCCTGTATAAAGCAGAAAGTACTTCTCCATCTTCTTAAGGCCTCTTCCTATCTCTTCAATTGCGAGTTGATTCTCATTTCTCTCTTCCATTGCTGCTGTGTATGCTTCACGGGTTTCCCTTTAAAACATATTTTATATGTTTTACTGTGAGCACTAAATCTCTTCATAAATGAACTTGTACCTAGGAACTATTGGATCCTTTCTTCTCTCTTCTTTTTGTTTTTTTCTTCTTCCTTCTCCCTCTTCCTCTTCTTCTCCCTCTTCTTCTTCTCCTCCTCCTTCTCCTCCTCCTCTTTCTACTTCTCTTTCTTCCAAAATCACCTATGCAGAAGCCTGCTCCCTACAGAAGTCAGCTTTGCTCTGGAAGCAGATTTATGCCTCAAGCCAAATGGAGAACAGAAACAGTAACAGAGAGACTTTGTGTCCTCTTTCTTTAGCCAAGTTCCTTGTAAACTGTTTGTTATTCTTGGAGCCAGAAAGAGAGTAAAGTACTTTGCATAATGGAGGCAAATAAATTGGGATCAGGAGCAGAACTTGTTTTAGACCTGATTTTTAACTGGGTCAGTTCTGAGTCAGGCCATACAGATAATCTCAGCAGTGAAAAATCAGATCTCAACTGTATAATGCCAGTTAGAGGCATCTCTCTTTAAAAAAAAATCTAAATGTTGTGTATTAAATGGGTAATTCTTTAAATATTTGTTTTTAGTGTCAGAAAATTTTTTTTGGAGACGTAGTCTCGCTCTATCACTAGGCTAGAGTGCAGTGGCACGATCTTGGCTCACCGCCACCTCCACCTCCTAGGTTCAAGCAGTTCTCCTGCCTCAGTCTCCCGAGTAGCTGGGACTACAGGCTCACGCCACCACTCCCAGCTTTTTTTTTTTTTTTGAGACAGAGTCTCACTGTGTCACCCAGGCTGGAGTGCAATGGCCAGATGTCAGCTTACTGCAACCTCCACCTCTCAGGTTCAAGCCATTCTCCTGCCTCAGTCTCCCAAGTAGTTGGGACTACAGGTGCCTGGTACCATGCCTGGCTAATTTTTGTATTTTTAGTAGAGAGGGGGTTTCACTATGTTGGCCAGGCTGGTCTTGAACTCCTGACCTCATGATCCACCCACCTCAGCCTCCCAAAGTGCTGGGATTACAGGCTTGAGCCACCGTGTCCATCCCAGCTAATTTTCTTTTTTATATTTTTAGTAGAGACAGGGTTTCACTATGTTGGTCAGGATGGTCTCGATCTCCTGACCTTGAGATCTACCTGCCTCGGCCTCCCAAAATGCTGGGACTACAAGTGCCAGCCACTGTGCCCAGCCTTTAGTGTAAATGTTAAACAAAGAGATATAAAGCAGGAGACTTTAGTTCCTATTTTAGTACTTAGGCCAAAGTACACAGTTTAGCACTCAGCTATAAGCAGTAATTCATAGATCTATTTACAAATGCCATGAAACCCTAAGACTTAGAATAAAAAGTTTCTCACCATTCTTTGAGGAAAAGAGAATCAAGCCCATGGGTATGCTAAGGCCAAAAATTAATTGTGTTTTAGTTGCCTGGAAACCATGCTGTGGTGCCTTACCTTTAGACCACACTGATTAGGTGTTTGAGCAGCTTTAGAAACAGCCAGAATGACTTCAGGACTAAAATACAGATTGTGTCAAGAATAACTCCAATGTAAGCCCCTCCATGGTAGATTTTTAGAAGTTACCTTAGTGAGTCCTGGTATTTCTTTAAGATCTAAACACAAGCAGAATCTTTGGAATCTCCCATTTCACTCTAAAACCCAAATATTTGAAAGTACCCAGAACAAACCTACTCACTCAGAGGTTCTAAATAAAAATTCAGGTCTCTGTTTGAGACTGGAAATGAGCATTTAAAGGCTTCTCACTGGTTCTAATGCACCTACTCAGTTTCATGTTACAGGTCCTAGACCCAACCCACAGATCACCTGGCAGGACTCTGGAAGGAACCATAGGTTTGGCCAATTTCTGTGAAACAAAAGAAAAGCAAGCTGTGCTCTGGCATCTCAGAAGGTGTGAATTCTTGATCCTTCTCTAAGGGAAATATGAATGTAGCCTCATAAAATCCAGAGAAATTCATGTTTGAAATGAGAACTACAAAAACTGAAGAAACAGAAAGGCCAAAAAAAAAAATACTCTCCTAAAATAAACCTAGAGAGTTTTTGTTTTTAAAAGAGAATACTAATACTAGGTAAAGGTATGGCAGAAGAAATACTCATATACTCCTGATGGGAATAAAGACTGATTCTACCTTACTGTGGAGCAATTATATAATATAGCTCATGGGTTTTGGCTGTTTACACTCAATAATTTAATTTACAAATATCTGTTTTAGGGAAATAATCTAAAGTACAAAGGAACATTTATGTGCAAAGATGTTATTGCAGAAAAATTTTAATAATCAACTCAGTCTTACATATGACAGAAATTTAAATATAAACATATTTTCTTCCTCATTTTCGATAATTTATTCCAGGTCCTCATAACTATTTCTCACAGCACGGGTACCATGCCTCTTTATGTTCTGGCCAACATCCTCTTACACACACATACCCTATCACTAATAATAATCTATAATTTGCCATCTGAAAGTAGCAGCATAGAATCAAACGTGATTTTCTAACAATGACCTGAGCATCCTGTAGAACTCCAGGAATGGCATCAAACTGTGTGCTGTCCATCCACTAAAAACAAGTCCAGGAGAAGTAAAATTTACAATAGGTTGCCTTAAAAATACATAGTATATTTCTTCATCTCATTATTCTAAATTTAATCTTTGGAATACTGAAAGTTGATATCTTTGAAAAATACTTATTTAATATCTTAAATATTTACCTTCATAAAACTGAGTTTAATACCATACCTTTGTTTCTTAGTGGTCACACCATAAATAAAAATCATATAATTTTTTATTTCTGTATTCGTTGTAGAAAATATTTTTCACTTCCACTTAGGATGCAGTCACAAGAGGACTTCACTAGTACACTAACACAAATAACACATAGATAATGTATAAAGCATCATCTTTCAAAGCCCATTAGAGAGCTGAGTTTGTGAAGACACAGTGGACTAAAATTCATTATTGGTAGAACAGTGATGAAAGAAGGTTGTAGTTACAGATGTTAGCAAGAGAAAACAGGTTAACTTCTAACAGATATTTAAAGACAAAGTATAGGCTGATATGGCTGTTTAAAATCACTGGATGATCAAACAACAAGGAGAATCTATAATAATTTGATAATTCTTTTTCATAGGCCTTCATCACATATACCCAAGAAAGTTTTGGGGCAGAACAAAAGTGTAAAAAAAGAAAAAAAAAGAACTTCCCTCTGGGGCACAGATACCACAAGGGCAGGAGTGCTGAGAGAGACCTGCTTCCCCTGTGAGGGACAGGTGCTTTGGACCTGTTGAAGCCCAAGCACTCTGGGCTTTAGACTATCAGACAGCAGCTGTCTGGGCAGCAGCAGGGGAGCTGAAAGAACCCTTTGTGGGGTCCAAGGTAGGAGAGCCTGCTGAAGTCTGATAGCAGGACAAGAACACCTTCAGTTACTCAGATATGTAGGAAGGTCTGATTTACACTCAAATCACTTGAAGGCTATATTAAACAAAATCTAACAAGAATGCTCACATCATCTCAACTACAAATCTGATTGTCTCAGTCCCTAAAATAATGACATGCACTTTCCCAGACATCAATTAATATTTACTTTAGTAATCACTGTTCTTCTATACACAATGTTTGGAATTGAGCAAAATGTTATCAGACACATGAATAAACAAAGAAATGTGACCCATTGTCAAGAAAGAAAAAAAAGTTAACCGAGCTAGACTTAAGTATGGCCCAGATGTTTAAATCATCTGGTGGGTTTTAGCATAACTCTATGTAAAAATGTCAAGTGAAAAATATGCATGACTTGTATAAACAAATATGAAATTCCCATGGAGTACTATGTGAACAATATTAAAAGCAGCCAAATGCTAGAAATAAAAATTCCTGAACACAATAAAGCAGTAGGTCAAAAGTATTTTAATGGGATTATTCACAGACTGAATCTAGCAGAATAAATTATAAAAGAGAGGTAATTAGCCATTATCTAAACAGAAACAAACACACACACACAGAGACACACAGTGTACATTATCTGTAGAATAACATCAAACAATCTAACATACATGTCAAGAGAGACCAAGAAGACAGAGAGAGTAGAGCAGAGGAAATGTCTGAAGAGGTAATGAATAGCTAAGAATTTTCCAGTTGAAGAAAATATCAACCCAAAGATACCAAAAGTCAAGCCAGTAAAGCTCCATTAGGATAAATGCATTTTATCAAGCTGAAAAGCAAATACAAAAGAAATCTTGAAGCAGTCACAGAAAAGGGACATATCAAGTACAGGGAATTATGATTAAGGCAATTACTGACTTCTCAGAAACAGTGGAGATAAAAGACAAAAGAACAATATCTTTAAAGTGTTCAAAGTAAAATGAAAAGCAATTTGGAAATATCACTTAAAGATGAAATTAAAGACATTTTCTGACAGAAAAAATATAAAGAGGTTTGAGTCTAACAACCTGAACAATTAGAAGTGCTATAAGTTTCTTCCAAGTGAAAATTATACCAGATAAAAAACAGTTTTACAGAAAGGAATGAGGAACCCAGGTATAAATAAATATATTGGAAAATAAAAAGGGATTTTGAGGCACCTTTCAGCAAACAGAATAGAAAACAATTTTCTCAGCCTGAAAAAGTATCTAAGATGGCATATTCAAAGCAGTGAAAATAAACAAAAACAAAAATTGTCAACCAAGAATATCATATCCAAGAAAATATATGTTTAAAACCAAAGGCAAAATGAACTCCTAGATAAACAAATACTGAGAGATATTGTTACTAACAGACTTATCTTACAAAAATTATTAAAGGAAGTTCTTCAGGTTGAAAGTAGTTGATCCCAAAGAGTAATTTGAATAAACTCCCCCAAAATAATGAGTGTTGGTAAAGGTAATTTTCTAATTATAAAAGATAGTATAAATACTTATTTTTTCTTCAATCTTCTCTTATTTAAAAGTAATTGTAGAAAATGATATATGCATGTATATATGTTCACACATACTTTGTGCATTTATATGTGTGTATGTATGTAATTGTGCTGTTGGATCTATAATATACTTAAATTAATGTATTGATACTAGCTGCACAAGGGGACAGGTAGGAGCAAAGTTGTAAAAAAATGACATCAGATGCTGATATATAGTTTGTATGTTTGTCTGCTCTAAATCTCGTGTTGAGATTTGATCCCCAGTTTTGGAGGTGGGGCCTAATAGGAGTTTGAGTCATGGGGGTGAACTCCCCAAAAATGGCTTTGTGCCTTTCTTCCAATAATGAATAAGTTCTTGTTTTATTAGTTCATGCAAGAACTCAAGAACTTAGTGTTACAAAGAGCCTAACACCTTGCTCCTCCCTTTGTTGCTCCCTCTCTCACTATGTGACAAGCCACTTTGCTTTCACCATGAATGAAAGCTTTCTGAAGCTCTCACAAGAAGCAGATGCTGGTGCTATACTTCTTGTATAGCCTGCAGAACTGTGAGCCAAATAAATCTCTTTTCTTTGAAAATCACCCAGCCTCATATATTTCTTTATAGCAATACAAAATAGACTAAGACAGATGACTAAAATCAACATGAACAAATGAGGAGGACCAGAAATAGTAAGTATATAGGATAATATAACAAACAAATTAACAAAGGATAATCTAAGCAAACATGTATTGTTTTAATAGGCAAACAATTATAGAAAGTGAAAATTTTAACATAAGATTATTGGGTTTGTGACATATATAGCTGTAATACACACACATTTCACTGAATATGAAAGTGTTTCTCCTATATAGCTCTATTTCATCTTCCTCTTTTGTGCTATTGTAATATATATAAAACAATGTATCACTATATATTAATAGCATATATTATATACTATTATGGTAATATATATTGCTATATTTATATTATATATAATAAAATATGCTATATATTTTATATATGCTATTATAGCATATTTATAAATATGCTATATTTATATTATAGTAAAATATATGCTATTAATATATAGTAATAAAGTAATATATATTACTATAATAGCATATAACATATACTATTAATATATAGTGATATATATTACTATACTAGTACAAAGAGGAAGATGAAATAGAGCTATCTAGGAGAAATCGTTTCATATTCACTGAAATTAAGCTAATAAAATATAAAACCTATTCTGATAAATTCAAATGTATCTGGTAAGCCCTAAAGTATTCATTAAGTATGTATGTGTGTGAATATAAACATATATAGTGAATATGAACTTCCCCCTCATTTTATGTTTAGAGAGCAGGATTATACACACAAACACACACACAGTGAATATCTAACTATAAACTGCCAACAAAAAACATACTTCAGATTAAAAGACTCAAATTCAATGAAAGTAAAAGAATTGGAAAAGCTATATAATGGAAACAGAAACTTTAGGAAAGCGGCAGTGGCTATGATTAATATCAGAAGTATCCAATTTAAAATTTATCTCCTACCGACCCATTCCTCTTTTTTGTTGTTTCTCTCTGGCATTCATCACCACATGACTTACTATATACTTTAATTGTGTTTTGGCATCTCTCTTATAAGTTCCTTGAAGGCAGGTTGTGTTGTTGTTATTGTTGTTTTGTCTATTTTGTTCACTGCTGCTCAGCTATACATACTGTATGAGAGCAGGTTCTGGCACACAGTGAGGACTCAATAAATATATGTTGAACGAATGAGCACTATGGGCCCTGGTCTAGGTGCTAGAGATCGAACAGTGAATACAACAGTTTTTACCTTCATGGAGCTTACTTTCTAGTGGATATTTTAAAATGAGAAGCATATTTTAATTGAGTTACATAATACGCATACAAAAGTAATTAATGAAATGATTGCAATTAGTATTCCTTTTTCAGAGCCAAACCAAATTTAAGCCATTTGTTTATTGTGGCTAATTTCTAATAGTTTCATTATTATCATACTTTTCCATTCTCGTCAGAAAAAAACTGCTCAAGCTTTAGGTTTATAATTGTGGAAGACAGTGTGGCGATTTCTCAAGGATCTAGAAATAGAAATTCCATTTGACCCAGCAATCCCATTACTGGGTATATACCCAAAGGACTATAAATCATTCTATTATAAAGACACATGCACACCTACGTTCACTGTAGCCCTGTGTACAATAGCAAAGACCTGGAACCAACCCAAATGCCCATCAGTGATAGACAGGACAAAGAAAATGTGGGACATATACACCATGGAATACTGCACAGCCATAAAAAACGATGAGTTCGTGTCCTTTGTAGGGACTTGGATGAATCTGGAAACCATCATTCTCAGCAAACTGACACAAGAACAGAAAACCAAACACCACATGTTCTCACTCATAGGCGGGTGCTGAACAATGAGAACGTGTGGACTCAGGGAGAGGAGCATCACACTGGGGGTAGTAGAAGGGGCTAGGGAAGGGACAGCTTGGTGTGGGGAGGGTGGAGAGGGATAACATGGGAGAAATGCCGGATATAGATGAAGGGGGGAATAGAGGCAGCAAACCACCTGGTTATGTATGCACCTATGCAGCAACCCTGCATGGCCTGCACATGTACCCCAGAACCTAAAGTAAAATTAAGAAAAAAAGATACCTAAAAGGTTTTAAAAATTATTTTTCAGATGGTCTGATTTTGTCAAGAATATTTATAGATAATTGTAAAAACAATAAGCATAATGTAATGGAAATATTTCACCTGTTTCTAATTTATTGCAACTTTATACACTTAGGTGGGCAGTCACCTGATATTAAAATATATCCTAAAACCTTGCAACAGACTTCACATTTATATTTGATTTATTTCTCTGGAGGGGGAGAAATATCAAACGGAAGTAAGTTTAAATTAAAACAGCTTAGTAAGCAATACAAATAAATCCCATTATGTTAAGATAAATCTAAAATGAGAGCAGATGTGGGACATCAGAGTAATTTTTTATTTTTTTATTTTTTAAAAAGGAAGAACATTTTATTCACCACTCATATCTCTTTCACCTCTTGTGACAACTGGGAAAATATTTCTATGTCTTCTTTTTCCCATCATAAAGAATTCTAGCAATGACAAGTTTGTTTAAATATACTGTCAAAAGTTACAAACATAAACAGATTATTTTACCAAAAAGATCTTCAGTCTTCTTCCATTTTACAAGAGAAAATATATGTACTGATGTGTGATATTGTAAAGTCATGAGATATGACAATGGGAATAGTTGTAGACAAAGGAAAGTACCCACTTACTCTTAACTAATTTTTCCTGATCAACTTTAGAAAATCTTAATGTAAGAAAAGAAAAAGGTTGGAAGATCAAAAATGTCTTTAAAAATCTGTTTTGAGGAAATTCAAACCAGGTGAGATCATTCATATAAAGGGTTATAGTAGTAAGATTTGGATGCTTAATTTAAGATTTATGATCAATGTGGCTTTTCAGAAATGTAAAACTACAGTACCTATATAATTGAATAAAATGGGTCATAAATAATATGCTATAAATGCTATTTGCTCCAAAATAGACTTCCCAGTGATTTGGGGGCAGTAAATCTCACACAAAACTCAAATAAGAAACCCAGGAGGCCTCATTTTGCTTTCCGTTCTAGATTGATTTAGAAATGATACTTCTTTTTCTATAGCTTTAACACATTTAAATATGTAAGTTCATGGAATTTTCTCCACTACCAAAATATTAGAATTAAAAAAAAATTTTAAGAAAGAAAGCCTTTCAAGATAGATAATAACATTTTTAAAACCTCAAAATTTTTGTTTTTGGGAAAAGGATTCACTTTGAAAACATGCACAGATTAATCAGACAAATAAACTTACCTGTCTTTGCATCTTTCCAGTCATCTGAAAGAATAGTCTTGGTCTGAATAGTGTATTTAGAGATAGGACTATGATTGTCTGAACCCCGGCTCCAAGTCAGTGCCACAGAAGTGGCTCTAATGTCTTCTATTCTCAGACCACCTGGAGGGCCTGGAGGGCCTGAAATGAAAATTTGGGTAATGAATCAGTGAACCCCAACTAATGAGTTAAACACATATTAGAATACAAAAATGTCTTCTTGCAATTAATCTAAAGAACATTTGTACAATATAATCAATATAGCTGCATTTCTTTTAAATATAGAGTATAAGAAGTGATATCATTTGTGGTTTTCACTGAATGATTTCATGTGTCTCTTTTAAGGAAGGAGATAAATGCCATCATTTTAAAATGACATTGTTATGCAGGTATGATAATCTCTGACTCATTATATGCAATTAGCACTACGGGGACCTGATACAGATTGTTGCATAGTGTGATTTAATGAATTCTTGCTGAATGCATGAATCAGGGATGGCACAATTCAGTTTAGATATGGGAAAAGTTGATCTACTGTTATTCTGCCTGTCTTTTTTTTTTTTTTTTTTTTTGAGTTAGGGTCTCACTCTGTCCCCCAGGCTGGAGTGCAGTGGAGTGATCATGGCTCACTGCAGCCTCCAACTGCCTCCCTAGCTCAGGGGATCTTCCCAGCTCAGCTGCCCAAGAAGCTGGGACTACAAGCACTCCACAACATCCAGCTAATCTGTGTGTGTGTGTGTGTGTGTGTGTACTTTTTTGCAGAGACTGGGTTTCACCGTGTTGTCCAGACTGGTCTCCAAGTTCTGGGTTCAAGTGATCTGCAGGCCTAGGCCTCCCAAAATGTTGGGACTACAAGTATGAACCACCACACTGGCCCACATACTTTCTTATAACTCTTAATGTTTTAGGTAATTTATTTACTTGAAGTAGAAATTTCTGGGAATCGTTTCATATGTCATTTTGCATAATACATTTCATGTTATAGTCATAAGAATATTAAAAAATGTTTCTACTTATATAGAAAACAATTGTGAATTTGGAGATATACCAGGAATGCTCTTAAAAACCTCAAATTATATTGAAGAGTCAGAAGAATTGTTCTTGCAGAACATAAAACAATGTTAAAAATAGGTTTCATATTTACTTCATAACTCAGTACTAATACTATTCCTTTATCCTCTCAACAGAGCACTGTGTTGGAGGATAGAGATGAAAAGATAAATGAGACACAACTTTTTGGGCTTTGAAGAGCTCTTTGTCTTCAAATAAGACAAATAAAAATAAGAAAAAATATATCCTTTAGTGAAGAGGCATCTATCACTTAAAAAGCTAAGGAAGCCTTTCAGTTAATAGACAGCTCTTAGTACAGACATTTCAGAATGTTTATCACTAAACATGCATATCACCTGTTTCATTTGCTCCAGAAAGGAGTCTACCCTGAATTGATTTAGGCATATTGAATATAATAATTAACAATTTGATTAAGTAGCACCATCATTTTTTATAATGAACGTAATACTCAAGAGGACATTTGTCTTTATCTTTTAGCTGAAATATGTACCTTTATATTTATATATCAGTTGAGTTACTTAGCTTAGATGGCCTTTTTCTTTATATGAGCTTTGGTATTTGCAGAGGTATGGCCAACAGTCCAAACCTTCCCCTATTTCCTTGTAGTGGACCCAAGGAAGAAAATGTGTACAGATCAAGAAAAACACATCACCACTAATGTTAAAATAACACAAGACACACACCCTATCAATTACAGTAAATTTTATTATTTGGAAATATATCACATATAAGATAAGCAAATAAACTTTTATAAGTTTATAATCTATAATAGTATACTTCTTAGTTAAATAATTGAAAATAGACACAGAACACATTTGATATTCAGAAAGATGTTTTTCATGTGTACAAAAACACATTGAAAGACAGTGCACATTCTGGATCAGAGCCAAGAAGTTCATTACTTCACATAATGGAGCATCCTAAGTCAATTACTGAGTAGAATATTTTAGAGTGTTAAAATAAAAAGTTAGAAGTGGATAATCAAATAATTTTTCAGAGGAAGACAAAGCCCTGTAATGCATGCATTCAGATACTTTTCTGAGCATAGGGGTATGGCATTCAGAAAATGTTACAGGGAATTTAAGACAAAATTACCATAGGTTAGTCATTAACCATTAAAGTATAAATCATTTCCCTGCTGTCATTCTCTGATGTTCTTGAGGTGTCAAGTGAATAATATTTCACAAAGGTCAGAATAAAGCTGCACATCATTAGTGTATTTGTTGAGACATTATATGCATAATAATTCAGACATCCATTCATTTAAGGGAAATATTGTTGAGCAAAACACTATAATTATATTTGTCCATTGTTTTATCGGATATACATCTGGCCTATGGTAGGTTCTTTCTTAAATATTTGGTGAATACATAAATTTATTATAATTGATGTTCAGACAGTTCTGTAAACATAATTGTCATCCACGATAGAGTCTTCATTTTCCAATTGTCTTGAAATAGTATATCATCATAAACAGGTGGAATTGAGAAGACAAATGTAAAGGGATTGGTTGTTATCTTCAAAACCCTAGTGTGGGAATCTTCCTTGGTTAATGGTTCCACTGATATGAAATAGATTTTTTCATCTAGTACATCTAGTAAATCCCTACAAATATCTCCCAAAAAGTACCTGAGAAAAATAATACTATTAAAGTCATAATTGTATGAAAAGCAGGGATTTTAGAATTAAGACTTAGCTTTAAATTCTGTGCCCTGATTTATCTTGGACAAGTTTCTTAAAATCATTAAGTTCCTGTTTTCTCATCTGTAGAATAAGAGTAATAAATATGTAAGATTGTTTTAGGCCAAGTGCGGTAACTCACGCCTATAATCCCAGCACTGCAGAGGTCAAGGTGGGTATGTTACCTGAAGTAAGCAGTTTGAGACCAGCCTGGCCAACATAGCAAAACCTCATCTCTACTAAAAATACAAAAATCAGCTAGGATGGCAGCATACACCTGTAATCCCATCTACTCAGTAGACTGAAGCAGGAGAATTGCTTGAACCTGGGAGGCAGAGGTTGCAGTGAGCCAAGATTGTGCCACTACACTCCAGCCTGGGTGACAGAGCAAAACTCCGTCTCAAAAAAAAAAAAAAAAAAAAAAAAAGATTATTGTTAGGATTGAAATAATGTCTTTAAAGAATGTAATTCTCAGCCTGGTCGATAGAAAGCCCTCAGGAAACCTTAGCTATTAACAATAGTAGTATTATCATTTTTTAAAAGACTTCTGGACATCTTAGCTACCTGGCAGCAGTTATTAATTAGTATTTTCTCAGTCATTGTCAGGGATCTGTTTATCAGAGTATTCATTTACCACTTATTACTTAAAGCAGGGACAGTAAACCAAAAATAAAATTCTAAGCCCCCCAACCATCTGAAAGGAACCCTTCTCCTGGCAAGGGCATTCCAAAAGTAACCTGAAAACCTAGTTCAGGCAGTGATGGGAAGGGGCAGTCAGACATGCCTTATTATATCCTCTTCCTTTTTGGAATTACTCATAGAATAGACTTTTTAAGTCTTAACAAGAAGCATCTACAATCTATTCTCTGAAGCTTGCCACCTGAAGTCTTCATCTGAATGATAAAACCTTGGTCCCCACCACCCCTTATGGTAATCCAGACATTCCTTTCTATTGATAACTCTTTCAGCCAATTGCCAATCAGAAAACCTTAAAATCTACCTATGATCTGGGAGCCCCTCACTTTGAGCTGTCCTGACTTTCCAGATGGAACCAATGTACATCTTACATGTGTTGACTGATATTTCATGTCTCCCTAAAATCTATAAAACAAAGCTGTAGCCCAGCAACCTTGAGAACATGTCATCAGGACCTCCTGAGGCTGTGTCACAGGTGCATCATAACTTGGCAAAATAAACTTTCTATATTGATTGAGACTTGTCTCAGATACTCTTTGGTGTAAAGGACGACATAGAAAGTAAAATGTTTTCCAGTAATTCTGATGTGGGTAAGGAAGAGTTGGGAATGTGAAGACACTCTGTGTGTATTAAGAAATCAGTTTGTGGCAAAAAGGCTTAGAGACAAATGTGGACAGTCTGACTTTAACCCAGGGCCAGCCTGCAGAGTCTCCCAGTAGGAAGGTTTTCAAGCAGTGTAGGCTGAGGTTACTTGCTTTTTGTTTGTTTGTTTGTTTGTTTGTTTAGAATGGACAGAACAGTGTTGGGGTAGAAATAAAATGACAAAGCTACTTGTTTCTCAGCAGAAAGGAAGGCATTTAGGAGCTGATCACCCTTCTGATTCTTTTGTCAATGAAAAAAACCCAATCATACATAAATCTAACCCTGAGTTTCTTTTTTGTTTTTTAAAGTTTCCATTTCCATGTACTCAATAAATCCTTCAGAAAAGACTTGAAGCCAGTAAAAATGTAAGCAAATGACCTGATGTGTGCAGCTTATTTCACTATTACTTTACTGATACCTCTTTCCAGTTTCTTAGGCTGTTCTCAGCCAGAAAGCTAACTATTCCTAAGAACTATTTACCCCAAAGTTGTCATAAAGAGAGAAATTGTCCAGCTGAAAAAAACCATTGGAATCTGACCCTATTTTAAATGCCTAGGTACATTAGATGACAAATTATTTTAGCCTTCTATTTTTTTTCTTTCTTTGGCTGTAATAATTAAAGATCTGTGATGGGAGGAAAAAGAACTGAAATGTATTTCTGACTACACCTGGCAAAGTCTTTTTATCAGTTTTTCTCACTAACAAATATTGCAGAGTTAGAGATGAAAAGAGAAAAGAAAAAGCAATATGGAGGAGGGAATAAAAAGTTATTTAAAGCATGCTTTTTTCATGCTTTTATGAATACAGTTTTATCTTTACTCTGCTCTTGTCACCACCTCCCCCCTGCCCCATGCTCTGGAGTTTCTGAAATACATTTTATTACACTCATATATCATACCCCTACTATTTCTGCTCTTTCTGTTTCCTGATTCTTCCAAATGCTGACAGGCTGTCATTAAGAGTGGACACCCCTAATTGTGCTCAGCCTATCCCACTGACTGAATTTCTCTTTCATTACAATTGGCAGGACAAACTTCGGTGTTGATATTTTGCTTATTTTCCAATTCAAAATTGTAGTGTTCAATTGCTCCCTTTCTTTGGGCTACCTTTCTGTACTTCAGATGGGGGCTGCCATTATTCTTCCTTTTCTATTTACATGACACCCCCCCACCTCGCCTTACTATTCTTGTTTTGCACCAATTATATTCTTTCACTCTCACTTTAAAAATCCCTCTTAGAGAATGCTGACTGAGACTCTTCCCTAAAATTTCACCTATGGGGCATACAGAAATAATGATCTATCAAAGTCCTTGGTAGTGTTATATTTCTTACCTTGTAGGTTCTTCAAAGTTTGGCTAAAAACAAGTCTACAACTACTGAGATTTGTTTCTGTCATTTTTTTTTTTTTTTTTTTTTACCTACTAAAGGACTGGGGAAATGGCTTGAATGATCTCCTGTCATTCATGGTTCAATGTAGAGTCTCAGTTGCCACATCCCTACTCTCTTTCTCTAAATTTCTTTATGTTTTCATCATTTTTACTATTAAATCATGGGCTACAGACAAATGATAGATACATTTCAATACTTAACACAGATCACATACATTTAAGAGTCCACTTAAGCCAATAAAGATATAAATAATCCATTTTACAAAAGGAAACCAAGGTCTAGAAAGGCTGCTGTCAGAATTGTATAGCTAATCAGTGACAGAGTACAGAGACGGGATCAGAGACAGGGTTTTCTGGTATAACACGCTCGAAATGAGAAAACATCCATTTTCAAATTCAGATCATACAGCTTAAATGTGCCTGTCTGCAAAAGACTTCCTAGAAATTACCTGGATGAGAACAAGTCTATCTGTTGTTCTCTTTGGAATTGAACTGGTAACAATATAAAATTTACATGATATAAAATTATTAGTGATTCGGAAAGGGGAAATTTATATATTTTAATAAAAATTATGCCTTTTTTTCAGTACTTACATCAAAGTCACTGCCAAATCTTTTACAATTCTTACCAATAACGCTATGATGTAACTGCTATTATTTTTCCTATTTTACAGGTGAGGAAACACAAACAGGAATAGATTAAATAAAAGGGCCATGGTCACCCAGCAAGTAAATTTCAAAGTTAGGATCTGAACCCAATTAATTTGCCATGAGACCAAATTTTCAACAACTATGCTAAAAACAATAATTTTAAAACAGCATGGTCAGTATCATATTCAAAAATGTTACTAGGTTTCCATTGCTGACCTTTCTTTTGGGGAGAATATGAATTACTTGTGCACAAGAGAATATTTTGGAAAATATGACAGAAACTGTAATATATTGATCATAGCTTTTTATTTTTTATTTTTATTTCTTTTATAGAGATGAGGTTTCACCATGTTGCCTAGGCTGGCCTTGAGCTCCTGGGTTCAAGTGATCCACTTGCCTCAGTCTCCCAAAATGCTAGGATTACAGGCGTGCACATCACGCCCGGTCAATCATACGTTTTTAAATCTTTGTTTCTGTGTTAACTCAGATAAGTAAAGATAAACACATCATCCATGTATAAATTTATATTCAATACATTCCCACTCTTTATTGATTGCTATAAAGATATTTGGTAATCTTTCCCTGGATTTTACTAATGTTTTTAGGAAAAAATACCTATGTATGAACAAAATATAGATTTCATTTTTACTCAGTTCTCATTCATGTGTAAACTAATTAAAAATAAAAAATGATGAGAAATACAGTTGTTATCAGTTCTGTCATTTCTGCTTTTAAAACGTAGTAACATTCAATGAAGGAGAATTTAGACATTTGAGGAAGGACAGTGAGAAAACATATTTTCCAACTGATATTCCTACATTCTAAGCTGACCATATTTTCTTAATAATCAAGATTAATTTTTTTATAAATCAAATTGGATAGAAGACTAAAAATTAAGATCCTTGAGTCTCAATTTCTAAACAGGATGTAAAGTAGCTGAGCTGTGACTACACCCCAGGTATCATTTGAGTTGGTGCCACCACTTAGGTAGTAGCCCTAACCGGCTCTCTTCCTCTTAAACACTGGCTTTCTAAACAACTATAGTTGGAAATGAACCCCCTAAAACTAAACTGATCCTTTAGGGAATACATGTAGCACATTCATTTAATATAAATCTTCATGCCGCAGAACTGGTATAAGCAGAAAAATACTGGTGACATTCTTTTTTCCACTGGTAATTCCCTAGTAAGTAATTAAAAGCAAAGCACCACGTACAAATATTCTGTGGTTCACTGTTTATTTTTACCAAAATAACAAATTTCAATTAAAAGTTTGAAATGTTAAGGAAACAAAAAAACTTTTCAGAACAATTTACCTCCCTTTTTAAATCAAGTAATCATAAAATTGGAATTGCTGACAGAAAACGAGTGACAGTTATATTAGGGCAGGTGACATCTTCTTTACCAAGGTATATCAAAATCTCATTGTTTATTACAGGCCTCTTCTTGAAAATTCGTTAAGACAATGGCTTTAATATCCTGATTTCAAAATAAAAATCAATGTTGTGTGATCATGTTGATGTTTAAAGTTGTACTAAGATGAAACTGAATATTATTAAATATCTCTACCATTTAATAGAAGTATGGTAATTTTCTTAACCTCTGATATTGATAAAGGTAAATTTAGATTCCCACTTAGAAATAAGAATATGACTAAAGGGAGATAAATGAATCTGTATAATCTTTCTACTTGATAATAATATAGTTTAAGATTGTCCTTTCTTTTCTGATACAAGTCACATTTGTCCTATGATTCCCTTTCAAATTATTATTCTTTCTTTAAAAAACTATATTCCTATCTGGTCTTGGTGGTATAATTTCAGTAAGGACTACATAGAAAGATGCCCTTAATATAATTCATACATTCATATATGTCTGCATGGTGCTGAAAATTCTCAAATTGATTTTAAACATCTTACAAAAATGGCAATTAACCTGGATCTCTAGTCTCAATTCTAAGATAGCTCCTTTTGGAACAGTAATTGAGACTAGAAAATATAAAAGATGGAAATAAGTAACATCTTGAGCCAGAGAAATTTATTTCTTTATGATGACTAATAAATTATTTTTAAAGTTAAACTATATATATACATATGTAATAATTTAATAATTATATTCATTTCCCTCAAAGCTTTCTTCAGAGTTCTGACCACAGAGAGAATTGCTAGATAAAGTAAATGAGAAACTCATAGCTAAACACAAACCTGTCTAAGAAAATCAAAATTATTTATTGTGAAGGAATAAGAATTTTAAGCATGTCTCTTTGACCAAACGGGGAAAGTGAAGGCATTTTCAAACAATAAAATTTAAGCAGTTCCAGAAAAAATTATATACTCCTCAATTTTAATCATCCACTTCTACTTAAGTCCTTCCCATAAAAATTAAAATATTCCACCCAAAAGAAAAGATCTACAAAAGCTGATGGCAGGAGTTAATAAAATTAAATATGAATGCCTGCTGTTAATGGCTTAGTCATCTTTACTAAAATCTTGCAACTGAGATGAGGGTTTCCTCCACATGCTATCCATTTTCACTTTCCAATTTCAGGAATTGTTCCAAAAATCCTACAGAGCCAAGGTAGGACTTCAGTTGTTTACTGGTGCTTTTCATTCTTTCATGCCAAGGAATATGTATGGCATAAGGATTAAAAAAAAAAAAAAAAAAGGCTGCTGGAGTAATGCCCCTTTTAGCTTACGTCTTAATTATGATGACTCATTAGAGAATTTGACAACACTGCTCATTACCTGCTTGAATAAATAAAACAGTACACTCAATGGCAATACTCCTGTATTATACAATTCTTCAGTTCTTCATAAATTTTTCAGATAATCGGCTAATTTCTGAGCTATATAATTTCAAAGAAAAATAGGACATGAAAACACAAAACTTTCATTTGGTCATTATATAAAGTACTGAGTTAGTTCACTAGCCATTTTTAAGGTATTAGTGAAGCATTATAGTTATATTTTTAAAAATCTTTATGCTCAACTTATGTTTACATGTTTCAAAAAAGAAAACATACTCTAAGAACTAGGTGGGGGAGGGGAACTGCAGAAGTTACAATATTGAATTAGTCAAATCTAGTATAATATGTTAAAAAAAAATCTTTCACACAAATGGTGAGTGTCAACGATCACCAGGTTGGAGGCAGACTTGCACAGACGGGGAGAAAGGAATCCACCATGTTTTTCTCTCCACCTTTTCTGTTTTTACCTGCAAGAGGAAAGATCAAGGCTGAAGGGAGAGTGTGGATGCCCAGTTAGGGCCAGGAAGCCATGTACTTGGGGGATTTGCCATGTTTCCTTGATGGGTCAGTTTAATATGAATACAGAAAGGTATCTTCCCCTACACACTGAGGACAGGGGGCCAAAGAGAGAAGAGCAATGTCACAAGCTCCGGCCCAATTAAAACCTTTCCCTCATACATAGTGACTGATTTTCTAAAGAGCAAGAGTTGTAACTGAAGTCTCTCCTCAAAAAACAAATAACCAAAACAAATCTCATGGATCCTTTGTAGATTTCATTCCACATAGTATAAGTCTACCTACTAAAACATATGCTTATGTCTTGAAGACTTCTAAGAAAAAAAGTAATGAGGACAGATTGAAGCAATGGTTCAAAAAAGTTAATCAATGGTTGAGGCTGTGTTTTGTGAGAACTGTGTCTTGAGTTATATTTTATTTATTTCTTATGTCTATATATACATTGATAGTAAAGGGAAGAAAGCAAAGGAAAATATTTATAAAAAGTTGCCATGAGCAATGTATGAATTGTAACAATTCATATTTGCTTTCACAAATAGGGAATTTGAGGCTCACAGTGATTAATCAACTAGCCTAAGACTATAGGTTAAGTAGGCAAAGTGGATATCTAAACGGTTTACCTAATACCAAAGGCCACAGATTTTCTATCACACCATGCAAATCATTTAACAACAGTATGTGTATATTAATACAGCAATCATTTTTATAGGAAACCATGTAATTAACAGAGTGATCATTTACCTCATTCCCTATGTATAACTAAAGATAGTTATTATTAGAATTATAACATTTTATAGCCACTACTGCCCCCTGGAGATATCTATTTAAATAGAAGAAACAGCGTCTAGGGAAACTTGCCTATGCTGACTGCTTGTTGTATAAAGTCAGTCCTTATGGTAAATAGTAATAAAGGTCATAAGACTCATTTGACATTTTAAGCGTATGAAACTTTAAATCCTTTTCATGAGAACTGAAAATGCTAATTTTAGATATATTCTTTTTTTTTTTTCTTTTAAATGCAGTTCGGGTAGATTTTGCTATCTTACCAGAGTTTGCTTATCTGTGATTTGAGATTTTAAGTCTGGAAAGAGGGGGCTATAAACAGTCACCAAGGGAGCCTCCCTAAACTCCTCCAGAGACAGGTGCCGTTTCCTTGAATTAGTCACTGTATCTACCAGACAATGTAGGAAGGTATCAAATAGTGGTCCTCCAAATTGCTTAGACCCTGTACATCAGCGGGATCTAACATATTCCTATCAGTAATAGTTCCTTTCTCCTGGAGAAATTCTCAGGAATGTGTGCAGCAGGGGTGGGGTCAGGCTCACATTGTTGAGAGCCACTAAGTGCGGGGAGCCGATGCTCAGAAGTGAGCTCTTCAGTATGACAGACCTTAGACTATTCTGGGTATAATTACACAAGGGATCTCTACAGTCTGATGTGTCACAAGTGATTTGCTACTAATAATATTGAGAGTTCAGAAGTTTGTGCTTTTTCTTTTCCAAAAGGTAAAGTAGATTCCAAGTTATACCTGTAGAATGCTAACTCTCACTCACTTGCATCCCAATGCACTTTGAAGTGAAGGCGTTGGCTCTTCAGGGTGCCCTGGGAAATGCACATGAACCTCAGCCACTCCCTTGTCTTCCCATGTCCACACAGTGATCATCACTGTTAGCTGGCATTAAGCAAATCACAATTAAAAGAGTATTGTGCTTTTTAGGGGAAAAAGGGTTTTTCTGATTTATGCCAGAATCTGCAATCAATTATGAGAGTATTTTGTACAGTTAAACATGATGATGGAAATGCGCTTTGGCAGAGGAAAGATTGAGAACTACTCCCCACTGCTCTGATCTAATAGAGTATCCCAGCTCAGCATCAGTTGTAGAACACTTACACATTTCTTTCTTTCTCTTTGCGTATGTTTCATTTAATACCAGTAGTGATGATTAGAGTTAGAGAAGCTATCGTAGTAATTCAAAAACACTAAAATCTCTCTGTAGTTTCATAAACTGACTGTGACTTTAGAGGGTAAAAGCTTTTTCTGAGTTCCCTTCCTTCTAATATTCTTAGGTGCCAGAACTTTTATGACCACATTAAATTTCCAGGAACTGGGTTGAAAGCAAGCCTGCAAAACGCTCCATCAAGAAAGCATTTCATAGTCATGAGCCTGGAAACGGCAGACTGCACAAAAATCATAGATAATAAAACTTTACTTGAAAGGAATTTTATGTCATTTAGTTTTTTCTTGGTTATATTTTCAGTAATGAGGCTAAGGTGTTTTGGTCTTCTTTTATTTAGTAAAGTGAGCTGAAAAGGGAAGATATTAATGAAATTCTAATTTTAAACAAGCTAAAATGATACTCTACTCTCCAACTTAACTTGGAGTTATCAATAACTCAGCATGTTTTGAGGGAACAATCTAATTAATTTGACAAACCATGTAACAGCAATGACAGAGATGCATAATACAAAATTGTATGATCTGATTTCTGTCTTTGGGAAAGTTAAACATCAAGAAGGGAAAAGCATGTTCACATAGTTGAATTTGGAACACTAATATCTGGCTACATTCTGGCTTTATAACTGATAGTTGAAAATATACTTTTTATTTTTTAAACTTTCTCTGCCTATGAAATGGGAATAACAATCCATGTACTATCATATCACCTCATAACAATTTTGTAGTATGACATGGTAAAATTTATAGGAAAGCCCTACACCTACACCTAGGTGTAGACATTATTATCTAAGATATTTAAACATTCTAAATGAACTATTTTTAACTCTATGAATTATATATATATATATATATATATATATATATATATTTTTTTTTTTTAAAAAGCAGGAAAACACACATCAAAATTTTATTTACTATTTTTAGGCCAAAGAGCACATTATAAAATCAAGCTTTAAAGCCATATAGTACAATTAATTTACTGTTTTTGCTATTGTAATTATAACTATATAAAGCTGACTAGCTGAAAAAAAAATTAACTACTATAATTTCCCTTGTAATAGGCCAGCCATAAATAAAACATGAGCAAAAATAAAATAGCAAAATCAGTATCATTGACTTTCTATAAACATTTACTGCCAAGAAAGTAAAAGGCCCACATTTTAACTTTTCCATATTGATTATTTTATCCCATTGAATATATCTGAGTTAGTGTTTAGTTATAGTGTGCTACAGCCATGAGCTGGGTGTCATACCTGAAATTAGACTATCTGCATGCAAACCTTGTTCTTCCACTTAGTAGCTTTGTGACCTCGAGTGATTAACTTAGCCTCATTAGATTCAACTTTCTCATGTATAAAATGAATATAATACAGTAATGGTTCCTGTCCCTTAAAATTGAATCTGATAAACAATGTCTTTAATAAATGTTATATATCCTCATGATATAATCAATACATGTTATGTGACATATAATATATAATATGCTATGTAGTTATATATGATACATTAAATTATGTAATTATATATATATATATATATATGCGTGCGCGCGCACGCACACACACACACACACACACACATACCCTTTTACAGCCTAAAGATTTGAGTTGGAAAAATATATTTTACCAACATAAATCACAATTACTTTTAAAATATGAACTAATTGCCATTTATTCATATTCATCAAGACTTTTGGATATCACTGATTATCTGTATTCTCTTGAACTTTGACATTATTGGCGTAATTGTAGCCTAATTTGGCATAATTGTCTGGTAAATATACCTGGATGTATGAATCAATATGGAGCACTACCTCCTGAGTAGTAGAAGGGTTGTTGTTCCTACTCTGTAGGAAGGTCTTACAGAACTTAACAGGCCTTGGGAGTTTTTAGATACTGTATGCACTTCAGATTTGTTTTTTTAAGGGTTGTTGATTTTTTTTTTTTTTTTTGAGATGGAGTCTCACTCTTGTCACCCAGGCTGGAGTGCAGTGGCATGATCTCGGCTCACTACAACCTCCACCTACTGGGTTCAAGCCATTCTCCTGCCTCAGCCTCTCGAGAAGCTGGGACTACAAATGAGTGCCACCATGCCTGCTAATTTTTTTTTTATTTTTAGTAGAGATGAGATTTCACCATATTGGCCAGGTTGATTCTAACTCCTGACCTAGTGATCTGCTCACCTTGGCATCCCAAAGTGCTGGGATTACAGGTGTAAACCAACACCCCCAGTTGATTATTTTATTTTTTTGAGACGGAGTCTTGCTCTGCTGCCCATGCTGGAGTGCAGTGTCGTAATCTCAACTTGCTGCAAACTCTGCCTCCTGGGTTCAAGCAATTCTCCTGCCTCGGCCTCCCCCAGCCGATTATTTTTTAAGGGAGCCATGGATACACATTAAGAGTGCATCTAAAAGGAAATTCCAGTTTGCCAAAAGCTGACCAGTTTGATTTTAAGAGACCCAGAAGTAGTTAATTGCAGAAAAGAAGAAATTCTCCAAGGGAGCTTTTCTCATTGTACTCTAGTGAGGAGGGTAAAAAGAAATCTAAATTTATATTAGCGCATGACATAATATCTTCTAACGCGTACATTTTAAGTTTTGAATTTGTAAAATTAAGTGTTAATCTAGATAATTTTTAAGACCTATCTTAAAATTTAAAATAATGTGACTCATTCTGAATAAATTACATATTTTGTGGCCATATTTGAAAAGTTTCTTGAGTGCACATCAGTTAACATTGAAATGCACTGAGAAATACAATGTCAAATTATTGATGTACTTTAAAATTCCAGAAGTAATTGGGAAAGCTGTCATTTTTACTAGAGTTTTTGTTTAAATAGCCACTAAGTTCTAACTTTAAATTTTCTAAATTCTGTATATTATAGCCAACTATGCATTTCAGCTCAGTATTTTAGCTTTTGTATATTACAATTATGGAAAACTGGCCCAATAGCATTTCTTTGATCTGAATTTGTTGACTCTCAGTGGGAAGTGGAAGGCTTAATTTCTGGGCAGGTTTTGCTATCAATGGATGTATTGCTGTGGTTAGTGCAGAGTGGGGTCAGGATAGCTCAGAATGGCCCCCAGTTGTCATTGTTCCAGCCAGTGTGGGCAGCAAGGACCATTTTCCTGTCTGAGTCCTGCAAGGCTGATGAGCTGGAATCTTTAGTCTGTCTCTGTGGCAAGACTTTGTTGGCCAAAGCAAGTGGAAAGCAGAGACAACTATCCAAATATCTGAGGTAAATGTGTGTTTTTCTGCCCCAAATACTTGAAAAACTACCTCAACCATTCTCTTTGATTTGACTGTGATGATTTAGACCCAGATCTTTCTGCCTTTATATGTTCATCTCTTTTCTGTGCATGTGTGTGGTGTGATGACGTGTGTATACTTACATGCCTGTCTAACTTGATGTGTATATTATGTGGAACCTTTATGTCTATTCTTCCCAGTTACATGATAATGAAATTGATTAATTTAAAAGTCCTTTTTATTTATTTTGGCCTGGCATACCTTAATAATAATTTGAAACATATTTGCTTATTTAGGAATATGTTGAATATAAGAATTCCTGAACACAATGTGACCATTTATGCCAGATACCACAGAAGCCTAAAATATGATTTAGCACCAAGAGTTTAACAAAGTTTTAACATGGCAACATGCTGTCCTGTGGCCTTCACTGCTATCCAAGGTTCCTGAGCTAGTCATACAAACAGAACCCTAAATAATCCAAGAATTAGTGATTAAATCTACTTCTGATGCATGTCTTTGGCTTTACTTTTTCCTAATACAAAACATGTAATTTTTAAAACAATAATAATTTTTAAAACAATGTTTTAAAAATTACATGTTTTGTATTAGCATATGCCAAATAGTGGGAAGAGAAAGAGAAAAGAGCAGAAACTGAAATCAGTAACTTTTACTATTTAGTAAAACTTAATAAAAGAATTTGTCTGCTCCAGAATAGACTTGATAATCTTTCTGATATAGTGAGTTTTAGAAATTAACTATAGATTTTGTTTATCCATACTTTCTGGAGAAAGTTTTGTACAGAATTCTGGACTGGGGTCCCAAGATTATTGTTTTCCACAATGTAGATGGGTAATATAGGGGAGGAACTCTTTCTCTCAGAGTTCAAGTTGTTAAATGAAGGGATAGAAACGGTCTAGATAACCTATAGGATTAATTCTACATTTAAATTGTATTTTTAAATTTGAACATAAATGCAGAGATTTCATATAGTTACTGTGAAGAAGTGGGAAGGAGAAAAGATGTAACTAATGCATGATTTGCCAATAATAGGACCATTAGAATGCTTTTATCATAGAGAAAATGTTTATCATTCTGTATTTAAAGAAAAAATACTAATTTGTCTGGACCATCATCTCCAAGTAAATGTTTCAGAACTAATTTTGTCTGGACAGTGAAGAGTGGAATAGTCTGGATATTAACACTGCTAATGTAAACCAGCTGGCAGGAAAATACTCGAGCTTTTTCCATAGAATAGATCTTTAGGCAACTATTACAGCACTTTAAAATACTGCAATATTATTCAAACTAAAAAATATATTGACAGCTTCCATCAGGTTTATTTATTAGATCGACCATGTTACCTTAACTTATCCAACAGTTTAAAAGTGGTTTAGTAATCAACCAAATAGCCTTCTTAAGAAAGAATCTGATAACCACATCATATACAAAAACCTGAACAGAGTATATCAATAAAGATGACCTCCAACTAATATCTCTCTCCATTCTGTAACTGTATTTTTGCCTTAGAAATAAAGTGGAAGGCTGTATCCACACAGGCACGCGCGTGACACACACACACACACACACACACACACACACACACACTCACTTACATGATGTTTCCATCTAAATACAAGTCCACATAAGATAAAATGAATAAGATTCTAATGTAATAATGTAAACAACACAAACTTATTTTAAGGAGAAAACTATTTACAGAGTTTTCATATCATTTGCTTTAGGTTCAGCTACTATTTTTCCAAAACATTTTAAAATTTGATACAGCATATATTAGGGTTGAGAACCAGACCATAAGAAAAGGTGTAGATAGTAAAATTGTTTTCATTTTCTTTTGTTTGTTTTTGAACTCAGACTTGAGTGAAGAAACTTCATTTAATGTAGTATATAAGATGTGAACAAATATATAGTATATAAGATAACATCCTAATTGCATTTTCTATTTTGGCAATTTCAGTGGCAAACATGTTTTGTTCACCCAGGTGGCAGGAAAGTGTTCCTAAAAGCCAGTAGCATTTCCAAAAAATTTATAATACATCAGAAATACCAGAGAAAGTGGTAAGACATGTATAAGTTAAAGTGTAATTTTTTTTTTATTTGGGGCCTAATTTTATGGTCTATTTTTGAATGTTGTCCAAAAGTGCACTCATGAATGAGAATTTAGATTTGGTAAGCCACACATACGTTTCCAAAATAAATCCCGCCTGAATAAATCCTGCAAAACCTTTGCCTCTAAATGACACTCTTTTAGCTGAAGAGCTTTAAGTCTTTCAGAAACGTTGTTTGCTAAAGAATATTCATATAGGGCTGTTCACAAGCATCAGACGCTTACTTGATGAAGCAACCCAAAATACACTTTTATGGGAACTAAGAAGTAAAAATTTCATTGCAACAACAGAGAAAATTTGTATCAATACTCTCAATGTGGATTTTTATACAAGAATCCTAAAAGCATCTGAAATATAATAGCTGATTTTTATTTTAAAATTAAGGCAACATAATTTTTAAGTATAAAGACCTTTTAAATGTTAAGTAATTGATAGTGGTTGTAAATTCCTTCAGCTATATGATAAAAATCCCTGTCTTAAAGGGATGATTCTGAAGTTACTTCTTTCACCAACAATATTATTTCCAATTGATGTCAATATATGTTCTTCATAAGAAAAAAGTTAACTTTAACTAAAATCTTCTATAAACAATTTAAATGTATTTTTGGTAGAGATGGAGTTTCACCATGTTGCTCAGGCTGGTCTCGATGCAATCCACGTTCCTTGGTCTCCCAAAATGCTGGGATTACAGGTGTGAGCCACCACGCCTGGCCATCAATTTCCATTTTTTACATAATTTCATATTTTATTATCTAAATTTGTCAGAATCCTGAGGGGGCTAGGTTGAAGACATCCTACTTCAGAGTAGATAATCTGCTTTTGCCAGGATTATGAGGAACAAATGTCTATTTATTTATTTTCATCTTCTACTTTATATGTTAGATCTCCTGGACAATATCATTTGAAGAAAGGTTACTCATGCAAAAATAGTCTCTATACTGTAGAAAAACTAACAGAAATATTGCCAAAGTTAACAGATATAACTCATATAAAAGGCAGCTTTGGAAAGGAAAATTACATGATCGATACAATCTCATGACTTGAAGTTGTCTGCAGAGCTGGCGGTTAGACACCGTGTGCCACTTTACTGGTCTCTTTTCCTTAAGCATCTTTGGACCCAGTTAGTTGGTAAATAAATTAAAGTGCTATAGCTTTCTATAAGTACACATGTATGCTTTTACAGACCTACAATCATTCATATTTGATTATTGGGATCATTTTCTATAGCTTGTTTTTCTTTGGCAGCAATTGCTACTGCTTTCTTCATTTCTAAATCCTATCATATATGATACAGAACAGTCAGCAGGAGTGAGTTTTCTCTCAGTAAAAGGCCCCATGAAATCAGATCCAATGCTACATTTTCTATTGACTATATTTTTCCTATATTTACTTTTAGTTTTATACTTAGAAGAATTCAGATTTAACTACTTGACTGCTTACATTCTGAGCTCAATATACAATAAAAAGGCAAGGAATAAACAAAAGCACATTTTTTTTCTGATACAGATCACTTTCATCAAGCTTCATGCATATACTCACACTTGCCCATCCACAATTACAAATGTGTGCACACACGCAAATACATACACACACACGCATGTTGATTTGGGCAGCGACACTGTTCTCACTACGTATTCATTTCATTAAGTGTAATGTAGGCTAAAAGAAATCCACAGTCTTAATTATGTCTAAATATTTATACTTTTGTTTCAGTTTTCTGATAAGGCATAATAATTTACATACAAAACTTGTTTTGTTATAAAAAAATTTCTTAGTGATCCTCACATTAAATTGCTTTCCCCTCTACTCTGTTTGCTATCCTTCTCATTGCACTAACTTCTGCAGCTGCAGTTCAGATTACCAATATCTGAACATGGATTAAAATTAGTCCATCTCAAATATGGCAAGTTCTTATACATGCCTACTGTCTACTACATAACATGTTTAATATTTTTGATAAGCATGTAATTTTGAAGGGTTGAGTGCAAATTGAATCTTTTAAAAGCAATTCACAATATAAATGTACTATTAGATTTAACTACATGAAATTTATTTTTTATACTTTTGCATGAATAATCATTTCAATTTATGAGAGATGTGGAAATAAAAAATAGATTATCTTTTTAGTGTCTTGTGGGACATTGCTGGCTATGAAAATCTTATGAAAATTATAAATCCTTTTCCCAGGAAAAGGTACATACACACAGAATTTTATGTACAATTTCTGGAGGTCCATGGATCCCTTAAAGCCTGTTCATAGACTCCAGGTTATGATTTCTTGAACTAGATACAAAAGCATAATTAAATGAATAAATAGACCAATAATATCACTTAAGGCAGGCCATGTCTTATACATTACTCATCATTATTATAAGAAATAAAAACAACTGTTTAATTGTATACCTTCTGGTTTGAATATATAAAGCATATTAAAACATCTACTTTATGTGTTTGACACAAGTTCTGCAATAGTCAAATATATCTATTTTAATTGCAAATTTCTTTTGATATAAAATGAATGCCTTTTCTATTATTATAAATAAAGTTTGAAGGATGCTTGTGACTCTGCTGACTTTAACAGAGGTAAGCAGTATTTTCATCTGTCTGTATACTTTTACTAGCATCCTACTACAGTGCAAGGACTTAAAATGCTATACCATATTTCTACTGAATGTACTTGCCAGATTCTACCACTTTAAGGCATTTTTCCTGGAACTAAAAGAAAATACGTTTTTATTTCTACATAATATCTGCTATAGTTTCTTTTTATTGGCTCTCTATAAAAACACACATAGTGGCGACACTTAATTACCTAAGTATGTGTGGATAGTATCATGACTACCCTTGCATTATATCTGTAAAATTCCTCTTTAGTTCGAATATTACAGAGTATTTTATGATAATACTACAATGAGTTTACTACAATGTAATCATAGGAAGGCATTGGTGTCTACTCATTGTAATGTAACTTCTTTTGCAATATTAATGCTAATTATTTTCATATGTAAGCAATTTCAGTTAAATATACACTCGACTATTTCTGGAAATGGCTTAACAACTAGTGGTCTGACTAGGAAGAATAGTGAACTAATTCCTCTCCCTAATAACCCTTGAAAACAATCAATGTCCCAGATAACAAAATACTTTAAATGAAAATACTGAACCTAAATGAACTTTGTTTGACTTAGGATTTTGTAGTCTCATATTTATTTGTTAAATTTTAATAAATGTCTGTGGAATGTATTTCTAAGATTATTTGGATGAATAAACTTCAGATAGACTTCTTATTACTCTATTGGAGAATATATTCAAATGGAGTAGAAGGCTTTTCAGCATTTGCCCAGTGTTGCTTAGGGACTCCATATTAACATTGCTGTAGAGGGAAATACAGGAGCTGCATGAGATTTAGTGAAATTATATTGACCCAGATCTGGAAGGGGTATTAAAATAAACAAACTACAAATATCCTTTTTTTTTTTTTTTTTTTTTTTGCCTATTGCTCTGATAGCGTGAAAAGTGAAGGCAACGATTGATGTTCAATAAATATTTTAGTAGGTGAAATGTGAAAAACAGAAATTTTACTGACACTGAGACAGAAAAAGAGAGAGAAGTACAAAACAATGCAAAGGAACTCTGTCATTCCCTAAAAATTAATACAAATACACATATGAATTGTACAGCTTAAGAGAGGAGATAACTGTGTACACATTGCTATAAAACACATGAGAGAAAGCAATATATGTTATGAAAATTCAGAAGATAGGAGCTTATCAGAAGGATTAATGAATTTAGTACATACTTTAGCTAAGCCTTGAAGGATTGATAAGATTTGGTCAACAAATGATGAGAAAAGACATGGAAGGAATACTGTGAATGAAGCAGCTGACATGGAAGTTAAAGGGTATTTTTGTGGATTAGTTAGATGGTTGGAGTTGGTTACATGAAGTAACATTACAGGTAAACAAGCTGGGGTCAACACATTGTACTTCTTGGGTGCTAAGCTAAAGGGCAGTGAGTGAAGAGCCAACTATTTATTTGAAACAAGGTGTGTTGTGTTCCCAGCCAGCCTCATGACTATGGCAGTGGCCAGTAGCAAAGCGGTTGCATTTTTAATAAATGTGTATTTCATTACAATCTCAGTTATATTATTCATAAGAACAAAAGCACTAATTTGAAAACCAGCAGCAAATACAAACATATGTGTATAAATTAACTTTACACTGTAAGGCAAAAGTGATAAATATATAACACTTGAGGTTATAGTAAACAGTGTCAATATATATTTTTCCATAGAAATAAAAAACAGCACTATACTCACACACCAAAAAGTATTAGCAGGAAATGAGAACTTTTGGTAAGTCTACAAAGTACAAACATTAAGTAAGAGGTATGTGGTGTAACTTTCTAGAAGATGTGTAGTTAGTAAAACAAACAAAATCAGCATTGTTTACTACTTGTCTGGCATAGATCATTCTTAGGCATGGGAAGAAGGTTAAGATCCATCCTTAATCATGGGATTGAGATTATAAATAGATAAGAATTTGCACCCGAGTTACCAGAGGATTATACATGTTTATGCAAGTCAAATATCTTTGGTTTCGTAATTTTAAAATGTTGAAACTCGTACCTCTCACGACAAGGTCAGCTGAAGCTGAAGAATTGTCCACAATTGTCTGGGCAGTGCATGTGTATCTTCCAGCGTGTCTCAGCTGCGCATTTCGGATGAGCAGTTCCCCATTGGAATCCAGCTGTTAGCAAAACAGCAATCATTCCAATCAGTAAATTTTGCACCAATTATATGGCATTTAATATACAAGAGGTAAATTTTTTCCCCTAATAAAATAAACACCACTTAAAGAATGTACTTTAGATATGCTAACTCTATGTCCTTGCTCTAGGCTTCAGTTTCTCAACTGAAAAATAAAGTGAATAATTTATTAATAAGGTCATTTTCAGCTTTAATATCTTTAACATTCTATTATTACCACAATCAGGGGACTATCCTGAGGGTTATATCAAAAGAAACCCAAAGGATGAAACTATTTCATTGGTATCGCTTAAAGAGAAATACTATGGTCCAATAATCTTAGTGTTAAGTATCAGTGAGTACAAACAAATGGTATGTGGTTTGGAAGAATTATTAATTTGAGTTCACAAGGCTGATTTAATTGACTAGTTTTAATATGTGCCATAGTTCATTTTAGAAAGATACTAAAAGTTTGCCGAAATTGAGAAAAATGTACAATTCCACTAGCATGTACTTTGTGACAAATTGTAAGTTCTGGGAGGACAAGGGTTTTTGTTTTGTTCAATGCTCTATTTTAGTGCTTCCAGGAGTGTTCAATACTTAGTTTTTGAGAGTGTTAAGGAAATTTTGCTTGTGATAATGGCAGTGTTTCAGTGTAATTTCCAAAAATAGCTAATACTTAGTGACTACACTGGGTCCTGGGCTGTGCAAGTATATATATGTGTGTGTGTGTGTGTGTGTACACACACACACACACTTTTATTCAATTCTTTTTTGACAACTGCCCTATGAGATAGGTCTTATTATGTCCATTTAATTAACAATAAAAGTGAGACTTAGGGAATCCAAGTAATTTAACTAAGGTAACTAAGGTCACTCAGCTTGTATGGTAGTGGGGGCATGTCAAAGTCCATGTTAATTATCTCCAAGATATTTTCCTAGAATGAAAACTTGGAGAACTCAATTTTTAAATGGACACACTCAGTTTTCCTGTGAACCAAAAATATTGATTTACTATTTCAGTCATACGTATCTAGATATATTAAAGGATGAATATATCATATAAATAATACTCTTATATGTGATATAATACTTATATAATACTTTACTAAGTTAGGCCTACAAAATTTTAAAATATGAATATTTAATGACTGTACATGGACTGAATGTTTTGCTTCTCCATAGGTTCTACCAATAGCCTCTTCACATATTATGTTCCCTCCAGGTCTTGGAAGACATTTGAGTTTGCAACCCTTGCTGGATTAATGAGGTTACAAATAATAGCTGGGCTTATTGGTATGGTTGGTTGAAACAGAATACTAATATCTCCACATAAAGAACTGATCAGTGACCATACACCTTATTTCTTGATGTTAGCCAGTCTTAGCACAAAGCCAGAGGTTATAATTATAATGTCGGGTGAGCTTTCGGTCCTTGAGGTATAGATTGGCCAAAAATCAAAACAGTTTCCAAGATTTCTACAAAATCTTGGAGTAGAGGAGTTTTTTCCTTCTGTCTTCTTGGTCTGGGTTTTTTTTTGTTTTTTTTTTGTTTTTTTTTTGTCATAACAAGGAGCTCCAGACTAGAAATTCAGCACTTTATTTATTTTATAATAAAACCAAATAGCATGAAGTATTACCTAGTAAAGTGAATTTACTAAACAACTGAAGGTGCTGGAACTGGTTTTTATATATATATATATATATAAAGGCAGGGCAAATCAACCTTGAGAAGTATCATCGACTGCATAGTTCTGTTTTTAAAAGTTTTATTGGCCGTATATTTGCTGGGAATTTCTCAGTGACCTTCACCCCCTCCCAGTGCTCTGCCATTCTGTTGGCAGCCACACCTCCTACCAATCTCTTACTTGTCTCCCTCTCTTTTTTCTTCTTTCTCTTGGAAATAAATAATTCTTGTTTTCTCAGGTTAAGCTGTTTGATTGTTTGATTTTTGCTTGGATTCTGACAAAATCTATTCTCTGTAGTTTTTCTATTTCTTCATTTCTTACTCTTCAATCAATTCTAATCTGAGTCCCACTGCTTCAGCTTGTCTTACTTGACGTCTTGATAGCATTTGGCTTTCCTCCCCCCAAATACTCATTTTTTTCTAGTCATCTGACTTTCCAGGAACTTCTAGGACATTCTTGGACCCTCCCTTTCTTCAACTTTCTTACAAACCCATCATAAATTCTTGAAATTATCCAATTCTTTCCATCAATACTGCCTCTTGTCCAAACTACCCACATTTGTCACCTGAACTGCTACATGTTATTTGATTACTACTTCCACCACTGTTCCACTCTATTCTTTCCTCTATTGGTTAACTAGAATGACTTTTAAAAATGGAACTAGGCTCAACTTACTCATCTCCATAAAAGCAGATAAACTGAAACCTTTAAAATTTCCCTTTTTTGAGACAAAAGCCATAGCGTTATTGTAGCCAGCTTGGTTCCATTCTCTAGGCTCTGTCTGATGCTCCAGCTCAGCTAGTGCACCATCTCACTCACACTCGCCTCTCCAGGAAGAACATTCTGTTTTTAGAACCACAAATACATCTTGTTCTCTTCAATCTCTGGTTTGCCATATTGTCTTGTTTTCTGGAATTATGATTCCTATTCCTCATCAACTCAATACCTCCTCCCCTTATCACCTTCACCTCCACCCAATACCAGTTCAAATCATTTTCTCCAGCAAGCCTTTGGATTTTCTGTGGACCAGACAGATCCCCTTTCTATATTTTATTATAGTACCATGAACCTTATTATCATATTACTTAAATCCACTTAAACACTTGTGTGATTATGTGGTTGAAGTTGGTCTCCCTGGAAGACTATAAGTTTTATGTGGGAAAATATGTCAGTTTTATTTAGCACATATCTTGTATCCCTGTGTTGTGTGTGTGTGTGTGTGTGTATGTGTGTGTGTGTATATATACACACACACATACACACACACATACATACAGCTGTATATGCTGTCTCCTCAAGTCCAGCACAGTGCCAAAAAAAATTACACTAAATATACCTTGTTTGAATGAACTTGTCAAATTGTCAAGAATTTTGGTATCTGCTCTTAAGATAATACGTATTTACTTCTTTTCAGCTACATTAATAATTATGTTAGCAAGTACATATAACCCATGACAGTGACCGCATTTACTAAATGCAAAATGAGGCTTTTCTTGTGTGAAAGTGAAGTACACACACCTTCAACCTCCACAGATTACCCCTGCATCTAACTCCTGTGCCTCAGCCACGGTGAACAGCATATACTTTGCCCTGTGCTCTCACAGCAAACCTTTGTATATATCACTTGCATTGCCCAGATTGTCCGTCTCCCACTTCCGTTACTTGGCTATGAACGTTCATCCAACATTTCAGATACCCCTCCCATTTCTGAAATTGCAAGGCTGGGTTAGGTATTGCCCTTTGTACATTTTCATTGTAACTATTCCTTTCTACTGTAATTGTGTCACTATTGATTTATTTCAATAGACTATAATTCCTGGAGGAAAGAACCTGGTCTTATTATTACATACCAAAGTACTTAATATAATATCTGACATACAAGAAAATTCAATAAATGTTGGATAGATACATTAAAATAATCTAAAGAATTTTTATTAAATAGACATTCTTTTAGTAACTTCAAATATTTTTTCAGGTAAGATCATGATAATGTTATAAGGTAAAATAACTGAGTTGAGAAAAACTATTGCTATCCATATGTATGAGATCAACTACCATGAATGACATATTTCAAATATCTATACACTAATTTCATAAGAAATCAGAAAGGTTATTGGGAAGATATGACAATTTAGAGAGAAAACATTATTGCTAACATACAAGAAAACTGAACTTCTAACTTTTCCCACCCATATGTGTAGTCAATAATTTGGCCTTGCCCAAAGAGAGGTCTTGCTATTGCTCTCAGCTTCTAGAAGATGATCTCTAATGTCTTTCTTTGCCTGGGGGGTCTTTGGTCATACTGGATCGTCCAATCACATGATTTAGGGTAGGAGTTAGCCACACCTGTTTAGTCTTAAAGCTGGGGGTGGTCACACAGTAGGAGTTGGGTCATACTGGAAAATCTAACAATGTGATTTAGGGTAAGAGTTAACTACACTTGTAGAGTCTTGGAGAAGGGCCTAATCATGCCACAAATAGGACATTTTGGCTTAGAGTAGGGGCTTTGAGTCATGTGGTATCACTCAACCTAGAGACTGAGATTAACCATGTGGGCACTGAGTCCATCAATCATGTCTACTTGATGTAATCCCACCAAAAACTCTAGACAGAGAGGCTTGGTCAGCTTTGCTGGTTGGCAACACTTGAAGCATGCTATGACATATCAGAACAGTCAGAGTAATGCATTTTAACCACTCGGGGGGAGAAGACAATGGAAGCTCTGTGTTTTGTACTTCTCAGCGCTGCCCTGCGTGCTTTTTCCTTTAGCCCATTTTAATTTGTATCCTTCCTGTAAGAAGCTGTACCCGTGTGCATAACAGCTTTAAGTGAGTTCTGTGACTCACTTCTAGTGAAGCATGGAAACTGAGGGTGGTTTTTGCAACCCCTTGAACTTGCATTTGGTGTCAGAAGTGAGGGTGGTTTTGGGGACTGTGCCCAACTTTGCAGCTGGCCTAACTTCTTATACCATACTAAATAGAATTCATCTAAGAAAGGAGATAAAGGATGTTATTTTATTATTTCTAGTTATATTTAAAAATATTTTTGAGATAAGCAGAGAATAAGATTCTGTATATAGGGAAGGTAAATACGAGTTTTTCTTGAACTATCAAAAGTTAATTGACATATATGTCTAAGTAAATTTTTTAGTGGGAAAAATAAAATATAATTATTGTAAAATAATTTAAACATGTATTTGTTAGACTGTTTCGAAGTATCTTGACATCCTTAATAGAAATGAACTTGATACTAAATATTCAATAATATAAATGCATTAAGAAAAATCAAACTCTTATGACACAAAATAATAGTTATCTTTGGAAAGAATAATGTTTCCATACAAGTAAAAAGCATTCTTTTTTTAATATTTGTTTATTAAATGAACTCAGTGCTTCAGTTGCTTCGGTGTCTAATTGAAAGATAATCCTGTTACTAAACTCACGCTATTTTAATGAGCCATGATATCAGATTTGAATTATCTAAAAAATCACCTTAACAATTTAAAATGTTTCCTCATCCAACTGTACGACAAAAAATTGAGAGCAGAAAGTAATATAAAAATAAACATGTTCTGGTACCATAATTGCCCTTTTAAAAATATTTATGTTATGTATCTAATCTTCTCTCTTTCTTAATGAAATTGCTATCTTTTTTCCCTAAACTCTGAAACATAATGCTGTTTATACATTCACTTATTTTATTCTGATAGAATAATGTGGTCATTTTTCTTATACTGTCACATGTAATAAAAAGCACAAACAATTTTATATCCTAAAATGTATTGTGTTAAATTTATATTTATTAAATTTTCACAATAAACTCTTTTATGACTTTTAATTAAACTAATCTAAAAGTTTAATGTTAAATTCATTTGGAAATTAACTCTTTTACTGATAAGCCCACTTACATAAAGCAATAGGAAGCAACTGTAATGTTTATTCTCACTTGCTCTACATTTGGTGAACATGTAGCAATAAAACTTCTCAGAAGGAAAGAAGAAAAAATATGAAATATCATTCCCAATATAGTTGCGTATGTATGAAAGCACTCCTAAACTTTTTATAAATACTACTAGCACTTTCCATACCTCAAGAGAAGTTGAGGTTCTCAGTGGTTGGCAGAACGCTTACAAAGCAAGTAAAGATCATGGGCCTCAGCACATTCTAGCCACAAATTAGATACGAATGCTCACTGTATTTTTACTAAAAGCCACAGCTTGGCTCAATTACAAAATTCTTCCCTTCATATGAGGAGAGTTGAATCACATACTGGAAATTGTGATAGCAAAGCTCAGGGATGTTCCAAAGTGTATATGTGGTTGACCACTTAGAAGTTTCCCAAGTTTAAATCAAAAGACGTCCAACTTATAAATTCCCAGCCCGTCCTTCACCTTCCCCCATAAACTAACTGTAGAATCATTTCTGCAATGTAAATAAGTCTCAGTGATTACATTGTATTAACAAATTGAATTAATCCTGGTGCACAAAGAAAGATTCTATATGGTACATAAAAGGTCTAGATAAAACTTAGAACTCATAATGGTCACTTAAATAATTTGTTCCATACAAGTTCAGAGTAAAGAGAGAGAGATAGAGATTTGGAAAGAAGTACAGCCTTTAAAGAATATGTTTTATAAACATAAACAAAAATTATTAAATATGTCTTAATATATTCTATATCCATGAAACAATAAAACTTTTCTTCTTTTGGCTTGTTAGAGAAGCAAAAATAATACAGCAGATATGTCAATCCAAATGCAAACATTACCACCAGCACCACCAACTCTACTAATAGCAGATATTTAGTTAGAGTTAATTAGGTGTCAAAGATTGTTATAAACATATGTGCAAACTCACTCTTAATAACAACACTATGAGATAGATACTATTTTTAGCTGCATTTTACAGAGGAAGACACAATACTCCTGTAACTATAGCCTCTAGTATTACTAGTGTCACTATTATTAGAACACTACCAAAGCTGCTACTAATATTAATATTATAATGGCTACTATAACTTCTACTATTGTTACTGCCAGTGCTGACACTACTACTGAACTCCTACTTATTACCAGATCTAATTTATTGAATGCTTTTTAAATGTCTAGCAATGTGCTAGCTACTTCACATACATTTTCTCATTCAATTTCTATAAATACATTTATAATTTCATAGCCCTATTAATGCAACTAGGACTATTTCCTTTTCACTTCTGAGTTCCAGAAGTAACACTACCCAAGGATTTACTAGTAATATTCCCATTTTAGAAATAAAGACCTTGAGATTTTACACTAAGCTATTTTTGAAAGGCTCCGTAGGTAATACATAGCCCTAATTTCACCAGGTCAAGCTGTTTCCAAGGTAGTGCTTAATAGATCAGGTAACTGGATTTAGGTTCACTACTTGGTAAGTAGATGTGGGACTTTTTCATAAATTATATGTTATTATTTTACTTAATAAATTTTTTCTATTTAAAGTTTCAAACATAAGAAAGCTGTCTATAAACCAACTAGATTTAACAATTGTAAACTTTTTGCCATATTTGCTTTATCTAATTGTCTAGCTAACTAGCTCCATATTTACCGTTCTCTGTCTACTATCTGTCTGTCTTTCTGTCTAGTGTTGAACCTTTGAAAAATAAATTCCGGATATTATTATATCAATACTACTCATCAACTCTCAGCAATTTCTAAAGACATTAGCTTGAATCTCAAAAAATTGAGGTCATTCTCTTACATAATCACAAATCCATTTTCCTTTTCTTTTGTTTTTGTTTTTTATTTTGAGACAGAGTCTCACTCTGTCACCCAGGCTTGAGTGCAGTGGCACAATCTCAGCTCACTGCAGCCTCCACCTCCTGGGTTCAAATGATTCTCATGCCTCAGCCTCTCAAGTAGCTGGGATTATAGGCATGTACGACCATCCTAGCTAATTTTTATATGCAAAACCATTTTCACACATAATACTAATTCTCTAATATTATCTAGTTTTTGTTAGTGTTAAGTAATGCATCAATATTGAGTCTAAAAAGATAAAACGACAAAATGACTTATTAATGATGTCATTGGATATATAAAAAGATAAATAAGGTAAGTTGTCCGGGATAATTTCTAAGATTACTAAGATAATTACTAACAGTGAGTTTGCATATATATTAAGAGTGGATGTGTCGAACATCTCTAAATTTGCCTATTTCATATGTAATAATGAGAATGACAATGAGAGTCCAATTTTGATCAGTTGGCCATTTTAAATGAAAACTCAAAAGGCCATTTTCTTTGAGGTTTCTGCTAAGCATTTTGAATGATGGACAAAAACATCAATGCCTTGGATTTGGAACCTATGTTTTAGAGCTGAAAGAAAACTCGTATATCATCTTATTTCAAGTTGGATCCCATTAGTTTTGGCATTCTAAAAATCTTCCTGGACCACCTTGTAGAAAGCGGTGATCAGAATGGGCATTTTTGGGATAAAAAAGAAGTAAGAGACCCTGTGGATAAGGCTCTTTGCTATGTAGTATCCTACACAGACACAAATATATACATAAACACACATGCACACACAATTTCATCTTCAGTCAGGGCAATCTCATTTCCATCTGTTGTTTATATATTGGGGTTCTGATTTAAATTTTCCTTGCAAAAAGGATTCTGCTGCTAAAAATCTTTTTTGCTGTTGTTTTTTGAAACTATTGATGTAGCCCAGACTCTTCATATGAAAGAGGAGAAGCCTGAGGCTCAGAATGACTGTTTTGCCCAAGGTCATATAACTTGTCAGTGGCAAAAGCAGAATAAATGTCCAAATCTTTAGATCATGTTCTGTTCTTAAGCACAAACTGAAAAAATATATATAGTTTTTTAGGACTGCAACCACTAATACAAAGTAGCATATTTCTAGCATGCTGTAAATAAAACATCGAAGTCCACCATGTAAACTCATGAAATGTCTAAGACATCAAAATTATTGCCTGTATTTTACAAGCATAAAAAGCCAGAATAAGTAATGTGGAAATGCTTAAATATGTGTTGAGTTCTATGTAAAAGACGTGTTCTTAGATTTCAATGAATTTCGGCAGATCCCTCAAAGCCTATATATACACTACTAATGTAATACACTTAATTCCATTCACCTGGCATTCTTATCAACAGATGCTTAGTAAGGACTATGAGAAGCTAAGCTAGAGAGTGACATTAGCTAACATGGTCTATACATGGGAAGTGTGATGATCTTAAAAGAAGCTAGCCCAACTAAAAACACACCCAGGAGCATAGATACCTTCCTTCGTTTACCACTGGAAAATAGCAAATAAAATGTAGCAGGTAGGTATAAGTAAAGGCTTATTAAGGTAGTAAAAAGGAGATCAGAAAAAGTTATATATCCATACAGGATGAAGTATGATAGAACTATCTAATTACCTAACTCTTTTCCAACTAATTACTGGTAAGAAAAATAGAGTGATTTGGCATGATCTAAATGCTTCCGTAGGTTTTGTATGTCACAAGACTGTGCCAGGAACCTGTATGCTTTTTATGTATTTCTTCCTCTTTTCTACTGCTCATCAAAATTTAAGAGTTTTAAATTCAAGAAGCACATAAAACCTATTTTCTACTGCTTAAACTATTTTGGACATGCATTTTTAAAAATCTAGTTTCTTTTTATTTGTGTCTCCAATACTCTCATCTGCTCAAAATAATATAACATCTCTTTGTTTCCAATACATCATGTTTAAAACCTTTCAGTGGTTAGTCTCAGTATTGCTAAGTTTCTTCTTTAAAATCTTTCTTTTTTTTTTTTTTTCAGAATAATAGTGAGTCTTTATTGTATGGATTTCTTTCTTGTGGCTGTTAAAAAATATGTATTCATTTAGCTGACAATTTTTTAAAATTATACTTTAAGTTCTGGGTTACATGTGTAGAACGTGCAGGTTTGTTACATAGATATACACGTGCCATGGTGGTTTGCTGCATCCATCACCCTGTCATCTACATTAGGTATTTCTCGAGGACATTTCTCAAACATGGTTCTATTGATAATTTGGGCCAGATAATACTTGGTTTTTGGAATCTTCCTTGTGCATTATAGGATATTTAATAGCTAAACAGAAGCCCAAAACACATCCCCCTCCCAACACGTCTGCAGTTGTGATAACCAAAAATGTCTCCACACGGGCCAAAGTCACAATACTTCAGGGATTCTGTGACCTCCCTGTGCCTGCCTGGTCTCCTGCTCTCAATTTTTTCATCTCAAATCTGATTCTTACCAAGGATTATTGCCCAATCATCCTTGTTTTCTCCAACCTGTTGCCCCATAATTCGGGATAACCTTAACCTTCTTGTTCAACAGTGAATAGAGGCTGGGCGTGGTGGCTCATGCCTGTAATCCCAGCTACTTTGGGAGGCCAAGGCGGGTGGATCACCTGAGGTCGGGAGTTCGAGACCAGCCTGACCAACATGGTGAAACCCTGTCTCTACTAAAAATACAAAAAATTAGCCAGGCATGGTGATGGGTGCCTGTTATCCCAGCTACAGCTGGAGAGTTGCTTAAACTCAGGAGGCGGAGGTTACAGTGAGCCGAGACTGTGCCATTGCACTCTAGCCTGGGCAACAAGAGCTAAACTCTGTCTCAAAAACAACAACAAAAGTAGTGAATAGAGACCACAAAATATATAAAAAATAACAAATTGACTTCTGTTTTATCATATTTCCTCTTTTTGCTTGTCTGGCAGAAACAAAATTTCTGTACAAGATCACAGCATGATCTAATTTGAAATACGTATTTCTAAAATCTAAAGACCTTTTGTGACATGTTTAATAAAATTTTTCTTTAAAAAGGGAAAATAATCTTTGGGTAAGAAATCTGTCTTCTTTTCTCTTGAATGATATTGCCTATGCACTCAGAGCAAATGCACACCCACATACCTGCAAACACACACCTAGTGCACCTATCTACAGGAGATCACTGGGAATTGCCAGGAACTTTATAGTTAGACAACTTGAAATTGTGTAGACATCACTTGCAGTGTATTGTAAAGGTGGCTAACAGTGTAGGGAGAATGAAGTAATTTGGGCAATCTGAGTGAGCATACAAAGCTCATTAAACCAGATTAGAGAATAAAATAGGAGTTGAACAGTGCTGTCTTGTGGAGTTTCAGGTTCTTAGGGGAGAATTATTTAAATAGACACAGACATGAACATTAACCAAAAGATGAAGAATCAAAGTGGTGGAGATTACAGGGTTGGCATTCAGGCCACCTGGTTTCAAATCTCATGTTAGCCACTAGGGAGTTATATGATTACATGGGTCCAGTTACTCAGTTTTCTAATACTCACTTTCCTCACCTGGAAAGCTGAGAAAAATCACAATAAGATGCACTCCACAGAGGATTGCTGTGAAGATATTTTTTTTCACATAATTGCTGAGAATTATGTGAAGAACATTTAACCCAATTCTGACTCAACAGTAAACCGACAATAAATGTTGGCTATTATTACCTCTCCACCACCGTCAGCAAGGAAATACCCAGATTTTTTTTTTTTTTTTTTTTGGTCTCAGACCAAGTATCTAGAACAGCAAGCAGTGCAAGTATTAAATTGTGAAATATGAGCTCTGTGGCTCAAAAAAAAACAAAACAAAACAAAAAACTAGCTGGCAAAAATTTCTGGATTTTCCATTAGGGGATGGTTGCTCTATTATAAAAAGAATTAATAACAACCACTTATATACCAAATCCTGTGCCAAGTACCTT
Source organism: Ateles fusciceps (assembly GCA_036589455.1). Taxonomy (NCBI): domain Eukaryota; kingdom Metazoa; phylum Chordata; class Mammalia; order Primates; family Atelidae; genus Ateles; species Ateles fusciceps. The sequence goes on from JAZHEH010001361.1 coordinate 3,603,826, forward strand.
ATATGCATTCTCATGAAGTACCTAGTTTTGCAAACCCGATGAAGTAACCTGAATGAAGTAAGTGAATGATAAATCACATTTTGCAGAGGGAAATTCTGAGGCCTAGAGAGTTCTACTCCCTGCATCAGGGTCACCAAATAAGTGAGAAAATGAAGCCTAAAGCCCAGGTTGGTTTGTGACAGAATCTCTGAACAATTCAAGTGATATTTATGAATTTATCAAAGACAGGCAATAATGTCCCACAGAATTACAACATTTATAAGAGAATAATATATATATATAATTCTCATAAACAGTGATATTAGATATCAATTTATGTATATATATATTATATATATATAGATTATATATACATAAAATGATTGTCATTTTATGACAATCATTTTGTCAATATAAAATATTGACAATCTCCAGAAGTGGAAATTTTAAGAAACTCGTGTAATTAACTAAGATAACGGCTCTAAGCAGGGAATGTTGTTAAACAGTTGAAAGAAAATGACCCAAAACAAATGTCAAAAATTGAGGGCTACTGAAAAAATAATTTCTACAGGTCAGGTGCCACCTTGAAAGAGGAATAAAAATGATATATTTAAAATTTATGTTTTTAAAAGATTTTCTCAAGCTTTTTCTGGAACAAGAAAGGTTATAAATAAAATAAAATGGCTCTGCCTTTTGTATTTACTCTAAGGGATTGAGTAGCTATTGATTTAGGAAGCCAAAACAGGAGCCACTTTATAATTGGACTTGAAAAATTTATAATCATTTGCCGTATAACATCGACAAAATAAAAGAATGGTAGATAAACTGCTTTAATATTTTATTGTATCAAAGTGTCAAATGTTTTAAATTTCTGTTTTGTGCATGTATTTTTAACATCCCCCATGCATAAGTTTAAGTTCAAGTGGAACATCTACTGACAATTATTACATAATAATATAATACTCAGGAAAATTTTAGATGTTTAACTCCTTAGGGTTTTTCTATAATCAGTACTAGGTGTGCAATTACTGCTTAAAATTGAAAGTTACATTAAAAAAATAAACTAATCCCAAAGAGTTTTACATAAAGTAGGATCACTAAATACAAAGACAGTGTTATTTTTGCTTCTTTAGTGTTTTCATTAAACTCTTAAAAGAATTGTACATTTTAAAAAATGTATAGTTACATTTTTCCTATTAAATAACTTTAATTGGAAAAAGTATAAAGAAGACATTTAAAAATCGGCTATAAAATCACAATTTATTCATAAGTATGGGCAAATGCATCTGTTTAATTTCCTGAAGAAAAAGAAGTCCCAATTTACTCCAGGCTGTGAAATTTGAAACCTTATACAAGGTTGCTCCTTAGTGGTTAAAACAAGAATAGCAAGCTAAAATCAGTGCATACTTGATTATTGAATTCAATTTATTATTGAAACCAAATTGGAAAATAAAAACTTAGGTCCTTTAAAAAGTTTAAAATTTTATTTCTATAATCTTTTGGTATTAGTCAGAACTTCTTGTATTAATTTTTAGCAATGAAAATTGTTAAAACATGTTAATGGTTTTAACTGTAATGGCTAACAAAAAACATCTGAATCTTTAACTCTCGGGGGTGTCATTGATTTATTTTGGGCTGGTGTCTGTGTCTATTTCAGTGTTTTATTTACCTTAGTGCCTAAACCTGTGTCTGCTTATGGCATGTGTTCAGTACATATTCTTAAATGAACAAGTGCTATTCAATTGTTGAAATACTGCCATATAACAATATATTATATTGGTATAAAATACCAAATATTATTTTAAAAACATATATATAAATACATATAAGAAACATATATATATCTATACACACACAAGAAACGTGTGTTTATATATGATGTTTCTTGTGTGTTTATATATATATCACATACCTAAGAGATTTCAGTATATGTATATATACATATACTGAAATTTTTGCCTGCGTGGTTTTGAATAATAGACAAATGCAGGTTGGCCACGTTTCTTCCTTCACATTTGCTGTCCTCGATATATGCTATCCCCATTAAGATTTCATTCATTAGGCTTTTGATAGGAGAAGCCACTTCTTCTGAAAATGATCTACTAACAATACCAGAAGCAATTATTAGCCATTAAAACTCTCTTCCAAAAGGTGGATCAAATATTTATGGTGTTTTTGCTTAAATTTTGCATGGCATATTGAGCAGTGAAGTCTAACTTTGTAGTTTGCCTTAAAAGAGAAGGAAGGTGCCAGGGAAAGCTACATTAGTCTTGCGTTGGTTTGAAAGACAGAATTCAGTTTAGTTATTTATTTTAAAATGATGATTCTTATCTGGGCTTTTAAAAAATCAAGATAATTGAATGCATCTGTCCATCTACAAACTGCTAAAAATGTGCATTTGATATTCTTATTCAATTAAGATGCATATCTAGCCAGTTGAGTAGGTTTGCTGCCACTGTCAGATTATTATTTGATGGAATGAACTGAAACCTGAGGTGGTGAGTCCTGAGACTGGGCCTGCGGTTAGGACTCTGCTCTGGATTAGCTGAGGGGCAACTGTGAATCTCTGCAGCTATCATCTGAAAAGGGAGCACGTGCACTAAGTGGCTACAAGGTCTTTTGCATTTTTATGGCCTAATTTATTATTTCCTAATTAGTATTCCAGTTATTTCATTGTTTTCTGGGTTTTTGTTGTTGTTGTTGTTGTTGTTTTAAGGGACTGAGCTCCATTTTTCTTTTTAATTTCCTTTATCTTCTTTTTTCTTTTGCAGTGGTTAGTTACCTCAAGCAAGCACAATGTAACTAGTATTATAAAAAACATATGTAAGCTTTAAATATGACATTTCTGTTTAGGGCAATTTTTGTCTGAAAATTTATTTACATAGACTTCACTGCAGCTATTAGTTACTACTTTATAAACTACAGTTGTGGGACTCCTAGACTTTATTTTTGAAATTATTCAATTTATGGCACCATAGATAGTCCTTTCAAATTAAGATCCCTGTTCAGCTCACTTTTTTCCCTTAAAATGAATAAAACCCAGTTATATTTACTTTTCTTGCAACATAAAATACAGTTTAAAGAAAGTATTGGAGACTTTGGTGCCAATTTTATTAATTTTGGGCGTGTGCAAAATAGTTTCAGATCTATAAGGAAACTACATTACGTGGTATAATGTCAAAATACAAAATTTACAGTTCTCTGCCAATTCTCAGTTGTTACTCTTTAAAGTATAATTTTGGTTCAGAAACTGAAAGAAGATTGGTAGGTTTACAATAGATGTACAGCTGTAGCTAGCTCAGTTAAATTAAAACTCTTCTAAAGTTAAAAACATGGCTGGACAATATGAAAGCATAATATTATAATATGTACATATCAATCTTCAGATTTTATTGGACTGAAACAGTTTTAAACGTCCTAAGAAGTTTATGCATGCTTCTTTTTCTATATTAATAAATAACTGACTTCTAAAATACAAGTTTTCTTAATTAAGCCTATGTTCTAAATAGGTTCTAGTCTTTCAAATATTTGCCTTTCTAAAGAAGAGGGCTGTAGGGCCAGTGATTGATTTACTTTTTAAATATGCTGTAACCTAGACAGCCTACCAAGACACTAACAGTGTTTCTATGCAAGCTGTTCTGCCTGTATTACTTCCCAATCTTTTCCCTCTATTTTATTTCTTCCTACACCTTGACTACTCTCTGTATCACTGTTTAACTGTAGGACTTACAGAATGTTAACACTTTTCAATTCATAAAATAGAGCCATTTAACCCTCTTCAAATCACATAAACTAATTCTCCAAATTCTCCAACATATGTATTTTGTCTATTTCTTACCCTAAAAGCATAACATAAATGCTTTAAAGTCATCATTATAACAAAGATTAAGTTCTATGCTCTTACTTCATTTAAAATAAAAAGGTAGGCACTAAAACCTAGGGCACATATATACTGACGTGTAGTACGCATCAATGTAAAATTATATTAAAATTAAAGAGGAGAGCACATCTAAAGCCCAATTAATATTAATTGATTAATATTTCTACAAAATCCTCAGGGCTAGGAATTTGGGAATACAACAGTTAATATAAGGAGAACTGCAAATAGCTTTTTTTGTCTTCTATTTCGTCTCATGAAAAACAAAAATCATATAAAATATGATTATAATAACAGAACTTTCAATGCAGACACAAAGGAGTCACTGGGGGTGTTAATAAGATGAAACTTAAAACACATACCATAAAATTCCTCTGGTAATGAATATTCTCTTTGTTAAAATCGATCACATAGCCATTGAAGGACCAAACAAATGTGAGATCCAAGGCGGGGATCAAAGGACGCAGCACACTGCATGGTGGCATTTTCTCCGACTGTGATGTCAGCATTAATTGGGGCCAATATAATTCGCGTGGGATCTATACATTTTTAGATAAAAAAGTAAAGCACAATTCGAGAAGATGTAAGACACCACATTATCTGGTATATTAAAAGAATAAAAACCTATATATATTTTTATTTCATAAAAACCTATATATATTTTTATTTCTTTGTGCCAAATAATAAGATGTTTTCACATCCAAATTCCAAGAACAATGTCATTAAGCAAGAGAGTTGCCTGAAATACTTTTGAAACAGAAAACTTACAAATACATTGACCGTTTAGATGCTTAATGCTGAATCATGTTTTTTAATGCATTAGAAATTAAGCACCGTCAAACATTAACTCACCTGTGATAACAAGGCTTCCAGTGCTATTAGCTTTCCCTCTGTTATTTTCTGCAAAGCATGTATAGATACCTCCATCATTCCTTGTAATGTTATTGATTTCTAAGCTACCATCTTCCCAAATGAGTATTCTAGTGAAATAAAAAATATATAATTCACAAATCTGATTTAGTAAAATATGTCTTAGTTTACAAACACTGATATTTTTCAATTGTTACATTTTATATAAATCATGCGACCACAGACATTTTTGTAAGTTGAAAAATTCTAGCCTTTAGTTATATTTTCTCAGCTTTGACTGTTTATTTTAAAAATCCACTTTCTTCTTTTTTCTGAACTATTCCATAGTCATCTAACAAAATGTCCACTATGGGACAGGCTGAAATCAGTCATAAGCCTAAAAGAAATGAGCCCAGGTCTCCCAGAAATGTAACCTCAGGACCTCAATTCAGACTAGGAAGTGAGGACAGACTGCCATTTTCATGGCTACAGAGAAATATAAACATATTTTATTTTTAGAAACTATAAAATATTTTAAAACCTTCCTTGGTAACAACTTCTAGAACAAATTAATATTTAGGACATTCTTCTTTGAACAGAAACTAAATCTTTTATACAACACATATATTTTTCTGCCTGTCAGCCTCTTCCCCAGGGGATGGAGAGTAAAAATTCACTGAGTTTTATTGTACAGAAACTCACACTTAAATACTGAATTGCCTGTCACTGGATTTTTACTGTCTTTAAATAGATCATTTTCAAAACTAAATTATCTTTGAAGGTTTGCAGAAAGCATGCAAACATATATCCATTTAAGGGCAAAGTCTGATAAAAGAAAAAAAAGAACTATCTAACTTACTAATAAAAATCTTCATGTAAGAAAATATCAAAATTTTTCACTAATATTATAGTCCAGGATTTCCTTTCCTTTCTTGAACAATCCAGTCCCGACTGGAAGCTCATTTCAGAATACTTTTTGTTATTGAAGGAGAAATGCAGTATCAAAATAAAATAACAATAAAGGTAACTATTTAAGATCATGGAGGCTCTGAGAATATGCCTCCTTCTCCAACTCTGAGGAGTATAATTGATTCTCTGTCCCAGACGCTGTACTCAGAAATCCATCACTGTATTTATTCAGAGCCACACATTCCACAGGCTGCTCTCAGTCAATGACTGAGCATGGGAGGAATTTTAAACCATGCCTGCTCCTGGAAGACAGTAAACTCCTCTGATATGCATTTTTGACTGGAAGACTCTTTAGTGGCATTACCATACTTCCTTAAAATTGCAGTGCAGTCCAAGTCATTTCAACCCAATCGTTTTACCTTCCTTCCCTCTGTCCTTCCTCTGGGATCAGACCTGTACCTCAGTAAAATACCTCCCTGAGCCTCCACCAGTTTCCTCTCTATTTTCCCTTCCATGCATTGCCATTAATTTCTTACATAGCTAATCTTCCTGGCATCAGAAACTTGGAGGACACATATTACTACAGTACCAATATTAATGTGCCGCACTTTTTCTCACTAAGCTCTAGTATAAGTCTTTAGCCAAATACCCACATCTGTCCCATTTAACTATTTTTCAAGAGACATGAAAAAATTATAATCAAGTGACAGTGGAAAAAACAACGATGATTCTTTCTTAAATCCACACTAGTATTTTAAGCTTACATAAGTTAGTTTTCAATTGATCTTTACCATCTTTAAAGGGTATACGTAATTCCATGTGTCATTCATCCCATTTATACTTTAGGTACTTTGCCCTTGAGATTAAATTTATTTTAATAAAAATATTTAGAAAACCTAAGTTTTAAAATAATAATTCTCCTTATTTATAAAGCAATATAGATTAAACTCCCATGATCTTATCCTTATTTCCAGATACTATGATATAGATCAGCTGTCAAACAAACTAGGAACCATCTGGTCTTTAACTAGTTGGTCACTTATTGTTGCCAGAATTACATCAGAATAGCATCTGGAGTAGAAAAGAATAATGAAGATCCCCTCCTATAAGTGGCTTAAATAAAAATGACTTTAGAGCTAATAGCAGTTCATTGAATATAAATTAGCAACTATCTTAATTCTGCTAATTAAAAAGAAATTCTGCTGCAGAAAGTATATCATTTGAACCCAAAATAAAATCATAAAATGAGATCCTAATTACCATTTATTGAGATGCATAGCTTCTCCCAAATATCACATAAACCACTCTATAGGCCACTAACCAGATACAAAAATAACTTTGTTATATGGAAATTATTTTTATAATTATTTTCAGAAGAATAAGACTGTATTTATGCTTTAAGACCAATATTAAGTTAGTCCTTGGATATTCTTTTTCAAAATAAACACCAAAATTTTTATATTTAGGTTTTTATACATACTATTTTATAATTCAAATATATTTGCATATGAATACTATACCTACTATAAAATGGTACTTACACTGAGGTATTAATGGGTTAAAGTACTAAGTAAAAATTTGATTTACAGACTCATCAAGGAAATAATGCAATTTGATTTCAAAGGCTTTAAAAATATTATAACAAATCAAAATTGTAAAATTTCAGGAGCTAAATCTTTCTCTTCTTTTTTTTTGAACACATACTGATATTTAGAAAAAACAAGTCCATGAAACATTGTTCTGGGAAATCCGTGGTTGAAGAGGTCCATGACATAGGTCTTCATCAGAATCCAAACAAGATTTTGTTATTGAGGAGGGAGAACTAACGTTTTGTCCAATGGGAAATGCCATGCTCTAGGCTGTGGAAGGTGTAGGCACCTACACATGGGGCTGCCCTTTCATCTTGGTTTCTGTATTGCCCATTTTCTGAACATTAATGTTTCAGTGGCAAATAGAACAAATGGACTTTTCCTTTAAAACTTCTTGTAATATCATTTTGTTAAAATCTTAACAACTCTTAGGTCAAACATATTAACTTTAATAGTTAATGTGTTCAGGGGAAGCCCCTGCTGTCCCTTCCCTCTTCCCCATTCCATAAACAGCCATGCCTGTGCTCATCCTAACAAGAGGGCCGTGTTGGCATACTCTCAATTCATATTAATGTCTTACAACTTCAAGTTCTAGTTGGGTATCACCAATATATTTTTTCAGAAGATCACTTTAACTTTACCAAGCTTTAGAGACTTCAAAATATGGATGAGAATTCCAATGTTATTTATTGGGTTACTCTGAAGAAAATAATATATTTTCTACACTTGAGTAAGAATAGTCTTTCAAATGACAAAAGTGATCTTTGTCCTTTCTTGTTTAAGACTTTTAAACAGATTCCCATTACTCTTAGATGAAGCCCAAGCCCCTTAGCATAGAAAACTTTGTCATTTATGATCTGGCTTACTGTATCTCATCCCTTAAAAGTCTCCTCCAGTTTCCTCTACAGACAAATCATACTGATTTCAGTTTCTCCAATTTCTTACACATTCTAAACTCTTCAACATAGGGCCTTTGTGATGCTGCCCTCACATTCTGGAATACATCCCCAAGCCAACCCCCACATCCCACCCCTCTCACTTCCCATCCTGGCTTTCTCGTCCTCATAATTTTTGCACTCAATACTACTACTTCTAGGAAACATACAAAAATATTCAGTGTGGCTTTTATACAAATAATCTATGTAAGTCATATACTGCTTTTTCATTTTGTCCCCCAAACCACCAAAACATTGGTAGATGGTCCTCTTATAAGAAAGATGATAACATGTTGTTCATTTCAAGATGGGAAGAGATTATTTATACTTTGAAATCATCTTTTTATTTTTCTACAAAATACTTCATAGGCTAATTGCATAAAATTCAGTTGAATATGAATGCATATAGATGCCTATGTTAGGGGGAGAATATGTTAGAGAGATCCTATTTTATTTCCCATGTTTATCAGCTGAGTGTCACTGGGTAATTTCTAACAACAACAACTACAAAAAACCCCTTTGAGCCTCAATGTTCTAAATTCCCTATATGTTATAGTTCTTTAATTGAACCTTCATTATAATACATACTGACAGGGATAGGTATTTCTGTCCTTCTTAGAACTACAGGATCTTCTGTGGAAAAAAAAAATAATTTGGAACAAACAACATTTTCATTAACATATAAACAAGTCTTCTATAAAATAAACTTTCTCCAACAGTTTATTGCGATTGGATGTGTAGTTTCAACACTGACCTGCTGCTATTGACAAGCCACTCTGTCCCTTTACTCCATGAAAACTTTGGTTTCGGTGCAGCTTTCGGTTTGCATTCAATTATCACCCTTCCACCTTTAGCAGCCAGGATCTTTTTCTTCATAGGATTCATTTCAAAAGTTGGAGCCAATGCTAAAAAGAAAACAAATTGTTATTTTTCTCTTTTGTGTGTAAAGCCTAAACATTGCTTCTGTGTTATAGAATCTTTTATTCTTTTTCATAGTTATTGGAAAGGATTAATTTCAGTAAATAAGATCAATTGTCACCAATAGGCATTCTATGCCTACTGCTTTGTAACTTTTATTTAATAACTTTTACTTATAAAATTCACCCAATTCAAATGCACAGATCTTGAGGATAACTAAATTCATTATTAGAAACTTTATTAGAGTTCAAGCATAGTGGCTCACAACTACAATCTCAGCATTTTGGGAGGCTGAGGTGGGCAGAAGGCTTAGCCCAGGAGTTTGAGAGCAGACTGGGTAATATGGCAAAACTCCATCTCTACCTAAAATACAAAAAATTAGCCGGGCATGTTTGCACACCTGTAGTCCCAGCTATCCAGGAGCCTGAGGTGGAGGATCACCTGAATCTAGAAGGTCAAGGCTGCAGTGAGCCGTGATTGCACCACTGCACTCCAGCCTGGGTGACACAGTGAGACTGTGTCTCAATCAGTCAATCAATCAATCACTTTAATTTCAATCAAATGTTTTATACACATTTACCTTAAAATTAACACTAAATTCAGTTGTTTTGACTCAATTCCACAAGGAGAGTAAAATGAAAGGCTGGAGAAAATTGGCCAGCATTGTACACACTGACATATTGATCCTAGTCAGTCCTCTCAACCACATGTTGAATGAACTATCCCCAGTTTATAAATGAGAACATTGAAATCTATTAGGATTATCTAATTTGGCAAAGGTGCCACAGGTAGTAATCACTGGGAGTCACATTTGAATCTAGGTCCTTCTGTTTCCAAAGCATGTACTTTTCATTAAACAATGCAACCTCTCCTTCTTTATACATTTACTGAGCATCAACTGCATGCAGACACTCTGCAAAATGCCAAAATTGGAGCCCTGCTTTCAGCACCTATCCATAAACCGCTATGGGAATAATGGATCTAATCAACGAATTAAGGAGTACATGATCATTTGTAGTTCATCCTTACGTCCAAGTAAAGAACAATCCGTACCAGAACAGAATATAGAGTCTTTAAAAAGGTTACTCCTTTGCTGGCGTGCTCTGACTTTCCTCAGGTTTCCCACATTCAATCTACTGCTCACTCTCTTTTTCTCTTGGCAGAGTCCAAGCAGATTGCATCCATATATTTCAACACATGACAATTATCTGAAACTGTGTAATTTCTGGAGGCTTTCTAGGCCTAAGCATATCTTTATCTGAGTTTTGACTCTTCATCATCTAGTCTGCTCATTCTCAAATTTATTTGTGTATTGGAATCATCTGGGGGATGTTTTTAAAGTGTCCATTCAGTAGGTCTGGGGTGAGCGTGGGATCTGCACTTCTAACGTGCTCCTTGGTGTGGCCACTGCTGCTGACGCTCTGGGGAGGACACCTTTTGTGGCAAAGATTCATTCTATTCCATTGTTTTGTTAGTCTGAATTTTGATAACTGGCAATAGAGTAGTAAGCAACAACCTATGCTGTACACTTAACAAAGTTCTGGGTGTTTTGTGTAGTCTCAATAAACATTTTGTGTGACATGACATATTGCTTTGAAAACATAAAAGAAAATTTAATAGGATTATATTTTAAAAACCAAAATTCAGATAGAAAATAAGGATTTTCCTTGAATCAGTTTAGGTTTTAATGAAATAGTTGATTTGGTGTGGTCCTTTAAATGACTTCAGATTTATCTAATATTTGCATTTCTAACAACAGGATCTAGACTATGTTCGTATATATGTTTTGGAAGTGGCAAAAAATAAGGGGATATCCTTCCTCTCAATTAAGATGAAGGCATGATGCATTTCTTGTGTCTTTGGTTCTTTATTGCAATGTATGAACCTATTAAAGGAATAGCATCTGGTGTAGAATAAGTGCTCAATAAATATTTGCTGGATGAACACATGAATTAACTAAACAACCCAGGAAAAGAGAGGAAGAGAGAAGCACTGTGCAGAAGAGTATAATAAACAAGAACGCATTGAGACAAATTTAAACATATCCAGAGCTATTGATCTGGGGAGGATCAAATTGTTCAGTTTGCTAGTTACTACATTAATGGTCATTAAAAGATTTGACAATTCTAAGTGGAATATATAGAAATCTTTCAGTCTGAGCTGAGGAATTTTTATACTTTTTTTTGGTAATATATGAAGATATGAACTTTAACAGAAAATAAAATTTACATTTGGGAAATAATTCAAACTGACTTCTCTAAGAGTCAAAATGATTTTATATTCTTTTTTACCAAAGATATCTGAGCTTGTGATGGTTTCTTGATACCCAAGAAACTGGAGTAAATATATTACCAGGAAATTTAGGCTTTAGGGAGGAAGAAATAGAGTCTGATCTTCAGCATTATAATAAGTGGATTGGAATGTTAAGATGGCCTGACCGGGCGCAGTGGCTCATGCCTGTAATCCCAGCACTTTGGGAGGCCAAGGCGGGTGGATCACGAGGTCGAGAGATCGAGACCATCCTGGCCAACGTGGTGAAACCCTGTCTCTACTAAAAATACAAAAAAATTAGCCAGACGTGGTGGCACATGCCTGTAATCCTAGCTACTTGGGAGGCTGAGGCAGGAGAATCGCTTGAACCCAGGAGGTGGAGGTTGTGGTGAGCCGAGAATGCGCCATTGCACTTCAGCCTGGGCAACAAGAGTGAAACTCCATCTCAAAAAAAAAAAAAAAAAAAGATGGCCTTAACTTATTGAGACTAGTTTTATTTACTTCTTTATAATTTTCTCATTTCCTACCATTTTCTTTTAGTGTCAGTCAATCTGTAGGGATACCAATGTTTTGAAGAGTTTTCTTTGGGTGTAGCAAGAATAAAAGTGGCCGCACTGAGTCATTGCTTTATCTTTTCAGTAACTAATGCTAGAAGAAAAAGTCTGACTTCCTGAATTCACTACTTACAATATGACTTGACCTAGTGACAACTCTTTCAAATAACATGAAAAGGACGTAATACAGTAAGACTTTTGGGCTGGGCACAGTGGCTCATGCCTGCAATGCCAACATTTTGGGAGGCCAGAATGGGTAGACCACTTACTTAACTCAGGAGCTCTAGACCAGCCTGAGCAACATGGAGAAACTCCATTTCAACAAAAAATAAAACATTTAGCTGGGTGTGGTGAAGTGCGCCTGTTGTCTCAGCTACTTGGGAGGCTGAGGTGGGTGGATGGCTTGAGCACAGGAGGTGGAAATCGCAGTGAACTGAGATCACACCATTTCACTTTAGCTTGGTAAAGGGATAACTGACAACACATAAATTAGTAAACAACCAACCTATGTTGTACACCTAACACAGTGCTGGATATTTTGTGTAGGCTCAATAAACATTTTGTGTGACACGACATATTGCTTCAAAAACATTCAAAAAACTTAATAGGATATACAATCCTATTAAATTATAATAAATCATAATTATAAATTATTATAAATCATTAAATTCAATTTTATTAAATATATATTAAAAATTATAAATTATAGGATTGTATTTCTTGAAAACATTGGTATCCCTACAAATTGATTGACACTAAAACCTTTGATAGAGAGACTGTCCCAAAAAAAAAATAGACTTTTGTAAAGTAGTTGTAGTGAATATACATAAAGTAGTCATAATAAAACACCTGGGTGATATTTCTGGTGTGAATTGCAGAAGATTAGTGGATGTACTGGATGGGGAAAGGACATGATGAACTCTGCCATTCTTTAGAACAAAGAATCTTGAGGAGGAGATGTGAGTGTGGGTGGGAGATATTAAAAAAGAATTCAGCTGCAGACATGCTAAGTTTGGATTATCTGTGGGGTTATCCAAATGAATATTGCTACTAGGAAGTATTTATATTGAGCTTGAAGCTAAGGATAATTATCTGGGCCAGAGATATAAATTATGGGATCAATAGGAAGTAACAGGAGATGCAGAAAAAATTAAGTAGAAATTTTAAAAATAAAAAAAAAACAGGCATAATAATGTAGGATACATAAAGGGAAATGGAAAAGGGAATGAAATGGATTGGAGAAATGGAATGCTGGGATAGAGAAAGATTTCTAGCCAGGCAGAGGAGAGAGTGAAAAAGGTGACAATGAAGGAGATAGAGAAGAAATGGTCTGTGAGGTCTTACGGCTCAGAATCACCAAAGAAAGAGACAAGAAAGCTTGAGAATAATACAGGACCAGAAAGAGAGGCAACTGGTGGATATATTTTCACACATACGCACATACACACACACACCGTGCGCGCGCGCGGGAGAATGAACAGCTGTTGATATCAAGTATTAGGAAAAGTCAAAAGGAATGAATATAGTGCAGAGAGGTAAAATAATTGATGTTTGCTTAGGAGAGATACTTTCTTCTCTAGATAAATAGTATTGAAAACACAAATGTAGTAAAGAGATAGCTTTGAGTGATAGATGGGAAGTTGAAATACTTTATGCCAAACAATTTCAATTTTCATGGAGCACAAGAATGAAATATAAAAGCCAGAGTCAGGGTGCAGTAAGGGACTTGCAGAATGTCCTAAAAGTTCTGAATAGCAACTGTAGGGTGTGAGACCCAGGGACTGAGAATGTCCCAAAAATGCCAAACACTCATCTGAGGCTGGATCACATGCAGTGTTTTAGCATCAGTCTTCAATGTTATGTGATTCTGCAGGCAGTGTTCAGCTGTCCAGGCATATGAGAGGATAAGACTTGTCAAAATTGGCATGTGTAAATTGTGCTTTATCATTTAAAAAAATGCCAAAAGCAATTATATTCCATGTTCCTTCATATTTATTATAGAATTCAGCTTCTTAGCTAAAAATAAAATGATACTATTTCATGCAATAGGAATTTGTATGTAGTCGGAATTTTCAACCAGCATAAGAAAAGTTTAAAGCGTTACTTTTTCCCTGCTTAAATGTTCTTCAGTGAAAGGAAAAACCGTATCATTTCATTCCCAACTGCATTTTAAAAGTTTTTAACATTGGACATTAAAGAACATAATGTGAAATCAAATGTGATACATGGACATTCCATCATCTTTTTTAATATGTCACCTTCTTAATGAATGTTTAACAGAAATTAGAAATGATACTGACCCAAGATCTTCAACTCAGCATTTGCGTAAATGGCTCCATGTGTGTTTTCAGCTATGCACTGATACATTCCAGCATTTTCAAAAGTCACATCATACAGTCTCAATTCCCCTTTATGATACTGAAAAGAATAAAAGTGAAACATATTCTCAATGAACTGTAATAGTAAAACTTTCACTTAGGTCTGGGCTTGGTTGTCTTTTAATTTAGATACATTATGTTCATCTGCCCCCACTGTTACCTAAGATGAACTGAGTGGGATTTTCATGGCATGGGAAAGGAAACCCACTTACCATGCCCAAAGGCTCTTGTTCTATTCATCCTACAGAGCTGAGAGTCCACCTTTTCCCCTCTTGGACCAGCTGGGAGATTACAGTGGGAAGGTAGAGAAGAATCCCACTGCTGCTACTTGTCCCCAGGGCCAAAGGTAGGACTTAGAGCTTCACTCTTACCTCTGTCTCTGTGGGGTACAGGAAAATAGTGGCAAGAAAAAAGAGGACAATATCAGGTTTGGAGATGGATGAGTAGGAAGAGGGTGGAAAAGTGGAACAGAGGAAAAAATAAGGAGAGAGAGAGAGAGAAGTAGAGTAAGATTACAGAAAGTTGTTTAAATTGAAAGAAGATACTTTATGTTCAGTTTTTGTCTTTTTAGGAAGCTTTTATATTTCAGGGCCCAAGTACTCTTTCTCTACTGACTCTTCCGCTAAATTTATCCCAGGACCACCCTGAAACATTGCTTGAACAGGGATTCAGGAACAGCAAAGTACGTGAACATACATACCGCATATCCATTTTTCAACCATCGGATGGTAGGGATGGGCTTCCCTGTGGCCACACAAGGCCAGTAGAGATCACTGCCTATGTCCACCTCTGTGTCATTGATATGTTCTACCCACTCAGGGAATGCTAAAAAGTAAGAAACATTGTGCATTTTAAATGCAAGTCTAAAGATCCATCATAATCTCCAGAGTATAAATATTACATTTAGTAAATCTTATTCTGCAGAATACATAGGATATTATAGGTATCCCAAATTCAGTATTTGAGCCATCAAAATTTTATTTGCATAGGCCTTTTCTTTGTATAGGTTTAACCTATGCAAATCCTATATTACTCTAAAAGGAGGTAACTATAACTCGGTCATTATTTTTCCATTTGTAAATCATGTTTTGTTGAAAAGCTGAGTTATAGTTAGTACTAAAATAATTGATTATTTTCTGCTCATAACATAAATCTTTCAAGTGTGTCAAAATGACAATTGAGGTTTTAAAGAATTATGTCTCAATTCAATATGACACCATCTCTTAACCTTTTGGATAAAGATTCAGATTTTTTCCCACTCCCTCAAGTATATATTACCTTCATTTTGATGTAACTCAGTTAGTGGCCACCATAATACCTTACTGTGGTGCTAGAAAAATGACTTGGACACTTAAATATACTCTTTCCATATTGGAAACTACATATAGTAGCCGTGATTGGTGAAATCCATGCATGAGTAAAATTGATCTCAGTCTCATTCTTTAATCTGATCTACTTGATATCTAAAGAAACACCCATAAAAATGAGAAAATGCTAAAAATGTTCCTAAGAAAAAAATATTTCTGAGAACAAGCAAATAAACAGTTTGACAGTCTTTTTGATTATTTCAGTTATCTAGTCCAAATAGATTCAGATAAATAAATTAATATAAAATAAAAAGGAAGTAGGAAGAAAGAATCCTGAGTGGAAGATAATTTTCTTTGAAAATGGGAACTTGTATTAATTTTATGGCAAAAGCAACATATACATCTTATATAAAGCATTTAACAAGTAATAAAATACCAGAAATTTAAAAATTAGAAAACATTTTTATAATCTCACCAAATACCATCAATATTACACATCATAATGTATATATTATATGTAGACATATGTACACCTATATACATATTTTACAGCATATATAATCTTATTTAGTACATGTTTTCACCCATCATTATATCTGTAACATAAAGAGATACTTCTAAAAATATTGGTGAATACATTCATGTTAATTGAGAGAGGTTTTACTTTGTATACAATCTTAGCAATACATAATACGGGAATATCAGCACCTTTCCTGTCTTGGTCTCACATAGATAACACAGACATTTGCTATTACATTATATACTGAATAATTGAATTGGCTTGGTACATTCTACATATGGCTTAATTAATTATGTAACTTTCGAGTGATGTGATCAGACCTAAAGATAATACTGAGCGTGCTGCGTTAGTAAAGAAATAATATTTCTTTTAAATTACCTGCTATAAATACCTGCTCTGGCACCTTGGTTCTTCTAAGGCTTTAGATATTAAACAGTTCAAAATTCTACTCTGCTGAGAACCTGGAGTGTAGTTTTCTTAATATGTTGAATAAAAACATGTCTATAAGCTTTAGAACCTGGTAGAAAGTGATGGATTTATTTCAAAAGTTTAAAAGATCTTAACTAGACTTTTTTAGTTAACTAGACTTTTCAAGTATGCACAAGGCCATTTCCTGCATACTTGATATGTATCACGTTAACATTACTGTGGCATTGGATATACAAGTCTGAGGTTCAGGGTAAATGTCTGGGTTAGAGCATTCAGGGTATAGAGTGTGTCTAAAGCCATTATCATGAATGAGATCATAAAGGGAGTGACTGAAATGGAGATGAGGTTCACAGATGGAACCCTGATCACACCAATGTTAGAGAGGTATGGAGTAGGGAGGAAACATCAATGGAGAATGAAAGATTATACAAGGAAATTTATAACAAAGTGCATCTCAGTCAGGAAGCACAGAAAGTGAATAAGGAAGAAGGGAGGGACCAACTGTGGCAACCACTTCTGTTAGATTAAACAAAGTACAACTGAGAATTGAACATGGGCTTCAGCAATATGGAAGTCGGTGGTCATGGAAAGAAAGGTTTCTGTGGACAGGCAGAGATGCAAATCAAGTTGGAGTGCATTTAAGAGAGAAGAAAAACTGGAAATGGTGACAACACTTTTAGAGAGTATGGGTGTATCTGTCAAAATGTTAATTCCTTTTTGGGAGAGACAGGGGGCAGTGAAATGGGACAGTAGCCAGAATTGAAAATGAATAATCTTGTGTAAGCCCTCAATGTTTATTCTGTGTGACCCGCAGGTTCATGTTGTGGAACACTATAAAGATTGTTTCAGAATGGAATGTTTCCAATGTGGCCTGAAAAAAAATCTGTCTTCCCAAATGTAAGTTTATTTTAATGTGTAAAAATCACAGGCTTGTGCCAAGATAATTTTCTCAAAGAAAAATGATTTCTTAGACCAGTGGTTCTCAAAGTGTGACTCCAGGACCAATAGTAACAGTATCTCTTGGGAATTTGTTAAAGATACAAATTCATGACCCCCTAACAGACCTCTGAATAAAAAATTCTGACAGTGGGGGCAAGCTATCTGTGTTTTAACAAGCCCTCTATATGATTTTGATGCATGCTTAAGTTTGCAAACTACTGACTTAAACTAAGTCATAACACACAAGGTCTGTAAATAAAAAGATACTGAAAAAGACAGTGATAAAACAAGTAAGCAAACTAATTGTATATTCTGAAAATTACCAATAACACTTGTGTCAATCCATTGATATTACCTGTGGTTCAATTGGTAAAAAGTTTGTAACTTCTATAACTCATAGTTGTGACTTCATTAGACATATGAGAAATATTTTATCTTTCCCCATGATAGTAACATACATCTCTGTTTTAAAAAATATTAATCATTATATAGTAGTTTTTCAAGTATGGAAATGGCTCTAAATAAGATACTGATGAAATTTATACAAAATTAAAATAATATATCTACCTTGAACATAAATTTTTGCTTGATGTTTATCCTTTCCTCTAATGTTCTCAGCCTCACATTCATAGATGCCTTCATCTTCCAGCTGAATATTGAAGATCTTAAGAACAGCCCCAGAGGTACTAATCTCAGCAGTGCTTGGCATTGGTTCTAGAACCTTCCGCCATCGGATATCTGGAACAGGACTTTAAATAGAAGACACAAGTGCTAAAGTTTCACACACTTAAAAGACAATTACTTTATGTTTATGGCTAAACAGTTATTTTCTAAAATTGTACCATTTCTATATATGTTAATAAAAGTGTCAGTATACTTACTTTCCAAGTGCAAAACATTCTAAGGTCACATTTTGGCCCATCAATGCATATATATCCTTGAATTGAACTATGATATCAGCAGGATATGGTTTTGTTGTTCCTAATATTAACAGAAATACAAATATCCACTAATTATTAAGCACAACAGTAGTTTTCCTAAACATGGTAATCCTATAAGATTAGAACTGCTTCAATATGGAAGCTTTTCTCTGTACAGGTACTGCTCATATTGTAATGGATAGACTTCGTTTATGCACAGTATGAATGTAATATAACTTCCCAGCATTCTCAATAATGTTAGCTCATTCTGACAGCTGCGTAACCAATGTGACTCAATTTACTAAAAAAATTCAAGTCTTTAGAGAGCATCATCAGATATGTGTCAAACATTGTGATAAGTGCTGCATGGAACTCAGGAAGGTGGAGAAAGAAAATGAGGGAGAAGGAAAGAGAAGAAGAAGAGAGTAGAAAAGAAAAAGGCAAGGCAAGAAACTGAGGAAAAAAGAAGAAATGACCACAGAGATAAATGGAAAGGGAAACAAATTGAAAAATGGGAAGGAGAGAGGGAAAGAAGGAAAACATTTACTCAGACAACATGGCATTCTTCAAAATAGACACTTTTTCATTTATTTAGCATATCAGTCCTGAAAGATGTATTAATCCTTCAGGCTTACAGAGAAAAAACAGACTCAGAAAGGTGAAAAGCATTGTTTAAGATCACAAATTGAGTATGTACCTTACACTGTAAAATGCTAACGAGTCAAATAAATAAATAATGACCTGGTATATAAGCCAAACCAAAATGGGTACTCTGAAAGAGTGACTGATGAGGAGGGTAGTTAGAAGTAGGTAGGGGCTATAGGACTCTGCAGCAAATATGGCATTTAAATTGGACCAGTTCAGGTTGAGGAAATAGCGTATTATTACAAAGCTCCAGGAGTGTGCAAGAAATTTTAAAAGGTCTAGGAACTCAAATGATGCTGAAGTATGTAAGCTTGAACTCACAATCTAGAAGGACTGAAAAATGATATTAAAGAATTTGAGATGAATTTTCTCAATGGGTAATGTTTTAGTCTGTTCTCATGATGCTAATGAAGACATACCTGAGACTAGGTAATCTATAAAGGAATAAGGTTTAATGGACTCACAGTTCTGCATAACTGGGGAGGCCTCACAATCATGTTAGAAGATTAAGGAAGACCAAAGGGACATCTTACATGGCAGTGGGCAAGAGACAGCATGTGCAGGGGAACTCCTATTTATAAAACCATCAGATCTCATGAAACTTATTCACTACCACAAGAGCAGTATGAGGGGAAAGCATCCCCCCATGATTCAGTTATCACCACCTGACCCCACCCTGGACTGGTAAAAATTATTACAATTTGAGGTGAGATTTGGGTGATGGCACAGCCAAACCATATTAGGTAACTACCATTGGGACTTGGTAAGAGAAGTAATATGGATCTTATCTTTGGTTTAAGTAAAAGAGCTCGTTGCCATTTTTAAAGGATGGAGCATGGAGAGGAAAAATATAGAAGACAGTCTCAGTGGTCCAAAAAAGGCTGTTTCAATAATTCAGGCAAAACAGGTGAAGGCCATCACTAGGGCATAGCTATGGTGAAAACAGAAAGGAAACAATAAATAAAAATTGTATTTTAGAGGCAGAAACAACAGGATGACTCCTTGGATCAATGTTTCTCAATGTGTAGAGTAAAGGCTCAATTCATTCGAATCACCTGGGATACTGGTTCAACTTACTTGTGGATTCCTGGGTCACTTTCCAGGCCTGCTGAATCAGTATCTCTGGGTCCCGCATTTTCCCCAAAACTCCCCAGGTGCTTACATACTAATTAAGAACTGCTGGGTTAACTGTCCTGAAGAGCCGTGGAAATCAGGATTTGATAATAAATAATCCTACCTTGAGTTGTTAGAAATAAAAATGTATTACTAAATAAGCTAAAGAAGAGGAGGATTTGGGGGAAAAAAACACATGTATTTATGACACTTTGAGCTTAACATCTTTGAGAGCTTTTTTAGGAGCAAGTCCAGGATACAGGAAGAATTGAGGTCTAGACACAAGAAAAGTTTTGGAGATATGAACTTGAAGTCTTTTGCAGAGGAATACTGTTGAAAATGTGTAAGTGGGTGAGAATATCAAGGAAAAGATTAGAGAAAAATATAAGAAAGAAGAATATTTGTGAAGAACATTCTATGAAATTTGTTAGAGGCAGAAGGGAGATGAAGAGTTCAGGGAATCAGGCGAAGAAAGAAAAGTTCACGAGAGGCAGAAGGGGCAGTGTCAAAGTTCAAACAGAGTAAGCACTGAAAAGCGTCTTTTGGATTTAGCAAATAGGAATTCATAGTAATTCAAAATTGCATTGAATACAAGACAATACACAGAGAGAATTAGAGTAGAATCTGCAGATTCAGGAAAGAAGAACAATAAGTGATGTAGTGAAGTTTCTAATTGAGTCAAATGGAATGTGAACCAGAGCCACTGGAAAACTAAGCTTGAGCAGGGGGAGAAATATTCTGCTACTGAGACAAAAAGTAAGAAAATAAATAGAAGTGCTGAACTGCAAGTATATTTCTGGGGAAGGGTAGAAAAGAAAATCAAGAGAATTTTTTACATGATGGCTCCTTTTCAGTATATGAAGTAGGGGGTGAGATTCGCTTTTAAATTTGAGGAAAGAAAAATGAGCCAAAAAGTCAACAATATTTTTTGAATACCAATTATGTGAGTGTTGTCTTTCAGAGAAAAATAAAAATGGAACCTCAGTGTTATTATGCCATTTTTCCCATCGTCACACTGTATTTAGGGGTAAAGGCAGGAACCAAACCTAAGTCTGTCAGTCTGAACCTGGTATGCTCTCATGAGCTTCAATTTACTGATATTAATGTAGCAGAAAGACTTGGATAGAAATAAAGTGAAGTAAGCAAGTATATTGTGATTTGATTCTCTTAAGCAGCAGTGCATTTTAAAGGGGAAGTAGTCCAATTGGAGCCTGGGAAAAGGCCAATGAGATTGTCAGTGGTCATCCACCATGGTGCTCTCAGGGTAGCACCCTATGCTGATTATATAGAATAGAAAAGACCATTTATTTACGTAACTGTATCATGTAAATCATTCCTTAAAAATACCTAAATAATCAAAATGACTTAAAAATAATTCTACAATTACTATTGTTTTGATGTAATAATCATTTGATCTCTTCATGAGCTTACTAAGAAGTGGGAATGGTCATGAAACAAAAAGTAGATGCCAGTGATTCCCATTGCAACCAATACACTAGAACTTGACTAAGGTATCAGTCCCCTGTGCATTTCCCAAGCTAGAGGCAACTAATCCGAACTCAACCTTCCGATAGCAATTTTATCAGCTGAATCTTCTCAATGCAAAAAGCAAAGAACCAAGCCTTGGCCCCTTAAACGTGCATCTCCTCTAAGTATACCATATGTAGACAACCTTGCAAAAACAGAATGTAACAAATAAAATACTTACGTTCAGGTATTGGAATGAGTGGGATGAATTTGCTGAACACGCTCTTTGTAATAGAAGGACTGGAAACAAAGCAGGAATAATTGCCTTTGTCGGAAGCCTCAACATTTGCAATGTAGAGATTGCCATTTGTCTGAGACACAAATCGTCGTTTATCCATTGTGATAAATACAGGAAATTCATTTAGAAGCCAGCGGTAGCTCAGATCATCTAGGAGAAAATATCGTCTTCTAAATATTAAGTGCTTCTCCCAGAGCTGTTACATAATCTAATAGAGGCTAGTAACAAGCTATCACTTAATCTAATAGAGCTTCTTGTAGAGTAAATGTTGGGAGAAAGCCAAGGCAAACAGTGCAAACTTTTAAGTACCTACCATATTTTACATGAATATAAGCATTACACTAAGCAGTTACATCTATTTATCTCTATTATAAGCTATTAATAGTCTTACTTTCATTTCAATGATGGGCTAAGTGAAACTCAAAGAGGTTACATTCTTAGAATTTCATGACTATTAAGAAGAAATGGGATTTTGAATCCACATCTAATAACTCCAAAGCCATGACTAATCTGCCGTACTAAATTTTATAAATAAAATTAAGATTATTTAGCATATTATGGCTTTATCTATTTTTGTGTGTGTGTACACCTATTTTAAGTTATAGATTTAGAAATGAGCTTACATAACCTATTGTGGTCACATTAAACAGAGAAAACCACAGAAACAGGGAAGAGTATGGTACTGGTTTAATTAAATAGCAGGAGATGTATCATAGGGTAACTCTTACCCACATGAAATTCCTTTGGCTAAACACACTAGCTAGTTAAATGGAAAACTGAATTTCCTCCTTAATTTGCTGAATATCCTATAGTTTTCTACTCCTTCTTTCCTCTCTGTTTTGATGAATGACTCCCAGGAGTCACTCAAGAAATACACGAGAGGAGACGATGGGCAATGCATACCTCTAGGTCAAAAAATGATGATTCCCTTCAAAACATCTTGATCACATAAAGACAGTTTCTACTAGGAAGAATACATGTGGGAATCTCTCTAGGTCAGACTAGATAGGATTTTAGATGTAAAATGGTGGAAAACCAAGAAGTCACAGCACTCAGGCTTCTTATAAAGATAAATAATTATGACAAATGACTATTTTGCTTATGGAACTCAATGTGGCTAGGGAAGCTTTCAAAGAGAGTGTGAAAGCCCGATGACTATGAAAAGCTAACAGCGATGTACATTATATGAGCCTCACACAACTGGGAATAATAACCTGGGCATTATAGTTAGCTTAGCGATGTAATTTTCTCCAGCAAAATATCAAGAAAGACAGTGAATATGATCATATTCTTTTGGTTTTCAACATTGATCTTTTTAAATTGTGGATGCAGCAGCATATGTTTGTTATTAAAGAAACGGAATACAGCGAAAAAGAAGCAGAAAATTAGACTACCATAATTAGCCTCTAACTCAGAATTACGGTTAATATACATTTCTAGGCATTTATATCTGTGAATGATTGAATTATTTTAATTTATCTTTTTGCAGATTTAGGGTCACAGGATCATTAGGATAGGAAGAAATTTAGGGAGCTGCTGAAATTTCTGAAATGGTCTCCTGGGATAAGTAAAGAAGTATCACATTCAGAAGTAGCACATAGTCTTTCATCCAAACTGACATTTATAGTACATTTTCAAAAAGGCCTTGATCTCTTCTAATTCTGAATAATATTTCCTATTGTCCGTTAAGATGTAAATTAAAATTTTGTAGGGATTTCTGTTAAAAATTAAATCCCCACTCCCCCTGCCCTACCACCAAAGCCAAAAATGTCAAGAAAGTGTGTATCTCCATACAGAGAAAGGACTTTTGTAACTATAGAATGTATGAAAGATACTACCCACAAAATGCATTTAGAGTAATCTGAATCCTCAGTGGTTATGTGAATACAGAGACCTGGATTTTAATTCTCACTATGACTTTTATCAGGCAAATTAGTCACTCTATTATTCAGTTTCTCTAAAATGTAAGACATTTTCCTGTGCTCCACTCATAAGAGATGTGTGAAAAGAAATGAAAGAAGTGATGGTATTTGATCCTTAGAAGGGATAAATGCTAAATGAGAGAAGTTATTGTCATGATGTTGTATGAACATAAATCTTGGACTACAGAATAACTGCTCTGACTGATTTGATGCCCAATGTAGATTCTCTATTTATTTTGCAAAACCTGAGTACCTTCCAAGTGCTGCTAAACAAGACAGATGTGGCCTTTGCATTTGCCGGACTTGCAATAGAATTACTCTAAATTTATTTAACAAATTTTAGCTTATTGTTGAAGCCATTCACTTGGACAAAACAATAATTACAATTTCTTAGAGTCTGTCAGCACTCAGTACAAGAAAGGTAGGAATGGCTTTTGCCATTTTTAAGCAGGGGATCCAAGGCCTAATAGGGTGAAGTGACTTCCCTGAGGTCATACAGCAAAGGGGAGGCAGAACTGATGTTCTAAGCTTCCCTACCCACCACCATCAGCAAAATAAGCTGTACCAAGACTGGAGCAATAGCCACCCTGACTCTCCAACTTATGGATGAGATGTGATTTTGTCAATCTTTTGATCTTTGATCTTTTCTGAATCTGAAATCAAGATCTAAGCCCTGATCTAGTTCTTTTAAGGATTCAACAGACCATCTTCATTGTGTCTTTCCTAGCCCCATGCAGATGATAAAATCAACCATCTTTGCAAAAGCCATCTGTTTTCCTCAGATTGTAGACTGGATTAAATAATAAATTACTATAAAATTATTTTTTCAGTAAGTGCCAGGACATGTTTAAGAAATACTGCTTTTACCGGTAGATATTTGACACTTCTTGCTTTTGCCCAGAAGCCTAGACCATATATATCACAGGTGAAATTCATTTTGTCCAATTACAGTGCATTAGGCTCACATGACTGTATTACTTTGAACTACACCGCTTATGTAACCTTGCAAAATGCTGCATCAATCTCTTTGAAATACACTTGAACTTCTTTAGTTCAAACCATAGAGAAATAACTTGAAAACTTTTTAGGAGATTTTCTTGCCTTTTAGAAAATTAGCTTGAACAGAATGGAATTTGCCTGTACCAAAATCACTGTAGTTTCTGATCAGGGCTTTAACACAACAAACTATACATTAAACATGTTTAGAAAGAAAGTTTTATTCTGAGCTAATATGTTCCTTACCCTGGTCTCTCATTCCTGTCTATTTTTGTGATGATCTATTTAGTCTATTGAGATTCATTCAAGATGATATTCAGTATTCCAGGAGTTGTTTTTCTGAAGAGTTTTCTCATTTTCTTATCCCTTTTAAATTTCATAATGTCTCTATTATCAGGTATCTCTTATTTTGTCAATAATACCTACCCTTGAAGTGACTTTTTTTCTTCATTTCTCTTTTGCTATATACAAAGATATGATTTATATTTTGTGAAACGGAATAAGTCAATTTTTTATGGTCATATTGATAGAAAATTACTTGGAAAGAAAGCATTATATTTTCATTTTTGAGAGTCCATGACTTTAAAAAGTCTTGCATGTTTATGAGTTATGTACTGCAAAATAATAAAACAAGAAAGTTTATGTTTTCAGGACACTTAACCCTACATTTAATTTAATGAACAAATCTATTTGCTCTTCATTCTCTCACTCTCTCATTCCTCAGATATTATATTGAACACTTACTTTGCATATGTACTAGAAAATTATTTGTATGTCAAATGTTATAAAATTAAGTGAACATTTGTATTGAAATGCACATTTGTGATCACTCTTGATAAATAAGTAAAGCAGTCCAAATGAGAGTTTCCCTCCTTGCAAGGAACTGAAGACCATCCAAATACAGATAAAAATATATGGGATTGCAAAAGTTGATATGTTTCCTTTTCAACTTTTTTATCCTGCACATTAATGAGGAAGATAACATCTCTATAATCCTGAATTAAAAATCTTTAGTATAGTGAGATGTACTGAATAATAATAACAGATATAAAACATTGGCTGTACTAAAATATATTTTATTTACTTTAGTAATAATCTATTGAAATTGCATATCCGTTTTACTATTTTCATATCCATTTTAAATGAGGAAATTAAGATGTAGACATGCCTAAGTTTACTTGACATAGTAAGGACTGAATCCCCAGATCACCAAATAGAACAATAGGGTTTGACAATTCTCAATAATTGTGTATATAACATTCTTAGACATTCACAACACTGTGACAGGTTCCTTTGCACCCTCAACCCAAGTTCTAAGTCACAAAACATAAAACCTTAATTTACTTTCATTAAAACGGAAGGAGGATTTGTGGCTGAGAGATAGTAAGATAGTATACATAAGCAGATACATAACACACATGGATTTGAAGCAAATGTCTGTTTTTATATCGGTTGAAGATGGCATATCTGATGAGCTACTCAGATTTATTCTGTGAATTATAATGTCTCTTGAACCAACTTTGTTTTTGTTTTTGTTTTTCCATGTAAACATATTTATCTTTATTGAGATAAAGAAGTAATGGACTCTTTTGGCTGAATGGCTTTAAGCTTCTGCCGACCTTGCTCTGGCCCATGAATTTCTACACTCAGCACCATGGCTTAGACACAGCAGAGACTGAAAGCAAGACTTATCTTAGAAAAATCTCAAAGCCTGTTTTTGGACCCCTGCTTCTTGCTATCCTAATTCCCTAGGTAATCATATTTCAGTCCCATGGTTTTAAAAACAACTTATATAATGATGAATCACAAATTGATATTCCAAGCTTAGACATCACCCCTAAAATCTACACACATATAGAACTGCCAACTTGATTTCCATTTGGAAGCTTAACAGATGCTTCACATTTAACATATCCACACCTATGCCTTCAGCTGAAGTAATGGCAACTTCATTCTTTCAGGAGCTCATGGCAAAAACTTTTATGCCACCCTCAACTCTTGTATTTCTCTAATATATCACAAAAAGTCAACAAGCAAATTCTCTTGGCTTCTCCTTCAAAATATATCTAGAATTTAACCAAAATATACCTAGATTTCTATACAGAATTTAACATATTCTATTTATCTAGAATATGCCTGGATTCCCACCTCCACTGACACCACTCTGGCCCATTATATGCTACCTAGATTATTGCAATACCTCTAACCCATCTCCTGTTTCCACCTTTGCCCTCCCCAAGTCCTTTCTTAAAACAGTAGCCAGAGTCACCTTTCTATAACTTAAGTCATGTCATGTGGCTCCTCTGCTCAAAGCCCTCCAATGTAAATCACATTCAAAGTAAAAGCCAAAGTATTAATAATTGCTATGGATTATAAGGTCCTCCATAATGCAGCTCTTGTACCTCTTTATTTCATTTCTTACTACCCTCTGCCTTATTCACTCTACGGCATCACCCTGGCTTCCTTGGTCTTCCATAGTCCCACCTCAGCATCTGACTGGCATGCTCTTCTCTCAGATACTCATATTGTTAGCTCTTTTATCTCCTTCCCATGTTTATTCAAACCTTCCTTCTAGTGATGCTCCTCCTGAGGTCAGTCGTCCCCTCAATACTTACTCTCCCCACTGCCCTGCATTATTTGTTTCTCCTTATTTATCAATATCTAATATGCCATATCTTTCAGCCATTTATCTTATTAATGTCTCCCTCTCCCAGTGGAAGATCTCTGAAGGCTGGTAGCTTTTCCTGTTTTGCTCCACTGAGACATTTCTGTGGCATATATTGTGCCTGCTATATAAAAAATGCTCAGGAGAGATTTTTGAGTCAATGAGTGATGGAGTGAAGTCCATCCCTTATTGAATGTGGTCAAATGTAGTCACTGTATACTTTTGGTCATTACTTTGTGGGAAACGCTATGAAAATGGTAGGGTTTTAAAATATATGCATATATACGTAATTTCAATAATTCCTTAAGAAAAAGCCTTTAGTCTTTTCTCATTGAAAGAGTGTTACAACATTTTGAATTTTGTATGTCACTCCTATATTTATCAAGCAGTTATCTTTCTCCTATTTTGGAGAAAATTACCAATGTTTGATATGTAAACAACCACAACTACAAATATACACACACACAGACACATACACACAATTTCACATGAAATATATACTGCATAATTTTGTGTGAAATATATGAATCTGGATAGGTACACACACACACACATCAGATTGATGTATTTCACACAAAATCCTGTACGGATTTTAAAAGTTTGTTATGTTTCATTCTCTATGGAGATGTTTAAAGTCAGATTTATGACATAATACCAGAACTATAAGAAGAGAAAAAAAGATTTTTAAATTGTAAAGAGAGGTATTTATATATTGTTTTAAGGGGACATTTGATAAAAAAAAATGAAAATTGGTGAAAGCATGTAAAGAATTCATCTTTTAATTAGCACTTTTGTGGCTTTTGTCTTCACCATATTAAATTACATAAAACGTATATTCAAAGTTGAATCTCGTAACAGATGACACTTAATTTAGCCCCATTTTTGAACTAGATAATTATTGCAGATTGGTATTCCTAAGGAGATTAATAATTTATTATGTCTTTATCCCTTTCTAGTGTTTACTTACATACAGTTCACAGTATTTTATAGATACTAACTTGTTAGGAAAATGACTCGTTATATATCCTTCCTTGGTACTGTTCCATTTCAGGAATATTTTCTAGAAAACTATCAGAATTTCCCTGTGGAATAGGAACTTCAATGATGACATAATACAACATATATATGTTTATAAACTGAAATGATTAGAGATCGTTGGGACCAGAACCAAGTGACTAATGAGCCAAGAAAGGAAGTGTCCCTAACAATTAGTGACACATTACAATGCAAACATCCAGTCTAATTAATGAGCCATGATTATTAATAATGAAGCATTATTACTATGAAAATGGAGCTTGTCTGTTTTGTTTGATAGATGCTAATAGTCAGAGAGGAATTAAGTTTACCTGGAAAATGGTATGGAGGGTCACAGAGCAGCACCATTCCTTTCCCTTCTTTCACTCTGACCTCAGGACGTTCCTCAGGTGGGAAAGGATCAAGATCTAATTACAAAAGAAAAAAGAGAAACATTCACTCTCTAGTCAAGAGAAAGAGAGACATTCATCAATTTTACCTTTCAGCAACGAACTCACTTTTGAGATATAGCACTTTTCAGTGGTTTGGTGAAGCCTAGTAAAGTCAGCTCCTCATTCTTACATTGCTGGGATTTGTACACACTATAAAGTTCTGTGATGAGCTCAAAGTCTACAGGTGTTAGGAGCAGCCCGCATAAGAATTCTGACAACCCTGAAAATCACATATGTCCTAAAGAATTTTGTTTCAGACTTAGGGAGAATCTCAGGCAGGGTATTTGGAAATACAATGAAATTAGACAAACCCAGGGACCTACCGAAGAAAGTAAGAAAGAAGAAATGACTTAGAGGAATGGACTCATTTGATGGGTATTTCCCTTCCTGAGGGAGGGCTTGGATATCAGGAAGGAATAAGGGTAAAAGGCAGGACCCTCATTAGGGAACATGAAAGTGACCAATCTCTTGCTCCTTTTCGAATGCGGGCTTTGCTTCAGTTCTGATTTTCTTTACTCTTTCTATGTATTTGGAACTTATATTCCGCTTGATTCCTTGATACTCTTCCCATCCTTCATTTGTCTTACTGACTCTATTTTTTTTCCTGCCTTTCTTCCTGTTCCTTACCTGTGATC
Source organism: Ateles fusciceps (assembly GCA_036589455.1). Classification (NCBI taxonomy): domain Eukaryota; kingdom Metazoa; phylum Chordata; class Mammalia; order Primates; family Atelidae; genus Ateles; species Ateles fusciceps. The sequence continues at coordinate 3,633,407 of JAZHEH010001361.1, forward strand.
AGTACCCAAATTATAACATTTAATTGTTACTTTTCTCCTTATAAATTGTATGTCTCTGAAAAACCATTTATTCTAAGTGTTACTTTTTGCAGAGGACTCTTCAAATCTACTTCTCTAGCTCTGATGTCTTACTTGAATGCCATCCCTATCCTCAATAGCTTACTTGACATTTCAACTTGGATAACTCAATATCACAATAACCTCTGCATGTGAGGCAACCATTTAAATGCTTCCTGCCATCCTTGAAATTGGTTTTTCTTGCTCCCATCACATTTTTAATGAGAACAGAATGTTTCTGCCCTTTGACTAGACATTCCTTGGAAAAAAAAAATTTACAATCTTCTTTCCTTTTGTGCAATGCAACCTGTTAATTCTTTCCTTATAGTTAATGTATGTTAATTACATTTCCACTCTCACCACATTAATTTAATCTTACTTCTATTCCTGGCCCTCTCTCATTCCCTCTTGATAAACCCTACCATGTAGGACTTCTTAAAACATTGTTTTCATCCTATAATTCATTTTGCAAAAGATTTAAGTGCTCACATAAATGACATACTGGAAATCACCTGGTCCAACTCGTCTCCCAATGTAAAATTTTCTTTCAGAACAACCTCTAATTTTTAGCTTAGCACAGTTTGTCATTATTGGCCCTAATTAAGAGAAATTTTTCTTGTAATTTAAATTTAAAATAAATTAACAAAAATATAATTAAATTTATTCCTACTATGAGAAGTTAAATATTAGTGAATAAGCTATTGTCATATTGGGTTGATCTTTGAAGAGTCATAGCCATTATGTTGCAGTATGTGACATTTTCTTCCTCCAAAAGCCAATTTTCACCCCCTTATGGGTGATAGTGCCCCTTTGATAATATATGGCTTGATGCTTTCATTGATGCTAATTTTTAAGGAGTCATTCAAGATCCTCAGACCCTGGTTTTCCTTTAGTTGACAACATCATCTTTCACTGTTTCATGTGCCTTGTGGCACTTTGTTGTCTCCATCACACAATTAGGGTCCACTCATCTTGTAAGATCCACCTCATCTATGATGCCTTCCTCTCATTATCCTTTCTTGATTTTTCTTCTTGCTGAACTCACCTAAATACACTTACCATTTTTAAAAAGTTACAGTTTACTTACATCCAAAACTCAGGGTTGCTTCAGTGCTTCTGACCATCCCGTAGCTATTGGATGCTAAACAGTAGTAGATTCCAGCATCTTTCTGTTTGTCAGGGTTGTTGATAACAAGGTTTCCTCCTACCATACTGTATCGATCACTGGTCAGATCAACGTCCCCATTATTCATTCTCCATCTATGAGAAAAAGATACAAAGGTCCATCTCAGGTCATGACACCTGGAAACTGTACAGAGCTAACAAAGTTCTAAAATAATCTGGGTACAGCTCAGGGTAAATTCAGACAATTAGAAATATGATTCAGATGGTATTTCTTTGTACTCTATAATTCTGAGTCTCTAGGATGATAATTTGTAATTTAGCTCAGGTACAGGCAGGTAAACGTCAAAGTACATACATATTTGTCTTTTTTTTCATGAGGTATCCAATTGACAAATATTTTGTTAAGTTTTTCTCCATAAATTGATTTCTTGGCAGCTATACATTGGACATAATTGACAGTCATCTATGCACCAGTTAGATTCATATATATGCAGATATGCTGCATAAAATATTAAAAGTATTGTTCTACCAGAAATAAAATATAAAATATCAATATCTGACTTTAAATTTCAAAGTAATTTTTCAATTAAACAAACTAATTGGCATTGGGGTTTGCTCAATAAGTGGCAATTCTGACCACTAGAGGTCACTCACACAATTTGAAAATGATAAAAATTAGTTGGATTTTTAAAAATTTATTCCAAGCCACAAATATACCGGTAAAACTAGATCTTCCTCAGCCTAGAGCTAGTGGTCACTTATGTCTTTCATCATTACTCAAAGATTACTTTTAACAAAGTAGAAAAGAACAATTCTTTTTCCATCCCACCACATGATTTCATAACAATATAAGACATGTTGCAGATAATCAGAGCATTAATTGATAGGGATAGTGTTAAAAATAAATTGACTGGAAACAGGAATCTAAATTTCTGATGCGATGATGAAAAGAATGCATGTAGAAAATAGTTCTCAACTAAAAGAACCAGCTGTATAATTTTATAATCATTCTTTATCAGGGTTTATCCTTTAAAGTTCCATGTCCTCAGGAAAGTCATAAGCCTAGAGCTGTGGTCAAATCGCTCAAGTAGTAGTGGCTGGTGGCCACGTCACTCATTTCCCGGCCACTTCGAATTAGAGTAATAATCATACCCAAAGGGCCTAATTACTTTAGAATATCTGTTATCAAATCAAAGTTACTGGAACATTATTAGTTAAAATTTTTGCAGTATAGGAAATAATTCAAAAGCAAGCACAGAAAGCTGTGATTTTGCATTTTTAAAACTTACTAAATTCCAGCCCAATGAATAAAGGCTTCCTCTGCCCCCCAGGTGATGGCAATATTGTCCCTGCCCGAACCATCCAGTGTTAAGTTGCTTAGCTCTTGTCAAGAAAGTGGGTTTCTTTGTTGGGCAGCTCCAATTTTTGTAATTTTCCCCCCTCATTATGTTGGTTCCAAATTTTTGCTTATTGTCTTAACTTCCTCCACGTGGATCTGATTATGCTTGTGACATCATATAAGGATTACCTTTTTCTGTGTTTGAGGAAGTTCACTGGTCTAGTTTCAGAAACATACACTATTGCTACAATTTCTTTTAATAATTTTTTTTATTGTAGTGCTTGTTTCTTTGGGGGATGGGGGCAAGACAATGAAAGCCTCAAGGCTTGTAAGTCGGAAGTGAAGTACCCCGTTGTACCTCTCAGGATGGTGCTATGAATAACTCGTTGTCACAGAACATGGTACAAATATAAAACCGCTATATGAATGAAAAACTGGATGATTACCAAGGTTAGTATAATTTGTCCTGAAATTAAGTACATTTTAAAAACTTTAAATGTTCTTTTCCATCAAAGTACTTGCATCATGAGCTGATTTTTTTCTGTTCTTCCCTTTTTCCCCCAACAAAAGGAGACTGCCTTCATAACAAGATTAAACATCTATCTGTCTTCTCCAGTTCTCTCTATTCATGTATGGGTAACCAGGTCAAACTCAAAGTGGAAATTTCAGTGCTGGGTGCAACGTGTGAGAGGCAGTTGGTGACTTACTGGGCAAGCATAGGTTTGCTTCGTATTGTGCCTGTAGGGTGGGATGATGGAGGCAGCAAGGAGAAGCATAGCCTTTTCCATGTTTCTAGAACATTATCTGAGAGCAACCCTCTCTTCTGGTTGCCTCCATTCCAGCCTTGAGACTGATTTTCTAAGGTCCCTTGTATGAATGTTAACAACAGAGTATTACAGAATAAGTGTCATTGAAAGAGCTTTTGGGATTCTATCAATCTATCTAGGTAGATAAATACTGAAAAAATTGCATACTTCTTCAGAAGTCATAAAACCTGTGTTTCAGTCCCTGATTTGTGTTTTACTAGTTCTTGAGCAAGCAAATTTACTTACTAAGGATTCAACTTCCTCTCCGGTAAGATTTTCTTGGATTGGATCTCCTCTAGAGATCCTATTAGTTCTACTATCCCATGTCAATGACAAATAGGCTCTCATTATATATGACTTAAGGGTGGAAATGTCTAGCCCATCAAATATTTTCAGTACAAATGTGTTATTTATAATTTATAAAATACCTACTTATATTATACTCCCATGCACGAAACTGAAACAATAAAAATAATTTCAATGGGATGGTGATTTTGTATCTAAGTTCATATTTTATCTTAAGAATAATTTTGTAATTATAGCCAAAGGCAAGAAAAAACTGAGTGCAGTTAGAATCAAATGGGTGGAAGGGGATATTCTCTTTTGATAAGAATTTTTTATAATAATAGAAAGTTACTTTTCTACCCATGTAAAAAATATTAAAATTAACTTTGTTGAGTGACAACCTTCAATTAAGTTAGGTGACATTAACACACTAGAGCCCCAAATTTCTCTATCAGTCTCTTGTTTTGTCTTCATGGAACCATCACACAGGTGAAATTCAAATCCATTGGCATTTAGTTGATTTTTGCATCTCATTCTTTGCATCAGATGAGAAAGTGTTAGTATAATCTTCTGACCCATCTGAAGCAGGAAAATTCATTGTTGCTTTTTATAAAGTTGTTTTTGATAGCATACGTATGTAACCCAGAAAAACAGAAAGAGGTATGTTTATATAGAGTTTCCTATAGATAGAGACATTTAAGAAATTTGCTGTGTTGGATGTAATATAGATATGAGACTGTTGAAAAGATGGTGCTTTCTAAAGTTATTTGTTCAAGATCTTTACCTGTACTTAATATAAAAATTTATCCATATCTGTAGGTATGAGTTATCCAGGCCAGTGCATACAAAAACATTTTATCCTCAAATCTGTATATTTAAATTATGCATAATTTGATGTAACCATTTGTAGGCTTAAAAACATGATTTCCATTATAGTTTTTAAGTGGATAATGTCAAGTGCCAATATCATTATCTGTGCAGAGATAAGTGAATTATTTGCATATATTTAAGAAAACCTGCTATCTGAGCATTAGACAACATCTTAAATAGCTTGTATGCCAATATTATTGTTAATGTCCATGGAATTTGTAGAAAGCACCATGTTATATCTTTACAAGTTCATACATGCTGATCTGTGATCATTACTCTGACACTCCATTCTGAAAAGAGCAGTGAGGTACATTACTTGTAAATCGGGAATGGGCTGGCTCGTGCCCGACAGTTGAGTGAGACTTTTCCTTCCAGTGATTCCTCTGGATAAATGGTATTGATTGGCTGCTCTTCAAAAATTGGTCCAAATCCTTTGTCTTCCTCAGAAACTATAAGAAAAATAAAATTGTTTTACATTGTGCTGCTTTATAAGTCAAAGAAAGTTTGAGAACATTAGAAAAAATTTGAAAAAAATCAGAAACAGACTCACCATTTTAATTCAAAACAAAGATATTTGCCCCCATAATACTGAGCCAAACATTAGGTTCTTCATTTAAAATTATTTTCTGCACATCTGTCATTTCTATGTGTTACTAATCTTAACTACTTACCACCTCCCCAAACAAGCTGTGTTTTCATGCCCCTGAGCCTCTGCATATGCTTTTTGTTTTCCTAGAATCATCATTCTACTTTTCTCGTCCTATCAAAATTTGCATGATCCTTTGTGACCTAGCCATATTTAGTTCCATCAGAAAGCCAAAACCTCTCATCTCTCCTGGCTTTTATTGGTCCTCTTTTAAGTTCCTGTAGGTCCCCAAATAGGTTATGGTACTTAATACACATGCTATGATTCTTGGTGCAACTTTCTGTTCTGCTAGATTGCAAATGCTTGAGAACACGTGGCTATGTCTTTCATCTGTGTACATCATTCTCCTGGGTAGCTGTCTGGTTGTCTGGAAAACAATAGGAACCTAACGATTTTTGAACAAGAGTCTGAATGAAAAGGAGAGCTTCTTGATTTTGGGGAAATGAGTCTCTTTCTAAGCGAGATTTCTCATTTTTTTTCTAAACATGTGACTAGCATTGGCACTCAGCAACATGTAGAACAATCAATCAATAAATTACATGGATATTGGATCTGAACAACTGGTTTAAAATTTATCACAAACAGCTGTGTTGAGAAACAGTTGATCCTGGTGGTTTATTCTCTCTGGAAGGGAAACGTGACACCTCACAGCAGGATGAGGAGAAGAGAATCACTCACTTGCCACCACTGTGGCAGCATTTACAGAGCATAGTGCAAAACCATATGCCTCAAATGAATTAATAATGATCTGTGTGGCTAGAAAGAACGAATATTCTTACAGGTCGCTGGAATGTCTCTGCCTGATCGAAGCCATGATTCACTCCTCCAGTTTATGTTTTGAGAGAGAGGTAAAGGCAATGGCACACAGACATTTTATCTTCTCTAACACTAAACTTGAAGATGAGAGCTCTGTTCCAGCTTCCTTTTGAACAAATAGTTTTATTACGTCATTTAAATCTTGCCTCAGTGCCATTATCAGTGTGCCTTTGGACGAATTATTTAATCTTTCCAAGGCTCAATATCACTCTTTATAAAAAGGGGATAATAAAATCTACCCAATAAGGTTATTGTCAGAATTATTTTGAAATAATTCATGGAAGATCGCAGTGTACCTGGCTTATAGTCAGCAATGAATAAATGCTAATTTTGAAAACATTCTCATAAATTTGTCAATCTCTTTGAAATTTAGTTTATGTTTCTTATGTATATAAACTATTTGACTAATCATGAAACTTCTAAAAACAAGAAGTCAAGTTTTCACTCTTGTAGCTCTGGTGCTATTAGCACTGTGTTGTTTGGGATACTCGATACATTTTTGTTGTACATATAGACGGTTACTAAATCCTCAAGTTAGTTTCTCCCCCACTCCCTCCAGGTATGAAGAATTAATTTCTCTAATTAATAAGTTAACCCAAAATGTTTCAAAGGGGAGCTGCCTCGTTCTTGGTTGAAATTTGCTGAAACTTTTATTCGATAGTTTATAGACATCAGACACATTCCATAACCATCATCCCATTTCAGATAGGAGATAAATAGCTGGATCAGAATCAGAAGAATGAGAGGAACTAAGACTTAGCTTCTGCAGTGAACTTTTCTAGTTATTGTCTTATGCAAGCAATTTGTTTTACAGGGCTGGGACATTCAGGCATATGTCCTAAGGAGTCCAAGTGCCTACCACATTTATTATTAAGATTATAGATATGAGGTATTTACAGAGATGCTCTCTGCTAATAATTCTGAAAGTTGTATTCTAGGTTGTGTCTAGTTCCATATCCTTCTTGAGGTTGTAAAAGCCATAAATGCATATAATATTTTCTGCTTCACTTCTAATACTTTTCCTGATGATGCTTGATATTTTCTGCCTATTCAGGCTATAACAGCACAGCAGGGAAAAATGAGAAATGAATCCTGAATCCCTGATGACTGAAGACTTTCGTTTTTTTATGGGAGGTCTGGATTTTCTGACTTCTGAAAGAAATAACCTTGTGCTTATCTATGATAAAAATCGAATGCTATTTTTCTTCTCAGTTTGACAATTTCATAAGCTGTTCCTTGAGTCTCTCCCAATTGCACAGGTTTTCTGACTGGAGCAATTTAGTAACACCTACCAATTTGAAGATCTAGTTATTTCTTCTGAATGCATATAAAAATGCTTAAAAAGACAAATAGAGAAGTGCGCTTTTCAATATTTCTAGATTCTCTTCTTGAAGGTAAGATAATTTCTATTCCCACTAGAATCCTTGATAAACAATGACTTTAATGTGAATTATTTTAAAACTATTTTAAATCTAAGTTCATAAATACTTAGAAAACAAAAAATAAATATTGCTTAGGGCATTGTAACGTTCATAAAGATCTTCTAAGTACTTTGCTACTTATGCAACAAGCCTGGTGATGATGTCAATGTTATCGTTACCAATGGAGAAGGCTATCCATTTACGGAGATTTAAGGAGAAATAACTGCGGATGCAAGTGTGCAGGTACTTTAAACATAAGACCACAGATCTGCACTGGATTGCAGCTTGAGTTTCTACTTCTCACAACAGTGTTAGCATAGAAATTTCAGATGGTCACATTGGGGGCTACAATTTGATGCACTATAGATGTTAGTTGTCCTTGATTCTGACTTTGGGTACTCAATAAGTTTTTAGACAAAACACCAAAAGCACTATCTATAAAAGAAAAAAAGATTAAGTTGGATTTTCTTAAAATCAAAAGATCTGCTCTGTGAAAGACATTGTTGAGAATCTCAGGTCTTCAGGGTTAAGAATTTTCTCTGAACCTGCTCCAATTTGCATCCTATATGCAGCACACTTGAAAGATTTTTTAGAAACTAAATATCTGTCTCATTTAATAATGGGGAATTCAGTAGTGATTAAATATGACTTCTAAAAATATGAGCTCATCTCAAGAAGTACCAGCTTACATTAATAAAGACTGATTACACGATTGTATTTCTAATGTAGAACAGACAGCCCTGGCCTGTCTAGTGTCTGCTTCTAATGTGGCTTCCAGAAGTGCCATTATATGGAGGGTCATCATCCAGAATTCTAAATTTAATTTATAATTTCATTTGCTTCCTTTAAATAAGCTTTTATCTTTTGAAGTAAGGTGAGTTATGGTCATTCAGAATTGCTTTGATTATTGAAAGTACTGCTTGGCACCTTCAAATACAATCAAGACAGATTCACATGAGCATACTGCTATGTAAAGATTAGTGTATTTTCATATTTTAATAAAATGAATAGTCTTAAATATTTCTTTTCATAATGTATCCTTTCATTTACTCTATATGCTTTTGAGATAAAAGTTGGTCAGCTTTAGAAAACTGAGAATATGTTTTAAGTAGCTTTTGCATCTTAATAATATGTATTTTTAAAAAAGTAAAAGATGCTAACAATGAAAATTTTCATTGAAAATTATAGAATGGCACATACTAATAATGATGAGGCTATACCTATCAGGTTATACTGAGTGTGTATATAGGATTATTCCTATACATAAGGAATGAACAAACCCTCAAAGGGGATATGCAAATATTTAACAATTTTGGAGTGAATTTTTATAGGCCTAACTGGATAATATTGGTGACTTATGCTACTTTTTCTTCTCAATTTAAATATTTTTCACAAATTATATGTATATATTTCCCAATACTCCACTTATATTTGACCTTTACAGGAACAGATAATGCAAGCTTCTGGGGATTAAAATAAGAAGCTAATCTCCGAGAAAATACTGAAATTATTTTTGACATTGAGAAAATATTACAGTTAAGATATTTCCCTTTGCCCTTTCCAAGAACAAAAGCAGAATAGGACATACTTCATATCACATTAATTTTTCTATTAAGTATTTTGTTTTATAGCTATATGCTTCTTACTTTTCTAAACTTTTTAGCCTGAATCATATAATGTATTCCATTGAATGGCTTAGCAATTACTGTATATATTTTATTTTAGGAACATATTTTGGGCCCTTGAAAGAAAAACTACTCAAAGCAAGCACCTGTATTGCGTTGCCAGGTTCAGCATGAACCTCTTGACTAGGATCCTCATGTTTCCCCCTGCAGACTGTACCTCTGAGTTTACTGCCATGCTAGCTCATCTAGAGTGCTCAGACACAGGGAAAAGAACTTTCAGGGATATTAAATTCAAGGCTCAGCAAAGGATCCACTAATGTAAGCATTATGTTCTCAGCCTACAGAAAATACTGTCATCTATTGATTTTTTTCTATAGCCACGGAAACACTGAGATGACAAATTTTGATGCTTTGGAAGTATTATGGGGGTAAAAGGCATAAGAAACAAATCACAGATGAAGACTGTGTTTTTAAAAACTAGAATTATTTTTTCAATACATTTCTTTTTTTAATAGATTCTTCTTAAAAGGAGCACAAAGTTATAGACGCCCTCTCAAGCTAATTGAGGCTTTAACACTTCACATCTCTGTTTTGATCTGCTCTTAATGTAAATTCATTTATTTCCTACCTGATAGTGTGAGTATCATAAATCTATTACAGATGTAAGTACATTTCTTAAATGTGATCAAAAAGATTAAGATAGAAATAAATAATGTATGAATATCTGCAGTCATATTTACTAATGTAAATGACAGGCAGAAGCTACTGCTCTTTCATTCTCACTTTCACCATTAATATAACCAGTCAATTATATGATCTCAAACAGGATTACTTCACCTATCACTATGTGGAGAGTCTCCACTGTAATGTTGCTATTTTATTTCTGGAAATTGAAACTAAAATTATAATTTGTTCTTCAGAGGTATTTTTATTTATTTTATATACTTTTGAGACAAACTCAACTTCCCATTCTATTTCACCTCAATCTGTTAGTTAGTAAACACAATTTTACATATGTTATGGTAAGTATGTTATAAGAAGAGTCCTAGGAAAAATCTGTTAGAAAAAAGTGATGGCATCAAAATTTAAAGACTAAGATGGAAATTTTTACCACATTTACAATATTACAGTAATTATTGGTTGGGGAGTGGTTTAAGCTTTCTTGAAACTCTCTAAAAGAGTTAATATTTAAATTGCCACAAAGCATCCTTCTCCCACATAGTACAGCTTCCTGTCTTCACTGCCACCCATTTCCTGCTGATAAGAGAAGATGGGCTTAGCCTTTAAATACACTGGTGCCCCCAGTTTTTTAGGGTCATGGGTAATAGTTAACATTGCAGTACTTTTCCATAACTAAACATAGAGAGTAAGGAGTTGGTTAGCAGAAAAGTTAAGTGAACTAAATTCTCCTTGCTTGGCTTTACCTGCCCGAGGGGGAGCCTGTCACATATCTCTAGAGCAACTACTTCCTTGTCCTGTGACCCACCTCTGAAGCATCTAGACTCTGTTTTGCCTACCTGGCTGGGCATCTTCTGACACCTATCTCATATCTGACTACATCCTAATAAGCCTCACAAGATCTGATGGGTTCATCAGGGGTTTTCACTTTTGCTTCTTCCTCATTTTTCTCTTGCTGCTGCCATGTAAGAAGTGCCTTTCATCTCCTGCCATGATTCTGAGGCCTACCCAGCCACGTAGAACTGTATGTCCAATTAGACCTCTTTTCTTCCCAGTCTTGGGTATGTCTTATCAGCATCATGAAAATGGATCTAATACAATAGGTATCTGTGATTTGGCATGCAAGTTCTAGCATGGGTTGTTCAGTGATTCTTCATGATTTTTCATTTTCCTGCCATTATGCAGTGGCTTTTGTAAGTTACTAGTTTACTATACTCATGGAGCACCTACTTGCCAGTCATTATGCTAGAAGTCATCACTGCAATTCATTTTTCAGTCCTCACAACAATGTTGTGATTTTTGCATATTCAAAAGTTGAGGCTCATAGAAGTTATATAATTTACACAAGATAATAAGATCCCCTAGTGAGTACTGAGCTGAAAATGCAAATTCAGGTGATCTTACTCCAGACCCTGTATTTTTTTTCCAGTATACCATGCTGACTTTATTTCTGCAAGATCTGTTTGGTAGTTGAAGTAGGATCTAAATTGGAAGGATTATTAAACAATAAATTTTACAATACCTGTGGACTTTTAATTGAACTGAATCTTTAAGATTCCAAGTTCACTAACTTTAGTTATCTCCCTTGCAACAAAGCAAGAGGCTTTCAAAAATAATTTCAATGCTTACAAATTTTAAAATGTTGCTTCCAAGTTTAGTGGCATAGCACTGTTACAAAGCATGCAGGAAAAAATTAATAAATTTTTTTCAGCCACATCAATATTTTCCATTTGCTACAATCCTCTAATAGGATATTTGTTTATGACGTATCTACTCATTCGACAAACAATTTGCTTATAATCTCAGAAAGATCACCTTACAAAATTTCACAGTAATCTAACATTAACCATTTGCCTTAAATTTAGAGAGTTAATGGCTTACAGCAGAGATAAAATATGATTCAATAGAGAAAAGATGTTTACAAGATTTACTCTTTGGTCAACTTACCTCCATGACCATATCTTCTATACCATGTAAACTCTAAAAATGAAAGAAAAAACAGTTTTGATCCTGAAGCAATTATTTGATTTGTGGTTTCAAACATTACTTGAATAGCTGAGATGCTAGACAATGGAATGAGACTAGTGGCCCTTTTACTATAAAGGTTGAAGTATCTTCACATCTGTGCATACATTTATTTCTTAAATTTACATTTATAGTCATAGCACCAAAATTTGCAGTTAATTAGTATGAATTTTCAGTACTAAGATAATTTTTGTTTTATTTTATTCATAAAAATAAGACTTCAGCCAATGACTTTACCAAAATTTTTCTTTCTTATGTTTACATTATATATGTGCAAATATATTATGCATATGATTACATATATCTATGTGGGTGTGTGTGCATAATTGCTATGGTTATAAAATATATATTTATCAGTGTCATTAAAATCCTTAAGTACTAATGAAATGGTCTTTTCTGAGTTTTGGAGTGAGCATAATAAAAACTATTCCCCAAAATAAAATAATACTTTTCATGTTCTTAATAATGATGTCCTTCAGATTAATCATTTAAGTGATTAATCATAAAAGGATGAGGACCATTTATGTCTGAACAAAACCGTCACTCAACAAGTACCTATTGAGTTAGGCCATTAATATAAAAGTATTAGAAAAATTGATTGTTAGAATTCAGTTTGTCTAACACTTTCATGATAATGACCTTGCTCAATAAATACTTGTTGGGTGACTATATCAATTTTTCAGATAAAGATATGATGTGCATCTCACTGTACAAAATAGGTGTGAATGCTTCACACTTGCCTTTGAAAGACAGAAATATAATATTTCTTTGTCCTAAAAACTAATGTACTCTCAAAATTGTTTTATTGGTCTTATGTCCCTACACGCATTGCAGATTACTGATTTTTAAATTATATTGATCAAATTGGTAAAAGAGTTTTAAGATTCAATAGTGTGTTGCATCTACCTATAGCTCTCCAGAAGTGATTATTAATTTTCAGAAATTTTGTGAATCACTTGTTAAACATAGCCAGTATTAAAAATTAATTTACAAATACATCAATTATATTACGAGTAAAGGGAACAAATACTCAAAACCCATTACCTTCTCTCTCTCTCTTTTTTGTTCTTTTTTTACTATATGCCATTGTGGTTATTTATAGCTGGATGGTGAAAATATTACAGACTGGTGAGCTGTTGCACACTCTTTCTCAGTTCCACATTAATGATGTCAAGTTGAAATTAGCCATAGCAGGAGAATTTACTCCTCAGGAATAGACAAATGCTACACTCCAGGGACCTCCCCCAGAGATCTAGATCTTAAACATTCACCAGCACACTATTACCCAAGATTGATGAAGTTCTGTGAAATCTTAATTGAAATTAAAAGAAAATAGGGTCAGCCTTAATACGTATTTATCTACTTGTCTGACCCAGATATCAAAAGAAAATAATGTTTACCTCATACAACACATTTAATAAACACACATATCAATTATGTTGACATAATATATGTAGAATATACAAAGGATATTTCTTACCTGCTAGACAGTTAGTAATAGATATTATCACAAGATGACTGACCAGCAACCACATTTTCATCTTGTATGCAGTAGTTCAGTTCAATTTTCCAAAGAAGAATTTAGCTTTATGGCAGTTGGATAATATTAAACACCTGCATCAAGAAAGAAAACGAGAAGAAGCAAAGAGATGGAGGGAGAGGGGAAAGAAGGAGAGAGGAGGAGAAGAGAGGAAAAGGAAGAAAGGGAAGGAAAGGGAAAAGGTTCATCATTTGAGGAAAACATTGTTAACCTATTTGATTTTACGCTTTTTGTTTGTAGAATAAGTTTTCATTTGTTTAAATATATTTGTAAACACCATGTTTTGAAGAGTCGAGTCAGTATGAGAAGACTTCAGCTGACACCCTAGTATTTGACACAATACAATCACGAGCGTCACTCAATCATGTGTGTGGGTTTCTTTTCCTCTTTAACCATTGAGTATGATAATCCTTTTCTAAAAATAGCACAGTTATAAACATGTTGATATCAGTCACTTTAATTGAAGGTTACATTTAATCGAAGGCCTAGTGGAAAATTCTATTGAAGTTACATTGGTATAAGAGCTTGTAAACTCACAGACATTACACGAGGGTGATAATGTTAGCATTTTCTGTTGGTGGCTTGTGGAAAATTTTTGCCAAACATGCTAATTTTAAATGTTAAAATATATTAACTAATAAAATATTCATTCCTCCTCATTCCTTTTACTTCTTTCATTTACTCGTCCAACAAAAAGCAAATAATAGTTCCTTGCATGTTAACAAGGGACAATCAAGGTTTTGTGGGGCCAAAGTTGTCCATTCGGGGAGCCTTCTTTCAGGACAAGAAAAAAATAAAATTACTAATATAAATGAAACTACAAAGCCATATAGCAGTCTAATTAAACACTCTTACTTTTACAAGTTTTGCAATAATGTATGACCATGCGATTACATTGCTAAGGTTTCACCCAGGACCCTGGAATACCCTCATGCAGGTGAAGGGCCCTGCAACTTATGTTTTATCATCTCCATGGTAGAATCCACCACTGTGACTAAGCATGTACCTAAGAAGACTCAAAAAAGAAAGACACAGATTGTTTGCTCTTAAGAAGTTCATAGAAAAAAAAAAAGGCACAGATATGTGAATAAGCCAGTGCAATGACATAGTTGCATGGACCTGTATACTATTAAACGTGAAAAAAGTGTTAATCATTTTCATTGAAACCATGGGAAATGCAGCATGGTGGGAATGGGCCTGCCTGCGGTAGGTAGGGCATTATACAGGAGTGTAGCATTCTTAGATTTGAGTCATTTGGTGACTTCCTGCCTCAACCACCTCTTAGTGGAACACCTTAAGAATGATATGGCCCAGGGCATTAGAAAGAACACTCTTCAATAATGACACAATAGGAGTTTCATCTTGAAAACACATTCAATCATGCTTTAAAAGAACATATAATAGCATAATTGAAGTCTCATAACATGGAGTTGAGCGAAAACATAAATTAAGATAGAGCATAGGTTGGGTGTGGTGGCTCACGCCTGTAATCCCAGCACTTTGGGAGGCTGAGGCGGGCAGATACCTGAGGTCAAGAGTTCGAGACCAGACTAACCAACATGGTGAAACCTCCATCTCTACTAAAAATACAAAATTAGCCGAGTGTGGTGGCACATGCCTGTATCCCAGCTGCTTGGGAGGTTGAGGCAGGAGAATCACTTGAACCAGTAAGGTGGAGGTTGCAGTGAGCCCAGATCATTGCGGCACTGCACTCCAGCCTGGGCAACAAGAGCGAAACTCTATCTCAAAAAAATATATATATAGAGAGAGAGAGCATGAAAACAATTTTGAAGGGAAAACACATAACGCTGTAGTGTTAAACCTATAAATATATTCAAACATTATTTAAAACAGCAACATTAAAATCCTACTGATTGCTTGTCTCATACTATTATATGAAAGAAAAATATGGGAGTCTATTTATTTTTTAATGGATTTTGAGAACACATATACTCCCTGATTTGCAAGAATCCTAGCCTTTGGCAGAGGCTGGACAAAATTTTTACCTGGCCCTTGGTAACATATGGACCAAGATAAACATGTTTTGTATTTTTAATATATATAAGTCCGAAATTTTAAATTTTTATTAATTTCCTAGGCAGAATGGGCAGAGAGGAAAATAGTTTAATAGAGGTGAAGAATGAAAAACAATTCTTTTAGAGGACAGGAATATCAGTTACATGATCTGTGGAAAGATTTTTAGCTTTTTATTTTGATTGTGCCTCACATCATTGTTATCTAAACATAGACCTGAATGAAAATTTTGGAAATGTGTACACATTGGTTATACCTATCTAAACTTCTGTCACGACATATGTACTTAATCATTTTTTGTACTGATAGTTTCTAATTCTTCTCATTGGTTATGCATACAAAATGAGACAAATTCTTTTAATGAAGAGAAAGTTAGAGAAAGCAAACATATTAAAATGCCAAAACTTTAATGCCAATCAAGTCATTGACTGTAAAAATTAATTTAGATAATATATTATTATTTTTAGTTTTAATTTTATTATCTCACAAATTCTATTATGTAAACTATGCATGTTGGCACATGTTCCCATATTCTGTGGTTCCCATAGTTTGTGTAATAATAAATTCTAATTTGTGTAATAATAAACTGTTATAATTTGCAAATTCTCAATGTTTCCCACAGATATTCACATTTAAGAGCGAGAGATGCTGCTGCAGTGTTGGTATTGAGGGGGCAAGAAGCAGCACTGACCATTAAAAAAAAGAAACATAAATAAAGGTGAAGAATTAAGAGCAATTTCTGTGAAAGTTTGCTTCTGATTTTTCATTTTGATAGAGTACATCAGTGATATTTTGGTCTATTTACCCACGAACTTTATAGATCATCTGGAAAAGAAGTGGGATAGGTCAAAAGAAAGATTAGTTGTATCCACATACAGCAAGAGATCTCAGTAAACTGAAAATAAAATACAGAAAACTTTTCTAGGGCTAGAATGTAATTTAACAGTTTCTTCTCAATAATGACCACAGAATATGGTAGCATGTGCCAACATGCATAGCTAAATGTGTACAGGGGAAGTCAGCCAGATCTTGTCTGAATTTTGCCTCAGCCATTCTTTGGCTTGCAAGTTTGGGCAAGTTGCTTATCCTCTGAACCTAATTTTCCTTATCTTTTAATATGGAAAGAATATCTATTGCATAGCACTATTGCAAGGTTTGCATAAAGTTGTTCATGCAAAATGCTGACTGTGAAAGTATTCAGTAATCATTTATTATTCTATTAGACCATAAGCCAACCAGGACAGGGGACACATATCTTGTTCATTGTTGTGGCCTGACACACAGAAGTCATTCGATATGGATTTATTGAGTAAATGATGAAGTGAATAGATAGTGTACATAACTATAATCCAATGCACTTACCATTAACAAAATGAACTTTAATTTTCTAAAATAAGAATTGGATCGGCTGCAGTGGCTCATGCCCGTAATCCCAGCAATTTGGGAGGCTGAGGCGGGTGGATCACCTGAGGTCAGGGGTTCGAGACCAGCCTGGCCAATATGGTGAAACCCCGTCTCTACTAAAAATACAAAAAATTAGCCAAGCATGGTGGCTCGTGACTGTAGCCTCAGCTACTTGGGAGGCTGAGGCAGGAGAATTGCTTGAACCCGGGAGCCAGAGGTTTCAGTGGGCAGAGATTGCATCATTGCACTCCAGCCTGGGCGACAGAGTGAAACTCTGTCTCAAATTAAAAAAAAAAAGAAGAAGAAGAAGAAAGAATAGGATGATGACTGACCATGGGTAATAAGAAATGTCTCTCACTGGGGCTTTGATTCTTGTTAGGGATTCCTATCGTTTATAAATATACTCCAGAAAGGATATTTTAAGTATCAATATTTAAAAGTATTATGAAATATGTGGTTTATTGGGCGTTACTGGAAGTCTCTGTTTTTCAGTTTTGAATATGTACATTCTAATCAGAATGAAAAGTTATTTTCATTATTTTGAGCCTGTATTATTCCATGCTATCTTTTCCTTCAGTTCAAATGTTGCCTCTTTCAGTAGGACAGTGAGATATCCACAGCAGCACGTAATTTTATGCAACCAGTGTCTTGCCATTCGGATATAAAAGCATCTTTCACATCTTCTTCACACATTTGTTTTTCTGCTGCTGATCTGCTCTATTGTGTCACCAGTTATCCCATCATTTGTGACTCCCCCAATCACATCCCACAGCAGCACAGTAGAGAAGGCACGAAGCTGAGCCCATTCCTGCTAATGTGGAAGAAACTGCTCTTATTACTTCTCTCTTAAGGCCATACCACTTAATAATTCACAGCTAGCGCCCTGACCTCCATGGACCTGAAAGTGTTGCAAAAAACGAAGTGACAAAGTTAAAAAGCAAGCAACTCTGACAAACATGCACCAGTCACAGGAGCAGACCTGTTTCTTCTCAACAACTGAAATAACAGAAGGACCAGAAGCAGGAACTGGGGGTGCATTCCTTTTCCAGAGGCCATGCTGTGCTGGCCAGCTCCCTGAGTATGTCAGCCTTCAGAGCCCTGTGACCTCTCATACACCCAGCCAGGCCTTATGCCAGGTACTGCTGCTGCTGCTGCATCTCACAATCTCACACAGCTCTGTGGGTCTTGATGACTGCTGGATCCCTGACATGGACTGGCACTCTGTTAATTTCCAGTAGAATTCACCTTCTGTTCTCCAACATCCTTTACTAAATCTCTTACACATATATTAAAACAACAACACTTCACAATATAGTGAGGCAATGCAGTATGACACATCTTCGTCTTTCTTTCTCCTTCTCTCTTCCTCTACTTGTCATCCTTCTTCCCTCTCCTTCTTTCCTTTAGACAACACTAGGGTTTCCTCACTTGAGAAATCTGGCCTATATCTAGATAAGCATTTTTCCACTGGAAAGACCTCCATCTGGCTCTTGTCTTGTTTTATTCTGATGCTGGATAGTTCAAATAAATTATTAAAAAATGCTTCAACAACATATTAGCAACTATTGTTTACAAAGAATTTAGTACTGCTATGTAATGAAAGTGTGTTCCTTCAAGGCAAATAAAACTAGTTTTCCATCACGTTGATGATTAGACAATCATTTACATTGACAGAGATCATCACAGGAATATTGAAGAAATATTCATATATATCAGCAAGTGGTCACATCTACTTTTACAAAAAAAATTATGGCACATCAGGCAAGAAATATGCCTTTATCCTTTAGTTGTAACTCTATTGCAACCACATGAAAGTTCATGTTTTAAAAAAGTATTTAACCTAAAATTTGATGTTGAGCAAAATTCACTAGAAAGTTCTATTTCCAAGAAATTATCAGAATCTTATTCAAGTTAAGCACATATTATTCTAGGCAAAAAGACACCAATATTTCCTACTCTACAATTCAAAATTGAGGGACATTTTCCTGTCAGGCTTCATCTGAAATTCTGCCTCTGCTGCTCAAGTCCCTTAATCTTCTGAGGTGTCAGTCTTTAAAATTAAGATCCAAGTTCCTACTAAGAGTATTATCGTGAAGTGTAGGTAATGCATGTATAAGGATATGTGTGTGTATGGATGTAAAGCTCTATAACATATGTACATAAAAGTGGACAAATGAAATTTTCTGGAAATAAAACTAGTTTTGAATTTTAAAAGTGCTACCACTATTTTATTATTTTTTAATTGTACTTTAGGTTCTGGGGTACATGTGCAGATCATGCAGGATTGTTGCATAGGTACATACATGGCAAGGTGGTTTGCTGCCTTCATCCCCCCCCATCACCTATATCTTGTATTTCTCCCCTTGTTGCCCCTCCCCACCCTTCTGACCCCCCTGCTGTCCCTCTCCTAGCCTCCCACAACTGACTGCAATGTATGATCCTCCCCTCCCTGTGTCCACATGTTCTAATTGTTCAACACCTGCCTATGAGTGATAACATGCAGTGTTTGGTTTTCTGTTCTTGTGTCAGTTTGCTGAGAATGATGGTTTCCAGATTCATTCATGTCCCTATGAAGGACACAAACTCATTGTTTTTTATGGCTGCTTAGTATTCCATGGTATATATGTGCCACATTTTCTTTATCCAGTCTATCATTGATGAACATTTGGGTTAGTCTCCTAAAACTGATAAGCAACTTCAGCAAAGTCTCAGGATACAAAATCAATGTGCAGAAATCAAAAGCATTCCTATACACCAATAACAGACAAACAGAGAGCCAAATCAAAAGTGAACTCCCATTCACAATTGTTACAAAGAGAATAAAATACCTAGGAATAAAACTAACAAAGGATGTAAACAACCTCTTCAAGGAGAACTACAAACCACTGCTCAATGGAATCAGAGAGGATACAAACAGATGGAAAAACATTCCATTCTTATGATTGGGAAGAATCAACATCATGAAAATGGCCATACTGCTCAAAGTAATTTACAGATTCAATGCTCTCCCCATCAAGCTACCAATGACCTTCTTTACAGAAATGGAAGAAACCACTTCAAACTTCATATGGAACCAAAGAGAGCCCGCATAGCCGAAACAATCCTAAGCAAAAAGAACAAAGCTGGAGGCATCATGCTGCCTGACTTCAAACTGTGCTACAAGGCCACAGTAATTAAAACAGCATGGTACTGGTACCAAAACAGAGACATAGACCAATGCAACAGAATAGAAGCATCAGAATCAACACCACACATCTACAATCATCTGATCTTTGACAAACCTGAGAAAAGCAAGCAATGGGGGAAAGGATTCCCCTGTTTAATAAATGGTGTTGGGAAAACTGGCTAGCCATGTGCATAAAGCAGAAACTGGACCCCTTCCTAACACCTTACACTAAAATTAACTCTGGATGGATTAACGATCTAAACATAAGACCTAGCACCAGAAAATCCCTAGAAGAAAACCTAGGCAAAAACCAGTCAGGACATAGGCATAGGCAAGGACTTCATGGCTAAAACACCAAAAGCAATGGCAACAAGAGCCAAAATAGACAAATCGGATATAATTAAACTCCAGAGCTTCTGTACAGCAAAGGAAACAAACATTAGAGCAAACCAGCAACCAACAGAATGGGAAAAAGTTTTTGCAATCTACCCATCTGACAAAGGGCTAATATCCAGAATCTACAAAGAACTAAAACAGAAAAAAACAAACCCATTCAAAAGTAGGCGAGCGTATGAACAGATACTCTACAAAAAAAGACATCAATGAGGCCAAAAAACATGAAAAAATGTTCATCATCACTGGTTATTAGAGAAATGCAAATCAAAACCACATTGAGATACCATCTCACACCAGTTAGAATGGCGATCATTAAAAAATCTGGAGACAACAGATGCTGGAGAGGATGTGGAAAAATAGGAACACTTTTACACTGTTGGTGGGAGTGAAAATTAGTGCAATCATTGTGGAAGAAAGTGTGGTGATTCCTCAAGGACCTAGAAATAGAAATACCATTTGACCCAGCAATCCCATTACTGGGTATATACCCAAAGAATTATAAATTGTTCTATTATAAAGACACATGCACACATATGTTCATTGTGGCACCGTTTACAGTAGCAAAGTGCTACCCCTTTAAAAGAGGATATTATACAATTAAATACACAGTTAATTAAGCACTTTCATATAAATATCTCCAATTAATTTTTGGATTATTAAATACAATTTAAATATAGGTGATGCAACTCCCTTTAACTAATGGCAACTTTTAGATGTTCTTCTCCAGCCTCACACTGATTTCTTTAAACTCATCAACAAAAGTCTAACCGTTTTCTACAAAGTCATTAACAAGGTTTAAACAGATTACTGCTGTGGTCAAAGACACTTCATAAAAATTTCTGAAGACCATACTGTTCTGAGCCAAGGAAAATAGTACACACACAAGGAAAATACCCCCTTTCCTGCTAATGATTATAAGCACTATCCTTCCTTTGCCAGAACAGAATATGTTGTTTCTTAGACGAGCAGGTAGAGCTGCATTAGTCTTCAGACGGTAACAGACTTGGCCCCTGAAATAACCTGCCACTTGAATGTGTGTGCCATATAGATGAAAAAGGAGCCACACAACACATTCTAAAACATCTCATGAAATATAACATCTCCAAAGGGTGAAACATTCCAATCTTCACTTGGCACACTTACTACAATAATTCTTGAACTTTAGTATGCCCACAAATTACTTACGAAGCTTGATTAAAATGCAGATACTTGAGCTCTTTCCACAGAAATTCTTATTACTTTTTTGATGTGCTCAGGAATCTGTCTAATTACCAAGTACACTCCAAATGCCCTGGACCACATTCTGGGAAACACTGACTTAGTGTTATGAAAAATACACTAATTATTGAATATAAAACATCCTTTTTGTGATCTAGATCAGGAACAGATTTTAAATATCTTTTTAAAAAACTAATAAAAAATGGGAACTTTAAATCTGTCTGGAATAAAAGAATTCAAATCCTGGCTGTGTTACTAGCTATGCATCTTTGGGCAATCTATATGATAGCTCAGTACGGCTCTAGAAATGTGAACGATTTGGTCAGGATCAGATAAGAAAATGTACAAGTTAGTGACTTGTAAGATTTTAAGCAGATATGCCTCTTACTTTCTTCTCTACTGCCTTTATGTATCTGAGGTTACTGTGTCACCGTCAGTACTCCCATTCATTGCCTGGCTCCATTCAGTCTCTTCTATCCAGATTCTTCATGTAAATCATTGACAACAGAGAGGTTGTCAGTTTCACATCCCCTCATCCTTCCCAACTCCTACTAAAACCTATCCACCATGTTTTATCTTTCATTCAATACTCATTTAATATTTTAAGCAGCAATTCTTTGCCAAACCTAAAATCTGACTTTGCCCTTGAGTAATAAACTGATTCTTATTAATGCACTGATGGGAAAAGGTTGAGTGGAATCTCGTAAATACATATGTGAATTCTAAACCTTGCTTGCTAAAACAGTACCTCTTTTGTTCATTAATTGATTCAGTAATTCTCAGAATTGCTGATAATCAAGAAACCACATCACTTGATTTGTTCATTATTACTATCTTTATTTTCCATTAGCATCTCAAATTTTGTAATTCTAGGCAAAATAACTGTGTGGAGTTGGCACCCTATCTGTTCCATGGGCAGGATAGTTTGGAATCAGCAGGGCTTTTCTGCATTTTCTCAAACTTTATGAGGTACCTAACCATACATACACACACTTCTAAAATGTAGGACAAAAATCTATGTGGGACTTGCTATTTTTGTTACCACCTAAAAATGATGGTTTCCTGAAATTCCAGGGAACATGTATGGCTGTAGCAGTTATAGTCCTGTGACACCATGGGCTTAAATTATCCCAGGAAAAAAAATGTGCTATAAATATCACAAATGGAGTTCCACTATTTTTACATTCCTCTGCCTGCATTACATCATTTCAAAAATAAATGAGCAATTAATTTAATTATAAATCCAATTATCTAAAAATGTAAGCAGTCATTCTATAAAATGTGTGCCTTGCTGTCAGCACTTAATTAACATCCATATCTGTCAAAGCCTTAATATTTTTCTCCTCAGCAGCCATTTCTAGAGATAGATTGACTTAAAGGGATTACACAGGTTGCTCAAATACAAATAGCTAGTAACAGAGCAAGGTTTTGACATCTTCTATTCCATACAGATTTAAATCCCCTGTTATTTATTACTTAATTTTTAAAAAATACTTAGTGTCTGTCTTTTCTTTAGATTATAAAAAAATAATATTTTGCATATTCAGTGATTAACATATTTTTTTATAACAATAAGTCAGTGTTTCCCAAACTGTGGTCCAAAGGCCACCGACATTGACAGCATTTGGCTTGTGATTGATAATAAGATAGATTTCTGAGCAACTCTCAAGAACAACTAGAATATCTGGACGAATAGTCTTATTATGTGCATTTTAATCAAGTTTTCCGGATAATTTGTGGACATACTAAAGTTCCAGAATTGTTGTGGTAAATGTGTTAAGTGAACACTGGAATATTTTCATTGCTCAGAGAGAACAATGTATCAATATCTATGTGCATGCAAATACGTTCTGGGGCCACATGTTCAGCCAATGCGTCTCTAAAAATTAGAAGATGCATGATATTTAATAGTCTGTTTCTTAAAACTATGTCTGTAGTATATTTTGTGTGGCATTTGGTCTACATGATAAATAAAGTTCTCTATATCTGATTTACTTTGCCATATCATAATGAACAAGGCATTTTGATGCATTGCTTTGACTAGTATCTAGAAGGTTTCTGACTTATATGAGACTCCCTTACTAGACTACAATGACCTGATTGAATGTATTTTAACTTCCATTTTTGCTCAACTGCAATTGAAACCATCTGAGATTGCTGGACTACTACAAAAGAAATATGCTCTGTGATACCAATGAACCATATCTACAGATCCAAAGTAGAATTTAGTAAGTTTTTGACAGCAGAAAAAAATCCTATGTCAGCAAGATAGAATGTCCAAAATCCTTTATCTTTTGCTCTCACATAGAAGCATAAAAGGATAAGATCTGTAAAGAAACAGTGCCAGATCCAAAAGCTCACTCAATGTACCCTGAGAGTTTTGAAGACTTCCTGTGCTGTAATAGTTCCTTTGTATGGCTGTACTCCTCTATGAAGATGCCCACATCTAATAAAAAAAGCTTTATCACTGCTACCACTGTGCTTTCTGTGGTTCCACTCTAAGTCATTCTTCCTAATGCTGCACAGGATTATGATGCTCGAGGCTGCTCCATGCTGCACAGTATCTGAATATCTTTGTTAAAATAGCAAGCATTTATTCCACTTCACAAATCCAAAGGTACACAAAACTTCTGAGTGTCTTCTGACTCAAGACCACCCATGAAGGAAGAATGAGACTGATGATCTCATAACTCTTATTAGCTGCTGTTCAGGTTAAGGGATGTCAATATGGAAGGTACAATCCTCCTGGGAGCATGATGTAATCCTTGACATTCTGTTTTTTAGATAAAAGAGTCATTGAATGTAGGTCATTGTATCAGTACTTAAACTGATAAGTGATTCATACCTAAATTATTTAGGTCCTTATTTCTAGAAAGAGCTTAAGAGAACTTTATGTTAAATTCACTTCAATTCAATTAAAACTATTCAAGTGTTTGTATTTAAAACACAAAGAAGATCATCTCAATGGATTGTTATGCAATTTAACCATGCAGACATCTGTTTTTATTGCATGCTATTCAAAGACCAAGAAATGTATTACATTTTCTTTGAAGAATATAGAACAAAGTAATCCTATGAGGGTAGATGAATGGTACTTCAAAATTATTTATTAATTTATTCCATACATATTTCCAAAGTGTCTACCATGTCCAGACATTTTGTAGCAGGAGCATAAGTACTGGTAAATAAAAGATATTTATTCAGGGAGGGAATTTCTAAATTATAAGCTCCTCAACAGCAGATTGTCTCATTCCTTTTTCTGTACCCCCAAATTACCTAAGGTGATACCTAACACATCAAAGATACCCAGTTAAAACCTGTTGACTATGTTTATTGAGAAATTACTAAAAACAAATTATTGTTCCATATTTGGCAAGCAGATCCAGGAAGAAGTAGCAAAAGAGAAAGGAGGAAAATAAATGTCAAATTCAGAGACCCTTCAAGAATAAGCATGACCAGGGCATATACTCATCGGAATATTTGAGAAAGAGAACTATGGTAAAATCATGGCTCCGTAAATGCCATGTGTTGAACTTTTAGCTGATTTCACAGAGAGTTGTTGAATAGTTCTACAAGAAAATATAATCATAGTATTTGATCCTAAGTCCTTTGGTTTATGAAGGTTCCTTTTAAAGGCTTCATTACCAGAACAGATATTGGGGAAATTCCCTGACTACCTCAACCTAGTGACCCCAAGGCATTGAGGTTTCAGACTTATATTAACAACATGGTCTTTGGCTATACAGAGAGCTTTGTTCCTTTTTATTCAAATTTATATCAAATATTAATTAATTTGTCAGTAGGGCAAGCGTAAATACATGTCTCCAGTTATATGAAATTACAGAAAGAGATGTGGATTATACAAAAACCGATATTTAAAGGAAAGTGATTCTATACTTTCTGATATCTTTAATTATTCTCCCTGAATGTAAGCAACTATTTCTTTGTATCTAAATCCAAGTCTTATCAATCAACAAATACTTCTTGAGTACCTACTATATGAAATGCTTTATACAAGTCCCACTTAGTAATAGCAGAAGCAAATTCTCAAACTTCAGAAGTATAGAGCCTAGTTAGGCACAAGCTTTAGAGAAAACTTGATGTATCTACCTTTTGATCCCTTCCACCAAGAGGAAACAATCTAAGCATTTATTATTTTAAAGAACAGATATCCAAATCTCTGAAGCTTAGTGAACAGTACTAATGTCAGTTTGACCTCCAAAAACTATAATCCTCTTACTATACTGACTCAAAATTTACCAATGAAACACCATCATTTCATCATTCATTCAATGATTATTAAATACTTTTATGTGTTAGTCATTATGCTAGGCCATAGAAATTTAAAAATCAACTTTAAAATTTTTAGCTTAGTAAAGATACATGTACTCCATCTTCCTAACTTGTAAGTCAGGCTCTGTTTTAAAAGCCTAAGTATTAACTCAATTTTCATGTAAATAAATGATATAGCTACTATTAATTTCAGTTTGTAAATGAGAAAATAAAAATTTCAACTCTATTTCATGATATGGATTAAATTTGGTCTTTACAGGAAAGGGTCTCCTCAGGCAACCTCCTTCTCTGAGGTCTTCTCCCTTGTCAAAAATCTTAGAGTAGTCATTTGACCTACTACTGATATCTTATTACTATATTCTTGCTTATCTTTTAAATTCAAGGCCACTTCCAATTGAAAATTGGGAAACTGAATTAGAACAAATATATTTGAGGACAACTTAAAAGGTTGAGGAAAGAAAGTATTTTGGAGAAGTAGTTTCTTTGTTGAAATTTGGTGTTTCTGATAGGTCTTAATGGACAATAAATAGAACAGAATATTCAACTATAAAACTATCCTAGTAAATCTGATCCTATGTTCGTAGCATTTTGGATATTTATATTATTAAAAGGCAGTGAGGCTGAGAGACAAGAGTACAGATTGTGAGTATAGTCAGAACTGATTCACATGGCTCAGTGGATTTAGGCAAGTCACTTCGGCATTTGTAAAATGGGAATAGTAATATAATACATACTTCTGAGCATTATATAAAAAATGTACATGAGACACCTGTGATAGCTTCCCTTTTTCCCCCAACTACACTATAAGTTTTTGAGATACAGAGATACAACAAGCCTATACATATCTTTATATTTTTAAATGGGCTTAAATATTTTGCACACTGTGTGATTAATACATATATGTGTGTTAAGTGTAAGTGTGTGTGTGTGTGTTCAGAAGATTTAGGTGTCTTAGAGCTGATAATTAAAAGCACCTATGAACAGCTATGCAAGTGCTTTCATTAAGAAATCTTGAAGCACAAGAATTGCTATTAAATACTTAGCATTGGTGCTATGGTTTGCATGTGTCCCCCAGATTTCATGTGTTGGAAACTTAAATCCTAACGTGGCAATATTTAAAGGTGAGACCTTAAAGAGGTAATTGAATCATAATTCATTCATGGGTTAATGGGATTCATGGGTTATCATGGGAGTAGGACTGGTGGCTCTATAAGAACAGGAAGAGAGACCTGAGAAAACACCTGAGCACACACAGTCCTTTCACCACATGATGCCCTGTGCTGCTGCTGCCTCAGGACTCTGCAGAGTCCCCCACTGGCAAGGAGGCTTTCACCAGATGTGGTCCCTCAACCTTGGACTTCTCAGCCTCCATAACTGTAAGAAATAAATTTCTTTTCTTTATAACTTACCTAGTTGCAGGTGTTATGAAGCAATAGAAAATGGACTGATATAATTGAACTGAGGATATTTCCATTCATTTTTTTTCTTTACTTTGTGAAATTGTGGTTATCTGTTTAGGAGTTAGCATCTCTTCCACAATTTTCCCAGGATTACTATGAATACCAAGTAAGATAATATATGAAAGCACCTTTGCAAATTAAAAGTAGTACAAAAATGGACTATACTATTATAAAGGGAGGCTTCCATATAACTGATCACCAATTTGACACTTTATAAAACTTAAGCTTACTATAAAACAAACATGAGTCACAGTCTTTGAAATCTATTTCTGGAATTATCTTGAGGCCAGACTTTCAAAACCCTTTTATATGGAAATTTATTAAAGAAAAGAATCATTCTATCATTTTTTTTCTTCTTCTTTATTCCACCAAGAACTTAAAACATTTCTCAAGATATACCAGTTCAAAAACCCCTAATGGCTAACTGCCAAGATTGAATTTATATGGACCAAATTCTCTAAAAATGATACTATTGTGAATTTCCAACACATTTCTCTTTCAGTTGTAACAAACTCATTCGGAAATTTTTTTTTTCATAGAATTGATTTCTTTGTAAGTCTTCATGAAGTCAGCATTATATATTATCTCTTTTTACTTAGGGGAAAGAAAATGAAATATACTCAGCTAATTGATAGTTACACAGTAAAAATTAGGTATTAAAACACAAGGCATTGGGAACTGGAGAAAAACGGGTCTCTAGATGTCTTGAGAATATAATGGCATAAAAATTAGAGAAATATTTTTCCTGTGTCATATTTTATATGTTATTTTCAGAGCAGTTTTAGACTTAAAGAAAAATTGAACTGAAAGTGCAGAGAGTTTTCATATATCCCTTCTCTCCTACATAGTTTCCCCTATTAACATTTTGCATTATTGTGGTCGATCTGTTACAATTGATGAGCTAATATTAATACATTATTATTAACTGAAGTCAACAGTTTAAATCAACATTCACTCTTTGTGTATATCTTCTCTGAGTTTTAACAGTTAGGAGGAAGGATACAACAGAATTTATCTTCCAAGATCTAGTGACTTCTTCAATGCAGTGAAGTTGCCAGTATGACTTGCAATGTAGGCATGTAAAATCAATTATTTGCTTAGCAAATGAATAAGATGTTATATAACTAATTTTATTTGTTTTAAAATATTTGACTATTGTATATACACCCTACTAGGTCCTAAGGACTTAACAGATTCAAGAAATATGGTCCTTGGCTTCAAGGGGGGTATGAACCAGTGAAAGATAAACACTGATTGCATAGTACCTGCAGAGATATTGGAACAGGCATTGAGGGAAAGGGCAGAATTCGGGGATGGGCATTTGCCTTTTGGGTTGGCTATTGGAGTATATGGTTGCTATTCAACAAAGGGAAACTCAAGTTTTGATGGTAAAGTGAGTTGCCCAAGAATTTAGTTTTGAACATAATAGATTTGAGTTGCCCATTAGACATTCATGTGGAGTTACTAGGTAAACATTTGAGTAAGTAAGACCAGAATTTAGAGGTCAGACAAGAGTGGGGAATAGCTATTTGTAAGTCATCTGCATATTGATAGCATTTGAAGGCTTTAATAGAAACTCCTAATCAATTTGCAATGAAATGGAAGGAAGAAAAATGAAGCAACAGAAATATAAGTCTGAAATTATTTTGTTTTTCCTTTGTCTTGGCTCTCTAACTAAAAGAAACAAAGTAGGGGGAGAAAGCAGTGATAGCTGTACCTATTGGCAGCCATGAAGCTGTTGGCGCTCTTGGTAGATTTACTTTTTTTACAAGTTTAGAATAAATACCTTTGATTTGTATTCTAAAGTTCTTGCTAAGATAAAACATTTGTTAAAAAATTGCTTCCGGAGTGTTTTGAGGATTGAAGGAATATCACTACTATAGCTGCAATTTCTTAGAATAAAGTTATTAGAAATTTGGAGGTTGTAAAATACAGAAATTTGTCTTTTTATTTTTGTGAGCTAATTTTGAATACATAAAGTTTGTGACAGCAATTCAAAGACACTTAGATTTTTCAATAAAGTATCAATATTGAGTTTGATGTGTCCAAATTTCTATTCTTAAATTTTAAACTGTCATTGACATTTTAAGTGATTTTGATTTTGCTTGAAAATTAAACTCCTAACATGACTATGCAGAGTGATATAATTGTCTACACAGTTAGGATAAAGAGGAAGGTTTTGCATTTAACCAGAAAACTTTAGGCAAAAGGTGATATTTTTACTTGAATTATATGTGACCATACATTCTTTATTTAAATTTGAACTATATCTGAAATCATTACATCAGAATGTTTCTATTTAATATTTTTGGTATTTTAATAAATATTTTTATATTTTCAACCCAATCATGTTTTTGTTTATTCACCCTCCAGTTGTTTTCATTTCTTGAGTTCCATTTGTTTTGATTAATGTGTCTCGAATTTCTGGGAAGAGGAATTTGTAATGATTTATATTGTGCTGAACTGTAGCTCTCTGACTCTGAGTACTCCAGCAGAAACAAAAAGCACCATGTTTTGACCTTTGCATTTCTCTTAACAAACATTGAATAATGAGATGTTGGCAAATCACCCTCCAACTCTGTCAGCAAAAAAAAAAAAAATTACAAAGTTTCAGCTTTCAAGTCTCTTGCCCTTCTAGAAGTGGATTCCCATTCTGGAAGCTGTGAGTGTACAGCTGCTGAATAAGTTATGTCCTGAAACATGATTAGCATTCCTGTCAAAGCACAGTATCTTAACTAAGTCAGGTGCTATTTCTGATATGCCTATAATAATGATTGTTTGGTTATGGGTTTTCCATCTCCTGTTGTTGGGTCTCCTTTGGGAATGATTCCATTTTATTTTCTGTAATTAATATTTTTATTTAAATAGGGGTCAGTAACCTAGTACAGCCTCTCAGTGAAAAATTGTAATGTGGCTGGTATTTAGTATGTTTGGAAGAGTTCAAATTGTTCTTTTCTTGAACAAATATTGAAGTAAAACACAAAGATGAAAACATAGTGAGGGAGATTGAGAATTGTCAAGATATCAGTTCTTTCCAGCTTGATCTACATACTCAACACAATCCCAATCAAAACTGCAGCAAGTTATTTTGTGTATATTGACAGTGATTCTAAAGTTTGCATGGAGAGACAGAATGGTCAACACAATATTGAATAGAAAGAACAAAGCTGAAGGACTGACACTATCCAAATTCAAGATTTAAAATTATAAAGACTGTAAAGCTGTGGTCACCAAGACACTGTGGTATTGGTGAAAAAATAGATACATAGATCAATAGAACAGAATAGAGAGTTGAAATATAGAACCATATAAAGATAATCAAGTGATTGTTGACAGAGAAATAAAGGCAATATAATGAAGAAACATGGACCTTTGAACAAATTATGCTAAAATAACTGGACATCCATGTCCAACAACATAGTTTAGACACATGACTTACACACTTCACAAAAACTGACTCAAAATGAGTCATGGACCTAAATTTAAAATGTAAAACTATAAAACTCCTACAAGGTAACACAGGAGAAAGACAAGGTGACCTTGAGCATGGAAATAACTTCTTTGATATAACAGAATATATCAAATGCAGAATCCATGAAAACCAGAATTGCTAAGCAGGATTTCATTAAAATTTAAAACTCCTGCTCTGCAAAAGACACTGTCAAGAGAAGGAGAAGACAAGCCATAGACAGGGAAAAATATTTGTGACAACATCTGATAAAGGAGTGTTATCCAAAATATACAAAGAATCCTTAAAACATAAAAATAAGAATACAAACAACTCAACTAAAAAATGGTCAAAATTCCTGAATGGTCATCTCACTAAAGAATAAACAAGTGGCAAATAAATATATGAAGAGATGCTCAACATCATGTATCATCAGGGAATTACACATTAAAATGTTAAAAAGATACCACTACATACCAATTCAAACGGTGAAAATCTAACACCAAATGTTGTCAGTTCCTGCTGTTCCATATCCTTGCTAGCATTTGGTGTAGAACAGCAGGAACTCTCATTTTTTTTCTGGTAGAAATGCAAAATGGTACAATCGCATTGGAAGACAGTTTGGCAGTTTCTAACACAGTTAAACATATTCTTACCATATGATCCAGCAGTTACACCCCTTAATATTTACACAAAGAAGTTGAAGATGTATGTCAGTACAAAAAGTTCAAAAGGATGTTTACAGCTGCTTAATTAATAATTGCCAAAACTTGGAACCCATCCTTTAGTAGAGGAATCAATATATAACCTGTGGTACAACCAGGCCATGGAATATTATTTAGTGCTAAAAAGAAATGAGCTGCCAAGCCACAAGATTATATTAAGGAAACTTAAATGCATATTACTAAGTGAAAGAATTCAACGTGAAAAGGCTATATACTGTATGATTTTAACAATACGACATTCTTGAAAAGGGAACACCATAGAGACAGTAAAATAATCAGTGTTTCCTAGGGGTTAGTAAGGAGGGAGAGATGAATAAGCAGACCACAGAGCTGGAATACAGTGGCACAGAAGATTTTTAGGGCAGCTGAAACTATTCTGTATGATACTATCATTATAATTTCATCCAAATCCATTGGATGTACAACAGCAAGAGTAACCCTAAGGTAAACTACGGACTTCAGTTGATAATATTGCATCAGTGCAGGTTCATTGATTGTAACAACTGTACCGCTTTGGTGCGGGATGTTGATGGTGGGGGAGGCAATGATGTGAGGAGATGGGGGTATATGAGAACTCACTTTTACTTCTGCTAAACTTTGTTGTAAACCTAAAACTCTTAAATTCTATTAAAAATAATAACAAAAAATATAGGGAGAAATAAAGTACAATGGGAAGTCACAGGAAAAGGTGATATTCGCTCCATTTAAAAACTACCTTAGAGATAGACCATATCTAATGCTATTCTCAGAATATACCACTCATGTATCTGTATTTCTTTTTTAATGATAATATCTGTATAGAATTAGAGATTAATATCCCATGCATAAGAGTCTAATAAAGGAAATCACTCATTTATAGAATACCCACTGTTTCAAATACCAGTGGTTTACAAGTATCTTTCATCTTCAAAATTACATGTAGGTAACTATTATTGACTTCAATTAACACATCAAGAATATGAGGTTTGGAGAAATCAAGCAACTTGTCAGTGATAATGGTGGTATCTGCACCCTAACTTCTTCATCCTCAGCATAGGGCTTGTCTTCATAATTCTTCTCATCACTGGAACATGTGTGATAGGTAAACTTTGCCACGATCACTGCCAGTTCTTTATGTGAACTGTTGTTTTTAATACTCGTAATAATACATTGAGATTTATACCATTTGTGCCTTTCTTTCAGGATGATTATTACATTTTATGATTAAATAATTCTCAGTGTCTGACTTTCCCATTGATTTGGGGCTTCAAAAACCCCAAAACCTATCACAACAGCTATCACACAGGAAATACTTAGTAAACAGTTTTTAAATTCCTAAATGTATAAATTAGCAAATTGTTTTGAGAGTTATAACTATGTCACTGACCCAAAAAGATCATTGCTTAATATTTGCACAGAATATGTAAAGGGATAAATTGAAGACTGAAAAGAGAAGCAATGACATTGCACTTGCCCTTTTTCTTTCCTTCAATCCCATTCAAACTAGACCCCTCTATTTGACTCTTAACAATTTTGTTTTGTTTTCTTTCAAATAACTTATCACATCCCCCATTTTTCTTTTTTCCTCTCAACGTTATGGCTAAAATCTAGTTAATAAAGAGCAGTGATTTTAATTACAGGCCCAGCTACTTCTCACCAACCTCTTAAAGAACCTCCCACTATAAATACAAGTATACGGATAGGAAGTGAATTTCCTAAGGCAGCAGGTTTAACCCTTACGGAGAATAACCTGAGAAGGAATTTTCAAATGGTTCAACTTTTTACAGCTCCAGTCAAAATACTTTCAAGAGATTTCAGCTGACTGGCCCCATGGAGTGAATCCCTGGCACAGGCCCACACGCCCACTGGCAAGACGCTGTGGAGTTAACTGAGTGGCAGGAGGGGAAGCAAAGCTTCATTCTTTGTCCACATGAATCCCCTCCTGTGAATGGTTTTCTCCTAGATACTAAATCAAGGGAAAAGATCTATTCCTTTTGCTGCAACTCTCAAACTTGTTTTGTTTGTGGAAAGCCACCCAGCTTGTTAGATCCTTACTCTGTTTATTAAACTGATAAAATGCTCTCATAGTTTCTCTACCAGGCCCAGTAAAAGCCTTGCTGTCTCCTACCAATCAGCTATCTTTCCCCACTGTTTCCACAGTCCACAGAAAGATTAATTGCTGGCAAAAGAAAACCACATTCTATATGCTTGCTTTTTTTGTTAATCACATTTCTTTAAATTGTAATCGAGAGTCTAAAACCGCAAGTTAAGACTGTAAACCATATCTTTATTTATATTAATGTTTACAGAAACTATAGCTGACCAATCCATGATTATAGACTGAATTATGTTTCCAATACTGCTTTTGAACATTCAAAATAAGACTCTTAAAAATGTAAATTAATGTATTTATAGTATTTTTCTTTTTGATGTATTTTAGCATTTCTCTATGGAAAATTACATTGATTTTTGAGAATATGGGTAATTAAAAATATATA
This sequence comes from Ateles fusciceps, assembly GCA_036589455.1. Classification (NCBI taxonomy): domain Eukaryota; kingdom Metazoa; phylum Chordata; class Mammalia; order Primates; family Atelidae; genus Ateles; species Ateles fusciceps. The sequence continues at coordinate 3,667,261 of JAZHEH010001361.1, forward strand.
TACAGTATACAGATAGGAAATAGGTAACACTATCACAGTTATTTTCAAATTTTAAAAAGTCTGTAACAGTGAATAAGAACATATAAATCACCACAAAAATTAATCAGGATATTATAAGACTGATTTATCACTATAAATTAGGATTAAAGACTCTTAAACTTTTACAGTCATAAGCCCTTTTAATAATCTAATCAAGGCTGTATAACATCTCCCCTAAATAATGCAAACCCAACACAGAATTTGATAGATCAGTATCATGGTAAGTCCATGGGAACAGATTTAAAGTACTGTGAGGACAGGGCCCATCACTGTCTGATCTGTTTGTTTATCCCAGTGTCTTCTACTATACCTGAAACACAGAATTTAGAACTGTTCTGGAAGCTTAGGCAAATATAATTCAAAATGAAGTAAAAATTATATTTACAACAATCAGAAAACAGGATGTCGAACTATTATTTGCATACAGTGTGATTATAGACCAGAATATCAAAGAAAATGGATTTAAATAAAATACTAAAATTAAGAATTTAGCAAAGTGACTAAGCAGAAGATAAATATAAACTATAGCTTTCTTTTATACTAACGATGTCTACTTAGAAATAAGAAACATGAAGCCTCAGCCTGCAGTATTAACAAACACATAATTGATGATCTAGAAATACTTTAATAATCAGTATGAGAAATGAAAAGCTATAAATATTTATTGATAGACCTAATGGAAGCATTGACAGTTCTCTGATAACAAGACTCAATATTATTTTTTCCAAAATGACATACTTTCAATCAAAGCACAAATAGGACTTCTCTAAACTTGAAAGAATAAGTCTCAATTTTATTAGAGAAGAAAAACGATTGAAAGGAAATTAAGACTATTTTGGAAAAATTATAGCTAATGCTTAAGCACTTACTACTAACCACTTTAAATACATTTAATTCTCACTGGAGTCCTCACAATAAATCTCTATGGTGAATGCTATGAATATCTCAATTTTACAGAGAGAGAAATGAAACACAAAGATGTGAAGGAGCTAAGGTCACACAGTTAACTAGCTGGCATGTTAGGATTCACAACCAAGCAGTTCAGCTCTAGAATCCATGTGCTTAAATATTCTACCAAAGTGTTTCTCAAGGCTAATAAAATAACTATAATCCCACCAATAGAAAATCATAATAAAAATCTCCATAAACAAAGTATGATGATGTTCTTTGAAGAATAAACCACTTCTGTAAGAGCTAACATTTTCTGAGCACTTATTGTGTGCCAGACACCTTACATATATTATCTCACCCCTCACGAAAACGTTGATATAGGCTCTTACTTTGTGTCCATTTTAAAGGTGAAACAACTGAGGGATGTAGGTTAAGCAATTTTCCCAGGATTATGATGTTTCTGGTGCTAATAAGTAGTGGAATTGAGATTTAAACAAGGCTTACATTTATATAGCTTATATCCTCTATTTGTGAAAGTGCTAACATGTAAAGATATACGATTTAATAAAGGGCACTGAAGCAATTAGATAGCTAGAAAAAAATCAATAATATTCTAATCTCACTTCACATATCAACAAAAACTCAGATGAATTAAAAGTCAAAATATAAAAATGAAATTAACTTAAAAAGGAAATAAATACATCAACTCCCTGAAGATAAGAAAATGCAAAGGAAATATTTAAACTGCATATATAAAAGTTATGAATGAATTTTATGGGCAAAATATAAACTGGGAAGAAACTTCAAAAAGATTACAGACAGAGCCATAAGGAACTCACAGTTAATATATGAAAGACTATTATAGTAATACCAGACAAATGAATAAAGAACATGTTAGACTTACATGAATAAATATATATATGACAAATGAATAAAAAATGCAACTTTAAAATGCTGTATATTTTATTTGATAAAATTTGCACACCATTAAAATTAACAATGCTCTGTTTATGTGGATACAATGATTGATATTTTCCTATACTGCTACAAGAAGTAGTAACTAAGGTAACCTTTTCAGAAAATAATTTAGTAATATGCATCAAGTGTCTTAAAAGAATTCAGATATTCTGATACAGTGATTCCTCATAGAAAAATCTATTCTGATTAAATAATTTGATGCGTTTACATATAATAGAGCAATATGATAAAATATCAGAGAAGCCTTAAAAGTCTAACAAATGCTTTATAATAATCAGTGTCTGGAGAAGCTTATACTGTACTATGTGAAAAAGCAGAACTAAATATTAGATATTATAACCTCAAAAATGTATGGTACATAAAATAATCAAATAGAAGACAGAAAAGAAGGAAAAATAAAAGAAAAAAGTGTGGGTAATTAAAAAATGTAAAATAAGATTTTAGAAATGCATCAAGTTATCTAAGAAATTACAATAAATATAAGTAGATTAAACAATTTTACCTGCTAAATGGCAATGTGTCAGAACATAATTAAAGAAAAAATAACCTATAGCAACAATTAGCCAAGATGCCCTGAGTATTTAGAAGAAATAAAACATAAATAACACCAAAACATGGTTATTTCTATAAGGTGGCATTATGGGTGATCTTTATTATCTTCTGTTTATTTTCTGTGTATCCACATTTTCCTACAATAAAAGATATATTACTTTAATAGAAATTACTCCAGGAGCTGGTTTTTTGAAAAGATCAACAAAATAGACAGACTTCTAGCCAGATTAATAAAAAAAGAGAGAAGAAACAAATAGATGCAATAAAAAAAACAATAAAGGGGATATCACCACAGATTCCACAGAAATACAAACTACCATCAGAGATTACTATAAACAACTCTATGCACATAAACCAGTAAACCTGGAAGAAATGGATAAATTCCTGGACACTTGCACCCTCCCAAGCCTAAACCAGGAAGAAGTTGAAACCCTGAATAGACCAATAACAAGGGCTGCAGTTGAGGCAGCAATTAATAGCCTGCCCACCAAGAAAAGCCCAGGCCCAGATATGTTCACAGCCAAATTCTACCAGACATACAAAGAGGAGCTTTTACCACTCCTTCTGAAACTCTTCCAAACAATCCAAAAAGAGGGAATACTTCCCAAATCATTTTATGAGACCAACATCATCCTGATACCAAAACCTGGCAGAGACTCAACAAAAAAAAGAAAACTTCAGGCCAATATCCATGATGAACATAGATGCAAAAATCTTCAATAAAATACTGGCAAACCGATTGTAATAGCACATCAAGAAGCTTATCCATCACAATCATATAGGCTTCATCCTGGGGATGCAAGGCAGGTTCAACATACGCAAGTCTGTAAAAGTTATCCACCACATAAACAGAACCAATGACAAAAACCACATGATTATCTCAATAGATGCAGAGAAGGCCTTCGATAAAATTCAACAGCGCTTTATGCTAAAAACTCCCAATAAACTAGGTATCGATGGAACGTATCTCAAAATAATAAAAGCTATTTACAACAAACCCACAGCCAATATCATACTGAATGGGCAAAACCTGGAAGCATAATGCCCTTTGAAATCTGGCACTAGACAAGGATGCCCTCTCTCACCACTCCTATTCAGTATAGTATTGGAAGTTCTAGCCAGAGCAATCAGGCAAGAAAAAGACATAAAGGGTATTCAGTTAGGAAAGGAGGACGTCCAATTGTCTCTATTTGCAGATGACATGATTGTTTATTTAGAAGACCCCATCATCTCGGCCTCAAATTTCCTTAAATTGATAAGCAACTTCAGCAAAGTCTCAGGATACAAAATCAATGTGCAGAAATCACAGGCATTCCTATACACCAATAACAGACTAAAAAAGAAAGTACTATTAAAGCAAAAATTAACATGAGTTCATTATTGTATTTAAATGCATTTCTTTTATAGTGATTATTTTGACAAAATATTATTATATGCTTACAACTTTATCCTGGTGCCAATTAAAAAACAAAAGAATTCCCAGATGTTGTGGTGCATATAGTGCACCAAAACTGTTTCGAAATAAATTTTAAATGAGCCTATAACAAATTCCCTCTGGATACACAGTTAATAGATTATTTTTTCTACTTTTTAAATCAGGACATGCTACCACCACACCTTCTTATTACAGGATAGAATACAGCTCTGTAGGGAATTTCATCTTCAAACTGTGTTTCCTAGCAACACTCTTTAAACTAGAGTGTCTTTTTATATATATATATCAAACATTGGCATCTGTGGAAAATGCTTGAAAACTTTTTCTTATTCTGTGACTAAACAGTGTGAACCAGGCTAGCAGGCAGCTGGAAAAGAAGAAGAGGAATATCAATTCTAAAATCACTAGAATTTTCTTGTATCTTTTAAAATATTGTGATGTTTGTGCTTTAAGTTTGGAGAAATATATTTGCATTTCTCTGTCACAGTTGTATGAGTTTCATAAGATTTTTAATTGTCAAGAACGTGGACTGAAAGAGAACAGACACCATAATTATATCATTCTCATTTTTCCCAATACCAAAAATAGTCAACAAATAGCTAAAGAATACATTTAACTTAAAAAAGCACTGTTTGAATTAGATCATTCTCAAATGTCAATGCAAATTAAAATCACCTGGGGATCTAAAAACATACCCATCACTCGGTTCAAAACCCTAGTTACTCTGTCTGGAGTGAGGCTTGATTAAAATTTAGGCTTGATGAAATCTTCAGGTGATTGTAACATATGGTCTAATTAAAAGCATACACATTGTGCAAAACATATACTCAGTGAATAAACATTCTCAAATAAATTATTGAAAAACGATCAGATATATCTTAAATATTCTACCTTGTACAGAGATTTGTGCAAATGAATCAAATATACAGTTCAGAAAATAAAATCACAAAGAAACCAAAATGAAAAAAGAATTCTTCATGTGTATAAAGCAAGTAGGAAATGAAAAAATAGTTTTAAAAGCTCTTTTCATTGTAAACTATTTTACTTATACTAAATATGAAATATGCTAAATTCAAAGCATTTTAATAAAGATTATGTGTGCATGAATATCGATACTAATATTAAGTTTAGAAGGTATACCAGGTAGGCTTAGTAAAGATGGAATACTATTTTGAGGCCTATCATATGATTAAGCATGGCAGAGATCCTGAGAGATGGGCATCTAGAGAGAGAGGTCCAGATGAGAATATTTCCTCTGAAAGTACCAGTTGCTACTGTCTTACAGGAGAGAAGATCTACATAAATATTCATATAACTCGGTTTTCTGTGATGCACATTACAGAAAGTCTACAAAGAACTCTAGGAGAGTGAGTCAGAAACCAAAATTAGTCTGGGACAATACATCATTTATTTTCATACTGGAATGGCTTCAAAATTGTCTGCTTTTATTGCTGTTAATGACATATGTTTCTTCTTCTATGTAACAGTCTCTGAATCAAACTAAGAAAAGGCATAAATATACTAAAGAGGTTTATTTAACCCATGTCTAAATAATTGGAACAAATCACTAATGGCATTTAAAGTATTCCAAAATGCTTGTTAGTTCAACTTTTTCTCTCTATATCATTCCATATGCCTCTTTTCCTGATACTTACCACTTTTGTTGCCTTATCCAATCAAAATCAAGATTAATGCTTTTGAAACTGAGAAATGACCCAAATTTATTATAGGCAATTCTTTTTTCATTCTGCCTGTCAGTCCCTGTACTCCTTCCCTTCAACATCTGATGCTTATTATATTAAAGCCCCCATCCTCCTATTCTTCATCTTTTCATTCCCCACCAAAGAAACAATTTTTTTAAAACCCTGTTCTCTGATCATTCATAGTAAATTATAAATAGCGTATAAAATCACTAAACTTATCTAAAAACAAATCACATTTTACAAAGAGGGCAAAATCGTTCAAACTTAACATACAGAAACCAAGTCAATTTCTTCTACACATGACTGATATGTGAAATCAGGTTTATAATTTTTTGAATCAGAGTCTATTATCCAGAATTTACATGAGGAAAAGTTTAGACAAAATGGTAAACTCAAATCACCTACTCAAGATCTGCATGAATGGGTGTGATAGTCTCTTTATGCGATGTTATTGAAGTAACAGCTGCAAAACCCTTATCTATTTTCCATTGTCTGATCCCTCTTTGGATACTCATATTAAGTTTAGGATCAGACAATGGAAAATAGGAAGTAATAACACATTTTTGTACTGGGAAGGAGTTCAATGCAGAAGTTTTGTAAATCCACCCAAATGTTTACTCCAGGGCCTTGTATAATAGCACTATGCTGAATGGGTTGGATGAAAAAAGCTTGGAGATAGAATGAACAACGATTATAGCTATAAATTGTATGAATACAATACATAGGAAGCAATAACACATTTTTATAAGTCAATAGGTATAGCTATGATTCCCAAAATAGGGGCCTACTGGAGTAGTCAGTATTTGTTAAATATATTTCTTAAATATTTATTTTGGTGAAGGGGTGCCATGCAAAAGTAACTGAGAAATTAAGAATGCTGTAAGTTGCAAAAATTTGGGAACCTATGGGCTATAATATAGCACTAATGTGTGTAATCACGAAAACATCTACTATTGGAAAAGCTAATAGACAATCACCAAGCCCTACCAGGTCATTCTTGAAAAATACGGTACATTAACATCACCCTTTCCATTCCAATTTGTGTATATAGCTAAAATTCATGTAATGTATAGCCACAGTCCTTGTTCATTCTATCTCCAAGCTTTCTTTCATCCAACCCATTCAGCGTAATGCTATTATATGACCCCCTGGAGTAAACATTTGGGTAGATTTCCAAAACTTCTGCATTGCATTCATTCCCAGTACAACAAATATTTTCTGGGAAATAAACTTCCTCAATTTTCATTCTGTGTGGATGTAGGTGGGAGCACATAGGTTCTATGCTTATCCAGTCATAACAATGAATTACTGAATTCCTCTATTCACAGGAGGTCAAGGATAGGTTTGTAGTCTACTCCTGGTAAATCTGTGTAATTCCATAATTTTAGCCACAGTGATTGGCTAAAATATAAGCTTCTGGCCTTAGAAATTCCAAGCATAGAATGCAGTAACTTTATTCAGAAGCAAACCAAAGTTTTCCTCTCTTTTCTATTGGACTGAATGCTTTGAGGATGTAAGCCTAAAACTGAAAGAACGTGTCATGGAGACTGAGAATAAAACAGAGTCAAGAGAAGGATAAAAAAAAATTCCTGATTAAATCATCTGTATTCCAGAGTATTTATAAAGCCATATTTACTTCTGAAATTTTCAGTGATATGTATCAATACAAACCTGTTATTTTTTAATCAGCTTTTGCTGGGTTCTCTGAACCTTATTATCAAAGGAGTACTAAGTAATGCACAGTCTTTTACTATGTCATCCACTTGCTTAAGAGTAAATTTTCTTTTTGCATGTAGCACCAATAAGCAAATATTTTGAATAATGATTAAAGTCTGTCCTTTCCAGCACTCTTGCTTCTATCTCATTTAAGCAGAAATAGATTTGTACTTGGCATTATAGACAAAGGTATTTATCATTACATACTGAAAACTTGATGACTTTGTTATTTTCTTTATACCATTTACTCAGCAAATGTATTTACATCCACTTAGGAAAGAATATTCTCCTACATATACTTCAAACCTACATAAAAACTCACTAAAAGGAAATACTCCTACTCAGATTTCCTAAATTGTAGAATTCACAATAATCTGTGGATCTCTAAAATCTAGTTGATTTTAGGTTTCCTGATAATCAGCAAATAGTTGTTGAATAAATGAATATACTCTTAGTATGTATCTACTATATTATCTGCCTTTTCCTTATTGCTAATCTGTTTTTCTTATTATATAATACTTACATTTATGACTATGTCATCTCAAAAAAATGTTTTCCTTAGAGTACACTCTGTATTACACCATTCTGTATTCCTTGCAGCAGTTAGCATTAGAATTACTGGAGAAAAGGTATAATTACAGACATTTTTCACAATCTTCATTCAGCTTTTTTGATAAGACAATGCTGTTTATTTTCATGTAGCATATAATTATCACAACGAATTTCTTGCTTCTTTATCTTGATACAAATTTCTAAATGCCCAAAAGAGAAAAAAACAAGGACATAAAGTTGCACAAAAGGTAAAAGTCACAAAACAAGTAGGATTGATGGTAACAAAGAATTTATGTGTCTCTGTGACCCTCATATCCTGACTTCTCACAGAGGACCATAATTTCCTCCTATACAAAGGAAATCAAGAACAAAACTATAAATATTTTCTTATTCCAACCTTCAGTTACTTTCTCTAATTTCCCTCCTTGCTGCCTGACAAATATCCTATTTTTTGGTGATATAATACTAGACTCTTGATTTTTGTCCAACTCCTTTCTTAATTTTCTTTTTCTCATTCCTAATCTCTACCATTTGACTCATTTTGCGTAACATACAAAGCAAGGAGAGAGGAGAAGGAGAATATTCTTGGTTCAGCATAAAATGCTTCAATTTATTTCTCTTTGGGGAATTTCATGTCTGGTATTGCTTAGAGAAGCAGGATCTTTATTGTTTTCTAAGAATTTTTGATTAAGCTAAGGGACTTTAGAAAACAAATGCCAGAGAAATGACCTTTACTTAACTGTAGGAGGAATAGTGGAAAATCCTTTTGGAGAAGTAGTCAATAACATTCTGATGGAGTGATTGCTTTTTGAAAAGAGCTGCTGACCAATGTTCTATAAGGAAATAGTAAAGTGTGCTGTGTATAATCTCTGATAAATAAGTTAATACATGTAATTAAAGTCATTATGGTGCCTTAAAATTGCAACATGAAAAACCATGACATTGATTTAGTTCTTGCACATGAGCCAACTCCAAGGAACAGCTTAGCTGTTAATCAATCTCTGAATAAACCAAGGCTGGGATATGTGACCTCACTGCCCTTCAGGCTCCTCAGGCAGTCATGTTGATTTTATTTTTGTAATATAATTTTACATGGAGTATAAAAAATTAATTCAAAACAACTCATTGAAAGCTATCTAATGTGAACAAATCTCATTAACAAATAGAAAGCGCATTAAGCATGTAAGCCTTCCAAAGGCTGAGATGATCCTTCCTTTGGAAATAAATGCTTTTTTATATCCTTACGTTTCTTACTTTTGTTCCATAAAACAAAATATTGAGATGTGAAAGGTAATCAGGTTGGGTTTCACTCAAAAAATGTAAAATGCTCCAGTAGGCCCCTATTTTGGGAATCATGGCTATAGCTCCTGACTTACGAAAATGTGTTATTACTTCCTAAGAGAGATCAGAAAATGGAAAATAGGTAAGAGTTCTGCAGCTACTAGTTCAGTAACATCACATATAAACAACTATCACACCCATTCATACAGACCTTGAGTAGGTGATTCAGGTTTACCGTTTTGTCTAAACTTTCCCTCATGTGAATTCTGGATAATGAACTCTGATTTTTTTTTTTTTTAAACACAATACTAATTTCACATATCAGTCATTTGTAGTTGGAGAAGAAATTGACTTGCTTTCTAAATATTAAGTCTAGACCATTTGCCCTTTTTGTAAAATGTGATTTGTTTTTGGATTGTTTAGTGATTTTATGAGCTATTTATAACTTACTATGAGTGATCAGAGAACAAGGTTTTTAAAAAATTGGTTTCTTGGCCAGGCACGGTGGTTCACACCTGTAATCCCAACATTATGGGAGGCTGAGGTGGGTGGATCATCTGAGGTTGGGAGTTTGAGACCAGCCTGACCAACATGGAGAAACCCCATCTCTACTAACAACACAAAATTAGCCATGCATGGTGGTACCTGCCTCTAATCCCAGCTACTCGGAAGGCTGAGGCAAGATAATCACTTGAACCCAGGAAGCAGAGGTTGTGGTGAGCCGAGATCATGCCATTGCACTCCAGCCTGGGCAACAAGAGCAAAACTCCATCTCAAAAAAAAAAAAAAAATTGTTTCTTTGGTGGGGAAGGAAGAGATAAAGAATAGAAAGATGGGGGCTTTAATATAATAGGCATCAGATGTTGAGGGGAAGGAGTACAGGGACTGACAGGCAAAAGTGGAAAAGAATTGCCTATAATAAATTTGGGTCACTTCTCACTTTCTCAAGCATTAATCTTGATTATGATTGGATAAGGCAACAAAAGAAGTAAGTATCAGGAAAATAGGCATATGGAATGATATAAACAAGTTGAACTAACAAGCATTTTGGAATACTTTAAATGCCATTAGTGATTTGTTCCAATTATTTAGACATGGGTTAAATAAACTTCATTAGTATATTTATGCCTTTTCTTAGTTTGATTCAGAAACTGTTACATAGAAGAAGAAACATATGTCATTAACAACAATAAAAGTAGATGATTCAAAAGCCATTCCAGTATGAAAATAAATGATATATTATCCCAGATTAATTTTGTTGTCTGACTCACTCTCATAGAGTTCTCTGTAGACTTTTGGTAATGTGCATCACAGAATACCGAGTTATATGAATATTAATCTAGATCTTCTCTCCTGTAAGACAACAGGAACTAGTACTATCAAAGGAAATATTCTCATCTGGACCTCTTTCTCCAGTTGCCCCTCTCTCAGGATCTATGCCATAAGTCTGTTTATTTGATTCTACCATTTTGGGTGTTAACCTAGAAGTTTCTAAATGCAATGCAAGGAAACTCAGGGTATGAACTTCAAACTTTTCTGTGGAAAACTGTCTAAATATGCCTGACCTTCACTGAGCCCAGAATCAGACAATTAAATTTTAATGTTAGGCTAGCTGGAATGGCAAATTGGCAGATGGTGATGGTTGTCGAAGGGAAAATACACCAACTTGTTCAAATAAGAAGCTTAAAACAGGAAAGTTCATATTCACAATTATTTTGGTGAAATTCAGTTCTTAGAGCAGCTCAAAACCAAGTGATTAATTGCAATGAAAAATAACACATTTGAGTGTCGAGGTTTTGAAACATTATATAAAGACAAATAGTCAAAATTTAAAGAAAAATAATGCACAGAAGCAAATATATTAGACTTCCTACTTCTTTAATGAATGTGTTAAATTCATTAAAATAATGCCAACATAAAGCTCTTCTATCAAAATGTTTTGTGAAGAAAGGAAAATAATATTTGCCCAACAGATACACAATTATGTTTCTGTCTCAAGGAAGCAGAGAAATCTCTGGTTGCATGAGGTAGGAAGAAGCAAAGCTAATAACAAAAGTTCAAAAGTTATTTTATATATATATACAAATATATGTTATATAAAAGTTATATATGCACATATAAACATTGTTATATATAAGTTATGTATATAATAGGAAATGTTTTGGTATAAAAAGAGACACATAAAACTTTTAAAATAATAATGAGATATTTTATTTCTGTGATTATTTAATCATATTCTCCCTAATGGAACATTATATACATTGGCTAGTATCCTAAAAATATCTGAGAAAAAAGATGGTCATATTGATGGTTTAGTCAAATTTCTAATAAGTAAAAACACGCCTCTAGGATGTGGATATCATCCAGTCTTACTTAATTTTTTCCTGAGGTTCTATGAGATTTAAATAGAACACTACATCCAGTTTACTATACAAATTGTTGGGTATTTTTTCTTTAAAGCATTCTTGTTGCTTTGGTTTTAGGAGTGTTAAAATAATTGAAGTGTTTTCTTTCTCACATGCCATATCTAGAAAACAAAGCTAGTGAGATGGCTGCATACAGATATTAATTTCCTTGTGGGATGCTTTGTAGATTAGAAAACCTTAAACTGTAAGTTCTGTTTATTTTATTTTGGCTTTTACTAAATGACGTTAGCAATATTTCACCTATGACTATTTCATGATCTCCAATATCTTAGAAATAATATTCATATGAAAATTAAAAATATTGGTGGTGAAATCATCATTGGAGATTAAAAAATAATAATTTTACCTTTAGATAGACACTGATGTTTTTACCTTTAAGGGTGATAAAGAGAGAGGGGTTGGCCAGTTAACACAATTTCCTTAAAGTATAATTAAAAAAAAAAAAAAAAGAAAAACACAGAAAAAAAAATCCGTATATACACTCAGAATTGTTTAGGGCCCAGCAAAAGGAAAGAAAAATCAGAAGATAAGTCTCCTATATTCAAAGAACATAGAATAAAGTCATACTGAAAATAACCAGGGTTAAAGTAACATGCCAAATATTTCATTATTAGATCATCATGGAGTTGTAGATGGAGAAATCTACAGAAATTTGAGTAAGTACTTGGATGTGAGCTTTGAGAAAAAGAATTGACAGAGAAGAGCCATGAAGCTCTTCTAGGCAGAAGGGAACAGCATGATAAAGAGCAAACACAAGCGGGGGCTGTCATGAAGCACGAAATGTTAGAGGGCAGAAAAAGGACTGGTTGGATCCATCACACGGATCAATAGGTCCACGTGATCCACAAGCAGGACAGGTTAGATGGGTAAGAGAGAAGAGCTGGAAGTGGGAGGAGACACCTGGACCTCATTCTGCCAGAAATCATACTAGGCATTTCCAAGAGGATTGCATTGGTAAGGTCCCACACTCTGGGAAGACTGAATGAGTAACAGCACAGTGTAAGAGACTTGGAGCACAACAATTGATTAAAGACTAGTTATACGGTCCAGGGCCAAAAGTGTGGCTCTGCATCATGGTGGTCCAAAAAGAGAGCAACATTTTGAATTCAACATGTTGAACTAAATATACAATTCGAAGGAAGAAGTAACAGGATTTGATTTGTGATTTGACTTATTTGTGGAATAGAAAAATGACTCTACAATATTGAGCCTAAGCGATGTTTTTAAATGGGGGTTTTATTATTTTAAAAATAAAATGGAAAAGTGTATAAGGTTGGGGGAGATCATTTATTCTAATAAATATCTAAAGTAAAAAAAAAAGTCAGGATGTGATATGGCCTAGTAATTGCATTCCTTTGTGTTTTTTCCAGAGAAATGCAAACATATATTCGAACAAAAACATGTAAATAAATATTCATAGAAACTTATATTTAATAGCCAAAAACCTGGAAACAATCCAGATGTCCTTAAACAGGTGACTATCTAAACAAACTGTGGTACTTACATATCATGGTATAAGTTATAAAAGAAGTGAAATATTTACACATGCAACAACCTAGACGAATCTTCAGAGAATTTTGATAGATAAAAAGGTCAATCCCAAAAGGATATATAATTGATATATAATGAAATCCTATATAATGGGATTCCATACTATGTAACCTGATTGCCACAGGTTAAGGAGGGGGATGAACAGGAGGGAAATGGGTGTGAATACAAATTGGCAACAGGAGGGATCCCTGTGGCGACAGAAATGTTCAGGATCTTGACTATACTAATGTCAACCCGGGATGTTATGTTGTACTATGGTTTTGCAAGATGATACCCCTGGGGCAAACTGGGTAAATGGTGAATAGTATTGCTCCATATTGTTTTTTACAACAACATGCAAATTTACAATTATCTCAGAACAAAACATTTAATTAAAAATCAGATTAAACAGTATTTATGTTTAGACTTGATCCCCAGCAATTTTGAGTCAATTGATCTGGAGAGAGGTTTAGGCATGAGGCATTATATTCAAGTGCCCAGATAATTCTAATTTGCAGACAGGATGGAGAACCAGTCTTCGAGCACTCTTATATGTGTGCCCAAAAGCACATGTGGTTCAGAGAACTACATCTTGGCCTGATTACTTTATTCTGATTTCCAGAAACACCATGTACCAGCTGTGTCAAGTTGACCTACTTTCTTCATCTGTACATTGTAGATAATAACAGTTCTTACTATGAGATTTTATGGGATTAAATGATTCAACATATGTAAATCATTGCCTGAGAAGTAAGCATTAGAAAACTGTTTTATATTGCTTTTCTCATCATTTATTATTGCTATAGCAGTTTATGGAAAAGTTTTAAAACACACCTAAATATGCATCAATAAGAAGATGATGAATGAACTGCCGTTTCATTCCTACAACAGACATATTCTAGTTTCAATGCAGTTTCATTCGTAGTGTATAGCAGTGAAAATAAATGAAATAGAGCTTCATATATCAATTATGATGGATTTTGCAAGCATCATACATATCATAGAACTATATCTGTTACAGAACAAATACAGTTGGTATCATCCATTAAAACATTTCTAAATGTTTCTACATATTGCTTAATAATATGTAACATGTGTAAAATAATATATACATCTGTAATGAAAGAACAAAAGCATGCACGAGAAAGATAATTACTGAACTACAAAACAGCATGTGCTTCAATTATATTTATAATGTTCTACCTGTTAAATTTCATTGTGTCTTTGATATTTATATTACCATTATAGATTTTTGTATATCTGAAGAATTTCTCAATAAAAATAATAACCAATATTTATTCATATTTACTACTTTGCATAAATTCTTTATATAGATTATTCATTTTATCCTCCCAATAACCCTATAAGGTACTCTTATTATTCTTATTTACCTTATTTTACAGTTAAGAAAACTGAGGCAAAGAAAGTTTAAGTAATGATCCCAAGAACACATGGGTTGGGAATGATAGAGCCAGGATTTGAACCCAAACTCCTGAGTATACTGCCTAGAACACTATACTCTGGTAGGCATTTACTAAATAGGAGGTATCATCATTTCTAGTGGAAAGAACACAAGATTTTGAAAACAGATAGACATGGGTTTCAATGTGAGCTCCCTGAGCCCCAGTTTTCCTGTCTCTAGATGTAGCAGGTGATTGGAAGGATGAGAGGTAATGTACTAAAGGACCAGCATGCAGAAGATATCCAATAGTTGATAGCTATTGTTACATATTTAGTTTGGGGACAATGAGGAACCATTACGGATTTTTAGTCTACAGAGTAATAAACTGACAAAAAAATTGTAGAGGATGAAAAAGTGGAGAAATTTAGAATTGAATAATGTTTTGGGTTTTTAGAGATACGGCCTTTAAAACATATTGGTACATCTTAAAATTGTACTGTATTCTAAAAGGAAGCTTCTTGGGCAAGTATCATGCACTGCACGAAGATATGTTAAGGCTTTTCATATCATTATAAATATCCTTTGGCCTAACACAGTAAAATTTTAACAAGAACATTTGGAAGAAGCAAAGAAAAATTGCTAAAATTTTATGTTTTGGTTTAAAAAATATTTTAGCAATCAAACTAATGTGGAGTCTGTATTATGTTTTAAATACATGTATTATAATCAAAAGCTTAAACCAGGAAAGCACTATCAAAGTTGTGTTCAATAAAGAAGATTATAACTATTCTTTGAGCCATGAGTTAGGCTTACGTTTTATACATTTCACATGTCATATTTCATTATATATAATGTATAATGTGACAGGCAATAAAATTGCTAAATTTTTCAGGGATATATACTAATGATAACTATTGCAATTTGTGTGTAAAAAGGTTAAAATAATTTGTATATCTTATAGCACTTTTTAGAATTAATTTTTATTTAGGCATTTTCTATTTCTTACCTAATGCTTCTCTGTCTTCATTATACAATGTTTCACTTTCTGTAAGAATTTGGTCACAGGATTGTGATACATTTACTGGGTTACCAATTACTAAAATGGCAGAGGAGAGTAGACAGCAGCATGGGGTCAGTGTCAGCCTGACTGGGGTTTAAATCATGGATGGGCTGCTTACGTTTTTATGGCTTGAGGAAATTATCTTTCCTCTCAACCTAAGTTTACGTATTTTTTTAAATGGGGTAATAATAGTACGAGACTCACAAGGTTGTTGTAAGTATGCAGCAAGACAATGACTATAAAAATGCTTAGTACATACAACATAAACTATTACTGTAAATAGTATAATAATTTTTTTCAAAGGCCATTTGAATATCAGAGGCATTTTTCTAAGCCCTCTCAAGATAACAACATAGTTAGAAATACTCAAGGTCGGACGAATATACCATTTTATTTATACTGTGGAAGCCTTTATTTGAGTCCATACCAATTTATATAATGATTTTTTATGTTTGATGTTGATTTGTTACACTTGATATAACTATATACTATATGTTTTTAATTTTGCAAGTAGTGATTTTTGATATCATGATAGGACAAAAAAACAAAAACAAAAACAAAACAACAGAAAAAACCCTACTGAAATCTTTTAAGCTCAAGGTCTGTGCTGACTGATTAAATATGTATGATCTTTATAAAATTCATTTGGTATTTATAGCTCAATTTTCTCTTACTGTAAAATCAAGATTCACACTAGATGACTTCTGAGGTAACTTCAAGAAATGGGCCCCATAAAAGCAAAAATAGTTTGTCATTTCCTCTCAAAAAGTATTCAATTTCATGAAGTCCAATTTGTTTTTTATAGTGAGTGTTTTTTGTGTTCCATCTAAGATATCTTTGCCTAACCAAAGATTTTGGTTAGGCAAAGATGTTTTATGGTTTTCACTGTAGCATTTAGATTTATATCAATTTTAGTATATAGTGTGAGCTCAAGGTATATATAAAGCTCAAGTATAACGTACATATAAAGCTATATATGGATGGGCACGGTGGCTCATGCCTGTGGTCCCGGCACTTCAGAAGGCTGATGCAGGAGGATCACTTGAGGTGGGATGTTCGAGGCCAGCCTGGCCAGCATGGTGAAACCCCATCTCTACAAAAAACAAAAAAAGTTGGCCAGGCGTGGTGGTGCATGCCTGTAGTCCTGGCTATTCCAGAGGCTGAGGCAGGAGAATCGCTTGAGCCCAGAGGCGGAGGTTGCGGTAAGCCAAGAGCATGCCACTGCACTCAGCCTGGGTGACACAGCGAGACTCCATCTAAAAATAAATAAATAAATAAAGCTATATATATATTTATTTATTAAAAAAGTATCCAATCTCATTTAGTGGTGGACAAAGAACAAATATAAATTCACATCTTAGAAAAATGAAAATATCTTTCATTTATAGAAATCACTCAATAAACCAGAGTTTTTGTGTATCAACTTTTTCCTTCTCATAGTTACCAAAAAAGTCAGTAATTTTTATGTCAAACCACCACCAACAACAATAACCTCCAGCCAAAAGAAAAATAACAGATGAGTATTCAAATTATTTTAGAATTTTGCAATTGGTCTCACTTCATTGAACATGATCATTTTTGGCCAAATTAATTCTATTTTGGAAATGTAAAATGCAAAATATAACCTTAAAATTTTATACAAAACATTTTACCTCTTCCTCTCCCTCACTGGGGATCATTTCAGAGAATGAAACTAACATTTGCTCAGTTGATCAAGCACAAAACAGAGATTGTTTTTGATTATCCTTCTTCTCTCCATTGCTATCCAATCTATTAGCAACATGTTTACAGTCTAGTTTCAGAATATTCCAAACCCAACGACTTTGCCCCGTATCTCTACTACTACTCTACTGCAGGCCTCGCAACTGACCTCCCTGTAGTCTACTCTGTATAAAATTATGTACAGTGACCTTTTAAAGGGTATTCCATACTTCTCCTCTCCCTAGAGTCATACGGTGAATGCTTATTGCAATTACGCATTATATAAGCCCCACAGTATTCAATCTATCTCAGCTCCAGCCTGCTTCCTGAACGTAGCACAGAACACCATACCCTGTGTTTATCATCCTCTAGCTTCTTTTTATTTCCTCTCTGTAATAGATCTGAGTCACTACTTAGGGATTTCTCACTAGTTACATAACTGACTCTCAACAAAGAGATGTCTTTTATGGTAGCACAGAAAAACATGGGTTAGGATTATTCAAGGGGGATAAAAAAGTTGTCAGACACTGGTTTATGTTTATCTGGCCTAGCAGAATCCTCACTTGATTCTCTCCTCCAGATGGACAGAGCACAAAATTCAGGTATGCTTCAAGGAAGAACTGCATGTATTCATCCACTTTTATTCTTAGATACTTGTTTGATAGTTCTGTATAGCATAAGATGGAAATATCTGTAAAGCAAGGATGTCTTAGTTCTCATTAGTCTTTCCACTCAGACCAACCCTTTATGAACTGGCCAAGCTGAATGATAATAGGCTTTTTATTCATTTGTGTGTGACAGTGTGTTTGGGTTGGAATGTGTGTGTGTGTGTGTGTGTGTGTGTGTGTGTGTGTGTGTGTGTGTGTGTATTCTGCATAAAAACTTCTTTAGATCAGCAACAATATCTCAAAAACCTCTATCATTTCTTCACCCACACCTTTCTCTACCATAGAATCTATCTTAGCAGGTACTCAATAAATGATGATTAAAATTTGATTTATTGATTCCCCCTCCAAAAAGTGATGCCCAGAACTGCCAGAAATGTTTGGTTTGGAAATGAAAATGTATGATCTGTCTGATTGAGTGCCTTATGCCAAAAAATGGAAATTGAAATAAACATTATGGCTAGAGTTATATTCCAAGTCTCCCTAGACTGCAAATTAAACTATACATACATATTATCTTATTTTTGCTCCAAGAATTGAAAAGAGATCTTAAATGAAATGGCAATTTTGAAAAAGTATAATGTCTTTTGTTACAATAAACAGATTCTGCCATGAGTAGTCCCATCTTCCAGTAATTCAGTCATTTTATGTTAATGTTTGCTTTATTCCTTGAATAATTCTAATGGAACATGTATGTATTAGTCCGTTTTCATGCTGCTGATAAAGACATATCTGAGACTGGGCAATTTAGAAAGAAAAAGTTTTACTGGACTTATAGTTCCACATGGCTGAGAGGCCTCACAATCATGGAAGAAGGTGAAAGGCACATCTCACATGGCAGCAGACAAGATAACAGGGCTTGTGCAGGGAAACTCCCACATTTAAAACCATTAGATCTTGTGAGACCCACTCACTATCAAAAAAACAGCACAGGAAAGACCGGCCCCCATGATTCGACTGCCTCCCACCAGATTCCTCCCACAACACATGGGACTTGTGGGAGTTACAATTCAAAATGAGATTTGGTGGGGACATAGCCAAACCATATCAATGCACATTTTAAATGAGAATCATTGTCTTCAGGGTATATTATTGATATTTGAAATGCAAAATAATTTCTTTTCCATCCCAATATCTCCACTAACAGAGAAAATAATTAGCAGTTTTAATAGTTCATTTGTGTTTCGTTTGCAAACCATGAAAGTAAGATGACATGAAGAAAAAAACACTATAGATTTTGCAATAGATTTAACATAATAATTTTCCAATATATTTATTTTTAAAAATACACATAGAAGCAGACCCATGCAGTTTAAAGTTGTCTTGTTTATCAAGACACTATATACAAAATATTTTTCTGTGAACTATAGTTCATTCTGATGAGTTGACTATAATAATATATGTATATAAAAAGGGAATGTATATAAAAAGGCTGGACATGGTGGCTCACAGGTGTAATCCCAGCATTTTGGGAGGCTGAAGTGGGTAGATTGCTTGAGAACAGGCATTTGAGACCAGCCTGGGCAACAGAGACACCTGTCTCTACAAAAAAATACAAAAGTTAGCTAAGCATCGTGGCGTGTGTCTGTAGTCCAAGCTACTCTTGTGGCTGAGTTGGGAGGATCACTTGATCCCAGGGAGGGCAAGGCTGCAGTGAGCTGTGATAGCTCCTCTGCACTCCAACCTGGGTGACAGAGAAAGACCCTGTCTCAAAAAAAAAAAGAAAAAAGGAATGAAGTGATGGATTTAATATCCTTATCCTGTCATTCTTATTTTTTTTCAATATTTAATGCATATTTTTGTCTCCTTAGATCAAATCTTAAAGAATATAACTTAAATTATTGTTGTATTGTTTTGTGTTTTATAAACTATTAAAACATTCATTCGTCAATGTAGCAGTTTATTCAAAATTAATTGAAATGTAATGAGAAAGTTGTTTTTCAATTTTCACAGAAATATTGACTTTAATTTTTCTGGAAAAAGTCTAAAATGAATAATGACAGTGTAGTATCAAAATCTCTAAATAGCAAATAACTAACTTCAAGGTCCATAACTCAAGCAAAACTGAGAAGTGGGTGAGGTTTTATTCATATGACAACTCTTTTTAAAGCATCTATTATTGCTTTCTAGCACAATACCAGTAACTAGGGGCATGTGAGGTTACAGCTGCTGGGAAGAGAAAACACAGTTGGTCTCAATCCACACAGAATTTATAATTAACTGCATGTAGAGACAAGGACCATGAGAATGTCAAGGACAGGTGTTCAGGCTGTGTTACAGGACAATCAGCCACAGGATTGGAGGGAGCATATCAGCCAGAGGGGAGCATGTGCAGAAGCATCAAGAGGCGCAAACGGGACACTTTTCAAGGAGGTGAAAATAGTTCCAGGAGGTAACGCAGAGTGCAGGGGAGTTAGGTCTGTGGAAGTGAAGAGTAGAGAAATGCTACTGCAGTGTCAGTTTTCAGCATCCTTACACCGCCCTTTTGTGGACTTTATAGAAATTATTATACTGACTGTTCCTCTGGCATTCTGGGTTCAGATTCAGGTTGAACCATATAAGGACTGACTCAACCTGAATCTCTGCTCCCATCTCCCCAAGGTATTGTCCAATTGTACAGTGTGGTCCACAAGGATACAGGAATCATTCCAATTGATCCAAGAATCAATCTGAATACCCACTTTTACTATGGAGTAAACGAATAGGACCAAACATTTATCATGTGGCAAGCCTTCAACTTTTCTTCAGACTGCTGAAGAGTTTCATGACACTTTTTCTCTTCCCTGTGTACTCAATTCTAGTCAAAATATAATGACTTTATGTTCTATTCTTTTATGTTCTATTCTTCAGAACTTTGTGGGGGATAGTGACAAGTGCAATAAACTTGCCTGTGTTCTTGTGATAATAGACCATGATGGCTTCCATTGCTACTATTTTCATTTAGTATCTTAAGCTTCAAGCAGGGATTTTTCCAGAGAAAATTACTCAATGAGGAGCAATTGCCCAATAAATGTGAAATTGGAACATCTCTGTAGATATAGGGATGAACAATAATCTAAAACTAAAAATCTATTAGGTAAGTTACCGTCTCATTTCCATGCTTATCATGGCTTATAAACCAGGGCAGCTACAGCTATATTCATATGGGAAGATCACATAGTACCTAGCAAAGATACTTCTAGAAAAAATTAGTAAGACCAACTAAAACCAGCTAACAACATAATTCAGCAAAATTACTTTATGACTGACTTGCTCAATAACTATATTTTGAGTACCTACTGATAATAATATATACTTACTCTGATCCAAGTGTTTTACATGATTAACTTACTTAATACTTACAGCAAAAGAATGAAAAAGTAGGTATTTTTTAGAGGATATTATGGTGAGCTCTAGTACATAACAAATAAAAAAATTAATCTCATAGCATGGTACAAATATTACAAACAGAAAAATCTAAAATTCTCACTAATGAAAATATGTAAATATAATTTTATTGACAATTTCTGAATTTGATTTAAAAAGCTCTTACCTAATTTAATTGCATATTCCATATTGTTAGTTACACAATCCTCTAATTCTCGTTTCCACTTATACAACATTCACATTCTTTCTAAAATATGCCTAATATATTTTAGAAATTGGGTTTAAATTACCAATGCTTTTTGTAGAATTAAGGTCAACTTTTGACTACTTGTACATTTTCTGGCCTATTAATTTGATGAATTAAAATAATAGATTTTTTTTAATACTGATGTATTCTTTCTCATTTTAAGAAATAAATCTTAGTTGTATGTGGTTATAAACGTTCCACATATTTTCTTTTAATTTACTCATATGTGGAAATATCTCCAGGAGTATTAACTTTTCTAAATGATGTAAAACATAGGAAACATTGAAATAGTTGAATTATTTGAAAAGATCTAGGGATGGATGGTCTGTCACACTTAAGAGGGACATAGGTTTTTTTAAAAAATATCTTAAATCCTCCATAAATAACTCACACACCTGACACAAATGAAATACAATTTTCCAACTTAGCTTTTCATAGTTCAGCCAGTCAAAAAACATTGTTAAAGCCTGCGGCCTCATAGTAACAGGATTTTAAAAACATTTACTTCACTAAGTATCCTTGCGGTTGGAGCTTTAGGTAAAAGACTACTTTGAGAAGAAGTTGTAGTAGATACCATTTAAAGTTCTTTCGAATGGCAAGAATAATATAAATAGATGTCCTCTGTAATCCTGTTTAGCAGACTGGATTAGAAGCTTTGCTTTGAAATTTTACTTACAAATTACAAATTTCCATCCAAATTAAAATCTTAATGATTGCTGTATAGAGTAAAATTAGCATTTAAATGGCCTCCTAGTTCTAATAAATATAAACCTTCCATCAGGATATTTATTATTATTATTATTTACGGTGGTGAAGATCTTAAGCCCAGAGAGGAAGGAATTACATTAGAAATAAAAATAAACTAAAGAAATAGAAGCTATTTTGTCAAGAAATACTAAAATCTAAAAGATCTCAGTAAGTTGTGACTTAATAACACTTTTAACTTATCAAAGCAAATAATTTTTCCAGTAGTAAAGCCAAAACCAGAAGTTACAACAGGGCCCAAAAGTAGTGTTCAAAGCTAAGCTGTAATCCAGTGGTGTTTCTAACCACACTAACACAAACATAAAAGTACCACCAAAGACATCAACAAAATAATAACAATAATAATAATAAATCCAGAAAGCCCACCTTTAATCTTCTCTCCCTTTACTAAAGCAATCAGCGTTGCTCCATTTTACATTAGCAAACATTTAACAAAGTAAAGAGAAAAATACATAAATTGGAAGAAATTAAATTCTGTGTATGCTAACTTTAAATACTGAGTCTTTGCTAACTATTGATCCTTTTAAAATACACATAGTTCATTCCATATTGTTAGTTACATAATATATTTATATATACTATAATCAAGATGACTGGGACATTCACTTAATTATAATTAGATACATGGAGTGGCCATTATGTGTGCGAAATTTATAACTGCACAGTCAAGAACTTGGCCCATTTCAAGAGTAACCAAATTTTAACTTTATTCATTTCTTTTAAATCTGACTATGCCATAGATATTTTTAGTCTGGAAGTCTATTATCTCTTCCCTATCTAACAAATATTTATTTCTTCTTCAAGATCAGAGTCATGTGTTACTTCCTTTGACTCTGGAAATTAAAACCTAAACTTCTCTGATTGCCCAAGGCAGAGTTGAACTCTGTTTCTTCTTGTATTTCTGTATCATTTTAGATAAAAATAGACATATTTCCTTCCAATTATTTATGTTTATCTCCAATAAGTCTTATCTTTGTTTTCTTAAGTGCTTCCACAGTTTTAAGCATATGTGCTGAATAAATATTTATTGGATTAAAGCATTCATTAATGAACGGATTAGAAAGCCAGCATTATTTGACAGTGCAAGGATATGAAAGAAGGCTTTCGTAAAATCTCAGGTTTATATTGATTTGAAGATGATACATTGTTTTAATAATTGGCAGAGACTGCAGGCAGTATCCTTTTGCTCTACTTTCTACATCCATAAAGTGAAAATGTATGACTGAATCTAGCCAATGGAATGTAAACAAAAATAGCATAAGGCTTTTTTCCAGACCTGGCCCTTAAAAAATTCTCCAGCCCTCTTCTAAAACATAGGAAGCCAAACATTCAAATGACAGAGCCACAGATGTGATATGAACAAGAAATAAACCTTTTAGATTGGAGCAAATATCTGGATTATTACTACAACTAAAGTATAACTTAGCATATCTAATATAGAAATTTGTACCTTGAAGAGTGGCAATGTTGGAAAATCAAAACAAATCCTAAAAATGTGAGATGAGAACCCAGTGGTCCAATTGTTGGCAGAGGGGGAAGCCAATATTGGACTCTGGAAAGATCTTGATTCATGTTTAGCAGTGACAAGAATTATAATAAAGGTGTCTCTTATGGATCCTAAGATGCAGATCACATGCTTACTGAGTTAGCATCTCCAGGGGAAGAGTTTTAAAGGTCTTTTAGTGAGTGTTTATTATTATTGGTTATGTTTGACTAAGTACAGTCATGCATTATGTAATGACGGGTATATGTTTTGAGAAATGTATCATCAGGTTATTTCACTGTTATGATAACATTATAGAGTATGTTGACATAAACCTATATGACATAGCTTATAATACACCAAGGCTATAGATATATCCTACTGCTCCTAGGCTAAAAACCTATATAAGATGTTACTGTACTAAATATTGTAGGCAAGTGTAATGCAATGCTAACTATTTTAATATCTAAATAGAGGAAAGATGTAGTAAAATAAGGTATATACGGTATACCTGTCAAGGACATATACCATGAATTGAGCTTGTAGGATTGGAGTTGCTCTGCGTGAGTCAGTGAGTGTGTGGTGAGTAAAGGGAAGGCCTAGGACATTACTCTATACCACTGCAGACTTTATAAACACTGTACAAGTAAGTCACAGTAAATTTATTTAAAAATTAAGTAATTGAATAATGACATTATGACAACCACGTGTCACTAGGCAAAAGGAATTTTTCAGCTCCATCATAATCTTATGAGAGTATACTGCTATATGCAGTCCATTGTTGACTGAAAAATCATTATTCAGCACATGACTGTGTTACCCAAAACAGAGGAGCTCAGGAAAGAGCTGGCCAATTTGCAAAAAGAATTAAAAAGAATAGAGTAAGTCCACAAAGGCATGGTTTCACAGGGACAAAAAAGACAAATGCTTCTAGATGACAAACAAGAAAAGTGAATAGAAAAGGTTTTAAGTGACAGACACTCTGAAAAAAACTTCTCAGTTAAATAAAATAAATAGATAAAAGTTCAACTGAGGATGTGCCCTTCTCCAGTTCTTCTAGATACCCTAAGTGTAGCTTCCATGGAGTTGATAACAGCATAAAGGGGCTGCTATGGTTAAGGAAATAAATGAACCATGCCTTGAAAAGATGTTGAGATATTTTATGAGAACATGGACAAATCAAAACAGACATTAGGTATTTACTACAATTGAGAGGATTTTGTTCTGAAGACTCAAGAGCTCACAAAAAAATAGTTTCTGACTATTGGAAACCTAAACCTGACTTTCCTGAACTATGAAACTGAATAGATCACAAAAAGGACACGATCCCAAAAGATGTCCTCAGTTAGGCTGGTAGATGAGGGCATGGCCCTCGTCACAAAACAGACACAAAATATTTTCCAAGAGAGCAGAGCAGAAGTCTTAGGAGACTTCCCTCACTGCCAGAGTGGAAAAACTTCACAAATTATCTAGCCTAAAAGATTCCAGTTTTTCTGTAGACAAGTTACTTTTTAAATTGACAAATAAAAGATATATATACTTGCCATATACAACACCTTTTAAAATATGTGTACACTGTGGAATGGTTCAATTGAGCTAATTAAGATATGCACTGCCTCACATAGTTACCTTTTTTTTTGTAGGTCATCTAGCCTTACATTTTATTAATAGTAGATATATTTTTCTTTCCTCTGCCCCACCAATTTAGGTTAGGTGCATGTATGGTTGCAGATGGGTTGTGGGGGAGGCCTTGTCTTTCTAGTTTATGTGCCACTAGACCAAGTGGATGCATTTCCTGAATTGAGAGTTCTTCAACTTGGAATTCAGTGATTTACGACTGAACTCCTTGGCGACCAGTGTACATTGAATGTGTAAAGAGATATTTGATAACTAGAAGTTTGAATGATGGCAGAGACTTCTGGCGCTCACCAAGTAACACTGTGCTTCTCTACATTTCCCAGCCTCTCTTGCAGTTAGGTGTAGACCATATGTTCAAATTCTGGCATTTGGGATTGGGGTAAAGTGATGTATATAACTTTTAGCCCTGGCCCTTAAAAATATCCTGCACAGAAATAGACTTCACAAAGTTATTTCAGCTGAATCATGATACAAATACATGAATGACCAAAAACTAAACAACAGTAACAGTACCTACATGGAAGAATCAGTATCCAGAGTCACTATGATGTTATTATTTAAGATATCTAGTTATCAATTCAAAATATATAAGAAAAGAAACAGGTGAGCGAGATCCATAAATATAAAAATTATCAACAGAGTATTAGCAAACCGTATCTGTATCTGGCTAGATGGGTTAGGATTATACATAATAGCCAAGTGAGATTTTTTCCCAGTAATGTAAGACTGGTTTAAAATCCAAAAATCAATTGATGAAATACATCATATTAACAGAATAAAGAATAAAAACTACACAATCACCCCCAATAGATGTAGAAAAAGCATTTGACAAATTCCAACACTTTTTATGGTAAAAATCCTCACTAAACTAGGAATAGAAGGAAACTTTCAAAATCTGATAAAGAGCATCAGTACATAATCCACTGCTCACATTATGTTAAAGAGAAATTACTGAATACCTTTCCCATATGATCAGGAACGAGACAAAGATGTCTCTTCACCACTCCTACTGAACATTTTACTTAAAGTTCTAGAGAGAGCAAATAGATAAGAAAAAGAAACAAAAGAAACCCACATTAGGAAAAAAGAAGTAAAACTATTTTTACTTGCAGATGACATAATCTCGTATTTAGAAATTTCTAAGGAATCCACTAAAAAAAATGAGGGCTAAAATGACTGAGTTCAGTAAGATTATAGCATACAAGATAAATATGGAAAAATAATCATATTTTTATATACTTTCAATGAACAATCTGAAAATACAATTTAACAATATTTAAATTTACAATAGCACCAAGAAGAATAGCATGCTTGGGAATGAATTTGATGAAGAAATGTAAGAAATTTACATTGAAAACTATAAAACATTGTTTAAGAAACAAAATGCCTAAATTAATGGAAAATCATCTTATGTTCATAGATCAGAAGACTTAATATCTTTTACATGTCAATATTCCCCAGAGTATTCTACAGATTGAATGTAATCCCTTTCAAAATCTCACATGACTTTTTTGCAGATTTTGACAATCCAATCTTAAAATTAATATGAAAATCCAAGGGACCCAGGATATCCAAAAGAGTACTGAAAAGCAGCAGAAAGTGGGAGAATTCACAGTTCTAAATTTCGTATTTACTATAAAGTAACAATAATCAAGACAGTGTGGTATTGGTAATAACAGACATATAGATCAATAAGACAGAATTCAGAGTAAGGAAATAAGCCTTACTCAATAGATTTTGAAAAGAAAGTGAAGACAGTTCAATGAGTATATGGTACTGAAACAACTAAATATTCAAATACAAAAAAAAAAAGTTTGGACCCTTACTTCACACCATACAAAAAAATGACTCAGAATGAGTCATAAATCTAAATATAAGAGCTAAAATTATGTTTCTTGGAAGAATGCATAGAAATAAATCTTTGACCATGAGTTAGGCCAAAATTTCTTACATAGGATACAAAAAGCATCAGCAACAAAAGCAAAAATAGAATTAGACTTCATTAACGTTGAAAACTTTTTGGCATCAAAGTATATCATCAAGAAAGTGAAGAGACTACTCACAGAATAGCACAAAATGTTTGCAAGACAGATATATAATTAATAAGTGACTCGTATCCAGAATTTAAAAAGAACTCTTATAACTCAATACTTAAAAAGACAAAAAGCTCAATTAGATAAATAGACAAAGGATTTGAAGAGGTGTTTCTCCAACGAAGACACACAAATGAACAATAATCACACGAAAAGACATCCAAATCATTACTATCACTACTCATTATGAAAATACAAATCGAAGCCACAATAAACCATTACTTCACACCCACTATGATGGCTTTAATAAAAAAGACAGGCAAGAACATTTTGGTGAGGATGTAGAGAAACTGGAATCTTTATTCACTGCTGGTGGAAATGTAAAATGATGCTGTTACTTTGGAAAACAGTTTGGTGGTACCTTTGCCTCCAAATTTAAGAACAGAGTAACCATATGACTCAGCAATTATACCCTTAACTATATGCATAGAGAAATGAAAACATATATCTATATAAAACTTACACACAAATATTCATTGCTGCATTATTCATAATAGACAAAAAGTATAAACAACCCAAATGTCCAATGGCTAATGAATAGATATGGAAAAGGTAGTATATTTATACAATGGAATATTATACAACAATAAAAAGGAATAAAGTAGTGATACATGATACAACATCAATGAACCTTGAAAACATTATGCTAAGTGAAAGAAAAATGAAAATTATAAAATCATATTGTGCAATTTCATTTACATGAAATGTACAGAATAGGTAAATCCTAAATCTAGAAAGTAGATTAGTGATTGCTTAGGGGTAAGAGGAGGGGATGGGGGCAGAATGAAGCCAATACATATAGAGTATTTTTTAAGGGAATGAAAATGTTCTGAAATTAGATTAATAATTACAGAACTAAAAATCAGTGAACTATATGCTTTAAATAGGTGAATTGTAAGGTATGTGAATAATATCTCAATAAAGTTATTAAGAGAAAAAGAAAAATAGGGCCAGGCATGATGGCTCATGCCTGCAATCCCAGCACTTTGGGAGGCCGAGGTGGGTAGATCACTTCAGGTCAAGAGTTCAAGGCCAGCCTAGCCAACATGGTAAAACCCTGTCTCTACTAAAAATACAAACAAATTAGCTGGGCATGGTGGTGGGCACTGTAATCCCAGGTACTTGGGAGCAGAGGCAGGAGAATCGCTTGATCCTGGGAGGCAGAGGTTGTAGCAAGCCAAGATGGCACCATTGTACTCTAGCTGGGCAACAAGAGTGAAACTCTGTCTCAAAAAAAAAAAGAGACAGAGGGAAGGAAAGGAAAGGAAAAAAAGAGAAAAGGAAAAGGGGAAGGGGATGGGGAAGGGGAAAGGGAAGGAGAAAGGGGAAGGGGAAGGGGATGGAGAAGGGGAAAGGGAAGGAAAAGGGGAAGGGGATGGGGAAGGGGGAAGGGGATGGGGGGATGGGGAAGGGGGAAAGGGGGAAGGGGAAAGGGTCCCTCCTAATGCTCCAGCCCTTTGTTGTTCTATATGGCAGGGGTCCCCAATTCCTTTTGGCACCAGGGACCAGTTTTGTGGAAATAATTATTCCACAGATGAGAAGGAATGCTTTCAGGATGAAATTGTTTCACCACAGATCATCAGGCATTAGATTTTCATAAGAAATTCGAAACCTAGATCCCACACATACACAGTTCACCATAGGGTTCCAGCTCCTATGAGAATCAAATGCCACTGCTGATGGTAGTTGGAGCTCAGGTGGTTATGTTTGCTCATCTGCGACTTACCTCCTGCTATGTAGCCTGTCTGCTAACAGGTCAGGGGACTGGTGCTAGTCTACTGCCCAGGGGTCGGGGACCCCTGCTATAGGGAATTTTAAGAGAACATTTGCTATAGATGAATGAAGAGATAGGATATTAGTGTATTTAGCTGTGATGTGAATAGCAAATAAAACTTCACTGTGTCAAATATATGAGGTTTTATGGATATTTGTTAATACAATTGTTGCCTATTTTATCTTAGCCTATTCTAACACAGAATTATAGTGTTTTAGAATTAGAAATTATCTGTTCCTCAATTATATTTTTACTGAAATAACAGTATGTAGAAAGAAAATACAATTTTAGCTTTCCCAAGTATCACTGATGAATTTTATATTCATAAACATTAATTTAGAATCTGTAACAGTCCAGCACTGAACATATTATACTTCCTGAAGTTCTATTTGGCAATAATTCTGTGATTATCATTTTTAACTAATAAAATACCAAAGTCCCCGAACCCAATTTTTGTTATTAGGACAGTGCTGTCATGAACATCTTCCTCAATGCCCGTAAAACAGCAAATTTCTAACAGCTATATTTTAAAAGACTAAATTTAAAACGTTCTTTCTTTAATATATCTTCATTTAATAAGATATAGAAAAGGTGTACAGATTTAATAAATATAAAATGCTTCTACTGTTATAGTAATGGTAGATTTCAAAATATCATGTATCCAGTTAGGATGAAATGGGGAGAAAAACTAATTTGTTCTAAAACTTTCAATAAGCATGTATTCAGTATTTATAAAGTTTACAGATGTAGATTGGTATTAAGGCAATCCAGTGAAAGAAGGAGTCTTTACCCAGTTCAGAAAAGAGAGTTAAATTCATGAATAAGGAGATTTTTTTTTCCACGAGGTTTACATTAACAATGCAACATACAATCAGTGAAGGGGTGACCTGTGAGAAGACTTCTGCTTCTGCATTGGATGTAGAAAACTTCAAAGAACCTGGCCTCCATGTAACAATGTGAAAAAAGCTAGATAGTATTCATAACTTTCCCTGAGTGCATCAGAGACCTGAAGTTGCAAAGCCACCGAGGTACCTGGGTAACAAAAAGCCAAACCTCTCCAAAAGGAGAGGAAACACAGGAAAAATTTTATGTTTGTCAGACTACAGGAGAAATTGGTAGCCCCCATAAAGGAGACCTGTGTTTTAAGAAATATGCAAGGAGGATCTTTAAGCAGAAAGAGTATGACACTGAACAGAACCTGGATCTACACAAAGAAATGAAGAGGATTGGAAAAGTAACAATAGGGTAAAAAAGAAAAGTATTTTGTGTGTGTGTGTCTGTGTGTGTGTGTGTGTGTATGTGTATATATTAAGAGACAAGGTCTTACTCTGTCACCCAGACTAGAATTCAGTGGTATAATCATAGGTCACTGCAATCTCAAACTCTTGGGCATGAGTGATTGTTCTACCTCTGTTTTCTGAGTAGTTAGGTGCAGACCAGCTATTTTTTTTTTTTCTTTATTTTTGTAAAGACAGGGGCATCGTTTTGCTGCCCAAGCTAGTCTCAAACTCCTGGCCCTCAAACTCAAGCAACCTCCCATTTTTTCCTAATTTGTAATTGCTGTAAAAGAAAATTCACTATGTAGAGCAAAAATAATAACAATATGTTGTGAGGTTTAAGGTATAAGTAAAAATGACATGTATGACAACAGTAACAGTGATGGCAGGAAGAAATGGAAGTATACTGTTGTAAAGGTCCTTGTACTATATAGGAAGTGGCATCATATTCAAAAGTGATTAATTAAAGATACATATTGTAAACTCAAAGGAAACCAATAAAAAATTAATGAGTAAACTGAAAATAACTTTTTTGAAGAGGGTTGTTTTAAAGGAATTGGTAAATATAAATAGGCATAGAATAGAGTGATCCTTAAGGATAATTCTAGAGTGAGTGAATCTCACTTCTCAATAAAATGGTGCAGTGGGGAGCAATCCAGCAAGTATTTCAAGGGGAAAATTATTCCTAAATAATCTCTGACTACGAGAAAAAAAATCAAAGAGAAAAAAACTAGTAGAAATTACTTACACTTATTTTCTTAATTTATGAAGCAAGATTCCATAGAAAAAAACTTAAAATGTTTCACTGGGTACTTGAGAGACATTTCTACATTTTTTTAAAAGAAGGCAAATTTAATAATAAATATGTATTTTTTTCTGAATAGAAAACTTTTAAACAGAGTTCCCTGAGGATTAGTGCTAGGAGCAGTTTTAGTTTCATCTAATGTTTTCTAAATGGGCTGAGAAAAATGCAGCCAAAACATTAAGTCTCTAGAAAGAGAAAAAGATTTAACATGGACAAGCCAACTCAGTTGGGGTCAGGAAAATGTGATATGTCCTTCAAGTTAGCAAATAAGCATTAATTAGCTTTAAAGTAGCCATGTATTTCTTTCCAAAGTAATTTAAATTATGTTATACAGTGATAATTTCTAAATTGGTAGTTATATTATCCTGAGGGGTATCATAGGTATTTGGTCTTTGTCCCCTGTTCCTGGCACAGAGCTCCTAAAACTTTTGGAATTTCCTGAGTATCAAAGGTGATGGAAGTATCTTTTATTCTAATAGGATGACTCTTTGTGGGCCCCTAGATGCTTCAGGATGGGAGCTGGTTGCCAGATTAGAGGTTTGGAACTCTCAGCCTCACCTCCAACTTTCTACCAATGGCCAGTTATTTAATCAATCATTTGTAAGTAATATATTTTCATTAAATCCCTCAGCGATGGGGTTTGGGGAGCTTCCATACTGGTGAATGCATGGCGGTACTAGCAGAATGGCATGCCTAGAGAGGGTATGGAAGCTCCTGCCCCTTGCCCCATACTTGCCCTACATATCTCCTCCCTTTGGCTGTTTTTGAGTTGCACCCATCATAATAAACTGATAATAGTAAGTAGCATTCTCTTGAGTTCTATGAGACATTTCAGCAATTTATTAAACCTGTGTAAGATGTTGTGGGGAGCTGGTTGACCAGAAACACAGGAAGCTTGAGGCTTGCAACTGGCATCGGAAGTAGGGGGAAATCTTGTAAGACTGAGCCATTAACCTGTGGGGTCTGCAGTAATTCCAATAAATTAGAGGCAGAATTGAATTGAATTGAATTGTTGAACACCCAGTTGGTGTCCAGAGAATCAAAATTGGGTAAGTGTTATTAGAGAAGACATCACACATATTGCATGAGACCTAGAAGAGATCCAGACAAAATATTAAAAATTATTCTAATGTGTCATCAGGAAATTTTTCACAAACTATTTGAGAACATAATAATCTGTTTCCGTTTTATATCCTGGCAAACTGACTAGCTAATACAGTATGCAATATATGTTTATAAAGATGAATTTTTGTCTGTTGAATATAATTGAGCCTAATGGGTTTAAAAATCCAATTTCTGATCAATATAATGTAAAGAATTAGAAAAAAATTGTAAAGTCTTATAGAGTTTGTAACAGGTTAAGACTTCAAATGTAATATATAAGGTAATGGATGCTATATTTCAAGGAAAACAGAATACTTGGAAAAGTTTTGGAAAAGTATGATTAAACTAATCATTCTATTATTGGATTTTTCACCGACATTGGCTATAAAAAGCAGTCTTCAGTTTTAAATGTTGAGAGTAGAAAAGTTGTGAATGATGAATTATTTAAGCAACCCAAATTGAAAACATTAGCATTGGTAAAAATTTATTAAATCAGGTAATTTTATAATAAAGTAACAGAATATAGATCATCAAATATCACTATACTTCTGGATCTTTCACTCCTGTGGTAAACAGAATTGTAAGATGATCTCAAAAATCTTGCCCTAACCCCTCGCATAATATTCCTGTTTATTCTTCCCTTGAATGTGGGTGGAAGCTGTCAATATGATGGGATATTACTCTTTGTATTAGATTACACAAAAATAAACAAATACTGTGTGACAAAGTGAAAAATATTGAAAATCTTTTTTTGTTGTTTTGTTTTTTTCCATTGCACAATTTATTTATTTTAATAACTTTTTTTGGAGCAGTTTTAGGTTTACAGAAAAATTGGGAGAAAAGGATCAGATAGGTTCCCATATACCCCCTTCATGTGCCCACACAGTTTCTCCTATATGTATCCTACATCTTACATTAGTGTGTGACTTTTGTTACAACTAATGAGCCAATATTGATATTTATTAACTGAAGTCCATAGTTTATGGCTCTCCTCATCTCTCAGTTCTGTTCTCGCCTTCTAGAACTATTAATCTATTAGTCATTTATTGTACCTACTTATGGGTCTATCCTCCATATTCCCTTTCACCATCTTCTCTTTATATCTTTATTTTTATTTTAAGTTCTTGGGTACATATGTAGGACGTGTAGGTTTGTTACACAGGTAAATATGTGCCATGGTGGTTTGCTGCACCTACCAACCTATCACCTAGGTATTAAGCCCCACATGCATTAGCTAGTTTTCCTGATGCTCTCCCTTCCCCAACCCCACTCCCCAACAAGTCCCAGTATGTGTTGTTCCCCTTCCTGTGTCCATGTGTTCTCAGTGTTCAGCTCTCACTTACAAGTGAGAACATGCAGTGTTTAGTTTTCTGTTCCCACCATTAGTTTGTTGAAGACAATGGCTTGCCACTTCATTCATATCCCTGCAAAGAACATGATCTTTTTCCTTTTCGTAGCTGCATAGATATCTGTACCACATTTTCTTTACCCAGTCTATCATTGATGGGGATTTGGGTTTATTCCACGTCTTTGCTATTGTGAATACTGCTGCAATGAACATACATGTGCATGTATCTTTGTAATAAAATAATTTACATTTCTTTGGGTATACACACAATAATGAGATTGCTGGGTCAAATGGTATTTCTAGTTCTAGATTTTTGAGGAATCGCCACACCATCTTCCACAATGGCTGAATTAATTTACATTCCCACCAACAGTGTAAAAGCATTCCTATTTCTCTACAGACTCTCCAGCATCTGCTGTTTCTTGACTTTTTAATAATTGCCCTTCTGACTGGCATGAGATGGTATCTCATTGCGGTTTTGATTTGCATTTCTCTAATGATCTGTGATGCTGAGCTTTGTTTCATAATGTTTGTTAATCTTAATTAAGATCTCAAATAAGTTGATTCTGAGTTAATTGAAAGAGAAATTATTCTGAATGGGCCTGTCTTAATCAAGTGAAAGTCCTTTAAAGAGGCTTAGGCCCTTTCAGAAGAGAAAGGGTCTCTGACTGGCCTTGAAGAAATGAGCTGCTACGTTGGGAGAGGCCCAGTGAGGGGTGCAGTGAGAAGGGCAAGTAAGGGAGTGGCCTCTCAGAACTGACAGCAAGAAATTAGGACCTTAGTCCTACAACTACAAGGCACTGAACTCTGCTAACAACTGGAAGAGAACATCAATCTCCAGAAAGGAACACAGCCCTGCTAAACTTGACTTCCACCTTGTGAGATTCTGAACAGAGGATCCAGCTAAGTTGTGCCTATGTTCCTAACCCAAAGAAATTGAGATAACAAAGTATGTTTTAACAATTGCTAAGTTTATGATAGGTACACAGAATTAAAAAGTAATATCCCACCACCATCACTACCAGAGACAAGAAAAACCACAAAGAAACTTGCAGATTCACAGAGAGTCAAGGAAGCTGGCCAAATCCTGTTTGATGCCTGGGCTATCTCTGGAAATAAGAAGGGCTGTGTATGTAGATCTCAGCTTTTTGTACCTGAAAGGTAACAATGACTGATTTGAGATTTTCTTTGGTATGAATGTGTAAAAACTTACACATTTAGAAAAATTTAATTCATCAATTTAATACTATTTTGCTTCAAGGCATCAAGGTTCTGACTTGGCCTTTTCCACAGGAAGCAACTTTATTTTTCTGCTGAAGCAGCACCATATTTCTATTTTCTGAGAACCCACCTGCTTTCAGGTCATTCATTTCTTGTGAATGATTTAAAGATATAAATCTTTCTAACCCCAGACTTCTTTCACTGTCAACTTTCTCCAAAGTTCGTAGGGCAACTCCACTGTGAACAAACCTCTGCAACTTAGAATGTAGTAATAAAGATGAATTTATCAAACTCTTTTCCCATATTGCCTTTGCTATTTTCAATAGCCCTACCAAATTCTTAGAATGGCTCATTTGGAATACTCATAGTCATACAATTCTTTGGAAAAATTATGTATATTTATTATTGACTCTAAGACTACTAGCACCATCATTTAGCATCACATATTCCCCAGCATCTAGATAAACATCATTCTCTCTAAACCTCTGCTTCTAGTTCTCAGTACTTTATTTCAGTGGTCTTCAAAGTTTTGGCCTACAATCCCACTTAAATGATTATGAGAAAGTTATGTGCCCCACTACATATTGTATGTTGACATCTAAACTCTTATTAATATGTATGTATATAGTTTCAAATAATATAAAGTCCAGTGTGTTGTATATTGTATAGTTGCTTTAAGTATATATTGTTAAAACATTGGTGAGAGAGAGAGTCTAAATGTTCCACAACTTTGTCTCCTGAATGTCATTCTGATTATTTTTATAGCAGCTTTCTTTGCTTTGATCTGCAGGGGTTGTTTCTCAGGAGCTATGCATTCTCAAGTTATTTCTGTGTATGGATTACCTTAAAGTCAAACTTGCAGGACATCCCAGACATCCAGCCTCTGAACTTTTTCTCAAGTTCTTTTCCCTTCCTGACATACTTTGGCAAGTCTTCCTTACTACTATACATACATTCCTCTGTTTGAGTCCACTTTTAGTTTATCTTGCCCAGAGAAATAGAAATTTATCATTTTCATTCA
Source organism: Ateles fusciceps (assembly GCA_036589455.1). Taxonomy (NCBI): domain Eukaryota; kingdom Metazoa; phylum Chordata; class Mammalia; order Primates; family Atelidae; genus Ateles; species Ateles fusciceps. The sequence continues at coordinate 3,703,334 of JAZHEH010001361.1, forward strand.
TAATAATTCACTATACCTCAAAATCAACTTTCTGAAATTAGTATGCAAAGCCCTCAACCTTGTGCCTTCTCTTCATCTTCATCCCTGTGGCTGATGACTGCAGAGAAAATTGTACAGCTTTGCAGGTCAGCTGTATAAACCTATTATCTCCAGATACCAGGCAACTCATTCTATTTCCCTACTCAGCTATTTTCTACTCTCTAGGGGAATATGTAAAATATAGTCCACTCTTGTCGACTTCTAGAACTTTTATACATGCTATGAATGTAATAGAATACAGAAATTTATTGAGTATTTTACCTCATATTTCTCTTTCTTTCCCAATGTCTTTCGACTTTTCTCTACTATCATTGTCACTGCCTAAATCTATCTGAGTGGTCTTTAAACTGATGTATATGTATTTATGAGGGCATAAAAATCCTTGCATGTTGTACTTGGAAAGAGATGTTACATGATTAACTGAAGATACATTTGTCTTCAGTTCTATCTTCAGACACAAGTGCAGGCCCTGCTTTCCAACACCCTCTTTCCTAGTTACCTTCCTCTTATTTCACAAAAGAAAGACATACTTCTTACCCACCCAAAATTTAATGTGCATTGATAGAGCATGTAAACACTTTGGGAGCACCAAACAAAGGGTAACTGATATAAATGTTGAGAAATACTGGCATTACTATTGAGAAAGTCAATGGCTAGCAAATAAATTATTTTGTAAGACAAGTAATTTCCGTTTCTTTGCATTCAACAAAATTCAGTTTATTAAAGATAAATTTTGATCATAGACCATCATGTAATATTTTACCATATAATTAGAAGTTCAATAATTGAATGGCACAAATTGTTATAGTCAACTCTTTACCACTATCTACTAATACACATCTATAGTTGGCTCACACCTGTAATCCCAGCACTTTGGGAGTCCAAGGCTAGCAGATCAGGAGGTCAAGAAATCCAGACCATCCTGGCCAACGAGGTAAAACTCCGTCTCTACTAAAAATACAAAAATTAGCTGGATGTGGTGGCGTGCGCATGTAGTCCCAGCTACTTGGGAGGTGGAGGCAGGGAATTGCTTGACCCCGGGAGACAGAGGTTGCAGTGAGCCGAGATCACGCCACTGCACTCCAACCTGGGTAACAGAGTGAAACTCTGCCTCAAAAAATAAAATAAAATAAAAATAAATAAAATAAAAATTCAAAACAGAATTAATACTAAACCCTGTCTAATTATGGCAATAAGTAACATACTTCCAAAGGTGGAGGGATTAAAAATTTTAAAGCTCATCTGTTATATTAAGCAATACATTGCCAATAAAGTTATACTTCTTTTGTCAGTAATCATTTTTTCAGAATCTGAAATGTAGTTATATAGATTTAGTCGTGTTCAATAATAAAAATTTTATTGACAACTCATTCTAGAAAAATAATTAACACTTAAAACTTTACAGTTATAGGAAATGTTTAAAATTAAATTATAAGCATTTTATAACTAAAATGCATTATTGGATAATTAAATACTTTTGAGCATATGATATATAATAAAAGGATGAAATTCATGAGAATGGAAGTATAAATTAAAAAGAAAAAACTGCATAAAACTTTTTAGAGTTGTACAAGAGTTATATCAAATACTTTTAACCAGAAAATGATGAGCACTGAATGTCGATGTTATTCAGATTCTAATGGATACTACTAAGAATGATACAACAGGCATCTTAAAATGGCAAAATTTACAATATACTGAAAATTACATTTTGCAACTGTTTAAATGTATGATTAATGCTTGTGTCAATTCATAAGTATATAAGATGATATACAATTCTACAAAATTCTTTTGGGAATGTTTGAGGAACAAAGTTTGGTTACCACTAGACTAGGTCATTAGTATTTCTATTCAAGGTTACTGCACTACCCCCTAGTATTCTTTCTGCTTCAGTCATGCCCCACTCAAAAATGTTTTCACAACTGCAGCCAGATCTTTCTTAGAGGCAAAAATTCAATCAAGTCACTTGTCTTCTTAATACAATCCAATGGGCCTTTCATATCACCTCCCAGTGACACATTGCCACTGTTCCCCTATACCAGCACTCTGGGTCCTCAACTACAGGACTTTTCAGTCCTCTTGCCTGTGGGCTCTTTCTCAAGTTCCTCTCCTTTCTTGACTCCCTAACTCCTCTGGGCTATCTTCCTTCACTTTTTCTCCTCTGCCATCTGCTCTTCTAAGGAGCTCCTAATCATCACTCAGGTCCAATTCCAAAATCGGCTGCTTTAGAAAATGTTCTTTGGCTATCCAGCTCTGAGTTAGAAATCCTCTTCTTGTGTTTTCATAGCACATAACTTCCAATTTAGAACCAGAAATGTTAACGGAAGTGAAAAGCTTTCACTTGCTGATCTTCCTTTGGCTCCTTAAATCCTCATATTTTAAATGGTTAGACATTTGCATGACAGTCTTTTTTTTTTCTTTTCTTATTTTTCCAGCTAATTTCTGATCCAAGTTTAGAGACACAGAGTCTTGACTTAGAGACTTAAGGTAATTCACATCTTTAAAAAACCATGACCAAACTTTTAAATCTAGAAATATGAGATGAGATGAAACTAAATATGAGAATGTGGGAATAACTAATTATTCCCTCATGTCCTGTCTTGAATAAATCTTATTCTTCAGGATTCAAAATAAATCAGACTTCCACCAAGAGTCAGTCTTTCCACATTCATCTAAATTTGCTCCCACTCATTCTTATCCCAGAAGGAAATTCTATGTTCCTGCCATTTCCTTGCTAACATGTATGACAAGCTGACTTAAATATTCATTTGCATATTTTTAATTTAACATTTACATTTACCACCAGACTTTAAACTCACTAAGGATAAATAGCATGTTAGCCTGTCTATTTTACTTATCATCGTATCCTTGAGATATAGCATAGTACACCTAGCATACAGTAGGAATGAGCCAAAGAATATTTAATAAGAATCTCTAAAATCAATCATTTTGATCTAGGATGCTGGAAAAGAGGTGTTGAAAAAATCTGAGAAAATATTTGGAAAATTATTATAATCTTGGAGGTACAGGAAGCTTCATTCTGAGACAGGTATACATAAAGACATTATTTCACTACTGAGGCATATTGTCAGTGGACTCTATACCTTCCTGCATTTTTTAAAGTTATTCAAAATAACTTGATATAATCAGAGCTATTTAAACAAAAAGTAAGGACAGCAGGGATTGGGAAAGAAAGTAGATACAGCTAGAGAGAGAGCTAGACTAACTGTTGGTATCAAAGCTATAGCCTTCATTGAATTATTTTCTTGCCCAAGTTTCCCAAGAGACTACCATCTACAGGGGAAAAAAAGATTGTGTATCTCTTGTTTATCGTGGGGGCTCCAGTGCCTAGCACAGTGTCTTATAGCTAGTGGGTTTTGAATAAATGGATGATGAACAAATGAATGAAGCCTGGCTAAGACAATGAAAACATGATCATCACTTTCTGGAAACAGTTTTGAAGTCATAGATCAAATATGAAGGGTGCCTTGGATTGAGTGCTCAGTTGAGTCTTTCACTAACTTTTCTCATGTGGGCTAGGTTCATTGAACAAGTATCAACAAGTCTTGCTTTCCTGTTCAATACTTCAGTTAATCCACTAATAATGGAACCATTGATTGGATTTCATTTATTTCTGAACACAACCTTTTGGAATGCTTCCCACTTCCACTTTTCCTCTCACTCTTAGAGTCAATGGTTCAGACACTCAATTTTTATTCAACTTTGATTTCACTCTGCTCAGGTCCTGTCACGCCTGGTAACAAAACCTCCAGCAGTTAAGGCAAAGACAGAATAAGTCAGCAAAAAATTATAAAACTCAATTTCTTACATTTTTTTTTTTCTTACCAGGGGTGAAAAATACTGACAATATGTCATGGAATATAAGTAAGTTTGAAGACAGGATAATGTTTATGTTAACACAATGAGGAAAACACATTCCAATAAGTCCAGCCATTATTAAGAAACCTCAGTAATTATTTAGCAAGATCATTTGAAAAACTAGTAGATATTAGATCAAATTCTGTCCGGATTAAAAACAAAACTATGCAATAAGGGTTATTTCCCCAAAAAAACTGAGTGACTTAAAAAGAAATTTAGAATCATGAAAATTAATAAAGGAAGATTTACCACCAGTTTGGGGAATTGTAAGAACAGAAATAACAATATTTGAGATATATAAAGTTTTCACACAAAAGCAAAAATTTTTTTCACAAGTAGGACAAGAGGGAATTCAAGACATGTAGTAGGTTTTCTAGGCATAGTGATGGAACACAAACATTGTTCTGCCTCAGTTCTATGACATCATCTATTTTATCAATTTATTCCCAGATTTTGAAAAAAAAAAAAATGTCACTGGGACATTAATTTTAGTAGTGGGGGAAAAAATGTGCCATTTAGAATGGAGAGTACAGCACTAAAACATAAAGGCAGCACAGCACATGAAATTCTTAAAAACCTAACAATCATTTTGCGGTAAATGAATGAGATATAGGAAATCTGGTAAAGAGCTTGAAAGCCAAGCCACAGGTACTTGACTTCAAGTACCAAGTCATACCAGGTACTTGAAACAGCTCTGGTCCCAGAGAGAGCCAGCCAAATTCAAAACTAAGCATTGCTGTTCAAACCGAAAGCCAACGTCCCTGAACATTTCCTTAACTATAAAATAATAAGAAAAATGTCTTTCATACCAACCTTAAGTATAGCTGAGGAATTAAAAGGAAACTGAGGGGTTAATTTGATCAGGTCTGACAGCCCTGCTTTCTTTTGTTCACTTGCTGCCATTATTATTATTATTATTATTTTTTTTTTACCCTCATGAAGCTGAAAGCCAGGTAGCTGAAGGGCTCCCTGCTGAATGCTGAAACACTTAACCTTCTCTGGCTACTGTATAGATAACATCCATTGGTCACCATGGTGATGGTTGATTTATTTGTTTTTCAAAACTTGGGTCAGCTCCTGTCCAGTTCAAGCCAGTTGAGACCACCTAGTCTTCAACTGGACCTGTACAAGCACCAGAGAGATATCGTTTTCACCACAGAGGCCCCAGGTGTTTACCCTCAAATCATGCTAATGCTACCATTTTTTGTACATATGTCCTATGAAATACCATCAACCCTGACTATACTTGCACAGAATAAACCCGTTACTTCATTCTTTCCCCACTGCCAATCACCTTTCCCCATGTCTTAGACCACTCCACTTCCCTAACTCATAAATATCCCTAAGACTTATCTTCCCAGAGGCAGATTTGAGAGCTGTGCCCCTGCCTTCTTGCTGGATGCCTGTGCAAATGAATTTCTTTTGCAAAATCCATGTCACGGTGATTAATTTACTGTGCATGGTCAGAATGGACCTGGACCTGGGTGGTAACAATGAGGGGGAGAATAACGTATGTATAACAACTTTACACATGCAGTTTTGTTTTGTTTTAACAAAAATGAGGATATAACTTTCCAACAAGACTAACCCCAGAGAGGCTGAGAATGGCTGAAAGATAGATGTCCCAGCAGAGTCTCAAAATATGGATAAGATTTCTCTTTTGACTGCATATTTCATACAGAGTACCCACTTCTTTGCAAAATATGATTTAAAGCAAATACATGTGTATGCACATGTTAGCATGCACATACATACTTTTTTCTAAACCAGGGTTTTCATCCCCAGTGCACTGGAAAAACGCCAGGACAATGAGAGGAAAAGAGAAAAGTGAAAAGAGTACATACAAGCTAAAGACAAGAGAGTCACACCTATTTCTAAGCTCTAATTTTACTAAAATGTTGTTTGATCTCAGGGCACCTGGAAACTCTGTTCCTACCTTTAACTGGGAGCTCAATCCAGAGTCCCAATTTTCACTTTTAGAAGCCTACTCAAAGGCTTTAGAAAGTCCTTGATTTGTAGCAAATGAAGGTTCACTACACAGTAAGTACAGTCCCAATCAGAACCCCAGCAGGAATACTTCGGTTTCATGCCCTAAAATCTGAAAGTTATCTAGATGAAAGTAACTCTCTGTTCAAAACAATCGGATGGAAAATAATCTTTAACACTGAATTCATTTTATGCCAAACAAATGGTATTTTAAATTTCAAAATGAAAAAGAATAAAATGGGGGCTGATAATTTATAATTAGTTTAGCTTTAGTACAGTAATAATGCAAAAATGAGTAAATATCCTTATCCACAACTCCCATTAGCAATTAAAGAAACCCCTCAAATCAAATGGTACAAATCCACACCAACTATAATCTCATAGACAGCTGAAGAATACAAAAGCTATTTATACTTATTCATCTAGTCATACAACTTACTAAAGTCTAGCTCATATTTTAATATCATCACTTTGAATAATTTTGATTATGTCAGTTGAAATGGGAACAATAATAGATTCAGACTGGGTTTGCATCTTCTAAAAGCTTTTTTTTTTTAATACAAAGAATGATCAAGGAGTAGATTGAAGGCTTTAACAAATCCATTTTGTTTTATAACATCTAAAGGAATAGAGCTTTCAGTAACTACTCATTCTGTCTACCAAAACTTCTGGATAGCCCTGCAGGGCATTTTTTGGGATGCCTCTGACATAACAGCAGAAAAGTAATGAATCAGTTCAAATTCATATCTGAAAAATCAAGAGAAAGAAAAACTAATTCTGGGCTAGTCCTTAGAAACTTCAAGCCAAATGAATGCAAGCTAACAGTCTTTGGAAAAATGTAAAATGAGCAAAAATTTGTCATCAGTTAATTTCATAATGAACAATAAAGTATGTTTACAGGGCATGTCTACAGAGGGAGAGTTCAGGAAAAAAAAATAGCACCAAAAAATTGTTGGGTGCTTTTGTAAAAAACACAATTTAAAGAGATTTGACTCAACAGACATAGATTATAATGCTAAAGATACAAGCATTTTATATGACATCAATATCATTTTCTGAAGAGTTTACTGGAATTGATTGATTCTTTACTACATATATGTATAGTACCTACACATATATATATGCCTCACTAAAATAGTATTCTATGTTTCGCAGAATATAGTGAGATATATATAGTGAGAGAGATATATATATAGTACATACAATATGTATATATCTTACTGAAATAGTATTCTCTGTCTCACAGGTTTAAAAAAGAGTCTTTTCCTTATTTGAATTTGTTTTGCTTTGGCTGCATATGACATGCTGAGAAATTGAAAATTCTTATTTTAATAATACAAATCACTATTATTTAACATATTATTATATATTAGCAATTACTACAAAGGTACTTAAGAAAGTGTTGTTAGCATTCCATATTTTATGTAGACTCAGTCCCCTTAATAGAAATTCTTAGATATCATGAGAATAAATTAGAGACCCTAATAGAATGGCTAGCACAGTTGCCTTTGTTTCTCCTAATCAATTACAACCAAGCTCCATTATTGCTATTAGGGGAATCAGAGGGTAGACTCAATTGGAGCATAGTTATGAGTCAGTTTTGTGGGAACTGGTTGAGATATTCACTATGATTTCCAAGCTATAACATGCTTCTTTTGGAGTCAGTCATTAATGTATTTATTACATTTGCTTAGGCTTTACTTTCACTGAATGACTAACTTTACATATATACTAATAACATAAAAGCAACCTTAATCAAGTACGTAGGTTTTCTTGTTGTTGCTAATGTTAAATTTACCTTTTTGGTCTTCACACCTTTTTTACAAGTGTAAAGGTTATAAACAGTTCAGGGAATATTTCATTTGTACTTCATGAGCGGTTTGACAATTGGTGAAGCCAGGTATTACTAATCCCCATTTTAGTGATTAGTATCCTGAAGCTTAGAGAGAGTAAGCTGTTTGTCTAAAATCTCAAGGGACTAAATTTAGGTTCTTCGGTTCTTGGTCCAGTGTTTGATGGTACAACCACACTAATATTTATTGATCCTTTCAACTCTGCAGGGATGTTTTCTTTTGATAATTCATTAACCTAGTAATTGGGATCTATCACAAATACAATTACATTATATTCTTATATTGTATTTGATTTTGTTTAAGAAGGCAATTAATCCATAGGGAAAGAAGTGATTTTTCTCTTTTATAACCAGTCCCTACTGTCTTTTATTTAACAACAACAACAACAAAAAACTGGTGTCCTAGAGTGTCTGAACTATAATATAAAACCAGCAGCCTATATAACTCAGTACAGTACAACTTTAGTAGCACTTCAAACTTTGAGAAGACCTAAAGACTAAGTACTTTTTGCTGGGCACCAGACACATGACATACAACCTTGAAAGGACTTGAAAAAAAATCAAAAGAGCATTTTCAAAATATCCTTTCTTCATTTTATTACATCTACATCTCTTTTAAGAGAACTGAATGTAGTCAGATTACTGTTTATTATAAATTCCAAAATAGTATCTAAATCTCGACTCATTCAAAACAAGTGAGGGGTTAGATGTTAACTCATACCTTATTCACCTACTTATTTTTTCGTTATATAAGCACTAATACTTCCCAAAAATTGTGACAGCTTACATAGTCAATAAAGCTTTCAACACAATAATGAATGAGATAACACTATGAAGGGAATTAATAACCTAGCCTGCAGCACGGTACCACTTTACGTATTAATTGAACAGAAAATTTAGTGAGGCTAGCAATGTAAAGAAAAAGGCAGCCAATTACATAGCTCTAATCTATCCTAATAAAATAATAGTTTTGATAAAATTAAGTATTTTTGTTAACATTAAACACTAGAAGAATTTCGACTTAATATTGGGAAATGAAAATGAAATGGGGAAATAGCAATTTAAAAGAGAAGTTTAGAAGAGTAATTTAAAAGGTCATTTATACATGAATCCTTATATGAATTCTGATGTCAAATCACATCCCTGAGAATCCATTCTGTCAAGGCATAAAACTGACTGTTCCTAGACAAAATATTTGTAGATTTAGAAGCTCTAGAGCAGGGGTCCCCAACCCCTAGGCTGCAGAGTGGTATGGGTCTGTGGCCTGTTAGGAAAGTGTCCGCACAACAGGAGGTGAGCAGAGGGTCAGCAAACATTGCTACCTGAGCTCCGCCTCCTGTCAGATGAGTGGCAGCATTAGATTCTCACAGGAGAGTAAAATCTATTGTGAACTGCACATGCAAGTGATGCATTTAGGTTGTACACTTCTTATGAGAATCTAATGCCTGATGATCTGAGGTGGAACTGTTTCATCCCCAAATCATTCTCACCTCATCTATGTAAAAATTGTTTTTCATGAAACCTGTCCCTGGTGCCAAAAATGTTGGGGGCCACTGATTCCCAGTGGAGGATCCCCAGCAAGAAAGGGACAGCCGGCTCCTTCAGGCTGTAATTCTACTTCCTATTCAAGAATATGAATGGGGACATAACTAGTAAAATGTAATTGTAATGGCTATTCACATTATAATCCACTGCTTTTTAAACTTTTCCCTAAAAATCTTCAAAACTCATAAAATTAAAATTTTAGTTTACAGTTCTAATTTGCATAAATAGTGAACATAACATCTGAAAGTAACACAAATTAAAAGAAGGGGCAACCATTAGTGAATTCAGTTTTTTTCCCCTGAAATATAAAAGTTAAAACAACAACAACAAAAACTTTTAGCTGATTTGAAGTACTTTGCTACAGAAATTGCAAATGAAATACAAGGGGACTTTCAAAAAGTTTGTGGAAAATATAATCAAAAGATAAAAATATAAACTTTGTTCATCAAGTTTAAGGCATAAGCAATGAGACCAGCCATTTAGTCCATCCCTAAAAAACTAAGAGTCCTAGGAAGTTAACCAGGTAAATGTAGTCTTTTTTAATGTTGGTAACTGAAGAAAAATATGGGGTGCATTTTAAAGATTGTTTAAAATCAGAAAACAAAAAGGAAGCAGAGGGAGCCAAATCAAGACTGCAAAGACGGCCAGGTGCAGTGGCTCATGCTTATAATCCCAGCATTTTGGGAGGCTGAGGTGGGTGGATTGCTTGAAGGCAGGAGTTTGAGACCAGCCTGGCCAACATGGTGAAACTCCCTCTCTACTAAAAATACAAAAATTAGCCAGGTGTGGTAGCGCGTGCCTGTCATCTCAGCTACTCAGAAGGCTGAGGCAGGAGAATCAGTTGAAACTGGGAAGCAGAAAGTTTCAGTGAGCCGAGATAGCACCACTGCACTCCAGCCAGAGCAACAGAGCTAGAGACTCCATCTCAAAAAAAAAAAAAAAAAAAAAAATTAGCTGAGCATGTTACACGCTCCAGTAATTTCAGCTACTTGGGAGGCTGAGACAGGAGAATCACTTGAACCCAGGAGACAGAGGTTGCAGTGAGCCGAAAATGTGCTACTGCACTCCAGCTTGGGTGACAGAGCAAGACTCCATCTCAAAATAAAAAATAAAAAATAAATTAAAATTTTTTTAAAAAAAGAGTGTAAGGAGGATGCCTATAAATTTCTGATTAAAACTCTCCCAAAATGTCCCTAGTTTGATGAGATGAATGAGCAGGAGCATTGTCATGGTGGAGATTGACCCTCTGGTGAGACTTTTCTACTGCTCTATGGGGTGACAACACATGGGAGCAATGAAAAGGTGGCCAGGACTCCATGGAAGCATATGAGGTCTTGATAGCCCTCACTCAAATTCCTGCCATTTTTTTTAATTACTGGAGGATTTGCTCTGTCCTTTCTGTATCATTTATCTATATGAGTTTACTGTTTTTCTAACTTCCACTGTAGTGTCATTGCTGAAATAATTTATTTACCTCTTACACACTGATTATTTCCCATATACTTGTTTGCTGAATTCATTTTAGATCACACTCCAGTTAAGGTGTAGGTTAGGTCCAGCTATACCTCGACTCCATCCTTCTCAGCATTTGATATTATATCAGGCATGTGATATTTTATCAGTGCATAAATTCCCCCTTTTGCCTAAGTTAGTTCAAGACACATTTTCATTACTGAAAAACAAGATGAACTACTACAAAATTCATCTTGCATTTGATATGTACATTAAACATAACAGGTTCCTAAAAGTATATTAATTTGATAGTTTGACAATAATGTCTTAGTATTAATCAATTCATGTGATATTTTATTCAACATATATTTATTGAACATCTACTATATTCAAGGCACTGTGCTAGACACTATAAATACAAAGATAAACAAAGCAGACTGTTGCCCTCCATAATCTTCAGTCTTACATAGAAGACTCTACTGGTTAATATTTATTTTTCCTTGACAGAGATAGGAAGGAAGCAAAAGTATCTAAAGCATCTCCTCAGGGAAATTAAAAAATACTCCTTTTTCTTTCACAATGATTACTGATACATAAGTTATACATATTATGGGAGTACATGTGATAATTTGATGCCTATATACAATGTGTGATGATCAAACCAGGATAACTGGGGTACCCATCACCTCAAATATTTATGTTTTCTTTTGTGTTGGGAACATACCAATTATCTTCTAGCTATTTGAAGTATACAGTAAATTATTGTTAACTACAATTTCCTATTGTATTATTGAATACTGGAATTATTCCTTGATCTGCTATCAACAATACGTATTTTAGAGGAATCAATAACAAGCCAATTAATCTGAATTTATTGAAAACTTATTCATCATGATACTCAGTGATATTTCAGCTGGGTACATGCAACAAACATCTTGTAAAATTTAAGTATTTCCTCAGATGGCACTTTATTCAGTATTTGCCAGTAACATTTTCCATACTCAAGCAAAGTGATCTTTTTAATTTAACTTAGATTAGCGTCTGTGAGTGGCTTATTTTTCAAATTATACTTGACTTTCTCCTAATTAAAAATATATTTTTGTTTTTTTTTTAAACATTTGTACAAATTTATGGGGTACACAGATACTTTTGTTACATGTTTATAATACATAGTGATCAAGTTAGGGTATTTGGGGTATCAATCCTATGTTGAATAGGAGTGGTGAAAGTTAGCATCCTTGTCTTGTTCTAATTCTTTAAGAAAAGGCTTTCAGCTTTTCCACATTGAGTATGATGTGAGCTGTGAATTTGTCATATATGGCCTTTATTATGTTTGGGTACATTCCTTCTATGCCTAGTTTGTTGAGAGTTGTTGTCATAAAGTGATATTAAATTTTGTCAAATTTTTTTTCAGCATCTATTGGTATTATTATATGGTTTTTGTCCCCCCATTCTATTAATGTGATGTATCACCTTTATAGATTTGCATATGTTGAACAATTCTTGCATACCTAGTATAAATCCCACTTGATCAAGGCGTAGTATCTTTTTGTCATGCTGTTGGATTTAGTTTGCCAGTGTTTTGTTGAGAATTTTTGTGTCCATGTTCCTTAGAGATACGAGGGATTTCTTGTTTTGATGTGCTCTTGTCTGGTTTTGGGGTATCAGGTTGATGCTGGCCTCATAAGATGAGATATGGAGAATTCTCTCATCTTCAATTTGTTGGAATGGTATCAGGAAGGTAGTTACTAGTTCTTCTTTGTATATGTGATTGACTTCAACTGTGAATCCATCTGGTCTAGGGTTTTTCTTTGTTGAGAAACTTTTTATTACTGATTCAATCTTGCTACTTGTTATTGGTCTGTTTAGGTTTTCTACTTTCCGAGTTAACCTCGGTAGGTTGTATGTTTCTAGGAATTTATCCATTTCCAGTTCTTCAGTGTATAGTTGTTTAATAGTTCTCTGATGATCTTCTGTGTTTCTGTGGTATCTGTTGTAATGTCTCCTTTTGCATTTCTTATTTTATTTAGGTCTTTCTGCTTGGTTAGTCTAGCTGCAGGTTTACCAATTTTGTTTATATTTTTGAATAACCAAGTTTTTGTTTTGCTCATCCTTTGTATTATTTAATCTCTATTTCATTTAGTTCGTGTCTGATATTTTTTCATCTGCTAATTTGGGGTTTGGTTTGTTCTTGTTCTGTTTCCTTTAGGGGCATTGTTAGATTGATTTCTAGTTTTATTACATTGTGGTCTGAGAAGATACTTGATATAATTTCAATTTTTGTAAAAAAATTGATGCGACTTGTTTTGCTGCCTCACATATGATCTATCCTGGAGAATTTTCCACATGCTTATGAAAAGAATGTATATTCTGTTATCGTTGGATAGAATGTTGTGTAAATATCTATTATGTCCATATGGCCAAAAGACTAGTTTAAATCCAATGTTTCTTTGCTGATTTTCTGTCTAGATAATCTGCCTATTGTTGAGAGTGGGATGTTAAAGTCTCCCACTAGTATTCTATTATAGTCTCTCTCTCTCTTTAGATCTGGTAATATTTTATTTACAATCTGGGTACTCCAGTGTTGGATGCATATATATTTAGAATTATTATATTGTCTTAGTGAATTCATTCCTTCATGATTATATTATGACCTTCTTTGTCTTTTGTTAAAACTGCTTTTCACTTAAAGTCCATCTAACCTGATATAAATGTAGCTATTCCTGCTTGCTTTGGGTTTCCTTTTTATGCGGAATATCTTTTTCCATTCCTTTACTTTCAGTCTATATGTGTCTTCACTGGTATGGTGAGTTTCTTATTAGTAGCATATAGTTGGTTCATGTTTTCTTATCTATTCAGCCAGTGTATAACTTTAAAACTTGTAACTAATCATTTACAAATGATTAGTTCATTTATGTTTAAGATTATTATTGATATGTGAGGTATTGTTCCTGTTATACTGTTAATTGTTTTCTGGTTGTTTTACATATTTTTTTGTTCCTTTCTTTTTCTCTTATTGATACTCTTTGTGGTTTGGTGGATTTCTGCAGTGTCACTGTTTGAGTCTTATCTCTTCATCCTTTTTGTTATTATTTTACCAGTGATTTTATACTTTTACTTGTTTTCATGCTGGTGAATGTTTTTCTTTTGCTTTCTGGCTTAGGACTCCTGTGAGCATTTCTTGTAGGACTGGTCTAGTGGTTATGAATTTCCTCAGCATTTGCTTGACTACAAAAGACTTTATTTATACTTTATTTATGAAGGATAATTTTTCTGGATATAACATTTTTTGACTGACATTTTTTTTCAGCACTTTGAATAGATCCTCCAATTCTCTTCTGGCCTGTAAGGTTCTGACTGAGAAGTCTGCTTTTAGTCTAAAAGGGTTTCCTTTATACATGACTAGATACCTTTCTCTTGCTGTTTTAAGGATTTACTTTATATCCATACTTTTAGACAGGCATACTATAATGCACAATGGAGACACATTTGCATTTTATCTACCTAGGGATTGCTGAGCCTCTTTTATATGAATATCTAAATCTTTTGCTAGATTTGGGAAATTTTCATCTTTCATTTTGTTAAACAAGGTTTCTAATCTTTCTGTTGTTCTTGTTTCTTCACTCTTGGAGATACTAGTAACCCGAATATCCAATTGTTTTATGTTATCCCAAATGTCATAATGGCTTTGCCAATTCTTTTTAAATTGTTTTCTTTATTTTTGTCTGACTGAATTATTTCAAAAGACCTATCTTCAAATTCTGAGATTATTTCTTCTGCCTGATCTAGCTTCCAGTGATGAAGCTTTCAAATGTAATTTTTTCCTTCAATAAATGCTTCAGTTCCAGAATTTATATTTTTTTTTCTTAAAGAAGAAAAATCTCTCTTTGGTAAATTTCTCATTCATATCCTGAATTTTTTTTTTCTGATTTATCTGTATCATTTTTCAGACTTTTGTGTTTTACGGAGCTTCTACAAAAGTTAAATCTTTTGAATTCTTTGCCTGAAATTGAATTTTGTTTTGATTAAGACCTATTACTAGAGAATTATGGTGTCCCTCTAGCAGTGTCACATTTCCTTGCTTTTTCATGCTTCATGTGTCCCTGCATTGATATCTGTACATATGGTGTAACTGTTTCTTCTTCCTATTGTTGAATTACTTTTGTAGGGGGAGAAATTTTCCTAAAGATATTTCTATGGTGTTGTTTGGGTAGCATACTTTAACTTTGATTCTAAGTGTGTCTCTGTATAATTTCTTTTGCTATATACAGCATTAGTGATGTCTGTCATTTTTTGGTGAGTTAGGGTGTGGTTATTAATGGAGGCTGTGGTAAAGTTATGCTGGGGAGTAGGATGTTAGGTGGGCCAGTGTTCAGGCCACAGTGGTGACAGCAGTGGGCTATGCTTGCCTATTTTTGTTCCACTGGATGGTATACACAGGAATCTTTGTTTGCCATTACTGGCAGGCTGATTCTTGGATTTCCAGATTTCTTGCTTAGATTCCAATAGTAGCAACAGTGGACTAAGTGGGTGGTCAGATACTTGGGCCCTGGGCAGCTGGTGTGGCATGGAGGATGGCAATAGCAATGGCAGAACAATTCTTTGGGTCTCAATTGGTGTGCATTGATGTTGGTGGTAGCAACAATGGGCTGGGCAGGCCCATTTCCAGGCTCAAAGATGGTACTTGCAGATAAGTGCCAGCTGAATTGGTAGTGGCTAGGAGTTTAGACCCAACTTCAGGCCACTAATAGGAGTGCTCAGGTTCCAGGCTGGTGAATTACGTTGGGCCATTCCCCAAGGCCACAGGCTATGTGCTCTGTCTTGCAGGTGCAAGGGTGGGCTAGGTGGCTTTCTGTTCAGTATCCCCAATGGTGAAAGCAGGCACCAACTATGGTGGATGGGGTAGGATAATCCTCAGATACCAGGTGGAATGCTCTGGGGAGAAGCAGTAGCAGCCATGCTAAGGCCCTGCCAGTGGATAGGGTGGGGTTGTCCTCAGTGGCCACAGTGGGTAGAAAACACAGGTCTCTCCCATACTCTACCACTAGCAGTGGTAGTCTGAGCCTAGCTCAGGCCCTAGCCCTAGCTGCAGAAGTGTCCACCCAGCTGGTGTCCATGTTTCAATGGCAAATTATACCCTGCTTGTGTCTCAGTCTCTGTCCTGGCAGTGCTTGCTTCCTGGCACTGGCCACTACAGCCCACGCCTCACTTGCTTCTTAGCCTCGGCTGCAGGAACATTCCCAGCTTGCTCCTCAGTCCCATCAGGGACATCCCAAGTTTCCCTAACATCTCAGAATCAATGCTGCTGCACCCCAGGACAACATGCAGTCTGTCAAAAGCAAGGTTTAAAAATGGCACCATGCTGTAACCACTTAGATCTCAGAAAGGTTGTGGGACCCAGTACAAGCTCCCTCCATAGAGCAGTTCCATCCCACAGTCTATAAGCAGCTCCCCATGATAGTTTTTGGGGTTGAGAATAAGGGGTTCTCCTATAGCCAGAAATACATAAATCCATGATAGAGATGTGGGCTATTGGATGTTTCTTGCTCACCTACTCCCTGTGTTGGGAAGTCACTCCCAGCTTTCAGCTGATTCTGGGAAGGCAGACTGTCTCTCTCCCCTTCTCCTTCCTGCTGTTGGTGTTTTCTGTCACTTACTTATTGAATTCCACCACTCTCTTTCAAATAATATAGTCAACATGTGACTGTCTATACATTATTTCAGTTTCTAAAGTGGAGGAGGTGGGCATGAAATGCTTCTAGTTAGCCATCTTGAAGGCACCCTCCAATCTTCTAATCAATAGCATCTTAATGAAAATTAACGTGCAACTTTCTACTGGCCCCATTATGCACATTTTAGTTAAAAGGAAAAGGAGATGAACAATCTAATGAATATAGGGGTTCTAAAATATCATGGAATATACAAATGCATTGACATTTAAAAGTTTCTGCAAAGTGCAAAGAAAATTTAGCAAAATTATGGTGATATAGAAGAGAAACTTTAATCTCCTAATCCTGAACCAAAGAGTTTTAGTAACAGTGTAAGGAAGAGGATCCAAGATGGTGGATTAGACACAACTCCAGTGCACAACACCCAGTGAAAGAGACGCAGAAACCCAGAGATCTCCTAGCTCCAACTGAGGTACCAGGTGCATTTCAACGGGTTTGGTCCGAGGGTGAGTAAAGCCCACTCAGGGCAGACCGAGGCAGGGAGGGGTGCTGCTTCATCCAGAAAGTGCATCTGACCGGCGAGTCAGAGGCTCCATCTCTGGTGCTCCAGTCCAGATACAGCACTTCCCCCAAAGCCTCAGCAATACACAGAACAGGGGATCTTTGCCAGTCAAGCACCGGGAGTTACAAGTGCGGAGTTGAATAAGAGTCTGCAGACTGAGCTATCGCCCCCCCCCCCCACCCAGAGAGAGGGAGCTGTAAGCGGGAGCAACTGGGCGGCCCCTACCCCATGACTGGAGAGAGAGAAAGCTGAAAGGGGGAGACTGCTGGGTGCAGCTAGGTGGGTCCCTAACCTCCCCCACAAACCCCAGAGGGCTGAAGCTCTGACTGTAGTGGGTTGTGTAACCAGTGCCACAGTCTGAGAGGAACCCTGAATGATCCAGCCCAGTGGAGGAAGGGCACAACCCACCACTAGAGGGGTGGGACTGGGCTACATATTTTAACAAAAAACACAGGAAGCCTACGTAGCAACTGGACGGTGTTCTCAACAACCTAGCAGTGCCTACAGGTCAGCAGAAGAGGCGGGCCTAATCTCCCAGCATAAACAAAAAAGACACAGGAAGCTTCCCTAGTACCCTGAAGGAGTCCCTAGAAACTCAGTAGCACCCCCCACAGGCAGACAAGCGACCTCATCAAGCAGCTCTCTGACACCACAGCCAGGTAAATCCACAAAGATGGGAAAAAAACAGTGCAAAAAAGGTGAAACCACCAAAGACCAGAACACCTCTTCTCCTTCAAGGGATCACAACTCCTCAACAACACAGGATCGCAACTTGACCAAGAAGGAGTGCGAAGAATTGACGGAAACAGGATTCAGAAGGTGGATAATAACAAACTTCTCAGAGCTAAAGGAACACATTCTAACTCAATGCAAAGAAATCAAAAACCTTGAAAAAAGGTTGGACGAAATGCTAACTAGAATAACCAGCTTAGAGAAGAACATAAACTACTTGATGGAGTTGAAGAACAGAGTATGAGAACTATGTGAAGCAAACACACATTTTAATAGCCGAATCAATCAAGCAGAAGAAAGGATATCAGAGATTGAAGATCAACTCAATGAAGTAAAAAAGAAAAGGCAATATAAGAGAAAAAAGAGTGAAAAGAAACGAACAAAGCCTCCAAGAAATATGGGATTATGTGAAAAAACCTAATCTACGCTTGATCGGTGTACCTGAATATGACGGGGAGAATGAATCCAAGCTGGAAAACACACTCCAGGATATTATCCAGGAGAACTTCCCAAGCCTAGCAAGGCAGTCCAAATTTCAAATTCAAGAAATACAGAGAACTCCACAAAGATATTCCTCAAGAAGAGCAACCCCAAGGCACATAATTGTCAGATTCACCAGGGTCAAAATAAAGGAAAAAATGCTAAGGGGAGCCAGGGAGAAAGGTCAGGTCACCCACAGAGGGAAGCCAATCAGACTCACAGCAGATCTCTTGGCAGAAACTCTACAAGCCAGAAGAGAGTGGGGGCCAATATTCAACATCCTTAAAGAAAAGAACTTTCAACCCAGAATCTCATCTCCAGCCAAACTAAGATTCATAAGTGAAAGAGAAATAAAATCCTTTATGGACAAGCAATTACTGAGAGATTTTGTCACCACCAGACCTGCCC
This sequence comes from Ateles fusciceps, assembly GCA_036589455.1. Taxonomy (NCBI): domain Eukaryota; kingdom Metazoa; phylum Chordata; class Mammalia; order Primates; family Atelidae; genus Ateles; species Ateles fusciceps. Next base: position 3,721,938 of record JAZHEH010001361.1, read on the forward strand.
TACAAGAGCTCCTGAAAGAAACACTAAGCATGGAAAGGAACAAGTACCAGCCACTGCAAAAGCAAACCAGTTGGCAAAGACCAAAAATGCAATGAAGAAAATGAGTCAATTAATGAGAAAGAAAACCAGCCAGTAACAAAATGGCAGGATCAAATTCACATATAAGAATATTAACATTGAATGTAAATGGCCTAAACGCCCCAATCAAAAGACACAGACTGGCAAAAAAATTTTTGCAATCTACCCATCTGACAAAGGGCTAATATCCAGAATCTACAAAGAACTAAAATAGATATACAAGAAAAAAACAAACAACCCCATTCAAAAGTGGGCGAAGGATATGAACAGATACTTTTCAAAAGAGGACATATATGAGGCCAGCAAACATATGAAAAAATGCTCATCATCACTGGTCATTAGAGAAATGCAAATCAAAACCACACTGAAATATCATCTCACGCCAGTTAAAATGGTGATCATTAAAAAATCTGGAGACAACAGATGCTGGAGAGGATGTGGAGAAATAGGAACACTCTTACACAGGTGGTGGGAGTGTGAATTAGTTCAACCATTGTGGAAGACAGTGTGGTGATTTCTCAAGGATCTAGAAATAGAAATTCCATTTGACCCAGCAATCCCAGTATTGGGTATATACCCAAAGAACTATAAATTGTTCTACTATAAAGACACATGCACACATATGTTCATTGCAGCCCTGTGTACAATAACAAAGACCTGGAACCAACCCAAATGCCCATCAATGATAGACTGGACAAAGAAAATGTGGTACATATACACCATGGAATACTACGCAGCCATAAAAAATGATGAGTTCGTGTCCTTTGTAGGGACTTGGATGAATCTGGAAACCATCATTCTCAGCAAACTGACCCAAGAACAGAAAGCCAATCACCATGTGTTCTCACTCATAGGTGGGTGTTGAACAACGAGAACATGTGGACTCAGGGAGAGGAGCATCACACACAGGGGACAGTTGGGGGGTGGTAGGGGAGAGACAATGGGGGGTGGGGAGGGATAACATGGGGGAGAAATGCCAGATATAGTATGCACCTAAAGTAAGATAATAAATTATTTTAAAAAAAATTTGGGGGGAAAAACTATCATTTTGAAATTTCCTTAGCAAATGGAGGTTATCACCAAATAAATGATTTTCTAATGTGCAAAAAAAAAACAGTGTAACATTCATCTTAAAAGTGAGGATATCATACTCTTTTGGAGAGGTTTAAGTGAGATAATACTTTAATAATGATCCCAACACCAAACACAAAGTTGACTTCCTTTCAAATTGTGTTCATTAATTATATGTATCTTTTTAAGTCTGAACCTCCAAAGTTTACAGTTAACACCATTATAACAACAATGAATAAACCATTATACAAATATTTAAATAGTTTAAAAACTATCCTATGTATCCTTTGATTTCTTCATTGAGGAAGTTATCCTTGATGTACTCTCCTGATTTTGGTTAGAGCCCAATTTATATGCAGTTATTGTACATACTGTATACCATATCTCACAGAAAGTTCACTCCTTTCTCTCTTTTTCAAAAGACTGTTTTGCCCACGGCAACAGGGAAAAATCTTTCCTTTGCTTAACCATTGTACATAAAATAGGCTTGATAAATATTTACTAATTAATAAATTAGTGTGTTCCCTAACCTCAAGAGATTTACAATTATGGAGGATATACACATATATTACATGAACATAATATCATTGCATCTATGAAAGTATAAAATAGTATCTGATTTTGTATACACACATATGTGTATATATATACCCATATACATATTATATGTATAATATATATACATATATGATTATTTATACATATATGATATACATACATATATATGATTATATATATTATATATATGTATAGATACGCCTGTATATGCATGTATATATACACTTGTAAACATATATATACCTGTTCATGCACCAAAATATAAACTCTGATAAAAAGGTTCATATTTTATTCATCCTTATATCCCTCAATGTCTGGCCTAGTGCCTGGCATATGTGTAGGATTTGCCTCATATGGTTCTTTAGGAAATTGCTCCAACTTGTGAGTGGTGTGTGTGTGTGTGTGTGTGTGTGTATAAATAGCACTTACAATTTTGGAAGACACTGCTACTAGCCTGTGCTCAGAAGTTTAATTCAAGAGATTAAAGTGCCAGCTAAAAAAAAAAAAATCACTTGAAAAGAATATTCATGTAACTCAGACAACCCTTGACATAAATGATCCCTGCTTCTATGTGTGGGATTGACTGGAATACAGATATTTTAGAAATGATCATATTGGCAGTAGAACACAGTTTCAGGCATAATGGCATATGGGCTTCAGCTGGTAAAATAGCAAGTAATAGACTGGCCTGAGAAATGTGGTTGACAGTAGCAGAAAAAAAAGAAGTTTATAGGCTAGATGGAAGAATAAAAAGAATGTTAATTTTAAGCTTATAATATGGCAAATTGAAGTATCTTTTCCACTAAGAAACCATGTAATTATCTGAAGGTCAATCAGAATGGTCATATTAAGCCAATTCCTTCCTACAAATATTACTGGGTATGGTACTTTATATCAACACATAATGACAGCTGTCATTTAAAAAAGTGCATAACCGCACTACACAATTATACTAAGTGCTTGCAAGTATGAAGAACTGCCTAAGAATATGGTGATTTAAGGGTAGGTAAGTCTGAAGGCAGAAGAGAGACCAAATGACTTGTAATGGCCTTTATCTTCATTGAGACACTGCTATTATCATTTTTAATAGACAAAGACAACATAGTCTATTTTTATAAAGATAATATCATATTCAGATTTGGTAAATTCTGAATCATATTCATAGTCTGGTAAATTCTCTTTTTGAAAGGAATTAAAGCTCTTATTCTCCACTTTTACTTTGTGTCAGTATTATTTTCCAGCCAGGTCCCCATAGTCTCAGACATTAACCAAGCCAGGCCAGAGCTCAATTTATAGGAAACCCAAAATTAGGACATAAAATAAATTGTATACTCATAACGATTTTATAGAATATATTTATTTAGTGGTAAGCATCTTTAAATTTTATACTAAAATTTTCCTTCTGTAGAAGATGATCATCACCTTATTTATCATCATTTATTCATCATTATTTCAAAGCACTTTAACAGATTATAGTAAGTCATTTCCTCAGGTTTAAGCAAAGGGACAAATTGTAATTGTTCTCTACCATTCTTACCTATTCGTTCTGGAGCTTGGGTGCCCTTATACTGACCTATTTCTTTTAGTACTGGGCCATCTAGTTCAGTTCTTGGCTGCCTATCCATCCAGTTCTTCAATAGATTCTTCTTGCTTATCACCCAGCGGCTCTCCTTGCCAACTAATATATCATCTTCCATCTGTTTAAATTCCTATGTTCTTACTGGCACAGCTACGCCTCCAGATTCCCTCCCAGCCACCTACCTCGCTGCCCTTCCATCTGCTATCATGACAAGTATCTTTTCTAACCTATTCCCAACCTAAATTGTCATCAGTTTTCCACTTGAGTTTATCCAAAGTTTATTTCTCAAAGGGCTATTACGATTAATAACTTATAATGCAATCCAGGAGTCGAAAAAGTAGTTAAAAACCACAAAAATCAAACATGCGTTTAATGTTTGAATTCTTCTACCCCTTAAAATCATTTGCTGTTCTCTTCTTTCAGTGACAGTGTTTTAAAATAATGGAGTGCGCCACTGAAAGATAATGTCTTGTGATACATATTCTTCAGGGCACTATTTTCTGTGTGATCCAACTCTTGTTAGTCTTTCTGGTTAATTGCATTTGGTTCATTGTTCCAAAGTTTTGTATCCACTGATTAACAATCTCTCCTTGGACACTGTTCTCAAGAGAGTTCAATTCAATTCAACTTTGTAGGCTTCATTTAGCAAATGTTTTTTGTTGTTAGGATGTGTAGTGTAGTTGTTCATCAGATATTAAAGACATTATGTAAACAGCACTAGCATTTGGTAGCTACAGTTTCAAAATTTCTATATTCAAGTAGTATAAAGATAGCATTTTCCCTCAGCATTGATTTGGTTGTTTGACAAAGTAAATGCTTGTTTTCATGCAGTAGATGTGACATACTACAAGTTAAAGCAATCTCGGGAAAATATTTAAAACTTTAGATTTATGTATCTTGACATAAGACTGAAAACTTCTAATTGCTCATCACATTTCTACAGAATACCCTCTCTCTATCAAGTACAACTTAGAAAACAGTTAAGCTTATTTTTATAAGAGATTCACTTAGAATTTACCCTTAAATTCAAAATAAGGTAACAGCTTAGTAAGAAGGCAATGATTTTTTTTTTTTAAATGAGAAAAGACTTGGCTAATTTATTTCATGTCCTGGGAATATAATTTATTTCATGTCCTATTTAGTTTGTATTAACATTTAGAAGATGTTTAAATGTTTATTTTTAATGTAGGCTTTATTATTTAGGTTTGGTAAGGACAACAGACCTGGAGACAACTGTCATTGAAAAGATAACATGTTGGCCAAGTAGAATGGCTCAGGTCTGTAATCCAGTACTTTGGGAGGCCAAGGTGGGCGGATCACCTGAGGCCAGGAGTTCAAGACCAGGCTAGCCAACATGGTGAAACCCTATCTGTACTAAAAAATACAAAAATTAGCCAGGTGTGGTTACGCACACCTGTAATCCCAGCTATACTCAGGAAGCTGAGGCAGGGGAATCACTTGAACTTGGGAGGCAGAGTTTGCAGTGAGCAGAGATCGTGCCATTGCACTCCAAAAGGTTGCAATGAGCCGAGATCATGCCACTGCACTCCAGCCTGGGTGACAGAATGAAACTCTGTCTTAAAAACAAAATAGAGATAATTGTTAAATTCACAGATTATAAGAGCAAAGGGCACAACACACCATAGGGAGCAACATGGAGAAGAACTGGGGCTGGTCAAGAGGCAGAAGGAGAGAGGGGAACTGTGTGGTTTTCACCGGAATGAACAGGAGCCGGATAAGTGTTTAGGACTGGCTAGTTTGAATAATTTGATTTGTCACTTGTCTGGTACATGTCCCTGAGGTGATTAGGCAGGTGGATAGTGGCCCAGAGTGTGAGAGTCCAGATAAGGAAGGTGGTTGTAGTGGTGGGGCTCTGGATTGGTCGTTTTGCATTTGAAAAGTGTAGTCAGGAGCAAATTGTATACTAACTCCAGTAATCAGCTAACACCTAGGAAAAGTGGTCCCTCCAGGGTCAGCAAAGCTCAAGTATCAGAATACAGAAAATAAAACTCATGGTTAATACAATTCAGTCATGCATCACTTAACTACTATGAGGATACATTCTGAGAAATGCATAGTTAGGTGATTTTGACTGTGGGAACATCAGAGTGTACTTACACAAACCGAGATGGTCTAGCCCACTACACACGTAGGCTATATGGCATAGCCTATTGTTTTCCTAGGCTGCAAACATGAACAGCCTATTACTGTACTGAATACTGCTGCTCTATGTCATTACAAGGGCTACCATATCACTAGGCAATAGGAATTTTTCTGCTCCATTATAATATTATTGGATCACTGTCATACATGCAATCAAAAAGTATTTATGTGGTGCACAACTATTTAATTTTAGTAACCATTAAAAAGAAATGCTGAGAATTTTATCTGATTCAGGAGTCAGACACATCTTTATCATTAAATAATGTCTGTGAGTGTTCACTGCCTATTAAATCAAGTCTAAACATGCTATTCTGGTGACTAAGCTCCTATTAACCTGCCCCCCACCTTGTTTATTCTCAACTATACCGTCCATCCAATCCCTTTGTTTCAGTACGAGCATTAAAATATATCATATTAATTTGAGCCTCCATAACTTTATGCCTATTCTTCTTCCAGGTGCCATTTAAAAATTTTTGTGCATAGGTCCTAATTTCTCCTATGACAGTAAAATGTTTTACCAAATATTTTTGGATGACCCTGTGTTTTACCTTTTCCCCCCCCTGCATTTGATATGTTTGTTCCCATCGAACACACAAACCCTTCATCTTCTTTTGCAACTACAAAACCAGAGTACCTAGCAAAACCAAACAAGAGGATCCTTAATAAATGCTTCCTTATTGCACTGGGTTAGCTTGTAAGAAGAAAGATATTAATAAATAATGAAAATGGGGTGAAAGGTATATTTACAATAAGAGGGAATACGTTGGTAAAGCATCCATAAAGCTACATTAAACTGATGTACTCCTCAGAGTCAACTCTTAAGAGCATATGTGAAAGAAGGATGTTTCATAAGCTTACTTACTCAAGGAAAATATTTTGAGGGGGGAACAAATGTAATCATTTTCTCGAATAGGAGAGAAAAGATGGTATCTCTCAAGGATTTGTTGTAGTTTCATACTTGAAAAAGTTTTCTGTAAATTTCACAAAGCTTGCAACTCATCAGGACTATTTACTGAAGCACCCTGTGGGAAATTTTGTCATCTAAACCTAAGCTTTGATTTACACAATTTTCACATGAACTTGCTTTATGGAAAATGGGTTTATTACCTCTCTTTGAATACTTGCAGGCTTCATAACCATCCATAAGCAATCTGTAACTACCAAAATCCTAAGTAAATATAGTGTGTGTATATATATATACACACACACACACATATATACTATATTTATATTAATATAAATATAAGTAAATATATACATGTTTATACTATATATACTGTAAATATATATACTATACTATATAGTGTAAAAAGTATATAACTGCACTGTAAATACATATACAATACAGTATATAGTATAGTATATATATTACATATGTAGTGGTTAGGACTGTGGTAGTTACAGATCACTTATGGTAGTTACTAAGTAGAAAACTCGATAGGTAGATAGGTAAAGAGTGTATATATGTATACACACACACACACACTATACTCTTCTCTCTCTCTCTCTATATATATATATACATATACATATACACAGAGAGAGTTCTACTTAGATTTATTACAATATAAGTTCAAATATATTTTAGCTATATGAGTATTTATTCCCTATAGGAAATATTCAAGTTTTTGATTTTAAAATATTCTTGTCAATTATTTCTCACTCTACTAAGTCACCTTTAAAATTTATTTTTAAAATTATAAACCCTTGTATTAGTAAACCTGTTACCTCAGAATTTTTTTACATTGATTTTTAAGTCACTAATAATGTATATCCGCTACAATTTAAGTACATTTTTCTTTCAAAAATCTTATTTTGATGTTTCGCTACTCTGTCATTCTATTTGCCCTATTTCCTTCTTAATATATATTTTTATAATATATTCAGTCTCCCTTTCCAATTATATCTAAATATGTAGCCATAACAATCACGATCTAACCTCATTTTGGTGCTTCATATATATCAAAGAAGATATTCAAAAATTCTCATCAATTTTTTGTTGGTTCTTCCCAACTGATAGGCTATAGAAATTAATTATAACCACTGTGGGAAGTGGGAACTGAGCGAATCTTACTCCAGATTTCCCATACATGATCCGGAAACTATTCTTTATCTGACCATCGTGTCTTTTAAATGAGACTGACAAACAGCTTGGGTTGAGACTAGAAAGAAGACAGAGAGGTTTAGATACCTACAAGGACAGTGCTTCTTGGATCCCTTTGTTCATACAATCTCCCCTTGTTAGGCCATTAATTCTACTGCTATGATCTTGTCACCCAGCACGAGTGCTTTTATTCTTCTGCTGTCAACTCAGCCAGATCCAACAAGTAGCACTGCCATTCTACTTATTACTCAGAGTTTAGTGTGTGTCATTAGGCAATAAATATCTCTAAGTTTCTGCTCCCCCTCTCTCCATTCTTTCTCATTTTCCTCTAGATTCCATTTTATTAGCTGTTAATCAGCCACCTCAGCCAGGAGGCATTTGAGCAGAACTGAACACCATGACTCAGCATCAGGAGACCTCTCAGATATGCAGGTAGTAATTTCTCCTTCCTTTATTCCCCTCCCTAAGGAAAAACTCCAGGTGTGAGTTTCCTCTTACACCTAAACTAGATCAGCTTTGAAGATTTAAACCATTCTATAATGCTGGGAGTTCTGTGCACAACACTTGGGAACAAGAAACCCGAGTAATATAGTAACACTGTAGCAGAATTGAAATGCACTGTGAAACGCCTGAAAGGTAGTTTTCCTGTGCTCTTATTATCATCATTGCTCCAAATTTCTTTCTTAAAAAATTAACTCATTTTTTTTATTCCAAAATATACTTGCCCTTATCTATTCTTGGCCCTTGATAGATGATTTAGCAAGCATACTTTTAAAAACAGTATCAATAAACATACATGAGGAAGTGGATATACCTATGTATTATAGTGCATATATTACATTTTATACACTGTGAATTATAGTATATATGTATGTGTGTGCATATATATTCACTAGTAATATAAATTCACTGCTGAAAAGTATCCTTAAGAAATTTTACTTATCTAGTGCTTTTTGCTTTACATTTATTAATTCTCTTTTCTCATCCTAAAGAAATGTTCAGGAATTAATAATTTGCCATGATATTTAAGCAAGCAACTTTAATTAACAATGACTTCTGACAAATATACTAGTATAGTACTATATTTTTCAGGCTTACAGAGTTTTTATAAATTTTATTCAAATCTTATGTAGTGGGTTCTATAATTGTATAAGGTTAATTTTTAAAATACCAAGAAATAAAACGCTTTTTGGGTAAATTTCAAAACATGTCACCTCTCCACACATTTTGGAGTAAGGCATTCTTGACAAGAGGAAAAAACAAACCAAACCACCACAGGTAGAAGTCAAATGGTTTTGTTTGACAGCAACGTCTTCCCTCAAGGACATGGTAGTCCAAATTGTTTTAATTCCATCTGCTCAATTTGTATGCAACACAGTATTTGAGTTTGAGTACCTCAGTGCTCTCCTCTACTTCTGGGAGAAGGATTGAGCATTTTCTGGTGTCTACCCGTATCTTTTACTAGAATTTGAAAATGCTGCCATTAAGCAAATAATCTGAGCCAACGCGATATCACAGCCAAGCTAAAACTTCCCCACAAGGAGGTAATTTCCATTTATCAATTCAGCTCATTCTCCTGCTGCCCCTCCCCAGTTTGCACTCTTCTACACGGTGGAGCTCTAGTACATTCTTGAAAAGCTTTTGCATGCAAGATAAAATACCCAATGGTCCAATAGTATCCAATGTAGAAAGTCACCTCTCATTTAACGTAACAGTTGAGAGTCCTGATGCTGGCACTGCAATACTAAGATCTGAGTCAACCTTACTAACATGGCATCACCATTATCCTAACTCAGCACATTCTAGTTTACAATTACCTAACCTAGAAAAAAAAAACCTTGGACTTACCTTATGTGTTGAGTTATCTGTCGTCCTGGGTATAATATCTATTGCAAATTGTCCATTTGAATACATACATCAACAGTTATACCACAATATGACTCTCTCCTGCAGCAGAAAGCAAGTTAAAAGGACTTCACGCTGTGACCTCACAGGCAGGCACAGCCGCTCCCATCGTTCAGCCAACCTGGGGAGAGCAGGTTAGATGACAGAAAAGCCGGCTCTCTACATAGCAATACTTTCAAATAAAGCATTCTGTGCTGTGAGCTGGGAGATTTACATCTTCCAAATTCGGCTGGCCTGAGTCAATGCTGCTTCTATGCCTGAAAATATTAAGCATTTCACTGCAGTCACTTAATGCAAGAAACTATCTGAGGCGACTTCACAAACCCTGTCATTCTGTTCGGAGACTAAAGAATGAGCACCGCATGCATAATTCATGCATTAAAATCTTCAATGCACTTCCTGTAGTTGCTGTTCTATCCAGTAATGGGCTATTGATCACCTCACCGCCAAGACAATTGGAGTTCCGCGATTGGTTTATTTCCACAAATAAAATTACAACCTAAATCATAGGCAGAAGCCTCCAACCCTGCAACATCCACTCGGGTAAAACATTCACATAGAGGAGATGATATTTGCATACTGCAGAATGTTTAAACTGGACTCTTTCTTTGGCAGACATGCTATAGCATCTGCTATCTTTTATTGAAAAGATATACTTTCTGCAAGTTGAGGCTCAAAATTTTACATTATAAGTGAGATATATGGAATTGGCTTTAGCCTATCATTTCTGGCGTATCAACAATGCTAAATGAAAATGAAGAAAATAAATAAATGAAACAAAGAGAAAATAATATATGGCTATAAAATATAGAGATTTTTAGATGGACTCATTTGAATAATCTTTCTTAGAAAACTTTAATTTACAAATAATTTTTTATGTCAAAAATGTGGAAGGAGTTTCTCTCTTAAAAAATCATCAATATGGGTACATGCGTTCATCAACATTAGTTATTTTGGAACATAAGTACCTTTACTCTGGGTGTGTCAGCGGTTGTGAGAGCTCTTTCTCTTAGAATTTAAGCTTCTAAGAACACAATATTGTTTTCATTGCCTTAAAAAAAAGCAGGCTTTAAAACAAAATGTGCATTTAATTATGCTAGTATTCAACAAGGAAAAACAAAGGTAGCAATTTAAATGTTCATAACAGTATTTGTAAAAATACTAGAATGGGAGATTCATGTAAAACAGCAAATACATATATGTATAAGAAATGCTGGTCTATTTTTCAAAGTGTCTTAGATGTAAAAACTGATTAAGCCTTATTTTTCTACCAAAAGTGGACTGAACATGATGTCATTAGGGTCACTGAGATGCCTAAAATCCTATCTTCCCAAAGCCTCTTGTTATACCATCTCGCATGCACATGCACACACACACAGTTCATAGTTCTATGTCCATTCAACCTCATCATTTGTAAAATCAAAGTGAAACCTTCAAGTTCTTTACTCAGGGTTAGAGTACAGAATAACTGTCAGAGTTTAACCAAAGTTTGCCAACTGAGAATTATGCAGTAGGGAGCCATTCACCCCGGGGTGATATCATCATGGTTATTTTCATCAATAAATCAAAAGCAGTTGATATCAGCCCTTGAAGGTAGTAGGGGTGCTGATGACAATAGGTGCAGAGTTTAGAGATGTCCAAGTGCATGTGAAGCATAATCCCTACTAAGCCATAGAGAAGACAGTTGCACTTGGCTGATAAAGATGCTAAAACATTCTAAATGGCAGTCTGAGAAATTAGCCACCCAATTCCTTTGTCTACTGTGTATTCCGTGTGCCACAATGTTTTGTTATGCCCTGGGTAGCTTCTATTTTCATATTTACATATATTGTCACCAGGCTAATAAACTTCAAGTAAACTACATAGACCTTGTTTTATAATATTTCTCTCTTCTATGAGTAATATTATTTGTTCCTTAAATAGAAGATTGAAAGGCCTCATTTTTAAAGATCACAGTTTTATCAATTTAATCATATATAGAAGCAATTTCATATAATAAGAGCATTTTATTTATAAGTAGAAATTTGAATATTTTTGAAATTAGATACAAGGTTATATAGAATAAAACAATTTAGGAAATCTAAATTATTGACATAACCTATGATTATTACAAATGTAAGCATTAGAAATTTAAGTTTCCTAAAATGGCATGATTCAACAGTGTGTAACCAGGTGGCTGGGAAGAGTATTCGCTTAGTTCCTCTTTCTTCAGTGAATGGGAGGAAAGCCAGCATTGTTTCTCACATACAAATCCCCAGAGCCAACTCTGAAATGAAGACTGCAACTTTGCATCTGCTTCGTTAAGTTTAGGATTCAGTTTTCTAAAGATGGGGACAGAGATGAGAAATACACACACAAACAACACACACACACATACACACACACAATCATCATCATCATCGCCATTTCATCATCATCATCATCATTGTCAATATCCTAGAATAGACAAAAATTAGAACCCAGCAAAGTAGAGAAATACACAGCATGTAGAAAACTATGGAGATAGTAAATCCTGAAAAAATAAAAGAAAAGATGCAGCAAGTAAGCCTTGAATGGAAATGATGGAGGTAAAGTAGACAACCATACTCTCAGATAAAACAAAGCCAAGGTCATAGTGAAGAACCAATTTCCATTTTTCAGAAGTCTGACTATGCCTGAGAAAAACACTTAAACGATCTTTCCAAATGGATGGAAAACAGAGATGGCCACTTTAGACAAATGTGATGTCTTTGCAGATCAAGAGGCTTTCCAATATTTTGAGTTTTATAGTGCATGTAAAAATAAGGAGTGAACTCTATAATGTGAATAAATCAAAGCAAATTTGGGAATAAATCTGTGATATCTATTAAGATGTATAACTAGCCTGCCTGACTACTGTTATTTGGAAAATGCATAATTTGTCTCCAATACAAGAAAAAATAATGCCATGACAAGTAAGGAAAAGAATATAACCTACCAAAGATTCTGCATTTCTGAGTTCAAGGAATTAGTACTGCGGGGGAGAAGATTTCATTTGTTCTCTAAGATTTAAGACATGCTTTCGATTTTTCTCTCTGTGTCCAACCAATATCATAGAAACTCTCTAATATAGCCCATTCATTTAATTAAAATTATTTATCGTGCACCTTCTACATGCAAGGAATTGCATGATGGAGGGATGCTATGAAGTCAAATATGTATCAGTCAGTTGTTTCTTCCAAGGTGTTTATACTTTCACAGAGAAAGCAGGCAACCACATTGATGGAGGGTAATGCATACAGTTGCTATGATACTTATTGAGATATGTAAATTAGGTAATTACCAAAGCACATAGAACTGTGTCTATATGTTAATTAACTGCTAGGTAAACGTTAATTATTCTTATTTTATTCTACTATTATGACGCATATCAGCAGAGGAAACGGTGGCTTTATCATCTACCCATGGGAGCAGTGGGAAATGATTCATTGAGAGAAAGGGTGATATTTAAAGACACCGGGGTTTATAATGGAAACAATGTGGGCTTTAATGTTTGTCAAATTTGATAGGAAATTTAGGCTTTGCTGAATTTAACTATATGACTAGGATACACCATTCATACTTCAAGAGCATCAGTTTTATCATGTTAAAATCAATTTAAATATCTATCTTTCTTTAGGTTTTTGTGAGAATTAAATAAATTATTTAGGGCACAGTTGTTAAAAGTACAGTTTTTGGAGTCAGTCAATGAGAGTTTAAATCCTGCCTCAATTTCTTCATCTCTAAAATGGAGATCTGATCAACCTCACAGAGTTATTAGGAAATTCAACTATTACTATGTCTTTACATCACTTAACACAGTTTCTGATACAGTAAGGACTTTAGAAACATTAATTTATTTCATCTCAAGGCTTAGTCTTGGAAGAAAAGGCTCGAAGACATTTCCAGTAAAGAGAACAACACACGCGTTTGTAGGGAGGGAGGATATTACATGATAAGCCTGAGAAACTCAAGTTTCTATATGATGAGAACTGTGAACACAATAGACAGTTTGTCTGGTGATAGGGTAAAATTATACAGAATCTTTTAAAATCTGCTAAAATATTGATTGTATACGACAGTTTCAACACTGTTGAGGTGTTTGATGCTATTCTGCAGAAACAGAAATATTTAAAGATTTTACCCAGAGAGTAATAGGGCCAGATTTTGGGGGAAGTGGCAGGAAAGAAAGACTGGATGCGATAAGCAGAGGCAAGGAATATGTTTAATACAATATTATTTGTAATCCACCAGAAATGATGAGGGCCTAGACAAGGCAAATGTAAGGGTAGGGTGAGGAGGAAAATAGTTTAGAGGTATTTAAACACTACAGTAGTAGCACTTACTAAGTATTACAAGAATATGGTGAGATAATGGGAAATTAATTTTAGATATAACAAAGGAGGGATAAACTAGGAAGATGAAGAGTTAGACACATAAAATTTCCATTAATCTATTGGATAATGAGTCTGTAGCTGAATAAACGGGTTTGGAAGTGTCCAGAACTGCTTAAGCTATGGACGTTAATGAAATAACTCAGGGTTTGAAAGTGTACAATGAAAAGAAGATGGAAAACAAATCCTAAAATGTAGATAAGTAAATGTATATAAAAGCCTTCTGTTAATATTTATGTTAATAAATTGATGGCAAAAGGAAAAACTGATAATATGTATTACACATATACTATACGGTTGGAAAAATGCTTAGTACTTTACTTGACTAATTTTATTCGATCATCACAAAGCCCTTATCAGTTAAGTGGCCTCTATTTCCATTTTGTCACTGAAAAATCAGGCTCAAAGAAAATTAACTAATTTGGTCAAGTCACATAACCAGTGAACCAGTGAGCTGGAAGTTATATCCAGGATTTATGACTGAGCTGTGGCTCAGGCCTCTTCACCACATCAAGCTGCTGAGAACCACAGATGTAACAGAATTTTTTTCTTTACTTTCTTATGTCCCAGAATACCAACAAGTAGTCCCTGTTATATAAAAACTATTTATAGTAATCACAACTAATTTTAAAAATTGGAGCCAGAAAAAAATTAGAATATGGAAAACAGTATTTATTATTATGTTCCAAACATACATTATTGTTTATATTTGTGGATATATATTTGTTGTATATACACACACACACATACACATTATATCATTATACCAAGACTACTTTATAAAGAAAATGCTATATTCTCACTTATAAGTGGGAGCTAAACATTGGGTACACATGGATGTAAAGATGGAAACAACAGACCCTGGGGAATATAAGAGGGAGAAAAGAGAAAGAGTTGAAAAAAACTACTTATTAGATATGCTCATTACCTGGGTGATGGATTCAATCATACCTCAAATCTCAGTTATCAAGCAATATACTTTTATAATAAACCTGTCCATGTAGCCCCTGGTTCTACAATAAAAGCTGAAGAAAAAAGAAGATGCTATTATTTTATTCTACAGATTTCTTAAAAAGCTGGCTGAAATAGTTTAAATAACTTTCTTAGGAGTACATAGATATAAGGAGTAAGACAGAATTTGAGTTCCATATGACTAAAAGCCATGTTTATTACATTATACCACACTTTAACAGAATTTTTAAAATTAACTCAGAAATAATACAATAGAGCTACAAGAATCAACAAAGAGCCTGCAAGCTTAATACTGAGGAAGAAAAAATGCAGAAGAACTCACACATCACAATTACAATCATAAAATTTAAAAACAAGCAAGAGAGTATAATAATACTATATTTTGTCTGGAGTGGAAATTATAAAAAAAGATTGAGAAGTATATAGACATCAAATTCAGGATTGTAGTTACTTCCAGGGAGCAGAGGAGGGTATTACTGGAAAGAAATTCACAGAGGACTTCAGTTGCACATAGTACTATTGATTAAGCTGGTAGTGGAACACAAATTTTGATTTTGTTTTTGAATACTATCTAAATATTTGCAATATCAATAATATATTTTAAAAGTGAGGAAAATGTAATAAAGCAAGCTCCCCTGGTTTTATAGTTGGAGTTCCCTTTCTTTAGTTTCTATATCCCTTTTTAGATGGTAACCAGGAGAAAAAAAATACTTCTAATGTCATCCAATTCTATTTGAAGCATCTGTCCAATCATTAAGAAAGAGATTCAGTTAAAGAAAAAAATTAAAAATAAATATCTATAGTGAACAGGTATCCTAACATGTCTCAAAATGTGAGATATTTTACATGGTTTGTGTAACATTAAAGGATTTCTGTTTCCATTAAAATACCTAAGATTTTCCCTAATGTTTCAAATAGCTTTCAAATATCAGTATACCAAATGATTGCCCAGGTTTCATGAAAAGGAGCGAATTGCAATTTAATCAACATGTAAAATGAGACCACTAATACTACTACTAATGGTTCCAACTATAATTGAAAAACATAATTTAACGTGTTTTATCAAAGTACAACAAATAATTCTAATAATTCCTATTTAATCGTATTTACTTTTAGTTACCTTAAAATACGCAGTTTGTTTTGTTTTGTTTTTGAGACAGAGTCTCACTCTGTCACCAGACTAGAGTGCAAAGGTGTGGTCTTGGCTCACTGCAAACTCTGCCTCCCAGGTTCAAGCGATTCTCCTGCCTCAGCCTCCTGAGTAGCTTGGACTACAGGCATGTGCCACCACACCTGGCTAAGTTTTGTATTTTTAGTAGAGACAGGGTTTCACTATGTTGGCCAGGCTGGTCTTGAACTCCTGACCTTGCGACCTGCCCACCTCAGCCTCCCAAAGTTTTGGGATTACAGGTGTGAGCCACTGAGCACAGCTAAATTAGGTAGCTTTTCTTTTTAAGTGACTAATGCTCCTGGAGGAAGCCATATTCAACTCATATTTAAATCAAGAGATGTCAGCAACAAGTTCTGCCCTATGAGAGTCACCAAACAGCTTTGGATACCTGCCAATCTGTCTCTCTGGATACATATTAGAGAAGAGCTTTTAAAATTACATCCTATTTAGCTTCTCTAGTAACACATTTAAATATTTGAAAAATAGTTTAGCCTAAACATGTTTCCAGTCTCAAGACAATTTAGATCGGTCTCATTATGGCTCAAATTATTTATTCAACAAATATGTGTACACTCTTGGTTATTTTAGAACTTCTGGGCTTTTGAGAAGTATGAGTCACACAGTTAGGAATTCCTTTAGAAAGCTTTAATGTGGAGTGATGTCATCAAGATGGTAGAGAAGGGGACGTCAGCCTTATTTTCCCTACAAAGACAAGAAAAACATCCTTGGGATTGCTCAAAAGGTCCAAAAGAATCTAAGTAACACAATGAAACAAAGCAAACAATAAATAAACAAAAACACCCAGAATAAATCACTGGGGGAGAATGGCATACCTGAGATATATAGGGATGTCTAGCATGGTAGGTTCTATCAGTATTAGTCATGCATCAGGTGCCACCATGGTTTCCAGTGACCTTCTATGCAGGGGACACTGGCAACTTTCACCACTGAAATAATCAAGAGCCATTGCTGCTGTGAACAACCTGGAGAGGGAGATGCTGTGTTCCCTCCAGAAAGGAGCCATTATTGTGATGCCACCTCCCAAACCCCACCAAACTCTAGAGCCATGACCACTCCACTTGTACCCATGCTCCGGTCCAATGGCTCTATGGCTTCTCTGTAAGTGCCCAGGTCTCAGATACCAGAGAACCACAGTCCCTGTGAGCCACCTACAGTCCAGATCCTATAGTCACTCTACACAACTGTATTCTGGACACTGACTTCACTGCCATTCCACATGTGTCCACACCTCAGAATCCGAGGCACTGCTATGGTTTGGATACGTGTTCCCTCTCAACCTTATGTTAAAATTTGATCCCCAATGTGGCAGTGCTGGACTTAATGGGAGGTGTCTGGGTCATATTAATGGATATCCGAGGAATAATGTCCTCCATCAGGGGTGAGTGAATTCTCACTCAATTAGTTCCCATAAGAGCTGGTTGTTAAAAAGAGCCTGGTACTTCTTCACCTTCTCGCTTTCTTCCTCTCTTGCCATGTCATCTATGCACATGCTGCTTCCCCTTTGCCTTCTGCCCTGAATGAAATTATCCTGAGGCCTTTATCAGATGCAGATGCTAGTGCCATGCTTCTTATGAAAACATAATAAACACATGAATCCTTCACTGGCAACCAAGGTATCCAGATTCTCTCATCAAAATTGACTAGAAGGCTGGCATGACTCATGGAGAGAAGTAAGAGCAGTGTGGTGTGGAGGCCCAGCTGACAGCCACACAAGGAAGAGGAACCCCCTGCCTCCAGCCAAGGGAGGTGGTGAGTGAGCATGGTAGCCAGCCAGGGAAGCTGTGCTTTTTCCACAGAAATGTGTGACCCACAGATCAGAAGATCCCACTTGTGAATACATGCCACCATGACCTATTGTCCCAAACCCAGAATGTGCAGATTCTTACAGCCTCTCAGCTGGAATCTGCTTAAGCTTACTGAACTCCAGAGGGGAGGGCCTACCAGCACTGGCTGCAGCTGCCTGCTGTCTAAGCCACTTGAGCTCCTTCGGGGGAGAGACAGCAGCCAGCACTGGGACTTACAACTGCCTAATAACAAGTTAAGCTCCCCTGAGGTTGATGGGGAAGGACGGCACCTATTTCTATAAATCCAGGCTGTGCTTTTTTTTGCTAGAGCCAGGGAGGCTAGATGGCCTGCTCCCAATACTTGTCCCAGGCAATGTACCAGAATCCCTGGGACACATATGTCTTGTACTCAAAGACAAATGTACCAGAATCTCTGGGACACATCTAAAGCAGTTTTAAGAGGAAAATGTATAGTACTAAATGACTAAATGCCCCCATCATAAAGCTAGAAAGATCTCACATCAACACTCCGGCTCTTTTGATTGTGGTATTAAAAGAGCTAGAGAGGCAAGAGTAAACTAATCCAAAAGCTACCAGAAGACAAGAAATAACTAAGATGCCAGCTGTGGCAGTGAGCGGGCCAGAGTACCTCTTCAGATCTAACCCTGACCTATCTTTCCTTAGTGGGTGGGGCTTCCCTATAGGATCTCCAATAATTCCAGCCAGAGGCTCAGGGACAGAATTCAGGTATCTCCCTAAGCCTTAGCCCCTAGAGGGAGGGGGTGGCTGCAGTCTCTGCAGATTAGAAGACTTAGCCTCTCGTCCCAGTAGTTCTGAGGACTCTAGGCAACCCGGACAAGTGGGTTTCCCCCCCAGCAAAACACACCATCTCCACCAAGGGACAAATTGCTTCATTAAACAGCTCCTGCTTCCTGTGCCACCCAACTGGGTGAGACACTTCAACAGGAGTCATCAGACACCCTACACAGGAGCAATCCTACTGGCATCTGATTGGTGCCCCTCAAGGTCAGAGGTCCCAGAAGAAAGAGGAGGCACCCATCTTTGCTGCTCTCTAGCCTCCCTGAGTGATATCTCAAGGCACAGGAGTGAATCAGATGAATAAGGCCTGAAGCAAACCCCCGGCAAACTGCAGCAGCCCTACAGAAGAGGGACCTGACTACTGAAAGAAAAACAAACAAGCAGAAAGCGACAACAGCATCAACAACAACAAAAAGGCCCCCACAAAAACCCCATCCAAGGGTCAGCAGCCTCAAAGACCAAAACTAGACAAACTCACAAGGATGAGAAAGAATCAGTGAAAAACTGCTGAAAACCCAAAAGGCCAGAGTGCCTCTTTCTCTTCCAAATGATTGCAACATCTCTCCATCAAGGGTGCAGAACTGGATGGAGGATGAGATGGATGAATTGACAGAAGTAGGCTTCAGAAGATGGGTAGTAAAAAACTATGATGAGCTACAGGAGCATGTTCTAACCCAATGCAAAGAATCTAAGAACCTTGATAAAAGGTTAGGGAAATTGCTAACTAGAATAACCAGTTTAGAGAGGAACATGAATTACCTGATGGAGCTGAAAAACACAGCACAAGAACTTCGTGATGCATGCACAAGTAACAACAGCCAAATTGACCAAGTGGAAGAAAGAATATCAGAGTTGAAAGAACATCTTACTGAAATAAGACATGTAAATAATAGAGAAAAAAGAATGAAAAGGAATGAACAAAGCCTCCAAGAAATATGGGACTTCATAAAAAGACCAAACCTACTATTGATTGAACAACCAGGAGATGGGGAGGATGAAATCAAGCTGGAAAACACACTTCAGGATATTACCTAGGAGAACTTCCCCCAACCTAGAAAGACAGTCAAAACATGCAAATTCAGGAAATACAGAAAATACCATTAAGATGATACACCACAAGAAGATCAACCCAAGACACATTATCATCAGATTATCCAAGGTCAAAATGAAGAAAAAACTGTTAAGGACAGCAAAAAGAAAGGTCAGGTCACCTACAAAGGGAAGCCCATCAGACAAGAGCAGAAATTCTACAAGCCAGAAGAGACTGGGGGCCAATATTCAACCTTTTAAAGAAAAGATTTTTTAACCCAGAATTTCATATCCAGCCAAACTAAGCTTCATAAACAAAGGAGAAATAAAATCATTTCCAGACAAGCATATGCTGAAGGATTTCATTACCACCAGGCCTGCCCTGCAAGAGCTCCTGAAAAAAAGCATTAAATATGGAAAGGAAAAACCAGTACCAGCCACTGCAAAAACACACCAAAATATAAAGACCAATGACACTACTGCATCAACTAGTGTGCAAAATAGCCACATAGCATCATGATGATGGGATCAAACTCACACATAACAATACTAACCTTAAATGTAAATGGGATAAATGCCCCAATTAAAAAACACAGACTGGCAAACTGGATAAGAAGTCAAGACCCATTGGTGTGCTGTATTCAGGAGACCCATCTAATGTGCAAAGCCACACAGTCTCAAAATAAAGCCATGGAGGAAAATTTACCAAGGAAATGGAAAGCAAAAATAAGCAAAGGTTGCAATCCTAGTCTCTGACAAAACAGACTTTAAACTAACAAAGAGCAAAAAAGACAAAGAAGGGCATTACATAATGGTAAAGGGAACAATTCAACAAGAAGCTAACCATCCTGAATATATATGCACCCAATACAGGAGCACCCAGATTCATAAAACAAGTTCTTAGAGACCTATAAAGAGACTTAGACTCTCACACAATAATAGTGGGAGACTTCAACACTCCACTGTCAGCATTAGACAGATCAATGAGACAGAAAAATTAACAAGGATATTCAGGACTTGAATTCAGCTTTGGATCAACTGGACCTAGTAGATGTCTACAGAACGCTCCACCCCAAATCAACAGAATATACACTCTTCTCAGTGCCACATGGTACTTATTCTAAAATTGATCACATAATTGAAAGTAAAACACTCCTCAGCAAATGCAAAAGAATGGAAATCATAACAACCAGTCTCTCAGACCACAGATATATCTGTGCTTCCATGTTCACTGCAGCATTATTTTCAGTTAGCGAGTCATGAACACAACCTAAGTGTCCATGATGAATGAATGGATAAAGAAATTTGATGTATATGCAATTAAATATTAATCAATTTTTATTTGGTATTTATTTATTCATATAGACAGGCTTTCATTCTGTCACTCAGGCTGGAGTACAGTGCCATGATTATAGCCTCAAATTTCTGGGATCAAATGATCTTCCTGCCTCAGCCTCCTGAGTAGCTAGAACTACAGTACATTTATCACCTATCACCATGCCTAGCTACTTTATTTATTTATTTAAATTTTGTAGATATGAGGTCTCACTATGTTGCCCAGGCTGGTTTCAGACTCTTGCCCTCAAGCAATCCTCTAGTCTTAGCCTCCCAAAGGTCTGAGATTACAGGCATGAGCCACCATCCCAGCTAAATTTTCAAAAGGAAGGAAATCCTGTCATTTGCAATAGCTAGGATGAACCTGGAGAAAATTATGCTAACTGAAGTGTCACACCCAGAAAGATAAATACCATGTAATCTCACTTATATGTGAACTCTAAAAAAATAAATAAATAAATCTCCTAGAAACAGAGTAGAACGTTAGGTGCTAGATGTCAGGGCATGATGGAAATGGAAAGTTGTTGGTCAACGGGTACAAACATGGCAGTTGTAAGATGCATAAGTTCCAGAGACCTCATGTAAAGCATGAGGTGACTATAATAATACCATAATATACACTTGAAATTCTCTAAGAAAGTGGATCTTAAGTATTGTCAGCACAAAAAGAAAAAAGGTAGCTATGTGAGGTGATGGCTATGTTAATTAACTTTATTGCAGAAATTATTTGGCAATGTGTATATAGATATCAAAACTTCACTTTGTGACTCTTGTATACCTTGAGTACATACAATTTTTACTTGTCAAGTATATCTCAACAAAGCTGAATAAAATAAAAGAGGTTTATTGTAGGAATGCATGAATCAATAAATGCCCAAAACAAAATACATTTGCTACAATACTTGATTTAAAACACAGGCTTTGTTTATGGACTTTCAGCATCATCATCATTAAAAAGGTACTTACTTAAAAACTTTGAATATATTTTTAAAAATAACCATACCATAATTACATCATATAAGTATATATTATTCACACTAATAATGCACACTAATCCATCCTCTACCAGCCCCAAAGATAGCCACTATCCTGATGACTAACAATATAGATTGGTGTCACCTGATTTTTATTAAAACAAGTATTTTAAAGCAATCCATAGATTTGTAAAATTCTCCAAATATAGAATCGTTTACAAATGAGTTTTGACAAATGTTTTATATACATACTCTTCCTATTCTTATTTGACTATAGTTCAAGATGTAAAATTTATAGATTCATTTAATAAGGTAATTTTGTATAAGTTCCTTTTGATATGCATACTTTGGAACACATTTTATTTCCTGCCCCAAACTTACTCCCGGAGAAGGATATTAATGTACCAGTAAGTTATTTTGTAAAACATTCATTTTGTGGAGTTATTGCATAAGGAAATCAATCAACTTTGCTTCTTCATAAGGAGTTTTATCTTGAAAACCAGCAGCTGTAATTTCCTGGAAAAGATTTCATCATAGACATTTGTCCTATGAAATTAAAGAGAAAGTCATAAAAATATCTTGAAAATACAACTAATATTTTAGTTGTAGGGAATGGACGTAGGGATCTTTCTGAAAAAAGTGTTACTTTATAGAAATATACAAGATTTCAATTAAAAATATATAATTAAAGTAGATAATAAAATTCCGAATTTACATGAATAACATGTGATCTAGACTGCCTTCTTGGTGAAAAATTGTCAGATGCAAAATTCTTGACAAGAGTGACCACTCTATGGCCCAGTAATAATTATGTTTGAAAAATAATCTAGATTAAATACACAAAGAAAAACAAGGGAATGGAGGCAAAAGAAAAACCAGCTTGGACCATGCAGATGTATGAATTTAAAGAATAATGCCTAGGTTTTCGTTTGTTTGTTTTTCATTGGCTTACCTTGACTTGAACTGTTTCTTTCACAAATATTCACTGATGTGGGCTGGAGTCAAAACCCAATCTAGTGCTGGGAATTTAAAGGCTCTTGTCCTCAAAGGCTGAGAACCAGTGGTTTGTTGGCACCAGCCCATCACAATTTGGAAGAGCCTATTTTAATTTCAAAAATTTTGCAAGGTGGTTGTTTAAAAAAATCATAGCCATCATTAATAATTAAATGATAAACTTCATGTTTTTAAAATGCTGAATACTCAAAATATATCCTTTCTTATGCATTTTAATATTATTAATGCTGTAGAGATTATTGACACCATTTTATCTGTATGGTGGAAATTCTATATAATAGTGTGCTGTTGAGTACCTCTTCACAATTACATGTTCAGTGACATCACGGTGGTAGCTTGGAATCAACCATGGTGGAGATATTTATATGACCAAAATCAGCAAATGCTACACACTAGGGTTTTCTCTTTCCCCTGGAGAGTCAGTTGTTACACATTAACCAGCACATCTCAGCTCACAATTCAATGACTGGAGAGATTTAAAAATAACCCTAACTCACTCCAAAAAATAGTGTTTTTAAATTTTGATTTTAACACAGCCAACTCAAAATTTTAACTCATGTTACCAGTATGGATAGGCAAAAGTTGAGCTATATATAGTAACTTCTCTTTGGTCAACTGAACAATGACTGAATCTAAAGGAACACCCAGGAAATGCTTATTCCAAAAGATCTATAGTTTTACCATTGAAAGTTGAGGGGAAAAAATTAAGAAACTATGAAACGTAGTTATACTAAGTAAACAAAGAATTTAGAAAACCACTGAAGTTAAATTTGCTTCATCACAGTCACGCAAATTAGCTATAAATACGCTTTGAACCATCTGATTTAAATTCCCATCTCTCCTGGATGACAATAATATTAAAAGATATTAAGAGATAAAAGAAAACATTAAAGGTAATTATATTTAAAATTAGCCACAACTGTGCCTTTTTCCTATGGTTGAACAAGTTAATAAGATAGTTACCTCAAAATACACAACAGTAATTTAAACAGTACAATGGCTTAATAACGTAGGATAGAAAATAAGTATTATAGAGTCCACTTGAATAAACATAGGAACAGAGAATAATTTTGAGGTTCTGACAGGATCTGAAAAGGATCTTATGAAGTCCACTCCTAACCTGTGTGAGTCTTAACTGAGATCTTCAAATCCTTCTACATTTAGAGCACTTGCAGTACTATTCCAGAGTTCTTGAAAATGAGAGGCTTTGGCCTTTGGTACAGCAGAAACTTTAAATGAAAGAATAGGGTAGCTATCAGACAAGGCTAGAGCCACCTTTAGCCTCCTTATGCTAGCTCTTTGGAAATGTCTACCATGTTAGCTCTGTTGTTGATGAAGTCTCTGGTCAGTACTCTCCAGACTAGAGTACTACTCACCATGCAGGGATAGGGATGAAAAGAGGAGGGATATGAAAATAACTGAGGGAGCCTTTTAAAAGTATGACACGACCACTCCCTTTTCTTGAAAGTATATGTCAGAAGTAAGGAGGTGAAATAGAAAGGAATGAAGAGCTATAGAGTAGGGAATATATGTTACTTGATTTCCAGGGATTTTATACTTCTCAATCCCAGCCCAAGTTAAGTATCCATCCTTTAGAGTCCTCTCCAGGTATAGAATCAATGATTATTTTGTATGAATTCTCACTATTCTGTATCTTTCTTGTGCTTGCTATAGTGTGGCTGTTCTACATCAGCATGACTGATAGTCAAAGTTAAGTCCTATAACTTGTCTTCATTTAGGATGTAGAAAGCTGAAAAGAATCTTGCTTCTACCATATCTATGAAAAAACTGAATAAACTAGAAAATAATGATTTTATTGTTCATCAGAGAGCTCAGACTATAAGGTAATCACGTAACCTGGAAGTCAAAAAGGGACAAGTTGCTCCAAAAAAAAGCAGGGCACACAACTGTCTCACTAGTGGTGGAATATGGGAGAAAGAAGTGCCACACTAGGGACAATATGTGCAATTGATAATCAGCTAAAATTTTAAAGATATACAGAGGCCACATGGGCTACCATGTCAATCTGAAATAGCTGGGGACATCTAACAAGAGGAAAAGCTTCAATCGTTTGCAAGATCCAAGGATATTTTTCAGGTGCTCATAAAGAAGACTGGCATTAGGGAAGGAGACCGGAGAGCCCCCATTGGTGGTCCATTTGGGTGGGAAATGATTGGCAACTGTGGAGGGATAGGCCATGCACTTCCCTGGACTCTCTCCTCTTACAAAAGAAACACTTTATGACATTAGCAGGTTGGGTAAAGTCTCATAACCACAGAACACAGACAGAGACACATTACAGCTGGGAGAAGGGTAAAAACAAATAAAACCACTCTCCTCTCTAGGAGAGGTCTTGGATCTAGGTTTAGAAATCTCTCATTGCTAATGAAGGGGCAGGAAACTCTCTGCCAAGACCAGTTGCTTATATGAAGGTAGCTTGGCCTTCATGGGGAGGAGGGGCAGAAATGCTGAAAAATCATTACTCTTGACGCATTGGCACACAGGAGCTCTTTAAGACTGAGATTAGAGCAGAACTCGACCCCTGTTATCCCTGCACTTCATTGTAACCCAGCACTGAGTACAAAGCAACAGCAGTCTACCTTTGGAGTGCAGGCAAGAACATGGAGAGAGATATCATCTGTGTGAAGGGCACATAGAGTCAGCTGACAGCTGGGAGCAGATTACAACATTGGTTAAAAACTAGGAAAGAAAACAAACTAGCAACAGCAATTCAGTCTTCTCTCTAAGCATCAGGCCACACTAGAGAAATCTGAAGCCTGTATCCCATTGAAGATAGCCAGAGTGAGAACAAAAGTAAAATCTCAGATCCCCTTCTATATACTAACAACCCAGTAGAAGGGGCATGCTCATTTTCAGGTATATATACCCTTCACCTCAGTCTCTATCGTTCCATACACAATGTTTAGCATTCAAATTTATGATACACACACACACACACACACACACACACACACACACACACAGCCACCTATTTTCAAAAGCAAAGACATGAACTAAACCAAACTCAGAGATGGCTCAGATATTGAAAATATCAGAGAGAGAATTTAAAATATCGGTGATTAAAATACTAAAGGATATAAAGGGGAGAGTGGCAAACATTCCTTAACACACTGAGAGTTTAAGCAGGAAGATGGAAGCTTTAAGTAAGAGTCAAATGGAAGTACTAGATTTTTTGTAAGAAGATAATATTAGAAATTAAGAATTTCTTTGATAGACCAACCAGTACTTGACACAGCTCAGGAAATATTCAATGAACTTAAGGATAGCCTCATAGAAATCACCCAAATTGACATATAAAAGGAAAAATTGTTTGGGGAGAAAAACACAGCACAGAGCTTCCAAGGACTCTGGGACAATATCAGATGGTAAATATCAGTCGTCCAGAAGAAAAGAGGAAAAATGGGGTAGAATAAATATTTGAGGTGACAATTGTTGAAAATGTTCCAAAAAGAATAAAAAACAATAAATCATATATCCAAGAAGCTCAGAGAACCTCAAATATTATAAATACTAGAATAAACAAATACAGCACATGGGTACATCACAGTCACAACGATGAAAATAAAAGTTAAAACTATATTAAAGGCAGCGAGAATATGGAAAAATGTATTGTGCACCAAGGAACAAACATTAGAAAGTCAGACTTTTCGTCAGTAACTGTGTACACCAGACGACACGGCAGTGACATCTTTGAAGAAGCAAAGAACAGCAACAATAAAAACAACCTGATACCCAGTGAAAATCTTTCAAAAATACATGCAAAATACAGACATTTTCAGATTAAAGAAAAAGACTGAGATAATGCATTTTCCATGTACTCGATTTATAATAAATATTAAAATTATTTCTTTAGACCAGAGGAATGTGATACTGGAGAGAAACTAGGCCTACACATTAAAAAAATAAAGAGCTCTTAAAATGGTAAAATAGCCAGTCCACTATGCTCTAGTTACCCTGAGATAAAATTCTGAATACCCCATAACCTGAATCCATTAAAAGTTGCCTTTTCTACCTTAAGCCTTGTTCTCTCGATGCATCTTAAATCTTACCCTCCCCTCTATCCATCAATAGATTCCCATCCTGTTATTAACAGAGGCATGTGACCACAATCTCTCAATCTAATACAGCGTGGGGCAACCATCTGCTCTCGTGGCCGGGGGAATATTAAACTGGTTTCCCACCTTACTTTCAAACATACGGTCTCTCGAGTGGCTTTCAAAACAACAACTTTGTGAAATTGCAATAGTACCTGAAATAAAATTTTATGGAATTATTAAAGAAAATGACTAGCATTCTTAAAATGGCAGGTGGCTTGTGAACTGTTTATGTACACATATCTTGTCAACATTTGTTCTGAATTTTATTAACATTTATAAATACACCTTTCCTACTGTTGAAGTAGGAAAGATGTATTTATAAATGTTATCCATATATTCAAGGGAATACATGGAAATTTCAAAGCTGACAACCTAATCACCTGATCTTTTGTTCTATGTAACTTCCAGAACAAAGTATAGAAGGGTAAATCACTTGGAATTATTTTATTCATTTAATGAGAGTCACATTACCATGTTCAGTAGTCCCTAGAGCAATTAGCAGCAGTAAAGTTTGGAACTAGAGAAATTAGCTTAGTGAGCACTCAACCATACCTCCTTTACTTTCACCTTGTAGCTACTCTTGGTAGGTAATTATAAGTGAATCAAAGCCTGATGTCTTGTAAGTGATCAGGTATTAAGATCAACTTAATGCACTTCACGCAGATGCACTTTATTTTCCCTCAAGGACCAGGTATTAAGATCAACTTAATGCACTTAACGCAGATGCACTTTATTTTCCCTCAAGGATCTGTGGTCCAAAAGTTATCTCCCCTATCTTCTCTTTCCCCTCCCCTTTCCTTTCCTCCCTTCCTGTATCTTTCTCATCATTCCTCTCCTCTTCCCCTCTCCTTTTCTCCTTCATGTTCTCTCCCTAGATATCCTCATTTACTCTTATAACTTGAAAGATCATGTATAATAAATTCAAATTTATATGTCTAGCCAAAATTTCTTTTCTGAAATCCAGACCCTCAGCCAAATTACATACAAGCGGTCTTCAAAAATGCATATTGTGAAAAAACTAAGCATGGGTTTCAAAAATTTTGCATCATAATAAAGTTGTACTAACTTGTTAAAGCATGTCTAAACAGGATCTTGTTTGAGACATTAAGAAGGATAAAACATCAGTTTGAAAAGAGACCCTATAGGAGCAACTTTAATTCTGCTAAAATTAAAGCAAAAATAAACATTAAATTCATGGTAAACTTGGGAGGAAGAATGGTGAAATCATTGATGCTCTAGAAAACTTTATGGGGACAATCCCTCCCCCACAAATTAGCAGTTTACAAATGAATATCTCATTTTAAGAAGGGATGAGACAATGTTGAAGATGAAGCCTTCAATGACGCACCAACCACATCAATTTGTGAAGAAAACACGCATCTTGTTCATGCCCTAATTGGAGAGATCTACAGTTAACAGAAGAAACAATAGCCAAAACTATAGATGCTTACACATTCTGACTGAAAAATTAAAGTTTTTAAAATGTCCACTCAGGTGCCCATACAATTGCATGCTGATCAGTTGCAGATAGAGCAGAGCTTTCAATGGAAATTTTAAACAAGGGGGATCAAGACTCTAGAGCATTTCTTCAAAGAATTTTGACAGGATTTGACACATGTCTTTGCCAGTAACATATGAAGACAAAGACAAAGATAATCAAAGCAAGGTGGAACTGGTCTGGTCAAAGCAAAAGCAGACTGGTCAAGAGCAAAGTTCATGGCAATCGTTTCTGGCATCCTCAAAGCGTTTAGCTTACTGACTTTTAGGAGTGCCAAGAATGGCAATATCTGCTTTTGATGAGAGTGTTTTGAAAAGTTAGCCAAAGCTTTAACAGAAAAGTGTCTGGGAAAGCTTTACCATAGAGTCCTTCACCGTGCCAATGCTTTTTTTTTTGCTCATCCTTCTCATCAAGCAAGGGTAATTTGGGGAGGGTTTTGATGGGAAATCATCAGGCATACACCTTACAGTCTGATTTGGCCCCTTCTAACTTATTTTTGTTTCCTTATGTTAAAAAGTCTGTAAAGGGCACCCATTTTTCTTCAGTTAATACTGTAAAAAAGACTGTGTAGGCAGATTAAACTCCCAGAACCCTCAGTTCTTTAGGAATGGACTAAATGGCTGGTATCATCGCTTACAAAACTGTCCTGACATTGATGGAGCTTATACTGAAAAATAAAGTTTATATTTTTGCTACCTTTAAATCCATTTTTCGTGACCATACCGAAGTCACCTCATACTTAGTATTCACATTTGGGTATCACACAAACATGTCAAATTCAGGCAATGCACAACTCAGCTTTCTTTTTCTTAACTTGGTATTGTTTCTGTCTTCCTGTTATAGATGTCATCTTTTATAGAACATGTATATACTGATGAACTCAAATTCTGTCTCCAGCCAAGATATCTTTTCCTAACTGTAGACACATCCACTTAATATTTCTACTTGGTTATTTCATTTTAAGATAACTGAACTCTCAATATTTCCCCAAAATCTGGTCTTCCTTCAGTTCTTCCTTTTCTAGTAAATGGCACCATCCTACACCATCTGCTCATGTTTGATGCCTACAGCTACAATTCCTTTTTCTATGTCCTAATTATATACTGAATCCATTTTGCATTTATCTTTTTGTTTTTTGGTCTTCATTGTCAATAACCAAGTTCAAGCCTTAATAATCTCTCGTTAGACTCCTGAAATAGCTTTCTAAGTGAGCTCCCCATATTCACACTCCTGCTTGTTAATTCACGCCAAATACTATATCAGAACATCTCAAAGAGTCTTTTAAAAATGTCGATGTCATCATACCAAATGGACTCAAAATGTTGTTTTCCCACTACAATTAATATTTTCAGTCTTCAATATAGCATATAACATCCTGTTGGCCCCTCACTAACCCTCTAGCCTCATCTTGTTCTTTTTTCCCCCTCCTTCACCACATTCCGGTCACGCTGGCAATCTCCCTATTCTCTTCCAATTCGTGAAACTTACGCTCCCTGTCAGGAATGCTGTTTCTCCAAATGTCTACTTGGCTAACAGTCTCATCTTTGAGGCTCTGTCTTCTTTACTACTTAGCAAACTAGGAAACTTCCTTCTTCAATTTATGCTCACAAAATACTACCTTTTCTCTATTGCTTTCATCGAAACTATAATTAACAACCCAAATTTATAATTATCTATTTAATACCTAACTCCTCCACAATAACGCAATTTCCACTACAGCAAAGAACATATGTGTTTCATTTGACTTTCATTTATCACAGTCCTGGTGTTTATCACTGTGATGGGCATATAGAGGTTATCAAATTATATTTGCTGGGTACATGGACAAATGAATCAGTATATATTATTGCTAATGTCAGAGGATCTGATTCTTTAATTTTGAATTACCAGTTACCATAATGGAGTTGACCATCTAGAACTGAGCAGCTTGCTGCTGAATAAATGGTTCATTTTTAACTTCAGACCTTTGGCTGAAGGTACTTGTTATTAACCTTCTCTCTAAAAATCGATGCTGTCTCTTCCAGGATTTTGCCTTCCTAGCTTGTCAAATCTATCTTTAAAAAAAAAAAAAAAATCTAGTTTAACCTGATGTTACCCACATTCTGCTCTGACTTTTTGTCCAAACTCATTTATTCTTATGTGGGAAAGTTTTCTTATCTCCACAATTCTACCTATACCCTAACCTACCTACTTGAATTCTCTGCTGTCACGGATTCCTGCTCATGCACACCCTAAGACAGAACACTGATGAGCTGTTATTAATTCTAATACATTTGTTGTTTTCACTTTGCTTTCTCCAGGGAGATTCTCCTCAGCTCTTTGAGAATGTTCTTAGCTGGCTCCTATTTTTCTAGTTGTTAAGGCTGATGTGTTCATCTGATATAGAGATGACTGCCAGATATGCTGAAAACTGCTTGACGGCTTTAACCTTTCTAACTGCTGGTTTCCAAGGTATCATCTATGTCTGTACTCTCAGTGATGAAGCCATCACTTTTCTTCTCTGTCGAATTTGGGAAAACTTCACTTGGTTGGGAAGCCTGTTGATTTTTAAATTTAATAATTTCACAAATATTGCTTAACAGTAGAAAATACTATTTTTAAAAAAGGAGAGTATTTTTCCTCCTAACTTGTATTATTCATTATTTCAAATGTATCTTTCTTGCCTTCTGTATTAGTTCATACTCACACTACTATGAAGAAATACCCAAGACTGGGCAATTTATACAGGAAAAAATTTTAATTGGCTCACAGTTCTGCATTGCTGGGGAGGCTTCAAGAAACTTACAATCATGGTGAAAGGCAAGGGAGAAGCAGGCACTTTCTTCCTAGGGTGGCAGGATAGAGTGATTGTAAGCAGGGAAAATGCCAGACACTCATAAAACCATAAGTTCTCGTGAGAACTCACTGTCATGAAAACAGCATGGGGGGAACCACCCCTGTGATCCAATTACCTCCTCCTGGTCCCCATTTGACACATGGGGATAAAAGGGATTATAATTCAAGGTGAGATTTAGGTGGGGACACAGAGCCAAACCATATCACCTTCCCAACTACATATAAAGGGGAAGAGAGAGAGAGTATATTTGATTGTTAAAAGCATAAATTTTCATTTCTCACACTTTGGACTTTAATGCCATATTGCACACTTAGTTATTGTTTGTCAATTTACCTAAGCTCATTAAAGCTCACTATATTTATTTCTTAATGAAAATACTACTACTACTATTAATGCCTACATCATGAGAATATTATAAGGATTGATTAAATGAAAGAACATGAAAAAACATACCAAGCATAGTGCTTCTATATAGTAAGTGCTCACAGTTGTTCATTGCTATTAATATATAAACTTTATGCAAGCCGGCACCATGTTTTAGCTTCTGTATTGTACACATCTAGTACAGAGCTTGCATAAAATAGGTTTGCAATAAATGCTTACTTATTGACTAGCTGATGAATTTAGCCAGATTTTCTGAAGCCTTTTGTTGGGTTTCAATGATTCAGAAAATATTATCTCTCACAAGGAGAGCCAAGTGTGAAAACACAAGGGTTATGTCCTGCCAGAAAATGGTACAAACACATTCTAAAGTGTTTGCTAATTTTTATATAAATTTTTACCAACTCCTTAATGCTGCAAGGAAAAAATAAACTCATCAGGCATTTAAAGTAATTTAATTTCAGTATTGATTATAATTTGACCCTTTTTTATACTATGACTTGGTGATATAGGTAATTTGAGTGCAAATTCTACGTAGTGATGGATTTTATGATGCATAGATTAATTACTAAATAGATTTTATCAAGTGTACAAATATCAATTAAACTTCAAATAATACATCTGATTACAAGTAATAAATTTTATTATATATACATTACCAAATAATATTAGGCTATAGATTAGGAGATTTATTTGTGACTGGTATTTTCCTATGTATTTCTCATGATTTATCAAATCTCATGTTTCCAACAACTTTTGAATGCCTTGCTTTTCTTCAGTAATGTTCCAATAACCTAAGAGACTTGAATGTACTGATCTTATGTACTGATCTTTATGTATACATACACACACACACACACACATATATATATATACATATATATATATATATATAAAGAGAGAGAGAGAGAGAGAGAGAGAAAGTTAAAAAAAAATTAGAATGACAGTGGAGTTTATGCTTATATTGTGTTCCACTTCTGACTAGAAAGCAGTATGGATATAAAATGGACTTTTAAAAAACTAAAAGATCAGGGGTATATGTGCAGATTTGTTAAATAGGTAAACCCACGTCATGGGGATTTGCTGTATAGATTATTTCCTCATCACCCAGGTATTAAGCCTAGTACTCATTCATTATTTTTCCCGGCTTTTCCCTCCTTCCACCCTCCTCTCTCTAGTAGGCCCCAGTGTGTGTTGTTCCCCTCTATGTGTCCATGTGTTCTCATCAGTAAGCTTGTATTTCTTTCTTTTTGGGGGGGGAGGACAGAGTCTTGCTCTGTCACCAGGCTGGAGTGCAGTGGCGCAGTCTCGGCACACTGCAACCTCCACCTCATGGGTTCAAGCAATTCTTCTGCCTCAGCCTCCCGAGTAGCTGGGACCACAGGCGCATGTCACCACGCCTGGCTAATTTTTTTGTATTTTTAGTAGAGACGGGGTTTCACCGTGTTGGCCAGGATGGTCTCAATCTCTTGACCTCGTGATCCACCCGCCTCGGCCTCCCAAAGTGCTGGGATTACAGGCGAGAGCCACCGCCCCTGGCCAGCTTGCATTCCTATGTGGTATTTTGTTTTCTGTTCCTGTGTTAGCTTGCTAAGGATAATGGCCTCCAGCTCCATCCATGTTCCTGTGAAGGACATGATCTTTTTTAACGGCTGCATGGTAAAATAAAATAATTAGTTTATATTCAACTTCAGACCTCTGGCTATGAATTCTTACATGTTTAGTTTCTCTTGAGAATAGCGATTCTTTTATCCCAGAACTTTAGTGTCCTTGGTTTGCCAAACTTCGTCTTCATTGTTAACTCTGCCTGGATCCTAGACACACACCACCCTGACCTCTGGCCTATGTTGTGTTACCGTTCTGACTTCTGTCCAAACTCATCTTCACTTAAGCGAGAGAATTTCATTTTCTACATGTCTCTCCTTAAGTTCTGTCCCTCCTGAAGTGATTTTTGTCCCAGATTCCCACCTTGCAAGATATCTAAGACAGAACATTCATTAACCATTATTAATTCTAGCTCATTCCAGCTTGATGTCTTCATTCTGCATTCCTTGGGGAAGCTCACCTCAGCATCAGGGCACTCTTCTTTGTCACCCCTTGTTGTTCTAGTACAGTACTTTTTGAACTTTAACTTAAGCATAGATGACTTAGCTGTTTAAAACAGATTTCTAAGCCCCACTCCTAGAAATTTTGATATATAAGATCTGGAATGCAGTCTCCAAGTTTGCTTTTCCAGCAAGCTTGCAGGCAGTGGTGATGCTGATGTTACCAGTCACACAGCTATATTCTGAAGAGCCTTAGTCTAATAGTCTGAAGCAAATTTATTACAGTGTGGTTTGAAGTTTATTAATTGAGGTTTTGAAACACCATGATTGTTTTAATGTTTCTTAGAGCTGCTCATCATATTCTATACTAGTTCTCTTACTGGTTAAGCCTGTAGCCTCCTGTGCTTAGAAAGCCTTTCTACAAGAAATATAGCTACTTATGCTTTTATTTGTGAATATTTAAAAGCATGGTTTTATACTGTTCACTGATCGGCGATCATAGTCAAATTGTTTTACATGAGGAGATGTGCATTTTGGTGGTGCAATATACATTTCATGCTTTATAGCCCAAGTTTAGCCCTGGGTATGACATTTGCTAGCTATAAATTCAGCTAATTCACCTGTCAAATTAGAAATACAATAATATTTATATTTAAAATATCTACCTCACAGTAATATTGCATTGATTAGTTAAGTAAAACATTTTAAAAACACTTAGCACATTGCCACACACAAGTGATAAAAACTGTTAGCCATTATCGCAGAAAATCCCTGAAAACTGGTATTATATTTTATGCTTCCGTTACTGCATAGCATGTATCATGAACCCGGCATAAACTAATGACCAACGAAAGCTTAAAACTACAGAATCTAATTTCTGCCAGAGAGCTAATAAATAGAGTTTTGTTTAAAACTTGTTATAGCTCCTGATCCAGTTTATTAGTTTATAAGAGAAACAATAGAATAAGCATTATATGTGTGTGGGAGGAGGGGGTGTATTTTTCAGAATCAATAGAACCTATATATATGTGCCTATAAATAGAATACATATATTTTAAATATTTTAAATACATCTATTCTAAATATATGTATTCTATATAAGTTTATATATACACATATGTATTCTGTATGTGTAGGTTCTGTTAAATGCACAGATTCTGCTTCATAAAAATGTGTGTGTGTTTGTATACATGTTTACAGAGATTTATTTTAAGGAATCGTTCAGAGGATGTGGGGTGTAGGGTTGGCAAGTAAGAAATCCCCAATGCTGGCTGAAAGGCTCAAAACTCGGCAGTAGCTGATCCTACAGTCTTGAAGCAAAATTTTCTCTTATATGGGAATCTTCAGATTTTTCTTTTAACACCTTCACATAATTGGATGAGATCTTCCCACATTATGGAGGAAAATCTTCTTTACTTAAAATCAACTGATTGTACATGCTAACTGACCACATCCACAAAATACCATCAAAACAGTACCTAGGTTAGTATTTGATTAAGTAAGTACTATAGCCTAGCCAAATTGACACATAAAATTTATCATCACAACTCCTTTATATCTACTGAACAAAAATAAAATTCTCCCATGGTGTGCAGTGACCTCCATGATTCCACTCAAATCTTGTCTTCTAATTCTTCCTTCCCCAATTGGCAGACTCACTTCTCATGTTTCATCTGTCTGAGACGTCTTTTCCAATCACTCCTTCTCCATGGGAGCTACTAGAAGTAAGCTTTCCCATGTCTCTTCTCAGAATCATAGTAACTTTTCTGCAACTCTCTGTGTTGTAATCTTCTGTACATTTAAAAAGTGTAATGCACTAACAAGGTGTTCATTCCATTTAAATAAAGACATAACTTACTTTGAAAACCCTATAATGTTTAATAAATATTTAATATTTTTGGCAATATATCATTTAGGTAAAATGTCAGATGAATATATTTTTAATGACAATATCATTTGTTCAGTTTCATTCAAATTATATATTTCCTCACCAACCATGGCAAAAAAAAAAAAAGAGCAGTTATTCATTACTAAATTCAAGGGGCAGGCTATAAAACAACAGGAACTCGGGCAATTCAGCAATCTATCTGTCTTGAGAGGAATAAAACACTATTCCACTCTGTACTGGCTGGCACAACTCTTCATCAACAATCCCCCATTTATATATAAAAACAAACTGGCCTTTGTCTTTTGTTTATGCTGTCACCAGGGCATTACTCTCAAAGCACTTTAGCAATACAAAAATAATGTTTCTGTCTCTTACAGGCATAACTAAAAAATATTCATGCAAAGTGCTGCTCAATGAGCATATTTATCTCAGTTGGTTTCCTGATTGTACAACGATAGGGTTATTAAATTAAATTTCTTATTTTGCCAGCATCCTGAAGATTTTCTGGTTGTACGCACATCTGGGCAAAACATTGAATTGTGGAACACTTACTAGGTAGGTATAAGAGAAATGACTTGAATTTATCCACATGAATTTTCCCCTTACCACTTCTCTACTATTTCCATTTCTCATGTAATAGGTTGGTGCAAAAGTAATTGTGGTTTAATAGTACTACATTCTAATAGAAAAAGATTTGAACGAATGAATGGAATAATGTTATAGGGATGTGATAAAAATAAGTACTAGATTCAGAGCAAGCAGAAAGGAGAAACTAGAATAACTTCCCTCAAAGGGTGGAGAAGAAGGTCAGAAAAGGTTTCATTCAACTAAATGCTGGGATAAGAGTAGATATTTTCCAGGTGGCAGACTGGAGAGTTATTCCAGGACGAGGAAGCCACATAAAAGGAGTACTAAAGGATGACACAGCTTGGCTTATGCTCTGTGAAAAATAATAGGGTAAGGCATAATTTAGTGTGACAGAAAGAGATAAGGGCATTTTTTATCTTGTAAGTTTAAAATGTTGATGTCAGAATCCAAAGTGTTTCATGATCTGATTCCACATTACACATACAACCTGATTTTATTTCCCCCACAATAGGTGCTGAAGGGGAAAAATGTGTAATTTCTTTCCCCAACTCTCACAGGTTCTTAGCTGGGACACTTCTGTAACAAAATACAGACTAACAGGGGGAAAAAAAGTCTACAGATTTATTTTAATGTGCATATGGACACTGGAACCATGTATAAAGTATGGGACTCAAAAGAGGAGCCAGATAGTTGAAATTTTTAAACCATCCTGAGGTTACAGAAAAAATAAGGGATTAGAGCATGGCAAAGCAGGTTACAGAAGAGAAAGGAGGAAAGGCATGGCTAGCAAGGTGGTCTTGTTACCCACATGAAGCCTCACAGGTAGCAGCCCTCAGAAAGATGAGATGCTAGCCTGTGGTAACAGTTTCTCCAGACCTTTAAGATTATTCAACTCTGGGTCTCTTTTTCTCTGTGAGCTTATCTCTTTTAGATGAGGCTAAGAAGGACTCTGGGAGAAAGCCTGGCTGTTTATTTTACTAATGTAGATTTTCCCTATAAATGCAAATCTCCCCCCCACAAAGGAAAACTTTTCAGAGCTATTCCTGTGGTCTTCAGCACCTCTGAATAGCCATCTCAAAATAGGCCAAAGAAGTATATTTTAGGGTGAAATATTTTTGGTTTTCTTCACTGCTGAAGAAATATTTACTTAATGAATACACAAGTGAACACTTTCTAAAATGAAACTATATGCAAGGAACTTTGCCAAGGTTCTTGGAGGATAAAAATAAGCAACTGAAACTAAAAAGACCCACAAAAGTTAACAACTCAGAGTTCAATAATAAATAAAAGAAAAATAATTGTAAATCAAGGCAGAAAGTAGAAGAGAGGTAAATCTTTGTAAATTGAGAATTTATTTTTTCCACTACCCCGCATAAGCCTGTGTCATCAAGGCTCTCTGCACCTATTATTTTAGTGCTGTGGTTTAAAATAATTTTCCTTTTCTGCCTTCTTAACTGTTTTCATTACCTTCTTTTACATGTCCAGAGAAGAAAAGACAAATTTTTACTTGATTAAAATAAAATATTAAATAGTAAACAATATTAAATGATAGATTTTAAATGTAAAAAATGGAGATTTTTGTTATCAAGCATTTGTATTTTCTATAAAGCATCTTACTTAATAGTCACAGTAAGTAAAGTAAATATTGCCTCATTTTACCACTGTCAACCTGTGTAGCTCAAGGAGTTTAGGTAACATTCCAAAGAAAATTACAAAGTGAGTGGAGGAGCTGAGATCTGGGCGCTGCTGGGTCCCATTTCTCCCCCAAAGTTCAACTCACATATTATTTCCTCAAGGAATCATCCTCTGATGACTCCAGTCACTATTGTCCTTTACATTCTCGGAATTCCTATGATCAGTGCTCCAAACCCTAATACTTCATTTTTTCTATTAATTCTTATTTTTTAAAATAATTCTTCAGGTTAATTTGATTTCCTTACACAGATTATGAGATATTTGATAAACAGAACAACACTGTGTTCTTGTGAATGGCCCATAAAACTCTCAACAGTGCTGAGCACACAGCAAGTACCCTGAGACGTGTATAGACTGATGAGACTGCATCCTCAGGATTTTGAGCCCTTATTTTACATCAACATAAACATCTCTCCCAGTCACTGAAATATCATGCAGTCATCCATCATTTCTAGCACTCAGTGGGAAGATGTGGGTAGGATATTTTCTGACACATAGTATATTTTTGGAGATCATTTTTGCATATCCTAACAAAGTGCTATCTACATTATCTTGTAGTCTCTACTATTTATTAGCTCTGTGCACAAGCTACATAATTCAGTTTTTTGTGAAGGTTAAAAATTATTATACATATAAATGAACATTATAGACTTTAGAGTAATAAAATGTAGGTATATGACTACAATATTTAAAGGAATAGTCTACATGTATTTCTTAGTTCCATCCAAATTTATTCCTAAGCTAGTCTGATAACTAAATCAACATCCCTGCATCAAAAGAAAAATTTAGTGCCCAAATGTATTTTAACTGGTCTAGCAGAGAAAATGATCCAACTCTGATTACAAAGAACATTAGTAAATTTAACCATGGGAATTATAGACCATAGCAGATAATTTGGAACATATTTTGGTAATTGAGGTGAGCAATTATTCTACCTATACTTATTTTCAGGAACAAGGTGATAAACCATCTCTGGAAATAAGACAATGGCATGGGTTAAGCAAAAGTGACTGTTTTCTTCATTTGCTAAAATGTAAAACAAAAAAAATTGACAAACTAGACACATATCATAGGCATCAATGTGTGTAAATACGAAATTTGTGAAATAGAGCACAAATGAAATGGTAGGTAGTTATTAACGGCAACTGAAGAAAGCAGTAACAAAATTGTTGTAACAATACGAAATAAAGAATACGAGGAAAGTGCTCCTTTCTAATCCCAGCCATAGACTACCAGAAAGCCTGCCTTTTACAAACTGTGGCTGACACTAAAAGGCAGCGATTTTGTGAAAACAATCCTTGGCTAACTGAGAATAAAAGCCCAACCCTTAATTATTACAGGGACTTCCCTGAGTTTGAGTTAAGGACACTGATGTGAAACAGGCAGAAGTATTTTGGGGGATCTTTCAGCATGGAAAGAATTTTTAAAGGGGCTTCAGAAAGAGACTTGGAGAGAAGAACTTATGGAGAAATAAGGATTCACATTCTTGTGCTGGTTGATGGTGGGGGCAGGAGATGTGGACAGAAAATTCTCCCCTAAGATCCGGCAGTGGTTTTGAATGAGGGGTGCTGTACACCCTTCTTGCCTGCAGTTTACTGGGCAGAAGAATCTCTGGTATTTTCAGTGCTGCCAGGGACCAAAGACTGGACAGCAGTGAGATGGCAAGGAGGTACACACAGGCAGGGAGAAGACAAAGCAGCCTCTTTTCTAAGGGAGATAGTCAGACACAGAAAGAATTCCTAGTGCCTATTCATTTAAGAACATCCAGAGATGTTAACTGAAAGCTCTAATCTAGGGGTCAAGTTTTGTAGGAGCTCTTCTGGTAGAATGAAGTGATCATATAAAGGCAGTAACAGCTCACTGGGTCAAGTTGAGGATGTGGCTTCCTATCCATAACAGCCTTCCACAGGAAGTTGCTGGGGGAAATTATTCTGGCTTGTGAAGTTCATCTGTGTTGCTCTTTGGAGGCAGCAAGAGGCATCAGCTGGATGTGACAAATCTCAAAGGCCAACTGGGCCTGCCTTAAGAGCAGGAGTCACGCATGTTGCACAAGTCTTTCCATGTACTAGAATCTGCAGCTAGAAGGAAGCAGAGGGGCGTGCAGCCACTAGACTTCCTCAATATAGGTGAAGTGCATGCTATTAACACCAGCCCTGGACAGCACACATGTGGAACATCAGCAAAATAATATATTTACACAAGTCATGGGTCTGTGGAAGTATTTCAAGATTAGATAGAAGAAGAAATGTTAAGATAGCAGATATCAATGGTATAAATCTAAAAAGTAAGACTTCTTCCATGTGTTTCCATCACATTTTACAGGGAAATATATAGAAATACAGAAACTTTATAAAGATGATAATAATACACTTGTTTTAAAGAAAAAATGTGAGGCAACCATGAGAAATACCCACATTATATAAAGTATAGCATTAAAATAATATTTTTGAAGAATTTACAACATGGAGAAGTTCAAAATTCAATACAATGCAAGATTAAGTAAAAAATAGGATATTAAAATGTATGCATATATGACCTCAAAATATCTCAAAATGTTAACAAAAGGTTATCCAGGAGATATGAGATTATGAGTAATTTCTCTTATTCTCCAACTTTTCAACATATGTATGCATTTTTTTAATTAAAGCATTCCTATCATACGGCAGTGTGCATGTATTTTCTGTAATCCTTATAATGATCTTTTCATTGTCATTCCTTTTGCCAAATGAGGATCATTAAATGGCTTGCCTATACTCTTGCCAGTGTCAGTGGAGATTTAGAATTCAAATTTCAGTTTCTTTAGTTTGTTTTCATTGCAACAGTATGCCTCTTATAAATGTATTCTTGCCTCACTATTTCTGAGAAAGAAGGGAACCCATTATTTCAAGTGTTCAAGAAAATTTCTAAGCAATTTAGGTGTTATTGACTGATGGGTGATTCAGTTATCAAAATGCAAATAGCTGGATTAGAAATTCATCTCTTTTCCTTTCCAAGCTTCTTCTCAGAATAACAGCATTAGTACCATAGCAGAAAGTCACACAAAGAAATTTAAAAAGCAGATTTTTTTTTAAATCTACATATGGAAAAATCGATCTCAAAGTAATCACTGAAGTAATAATTACATAGCAATTAATATGTAGCTACAAGGCATTATGCTAAATAATCTGTGGACTTGAAAGGCATAAAAGACATAACTCTCTTCCCCTATAAATTTTATAATCTCATGGGGGATATACTGAAAATGAAAAACAGCAATAAATATTTAAACTAAAAATTACGAATATAGAATAAGAGAGAAAATTAACATGTATAAAGTGTCTACTATGTAGTAGGTACTGATAGACACTTTATATATGTCATCTCACGAATCCTAACAATAGCACTATGTATGATGTGTGTGTTGAGGCAGAACATAAAAGAAAGAGAAGCTTCGCTAGTGAACCTAAACCTAGAAAGAACTTTATTTTAAAGAGTCACTTTATTTACCTCTAGTCACCTAGGAAATGTCTATTTCCCTGGGCGAAGGTAATAATAGGACCTTTTATGATCTGGCAAATTATGGCTCACTCAAGCCTCCCGAAGAGTGGGTCACAAGGTGTTAGCAAATTTTCCAAAGGGTCATTTGGGATTGTTGGAAAAGGATCCTTTTGTGATTTTTAAGGCCACCGGAACCTCTTTGAAGTATTTCTGTTTCTGACTGAGGCTGCTGGCAGGAAAGGATATCAGGAGCCCCAGATAGGTCACCATGAGGCAAAGGAGAACCTGGCCAGGCTCAGAACTGTGGTTTAGAGTTCTGCAGAAGGGCTGAGGCTGGTAGCCCTTCCTTTCCTGGCTACTGCCTCCTGGTGGACATGTGGGAACACTGGCTGAGGTGCTTCTTTCTATATGACAGATGGAATCATGAAGCTCGCAAGTGTTGAGGAATCAGTTTCAGTGAGGACTCCCCCTGTAGCATGCAAAATCACCCGTTAGAATGTGCTGTGAACTATTTTTCCATAGCAGCTGTGTGTCTAGTGACAGAAATGAATGGATGAACTTCCTGGTTTTCTCTCTAACTGGCATTTGGAACAGGGCAAACTACATTAGATAGAGTAATTCTCTAGGAATCTTGGGCAATGGGAGGAGACATTGGACTTTCTGCAAATATGGTCATGTCAAGTTTAGAGTAGTTATGTAATTAGAAATAAAAAAGATATGACTGTATTTGAATTCTAGCTTTTTAAATTTTTAACAGTGAGATGAGGCTCAAGGGAGATACATAGCTTGCCTAAGCAATCATAGGTAGTAATTTGCAAAGCCAGGGTTCAAACCAATTCTGTTTAACACTAATATTTTATCCTCTACATAAGAGATGCCACGTTATATATTTTCCAAATGAAATTATGCATCTAAAAAATTTAGTAAATTATTAAATTCAGCAAAATGTTAAATTCCAGATGAATTACACAGTGACATTCATCTGGAATTCAGTAAAATGTTTTCCTAAATTCCAGATGAATGTCATTGTATAATTCTGGGAAAAAATAAAGCTTATGTTTGCTTTATGAAAAATTCAGTTATTTTATTTTATTCTTCACTGAAACTCAGGCACTAAATCCCCTGTGACTGATTGGATTTACTTTTACTTAATAAGGAATTCTTGTTTTGATGAAATGAAATGAAAAGTCATAAGATTTTCCGATACTAGTCATGCTCAGAAAAATAAAGTAACAGTTTTTCATATCTATTCTATAATTTATTCAAATGTATGTTATGAGGAACTAGAAGTTATTAAAAATCGAAAATTATTCAATTGTGCAATAAAAATAACAAAAAGGGGAGTCTGCCAAAATGCAATATAACAAATAGTCTCTAATGACACAGAATGATACAGCTGGGCTGTAACACTTTCCCTGTGGCCCAAAAGTGCTAAGCAGAGTAGTGAGCACATATTTGGTGCTAAACAAATTACTACCATTGATGATAGCTGCCAAGTTCTGAGACAACTGTAACATTTAGGAGAGACCATGGAATTGTTCAAAAATTACATAAGATAAAATTTATAGAGATAAAGGTTTTTAAGTGATAACTATTTGAGAAGTTATCCTATAAATAAGATGAGGCCAGGTGCTGTGGCTCACGCCTGTAATCCCAGCACTTTGGGAGGCTGAGGTGGGTGGATCATGAGGTCAAGAGATCAAGACCACTCTGGCCAACATGGTAAAACCCCATCTCTTAAAAATACAAAAAAAAATAGGTGGGCGTGGTGGCGCACACCTGTAGTCCCAGCTACTAGAGAGGCTGGGGCAGGAGACTCGCTTGAACCTGCGAGATGGAGGTTGCAGTGAGCCGAGATTGTGCCACTGCACTCCAGGCTGGGTGACAAAGTGAGACTCCTTCTCAAAAAATAAAAATAAAAATAAATAAATAAATAAGATGAACGATATGACTTTATGCTTACAACTTCTAAACCAGGAAAAAATTATATAAATAAGTAACCTGATATAGAGGCAGATTTTTAAATATATCCCCAGTATTGCAGTAAATCGATGAGCATCATAGTGAGCTGATGACAAACACTGGTTGAATAAATGAATACTTAAATATGTGACACACACATTTATACTGATTTATTAGATAACAGAAGTACTAAACTGAATTTAAAGGACAAGGTAATACATAGAATAAGGCCAGTTAAATAATATATAACTGAAAGAAGGAAATGAGCAGCGTGACATGGAAGCTATTCATAGGGGAGATGGAATCTTCTAGACAGATCCCATATTCTAGTATCTTCCGGATTCCATTGTTGCAATGGATGTTATCTATAAGTCTAATTGCCTTTCCTTCA
Organism: Ateles fusciceps; assembly: GCA_036589455.1. Lineage (NCBI taxonomy): Eukaryota > Metazoa > Chordata > Mammalia > Primates > Atelidae > Ateles > Ateles fusciceps. The sequence continues at coordinate 3,765,785 of JAZHEH010001361.1, forward strand.
GTGATGCTTTCCCTTGTTTCTCTAGCTGATTCCGGTTCTTCTTTATTGGTGGTATCTTGCATTTCATTTTTATGTGTTTAGGCATAATTTTATTTTAATTTTTCCTGCTTCAGTTCCCTTTGATTTCCAGTTCTGAAGATTGGACAGTTTATGATACCCATATTTCTACTAACAGTATTCAAAGCAGCCACTTTGTAAACAGCTTCTACCTTAAAAGTCCCTTCAGCCATCTCAGCAGAAGCCAAAAATGAAGAGATTACCTTGGAAAGATCCATGGACATGCCTCTTATGTAATGAAGTAAAGCCCTGTGATGCATACAAGATACACACAAAGTTCTTGAAAATTTCATATCACCAGAAATACTGCCAGTTTAGACTGAAAGGGCTAGAGGGAGATGTGATGTGAGAAGGACATAATCAGCTATTGCTGATTTTGAAGATGAAAAGGTGGTCCACAAAGGCATTCTGTGCCCTTTAGAAGCTGGGTGCAACTCTCAGCTTAGAGCAGCAAAAAAATAAGGAGCTCAGTCCTACAACCACAGAAACTGACTTCTGCCAATAATCCGAATGAGTCAGAGAATGATTTTCCTGTAGAGTCTCCAGAAATAAAGATAATCTAACAATACCTTGATTTTAGTCTGTTAATGCCCATATTGGACCTCTGACCTACAGAACCAAGGTTTTACAGAACTGTTGTTGTAAGACACAGTATGGCTGATAATTTGTTATGGCAGTGATGTAGTTTCCTATAAATGAAAGACTCTAAAATATGACTATAAGAAACTTGTTTTTAAATGTTTTGCTGAGCAGACTAGAAAAGAAAGTATTCAAAGAGGACAAAAATGAGGTGAAAGCAGGGACCCTGAGAGGCAAGCAAGTGCCACGCTGGGAATGTAAGATAAAGCCTGGCTTGCTCAAGTTGGAGACTGATAGAAAGGCTCCCCAGAGAACAGAATCCCAAAGGGCAATACCCTGAGGGTCAGATTTTATAGGAAATAAACTATCACTGGGAATATACAGTGATATATTCCGAATCTCATGTTGAAATGTAATCCCCATTGTTGTAGGTGGGGCCAGGTGGAAGGTGATTGGATCATGGGGGCAGATTCCTCATAAATGACAGCAGCATCCCCCATGGTAATAAGAGAGTCTCCCTCAGTTAGTTCTGTGCGATCTGGTTGTTTAAAAGAGCTTGGGACGTCCCCCTTCTTTCTCACCCCCTTGATTGCCAAGTGACATGCCTGCTTCCACTTCACCTTCCATGAATGAAAGCTCCCTGAGGCCTCACCAGAAATGGAGGAGATGCTGGCACCATGCTTCCTGTACAGTCTGCAGAACCATGAGCCAATTAAACCTCTTTTCTTTATAAATTACCCTGTCTCTAGGTGTTTCCTCATAGTAATGCAAAAATGGAATAACACAGGCAGCAAAGGAAAATTAATGTAAGTTCTGTGTCTGATACTTCCAATATCTGAAATCTTTGTAAGTCTAAATCTCCTGTCATCCTTTTGTTAGCTTTAAGTCTATTTTATTTTTTGCATTTTATAATTTTTAAATGATTTACTCATTTCCTTAGAACTGTATCTTGGAAATGCTTTGAAGTTAGGTTCACACTACAAAGGATTCCTTTTCATCCACCCCATGACTATGAATCTGTAACCACTCAAAGGTATAGGGATGAGGTTTGTTGGACCACATAGGTGAATTCTGCCACCAAAGCTGAGTGAATGCTACTTTATCTTTCTGAATTCTAAGGGGCAGATTTGTGCCAATCCAATCAGTGGCAAGGTGTTAGTAAGTAAATTTCTTTGACATATATTCCCAGTGATAGGTTTATTTCCTGTAAAACCTGACCCTCAGAGTATTGCCCTTTGGGATTCTGCTCTCTGGGGAGCCTTTCTATCAGTCTCCAACTTGGGCAAGCCAGGCTTTATCTTACATTCCCAGCTTGGCACTTGCTTGCCTCTCAGGGTCCCTGCTTTCACTTCATTTTTGTCCTCTTTGAACACTTTCTTTCTAGTCTGCTCAGCAAAACATTTAAAAACAAGTTTCTTACAGTCATATTTTAGAGTTTTTCATTTATAACCAGCCAGAAAGAGAGCCCTCAATATAATCTTTAAGCGGGGGGGGGGGGGGGGGGGGGGGGAGGCGGCCGGGGGGGGCGGGGGGGGGGGGGAGTGGCGGGCGCAGGGAGGGGGGGGGGAAAAGAAAAAAAAAAAAAAAAAAAAACTATCCCAATTTATCTTCAAACCTGAAGTGACTCATTACATTGCCTGTACGTGGGTTCCATTACCTTAAACAAAACAGTTACCAAAGTGATAGCTTTTCCACTTAACTTCTTAATGCATTTAACTGAAGTACCACTATGGGGGGAACTGCTGTGTAAGTAAAGTAAGCAGCAGACCACAGGCACAAGCTTCACATTTTTAAATCCCCACTTTCTAAAAATATATTGATAGCACCAGATCAAGACTCATCTCCAGACAAATGCAGGTCTAAATTCACAAATTATATCTTCTTTAGAGGTTCGATAAACTAAAGACTCATATTTTCCCTAATCCTGAACCACCCAGTGAAAATGAGTAATAGCATCCATTGGGCTTCTGTAGCAGGGGATTACACTGTGCTGTAATAATTTGTTTACATATCTGATATTTTTAACTATACTGTGGCATCTTGAAGAGAAATAATATCTATTTTTCTTTACCATTAGCTCAAAATTTAGCATAAAATTTACAAATTTAGTCTACAAGTGAAGATGGTCAGTATAAAGGAATTCATTGATAAGAAATTTGTAACCATGTTGTACATGTAATTTCCATCTATATTTTACTTACTAATGTTAAGAAAAAGTGTTTTTCTTTCATTTTTATAATATGTATCTCAGCATTAGTGAATGACGTCTCTCAAAACAAATTTCTAACATAAGAGAGTTTCCCTTCTTTATGCACCTTTTTTTAATTACCTGATTTACATGTTTCACGTAACAATAAGTGAAGGAGTGTTGTGATTCTAAAATAAAAGTTATTTTAAATCATATTTTACCTGAAACAGTGTTAAGAGAATGATAATACCACAGAAAGAAAATGCTTAAGGTAAGAAAAGTCACATTGTCAATAACATAGTGAAATCAGTTTACTAGAGTTGTGTTCTGTGCAATTTGTATTATTAAGGGATTTTGATGATCAGCCTTTAATCTACTTTATTCACTTTGTAGAAGTCAACATTTTAATGTCAAACAAACAAAAAACAAATTCAAAACACAAAATCTTTTGAGATTTTTGAGTTAGGCATAAGAGGCAAGACTTACATTGAGCTTGCGTCTTCTCGCATGTATTTTTCAATCTTACACAGCTACATTTTATTCGAAACTGTTCATCTGATAATTATGTTTAAAATGCCAGCTCTATGTTCTTCTATTTTTATACTAATTCTTTCAGAGAAATCATTCACTCTAAAATCTTTAATATATATATTTAATAAAGTTAGGACTCAATCCTTAACTCTTTTCTTCACTCAACTTTCTATGTCCAATAGAATAAATGAAGCTGGGCTCCCATTGGTACTTTAAAAGCAAAATAGAGACCAAACTCATTTTATTATCTAACAGAACAGTTTATATTCTTATTTCTATTCATTTGAAAATTTCCCGTTTGCTATAGAAGAAACTCAAAAGCCATCTTATCTCCTCTTCTCTTTATTCCTTTTATCTAATCTATCATAAATACTGTCATATTATTTACTTTATGTCTTCTGGCAACAGCATGCACACCCCTCCTCTACTGCCTCTGTTAGGATTAAGTCATCATTTTATGCCTTGGAAAAACTAAATAATTATAGTTGGTCATTTTTAATTTTTTTAATTGGCTACCCAATACAGATTGTGGATTCTTTCATTCAACTATGGTATTATAGAATGTAGTGCATCATTTTTCAGGTAGAGAACACTGGAATAGGAGGATCAGTTATGAAGCTGGAAAAATCACTTACTCTTATCAGCAAAATAAGTCCATATACCTCCATCTACTTGGGTTGCACCATTTTCCTAAATTTTCCTCAAATATGCATCATTCCAATCTGCCACTCTAGCAAACTTGGGTGTGAGACAGACCTCAGCTAGTAACTACACCAGAAACGATCCAGAGTGGATGTCTATAAGCCAGTAATTATGAAATTATAGTTAGTTAATAAATATTAACAATTTTTTTACTTTTAGGAAAAATTTTCAATTTGTTCTATAGAAGATCAGTTGTATTTTAATCCTATAGAAGTTTTATGTTGTTGCTTTGACCATTGCATAAGGTTTTGGCATATTCATAAATTACATTTATAAAATCAGTAAATACATTTAGATAAAAGGATATGATCTTTTTATTATTTTTCAAAGACTGTTAATGGTTCATATCCAAAACACCATCTTATTCAGCATTATCAATGTCTATTAAAAATTAATGCTTCAAATAAAATTATAATACTTTAATATCACTGCTGAATTAGTCCCACTTTACGATGTAGAATATTATGAGTGCATATAGATAGGTAGATAATAGATAACATGGTTTATCTTTAAAAAATATGTGTGCATATAGATAGATAAAAAATAACATGGTTTCACTCAATTGAATTACTATTATGCTAAAAAATCAAACTTCAAAAATTCACAATTTCTTATGTGACAAGACAAAATTATATCAAGTAGTATTCTCAAAGTATTTATTCTCTCAAGATGACTAATAAAAAATTAATAGAAGGAAGATAACAGAATGAGTGCATTAGATTTCCAAGTCTCAGTTACCTTGATAATTAACATTGCATTCTAAAGGAAAAGCATTATTTTCTCCTGAGAAAATATGAGATCAGATGCAGAAACTGAAATATACACAGGCATTAAATAAATCAATAAAGATCAATTCTGACTATAATAGAGAACAACTGAGAAGACACAGTGTACACACAGAGAAAATTAAATTTAGGGCCTTTTATTCTGCTATATTCACTTTATCATGTTGCTTTTGGGTTTTTATGTTCCACTATCTCACTTTGTTGACTCATTTCAACCCAGATGTTGGTGAGAAAAAAAATAGATTAATGATTAAATTTTGTGGGAGGCAGAAATTTAATAATGACTAACCCTCCTGTTAAGCCCATGGAAGATAATAAAATAACAAAATTTGTACCACATTTACATTTGTTCCTAATACATGGAGAAGAAATATGTGTCTCCCATGGAACCCTTAGGAAAGGAGAGGAAAGTACCCAGGGATCTCTGACACATACTCAACAGAGGACTGGGACCAGGATCAATGGCCCAGCCTGAATCAAGATTTAAATTTTCTATGTGAATGATCAAGACAGATGTCCAATGAGACAGATACCCAAATATGAGAGTACAGTGTTATTGTGTCTTCTGGTGGCTTACATAACATCTCTCTTCTTCTGACTTCATTCTTTCATCTAATCTTAGGCCGTTTGTCCCACAGGTATGGTTGTAATTCACCTATCTCTGCAAATATGACTTTGAAGGTCTAAGATAGTCATAGCTTATGTCCTAAGATGCACTATTCTCTTTGCTGGTCACTTAAATTTTGAGGGTCTTATGTTTGTTTCACGTCTGATTTATTTCATCTATTTGGTTCTCATTATTAGCTGCTTATGGATGGGATAGCTCTTGCCAACAGAGGTAACCTTACTAGTGAGCATGTGATTGTGTCTAGTGTAAAACAATGCCTGATACATTGAGTCATATCACCCTTAGAAATAAGAAAAAAAAAGATTTCCATCATTTTTGCATAAAATTCTTTTAAAAAGAAAATTCTACACTTTGGTGTGAGTAGTCACTCCAGGAACCACGTCATACCTTCCTACACAACAAACCCTGAACCGCTAACCAAAAAAAGAGATTTGAATAGAATGCTTTAACCTCTCCTTAAAAACAAACTCTTTGATTTATGGATTTTTGAGATGAATGTTGAAATGAGGATTGCTTTTTGTTTTCTTAGATGGAATATCCCTATGTTGCCCCAGGCTGTCCTCAAACTCCTGTCCTCAAGTGATCCCGCCACCTGAGCCTCCTGAGAACAGAGAATTTGACATTTTATTCTCAAACAATGACATTCTCTATGAAAATATCAGAAAAGCAAGTATAAGAAAGACTTTCAAATTTTATTTTGACAGATACAGATAGCATGGGAATCAACTGAAATATTGTAGTTGCCATATTGTAGCTGCCCACAGTGTTGGCAACTAAATAAATTATTGATCATTGTCAGACCTTTCATCTTAAGTACTTTGAATTCCTAATGGTTTTAAACTTCAAAGCCTAATCACTCAGATGATTCCTTATCCCTTTTCCCAATTGGGATACATATGTGGCAAGTTCACCTGTCATCATCCTCCCAGGATGCCCACCTTAGATAAACAAACTGAGATAGGTGGCTTACCATTATCATCCTGTACAATAACAACAACTTCTTAGAATTTTCCTAAACCATGTTTGTTTGTTTGTCTCAGGCTGTACTCTTTTACATAAATACTTCGAATGGTTTCCAGTTACTTCCAATTCTAGTATATTTGCATATGTTGCTTGTTTGACTTTGTCATTGTTTTGGTGTGTGGTACTCCCAGTATTATAAGCTCACAGAGAACTTCTTCCATATATCTGTACTGATCAGCCATATCTCCAAAGCAGGTCACTTTTAGGCATGGTAGGGCTATGGTCTAGAATAGGATCTAAAAAGAGAACACACTTTGGTCTGAAGGCTTTTCAGGAGAAAGATGCATGCCCCAGGAGATCTTAGGAATCCTGACTATATTCCAAGCTCAAACTCTTTCAATTTATTCCAGAATGACACCTGTTTGGAGAGATTTTAGCCTTCCAGTATAAAAGAGTCCTCATAATAATAGCAGAAACAGAAACCAGAATCAGATTACTTTGAACTGCACTCATCTATGAAAAACTTTCATAATCTAGCCAAAATGTATCCTGTTGAACTATGATTATACCTGCACTCTGATATCCATGGAAATGACACTTTTTATATTCAATTTCTTCTTTTAAAAAGACATTTAACTTCTACTTTTATTTTCATTTAACTTTGAGGACCTTCTATATTGAATCCCAAAGCAGCTCTTAACTGTTTTACAGTCAGTAACAGGAAAACATCACTTTCATGGCTTAACTCTGAAGAAACACATTTAAAAGAATATCTTAAGTGACAGCAAAGTTTTGGAGGCTGTACTTATAATTAAGGTTCAGTCCCTGGCCACTGATATTGAAGACTTTGGAAAGCTCAATAAAAAAATAAATCTCTTAAGGTTTGCTGTTTCTTTTCTTACTCCATAACTAATTATTCCTTTAGCTGTATCTACACATCCAGATGATACCAGACAGCTAGCTTTTAAATTGTAAGTGTCCTTGGTAGAATTATTTCAAAAGTAGGTGAAAAAAGGTGAGTAAGGTTACGTTCTTAACTTGTTTTAAAGAACGAGAAGTAGCACACAAAACAAATTGCTAAATAAATTCACACAAACAGATGGGGATTTGAGAAATAGGCTTTTGGAATAATATTCTGAGTAAATTTGACATATTTTATGTAATGAACTCAATCCTTGTAATACTTTACTATCAATTGAGAAACTATTATGTACTAAGATTTTAACATACATTATCATCAAAAATCCTTAAAAATTAAAGATTATTTACTTTGCTTTCAGAAATGTGGAAACTAAAGTCTATCCCAAAATTATATGGATAGTATTCGAATAAGACTACATCTGCCTGATCCCGTTCACTTTATTTCATAACAATATGCTGCCTAATTTTTAGTTATTTTTCCATATGAAAAGTAATGGTTTCAGCTACTTGCTTTAATGAACAAAGTAGGCACTCATGAAATTTCCTGACTTTCAATTGAAAATAGTCTCAAACAGGAAACTAACTCAGTCACTGTGTCATCAAAACATGGCTCTTCTAAAATTACTAAATGGACTTTTTCCCACTATTATATTTTAATGACAAAACAATCAGTTATTGAAAGCCAATTTCTTATAGGAAATATTTTCTATGTAGTTCCAATAAAAATCTGGCAAAAAGAGTAAGTTGTTTTGTCTTAGGTTTTTTTTTTTTGTTGTTGTTAGCTTTGTTTTGTTTTATAAAATAAACCCTAAGGAACTGTTCATGTTTAAGCCAGCATGCTATAATTAGTTTTAGGTTCATCCATAAAAGATATTTTGAAAAGAGAAAATAAGACTCACCTTGTCCAGATTAATCATTTTTTTTTTTCTGTTTGTAGAGTTGAATAAAATGGAAATTCACGTGAACTGGTATTTTAAAATGGATCAGAAATCAGGGGTTAGCAAATATTTTGCATAAAAACCCAAATAAATATTTTATTCTTTGCGGACCATATGGTCTCTGTGACTACTACTCAATTTGGCCCTTGTATTGAGAAAGCAGCCTAGACTGTATATAAATGAATGCATGTGGCTATGTTCCAGTAAAACTTTATTTACAAAAACAGCACGGGGGTTGGATATAGTCCATGCTGTGCTTTGCTGACCTCTGAAATAGGAGAACAATAAAATATGATAACATGGAAATAGTGATGCTAAGACACCTTTTTATAGTTTTGTAAAAAGCCTTCACATAGTTTTCTCCAACATTCAGGTATAATTAGATTTCAGGCTACATCCTGAGTCACTGAAAAACAATGGTATAACTGTTCCTGTGGTTCTTTTGAAATGACCTCAAATAAAATATTCCTGAAGACACAATGTTTAATGATTTGTGAAATGTTAAAACCAATAGTGTTTTCATTGGCTCTTTACTGTTAGTGTAAGAAATTCCACAATCTAGATCCAAGATGGCCGATTAGCAGCAGCTCAGGATTGTAGCTCCACTGAAAGCGCAGAGAGTGAGTGGACGCCACATTTTCAGACGAATTTTCATAGCCTACGGACCAAGAGATTCTTGGCCGAGGAGCCCCACGGGTCGCCAGTGCGACCTTTTGGAGGGTGCGGCCGTTTTGCAGGCGCCCCGACGCAGCGAGTTCTCAGTCCAGAGTATACGGGACTGAGTGCCCTTTGGTTGGCGTTGGAGCTCCGGGAAAGCAGAGTCTCCCATTCAGCTATTAAAAAGCTGATTGAAGTGGGGAACCAGACCGGGAAGATTCCCGGGCAGAAAGCGCCACGAATCTTAACGCCGCTGTTTTCAGGCCAGCGTAGTGGGTCGCCGCAGGGGAAAGCTGGCTCCCCCACAACAACAATAACAAAAACAGCAGTTGGAACTGCTGAGGATTAAGCGTTTCACACCAAGTACAGCTGAACCCGGGAAGGTCCAGCTCTGTGGGGAGGGGCATCCGCCGAAGGAAAATTAAGAAATAGAAAAAACTTTATAACCAACAAGCTGGACGTCCACTCAGAGACCTAATCTAAAGTAGCAACTTACACAACGACAGGTGGATAGATCCACAAAGATGGGAAGAAACCAGCGCAAAAAGGCTGAAAACACCCGAAATCAGAATGCCTCTCCTCCTACAGAGGATTGCAGTGCCTCATCACCAATTGAACAAGGCCTGATAGAAAATGAATGTGAGGAATCGACAGAATCAGGCTTCAGAAGGTGGATAATGAGAAACTTCTGTGAGCTAAAAGAACATGTTCTAGCCCAATGCAAGGAAACTAAGAACCTTGAAAAAATGTTTCACGAAATGTTCAGAGAATGGACAATTTAAAGAGGAATATAAGTGAATTAATGGAGCTGAAAAACACAATACGAGAACTTCAAGAAGTATGCACAAGTTTTAACAGTCGGATTGATAAGCAAAGAAAGGATTTCAGAGGTCGAAGACCAACTTAATGAAATAAAACGAGAAGACAAGATTAGAGAAAAAGGGTAAAAAGGAATGAGCAAAGTCTCCAAGAAATATGGGACTATGTGAAAAGACCTAATCTACGTTTATAGGTGTACCTGAATGTGACGAAGAGAATGAATCCAAGCTGGAAAATATTTTCAGATATTATCCAGGAAACTTTCCTAACCTAGCAAGGCAGACTAATATTCAAGTCCAGGAAATCCAAGAACACCACAAAGATATTCCTCAAAAGAGCAACCCCAAGGCACATAATATTAGATTCATCAGGGTTGAAACAAAGGAGAAAATACTACGGGCAGCCAGAGAGAAAGGTCAGGTTACCCACAAGGGGAAGCCTATCAGACTCACAGCTAATCTCTCAGCAGAAACCCTACAAGCCAGAAGAGTGGGGGCCAATATTCAACATCCTTAAGAAAAGCTTTCAACCCAGAATTTCATATCCAGCCAAACTAAGTTTCATAAGTGAAGGAAAAATAAAATTTTTTGCAAACAAGCAAGTACTCAGAGATTTCATTACCACCAGGCCTGCTTTACAAAGCTTCTGAAGGAGGCACTATGTATAGAGGGGAACAACCAGTATCAGCCACTTCAAAGGACCCATCAGTAAGCTGCATCCAGATCCATCTTACATGCAAGGATATACAGAGACTCAAAACAAAGGGATGGAGGGAGATTTGCCAACCAAATGGAGAGAAAAAAAAAAAAAAGCAGTAGTTGCAATTCTCATCTCTGATAAAATAGACTTTAGAGTAATAGAAACCGAAGAGATAAGAAGGACATTGTATAATGGTAGAGGGATCAATGTAACGGGAAGAGCTAACGACCCTAAGCCTATGCGCACCCAAATAGGAGCACCCAGATACACAGGGCAACTTCTTGGTGACTTACAAAGAGACTTGGACTCCCACACCATAATAGTGGGAGAACTTTAACATTACATTGTCAATATTGGACAAATTAATGAGACAGAAGGTTAAGAAGGATACCCGGGACTTAACTTAACCTAAACAATAAACTTAAAAATTTACAGAACTTTACTAAACACATATACATTTTTTTTCATACATACATTTATTCTAAAAGGACCACATGGTTGGGAGTAAATCACTCCCTAGCAATTGCATAGCATTTCATAGGTTTAAATAATATTGGTTGGCTGTTTGTTTGTTATTTTCCTCCCTTATTCTTCCTGTCTCCATTGTATAACACAATTATTAGTATAAAAAAAGCTTTTAATATCCATTTGAGCAGACTTCTTTTGGGGGTTGGGGCCTTTGTGCGTGGGGGGGTTTTTTAGTGCTCCGTTTTGGAGGCTGGCTAACCGAGGATTCCAAGGCTGAGTTAAGGTACGTAATACGGGGGTGGCTTCTTGTTTTTAGGCCCCCGATTTTTTAGAAAGGGTATCTTTTAGTTTAAGGTATATCGTTTATAGTTAGTGCGTGTCCGTATAGACCAGAGGCGGGTTTGTCCACAATCTGGTGTCTTGCTATGATGTGATTTTGAGGCAGTAGACTGAGAACATCTACAGGTAAATTTGAAGCTGCTGATTACATATATATATTTCCATATTTACCCTTCTCAAAGACTGACTGAAAGAGACAGTGTTATTAGTTATAGTATAGGTGATGAATCTGAAGCTTGAAGTTGTTGAGGATATTACCAAGGTTTAGCTACTAAACAGGATTTGAAAAGCACAGCATCACGCAATGCTTCCATGTGCACTTACACAGTTTGTGCACCCCTTGCAATACAGCATATAGGGACATAGACAGTGCACATTTGTATATTTATTCCAGAACTTTTCCCATTGATGGCAGTAAAATATATTTTTCTTAACAAGTTTACATTGTGACCTTTTAAAATAGAAGGATGTATATTAACTACGGAATCTTTTTCTAAATCACAGCAATATGCCATATGTGATAGTACTCATTCTGTGCTGACCCTGAAGACTTGTTCTTTTATATTATGCTAAACTCTGTCCCAGGAAGGTCACCTAGCTGTTACCAAACAGTAAGGTCTTGAGAAAATTCTGTGCTCCTAGACAACATATGTAACATTAGCTTTTCCCCCGCCTTTAAGTCCTAGGAAGAGATTATTATGTAACAGAGAAAGGTTTCATATATATGAAAGAAATTCCAAGGTAGAATTGGTAAAACTTGGTAACTGATTCGATATAAAGAATTAAAAAAAAAAAGAACCACAGAAATTAGATTCCCTGAACATCCTAGCATGGTTGACTAGATGTATAGATATGTTATTACCAGATACTGGAGATAGAGCCTACAAAAAGAGAGCTAATTTTTGCTTTAAGGTTTAATGAGAAATGTTGGAGAAATCAAAAAGGAAGTTGAATATATGTACCAAAAGTAAAGAGAGAGGTCAAGGCTACAGTTAGGGTTTGGGATGCCATTTTTATAGAGGTATGAGAGTTAATGCCAAGATAATTAGGGGACATAAGTGGGAAGAATTTAAGATTGGGAGAGGTGGGGATATACAAGATAAGCAAAAAACAAAATAACACTATAAAAGTGTGATCAGAGAAAACATATGACACATTAAAAATAGGGTCACTGAAACAAAACACAAAAACTGTTTTAATGAAAAGGGGTTCTTAAGTGTGTTCCCTGCTTGAGAGAGTTCCAGGAAAATGAGAATTGCACAGAAATGATTATTGCTGGCAATTCCAGAGTAAATGGTGAACCTGCAAAGTCACTGTCAACCCAATAGTAAAGAGAGGTGTTAAAGATGTTGAAATAATAACACTATTCCTAAGTCTATGACTTATAAGACAGAAAAAAAAAGGAAGAAGGGTTAGAGGGATTTTTTTTTTCTGTTTGTTTTTAAGAATGTAAGCTCACTGGACATTTTTAAAGTTGGGAATGTATCCAGAAAAAAGGGGCTATACAAGATATAAAAATGAGGCATGAATAATTGACCCCACAGTATTTCACAGAAGACCCAAGAATTATCCTCTCCTGGTTCTATCTTAAAACAAAACAGAAGAAAACAAAAAGTAACTTTATTGATATATAATTTGCATACCCTAAAATTGATCCATTTTAGGTGTGCAATTCAGTAAATTTTGGTATATTATAAAGGCTTTACTTTTATCTTTCGTGTCCACCTCTTGTTGAGAACTCTTGATCTCATCTGTCTTATAGTGTTGCAGGAATTCTAGCCTCAGTCATGAGTCCCAACTGTACACTGGCTAGAACACAGAAATTATAATTTGTGGTCCATTTTAAATAAAAAAAGAATGGAAATTTAAAACAAAGGAATAATGGAGAAATATCAGTGCTTTGGGCTGCAATAACATTACCATACATCATGTGGAATGAGGCAAATGCCCTAAATAGTTGCTATTATCACTTTTACAATGGACAATTAATAAGCCACACTGTAGAAATCAAAAAACTTTTGTTTTATAGTATTAAAAATCTATCTATATCTGTAATTGACTCATGAAGTAACTAGGCAGTAACGACATACTATTTACACTATGTTTTTGCCTCATATTGCTCTCTGGGACTTGTTTTTGTTTGCTTACTTGGTTTTGGCAATGTTACCCAGAGCAATCTCTAGCATTTCAAGTCACCATTGTCTTAGTTATTTATTTCTAACTTAGATCTTGATTTATAAGATAAAACTTGCTGGTGCCTACACATAACAAAATTTATTATGTGACTCTGTCTTTCTACTGTTTTTTGTGAACTCATGGATTTATAAATTTGTACTCTTTAGTTTTTGAATGCTGATTTCTACACTTAAAAATATTCATATTTTACTTGTGATTAGGAGAAATGTTTTCCAAATGAAGTAAAAAGTAAGCAGAAAAAAAGCATAAACCATGGCCTATTCATAATGTACCTACATATGTTATTCCATATTAGGGTATCAGGGTTAGATATGTAATCAAAGAGACATTTATTTAGCACCCAAAATATAATGGAAAAGAAATAATTATAGAACTAAAGATAAACTACCTATCCAAGCTTCTAGGAGTCTAGTTTATTATATCTCACACATAAAAAATTTTCCAAATTAAGACCTACCAAAGGAAATATATATATTATATATAATTTGTTTATATTAAAGAAATATGCATTATATTTAAAAATATTTAATTATAGTCTTCATTTAAATATGTTCATTTCTTTTCAAATACAGCATCTAAAGTTATTTTTAAAATCTCTCCTCAATATAGTAAATCAAGAAAAGTAACTAATTTCCTAATTAAACATTAGAAAGAAACACTAAAGAGGGGATGGTTAACAGGTACAAAAATTTAGAAAGATAGAAGGAATAAGATCTAGTGTTCAGTAGCAAAATAGGGCGACCGTAATTAGCAGCAATTCAAATTAAACCAATTGAATGGGAATGCTCCAAATACAGAGAAATGATAAATACTTGAGATGATGGAGACCCCTATTATTCTTATTTAATCATTACATATTGTATACGTGTATCAAAGTATCACATGTACCCCATAAATATGTACAATATTATGTAACCATACTAATAAAAAAACATTTTAAAAGACTTAGTTGCTCTTATTTTTCTCTCAAAGATTTTAGTAAACTTTGGTTTTAAAATACTAGAGAAAGGTTAAAAAACAAAAGAACAAAAGTAGAAGACTAAAAGCATAATTTAAATGTTCTCTTAGTGCAGGAAGATTCAATAATAGCTAAATTATATATTTAGATGAGAGTTAAGTGTGTGATTTCTGTAGGTATTCATGAAATTATACTGGAGAGAGAGTGGTGGAATACGTTACAAAGTAGACTTCATCACATTGAGTTTATTTATTTGTTAAAATTTTCATGAAAGTTGATAATCACCATTAGTTTTTCTCTCCTTGGAGGAGACTCTGACCAGATCAAATGTATTTTTTATAATCATTCTTTAAATATGCACTGTCTTGTGAGATTGCAAATTTCCCTCTCATGGATAATGGAACTACTGATGGATCAATTTCTTATCTTAATCATTCAAAAATGAATCTAGTCTTCGAAATTCTCCTTAGACACCATAATCATGACTGCCTTCCTTAGAGTGCGTTTCCAACCACACAAACCCCACACTAGGTGGGAACCTTCTGAGGAGCTCTTTCAAATATGAGGCTCCTTCCTTTCATCACCAATCCTCACTTGCAGATCTTAATTTTGCAAAAAATTATTTGGTCTTCAATTTGTTTTGAGCTTCTCTTATCCCTGATTAACTCATCCTACCTGTATCAACCAAGTTATTATCTTCTCTTACAGTCTTCCTTGTTTGGAATTCCATGTTTTTGCTTATGAGAGTCTGCCTACTTCCGTTTATTCTATGTTCCAGATTCTTCAGGGCATTGCAAATACAGTGATAATCAATGAGAATAAGTCAAACACATCTTTGTAAGGCCAGTTGCCTCCCCGGGAGCTCGGACACGCCCATCCCTCCCGGCGCCAGGGAATTACGTCACCACTCTGCACCCAACACCTAGCCCCAGCTAAAAACCCCTGCCCAAAAATTTCAAAAAAGCCACGCCAAACCCTGCCCAATAACTCTTTGTCCCGTTTAGGTCATTCTTCCCCAAGACAGCCCACTCACCAAAAATCCTGCCTACCTACCAGTAATAACTGGCCCACTCCCCCTTCCTGGGTCCCAATATCCAGTCAAGTGCCTTATGCTTTGTCTCCCCTATATCCAATCAAATGCCTTCACTCCTTATAAAACCCCTTGTCCTAAAAAGTTAAATGCAACTTCTCTAGCCCTTACCTAAACCATAAAACCTCGCCCAAAAGCTAAATAAATTAAATTTCCATTTTCTTATACTAACCTCAGTTTCCTCATTTCAACTCAACAATATACCTTACAATCTTCTCTGTTGCTGACCTTAAATTGTGGAGAAAAAAGATGGTAAGTGTGCTGACAAAAATTAGTTTCATAAAAATTGCATTTGATGAAATCATATCTGGAGTTCTACGTCCAGTACTAAACATATGCTTCTAACAATTATATATAATGTATACTATGTTTGCTGATATATTGGTTTGGAATTAGGCTCTAATTGTTGTGCAAGACTTCCTTGTTAAGAACACGGATCACAGCTCACATTTGCCAGAATGTACTTAGAATAGTAACATATATATATTGTTGCTGGTGAGAGGTCAGAAAAACACTTTTTTTAAGTGAAGAATGCTGAGCACTATCATAAAGCTAACACTGTTTTTGTTTTGTTTGGGGAAGTCTCTGTATCTTCCTGCAGCTCACACAGCACAGATTTAACATAGGAAAGTCAATGAAATGTTAACTATGTATATTAAAATCATTTCCTAGGTTTACACATCTATTCTTACATTTTTAAAAATAAATATAGCTTTTGAGAATTTGAAAGGATGGAAAAATGTCTGAATCCTCACTGTTGTACAGGATGAATGTAAAATTAAAACTAAAATGACTTTCTGTTCTTGTGTCAGTTTGCTGAGAATGATGGTTTCCAGGTTCATCTACATGTCCCGGGGGTGGGGAGTTGGGGAGGGGATAACATGGGGAGAAATGTCAGATATAGGTGATGGGGAGGAAGGCAGCAAATCACACTGCCATGTGTGTACCTGTGCAACAATCTTGCATGTTCTTCACATGTACCCCAAAACCTAAAATGCAATAAAATAAACAAACAAATAAATAAATAAATAAATTGACTTAACTATCATTTTCTAAAATGAAAAGTGCCAAGCCAGTCAGAGCAGAAAAGGAGTAGGCTACAGGCTTAAGTAGAATGTTTTATAAGCACTTTGTCTCATAAAACCAATCTGGAATTCAGTTGTCTTTAACTCAGGCATTAATTTTTATGGAGTTTAAAGGTATTTGAAAGTGTTATTTTACAGAAACATTAATATTAGAGTCAACATATGGTGGATATATTGCATGAGTCTTTAAAAGAACTGATATATCAACAAATGCTATGTTTATATACATTTGCCTATCAAAGATTAGTTACAAAAGTTTGGAATATATGTATATCCAATGTATGTGTGTGTATATATACACACAATTGATATATATTGTTCTTTCCCACCTATCTGAGCTTGATATAGTGCATTTTACTTCCACTTCCCTTGGAAATTAACAGCATGTGAAGTGGCTATTTTAATGGAGTCTACAATCATTTTAGTCTCACTGACCCCATGCTAATAAAGCCCTTCTTTCTATTACCTAGACAATTACAACAACTTTCTAATTAGCCTCCTTTTCCACTTTATCCGGCGCACTGATTCCAGAGAAATATTCTTATGTCACAACCATCATCATCTGACTGTCCTGTTAAGACATCACTTAAAGATTCATTTTGAAATTATCAAGGTACAGAATGAGACTTACATTTATTTTTCCTGAGCCTAAATATTCAACTTACACTATTTAACTACTAGGTAAGAGAGAGCATGGCAAAAATTCTACAAGTATAGGTATAAAGTTAATCTTTCAAACCTATAACCCTTGGGCAAGTATTAATATCTCCCCTCTGTTTTGCTTCTTCCTTAGTTTTAATACCATAATAGATTTTAGTTCTTTACTCTCTGGCTTTAACTTCTCCTATTATAATTAAAATTCCTCTAGGTACCTGACTATGGAAGCCATCTATCATATTGTGATAAGACACAATACAGGATCACAAACAAACGAGTGTGACTGCTTCAGTCAAAGAACGTTCATGTTCTTCTTGCTTTTTACTTGTACCACACACATAAAAAATAATTTATCTTTAAAACTGAAACACTTGAAGGCAGTTTAGAAATCACTTTGTTTAGAAATATGTGAATAATTCACAATTTCATATAACATCTACATCATCATTCTGCAGATAAGAAATATGAGAAATAAGTGTATATGAAGGGTTGGAGGTGAACCCAAAATTAGTATTCCAATACCTAGATAACCAGGTTTCTCCTCCAGTAAATTTACTTGACCCTCAAATAGGTACAAGCATAATTTTCTGAGAAATCTAAGGAGCCCGGAGCCCTGGAAACTTAGATTCTAATCCTCCTCTGACATTTGCCATGTGTTCCGTCCAAACTGCTATGTGTGTATTTCTGTCGGCATAGCGTGAGGGAAGAGAGTGCAGGTCAAGACCACTTAAATTGTCAACAACTAAAAATCTTATAAATTTGATATTTATTAAATAGTATTACCAAATAATCATAACAGATCTCATATTCTAATTTTTGGACACCTCATAAATACACCACCGACCCCAACCAATTTTGATTTTACAACTGGCAGTTCTCCTTGCGTAGCTCGATAGGCAACCCACAGCCTGTAGGTGCCTATTGTTTGTATTAACAATGCAGCTCAGTTGCTCACGAAAACAGCAATACAAATCTTTCCCACTTATTTGCATTATCATTAACTAATCCTGATTCGAGGACTTTCTGCATCAGCACAGAGTAGATCAATAGTCTTAGGTTTCCTCTGTCTGGGATGTCTAAATAAGAACATATCCCTCTTAAATATATAGAATTTCCCATATCTAGCAGAACATTTGCAAAAACAACATTATAAAAGATATAAATAACACTAGACATTGACTTTATTTTACTTGAAAATTAAGCTTCTCAGCAAATTATCCTAAAGCCAAAGTAAAAAATATATATTGTGACCATTCATGGAAAGAATACAGAGTGACAGACTAATATAAAGAAAAGAATTTTTGTATGTGAGCCTGAGAAATGGTTCTAGCCTGGATTCTAATACTCTCTGAGTGTGATTCTAATTCAACAAGCTTTCACAAATCACAATCATTTTTCTAATTGTAGCAGAATTAAACTTATGTCTAATGTGATTGCGTATTAGAATATTCTAAGAGTTTCATGAAATCCTATTGAATTTCTTTCCTGGGTTTCACTTAGAGCAGACTTCTTTAGTACATGGACAAACTATATAATGAACAAATGAAAATGCACTGACGTTTCTGACTCGATAAGCAAAGCAAGACTCAGCTCATAGTAGAAAACAATGAATTAAAATTGAAACACTAATAAGGGAGTTTCCACCTCATTAGTTGCATAATGCACCTGCCCCTGCTTATTTCACTGTCACTAGTAAAATGTAATTGCTTCATATTTCATATTTATTATTTTGCATATACCATGTGCTTTAGACTGTCCAATATAGCTCATGTAATAGAAAAAGCATTAATCAAGCCAGGTCTGTCTAAGTCTCTTGCACAATCTCTGATCATCCCCTCTTTATATACACAATTTAGAAATATTTCTGATTATATTTTTGTTAATGACACGTTATATTTTAAGCTTTCTGTATTCCTTATATGGCATCTAGTCTCTAAAATTCCAATTTGAACCCAATATGTGAATTGGTATAAGCTACATGCACACCCTTTACTAATTCTTTTCATGGCTTCAATACCCAAAGCACTGAAAATAGAAAATACACACACACATGCACTTATACATACATGCATACATGGGAAAATCTAAAGGCTGTTATTTTAACCAAAGTTTATCATAGAAATGTTCTGATTTCATTTATATACACTTCATTACTGCAAATTGTATTATTCTAGTGCTAGCTTTATTTCCAGTTCCAGATAACATCACACCTAAGTTGGTTCTTTAAAAAAGACTCAAAGAGATTTTTAATGACTTCCTCCAAAAATGTTCTAAATGCAACCCTTGGCCTGAGGGCTATTCTTTCTCCAGATCACTGATTTGGTGAATGCCTCTCCAGAATAACTGAGGTTACAAAGACTACCAATTTATTCTCCAAGGAAGCCTCTTTCCAGGTAACTGCGGCATACTTTGAGGTGCTAAAAAAATTTTTTGATTGCTTTTAAAAAGGGATTTGGTAGTATTTAACAAAATACAAAGCTTGGCATGACTAAGGCAATAGAACTCCTCCAGTCTCCATAGGGTTATTTTTGCTTCACTACCTGTCAAAAGAAAATTGTATCTGAGTGCAAAACAACCTAGAAGAACTCTCTTCCCACTTCTCTGCAATATAGTTCATAGGCTCTTAGGCTTCTCATCTCAACATTTGGTTCCCTTTTTTTATTTTTAATAATATTATGTTAGAGATATTTACACATAACTGAATAGTGGGCCAAGGATGAAATCTGTCCTAGAAGTATATTTCTACAAATATTACAACTTATTATTGCCTTTAAAATATCTAAGCAGTATAGGGCCAGGACCAGGATGGAACAATAAGGCACTTGCCTCAGGCGCAAAATTTAAGGGAACTCCAAAAAATTCCCTAATAAAGATAAATAATATTTTAGTGCAATATCCTAAAGCAGCAAAATTGATATAAAAATTCATGATTAGCAAAATACAAAAATTTGAAATGAAGACAAATTCTTATGCATTGTGTCTAGCTAAATAAGCCCTCACACTGCCAGTTGTTTTCTCTTGCACTGGTTAATTGTAACAAATTACAGTTCAGTTCATAAATGTCAGAATAAATATCATTAAAGACCAAATCTATAATGTATTTAATTTTTTCTCCTGTATAAATTGAATTTTAATTGTTGGCCATGGGCAACACAAGATGTACTTTATAGCCTGCTCTTGTTTCCAAAATAATTACAATTGGCTATGATATTTAATAACATTAACATCATGTTTATCAGAAGACTGAATTTAGTACAATGTTATTCTTCTCCTCTTACTAATAAAAATCAATTGTTCATGTGTTTCAAAAAAAACATTTTTTACAATGACTAAAATTCATCTTCATAGAATTATTCTGCTTATTTTATGTTTTTTTAAAGCATGTTGAATCTAGAAATGAAAATAACAATAATGAATTCTTTATAATTACACACAGATGCACTATGGTATGCCTGGCTTTGTAATCTGCAATAATGAATTGCAACTAGAAAGCAATTATACCCACTGAGACCTTCTGTAGACCCTGCTTTGGGCTGAGTGGCTCAGGCTGGCCATCACAGCACACTGTTTTGGGGACACCATCAGAGTTTGAAAGAACATGTAAACATATATGTTTATATATGAACGTATGCAATAACATAGAAAATAAAAGATCCTTATGTATAATAAAATAAATAGTTCTTGATTGTGCATAAGAATAAAGTTACTAATTATTTAAAATTTGAGAAAATGTACACAAGGGACTCACTAGAGATTATTTCTTGCTCAAGCTCCTCTTCCTTGTCTGTTTCTCACTTTGCATTCAGGGGAAGGCAGCCTTTCAGCTGACCTAATGAAAACATTGTTGTAAAAATGAGAGGCCAACCTGTGTGCAGTTGCAATTCAGCCAGAAACAGTGCTAATTCTTGGCTTCAGTACTTTGTTTAAAGGAATTATTCAGGCTTTTCTGTGGCGTGGAACATGGTGAACAGCCAGGAACTGTTAGAGATGAAAATAACCTTGCTTTGTTATAACTCAAAAAGTGTAGCACTGTTTCAGTTTCATACAAGATGCTTACTTGTGCCCAGTTAAGAAAAAGACGGAGGGTTGGGGGAAGATGGGTCATGACTTGGCCATTTTCTATAAAGGATATGACTTCCTAATTAGCATGTACTTACAAGGGATTTGTAAAAGTAGTACAAACAAGTGCTTTAACAAAAATACTGATATGTCTTTGAAATTGCCCAGGTATAGACAAAGAACTGTGGGCTTGGAGGGGGAGGAACTAACTTGAGGGCCCCTCAGCCCTTACTAGCTGTGTGACCTTCAATTCTGAACAAAAGTGTCCTTTTCCATGAAAAAACATTACAGACATCCACTTCACAGAATTGTGGTAAGAATTAAGTAACATGGCAACTATTAGTAATTTGTAAATTGTGAAGTGTAATACAAATGTTGCAAAGGAATTTAAAGGATACACTGAGAATATGAGCAACGTTGTAAAGCCAATCTCCATTTGTACTGGTAAGAAATTTATTTTAAACTTATTTTTTTTCGGTCTATAAAAGTATAAGCTGATCAGTCTTTAGAACTATAACTGATAAATCAGAATATTGTAACAAAATCATTTATTATGTTAACATTTTCCTTCTTGGGAATATGAAGTATTAAAGAAACATTAATGAGGCTTATAATTTACTAGGTTAGAAAAGTCAATCGTTTAAGAAAAACAGTTGAGTTATTTTTACTTACTAAAATATAAACAAATAAGAAAAGTGGAGAGAAAATTATCTGTTTGGTAACTTTTCAAGTAGTATTTAAGTAACATTTAAAGAAAGGTCAGTAGAAATAAGATAATTCAATTATTGAGAACTAATTAAAAAGTAAACATTTTATATCATAATATTTTGACCCCTAGTAATTTTCAGACCAAGCAGAGATTATGTAAAATAAATTGAAAATTTCTAAATATTCTCATTGATCATATTAAAAATACATACTTCCTTGAGTTATTTGTTTACTTTAAAATAGCTTTTCATTAGTATAATGTTCATTATTTTTAACCCATGATTCTCAAATCTATCTCCATTCCCAATCTCTCTTCTGAAGTCCAGGTTCCTATTTTCAATTTTATACTGGACATTATACTTGGATATTTCCCATAGTCCTCTAAAATTTAACCTGTTCAAAAATAAATTCAACATCTCCCACAGGCTTACCTCTGCTCTGTCCATATATTCCTGTGTGACTGAGAAGCACCACTACCCACACAGTGACTCACACCTAAAAGGTGGCAGTCACAACCTTGCCTGACCTCAGACCCATCTGATCAGTCACCAGGTTAAATGTATTCCATTTCTAAAATATCTACCATATTTATCATTGCATCTCTCTACTGTCCAATATCTCTTCTCATCCTCTACCACCACCTGTCCTTCCATGTATTTACACTCTGATATATTATATTACATTTCCATTGGGGAAACACCCTATTGGGGTGTATCAGTTAAGTTGATCAAGAGCATCCATCCAAAGATTATAGGATATTTAGTATCCTCCTCCCCTTTTAAAGGCTGATGGCACCTAAAATTTGCAGGACCAATCCCCATCCAATACATACACATATTAATAACTATCTCAGAGGTGGTGATGGTACAGTTCTCTGATTATTTCATTAAATGCTCTGCCTCTGAGCCTTTAGAGAATATTCTTCAATGCCTTTGGAATGCTGGATGCTCTTTTTTTCTTTTTTCTTTCTTTTGAGATGGAGTCCCACTTGGTCACTCAGGCTGGAGTGCAATGGCACAATCTCAGCTCACTGCAACAACCACCTCCCAGGTACAAGTGATTCTCCTGCCTCAGCCTCCCGAGTAACTGAGGTTACAGGCACCTGCCACCACACCCTGCTAAATTTTGTAGATTTAGTAGAGATGAGTTTCGCCACATTGGCCAGGCTGATCTCAAACCCATGACCTGAAATGATCTGCCCGACTTGGCCTCCCAAAGTGCTGCTGGGACTACAAGGGTGAGTCATTGTGCCCAGCCTGGAATGCTCTTTCCTCCAATGTTTGCCAAGAAAACTGTCAAGCACTTCTCAAGCCCCAGTCTTTTCTCTTCTTAGTTTCCCACAGTTAAAATAACCATGGGCATCTCCAGCTTCCACAGCATTGGATATATCTTTTGCCAGGACTTATAAAATTTTGTTTTAATTTGATTTTTTATATCTGATTCCCTCCAACACTATGGACTCCATCAAAGCATAAAACATGCTTTGTCATCTTTGCATCCCCCGGTGACCTGTATACAGCAGGAAATTGATAAATGGAAAAATTCATTTATTCTTTCATGATTAAATAATGTTTTAAATTTTCTATTGGCAAAAAATATGGTAAATGTTATATTATCTTTTGGCAATTATTCTTGTCAAGATCATCAAGGGTCTTGGATTAGCAAAATCAATAGTCATTTTGCTTTTCTCATATTACTTCACGTTTTAGAAACATTTGACACAGTTAACTACTGAACTCCATTTTAAAACACATTTTTTTCCTTGACTCCGTTAACCAAACTTATTTTCTTCTCCTTTTCCTAAAGATTCATTCTTGTTCTCCTTTGGTGGCTCCTCTGCCTCTGTTCTATCTCTGAAGTTGAAATATTTTAGAAGTCTTCTCTAACTAAACCCACTGTCCAGGTGACACTATTAGACTCCCAAATCTAGGAATCAGTTTGCTACCTTTTCACTGAGCTCCAAACTTTTATACTCTACTGCTGAATTGATATCTCCACTTGTATGTCAAATAGACATCTAAACTTAGCATGGCCAAATTTGACATATTACTCGAACCTGTTTCTTTCTGAGTTTTCTTATCAGAAAAATGTTCTCATTATTCACACTGCAGCTCAAGTCAAGCCATGAAGCAAGGATCTAGAGTTATTCTGGATTCCTTTATTTGCCATATTCTGCATATATATCCATTACCAATCTTGTCAACAATATCCTCAATTAACCAAATATCCTTATATGCATATATAAAATATATATTATATATGACCTAATACATATACATATAAAATATTGTACCCAATTACTATAAAAACACATTATTTTTAAGTGCTTATGGAACATTTTACAAATAGTGTTATAAAGCAGAATCATAGATGAAATAAATTATGTTCTCTAATCTCAGTGGAAATTTAATGTGCATCATAAACAAAAAGATAACTAGAAAATCCTCAAATGTTGCTAAACTAAGCAATATGCTGCTAAATAATCAACGGTTTAAAGAAGAAATCAAACAATGCCCGGAAAGTATCATCTCATGAAAGATGGAATTCTAAGGGACATTGCTGAAATGCTTCTAAATGCATAATTGACTAGGAGAGTCTTAAATTTTCCCTTAACTTTATTAGACTTAAGGTAGGTTTCTTCCTAACTATAGGCCCCTGACCTGACTTTTCTCAGATAATTAATTTTTTAAAACTTGCAATTGTGAGTTCTCTCTCTACACTTTTGAGAAGTAAATCTTCTATACCAGGAAAGTCTTTCTCAAGGGCCTGGAAGCCATTGCTTTGAAATGTAATCATCAGAAAGAGATAATATTAATACCTTTATCTACCAGTCTGTATGGGAGAGTAGAAACCTAACATCAATCAAAAACAAGTAGAAAACACAGATGGCCTAATCAAATAGACTAACCCCTTTTCTCAATGTGCTTCGGTACAATTCCATTAGTTCATTTCAGCATTTAAAAATCTTTCTTTTTGTTTCACTGGAGTTGAGGGTAATCTCTCTTCCCTACTGAAATGGTTTTTCTCCCATACTGCAACAGTCTTGATTAAAGTCTTCCTTGCCTGTTTAACCTGCCTGGTGCTATTGTTCTTTAACGTTTCTAATCCATAGCTTCCAGAAAATTCTTTAGGTAGTTATTATGGTTCAACAAATAATCACGCTTCTCTACACCCCCTCTATGGAAGGAGCACCCCTTCTATTAATTTTGAATTTAGCCATGTGACTTACTTCAGTTAATGGAAAGCATTTACATGAACAGATGCAAATAAGCCATCTCTAAACAGAGCCTTAAAGATGTTTCCATGGTTTGGCTTGGCCCATGCTATTTCTGCCCCCATCTCCCACACCCTGTCCCCAACTCCTGTACCCCATGCTATAAGAAAAGCATTGCCCAGATAGATGTTGAGTCCCTAATGAGATATTCTAAGAGATTCCAGGCCTAGAGTCTGAAACCTGGAGCAGAGTTGCTACAGGAACTGCTCAGACCATTGAGTGGGAAATAAGTGTACTTAGAAGCCAATAAGATTTTGAGGTTATGAGGATAATTCAACATATTCTCAGTAAATTCACTGAAATTCACTTTTCAATAAATTAGTCATGGATATTATATACCTCTGAAGCTACAGTTTGTTTTCCTTATTTTATGCTGTGGTACACTGGACAAAGATACAAATACTTAAAATGACCTACAAAGTCTTCTGTGGTATATCCACTTTTCATTTATTTAAGCTCACCTTCCTTTCATTTTCTTTCCTTTCTCTGTACACTAGCCACAGTGACATTATTTCCATTTTCCTAATACAATGTGTTTCTTCCCTCCACAAAATGTTTGTTCTTACTACATTTTTCCATCCCAGATTAGTCTCAGCTGCACAAAGCCCTCACCCTTCATTTACTAAATTTACTTAATAAATGTATTACTTAACCTTCGGATCTCCCCTTAAATTCCTCCATCTGAGAACTATTTCCTGCCCTCACTCAATATTTTAGTTTCCATTAATATGAAGATTTATAAGCTCATTTTATTTGCTTACTGTCTTAGTCATTTGGCATTCTCATAAAGAAATACTTGAGGCTGGGTAATTTACAAAGAAAAGAAGTGTATTTGGCTCACAGTTTTGCAGGTTGTACAAGAAGCCTGGCACTAGCATTTGGTCAGGACCTCAGGAGGCCTTTAATCATGGCAAAGTGGGTGCAGACATGTCACATGGCTAGAGAGAAAGAGAGGTGGAGGTGGGCACTGTGCTCTTTTAAACAACCAGCTCTCATATGAACTAACACAGTGAGAATTCAATCATTACCACAGAATTCAATCATTACCAAGCCATTCATGAGGGCTCTTGCCCCATGACCTAAACACCTCCCACTAGGCCCTACCTCCAATACTGGGGACCACATTTCGACATGAGATTTGGAGAGAACAAATATTCAAACCATATATGAACTTCAGAGCACCCATTTTACTTTTTAATTACATGCTTTCATTGTTATTATTATTCACTCAATTCCTGTCTTAGCTACTATAATGTAAGCCACAAAAGAAAAGGGGCCATGTGTAATTTTACCCATCATTTTATCTGTGGTGCCTGCACACTGTATAGCACAAAGCAGGGTCTCAGTCAGTTTTCATGCACGAGTGAAGATTCAAATCCAGCTGCTAGTACACAAGTCCTTTCCTTCATTTACTAATTTATGCAGAACATTTATCCTCGTACATTACATAAGAAAGCCTACTTTTGTTTTGTTTGCCTTTGAACTTATGCTCAGTTTTTGTGATTATACATATTACTCATCTAAAATTATGTAGATAATTTTTTGCCTAAACATACTTTTATTTTGGGTAAGTTCTGACCATTTCTCTGAATTCTCAAGAACATTTAAATTTGAATCTGTTCTCTAAGGTGATGATCTCTATTGTCCATGGACAAATTCCTTGTCTTAACATCATGATTTTTACCCACAAAGTTAAAGAGTGTACTTAGCAGTTCATCACTGATGAAGGTATTCTATCAAATGTCAAAGGTTTGCCCTAAATCCCTCTTGTTTAAGGGTATTTCTACTTTGAAAATTATACCCGTTAATGGCTATATTAGAGCTTTCTTTAAATATGTACTTACTTGTAGTAACCCTGAAATTAATATATTTGAGCCTGATTTTGAATTAAAGAGGAACCAAAAAATATATAGTGTGGAATGTAAAGACCTTGTGATATCTGTGCTAGTCAATATGTATTGTAGAAGTGTCCCTAACAAAAACAGAGAAATCGGTTATCCTGCACTGCCATTCAGCTTAAATTAGGATTCTGGTATTAATTTGAAAGTTTAATTAAGCTTAGAAGTTTAGCCTATTCCAAAATAACATTTAAATTATTTCCTAGCTTTTGATGATTGTAGCTGAGCTAATTCCAGCCTTTGATGATTCTTCACTGAGAACACAAACAGCCCCCAAAATCCAACTGAACAGTAAAACAAACAGACAAACAAAAAACTCTCTAGCTATGGAGGGAAAAAAATGGTAAATTTAAAATAATACAATTAAAATAATTGAAATATAAATGCTCATACAAGCAACTGATATCAACCAGTAGTTTAAAAAAAGCTTACCTTTTAAAGTATTTAAGCTGATCTAAGAAATAAAATAAACCCAAAATATATTTTAACTATCCATGTCCACAACCAAGCTGAAAACTGGTAATCAAAACTGATTGAATCACACATTTTAAAATAGTTTATTAAAACTTTACAAGAAAAAAAATGAGAAAACTGCTCCAATGAATACTGGGAGAAGAACAAATCTTATTATAATTTTCCAAGTCGAGGATGTTTTTAAAAGATACCCACTGCTATTTTATAAGAAAATTAAATGCTGCATAACTAAAAAGAAGTTTTACTACACTACATCACAGAGTATATTTTTCTAAGGATTGGTATAAACAAAAATATTTTAAAATTGGAAATCTTTAGATAAATCTGTTGACCACTTCGTAGTACATTAAGTCGTTATTTTCCAAACTCTCTTTCACTTACAGATTTTATATTGATTTACAAATAGGTTACCTATGAGATACACTGTGAAATGCTACATGTATAATAATCTTCTCTGAGGATTACAATGCACATTTCCAGAAAACCTATTTAGTTTGACTAATCCATATTTTTTCCAAATTTATTTGACAGAGTAATTATTTTTCCAAGGAAACAGTTCAGTGTTCTGGAGCATATCATGTAAAATTAAATTAGGGGAACACAGGTAACATGGACTACATCCCTGGCCTTTATGATATCAAAATGGAAATGTGTGTGTGTCTGTTATTTTAAAAGACCAACAATGTAAGTATGAACTATTTATTTTTTGAAGTTGTCACCTATAAGGGTATGAAAAAAAATAAAGTTCAGGGTGTGAGCTACCAACCAGATTTACTTAAATATAATTTGTTTTGTATTTTTGTCATTGAATCATGCAAATATTTTGGGTAATTATAAAATAAAATCCAATTTTCAATAAAAAGCTTTTAAAAATCTCAAAATAAAATGAATAAATCCAAATGTTTATCCAGTTGCTGGTGTAGCCACACTGTATTCCAAGTGATTTTAAAATACAATAATTTACACATGTTTAATGAGCTATAATTTAAGGAACTGTAAAAGAACTGCAAAAAAAAACAAACATTAACTGCTGTCAATAGTAATAATGGTGGTGGCAGTGTCTGTATTGTAGATGCTCTTGTACATTTTTATAGGATAAAACAAACGTGTAATTTTGTGATATAATTTTATCGTCTTTTGTGTTCATGACACATGGGATGCCTGACATGGAAAAAAGGATGTACAGATGTAAGACAGAAGTGATTAAAACCTCAGAAACATTGAATTTCAATTGTAAAAGTCAGTATGAGCTGAAAATATGTTTCATATTCAAAATCAAAACAAAACATATTTCCTATCCTGTCAACTAAATAAAGCAAAGAAACAAAGCAAACCCAGCTCAGCAGCAATAAAATCCCCTAGCATCCAGATTAAAGTCTTGAAATACTATGGAATCAGAACTTGGAGGAGTGGTTGATTCCAGATCTAAGGTGTTAAAAAGTTTGTCCCCAACCAACAGGCAAAATAGACCCCTGTGACTGAGATGTTTATATTTAAGACAGAACCTGGTGGCCATAGCTGGGTAAGGGAGTGGTCACCTGCTCTGTGTTCTCACAAAGATGTTGTAAAAGTATCACAGGACCTTCCTTTCTACAATTAAGTCAAATCAGTTCATGTTGTAGGTGCCAAGATAAATTGTTGCCTGATTCCCTCCCCACTCCCACCATGAGTTTTTGAAAAAAAAAGAAATCTAGGCCAAGTGCCATGGCTCACACCTGTAATCCCAGCACTTTGGAAGGCCAAGGTGGGTGGATTTCTTGAGCCCATTAGTTTGAGGCCAGCCTGGGCAACACAGCTAGAACACATCTCTACAAAAAATACAGAATATTAGCCCAGTGTGGTGGTGGGTGTCTGTGGTCCTAGCTACTTGAGAGGCTCTGGCAGGAGGATCATTTCAGCCTGGAAGGTAGAGGCTACAGTGAGCCATGATCACTTCACTGCATTCCAGCCTAGGTGACAGAGCAAGACCTTGTCCAAAAAAGGGAAGAGAAGGGAAGAAAAGGGGAAGGAAGGAGGGAAGGGAAGGGGAGTGGAGGGGAAGTAAGAGAAGGGGAAAGGCAAATAAAGAGAAAGGAGAAGGAGAAGGGGAAGGGGAAGGGAAAGGGGAAGTGGAAGGAAAGGAAAAGAGAGAGAGAGAAAGAAAGAAAAGAGAAAGAAAAGAAAGAAAGAAAAAAGAAAGAGAGAGAAAGAAAGAAAAGAAAAGGAAGGAAGGAAGGAAGGAAGGAAAGAAGGAAGGAAGGAAGAAAAAGAAGGAAGGAAGGAAAGAGAGAGGAAGGAAGGAATGAAGAAAGGAAGGAAGGAAAGAGAGAGGAAGGGAGGGAGGGAAGGCAGGAAGGAAAAAAGAAAGGAAAGGAAGGAAGGAAGGAGAGAGGGGAGGGAGGGAAAGGAGGGAGGGAAGGAAGGTAAGAAGGAAGGAAGGTAAGAAGGAAGGAAGGAAGGAAGGAAGGAAGGAAGGAAGGAAGGAAGGAAGGAAGGAAGAAAGGAAGGGAGGGAGGGAGGGGAGGGAGGGAGGGAGGGAGGAAGGAGGAAAAGAAAAAATAATCTAACAGAGACCTCTGGTTTTGGGCTTGGAAACCAACCAATCAGAGCTCCCCTGACCCAGCCAATCAGTTCTAGAAGCCAATCAGAACTAAAAAAAGTTTTAATCCTCTATTTGTATAAACCAGCCTTATTGGGAAACTGAGCAGGAACTTTGCTATAAAACCTGAATCCTTGGCCAGGCGTGATGGCTCACACCTCCCAGCATTTTGGGAGGCTGAGGCAAATGGATCACTTGAGGTCAGGAGATCGAGACCATCCTGACCAATATGGTGAAACCTCCTTCTCTACTAAAAATATAAAATTAGCCAGGCGGGGTGGCACACGCCTCTAGTCTCAGCTGCTCTGGAGAGTGAGGCAGGAGAATCACTTGAGTCTGGGAAGCAGGGGTGGCAGTGAGCTGAGATCACACCATTGCACTCCAGCCTGGGCAACAAGAGTGAAACTCCATCTCTAAATAAATAAATAAGTAAAACCTGAATATTCTCTTTGTTGTTTGGAATGTACTTTCATTACCAGAAGGCTGTGTCTCCCCTGGTTAGCAAACTCTTTACTGGAATAAAGTCTCTTTCCTTCAAAATCGTTTTCCAGAGAACTTTTGTTCAAAGAGGTAAGTTACATACAAGTGAGTGGGTGTGGACAAATCAGATTCATCTTGAGTTGGTAACTGTTGAAACTTGTTACATGTGTATGTAGCAGTTCATTATATTCTTTTCATCTAGTTTTGTACCTATTTGAAGTTTTTCATAATAAAAACAAAATAGAACAAAACAGATTACACAGTCCGGGGGGATGCAAAATCTTACAACGTGGAGTGTTCATAAATCTTTCAAAATCTACAGAAGTCACAATTTTTAGGCAGATATAAAGAACTACATAGTAACAGGAAATTAAATGTTTACCTTCTGCAATTATTGTCTCAGTTATTTTTACTTCAAAAAAGGTGTCTATGTTTGTTATCTTAGGGTCTTTCACTTGGTAGGTGTTCAGTAACTGCTTGCAGCATTTAAAATGGAAGCATATTTCTCTTCAAATCTCCTATAAAATTCTCAGAACACCAGCAAATAAAAAAACACTTTGTTTTGAACTTCAAATATTCTGAGTATATAAATAGAAATCAACTACTGTATAAAATATTCATAATACCAGAGGCTTAAAAATGTAAATTATTAGAAACATTAAATCATGGATGTGATTACAGAATGGCATTTTATAAAAATAGGGCAGCAACAATTAGAATCATCCTAGATAATAACCATCTGCAATGTGGAAAACACTTCTTTCTCTAAGGCACCAAATTAAAGTGTAAGAATTATGAATAACACATATTTGGTCCATTAAAAAGAAAAGAAGGGGAGACAGATTTACATTTGTTATCTTAATTAATCCTCAACAACACCAAGGGCTCATTCTACTATACCATGCTATTTCTAGCTTTCTATAAATAAACTAAATAGCATGTTAATTACCTAATAATGTCTGCTTATTTAGTCATAAGAAAATAAATTTATTTATAGTACTTTGTATTTAGCACAAAAATATAAAGATATTTGATTCTTTTAATAAAGAAAGACTAACTTAAGATAGAAAAATGGTTTTATTTTTTCCTGCTAATGAGATTTTCAATTCATATTTAGCCTAGTTTCTAAAAGAATGTGCAAAGAATTCTAAAACAATCTCATGGTGAGAGGAGCAACAGGTTTATCCTTGTGTTAGGAAAATCTATGGAATTTTTTGGCTGAACAAAACAGCATAGTGGAAGCTGAAACCAATACATCAAGAGATAAATGTACTTCAAGTTCATTAACCCACTGGTAAGAATTGTCTTAAGTAATAATTGACAGTATCTGTGAGTCCTTACCTTTACACTCTACTTATACTCTAATTTACATTTCTTGAGGAAAGGGTCAATACTAGGAATTCTTACAAAAATGTATGCTCTGAGTTGGAGGATGCTTTAAAAAGTATATTTGGATTCTGAAAGAAGTCACAGTAATGTGGAAGATCTTATTTCATCTATGAAATGGACTGAAAGTTTTTGTCCTTCTCAGACTTCAATATTGAAACCCTCACCCACAAAGTGATGGCATTAGGAGGTGGGACCTTTGGAAAATAATTACGTTTAGATGAGACCATGGAAGTAGAACCCCCTTGATGGGATTCATATACTTACAAGAAGAGAAAGAGACCAGAGCTCACTGTTTCTTTGCCATATGCGGTTACAGCAAGAAGGCAGATGTTTGCAAACCAGGGAAAGGGCCCTCAATAGGAATTGCATTGTTGTTTAAGCCACCCAGTCTACAGCATTTTGTTATTGCAACCCAGGCTGACCAAGATATCCTATAAATATTCATTTATTCAATCAAAAACTAATTATTGACTGCTTCCTATGTGGTTTTAATCAGTAGTCTGGGAAACTAGCTACACAGAAAGACTAGCAAAACTGTTTTCAAAATATATACCATAAGAAGGAGTGAACCAGTATATAAAAACAAATAAATAAACGAGATAGTTTCAGTTAGCTATAAGTGCTGTTAAAATATGAAGGAAGCAACAAAGCAGAGAATGACTTGAAGGACTACTTCAGATTGGATGATGAGGTGATGCCTCTTGGAGGTGACATGTGAACAAAGAACTAATTAATAAAGAGGAGCAAACTATTTGTGAGATCTAGGGGAGGTACCTAGTGTAAATGTCCTCCCTATGAAACCTCAGCTTTGAAACTCGTGGCCTTTGATGGTACAGTACTGCTTCTTGTTGTAACTACCTACTCATTTCTCGGACACCTGTGCCAACTGTCACAATCTCCAATGCTAATTTTATTGTAATTTTTGGCAGTTCCAATATCTATACATATGGCTTCTTTGAAACACTAAACTTTTAGTTTCTTGATTTCCTCTCATTTGGTAATTTTGTCATCCATGCTACTGCAGCTCCTCTGGTTATACCAATAAGGACACTCCCTTTATAATGTCAATTTCTAGCACTGCACTATGGCCTTCTTTCTTCCCAGATCACTCGCTCTAAGCTCCTCAATTCCCACAGTTCTATCACACCAGGACCTACAATCCATGGATCGTACCACTTGCTCCCTCACTCCCAACTCATGCTCTTACTACTTTCCTAACTTGCCTTAAATTTCATGACACATTACCAAAATCACTACATTATATAAAACAGTCTTGCTCCTCTCCTGCTTCACTGTATTCTGAATGGATCCAACTCTAGTTGAAATCAGTTACAACTTTTCTGTGCTTGCAACTGTATCTCTAAATGTGGCTAGAACAACAAAACACACCATATAATCATACAGAATGTTTTTACTTTATATTTATGAACAATCTCCTGAAATTAAACAATTCCCTTACATTTATGAACGGTTCCAAATAAACCAGACCATTCACGCTCCCATTCTTCTAGATTACCATTTCAAACTTTTCTCTTCTCTCTTTTAGTTATAAACGTCCC
Source organism: Ateles fusciceps (assembly GCA_036589455.1). Lineage (NCBI taxonomy): Eukaryota > Metazoa > Chordata > Mammalia > Primates > Atelidae > Ateles > Ateles fusciceps. Next base: position 3,799,464 of record JAZHEH010001361.1, read on the forward strand.
TTCCCTCATTTCCACCCTTACTAGGCAAGTACCATAGGCCTAAAAAGATGTACAAGATTTTATTCTACAGGATCAAAACTTCCCCCTTATACATAAGATCTTATCCTTCTCACCTACTCTAATCACTCCAGCAAGTCTCCCCTTCTTTATTTTTTTTAGAGACAGGGTCTCACTCTGTCACTCAGGTTGAAATGCACTGATACAATCATAGCTCACTATAATCTCAAACTCCTAAGCTCAAGGTATCCTCCTGCTTCCACCCCCACAAGTAGCTGGGATTGTAACACCTTGCCCATATAAATTTTTTTAAAGTTAAATACTTTGTAGAGAGAGGATCTCACTATGATTCCTGGCTGATCTCGAACTCCCAGCCTCAAGCAATGCCCCCCATCTCAGCCTCCCAAAGTACTAGGATTACGGTGTGAGCCATCTTTCCAGCTTCTTTTTCTTCTTAAATCATCCATGTTTTCCAACACCCATTGCTCATTCCCATCAACACACAACCTTTCTATTACTTCTCTTTCCCCAGATAGATTTCTTTGAAGAATAAATAAATAAGAAAATGAATAATCTGAAAGGATAACCAAGCCATTTTTTTTTTTTTTGAGATGGGGTCTCCCTCTGTTGCCCAGGATGAAATGCAGTGAAACAATCATGGCTCACTGCAGCTTCAACCTCCTGGGTGCAAGCAATCCTCCCAACACAGCCTCTCAAATAACTAGAACTACAGATATGTGCCACCATGCCCAGCTAATTTTTTTATTTTTTGTAGAGACAAGAGTCTCTCTATGTTGTCCAGACTGGTCTAGAATTGGGCTCCTGTGATATTGCAGCTTTGTTTCTCAAAGTGCTGGGATTACAGTACCCAACCTCAACAAAGAAACTTTTTAAAACTTACAAAATTAGTTTTAAAATATGAAGACATGTTATAAAGCAACAATAATATTGAAAATGGTACTAATAGAAGGTATGCAGTTCTTTTTAACAAACTAGAGGTACAGAAATGGACCTAACAATAGATATGATAATTATGACAATACCAAGCAAAAAAGAACATAGGTAGATTTAATTCTTAAAACTATGAACATAACATTGACAACCTGAGAAAAAACTTGCAACATAAATACTAGAAAAAGAGAAAGTATCATCAAAATACAAATAACTGTTACAAATGATTGCTCAAAAGAAAAACTAGGCAATGCACGATTAAGAAATGCAAAAGAAGATACAGTTGGCTCTGTATCTGCACGTTCCACATCCACAGATTCAAACAACTGTGGCTAAAAAAAAATATTTTTCAAAACCAGTAAAAAACAATGCACCAATAAAAAATAATACAAATAAAAAAAGTGTAACAACTATTTACACAGCATTTACATTGTATTAGGAATTGTAAGTAATGTAGATAAGATTTAAAGTATGCAGGAGAATGTGCATAGGTTGTATGTAAATACTACGCCATTTTATAAAAGGGACTTGAACATCGTGAATTTTGATACTTGTATGGGTGCTGGAACCAATTTCTCTGTAGATACAAAGGACGATTACAGGGATAACCGGTAGTATATGAAACATATTTAACCTTGCCAATATAAAATAATATAAAACAAAACCAAGAAATGAGGTACTATTTTGACTTTTGTATTTAACTTATTTAAACATTATATAATTTATTATATACATGTGTATATGCACATGCATCTATAGTATACCAAATATTGTGAAGCATAGAAGAACATGAGGGCTTTCATACTCGTGGATTATCAACTGATAACTTTCTGAAGGTAATTTAACAATATGAAGCAAAAGTTTAAAAACTTTGATTTTCATAACAGTGAACAATAGAAACAATATAAATCTCCAAAAATAGGCGATTAATTAAATAAATTATATCCGTATATTAGAATGTTATAGGGCAATAAAATTCATAACTTGAAGAACATGTAAGCATATCTGATGTTACTCCAGACACTGTCAAATCTATGGGGCGGATTATAAAATAGTGTGAAATATATAGTCTCAATTGTCTAAAATATCTATTACAAAAAATGCACCATAAAAATAATGATATGTTATAGGAGGGACCCAATGGGAGATAATTGAATCATAGGGGCAGTTACTTCCACGCTGCTCTCATGATAGTGAGTTCTCACGAGATCTGATGGTTTTATAAGGGGCTTTCCCCCCTTTTGCTCAGCCCTTCTCCTGGCTGCCACCATGTGAAGAAGGACATGTCTGCTTCCCCCTTTTGCCATGATTGTGAGGCCCCCCCCCAGCCATGTGGAACTGTGAGTCCATTCAACCTTTTTTCTTTATAAATTACCCAGTCTCAGGTATTTCTTCATAGCAGTATGAAAATGGACTAAAACAAATAATGATAAGATAGCAGAATACAGAGAGTGGATATTTCTGAGTTATGGAGTTATAGGTCATTGTAATTTTCTTCAGCATTTTCCCCTTTTTATAGTAGTATATTCAGAAAGTTAAGAAAGCAACAAATATTGAAGATGAAGAGGATGAAAATGATGGAGATGAGGAGGAAGCAAGAATAAGATTTGCCTCTCTTCACTCCTTTTAGTGGGGACTGGTCAAAATTACTAGAGCTTCAGAGTATTCACATGGTTGCAGACCTCTGCAAGGTAAAATTAACACTGCAGGATTGTGATCAATTCCATTCTATCCTCACCATCACTACCACCACCATATGTGAAGACATTTAATTACGAAAACCACCAAATACAATGATATGTATTCAGGTAATGAAGGGATTCTAGGCTCTACATTCCAATCATGTAGGCTTGGGCAGTTACAGAATATTTTTAAACTTCAGTTTTAATTATAACATAAATTGATTGAATGAGATAACATCATTACCTTAGTTCCTTAATTACTCAATTGTTTTGTTTAGTAATATGGAAGAAAATAAGGAGAAACATGTTTTGTTTTTATAAATCAAGTATCAAAAAGGAAAATGTTTTAGAGTTTAAAACGTTATGTTTGCAATGATTTTTGTCTTTAACATTTGTGATATCATTTTAAAACATTATGTAATAGTCATCAAAATTATTGGAAACTTCCTGGAATGTAGAATTAGAATGAAGATTATATTATATCATAGAATTGTCTTATTTGAATTTGGATAAAATAACAACTAGTTGAAGTCGACACTTGGATCACATTCATTAACATCAGCACCAAGGGGAGAATGTGAGGTAAGCTGGATCCTCTACATAGTTTTTTTTTTTAAACACAGACATTTTCCAAAATCCTATAAAGACAGTTTCTACCACTTAAAATATTTTAATGCCCTTACATAATTCGACGTTCATTAAGGGTTTTCTAGAGTCTATAAGGAAAGAACCCTAAAATTCCAAGGTTATAGTCTCTTGAGATTCTACTCAAGCAAGAGAGTATTATTCAAAGGACAATGAATGGCTACACACGTTGTAGTTCTGAAACAGTGAATTTAGGACAAGTTAAATTGCACCAAGGCATGGGCTAATAAACATCAAACAAAGCAGTCATTGTAAGCCAAGGCTCATCTATTATAATCATGTGACCACACAGGGCATAATAAAGTCTTTGTTTTTGTGTTAGTGCACAGTTGTCAAGGAGAATTATATATTCTAAATTTATTTTGTTACTGACTCATAAAAAATTAAAATATTTTGTAAATATTCTAAGAATTTAAATTTAAGAATAACAACATCAAGAAGATGAAGAAAATTCACTCCAGTAGACCTCAGATAAATAAAAATAAATAATTATAATTAAAATGGCTTCAATTTAAGAACCACAAATATGAGTCACAAGATTCTGAAGATGTGCTCTGTCAAGTAGCACCTTCTTATAATAAACCCTTTAATTTATGAGGCTGTTTAGAGATCATATTATTTCATCTGACTACTGTAAAATACTTGGAGGTGAACAGATAGATATTATCACTACTTAGCAGAGAAGAAGCTATGCTCTGCAGGATTCTTTCCTTAACTCACATAACTGGTGATGTTGTGGGTCTGATACCACAGTCTTCTGACACCTAGCATATTGTTGTTTTCACTGAATTATAGTGTTTCTCTACAAGATCCTTATTCATGTGAAGGCCACAAACAAAACCAGAGTTGCCTGGTTTACAGTGTATCAGGGTTTCCTCTTGTGATGTAATGTAAATACTTTGAATTTCATTCTCTTAGCTCTGCAGTGCCCTGGAGACACCTCCTTTATTTCCCTCTCTCCTTTGACTCCTTCTCCTGATACAAAATTTCCAGGCTAAAAGAAACCACCTGACTTAGAATGTAAGATATTTGAGGATAGAAATTTTTGTCTGTTGTGCTTTCCACAATGCTTATTTTGTCCAAAGCTACTGGAAATTGTGTCTGGCACACAGGAGATACTTAGTTAACTTTTATAAAAACATAAAACTTCCTCTGACTCACTTTAAACTATTAACATCTCATGATGTTTCATTTCACTTTCATGGTCAAATATATCAAAACTGCAGCCAACACTATTGTAGCTTCAAACTCACCACTCTTCTGAAATAATTCCCAATTAGACAATCAAGAACTTCCTAATTTTTAAAAATGCAGTGGTTTCATTTTGGTGTTCATCCTATTAGATTCCATTTAAAAACCGAACACTCTGAAAATGCCCTTCTTGTCACTGCCATTGCTGTTTGATCCTACTTTTCTTTATCAATCTTTGTTTTCTCTCTCCTGTGCTGGCTCCTCTTCTGTTATTTAATGAAATTCTTCAAGTTATGACCTTGCCCTCTTCTCACTCTGCTAGCTCTCCTGGCCATATCTTTTACACCATGGTTTAAATTACCATATCTGTGCTATAAATACCCAAATCTATCTCTAGTCTTCATCTCCTGACCGAACAAAAGGATTAGATATCCTCTTTTCTTGAATGACCAGAGGATCTCAAGCATAAGATCTTCAAAATAATTTTTTCCTTTATAATCCTCTTTCCCCAAACAGTCTTCTCTTGAGTTCTCTCATTTGTATACCCTCACTAGCATTTTCCCCTTTTCTAATTCTTGGCTGATATCCATGCTTTAAAAAACATACATCTTTTTATTTTAAAAATAGAGATGGCGGTCTCACTGTCTTGCCAAGACTGTTCTTAAACTCTTAGTCTCAGCCTCCAAAGGGCTGGGATTGCAGGCATGAGCCACCACCCCCAGCTGATGTCCATGCTTTCTAATTCTTTTTTGAAAGATACAATCAAAAGAGAACTTTCAAATATTGCCAGCACCATACCCACCAATTTACTTTCATCTGTATTCATGTATTATATCTTTTCTTCTGTTAAAATACATGAGCTTCCCTACTTTACCTAGAGTGACTCGCTCCCTAGATACAGAACGCATTCATACCTTTATATCTACTTAGAGGCAATGCTCCAGAATATCCCCATCTTGTCTCATTGATGTTGCTTCTCTACTAGATGATCTCATCATCATGCAAACCTGATTTTTAAAAAGCTTTCCATCTTAGAAACGAGAATCACCCTTCCTGGATGCCACATCCCCATCCAGCTACTATCACATTTTTCTGCTTTCCTTTATAGCAACACTTAAGAGCTGTTAATACTGTCTCCACTCCTCTCATTCATCTGAACCAATTCAATCAGGCTTATTTCTTAGACTCCAGAAAATAACTCCTGTCACAGCCTCACTGACCTCTACGGCACCAAATTAAAGGTCCAATCCTCAGTTCTCATCTTATAGGAACGAGTAGGATAATTTGATACAGTGTATCCCTCCTTCTTTCTTGAGAGTCGGAACTTCCTAAACACATTTATAAAATAGCGAAAAATCTCATTCCCAACACCCGAGACTCCAACTCTTCTCTTTCACCAGACTCTCTTCCCCCCATACCCAGCTTCACTGAAGCTCTCCACACCTATTGCCACCTGACATATGTATTTACTTTTCATGAAATGTAAACTTTGTGATTTTGGTCATGTTACTTAACCTAACAGAACTTTATTATCATCCATGAAAATGACATGATTATAAATAAAAGCTAACCAGCCTAAGTGGTTTCAAGGATTAAATGAAAAAAAAAAACAAACAAACCATAAGTAAGTACTACTATTACCATTGTATAGATAGTTTCTCATTTTCTTCATGATCTCACTCTAGTCCTACCAGGTTATTAACAAAAACATACTGAATTAGACTTACATTGTGGCACTTAACCCAGAGGAAGTCTTATTTTGTTCATTTGAAAGGTGTCTCAAGTAGTCCGAACATACATCACAATATTTTTACACTCCTGTGCAGGACTAAGCATAAGGATCAAAAGAAATATTTTTTCAGTCAAAGAAATCAGTGAACTGTGGTGGGTTATACTGAAAGGTGCACAATGGAGGTATATAGGCTGTCTACTGTACATGTAGTTTGCTACAATACTGGTCCACTATGTGAAATCAATGACTATTAATTAATAACGATTTACCTTAAATCTTTAAGAAGAGACAACTCTATACAACTATTATACAGCTCAGTCTCTCAATGATTCTTACAAAATGAAAAAGAATTCCAGAGAGATAATAAAGTATAGGTGCTTTTCAGATAGCACTAATAAATCAGGAGAACACCAGGTTAATCATTCCTGTAACAATTCAAAGAAGCAAACTGAAATTGTTCACTAATATCAGAGTGTACTGGTATATGACCAGGTGAAAAAAACCTCAGGGGTGTTTTTTCTGTTTTCAAGTCTAGCACATTTTAATTTTAACTTAGCAAGAAAAAATAGATTAAAAATATATATTGCACCTGAAATGTCTAGACTACTGCTTATTGTCAAAGCATATTCTCTTCCACTAAATTGTTTCTATAGCTTGATTCCTCTGACTTTATCCCATTTTTTAAACCATAGTAATCTCCAATTAGGTCTCTCACAGACAAATCATTAATTAAATCAGTAAGCAAATAGATTTAACAAAATAGCAAATATAAAAGACTTTAGGAACAAATACATTAACATTATTTTTTGTGATTAAATGAATACAATGGGAATAAAAGCCAAAGTTCTATTTAAATAAAGTTTTGATTTTACATTGTTTTAAATAGCTTAGCAACAATAATATCTATAAATAAACACAACAGTTTTCGAGTACAACTATTTCAGCAAGGAAATAAATATTCCGAGAATATGTACAATAAGTTTGCGCAATCAATCTTTAGAAACTTTGAATTGTTTCAGCAGATTTTGGAGACAGTGTTATATAATTTACCAGGGCTTAGAAATCCCACTCTGCCCCTCACTATTTGTGAGAATTTAGCAAGCTACTATGCCATGACCATCTCAGTTTCCTTTTCTGTAAAAAAAAGAATCTTACCTACCTCACCAGTTTGTTGCAGGGATTAATGGTGATTTTTTTTATGTAAATAAAATGGAATTACCCTTCAGTCTTCCTTCTTCAACCCCACTGCAGGCCATCCCTTCCAATGTCTCTCACCTAACGGTTAACAATAAACCTGGCTTCTTCTCAAATCTTCATTTATATGCCATCTATTAATTTATTTCCCAGCAAGTCTTCTTGTGTGTACTCTTATCCCCCTCAAAACATACTAAAAGCCCCTGCTAGATCAATATGCCTAAAGCACCAAATTGTACATTCCATGGTCCTCTTCAAATATTTGCAGTTAATACAACGGCCTACAGGATGAACTACAAACTCCTGAACTTCGTATTTTATGCCCTCCACAATGCGAGTCTCTCTGCCTGCACAGAGATCTAATTTAGTATCTGAGACTCTCATGAATACTCCATTTCACTCAACTGAGACTACTAATTGCTGAGAAAGAAGTCATGCAAATTTAAGCCTCTGTTACCAAAATAGTTTTTGTTGCTTGTAATGTACTTGCCCTTGTAACTTCCTATAAGGAACACTATTTTTTTTTTAATCAAATCACAGGCAAGTCTATCGACATTAAGTATGGCTAATTTTTCTTACCACTCCTTGTGTTATTATTTATTCTGTTAATTTACAATAATATCTTTCTGACTAGATCCCTTACTTCTGCCCTCTGCAAGCTATTCTCCATCCAGCAGCCAAACTGATTATTTTAAAAGTGCAAATCATACCAGGTTACAGCTCCACTTAAAATCCACTAGTGGGTCCCCATACTTAGAATGCAAGGCAAAAGCATCATGCATCACTTTGCACCAGGCCAGCCCACCTCATCACTTGTGCTCTGGAATTGATCACTTGGCTTTTGCTTACTAGGCTCCCGGTATGTTGTATTTTTATCATCTTTTTTGTCTATGATTTTTCTCCCATGTCGTTGCATGGTTTGCTTCTCTGAGATACCTTCTCTGACCACCTTATCTAAAACAGTCGCCAACACACACACACACACACACACACACACACACACACCCCTTCATAAAATATTGGATTATTATAATATGTACAAAATTCAACAGGGTTGAAAAAGTGAGAGAAAGAAATGCCATGTATAGTAATTATTTTATGTGTAAACTATGCACCCAGTGAGACAAATGAAAATATGAATTTTCCAACTGGAAACTAAATCAAAGAGACAGAATGAGTTTTTATTTTGATCTACATTATCAGATTCATTACGCCCATTACACGTAATGGGTCTTGGTTATATGTGTTACAGTAGGTAGTCAGGCAGGAGTGGGGCAGGAGCGGGCTCCCCATACCCCACCTGGAATATCACCAGGTGATGATCAGGCATTTGTCACACTGCCTCTCTAAAATAATAATAGGTTGTAGTCAGCATAATCGAAAGGCAATTTCCTAATAGATAAAAACACCTGAAACTGGTGATTGATGGCTTCCCAATAAGATGTCAGGAACTGGGTGGGTGGGCTCAAGCATGAGCACTTCAGAGGCAAAATGGCAAAGTTTAACTGGTATATGACCTTCCATGGGCATTCCACTGAAAAAGGGAAGACTGCTTCATGTCAGCATGCCTACAATTCCAGTAGACACACTGCGATTACTCATTTCCCAAGTGTTAGCAGACCACCGTGCATGTAGCAGCCCACCCCAAGAGAATAATCAAGGGAAATGGGACATAAGACCTCAGAAGTATGCCAACATATAAAACCCAAGTCAAAAGGTCCAACCCCGCACTTGTCCTTCAAGTCACCTGCTTGGGCCTCTTCCAAGTGTACTTTCCTTCCTTTTGTTCCTGCTCTAAAACTTTTAAATAAACTTTTACTCCTTCTCTAAAACCTACCTCAGTCTCTTTTTCTGCCTTATGCGTTTAGTCAAATTCTTTCTTCTGAGAAGAATTTAGATTGCTGCAGACCCATATAGATTTGTTCCCAATAACATATTCATATATGAAAATGGCTTATATGGTTGATTTTTTAGTGAATAATAAATATAGAGTTAAGTTCTTTACCAAATATTGGAATAGCCAAGATTACTTGAAGCACATTTTTAATACCTTAAAATATCTTAACAATTAAGTATAATTTGGTAGTAGTAACACAGCCAATATTTGTTTTTTTTAAAAAATGAGCATTTGATACCAATACCTGTGTCTTGATGGAAAATGACAATAATGCAAGTGAGAATGCCCCTAATAATTAAGTTGTTGCATCAATAATTGCTGGAAAGTTGAATATGTTTTACTATTAAGGTAAATATCAATTCTGTAGAGTAGACATTTTGTGATTTATGTCCAGTTTCATAAATAGGACTACCTAAGTGAAAACTAAACTTTGACCTTTTTCCTTCTCTTGCCCAAATTCCTATCTAAGGGACCAGGGAATCACTCCCTACAAACCATAAAGTCTCAACAGAGGGGTTTTATTTAACCCTACATTAACATACCTTACATAACATACCTATGTAACATACCTATAAAACAACCTGACTCTGGCATTACATCACATGATAGATAGGCAAAGAAATAAAAATATTTTAACCCCAAATATATTTCTTTGCCGTATCTTAAATAGCCCTGCAAAGTTGTCTCCTGTGGGAAAAACATCTACATTCTGTAGATAATCTCCTTGCTCTTTCCAGGCCTTTTCCCTGATCCAGGAAAGAATCAACTAAGAGTCTGGCATCCTTTTTTTTTTTGTCTTTTTTTTTTTTGAGACAGAGTCTTGCACTGTTGCCTGGGCTGGATCTCTGCGCCCACTGCAACCTCTGCCTCCCAAGTTCATGTGATTCTCCTGCCTCAGCCTCCAGAGTAGCTGGTATTACAGGTGCACACTACCACACCCAGCTTATTTTTTGTGTTTTCTGTACAGACAGGGTTTCACTATGTGGGCCAGACTGGTCTTGAACTCCTGACCTCATGATCCACCCACCTCAGCCTCCCAAAGTGCTGGGATTCCAGGCGTGAGCCACCAGTGCCTGGTCCTGAGTCTGGCACAATTTTAAGTCTGATAACAAATATTTACAATCTATTCTCTCTGAAGCCTGCTACCTGGAGGCTTAATCTGTATAACAAGAATCTTGTTCTTCATAATCCATTATGTCAATCCAGACGTTTTCTTCCTATTGATTCCAGACCTTTAGATAAACTCTTTCAACTAACTGCCAATCAGGACATCTTTAAATTTGCCTATAAGCTGGAAATCTGTCCCCCTTACAGTTATCCCACCTTTCCAGACAGAACCAGTGTATATCTTACATGTACTGATTGATGTCTTATAGCCCCTGAAATGTATAGAACTTAGTTGTGGGACGAAGACCTTGGGCACATGTTCTCAGCATCTCCTGAGGGTTGTGTCATAAGCCACGGTCACTCATATTTGGCTCACAATAAATCTCTTTAAATATTTTACAGAGTTTGACTCTTTTCATCAACATATGGAAAAATGAGAAACTGAGAAAGTCGTTTTAGTTCTGAAGATATCTGGCAGAACAAAATAATGAAATAAATAAAATATTAACATATTTCCCAGTTGGGAAATAGTTCAGGAAATTTGGTGCAATTCAATATGTACTTTTTATAGTTGCTAAACATGGTAATTATGAAGATTATGTGACAATATGGATCACATCAAATATTAAGTGAATGAATTAGGTTACGCATTGTTACAGTCCAATCACAAACATGTAAAGAAATATTTGTTTAGCAAAGGGCTGAAAATAAACACACAAAATATGATTATGTTTCCAAAATATGATTATGTCTCCTAAACAGTAATTTTATTTTCCTAATATGTAACATAGATGTTACGCCTCCATGAAAAGTTCTGGTACCAAAATATCTCCCTTCCGAATATATCTATGAATCTCTCATTAGCAATTTCTCCTTGTCATCCTTAAAAACTGCTGTTAACAAACAATTCTTTCCACCTTTTAATCCACACATCCACTGTGATTGGCTTTAACAGCCATCTTTTATGTCCTTAGTTCCCAAATATTTCTTTTCTAAATACCACTTCTATTCTAAGTTTTGGTCCTATGTATTCTAACAACAACTGAAGAATACAGTAGCTTCTTACAAAGATTTTGTAGCATCTTTTGTACAAAAATGCTAACAGGAATTCCTGCAATCACCTCTGATCTTCTGTAGCAGTTTATGTTACCATGCCTGTTTCTTAGGCTAGAAAACCTCAGATCAAATTTCACTTCTTTCTTTACCTTTCCCATCACAACACGCCAGTTCCCAAATGAAGGCTATCCCATTCCAGTAGTCTCCTGAAATTTACGCATCTTTTCCACCCTCATTCCCTTCACTCGTTCATCTCTGGTATTTTGTTTTGTTTTGTTCTTTGTTCTTCTATTTTTTTAATGTGACTTAATTTTATTTTATTTTACCTTGTAGGATACATGTACAGGACGTGCAGGTTTGTTACACAGGTAAATGTGTGCCATGGTAGTTTGCTGCACCTATCAACCCATCACCTAGGTATTAAGCCCCACATGCATTTGCTATTTACCTGATGCTTTCCCTCCCTACCCTTCCCTACTGACAGGCCCTAGTGCATAATGTTCCATTCTCTATGTCCACGTGTTCTCATTGTTCAGCTCCCACTTATAAGTGAAAACGTGGTGTTTGGTTTTCTGTTCCTGTGTTACTTTCCTGAGGATAATGGCTTCTGGCTCCATCCATGTCCCTGCAAAGAACATGATCTCATTCTTTTTTATGGCTTTATAGTGTTCCATGGTGTCTATGTGAAACTCAAAACTATAATAATCCTAGAAGAAAATCTAGACAATACCATTCAGGGCATAGGCACAGACAAAGATTTCATGATGAAAACATCAAAAGCAATTGCAACAAAAGCAAAAGTTGACAAATGGAACCTAATTAAACTAAAGAGATCCTGCACAACAAAAGAAACTATATCAGAGCGAACAGACAACCTATAGAATGGGAGAACATTTTTGCAATCTATCTAACATACAAAATCTATAAGGGACTTAAATTTACAAGAAAAAACAAAAAATGCCATTAAAAAGTAGGCAAAGGACATGAACACTTCGCAAAAGAAGACATTTATATGGCCAGCAAACGTGTTTTGTTTTTATTCTAAACACCCATTCTAAATACTTAGCCTTTATTACCTAATTTAATCTTTACACCAGTCATATGTATTGGCATGATTTTGAAGAGAAATCTGATGTACACAAAGATAAGTAATTTGATAACACAGCTAGTATGCAGCAGAGCTGGCAACCTTAACTATTCCAACAATCTCCCTGCCTCTATGTCACTCATTGCAATTTTCTTAGCATTGTTTTGACCTGCATTGCTCCCATGATTATATTCAAACTCAACAGCATCACAAAGAAAGTCCTTGAATGTCTAGAGCAAGTCTAACTGTCCCAGCATATGGCTTATCACTCCCTACCCAACACCGTGTGTTCCTGCCAAATTCAATAGAAAGACTCAGGACACAACAGGTCCTTGCTCAACCCCATTGCTTGTGAATACCTCAGCTGGTTAGAAAACTGTCCCAATTATTCTCCCTAGAAATCCTTCACAACAAGACTTGGACACTTCTTTTTTTTTTTTTTTTTTTTTTTTTGAGACGGAGTTTCGCTCTTGTTACCCAGGCTGGAGTGCAATGGCGCAATGAAGCCTCCCATTCTCCTGGCCTCAAGCTGCAGAGTAATTTATTCTGCTTGCCGCATTCCCATAACACAGTTTTCATATATCTAACTCATTACCTACTGTAAGGTAACAGAATTTAATTACTGGCTATTGCATCTTGCTTACTTAATAATAATCTCCTCCGGAGTATGGATTGGTTCTTATTCATCACTGTATCATTATCTCATGCAATATTAGTTGCACATCCACCATATGCTAATGCTTCACTCAGTGCCTGGCATATTTGATTAATGATTGAGGAGGAAAATTGTCAGAGCACCACGTATCAGTTTTAAAGGACAGTGAGCCTTATAAGAGAACTAATAGCAAAGTCTGACAGGTTTCTAGAAATAGAAATCAAAGGACATGAGAGAAGACAAGATATAGAAATTAGGGAAGATTGCCTGAGTCCAGGAGTTTGAGGCTGCAGTGAGGTACGATCACACCATTGTACTCTAGTCCAGCAACAAACTGAGACTCTGTCTCAAAAAAAAAACAAAATTAAATTAAAAATACACACTGAAAAAGGAAGAAAGATGAAAGAGTTGAAAAGCAGTAAAGACAAACGTTACTCACTTGAAAATGTTGTCACTTCAGAAATATGAAGTAATTAAATGCAAGTTAATTTGGATAGAATTCTCTGCAGAAAAAGACAAAGCATTTTTTCTCCTTCCCTTTTTGTATAAATTCAGTTCAGCTATTGAGCACAAGAGCTACTATGGTGAAATACCACTCTACCAAATGCTTTTAGTTTTAGCCCATTTAAGCTATTGTAAACTCCACTTGGCAGTCACCTTGCTGAACAGTGAAAGAGCAGTATAAATGAAACTTTCCTGAAGTTCTTTTTATCATCAAACAGTAGGAGAGCATTATTGGCTTCATTCAGTTGTGGCTAGGTTACACGGGTTATATTTTAAATACTTCAGGTCAAAATCCCGCTGTAATGTGATATTACTGGGTCGGTTTGTCTGACTTGAGAAAAAGCCCTATTATGAGCAGAAGGAGTATTGTCTCATTTCTCAGAATATATATACAAAACTCTTGGAAAGTTTAAGAACTTAGACTTTTTCCCCCCCTACAGTAAAGAGGGAAAACAAAGGAAAAGAAATTCTGCTTCTCAAAGAAAAATTTAAAAACATAATAACAAGTTCAAATATATTCAATTAGAAATGATAATATATTATAAATTCATTTGTTGAATTTTCAAATTTTTTCCATTAAAATTTATTTCATCTAATAATAGTTGTCATTTGTAAATATCCATCACAAAAGATAAGTAAAAGTAGGATAAATACTTGTATCAAGGAAAATAAATCTGAAGTGAAATGATATAATGTCTACTTCTCTGAGATTTGGCATTTACTAGTTGTAATATTACCACTCAATGTCACATTTCCTCATCTGTAAAACAGAATTAATGCCTAATGCACAGGCTATTTCAAGTATTAAGTTGATATTTATAATATCTGGTGCAAATAGTTGCTCAATAGATGTCATTTAAAATGAAATTTAAATATATTAATGTAATCAATAGCCTTGTAATTAAAGTTAAATGATAAGATTATTTCTAATTAAACCCATTGTTTTAGTTTATTATTCTTATATCTTTTTGTGGTAAAGCATATAATTTATAGAGTGTATATAGCAAGAAAAATAGATGGATCCTAAAATTGAGGAAAGCTTGTTCATTTGAGTTTTTCTTGGAACCACCATTAAAAAATGAAGAAATATGGATTACGGTTTGTCCCTTTGACATTTAACTGATATCAAAAAACAGACTTAATTTTTATTTATTTTTTATAAAGATGGGATTTCACCATGATGGCCAGGCTGGTCTTGAACTCCTGACCTCAGGTGATCCACCCACCTTGGCCTCCCAAACTGCTAGGATTACAGGTGTGAGCCACCACGCCCAGCCAAAAAACAGATTTATTAAAGCTGATTTAAAGTGAAGTAAACAAACCAGTGTAAGGACATAGTCAATAAAACTAGAAATATCTGTTTAACTTCCTGTTCCATGAAGTGTATTGTTTTTTGTCTGTTTTAAATATCAGTTGTCTGGACATGTATGCAATTGTTTCTTAAAAGGATTTCAGTGGATATTCGACAAGTCACTTCATTTACTAACCATACATTATATATATAGGATGCTAGAATTAAGTGCAAAAAGGTAAATAAAATTTTGTCTTGAGGATTACACTAAGTATTGGAAAAGACTGGTACAAACAGAAAAACACAAGATTTTATACTGAGCTGAAAAATAGAGACATTCACAAGGAGAAAGCCAGAGGAGGTGCACTTAGTCCATCCCTCTGTCCCACGATGGAGGAGCAAGTACAGGAGAGCTGAGTCAGTTTCTTTAGGATGATAAAAACTGGCCAAGTCAAGTAAGTTGCAAAGAAATTCCAAGCAGTGAGAAATGGCCAGGTATACAGCAGGGGTCTTACTCCATTTTCATGCTGCTATGAAGAAATACCCAAGACTGGGTAATTTATAAAGAAAAGAGATCTAATAAACTCACAGTTCCAGATAGCTGGGGGAGGCCTCACAATCATAGTAGAAGGCAAAGGCAAAAGCACATCTTACATGGCAGCAGGCAAGAGAGTGTGTGCAGGGGGAACTGCCCTTTATAAAACCATCAACTCTCATGAGAATTATTCACTATCAGGAGAACAACATGGGAAAACCCACCCTCTTAATTCAATTACCTCCCACTGGGTCCCTCCCTCATCCACAATTCAAGATAAGATTTGGGTGAGGACAGAGCCAAACCACATCAGGAAGGGGCAAGGGGAAGCTCTATGAGTTATGTGAGTGCTAGAGATAAGGCTGAAGAGGGAGGCCAAGGCTAGGCCCTAAAGTGTCTTTTATTCCATGTTACTGTGCCTGACATTTGTCAAGGATGCAATGAAGAGGCATTAAACTGTTTTATTTAAGGAAGTGACATATTTTATGCTTATGATCAATCATTTTGGCTAAGATTTTAGGAGAAACTTGAAGAAGAAAATACTGTAAGTATGAACAGCTGTTAGAGTTACTGTAACTTCCAAATGAAACGTAACAGAAATCTGAACTGGGGCAAAAAGTAAAAAGATAAGGAGGATAGCACAGATTTTAAAATATATTGGGGGGTAAATCTGCATTATGCAATAACTTATACAATTTTACTTCTATGGTTATCCAATCTGTTAAAATCAAATGTCACAACTTCAGCTTAAATGCAATTATGATTATTTACATAACCCTTTGTTTCAATTACAGATTTATAATATGTTTCATTACAAGGTTGAGTTATCTACGCTTTATTTTTCATCACTCTCAAATTTATCTGGCAGATCTTGTGAATTTATTTACCCTTATGATGTTTAGAATCCATTACTTTGTCTAGTTCATAAGAATTTATGTTGAGATTTTAGAGGGGGAATTCATTTATGTATGGATTAACATAGCAATCTCAGATATTTTTACATCTTAAGTCTTACAATCCAAAAGCAAGATAAGGCATGTCTTTCTGTCTATTCATATCTTCCTTTCTAATTCTTGGTAGTGTAATATGTTTTCTTCATATTGATCTTGAACATTTACTGATGTTTATTTCAGTATAGTTTCTCCTTTGTATTGTTACTACAACTGAGGTCTGTTCTGTCCTCATCTTTTCCTTAATATTTTTATAATAGTATTTCAAAGACACAGAAAAATATAAAATAGGTACCCCTATAGGAAACATCCTCTGTCAAATTCTAGCATTTGACTATAATTGCTTCAATTATTTCTTAAAGAAATAAAACATTACAGATATGGCTGAAATCTCTGTTTACCTTTCTGGGTCCCCTCCCAAGTGGAACTCTCATATAAAATGTTAATTTTTGAATTTTGAATCCCTGTGAAATTTGAATTTCAGAAAAACAATGAATAAATTTTTAGTATGACTGTCTCCTATGATATACAATTTGAATGTGTTTCTATTTGCTAAATCTGACATCCTTATCCCTGAGGTCTAGAAATATCCTGAATTTGTTTTTTAATCATTCTTACACATTTCACAACGTTGCACATTATGTGATCAAGAACATTTTAGAGCATTGTTTTACATGTATTCAAATATTATATAAAAGGTATAATACGTTTCATTCTGCAATTAGCTTTTTAAACTAAATGCTGAGATTTTGAGATTTAGCCTTATCGACTATCCAAGTTGTTTACTCATTTGAAATGCAGTTTTTCATTATTATGAACAAGATTAAAATTAATACACTTATAGATTTCTTCTCATTTTTCTTATGC
Organism: Ateles fusciceps; assembly: GCA_036589455.1. Taxonomy (NCBI): domain Eukaryota; kingdom Metazoa; phylum Chordata; class Mammalia; order Primates; family Atelidae; genus Ateles; species Ateles fusciceps. The sequence continues at coordinate 3,816,805 of JAZHEH010001361.1, forward strand.
ATTTGTGAGAGATTCTCCTAAATGGGTTCTTAAGCTCCACTGCACACTAGAATCCCCTGAGGAGCTTTATAACATACTGATGCCAGAAAAAATGTCTCTGGTATTTCTGATATAACTGGTTTGTAGTGCAGCCTAGGTCCTGGTATGACTATCATGTGCAGCCAATGTTAAGAACCACTGTTCTTCTTCAGCATATATTTTTAAAAGTTGAGTTGCTAGGTTGAAGGGTCTATGATTCTCCTATTGTACTAAATATTGCCAGATTGGGCTCCAGCATGCTTTTACGAACTCAAAATCCTATCAGCTACATTTACGACTTTCCACTGGTATGCTTTTTAATTTTTGCAAATTTGTTAGACATAAAACATCAAATTTTTGTAGTTTTATTTTGCATTTCCTTGACTGTTAGTATCATTGAGCCTTATTTTAGATATTTATTGACAATTGAGATTTTTCTCTTCTCTGATATGCCTGTTGACAATATTTGATCCTTTATTAATGGGTCATTTATCTTTCAGTTATTGAGTTATAAAATTTTTATATCTTGTTTGTGGTTCCTTTTCTACTGTAGGTCTTATATATTACTTTTGCTAGTTTATGGCTTGACTTCGAACTATATTTAATGATGTCCTTTGTCAAAATGAAGTTTTACATTTTTAATCATACCATTTATGGTTTCTGCTTTCTGTAATTTGTTTAAGAAATTTTTCACAACATAAAAGTCAACCACAAATTTTCATATATTTTTTATCTAAAGACTAAAATTTTTTTCACCCTTCAAACTTCTAATAGACTTGAGGTTAATCATTTTTATTAGTATGAAGTAAAAATTTCTGCCCCATCTCCCAAAATAAAACAGCAATTTTCTCAGTGCCATTTGTGGAATAGTTAGTTCTTCTTTTCCTTCATTAGTTAGTGTATCCATATAATCATATGAATATAAGTTTCTGAGCTCTCTGTTTTGTTCAACATTGTATACTCTGAACAAATGTCATATTATAAAATTATGCTAAATTTGGTATGTGATACAGCAGTTCACCCTCACCTGTTCTTCACAACCACTTTGGGATTTATAGATTATTTATTAAGCATACATGAACCTATTACTATCTTATTAAAAGTTTTTAAAAATACAGAATGTAGGCTAAAGTATGAAAATAATTTCAATTCTGTATATTTAAATATTTGATTTTTCTCTTGTGAACTCTTAATATGATAGCTCAATCCACAACCATATTTGAGTTCCTAAAGTAAGCCACACTTTGTGGTGGTCCCTAAAGTAAGCCACACTTTGTGGTGGTCCCTAAAGTAATCCACACTTTGTGGTGGTATACTATTCTTTATTTGTAATGTTTCATTCTAGTGGCTCGTGTTTTATTTGATCTTTGTTTCAAGTTCTATTGTCTATCTTTTTAATTTCTCAGAGTTTCGTATTAATGTCATGCTAGATAAGACAATGTAATTGTGTGATGGTTAATACTGAGTGTCAACTTGATTGGACTGAAAGATACAAAGTATTAATCCTGAGTGTGTCTGTGAAGGTGCTGCCAAAGTAGATTCACATTTAAGTCAGTGGGCCAGGGAAGGCAGACCCACCTTTAATCTGGTGGGCATAATCTACTCAGATGTCAGCAAATATAAAGCAGGCAGAAAAATGTGAAAGGAGAGACTGGCCTAGCCTCCCAGCCTACATCTGTCTCCTGTGCTGGATGCTTCCTGCCCTTGGACATTCAGACTCCAAGTTCTTCAGTTTTGGGACTGAGACTGGCTTTCCTTGCTCCTCAGCTTGCAGACAGCCTGTTGTGGGACTTTGTGATCATGTAAGTTAAAACTTAAAAAACTCTTTATATATATACATCTATGTATATATATGTACACACACACATATATACATACACATATATATCCTGTTAGTTCTGTCCCTCTAGAGAACCCTGACAAATACAAGTGTAAATATGTATTTTCCTATCTTTTCAAATAGTTTTAAGCACTACAAGAATCTGTAGAATTAGGGTATCCTACATAAATTAGATTATTGTGTTACTATATTTCTGTCGATTTTACTTGTGAGTATGTATTAATGACTGCTAGATCTTCATTATCATTTATACACCTTTTACACTCCAAGTGCTCATGTCTGACTGATTGGTTCTGTATGTGTGTCTGTGTGTGCCAGAACAGTGGTCTGTTTAAGAGAAAGTGGCCCTGGCTCACAGAGTGCTGCCTTTTTCCTTCGGCTTCCTCTAGGGATTGGGTGTTTGTATCAGGCCAGCCTGTCTTGCCCCATATTTCTGAGACAGCTGCAGGGTCATCATAATAGATGTTTTCTCCTCTGCTTATTCCACAGTTCTCTTCCGGCAAAGATAGCAAGCAACGTGATTTCCTCAATGAGACCTACCTCCTCGCCTCTCTGTATTAAATGGAGGACAGGAGAATTCCTATAGGCAGCTCAGATGTGTTGTTTCTATTGACTCAAACCAAGGACTGTTGGTTTTCCTCATTAGCATCCCCCAGTGCTCTGGACAATATTTGCGTTTAGCTGGCTGTGTCTATGTAACTGCACATGCCCTCTGTCAGTGTCTTCCTGCACCCTGACTTGATATTTATTTCATTTGACAGCTCTTCAACTGAAATTGTGATTGAGGATTATAGACATCCCTATTTTTGTCAAAAACATGGTTTACATTTTTCTTGTTATTAGTGTTTCCATGATTTCAGAGGAGAGAAAGAGGAAGTATCTTTAGTTTCCCTTCTCACAGTTACAATTCCTTTATCATCTTTGAAAATTGCTGATGCTTTGAGCCTCACTCTAAACAAATGAAATCAGAATTTTTAAGAGTCAGCCCAAGAGGTGTTTAATTTGATAAACTCTACAGGTGATTCTTCCATGGGAACGATGCCCACTCCCTTAGCCAAACAAATATAGGCTTTCAATAATATTTAAAATATTCTTCTTACCTTTCTTTGTATGTACCAAATGTGTGTTTCTGCACATCCCCTTACACATTTTTTGAAGCTTCTTGCCACTTCTAAATAAGGGTACTAAATTGACTTCCATAAAAGCTACTAGTTTTAATCTCTAAGAAATTAGAAATAGCTTTAATTATTAAATACATGTCTACTGATGTTTTATAGGAAGAGAAAGCCTGTTTGGGTTCTGTGGAAGCCTTTGGTATTAAACTATTCTGATCTTTAAAGAATGAACAAAATACCCTCTGAAACATTCAACAATGATGATTTCAATAGTCAATCCACAAAATTTATGGAACCTTTCTTTGCAGTATAATCTTCTTTTACTCTATCACAAAATCTTAAACTTAGTAAAATGACTGTTTTACTGTTCCTCAGTTGCACATCATGCTTTTCCTGATGAATAATGTGGCTCTTACTCTACCTAAAATAAATCTCCTCAACTTAGTTGATAAATTATTCCTATCTTTTGAAAAAACACCTCCAAAATTAACTTCTCCTCTTAAGGTTTCCCGCCCCAGATATTGGTTCTCTATTTATAAATTCAATGGGCAATTTCATCTGTATTTTTCTTAGCATGCTTCTAATGTTATATTAATATGCATACTTCACCATTCACTTAGTGATAAATTGTAATGATAACAGAATTATAATTTGTGACAGTTATTTGGCATCTACTAAATTCCAGGTAACAGATTAAGTCCTTATTTTCATTAATCCTTAAACAAATAAGCTATGTAAAATTATTTCTTCTATTTCCCTAACAGAAAATGTGGGCTAAATGAAGCTGAGCAGTTTGTCCCAAATCACACAAGTAGCAAAAGTCCAGTATTTAATAAATGTCTGAGTGCAGAAGCAGCACTCTTTATCCATGATGCCCTGCTGTGCCCTGAAGGTCAACTGCCTTCCCAGGGTCTTACTCAGTAACTTTTACATGGTAAACCCTAGGATATTTGTTCCACTGAATCTCACCACTTAACCCTTACCATTAGTTTGATCTTAAATACGCTGTTTTTATATAATTCTAAATGTGGAACCCTCAAGTCAACATTTTGAATATTTCTGTTTCCTTATTATACTCCAGGATTTTAATCAAAATATGTTCTCAGCTAGAGAACTTGGCATAATCATTAGTTCTTATGCCTCTCTGCCTTTTAGTGGACTCCAATTGTTTTGTAGATCTGAATTGACAGCAATTACATAAAGCAGCCAGAGGATGATTAGCTTGGAAAGCTGAATTTTGTCAAGTTAATTACCAGTGGTGCACACTGACTTTGATTCATGAATATGGCTTTTTGCAGAGCTCTTAAGATGCTAATCAGTCAACACTTATTTTTTACAGTTTAATGGAAATGTCAGAAGGAGAGTTGCAGGGAAAACCCAGGAACAGAGACCCTGGTGAGCACTGAATCACCAAATATAAAAGAAATATTCATTTTAAGGAAGTGTTTTCAGGCTACTTGATCATGAAATGAACACTCCTTTAACTGCTGGAGCTGCAGTCCAATCAATCGTCAGCGTTCTTGACAAACGTGAGGATCAACTGAGAGACTGTACTCTTCCACATACAAACTTTCTAAATTCCATTAAATGGAGCTGTGTGGCAGTAGAGAGAAATGTAAAAAGATAAGAAAGAATATTTATTCTTTTTAAATATAAAATATTTGGAATGTATTATAAACTATTTTTTATCAAATTGAAAATATTCTGCAATCCCTTCCTAGTTCAACGTTGAACTACTGGGAATAAAGACTTCCTTATAATTAAGTCCTTTAGCTGCTTTTTAAGCCTGCTGCCTTTCTTTATCTCATGATGCCAAAAATCTCTTGTATCTTTTCCTCTGACAGGGGAAGGGGGAGGGCAGGAAGACCTCCTTACCTGAACACTTTTGAGAATAATAGCCTGATAATAAAATATGAACCCCACATTTTGCTGCCAAATTTTGAATGTATTTTAATTTCTAAAAAAAAATCTTGCTTTTAAAATAAGGAATCCAAATCTTCAACGTATATTTCAGCCATCATTTTAAAGCTATTTGTTTGTGACCAAAAAAAATAATAATAACAAAAAAAAAACCTGTCACCTCATTTGAACTGATAACCTTTTTGTTACCAGGCAACATTGTATTTCAAGGATACTGTAGTTTGTATTTCGAAAGCTGCAAATCAAGTGTGACATCAGCCAACAAAATATTATAACCAAATACATCTACTTACTGTATTTATAAATATTCTCTCCTGGTTTACCTGTTTCCACTCAGAGCCCAAGTTCATGCCTAGGAACTGTGTCTCTTTTATAAATCGAATCCAAAAAGCTTCTAAGCTCTGTACTGATGATCATATCTATTAGGTGAGTACAAGAATAAATTTTCTATTAAAAATAACAAAGCAGTTGTAACTTTTGAACCTAATTAAAATATACACCAACCCTATGAATAAGGAGAGAGAATAATACAAAATGCCTGCTTCATTTATTAATATTAGGCAGGCAAAATTAGCATTTGGATATTAAGAGGAATGTCAAAGAATGCTACTGGATTGAGGAGTTTTACATTAGTGAAATAATTTGAAAGAAAGGATTTTTATAGAATTAATTCCTGTCAGCTTATCCAAACATTTGGACAAAAAAAATTGTAGGCAAATCATTAACACTTCAGCGCTTTTCTTCAAGGTTTCCTCAACACACTAATAGGATTTCTGAGCAAATACGGATTTCCATGTTCTTTTGCACTGCATTAAAGACCACCACAGTGAGTGGTTTCTCATGTCCTCCTATGCACTAGAGAGAAGAAAACAACTCAACTACAATTCTGCAATGAAGTTTTCCTGGCAGACCATCAGCACGGTCTACACAATTATTTGACATCTTCAAAGATTTCATTTTTGAAATTTGAGAATTTTGGATAATGAATCAGTAAAATGTATTAGATGTAATTTCATAAATCATTATGATACATTAAAATACTATGCTGCAGTTCTGTTCCAAACATTTAGATGGGGAATGTTTCCTTTATGTTGAATGTCCCCATTTATCATTGCAGTTTCCTTAGTTCCCCACATATTAAATTAATGAAATTTAATAAGATGTTTTCAAAGATAGCTAGAAAGTAGACATAACATCTCGTAACATTATCAGATACTACACATACTGAACACTTTGCAGAAAAATTACTGCCTAAATTAAGTACTATAGGCTTAAAATTGCTTTGACCCTTCCATATGGTGAGGCAAATGGTTTAATGAGAAATTTCTCTAGCTTTTCTCATTTGCAATTTAACATTTTCTATTTTATAGTACAAATATTTTTTCAGTCATTGATTCAACAAATATTTTCAGATTTCTTTCTGCATCAAGAATGTAATGATTACCAAAACCAAATGCCTGTTCCCCAAGAGTTCATAATTTAGTGAAAGATTATGAAGCTATACATGCATGTTATGTGCTTATTTTGTTCCTGTATTAGAATCTTATTAGACTGTTTAAATCACACTAAAGCCCCCCACTCAGAGATAATCACAGTTAAATTACTGGGATAAATATGTGTTTGTGTATATTTATTAGGTTAGACCATTTGAAGTCATTGTTTTTGTTGATTAAGATATGGTCAATAGAAGCAATCTGATACAGTTCAACCTAATAACATATTCCACTGTATGTGGGACCCACAATTTTCTGCAGTTGAATATTGAAATTATTATCAATACTTTTTCTAATAAGTAGTGCTAAAAAATTAAGGTATATTTCATACCTGGTCACATCAATCTTTATGTATATCTTTCCATTCTTTCCCCAAGAAAAATTCCTGCAAGCAAAATATCTAAAGAATATGTGTATTTTTACAAATTTTTGAAATTTATATTTTTAAATTGTGCTGATTTTTTGCTCAGACTGTTGTTTCCATTTCAGTTTGATACATGGTGTTTTGAAAATTAATGGCTGCTTTATCCATTTCCCCATGGTTTTCTATTATCTGTCAAATCAATTTTGTTCATTTATGTTTTACTAAAAAATTTGTACTTCACTCTTGTTTGGCCTTTCTATAAAATATAGAATCCTCATAGTATTTTCTTTATTGTTAAGGGAAAAATATCCAAAATATATTGTTATATCCCTCGCACCATCATTGTTAATATAATACATTGCTTTTCTCCTTTGTTTTCCTATATGTCTTTCCGAGGATTGATCTATTTTAATGACTTTGTCAAAGAAAAAATATTAAATTAAAAATGGCATTTCCCCTTTTTAATCCTAATTTTTACATTTAAGCTTTTGTCTTTGGTGACTTTTTTCTGCTTTATTTTCCTCAAGTATATATTCTTACTCTTTTTTTTCTAATGTTTAGTTTAATAATAAGTTTATTTATTTTCAGGTTTTACTATGCCTGCTGCATGGCATCAGTTTTTGATAGTCATTCAAACATTTAAATCTCATTTTACACATTATATTAACATTCATATTGCAAGGCATCCATCACAAACATTACAGTCTGATAAAAGCTTCACACACATACTCCCCAAAATCTAAACCAGATACAGTCACTTTACTAAATCAATAAATAGAAGTAATGGAAATGTTATTACAATTATTTTAAAACAACAAAGTCTCAGACCCGCTGGAAAGATGTTCTCTTACAAGCATTATATAACATGTCAGTGGTACGAAATTATATTTTGTGAGAGTTAGCAAATACCCAGTAATTAAGTCCACTCTAATAATGACAATGACTTTAGGATCTGATACGTATTCATCAAATACACTCCTATTTGAACTGTCAAAAGGAACATATAGATATTGGGCAACTGAGGTCATTTCTAATGAGGTTCTCAACTACATAAAGGTGAGGTGTGTTTTCAGCATACCATGGACAGTTGCATCCCTGCTATAGTAACCATTAGGTTTACTAAACAGAATCTAACAGCACACTTGACTCCCTGTGCTCACAGCTGGAGACATTTCAGAACTCTTTCCCCCTTCATCCTCCACAGTGCACCCTCCACCCTTCTCTGAGCATCTCCAAGGTATGCCCTTGAAATAAAATAGAGAAGAAGGGGCTTTGCTCCTCGCATTTCTGACCAAATAGAGGTTTGGCATAGCAGTGTACTACAAAATTCTCATGCCCTGCAACAGTCAGCCACCACTGGGAGCATGGCTACTTTTACCATAATATAAACTTTAAAAAGCCTGATAATGAGAAAATGGGTGTGTGGGAAGATTTTGAGGGAGGAGAGAACACTGAAAGGATTTGAGCAATGTTTCCTTTATTCTTCTCAGCTTTTTCAGACTCAAGACAAGTTCTTGAGGACAAACATGAAATTGCTGTGGTCCTTTCTTACCTATAGTAGAAACAAAATAAGTGATAAAAAAAAAAAAAAGTACCTTTCCTTTCTCTACTCCCCCCCCCAAATGCATACTACAGTAAGAACATACTATTGAGATGTGCTACCTGGGAAGAAATTAAAATTGGGATATGAAGTGAGGCTGTACACTATCAAGTTGCCAGGTTAGCATTTCACAGCCAATGCCTGTGCCCAGCAAGGAGTGCTGGAACCGAGCAGACCACTTTCAATGTCTCCTCACCACATCCAACCATCTGGCGAGGATTCATCCTGCCATCCACCTTCACAAATCATTGGCTCAACTGTAAATACACTGCTTGGCTGTATCACACCAACTGCTTTATTTTAGGCACAGTGGAGTGCATTGGGGGCTGTATGAAAAAGCTTGTGGATTTTACACTTGCAATAGCTTCAAACAACTGAAAACTCATTTGCTTGGGAAGGCTTCTGAAACACATTTCCCAATTCTCTGTATCAAATATTATATTTTACTGCATTAATGACTTGCATGAGGCACTTATATGTGGTCTAGAACAAATTTGCATGTGTCCTCATCCACACTGCCAACAAAATATATCTCAATCATGTCCCCATGATAACTACTGCAATAAAGAGTGATGTCAACATTAACAATATCACCTTCTTAGAAGGACTGTCTGGAATTTTGTGGGAAGGTATAATAATTCAGAGAAGGATAACAATTTCTTGCAATGCATACTGAGTGTACAGCATAGTCTGTTTCTTCAGTAGTAATATGTGGTTTAACCATCTCAGCAGCAATATCCAAAACTTCTCTAGCAGCTTAGATAAAGTCGCATCCCTTTTGATCTTCAGATCAGAATAATTTAACATGAGAATTATCTTTAAGAGGCTGTTCAGATTCAGACATTCCCAAGGAATGATCAGTAAAATCTGGTCTTTGACTGTAACTTGGCACTGGTCTTGTCATCAGTGGATAATGTGGTCTAAGTTTACCAGTGTATGGATAACCTGCCCATGGGTCAGTGTTAATATCACCTTCTACAGTCCAGGAAGACAATTCTTGTTTGCCTTTTCATCTTTTGCTTTCTTACGTAATAATCTGTGAGCAGCTCAATTTTCTTTGAAATATCCTGCGAGCAGAAGTGCAAGCCTTGGATGCCCAGCTTGATGCAGGTGGGACAATGGAGATTGGCCTGGAAACTCCAGCCACCTGTCTCCTTGGCCGCCATGCTGCCTGCCTGCTGGGAGAGCACTCACCCAGGAAGAAGAGGAGGAGGAGGAAGCCTAGGCATCATTTTATATGTACTTTTTAATCTCTGTTATTTTCTAAGCATGGTAAAATTGTATAACTATTTTTCTAAGAGTTATTTAAGAGAGTCATTTATCTCAAATGTAAAATGGGTTGATTTGGTAAACATTGTTGGTGTTCACAGCCATTCCAAATCCCAATTCTCATCTGCCTTTCCCTTCCTATAGAATGTGGACAGCCAACGTTTTTGCCAAGTCCTTACAACTAGGGTCTAGTTCTACCCAATGAGATATTAACAGAAGTCACTACATAGTACTACCAGGAAAGCTCTGGAAGAGGTCTTACAGAACTTTCTACTAGTTGCCCTTTTTTGGATCCTCTACTCTTCCCCCCTGTTCCTGCCTGGATATGGTCATTTGCCCAAAGGCTTAGCAGTCATCTTCAGCATGAGGATGAAACCAGCACACACTTAGGATTCCATGGACCAGGAGAGTGGGAGAAAAGCGGAGATACTTAAGGATGTCCTGGAGTTAATGCACAGGTCTAAACTGCCTGCCTCTAAACTTCCTGTTTCATGGAAAAAAGCAAGGTCTTTTCTTATTTACACTACTTTCATTAGGTTTTCTCATTGTAGCTGCTAAAATTAATGTTAACTGAAAACATGGCTGTTGTTGTCAGTCCTCAATCCAGAACCCTTTTTTACTAGTCAGTGCAAATGTCTCCCAACTACTGTGAGCACAGAGCTGCACTCTTCTCTGAAATTAGAGATGCACTTTGCTCTGCTCTGCCTGAGGGCGGGACACCTCTACAGGATCATTTGTATTCCAGTTTACATTAGGAGTGACTGAGACTACACTTCAATCTCTCATCCCACCTGAACACATTATTCTATTTCCTCACTTACAAATTTGTCCTGAGTATATATCTTTAATAAATCACTTGCATCTAGGAAGCCCTATCAAATTCAGTGCATATTCTTATGTTAGGATTTTTAATAAAGATCCTGTATTTTTATTATAGATAAAGGGTATAGCATGTGTAGTTTTTGCTTCTTAGAATTATTCAACAATTTGTCCATGGCCTAATAGAGGATTAATTTTGTTTGGGTACATGGAAATTTGAAAATAAGCTGTTTTTCTTTAAGTAAGTTACAAGTTTATTATATAAGTTAATCTTATTAGTTCTATCACTCAAATCCAATATGTTTATATTTATCATTTGAGTCTCCTTGTATTTATAACAGTTTTTTCTTAAATTTGCATGTACATTTTTCTGGCTTATTCGGGTCCATCCATTTTTTATCTGTGATATAAATTTCCTTATCATTTATAAAGCTAATCCTCTACATTTCATTTATCCTCTTTGCTTTGAATTCTGTTGAACATTTTACTATTGACTATTTCTGCTTTTCATTTGCTATTATAATTGTCTGACATTCTTTTCATTTTAGTCAAAGCTTTATGTCATTTTAAACATAATGACTAAAAACTTTTAACCTTTTCTCTTATAAATAGCAGATATCGGGATTTTTTTTTGCCCAAATCTTACAGTCTTTTTGTTTTGTTTTTTCATTTTTTGACACTTTGTCCTTGCAGAAGTATAGTTAATCATCACATTTATTGTAGTATATCACACATTTAAAAAGTATTTCATCATGTTCTTTATTATTAGAATTTATTTTTCTTTTGAGACGGAGTCTCAACTGTTGCCCAGGCTGTAGTGCAGTGGCGTGATCTCAGCTCACTGCAATCTCTGCCTCCTGGGTTCAAGCAATTCTTCTGCCTTAGCCTCCTGAGTAGCTGGGACTACAGGTGTGCACCACCATGCCCAGCTAATTTTTTTTTTTTTTTTTTTTTTTTTTTTGTATTTTTAGTAGAGACAGGGTTTTACCATGTTGGCCAGGATGGTCTTGATCTTCTGACCTCGTGATCCACCCGCCACGGCCTCCCAAAGTGCTGGGATTACAGGTGTGAGCCACTGTGCCCAGCCCTAGAAATTCTTAATTATAATAAAAAAGAACATGAGGAAGCATTTTAAAGAAATAATTTTATATTAGAATCTATTAAAATTAGAATACTTTATTCTTAGAATTTTTAAACTCTAATAAGACTTTTTAAAGTTAGATTAAAAATTAGGCTTTTTAATTTAATTTTAATTAGGTTTTTCATAATTTTTTAGAATGTTTAAAGTTTAATAAAAAACAAGAATTGTAAACAAAAATATTTTAAAGAAAATATGTGATACATTATAAAAGTTGTGATGGCTAACTTGTTTTAATTCATTTTCCTTTATTAGTTTGTCTGCCGATTTTGAAGGCAAACATTCTATCTTTATTCCAACAGTGTTTTTTAAAAATTAAAATAAAGTTCACATCTTTTGTTGGTATTAATATAAAAAGAAAAGGATTGTTGAATTATCCCTTGATATGGTTTGGCTCTGTCTCCCCACCCAAATCTCACCTCGAATTGGAATCCTTATAATCCCATGTGTCCAGGGTGGGACCAGATGGAGGTAATTGGATCATGGGGGTGGTCTCCCCCATGCTGTTCTAGTGATAGTGAGTGAGTCTCAGGAGATCTGATGGTTTTATAAGCATCTGGCATTTCCCCTGCTTGCACCCACTCGATCCTACCACCCCGTGAAGAAGGTCCCTGCTTCTCCTTTGTCTTTCACCATGATTATAAGTTTCCTGAGATCTTGCCACCCATGCAGAACTATGAGTCAATTAAACCTCTTCCCTTTATAAATTACCTAGTCTGGGGTATTACTTCATAGCAGTGTGACAATTAATACACTACTTTTGTCTAATTTCTTCATATATACTATTTTAAAGTCAGAATGTAGTTTCTGAATTGTTTCAACATTTTAATTTTTCCAAAATATTTTAATATTTATATTGCTTTTTGTCACATTAGCAATAATAAAGAATAGTTATATTCTAATTTTGGAATGGGTGAAATTTATTTTCCTCTGTTTGGCACATTCTTTCCCCCTCCCTAATTAAACAAAAGGTTTTATTATTCTTGAAATGTTACATATTTTGCCATATCTGTGTATTGATTTCTTTTCATTAGTTATTGCTATACATTGTCTGCCATTTTAATTTGCTGACTCAAGACTTCCTTGAACTCATAAAAAGTTTTTTTCCCCATTATTTTAAACTATTGCTTCTCCTTTTGGCTTTTTTTTTTTTAATCGAATGCCTACTAAACACCTATTTAATCTCAGAGCTCTGGCCTCCTTGTGTCAAAGAAATATTTTACTGGACAAATTTAACCAGGCAAGAAGAACTACTCAAGACTATTGTAATAGTGGAAAGGGATTAAACTCAACTCCACAAAAACAATAAGTGAGAGAGATTTTAAGAGCTGAGGTGAGCTAGTGGACATGTACTGAAGGATGTTATGGTGAGGCTGGTGATTAGGTCAACTGTGTTTGTTAACTGGCACTTGCTGAAATTAGGTTCTACTCTCCTACAGAAACTAAGAGATAGGGACACTATCTTCCTTAATGATTATATTTCAAAGGGATGGCTCCCAGGTCCTCCAGAAAGACATTTTTGGATTGTAAAACTGGCTAGATGCTAGGAAAAGATTTATGCACATCTCAAAGGGGTAGAAAAAGAATTTTCTATTACAAGTTTTCTGTCTTTTTTTTTTTTTTTTATGAGACAGAGTTTTGCTCTTGTTGCCTAGGCTGGGGTGCAATGGCGCAATCTTGGCTCACCGCAACCTCCGCCTCCCAGGTTCAAGCAATTCTCCTGCCTCAGCCTCCTGAGTAGCTGGGATTACAGGCACGAGCCACCACACCTGGCTAATTTTGTGTTTTTAGTAGAGACGGGGTTTCTCCATGTTGGTCAGGCTCGTCTCTAACTCCCGACATCAGGTGATCCACCTGCCTCTGCCTCCCAAAGTGATGGGATTACAGGCCTGAGCCACCACGCCTGGCCAGATTACAAGTTTTCTAAAGTAAATTCCCTAGAAAAGGGAGGTAAGGGGCCTGAGACTCAAAAAGAAGCCAATTTAGTCAAGCTAAATGGAACTTAAGTCTGTCTTGGTCACATGTAATTTGTCTTTTGTTATTTTGGTCTCTAAATTTTTTTCTGAGTTCCAGGAGAATTTCCTGAACTTGTCATCTACATGGCTGATTTGGTAAAATTCTATCAATGATCTCTATTTTCTTTCAGGTTTTAAATGTAGCAATAGTGCTTTACATTCCATACAATCTCTCATTGCTTCAGAGCCTTTTCTCCTCCATGATTCTTATTCTACCTTAATTGGAAAAGCATGTCCTTGGTTTATTTTTGATACCACCATAATAAATTAAAAAATTCATTATTGTGTGTTGTAGTAACCAATGCATAAATATATACCCTGTCTTATTTTAAAGATCACTATCTTTTGAACCAAAGTAAGTGTTCTTTTGATTGCTCATAATTACAGAGGATGGTCTGTGTATTTTCAACACTGAGTATTGAGATGATAGTTCCTGCCAAAAAACTTATGTATCTATTTTCAAATCTTTCTAGCACAAATGAATGAATAATTAAGTAGTTTTAAATTCTTTTATTTTTATTTTGCTAGTCAGGATATCCGATAGCCTAGGGTGGTGGTAGAAAGAAGTTGTGTTGGAAGTCAGGATAGGATCTGTCAGCCTATATCGAAAGTGAGTTTTATTTTTCTCTGTTTGTTGAAGAAATCAGTAGTTGAATGAGCCAACCTTCTATTCTATGCTTGAAAGACACTTCTGTAGAAATCCAGGGATTGCAGTGGTACCCTCGCTTTGTTCCCAGAATATGCCAGAATCTAACCATAACTGGCTTTTAAGAGAAAAGATTAGCAAACATTTGCTAGTTTCTGGGGCCAACTTACCCATGAGGCAGGCACAATAGGCACAGTGCCTAGGGTACTTGTTACTTTTAGAGATATAAAAATGTTCTGATTTGTCTTAAAATTAGAAATAAAAAATATAGTGGTAATGAAGATGTAATAATGAATCCAGCCTGGATATACAAGGGATAGTATATATAAAATAATGAATATATAACAACAAATCCAGTCTTTATACCAAGACAGAATATAATTTGTCATTCTCTCTGTCTCTTTTTATCATTGGTAATTCTCTTTCTCTTTCTATTGGAAGAAGAGGCCCAGACAGTTAGAAGTGTCTATGGTCCACGAAAGTCATAATGTGGCCCTGCTAGCATCTCTTCACTTACCTTTTAGATAAGCCATTTAAACACTTACAGAGATTCTTCCTCACATTAGTAGTTCCTTCAAATGACTATGACTTCACTATATGTAGCAGAAATATGTCAGAGTTTCTAGTTGTGAATATCATCCACTGCCATATATCCCATTTTTGTATCTTGTTGCTTGCTGTGGTAGAATCCTAACAGGGCAAAAGATGCCTGGAATGGATAACAGAACTATAAAACCTGCAGTCACCATGAATAAGTCCATGAATAACACATCAAGTGTTTCATAAAACACTTTAAAAAACAAATGAGGTAATATAGTATATATTCTTTCAAAGCTCAAAAACCACTCAGAGGAACATTTATATAGCCATATTCCATTTAGTTCTCATGTCCTCCACTTTCTGGAAAAATTCTAAAGCTTCAATCTGGAACTCTCATGAGAGTCATCTTGGAAGCTTTCAGGTTAATAAAACTGAAAGCATAAAGTAGCTGAGGTTGGCTTCTTCACCAGACAACTACTTTAGTTATTAGAGATGAAATCTTAAAAGATTATGGAATAATTTAGCCTAGCAAAAAGAAATCTAATATGCAATGAAAATAATGATCATGAATAGCTAAGAATTAATTATGTAGACTTCCACAGCCTAAAAACTACCATCTCCTGACCTGGATGGAACAGCTTCCAGACAAGGAGCGAAATTGGCCTGCCTCCTCTGTGCCAGGCTCCCGCCAGTACATGCAGTATCCCATGTCATCCTCTAACAGCTGTATATGGCAGCTACTTTTATTATTAATATTTCATAGATAATAAAGCAGGCTGAGATATTTTAAGTAACTTGTCTAAAGTCAGATCTAGTAAGGCAACAATGAAAGCCAACAAATTCTATTTGGTTCTTTGCTCTAAACTGATTACACTATCTTCAAAATATCTTTCCTTTTCATAAAAAAAAAAAAAAAACCCACACATTTGTTGGAGGGCTGTCATGAAAATTTTACTGCCTTATATACTTTTTCCTTCAGCATATATGCAGAGGCTTTCTTATCGGCTGTGGTTTTATTTTACTAAGAAATAAATTCAAAGACTCTTAGAAATGAGAGAACCAGTTCTATTATTCTCTGAAATATTTTACATCACTAGACTTACTCTACATGATCACTACTTTTCTTCTGCACCACAAAATCCATACTATATATAATACACATAAAACATGGATTGTGAGTGCTTGCCTGTGTGTATATGTATGTATGTATCTGTATATATCAACCAGTTGGTGGACTTTCAGTAACTATTTTGACTCTCTGAGAGTAGAGTTTACTGTCACACATCTCAATAAAATACAAGTGGCTTGAAGACATGGACAATATCTAATGGAGACCTGTAACTGCTTTTCCAAAGCTCATGGGGCCAGATGTGTTTTCGACCTAGATATTTTTTATACTTGTTAGAAATGTGTGCGTATATGTATATATATATATATATATATATATATATATATATTGTGTGTGTGTTTGAAATAACATGTAATCAAAGACATCCATATTTCTTCAGCAAAAACTGTGAATATTGTGAATATTTATTCACACCAAGTGGAATAGATAAGGTATATCCTACCAAGGGAGTTCAGGTCAAGATCAGATTTTGTCACCAAATGAGCCAAAGACACTGCATGTTTAGTTTGAATTTCCGTATTATAAGGAAGGAAATGTGGACCTGTACTTCTTTTGTACCCTGTGTAGCTCCCCCAACAAGGTTTTTGTTAGCTGATGGAGAAGTCTGTTATTCCCCACAGCTCAAATTAATGTAATATGTCTATATTCAGCAGATAGCATCCTTTATAATAAATAGTAAAAAGGAACATGTTAAGTTTTGAGATTGAGAATCAAAGTCAAATTTTTCTTTGTCATTTCTCTTTGGCAAGGAAAATAAATTGATGTTTTTAGAAATCTTTATATGACATAAAGAATCTTAAAGCCTAGAAAAATGGTTCAATATAGAAGAAATAGGAGCTGGTCCTGAAGATTGTTACGGTCATCATCCATGTAGCTTATTTAATTGTCAATTTGGGGCAGGGAATGTGATAAGAAACATGACAAACTGGCACATGAGATTGCTATGAAAGAGGACCGAGATGAAACGCATTACATCTTTTATGTAAATATCACTGTCTGAAACATAATTCTGCTAAGTGAGATGTTTAGATGAATGTGATGCCTGGGATTTGGAAAGAGGAGAGAGAAATTGAACTAATGCGTTTGTTTTCTCTAATGAGCAAAAACATATTTCACTTTATATTTTACATTATCATAGCTGGATTTCAGGTTAAGCAATCTGGCAATATTTTTTTAATTACACAAAAAAATTGTTATGATTATTAAACTTTCAAGAAAATTTATATTATGATTTAATTATCCATCTACTGTATTGTCTTTGCATTTCAAATACAATTCAATTCTCAAAAACACAAAATAAATAGTCACACAAATGAAATGGTATTTGACTCTGTGCTCTAATATACTGGTTGTACTACATGAATCGTGTGTGTCACACACACACACACACACACACACACACACACCCCTTTGAAATGAGTATTACTTATCCTGTGACCTAGCTATAGCATTTAACAATGAAACAAGCATACTCTTAATTAAGCATTTAAAAGTCAGTGAAAAAAACTAGAACTAAAGAGACGAAATTAGTACCAACAAATATGGTTTTTAAAACTTACTCTTTTGATTCTAACGTATTTTAGAGGTAAATATATGTGAAAATAAAACCAAATGGTATAATTCTTAGACTAGCCACAAGCAGACAAGTGTAAGAAAGCCACATTGATGAATGTCGAAGTATTGGGACCATTAAGATAAGTCTTTTAACAATACTCTTTTTAACTTTGTGTGATACTGAAACATGGTAAATACTTAAAAAATATTTGTTTTGTTATCTAAGATCTACAGTTATATAGTAAGCATATTATGTATTTCATCTGAACCATGCAAGAATATACTAAGATATATTTTATTGATCTCAAAGCACAATAACATAATTTATGTTTCACAGTTACACACGAAATATAGTCAAGGTTTCTTCTTCTGAAAAGAAGTGGCTTTTATAGAAAAAGGAATTCAAAGATAGATTCTCTTTTCTCCCTTTGAATTCTCTTTTTCATAAAAGCCACTTCTTTTTTTCTTTCAGTTGTGACATTTAGTTAACTCTTTTATAAGTCCAATCATCAGGTTAAGAAGGACAGCTATTTAGAATTTGCTTATAAAAAAGCTTAGAAGTTACATAGCAATTTTTGAGCTTTAAAGTTTATGATGTTTAAATTATTAGGCCTGTATATCAAACTTTCCTAAGTACCATACTCTAAAAATACAACTATCCTCCCTCTTAAATCAAAGTGACTATTAATTCATCTTCCCATTGTGTTCACATATTAGTAATTTATTTGGCATAGTCTAATATTATAAAAAAAGAATATTCATAAATTGTATTATTCCATCTGGTGAATCAGAAACTGTTATTTTCCACATTAAGCACATTATTTGTCACTGAATGAGCAACACTTTTGTTCGAGGGACAAATAAGTACATGATTAACTTCAGTTGTTCAGTGTTTAAAAAGCTTTGAACCGTAATAATATGCAGGTAATCAAATACTGCTGACCTCAAATCATCTGTATTAAAAAAATTCAACCCCTCACAACATTCAAGGTCAGGGGAAAAATGTGATGAAACCATCCTTCTAAAGACATCTTTGGAATATTTTCTTTGACAGAAAAAAAAAAATCCCAGATTTTCATCATATGAATAGCCAGGGACCAGAAATGCACACAAAGCCCTTTCCAAATAAAGATAATAGTAGAGTGAGAGAAAGCTTTGAAGGATAGGTGTGACGTCCATCGGATGTAACTTAGAATCCCAGCCCTATCACTTATTGACTCTAAACTTGTAACCTCACTTGACCTCAGTTTCTTCAATAGTAGTCTCTACCTCGCACTGCCATGTGAGTGCTCTATTCAACCGTACTGATACAACATGCTGGGGTTTTAGAACACTTGGTGGGGTTTTAGAACACTTTAGCCATTGCCCCTAGAGGCTTCTTTTTTTGCCTACTAGGACAAAAATAAATTAGTGGGCTCTACTGACATGACTGAATTCACTGAAGACAGCCTCCAGTGTTGACTGGAAGCCTCTCAGGTTTCTTATCAGAGAATGCACTGGAAAACTTTCATAAACCTCAGGAACTATCCTTACAATTATTCAGCATGTTCTTGGTTTCAAATGAGAATGCACATTACTTTAAAAAGGAGATAGCCGTCAGATGAGATAAAAGAAACATTAAATAGGCCCAATTCCGCATGAAAACATAAATAAAACACCAAGAAAAAAAATAAAACAATTTACTTTTAAGTCATTCAATTAAAAATTTAGAATCTTTCTTCTTTAAAGACAAAATATGTAACCTATCTACAAAAAAAGTCCCATTTTTCTTAGTAACTGTAAAGCTCATTGAAGAATGATTAATATGGACCTAAAGATGACAAAACTAATTTGCAAGAATTCATGGGCACAATTACTTTTCAAGAAGGCAGGTTTTGGCTGAAGTAATCCACCAGGTGTCCCAAGCTTAAAGGAGACATTGTATCCAGTGGTGCCCGCAATTCTAAAGCTTCGACTTAACTAATGCAAGAAAAACAAAACTGTATTTTCACATAAAACTGTGAAGAAACTGACTTGAAACAAAATAAAATTTATTTGAAAATGATTTTATGTATTTACAAATACTGACATCTAGTGAAAAAGCAGAAATTCGTTTATTTTAAATACCAATTTGCATGGGTAGCTGAAGTTTAAATAAGAATGTACTTTAGAACTGAAAGGAAGAAAAAGATTTTTAAGTCAAAAAACCAATGTGTATGATGAACATAACTTTACCCTATGACATTTTTCAGAGCTCTTTATATGAAAAGTAGCTCAGTGTTCATTTTAGTTGAGTTTAATGGATTTATTATTTGTAATTTCAGGTGAATGAATATCCTTTATTGATTTTCTTATTTTTATATATATTTAGGTAAAATAAATAATAGCTTCTATATTAAGGTTCAATAGTGTTTCAGCTTAATATAAATGACTATTAAAATCAATGAGAGTGAGGGCAGTAATTTTAGTCAAATTTTTGCTTGTACTGTGTTCAGGTTTTGATTTCAGTCTCCAGCAATAACTTAATCAATGACTGTGCAAGTTATTTCATTTCTTTGAGCACTTCTTATAAAACAGAAAAAAAATTAACACTTTTGGCTAGTTGTGAGGATTACATAAAAATATGAACGAAAGGCTTTGTACACACCTATAAATATATAAACCATTATTTTTTCTTTCCCCAAAGCTCTGAAAAGATGTTGTGAAGATTAAATCAGATTATAAAACACATTTAAAAGAGCTTTGTAATTGTTAACTTTAAAGTGTTATTAATATATTATATATGGGAACAGGTTATATTTATCTGTTTTTAGGTAGACTGGTTTCTACATGGGTTTCTTAACATTAGAGAAGAAAGTATTTCTAGTGTTTCCTCTGATATGGTTCACTTATTCTTAGCATCCGAAGTTTACCCTCATCTTGTCTCTGTAACTATATGATGAGATCACAGATGGTTTTCAACTATAATTACAGTAATAATTGTTGCCAAATTCTGAATCTAAACTATCTACCTATATTCCAAAGCCCTTTTCATTGAAGGCTAAGCCAATGTGTTTGAGATATGCTTGAACTTGGAAATGCAGCTAGTGTCTCAGTCTCTAGACACATTTGTAATTGCCCATGTCCAACACCCAGGTGGTACAGGCAAAGCTTTATTCATAACAGATATCAAGTGTATATTTTGAAGGATATATCACTCCTTAAATGGCACTTCAACATTTGTTAGAGGTTGTCTCTTATCCCAAGTTATTTAGATTTGTGGAAGAATAAAGAAAAAGGAGGAGGAGGGAGAGGAAAAAGAGGAAGAAGGAAAAAGAAAAGGGAGGAGGAGACGATGAGAAAGGGGAAGGAAGAAAGGAAGGGAGGAAAACGAGGGAAGGAGGGAGAGGAGGAAGGAAGAGAGGGAGACAGAGAGAGGAAGGAAAGGAGGAGGGAGGGAAGGAAGGGAAGAAGAAAAGAGAGGGAGAGAGAGAAAGGAATGGAAGCATCTAGTACCCCTGCAAAGCTGCTGGGGCCAGTCCCTCATTACTTAACAACCTCTTGCCATGGGAAAATTTACCCTTTTCTTCAAGCTTCTTTTCTATTTTTTAAAGCTACCTTTTGAGTTTATGTGAGTCTTAGGGACAGTATTTTTAGAATGTCCTGTGCAGTGCCTGACATAAAGAAAGTAGGTCTCAAGAAATGGTAATCGTCTTCATATCTACACCTCTCCCTCCTTAACTATTATCCTCTATTCATTTCCCTATGTCAAGACCCAAGCCCAAACTAATAAGTCTGAATGTCTGAATGGTGGTGCCCAGGCATCAGATCAGTATTGTTAAAGCTGCCCAGGTGATTTTAACATCCAGCTAGGTTGTGATGCACTCTACCATCCTGACTTTTAAAATATTATAAATACTTGTGGAATTTAATTCTTAATCTCAAGAATGCATTTACTCGTGATTTGTCATGACAAATTACATCAACTCTTCTAACGGCTAAACTATAAGGGGTTTAAAATCAGTTAACAAAAAAGGTTCAGGGCTGTTCCACTAGCTCCCCCAAAGGCGTGATTGTAATAAAACCTTGAAACCCTGACAGATTTATTTCTTAAAAGCAACAGGAATGTCAATATTTTCTCCAACACAAGGGGAATCAAATCAAGCCCTGGAAGATTACTTAGTTGTTTTTGAAAGTAATGCCAAAAACTGTGATTACTTTTTGTACCAATTAATAAGAAAAAATGTATTGATGTTAAATGAAAGCAAAAATCTTGCTAAGGTGGCATTATCCTATGCATAAATGAATCTGTTTTGTTCTTTTCTCCCATTAATACTCTTGGCATCATTATCATTTTCTGAGATAAGAGTCACCAGTTAACAAAGAAGTGTTGGTAACAAAGTTACTACTTAGGGCAGTGCTACCCAAAGGAGGCTCTCAAAAAAGCAGTATCACCAACATCGGGGAGCTTGTTAAAATGGCAAATTATCAGGCCCCACTCCAGACCTAATGAATACAGTGGGTTCAAGGATTGTTTTAACAAGAAATTCCAATGATATTTAATATACATTTATGCTTAAGAATCATGGACTTAGAGGAAATCTAAAACAAATAAATTCAGTTCTTAATCCATGGTATTATATTTTTCTTATCTCATGTCTTTCTACATCAGGTGTTCAATTCTTCTACAAAAATCCTTACAAAATTTTCTTTCACAGGGAATTTTTCAATCAGCTGCAGAATGACCACAAGGACTTGAAGTTCTTGTATAAGGTCAGTATCTACCTTTTTAGTGAGAAACCAAAGACTATCAGTCTATTTTTGAGTGAGTGGATCGCATACTGAGCATAGAGTTAAATATCGAAGGCGTATTTTGTTTCAGCAGATCCCGAGGCAGTAAGAATCGCTTGGGAGCTGAATAGTACAAAACCCAAAAGTTGCAAAAGCTGCAGAATATTCATATGATACGGTCACATATAGCTCACTGAAATATAATCTTGCATTTTGGTTGCTTCATTGCTATAAAAAAATTCATGTTAAATAGCATTTTTGACAGCCCTGACATCTTACAAGGTAATCAGTTCAAAGTGGAATAAAATCTACAGGAAAGCTGATTCAACGTGTCACGTCTTAAAGAAATAATATATAATATTGATGTCAACCTCTTTCTGTGAAGATATAAAAGAGCATCTTGATGATAAAGTATTAGACATGCTACTGTATCTTTTCATTTTCTAATACAGATGGGTAATGTAACTTCACAAATAATCAATGTTTTAATCATGCCTATGTCTGGAGAGATGGAGAAAGTGCTATTATTCAGTAATATGGATCCTTTGTCCAAGATTTACAGTTACTATTCACCAACCAATTTAATCCATAAACACCCATACTGTTCCATTTTTCTTCATGAAGTGCCCAAACTGCATGACTTTCCTGAGTTTATTAATATTTAAAGTGAAAATATGCTTTTTGAAAATCCAAAAATCTTTAATATGTGTCTATCTGTGAAGGATTTTCAAACAAACAAAACACTAAATCAACTCTCAAATGTAAGTTCCTTAAGTAGTGAACAACTGTTTTCTGAATAATACAAACAGAAAAAAGAAACAGTTGGTAATCATTCCCATCTCATACCACATGGACAGTCAAAGGATAAAGTAAGATCTTTCCAGTGATCAAGAAAATCCCAATTACTCACCAGGGGAGGTCCTTTAACCTCATCTTTTTCCTCTTAGCAGTGAGAAACAGAAAAGAGTGTAATTTTATAATACTAGGGGAATAAAGTATGATTCTGTTATTAAGCAATAGATTTGACCAAAGCACTAAATGTGGAAAGACATACGACTTTATTTTTCAGTGGTTCTCACAGTAATAAGGCACAAGTGTTTCAGGTTGGACATTTCATTTACTCTTTTTGTTTATTAGGAACATATAGAGCTCCACTTGTTCTCCCTAAATACTAACTTTCTTCTCCTATGCCTTATGGCACATTTTTAACATGGTAGGAATTTTAAAATGTTACATCTACAGCACAGCTCTCTAGCACTTTCACTAGTCAAATGTTTTTGATGGTGTGTAGAGGGGGCATTTATATGTGTTATGTCATTCTATATAAATAGAAAAATCAACACACAATAATATTTCAAATAGTCAATAGATTATAAAGAAACAGAAATCGCTGTTTATTCTACATTTATATATATATATATATATATATAATTTATATAATATAAACAAGTATGATAACAACCTGATAAAATGCTCCTTGGCATGACGGTTTTGATTTTGTCCAACATTAAGTTTATTTAAATTTCTGCTCAATAAATCCCTGTAATTATTCCCATGAATTATATCACTTCAATTATATTTTTGAGAAAGCAGTAATGAAAAAAAAAAAAAAAGCCATGATATAGGATTCAAAATAAAAGGCTTAGTTTGTGCAAAAACTTTTTAATGGAATGGACTTTGTTTTGAAATGAATGCAAAAATAAGCTGACCACACCATATGGAAGACCAAAATTATTAGAATATGCAAATTATTAAATAATATATAAGAATTACAGTTTAGTGACATTTTACTTGCATAATTCCAACTAAATTAAAAATTCCTGTGGAGTAGATATTATTTACATATAGTCTGAAAATTTCTATATGATTAAGATCAGTACCAAGCAGGCAATTTGCATTGAATCTTAGTTTACACATGACTAAGAAAAATCGTGCTACAGCAGTTTAAGTAATTGACTAGTAACCTTGTAAAGAATCTGAGGACACTTTTACAGAAATCTTAAGCTTTAAATGAAGTGCATCAGAGAAAGGGAGAATCTGGATAAATGTGAAAAGACAGTACACTATTATTTATAACAAATCATATAAATAAAGACACAGAAGCAATAATATGGGTGGTTTGTTTGGAAAGTAATGAAGTTTCTCTTTGGGAAGCAGTGATAGTTATCATTGAATGAATAGTTAAGTACATGAAGCACAACATCCTTGAAAAGACAGTTGGCATATTTGGTCCTTAAATTTATATTTTCAATAAGCAACCCATCAAATTTAGCAAATATGTCTGTAGTGTGTGACTACTAGAGTCAGAAAGATTTGCCTTTGACCTGGTTCAGCTCCTCGTTAGTTATTGATTGTATGAAGGTTATTTAATTTCATTGAGTTTCATGTTTCTTATCTGCTAAGTAGAGATAATAATATAATACAACCCATAAGCCTGTTGTTACAATTAAATCACATTATATATTTAAAGGCAAAAATGCAGTAAATTATGCCATACTAATTTTTGTAATGATATTAGTGGTGTAGAACTTTGTCAGATTTTTTTTCCTGCTGGTTTGCATGCAAGATAGATTGTGGAGCTGAGACACTATATTCAAGAAAATGAGTTTGGTGTGCTTCTTGTAACTACCAAATAGAGTTGTTCTATGCATTTTTGACAAGGAGTGCAGGGTCAAGTTTGAAGCTAAAGATTTAGAAGTTGGATCAACATGTAAGTAGCAACTGCTGTGGCCTGGATATGGTTTGTTTGGCCCAGCCAAGTCTCATGTTGAAATCTGATCCCCAATGTTGGAGGTGGGACCTGGTGGGGAAGTGTTTGGGTCATGGGGCAAACCTCTCCGGAATGGCTTGATGGCATTTTCTCAGGAATGAGTGAATTTTCATTCTTAGTTCCTATGAGAACTGGTTGTTGAAAAGAGCCTGGAACCTCCTCTCTGCTTTCCCTTTCTTCTTCTCTTGCCATGTGATGCCAGCTCCCCTGCTCCTTTCACCATGAGTGGAAGCTTCCTGAGGTAGAAGCAGAGGCTAGTAGTTTTTTTATTGTACAGCTGGCAGAATCATGAGCCAAATAAACCTCTTTCTTTATAAATTACACAGCCTCCGGTATTCTTTTATAGCAATACAAGAAAGAATGTGAAGAGAAGTGCCGGACTTTTTTTAACAACCAAGTCTCATGGGAATTAAGAAATAACTCACACCCCCAAATTACCTGCAGGATGACAGCAAGCCATTCATGAAGGATCCTCCCTGGCAACCTGACCCAAACACTTCCCATTAGGCTATACTTTCAACGTTGGGAATCAAATTTCAGCATGAGTTTTGGGGAAACAAACATCCAAACTATAGTATAGTTACGATGGTTCCTGAAACTTAAAAGAAAAATCCAGAAGATGGTTTTCTAAAATTTCCAGGAATTGAGTTATATCAATCAGATATTGTCTGATAATGCTGCAAAATAAACATCCCCAAATTACAACAAGCATTATTTTTTTTTCTTGCTCATGGGTTCACAGTTTGACTGGGCCAGTTCCACTTGAGGCTATGGGGTTGATTGGGTTTGCTCTAAGTTTTGTATTGAATTCAACTCTGTTCAGATCTCTCCACATTCATCTTGGTATCAGAACCAAGCCTTGCTATCACACTAGTCTTTAAGTAAAAATTTAAAAAAATAGCAGATGGACATTTGAAACTTCTGCTTAGTTCATTTCCACTAATATTACAGTGGGCACAAAAAGTCCTATGACCTAGCACAACATCGACTGATATGGTAGTATGCTATATCACAGTAGGAATAGAAGAGAAGTAAGTATTTGCTGAAAAATAAATCCAAACTATCAAGATTTTTCCCAGAAGAAAAACTGAAAAGTGTTAATTTTTGATAAAATGTCTATTAAGATAACATCTGAAAATTACTCATACAATTTATGAAAGAAAGATATTTTAGTGACCTAGTAAAGGGCAGCTTTAATAAAATAATAAAAACCAATTTCAGAGGTAATAAAGTGAATTCAAGGCAAAGAACTGTGAAGTAAGCATAGATGAGTGTTTAAAGAAATTTGGGGCTGGGCACAGTGGCTCACTCCTAAAATACCAACACTTTGGGAGGCTGAGGCAAGACAATCACTTGAGGCCAGGAGTTTGAGAAGAGCCAGGGAAACATAGCAAACATAGTGAGACCCCTTCTCTACCAAGAAAAATAATAGGGTAGGCATAACGGCAAGTGCCTGTAGTCCCAACTACTTGGGAAGCTGAGGTGGGAGGATTGCTTGAGCTCAGAAGTTTGAGCTTATGGTGAGCTATTAATTATACCACTACACTCCAGTATGGGAGACAGAGTAAGACCCTGTCTCCTAAAAAAAAAAAAAGGAGGAGTAAGAGTAGGAAGAGGAGGAGGAGGAGAAGAAGAAACAAAGAAAGAAAGAAATTTAGCTACAAAGAGAAGAGAGAGAAGTGACTATGGTCACTTGTTGGGGGTGCAAAAGTTTAAAGAGTATTTTCATTTGTTTAATTTCTTCTGCATTGTTTTTAAGAAAAAGAATTACACAAGCATAAATCCTGACATCAGGAGCTCAATAGAGAGGGTAAGGTAAAAAATAAAAAAGAAGTGATAATGTATACAGTGAGCTCCCTAAAAATGTAAAGGGATGTAATCCAGAACCCAAGAGGAGAAAGAAGACTTAGACCAAAATTGGTTTTACTCTTTCTCTGTAATAAATAGGGTGGAAGAGATTTTGAAACTATAGACTAGTAATTCTGTAAAGGGAAGAGAAAAATGAAATAAAAACAGAGCTAGAAAAGTTCATAGACAGACATAACCCAAAAGTGTGAAGGCAGGAGAATTCTAGAATTGAGCGGGAAAGACTGAAAATTTCAGGAGTGGAAGCTTATGAGCATGAGAAAATCTCCCTTCATGTTGTGGAAAGTTGAGGTCTGCAACACTGGTAGAGGGATTAGAAATATGAAAGAGAAGAGATTCCTCTCTCTGACAGGTTTATAGGATAGCTATAGAACTAAAGATGCTGAGGTGAAGCTGAATTTAACTAAGATATTATACCTCAGAGTAATATTTTTAGTAGTATAACTATTAGTGTCTTCTTCAAAATAGGTTCCAAAAGCATGCGGAGAAAGGCTGAATTTAAACTTCAAAAATAGAAATAACTAGCTTATGTGTGAATTACACTATGAAATCTAAGAAGATAAAATAATTCTTGAGAACAGCAAGATTGTCTCAACCTACCCAAAAGAAATTCCTTGGTCTTGCAGTATTCTTTTTAGAAATGGAGGACAATATAAATAAATATTATTTGTAGTAATACTCGTAACATTGTTTTAAAGTCTGTACTCAAAAAAATACCTTAAATGAATACCAGTCATTATATTCATATCTACCACTGTGGATCAGATACTAGATTTCCATATTCAGTGGAAATTTATCAGTACAGACATACCTCATTTTATTGGACTTCACTTTATTGCACTTCATAGATATTACATTTGTTTACAAATTGAAGTTTTGTGACAACCCCATGTCAAGTAACTCTGTTGGTATCATTCTTCCAACAGCGTGACCTCACTTCTTATCTCGGTGTCATCTTTTCATAATTCTCATAATATTTCAAACTTCTTCTTATTATTATATCTGCTCTGGTGATCTCTGATCTGTGATCTTTGATTTTACCACTCTAATTGTTTTGGGGTGCCATGAACTGCACCTATGTTAAGATTTAATTGATATGCAATCAGTAGGTGTTCTGACTGCTCCACCAATGGGTAACTCTCCCATCTTTCTCCTTCTCGTTGGGCCTTTCCATTCCCTGAGACAACAATATTGAAATTAGTTCAGATAACTCTACAATGGCCTCTAAGGTTCATATGATCTAGTAAGACATTGGCCACCACAGATAGTGATTCCTCTGATGATTCTGGGAAAAACTCAAATAAAATGGTCTCAGAGTGTTCAATTGAGAGTCCCATGTCTCTCACTGTAAATCAAAAGCTAAAAATTATTAAGAATAGTAAGGAAGCCATGTGGAAAGCTAAGCAAAAACCTAGGGCTCCTGGCCAAATAGACAAGTTGTGAATATAATGGAAAAAATCTTGAAAGAAATTAAAAGTACTACTTCAGTGTACACAAAAATAAGAAAGACAACCAGACTTATTGCTGATAATGGAGGAAGTTTGAGTAGCCTAGACAGAAAGTGAAATCAGCCACAACATTCACTTAAGCCAAAGCCTAATCCAGAGCAAGGCCCTGACTTGACTCTCTTCCATTCTGTGAAAGACAAAAGAAGAGTTGGAAGCTAGCAGAGGTTGGTTCATGAGGTTTAAGGAAAGAAGGTATCTCCGTAACATAACAATGCAAAGTGACCAGGAAGTGCTGATGTAAAAGCTGCAGCAAGTTATTCAGAAGAGCTAGCTAAGCTCCCTGATGAAGGTGGCTACACTAAACGACATAATTTCTATGTAAACCAAACAGCCTTACACTGGAAAAAGATGCCATCTAGGACTTCCAGAGCCAAAAAGGAGGAGTCGACAGCTGGCTTCAAAGTTTCAAAAGACAGATCTGACTTTCTTCTTAGTGGTTAATGCAGCTGCTGACTTTAATTGGAAGCCAATGCTCATTTACCATTCTGAAAATTTTGGGGCACTTAAGAATTACGCTAACACTACTCTCCCTGTGCTCTGTAAATAGAGCAACAAAGTCTAGATGACAGTACATCTGTTTACAGCATGGTTTACTAAATATTTTAAGCCCACTATTGAGACCTACTGCTCAGAAAAAAACAATTCTTCAAAATATTACTGCTCTTGACAATGCACCTGGTCACCCAAGAGCACTGGGGAAGATGTATGAAGAGACTGCTGTCATTCTCATGTCTGCTAACATAATATCTATTCTACAGCCATGGATCAAAGGGGAATTTTGACTTTCAAGTTTTTTATTTAGGAAATAACTTTTATAAGATTTTAGCTGCCATAGATAGTAATTCCTCTGATGGATCTGGGAAAAAGTCAATTAAAAATCTTATGAAAAGAATTCACTATTTTAGGTGCCATTAAGTACATTTGTGATTCATGTGAGGAAGTCAAATCAAAGTATCAGTATTAACAGGAGTTTAGAAGAAGTTGAATTTGAGGAGTTTAGTCTTTCAGTGGAGAAAATAAATGCAAAAGTGGTAGAAATAGCAGGAGAAATAGAAGTGGAGCTTGCAGATTTGACTAAATTGCTATAATCGCATGATAAAACTGTGACAGAAGAGGAGCTGCTTCTTATGGATGAAAGTGGTTTCTTGAGATAGAATCTACTCCTGTTGAAGATGCTGTGAACATTGTTGAAATGGCAAGTAAGGACTCAGAATATTACATAAATTTATGTAATATTACATAAATATTACATAAAGCAGTAGTAAGATCTGAGAGGATGAATTCCAATTATGAAGGAAGTTCTACTGTGGGTAAAATGCTATAAACCAGCACTGCATACTACAGATGAGTCAACTCATTTCACAAACTTCGGCATCTTTTTAGAAATTGCCACAGCCACCCCAACCTTGGCAACCACCACCCTAAATCAGTCCTCAGAAATCAGCATCTAGGCAAGACCCTCCCCCAGTAAAAAGATTATGACTGACTGAAGGCCAAGACAATTATTAGCAGTTTTAGTAACAAACTATTTTTTAATTAAGGTGTGTACATTTTCTTAGACATATTGCTATTGCACACTTAATAGACTACAGTATAGTGTAAACATCACTTTTATATGCACTGCAATATTAACAAATTTGTGTGACTCTTTTTATTGCAGTACTGGCTTTATTGCAGTGGTCTGGAACTAAACCCACAAAAACTCCAAGGTATGCTTATAGCTTTCCAGAAACCCAATAGTTAATGAACAAATGTTAATATAAAGTCTTACTGGTACAATTTTGATTTCGAAAATAAAAGCATAGTATGAGTAATATACCATAATTTCTCTCCAATGAAAAATTTAACAAATGGAAGAAAATGTAACTTCAAATTATATTCAAAATTCTAGATCATAATTTGTATTTGAGAAAAATACCGAGGAATAAAAAGCCATTGGGAGAGTAAATATTGTAAAATAGTGCATCAATTTTTGCTAATAGTTTCATAAAAATTAAAGCAAGTGGCCTTTGCTCTTAGTTTGTACATAAATTATGCTTCCTTTTGCAGCCATGTTGAGAATTTGGTAGACTAAATATATCTTACATTAAAGCTAGCAATCTATAAACCATGTTTCCAATAGCCACCCAGGAAACTGAAGACTCCAAAATATTTTTTCTTCATATTTTCCTCTTCATCTCAAAATGAAACACTTTAGAGACAAATCAGTCATCCATGATTAGTCATCAAAAACGTATCTGGACAAGCTCAGTAGATTAGAACATTTTGTGCACTGAAATAAGTTAGTATTTAACATGAAAGGAAAGGGATGCTCAGATTGGCTAGCAATGTTTGTAAAAAGTCACCCTTTGTTAGAAAACAAGAAAGATGATAGAAACGAAAGAGGAAGAGGAGAAAAGCAGTGAACAGAGTAAGAGAAAGAAGTGGTGGTGATGGCTCTGGCATCGTCGTGATCCTTGAGCTATTTAAAAACAGATCAGTAGCCTTAGTCTGAGCAGAAGTGTGTGTGCGTGTGTGCATGTGTGTGTGTGTGGTGTATGTGTGTGCATGCATGTATGCGCCTGTATGTCTTTATATGTATGTTTTGCTAGAGCACAAGCATTAACTCCATCTAGGTTGATCAAAATTTTTGTTTCTGGAATGTGGTCTGAGACACAACAGACGCACTGCTAGACATGCAGATTCCTGGGTCACATATCAGATCTACTAAGCCAGAATCTGTAGGGATGGGGGTCAAGATTCCTCCTCTTTACAGATCTCAGGTAATTCTTATAAACTATAAATACTGAGAACAGTCAGTGCCTTATAAATATTAGTTATAGAGCAAATATATTATCATAATCATATCTACCAATAGGGAGAAATAGTCTGGGCATCTGCTAATAAATATATGACTTTCCTCTGGCATTTCAGAATATGAAATATTATTACAAAAGAACATTTCTAAAATATTTTGTTTACTTAACAAAAAACCCAAAATATTACTGTGTTTTGAGGGGTCCTATAAGTTTGAGGCAGTGTTCTAGGCACTGAAGATTCAAAATAAAAATTGAAAAGACATATTCTCAGCTCTTACAATCTAGTAAAGAAAGGGAGACATGGAAGTATGGATAATGAAATGTTAGAGAGGCTATGTCAGAAGTTGATGCAATGTACACTGGGAACATATGAGGGAGGTGTCAATCGCCTGGGGAGAAGTCAGGCCAGGAGAAGCTTCCTAAAAAAGGTGGCACAGAGGAATCTTGAAAAACGAGCAGACGTTTACCAGATACATGGTGAAGACACAGGCAAGGCTTTCTCTCTGGTTAAAGTATCTAATGCTATAGTTTGGATCTGTGCCCCACCCAAACCTCATGTCAAATTGCAATACCCAGTGTTGGAGGTGTGGCCTGGTGGGAGATGACTGAATCATGGGGGTAGATTTCTCCTGAATGGTTTAGCATCAATCCCTTGGTGCTGTTCTCAAGCTAATGAGCGAGTTCCTGTGAGATCTGGTTGTTTAAGTGTGTAGCCTCTCCCCACCACTCTCTCTTGCTCCTGCCATGTGAGATGCCTGCTCCCTCTTTACCTTCCATCATGATTGGAAGCTACTTGAGGTCTTCTCAGAAGCAATGCCTGCATTATGCTTCCTGTACAGCCTGCAGAACCATAAGCCAATTAAACCTCTTTGCTTTATAAATTACCCAGTCTCTGGTAACTGGTTATAGCAATGCAAGAATGGACTAACACGATCTTTAAAAAAAAAAAAAATGCAAAAAACAGATGTTGCTTTTGCCAAGAATTCTGTCTAAAACCTGTTATTAAATATTGAAAAAAAAAAACTATGATCTTATTTAGATGGAATAATTCTCTATTACTACCCATCATCAACAGCACTTACCCCCACCTCAAACACAAGGAATTTTATGATAAATAAATTATATAAGCATATGTAAACTGAGCAGAAAGTCTATGGCAAACACGAAGCAGAAATAATTCATCAGGATTCAAATAGTGGCGTCAAGTCAAAGGACACTACAAGCAATTGTGAAGGAAAATACTCTCTGGATGAAACTAAATCCTGGAGAAAAGGCTGACAAATTGTAATTCTCTAGTGAATCAAATAATAGGCAATCACTAGCTTTGAGAAATACCACTGTTTTTGGACATTCGAAAAAGGACAAGTATTGTCAATATACCTTGGCATGACACTTCTCTGAATGCTAAAGGCTCTAAAAAGAGACAGAAAGTGAAAAAACAAAGAAGAAATTACACTTGCTATGTATCAGTAAATCTTTGTGACTTCTCAAAATATAATGTTATCAGAGTATTTGAAAATAGAGGGATTTTATTGCAAGAATAAGCTTTTCACATGCTGAGCAATGATTCTCTGAGCACATTTCAGAATGACTAACAAAATCACTT
The DNA here is from genome assembly GCA_036589455.1 of Ateles fusciceps. Lineage (NCBI taxonomy): Eukaryota > Metazoa > Chordata > Mammalia > Primates > Atelidae > Ateles > Ateles fusciceps. The sequence continues at coordinate 3,849,562 of JAZHEH010001361.1, forward strand.
AGGTCAGTAACAATGGCATTTTTTCCTCTTTACAACTAATCACTTTACCCATTATAAAAATAAATAAGACAAAAAAAATTCTCAGTCTGGTGATGTTAGGCATAAGAAGTTCCAGGGAATGGCATTTTATAGAAACCATCAGTTTGAAATATATCTAAAATTTGAGTTTTACTGTACATCTTTTCTTTAGTGATTTAGTCACATTGTAAATAACTATTTCTTATATCCCATAGCAGATATGAGTGTATACAAACAGGAAATCATGCGTGTTTATAAAAATAAGAAAGACAGTGTTCTAAGCCACAGCTAGGGATGAAATCCTAAGTCTAGGACATCTGTTAACTTTTATGCCTTTTAAAAAGATATGTGTCTTAGCCAAAATCAAGAAAGAAGCTGTGAAATCAAAGAAGCTGTGAAAAGGATGAAGATGAAAAACTATGACTCTGTGTTTAATTATCTTTTCTTAACTACTCAAAGGGAGTTTTCATAACATGCCTAACAGCAAGATAAAGTCAATAATGCAATTACTACTAGATCTTTTTAAAAAATTATTTGGGGAATATGGGCTTGCCAATTTTTCAAAATTTCTTTAAGCTATTTACGAAAACTCACTGCCAATATCATACTGAATAGGCAAAAACTAGAAGCATTCCCTTTGAACTCGGGCACTATACAAGGATGCCCTCTCTCACCAATCTTATTCAATGTAGTATTGGAAGTTTTAGCCAGAGCAATCAGGCAAGAAAAAGAAATAAAGGGTATTCAATTAGGAAAGGAGGAAGTCAAATTGTCTTTATTTGCAGACAACATGATTGTATATTTAGAAGACCCCACCTTCTCAGTCCAAACTCTCCTTAAGCTGATAAGCAACTTCAGCAAAGTCTCAGGATACAAAATCAATGTGCAGAAATCACAAGCATTCCTATACACCAATAATAGACTTAAAGAGAGCCAAATCAAGAGTGAACTCCCATTCACAATTGCTACAAGAAGAATAAAATACCTAGGAATACAACTAGCAAAGGAGGTAAAAGACCTCTTCCAGGAGAACTACAAACCACTGCTAACGGAAATAAGACAAGACACAAACAGATGGAAAAACATTCCATGCTCATGGTCAGGAAGGATCAATATCGTGAAAATGTCCATGCTGCCCAACGTAATTTACAGATTCAATGCTATCCCCATCAAGCTACCAATGACATTCTTCACAGAACTGGAAAAAAACACTTTAAATTTCATATGGAACCAAAAAAGAGCCCGCATAGCCAAGACAATCCTAAGCAAAAAGAAAAAGTTGGCGGCATCATGCTGCCAGACTTCAAGCTATACTACAAGGCAATAGTAATCAAAACAGCATGGTACTGGTATCAAAACAGAGACATAGACCAATGCAACAGAATAGAGGCCTCTGGAGCCACACCACACATCAACAGCCATCTAATCTTTGACAAACCTGACAAAAACAAGGAATGGGGAAAGGATCCCATGTTTAATAAACAGTGTTGGGAAAATTGGCCAGCAATGTGCAGAAAGCAGAAACTGGACCCCTTCCTAACACCTTACACTAAAATTAACTCCAGATGGATTAAGGACTCAAACATGAGACCTAGCACCATAAAAACCCGAGAAGAAAACCTAGGCAGAACCATCCAGGACATAGGCATAAGTGAGGACTTCATGACTAAAACACCAAAAGCAATGGCGACAAATCCAAAATAGACAAATGGGATCTAATTAAACTTCAGAGCTTCTGTATAGCAAAAGAAGCAATTATTAGAGTGAACTGGTAACCAACAGAATGGGAAAAAGTTTTTGCATTCTACCCATCCGACTAAGGGCTAATATCCAGAATCTGCAAAGAACTAAAACATATTTACAGGAAAAAAACAAACCCATCCAAAAGTGAGCAAAGGATATGAACAGACACTTTTCAAAAGAAGACATATATGAAGCCAACAAACACATGGAAAAAATGCTCATCATCACTTGTCATTAGAGAAATGCAAATCAAAACCACATTGAGATACCATCTCAGGCCAGTTAGAATGGCAATCATTAAAAAATCTGGAGACAATAGATGCTGGAGAGGATGTGGAGAAATAGGATCACTTTTACACTGTTGGTGGGAGTGTAAATTAGTTCAACCATTGTGGAAGACGGTGTGGCGATTCCTTAAGTATTTAGAAATAGAAATTCCATTTGACCCAGCAATCCCATTACTGAGTATATACTCAAAGGACTATAAATCATTCTATTATAAAGACACATGCACACATATGTTTATCGTGGTACTGTTTACAATAGCAAAGACCTGGAATCAACTCAAATGCCCATCAATGATAGACTGGACAAGGAAAATGTGGCACATATACATCATGGAATACTATGCAGTCATAAAAAATAATGAGTTTGTGTCCTTTGTAGGGACATGGATGAACCTAGAAACCATCATTCTCAGCAAACTGACACAAGAACAGAAAATCAAACACCACATGTTCTCACTCATAGGTGGGTGTTGAACAATGAGAACATGTGGACACAGAGAGGGGAGCATCACACACTGGGGTCCATTGGGTGGGGGACTAGGGGAGGGATAGTGGGAGGGAGGGTGGGAGGGATAACGGAAGGAGAAATGTCAGGTATAGGTGATAGGGGGATGGTGGCGGCAAACCATCTTGCCATGAATGTACCTATGCAATGATCTTGCGTGATCTGCACATGTACCCCAGAATCTAAAGTACAATTTAAAAAAAAAGTTAAAATACATCAGCAAAAGCTGTTTGATACATGTGTGTGAGAAAATTGTTTATAGTAAAATAACTGTAAAAAATAAAAGAATGATCTAGATAACCTGTTTCAAATCTAGACTTATTTTCTTTAACATTCTGAATTTAAAGTCCTTTCATATCTAGTGTCTTTCTCTTACTTCATTAAATCCTAAAAAAAATTTTGAAATGTGATTAATCACTGCCTTTATTTGAACCATTGCTCCAAAAATAAGACACATACTTAAACATTTTAAAGAAACTTTCTTTATCTGCTCTTCAGCCACATGTCTTGCTACCATATAATTTATACTGTACTATATTTCTTTATTTCTTTTTGTTATTTGAACCAGTCATGCTGTTCTTTGCTTCCAGGTCTTTACTTGTCCTCTGCATAGAACATTTACCTAGCATGTTGGCTATCCTTGCATCAAAGCACTCATTTGCAGTTTTGAATTACCTTTTTATCTATTTTACACTCTTAGCTTAGAAGAGTCTTGAAGGCAAGAAAAAGTCTCACTTAATCATTACTATATCTCCAGCCCCAATGCAATGTCTACCACATGGTAGATCTGCGTTTCTACTCTCTTTCTTTTCTCTCTCTCTTCTCTCTCTCACTCCCTCCCCCTCCTCTCACCAACAATATAAATGAAAGAAAGAAGGAAATATTATTCACATCACTTCTTTCAATTTCTAGCTAGCAGAAGAGACTACTGTGTAGACTAGTCATAGGAAACGGGTCCCTTTTCATGTCTGGAAACTCTTCTCACTGAAGAATGAGCAGCTCTGAAAGGGTCATAAATAGGTCAGTGTGAAACAGGTACAGGCTACTGCCTAGGTAGCCTAATTACCTAAATCAGACCTGGAAAACAACTATATGAGGGACAATTCAGCAAACTTAACTTCCATATCTATTTTCACAACTTCAGAAAATGAAGGCACTCAAAGAAGAGGAACAGAGTAAAATTTCCAAAATTACATATCTACTAAGTGCCAGAATATAGATTTAAAACTTTATCCATTGAAAAGCTGTAATACTAAAAATAACAATGAAAGCAGGGGAGGTTTAGCATTTGGATTTTATAAAATAACTTAGGATCCACTTAAATAAACTGAAATGTTTTCCAATTCCAAAAATAACTAAATATTTTTATATAAAATAGCAAAATTTAGTCTATAGGGAAATACCAAATTTTATGTTTTATGATCTCTTTAGCACACAGCTGTGCTTCATGTATATTATTTTTTTCAGTAATAATTTGATTTGGAAATACAAAATCCAAACATAATTGAAAGATTGGTAATAGTACTAGGGAGAATATGCAAAAGCAGACATTCTTATTCATGTTTCTAGGATTATAAATTACTACAGTTTCTTTAAAGGGCAACTTGGTAATATTAATAATCTGTGAATATATATATATATATTTACCTCTTGGCTAGCAATTTCATTCTGGAAATATCTTAGAGACATACTCCCAGGAATATACAAAACTACATGTAATGTTTCTCTAGCACTCTTTTTTAAAAAACACTGGAAACAACCCAAAGTTCCAACAATGAGACATAAATAAATTGTGTTTTATGCAAAGAGATACTATGCAAGTGCTGAAAAGAATGTGTTAGCACTATTAATATGTGGAAAGAAGTTGTCCAAGATAAAAGGAAGTGGCAGAACGCTGTAGATAGTCTAATGCAATTTTGGGCTGGGCATGGTGGCTCATGCCTGTAATCACAGCACTCTGGGAGGCTGAGGCCGGTGGATTACCTGAGGTCAAGAGTTCACAACCAGCCTGACCAACTTGGTGAAACCCCATCTCTACTAAAAATACAAAATTATCTGGGTGTGGTGGCGCATGCCTGTAATCCCAGCTACTCAGGAGGCTGAGGCAGGAGAATTGCTTGAACTTGGAAGTTGGAGGTTGCAGTGAGCCAAGGTCGTACCATTGCACTCCAGCCTGGGCAACAAGAGTAAAACTCGTGTCAAAAAAAAAAAAAAAAAAAAGAGAAAAAAAGTCTAATAAATTTGAAACTTCAGATAGACAAATCCTAAAAAAATACAACTTACCAAAAAAGATAAAATGATAATTAGAAAATATGTATAGACTCATAAATCTTAAAGTACTTGAGCTCTTAATTTAAAATTCTGCCTCAAAGAAAATGCTGGGGCCAAAAGACTTCATCAGTGAATTCTGTAAAATATTTAAGAAAGAAATAACATGCGTCGTCCACAGACTCTTGCCAGAATAGAAATAAGGGAAATATATTCCAACTCATTTTATGAGTTCATCCAGCATAAAGTTGACACTGAAGCCTGACAAAAAAATATTGGAAAACAAAAAGAAAAACACAGCTGAAAAATCCAAAATAAAACATTATCAAACCAAATTCAGCAACATGCATAATGAGTAATAAGTACATCATGAATGAGTTAATTTCAGAATCTTAACATGGGAATATTAATCAATACAATTCATTGCACTAACATATCAGCAAAAAAATTACAGTCATCTCAATAAATTTTAAAATATATAAAAATTTAAAAATTTTAACGAATAGAAATAAGAAGGAACTCTCTTACCCCAATAAAGGTTATCTTTGAAAAATAGACTTATGAAAAATGTTAAGAAATTTTTCTGAGATCAGGAATGAGATAAGGATGTCAAAAATAAGCAATTCTACTCAGCACTGAATTAGAGATCCTAGCTAATACAATAAGGTATAATTTTAAGAAGTTATAAGGAATAGAAAGGAAGACATTAACTCAGATGATTATTAAATACCGAGAAAATTAAAAAGAATCAACAGAGGAATTATTAGTATTAATAAGTGAGTTTACAACTTTATGTAAGTCAACACTGCAAAAATCAATTCTACTTCTGTTCACTATGAACAGAGTTAGAAACTAAAATTTAGAAATTATAGTACTTTCAATAGTATGAGAGGATAAATACCTAAGAATAAATTTAACAAAAGATGTGCAAGATTTTTACAACTGAAACTTTAAATGTCCTTTAGAGAAATTTTAAAATATGAAGTGGCATGTAGGCCATGTTCATATATTTGAGTCTTGAGACCCAAATATTTTAAAATACCAATCACCCTCAAATTGATTTATAAATTCAATGATATCCCAATCAAAATTCCCACAGAAATTTTGTGGAAATTAACTAGTTGATTTTGATTTCTACATAGAAAAGCAAAGAGTCAGTAATTCAAGACAAACTTTAAGAAGAATAATGAAGCTGGAGGACCTACTCTAGCAAACATAAAACCTATTTTAAATATGCAGTAATTGCCTTGTGTGGTGCCTCATGCCTGTAATCACAGCATTTTGGGAGGCCAAGACAGGAGGACTGCTTGAGGCCAGAAGTTCAAGACAAACCTGTGCAACAAAGCAAAACCCTGTCTCTCCATATATATATATATGAAGCTCTGTATCATATATATAGAGAGCTGGATGTGGTGGTGCTTGCCTGTAGTCCCAGCTACTTGCAAGGCTGAAATGAGAGGATTGCATGAGCCCAGGAAATCAAGCTGCAGTGAGCTGTGATCACACTACTGCACTCCAGCCTGGGCAACAGAGCAAGACCCTGTCTCAAACAAACAAACAAACAAGTGTACATAAATATATTAATTAAGACTGTATGCAAAAGACAAAAAAGTAAAACAGAATAGAAAGTCCAAAAACAGATTTGCCTATACATGGATACTTGACTTATAAGAGAGGTATAATGCCAAAATGTAGGGAAAGGACAGTCTTTTCAATAAATAGTTCTGGATCAACTTTACGCCCATGTAAATAAGAAATCAAAACTCAAATCACACAAAAAAACCAACTCCAGGTGAAATGTAAAACAATACAGTCTCTAGAAGAAGAATATCTCCACGATATTATAGTAAACAAATATTTATTAACCAAGACCCTAATGGTGCACTGCATTAAAATTGAGAACATCTGTTGACATAACATTAAAAGAGTGGTAAAAAAATCACGAGAGAAGACATTTGCAAATATTCTCAAAATCAGGATTTATAAAGAACTTCATACGAATCCGTCAGAGATAACTCAATAATAAAATAGACAAAACTTTAGAACAAACACTTTGAAACAAGATAGCCAAATGGGAAAAACACATATAAAAAGATATTCAATTTATTAATGAAGGAAATGTAAATTAAAACCATAATTAGACACTCACCTGCCCACATGCACAGTCAACAACTGGCCATCTCATTCATTGCAAGTTAGACTGGAATTTGCAAAACCACTTGACAAAACTTTGCAATTTCTACTGAAATTATAGTTAAGTGTAGTCTATGACTCAGCAATTTTAATCTTACATATACTGTAATCCCAACAAAAATGCATATGCATATACCATAAATGACAAATATAGGCCGGACATGGTGGCTTATGCCTGTGTTCCCAGCACTTTGGGAGGCCAAGGCAGTGGATCACCTGAGGTTACAACTTTGAGATCAGCCTAGTCAACATGGTGAAACCTTGTCTCTACTAAAAATACAAAAAAACAATTTGCTGGCCATGTTGGCACACACCTATAGTCCCAGGTACTTGGGAGGCTGAGACAGGAGAATCACATGAGCCCAGGAGGTAAAGGTTGCAATGAGCCGAGATGGCGCCACTGCACTTCAGCCTGGGCAACAGAGCAAAACTCAGTCTCAGATAGATAGATAGATAGATAGATAGTTAAATAAATAAATAAAACAAGTAAAATAATGAATATTCATAGGAGAACTATTAGTAATTATACAAAACTGGAAACAACTTAGGTATTCGACAGCAGAATAAATATGTACATTTTGGGGGCATTCATTCAATGGAATTCTATAGTGCAATGAAAATAAATTATTGCTACATGTAAGAATATTGACACAGCTCACAAAAAATTTTGAACAAAAGGAATGTGGGCCGGGCACCATTTCAGTACTTTGGGAGGCTGAGCAGGGAGGATCACTTGAGGCCAGGAGTTTGAGAACAGCCTCGGCAACAGAGCAAGACCCTGTCTCTGGAGAAAAAAAAAAAAACTCTGATACAAAAATGCATATTTCATGATTCCATTTATATAGATTTCAAAAACAGCTAAAACTATCCTACAGTCTTATTAGTCAGAAGCTACTTTGGAGAAGAGTAAGGTGATAGTGATTAAGTGGGGCTGGAAATGGGGCATTGGTGGTGAAAAGATTCTTCCTTCTGAACTGAGTGCTGATTTCAAAGGTATGAATACTTTGTTTAGCTCATTGAGCCAAATGTTTTCTGTATCTCTGCTATTCTTTAATTAAAAAGGGTAAAGGAAAGAATATAATAATACACCGTTTTACTAAAAGTAGATGTCTTAGGTTCAGTATCAGTCAACTTGTGCATAAACCAAAATTTGAAATTAACATTTTTAGAGAAACTAAGTTAATTTTCAAGTAATCAGAAAGTTGTTATGCTCTCCAAAATAACATAAGTAGATCAAAATAAAAATAAAGTTAATCCATTAGGCATTTACAAATATTTTAAATTAAATTATACTGCATTTAATATATAAAAATAATTTACAAAGGAAAGTTTGATCTGATATAAAATTCTGACGCAGTAAACAACTTGAGTTTCAAGCTAGAATATTACAAATATTGCTTATAATATTCATCTTGTCTGTTACAGTTAGCAAATCTGTACTTTTAGTAACCATGACAATTAAATATTATCAGATTAGAAGCCTTAGGAGAGAATTACTGTTTACGGTTTGAGATATTAGAAAGCAAAATTAGGACAGAAATGCATCAAAACTTCTGGTGTTTGCATCAAAATTCTAATGACTGACCCATTAGAGCCATATTTAATGACACATTGTAATGGTCCAGTTCATGCTTGGAAAACTGCACCATGTAAATTACTGTAGTGAAAGATATTAATAAGAAATTCATAAATAAAACATATGCAAATTTAGAATGATTTAATTCCTTGTATTAATACCAAATTTATTTGAGGGTCTAGAGATAGATTCAGGTCACTTAGAATAGCAGAGTTTTAAACTGTGACTCACAAAATACTAAAACCAGGTATCATGGGGCCTGGTGGCGGGTGCTGAATAATACAGCAATTAAAAACTCGGGCTTCAGAGTCAGACAATCTGGGAGTGAATTCTAGCCTCTCCATGCATTAAGTTCTTACTAACTAACTTCTGCTTTGCAAAATGGGAATAATAAACTTTTGAAAACCCTCTTCACTGGTTTTGTAAAGTTTTGAGGTGTCACAAGCAACACATTTTTTAAAATGCTCAACACAGAGTGAGTGTTCAATAAGTGGTTCTTAATAATTGAGGTGTAATTACAGAGAAGACATTTGCACAAGTCAAATTTTACAAATCGGTCTTATATCTCAGTGTTTGTAATTTTCAAAGTAGGATGAATCACCGTTCTAGCTAAGAACCCACCTATTTTTCAGAAGTTTCTTTTTCAACACTTGCACTATTTCCCAAAAAAACGCTTTTGACCCAGCTGGTTCTCCAAGACTACACAAAATACATGCTAAGCCGACAATTGAAGACTAAAGTTGAATATTGTCTACTAAATTAAGAAATCCAGAAAAAATAATGTAATAATTCAAGTTAAAAAAAAAGATAAGGGAAAAAGCATTGCAGTTGTCACCAAATATAAAAAGACATATACTTCAAAACCAAAAAAAAAAAAATGGTTAATATGGGTGGGTGGTGTGTGTGTGTGTTCAGTTAACTAAGACTAAAATATGTTTAAAGCAAAAACTTCTGTCAGCTGGTTTCTTCTCAGATTACTAAAAATCAAAGTAAAAACCCTAATAGGTAATAATGCAATACATTTTTACTAGATTGTTCAGGACTTTCAGGTGATTATTATTATCAAGATTTTTGTCCTTAACCTAGACAAAATGGTGGCAGTCATCTCTCAGTGAAATGTTCTGGGCCAAGCATAACACATGGGACACTCAACTATGAGCAAGATCATCTTACTTGTCCAGATTTGCCACTAACATGTGATCTTGGGCAAATCACTTACTTCTCTGAAAGCTTGTTTTTTTTATCTGTAAATGTGAATAACCATGCCTTTGAATCTAACTTTAAAAACTGTTGCAAAGGATTAAAAAAGGCTATGCATGTGACCATGCCTTGTAACTACTAGAGATGACACCAATGGAAGACCTTCTATTAAATAAAGAAAAGTGAAATTAACTTTGCCATTATTTAATTCTAACACTGCTAAATTTATACATCTACATTATCCATGTAACTATACACTCCTCTTTCCTTTTAAAATGCAGAATTATTTAAAGATATTTACCTACTGATTTACCAATTTCGAATTATTGGCTGCCCTAGACATGCTTTTCATTACAGAAACTCCTCATTAAAAAAAAAAAAAAAAAAAAACCTCCCTTTTATTTATCCTGTATAAATCAACAAAACCAAGAAGTTAATTTTTGAAATATTGTGAAGATTGACATAGTTTTTAGTTTTTATTAACTGGTTTCCAGGGTAAAGATATGAATCCTGCATTTGCTGAAATCCTAAAAACTAATTTAGTCTTAACCTTCTTTTATTCATTTTTTTCAGGAAATACTTATTAAGTATCAACTTAAGGTCAGGTCCTCTATCAGACACAAAGAAAAATAACATACGGTCTCTATCCCGCAAGGACTTCCAGTGGGGAAAGAGACAGCCATTACACTGTAGTATGGTGGGTGTTAAGGCAAGGATATCCACAGGCGTCTACGGGAGTCAGAATTTAAGACTGGAAATTCAGGGAAGTCCTCCAAGAAATGGTGGCACCTGACCCAAGGCATAAAATGTTAGGTCAGTTTAAAAGCAACGAGAAAAAAATAGAATTTGGGCAACATGGGGTGAGGGTTGTTGAGAGAAAGAGAAAAGATGCATTAGGAGGCAAACAGTTGAGTGTGATTGACATTGTCGGAGATTAGAGATGGAAGGTATTTGACTAATGAGAAAATGAATTTACAGAAGTTGCCAGGTACCATTTAATAAAGGACTTTAAGTGCAATGCAAAAGACTTCAGCCATCTTATTAATAGAAGAAACTGAGAACTACATCAAAAAGTTTTCAGCAGAGGAAGAATATGAGATTGGTTCTAGAAAGACAACTTTATAACATATAGAATGTATTAGGAGAAGGCGAGCACCAAGGGGCCGAAATAGGGACTTTAAACTCTCAATATCAGTTTCTTACACACAAAACAAAGTTGTGAAAACATTTAAGTGGCTGCCCTCAACTCACACTGCTAGTAACTGGCTGAGCTCGGTTTCATGCAAAGCTCTGCATAACTCTTAACACCTGTGCGCTGAAGAACCAGGCAACCTGCCTCTCATAAAAGAAGCTAATACAACCAGCCCTAAGCATTTAGAGTAGTAACAAAATAGTGCAGGAAGAGGGATGGCATGCTCAGGTCTACACCATCAAAATCAAGTACAGGGGCGAACAATTATCTAGTGAATTAAGGACCATCTGGATAATCCTGGCAGAAGCAGATTTAGTGCCTGAGTCATTCAGATAATTGTACAAACAAAGTGCCCTTCTCTGGCGGAGTAACCTGGCCATTAATATCTTCTATAGTGCATTTTTGCCCTGTGGCTCTTTTGAAATGGACAATAGTAGCTCAGAAAGAATTAAGGTACTATTCACTTCATGGGATAGCTGCCTAAAGAATAATGGGATCTTAATAGACTGTGTTTTTATGTGTCCCCAGGAGCCATTTCACACTGGGATATACATATGATACACATAAGCCAGATTCCGCTTCAAAGGGGGAAAGAAGTTCAGCAATAGCGCCATCACATGTTGTGTTTATGCTCAATTCCCCCGTTAAGTGGCAGAAAGTTTTTTGAACCTGAAAGCTACAAAGAAACACTACTGCAAATAGATTTATAAACTACAGTAAAGCTATAAATTTCTGCATGTTAGAAAACGTTTTTTAAAATGCAAAGAACAAGGTGAAGAAAATTTTTGCAGTATACCACAGATTTCCTATTACATGAAGAAAATACGAACACTCCAATAAAAAGTCAAATGAAATTCACAAATTAAGATATATAAAGAACTAATACATGTAACATTTTGAACTCATCCAAAATTATAGAAACATAACTCAGAAGAACAACCAGATACACAATTTATACTGTCATAATGATCCCAGTTTTTAAAAATAATACCAAGTGTTAACAAGAGTGTGGCCAAACTGGTACAACCACTGGTAAAGTATAAATCTGTGCATACATTTTGGGGGAAGCAATTTGGCAGTAAGCATTACGAGGCTAAAAATATTTACACTTTTGCCTGGGTAACTTCTAAGAAGCTGTCATAAAGAAATGGTCAAAAATCCAAATATTAATGTTATATACAGGTTCATTTTCATGACTGTGGAAAACTGAAAACAATCTAAAGCTCTATGATAGAATACTGACAGCCATAAAAACATGGCTAGTAAGGGTATTAAATGAAATGAATAAATGTTTATGGTATCTTAAGTTACAAAAGCTAAATACAAAAATGAATATTCACTATAAACTCAAATCTATAACTGAAAAATACCTATTTATTTTAATAGAAATAAGACTGGAAGACTGAAAAAGGATTTCTTGGTATTGTGGAATTTGGTGGATTTTTATTATTTCCAATTTTTCTTTAATGATGCTAGATTTCCTTATAATAATAAAATGTTATTTTAATTTAATATTAAATAGACTTTTGAATGGAACGTTACACTCATATCATCAAAGTGATATAATGCCCCATTCTCCTGCTGCTACGTTTCCAAGGACACACAACTGATCAGTCCTATTGTCAGGAGTTGAACCTGAGTCTTCTGCTCCAAAGCCAGTGCTCTTTAAGATTTGAACTAAAGGACAGTGAAAGATTCAAAGCAAAGTAGAAGCATTAATAAACATTGAAAACACATTATACCAATCATATGTGGCATCTTAAAGCAGATAAACTTATATACACTGGAAGATTTGATAACCTGCCCACTGCACTAATTCAGGCATGTAGTGCCAGATGAAACTAGCACTGGAATAAGCAGAGAAAAATACAAAGTGGAGTTGAAAATTAAAATGAATTAATTATTGAATAAATGGTGAACTCTTGGAGATAGAGGAAAGAAAGTCTTGAAAAGTAACTGACCACAAACAGAAAGCCTGTAAAGTTGTTGCCTCCATTGATAAAACCCAGTTTAGGAATGATGCCTATTGATGGGGAAAAAGCAAAACCAGCTTTCACCTTGTCCATTACAATTGCTATAAACACCACTTCTATTATTCTTTATGAGTAATTACCATGGGTCAAACCCTATTTTGAATGTTTAACATGCATTATCTCATTTAATATTTTAAAAATCACAAAATCCTCCCACATAAGTGCAATAATAATCCCTAATTGACTTGCTGGTGTTTACTTAACTGCAGCATGATACATAAATATCAACACCTGCAGGCTTCCTCCCAAAGTCTGTGCTCTTAGCCAGTAGGATAAGTGTAAAGGAAATGGCTAATGGGATGGAGATTAGGAATGGAAATGCATAAGGAGAATTTTATTTTCAATAAGATAAACTGTCATCAATTTGGGAGATTTCCTTGAAAGCTAGAAGTAGAAAGAGAAGATAAAAGGGAGACAAAGAAAGTAAAGTCAAAAAAATTAAGGAGAAAAAAAAGTATACCAGAGGATTGTAGTGTCAAGGAGCAAAACTTTAAGCAGAAGATGGACAATATGGAAAATGGCAGGTCAGAAGAGAATAAGTAATACACCCATAAAAAGAAAACAAATATTGGAATTGAGGAAGAGGAGGTTACTGGTGAGTTAGAATAGGTTGTGTGAATTTGACACAGACGACGGCCAATTTACAGGCAGAAGTAGACAGAAATCAAACCACTTGTTGGTTTTTTTGAAATAAGGCAATTATAGGACATATTTTATATGCAGAAACATGAATTGTCTATGTCAGCTGTTTCTAGTTGGTCTCAAAGGATACAAGATACAAGAGGATATGGAGACCCAGTACATAGTTATAACCCCTACTGGAAAACTGAATCATTCTATGGTAGGATATAGAAACACTTTACTTCATCCATTACTCCTTTTGGAGAGGATCATAAAGCCAAAGGAAGTTTCCTCCCAATGCATAGTCTTCTACCAAAAACTTATCCCCAAATCATTACAGCACACATCCAGTTTCTTAGGATGATGCTTCTTGAACAAGAATCTTTAAGGCTACTTATGACAGGACTGTGTTCAATGTGGTGAGGTATACAAAAAGATTATAAGCATAGACTTTTCTGCGAAGTACTTCCTAATTAGAAAACGAATAGCCATACAAATGAAGACTAATTATGAATAAGTTTTCAAGTGAAAGTAGTCTACCAGAGATTCCAAAGTGGAGTGATTATTCTGTTAGAACCATGAATTTTAAAATCTATTTAGTTGATACATACCAATGTATTGTTATGATTATCAGTAGCCCTATTTATTAATGACCCACTATGCACCCATTCCCATGATAGAAACATGCATACATGTTATGGAACCCTCATAGCAATCTGAAAGTCAATGCTATAAAATTCCTTTTGAAGATGAGGAAACAGATTCTCAGAATTTAATTAACTTGCTCCAAATCAGATCATTAGGAAGTTGCAGAGCAAAATTAAAAACTAGCTCCCACTGCCTGTGATGGTAATTTGGTAGATTAAATCATTTATCTTCGAAATGACTTCACAAGTTAGAATTTTGTTCTAAAAACACAGAATTAAATTTTGTAGGGATACATGTCAAAATACAACTGAATAAACTTGGTTTATATTGTTCCTGGTGTTGACATTGGCCACATTTTGTTGCCAGGACCAAAAATCGTAGGAAGCTAAAAAATATTATATTTAAGGGGAAACTGCTATGTGGTATAATTACACAGTAGGTTGTTGGAACATTAGAGTTTAAGTTTTCAGAAGACTTTAAACCAATCACTTGTGTTCTCTGAATCTTAGTTTCTTCATCTGTGAAAATGGAAAGGTTGTCACCAGGAATAAATAATTCTGGGGAATGGCAAAGGTAAACGTACATACATCTATCTATAAAAGAAAGTTCACGTAGTACAAATAGATGTGACAAATTAAAATATCAGGTCCACAAGTAAAATTAAGTACAATGAAATGCATCAAATCTACCCCCACAAGGGTTTTAACAGTTCCTTAGTCCTGGAAAGTAGGTGGATCCATTTCCAGATCCCCAAATGCTATTAGCTGTAAGTTATCACTCAAATAAATTTACTACCAAATAACTAAACCATTATGTTGATAATATCTAATAAAATATCCCGGATATGGCATGTATTAATTTGATTTGTGTTTCACTTTGGGCTGGTAAGGGTCATATGTACACTTAGAAACCAAAAAATGCGGCGAAATGGATGAAGAAGATCACATTGGCACATTTTGAAAACATGAAATATGACATATTGAAAACATGAAATATTGAAAATATGAAATACGAAATATTGATCTTTACGTGAGTTTTAAAAAACAGTATTTCACGCAGGGTTTCAGCAGTCTGAATCCCTCTTCTCCGGCTTTCTCCCAATGGAGAATTGGATTCCCTTTTACCCCTCCCACTCAGTGCTTCCAGATTGCTTGAGAAGGCCAAGGCAGCCGGCTCAGCAGCAGGGAAGCCGGGCTGGGTATGCAGGAGCTATATATAGCTCCACCTTGGGAGATGTGCACACAAGCACACGTACGAATGCCCATGCCCGGTCTAGCATGAAAATAAATAAATAAATAAGGAAAGGTCACAGCTCTCCCCCTCTCCCTCTTTCTTATCATCCCAATTTTTCAGGAATTTTCAAAGCAGGCTGTCATCAGTCCCAGAGGGTGATGCAGCGTCGGATTTCTCTGCAATTCTTCTGCCTACTGCTCCCAGCAATCTGACTCCAGCAGGAACCGGCACTGAGCCAACACCTACTACCCAGATGCAGTCACCCAGGGAGGCAGCCTCGCAGCCGCTCGGAGCCCATCCGGGCACAGTCACTTGACTCCCTGGGAATCCCTGAAGCCAAATCACCTTTCAGAAACTAGGTGTGAAGGTGGTTTCAGTAGACAGCGCCAGGCTAGGAGGGAAGAGGCAGCGGCTTCGCGGTCTCTCCCCTCCCACCTGCCCGCAGATTGAGAAGGGCAGGTGCCTTCTCAGCGGAGATGTAATTAATCGGAACGTGCCCTCGAGTTGCAGGGATTCTTCCCCACCCCCCTCTCCTGAAGGGAGCTAGATCTTAACACAGGGGCCAGGGACAAACAACTCCCTTCCTCCCCTCTCCGCAACCGCCCCTAGGTTTTCGGGGATGGGCTAGCCAGGCGCCCAGGTGGGATGGCGAAGATGGGCAGGTGAGAGCCGGCGTCGGGAGCCGAAGAACAGCAAGTCCGGGGCTGCCGAACCCTCTGCTTCCCCACCCCTCCCCAGTCAAGGAGACATGGCATCCCTGGGGCGAGTTCCCGGCTCTGGCGGCCGCAGCCTCGGAGAGGAAAAGTTGACCTCGGGCTCGGAGCCCTCTCCTAGGGCACTGCCGTCCTGCCCTGCCCGGCACCCCCGGTCTCCGCACCCCAGCTTCCTCCGCCCCAGCCCTTCCAGTGCCGTACTTCACGGCGAGAGCTGCAGCGACCACAGGAGATTTGGGGGGTGACGAGGGCGGGGCGGGGCTGGGGGAAGGGGAAGCAACAGCATGGAAATGCGCATTCTTTATTTTATCTGCAAAGAAGAAAAGTCCTGCCTCCTACCTGTTCCCTGCTCCTGCTCGTCTCGGTGCGGCACAGCTGGACCATACCCTACAGGTTTCCCACTTCCACTGCAAACACCTGGGAGCGCATCTCCCCCACCGGCGCCCCTCCTCGCTTCGGCGGAGCCCACCCTGGCTACTTGACAGCAGAAGCCCGGCCTTTAAGGGCCGTTATTGGGGCAGCGGGGAAAGTGGGGGCGGGGACCACAGTGAAACCCGCGTCTTTGATTGGACAACAGGGATATCACTCTCACCCCCAGGACCAGCGCAGGCTGCAGACTTGGGTAGCTGCTAAACCCAACTGCAAAGGGTCTCTGCAGTGCCTGGAACCCCAAACCTGCTGCTACTGGATCAAACACCCCGTGCAGGAGGGGAAACTCGTTTGATGACTTGTCATTTGAGGCCCCAAGAGGGAGGGAGGGGCCAGGCATGACCAAACACCCAGCACTTTCCTGAGCTTCCCTGAAGGGACCATCTGCTCTGGGAGATTTGTCAGGCGAAAATATCAGGGCAGCCAGCGCCTCATAGAGAAGAATGAGCTTCGATTAGGAAATAAAATACTTACGTGGAAAACATACACACACGCACACACACCCGCAGGAAAATAAAACGATGTGAGGATTTTTTTTTAAGTTTCCATTTTTGCCCAGATGTAACATAACAGTTTTTCTTCTAGAGAAAAGACAGAATTGCTTAGTCTGTAATACAGAAAACCCACAAATATCCCCTGGTAGAAACAGTGTTTTAGATAGGGAAGCACTGCATAATGGCCTCTCAAGAAAGGATAAAAGAAATTAAGTCCACACTGCATGAGAGATTTGCTTTGGGGAAGTTCAATTTGTGGCAAAATCTTGAAATAATCACCACCAGACTGACTGATAATTAACCAATCTGTTACTTTTCTACTGATAGTAGTTCATCATTTCTTTGGTACTCAAACACTGAGAGGATGTTTATGTCACCCAAACCTAAGTGAACCCAAGCCTGCCTTTTATGTGAAGGGGACAGGGAAAAATAACTTTGTGCCCAATTGCCATCTCCACCATTTATTCAGGTGGAATCTGAAAGTTATGGAATTCAAGAGACTCCTTAAATGAAGGAAGGTGCAAGAAGACCACAAGTAAAATTGAGGGCCTAGGCTGTTTTAGTATAGTGCCATGTGAGGAATCAAGTTGCCTTCTGCCTGCAAATAGCCACATTCTTCTTCTATCTAAATTAAGTAGCCATCTTAAGTGTAGAGCATAAGACTCAACTCTCATTCTCAAAGAGCTTATGATGGGCCTGGGACACTGGACAACTGTTAGAGAAGATGACATTACTATTAATAAATGTAGACTCTCTACTTAGTGATTATGGTTGTTATTACTATCAGATAAGGCTCTTCATAATATTTTCTTTATAATACTGAAGGAATCCGATTCATGTATTTGAAAGTGGGAGGGGACCCTGGAGAAAATTTACAGTAAACAAATAGATATGATTTGTTTGGTGACAACCATCTTAACACTGAAAGGAAATCACTAAAAATGCAGTGGCAAATTTCAGAACTCCTGTGTCATTCATTTCTTTCTTTCTTTCTTTCTTTTTTTTTTTTTTTTTTTTTTTTTTTTTTTTTGAGATGGACTCTTGCTTTGTCTCCAGGCTGGAGCATGATTTTGGCTCACTGCAACCTCTGCCTCCTGGGTTCAAGCAATTCTCGTGCCTCAGCCTCCTGAGTAGCTAGGATTATAGGTATGAGCCACTATACCCAGCTAAATTTTTTGTATTTTTAGTAGAGACAGGGTTTCACCATGTTGGCCAGGATGGTCTCAATCTCCTGACCTTGTGATTCACCTGCTTCAGCCTCTCAAAGTGCTGAGGTTAAAGGCATGAGCCACTGCGCCCAGCTGGCAAACCCCTCTGCCATATCTTACACAATACTCCTATTAGTCACATGCCCCTGTCCCAGGTACTCACACCAGTTATTGGACAAATCATTCATTACTGAGCACATATTCAGTGCCATAACCTGTGTCAGGTGCTACAAAACTAAAGCAGAATAATGTATTAAATGATTTAAAGATGATCTCAGGAAGCAAATGCAATAGTAATGTGTCTTAGTAAAGAATGGGTGTTTGCAAAACGAACATCTTTTGATTCCTAACCATAAATTATTTTGAGTCAAAATGAGCTTCAACATACCCTCCTTTAGAGGTAATCATAGGGGAAGAAAAGTATCAAAGAAAATACCTAAACATTGACCATGACACAAGAATTGAAATTGATAAAAAGAAAACTAAAGAAATATCTGCTATCTGCATTCTTTCATTGCTTAATTCATTCATTGCTTCAATAAATATTACTATTGTAAATATAATGATGAATAAAATAGACAAGCTCTCATGGAGCACATTCTTTATTCTTCAAGCAGACAATGTTACTTTGTGCATTTACTGTGATCTAATTAGCAGCTTTGTGTGTGTATGCACACACAACTCTAGAACAATATTAGGATAATTTCTATCTGGATCAGGCATGTCACACATTTTCAAGTAAAACAGTGTTTTCAGGTTATTGCTTATTATCTCAGAGAGAAAAACCTGTACACATGTTCCCAGAATACAAATGAATATATCAAAAGTATCTGCTGCAGAACATTTTAGATTTCCCAAATCACTTTCAGATACAAATCTCCCTCTGTGTTCTAAAATAAGCAGGAGAGTCAGCATTAGTCTCATTTCACAGAGAGGAAATTGAGTAACCGAATCGAAATATGGTCCTTCAGAAAAAAGGTAATAAAATATTATAGGTGGATATATAATGCTTGGCATGTTAGAGACATCTAATATATATTTGTTGAGAAATGTATGGTTTCTAAAATGTGAAGATTTGAATGATCTTAGAAATTATTGAATTCCACTCAGTATTCTGTGAGGGAGGGACAGGATTTGCTCAAGGTCATGTGGCGATTTAGGGGAAAGCTGCATCTAGACCCCAGGTCTTAAGACTATTCATTCACTACTTTTTCTACCACATGAACAATAACTATTTTGGTATTTCTTCCAGCAGAGTTTCTGCCATTTCTCCTCCCTGTATCACCCAGACTTTTGATGTTTTCAGGACTGATCCAATTGGTATACTCATCTTCCAGCATCTATAAAAATATGTGAAAGTATTCCACTTTAACTAGAAATTAAGCTCAGACTCAACTTGCTTGTAAGTTTCAGGTCTGCCTCATGAGTGTAGTATCAGAGTCATCAGGACTGGTGTGGAGGTATGAAGAAAGCTGCTGGAAGTGGGTGGTCAACTGGCACTTCTGCCCTTAAAAGAGGAAGAAGGGAATCATAGAAACAATAGACTGAATGCTTCCAGTCTGAAAGTCTGACATAGAACCTGTCTGCAGATCTTCAAAAGAAACAGTAGAAAAATTTTGCCTTGTCCCCTGGATGGCTCTGACTCCCTAGTCACTTACCAGTTCCATAGTACAATTTATTGGGCATTGCTTTCTAAACTGCCCTTGGCCCTACTATTGAATTCTCCTGCTCTCCCCCACCTTTTTCTACCCGGCACTGGCCCTTCTTCTTCAAACATTCCAATTTCCTCCAACTAGTGATTACATCTCAGTGAGGGGAAGGGAACTACAGCAACAGTGCAGCTTTCCACAGCGTGCACTCCCTTTCTTCTCCTCTGCCCCCACCCACCGTTTCCTCACTTCTCAAGTCTTCCCAGAACAGTTTCTAACATGCCCAATAATGCAAAAAAGGGGGAGAGTAAGGAAAAGGGGGCTTTTCCAATTAATATTTTAAGCTGCAATTACCACAGCAGAAAGGTAACCAAGGTTCTGCCTACTGGTTTAAAGAGTGTCATGCTAAATCCAGCCTGCAGCATCTCAAAGATCACATCAGCCCACTGACCTAGCTTTTACATAGCCAACTGGGAATGCAGGCAACGGGGAAGAGTAGTGCACCAAGGATGCGTGCACGCACTCACACACGCACACACACACATTACACACACACACATACACACACACACACATACATACACACACACACACACACACACAATCAGTGCCACATGGTGGGGAGACCAACCCGGGAAAATAGTTTTTGAATACTAAATACTGGATATATATTCAACAGCAGCAACTTGCTACTCATGCAGAGTCACTGTAATCTTTTGTGGGATTAAGACTAACATTTGAATATCCTAGCTTTGGCAGTAACTGCTGTGCACCAAAATAGCAAATTTATAGAAAAGGACGCATGCTAATATTGCAAGGATATCTTCACATTTATTGTTTCACAATGGAGTCCACTGATTTCTCTTTCATGTTGCCCCATTTGTGTAATAGAAATCAATGTATAACATAACAAAAGGCTTGTTACTCCTTAGTTCATAGCCAATGTGTCCTCCAAATTATTTCAACTCATATAACTCATGGGGAGTGGCCAATGCTCTTATTTATGAAAAGTCAGCAGTCAGATATTATTAGTGAACTCCCACTCTCCACCTTAATTAATATGTCCTTTCCTTTCATTACCAGCTCTCATTATAGACACTGAAAATCTTATTTTCTGAATAGCTCTTTGAAATAATGGATACCTTCACCCTCTGAAGTGGATAAAAGACTGGACATTAGAAGACCTTTTACCTTAGCCTCTTTGTGCTGCTTTGACAGAATACCTGAGACTGAGTAATTTATGAAGAACAGAAATTTATTTCCTCACAGTTCTGGAGGCTGGGAAGTCTAAGATCAAAGGGCTGACATCTGGTGGGGGCCTTCTGCTGCATCATCCCATGACAGAGGGAGGAAGGAGAGGGAGGGAAGGGAGGGAAGAAGGACCAATTTATTCTTTCATCAATCACCCACTCCTGCCATAAGAGCACTAGTCCGCACATGAGGGCAGAGCCCTATGACCTAATCATCTCTTCAGGGTCCCACGTCTCCACACCATTGCATTGGTATTAAATTCCCCAAATATATGAACTTTGGAGGATATATTTAAACAACATCTTTGCTAAACCCTCCACTAATAACTAGCTAAGAGGATAGGGAAAGAATTATAAACCTCAGTTGACTATGCCATAAAATGAGGAGCAAAGTTAAACAATACTCATATTCAAAACTATTTGCTAATGACCATTTGAATATTTGTCCCACCCAAATCTCATGTTGAAATGTAATCCCTCGTGTTGGAGGTGGAGGCTGGTGGGAGGTGTTTGGATCACGGGAGCAGATCCCTCATGAATGACTTGAGCCATCCCCTTAGTGATAAGTGAGATTTCACACTGAGTTAACACAAAATCTGGTTGTTTAAAAGCATGTAACACCTCTCCTCTACTCTCTCTTTGCTCCTTCTTTTACCATGTGACGTCCCTGCTCCCCCCTTCTCCCTCTGCCGTGTTTGTAAAGTTCCTTAGGCTTCCCCTGGAAGCTAAGTAGATGCTAGTTCCATATCTCCTGTACAGTTTGCAGAACAATGAACCAATTAAATCTCTTTCTGTATAAATTACCCAGTTTCAAGCATTTCTTTACAGCAATGCAAGAATGACCTAATACAATGTATCAGTGCTTTTATGAAAGGTCATCTATCCAAATATACATCCTGCCCTCACAAAATGATAGAGAGGTGCAAAGAAGGAACAGAGAAGAGAATTTGTCCATATCAATCAAATATTTAAACTTATTTTGAATATTTTGAACAAAAATTGTTCACAATATTCCTTATGTTTAATGTCTATGGGTTTGTATTTATAATCTAAATTTTATTCCTGATTATTGATAAGCTGTCAGCAGTTTTTTAATTGTCTGTTTTTTACAGTGTTCAGAAATTTTATTAATCATTTCAAATATCAATTTTGCTTCATTATTTTACTCTAATGTATATATTTGGTTTTAATTTTATTGATTTCAGCTCTTACCTCTATTTAATTTCCTTCCCCTTTTCTACTTAGTTTTGATTTGATATTCTTTTTCTCTTTCTTGGGATGGAAATGTATACATTATTGACTTTTCACCCTCTCTTATTTTTAAATATTTGCTATTAAGGCTATAATATTTTCTCTAAGTAGTGCTTTAGTATATCTGACACATTTTAATGTCATTTTTTTTTTTAGCATTTGGTTCAAATATTTTTAATCTTTGTTTTTCTTATGTCACTCAAAGATTATTTAAAAGTCCATTGTTTTGGCTGGGTGCGGTGGATCACACCTGTAATCCCAGCACTTTGGAAGGCCCAGGTAGGCAGATCATTAGGTCAGGAGATGAAGACCATCTTGGCCAACATGGTGAAACTCCATCTCTGGTAAAATACAAAAGATTAGCCATGTGTGGTGGCACATGCCTGTAATCTCAGCTACTCGGGTGGCTGAGGCTTGAATCTGAGAGGCGAAGGTTGCAGTGAGTTGAGATCACGCCACTGCATTTCAGCATTGCAACAGAGCAAGACTTTATCTAAAAAAAAAAAAAGTCCATCATTTTACATATAGTCATTTAAGGTTTTTAATTTATTTTTTTGTTTTAGAATTTTAAATTTCTTTTGTCAGAAAAATGCTTTAAAATGATTGCAGGCCGGGTGCGGTGGCTCCCGCCTGTAATTCCAGCACTTTGGGAGGCTGAGGCGGGTGGATCACGAGGTCAAGAGATCAAGACCATCCTGGCCAACATGATGAAACCCCATCTCTACTAAAAATACAAAAATTAGCTGGGCATTGTGGCGCGCCTGTAGTCCCAGCTACTCGGGAAGCTGAGGCAGGAGAATTGCTTGAACCTGGGAGGCAGAGTTTGCAGTGAGCCGAGATTCTACCACTGTACTCCAGCCCGGCACCTGGTGACAGAGTGAGACTCTGTCTCAAAACAAAAACAAAAACAAAAACAAAAACAGATTGCAATCTACAGTGATTTGTTGAGACTTTGCTTATACAGCAAAACTTGCATTTTTTTGTAAATGCCCCATGTAATCTTAAAAACATGTGCAGGCCCAGCTTTCAGTAATAGGGAAGTAACTACTGTTGACCATGTACCCTATAAATAAAAACTATAAACTCTGGGAAAAAGAGAAGAAAATCTACTTGAGGTCAGTGTAGAGTAGTCCAAAGCAGGCAGAAACTGAAGAAGTGCATATATGCGGGAAAAGGAAATGACAGGAGTTATCTTCCTATTTCATGCAGCTTTGGGTCTTGAATACAGAAACTGGCTGATTCCAACAGGATGGCTAACTCTCAGACAACAATAAAGGCACAATCTTTCTGTCTTGAAGAAATAGCAGACAGATCTCTAGATGACAACAGAAGAAAGAAGTGAGACAGGCAAATCTTAGAAAACAGACATCCACAAAGAGAGAATCCCCCAATTCAGAATATAAACTATCCAAATCTTAAACTGACTCTTAAACTCTGTAAACACAGGGCAAACTCGAAGCAGCCCAAATAAAGCTAAAAAAACTGTAAACTGAAAAGTCTACACCCTCCTCCCTAATCCCTGGAACCTGTGAGAATTACCCTATGTGACAGTCTATGTCATGATTAAGTTAAGGCTCTTGAGATGGAGAGATTATCTTGGATTATCTAGCTCAGATCGCCCTAAATGCAATCCACATGCATCCTTATAAGAAGGAGGTAGTGGGAGATTTTACTACACAGAGCAGAAGGTGATGTGAAGATACCACAGAGAAAGATTTGGGGATGCTGCCCTTGAAGATAAGCAAGCAATAGAGCCAGGTACCAAGGGGTCCCAGCAGCCACCAGAAGCTAGAAGAAACAAGCAACAGAGTCTCCTGCAGGCCTCTGAAGGGAAAACAACCCTGCTAACACTTAAACGTTAGCCCAGTGATACTGAGTTGGACTTGTGGGTCTCCAGAACCAGGAGAGAGTAAGTTTTTGTTATTTTAAGCCATTTCGTTGTTTCAAGTACTAGAGTAAATTTTTGTTGTTTCATTGTCATCATATTTTGTTACAGTAGCCATAAGAAACTAATACAAGAACTTAGCAGAGATTTCAGCAGATGCTTGTCCAAGGGGGAGACAGAGTTTGGTGTTGACTACAACCAAGTTAACTGTCTCTCAAAACAAATAAACCAAAGAAGTATTAATACTCTTACAAAAAATATACCACATACATACAACAGAATCCAAGATGCATCATCACAATGTCTCAGATATACATTAAAATTTCCCACTTCGCTTCCCTCCACCTCATCCCCTCTCCCCATCAAAATAGAAAAATGTGGTTCATATTAAAGAGAAAAGTTAGATATTTTCATCACAAGCAAGGTTTTAAAAACAGCTATTATAACTCTGCATAAGGCCAAAAAGGAAAATACGTCCATAGTGAATATTTTCCCCAATAAACTTTTTGCACACAAATCTTAGCATCTGTTTCCTGGGTAAACCAACATAATGTTGTAAATTATATATGCTCTTACAGAAAATGTGAAAAACTATGAGGCTTAATAGTTGAAATGAAATCCACCCAAAGATTGACAAATTATTTGATATTAATTTACTAGGCTTTTATAACATTGCAAATTTTCCCTGAATTTTCATGGGTGTTCCAATTGAAGGCTGACTAGTTTCAGTTAAAACCAGAAGACAGGCTTTTTAAAATTCATCCTTCTTCTCTTGTTCCCTTTTTAGCAAGTATTATCTATATATCTTATATTTCCAACATCTATTTCTCTACAAACTTCCCCTTATTATACAATTAGGTTCAAATTTTTTCTCATGAAAAATCATTCTGACCCTGCATTTCCCCTCTAATTATAATAACAGACCCTGAGAACTAAAAATTTTCTACTGTGATCCTCACATGTGATCTTCATATCAATTTTCCATTTTCTCCTTATTTTCAACCTACTTCTCCAAGAACTCAAAAGCTCCCTTCCCAAATATTCTTTTTCAGCCTCTCACTGTTAATTTTATTAAAAATTACAGAGCTAGTTTTTGACTTTCTTATCACTTTTTCTCATCTGTGATACTACAAATTCTTCTGGTTCCAACTTCCTCCTATAAGATCATCTTTCTATATCCAACCTTGGATATACTCTGCACTGCAGATTCATGCCTCCATTCCTCTAGTAAACATCTTTATCTCGTTGATTCACAATCATATCAACCTCAAAATATCCAAAACTAACTGTTACTTCAGTACAATTTACAAAGGAGCATTGTGACAACAGCACCACAATATAACTGGGAGGGGAAAAAATAAAGTAGAGATGGCATCTGGGTGAACACGTAACTATTCTTGAAGTAAAAAATTATCTATATTCAGGGAAATAAGGATGTAAAATGGCATTCCTAATAAGAAAAAATGTAATAAATGTATATTGTAAAATAGTAAGGCATACTCAAGCATTAAGAGGAGTAGATTGTGATTAAATCATAAGCATTAAGAAGATGAAAAATAATGCAAAACTGCAGGGGCCTTCTCATTAATCCTCCAGTAAATGAAGAGAACTCCAGATGTAGGGCCTTTGTACTTTCTTGTTTCTCTCCTGAAATGTTCTTCTGTTTTTTGCATGAAAACATTGTTCAGATTTTTATTAATATGTTACTTTATCACAGAGCCCATTCCTAACCATCTCATTTAAAACTCACTTTCACCCATTCCCATCCCACATCTTTCCATCCCCTTTCCTACTTCCTATTTCTCAATGGCATTTTCCATTGAGAATGTTCTGTGTTTATTGGGTTTATTGCTATCCTGTAGAATATAGTTATCCTACCTCTTCTCTTCTCTTCTCTTCTATGAAGCTTAATAGAATAAACAGTCCATAGGGCATGATAGGTACTCAATAAATATTTGTTGCCTATAAAACAAAGAAAGAATTAGGAACACAAACAAAACAGAACACCCTTAATGCCATTCTTGTTGCTTGACTATTTCTTCACACCTGTTTTTCTGTTAACCTGGAAATAATTCCTCCGTTTTCCCCCACCTAGACTGTTTTCAACCAGGTGAATTCCTGTTTGCCCTCCAAAATTTTGTTAGCTGTCATTTCTTTTGTGAAACCTTCTCTACCCCCTTCTTCCCACCTCCATGCCCAGATATAACCACTTCTTCTTCAGTAATTCTATACTTGACACATAAATTTATCATGATACTATAACATTTTGTTATAGGCATTTATTGGTCTATTTCTGTTCATTACAAATAAAAGCTCCTTAAAGGAAAAGGCCGTATTTTGTTTATTGGGTATCCTGGTCAGAACTGAAAAAGAAAGTTACTTCTCTCTACTTTAGATTATATGTCATTTGAGATGCCTGCAGGAAAAGTGTCATATGAATTAGATACCTGTAAACAAATAAAAATCAACTGGATATAAAGAGGATAAGAAATACATACATATAGTTTTATGGTGACAAATTAATGTGTTTTTAGTTTCCTTATTCTTATGTGAAATAGAAAGCATAGATTTTTGAGGAGCACATTACCAGTTTCTCACTATAGAAAGAGTAGCTATGTCACTTTTTATCTTCATGATGTGTTAACCTGAGGTTTTCATTGCTTTAATTATGAAAATATAGGAAGCCACAAGTTAAAGCACCAAAAATTCTAAATCCACCTAGACAAATAGAAAATATGTAGACTTCAAACTTTAGGACTCTGAGATTCCAGATTGTTGTTTCTGGAATTCAGAAAATGAGATCAGAAATGCCATTATCTTGTTCTGTTGCCATTCCTTTGAGTCTTCAGTAATGTTATAAGAAACATAATCACAGATATCTTAACACACAAGGAAAGCAAAAAGCACAGATTGAGAAGAAAGTGTTGCCTACTTCCAGTAAATCTAAGCATTTAGCCCCCACCCAATTTTCAAATAAGAAGCTCTGCTTAAAAGAAAACTTACTTAGACTCAAGGTAGACATAATCATTCCCTTTCTCAAGAAGCTGTACCATTTGGCATTGGAATAAAATTGATTGAAAGCCTAGACTTGCCTCCAACTGGTGGTCCAACTAAAGGGAGTTAACTGATTACATATAGACATGTATACTTATCGCAAATATTGCTGGAAGCTCAGTATCATACCTTTCCAGTATACCTGAATGTCTGAATTTTTCCTGTATTGCTATTGCTCTTTACAATGTTAAAATTCTACATTGAGTAGGTAGTTCTTAGAGTATCCAAAATTCCATTATTGGCCAGCAAATTTCTAGTAAGAACACAAAGAAAAATGATGTAAGTCAGGTTAGTTAAAAAAATAAAAATACGCTATAATGATTTATTTAAACTGTAGGCTTGAAAATGGTATGAGATGCTAAAGTTTTTCATGTGTGCCACATTGTTTGGAAAAACTATTTAGAAAATCATAACAGAGTCAATGGGAGGTGCAGGCTTGTTGGCGTCAGGTTTATTCCACCCTGAGATGCTCTCTCATTTTGAAAGTCCTCTCTCATCTAAGTCCTCCCTTATTTAAAACTCTCGAATGGCCGGCCCTACATTACAGTGTTAATGTCCAGTTCTTTTTTTATTAGATATGAGCTGACTCTTCCCCACTTCTCTGACATCATCTCAAGCCATTAAGCACTTTGCTTACTATGTTGCCGCCACACTGGCCTTCTTTCCGTTCCTCAAATGTGCCAGTCAGTTGCTGTTCCTTTTTTTGAAAAAGGGTCTTTTCCTGGTTCTTCATATGATTGGCTATGATTTTTAAAGTCTAGTATTAAATGGCACCTCTCAGAAATGACTCAGACAACACTACTAAGCAGAGGCACACAGCCTGCTGCATGCTGAGACCCAGGCCACCATTGTTCAGCCACCAACTGAATCCCTGCTGACCCTAACAACACTGTAAAACTAAACCATGAGTTTTGACCTGATGCAACAAAAGAAAATGAAAACTTCCTACCAGTCCCCTTTTGTGCTCTTCTGTATCCCTCCTCTCTCCTTTCGTGACAACAGTAAAGCAAATCAGCAACAGTTTCTGCAATATTAAATGACAAATGTCCGTTCAGTCGCTCGAATTCAAAATCAATAAGTCATCCTCCATTCCTCCCTTTCCCTCACTCACCTAATTCATTCATAATTCCTATTAATCCTCCTCCAGATTATATTCGAATGTATCTCTGGTCCTGTCACTCTGATCAAAGTTACCATTATCTTTTTGGAAGCCTCATGCAATAGTTTGTTAATCTATTTCCCTCTTTTCACTCATGTCTCCCAGTTATTTGCTTTACTCAAACAACCAGAGTGATAATTTAAAAGCACAAATGAGATTATATCACTCCCTCCTTTGAAACCTTTTAACAGGCTTTAATTTCAGCTTGAATGTCCAACTCTTTTTCATTATATATAATCTGGTGCCTCCTCACCTCTCTGACTTCATCTCAAACCATTCAGTACTTTGCTTACTGTATTCCAGTCATATTGGCCTTATTTCTGTTTTTCAAATGTGCCAAACTTAGTTGCTGTCCCTTTTCATAAAAGATCTTTGCCTGCTTCTTCATGATTGGCTATTTAAGATTTCTCAGTCTAGTCTTAAATGTCATCTCTTAAAGAAGACTTGTGACAACACTACTAAAGTGTCTTCACTGTCACTTCACACTGTTGTTTTCCTTTTATGACACTTTCCTGTAGAAAATAAAATTTGGAACTTATTTATTTGTATATCTCTTTTCTCTCTCTTCATGAGTATATGCTCCATGAAAACAGGAACTTAAGTGCTCAGCAGATTTTTTTTTTTTTTTTTTTGAGAGGGAGTCTCACTCTGTCACCCAGGCTGGAGTGCAGTGGCACAATCTCTGCTCACTGCAACCTCTGCCTCCCAGGTTCAAGCAGTTCTCCTGCCTCAGCCTCCCTAGTAGCTGAGATTACATGCAAGCACCATCATGCTTGGCTAATTTTTGTATTTTTAGTAGAGACAGGGTTTTGTCATGTTGACCACGCTGGTCTTGAACTCCTGACCTAGGATGATCCACCCACCTCGGCCTCCCAAAGTACTGGTATTACAGATGTGAGCCACTGCCCGCCCAGCCTCAACAGATATTTTAGAATAAATAAATAACCATAATAACACATGAGTATGTTTTCTTTAGAAAAAAAAAATCAATGGCAGGCAGTAATGAAAGAACAATTTTGGTGAGCACTCACATAGTCACAAACTGGCAGCTCCCCCACTGGATGAACTGTCCTATGGAGTGGTTCAGTTAGAGTCAGGGTAAGCTGCTTAGTTTTGCTCCATAGGCGGTTGGTAGGCTCAAAGGATAGCACTCCAGTGATGCAGACAGTCCATTTAAGCAAAGCTTTCTGAAGCTTTTACATCAAATAACCTGGTGGTTTATTCACTAATGGTGGTAATTTATTAATTCCCTTTACATAATAGAAATACCATAATAATTCTGCTTAGGTACCCAAACTTTCTCCCCACCCCCCACACACACACATACTTTCCCTAAACTTGGAATAGGTAAAATTTTTACACCAATGGGAAGAGAGAAAGAGTTATAAAGCTACTCAATTAAGCCATAAACTGACCAGATTACAGAGAAAGTCACAAGGTTGAGTCTGGAGATATTTTCTTTAATTTATGACTACTAATTATTTATGAAAAACATTTCTAGAAACAACTTATTCAGAGAAAGTTGTTTCTCTAAGAGATTAAACTATAGTTTTGCTACAGAGAAATTGATTATTTATTTATTTATGAAAGACAAGATCTCACTCTCTCACCCAGGCTAGAGTTCAGTGGAGCAATCATAGCTCACTGCATCCTTGAACTCCTGGGCTCATAGAATCCTTCCACCTCAGCCTCCCAAGTAGCTGGGACTACAGGTATGTGCCACCATGCCTATCGTTAATGACCATTTTCAGAAGACTAAGGGACATGTCTCACTATGCAACTGTGGATATGGAGCTCATGTCATGTATTTCCAAATGTAGCCTCAATTTCTAAAACCTTATTTAAAACTATATTTATGAGGGGTAGGGATATCTGCCTGAATCTGAATATCTTTACATACCATCTCAAAAAACATCAGAGCAACAAGGAAGGCAAATTAAATCGCATATGACCCAAATATTCAGCATTATTAAAGGACAGGGAATACTAAGATTCAGATTAAGCATAAATAAATAAACACCCAATTTCTGACAGTTTCCATGGCTGTTGTGTACCTGCAGGTATGAATAATAGGAGAGGGGAGGTTTAAGAAAGTCCATGAAAAGAGGAACAGAGTAAATACATGTTTTAAGGAAAAAGTATCCCAAAGGGGGGAAAGAGGATTGAGCAGATAATACAAAAGTATTGGCCTGATATTTGGTAATTCACATTACTACAGGAAAGGTACTTGAAAGTGAGAACTGGACTGACTGCCTGAGAGAAAAACTACTTCTGGGGAAGAGAGATAAATAGAGAAGGGTAAAGCCTCTTGGGAAAATATGATAGTAGAGGGAAACAAAACTACAAGTGGGAGGGAATTAACAATCTTGCAGAAACAAAAGGAGAAAAAATATACCATCACCAAAATAAACAAAAGAATCCATTAAAAAAACTACATTTCCATAAACTAAGAGGTAGCTTTCAAACAAAGAATCTTGTCCATTAGATGCTCACAAATAGAAAGAAATCAAACAAATTTTATATATGGTATTGCAGGAAGCAAACAGAAGGTGTGAATCAAGATTTCATTAAGAAACTTTATCCTCAAAAATAAAGCAAGCCACAAAGCAGATAAAATCTATAATACAACATTTAAATCTTAACTTAAAATCCTCAAACAGCAATTTGAAGGTATTTTTAGAAAATCCAGACAATTCAAAATTCAAAAGCTAAGAATACAAATGGCCACCCCAAAAAGCACCATCAACAAAATTCCCACAGAAAGAAAGCAACAAGAATTTAGTGAGTTCAAAAAATAAAAATTAAAAAATTAAAAAAAACATATATCATATTAGAAAAGGAGAAATTACCAAATGTTCAAGGGATAATAGATTTAAATGGAAATTTAATAAGGAGTATTGAGGAAAGAGAGAAAGAAAAGCAATCATAAAAATAAAAAGAAATAAAATAGTAAACATGTTTAGAGAGAGAGTAGATGACATAGAAGACAAAGAAGACCTAACACACATATAATTAGAGTCCCAGAACAAGGAAAGCAACACAATCAAACAGAAATAATATTTAAAACTATAGTCTAACAAAACTGTTGAAAGAAAACTTTAATTTAAAAACTGACAGCCCATTATATACCTGGAAAAACTGACCCAGAGCAATAACTCTGAGATATCCTAGTAAAATGATTTGGTTTTTTGAGACAAAAACAAAATCATCAGCATCTGCAGATAAAACATGAAATTAAATGGATTTAAAAAGTAGGCTGGTTCCAGACTTTTCATAAGCAACATAAAAAGCAAGGTCACATTTAAAATAAAAAAGCACATTTTTTAAAAACCTAGAGAAAGTGTGAGCACAATATTTTACACGCAGCCGATTCATCCTTCAAATAACAAACCGTTAAAAAATAACTTTGAATTAAATGAAGCTCAAGATTTACTTTGTCCATGAGCTCTTCAAGAGTAGTCTATTACAAGATAAACTTCATCAAAACAAAAGATGCCTGGGGAATCTTATATAAAAAGGACCAAAGATGAGCATTTAATGTGTTTAATTATAGAACTAACACTAATTCTAAGGAGATAAATGAATGAAAGAACAGTGTGTTAGCATTACATATACTGACAAAGAAAGAACACAATAAATGGAAGGAGAAAAAAAAAAGAGAAAGGAGAAAGCAGAATAAGAGCATTGACTTTAAAGGTGATAGGTGGGGAATCAAGGGATACCACATACATTTCCCAAACTGCAGAGTAAAACATTAAGAAAGAAATAAAGTTATTAAAGTCACTTTAAAGGTATATGTGAATAGGTAATAGATAATATGAAATACAAGATTTTCTAAATAAAAAAAATTTTTAAATAAAGAAAACTCAGTAAATATAGAAAGACATGTAGTAAATATAATAGGCACAATAATTATAACGTAATATGACAGAAATCAATGTAATTATCATAACATTGAATATGAATAGGTTTTACTCATCTGCTAAAAGCAAGCTCTTTGTGAATTGGCTCATAAAGCAACCCAACTCTCTGCTGTACACAAGAGACACACATGAAACATAGTAATTCAAAAGTGCTAGAGATAAAGGTATCAGAAAAGATATATCAGGCAAATGGGAACAATAAGGAAGCAGGAATTACATTTCTGACATTAAAGTAAAATTCAAGGCAAAAAGTATTAAATGAGAAAAAAAGGCACTTTAAAATATTAAAAGCCAGAATTTACAATGAAGATATGAAAGTTAAGAATATCTAAGCACTAAATAATAGTATAACCACTTAAAACAAATGACAGGAGATATAAAATAGGAACACTATATATATTTGATTTTAATATATTACTCTCAATAAAAGACAGGTTAAAAAAAGGATTAGAGAAAATGTAAATGACATAATCAACAATACAGATCTTATCGAGTATTTTCAAACATGACTACATAGTGATATGGAGAATACAGTTTCTTCTCAAGCACACATGGACTAGTAACAAAAAGAAATCACATGTTAGATCACACACAAAAAGTCTGCAACTTCCTAAGTTGAAACAATGATAACACACCCTAATCACAATGTAAAAGACTAGAAATTAAAATAAAAATGGCTTTTTCATATACACACACCAAACTTTCTACTGAGTAACTCTTGGGTAGAAGAGGAAACACAAACAGAAATCACACATTTTTCTGGAAAAAGAATAATTTAAAAAATGCTATCTATTACAATCTGTGGGATATATTTAAAGCAAAAATTGGAGAATTCAGAGCCTTAAACATCTATATCAGGGGTCAGAAAACTACTGTTCACAGTAGTGGCCAAATCTAATTCACTGTCTGTTTTGTATGGCCTACAAAGAGTTACATTTACTCATTTAAGCATATTCTGTTACTATTTTTACACAACGACTGCAGAGTTGAGTAGTTGTGAGAGACTATAAGACCCACAAAACAAAATATATATTATTTATAGGCCCTTTACAAAAATAGTTTGCCAATTCTTGCTCCATATGCAACAATAGGTGGATGAATTGTAAATAAATTCCCTATTCAAAAAGTTTTTAAAAAGAAAGCCAAAATAAGCACAATGAAGAATATAATGGAGATAAAAACAGACATTAAAGAGCTGGTGAACAGAAAATCATCTTTCAGGAGAGATCCAAGATGGCCGATTAGCAGCAGCTCAGGATTGTAGCTCCCACTGAAAGCGCAGAGGGTGAGTGGACGCCACATTTTCAGACGAATTTTCATAGCCCACGGACCAAGAGATTCTTGGCGGAGGAGCCCCACGGGTCGCCAGTGCGACCCTTTTGGAAGGTGCGGCCGTTTTGCAGGCGCCTCGACGTGGCGGTTCTCAGTCCGGAGTATACGGGACTGAGTGCCCCTTTTGGTTGGCGTTGGAGCTCCGGGAAAGCAGAGTCTCCCATTCAGCTGATTAAAAAGCAGACTAAAGTGGGGGAACCAGACCGGGAGATTCCCGGGCAGAAAAGCGCCACGAATCTAAACGCCGCTGTTTCAGCCGGCGTAGTGGGTCGCCGCAGGGGAAGGCTGGTACCCGCCTCCACAAAAAAATAAATAAATAAAAACAGCGGTTGGAACTGCTGAAGATTGAGAGTTTCACAGCAAGTGCAGCTGAACCCGGGAAGGTCCAGCTCTGTGGGGGAGGGGCATCCGCCGAAGGAAAATTAAGAAATAGAGGAAACTTTATCACCAGCAAGCTGGACATCCACTCAGAGACCTAGTCGGAAGGTCAGCAATTACACAGACGACAGGTGGATAAATCCACGAAGATGGGAAGAAACCAGCGCAAAAAGGCTGAAAACACTCGAAATCAGAATGCCTCTCCTCCTACAGAGGATTGCAGTGCCTCATCACCAATTGAACAAGGCCTGATAGAAAATGAATGTGAGGAATCAACAGAATCAGGCTTCAGAAGGTGGATAATGAGAAACTTCTGTGAGCTAAAAGAACATGTTCTAGCCCAATGCAAGGAAACTAAGAACCTTGAAAAAAGGTTTCACGAAATGTTCATGAGAATGGACAATTTAAAGAGGAATATAAGTGAATTAATGGAGCTGAAAAACACAATACGAGAACTTCAAGAAGTATGCACAAGTTTTAACAGTCGAATTGATCAAGCAGAAGAAAGGATTTCAGAGGTCGAAGACCAACTTAACGAAATAAAACGAGAAGACAAGATTAGAGAAAAAAGGGTAAAAGGAACGAGCAAAGTCTCCAAGAAATATGGGACTATGTGAAAAGACCTAATCTACCTTTGATAGGTGTACCTGAATGTGACAAAGAGAATGAATCCAAGCCTGGAAAATATTTTTCAGGATATTATCCAGGAAAACTTTCCTAACCTAGCAAGGCAAGACAATATCCAACTCCAGGTAATACAGAGAACACCACAAAGATATTCCTCAAAAAGAGCAACCCCAAGGCACATAATCATTAGATTCATCAGGGTTGAACCGAAGGAGAAAATACTACGGGCGGCCAGAGAGAAAGGTCAGGTTACCCACAAGGGGAAGCCTATCAGACTCACAGCTGATCTCTCAGCAGAAACCCTACAAGCCAGAAGAGAGTGGGGGCCAATATTCAACATCCTTAAAGAAAAGAACTTTCAACCCAGAATTTCATATCCAGCCAAACTAAGTTTCATAAGTGAAGGAAAAATAAAATTTTTTGCAAACAAGCAAGTACTCAGAGATTTCATTACCACCAGGCCTGCTTTACAAGAGCTTCTGAAGGAGGCACTATGTATAGAGGGGAACAACCAGTATCAGCCACTTCAAAGGACCCATCAGTAAGCTGCATCCAGATCCATCTTACATGCAAGGATATACAGAGACTCAAAACAAAGGGTTGGAGGAAGATTTGCCAACCAAATGGAGAGCAAAAAAAAAAAAAAAAAAAGCAGTAGTTGCAATTCTCATCTCTGATAAAATAGACTTTAAAGTAATAGAAACCGAAGAGATAAGAAGGACATTGTATAATGGTAGAGGGATCAATGTAACGGGGAAGAGCTAACGACCCTAAGTCTATGCGCACCCAATATAGGAGCACCCAGATACACAGGGCAACTTCTTGGTGACTTACAAAGAGACTTGGACTCCCACACTATAATAGTGGGAGACTTTAACATTACATTGTCAATATTGGACAAATTAATGAGACAGAAGGTTAAGAAGGATACCCGGGACTTGAACTTAAACCTCAAACAAGTAAACTTAATAAACATTTACAGAACTCTCTACTCCAAATCCACAAAATATACTTTTTTTTTTCAGTAACACATCACATTTATTCTAAAAGTGACCACATGGTTGGGAGTAAATCACTCCCTAGCAATTGCATAGCATTTCATAGGTTTAAATGAAATATTGGTTGGCTGTTTGTTTGTTATTTTTCTCCCTTATTCCTTCCTGTCTCCATTGTATAACACAATTATTAGTATAAAAAAGCTTTTAATATGTATTTGTAGACTGCATTCTAGCCTGGGCAATAGAGCAAGATTCCCGTTCTCTCTCCCTTTTTTTTTATTTCATTCTTTTTTTCTTCCTTCTTTCTCTTTTCTCTTTTTTCTAAAAAAAAAAAAAAAGAAGAAGAAGAAAATTCACATAATCATGATAATAAAGATAAAAAAAGATTTGAGGTAATTCTAAACCTATTCATAATAAAAACTCTCAGTAAAATAGGAGAGGGGAAAGTTCCTCAACATGATAAAAAAAAAAATCATCTTTCAAATAAAAATCTTGATTCTTGAAGAAAGTCAACAAATAGAATAAACACTAGCTAATTGACTAAAAATAAAAGGAAACAAAATAGCATGGGAGAAATAACTACTGCCATATAAGGAAAATCTATGTTAATATATAGGAATCATATGTATTATATATTTTATAAAATATATAAATGCATATAAAATGTATTTTGTATACATAAGTAACATATAGAAATTAATGTATATATGATACACATATCTATGATATATGTATTATAAAATAACTAACTTTGTAGATATATATTAAAAATTGAAAATATAGCAGAAAACTTCTTATGATAATACAGTTTATCAAATTGTCTCTGGTAGACAAA
The DNA here is from genome assembly GCA_036589455.1 of Ateles fusciceps. NCBI lineage: Eukaryota > Metazoa > Chordata > Mammalia > Primates > Atelidae > Ateles > Ateles fusciceps. The sequence continues at coordinate 3,886,264 of JAZHEH010001361.1, forward strand.
ATATTAATTTCAACAAAAGATAAAAGATCCCTCACACCCATTAGGATGACTACTATTAAATAAAAAATAGAAAATAAAAATAAATTTTGTTGAGGAAGATGTGGAGAAATTCAAATCCATGTGCACTGTTGGTGGAATGTAAAATGGCATAGGCACTGTGGAAAAACTATAGTGATTTCTCAAAAAATTAAAAATAGATTTACCGTATGATCCAGCAGTTCCACTATTGGGTATATATCTAAGAGGATTGAAACCTGGTTCTCGAAAGACACTTGTATACCTATGTCCATAACTATTGTCCTAATATATTTGGGCTACTGTAACAAAATATCATAAAGTAGGTAGGTTGTACACAACAGAAATTTGCTTCTCACAATTCTGAAAATCAGAAGAGCCAATGTTGTAATTTCTATTTTAAGTCAGTATGCTTGAGATCCAAGAAGACCCACAGCTTAAGTTTGAGACCAATGTCCCAGCTCCAAAATATTCAGGCAGAAGTTCCTGCTTACTCATGGGAGGTTCAACCATTTTTTTCTAAGCAGACCATCAAGCGATTTGATAAAGACCATCATTATCATTCTACTGATTTGAATATTAATCTCATTCAAAATTACCCTTTCAGACACATCCAGAAAAAATGTTTGACTAAATACCTGGTCATTCTCTGGCCCAATCTAGTTAATGCATAAAATTAACCATCACATTCAGCAAAGGAAGTGTCAGTTATAGAACTACAAGCCTCCACTCTGTACAATTTTTACTTAAACAATGGTTTGGAAAAGGTGGAGGGGAAGAATGTGGGAGATTTGAGAGAAAACATGAGAGTTAAATCTTTACTTTTAGCTCTTTAGATGTTTAGAAAATACCTCATAGATGACAGATGATTTGTAAATGTGCAATTTACAGTTTTGAGAATACAAGAAAAACATCAGAAGAGTTGCAAATGGTTGCCTCAGAGAAACAGATATTGTGAGTAGGAAGAAGTACAGCAAAGGGACAATTACTTATAATTTGTCATAGTAATAACTTTTTAAAAATTGTGCACCCCCCTAAGAAATTGTTTCTGGTGGAATATTTGAGGAGTTAGTTTACAGACAACATTAACTGGGATGCACATAAAAGTACCTCACCCTGAGACTTAGCTTTCACTGACTAATATATTGGAGAAATTCAGTTTTCCATTTATTTGCGAGAGCCAAAGAATATAATTTTCGAAATGTAGGTCTCATAAAGAATGCATTTATGTTTCCTTCCAAGAAAAAATAATACAAACATGGACATCTGGTGGTTGAAAAAAGGATTAATATAAATAGAGAAAAAGGTAATCAGGATTAAAACAGATATTTTCAACCAGGAAAGAGAAGTAGAGGGATCAGTACATCATCTGAGCAGCAGAATATTATAAGCTCTAGAAATTTTAATACCAAATTATATCATCTTGGAAGCAGAATATTATAAGCTCTAGAAATTTTAAGACCAAGTTAAAATTATAATTTGAAAGACATCTTTGATTTTATAACTAATTTTATTTGTTTTTAATTATAATATTTAGTTTGAAAAATCAGCTAAGCATTTTTAAGTTTTTCAAAATTGTATCTGGATAATACATTTTTTTCTTATCTGAACAACAAGAAAAAAACTGTTTAAAAAAAAAAGCCTGATAGTGAGCAACCAAATATATCTGAATCAGAAGCATCAAATAATAGCCACAAAATAGTGCAAGTCCATAGTTTTAAATATTGACAATTAACAACACTTGTTGAAAGAGAATTTTCAATGTCAAGGCTACCCCTAAGGAATACAAACAGGATAAGTATCATCTGAATCTTTAAGAAAGACTTCCAGGAAAAGAAAATAGAAAAAAATAAATTTGCAGTCCATCCAATATCCTTCTTTTTTCACCTTGTGTTGGAACCACTTGGAAGCATTATTGTTAAATAGCTAAGCCAAAACTTAATCGTTAAATAGTTAAGCCATAATGAAATATGGCAGAAACCAGGCAACTTGGAATAAAAGAACAATGAGTTCTCAGATTCAGCTAGTCTCTTTGGAGTAGTCCCCCGTGTGCCAGATTCCTTTAGAAAAGGCAGGATTTCATCACAAATCTTCAGGACGGGTTATCCTTACCCTCATTTTTACAAATGGGAAATTGAAACTCAGAGAAAACAAATAGCTTGCCCAAGGTCATAAATCTAATGAGTGTCCGAGTTGTGGTTTAAGTGCAGGAACGTGGACTCTAATTCGACTATTCTCTCAGTAACTTCTCACTACAGCTTGCTGAACTTCAGCAGTGCTCAAGTTGGACAAGTCCACAACTGCTTTTTCTTTCCTCCTTTGTTGTGCTCACTTGCCTGTTCTCATTGTTTATGCAAAGAATCAAATCAACAAAATTCCATGTGCATTGTGCCTAAGTAAACAGGATGTGCTTACTTACAAGACAGAGTAGCACACATTTGTATTCTATCATGCCTCCAGCATCAATCTCAACAAAAGTGAAAAGAGGGCAACTGTAGCTGCTTCTAAATTTCCCTTACATTCTAGGAGCTGTGCCAAGTGAAATCTTGCAGCTTAACCTAGCAAAAAGAAAAAGTAAAACAAAACACCAACACCAAAACAAAAACAAAAAGAATGTTTGCATTTAATCTAGTAAGCAAGCACACACAAACTATTCTATTATTTATAACTAATCCCAATAGTAGCCAAGAAATTTCCCATTTTATACTAAAAACTCTAGTTATATGTATTTTTCAATGTTTCTGAAATTATGAGAATACAACACAAATAACCACTTCCCTCTGAAGAAGGGAAACTAACTATCAAATTGTCAGTATATGGGTTTCTCCAGAGAGATTCCTATTTTCTGCATAGTATTGGTGATGATGGGATAGAGAAAAAATGCTGCTGTGATAGGTTCACCCATCATTTCTGCAGTTGATCCAACTATCCATCCTAAATAGAAAGTCAGGACGTTTGGACAAAGCAGGCACTTGAAGAGCTGAGGTATAGCTTTTCTGTTGAGAACATTAATGCTCAACGATATTGAGGACTTTAGACCACAAATTATATACTATATACTTACTACATTAGAGAATCCAGAATCCAGTTTTTTTTAAAGTAAAAAGTGGAAGGAAAAAAAAAAAGGAAATGTTTCCAAGCAGAAGTCAAAACCTTTTGCATATATATAACTGAAATCAAAGCATGTTGCACATGCTGGAAAAAAAAAAAACTTGCTGTTTTATTTGGAAATTACTTGTCTTTACATAATTTCAATGTAAACTTGCTTGGTCATGCCAAATTTAAAAAATTAACAGCTTTTTATAAAAATTTCGCCCCCCCCCCCCCCCCCCCCCCCCCCCCCCCCCCCCCCCCCCCCCCCCCCCCCCCCCCCCCCCCGCCGTTGTTGGGGCGGGGGGGGGGGGGGGGGGCCGGGCGGGGTCAGTTTGCTTTTATTAAAAGAGATGCAAAGAGACTTTCATTTTGCTTTCACATTTTCTGTGGATTTGTTTTTAAATAAAAAGGAAGATTATCCTAAAGAACTATATATAAAAATATTGCAGTTAGGATATTAGTTGAACAATTTTAGAAAATTTAAACATATTTGGAAAATCCCTAAGAATCCAGTGGACGTGAAAGTCTCAAACTTTTACAGAGTAAATGAATGCTTTAACAGCTTTAACAGCTTTCGAAACATGATCATTTGATTTCTGGAAGTTTTCTAATGACAAGAAACAATGACAAGGGATTTTTTTGGCCTAAGATTTCTCCCCCTCGCCATTTTGATGAATGAAAATTCTTTACATTGAATCAAATGCCTCTTTCTAATTTTCAGTTATTGATTCCAGATTTGTCTTCTTGACTAATACAAATTAATCTAATTACTCACCTATTTACCATTGCTCTATATATTTGAATACAACTAGCATTTTTCTAGAATACATTGAGTATTACAGTCTAAACACACATGAGTCCTTCAGTGCTTCCTCATGTTACATGATTTTCATTTTCTTCCCCATATCACCTAAATTCCATTGGAGATGCCAGTGTTTGCAGATGCCTCTATTTAAATATGACCTCAAATACTAAACACACAATTCCAGATGTGTCATGACCACTGAAGATTAAAATTCCTTTGCCGTTCTCAGGTCTATGCAATATCTTTAATATTCATGATGGATTTGTATTATTCTCTAGTCAACTAAAACTTCCCGGCTTTTTTTTTTTACCCACATAGACATCTATGTCAGGTTCTTCCCACTGTATAATTTATTTTTTAATTAAAAATCATTATTTCTCGGGAATCTAGATTCTATTATCCATTATACTACTTCTCTCCTCCAGTTTTGTTTGATTAGTTGATTTGACAAGATAGCTTGTGTCACTACGTTATTGATATAGTGTTAAATAGAAGATTCCTTAAGGTATATTTTAATAGAATATATTTGGAAACAATAGTTCATCTATTTTTAAAATATTCCTATCTGTATTATCATCTAATGTACATTGCTCTGGGGATATTCTTCAGCAAGATCTTGAGACATTTTGTTAAAATTTCAGTGAAAGTGATTCATAGTAATTATATATAATTCTCCTGACTTAGCAGTCTATTTATCTATCTCAACTCCCTAAAAAGAGTATAATTTAGGTTGATTTACACTTAGTGGATCCATTTTCTAAATAAATAACACTTTTCATTCCAAATTCTCACAGACCAATTGTTCTGAATTTCCCATTCTTTTACTGGATGACTTAACTCAGCCTAATTCCATTATTAGCAGAAGACAGTCCATGTGAGTGAGTATGAGTATGTGTGTACATGTAAAAGACAAATCTGTTTGAATCAATCCACACAATTTTGAACAATGTGTCTCAATCCTGAAAGCTTGAGTGTATCTCTAGGTTTAAGAAATAGTTCAGAATCAACGATATAATTGTCTCTACATTGCTGTGGGTGAAAATATAAAAATACATGAAAAAGGGCAGGCGTTGTGGCTCATGCCTGTAATCCCAGCACTTTGGGAGGCTGAGGTGGGTGGATTATGAGATCAGGAGTTCCAGACCAGCCTGGCCAACATGGAAACCCTGTCTCTACTAAAAATACAAAAATTAGCCGAGTGTGGTGGTGGAGGCCTGTAATCCCAGCTACTCAGGAGGCTGAGGCAGGAGAATCGCTTGAACCTGGGAGGCAGAAGTTGCAGTGAGCTGAGATAACACCACTGCACTCCAGTCTGCGCAACACAGCAAGACTCTGTCTAAAAAAAAAAGATATACAAAAAAGAGGTTTTTAAGGTTCTTGGACTGACAAAAATATGTGCCAAATGGCTCTGCAGAGCAAGTTACACCAAGTTTTAATGTCATGCAGACAATTGAAAGAATCATTGCATAGTCAATTTAACAACTTACACAGACATTTATGTGAAATTTTTAGTTTTCAAAGTTTTATTTTTACATAATGATATATAGTTTAAACAATAATAAAGATGTTCTCAGCCAGAACATTGACACCTGTTGACAGTATCTACTCCTATATTTTGTTTAGAATTTAAACAAAAGAAAATTTGGTGGTGGTGGTGGGGGAAGGGGGCTTTTGTTTTATTTCTCCTGGAAAGTATCAGTTTGGCTATGATAGATTAGGTTAGATTGCTTAGAAAAATGCTTCAAAAGCTTCTAAGTCATAATTGATCTGATAATTGGTTAACATTCAGTTCAAAATTCAACTCAGCTATACCAGTAGCCCGCCATGCAGCAGGAGCAGCATCCTGGCACAAAAGGAGTACCTCCAGAAGACACCCCCTCCACTCAGGGAGAAGTCAGGGTAGATGACAAAGGCATGGTCTGGGCCTGGAGATCCAGAACAGCAGCCAGAAGATTGGTTGAGTGTTGCCCTCAGCCACAGGGATGGTGCTCTCTGTTCTGGCCATCATCTTGCTGCTCACCAGGACCCTCTTCAGTGGGCTTTGCAGGAGGAAACAGGAAGGAGAGCCACTGCAGTACCCACAGATTTGGGAGTCCATCACATAACCCTGGCTCCGGACTCGGAAGACTAAGCCATACTCAGCAAAGCAGGGCTTTTTGTCTCCTTTGATCCCTGCTATGTCCCCATATCCTGGAATCTCTGTGCTTAGCACAGCGGATATGTTTGAGAAATGTTTGTTGGATGTATCAGTTGGGATATCTTTATGCTGAGTTAATGAAAAACTTAACTCCACATTTATAATCTCCCTTATTTCTTCCTACACTAATTTTCTTTTAAAATTCAAATAATAATAATAGTAGCTAACATTTGTTGAGTGTCATATGCTGAATACCATTCTGAACATGTCACATGAATTAACTCATTTACTTAAACAAATTAAATAAGCTTTCTTAGCTCTTCTCCCATTGCATATTTTATGATCTGAACGTCACTCTCCCATGTTGCTGCTTTGACTACAAAATGTCCTCCACTCCAAAGCACTTCAATTAACCCAGCTTCACATCCAGACCCTAAACCAGCCTCCCCCATGTCCTGGCAGACCACATAGATAGCTATAGCAACGGTCTTTCTTTATTGTGTCAATATTGAGTGAATCATATAAAAATTTAGGATAAGATAAAAAAGAACGCCAACCTTACAAATACAGATTCTATTTGTAAGTGTGTTGTTTATACATTTCAGATTTTGACAATATGAAACGGTCTTCAAAAACAATCACACTTTGTAGGGTAAGTTCCCAACTTAATGATTTATGCCAGTCATATCTAGTCTCTGCCTTCTAATTAGTCATTCTCTGGCACTTCCATATGTCTTTGCACATGTTGTTTCTCTCTGAATGAGATGACCTCTTGGCAAACATACTCTTGACAAATTCTTATTCATCTATAAAATCCAGCTTAGCTGTTGCCTCTGTGGGATGTCTTCCTCGATTAACTAACATCTCCCTTCCATGTATTACTTCTGACCCTTGTGTCTCCTTCTACACTGCCCTTAACCTGCTGTACTGCTAATTGTACCCTAAGTTAGAGTCCTTGGCAGTTTCTCCAGACTTTAGCACGGTAATATGTGTTTGGTGCTCATTAAAGCTTTAATAGATAAATGAGGGAATTAATAAAGAAGATTCATTGCCAGATAATAATGAATTTCTCTTTTACTCTTGTTAGAATGAATGCTAACTATGTATTTTCCCAAATACCATATAATGAGAAACCTCCTTCAGCCCAACATTGTTTTTTGCACAAGAATTCTCTCGAGGCAGCTTTCAATTTCATCTTCCCGGCACTCTCTTAACTCTCCAAAGGCTAGATCAGTTAATATGTTCACAGTGAAAAATGGTTGGAAAGAAGAGAAATAATAGCAAATAGGTTTCCTTTGTGGATGCCTTCGTTATCCCCAGCCACAGCTCAGGCACAGCCGGTTCTATGCTTCTGTGGTAATCCTATTCTGCTCTCTACAGTCACTAAAGCTTCATAGGACACAACAAAAAGGGGTAAAAGGGGAGCTTTCCCTTCCCCACTTCAGTGCATTTATTGCACTGTAATATATTTGCACACACCAAAAAAAGCCAAGAGGAAACTTCAGTAAACACTGTGAAACATCTAAAATGATTCTAGCTTAATAACTTACATAGCCTGCATAAACATTTAATGTGGACTCTTAAAGGTCAAACTCTTTGTCTCTTGTGAAATTCATTAATAATCTTTATATAACAATTTCAAAAACTAGCTGCAAATATTTCCTGTTTTTTCTAGACTTTTGCATTTTCTTATTTTATCATATCCTTACCTTCTTTCTAGCACTAGACTGACTCCCTAAAGTACAACACTGATTGTGTCATTCCCCTGGCTCAAAAGCTTATAGTAGAATTTCATTACTATGAAACAATGTACAAGAGTATTCATGGGATACTCTAGGGCCTCCGAGCGTCTTATATTTCAACTTTCATTTACACATACCTTGTTTTTCCAGACAAATGAGTCTCCTTGCTATTCCTAATTCTTTGTTCTCTGCCAGTATGGCTGATTTCTGAACTCCCTAATCATTTTCTACCTTTCCTTTTTGTATGATTTAAATATTATCTCATTTAACATTAACCGTTTTGTCTACGTACATGAGTATACATATGTACACAATGTAGGTAACATGTCACCTTTCTGCAGGCATGGTTTCTTGTTTCTATCCTCTACAATACACAACCTTACAAATAGTAAGTAGTCAATAATTGTACGTTGAATAAAATAGTAATAATTATATTTCCTAATGAAACTTCCATCCACCATTTTGGTTAGACATAAAAGTTTTTAATCTCATAAATCATCTTCCACACATCAGTTGTCATTGCACCCATTGGTTCTTAACTAACAGTCAGTAGAAGGTTGCAGAAACCTTGCTTGACTAAAGAATCTCCTCTCTCTGGGAGACTATCGCCAACTTCCAACATTGCTTCTTGCTTGTGCTGTTCTTTCAATAATGTGGATATTCAAACTGTCAAAAATGGGAAGAATTGCTAACACAATTTTCATAATTACATCAGTGTGGAACTATTACAAACCATGCTGATAGTTTGCAAACATAAACTCTGGTACTTCACTGTCAGATCCAGAAAATTCCAAATCATGACAATTTTCGAAATGATACATAGAATGGATTGCAGGTCCAATTATGGCAATCATTTAATATTCACAGTGATGCATTTGCATATTTGAAAGTCAGTATCATTCTTAGATACTAATAGTGGTGTATTCACAAACATTAGAGATCATATTCCAATCTCTTGCATCCTTAGGTCAAAGTTTTGTACTTTCATTTCTAAAATGCAATTCATGAACTTAAAATATATTTGCTGGCTTCTCTTAAACAGGGTCTCAGGACGAACTACTACTTTACATGTTGCCTTTGAGACACAGCAGAATTTATCTTTTCATTAAGATTCTGTGTGTGTCATATATGATTTTGTGATGGGGTTTGAATTGAGATAACTCTTTAAGGGAGCCTTTTAGATACGCAAACGTGAAGTCTATTCTAGAACAGAGGCTTTTTCCACGCAGGTGTAAGTCAGAGATATTGTGAGTTTGGCTCCAGATCACCGTGACAAAGATCACAATAAAAAATCACATGAAGCTTTTGGTTTTCCAGTGCATATTAAGTTATGTTTACATTACATTTTGGTCTTTTAAATGAAGAATAGCATTATCTGAAAAATTAATATACAGACGTTAATTTTAAAAAGATTTTATTGCTAAAACTGCTAATAATTATCTGAACCTTCAGTAAATAGTCATCTTTTAGCTTGTGGAGGATGTTGTCTCAATGTTGATGGTTACTCACCAATCAGGCTGGTGGCTGCTAAAGAGGGGTGGTTGTGGCAATTTCTAAAAATAAGGAAACAATTAAGTTTGCTAAATTGATTAATTCTTCCTTTTCATGAAAGATTTTTTCTGTAGAATGTGATGTTGTTTGGTAGCATTTTACCCATAATAGAACTTCTTTCAAAAGTGGAGTCAGTCTTCTCAAACCCTGCCACTGCCTTATCAACTTACTTTATTAAGTATTCTAAATATTTTGTTGTCATTTCAACAATACTCACAGTGGCTTCACCAGTAGTAGATTTCATCTCAAGAAACTTGTTTGTTCATCCATAAGTAGCAACTCCTAATCTGTTATAATTTTATCATGAGATTGCAATAATTCAGTCACATCTTCAGGCTCCACTTCTAATTCTAGTTGTCTTGCTATTTCTACCACATCTGCAGTTACTTCTTCTGCTGAAGTCTTGGACCCCTCAAAGTCATCCAGAATCAACCTCTTCAAAACTCTTGTTAATGTTGATTTTTGTACTCCTCTGATGAATTATAAATGTTCCTACTGGCATCTAGAATGATGAATAGTTCCAGAAGCTTTGCAATAGATTTTTCCCAGATCCATTAGGAATCACTATCTCTTGCAGCTATAGCTTCACAAAATACATTTATTAAATAATTACACTTGAAAGTTAAAATTACTCCTTGATCCATGGCTACAGAATGAATATTGTGTTAGCAGCATGAAAACAACATTAATCTCCTGTTACATTTTCATTAGAGTTCTTGGATGACCAGGTACATTGCCAAATAACTGGAATATTTTTAAAGGAATTTTTTCTGAGCAGTAGGTCTCAATACAGGGCTTAAAATATTAAAACTACGCTGTAAACATATTTGTTGTCATCCAGGCTTTATTTTTCTATTTACCAGGTCAGGCAAAATAGAGTTAGTATAATTTTTAAGGGCCCTAGAATTTTTAGAATGGTAACAGAGTATTGGCTTTGCCTTAAAGTCACCAGCTGCATTGTTTTGAACCCAAGCATTTACTTCTCCTTTTTAGTCTTGAAAGTCCTACATGGCAGTTTCTTTTAGTATAAGGTCATTTTAATTTACATTGAAAAATCTGCTGTTTAGTGTAACCTCCTTCATTAATGATCTTAGCTAGGTTATCTGGATAACTTCCTGCAGCTTCTTCATCAATACATGCTGCTTCACCTTGTACTTTTTTATTACAGAGATGGCTTCTTTCTTTAAGCTCCATGAAACAACCTCTGCAAGCTTCCAACTTTTCTTCTGCAGCTTCCCCACCTCTCTCAACTTTCATGTAATGGAAGAGAGTTAGGTTAAGCCTAAGCTTAAGGGAATGTTGTGGCTGGTTTGATCCAGACCAGTCTAACTTTCTTCATATTGGCAATAAAGGCTGTTTTGCCTTCTTATCGTTTTGTATGTTCACTGAAGTAGCACTTCTAATTTCCTTCAAGAACTTTTCCTTGGCAATCACAACTTGGCTAACTGTTTGGCACAAGAGACCTAGCTTTCAGCATCTCTCAGCTTTCCACATGCCTTCTGCACTAAGCTTAATCCTTCTAGCTTTTCATTTAAAGTGAAAGATGTGTTTCCCTTCCAGTCACTTGAACACTTAGAGGGCATTATAGAATTATTCATTGGCCTAATTTTAATATTGTTGTATCTCAGAGAATTGGGAGAGCTTAGGAGAAGGAGAGAGATGGAGGAAGCGCTACTCGGTAGAGCAGTCTGAACATTTATTAAGTATCAATTAAATCATATATCTGTGCAGTTCATGGAAACCCCAAACAATTATAATAGTAACATCAAAGATCACTGATCACAGATCACGGTAGCAGATATAATAATAATGGAAAAGTCTGAAATATTGTGAGAATTACCAAAATGTGACATAGAGATACAAAGTGAACACATGCTGTGGAACAAAATGGTTCCAATAGACTTGCATGTTTCAGGGTTGCCACAAACTTTTACTTTATAAAAAATGAAATATCTGCAAAGTAGAATGAAGCAAAGCATAATAAAACAAGCTGTACTTGTATATTGGACTACTAAATTCTGTGCATAATGTCTCAAGTTTAGACATCTGGATTCTAACTAAGTAAGGAAGGTCTAATGTAAAGGGGCATGATCATGACCGGGCAATTAGTCTCTGCAAAGGGATGACGTGTATGGGATTAGGAGAGTGCTGGCTGAGCCCTAGATGAGGGATGTGGCAAGTGAATGTTAGAAACCATTATGGCTGCTCTCTGGCAGAAGGGGGTTTGTGGGATTTCCATGCCTCCCTTCTGCAGTCTACATTATAACTTTTTCTGTTCTTATGCCTTTGGGTAGTTTTGTTAAACAGTAAACTTTAAAAAATTGTTGGATGAACATGTTCCCACACATAGGAGTGCTCCAGTATCCTGGAGAAGTAATATTGACCTGGCAAGCAGTGATGTGTTTGGAAGTTCAGAGAAGCAGCTTGAACTAAAAGATGCCAAGTGACATGCAGGAAGCATTTGTAAAAGAAGAGAACATTCCTGAATGTTAACAGAGAAATATTTGGAAAGAGAAATGTGGTATAAGACAGTATTTCCTATAAATAAAACAGGACAGAAAAATGCAAACTACTTGTATTAGTCCATTCTCACACTGCTATAAAGAATGGTCCAAGAATGGGCAATGTTATAAAGGAAAGAAATTTAATTGACTCACAGTGCCACATGGCTGGGGAGAGCTCAGGAAACCTACAATAATGGTGGAGGGAAAGCAAATATGTCCTTGTCCACATGATGGCAGGAAGGAGAAGTTCAAAGCAAAGAGGGAAAGGCCCCTTATAAAATCATCAGCTCTTGTAAGAACGCACTCACTATCACAAGAACAGCAACATAGGGGCAACCAGCCCCATGATTCAATTACCTCCCATGGGGTTTCTACCATTACATGTGAGGATTATGGGAACTACAGTTGAAGATGAGATTTGGGTGGGAACACAGCCAAACCATAGCATTCTGCCCCAGCCCCTTCCAAATCTCAAGTCCTCACATTTCAAAACACAGTCATGCCTTCCCAACAGTCCTCCAAAGTCTTAACTCATTCCAAGATTAACCCAAAAGTCTAAGTCCAAAGTCTCATCTGAGACAAGGCAAGTCACTTGTGCATATGAGCCTGTAAAATCAAAAGCATTGTATCTACTTCCTAGATACAATGGGGGAACAGGCATTAGATAAATATAGCAATTCCAAATGGGAAAAATTGTCCAAAACAAAGGGACTACAGGCCCCATGCAAGTCCAAAATACAGTGTGGCAGTATTAAATTTTAAATTATTAAATCTTAAAGATCCACAATGATGTCTTTTGATTCCATGTCTCATCTTTAGTTCATGCTGATGAAAGAGGTGAGCTCCCACAGCGTTGGGCATCCCCATACCTGTGGCTTTACAGGGTATAGCCCTGCTCCTGACTGCCTTCATGGACTGGGATTGAATGTCTGAAGCTTTTCCAGGCTCATGGTGCAAGCTATTGGATCTACAGTTCTGGGGTCTGGAGAACAGTGGCCCTCTTCTCACAGCCCAACTAGGTAGGCAGTGCCCCAGTCGGGACTCTGTGTGGGGCCTATCAACTCCACTTTTCTCTTCCACATTGCCCCAGCAGAGGTTCTCCATGGGGGCGCTGCCCCTGTAGCAGACTTCTGCCTGGACATTCAGGCATTTACATACATCCTCAGAAATCTAGGCAGAGGTTCCCAAACCTCAATTCTTGACTTCTGTGCACTCACAAGCTCAATACTATGTGGAAGCTGCCAAGGTTTAGGGCTTGCACCCTCTGAAGCCACAACCTGAACTGTACTTGGCCCCTTTTAACCACAGCTGGGACACAGGACACCAGGTCCTGAGACTGCACAGAACTGCAAGGCCCTCGACCCAGTACACAAAACCATTTTCCCCAGGCCTCTGGGCCTGTGATGGGAGGGGCTGCCATGAAGACCTCTGACATGCCCTGGAGACATTTTTCCTATTGTCTTGGCAATTAACATCTGGATCCTTGTTTTTTATGAGATTTCTTCAGCTAGTTTGAATTTCTTCTCAGAAGATGGGTTTTTATTTTCTACGACATCATCGGGCTGCAAATTTTCCAAACTCTTATGCCCTGCTTCCCTTTTAAAAATAAGTTCCCATTCCAAACAATATCTTTGTGAATACATAAAGCTGAATGCTTTTAACAGCACCCAAGTCACATCTTGAATGCTTTGCTGCTTAGAAATTGATTCTGCCAGATACCCTAAATGATCTCTCTGAAGTTCAAAGTTCCACAGATCTCTAGGGCAGGTGCAAAACACTGCCAGTCTCTTTGCTAAAACTTAGCAAGAATATCCTTTATTCCAGTTCCTAACAAGTTCTTTATCTCCACCTGAGACCACTTCAGCCTGGACTTCCTTGTCGGTATCACTATCAGCATTTTGATCAAAGCCATTCAACAAGTGTCTAGGAAGTTCCAAACTTTCCCACATCTTCTTTTCTTCCTCTGAGCCTTCCAAACTATTCCAACCTCTGTCTGTTAACCAACTCAGAAGTTGCTTCCACATTTTTTGGTATCTTTACAGCAATGCCCCACTACCCAGTGCCAATTTACTGTATTAGCCCATTCTCATGCTGCTATAAAGAACTGCCTAAGACCGGGTAATTTATAAGGCGAAAAGGTTTAATTGACACAATTCTGCATGGGTGGGGAGGCCTCAGGAAACTAACAATCATGGTGGAAGGGGAAGTAAACACATCCTTCTTCACATAATGGCAGAAAGAAGTGCTGAGCAAAAAGCAAGAAGCCCCTTGTAGAACCATCAGATCTCATGAGAACTCACTTAACATCATGAGAATAGCAGCATGGGAGTAACCATCTCCATGATTCAGTTACCTCCCACCAGGTCCTTCCCACCACATATGGAAAGTATGGAAACTACAATTCAAGATGAGATTTGGGTGTGGTCAGAGCCAAACCCTATCACTACTGTTGTTAGGATTTTAATGACAGAAGTGTCAGCACCACACAATATACCCTTGTAATAAATCTGTACATTTACCCCAAGAATCAAAAATAAAAATGGAAAATTTTAAACATCTCATTGTGTGAATGTACCAAGTTTTGTTTCTCCATTCAACAGTTGATGGGCATTTAAGTTGTTTCCACCTTTTAGCTATTGTGAATAGTGCTGCTATGAACATTCATGTCTCAGTTTCAAAGAGAGAGAGAGAGAGAGAGTAAAGTGGCACAGAAGGCTGAAGAATTTGAGGAATTGTGTTCTTAAAAGAGTCAAATATAAACAAAATGGTTTCAAAATATAGTAATTCACAGTCAGTAATACTTTATCATTAATATTTATTTTCAGCAGTTTCTCATTATTCAGAGAACTTAGATTTGGTTTCCAGGATCCAGCCATGGATAATTAGTGCTGTATTCAGCATATATTATTTCACTTCTTGTTAGACAGAAAGAATAGTTCAAAGAAAAGCAAGTACAATCAGTCAATAACCCCAAACCCTATCTCTTTCTTCTCTACTAAAAATGTCTTTGCCTTCTACCCTGGAAAAAAAAAAATCCCTTAATTAACTGTAAAAGGCAGCATTTAAAAATAGAAATATAAATAGCCAATTACAAAAGGAAAAAATATAGCTAGTTAAAGATAATATAAACAATAATAAATTCTTATAATTATAACTTAAAATGGGGCCACAGGTAAAAGGTTATTGTTTTCAATAATAGAAAATTGTTTGGATTTTATTTTCATTTGTAAGCAATTAAACACTATATTTTCACTGACTTTACTGAGATCCATAACTCTGACATTTCCCTGACAATTTAGATTTAGTTGGTTTTAAATTAATAATCCATTTTAGGGGAGCAAATTTTTACCTGCCACTCACATAGAAGACAAAAAAAATGGTAGTAGAGAATTCATCTTTTATCTATTAGTTTGTGTTATTCAATTGCTACTTCTACTGATACATACCCTGGGAAAACATGCATATCATAATGGCATCCTGTCCATTCCCCACTGGTATCTCTACCACCTCTGGTCACCCCCTCACGAAGAATCCATTTGTTTTCACAAATGGATTTGTGAAAGGCTTTTCATGTAAAGGCTTCCTGTGTGTCAATCCCCCTGTTTGTCTTTCTGCATATTATCACCTATGTAGTGGACATATATTATTCTGGCCTACCTGGCTTTCCCTCCTTCTTAATCTGTAATGTAATTCCTCTTTTCTTTGGGAAATCCATTTCATGTGGTTCATATGCATCTTGTCATTCCTCATGAAACAGAGGAGGGATTAGGATCCAGGCCTGGCCAAAATTCCCCCATCTTTGGGGAAGCTCCCGGCAATTGTGACTGGTCCAGGAATATGCCCTTGACTTGAGACAAACTAAGAAGTGTCTTCCCTAGAACAGTTCTTTTTGGACAATCAGAAAAGACCTATTCTGTTGAGGTTAATAGGCTACTAAGACATGAAGTGGGGCTGTGGCGAGCCATTTGGCCTACAATATAGCATAGGCCTGTTCAAGAGATGAAGAGCGAGACTCTTATAGTTCTATTATAATATCTTTAAGTGAGCCACTGGATCTAGCTGTGACTGAAACTTTAGTGCTTTCAGACTTCTTGGTACATGAAACAATATATTCCTTTTTGTGAAAAGGTATTTTGAGTTGAGTTTCTGTCATTTGCAATGAAAAAACTCCTGGCTAATAAATCTGTTCTTGAATTGCATGGTTTATGTCCCATTTATGGGCCAGGATCTCCTGTTGCTTTATTTTAAAACACCCATCCTGTGAGACTTGCTTGGCCAGAATCCATAAGTACTTATTTCTGTCCCATGTTATGTTCACCTTGTTGGACCTACGCTTGGGTATTGCTCCAGTTAATGGGCTGGCCTGTCTTCAGAGACCAGCCCTGCCCATAGTAGATGATAGTAGACCATGAACAGCACCAACTGTGTCTGAAATGATTATCGTATACGTGTCATTCTCCAAGAACGATGGCAGAATGCAAAATAGGGTGATCCTCCCATGTCAGCCTCCCATGTAGCTGAAACTACAAGTGATGCCACCACACCCAATTAACTTATTTGATTTTTAGTAGAGATGAGGTCTTGCTATGTTGCCAAGGCTGGTCTCCAGCTCCTGAGCTTAAGTGATGCTTCCGCTTTGGCCTTTCAAAGTGCTAGGATTATGGGCATTACTCACTATGTACTCTTAACATTGTTTTTTCTTTATGGCATTTGCTTTTTGTTTATTCCACACACTCTTTAAAACTAGGACTCACATCACTGATTACTACTTTTTTGATATTTATATATAGTGAATATTTTTTCTCTTACATGTTCATCTTATGTAATAAAAGTGGTTGTTTGTAATTATACTTGTTTTAATCTGCCTTTGTGTTGAAAGCAACTGTCATTTTATTATTTGGGAAGAAATAGAGACTACACTTCTAGTCTCTGTCTTCCTTATGTTACATAGACAATCCTTATCCAGACGTTCATATGGATACGGATGTGCATACATCCACAGACACACATAATGTAAGTTGTTTCTTCCGCATTTTTCTGTATCTTTCGTGGCAATATTTGACTTGAATGCCAAGCATCTTTGGGATTGCTGCAAATGCCCTGTGATGTTCCCAAGCACATTTGAAGTGTGATCTTGAGTGCCACTGAAAGTTGGATGGCATTCCTTTCCTCTCTCTGTTTCCCTCCCTTCCATCTCTGAATTATAATTTAAATAAGTTGAAAGGAGTTTGCAAAGGTTGACTCTTAATGACAACATCCTAGTAGAAAAAGCTCTGGCTTACCAAAAAACCTGGACAAATCATTTGACTTTACTTTGCCTCAGCTTTACTCTATCTGAGAGGCGAAGAAAATATTTGGCTCCTTCTAAAATATACTGAAAATGAAATGTCATGTGAAATGATTTGAAACCTGCATGGATAACTATAAAATAAAATTATTATCACTATTCATCTTTGCATTTCTACTCAGACTAGGAAAGAAATGTGTTTCTCTCATCTACTGCAAAGTTGAATTATTGGAAATAAGCCAGTAACTGAGGCTGGACTTTGTGGCTCATGCCTGTAATCTAAGCAGTTTGGGAGGCTGAGGCAGGTGGATCGTTGAGCTCAGGAGTTCGAGACCAGCCTGGGCAACATGGTTAATCCCCTATCTCTACAAAAATACAAAACTTAGCCAGGTATGGTTGCACACAACTATAGTCCCAGCTGCTTAGGAGGTTGAGGCAGGAGAAGGCAGAGGTTGCAGTGAGCTGAGATCACGCCATTGCACTCCTGCCTGGGTGACAGAGCAAGACTGTCTCAGAAACAACAACAACAACAAAAACAACAGAGAGAAAGAAAAAGAAATATGCCAGTAGTAGTACTCAGGACTTAGTATGTTAACCAGAGAAAGGTACAAGTTGCCAGAGTTTGCATGGATAAAGTCCCTGTGCATTTCAAGTCCAACCAGAAAATAGAAGCCACTCTACATATGTAAACTAGCAAAAAAGTAATACAAGAAAGGGTGACGCAATGAAAAAGAGATGAAAAGCTAAACAGGAAGAGTTAAATCAACATGATTAGCAGTTGCAAGAAATGACTATCATACTTAGACTGAAGTGATTGTGAAAGAAAAGACATCTATTGGAGTCTGGGGCTGGAGTCCATTGGGAAAAACTAGAATCAGAAGGAGATGGAGGAATACAAAATGGAAGACAGCACTGTTCTCTGAGAAGCAAGAGGACCCAGAGAAATATTTCCCAGTGTCCTTAGTCCTGCCATGGGGCTTGAGGTTGCACTGGGTCCAAACTCAGCTAGAAGTCAGTTATCCCGCAAGCCTGGGAAATGCAGCCTGTAGGAATCAACTAGTAGGCTAAGAACCAGTGAGTGAGTTCCCATTACCTCTCTGATTCCCAAATTCCTAGTCTATAAAATGGTGATAATACATATCTCTAAGTATTGCTGTATTAAATAGCATAAGCAAACTGTTTGAAATAGCAGTCATTCAACAATTCTTTCTTTTCTCCAAGTTTTGAATAGCTTTAATTTAGACAACTACTTATTTAACAACTTTACTTGTTGCATTCAATTGTTTACTCAAAACAACAACCAAATTATATGCCTACAATGCCCAGATGGTACGGTGAATAAGATATAGTCCCCGCACGTATGATGGAATAGTCGGGAAGACAAACAATGAAAAGCAGACAAACAAACAATACAATAATTAAGCGCTAGGAGAAAATTAATATTGTTTTGTGATAAAGTAGTACAGAGCAAGGCGACAGGAAACAGAAGGACCTCGTGATCCCAAAAGGTCTCCAGTGGAGGTAACAAGACCAGAGCATGACAAAGAAGCTTTGCTTCAAGAGCTGAGAAAGTTGTGATAGATGGAGAAAATGACCTGTGGGTAAGCCCAAGGTAAGAAAAAGGTGGAGTCTTTTTTCTTTGTTGTAGAAACTTTTCATAAAAGCCAGATTAAATGAGAGATTCAAGGGAAACTGTGAACTAGGAGCTAACACCTCCCCAAGAAGGAAAAGAGGAGATGAAGATGGGTGGCGCTCAGAAGCAGAATCTTGAAGGAACAGGTTTTTAAGTCCTGGGTAATGACACTGGGTAACAAGGAGATAGAGGGGTGCTCTGCATCATGATTTACTTAAATTGCTTGACAGGTTTCTATGATAACAGGGTAGGATATTTATTCTCTATAGGCGTTAGGTAAGTAAAAAAGCACATACAGTCAAAATTCCTTTTGAATGTCCTTTAACTCTTAAATAAGTGAGTCTTTGGAAACTCAAAAGCTGAATTAATCTTATATGTGTCACTTGGACCTTGTGCTCTTGTTTCTCTTTCCCTGAGGCCTGCAACAGGAGAGGCCATGATTTGACAAAGAGAAAGACAAATGTACAACTAAAGAGATCTATCTCTCTCTTCCTCTCTGGCTCTACGTTTCTCCCTTACTCTGTTTTCTTCAAGTGGGACATAGGTAAATTACAGTAAGTTAAACAGATGTTTGCTATGCCAAAGTCATCAGGACTTTATTGGTTTAAAATGGTGGTAAGGCCAAATCCAAGTAAAATTATGAAGTATTTTGTCTTCAAGAACTCTAGACACCTGTGACACAATTGCCCTCAAGTTCCATCATCTTCATACTTACTACCTAGTCCCCCATCCCAGCCCCCGCAACACACATAAAGCAAGATTTATGCTTCCTCCTTCAATATTCATGGCTACTTTGTCCTGTTTCTTGGGAAAATTCTCAGGTGTTGGACAGTGGGTGGCAAGGGGCTTTACTAATGTCTCCCTTTCCAGATAACTGTGTTTCCTACCTAGTTAACACCTGGCTGGAATTTCACCCATCCCTAAAAGCTGATAATTTCTCAACAAAGAGGATTGTCTTATGGTTCCACAAATCCCTCTGTACTGGCAGTCACCTACTTATTCTATGATTAGAGTTCTGTATGCCAGCTAAGAGACAAATCTGATGATGCTGACTGAAAAAGATCAAACATTTCAATGTACAAATTTGATGCCTTAAACTATGCCAATTAAGATATCCACATGTCAAAATATAAATTTCAAAAAGTTAAAAACATCATTCTCATGCAGATATTTGATGAATACATGCCAAAGAGGCATGTAACTCACT
Source organism: Ateles fusciceps (assembly GCA_036589455.1). NCBI lineage: Eukaryota > Metazoa > Chordata > Mammalia > Primates > Atelidae > Ateles > Ateles fusciceps. The sequence goes on from JAZHEH010001361.1 coordinate 3,906,238, forward strand.
AATGTGGGAAGTAACCAGACCTGCAAAGTTGATTCAAGGGAGGTAGGAGAGGCTGGTTTGTGGACATGTGGTGAGTGGATGGACATATCATCAGCACAGAAATGAATGCTGACAAAGGATGAAAAACTGAGGTACAAAACTCCTACATGACAATGAAATCATGATTGCAAATGTTATATTTTCTATTAAATAAAAGTTATTTGTTTCACGATTGGACCAAGAATTGATTGTACTAAACCAGTCATCTCTAAATTAACATTAAGAAATTTATAGAATCTGGAAACTATCAAAAATAAATGTTATGTCATTAAAAATTTAAAAAATTAAAAAAATAAATGTTAAACAAATATGTATTTTTCCTAAAGCTGTATTGGTTATATGTAAGCCACATGTGGCTATAGAGCACTTGAACCGTGGCAAGTCCATGTTGAGACATGCTACAGGTGTAAAATACACACTGAATTTCAAAAATAGCATTATAAAAACAGAATGTAGTCTCGGCACTGTGGCTCACACTTGTAATCCCAGCACTTTGGGAGGCTGAGGTGGGCGGATCACCTGAGGTTAGGAGTCTGAGACCAGTCTGATCAACATGGAGAAACCCCATCTCTACTAAAAATGCAAAATTAGGTGGGTGTGGTGGCACATGCTGTAATCCCAGCTACTCGGGAGACTGAGGCAGGAGAATCGCTTGAATCCGGGAGGCAGAGATTGCAGTGAGCCAAGATCGTGCCACTGCACTCCAGCCTGGGGAAACAAGAGAGAAACTCTGTCTCGAAAAAAAAAAAAAAAATGTAAACTGCCCACTAATAATTTTCTATATTGATTACATGTCAAAATAATATTTTTCATACACTGGGTCAAATAAAATATATTATTGAAATTAATTTCACCCATTTCTTTTAAAAATTTGTACTGTAGTTACCAGAGAATTTAAATTACATACAAGGTTCACGTTGTATTTCTGTTGGACAGATCTGGTAGGCTGGTTAAGACAGGGTTCTTACATGACTTTAAAAGAACACAGGATCTCTCTTTACTTTGTTGTTAAATTTTGGATAGTTTTTATTATCGACAAAAAAAGAAACCTGAAGAGTCCCTTTTATAAAAGTATGTTAAAATAGATTCGAAATGAAAAGCTCTGCCCTTGATTAGCTGAGTGCCCTTGAGCAAGCTTTGGCCGATCTGTGACGGGAGAAGATTATGTCAGAACATTTGTAAGGACACTTCAAAGGCAAGCTTCATATGGAATTTTCTGCTCCTTTACTGTGAGCACAGGCCTGGTTATAATATTAGATTTTGAGGATGAAAACCACAATCCACACCATCAGGTAATAGATAAATCAAGTTTCACTTCTTCACAAACCAAGCAAGTGACCAGGAAACATTAGCTTTCATTTTCTTTTTCTTTTGCCTAAGACCTTTAATATTTGTAGCTTGTTGATTATTCTAAGAAAATACCTCCTCACCAAACAAGTCAGATCAGTTAATATTATCATGTTGCCAATGTATTCATTCAACAATATTTATTGAAATTTACTCGGAGACAGATAGTACTATAGGCATGAGGGACATTTCAAAGAACAGGGAAAGCTTGCTGCCCTCACAGAGTTTATAGTCTAGTGAGAGAAGATTGCCAATAAAAATAATAAGCAAAATAACTAAAGAAATAAGCACATGATAGAGCAGGGAGGGCTGCGGATAATCATGAGGTGTCCAGGCTTCTGAATGCTAGGTCAGGGAGGCTTTGCCAGTGAAGGCATACATAGGCAGTGACCTGGAGAAAGTGAGGAAGGAAGCCGTGGGAGTTGGGAAACTTTTAGGCAGAAGAGAATTCCTACAAAACCCCTGAAGTCAGCAACAAGGCTGATGTAGTTGAAGCAGAATAAGCCATGGCAGGAGAATCAGTAGGAGACAAAGTTGAAAAAGGTGGAAAGGGGAGAAAGGATTTTGTAGACACAGGAACTTTGGCTCTTACTCTGCATGAGCTAGGAAGTCATTGGACGGTATTGGTTAGAAATGTAATAGCACCCGATCTTCCATTTTCAAAAGAGCATTCTAGCTGCTGTATAGTGAATAGACGGAACAGACTGAAACAAGTGTGGAAGTAGAAGGACGAGTTAACAGCCCATTTGGCATGCTTTTCTCTGATTGATCCCCACCTTTCACCTCTTTTACATCTACCTACCCTTCCCTAATTGGCTTTCACACTGCCATGCCCACCTTTGAGTGCTGCCTTTGTTTTTATCCTTTTTTGCATACTCACAAACCAATCAGGATACACTCCCCTATTATGAGCCCATGAGAGACCTGGACTCAGCCACACTGGGAGAGAAACCACCCAACTCTGGGTGGCTGACCCACCTTCACGACCCCTCTTGGCTAAGAGCTGTTTCATCCTCAATAAAATTATTCTCTGCTCTCCTCACTCTTCCACTGTCAGCATATCCTCATTCTTTTTGGTCATGGGACAAGAACTCAGGAACTGCTGAACGTGGGTGTGAGCTATAGCACAGGTGGGCTGGGCATGCTCAGCCCAGCTGCAGGCTCAGCCGGTGCACAAACCAGGCACAGCCTGGGTAGGCTAAGTGAGTGGGCTGCCTCCTGTGGCAGGTGGCATGGCCAAGTGAGGCCCAGTCAGGGGCATCACTGTCTAGAAGACTGACTTGCAAAGTAACTAAGAAAACTCCTGCGTCAATATTGCCTACAACATCTCAACTTTCATGAAACCCCCAGGGATTGAACCCAAATGCAGGGACTCAACTAAGATCCTGGTCACTGATTCCAAAGCTTTTGTGAAGGGTAGTGTGACCCTGTAGGGTAGTGTGACCCAAACCAGAAAACACAGCAGGATATAATATAGAAATTTAGCAAGAGGCAGATCCAAATAAGTTGCCAAAGTGGAACCAATGATGGGAGGATACAAGAAACAGAAGGAGATTGAAGTGACCTCAGTAAAAGGAAATGGAGAAGCAGGAAGAAAATCTGGTTAGTAACTAAGAGTGGATCTTTAGGGATTACCACTGGGCAAAAAAAAAAAAAAAAAAAAAAAAAAAGAGAGAGAAAAGAGTATAGGAGATGGTTAAAATCCTAGGGTGCAAAGTCAGTTTTATCTGGTTCAGGAGTCCAGTGGTTAACTATAAAAAAGAATGTTTCTGGGCTGGGCGTGATGGCTGAAGCCTGTAATCCCAGCACTTTGGGAGGCCGGGGCAGGCAGATCACAAGGTCAAGACATCGAGACCATCCTGGCCAACATGGTGAAACCCCGTCTCTACTAAAAAATACAAAAAACAATTAGCTGGCATGGTGGCGTGTGCCTGTAGTCCCAGCTACCAGGGAGGCTGAGGCAGGAGAATTGCTTGAACCCGGGAAGCAGAGGTTGCCGTGAGCCAAGATTGCGCCACTGCAAGCCAGCCTGGTGCCTGGAAACAGAGCAGGACTCTGTCTCAAAAAAAAAAAAAGAATGTTTTCTACACAATGACATTCTTCCCTCTCAGAAGTAAAACTGCTTTTCAAAAACCGTATCGGTGAGAAAATTATGGCAGTGAAAGAGATCTGAGCTAGTCCACCCCTATCTTGCATTTTCTTTAACTATTCCTTGGGCTATTGAGCCACGCTAACTTTAGAGTACATTTACACTATAGTTTAAATGATAATAGGCTTTGCCCAGAAAGAACCACTTTTGTAAAGCTCATGGGAGGCCATCAGGCTGGGGTAGGAGATGAGCAGGAGTCTTGCTAAGGCAGAGACATAAATGATTGTCAGCCATTATTCTGGAGATTATAAAATAATGCAACTTCCCTGATTACTTGTGCAAATTACATCACTATTGCAGAACCTAAGATGAGCCTTTTGAGACACCTTTTCAGGTTCTTTTGCAAGTCTGAAATGCATGGCTCCACATGGACCTCCCAGCCCTACTACTGTGGCCCCACTCAGAAGCTATTCAGCCCACAGGAGGACAGCTTTGACTCCCTGTGATTTCATCTCTGCCCCAACCAGTCAGCGGCAAGCACCTGTTACCTGGCCACCCCATCTATTTCCCAAAACTGCCTTCAAAAAACCCCTAACCCTTGAGCTTTGGATGCGATGACTGGAGTACTAACTCCATCTCCCATGTGGTGTGGCTGGCTTCCTGTCTGTTAAACTCTTTCTTTACTGCAATGCCTGTCTTTATGCAGCAGGCAGGGAGAACCCCTTGAGCGGATACAGGAGTTACACTATTTTTATCTAAAAGGAATATCACTACCCCTGACTAAGAAAACAGCAGCCATCACAGAAGGATTTCCCAGTCAGTACATTCTAACAGTTTGATGGACTTTGAAAGCCATGGACTGTCTCCCCTGATGTCCATGTTGCAGATGCCACAGTTAAAACACATTATACATGGGCTGAGGCCAAAAACACTGAGGTTTCTTTGGAGATTAAAATTTTGAATAGAAAGATGACCATCTCTAGGAATTAAATCCACTTCACTGGGCAATAATTAGTCATCTAAATGTGAGAAGATTAATCTTTATGATTTCTAAAGATAAACTGTGATAAAATGGAAAACAAATGAGCATAATAGTCAAAATAAATTTTAATCCTGGTTTCAGTTTGCTTTATTTAATTTTTATGCATCTCAGTTTCCTCTTCAACATAAATGGGGTAATATTTATCTAGAAAGTTATGTTAAAGATTAGATCAGGTGACATACATAAAGGCACCTATCACAGTACTTAGAGCTCAGTAAGTGCTCTGAAAATGTTGGTTTGTGTTCTTTGCTTTCCTTCCCTTTTTTAGTCCTTCTTTCCTTCCCCTCGTTCTCAAACTATCCCTTCCCTTTACCTCTTTTTCTTCCCTTCCTTTTTCAGACACTAGATCTCATGATCAAAATGTGTTTATGTTGTATGTTCGGGAATATTTGATTTAAATATATTATTTTTCCCTTTCCCCCTAACTTTCAATAGAAAGTGTGAAGGGGGTCTTAATTCATATACTAATAGAAAACATGAGCCTACTATTTTTCACACAAGCCCATTGCTTTGTTTCTATTTGCATTTGACTTTTCTTAATCAAGTTTGTTTTGCTTTTGTCTCTGCCCCTGAGAATTAGTGTGACCTCCCAGACAGTTCTCCATTGACCCAATTTATGTGACTGTTGTTTTGAAGTGAGAGGGTGAAGTGAGGATACATTTCCTACAATATATCAGGTACTTTCTTGTAAGATGACAGAAGCTTTTTTGCTAGGTTATTACACTTTTGTATTTTGCTTTATAAATATAAGATCTTATTTATCTCAAAATATCTCAAGTCTGAAAAAAAAGCTGCCTTTAGCAGCTACCTTGAAAGTAAATTGTCTCTCCTTCTTCTCTACATAATGCATGTTATTTTCGTTTGGACAAAAAGTTCTTGAACTCTTAATGGCCACATCCGCTTTCTCATCAGCCTAGCCTTCCATCATCTCAGAAATACCACAAGGTTATGATATTATCTCTCATTGCTTTGAGAGATAATGTCCTTTGTTTTCGCTTCTTATCTAAATTGTCAAATTTTCTTTGTTGAAAATCTTCCAGTAGTCTGTACTTAGCTTGATTCAAATAATCTTATTCAAAAATTTCGACCATCTCAGATTTAATAAAATATTTTATAATATTCTTATCTATGGTTTAGAATTTTTATTTTAATTTAAAAATGTCAATTAAAAACTATCAGGTAATTCTTGCTTTCTTCAGGGCATGCATAAAATACAGCTTTGCATTTTCACAGACATTTTCCCCAAAATGATGCATTGCTTTTTTACAGAAAATGCAAAAAATTAATTATATTTAAAATATACAATTGTATTAAATTAACATTATATCAAGATTATTATTCTTAAATAGTTTTTCTATAAATAGTTGACTTTTATAGCTATAATGTCAGGCATTGTAATGTTGAGAATATAAGAAAATGGACATTGTAAAAGCAAAGATCTATACTCAGTTTTATGAGAAACCATCAATTAATTGCTCATACGGGTTGAGAGGTAATAAAGTAAAATACAACATAAAATAGTAGAAAATGAGCTTTTGTAACATAGTTTTTAAAATGTGTAGGCAATTTAAACTATTCTAGAGAAAAAGAAACTAACATCTGTTTTAGGACATTTTGCTTCAAGATCAAATCAATATCAGAATTAAGAATATGAAATCCAAATTTGCAGAATTTCATTATGAAGCCTTCAAATGGGCAGAAATATTGCAGTCTTTCTAGATGCCTGCATTCAAGGACTTTTTTGTCTACTGGCAAGGAAAAGGTGATTGAGAAAGAAAAAAATAAAATACAATATGAAAATTGTCTTATTTCTTTTTGTGACTCACAGACAAACATGGGAATGATCTGTAAACTCGTTAATGGTATGCCATTCCAAGAAGACTGACCTGCTCATTCAGGCAAACTGCTCTCCTATAGAAGCCATATGGCTGGCTTTAGATTTTGATCATGTACAGGAAACATTAGGCTGTCCAAGGTGAGGTGTAGTTTTTGATGCTAGTCTTTTTTTAGAAGCTCATTCTTAATTCTTTTCTAAACTGAAATTTAAATTAGCCAGTCACTCTTGGAATACTTTAAAATATGTTTAAATATGTTAAAATATGTTTTCTGCAAAAACAAAAATGTTTTTCCTTTGAGAAAAGAGTAAATTTAAAAATCAAAAACTCCTTTAAATCCTAAAACTCTTACCTGCCACCAAGCATTACCGTTATCTCCATTATCCATACAGAAAGGTCATGTATGCCATGCTGCTCCCAGTTTTAATCAATGACTTTAAAAGCTAACACTTCATGCCAGTTTTGTTCTCTTCAAGCAATCCGTTTAAAATAACCTTGAAAAGAGTAAGAATAACTGTGGGATTTTACAAAAGGTTTTGACATTCTCTTCCCTGAGAGTGAAAACCTTGCCAAAAAGCCAAAGGTATTAAATTTGTTGAAGGCATATAAAAATATTAGTGTTTGATACCAACATAGTGTGTATGTGTTTATCCAGTCACTCCATCAGGGAATTAAAATGGATAAGAAGCCTGCTGGAGGAGAGGGACTGACATCAGGAAGCCTGTCAATGTTAATTCCCTGGGAAATCAGCGAAGAGAGATTGGCAAGAGGATTTGTTTCATTCACGTGCTCTTCCATGCACAAAGCCTCCTTGGCTCTGCAATAGTTCTCTCAGACATGGAAGAGACAGTTGACCATAATATTGGTGGTCCTTTTGTTTTGGAGAAATAGGTGATTTTTTTCTAGTCTAAGTATGTAATCCTAAAACATTTGTAAAGCAAAATAACACCAGACCTGCTTTACACGTTGCCTGAAACCCAGGATTTAAAACTGTATTCCCTTTAAAAACTTTCCTAACATAACTTCATTTAAAGTTCTGTGATTGCTTAGATAGGATGGCATATCTGGGAGATGCTTTATTTTTCAAGAAAACATTTACAAGAACAAATAAATCCATAGTCAGCAGGTGTCAAGAAGTCTGGAATTAAGTTTGGGCAGTCAGCCATTTCTTTGTCCTTTTTTGTTTTGCTTTTGAATTTATTCTAACGAAACTGTAAAGCAGTCTAACACTAGTTTGAATTCCAAAGTATTTTAAAGTTTTTCACTAATTGTAAATTGTGATAGTTCAGTTGCCAGATTTACTTGTGTTTGGTAGGACAGTTTGGTCTAGACACTGCCGTTATAAAATTCAGCCCTAACACTTTAGGTACCAAGACTCTGACTCTCATGCCCTCGTCAGGTGTACATGATTCCTCTCAGTCAAGGGAAACCAAGGTTTTTTTCCCTCTTGTTGCCAGAACCTCAGTTTTTACTTTTAGAATGCTCTTAAATATAGTTGGCTAAGTAATAACCAAGTTTTTATAATTTCAGAGTCAAGAAACTTCCACTCCCAAGATGCAATGCCTGGCATAGATATCTTCTTCACTTCCAACTTAAAATCTCAAATATTTTAATTAGATGGTCATTCCCAAGCAAACACAAATGTAACAGGATATTTTAGCCAGCTGCTTGCTAGTGTGGAAAATACCATACACATACCACACGCACACTGGTAGATATGCCCTCTCCATATACATAATATGTATCAGCCTCCATTCTTGTGTTCGTGTCCATGAGTGTTTTTGTGGGAACAACGTTTACACTGATAGACGTTTGGTGAAATCTAGAAACTATTAGGTTGGTGCAAAAGTAACTGCACTAAAAGTATGACAAAATCTGCAATTACTTTGCACCAGCCTAATAGATTAGAATGTGAAAACCATGAGAGGGATAGTGAGGACTATTTCATTCCCCCAGGAATTTGACATTGTTTTTCAGCCCCTGGAGTGTTAAAATCAAAAGTTTATAGCCTCCCTCAAGTGGTGGTTGTGTGACTCCAGATCCAAAGAGAGTCGCCTACGGGGCCCAAGCGAAAAATAGAGGCTCAGGGACGAGTTAGAATGCTCACCGCATGCCCAACCTTTATATCTCTGCAGAGAGCCCTGCCCTGATCTGGGACCTGGATGCCAAAAACTGTGGCAGAGTGCAGAGTCTTAGTCTTGGCTTAGATGGACACTGGTGACCGCATGATGAGCAGTCTGGCACATTGAAGCTTTTACCAAGGATCTTGGACAGTCTCAATATTCTAGAGCTGAGGCTGGCAACCATTTTCTGTAACAGACCAGACAGTAAATGTTTTTGGTTTTCATGCCACATGCTATCTCTGTCATGTCGTTGCCTCTTCCTCCTCTCCATCTTCCTTCTCTTCTTGTTCTTTAAATAAACCCTTTAAACTTGAAGAAGAAGAAGAAGAAGAAGAAAAAGAAGAAGAAGGAGGAGAGAAGAAGAGGGAGAAGAAGAAGAAGAAGAAGAAAAACACATTTGGATTGCAAACTGTGTAAAAACAGGCCATGACTGTGTTTAGCCAGTTCTGTAGTTTCCCAACTCCTATTCTAAAGGGTAAGTGGATAGTGGACAAATCATCTGGAAAGAGAACACTGTATTTGTGAAGATCTGCGAACTGCTCTTATAAACAGTTCTCCAGTGCCATGGATTACCAAAATTAACTATTTACTCTCATCCTTGTCGAATGTGGAGATTGGTTAGGGTGGAGGCAGTGGGAAGGCAGGTTTCTCTGCCCCATGTAGTCCCCCGGGTACCCAGGTTTCTTTTATCAGTAACTCTTCTATCACCTAGAGCCTCTATACCTTCCATTCAATGCTTTGCATCTGGCTAACAGAGAAGGGAAAGCAAGAGAAGGCAGATCTGGAAGGAAACTTTAGACACCCGATTTATAAACGTTGCATATCTTTGAACTCAGTCTCCTTGCCCCACTTAACTGATAAAGGGGCTAGAAAAGGTAACCCCGCAGTGTGCGAGAAGCAGAGGCAAACGTGGATTTTAGAGATGACTAGCAATCTCTGAAGCAGTGACGGGTAGACGGGCAGCGGTAGTACACAGGCCTCAGTAGGAATTCAAGGTGGGAGGGACAAAGGAGGGAAAAAACGAACAGAAAGAGAGTGAAGACACATCTTTACCTATTTGACAGTAATGTTAGAAACTGCCTCGGTTTGCATACCATATGCAGGGATGCAAATATCACCTGGAGAACTTAGAATTACTGATGATAGTCAAATGATATGCATATTGAAGTCAAAAGTTAGAAAGTAGTGGTCTTCAACCTGACAGTTTTCAAGAGCAATTTTTCCAATTCAGAATGGGAGTTGGGGTTAAGGTGAGATAAATAATCCTCAACATTATTTTATTTTGATCAGGGTTTTAACAAAAGTTTGATGATTTTTCTAGTATTTAAAGCATATTGTTTCTTGTACTAGTTACCCTTCCCAATGGGTTGGATATTTTGTTTACAAACCTTATTTGTCATTACACATGAATGTTTCTATTTTACCTCACTCATTACCTTATTCAACAGGAAATAATCCTTGTTTGACATTGTTTATCCTGTTATAAATTGTACTCAGATAACTTCCATTAATTTCACTGTAGCAATTTCAGCAAGGATAGCAGAAATTTACATTTATCACACTATAGCTAAAGCAGAATTTTCTATGTAAGCATTTGCTAGCAGTAGCAGCACATAAATCAGTACAATTATCTAGAGTGCTACTAGTCCCAAGTCCTTTTGAAGGAAAAAAAAGTGTATCAGTCAACATTTTCACTGTGTTATGTGTATTCCCTAAGACAGAAGTTACTGCTTTTAACTTGCAAGAGCCAAAGATACCTTTCTAAGCTTACGAAACTCAGTGACTTCAAAAGATACCTTGAAATGAGTGTTTATTTTCTATAAGCTGCTATAACCATTTGAATTACAAATCTATCAAGAGGATCACTTTTGTTCTATTTGTACTGAGAATAATAAGCAAACCTCACATCTCTAGCCACAGGCCCTGCTTCAGTCCATGTGCCTTGGATGCCTGTGCCACTGAGGCATCTTTTGTCTCCAGAGCCCAGTGATCGTGTATAAAACCCTGCAAGTGTATGTAGTTCAGCAGCCATCTCTAAAATCATATAAATAACTAGTGTTTAAAATATCTGGCTGGGAGCCATAAACTATGTCTGACAACTAAGTCTTACAGTGGATTATAATAAAATAGAAAACTCACACACCAAATTTCATGGTTGGTATTACTAATTTTATATATGTTATTTCACTTCATTCATTAACACACTTTTTTTTTCCTCTGAAAGCTTGTTAGGACAAATCAATTTCAATCTTACTAATGTGTCTTGGAGCCACTGTTAAAATGTAATTTTTTGTTGATTTCTGCAAACCCTCTAAAACCTGTTTCTGGCCTGATATGATTTTGTTTCCAGAAAGGGGTCCCAATCCAGACCCCAAGAGAGGCTTCCTGGATCTCACACAAGACAGAATTCAGGGCTAGTTCATAAAGTAAAATGAAAGCAAGTTTATTAGGAAAGTAAAGGAATAAAAGGATGGCTACTCCTTTTATTCTGGTTGTCCATTTTTATGGCTATTTCTTGATTATATACTAAACAAGGGGGTGGATTATTCATGAGTTTTCCAGAAAAGGGGTAGACAATTCCTGAAACCAAGGGTTCCCCCTACTTCTTGACCATATAGGGTAAATCCTAACATTGCCATGGCATTTGTAAACCGTCATGGCACTGATGGGAGTGCCTTTTAGCATGCTAATGCATTATAATTAGCATATAATGAGCTGCGAGGACGATCAGAGGTCACTCTCATGGACACCTTGGTTTTGGTGGGTTTTGACCAGCTTCTTTACCGCAGCCTGTTTTATCAGCAAGGTCTTTATGACCTGTATCCTGTGCTGACCTCCTGCCTCATCCTGTGACTAACAATGCCTTAACCTTTTGGGAATACAACCCATTAGGTCTTAGCCTTATTTTACTAAGCCCCTATTCAAGATGGAGTTGCTCTGGTTCAAACAACTCTGACAGTTTGGCTCTGGGTCCCCACCCAAATCTCATCTGGAATTGTAATCCCCATAGTCCCCACATTTCGAGGGAGGGATCTGGTGGGAGATGATTGGATCATGGGGGCAGTTTCTCTCATGCTGTTCTTATGATAGTGAGTGAGTACTTAGGAGATCTGATGGTTTTATAAATGTTTGACAGTTTTTCCTTCACACTCTCTCTCACCTGCTGCCATGTAAGACGTGCCTGCGTCCCTTTCTGCCATAATTGTAAGTTTCCTGAGGCCTCCCAGTCATGAAGATCTGTGAGTCAATTAAACCTTTTTAAAATAAATTACCCAAGTCTTTATAGCAGTGTGAAAAGGACTAATACATGACCTTTAAGTTTTGTAGATGGCCCTGTCTTATGATTTCAGGACAGTGATGAAGATTTTGAGATTTTGGCTGAGGGTCTTAGACTAAATCTGATAAAATGTTATTTTCACAAGAATTTGTTGCCGCTCCCTGTGGGAGAATTATTATTGCCCATTCTATTGACATCAGATTTGTCAAAGGCAACTTCAAGGGACTTTGTCTTACTTTAGAATATGAAAATAACAAGACAGACTTAGAAGAGAGTCACATCATGTGACATCATGCAAACTTTATTCTTAAGGTGAGTTCTGGAGGACATCCTAGAAATATTTGGAAAGCTCTGTTTGTCCACAGCTGCCTATAGAAGTCCTATAAGAAGCTGTAAACTCCTTCATAGTAAAGACAATGTCAGTTCTTTGTAAATAATTTATATATTTATTGCTATTGCAATTAAATTCTCAGCAGGTTTGTGTAGGTGTCTACACGGAAATTGAAAAGCTAATTCTAAAATTTATATGGAAATGCAAAAGAATTTTTTTTTAAATCTGGAAAAATGTAGGTGGAGGACTTATAATCCCAGTTATCATGACTTACTATAAAGCTACAACAATTACAACAATGTGGTGTTGCACAGGAAGTAAATAGACCCATTAAGTGGAATAGAAAATTCAGGAGTAGACACATACCTATCAAATCAATCTAGTATGTGACAAAAGTGCCACTGATAATAGGGAAGATTTTTTTATTGATAAGTGGTGCTGTATCAGTAGATATCCATATGAAAAAGCAAATTTTGATCCCCATTTTACATCAAACAGTAATTAATTCATGGAACTCCTTGTGAAATATACATACAAAGTTTTAGAAAGCAACATGGATACTTTTATGAACTGAGGTATGCAAAGATTTCTAAACAGAACAAAAAACTCTAGCCAAATAAGGAAATACTGACAGATTATACTTTTTAAATTAAGAAACTGTTATAAAAAGACACTATTAAGAGAGTGACGAGTGAACACCTATGTTGGAAGAAGATATTCAGGCTGGCAGCCTGCTCTAAAGATTTGATACTTGCCAGACCTCATTGTCATGTATCAAATCTTCATTTGATGTTTTGCAAGTTTATTACCTTCACGTCTTCTTCAACACTGCTTTTGCTCTGTAATTGCATTTGGTAAGTCTAGCCGTATCTATTTCTACTTCTCTCATCTCTCTTTGCATTCTAAACTTCACTTCTTACTCCTGGCTTTCTATGACTGTTTCCTGTCTTCTCCAGTAAGACGATTGTTAGAAGACAGTCAGACATCTTTTGATAATTTCTAATGTTTTATCTGTTTCTAGTAGAAAGGAATCTTCAGCACTGTAAATATTCCCTCATTAATCCGCATTTTAAACATATTTATAGAGTATGTTCTCTACTAATTTGGAATGGAGAGCCACAAAACCAAGCCTAGCATTTGCCAAAAGACAAACTATAATATCTCTTGAATCATTTACTGTCCACGTGGGTGCTGGTAGCTTTTCTTTCCAAATGGAAGGAAAGCTTGATGTACTCAATGTGTTATTTCTAATCATAATCCAGTGTGATTTTACTGAATTCAAGTCAGAGCTTATGCTTTCTTTGCCAAGATTTCAGACCAAAATGCACTGTGCATGGTATTATTCTTGCTTTCTATGGAGGGGAAAAATACATTTCCTAAGGCAACCAGATATCCTCACAACCACTTAGCCTTTTCCTCTCTTTCCTGGCATGTTGCCTGTTGAGAGTTATGGACTCTGAATGATATGTAGAGGTAAGCTTAGATCAGACAGTTTTCATTTACAAGCAACAGAAACCACAGTAGACATATTTTATGTAGACATTGGTTTAAATGTAGGAAACGAGGTTCTTACAAAAATCATTAAAGGAATGGAAAGGCAGACTTTAGCCTGAGCTTCCTCCAGGAATGATTCCAAAATCAATACAATCGAACTGGCTCACCAGGAAACTACGATCTTTACCACAGTTAGGAAGATAGGGTAACACAGAGGCCTCTCTGACTATGACCCAGAAAATAAGAAGCCAGCACCTCCACAACTCCCTTCTGACACCCATTCTCTAGTCTCGTTCCATGACTAGCAAATGCATTGCTGAGTAGGACCACCAATGCTATTTCAATATGCCATTCCAATACTATGCTCTAGAGAAAGAGGCTGGAAATCGAGGTTCCCCAGACCCAATCCAGACAGCAAACATGACCACACTCCTCTGTTTACATACGGCCTGTGGCTGCTTTCACTGCAAGGCAGAGTTGAGGAATTGTGACAGAGCTTGTATGTGGCCTCTTGTTCCATAAAACTGGTATATATGCTCTCTAGCCCTTTACAGAAAACACATGTCAACCTCCAGTCTAGAAGTCAGTGGTTGGAATGCCACTTCAGTGAAACTAACAAGTATACAATGGTGACTGCCAAAAATAACACCAAAGCAATAGAGAGACATCTGCTCTCCATGCTTCAGGCAGTTCTATGTAATATTCAGTACATAATTCTCATCTTCAACCTCAGCTTCAAAGGAGTCTAAAGCATGGAGTTTTAATTTTGCAACCTTTGCTGTATAGAAAGCCACATGAGGAGAAAGTTGGAGTGAATGTGAAAGCCATTTCACTATATCCACCAAGTTTAATTTTCTGGGTATGCAACATTTATACACACATTTCTCCATAAACTTAAACTTCCAACAATGCCAGCCTAAAATAACCGTTACCATACAGATATAATGCATTTGCCATCTCTCCAAAAGAAGAGAACCAAAGTCTCATCAGCCACTCTAATGATCTTTTGGTGATACTCATTCTTCTTTTTAGTTGAGCCCGAAATGCTGCCTTCAACATTGTTGTCCTTTTTTCTTTCCTTTTTTTTTTTTTTTTTTAATTATATTTTGGTTTTTTTTTTTTTTTATTTATAGAGGCCCCCCCCTATGAAGGTATTAAAGGCAAACTACTATAATCCGGTATATGCCCCATCTCTCTTGTTTACAGGTCTTTTGAAATACGCATGTGGGGTTGAACTATCTTTGACATTTCAGGCAGGGACAGCATTCAAGGAATGGGAGAGCAAGCAATAGAAGAAACCTGGATCCCTGACAGTGGCTCAAGCCACCACCAAGCCCTAGACTATAAGCCCAACTATTATTTCAGAGAGAAATAAACTTTTTCTTAAGCTATTGGATTCCAGATTCTCTTGTACAGCAGCTTAGATTGTTCTCTTATGTATAAAGCTGTAAATTAAATTAGAACTTTAACATCGATGATGCATTCTATGAGACAAATCTAGGCAACAAAGTAAGACCCCCCCATCTCTACAAAAATAAAATTAAAAAATTAGCTGGGTGTGGTGGTGTTTGCCTATAATCCCATTTCCAGCTACTCAGGAGGCTAAGGCGGGAGGATCACTTAAACCCAGGAGTTTGAGGATGCTATGAGCTATAATTGTGCCACTGCACTCCAGCCAGGATGAAAGAGCAAGACCCTGTCTTACACACAGACACACACACACACACACACACACAAGACACACACAGACACACACACACATCCTACATAAAGAAAGAAAAGGAAGGGAAGAGAAGAAAAAAGTTAACAAGTAGGTAGATATATATATATATATGTCACATAAACAGAAAGAACTATGGATATCTATAACCTAAGTCACATTCTTTATGCAATGCCTTAGCTGATTAGTTTTGTTTGTTTTGCTTGATTGTTTGTTTGCTTTGTCTGCACGTTGATCCAAATCTTTATTCTGAGATGTCTGGCTCCTTGCTGGTCTTGCCTGAATGACCATTTGGACAATATAATCTTCCATTGTTTTTTAATTCTGGACAGGCCAGTATTTACAGACAATTCAGATGACTTGGCTCCAGACACACATTTTTTTTGTCTCCATTGTGAAGTAATAGCCCTATTTTTCTTTAGTAATTCAATTAATCTCTGGAAAAGTTATTTTACTCCCACACTAGTTGTTATTTTATCATGTTTTGCTCCTTTCAAGAAGAGCCTAAAATGCAACTGTTGTTATGTCCCTGGTGGAAGCATTTCTCCATTTGGAAACTTAAGGAAAATATTGTCCCAAACCTAGTCTGGAAAGTACTTTACAACCTCCTTCCAAGAAAAAATTGGCATACCTAATGAAATTGCCTAAGAACCATCATATCATTGACTGATGAACTGTAATAAGCTAGAGATCTGTTCCAGAAAGCTAGTCACCCACCCACCCTCTAACTGTCAGCTGACTCTCAGTCAGAAGCCTAATCATCTCTAATCAGAAAGTCTTTTCTTAATTAACTAACAATTCTCTTTTTTATAAATGTCACTAGCAAGAGATAAATCTTTAAATTGGTCTGCTTAGGTCCCTTTCCTTGAACAATCTTGAAATAAAATTTTGACAAGTCCACATAATTAAATTGTCAGAACAGGTTTAATTAAAAAAAAAAAATACCAGAAGAGTCCAAAATGGCATAGGATTTTGTGAAGATGACATTGGTACAGTAGGTTAAAACATCACTTTCACTTCCACTCCTTGGTCCCTCGACTTTTGAATTATTGCTATAGAAAACAAAAGTACCATTTACAGTATTTCTTCTGTTTATATCACTTATCTTTTTTCTTTTTAAAGGTTTTTCTGTCTCGGACATCAGCCTCCTTCTTACAATCATTGTGAGTCATAGTTTACTTGATAATATATTTTTCTTTTTTAGTTTTACGTAAAATAATTGCACTGTTTACAAACCAGGCCATCTTAAATTTGATGAGCTAGGAAATGACTCACTGCTCAAGATCATAGAATGCATTTTCTAAAACACCCTGTTAACCTCACAAGGCACTATCTTCCAGAAAGTGCTGTAAATGGGTCTTCAACATGCTATTTCATTTTCATTGTCATTTTTTTTTTTTTTTAGACTGAGCCTCGATTCTTCACCCAGACCGGAGTACGATGGCATGATCTCCGCTAACTGCAACCTCCGCCTCCCAGGTTCAAGTAATTTTCCTGCCTCAGTCTCCCCCAGTAGCAGGGATTACAAGCATGTGCCACCACACCCAGCTAGTTTTTGCATTTTTAATAGAGATGGGGTTTCACCATGTTGGCCAGGCTGGTCTCGAACTCCTGACCTCAAGTGATTTCCCCACCTCGGCCTCCCGAAGAGCTGGGATTACAGGCATGAGCCACTGAGGCCAGCCTCATTTCCATCATTCTATAAGCAGAGTTCTTTTGAAGTAATGGGAGACATAGCACGTCAGAGAATTCCTCACATTTCAGCACATTGTTCCATTTATCCCCCAAGGAAAACAGTCCCCATGGTTAGAAACAATATTATGAGGAACCCTGGTATTGTGAATGAAGTGTTCACTAAGTTCATAAATGTTGGTGCTAACAGAGAATGGACAAAAAAGGCAAATTCAAATTCAGAATGTGTGTCTCTTCCAGGGAGAATGAATGAAACTGATAGATGTGGTTCAAAGTAGCCACCTTGCCCCCAGATGTTTTCTGGTACCTCTGGGATATGCCGGCACAGGGGGTGCAGCATTAGTCTGTTTTGGCAAGTGGAACATTTAAGAATACTGTCGGCCAGATTAGCATTGGTGAGGGGAGGCCTGTACACAAGTGCCACCTTGGCCACCGTGGGCGTTATGTTCCCAAACCCCTTAAGCAGGCTCTAGGCTGTCTGGGGGAGTGAGGCTTCTCACATCCTCTCCATGTGATTTCTTTTTCAGTTTTCACATTTGTGATTTTAGGAAATCGATTGCTCTACAAAACATCACGGATGTCACAATTATTATAACACCAATTTACCAATCTATCGCTATCTGGTGCCGTGTGCTGAGCATATTTTATAAAGGAAGAAATGCTAAATCCCCGTTAGTGGTTTCATTGCCACCTAGGAGACAAAGGAGATGTTGTTTCTGAAACATTTAAATTTGGCTAATGAAACAGGAAAAGAAATTCTCTCCCCCTCTGAAGAGTTGCTTCAGAAGGAATATTCTACGGCATAAGCGGTGACACCCCTTTCCTGGAATTCAAAATTGGGGAGATTTGGTCTTTCAATTTGAGGTATCAATGTATGGACATTTCAGCCTTAATATCCTCACTCTGAAATAACAGTCTACCTCGTAATTTCTTTTTAAAATTCTAGCACAATACTTTCAGCCAAACATTTAATACTAAACACACACCATGTGCCTTCATGCCTTCTTGCAAGCTGTGTTTCCTTTTATTTTTTCCTCAGCAAGTTACAGAATAATTCAGGAAGCTATGTTCAAGCTATATTTCTGAGTGGTATTGATAAATGCTACATGATTTTTTAATACACAAGAACTTGTTTCCAATTTAGTGACTCAGTTACTTTGTAATAAGATAGCAATTATGACAACAGTATTAGGATTTCTCTTACAATGATTTGGTAAAAACTTCTCTTTGCTAATTTTAATCCCGGGGCAACAAGATACAAGTTTTCTTCGTTATATTAATACCATTTGACAAGGAATTTAAAGCCCAACACTTGTTTTGAGTAGCATTTGCGGCAACTGAAAGGAAATGAAGTCAGGCTACATGTTGAAGCAATTACAGCCAACAAGAAATACAGAAGACCGGCTGGGTGTTGTGGCTCATGCCTGTAATCTCAGCACTTTGGGAGGCCAAGTGGGTGGACCACTTGAGGTCAGGGGTTCAAGGACCAGCCTGGCCAACATGGTGAAACCCCGTCTCTACTAAAAACACAAAAATTAGCCGAGTGTGGTGGTGCGTGCCTGTAATTCCTGCTACTTGGGAGGCTAAGGTGGGAGAATCACTTGGATCTGGGAGGTGGTGGTTGGAGTGAGCTGAGATCATGCCACTGCACTCCAACCTGGGTGACACAGTAAGACTCTGTCTCAAAAAAGAAAGGGAGTGAGGGAGAGGAAAATAGGATGTCACAAACACGAATGTATATTGTCCACCTTAGTCATCATGGTCTGGAGTGACCATTCATGGAGGTCTTATATTCACTTCCCAAAATCATTCGTTTCTTCTTTTTAACTTTCCTTTACTTGTCTTTTTTCCCCTGCATATCATGGGCAACAAATTCTTTGTCTTTTTCAGGTACTCGCTGTCCAATAAAATGCATTTATATTGAATAAATGCCTTCCAGAAACCACTGTATGATAAAGTAATTTTTCATATCCTGTAATTTTATCATTTAGTAACCTTCCAAACTGTGTAATCACTTCATAAAGAAGCAGTTATGATATCTAGTCATGAATTTAGTTGATAATGCAAAAATTACATTTCTCAGTAACTTTCCAGGAGCTTCTTTCTTTTACGATACCTTTATTGGTATGTAATTTCTATTCCATAAAATTTACTCTTTTAAAATATATACTATGTGATTTTTAGTATACACATTACTATTAACATACTATTGCAGTGGCCACTTTATCCACCAAGCCTTGCCTTCTGCAAACGCTTCATTCTAGAACAAAAGTGATAATTCAGAACTACTTTATCATGACATGTCATGTGTTACCAGTATCCCATTTTCCAATGGTAACTGGTCCTTGCTTCATTAAACACAAACTTGATTAAATAACCAATCCCAGATTTCCATCTAGAAGGGTCCATTGGCTACAATCACTCCCTGCACATGGTGCTACATATCTGATATTCAGGTTTCAGATGTAGGAAACAAGAACCACTTTAGCTATCTTAAGCATAAAAGAATTAAATATTTAAAGGGAATCAGGTACTTACAAAGTCATTTCATCTCCTTTGTTGTTGGTGGTGGTGGGAAGCTTGTGCTGCGGTCAGGTGCACAAAAATTGAACTTCCTTTATATATCTAATTAACTGAACTAAATGTAATCTCTTCAAATCTCCATTTTGCTATTACTGAAGACAGAGCTCTTAGTCTTGCCAGTACATATTAAATAATCTTCACTGAATTTAAAATGGAATTTTAATTCACTTAATTCAAGAGTATTTGCTCCTCTTTCTCCTCTCTTCTCCCTAAGGGAGAAAGCGCTTACATATGATTAGGGCCACAAGGGAAAGTTGATAACTATCCGTGGCCATTTTCTGTCCCACTGGGCCTTCAGCAAGATATATAATCCATCCTGGCCTTGAATTATCAGCATCCATCTTCTCTGCCATCTACTGCACTTACAACCCACGATACTGCCTTGTCCTCAATTGCCAGGACAATACACTCCCACATATCCCTCATCTCAGCTCCAGGGCCTGTCCAATGTGGGAGATGAGACTATGCCATCCCAAAACATGCCTCTTTTACATAAGATTAATACCTGCTTTCTCTTAGTTGCCTTCAGATTGTTGAGCTGAAGGCAACTAAGAAAAGCAGATACAGGAAAGCTCTCTGTCCCTTTCTATTTTCCTAAAAGTAGGTCATAGATTTACAAAGACAAAAGATATTCCATCCCCCTCTTCTACCAGGCAGGCAAAAGTCAATCACTAAAGAAAACTTTAGACCTGTATTGGCCTGGAGATGGCACCAGAAGAGTCCACATGAACAAGCTGTACTCACCAACATTTATCTGTCATTTATTTCTCTTCCCACAAGTTTCTATTTCTAAAGACTCAAAGTTCTTTACCTTTGTCTTGTCACTTCCCTAAAAATGTGCCATTCTTTACTGAAGATACTATAGAAGCTGGAAATCAAAGCTCCCTCTTTGAGAATTACTCATTCCCTGGGTAACTCCTTGTACACATGAAACATGTGGGTTAATTCATTTCTGCTTTTCTCTTGTTAATTTGTCTTTAGTTACACAGGTCCATGCCAACTAAGAATTTATGAGGGTTCAGGAAAAAATTAAGTTTCCTCCCCCAATCCCAGTGCCACCTGTACTTTCTCAGCCTACCTGTGCATCAATTTCAAGGGAACATGGACATCATTTAGATGCTCATCCACACTGCTTTTGGCCCATGACAGCAGGGAGATAAGTTACTGGTAATTAGATAGACATGAGTGGGGCAGGAGAGAGCTTTCCCACCCACTAGGAATGTCGGGTGATGGTTCGGTAATTATCACCTTGCCCCCAAAGGATTTATACATCATTCTACTATAAAGACACATGCACATGTATGTTTACTGCAGCACTGTTCACAATAGCAAAGACTTGGAACCAACCTAAATGCCCATCAGTAATAGACTGGATAAAGAAAATGTGGCACATATATGCCATGAAATACTAC
Source organism: Ateles fusciceps (assembly GCA_036589455.1). Classification (NCBI taxonomy): domain Eukaryota; kingdom Metazoa; phylum Chordata; class Mammalia; order Primates; family Atelidae; genus Ateles; species Ateles fusciceps. The sequence goes on from JAZHEH010001361.1 coordinate 3,927,222, forward strand.
GCAGCCATAAAAAGGATGAGTTCATGTCCTTTGCAGGGACATGGATGAAGCTGGAAACCATCATTCTCAGCAAAGTAACACAAGAACAGAAAACCAAGCACCACATGTTCTCACTCATAAGCGGGTGTTGAACAATAAGAACACATTGACACAGGGAGGGGAACATCACACACAGGGGCCTGTCAGGGGGGTGGGGGACTCAGGGAGGGGATAGCATTAGGGGAAATACCTAATGTAGATGATGGGTTGTAGGGTGCAGCAAATCACCATGGCACATGTATACCTATGTAACAAACCTGCACATTCTGTACATATACCCCAGAACTTAAAGTATATTTTTAAAAAGTGATAAATTGGCAGCCGGTACTATGGAGAGGCTATTTCCTGATGGTCCACACCTACTGCACAGAAGTCATAATTGAATGCCGATGACAGGAAGAAGCAACTTCCTGGGCATGCACATTAAGAGACAAAATGGTGGAGTATGACTTTCATGGGGCACTCTACTGGAAAAAGGAAGAAAGCCTCAGACAGGCATGAATACAATTTCCTAAATCCACTGTACATGCTCACTTCCTGAGGGCAAGGGGGACAATGAGCATGCAGGCAGCTTACCCTAAGGGAAGAATCATGGGAAAGGATCCAGCCTATAAAGTCCTAAGATCAAGGTTAAACATCTACTTGACCTTGGTGCCTGATTGGGTTTCTTCCAAGTATACTTTTCTTTCCAATCTTTTCTGTTCTAAAGGCTTTTAAATACACTTACACTCCTGCTCTGAAACTTGCCTTGGTCTCTTTTTCTGCCTTATTCCCCTCCATTGAATTCTTTCTTCTGAGGAGGCAAGAACTGAGATTGCTGCAGACCCATCTGGATTCACCACTGGTAAATCTGATACCTTACAGTGGTAAGAGATGTGGGTGAGAGTCTTTCTCTCTCTCTCTCTGACTACAACTGCTCTTGGATGCATGTTTCCTGCATTATGATTGCAATATTCTTCATAAGTTTCCCTTCTCAACAATCCAGATAAGAAGTAGGACACTCCTGCTCTTCAATTCTCAAACCTATTTGCAGGTATCTAATAAGCACAACCTAAATTTTGACCTTGGGAGAGACAAAGGCAGGATCCCACTCCCCGTCCACATGAGAACATTCTTACTCTCCTCTTTCAATCTGCAAGCTCTTTCCCCTAGACCGTAAAGAAGTTTTTTGTCTCTTTTCTGTGCTACCAAAGGAGAAGATGTATATACAGGAGAGAATCAGAAACTGACTCTTCCTCTACTGACTTTCCAGTCCAACATTACATTTTCTTGCTTTAAGCTTTTTCTCAGTATAGTCAAAACTTCTATCCTTCTATTATTTGCTTTGGAAAATTGAAATAATTTTTTTTTCTCTTGTAGTGGAAGTTATTCTTTCTGATATGCTTTTTCATAAGAATTCATTTGGAATTCTTTCCTCTGGGAGTGTAGTGCTCTCTCTTTTCAGAGGCAATTTTTTTGTTTGTTTGTTTTTTGGTAACAGAGTCTCGCTCAGTTGCCCAAGCGAGAATGCAGTGGCATGAACTCAGCTCACCGCAACCTCCACCTCCCAGGTTCAAGCAATTCTCCTGCCTCAGCGTCCCAAGTAGATGGGATGACAGGCTTATGCTGCTATGCCTGGCTAATTTTTGTATTTTTGTTAGAGATGGGGTTTCACCATGTTGACCAGGCTGGTCTCGAATTCCTGACTTCAGGTCATCTGCCTGCCTTGGCCTCCCAAAGTGCTGGAATTACAGTTGTGAGCCAACATACTCAGCCTGAAAGGCCCTTAAGGCATTAAGGACCTCAGTGGCTTCTATAGGTAGATGAGCAATGGAGGAATAAGAAATTGTATCTGTGTGAAAAACTAGATGAGATCTAAGTTTTATCGCTATCTCCAAATATTCCTCTCATAGACTCTTTTATGGGATGGGAAATATTCTGCATATCCTACTTGGTTTCCTAACAAGATGAACATATGAAATATGAAATACATACACTTAAAATTTCCCCTTGATATATTTTTTTTTCTTTTTTGAGACAGGGCCTCACTCTGTCACCCAGGTTGGAGTGCAATGATGCAATATAGGCTTACTGAAACCTCTGCCTCCAGGGCTCAGATGAGCTTCCCACTCAGCCTCCCAAGTGGCTGGGAACTACAGGCATGTTCCATCATGCCCGCTAATTTTTTGTAGAGATGGGGTTTCACCATATTGCCCAGGCTGTTCTCAAACTCCTGAGCTCAAGGGATCTGTCCACATGGGCCTCCCGAAGTGCTGAGATTAGAGGTGTGAGTCACCATGCCTAGTCCTTCCACTGAAATATTTCGTGCTCTGGTCTACCCTGATCCCATCTACCTGACTTTATTTGAATAAGGGGAGTGGGGAGAAAGGCTAAAAGAATAGCCTCTGACAACTTCAAAATCAACACGAATGAAGCAAAGACTTGATTTCCTTCTTTTGTAGTTGATACACGTTTTAGTTTGGATGTTTGCCTCCTCCAAATCTCATGTTGAAATTTGAGCCAATGTTGGAGGTGGGGCCTAATGGAAGGTGTTTGGGTCATCGGGGTTGATCCCTTGTGAAGAGATAAATGCCCTCCCTGGATGGGGGGGTGAATGAGTTCCCACTCTTTCAGTTCCCAAGAGAGCTGGTTGTTAGGAAGAGCCTGGCACCTCCATGATTTCCTCACCTGCCAGACCCCCTTCCCCCTACACCATGAGTGAAAGCAGCCTGAGGCCCTCACCAGATGAACAGTCTTCCAGCCAATCAGAATCATGAGCCGAATAACCATTTTCCCCTATAAATTACCCAGTCTCAGATATTCCTTTATAGCAACACAAATGGACTAATACAATATAGGACCTGAAATACTAATGAACAGATTGGCAGTGGGGGAAGGATCAAAGATCTCACAACCTTCTTTCAGGTAGTGTGTTTACTCTCTTTTTCTTAAAAATGAAGTGGGAGGGCAAATCACTATTGTTATCTTACTCCAAATTCCATCAAACATACAATTAATAGAAATTTATAAAATTCCTGCAAGTAGAAATTTTATCTGTCAGGCAGTAGATTGTCTGCTGGTCTTTTCAGGATATTCCCAGGAGTCTAAGTGTTAAGTTGGGTGTGAGGAGGTTGCATTAGATACTGCTTCCCATTTTTCAGACCAGGAAAATGTTTTTGATAGTAAATTTATTCAGTGTAATTTGTTTCTTGGTAAAGTTAAAATTCTGGAAACAGAATAACAATGTGACCAATCTGAAATAGCATTATTGAGGATTTTTTGTTGCATTATTTTTTGGTTTTCTCTAATGATCCTTTTGTCCTTTAACTGGTAATTATCTAACCCTGTCTTTGCACCTGGAAGTGAAAGAATTCAGCCTTATGTGAAGGAGAATGTCCGCCATGACCCAATTCTCATCCTCCACTGCATAACTCCTGAAAGCGCTGATTGATTTCAAAGAGAGTGCTGTAAAGAGATCCTCTGTGATGTGAAGAGAATTAGAATTGGGCACAAAGGTAGAAGTGTAACTGATGTTAAAAATAGCTCATGCTTTAGAAAGTTGATTAATCCAAAGAAAAGAAGTCATTAAAATGTTCAATTAGAATTTCTGCAGCTTGGAGATTCTATTTTTAATTTCTAAAGCATTACATATGTAAAATGCAGGAGGATGTGAATCTTACTAGGATCAGAAAAGAGAGGAAAGGGCAAAAGCTTCCTTTAAGCAGCAACTGTAGACAGAGTTTGATAGCAGTAGGAGTGATTATTACTGCAGGTGTCCTAGTCTGATATGTCTCTTCATTATCATGACTTTTTTTTACAACTCATATGTCTCTAGAATCCCACAAATTATTTTAAACATAAATTTTATAAGTTTGATATCCTAGATTTAAAATATCTTATTTATTCTTATTATATACTTCTTGACCACATTAAAAAAGGATTTGTGTACTCTAAATATTAACCAGTAATATATAATCAAATCACCCCTGGAAACAGTACAACCATCTATATACGGTGGCTCAATCTAGAAACCTTATAGTTCACTCGATTCCTTCTTCTTCCTATTTCCCACAACCAATCACCAAGTCCATCAACTTTGCCTTTTTTTTTTTCAAATGAGACGGAGTCTTGCTCTGTCGCCCAGGCTGGAGTGCAGTGGCCCGATCTCGACTCACTGCAACCTCTGCCTCCCGAGTTAAAGTGATTCCCCTGCCTCAGCCTCCTGAGTAGCTGGGACTACAGGTGCATGCCGCCATGCCCAGCTAATTTTTTGTATTTTAGGAGAGACTGAGTTTTGCCATGTTGGCCAAGGTGGTCTCCAGCTCCTGCTCGTGATCCACCTGCCGCAGCCTCCCAAAGTGCTGGGATTACAGGCCTGAGCCACCATGCCCAGTTAATTTTGCCTCTTTAATAACTCTCAAATCATTCTACTTCTCTCCATCCTCATGGTTACAGCCCTAGTCCAATCTATGAAAAGCACTTGCCTAGGCTACTCCAATAACCTCCCTACACTTCCTCAAACCTACCTGTGCTCTTCCCCAAATTATTCTCTAGATTGTAGTTACAGTAATAGATCAAAACCACATCTGATTATTTTATTACTCTTCTTAAAACCTGCTGCTGACTTCTCCCTACTATTGGGTAAAGTCCAGTGTCCTTAATAAGGCTTTTAAGAGTCTGAACTACCCATCCCCTTCCTAACTCTCCACCTCATTCGAGTGTCCTTCCCCTTACTCTCTCTGCTCCAGCACACTGCACTAGTGATTCCTTGAACTAATAGACAACATCTTCTAACTCAGTGGTTTTACACATGCTCTTTTCTCTGCTTAGAATATTTGCCTCCCCCTCTCTTTGTCTAGATGGTTTCTATTCATTCTCTAGATCTCAGTTTTAGTACGCAGGAAATCCTCTGTCACACGTAAAAGGCACATGTTCTATAGATCTTTATAGCATTCAACATACAATTAACTCTTCATTTAATTTCTCCTTACCCTTCTATATTCTATGATAGCAGTGATGTGATTGTTACTCAGCACATTAGATATCATGAAATTAATGAATAGTTACTTACTAGATGAATGATTGCATGAAGTGACATATAGAAACTAAAACAAGAGTGTCTTTCTGTGTGAAGCAGAATGAAAGGCAGAAAAGCCTTCAGAAGGAGTTACATTTGCGATGGGTCTTGAAAAATACATAGAAATATTTCAACTAAAAAGAGCTGCTGGATTACTCGTAGACCTGGGGTTGGCATGAGCAAAGGCACTGATGTGATTGAAGTGTTTGGGAAATGGGGGAGTTTATTATGACTAGAGTAGATAATGGAGGGGGAAGTGATTGTAGTTAGTTAGTGACACTAATTCAAATTTAGAATGTTAACATCCTTTATGCCAGCCCAAGTTGTTCAATTCCAACAGGATAGCAAAATGATTACAATGATTAATAAAATGACACGGCTGTTAGTACATTACTATTGAGAGCACTTGATACAGCAGCACATGCCTTTTCTTATATTTCTTATTTCTTATTTTTTGAGCCAAATTGGTGTCGTGAATTAATTCATTTTCAAATATAAAATGTTTTCATCAAAACTCAACTTTTGTACATTTTATGTTGATTTTAAGGTTCTAAGGTTAAAGGTAAATATTTTTTTAGGAAAGAAACTCCCCCTATTTTTTTTTGAGACAGGTTCTTGCTCTATTGCCCAGGCTGGAGTCGCCTGATCGTAGCTCACTGCAGCCTCGAACTCCTGGGTTCAAGCAATCCTCCCATCTCATCCTCTTAAGTAGCTGGGACCAAAGATTCATGACACCATGCCTGGCTATTTATTTATTTTTGAGACAGAGTCTCGCTCCGTCGCCAGGCGCCAGGCTGGAATGCAGTGGCGAGAGCTCGGCTCACTGTAACCTCCACCTCCTGGGTTCAAGCAATTGTCCTGTCTCAGCCTCCCAAGTAGCTGGGACTACAAGTGCGTGCCACCACGCCCAACTAATTTTTGTATTTTTAGTAGAGATGGGGTTTCACCATGTTGGCCAGGATAGTCTCAATCCCTTGACCTCGTGATCCGCCCACCTTGGCCTTCCAAAGTGCTGGGATTGCAGGTGTGAGCCACTGCCCCGGCCTATTTTATTTTTTTATAGAGAAGTTTGTCTTGTCATGTTGGCCAAGCTGTTCTCAAATTCCTCGCCTCAAGCGATTTCCCCATCTCCACCTCCCAAAGTGCTGGGATTACAGACATGAGCCACAAAGCCCGATCCTATCATTTTTAATTCAAAAAATTATACAATTTTTGTTTTTCCTTTTCTGAAGATATCCCTTTATCTAGTGGAATTTTTACATTGAATCTATGAATTGGAAGTGTTTGAAATAAACAGATACAGAAGCCAAATGGGAAAATCATTGATGATGTAAGTATATTTGAGAAACATTCATATTTTAATAACTAGGGGCAAGATTTGAAAGTAGCCATGCTAGAAGATACAACTCTTTGCTGCCATCTGGTGGCAGCCCTTTTTGCCACCAGACTGTCTCTTGAAGTCCCACTTTTAAGCCTCTGTGAAGAAAATAAAATAGGCCAGTAAAACCAAGAATTGAGCAGTTTCTTGAGAAACCAAGAGAAATTACTCCATCTGGCATAAGGCTTCTCTGATCACTTTAGTTCCTGAAACATTCAATGGTTACTTTACTTCTTTAACAAGGAGGAGGTGGAAATACAGTAAGATTCATAATACAAAGGATATTAACAAACTGCTTTGACATAAGGCAGGTCTGACTGGGAATCTTGATTGTGAACCCAAAACTCCTTGGAAACTCCCTCTGACCAAAGACACTTCTTCTGGTCCATCTTCTCAAATTGCTTTCTTGTATGAACAAAAATAGGCTCCTTGACTATTCATCAACTCATTACTTTAACAAATGGCTGGGATAATGTAGTAAACAAAGGAGACATGCAGCTTGCATTGTAGTGAGGGTGACTGACAGACAAAAAAAAAATAGATAAATAAGCAGTTGCAAACTGTGAAAATAGTTTTGAAGAGAGCAAGGGTCGGTGGTCGTGGGAAGGACTCATGATGTAACACTGCAGTGGAGACCTAAAGGAAGATAATGAGCTAGTCATGGGAAAAATTGGGATGAGTGCATTTTAGATAGAGGAGATAGCGTCTGCAAAAGCAGACAGATCGGATAGAGCTGGGACACTCAGTACCTAGAGATATTAGAGAGCTGTGTGGGAGTGTGACACGGTGGGAACAGAGAAAGATGAAGCTAGGCCTGAATAATGCAGGGTCTTTAAGCCACTGAAAAGACTTAGGATTTTATTCCAAGTTCAGTGAGTAAACATTGGGACGCTTTAAGCAAAAGAATGGAATGACGCAATTTACATTTTCAGTTTAGTTGCTGCTGGCAATCAATGTATTGTAAGAGGGCAGGAAAGAAAGTTTTAAAAAGTGAGTTATGAAGTTTATACCAGATCTAGGAAATAGGTGTTGGTACTTTTTACTTTGGGATGACAAGGGACTTTCAGAGAAATGAGTAGATCCAAGAAATCTTTTGAAAGTCAAATCAATGGGACTTAGGTGAATGAAGAAAGGGAAGACATTTTGATCATGAGCAATTGACAGGAGAGTGGTATTGTCACTTATTGAGATGAAGAAGAATGGTGCAGAAAGATGAATTGGTGGAAAATGAAAGATGTCTGTTTTGGCAACTGTGCCTTTGAGACATCCTAGTGAAAATACTATGTAGGCAGAAGTTTTTGAGAGTGCTTCTCAGAAGGGAGATCTGGACTTGAAATATAAATTTAGGAGTGACCAGAATAAAGATATTACACAAATCCACAATTATTGAAAATATCACCTAGGAAAGCTATAGCAAAAGAAGACAAGACAAAGCTAGACTATAAGAATCGTCTCTTGTTAGACGGCCTTAACACATTTTTTTGTTTGTTTTCTCAACCCACAAACTGTGACTATATAGTATCCCATGCATATTCTCTCTAAAGTCCCCAGCTCTATACCAAAATGCAATCTCTATACCACTGTAAGGGCCATGGGAAAACGCCCCCTTTGCCCTCTGAAGTGTCACTGAAAATCAGCAGACAAAAGGCAGATTAATAAGAGAAAAGGCACAGAGATTTATTAAGGTGCATAGGGTGAAAATCCCAGAGTGATTGCCCCACCACGCAATGGGGTACAGATACTTATACACCCTTCTTCTTAGAAGAAAGGGAGATGGGGAAATGTAGATGATTTTAGGCAGGTAGGAAAGGATTTTTAGGGAAATTCAATAGACTTACATACAGTGACTTGGAAAAAGCCTGTTGGGCCTGCAGAGCAGTAGTTTGCAAGTGTGTGGGTGTGTTGAGACTTTCATCCAGCCAAAGGAGTTCAGTTAATGAAAACTCAGGGAGGGACCAGAGGTAACTGCTTTCTTCTTTGGTGGGTCTGGACTTTTGCCAGATAAGGGAACTTCACAGAACGTTTTTATTCTGCATGTTGGGAGAGACAGAAGATTGACAGACAGGAGTTAGGGGAGAGTCAGAGAGACCTTGAAGCTTCTTCAGTTTTGCATGTCAAAGTACCATATTTTGGGGTATCAGTCTCTAAGCCCCAACATCACCTTCCAGGTTTGACCTCTAACCTACTCCTGCCTAACAATCTATCAGTAGCCAGTTCAGGTTTATTGGATTTTCCCTCTGTGAATCCTGATTCCTAGATACATTGCAGAGAGCGATTTGAATTTAAGCAAATGTTCCTTCATGGCCTCTGACTGGGATCAGCAGAATTTAAGACTACTTCAGCAGATCAAGTGACATAGAGATTTCAGTGAATGTGTTATGAAAAAGTTTCATAAAAAATGAAATTCTTCAGATTCCAATCTTAGAAGCCTGCTCATTTTAAAAACTAGGAATTTGCTAGTAAAAAGAAAGTAAGTACATGAAACTAGTGCACCCTGTTCATTGCTTCAATTAATGCCATTATACTATGTGGAGATATATATCCACATATATATATAAATCTATATATATATCTCCACATAGTGTATTACCTATATCTACCTATCAAGTATGTATCTATATATACTCTATGGATATTTATATTTTCTGAACATTAATGTCTTAATCACTCTGAAAGCAAAAGTAATTTCTACATCTTAAAGTTAGAATGACTTGAATAAAGATAGATAGCTTTTTGTTCTAGAGACCACATATAAAATAATATGTTTTTTTTGTTTGTTTTTACATTATACACAGTATACTACAGAAAATGACTTCTCAAAAATATTATAGGAGTTCACAACCAGGAGTGGTGGCTCATGCCTGTAATTCCAGCACTTTGGGAGGCTGAGGCAGGCAGATCACCTAAGGTCAGGTGTTCGAGACCAGCCTAGCCAACACAGTGAAACCTCGTCTCTACTAAAAATACAAATATTAGCCATACTGGCACACGCTACCTGTAGTCCCAACTACTCAGGAGGCTGAGGCATAAGAAACGCTTGAACCCTGGAGATGGAGGTTGCAGTGAGCTGTCACATCACTGCACTCCAGCCTGAGCGAAAGAGTGAGACTCCGTCTCAAACAAAACAAAACAAAACAAAACACACAAACACAAACAAAAAAACAATATTGTAGGAGTTCTAAATCATTAACTTGGTACTTTCAACTGGATAATTAATACTGAAAATTGTAAATAAATATTCTTGCTGTTATACTTCAAGTAGGTCTGATTCAACCAACAATAAAGATGAGAAGGTTAAGTCTAAATGTACGTGAAGCTTGCAACCTATAAAATACTTATAGATTGTGATTTTAAACAGAAGAGGAGTTCCCTTCTGGAAGCCTTTATTCTCTACTGGGATAGTGGCACACCTGGTCGTAGACTCCTTTCTTTTCTGACTGAGGCTTATCATGTGAGACCATCAAGCAATTTGAACTAGAGAATCATTTTTTCCTTTTTAATCACATTTACATACTTCTTAAATTTCCCTTCTGACCAAATGAGTACTGATGAGCTGGCTTCGAACATTTTGTTTCCAAGTAAGACAACAGATCTTTGCAATTTTAAAGAACCAAAGTCAGAAGGATGGACACATTATAATAGGAAAGTTAGGAACGCACTTCAAGGATTCTGCCTTTTTGGCTTTGGAAAATCTTAAAGAGCAAGTACTGTTTTGTTGCATTTAAATTCAAAGCTTGTTTATCATTTCAAGAAAAGAAAACATTACAAATAGTATATTTCAATTTATGAAAAGCTATTGACTGCTTTAGAACACAGTATAAGAGAATGGCACAGCAGCAGGAAGAGTGACGCGGCAGCTGGGATTAGGTCTTGGAAAGCAGGTGTACGCAGAGGCCATGGTACTGATGCAGATTTGATTCCAAGATGCACTTCGGCCAGGCTGCCCATCTTGGGCCTCTCATTTAATCTCTCTTAGCCTAGGGACACATCTACTAGGTGGGAGAAATAAAACTTACATGTGGTTCTTATGAGCAGCCAAGATAATGAATATAAAACATCTGGCATTTGGTAAATGGTATTAGACTGATGATTTCCTGGTCAGCATATGTGGGTAAAAAGAGCTGAGGATCACTCCAAAGATGTGTCTTTTTACCTTTCAAAGGCAGTCTTTTCATAATTGTGTTTTCTGCTGCAACATAAGAAAGATTTACTACCAATTCACTTTGAACCAGTAAGCCATGACCCAATTTCCTAAAGCCAGATGGCAAAGTCACTTTCAGTGGAGCAGATGGGCCCATTGACTTTCAGTCCCATGAAAACATCAGGCTTGGAAGATACTCTGGGACCCAATGAATGCCCCAAGAACACAGAGGAATGCCTTTGATATTGGCCTGGGTATCAGAGAAGCAAAAAGCTATCAGAAAGACATGTGCAGTTTTAGACACTCACACAGTATTTGGGGCATGAAATAGAGTATTCAGAGGAAGCCAAGTTGCTTTCTTTGGCACATGGGATATTCAAGAAGCTTTATCAACTAACCCTTTTTGTGTGAGATTGTAGCAATGCTTCTGAGTACCAGATGTGCTTGCCCTGAAAGGAAATGGAAAAACTGGACACATTCATATTCATTAATTAGGTAATATCAAAGTTAATTTATAAGGGCAGCTATTTGTGGGAGTCACACTAGCAAAAAACATTTAGAAGAAATATTACTTCAATGGAAAACATTTCAGGAATTATTTTTTCCCCTTGAAACAAACATAAATTATATTGAAAGTAATAACAACCCTAATAATAACCCTTAAATCTAATACTGCAAATAGAAAAGGTATTTATCATGCAATCTGTTTAAATTTAAAAGAACTACTTTAGTAAGAGGCTTGGTAAAAACAGAAGACAAATTTGAGTCAATAAAGCAAAGAACTTTCAACAATAAGATATCTCTATAAACAGAATTAATTTCCATAGAACATGAATATTCCTAATACAATAAAGAGAGAATTAAAATTAGCTCCCTGTGAATGGCTAAATCATATGACTTTTTTGGTAAATACAACCCTTGATTTATCTCTCTTTCTACATAGGTGACACTTCGTAGTCCTTATTCTTTTTAAGCATCATAAAAATAGATATTATTTCCACTCTTTTTAGAGTAATAAATGTGAATTTTTTTTTTTATTTTTTTTTTGACAGAGTCTTGTTCTGTCAACAGGCGCCAGGCTGGAGTGCAGTGGCGGGATCTCGGCTCACTGCAACCTCCGCCTCCCGGGTTCAAGCAATTCTCCTGCCTCAGCCTCCCAAGTAGCTGGGACTACAGGCGCGTGCCACCATGCCCAGCTAATTTTTGTATTTTTAGTAGAGACAGGGTTTCACCATGTTGGCCAGGATGGTCTTGATCTCTTGACCTCGTGATCCACCCGCCTTGGCTTCCCAAAGTGCTGAGATTACAGGCTTGAGCCACCGTGCCCGGCCACAAATGTGAATATTAAAGATAAGATTAGAACCCAGGTCCAAATCCCAGCATTCCTTCCCGCCAAATCATGGTTCTCTGATCTCTTTGATGCACAAACTAACATATAACCACTAGGAATATAAACCTACTTACGAGTCATTCTTTTAGTCAAATTAGAGCTGAATAATCAATCATTAAATATAAAATTCAGCATACATTGCATCTACAGTGGACACTCTCATTTGCTAGCCCAATATACATTCTTATTTACTACCAAAACCCCAGTTTTATTTAGAGCAGAAATATTTACCTCCCTATGTTCCTTAGCAGTTATGAGTGACCCGGTGACTCAATTCTGGTCAAATTATATAAATGTCAGTGTATTTATTAAAGCCTTGGGGAAAAGTAAACTCACCCCTTCAAAATAATAACTTTTATATTTTCATCATGAAAGAAATATATACTATTACAGAAAATACAGATATATAAAAATAAAACTAAATTCATCTACAGTTCCAATTATACAGTAGTATCCCCTTATCTGCAAGGGGATTGTGTCAACATCCCTAACAGATGCCAGAAATCTCAGATAATACTGAACACTATATATACTATATTTTCCCTATAAGTTTATACCTATGATGAAATTTAGTTTATAAATTAGAAACAGTAAGAGATTAACAATAATAACTAGTAATAGAATAGAACAATTATACTATACCAAAAGTCATATGAATGTAAAGATCCGTGGGAGAAGTGTGGTTTCTCAGGAGAGGTTGCACAATCACTCACCACTTCCCTTGGCTGGGGTTGGGGGAGTTCCTCACACTCTCTCCCTTTCTTTCTCAAAATTTCTTAATATTTTTGGACCATGATTGGCCACAGGTAACTGAAACCACAGAAAGTAAAACTATGGATAAAGGGGGACTACTGTACAGATAAACACTGGTTGTCTCTTAAAGCATAATCTGTTAGTGTTTTGTACATATGTGTATACGTGTACTCTTTGAAGATAGTATTATAGAACCAGAGTTTGGGGTTAGGTCTTCACTGCCCTGTGTTCTCTGCTCCAGGAGGCTGAGGTGATTCCGTCACAGCCTCCATCATCTGTGATCTGCTGGTATTGGAAGATCCATATCTAAGACTGCAGAACACCCGTGAAGCCAAGAAATGGGGCCAAAATGGCAGATAAGAAGCAGCTGCAGCCTGTAGCACCCATGGAGAGGAATGAAAGGGGCAAGAGAATTTGGCACCTTCAACTGAAATATCCAGGTTCTCACATTGGGACTGACAAGGCAAACAACTCAACCCACAAAGAATGAAGAAAACCAGGGTACAGTGATGGTCCACCTGGGAGCAGCACAGAGTCAAAGGAACCCCACACCCCCAGCCAAGGGAATTGTTGAGTGATTGTGCAACCCCTCCTGAGAAACCACACTTCTCCAACAGATCTTCACAACACACAGATCAGGAGATCCCCTTATGAGCCCCTGCCACCAGGGCCCTGGGTTTGAATCACAGAGCTGTGTGGAGTCTTGGCAAAGAAGCCACTCAGGCACACACAGAGACCCAGAAGTTTACATATTCCTGCCCTTGGATCCCTGGCAAGGCAGGAAATCCATACATACATATCTCTAAGAAAAGGGCTGAGTCCAGGGAGCCAAGCAGAGTCATTCTGCAGGCCCAACTTCCACTGCACCTCATAAGTTAAGACCCACTGACTTTGAATTCCAGCCAGCTAATGGTGACAAGAGTCTGCCTGAGACTAGACCAAGTTCCCAGGAAGTGGGGCAACCACCATCTCTGCGGTTTGGTTAACTCAGCCATTCCAATTTTCTGGCTTTGGAGAATCTGAACAATCCAGACACAGAAGGGTCTCCCTCAATACAGCAGAGCTGCTTTGCCAGATCATGGCCAGACTGCTTCTTTAAGCGGAATCCCAATCCATTCCTCCTCACTGGGCTGAACCTCCCTTCCGGGGCTTCAGCCACTCCAGCCAGAGTTATATGGGCAGAGCTCTGATCTCTCCCTGAGATAGAGCTCCTGAGGCAGGGGTGACTGCCATCTCTGCAGTTCAGTCAGCTCAACCATTCCAGCCTGCTGGCGTTGGAGAATCCAAACATTCTAAATGAGGAAGGGTTGCCCCAGTGCAGCACACTTACTCTACTAAAAAAACAGCCAGATTGCTTCTTTAGTGGGTACCTGATCCTGTTTCTCCTGACTAGGTGAGACCTCCTAACAGGGCCAGCCACCTCTGATAGGTACATTTGGGTTGGCAACAAGTCACTGCCCATTTGGAGCAGAGCTTCCAGAAAAGGCTGCCATCTTTGCTGTTTTGCAGCCTTCACTGATGTACCTCCAGGTATAAGAAAAACTGAGGCAACTGGTGCCTAGAGTGGACCCTAGCAAACTGCAGCAGCCCTATGGTAGAGTGGCCTGACTGTTAAAAGAAAAACAAACGAACAGAAAACAACAGTATCAACAAAAAGACCCCACTAAAACCCCATTCAAAGGTCAGCAATCTAAAAGATCAAAGGTAGATAAACCCACACAGATGAGAAAGAATCAATGCAAAAATGCTGAAAACTCAAAAATCCAGAGTGCCTGTTCACCTCCAAATGATGGCAACACCTCTTTAGCAAGGCCACAGAACTGGGCTGAGGATGAAATGGCTGAAATCACAGACATAGGCTTCAGAAATTGGGTAATAACGAACTTTGCTGAGCTAAAAGAGAATTTAGTAACCCAATGTAAAGAAGGTAAGAATCATGGCAAAATGATACAGGAGCTGATAGCCAGAATAGCCAGTTTAGAGGAACATAACTGACTTAATGGAGCTTAAAAACACAACACTGGAAATACACAGTGTATTCATCACAAGTATCAATAGCAGAATAGACCAAACAGAGGAAAGAATCTCAGAGCTTGAACACTATCTTTCCAAAATAAGACAGGCATACAGGAATAGAGAAAAAAGTACGGAAAGAAATGAGCAAAACCTCCAAGAAATATGAAATTATGTAAAGAGGCTGAGCCTATGACTGATTTGGGGGTACCTGAAAGAGATGGGGAAAACATCTTCAGGGTATCATCCAGGAGAACTTTCCCAACCTAGCAAGACAGGCTAACTTTCAGATTCAGGGAATGCAGAGAACCCCACTAAGATACTCCAGGATATCAGCCCCAAGACACATAATCATTAGATTCTCTAAGGTCAAAATGAAAGAAAAAAATGTTAAGGGCAGCCAGAGAGCAAAGTCAGGGAAATCATCAGACTAACAGTGGATCTCTCAGTGGAGACCCTACAACCAAAATAGATTGGGGCCAATATTCAACATTCTTAAATAAACAATTTTCAGCCCAAAATTTCATATCTGGCCAAACTAAGCTTCCTACACAAAGGAGAAATAAGATCTTTTTCAGACAAGCAAATGTTGAGGTAATTCATCACCACCAGGCCTCCCTTGCAAGAGCCCCTGAAGGAAGCACTTCATATGGAAACAAAAAACCATTACCAGCCACTCGAAAAACACACCAAAGTACACAGACCAGACCAGTGACACTATGAAGGGACCACATAAACAAGTCTGCAAAATAACCAGCTAGCACCATGATGACAGGATCAAATTCACACATAATAATACTAACCTTAAATGTAAAGAGGCTAAATGCCCCAGTTAAAAGACACAGAATGGCAAGCTGGATAAGCAGCCAAGACCCATAGGCATGCTGTCTTCAAGAACCCATTTTATGTGCAAAGGCACATGTGGGCTCAAAATAAATAAATGGAGGAAAATTTACCAAGCAAATGGAAAATGGAAAAAAGCAGGAATTGCAATGCTATTACATTGATGCAAAAGTAATTGTGGTTTTTGCTATTACTTTTAGTGGTAAAAACCACAGTTACTTTTGCACCAACCTAATAGTTTCTGACAAAACAGACTTTAAACCAACAAAGATCAAAAAGACAAAGCAGAGCATTACATAATGGTAAAGGATTCAATTCAACAAGAAGAACTAACTATCCCAAATACATATGCACCCAATACAGGAACATCCAGTTTCATAAAGCAAGTTCTTAGAGACCTACAAAGAGACTTAGACTCCCACACAATAATAGTGGAAGAATTTAGCACCCCACTAACAACATTAGGCAGATCATTGAGATATAAAATTAACAAAGATATTCAGGATCTGAACTCTCTGAACTCAGATCTGGATCAAGTAGACCTAATAGATATCCACAGAATGCTCTATCAAAAAACAACAGAATATACATTCTTCTCATTGCCACATGGCACTCACTCTAAAATTGATTACATAATCAGAAGTAAAACACTCCTCAACAAATGCAAAAGAAATAAAATTTTAACAGTCTCTGAGACCACAGCACAATCAAATTAGAACTCAAGATAAAGAAATTCACACAAAACCACATAACTACTTGGAAATTGAATAATCTGCTCCTGAATGACTCTTGGGTAAATAATGAAACTAAGGGGAGACATCAAGAAGTTCTTTGAAACTAATAAGAACAAAGAGATAATGTACCAGTACCTCTGGGATGCAGCTAAAGCAGTATTAAGAGGGAAATTTATAGTGCTAAATGCCCATATCAAAACGCTATAAAGATCTCAAGTTAACCCAACAATTACAATCAAAAGAATGAGAGAACCAAGAGCAAACAAATCCCAAAGCTAACAGAACACAAGAAATAACCAAGATCAGAGCTGAACTGAAGGAGACAGAGACACAAAAAAAACCCTTCAAAAATTCAATGAATCCAGGAGCTGGTTATTTGGAAAAACTAATAAAATAGACTTCTAGCTAGATTAATAAAGAAAAAAAAGAGAAGAATAAAATAACACAATCAGAAATAAGGTGGATATCACCATGGTCCCCACAGAAATACAAACAACCATCAGAGAATATTATAAACACCTTTATGCACATAAATTAGAAAATCTAGAAAAAAAAATAGATAAATTTCTGGACACATATACCCTGCCAAGACTGAACTAGAAAGAAACTGAATCCTGAATACATCAATAATGAGTTCTGAAATTGAGTCAGTAATATATAGCCTACCAACCAAAAAAAGTCCAGATGGATTCACAGCTGAATTCCACCAGAGGTACAAAGAAAAGCTGGTACCATTTCTACTGAAACTATTCCAAAAAGTTGAAAAAGAGGGATTCCTCCATAACTCGTTCTCTTAGGCTAGAATTATCCTAATACAAAACCTGGCAGAGATACAACAATAACAACAACAACAACAAAAACTTCAAACCAGTATTCATCATTAACATTGATGCAAAAATCCTCGATAAAATCTGGCAAACTGAATCCAGCAGCACATCAAAAAGCTTATCCACCACAATCATGGCTTCATCCCTGGGATGCAAAGTTAGTTCAACATATGCAAATCAAAAAATGGAACTAAAGACAAAAACCACATGATTATCTCAACAGAGAAAAGGTCTTTGATAAAATTCAACATCCCTTCTTGTCAAAAAACCGTCAATAATCTAGGTGGTGAAGGAACGCACCTCAAAATAATAAGAACTATATATGACAACCCACAGCCAATATCATACTGAATGGGCAAAAGCTGGAAGCACTCCCCTTGAAAACCAGTACAAGATAAGAATGCCCTCTCTCATCACTGCTATTCAACATAGTATTGGAAGTTCCGGCCAGGGCAATCAGGCAAGAGAAAGAAATAAGGGATATTCGAATAGGAAGAGAGGAAGTCAAATTATCTTTGTTTGTAGATGACATGATCCTCTATCTAGAAAACCCCATAGGCTCAGGCCAAAAGCTTCTTAAGTAGAAGAGCAAATTCAGCAAAGTCTCAGGATACAAAATCAATGTGCAAAAATCACTAGCATTCCTATACACCAACAATAGGCAAGATGAGGCCAAATTATGAATCAACTCTCATTCATAATTGCTACAAAAGAGAATAAAATATTTAGGAACACAACTAACAAGTGAAGTGAAGAACCTCTTCAAGGAGAACTACAAACCACTGCTCAAGGAAATCAGAGAGGATACAAACAAATGGAAAAACATTCCATGCACATAGGAAGAATCAATACTTGGAAAATGCCATACTGCACAAAGTAATTTATAGATTCAATGCTATGCTAATTAACAACCATTGACATTATTCACGGAACTAGAAAAAACTATTTTAAAATTCATATGAAAGCAGAAAAGAGCTTGGATAGCCAAGACAATACTAAACAGAAAGAACAAGGCTGGTGGCATCATGCTGCTTGACTTCAAACTATACTATAAGAATGCAGTAACCAAAACAGCATGGTACTGGTACAAGAACAGACCAATGGAACAGATTAGAGAACTCAGAAATAAGACTACACACCTACAACCATCTGCTATTTGACAAATCTGACAAAAATAAGCCGTGGCAAAAGGATAACCTATTTAATAAATGGTGGTAGGAAAACTGGCTAGACCTATACAGAAGATTGAAACTGGACCCCTTCCTTACACCATACACAAAAAATAATTCAAGAATTAAAGACTTAAATGTAAAATCAAAAACTACAAAAACCCTAGAAGAAAATCTAGGCAATACCATCCAGGACATAGGCACAGGCAAAGATTTCATGACAAAAATGCCAAAAGCAATTGCAGCAAAAGCAAAAATGGACAAATGGGATCTAATTAAACTAAAGAGCTTCTGCACAGCAAAAGAAATTATCAGTGTGAAAAGACAACATACAGAATGTGAGAACATTTTTACAATCTATTTGTCTGACAAAGGTTTAATATCCAGTCTGCAAGGGACTTAAATTTACAAGAAGAAAAAAACAACCCCATTAAAAAGTGGGCAAAGGACAGGAAGAGACATTTCTCAAAAGAAGACATACATGTGGCCAACAAACATATATATTAAAAAAAAATCCTCAACATCATTGATCTAATGAGAAGTACAAATCAAAACCACAATGAGATACCATCTCATGCCAGAATGGCTACTATTAAAAGGTAAAAAGCAACAGATGCTGACAAGGTTGTAGAGAAAAAGGAATGCTTTTACACTGTTGGTGGGAGTATAAATTAGTTCAACCATTGTGGAAGACAGTGTGGCAATTCCTTAGTTGCAGAAATACCATTTGACCCAGCGATCCCATTACCAAGTATGTACCCAAAGGAATATAAATTATTCTATTATAAAGACACATGCACATGTATGTTCATTGCAATATTATCTACAATAGGAAAGACATGAAATACACCCAAATGCTCATCAATGATAGACCAGATAAAGAGAATATGGTACTTATACACCATGGAACACTATGTAGCCATAAAAAAGAATGAGTTTATAGCCTTTGCAGGGACATGGATGGAGTTGGAAGCTGTTATCCTCAGCAAACTGACACAGAAACAGAAAATCTAACATCGCATGCTCTCACTTATAAATGGGAGCTGAATGATGAGAGCACATGGACTCTTTGGGAGTGGGGACAACACACATTAGGACCTGTTGGAGGGTCAGAAGTGGGAAGAGGGAGAGCATCAAGAAGAATAGCTAACGGATGCTAGGCTTGTCACCCAGGTGATGGGATGATCTGTGCAGCAAACCACCATGGTACACATTTACCTATGTAACAAACCTGCACATCCTGCACATGTACAAATGAACTTAAAATAAAAGTTGAAGAAAAAAAAGAAATGTGTCTTTATTATAAAAAGGGTATGAAGAGTATATACTTCTCAGTTACTTTTTTCAGTTAATATATCATAAATGTTTTTATGGCATTAACAATTTTTGTACAAGATCATATTAATGGCTTCAAAATATGCCTTTGTGTGATTATAGGCAGTTATGACACTTAGGATGAGTCTCCTGTTAAGAGTAGAAAAGCAGGGAGATGAAAGTGCCCTTCGTCTTTGATAATTGCCTTCAACTATTGTACCAACCATAAACTACTGACTTCTGGACTTTTTTTTTTAACATGAGAAAAATACACCCCTAATTTATGATGTTACCAGTTATCTGTACATGATGCTGAGCACTACCTCTAGGTTTAACAGAAAATAAGTTGTTGAGGCTCACAAGGAGTTATTGATGCTTTATTAATGCAGAAAGTTTGTTTTACGTTGCAAACAACTCAGTAGATGGGATAAAGCAAATAGGAATTATAGTGTTATTTTATATATAGCAGCTAGAAGACACCCTCAGTGCTTTACCCGGTAATTAGTTTTGCTGAAAGGTGGTCAGTCTACTTCTTGAGCAAATTTCTTATTCTTTTTAATAAAAATAGGCCAGTGAAAATAATAGATTTTAAAAATAATGTTTGGTATATATTCTAGAAACAAGTTTGGACCAAAGCATCTCATGAATATCAATAACATGAACAATTATTAAATATTATCAATGAGAAAACGTTACATTCGGTTTGACAGACTTCACAAAAGTAAGGAAAGGTATAAACTAGTTTAGAAAAGTATTATTTGCAAAACTTCAACACAGCCTCCAGTTTTCCAACAGCATGTAGAGTTATGCTCCAATAGCGAGACCAAAGTGAAAAAAAAAACCCCAAATCTAAAGCAAGTCATTAGAATGACTTTATAGTTGTGGTGAGCTAGATGGGAAGATAAAAAATAAGGATGGTAAGCAGATAGTGACTACATTAACTACCAGCAAACAAGTTCATTGAAATATAATATATATGCAATAAAATTTACTAATTTTAAGTGTACAATTAAATTATTTTTAGTAAATTTACAGAGTTGTACCATCACAAACACAACCCAAAAAGATACTTCCTGGTCATGTGCAGTCACTTTCTGTATTAGTTTCCTATTGACTATAACAAATTACCACATACTTTAATACAACACACTTTTATTGTCTAATAGTTCTGAAGGTCAGAAGTCCAAAATGAATCTTATATGACTAAAATCAAGGTTTTGACAGAGTTACAATCCTTATGGAAGCTCTGAAAGGGAAACTGTTCCCTTGCTACTGGTTCTTACAGGGATGATCCGTTCTCTTGCCTTTTTTTACTTTTTAGAGGCTGTCAGCATTCCTTTGCTCTTGGCCTCTTCCTCTATCTTCAAAGCCAGCAGTGCAACATCTGCAAATCTCTTTCTCTAACTCTGACATTCCTGCTTCCTTCTTACATGCTTAAGATTACATTGGGCCCACTTCGAAAATCCAGAATAATTTCTTCACCTCAAGATTCTTAACTTAATGACATCATTAAAGTCCCTTTTCCCATGTAAGGTAACATAGTCACAGGTTTTGAGGACATGGACATCTTTGGGATCATTATTCAGCTACCATATTTTCACAATAAGTCCCATGCAACTACTAACCTACTTTCCATTTCTATAGATTTGCTTTCTCTGAATATTTACTATAAATTAATCAAACATTATGTAGTCTTTGTGTCTGGCTTCTTGCACTTAGTGTAATGTTTTAAAGGTCATTTATGCTGCAGCATTTCCCCCTTTTATTGCTGAATAGTATTCCATTGAATGGATATACCATGTTTGTTTTATCTGCTCACCAGTTGATGGATATTTGGATTGTTTCCACAGTTTGGCTATTATGAATATGCTGCTATGATCATTTGTGTGGACATACGCATTCGTTTCCATTAGGTGGGTATCTACGTGTAGAATTGCTGTGTCATACGGTATATTTATGCTGATGTTGCTATGAAACTGCCAAATCGTTGTATGAAGTATTTGCATTTTCATTTCCATTAGGTAGGCACTTAGAAGTAGAATTACTGGATCATATGGTAAATTTATGTTTAACTTGTTAAGAAACTGCCAAATTGTTTTAGAGTATTTGCACCATTTTATATTTCTACTAGCAATAGATGAGGGTTCCGGTTTCTCTACATTTTCACTGGTAGTTATTGATGTTCTTTATGATTAGCAACATTCAAGTGAATGTAAAGTGATATCTCATTGTGGTTGTAACTTAGACATTTCCCTAATGACTTACCATGCTGAGCATTATTTCATGCACTTATTCATAAACTTTTAATGAGATGTCTATGGAAATCTTTTGACCATTTTTTAAAAATTGGATTATTTATCTTCTCCTTGAATTGCAAAAGTCCTTTATGTATTCTGCTGACAAGTTCTTTATCAGTATATACTTTACACATGTTTTATCACTTTCTATGGCTTTTCTTTTTACTCATTGTGGTATCTTTTGAATGACACAGGTTTTAATTTCTTATTTTTTAAAAAAACACTTAATACTTGGTGTCACACTTAAGAAAATTTGGCCTAACCCAGTATCAATAAGATTTACTTCTACGTCTTCTTCTAAAAGTTTAGCGTATACAGTTAGATATATGGCCAATTTTTAGTTATTTTTGTTGTAGGGTGTGACGTAAGGGTCAAATTCATGTTTTGCATGTGGATAGCCAATTTTCTCAGCACCCTGTTGAAAAGACTATTCTTTTCCCATTGAATTGGTTTAGCGCTTTTATCTGAATTCGTTAGGCCAGACACATAAGGGTTTATCTCTGGACTCTCAATTCTCTATTATTGATCTGTGTATCTAGTTTTACCACACTTTCTTCACTACTGTAGCTTTGTAGTAATTATTAAAATTGAGTAGTTTCTAACTTTGTTCTGTTTCAAGAATTTTTCACTATTGCATATGTATTTTAAGGTCAGCTTGTCAATTTTAGCAAAAAAGTAAATTGGGATTTTGGTAGACTTCACACTGCACTTATGGATCAGTTTGGTTAGAATTGCTATCTTTATAATGTTCAGCCTTCTAATCCGTGAAAATGAACTACCTCTTCATTTACTTAGATATTCTTTAATATATTTCAGCAGTTTTGTTGTTTTTGTAACACTAGTCAAGTGTTTCAGCAATAGTTTGCAGCTCAAATATGTTGTATTTATAAAAGTAATATAAAGTGCTCCAGGAAATTTAATTAATTAAATTAGTAAATGAAACTACTTGCCTAAGGGAAATTATTCTGTTCCATGTAAGTTAATTAAACAGTAATCCAAGAAAAATTAAAAGGAGTTATTATCATTTTACTAGATTTTTAAATACCATAACGAGATTCATAAGTAGACACTGAAGCCGTTAGTAAAATTAGGCCATTTTAGTTTTTAACTTTAATAAATCGAATATTAGATTAAACCTGATAATCTTAAATAGTCCTTTCTATAAACAAAAACTCTGTTTGAATATTAAAAACAACAACATCTCACATTGATCCTGTTAAAATGATTTCTTTTTAGCTTGACTTTTGAAAGCATTATTTAGGTGTTTTCATATTTTTGTGTAACACCTGCTGTTGGCATAAAAAGTAGGTTTAGGTATATATCACCACCTAGAAATCTTAAAATCGATACAATATTGACAAAGAGGAATTATAAGAGCACACAGAAAATCCAATTTTACATGGCTTGACGATGTCTTTTTACCACTCTGGCTTCACATTCTCCACTAATTTTCTTCATAATCTATATTTAGTCACACCCGTTAGAGGTGTAGTAACAGCTTGATGTTAAGAGAATTCTCCCAACCTTACCCTTCTGCTTTTTCAGAAATAACTTTTGTTAAGCCCTAATATTTTATCATACCTAATAAACGTGTCCAAAAGAGAAAGACACTAACCATGGCAGGGGTTGATGACTCACCTAAGGCTGTTCAGAACACCGGTGGCAGCACTCTCTTTGATAACTATTCCTTTCATAGCAGAGATGTTTCTGGCAAAACTAATTTTATAAACATACCATGTGTGGACAATGATATGCTATCCTTGTTATGTTTAGGATCAGACAAAAGATGATCAATATTGAGAAAAGGTAATAATGTGCTCAAAAAGAAGCAACTTTGTAAAATACAATGTGGGATTATAGGTTCTTCTAAGCTAATATCATACTGTTAGAAGTAAAAATTTAGTTGTGAATTTTAAAATCACTAGTGTGTGCTATGGAAATACACAGAGACAAAAATCTTCAGTATTGTACTATTACGGGAAATGTAATGTACACTCGGTGCTTAAACTATTTAAAGCACTTGATCAAATTTATATTCTTTCCTTAAATTAAAAGTATTTTAATTGTGCAAATTCTCATTGCTGCCACAATTCCTCCAGGAATCCAGTAAGTGCATTTGAGGGATGACTTTCATTTCACCATTTGCCTTACTTAGCTTTTCCTGCTAAGAAATCCATAGCATTCTCAAATCCCTAAAATAAAATGCATCATTTAAATTATTGATTGGACTTTCTAATCTATTCACTCTTTCGTTTTATGGCTAAGATGTGTATCTGTATGTCAGTGATAACAAATTGTAAGTATCTCGGGAAATAGGATCATGTTTAAGATTATTTGCTTTTGGAGGCCAAGGCGGGTGGATCACCTGAGGTCGGGAGTTCAAGACCAGCCTGACCAACATGGTGAAACCCTGTCTTTATTTAAAAAAAAAAAAAAAGATTATTTGCTTAGGATACAAAACTGAGACATGGATACTCAATAATTAGAATTAAAGAAACAGAATATCTCACAATTTAATTTAAATATTCATATATAATTAATGGTTGTTTACATATATATTATACATGTATGTATATCCATATATACTTAATTAATATTTTTACAAAAATAATATTTGACATAATATGACAAAGCATTTTTCTGACTGTAAACTCAACTTTTCTGGAATTTAGTTTGGTAGCATAATTATTAGTGTAATTTGCAAGTCACAATTGATCATGTTAAAAGCAACACATTTATTGTCTCTGATATAGCATATGAGGAGGCACTGAGAGTAGGATCAACAGGGTATTTATTAGGAATGAGAGTGGACTCTATTCCTATAGAAACAAGCATACCATATTACAATTATTATTTTACCTATGTTTCCTCCCATATTGTCAACTCTAGTGTATTATTTATCTTTAAATTTTTGTCACACATCAGAAAATTGGCATATACAATACCCTCCCAGTAACTGAAGAATAAAAATAAAATGAAACTTTAGATTTATCTATTGTGAGCAAACTACATGGATTTGGATGAATCGCTTAATCTATCTTTACCTGCAAATTATCAGAAAATTTGATAAAATGTTCCCTAAAGTTTCTTTTAAGAATTCTATAAATGCAAGTGTATATATATACATTCCATACCCTATCACAGACCTCTTCATGATGTTATTACTATTTGTATTTCACTACAGTTTTAACTCTTTTATCAGATTATGCCATGGATAACATTCAATCAGCTGTCTAGCCCTGAAACTAATTTGCTTCATAATATCAGGCAAGATCATTATATGTCTAGGTTTTCAGGAATGATTGACTCTATGATATGGTTGGTGATGCCTGCCACTTTTCTTTAATGTAATAATGTTTGTTAAAAGCTCTTTGAAGACCAGCAAAAAAATACTATTATGGGCAGCAGAAAATTAGTCATATAAAAGCTATTCATAGAGCTATTTCTAAAATAACAATGGCTGAATAACCAAAATGGTTTTGAAAGAGAAAGGGAACATAAAAGACACATTAAAACATGCTTTGTTCCCTGTTTTGATGTGAGCAATTTAAATCAAATTATTGCTATTAATTTACTGTTAGGCTATTCAGGGAAATTCATAGTTACATAAAACGACACTTCATATTTAACAGAAACTTCCTAATTGAATTTTAAAGTTAAAAATTCCTGAATTAAGTCAGATGTCAAGAATAATAAAAATATTCCCCCGATTTAGAGAAACCTGGCTTACCCAGGCTGCCTCTGAACTGGCACCCACCCTCTCCTTAATTCTATCATCTTATACATAAAAATGTTTCTTATGTGCAAGTACCCAGGGGCTATTCACTGAGACCACCATGTTTTCCCAACTCAGCAGTAAGTAATCAAATAAATCACTAGCTGTGGAGGGCCTTGATCACTACACAAGAGCCTGGTTGTTGAAGGAATTGTATGTTTAAGAACCACCAGGTCTAATAATTAGTTATTTAGAAAGAACTAGAGATTTCTTTCTTTAGCTTTATGTACTATACTCTTTTTCTCTAAAAGTCACCAATAAGCTAGATACAAAGATGTAAAGAAATGATCTATGTAACATGCTGATTAAGAGGATGGGCTCTGAAATCACATGAGTTTAAATCCCAACTCTGCCATTTCCCAGATGAATGATCTTAAGCAAGCCACTTAACATCACTTTTCCTCAGTTTTCTCATCTGTGAAATGGAGATGCTAATTGTTTCTTACCGCATAATGTCATTGTGAGAATTAGGCGAGCTAATATAATATCCTTAGGTCAGCTACTCAGATTCAGAATAGGCATTGACTCAATGGTCAGAATATTATTATTCGTTATTTAGATGTGTGAAGTATGGGAATAATTGCTGGAATGAGAATGGAGACTACAAGGGCCAGGATGCCTCCTAGTTTGTTAGGAATGGATCGTGTTTGGCATAGAGTAAGTGCTCAATAATTAAACATTGTTGTTATTGTCATTATTATTGGTAAAAAGTGCTTAGAAGACATCACCGGAAATGGAAACAGAAAATAATATAAAATTTCAAAATAAAGAAGGTGAAAAATGAATTGGATATGACTTAAAAGCTTAGCACAATTTGAGACTGGAGAAATTGGCAATATCTTAAGGATATTTCTGTTTTGGAGACACATGTGCAAACCAGATTTTAGGTCCTCTACAGTAATGCACTTTTTTAGCAAAGCAGATTAATTTTAATGATATTCTAATGTCTCACATTCTCTTGCCAAAAATAGGAATAATATAGTGGCAGAGAGTTCAATCTGGGATAACAGAAATTAGAGTGAGAGTTACAGATTTCAAGTGTATTTTTTCTTTCTTCATGCAATTCTAAAAACTTTGACACATCTTTAATGCTGATTTTTAGAATATGTTGAACCCAAAAAGTTATCTCAACTATGTGAATATATATTTTTCTATTTTGAATCTACATTTCCTAAAGAAGGAGTTTAGGAAACCTATGTTCCTAGAGAAACATAGATTCAAAATGGAAAAGTATATATTCACATAGCTGAGGTAACTTTTAAATCATCTAAATATATTACCTATCTACCTATACTATAAAAAATTGTCATACTTGGAATCTAGCAATGCAATTTGAGGTTACATTTTTAAAAAGTCATCTAAGATCATCCAGAGTGAGTGAACCGACCTAATTTTATAATCTTTTATTTTGCTTTGCTTTTCTTTACAACTCCCTGAATGACTTGGGAGTAGAAATAGTGAATTCTGATTTGCCATTGTATGTGCAGCAAGTATTTTCTAGACAGTGAGAAGTGGCTGGCTATCACCAATAAACTGGCACATCAATGGCTACCATAAGACACATTACACTTAAGTGTAAGACCTGAAACTGAAACTATTAAACTATTAATGGAAAACATAGGTTAAATGCTTCTAAACATAGTATGGTCAACGATTTTGTTAATACGACCTTAAAAGTACAGGGAACAAAAGCAAAAATTTATGGACTGTATCAAACTAAAAAGCTTCTGTACAGCCAAGGAAACCATCAACAGAGTAAAGAGGCAGTCTATAGAGTGGCAGAAAACATTTGCAACTTATACATGTTATCAAAATATATATGGAACTCAAACAACACTATAGCAATAATAAGAATAATGATAACCTAATTAAAATTATGGGCAAAGGACCAGAATAAACATTTCTCAAAAGAAGATATACAAATGCCCAATAGGTATGTGAAAAAATGCTCAAAGTCATTTATCTTCAGGAAAATGCAAATAAAAACCACAATGAGAGAACACCTCATGCCCGTTAGAATAATTATTGTCTAAAAGACAAAAGATAAAGATGTGATAAAGATAAAGATAAAAGATAAAGACAAAAGATAATCCATGAAGATGTGGAGGAAAGGGAACTCTTGCACACAGCTGACGGGAATGTAATTTGGTACAGCCATTATGGAAAACAATGTGGAGGTTCCTCAAAATATTTAAATTAGAACTACCATATGATCCAGTAATTCCACCAATCCTACATCTCAGTATATATCCAAAAGAATTGAAATCAGGATCTCGAAGAGGTATCTGCACTTCCATATTCATTGTGGCACTATTCACAATAGCCAAGCTATGGAAACAACCTAAATGTCCACCCATGGATGAATGAATAAACAAATTATAGTACATACACACAATGGAATATTATTCAGCCTTAAAAAAGGAAATTCAGCCAGGCACAGTGGCTTATGCCTGTAATCTCAGCACTTTGAGAGGCAGAGGCAGGTGGATCACGAGATCAGGAGATTCAGACCATCCTGCCTAACACGGTGAAACACCATCTCTACTAAAAATTTTTTAAAAAAATTAGCCAGGCAAAGTGGCACATGACTGTAATCCCAGCTACTGGGGAGGCTGAGGCAAAGAATCACTTGAAATTGGAAGGCAGAGGTGGCAGTGAGCCAAGATCATGCCACCGCACTCCAGCCTGGGCGACAGAGTGAGACTCCATCTCAAAAAAAGGAAATTCTATCATTTGTAACAACATGGGTGAACCTGGAGGACATTAAGCTAAGTGAAATAAGCCATGGGGAGAAATGCCAGATATAGGTGATGGGGAGGAAGGCAGCAAATCACACTGCCATGTGTCTACCTATGCAACAATCTCACGTGTTCTTCACATGTACCCCAAAACCTAAAATGCAATAAAAAAAAAAAGAAGAAAAAAAAAGAAAAGAAATAAGCCAAGCACAGTATGTCAAATACTGCATGATTTCATTTATTTGTGGAATCTAAAAGTCAAACTCATAGAAGCACAGAGTAAAATGGTAGTTGCCAGGGGATAGGGAGTTGATGGGCAGGGGAGATGGGAAGATGCTGATCAAAGGGTACAATGCTGAAGTTAGACAGGATAAGTTCTGGAGATGTACTGTATAACATGGTACCTACAGCTAATAATAATGTAATACATAATTGAAACTTGCTGAGAGTAGATCTTAAAGATTCTCACCATCAAAAATTAAGTATATAAAGCAATAGATATGTTAATTAGCTTGATTTAATCATTTTACAATGTAGGTACATGTCAAAACATCATGTACCCAATAAATATATGCAATTTTTATTTATCAATTAAATCTTAATAAAGTGGGGACAGGGAAGACACCTAACAATAATTTTCATGTTTTAAATTAACTTGTTAAACGTACTTGCCCAAAAAGAAAAATAAAAAGAATTAAAAGGGAGAATTAAGGTGTTTAAAATTTTATCATAGTTAATATTCCTGCTAACCTATATTCTCATAATTCTCTGGGGATATGTTCTTCAAATAAGATGATTTTAATAAAGCAAATGACTTCTTATCAGTAAAAGTAATATTTTTATGAATATTTATATAATTTCCAGTGGAACCCTGTGTTCGTTTTAGGAGATTTAATGGCCCTTATGACTAATTAATTCCTTTCTCAGAAACTTCCTTCTATTTAAAAAATCAGTTTACTCTAATGGACTGAATTAAAATTATTTTTTAATCTCTTCAAGGGGATAGGACAAAATTATACATTTTAAAAATAATTAGCCTCAGTTTTTAGTGTATATTTAACCTTTAAAATTTATTTTCAGCTTTTGTCATATTTTACATGTTTGCTTCTTCTAACATTTCTTTAAATAAAATCTGATAAGTCCATTGGAAATTCCAGAAATGGAACTTGGGGGCGAGTGGTGGGGGAGTCTAAGGAAAAGTCAGACTTACTATGTGGTTTTTAGCTATTATTTGGAAGGGGAAGATAAGCAAGTTACTATCTCATTTTATTACTAATATTATATTAATGCCTATTGATATAAATATTGGTGCTTAGTGTGGTGATCTTTAGAGAAACAGTCATCAAGTAGCCTTTCAGAGATTGGATTAGCAGAAACATCCAGGGCATATAGTGTGAAGACTCATGGTGGAGACTCTGGGCCTCCTCCTTTCTCACAAGACTCTTACAGGCTCCCTTTCTGCACTTATTAGAATGTCCCAGGGATCCAACCTCATAACCCTGCCCTGGCTAGACTCAATCCTAAAAGTAATCTCATCCAGTACCATGGTTCTAAGTTTACCTATGGTCCGGAAATGACTTCCTAATGTCTTTCTAATACAAACCATTCCTTGAACTTCAGACTCAGTTACCCAGCCCTCTCTATGGCATCTCTATTTGGTTGTTCAATAAGCATCTCAAAATTAGTATATACAAAACTCTTCCCCCAAACTCCTCTCTCAATGTTTCCCATCTCAGAAAATGGTCACCTTTCAATTACTCAGAACCAAAACCTTGGAGTCATCACTATGTCTCTTCTATCCCATCTTGGCTACATCTCACTGTTACTGCCATGATCCTCGCCAACATCATCTTTTGCCTGAACTACTAAAATGCCCAAATGATC
Organism: Ateles fusciceps; assembly: GCA_036589455.1. NCBI lineage: Eukaryota > Metazoa > Chordata > Mammalia > Primates > Atelidae > Ateles > Ateles fusciceps. The sequence goes on from JAZHEH010001361.1 coordinate 3,957,573, forward strand.
CATCTCCCTACTTTCTCTTTGGTAGTTCTCACACTAGCATCCATACTACAAGGATTACTAGTGATCCTTGTAACAGTTCAATTTGGTCATGTCAATCTTCTGCTTGAGACTTATAAAAAATTCCACTGTGCTCCCCATGGCCTTCAAAGTCCTCTACAACCTGACCCTTGCCTCCTTTCCATACCTTACTTCCAACCATTTTCCTCTCACCCACTTCTCTAGCAACCATACCCCCTTGGGAAGACATCAACTGTACTCCCAACTAAGTGCCTTTGAACTCAAGTTTGCATTGCCTGGAATATTTCTTCCCCAGGTATTTATAAGGCATGCCTTCTCATTCTTTTCATGTCTAAAGTTCATGATCTCCTTCTCAGAGAGGCTTCCTCAAAAACAGTCTAGAATAGCCTTTTCCTGCTCACTCCCAATTCTGTCTATCCCTTTCCCTGTATTTTTTTTGTTGCTTGTATTACAACATAATAGGATGTTATAGTAGTTTGCTTAACTAAAAATAGTCTCGCTCATCATAATATAAGCTCCATGAGGGCATAGACTTTTAAAAAAATTAATACTATTTCATCAATACTTAGATGAGTATTCTCACTGCATAGTGAGTACTCAATAGATATTTGTTGAAGGAATCAGTGAGGTTCCTCAGAACCCAGACTTCCAATACAGTAATCTTAACATATAACAGATGAAGTGAACCATTTTGAACTACCTTACCTATGAGATCCCAGGAACATGTATCATAAATAAGTTTGCTGAGTACTCAAATTACAGTGAAAGATATATATTCAAAGTCTCACTTTAGCATATATAACATTGACATATTCAAAGAGCAGAGCTGACCAGATCGCATGGTACATACAAAAGGAAGAACAGATACAAAATGTGGTCAGTGGCTAAAGCAGTCACTTTTCAGTGAAGGAAACTTGGGTCATGGTTTCAAGTTTCACAATTGCATTCACTAGGTTATTTTAGCGTAGCAAATACTGTTTCAAGACACCTCAATTCCTTTGTTTTGGTACAATATCCCTCAAATAGGGGTTACTTTATGGGTTCCCATGAAGGCTGCTTATGATGAGAGACTGCTAATCTTGTGCAATAATGAAATTTGTTCAACAGTTGGTCATTTCTGATTCCATTAGTCAAAATAATACTGTGTTTTCAGAATCTGTCACATGAGGACCATGAAGGACCCATCTGAAGAGGCCCCAGTAAGATGAACATGTGTAAATAATCACAACAGTGACTATGGTGTATATGCCATATTCTCTTTATTAGGATTTGACACAGAATTCTAAGAAAGTACAAATCCATTAATAAAATATTTATTTGGTTTTAATAGTCTACCTTGTCCACGTCTGTGTTTCTCTTATGGTTGGTGACCCGTCACCTGAAATGTTGGACTATTACTGGAGTTCTGGGGGAGCTAGGATGGGAGCTAGAAGGGGCTTTCAGGGGGAAAAAAGAAAATTGCATACTGGGTCTGAATACAAAGTGACTATGAAGAGGGTACAAGGTAAGAAGGGGAGAACCAAAAATCCAAGCAAGAATCCAACATGCTTCTTGGATTGCAAGGAAAAATCGGCTAATCTCTTTTATGGGGTGCTGCTCACCTTGCCCATGCATAATAAGGGCACAGTTAAGGGCAGTGACATGGCTTCTTATATCTTCTCCTAAAGATATAAAGTTTAGCCTATAGAATTTTAAAACTAAGATCGGCCTCAGTAGGCTTGGGTTAATCAGTCATGAGAGGGCAGGTATATCTTAGACCTATTGCTTTCATTTCCTTTGGATATATGCTCAGTAGTGGATTATATGATGGTTCTATATTTTTTCTTTTTTGAGGAACTCCTATACTTTTATCCAGAATATCTATACCAATTTACATCCCCACCAACAAAGTATAATAATTTCCCTTTCTCCACATCCTCACCAGCATTTGTTTGTTTGTTTGTTTGGTAACAGCCATTCTAAATGGGGTGAGGTGATATCTCATTGTTGTTTTGATTTGCATTTTTCTGATGATTGGTGATGTTGAACATTTTTTCCATATACCTCTTGGCCATTTGTATGTCTTCTTTTGAGAAATGTCTATTCAGACCTTTTATTCATTTTTAAATTGAATTTTTAGGTTTCTTTGCTATTTAGCTGTTTGATTTCCTTACCTAATCTGGATATCAACCTCTTGTCAGATGCATAGTTTGTGAATATTTCTCCCATTCTGTAGGTTGTCTCTTCACTCTGCTGTTTGCTTCCTTTGCTGTGAAGAAGTTTTTGAGTTTGAGGTGATTTCATTTGCCTATGTTTGCTTTTGTTGCCTGTGTTTTTGAGGTCTTACTTAAAAAATCCTTGCCCAGATCAATGTCATAAAGTATTCTTCTACATTTGCTTCTACTAGTTTAGAATTTGCAGATGCTACACTTAAGTTTTCAATCTATTTTCTTTTTTATAAGTGATAAGAGATAGGATCTAGTTTCATTCTTCTGCATATGGATAGCCAGTTTTCTCAGTACCACATATTAAACAGACTTTCCTTTCCCCATTGTGCATTCTTGGTACTTTTGTAGAAAATCAATTGGCTATAAATACATGAATTTGTTTTGGAGTTCTGTCTTCTGTTCCTTTGGTCTATGTGTCTGCTTTTATTCCAGTACCGTACTATTTTGTTTACTATTGCTTTGTAGTATATTTTAAAGTCTGGTAGTGTGATGCCTCCAGCTTTGTTCTTTTTACTTAATCTTGCTTTGGCTATTCAGGGTCTTTTGTGGTTCCATACAAATTTCAGGATTTTTTCTATTTCTGTGAAATATCTCACTGGTATTTTGATATAGATTACATTGACTCTGTAGATTACCTTGGGTAGTATGGATATCTTAATGACATTTTTTTTTAAATCTATAAACATGAGATCTCTTTTTATGTATTAGTGTCTGCTTCCATTTCTTTCATCAGTGTTTTATAGTTTTCATTGCAGAGATGTTTCACCTCTTTGGCTATATTTATTCCTGTATTGTTTTGTTTTCTTTTTTGTAGTGACTGTAAATAGGATTGCTTTCTTTATTTGTTTTTCAGATAGTTTGCTGTTGATATATAGATGATTACTGAATATATTTCCAAGGGAAATGAAATCAGTATGTCAAAGATATATTTTCACTCCCATGTTTATTGCAGCACTATTCACAATGGCTAAGATATAAAATCAACCTGAGTGTCCACCAACAAATGAATGAATAGATTTGAAAATGTGGCATATATACACAAGAGAATACTCTTGAGTTATAAAAAATAATGAAATCTTGTCATTTGCAACAACATGGAATAACCTAGATGACGTTATGTTAAGGAAATAAGCCAAGAACAGAAGAACAAATACCACATTATCTAACTTATATATGGAATATCAATTATTGACATCATAGAAGTAGAGAGTAGAATAGTGGTTATCAGAGGGTAGGAGGGTAGGGAGGAGGGTACAAAGGTATAGTTAGGAGAAAGAAATTCTGATGTTCCATTGCACAGCAGGATACTATAGTCCACAACAGTGCATTGTATAATATATTTTAAAACACCTAAAAAGGAGGATTTTGAATATTCTGACCACAAAAACCTGACAAGTGTTTGAGGTGATGGATATGTTAATTACTCTGATTTGATCATTACACAATGTTTATATGTATCTAAACATCACAATATACCCCATAAATATATACAAATATTATGCGCCAATTAAAAGCAAAATAAAACTTTTAAAAAGAAATAATGGCATAAATCTATTTATTCTTCTGGTAGCTTGAGTGTATATTTTGTTTTATAGACATTTATGTAATGTAATAGTTGTTTGCCTTAAGAATACTTTTCTTGAAATTTATAAATTGCTATTTTAAAACATATCACCACTCCTAGTTAATTCCTTACTAATCAGATGAAACTATTTTTTCTTTGGCAATTGCATCTCATTCATATATTCTTCCTTGCATGACAGTTTATAGTTATTCTTCTTGGGTCCTTGAAGGTCTTATTCAGTTTGGCCTAGCCCAATATCCATATTTGGCTTCAGTGTTGTGTTTTGATAGAAGCAAGATAAATATTATAAATTAACTTTTGGTCATGGTTCTTCACCTCTTCCTGTATTCATTTTCATTTTCATGTAATTTTGCAATTCCTTACACACACACAAAATGAATATACTCTCCTGCCCCTTGAGTTTGAACTTGGCCCTATAACCTACTTTTGTCAGTACTTTAGCAGACTTGATGCAGGTATATATATATGGGGACGCCCGGGGCCGCCCCCGGGGGAGGGGACGGGACGGCCGGTCCTGAGGGGGTCGCCCGGGGTGCCGGCCCCCGCCTTGTGATATACATGTATATATACGTATATATAATATACATGTATATGTGTTAGTTTCTTATTGTTGCCATTACAAACTGCTGAATTACTACCAAAATGGGTCTCACTGGGCAAAAATGAAGGTGTGAGGGCTGTATTTTTTTCTGGAGGTGCTAGAAGAAAACCTTTTTCTTGTCCTTTTTAAGCTTTCAGAGGCTACTTACATTCTTTGGCTTATGGCCCTCTTTTTCATCTTCAAAGTCAGCCAAGTTAGGCTGAGCCTTTCTACGCTGCTGTCTCTGGTTCTTTCTCTTCTGTCTCTATCTTCACTCAGAAGGGCCCTTGTGATAGCATCGGGCCCGCCCTTGTGATAGCATTGGGCCCACCCAGTTAATTCAGGATGATCTTTCCATCTTAGCATCAGCTAATTAGCAACCTTAATTCATCTGCAACCTTAATTCCACCTTGCCATGTAACTTAACATATTCATAGGCTCTAGAGTTTAGGAAGTGAACATCTTTAGGGAGCCTTTATTTTGCCTACCATAATACGGAAAGTCATATATTGAACCTTTAGGACCGGATGTATTTTGGAGTTCAGAATTTTTAGGGTTTAAAGATAACACTCTCAGCAGTGTCTGCAACCACATCCCATATTCAAGCACATCAATTTTTCTGCAGGAAATGTATGAATATTCACTCCAAGTAAAATAAATAAGGACTATAAATAACCTCATGTCAGTTGAGGTCAAGTTTTGTCACCAGATGAGTTCAGTTCAGGTCAGAATTTTGTTGCCAAATAAGCTATAAAAAGCACTTGGGTTTTGAACTTTGGGGATTGCAAAAGTGCAGATAGTGTGTACCTCCATAAAATATGGTTAGAAATATGAAAAAATATTAATACTCATCCTATGTTTCTGAATATTTCTTAGTCTTGATCTCTGGTTTCTTAACTTTCAAGTGAATGCCCCTCAGAACCTAAATACTAGATGAAAAAAGCCATAAATACATTTTGCCTGTTTTCGAACTTTTAAAAATTGGAATCATAAAGTACAATTATTTTGTGTCTGGCTTAGCTGCATTCATATTATTTCATGTAAGATTCATCTACATTGTTGCACGTAGTTCTAGTTTCTTCATTCCCATTGATTTATGTAGTATTCCATTTTGTGAAGGTACCATAGTGTATTCATCCACTCTAGTGTTGATAGACATTCAACTTGTTTCTATTTGGGGTCTACTATGATTAGTGCTGCTTTGAGCATTCTTGTTAAACATATGGGCACATATCTGCTAGGTATATACCTAAGAGTAAAATTTCTGGGCCATATAGAGTTTCAGATGCTTTGTTTTAGTGAATACTTCTAAGCAGCTTTCCAAAACTATTGAATTCATGTATTTTTTTTAAAAAAATCAGGGGTGAGGAGACAAATAAAGATATAAAGAAAAATTCTGTTTGTTTCCTGGAAAGAACACAGGATTCTACCACCAGTGACTTATGTTTCAGGTCTGGCCTTGCCACTAACCAACTGGGTGGCCTTGGACAATTATCTAATTTCTCAAGGCTGAGTTTTCTTATTTTTCAATTAGAAAGTTGGAGTTGAAGACTGCATAAGAACCTTCCAATCTCTGAGTCTAGCTTTAAAGGACTATAGAGTTGACATTAAAAAAAAAATATTCACTCTTTCATTCACTCTTTCACCTACTTTACAAATATTTATTAAGTGTCTAACATGATGGAGATGGATACAAAAAAGCACATTTAGCAAAGGTTAATGGGGGTTGTAAAAAAAAAAGCATATATAGGATATATGAGTGTCATAAATTCGTTTAATGAAGTTGCTGACTCAGCATCCACTTCTAGGCTGGACATGAGTTGTTTAAAACCTAGTCCTACGCTGTCACTTTTGGCCTAGTTAAAATTTCTCCCACTGTGGTTGTTTGAGATATATCCCACCTATTCCTTATCTCACTAACTCAAAACCGAACTCATCCCACAGCTGCTACCATGATCAAATTTAATAGTCAACACCTGAGTCATATAAACATGTTTCCCCCCATCCCTTGCTCGTGTTTTCTTAACTAGCCAGTTTACAATCCCGAGGAAAAGCCTAAGGGTTAACACCACGGAACTTAATAAAGGCATAGTCCCACAGGTTTTGCTCTCTCTCACTCCCCATCTACAGGTTGAGCTCTTTGTTACCTCCAGTCTTCCTGTCAGCCCTCCCGCCAGTGCTCCTAGCCTCTCTGTTATCTGTAAGTAATACATTTCTTCTGTTTCATACATTTTGGTTTTACCTGCTTATTTGTCTTGCCTGAAAGACACGCTGGAACCTAATTTTCCCTCAGGAAGGGCTCTCCTAGAGAGTGTCTATCTTGGCTTATGCCCAATCTTGACAGAGAGACCTCAAGACCAAATGAGAAAGAAACTATAACAATTGAAATCACAGCAATGAGGCATCTGAACATAGAGGGGCCCTTCTCCTGGGGAAGGGTAGGAAAAGACAGGCATTCTTGGAGAGAGAGGGCCGTTAAAGAAACCTACTCCAATTAGCTCAAACTGAAAAAAAAAAAAGCCAGTAAAAAGAATGGAAGGAAATCTCTCTCTTTGCAGGAATAAAACAGTTTGGGCTCTTGAAAATGGAACATTTGCCAGTCTATTCTCTTTCTGACTCTTTTTCCATAGGACAACATGGTCTCTCAATTCTGCTTCTTTCCAGAATTACTTCTCTTCTTTAACCCTCTTACTTCCTGCTTTCACATTATTTATATTTTCACGTAGCCTTGGCTTGCCGCTGCCAATTATGCCCACTTTTGTCTGATTTTTTTCATTCCCATCACCACCATTGGTTTGTTTTGTTCAGTACAGTATCTGTTTTTGCACTTTCTGAAAGCGTTTTGTATAGCCAACTCAGCATCCCAAATCCAAATTCCTGGAAAAAAAGAATCTGAGGAACCATAGCTGAACCAGTTACTCACCCTGATCCAGTGATCTGTGCGCAGGATGGAGCAAACATTCTTGATAAGTAACGTTTCTTTTCCAGGTGTTAGGCATTCTCCTGAGAAAGGGCTTGTAGAAGACAAGCAATGATAAGTGAGTTTATATTTATCACATGGACAAAGTCGAAAAGAAAAACATATAAATGATAATACAGATGAGATAGAAGGACATGTGCAAGAAAATGCAAGCACTTGAATATGATTATTTACAACAGAGACTGCTTAGATATTTAGGGAAACTAAGAAATAGGTAGAAGAAAACTGAAAAGATTGAAGAAAGTTGTGGTCTCACCCTTCACATATTGCGACTAGTCAGGAACTGCCAGCATAAAGAAACTTTTCACAGAAGGGGAGGCACCAAAAGGAGTAGGTTAATGAGTTTGCACTGAAACAAAAAATAGAAAGTATAAAAGGTGACACTGAGGGTGAAATCATTTGTAAATCCTAGACTAATTCTTTAATTATTTGATTGTGGTTTATGAGAACTATCTGCTAATTCTACTATTGTTTAATATGCAAAATGTGGTGTTCAGAAAGGCATTGTTTTCTATACAACTAATGTGACGAAATTTAACCATGGATTATAAATTGCCATTGATACTTGTGAATTTGCTATTTGTGTCTACGTTTTCTTAGTTTTTAATTAAACAAAATAAGCTTCTCATAACAAGAGAGAAGACCTCTGCAGAAATATGTGTCAAATATTTCAGAGAATGTTGAAAAAGTGCTGAAGGTTCAAACCTCAGGAGAATTCTCCTTCTTAGCCTTGCCATGGCAATAGACAAAGGTTTCCGTAATATTGCATACATTAGTTGCTGGGTCAATGGGAAATAAATTAACCTGCCATATTCTTGCTCTAGAGAATTCATAAGCTTGTCCAAGCAGTAGATATAATAGTTTCTAAAGTCCTTCAAATGTGCATTTACTGGTCTTCTGTCCTCTTATAGGACTGAATGTCATAAAGGAAGAACCTATTTGCCCATACATGCTCTTAATTCTTTTAAACATTTCTATTTAGTAATTGAAAATATATACATTGAAGAAAAAGAACTTAGAAGTACTGATTGTTGTGTTAGTCATAAAATGAGTAAAATTGTGTTGTATGTTGGTTGTCGACATCACTGAATTTGATTACTAGTCACTCAAGATTTAGATCTGGGATGGACTTGGATCCTATTTGCTCTTTACACTACAGTTTAGTTATTATTATGTTCACTTATACCTTGAAATGAAGCCTCCTTAGGAAAATGTTACTGAGCCTTGATTATTTTAATTGATTTTATTCTGCAAATATTTTCTCCCTTTTTTCATCAATCAAACTTAGAAAATGAATCATTAGCTCTATCTTCAGCATAAAATATTAAATGGCTTTTTTGACAGTTTGGATTTAAATTTGATCTACATAATAATGTAAAATAACTCACATAAATACAGGTCTAAAATTTGTGTGATTATTTATAGACATTTACAATAATTCATCCTTGGGGAAGTGAACGTCAGGTTTTATGCCCCACTGCCCTTATTTCACATTTCTTCATGACAGAGATCACGACTAATTTGGATTGATTGTGTCTGGTTGAATTATGACCAACTCATCAGCTGGATTACTGGCCTAGAGATGGGTAAATGCAAGTTGAGAGTTTAGAGAAGACATAAACATATTTGGATAATTTGGCAGTTTGCATATTTAGCTGCAAGCAATCATGACTCAGTTGTGATCTGTATTCAGAAATACTTCACTGAGTAACAATATGAAAAACACATTGTAAACCAAATGATGCATTTTCATAAATTTCTTCCTGATGAATGCATAATATATAAATGCTAAGTTTAACATTTGATGTTTCTTCTTTGCCCTTTTGCCAATCCATTTTCCACACAGCAGCCAGTAGGTATGTATGTAGGTAGATAGATGAAATTATACTTAGAATAAAATACAAAAGCCATGCTTGACATATAATGTCTTAAACATTTGGCATCTGCCTGCTCTTCAATCTCATCTCAGGACACTATCTGACTTAAGAAATTGAGCAACACAAACTATTTTGCTGGGTTTTTGTTTTGTTTTGTTTTTTGAAGATGACAAGCTCTCCTTGTTTCTTCTGCCTGTAATCCTCTTCTCAGGACTCAGCATACCCTGAACTTTTTCATCTTTCAGGTCTTATCTGAAACCTCATCTCCTCAGAGAGGGCCTGTGTTGTGTCATATGTAAAGTATGTTCCTTTTGATCTCCTTTGTAATCAAATCATGTAACCATCCATGAATGTAGGAAGATGCTCATGGCCCACTTACGGGACATGACACATAGATGCTCAACTGAAATTTATTGAATAAATAGATATTTAGTAATTATGATGAGGCATAAATAGAACCATTCATTTGCTTTCTTGAGATATATTTATTCCTAGTAAAATGTCAGAATAACTTAAATAAGCACAGTTTTTCTCCATTATCTCCTTCATAATATTTATGCTCTCCCATGCCCACTTTTTCCCAAAGGTATTAAAATAAACTCTAAAAATCTGTCAAATTTTCTTTTCATGGTATAGAACTAGGAGAAAGCTTGTATATTCAGATTCTGTACAATTTTATATCAGATGGTTAGAGTTATCAAATTCATTGTTTACCTTTGGTGAGACAGCCAAGTAACTTAGGTGTGAGCTTGGGCATAATTATTCTCTTTGTGCTGTCTTTCCTCTTCCCTCTTTTGTATTGTGGTTGGCACTAGTATAGAAATGTCTAAACCACACCCTGGGTATGGCTTTTCAATGATTATTAATGATTGGGCAGGGTCCTGACCTTCAAAATTTCCACTTTGGCTCCTAACTCAATTCACCCACTTGTCAGGCCCTCAGTGCATACTATAGTATTTTCTGACTCACAACTGGATACTCTTGGAATTGAAATCTGCTTTTATTCCTTATCCTTCCTGTCCCACATTTGCTAGGCTCTTGCCCAAACCACACATAGGGTTTTTATCTTTTATTGAACGCTCTTGTAAATAATCTTACTGCAAGAAGATGGGGGTATAATTAAAGTTTTAAAAGAATTATTACCAAAGGATTCATGTATACAACAGTAATTTAGGCTCCTCTCCAAAAAATATAAAACAACTGAGAAATAAGTCTCCCCAATACACAGCTATAGATTTCAATATCACATAAAAATGTTTGTATCTCCCCCAAAATTTATATGTTGAAATCCTGACTTTTGTGGTAATGGTGTTAGGAGGTGGGGACTTTAGAAGGTGATTAGGTCATGGGAGTGGAGCCCTAATGAGTGGGATAATCACCCTTATAAAAGACATCAGAGAGAGACTTCTCACCCCTTATACCAGGTGAGGACACAGGGATAAAGTTCTGTCTATAAAACAGGAAGTTAGCCTCACAAGACAGCCAGTCTGCTAGGAAATTTCTTCATAACTGTGGACAATATTCTATTGTTAATAATCCATCCACCCTATGGTATTTTGGTGTAGGAGCCGAAATGAACTGAGATAGTAGTAATCTGACCATATTGACCCACAAAATCAGAAATCTGGTATAACTAAACCAAAGTCTTAACCCTTCCTCTATGCACAGTGCACAAGATTATGATTATGTTGTGCCATAGAATGTTGACTTCCAGTGTATCATGATTTTTCAAGGAAATAACGTACCGACTATTCCAAAGGAATTGCTTGAGCTTCAGCCATGCCACAGGCTCATTTCCCTTCAATATTTTGGTGAAAAGGGAATCAAGAAAATATATAAGTAGACTCTATTATTGGGAAGGCCTACCAAACAGGTGCAGTAAATGTGACTGTGGCACTTAAAATGTGTGTCTCAAACTCCATGAGCAGGCGTGTCCATTTTTGCTCTATGTAAATTAATTAAATATGCCTATTATGACAGCAATGTCAGACAGCGAAGCTTTGAAGATGGCACCAAAAATAGATCTCATTTGTATTGAAATATGCAAAACCCTTTGACTTCTGAATGTATAAGAGGGTATAATCAGGGCAATAAAGCACAGTCTACAGTGCTGAAGGACAATCAAGGCACTGAGGTAGTAGGAATAAGAGTAAGATGCTCTACTCACCCTGTGAGCTGTTACCACACTGTGAGTGTGAATGTCCCGCAAGGTTGATGGACTTGTTTCATATCATCTTGGGTCTTTAAATCCCTTCAAGTGTGCAGATAGCAACTATAATAGTTGAAAATATTGAATGTGCACAGAAATATTGAGAACCTAGTATAACTTTCCTATAAAAAGAAGAAAACACAGTCTGGGTGTTTCTCTGAAATACAAGTGATTTTATTTCCAGTCTTTGTGTAGTCAAAGCCTGACATTATCCCCCCTTGTACCACATAGTCCCTAGAGGATCCCTTTTGCCAAATTCTACCCAGCATGTGACATAAGAAGCACACAAGATTATCACTGCTTTTTTGTCCTAGAGTATTTTAAAGCAAATGCTTTTACTTGTAAATTGGCAAATGAATATATCTAAGAGATAAGGATTAAAAAAGAAAGCATAATCACAATATTATCATTACAACCAATGAAATTAATATCAGTTCCTTCATATCACTGAATACACAATCTATGCTCAATTTTTTTCTGTCTCAAAAAAAATAGAAACTTTAGATAAGATAAACTTAATAGAGTTTATTTGAGCACCAAAACATCTATGAATCAGGCAGCACCCAAAAGTGGAAAAGGTTCAGTGAGCTCTACTTCAGCAGTGTGAGCAGTGGGCTTTTATGGGCTGAATACAGAAATAAACAAATTGGCCACAGTTAGGCATTTGCCTTATTTGGGTAGATAAAAGAATGAGAGGCATTTGTGACCTGTTTTTGCAGTCTCCCATGCCATGCATGGCCAAACCGCTACTCTCCTGTGGATGTTAACACTAATAGTCTGCTGCTCCTTTTGCCTTCATGCAAATAATTGTCTTTATATCAGTTAGTTTGTAGTTTTAAAAACATAAACCAAAACATGTCACTCTCTTTAAACAGCTTCGACGGTTTCTAATTATAGTAACAATAAAACCAAACTACTTGCTGCATTGTGCCTTACATGGTCAGTTCCTTGACTTCCTCTTTGACACAAACATATCTTTCTTTCCTTATGGTTTGGCTATGTCCTCACCAAAAATCTCTTCTTGGATTGTAATCCCCATGTGTCAAGGGCAGGACAAGGTGGAGGTAATCAGATCATGGGGTTGGTTCACCCATGCTGTTTTTATGATAGTGTGTGAGTCTCATGAGATCTGATGGATTTATAAGTGTCTGGCATTTCCCCTGCATGCACCCACTCTGTCCTGCCACCCTGTGAAGAAGGTGTCTGCTTCTCCTTTGCCTTACACCATGATTATAAGATTCCTGAGGCTGCCTCAGCAATGTGGAACCGTATGTCAATTTTTTTAAATATATATTTTATTGCACTTTAGGTTCTGGGGTACATGTGAAGAACATGCAGGATTGTTGCATAGGTATATACATAGTAATGTGGTTTGCTGTCTCCATCCCCATCACCTATATCTGGCATTTCTCCCCATGTTATCCCTCCCCAACTCCCTACCCCCCCACTGTGCCTCCCCTAGTCCCCCCCCCAACAGACCTCATCGTGTGATGTCCCCCTCCCTGTGATCATGTGTTCTCATTGTGCAACACTCGCCTATGAGTAAGAACATGTGGTGTTTGATTTTCTGTTCTTGTGTCAGTTTGCTGAGAATGATGGTTTCCAGGTTTATCCATGTCCCTACAAAGGACACGAACTCATTGTTCTTTATGGCTGCATAGTATTCCATGGTGTATATGTGCTACATTTTCCCTGTCCGGTCTATCATCGATGTGCATTTGGGTTGGTTCCAAGTCTTTGCTATTGTAAACAGTGCCGCAATGTCAATTAAACCTCTTCCCTTTATAAATTACCCAGTCTTGGGTATTTCTTTATAGAAGTATGAGAATGAACTAATATAGTAATTTGGTATTGAGGTAGTGGGGCATTGCTATAAGATACTTGAGAATGTGGAAGCAGCTTTGGAACTGGGTAACAGGCAAAGGTTGGAACAGTTTGGAGGACTCAGAAGACAGAAATATGTGGGAAAGTTTGGAACTTCCCAGAGACCAAAATGCTGATAGTTATATGGACAATGAAGTCCAGGGGCTGACGTGGTCTTTGATAGAGATGAGGAACTTGTTGGGAACTGGAGTAAAGGTCACTTTTGCTATGCTTTAGCAAAGAGACTGGTGGCATTTTGTCACTGCCCTTGAGATCTGTGAAACTCTGAATTTAAAAGAGATGATTTAGCATATATGGCAGAAGAAATTTCTAAGTGGCAAAATGTTCAAGAGGAAGCAGTGCATAAAAGTTTGGAAAATTTGCAGGCTGATAAAGCAATAGAAAAGAAAAACCCATTTTCTGGTGAGAAATTTAAGCCCACTGCAGATATTTACATAAGTAATAAGGGGCATAATATTAATCACCAGGACAATGGGGGAATGTCTCCTGGGCATGTCAGACACTTCACTGCAGCCCCTCCCATCACAGATCTGGAGGCTTAGGAGGGAAAAATGGTTTTAGGGGCCAAGCCCAGTGTTGCACTGCTGCTGATCTGGGAAGCCTCAGGACTTGGCACCCTGCATCCCAGCCATGGCTAAAAGGGACCAGGGTATAGCTGGGGTCACTGCTTCAGAGGGTGCAAGCTCCAAACCTTGGTGGCTTGCACATGATGTTGGCTTGTGGGTGCATAGGAGTCAAGAATTGAGATTTGAGAACCTCCACCTAGATTTCAGGGTATGTATGGATATTCCTGGATGTCCAGACAGTAGCCTGATGCAGGGATGGAGACTTCATGGAGAACCTCTGCTAGGGGGAGTGTGGAAGGGAAATGTGGGGTTGGAGTGCTCACACAGGGTCCCCACTGGAGCACTGTCTAGTGGATCTGTGAGAAGAGGGTTACCATCCTCAAGACCCCAGAATGGTAGATCCACTGACAGCATACACCATGCATTTGGAAAAGCCACAAGCACTCAGCACCAGCTGTGAAAGCAGCCAGAAGGGGGGATGTACCCTGCAAAGCCATAGCAGCAAAACTGCCCAAGATCATGGGAGCCCAACTCTTGCATCTGCTTGACCTGGATGTGAGACATGGAGCCAAAGGAGATAATTTTGGAACTTTAAGATTTAATGACTCCTCTATTGGACTTTAGACCTGTATGGGGGCTGTAGCCCCTTCATTTTGGCCAGTTTCTCCCATTTGAAATGGGTGTATTTACCCAATGCCTGTACCCCCATTCTATCAAGGAAGTAACTAACTTGCTTTCAGTTTTATAGGCTCATAGATGAGAGAGACTTGCTTTGTCTCAGCTGAGACTTTAGACTTGGACTTTTGGGTTAATGCTGGAATAAGCTAAGAGTTTGGGGGCTGTTGGAAAGGCATAATTATGTTTTGAAATGTGAGGACATGAGATCTGGAAGGGTCAGGCATGGAATAATGTGGTCTGGCTGTGTCCCACCCAAACTCTGATCTTGAATTGTAATTTGCATGTGTCATGCACAGGAACAGGTGGAGGTAATCAGATCATGTGGGTGGTTTCTCCATGTTGTTCTTGTGATAGTGACTGAATCTCATGAGATCTGATGGTTTTATAAGTATCTGGCATTTCCCCTGCTTGCACTCACTCTGTCCTGCCACCTTGTGAAGAAGGTGCCTGTTTCTCTTTGGCCTTCTGCCATGATTTTAAGTTTCCTGAGGCCTCCCAAGCAATGCAGAACTGTGATTCAATTAAGCCTATTTCCTTTGTAAATTATTGAGTCTCAGGTATTTCTTTATAGCAGCATGAGAACAAACTAATGCACTTACTCTGGCTTCTTCTACCTGCACTGTTTATCACATTTATCTTCAAATGTCTATTTTTCTCTTATTATACAAGCATCAGGAAGACCTTCTGATGTGGGGTACCTTTTTTGCTCCCACATTTCAGCGAGTGGAAGGGGAGCGGCACCCAGCAGTTTCTTCACTCCTATAGCTCAGCAAGTGGGTGTGTGTGGTGCCCACCGGCTTTTTCAATCCCATATGTCAGCAAGCAGGAGAGGGTGGCACTCAGTGGCTTCTTCCCTCCTGTTGTTTGGCAAGAGAGTTACAGTAATTTATTCCTGCTGCCTGCAGTTTGGCAGGCAGTGACATTACAGCACTTTCCCTCCCACTGTTTGGCAAATTCCAGCTCTGAACAGTCAGAGTGGACCTGAAGTGAATAGCTCTCTGTGAGCCTGAGTCTGGGGCTTTTATGGGCTTAGAGTAGGGAAATGAATGCTGACTGGTCTGTGGGTCATCTTGGAAAAGGTAGTAGTTTATTTGTTAAAAAGCATCCATTCAGAAGGTACCAATTGAGAGGGAGTGGGTAAGATGGGGAAGTTCTCACTTCAGTTGTGGACTCTATCTGGAACTGGAAGTTTGGCTTCCAGGCTGTAGACTGCCCTTGATTTGAAGGTTGGGTTTCACTGGGGATCCATCTCTGTCTACCTAGGAATTTGTCTGTCTCCTGTTGCTATCACTAGCACACACCTGTTTTTTCTAGGCACATGGCTGATCATATGTCCAAACTCTACTGCAAAATGACAAGGACATTGGATCAGCTCTGGTGACTAGACTGTGAGCAGAAATAAAATGTGTCATTTCTGGGTTGATTCACTAGGAATATTCTAATCTCTCTTCTTCTTTCCATCACAACTAGAGGTTCTCATATTGAGAGGTCAACAAGATTAAAGTGATCTTGATTGCTGAGACATTACATGGAGGAGTACTATTTTGGAGAGTTTACAAAATCCATAGTAGACTTTGCATGAGTGAGAAACTTTTCTTATAAGTCACTATGATTTTGGAGTTAGTTTTCTTATGACAGTATATCGTAGCCTAGGCTAACTGATATAGTTACTACACAGTTTTAAGTAGTTTTGTTTGTTTATTTTGAGACATGGTCTTGCTTTGTCCCTCAGGCTACAGTTCAATGGCCTGATCACTGCTTACTACAGCCTCAAACCCCTAAGCTCAAGCAATCCTCCCATATCAGCCTCCCAAGTAGCTGGGACTCCAGGTATGTGCCACTGTGCTTGGCTAATTTTCTTTATTTTTAGTGGAGATGAGGTCTCACTGTGTTTCCCAGGTTGGTTTTGAACTTCTGAGCTCAAGAAATCCTCCCACCTTGCCCTCCCAAGGTGCTAAGATTACAGACATGAGTCCCTACACCAGGTCTGTTTTAAGTAACTTCTTCATCATGCTCTCATTTTCTGTCTTAGCAACGCATTTCATTTTTCTCAGAGCTCTTATCTATTTCCTGTTATATTACCACTATATGTAAATGACTACTGTATATGTTATATATAGTAATACTATATAAATTAAATTATATGTAAACTGTACTACTGTTCTCAACCAGAAGTAAACTGTATAAAGAATCTTTCCTTATGAGTCATTGTATTTCAGGGCCTAGAAGAGTAGCTGTTCAGTAAATAATTATTAAATAAGTCAATGCAGTGTCTATTACATAGTAGTCTCTGGTGCAGGTTGGATTATACAACTGAACAGGATTTGAGAAGCAAAATTGAACAGTAGGTGAATTCTCAGCTAAATATATTATGAGACAATGCTAACTTTAATGGTATCTTTTGATAACTTTCTAATTACAAAGTGTGTCAAGACAACAACTGGAAAGTTCATTTCATTATTAGAACCAGGTCGATACACAAGCACAATGAAAAACATTAGAGAAATAGCTATACAGATATTCAGGCAGTATTTCACTGACGCTCTATTTATTTCTTTTCTGAGACAGTCATACAGTAATTGACCATAGACTTGGTATTAAGTTCACTGAAGTAGGTTCAAATGTAGGGAATTGGGAAGACAGGAGAACAGTTTGTTTCCCTGCTTGACCTCTATTACCATTCAAAGAGAAGGGAATATTTCATACATGCCACCAAGACAAGCCTGGCTAACAGTATCAGGGCAGCTTGTATCCCACTCTCATTGTTCCTTAAGCATGTAGCTCTCTCATGACCCTCCTAAAAGAAATAGTTGGTGCTTCATGAAGATTCTGGCATCAATAAGACCTCAGTCTCAAATATAGTTTAATGTAATTCTAACCTAGAAGGAGAATAGGTCTATTTATGTCTTAGGCCCTCATGGACAGGCTTATATTCTTTGTCACAAGACTCCTGGGCTCCATGCAAATCAAAGAATATGTCTAGACAACTCTTTCAATGACCTTCAATAATCTATAATAGCAGAGGCATTTCTTGAGCATTATATAATAGGGAGTTATTGTCCAGGACAATAGAATACTTTTGAGGGCATTATTGCCTAAGTCACGTGCTAGTTTAACAAAATTATCTGAGCCAAAATATGTTGGGAAATCAAGGTACACTACAGGTATCAGAGAAGAAGAGTGTTTCCAAGCAGCAGAATCCAAGACCCAGAGAGTGAGGTGGAGGAGGGAAACGAAGGAGGAGGAAGGCAAAAGAAGAAGGGAAATAACAAAATAGTAAGGCCACACCTCTCAGATGGTGCTGTTTAGTGAGTGGCCAAGAAAGAGGTTCAGGCTCTAGAAGTTCAGGCTCTATTTCCCTAGAGCCTGAACTTCTTCTTGGCCAGTCACAAAAAAATGAAGAACAGGGTGAGTCTGGATTTCAGGAACAAAAGTTCAGGTATCAGAGTTGAGGCACAAAGTCAATTTTAAAGTGGCAACAAAGGTGTAGAAAGTTGGGGTGGGAGCTGATGCTAGAGGTGGAATTGACCCTGGTGAAGCAGGACTGTAGCTGGAGGTTGGCATCAAGTAACTCCAGCCCTGGAAAAGGTGACAGACAGTCGGGGAACCACCCAGGGTCTCTGAGGAACCAGAAAGGAAAGCAGTAAGAATGGCAATGAAACTCATTACATGTGGCTACCTAGCATTTTCTAAGGAAATTCCAAATATTCAAGGATCTCATTTTATCCTTACAACCACCCTATCCTTAGAACCAGCCTATGAATTAGCTGGTGCCTTTACGGCCTGTGTAAGAAGAGAGAATAAATGATGGTGTCAGTCTATTCACTTACCCTATGCAGTAACAAATTTGGAACTTCATCACTGGCAAGTTTGGATTCCTACATATAGGTAAAAGAGAAATTGGCTTTTGATAATTCCAGAAAGATGGCAGTTCTATCTCAATTATTTACCAACCAGCCTAACAATAGAAATCGAATGAACAAAAATGATTTCCAAAACAAACTACTTTAATTTTGAAAATAGAACCATGGAATATCACTTACAGGGACATAATAAAATTATTATAAAAGTAATTTGAAATTTTTCGATAGTTATTAAAATAGTGATAGTAGCAAGACTGTACATTTAGAGAATAATGAAACTTTGTGTTTACCTGTATTACTACCATCTTCTCAATTTCCAAAGCTTGAAATCTTTATGACAAAACTTGATTATGATAATGCCCTTATCTAATTGTAGATATTCTTATGAATTACTATCATGAAAAAGTTATTTCCTATACACTTAGGAACCTTATGTCTATTTCTGTTTTGTCAATTTCTCTATTTCTAAGTAGAGATAAAGTAAGCATTATGCAAATCAGTTCATAGAACTGTCGTAAGCTGCTTTACAAGGTTGAGGAAAAGCAGAATCATAGATTGCAAAAATATGATAGCAGATGTTTATACAGCCTCAAACCTCAGAAGTATTTATTTTTATCCTGGTTTATAAATGAGAAAATTGGGACATATAAAGGTTAAATAACCTAATAGAATGGCTATAATTTAAAAAGACAAGAATAAGCATTGATAAGGATGTTGAGAAACATTGCTAATAGGAATGTAAAATAGTGCAGTCACTTTGGAAAACAGTTCAGCAGTTCCTCAAAATGATAAAGATAGAGATACCATATGACCTGGCAGTTCTACTGTGAGATACAATATGACCCAGCAGCTCTACTGTGAGATACGTACCCAAAAGAATTGAAAATATGTGTCCACATTAAAACTTATACATGAATTTTCATAGCAGCATTACTCATAATAGCTAAAATATGGAAACAATGAAATAGCTACAAAGGAACAAATGTACATCCAAATAATGAAATATTATTTAGCAATCAAAAGGAATGAAATGCTGATATATACTACAACAAAAATGAATCTGGAAAACATTATGCTAAGTGGAAGAAGCCAGGTACAAAAGGTCACATATTGTATGATTCCATTTATATAAAATGTCTAGATTTGGCAAATCTGTAGACATAGAATGCAGTTTAGTGGTTGCCAGGGGCTTGGGGGTGTGGGAGGATCAGGAGTGTCTGCTAATCAGTATTGGGTTTATTTTTGGAGTGATGAAATATTCTGGAATTATGTAGAAGTGGGGGCTGCACAACTTTGTGAATATGCTAACACCCACTGAATTGTACACTTTAAAAGGATGAAATTTATGCTATGTGAGTTATGTCTCAGTAAAGATGTTATTTTTTTAAAATAAGGTTAAGTTATATAGCATTAGGTAGGGAGAGCCAATATTTCCACCAAGGCAGTCTGGCTCCACAGCATGTGTATTTAAGTGCTCCACATTCTGATCTCTAGTGAGAAGACATATACTAGGGTGATATCACCTTCTCATTTATTTACTCCAAGGATATAATTTGGTATATGTAGAATGGCCAGACTGAATGCAGGTAATTTTCCATGAATAATTTTCTCAAAAGAGTTTTTGACAATAATTAATGAGTTATAATTAACTTTAATCACTGACAAGAACCTGAAATGTATATATTTCATTGCAAAAAGTATTTGATGAGTATATTCCTAGATAAGTAACTGAATTGTTTAACTGGCTGCCTTTGTTAGATTTCTTCATTCAAATATCAACAAATGCTTATTGATTACCTACTCTATGCCACGTCCTCTTCTAGGTATTAGAGACAGAGCTGTGGAATAGAGATACAAACTTCTTGTCCTCTGAAATCTTACATTAAAAGAGATAATAAAGAACAAATAAATGTTAGTGATAATTGTAATTAAAAGTGTATATAGGACTACCAACAGTGGAAAGGTAGATGAAGAAAGAGAGTGACTAGTATATAGGGAATGGATTATAGGCAGAGAAAAAGAATAGTCAGAAATACTGAGTTTTCAAGGTGCTCTGACAAAATTATAGTTCCAGATTTTGAGTGTCAGTAATCAGCTTTACTCCCCTGATTAATTTTACAGTAGGACCAGTCACCTAGTGTCATTGGCATATAGGAAACTATATATTTTTTATTCATACAACAGAAGGGGGGAAAGGGAATGAGAGATAGGGTAGTAGAGGAGGCTTCATACATTTTGTTCATTTCAAAGCCACCATCAAAGACTTGAAAGACATAGGTAGGCTCTTTTCTATATCCTTCCCCATTGAATTCTCAGACTTGAATGCTAAAAACAATTGATGGGCTCTAGATTCCTATGAGCAGCACAGGTTGTGTTCCCTAGGAGCAGATTCTAAGATGGAGATTTACATGCAGCAGGATTGTTATAAAGTGTTCTTGGAATCTAAATTTGTGGAAGAGAAGGAAGGAAGCTAGATTGGAAGGAGGGGAGAAGTCAAGGCATTGTGCATCTTCAATGGAAGCCTCAGCAACTTTCTGAGTAAAGAGCTCACAGACCAAGTTGGAGAGAGAGCACTGAGCCTTTCTACTTTGCCCTACCATTCACTGGATGCCTCTCTTTCTCCAGAAGGTAGACATATCAGTGGGGGGATGTGGCTGTCTTTAGCTGAGGCAAACCCCTAAGGAGGCTGACAGCTGAAGGCAGTCTTCTCTCAGCACTCTCAGCAGCTGTGGAATAAGCCCTGTTTTTCTGATGGAGAATCTGAGCAGTGCATTGCAGTATCCCTCACAATAAACTTAGTCTGGTGATGACTCAAATTGTAGCTGCTTTTCTGGATGTTTATGTTACTAAATGGAACAATATGGCCCCTAGAGCTTTATTTGCAAAAATTGATTTAGCTACCTGCTTTCTCATCTACTGAACTGGACCATTCAGGAAGAGATTCATAAATCTGTATTTTTATAAAGATCCCCCAGTGATTACTCTATAAACAATCTATAGACCCTCATTTTGGAAGCACTGTTTATGGTTCCATAGACAGTTGTATCTCTAATTCTGGCCAGTGGGATTTACTGGAAGTATGTGTGCCACTTCTGAGTATTACCCTCAGAGGAGAAGGAGCACACACTCCCCCTCTCCCATTCTACTTTCTTGCTGACTGGAATAAGAATAAGATGGTAGGAGCTAGTGGGAACCATCATGGACTAACAAGATGGAAGCTGGACAATGCATTCCGCAATAAGACGGAAGAGACAGGCATATCCATGCCTCTGTGGATCACCTACCTAGTTTTGTGTGTGACAGAGAAATCCATTTCTACCTTTTAAAAGTCAGTGATTTTTTTTTTTTTCTGTAATCAGCTTAAATCATAGTAATATGAAGATAGTGCATCCTCATCTTTGAGGTGAAGGACATGCTGTCACACTTTGTTTGCTCACACTAGGAAATAGACCCACTGGATTTTGGAAACATCAAGAAACCTATATCAATATAAATGTCTTTCTTAGGTCTACTCACTGGATGACCTAAGACCTGCAAACTCTAGAGGCACGCAGACTAAATATGAGAGCAGTTCAGCTTATTGAGGTTTTGGTGAAAGCTACCTCAGTGTTTAACTCATAATCTGTGTTGATCCAATGCTTCTAGAAGAATCTATAACAGAAAAGTAAAAGCTAGTGGAGGAGCCAGTGACAAGTTGTAAAATGGTCATAGCAGTAGAAGCTTCCCAGCTTTGGGAGTGAGACCACACTACCTCGGGAGACACTTTGCAATTTTCAACAAATACTAGCTTTCTGGCAATACTAAAATAACAAGTGACTATGAGCCAAAGCCCCTCATCCTGGAGGGGGCATTAGATTATCTATGTTGCCATGGATTTCAGCATTCTCAGCAGCAATCGCTCATCCATCCAAAGTCATATACACAGAATAGAGTCCATTCCGGTCTGAAAGGCACAACTCAGAAAGTGAGATCCATGCAATAATTTCTTAATGCCCACAATGTGCTACTACCTATCTGGCTGCCATATTTCTCTGAATTAATGCCTTTTTCTTAGAGGAGGAATTGTTTATAATCATTTAACACAGGATGAAAAGACTCAAAGTTAGATGGCCTATAGACCCAGTATTAGTGAAAAGTGAGCCTGAGGAGTGCTGTGAAAAACAACTGTAAAGGAACATTCTCTATAGCCATTGTGCTTGGCAGAAGGTTAGCCTGAAGTCAGTATTCACACTGATTTCTAGACATAGCAAATAATTTGTATAGATGGCCCAGGACTTGAAGGGGAGAAAAAATGGAGTATGCCAAGAAGGGTTGGGGGAATTGTATGAGTAATTCAGACTAGATCCATACCTGAACATAAATGGATGCTTAAAGAAGGAGGTAGCAATTGTAGCAGGAATGAGGATCATGCATGGGTTCAGCAGCCTAAATTTCCTCCACTGAAGCCACTTGGGACACCACCATGACAGTAATCATGGTATTGTGATATAAATGGAAGACAGTGGTCTTCCATTTTCAAACTACCATGTCAGACAGCTACTTGGTAATAAGGAGACAACTTTGATCCTTTTCTGGTGGTGAGAAGACAGCATTTATTTTCTCTGAGGTAACCAAGTATGGATTGGCATTTTCTTTTTGTGTCTAAAATGCCTAGACAAGCACTTCTATCTATAGGCTTACTGAATACTCTATTCACAGCCATGAAATGCTGTGCAGCATTGCTTCTAACCAAGGAATTTATTTTCAAGTGCAGAAAAGTTCCTATAGAATAAAATCAAAGAAAGGTACATACATACATCAATAAATGTATTATGCTTTATTATTCACAGATGGTAAACCTTAAAGATCAGTTTACTGAGCACTCCACCCTGATACCAGCTGAGGGATAACTACCTTCTGAGGTCTGTGTGCTAGTGGCAGGATGTAATATATTAGCTGGACTAGAAATCAACATTCATTTTATCTCCCCTTGTTCTGAAAGTCCCAGCTAGCCATCTGGGGTTTCTCATAACTCTAAAGCAGGCTTACTAAGCAGAAAATACTGTCATTGTATTATCTTGGATGATCGATTCTGACTGTTGGGTGAAAATAGAGTTGCATGGTAAGGACTGAAATGTGGGTATATTGTTGGCTCTGTGCTCTACTATTCCCTGAGGTAAAAGCTATTGAGAAACTCCTACAATCTCATGCATTTGGATTTTCAGGGGCTCAAGCTCCTCATAATTTTGTGAAATGATGAACTCTGGTATGCACTGAGAGTGGAGAAAAACCTGGAACCAGTGACAGACATAGAGGAAAGTCAAAGACCCTGGGACTGACTGCAGAAGTGAGATCTGTAATGCCCACTCATAAGGAGTTGTGATCCACCTTTGGTGGCAATTACCATATACTAACACATCTATTTTCTCCCTCACCATTAGACATACAGTGTTTGATGACAGTTAAATTTACCACTAGTCCAAGTGATACAGAAAAGTAAAAAGTGGTTCATAAATAAGTTATGATAAATTGGGTTTGTCTTCATGTTGGGAAGGGGATAAGAGTGTTAATAACTGCACACATTTCACCTGTGTAAATAATTTATCCAAGGCACATTTGAATATATATGTTCAGGAAGAAGGATGTGTGTGAGACAGCAAGGTAGTAGAAAGATGACAGCCATAATGTTAGTCGGCCTCAACCTCTCCCTTTAGCTACCTACTTCACTGGTATATAATATACAAGCACAGGACTGAGTTAGTTAGGTAGAGAATGCTATTTATTTTGGTTTTGGTATTGCTGAGTTTGTGGTACATATAGAGCATCCAGTGAGCGATGGTAAATTCAAAGTTGTATCAATGTATCTATCTGAAACCGAGAGGCTGAGGTTGGTGATATAGACTGGAAATCCTCAGTGTGTAAATACATCTACTTAAATTGATGAAATTGGCCAAAGATTGAGTGAAATGAAAAGCAGAACAGGATGCGACTGAAAAACTAAACCGTAGAGGATTGCCAGAAATAAAGCTGTCCACATGATGTAGGGGTATTAATTAAAAATGATGTCACAGAGAAAAGAAATGAAGTCATAGAAACAAGGAGAAAACTGTCTCAAGAAAGGAAGAGTGGAAATGCTGTCAGACCCTGTAGGGAGAACTATAAGAAGGTCACTGGTGACCTGGCGGGAGGAGTGGTAGTAGGATGGAAGGAGTGAGGCAACTGGCATAGGAAGTGAGAAAAGAAAACAAAGTCTGCATTTTCAGTAACTTAAGGGAATGAAACAGGAGAATGGCATCAGAAGCTGAAGGAAGGATAAAGGAAAACATATTGAAGGTCGTGATATGATCCAGTTTCTGCTAGACTTACAGAATTCTTATTGCCGTAAAATAAATACCCTTGCTCCCAAATTGCTTGTAAAGAAGTTGTGTTTATTTTTCAGATCTAGTCAACAAGAGAACAAAATTCTTCATAATGAGAACCCATTGTTTTAAGCAAGATACAAATATTTAGTTATTCTCACTCTTTAAATGATTATTTTTGTTCATTTATAAAATAAATACCAGGCCTGTTAAAACTGGGAAGGTGACGTCAGCATTAACTGTACATGAAGTTTGTAGTTGGTTGGCATATGTCTAAACAAGAGCAGGTTGTGATGTGCCTGTATTGGTAAGGGATTGTACTGCCATCAGGACAGTCAAGAACAATGTCTCGGAGTTCATAGTTTTCTTCTCGGCAGCAAAGGCATGAATGTTCCAAGAGTAAGAGATCATAATTGTACCTAAAAGGAAAATTGGGTAATAAACATTTTTAGAATTTAAAAAATAAATTGACATCAGTGCTCAAACTGTAATTGTCTAAGTGACTTAGCAAGCCTTCTAACCAATGTATTCTTTTCCTAGACCTTGCATTCCCCCGTCACTAAAGTTCTGATGTTGCTCAGTGATATTTGGTATGTAAGACCAAGAGAAATAAGAAATCTGAAAGGAAATTATGATCTCATAATTGGAGCACTATGGTGAAAAAGAAAACTAAGTAAAACTGTAAATATACAACATGAGATTATTATCTCTGTATTAATCTATACAAAAAACTGTAAAGAAAAGCATACTATCAAGTATAATTCAAGAAATTCACTTCCTTTCTTAAATATTTTTGTAGTCACTGTATGAAGATGAGTACATTTGCTACAAATGTATCATGGTTGGCATATTTAGAAGACTACTTCAGAATGACTCATCACTATTTTAAGTGAGTGTTTTAATTCTCAGATCTTAATATCTTAGATTCCTCTTTCATTAGGTACTGATAACAAAATAGTATTGTTCTCACATAAAAGTTTTTCTGTGTAATGTTTTAAAAGATTCCTTTCCTCCACAAGGTTACAAAGTTAACACCTGATACACATTCAGAGAACTCACTTGACAGTTTTTTCACATTCCCCTGTGCATTTTGCCATCTGAACTCTTTTCTTGCAACCACTGTAGATAACAGTCACATTTACAAGGGAAGATCTGCAATTATTCTTACCTAAAACGAAATGGAAAAGAGAGTCAGAAATGAGGTTTAACATTAACAATAGCCAACCCTCCATTTTCTTAACCTATGCATAA
This sequence comes from Ateles fusciceps, assembly GCA_036589455.1. Taxonomy (NCBI): domain Eukaryota; kingdom Metazoa; phylum Chordata; class Mammalia; order Primates; family Atelidae; genus Ateles; species Ateles fusciceps. The sequence goes on from JAZHEH010001361.1 coordinate 3,983,609, forward strand.
CAGCAACTACTTCACAACATTATTGAGGAGATGAACTACTTCAGCACCCATTTACAAGGTAGCTGGTTAATACTGAGATGACTGTTATCTTGTTGTTCCTGTTATCACTGTCTCACTATCACATGTGAAGGGGTTGAGGGGAGAAAAGGAAGGGAGAGAGGGCAAGAAAGAGGCAGGTGGATTATTTTTGGCTTCCATCAAAAACAAGGTTGGATGAATTATTTTTGACATCCATTTTCTCATCACCGATTATCCTTATGATCTAATACACTAGTTTACAACACAAGTTGCTGATGTCAAAAGAACAGGCTAATTTTTCCATGAAAATTACATTTATTCCCTGGTAAAAATCACTGGTTTTTACTGAGAAGGTTGCAATCAACATGAATCCATAATTACAATACAGTATGTACACATATCAAATGGAAGTTTATACATATAGGCTAGATTACCCATTGTGTTAAAAATACAAGATACATTCTCTTAATGATCTGCTATTTTGTTTTAAAGAAATAAAACTTTTGTCAACAGCTTACATTTCCTCACTATGCAGAACTTAACTTTACTCACATGTATAGCAACATTTTTTTGAATCATAGATTCTGTCTTCCTGTAGGGGTAAGAAAAAAGAAAAAATGACTGGAAAACTTGTTCCAAATTTTTCTGCAAATAATATAACATTTCTTAATTTGTTAAAATGCATCACAAAGAGAAAATGGAACAGATGGACAATCTTATCCCAGATCTAGTGAGCAAGGGCAGGAAAGGAGAGAGATTAGCTTAGTAATAAAAATGAGACTACCATTATTCAACAATGGGGAAAGGAAAAATAAGCTTTAAACTAAATTCCTGTTAAAGAAAGTATTCAATAATATTAAATTAACAACAATAGTACTACGAGACACTAGAAACTCACAATTAGGAGCTACACCTTTGAGAAACAGATTGATAGGTTTAAAATTATAACAAACTAAAAGCATGATACATATTAGAGCTCTAAAATAAAACTTTAAACCATATTATCAATTATATCTTTAGAAAGAAAAATAACTTAAACTTTCCTTAATAATTGAAACTTAATCATTAATATAAAACCTAGTAATATTTGGGGGGCATAGAAATGAAGAAAACTGTGACACAAAGAAAGATCTAAAGAACCCAGACATGATTATACAGAGATTTTGGTATTTTTATAGACAATGATTTGGGCTATTTTTAAAGTTAGTGGGTTTTCTAATTTAGAAATAGCAAAATGCTTTCTATAATAACTTACTCCTTTCTGGACTAGCACTAAATTAGGTTTTATAAAGCCTGCAAAACATGAGAGCTTGTCTTGATATGAAAAATATATATACTTAAAAATGAAAGATTAACATATCTGGAATCATCTGGGCTCTGGATATAATGAATATGTTTTGAAAGCTATACAATCTACAAGATATTTATGTCTTTTAGCCAGACAAACGTTTCCAAATAAGACAGAAGACAGGTTGGGTTTGTGTTTAATATGAGAACTGAATCTCAGTATTCATTAGTTAAGATGACTTACTTCTGCACACCAGGTCTGCTTTGGGCAGTCCTGGACTACTGCAGCAAAGCCAGTGTCTTTGCAGGAGTAGGAGACACAGGGGTTGCTGGGGTCATCAAATGAAGCACCAATCCTGGGAGGAAAAGTGGGGGGAAGAAAACAAGTAATTATTTACCTTGATTTCTTTTTGAGGTTGGCAAGAATATTGGCTAAAAAATTCAAATTCATGTTTAGTGATTTTCCAGAGGCACTTTCAGTCATTAGGTTAGTAGTAAAGAAAAGATGGTTTGAAAGTCTTCCACTTCCATGAATAACCAAATTTGTTCATTGAGAGCACAGAATGTGTCAAGATTCTCAATCCTCAAATTAAGATTTACCAACAGGTAGTAGATGTTCAAGAAAGGTTCCTTTATAGTGATCAAGCAGTTAATCAATTGTTATGCTCTAAGCTTAAGGGGAAACAAGAAATCTAAGTGGGGGAAAAAATGGCACAAAATAGGCTTATCAGTTTAAACAAACAAAGTCTCACAAGATGTCTTATTTCTATCTTGGCCTATATTCCTATACTTTTAAAGCTCTCTGGTATTACTTTATAATTATCTTATGTTCAATATTCAAACAGCAGTCTGAGAAACTGCATTTATTTCATGGCCTCAGACAAGATGAACTTTCTGATAAATTGGAATTTTACTACTATAAATGGTCAGACGAAACCTTCCTTTTGTTCCTTAAATATCATCCTATTTTGTATTTAGAACGATCACAGGTTCAAGTCAGACCAACTTTGGAAACTAAAAATTAAGAAGTCCAGGTGGAAATTCGAGTGTGATAAATGGGTTATCAAAGTAAAACTCTCATCGGCTGTTTTATCTACTTCCTAATATACCACATATATTTCATTTCAGATTTTTTAATATTTACTATTGCCATTTCAAGTGTGTTAATATCAATTTGAGAATCATCTGATTTTATGGCTTCCTTAATACATTTTTTTCTAAAAAGTTAAATTACTGACCAAAATGTCAAATTAGTTGTCAAAATCCAGCCTGGAATATATGGTGTTGCTGTAGATGCCTAACAGGATTCTAGCCCTTCGGGTTTTCTATTTGAGCTCTGACAGCCTGACCATCTGATCTTTCTGGTTATAATTACAGTTTGACTCTGTTCATTGATTTGAATGTTACAAAGTATGTCTTCTCCATCTGGCAAGGCCCATGGGAAATTTTGTTCAGGAGCTCTACTGCTGAGTAGTTAATGATCAAGCACTCTGTTTTCCTCCTTTGAAGAGTCATGGTGAGTGTTACATTTGACGTTCCTTTGGAAGTGGGTGTGGGGAAAAAAAAATGAATGGATTCTAATCCATTGTTAGCAGGGTTAAATATATATACATATATGTAATATTTATTGTATATATATTTATATTATATATAAATTTATATATAATATAAAAACATGTATATATTCATATATGTAATATAAAGATATATAATAAATATTTTATATATGTGTACATAATATATAAATATATATATATAATAAGCTGAAAGTCTCTTGATGTAGCCCAGCATTCAATTTGTTCATATAATTAACAAAAATATTTTAATGAAGAAAAGACCTTACCTCATAATCAGTATTGTTAAATAAACATGTTCTTGGTTCTGAAAAATGAAGACATTGTTTTATTCTATTTCTATTTATAAAACAGAAATTGTAGATGAGATCATACAAAGCAACTAACTACAATGTTTCTCCTCATAATATCATAGTCTTTCTTCAATCTACTGATTATATTCATAACTGTTAATTCTGGGTGTCCCCCATTCTGAAGACGGTAAGTTTTAAGAATGTAAATATTATACTAATTCTGTTCTATTTATTACACCTGCCTAGTATTATCTTTGACAAAGTTGGTAACTCAAAAAGTATCTCTCGAATATGTGAATAGACAATTAACGAACATATTCAATTAAAATAATGCATTATGAATACACACCACAGTATCCAATTTCACAGCAGGTGTCATTAGATTTGAACTTCACAAGCTTCTCGCCAGTTTTGCATGTGGGTGGAGAAGGACACTCCTCAGGTTTACAGTCTATAGTCTTTGCATCGGTACAGGTACATCTGTGGCAATTGGCAGTCCATGTGTCTCCAGGCTACATATACAAACCATGTTTAGACTTCTATTCAAATACAGGAATGAGAGCAAATTTGAATTAAAGTAGAGCCAAACTCTGTACTTACAGATTTCTCTTCTCCCAGTGGACCGTGACAAACTGTTAACATAAATGATAAATGGTAATTAAATTTGGCAAAATATAACCATCTGTTATTTATAGATAACCACCAGGTGGCCAATACTGTAATTGGCATTAGGATCTCAGAGTCCCAGAATTATAGAGGATTTTATGGTGCCTTAAGGTGAATAAAACCACAACCACCTGCTTCAAGCAAACTGTTCCCAACAGGCATATCCTATGTTTACAATCCTCAGCAAAGGATAATTCTTAATTTCTTCTGGCAGTGGTCAGTAAATCTTATGGCTACTAATTGACTTACTGTTTTGCAGTCTGACTTTTGCTTTTTCAATCCTACAAGTTTCCATGACTTCATAGTTACCAGACCCAAGGGCCCTTTCTTAGTTTAAGTTCTCTGCCATAGTTGACATTGTTAATTCTAACCTTCTTGAAAAATGTTCTCCTTTCTTCAGATTTAATACTCTGAAATGTTTGTCTTTACTGGCAATTTGTCTTATTCCCTCTCATTTCACCTCTAATTCCTTCCTCTGTCTCCACAATGTGCTTGGTAACATCAGATGAATGGCTCTAAAACGTCCGGCTCCAGTCCAGACCTCTCTCATAGCTTTGGAACCAGTTTTCTCTCTACCTATAGACAGAATCCTGGCAGACCTATAGAAACCTGAAACTCAGTGTTCACACAACAGATTGTATCATCTTCCCCCCCAAAACTACCTTGTCTTCTAGACTGGTTTCCTTCTGCTAGGGATAGAGCTATACTTTAAATCATTCAAGCTTAAAATCTAGGAGCTATTTGATTTCTTCCTTCTATCACTGGCATCAAATCTACTGCCAAATCCTGTACCTTTACTCTCACATTCATTTCTTTCTTTCCTTATTCTACTTGCTACAATGCCACTTTAAAATCTTTTTCAATTTTTGATCTAGCATACTCTACTGGCTTTTTTTAAGGGGTTACTCTGACTCAGATCTCGTTCTGATCCAATCAGGTAATGTAGTTTTTCTAAAGCCTAATTCTTATCTCATTATTAATTACTTTGATAGCCCCTTAAGTTGTATAAAATAAACCCTTTATTCTAGCATTCCAGCTTTCAAGATCTCTCATATTGTGACTCAAACTCACCTTCTCATCTTTGTCTCGCTTCTCTCATTTACACGCCCTGTACTAGTCTATATGGTGTTCTCAATTTCCAATACTGTAAAGACATTTCTGGGGATACCTTAAAATATGCAATGTAAGTGACATATGATATACACTCTCTATATAATACATAGTTTATGTTTTTATGTGGAAATTTATTTTCTGCCTGATATGAACATTTCCTATTTCTTTGAAGACCTTCTTCCTCCCACTAGGTACTAAGGTCAGAGAATTACTTTTTAGTGTTTCTTTTTTACTTACTGCAAAGCACATCACATTGTCTTGAGAATGGTAGGGACTTAAAGTTCTCCAAAATTACTTAACTCTAGCTAAACTGATTTTTTTCTACTACAGTTTATCCCTCAAGCTGGAATTATCTAGTTTTAAAAAATGCTAACTATCAAGTGACAATATTTTGGTCAAGGTATCATAATTATATGAAACTTTTAGTAGGTAAACCTTGTTTTGATCTAAATAACAAGGTATATTTGTTTGGTTGGGCTTCACTGGTTTGTGAATGAGGAAATGAACTATTACTCACTATTTATTTGTCAAATAAAAGCTAAGTTAATCCAATACAAGTTTTCCTATTTTATAACATTTCCATGGCTAGTGACTTTTACAAGCGTGACCTCTGAAATTGGATTTACAAGAGAAACCATTAATGTAGAATGATTCTGAAGTCATGGTATTCTTACCTGGAGCTGGTGGAAGTGATATGAGACATTCTGTGTAAAAAGAGGAACCTTAAATTAGTCTCTGAAGTTACTGAAATAGTATTGGGCAAGTATAGCTATCTAATTTATTATTCTGTTGCTGAAAATAATTGTCTACATAGCCAGTCTTACAAATAGGTACGTTCCCATCTATCTCCCCATCCTGCTCCTTGTTGCATTTGAAATTCCACTGTACAGAGTCTTGCCTTTGGACCTCAAATTTTAATGAGAGAAAAGAATCAAAGGAAGAAAACATCAAGGTAAACTCTTCAAAAATTTTTTGGAAGGCAGTTTTAATGAATGGAACAATACAAGAGGTTAAAAAAGGAAAAAAGATAATTCTGATACAGGATAAAATGAGTATTATTAATTACCCAGTTTTAGTCTATTTAAGAACTTTTATTCTCCTTATCTGCTTGAAATACTTCAATTTTGCTCTATCTATCTTCTCCCCAAACAAATGCTTTAAACTGGTAATATGTATCTTTTTTAGCCTTTACACATCATATATTTTGGTCAATCCAACAATTCACTCATAAATTTCAAATTTTATTCCAAAACTTCTAACCACAAAATTGATGTTTTATGCAGCCTGGCCAGGCACTGTGGCTCAAGCCTGTAATCGCACCACTTTGGGAGGTTGAGGTGGGCAGATCATTTGAGGCCAGGAGTTTGAGATCAGCCTGGCCAACATGGTGACACCCCATCTATACAAAAAATATAAAACTTAGGCAGGCATGGTAGTGCTTGCCTGTAATGCCAGTTACTAGGGAGGCTGAAGCAGGAGAATCTCTGGAACCTGAAAGGCAGAGCTTGCAGTGAGCCGAGATCGTGTCATTGCACACTCTAGCCTGGGCAACAGAGCAAGATGCTGTTTTTAAAAACTACCAAGAAAAAGGCTGACCTAGGAGCAACAGAATATTTGAAAAGAACTTAAAATTTCTACAAGTTTAGGTAAAGTGACAACTAATAAGCCCAAAATATAGATTACAAAATGAATTAAAATATAGAAATTTGGGGAATCAAATGTCTCTAACTCTTTAAGTTGGGAGGCTAAGCCAGGTCCTAATTATGAATGCTTTGCAAATTAACAGAAACCCACAATAGGAGAGAAAAAGATCAATTGGGAATACATACGGGAGAAAATATTCCCTGACCAGTATTGCAAGAGTTAATTGAAGATATTTGGAGGAGGAACCATAGAGAACAGTCTCCTAATCACTACATTGGTATCCAAGTAATTTCTCAACTATCCGATCATGTCAGTCTCTTGATCAAATCCTTAAGGGTATCCCATAAAGATAAAGCCTTGTTTAAGTTTGGTTCCTATGAACTTTCCTCTACTTACTTTTCCAATCTCATTTTCTCCCCCGAACCTCATTCAGTCATTGCCAACATCTGGTTGATTCCTGAACTTACCCATGAGGTCTCATATCTTTCTTTCCAAGTGCTGTTTGGCAGGAATACCCTTCCCATCCATGCCAACTTTAAACTCAATCATCTCATTTCTGATGCCTTTACTCCACACTACCAATTAGTAAGCAGAAATTAACACTCTACTCTCACTCCACCCCCTGGGACCACATTTTTTGTGCATATTTTTGAGTATCACTAAATATATGCTATCTGTGCCCAAAAGAATTTCTTCATCCCACACATACAAAATAAAATATGGCAAGTGCTGCATCTTACTGTTTTAATGTCTGCTAGAGAGTTTAGCACATATAAAGTACTAAAGAAATATTAGTTGAAATAGTAACAAAGAAATTAGGGCTTTTCCTGTACTGACCCGTTTTGTTTTCAGTTTCTCGTTCTTTGGTTGTTACAACAGTGGTTTCTGAGAGGAAATAAAAGGATGGTACTATGATTTTTAAAATTAGAATAACATGTACATATCAAGTATATGTTTATGTACATGCCTAAATGATGGCACAAATTCATATTCAAGGAAAGCTTTGTGTGGAACAAACAATGTATTCCAGTTCAATTGGATCATTTTATTTTACCTGGCTGGGATACTTGTGGTCTTGCTGTGACTCCAGCTGCAACCAACGTGGAGCCTTGCAAAAGGAAATTTAGGACATTTTACGACAAGCACCCTTCATAATTCCCTGCTCAGAATTTTCAATCTGCATGAAGAAGTCTTTATGAGGGGGAGCCCCAGTGAAAGCCTAAACCAAAAACTCACAGAGGAGATAAAAAATGGTATCCCTAGTGGAATTTCAAAGTTGTGTTCCAAGAGGAAGTTGAATGCTATCATCCTGGCCTCTGTCTTTCACTTCTCTCCTACCCCTCTCCTCCTAACTCAACTTCTTATGTATTATCAAAGCCACACCAATCACTCACCTGTTTGCACTCCAGTTCTAGAGGTTTCTTTCACTGCTGTGGAAGCTGTGACTGTTTAAAAAGGAACAAAAGTGGTGACTACAAAAGTGGTGACTACAGGGGACTGGAGAAGCTAGAGCTTAACTTCATTTAAAAACAATTTTTTATTCTGCATGTTTTAGATGGACACATGAAACTATGTATTTTGTACATGATGTTCTGAAGAATTACATTATGCCATCCTCTTAGCATTTTTCAAGAATATATTATGACCTATAGTCACGATGTTGTACAATAGATCCCTGAACTTATTCCTCCTAACTGAAATTTTGTATTCTTTCACCAATATCTCCCCACCATACTCAGCCCCACGTATACAACGACCCGAACCCCAGTAACCACCATACTACTCTATTCCTGTGAGAACTGCAGATAAGCTATCTTGTCTTCTGAGGTGCCACCAAGAAAAATTCATTTATTACTATTGCACCTACCTGTGGTAGGAGGTCCAGGAGCAGTGGCTGTGTCAGAGGCTCCCTTGGAAGAAACTAAAATGAACAAGGGAAGAACAACAAACATTTTCTGGTCTCAGAGGAGCATTTACTTAAGACACCTCCACGTGGAACAAGAGTCTCAAAGCACTTGGAATATACTAACACATCTACTAATGCTAGCTCATGCCCCCGCCATGAAAACACTAAGAACTTCCTATGGTAGCAATCCCTTGTTCACAGAACATTCTCTTATGGCCCTGATATGTTTTTCACTTCTGGGTGCCCTTTCTGTAAGTGATGAGAGCTTTTCTCACTTAACTCTATACATTTTTCACTTCTGTCGCCTCTTCTCTAAATGACTAAGTCAATAAAAACAAGCAATGAGGAAATGACTCCCTATTCAATAATTAGTGCTGGCATAACAGGCTAGCCACATGCAGGAGATTGAAGCTAGACCCTTTCCTTAACACCATATACAAAAATCAACTCAAGATAGATTAAAGGTTTTAATTTTAAACCTAAAACTATGAAAACCCTGGAATATAACGTAGGAAATACCATTTTGGATATAGGCCCCGGCCAAGATTTTATAACAAAGATGCCAAATTGCAACAAAACAAAATCGACAAATGGGACCTGATTCAACTAAAGAGCTTCTGCACAGCAAAAGAACCTATCAACGGGGTAAACAGACAACGTACAGAATGGAAGAAGATACTTGCAAACTATGCATCTGGCAAAGGTCTAATACCCACAATCGATAAGGAATATAAACAAATTAACCAGCCAAAAAAAAAACCCCCTTTTAATAAGTGGGCAAAGGACACAACAGACATTTTCGTAAGAAAGCATACACATCACCAAAAAGCATATGAAAAAATGCGTAACATTACTAATCATTAAAGAAGTGCAAATGAAAACCAAAATGAAACACCACATCACACCAGTCAGACTGGCTATGATGACAAAATAAAAAAACAGGTGCTGGTAAGGCTGCAGAGAAAAGGGAATGCTTATTCATTGTTGATGTGAATGTAAATTAATCCAGCCACCATGGAAAGCAGTCCGGAGGTTTCTCAAAGAACTTAGAACTACCAGTTGACCCAGCAATCTCATTAGTGAGTATCTATCCAAAAGAACACAAATTGTTCTACCGAAAAGACACATGCACTTGAATTTTCATCACAGCATTATTCATAGTAGCAAAGACATGGAATCGACCTAGGTGCCCATCAGTGATGAACTGGATTTTATAAATGTAGTATATACACACCATGGAATATTATGCAACCATAAGAGAGAACAAAATTACGTTATTTGCAGCAACACAGATGTGGCTGGAGGCCATTATCCTGAGTGAATTAATGCAGGAACAGAAAAACAAATACTGCATGTTCTTTGACTTCTATTTCTAAGTAGGAGTTAAACATTGGATACTCATGGACATAAGGATGGCAACAGTATACACTGGGGACTACTAAAAAGGGGAAGAAGGAGAGGGGGACTAGTTGCAAAATTGACTATTGGGTACTCTGCTCAGTACCTGGGTGACAGAATCATTCATACTCCAAACCTAAGCATCATGCAATATACTCGGGACATGCAACAAACCTACACACGTACTCCCCAAATCTAACAGCTGAAACAATTGAAAAAATAAAAATATAAAAGGCTAATATATGGAAAAAATCAGTCTGAAGAGCAAGGGCCCAAGCTTGATTTACCTGACATAGCGTCTATTCAAATGAAATAAAAAATCCTATTTCAGCCCATCTTCCCATTCATTCATCACTACCACAACTCAAGCAAAGAATTGTTGAGAACCCAAAGCAAACCACTCACCAGTTGGTATTCCAACTCCAGTGGTAGCTCCAACATCTGTAGAAGTCGTAGCCTCTGAGATGAAATAGGAGAAAGTGGTATAGAATGCAGACATTTGGAAAAATGTGTAACAGTATTACTTTATATAATATCTCTCTGGGAGCCATCAGGTCCCCAGAAGTTCACATAGGCAGGTTTCTCCAACCCTTTTTATGACTTACTTGTGTTGGAACTCCCAGGTACAATGGTTGTGCCAGTAGTTATCCCAGTGGTTACTGAAATCACAAGAGGAGAGAATCAATTTGTGAATTCCCTTTTATATAAAATTAGGATTTGGTTTAAAAAAATAGGTTTTTCAAGTGAACTAAAAGGTTTATATCAGGAACTTTTTTGCTTTAAGTGATACATCATGCATGGTTTCATTATGTCATTAATTTGCAAGTTTTAAGCAAAGGAAAATTCACAGGGAGTAAACTGTTAATTTCCTGGTAATTTGTCCTTAGTGATTGAGTAAAATGTCCACTAAGTTCATTAGAGCCAATTTGATTTAATTTAAGATGAAAAGAAAAAATAATTATCTGATTGCTAGTGCCCACCTATTTTACTTCCAGCCTCAGTGGTTCCACCATTGCCCAAAGAAGTTGTGGCCTCTAAGTAAAAGGAGAAAAAAATTAAATTCAGAAGAATCCTATAACTGAGAAAATCTGGTGGTATTCCCAGGGTATGGTAGGGAGTATGTATGTTTGGGGGGAGGGGGCTCAGTCATATTCCTGACTAAAGCCCCTTATATTGCTATTAGGTTACCTGTATTAGAACTTCCAGATGCAACTGTTGTGCCAGAGACTATACCAGTGGTGCCTAAAGCAGGGACAGAGAAAGAGAGAACCCAAATGGTGATGCATTTACCATCCCAAGAACAGCATGGCCAACAATAACTGCCTATGACTTGAAAGCAGCAGCAGACCTTTCTTGTGCTATCCTCTCATGATGAAGTGTGTCCTCCATTTTTAAATTCAGAGTCACAGTAAACACATTAGTTCATAGTCCAGCCTTGATTATTTGCCTCCTTAGAGTTAAATGTCAGAGGAGTCTGGGTCTTTTTCATGCTTACCTATTTCACTTCCAGGGTTTTGTCTCTCAGATGTGCCACTGGTAGCTTCTAACAACAAGAAATGAAAACAATATTTGTGTAAAGGTATTCAACTGGATTCAATAAACTTATAACATCTGAATTCCAAAACATGACAGATCTAAACCTCCAGAGTAACTTCTATCTGCTGCCTGAAATAGGGCTATATGGATTTATATTGCCTTCGTATGTACCAGAGTATAGCTTGAATGTTAAAAGGGGAATCTTTCTGGACTCTGAACCTCTTTTTCTATAATTAAAGTATAAGGTTTGGACCCAGGAGAAATAATATGATTTTTATAAATATAAGCTTTGTTTAACAAATATCTCTGAAAAGACAAAAACCCAATGCAGATTTGTAGAAACTCAAGAGTTGCTAATGCTTTGGCCAGGTGTAGCGGCTTACGCCTGTTATCCCAGCACTTTGGGAGGCCAAGGCAGGCAGATCACTTGAGGCCAGGAGTTCAAGACCAGCCTGGCCAACATGGTGAAAACCCATCTCTACTAAAAATTCCAAAAAAAAAAAAAAATAGCTGGGTGTTGTGGTGGACACCTGTAATCCCAACTACTTGGGCTGAGGTAGGAGAATTGCTTGAACCCTAGAGGTGGAATTTGCTGTAGGTCAAGATCACACCACTATACTACAGCCTGGGCAACAGAGTGAGACTGGCACAAGAAAATAAATATTTCCAGATTCATCCAAGTCCCTACAAAGGACACGAATTCTCAGCAAACTGACCCAAGAATAGAAAGCCAAGCACCGCATGTTCTCACTCATAGGTGGCTGTTGAACAACGAGAACACATGGACTCAGGGAGAGGAGCATCACACACAGGGGACAGTTGGGGGGTGGGTAGGGGAGAGACAATGGGCGGTGGGGAGAGAGGGGAGGGTGGGGAGGGGATAACACTGGGAGAAAAACCAGATATAGTATGCACCTAAAGTAAAATAAATAAATTATTTTAAAAAATAAATATTTCTCATTTCTCATTATTTCTCTCATATATATATACCCATATATATATGTGTGTGTGTGTATATGTATATATATGTGAAAACATATATATACACATATTTCATATATACATACACATATATATGTTTGTGTATATATATATGGTTGCCAATTCCACTTTCATTGGTTATGCTTCCTTCCATGGAAGTTAAAAAGGAAAGAAAAAGAATAAAAAGAAAGTAGTGAGGGCTAAAGGGCTAACAGAAAATCATCAAAAGATATAATGTGCCTTTGCTGCCGAGTTAGCCCCCCCCAACCAGAAAAAAAAAATAGCATCTGTTTCCTCATTGACTCCCCTGTATTGGAACTGCTACGTGACATGTTGTCAGAGACCAGTCCAGCAGTACCTAAAACAAAATGGAAGGGTACCACGATATCAAGTTTATTCTTACAATAAAGGCACATTCTATAATAGAATGAGGCAACTACAGAATCCTTCATTATGAAAAAAGACCATTTTCAGGGGTGGCCTGTTCCAAAGTTATTTTGTGTGTTTGCAAATGTAATGCTCCATTCTCACTATAAATTTGATGGGGGACGGGTGCAATGTGAGGTGGTGGTGGAGTCTCCATGAGAACATCTCTTTTTCTGGGCTGTCTGTCAGGAAAACAAAGGTACTTCACTTACCTAGTTGAGTGCTAGTGACTTGGCCACCTGATATCCCTAGAAGAAGGAAGAAAGCAGGATTGATTACCTGTTGAATTTTCATTCGGGTAAAATATTGGTGCTGTAGAAATTGCAGTGTTCTAGAAGAGTTGAGAGACAGGACAATGAGTGAGTGGTGATTTAGCATCATGGTCAAGAGGATGGATTTTGAAGCCAGAGTGCCTGAGTTGAAATCTGTTGTTTACTTGCAGTGTGATCTTCATTAAGTTAGTTAACACCTTTGAGCCATAGTCTGTGGAAAGTTCTCACAGATTTTCCAGATGAGAAAACAATCTATGTTCCTCATCTAGAAAGTCTGTGAGAACATCAGTGCTTCCCTCACAATTTGGGATGAGAGATAAAAGAAACAATAATGAGAAAAATGTGGACTAATGCCTGGAACATAGTTCATGCTAGAAACTGTTAGTTACTATTACTATTATTTTAAATGAAAAGCAGACAGGTTAAGAAGCTTGTGTGCTCAGCTGTATTCATTCCATGTCCTGTGGTCCCAATGCCTCTAAAGAATGTTGTAGCTTTTAAGAGAGAAAAGGTAGGAAAATATGAGGTGAGAGGAATTAGAATTGTAAGGAAACTAAAGGATGCACTCTTCATAATAACAGTGGCATGGGAGGCACTTTACTACTAAATCATTCTGTGGAGGACTCTCACCAGCTGGCAGGTTTAGGGGTGATGCCAGAAGCTATCCTAGTCTCGCTCTGTCACCCAGACTGTAGTGCAATGGCACCATCTCTCACTGCAACCTCCGCCTCCCTGGTCTAAGCGTTCCTTTGGCTTCAGCCTCCTGAGTAGCTGGGATTACAGGCTTGTGCCACCACACTCGGCTAATTTTTTGTGTTTTTAGTAGAGAAGAGGTCTCACCATGTTGGCCAGGCTGGTCTCGAATTCCTGACCTCAGGAAATCCACCCACCTCGGCCTCCCAAAGTGCTAGGATTACAGGGTTGAGCCACCATGCCCGGCCTGTGTTTTCTCATTCATAGTTTTATTCCCAAACCAAATAAAGATGCAAATTCCTCAACAGAGGACTCCATTTTTCTGAAATTCAATGGCAGTAAGACAAGTGGTCCACTTTGCTGCCGTATTTACCTATTGTGCTTCCAGTTCCTTGGTTTGCTGATCCTCTAGTGGTAGCTCCTAAAAGGATAAACATAGAAAAACTTTTGAATATAAAGGTAGACTAGAGTTATAGGAACAACGACTGTACATTTCAGTCATTATTGTACTCAAGGAAAAACAGATCGTTTGAGGCAAATCTTCTGCGTGCATTTTGGCCTTCTGTTGAACTGAAATAGAACTCTTTGAGCTAGTAATTCCTTCTTCTGATATACCTAAAATGGAGATATCTAAAATGGAAAAAGAAACTTTTCATACAATTATCACTTTCAGTCTCATTTGCAGAGACTCTTATATGTGAGGCTTGGCCCTGGAAATGGAAGGATATCTGCCCAAGTTCATTCAAAATCACGTAGCAAAACACTGATCCTGGATGAGAGTTCCTCGAAAGCTCATCCTTGTAAAACTATCCTTTAAGAAGCAAAGATATAATTGTAATTTATTATCACTCAAAAGTCATGCATGCATGCACACATACACACACACACACACACACACAACCATCCACACCATTAATTCTCACCTGTTTTCCATCCCGCTACAGTGGTTCTACCGACTCCCGTGGAAGTTGTGGCTTCTGGAAGAGAAAGAGAAGCAAAGAGAAAAGAATGAGGATTCAGCAGGACTGGGAAATATACTGTGATGCTCTTATACAAGAAGAGCAATGTGAAGGACATTTTTGCCATCTTATTTCTAGAAAGGGAGGTTTCTTCTCAGCTTGTTAGCCTACCTGTACTGGAACTTCCAGGTGCAACAGTTGTGCTCAAGGCCACACCAGTAGTGCCTGAAACAGAAAGGCCATGGTGTCATCATGAAGAATCTTTTGCATGGAGACAATTTAGGTATAAAACAAATCTGTATTTCCAGGGCCATATCACTCATACTGTGCACTGGCCAGCTCCGGGAGGCACCATTCACATAGACTGCTTTGTCTATGTGGCTGTCCTAGGAGCATGTTCTTCCACTGGCCTTTTTGCTCCTGGATTGAATTATGCATCTTTCCTATATTTTAATTATTTCATTCATTCAATAAATATTTATTGAGCCCTGTTTAGTACTAGGGATCAGTTTAGTACCAGGGATCAGCTGACCTGCTTAGTACTAGGCATCAGCTTCTTTTTTCTCATGAAGCCTATCTTCTAGTAGGCTTACTTAACACATATAATGTAAAACCCTCAAATGTGAGACAAAAGAATTTCTTTAACATATTTGCCTGTTTTACTTCCAGTGACTTGATTGTCTGATGCATCAGAGATGGTTCCTGATGACTGAAAGTAGGAAAAAAGATGCTAAGTATGTTTTGACCTGTAATCAGTCACTGAGGCAACCATTCAGCAACTTAATATTTAAAGCTCAAAATGGAAAGTGAACAATTTCTGAGTTCATTTTAGTCATCTGTTCACCTGAGTCAGAACCTTCTGGGCCAATCTTGACTCTTGCTGATTTTGTAGTAATACCTATAATATCCACTAGGTTAATTGTCCAGGGAATTACTACTCCTATTACCCTCTCCAGAAATGTATGTCCTAAGGCAAGGCATTGGAAAAGGATGGTTCAGAAGTCAGCTCAGGGGTGTGGATGGGAGGGCCGGCACCCCCATACGATAATCTTTCAGATCCCGAGGCAAACTCATGACACTACTCAATGGCCGTGCTAACCTCTGAGACCCCTAGTTCTCACTGATTTCACAACAGTGACTCTAATGGCTTCTAAGAAAGCTCTGGCCTCTGGAAGAGGAAATGAAGCAGAAAGTATGTTTAGGGTTACATATTCCTCCTTGAAGTTAAACGAGAGATGACCACCATTGAAAATATTCACTTACCTATAACAGAACTTCCAGGTGCAACAGTTGAGTGAGAGATGATGCTGCTGGCACCTGGAATCACTAAGAGGAAGAAACTTATGTCATTTTCTTTACATTAACAGAAGGACTAAGAAGAAAATCATTATGTGTTTTTTGTTAACTCAGAGGGTCTATTCCAGAATTCCTCATACATCTTTCAACAAAGATACTTCATTCCAAAACAGGAAAAAAAAAAAGCAAAGGCTAATCTCTCATATTAGAAGTCTCCTTATTCTTGAATACTGGTAAATATCAGAAAGATATTCATACTTTCCCATGCTCACCTGTTTGACTGCTGGACAGTTGGCTCCCTGGTGCAGTGGTCATGGATCCTGTAGAAGAGAAAGAGAGCACAGTCTGCTGTCTATAAATGTAAAAAATTGCATAAAACACTATTATTCTGAAATTTGGGGGCTCGGACAAAGATTTCCATAGAAAATTACTTTGTATTTATTTCAATCAATTTGAATTGTTAGAAATATTTCATAAACTTCCCATTTTTACCTGGGACTGTTACTGCTTCCGTGATTCCAGAGAAAGTTGTAGCCTCTGAGAAACAGGGGGAAAAGGATAGCAGTGAGGGCAAAGATTTGAAGAATCTGAGAAAAGCATGGTAGGATCACCCAGTCAGACACCCCACTGAGGAGCCCTTCCCAAGCAGTGGTTCCTCCCAGCCTGGTGCTTTACCTGAGTTAGAGCTCCCCTGGGGCAACTGTTGTAGCAGAGGGCACTCCAGCTGTGCCTAGGCAGGAAAAAAAAAAGATCAACAGAGCGACACATTTGTAACCTTTAGAAGAATGTGGCCAGCATCATGTCTACCTGGGACCCTGGAGCAGCAAAAGATACTTCCTGGATCTATAACTGACAGGAGGTGGCATTTTCTATGTTTACCATGTGGCTTTGTCAGGCCAAGGTTAATGTAGTGGCTAATGTGCCTGCTCTGATTATTTTTGCCAAGATTGAAGGTCATATCAGAGGCTTTCTCCAAGTTTACCTGTCTTACTTCCTGGTGCTCCAGTGGTGACTCCTAATGAAAAGGAAAAGAGAAAGGAAGGAGGAGGAGGTAGAAAAGGAAAAAAAAGAAAAAGAAGAAAGGAAATTTTGAATTTTTACCCCTCAACTAAAATGTAACATCCTAACGATTTCTATGACGAATACAAGTCAGTACTGTAATGTTATACATACTGAGTTATTTTCAAAGGAAAAAGGCTTTCAGAGCCAGAGCTACTGTAACTCTTCTCTCTAGAGGCCTCAAACCCTGAGGCTAGTCCTAGAGAAGAAAAAGCCTTTTGGAAATTTGGGCTCAAGATGTTCCAAATCTGGAAAGAAATCCTGGTTCCTCTGAAATAGCTTCAAAAGGAAATGACAAACTCTACTCCACATTGAAGAAATTCTTTACATAATCTATGCAAACTCTCTATATTTCAAAATTATTCCAAAATAAAAATATCATCAAAAAAGTTTCTTCTAAAAAATCTATCAAAATACAACAGTAAATAATGAAACCCCCATAATCTTCACCTAATTTTCTTTCTGCTCTGGTGGTGCTACTTCCTCCTAGGAAAGCTGTGGTCTCTTAAAGATGGAAAGAAAACCAAAATTAATTGAGTGTTAAGGAAAAGGGATGAGCTAAGCTGATGTCATTACAAGAGAGAAACCCAATTCAAACTGTCTTGCCACCTACTGAGAAACTTTTCTGACTGTAAAAATGATGTACATAAGTTTATCTTTTTTAATGGGGAATAAAAGGATTTTTACCCATACAGTTTAATTAGACTTTATATATGTCTTAACTGGAATAAGACATATAAACTTCTTAATAAAAATGCTTATAGTAAGGAGCTTATCCATGATAGATATGCTCACTACTATTATCATCATTTTCATTGATTTAAGTATCAGAATTTCCACATGCAAGAATTTTGCCAGAGGGAGTGGGGGCAGTCTTAGGGCTGGCCACAAATTGCCTTTGCTTGGATGTCCCCTCTTCAAAAAAAAAAAAAAAAAAAAATTGCCAGCAGCTACCACAGTGGAACTTGGAATTAGAGAGTGACAGGAATCGATATCTTTATTCTTTATCCAAAATAAGAAATAAAATGGCTGAAAATGAAGATGAGGAAGCTGTGTTTTCTCAATGTGCCAACAAACTCTTGTTTTTAGATGTTTCTAGAACCAGGAGTTGAATCTATATATGTTTTCCATGCACCATTTCTATCTCAGAAAATTTAAGGACAAAAGTTTTACTATCTTTATGTCTTCCTTTACATATCAATGAGAGAAAGAAAGACATTTCTCTCCAATCACCCAACTGATTCTCCATGACTTAGCTCTATGGTGAAGTATCCCTGAAGCAGAGGAAAGGAAGATAAAGGAATGTGAGTGTCACATGTGGTTATTAGTAAAATCCTGCCAATCTGATAATGCTTGTTCTGAAGATACTCTTCACAGGAATTACAAACATTAGATGTGATTCAGGAGATGTTGTCTACCAGGAAGCAGGAAGTGCTTCATCAGGGCTTACCTGCAGTGGGTCCAGTGCCAGTCACTCCAGGAGTTGTAGCTGCTGAGAGAGCAGAAAAAAAAATGGAAAAAATTCTGGCATTTAGAAAGGAAATGGTGCTGCTTTTGCATAGAAGCAGCAAAAGAGAAGACATATCATTGTAGAAAGCAACCAAGAAATGGCTCTGTGGCAAATTGTGGACTCACCTGTGCTGAAACTTCCAGGGGCAACTATTGTGCCAGGTGCCACCCCAGAGGTGCCTGAAACACAAAGGGATTGGGGTGACCATGCTGAGTAAGTCAAAGGAAGACCTGAATCTAAAAGGAATATACTATATTTATTTTCCATAAAAGAAGTCATTTCCCCTGAGGATATGGCAATTGGTGAACTAGAGGCATCTGCCTGCTTTCAATGCTTCACAACTAGAGCAGATAGGGACAGCATCCTCAGCTTCAGGCACTTCTGGAGTTTGATAAAGGGGAAACTAGATAGATTCCCCAGTGCTCACCTGCTTGCTTTCCTGGAGCTGTAGTGATGCCTGCTGTGAGACAGAAACGAGGGGCGGAAATGTTTTAAATGTGCTGAAACCATCAGATGTAGGAGAAGATAAAGAGCAAGAAAATGTGTAAGCATGCACAGATATATAAATGCATGCATCCTGAGTCCATGCGGCTCTTTTGTATTTCACACACTCTCATGGAAAACTTTCTGAATTCCACCTTAAATGCTAGTGACAGTTGTAATACAAGTGGAGAAATTCCATTCCATCCTCAGACATAAAGCTGTAAGTCTGCATTCTAGCATTATCAGATTTCAAAAAAAAATTGTATCTCCACCAGCAAAACTGTTTGAATCTCTTGCAGCATCCCTAAATAAAACACAAACTGTCTCAAAGCTTAAGAGACCTAATACTTAGGGACTGTTTCTTCTCACCAGTTTTGAATCCAGTTCCAGAAGTACCAGTCTCTTCAATGGAAGTTTTGGCCTCTGAGGGAAGAAATAGAGTGCTGAAGTCTGTGAATTTGGAATACTGGGATAGGATACTGGGTTGGTATTTTATCATAGCAGCTCTAAAAGACATAGCATGACATTTGACATTAAGTAAGACACATTTCCTTCTTGTTAGGCTACCTGTGTTAGAACTTCCAGATATAATGGTTATTCTAGAAGATTCTCCAGTGATACCTGAAATTGAAAAAAAGGGAAATGGAATAATAGAGTATTGTGTCTCCAGTTAAGCTTGGAAGCATCAACATGGCAGCCCTAAAGACCAGAAGCCATTTTCTGGAAGGGAAGTGGGGGGCAATCTCAGGGGTGGCCACAAATTGCCTTTGCTTGGATGTCCCCCTCTTCAAAAAAAAAAAAAAATTAGCCAGCAGCTACCACATTGGAACTTGGAATTAGAGAGTGACAGGAATCAATATTCTTTATCCAAAAAATATATATATGAACCACTTCCTAGCACCTCGTTTTCCAGGCCAACCAGAGATGAATGTGTTGCTACTGGGTTTCTCTTTCAATACGACACAAGGATAGAGCAGAGTTTAAATCACCCTAACCTGTTTCCCTTCTAGGAGCATATCCCTCTGGTGGGACAGAGGTGCCTACAGAGGAAACAAAGCATACTTTTATCTTTATAAGTAGAACTCTTTGATACAACTTGGGGCATTTAATAATCAGTTGTCTTCATGAAGCTTTTTGGTGAGGAGAGAGGGAAAACAAACACCTTGTAAAAATAAATGAGAAACATCATAGAAAGTGTCAAGCTGTGGTTGGAAAAGTAAACTGGGAAAACGAGGACAGGAAGTTCTGGAAGGTTGGGATACATGCAATAGACTCTTAAGCCTCCTATCAGAAAAAATGTCTCCATAAGCCAGGATACTGTAGACCATCTGGCTGAGCCATGTGAGGTCATGGAATCATAAGCAGAATCACTGGTCAGGTAGATATGACATCATATGGCCCCAGAGAAAATCCTTCTCCCTCAAAACCCATCATTGGCTGCAATAGTTCACTGCAGCCACCCAAATAGAGGGATGAGAGACTCAGGCCTCAGCCTAACAAGCTCACCTCCTGGCGGGCCTGCTCGGGTGGTCCCACTGCCTCCTGAGAAAGTCGTGGCTTCTGAGACAGAAAGGAATTGGAGGTATAATGACTACACATGACATTCTGTGGCCCTCAGAGACTAGACTGCTCAATGGATCATGATTAGAATTCCTGACCTGTGTGAGCACCTCCAGCTTCCAGAGTTTTTCCAGAGATGCCCTCAGTAATACCTGAAATAAGAAAAGTTTGTGTGGTCAGTTGGTCAATTTGTGGTCCTTAATGATACAAGAATAAGCTCTTAAAGGAAAAAGAAAAAAAAAGTATTTGCATCCATATAGTAAAAATTTATTTTTCTGGGTTTTGTATTTTAAGAAGTTAATCCATATATTGTCCATGGAACATACAGTTTCCTTGGCAAGTTTACAAAAATCACAGCTGAGGGCCCTTTTTAAGGTTTAGATACAAGGAGATAGATTTAGGCTCAAGTCACCTCTATAACTATCAGGGAATGGGTTCCATGATGCCCTGATGAAGTGTCTTTAGGCCCAAGGCACGGATATAAGGAGGAAAAGTTGAAGTTTATGAACTGTATTTAAGGATGTTAAATATTGAACATCTGCTGAATTTGTACTTAATATGCCAGATACAGGAAATTTGAGGAGTTTTGCTATATTTCTAGCAAGACATGAGAAGCTATTACAAAATACACTTAGTTCCTTAGGAGAGCTCACCTGTGACTATTTCAGCACTTGTTATTTCACTTTCTCCTACAGAGGTTGTAGTCTCTGCAAAAGAGGGAAAAAGAGTAACAGTGAGGGCAAAGATTAGAAAAATCTGAGAAAAGCATGGTAGGATCACCCAGGCAGACACCCCATTGAGGAGCCCTTTTTAAGCAGTGGTTCCTCCCAGCCTGGTGCTTTACTTGAGTTGGAGCTCCCAGGGGTGATTGTTGTAGCAGAGGGCACTCCAGCTGTGCCTAGGCAGGAAAAAAGAGAAAGATGGGAACTCTTTTGTAACCCTTAGAAGAAGGTGGTGAGCAACATGCCTGTCTTTGACTTTGGAGCAGGAAAAGACACTTCCTGGACCTATGGAGGACAGACATGTTTTGTGTTTTCTGGCTGCCTTTGCAAGGCCAAGGATAATATGCCTGCCCTGATGATTTATTTTTGCCAGTGTTGAAGGTCATATAAAAGGCATTTCCAAAATCTACCTGTCTTACTTCCCGGTGCTCCTGTGGTGGCTCCTAATGAAAAGAAAAAGAGAGAAGAAGAAGTATGAGAAAGAAAGAAAGAGAAAGAAGGAAGAGAAAATTCTGAATTTTTTATATCTGAAGTAAAGTATGACAACCTAATGATTTCTATGCTGGATGCAAGTCAATACTATGATGATATACAGACTACGGTCTTCTCAAAGGGAAATAATTTCAGAGCCAAAGCTACTGCAGCTCTCCTCTCCAGAGGCCCAGAACCCTGAAGTTAGTCTCTGACAAGGGAAAGCCTTCAGGAAATTTGGGCCCACATGTTTACAAATCCAAATCCAAGAAACTCTGTTTTTCCTGCAATATTAAAGTTTTAAAAGAAATTTAAAACTACACTCCACATTAAAGTGATTCTTTGGATCATGAATACAGATTTTCTGTAACTTAAAAACTCATTGTTAAAAAAGTTCCTCTAAGATATCTATCAAAATACAACGATAAATAATGAATACTGCAAAATATTTACCTGATTTTATTTCAGTTCTAGTGGTACCTATTCCACCTAGGGAAGTTGTGGTCTCTTAAAGATGGAAAGAAAACCAAAATTAATTATTAAGGAAGAGGATGAGCTAAGCGGATGTCAAGACGAGCAGTAAGCCCAATTCAAAATGTCTTGTCACCCACTATTAAATCAGAAGAGGAATCCTTCAGACTGTAAACATGATGGAAACCTTCAATATCCAAGTTTAATTGTTAAAATGGGGAGAAAAAACATTTTCAAATCATATTGTTCTTAATTGAAATTTAAGTGTTTCTTAATTAGAATAAATTATATAGGCTTAATTTCAAAAGGTATACAGTCAGAACTCACAAATGATTGATATGTTTATTGTTATTACCATCATTATTTATTGCTTCAAGTATTAGACTTTTCACATGCAAGAATTTTGCCAGTGGCTAAATTAGAAAGTCATAGGAATAAACATCTAAATTCTTTACTCATAATTAGGAATTAGAAAGTGATAGGAATCAATATCTGAATTCTTTACCCATAATGAGAATGAACATGTCATATCATGAAGGTGTAGGAACTATGTGTTTTCTCAATGTGCCAATAAGCTCTTTTCAGAGGTTTCTAGAATCAGGATTTAACATATATATGTTTTCCATGCACCATTACTGTCTCAGAAAATTTAATGGCAAAACTTTCAAAGACTCAGTTATTTCCTTTAGATATCAATGAGAGAAATAAAAAACATTTCTCTCCAACCACACAACTGATTCTTAGTGCCTTAGCTTCATGGTGAAGTCTCCTTGGACTAGAAGAAAGAAAGATAAAGCAATTCAAGTGTCAAGCCTTTAGTCATTTAGGTAATATCCTGCCTATCTGGTAATCTACGTTTAGAAAAGACTCTTTACAGGAAGTACAAATACTACATGTGATTCAGGCAATGTCATCTACTGGGAAGGAGGTAGTGGACTGTCAGTGCTTACTTAAACTGGTGCTAAGCCCAGCCATTCCACTTGCTCCAGGAGTTGTTGCTGCTGGGAGAAGCAGGACATGAATGGAAAAGATTCAGGGGGCAGGGAATGGAATGAAATGGTGGTGCTTCTGCACTGAAACACCCAAAGGCAAACACCATGAAAGGATTCCCCACCACACTGTGGCCTCACCTGTGCTGAAACGTCCAGGGGCAACTGTTGTGCCAGGCGCCACCCCAGAGGTGCCTGAAATACAAAGGGATTGAGGGGACCATACTGATTCAGTAAGTCAAATGAAGACCCAAATCTTAAAGGAATATGCTGTATTTATGTATTTATTTATTTCCTACAACATAAATCTCTGAGCATGAGGCAGATGGTGAACTATATGTATTTTCCTGCTTTCAAAAATTCATAACCAAAGCACATAGAAAATGTTCCCAACTTCAAGCACAACTACCAATTTCATAAAAAGGAAACTTGATGCATTTCTCGATGCTCACCTGCTTGCCTCCCTGGGGTTGAAGTGATGCCTACTGTGAGACAAAGAGGAGAGAAAAAAGGTTTAAATGTGTTGAAACTTCAGATGTGGGAGAAAATATTGGGAAAGCCAATTGTAAGATACATACATACATATGCATGCGTGCACCCTGGTTCCATGGGGCCCTTTCATACTTCATGCACATTTGCATATGTACACACAGAAAACTTTCTGTCTTCCAGCTCAAATGCTGGTGATAATAGTAACACAATGGAGAAATCCCATCCCATCCTCAGCGTCAATGAAGGAAGGCTCAATTTTAGAATTTGTAGTCTTTCAAAAAAGATTTCTCCCTAATGACAAATCTATATTGAGTCACTTGCAGTGTCTCTATAAAAACCACAAACACCATCAAAAAATTTAAGAGACCTAATCTAGATGACCCCAAATTATGGGCTTTTTAGTCTCACCAGTTTTGAAACTAGTTCTGGAAGTACCAGTCTCTTCAGTGGAAACTGTGGGCTCTGAGGAAAGACATAAAGTAGGGAAGTCTGTGAATATGGAATACTGAGAGGAGATATTGGGGTGTTATCTTATCATGGCAGCCCCAAAAGAGATATCATGACAACTGACATTAAATATGAGGCACTTTCTTCTTGTTAAGCGATGTGTATTAGAACTTCCAGATACAATGATTGTTCCAGAAGATTCTCCAGTGGTACTTAAAAAGCAAAAGAGGTAAATGCAGCAATAGAGCATTTTCTTCCCATTTATGCTTGGAAATATCAATGTGCCCTCAAGCACTGGAAGCCCTTCCTGAGGGTAGTCTGTCTGTGTAGTGAATGGAAAATGAACAACTTCTAGCACTTCATTTTCCAGGCCAACCTGAGATGGAATTTCCCTTTTACTGTGAGGCAAGGGTAGAATAGGGTTTAAGTCACCCTAACCTGTTTCTCTTCCAGAGATATATCCTCCTGATGTGCCAGAAGTGCTTACAGGAGAAATACAGCATGGTTTTAACCGTATAAGCAGGACTCTTTGACACAGCTAGGGGCATTTAAATAATCAGTTGACTTCATAGAGCCTTCTAGTGAGGGGAGAGAGGAAATAAACATCATATATAGATAAATAAGAAAAATGATAGAAAGTGTCCAAGTGTGGGTGGAAAGGTAAATTGGGATGACTGGAAGTTCTGGAAAGTTGGGATACATGCAATAGACTCTCAAGCCTCATATCAGAAAAAAATGTCTCCATAAGTCAGGATACTGAAGACAGCTTGGCTGAGCCATCTGAGATCATGGAATCAAAAGCAGAATAACTGACCAGATATAGGACACAATATGGTCCCAGAGAAAATCCCCCTCCCTCCAAAGCCTTCACATTATATGTTCCCTGTAATCACCCAGATAGAGAGATGATGAGAGCCTCAGGCCACAGCCTAACAAGCTTACCTTCTGGTGGTCCGGCTCGGGTGGACCTGCTGCCTCCTATGAAAGTTGTGGCTTCTGAAAAAGAAAGGAATTGGATGTATGAAAACTGCACAGGACATTCTGGGACCCCATAAGGTATATTGCCCAAGGGACCATGTTCAGAATTCCTGACCTGTGTGGGCACTTCCAGCTGACAGAGTTTTGCCCTCAGTAGTACCTGAAATAAGAAAGGATTGTGATTAGTTGGTCAACCTGTTATCATTAATGAAACGGTTATAGACTCCTATAGAAAAAAGAAAAAAAAAAAAACTTTCTTTTTCTTACACCAGAAAATTTATTTCTCTAGTTTCTGTTTTTAAGAGTTAATCCATATATGTCCAGGGAACATAACCTTTGGCAGGTTTATAGAGAAAGTCCTCTGCCACGGAGTACCTTTTTTACGGTACTGTTACAGATAGATAGATCTGGGCCCACGTCACCTCTGTACCTGTCAGGGAATGGGCCCCAGGATGCCCTGATGAAGGGTCCTTAGACCCAAAGCATAAGATGTAAGGAGGAAATGTTGAAGTGTCTGAACTATGTTTATTGTTGCTAAATATTGATCATCTGCTACCTGTTTTACTAATATGCCAAATACAGAAAATTCAGACTTTTGCCATATTCTATCAAGATGTGAGAAATTATAACAAAGTACACTTAGTCCCTTAACTGAGCTCACTTGTGATTATTTCAGCTCTTGTCTTTCCACTTTCTTCTAAAGAAGTTGTGGCCTCTGCAAAAGAGGGGAAAACAATATCAGTGAGGGCAAAGATTAGAAAATCTGAAAAAATCATGGTAGGATCAGCAGGCAGACACCTCACTGAGGAGAAGCCCTTCCCCAAACACTGGTTCCTTCCAGCCTGGTGCTTTACCTGAGCTGGAGGTCCCAGGGGCAACTGTTGTAGCAGAGGGCACTCCAGCTGTGCCTAGGCAGGAAAGAAAAGAGAAAGATCAACATAGAGACACTTTTATGACCCTTGAAAGAATGTGGCTAACAGCATGTTTATCTGTGTCTTCGAAGCAGGAAAAGATGCTTCCTGGACCTATAACTGACAGGAGAGGTATTTTCCATGTTTATCGTGTTCCTTGGCAAAGGCGAGGTTAACGCAATGGCTAATATTACTGTCCTTATTATTTACTTTTTTATTTTTGCCAACGTTGAAGGTCACATAAAAGGCTTTCCCCCAAATTTACCTGTCTTACTTCCTGGTGCTCTAGAAGTGACTCCTAATAAAAAGAAAAGAGAAGGAGAAGAAGGAGGAGGAAAGAAAGAGAAAGAAGGAAGAAAAACATTTTCTGAATGTTTATCTCTGACCTAAAATATTAACATC
This sequence comes from Ateles fusciceps, assembly GCA_036589455.1. Taxonomy (NCBI): domain Eukaryota; kingdom Metazoa; phylum Chordata; class Mammalia; order Primates; family Atelidae; genus Ateles; species Ateles fusciceps. The sequence continues at coordinate 4,010,166 of JAZHEH010001361.1, forward strand.
TTAATGATTTCTACACTGAGTTGAAGCCAGTACACTAATGTTACATAGACTATGCTCTTTTCAAAAGGAAAACCATTTCAGAGCCAGAGGTATTATTGTAACCCTCCTCTGCAGAGTCCTAGACCCCTGAGGTTAGTATCTGAAAAGGGAAAGCCTTTAGGAAATTTGGGACCACATATTTACAAATCCAAATCCAAGAAGAAACTCTGTTTCCCTTGAAATGTTATAGCTTTAAAGGAAATTTAAAACTACATTCCACATCAAAGTGATTTTTTGCATCATCAATGCAAATTTTCTGAAAATTATTTCAAAATTAAAAGCTCATTCAAAAAAAATTTCTCTATGAAATCTATCAAAATACAACAAAAATATAAATATCCCAAAGTCTTTACCTGATTTTATTTCTGCTCCAGTGGTGGTACCTCCTCCTAAGGAAGTTGTGGTCTCTTAAAGATGAAAAGAAAACCAAAATTAATTGAGTATTAAGGAAGTGGGATGAGCAAGTGGATGTCACTACATGAGATACGCCCAATTTGAAATGTCTTGTCACCTATTAAGTCAGAAAAGAAGACCTCCTGAGTGTAAAAATGATGGAAACCTTCAACATACACATTTGATTGTTAAAATGGGGAGAAAAAACATTTTAACTCACATGGTTCTTAGTTGGATCTTAGATATTTCTTAATTGGAATAAGAAATATAAAATTCTTAATAAAAAAGAATATATAATAAGGAACTCATAAATCATAGATATGCTCACTACTATCATCATTATTTATTGCTTTAAGTATTATACTTTTCATGTGCAAGAATTTTGCCAGTGGCTACCAAAAATGAACTTGGAACTAGAGAACAATGGGAATCAATGCCTCAATTTTTCCCATAATGAAAAGAAAATGGCCTACAATCGGGTAAGCGAGCTATGTTTTCTCAGCATGTCAACAAGGTCTTTTCACAGGTTCTAGAATAAAGAGTTAATTTATATATGTTTTTCATATATTTATATCTCATGGAATATTTGATGACAACCATTCTAATTACTCAATTACTTCCTTTAGGTATCAATGAGAGAAAGACATTTCTTTCTAATCACCCAACCAATTCTCAGGGCCTTAGCTCCATGCTGAAGTCTCCTTGAAGCAGAGGAAAGGAAGATAAAACAGTCTGAGGGTCTGACATTCGGTTATTAGGTAAAATCCTGCCTAACCAGTAACATTTCTTCAGAAAATGCTCTTCACAGGAGGTACAAACAATAGATGTGATTCAGACAACCTCGTCTACTAGGAAGCAGTTAGTAGTTCATCAGTGCTTACCTGCAGCGGGTCCAGCCCCAGTCGTTCCGCTTGCTCCAGGAGAAGTTGTGGCTACTAAGAGAGGAAGGACATAAATGAAAAAGATTCAGGGGTCTAGGGATGGACGTTTTTATATCAGGCACCCAGGAAAGGATTCTGTGTAATCAGTAAAGAAACGGTGGACTGACCTGTGCTGAAACTTCCAGGGGCAACTGTTGTGCCAGGTGCCACCCCAGAGGTGCCCGAAACACATTGTATCTCTTTTAGAGTCAGTTCTTCATTCGACTTACTAACCATTGTGATTCAGTAAGTGAAGTGAAGACCTAACTCTAAAATGGATATAATGCATTTCTTTGCTATAACTGAAATCTCTTTTTCTGAGCTTGTGGCAGAGGGTAAACTAGATGTATTTGCTTGCATTCAACAATTCATAACCAAAGCAAACAAAGAGAAATACTGTTTGCAACTTCAAGTGCTTCTCCTGGAAATTTAATGAAAGGGAAACTAGTTGCATTTTCCTAGTGCTGACAGACTTGTTCCCCTGGCACTGCAGTGATGCCTGCTGTGAGATAGAAAGAAGGGGAAATAAGGTTTAAATGTGCTGCAAACTAGAGGTAGGACAAAATATTGACAGAGCAAAGTTTTATCCATATATAGATACACACACATGCATGCATGCATCTGGTTCCATGGGCTTTTTTCTGTTTCACACACATACACTTACACACACACAAGGGAAACATTCTGAATTCCAGTTCCAATTCTTTTGATAGGTGTAACACTGCTGGAGACATCTCAACCCATTCTCAGAATTGGAGCAGTGAGGCTCAATTCTGGAATTAGTAGATTTGCAAAAAATGTATTTCTAATAGCAAATCCATTTTTAATTACTTGCCGTGTACCTAAATAAAATGTAAACACTCTTAAGGAAAGCTTGATTTCTATCTTGATGATCCAAAATCATGGACTCTTTATTCTCACCAGTTTTGAATCCAGTTCCAGAAGTACCAGTCCCTTCTGTGGCAGTCGTGGCCTCTGAGGAAAAAGAAGTGGGGTGCATAGTGACATCTGGGAGTTTGGAATACTGCAGAGGATATTGGGGTATTATTTTATAATAGCAGCCCTAAAAACAGATATCATGAAATCTGACACTAAATAAAAGGCATTCCCTTCTTGTTAAGCTACCTGTGTTAGAACTTTCAGATACAATGGTCATTCCAGTCAATTCTCCAGTGGTACCTAAAATGCAAAAAAAAAAAAAAAAAAGGAAAATGGAGCAATAGATCATTATCTCCCCAATTAAGCTTGGAAGCATCAATGTGCAGCTCTAAAGCACTGGAAGCCCTTTTCTGAAGACGCTGTATCCGTGTAGAGAATGGAAAATGAACAACCTCTGAGCACTTGATCTTCCAGGTCAACCTGGGCGGTATGTGATGCTACTGGGTTTCCCTCTCTCTATGAGGCAAGGGGAGAATAGGGCTTAAATCACCCTGGCCTGTTTCCCTTCCAGGAACATATCCCCCTGACAGAGGTGCCTGTAGGAGAAACAAAGCACAGTTCTATATTTATAAGTAGGACTCTTTGATACAACATGGGGCATTTTAACATCAGTTGTTCTCATGAAGTGTTACAGGAGGGGGAGAGAGGACACAAACATCATGTGTAAGTAAAGGAGAAAAATGAGAGAAAGTGTCTCAAACTGTGGGTGGAAAGGAAAACTGGGTAAGGAGAATTGGAAGTCCTGGAAAGTTGTAATATACACAATATACTCTCATACTTTGTATCAGAAAAAATTGTTTCCGTAAGCCAGGACACTGAAGACAGCCTGGCTGAGACCTCTGAGGTCACTAATTCACAAGCAGAATAACTGACCAGGTTGATCTGACATACTATGGGCACAGAGAAAATGCAGGATCCTCCCTAAAATGACTTCACATTATTGTTCACTGCAGCCACCCAGGTAGAGAGATGATAAGAGCCCCAAGCCTCAGCCTGACAAGCTCACCTCCAGGTGGTCCTGCTCGGGTGTTCCCGCTGCCTCCTGGGAAAGTTGTGGCCTCTGAGAGAGAAAGGAATTGGAGGTATAAAGACTGGACAGGACACTCTGGGTTTCCCAAAGCTGATATTGCCTAAGGGGCCATGTTCAGAATTCCTGACCTGTGTGGGCACTTCCAGGTTCCAGAACTTTGCCAGAGATGCCCTCAGTAGTACCTGAAATAAGAAAGGTGTTCAGCTGGTCAATTTGTTGTCTCTCATGAAATGAGCATGGGCTCTTAAAAGAAAGATAGTAACTTTATTTCTTTCAATATACCAGCACAATTTATTTCTCTGGACTTTCTAGTTTTAAGAATTCATTCATATATTGCTCATGGAACATATAATTCCATTGGCAAGTTTACATAGAAAGTCCTCCACCACTAAGACCCTTTTTTCAGGGTTTAGTTGCAGAGAGATAGATTCAGGCCAAGCCACCTTTATAACTGCAAGAGAATAAATGGGTCCCATGCTAGCCTGATGAAGAGGCCTTTGACACAGCAAACAAGACACAAGGAGGGAATGTTGAAGTGTTGGAACTGTATCTACTGATGTTAAATATTGAATATATGCTAAATATTTTTTTTAATATGCCAAATGGTGGAAAGACTTTTGCTATATTTCAAATGAGACATTGGAAGTTATTACAAAGTACACTTAGTTCCTTAACTGAGCTTACCTGTGATTATTTGAGCTCTTGTTTTTCCATTTTCTCCTACAGAAGTTGTGGCTTCTGCAAATGAGGGTAAAGGAATAACACTGAGGGCAAAGATTTGAAGAATCCACGAGTAAGGTTTGATCACCCAGGCAGACACCTCACTGAGGAGCCCTTCCCAAGCAGTGGATCCTACCAGCCTGGGGCTTTACCTGAGTTGGAGCTCCCAGGGGCAACTGTTGTAGCAGAGGGCACTCCAGCTGTACCTACATGGGAAAAAAGAGAAAGATCAACATGGGAACAATTTTGCAATCCCTAGAAGAATGTTGGCAACAAGTCTGTCTGTGACTTTCAAGCAGCAAATGATACTTTATGGACCTATAACTAACAGAAAGTTATACGTGTTGCATGTCTACCATTTACCTTTGCAAAGCCAAAGTTAACACCATGGCTAATATACCTGCCAATCTTTGTCAAGATTAAAGGTCATATCAAAGGCTTTTTCCATATTTACCAGTTTTACTTCCTAGGGCTCCAGTAGTGGCTCCTAATGAAAAGAAAAAGAAGGAAGAAGAGGAGGAGGAAGAGGAAGATAAGAAGAGTAGGAAGAGGATAAGGAAGAGGCAGAGGAGGAGATAAGGGAGCCAGAGAAGAAGCAAGAGGCAGAAGCAGAGGAGAGGAGGAAGAAGAGGAGGAGGAGAAAAAGGAAAAGGAAGAGGAAGAAAAGGATGAAGAAGACAGAAAAGGAAGGAAGAGGATGAGGTAGAGAAGAAGAAAGGAGCAAGAGGAAAGACAGGGGAACAAGAAGAAAAGGAATAAGAGGAGGAGGAAGAGGTGGAGAAGGAAGAAGAAGAAAGATTTAGAATTTTTTCTTTGAACTAAAATGTGATATCTTAATGATATCTATGCTGAATAGAAGTCAGTACTGTAATGTTATACAGACTAAGCCCTTTTCACAGGAAGAGCCACTTCAGAGCCAGAGCTATTATATCTGCTCTTCCAAGAGGCCTAGAACCCAGGGATTAGTCCCTGAGAAGGGACTTCAGGAAATTTGGGGCCTAGTGGTTCCAAATCCAAAAAGTATTGCTGGTTTCCCTGAAATATCATATCCCCCAAAGGATATAAAAACTCCATTCCACATGAAAGGGATTCTTTGCTTTATCTTTGCAAATTTTATGTAATTTAATATTTCAAAATAAAAGGCTTAAAAAAAAAAAACACCTGTTTTCTCTAGAAATCCATTAACTTGGAATCAAACTACAACAATAAATAATGAAAATATCCAAATCTTCACCTGATTTTATTTCTGCTCCGGTAGTACCACTTTCTCTTAGGGAAGTTGTTGTCTCTTAAAGATGGAGAGAAAACCAAAATTAATTCAATATGAAGGAAGAGGGATGAGTAAGCTGATGAGACTACATGAAACAAATACAATTCAAAATCTCTCGTCGCCTACTAAGTCAGAAAAGAAGCCCTTCTCCATGTAAAAGTGTTTATCTTCATACACAAGTTTAATTGTCCAATTTTAACTCATGGATCTTCTTTTGACCTTAGATAGCTGCAATGATAATAAGGTATATAAAGGTCATATACAATATGTATATATCAAGGAAATCATAAATGATCAATATGCTCATTCCTATTATCATCATTATTTATTGCTTTAAGTATTAGACTTTTCATGAGTAAAAATTTTGCCAGTGACTATCATGTTAAGAACGTGGAATTAGAGATAGAAATCAATATCTCAATTCTTTACCCATAATAAGAGAGAGAATGACCTTGGATGGGATAAGAAAACTATGCATTTCTTCAATGTGTCAACAAGCTGTGTTCAGAGGTTTTTAGAAGCAGGAGTTAATCTATATCATTTCTACACATCATTTGTATCTCATGGAATATTTAATGACTAAAATATCAATAACTCAATTACTTCATTTAAATATCAATAAGAGGAAACAAAACATTTATCTTCGATCTCCTAACTAATTCTCAGTGCCTTGGCTTCATAGTGAAGTCTCCCTGAAGCAGAGGAAAGGAAGGTTAAAAAATTTGAGTGTCTGGCCTTTAACTATTAGGGAAAATCCTGTCTATGTGATAATCTTTCTTCAGAAAATGCTCTTCACAGGGAGTACAAACAGTAGATGAAATTCAGGCAATGTTGTCTACTAGGAGGCAGGCAGTGGTTCCTCAGTGCTTACCTGAGGTGGGTCCAGCCCCAGTCATTCCACTTGCTCCAGGAGATGTTGTGGCTACTGAGAGAGGAAGGACATAGATGGAAAAGATTCAGGGACTTGAAATGGAAACATGGCACTTCTGCATAAAAGCACCAAAAGGAAAGGCATACTATCATAGCAAGCATCCATGAAATGATTCCCCACCACCCTGTGGACTCACCTGTGCGGAAACTTCCAGGAGCAACTGTTGTGGCAAGAGACACCCCAGAGGTGCCTAAAACAGAAAGAGACTGAGGTGATCATGGTGAATGAGTAAATCAAACGAAGAACCAACTCTAAAAGGAATATGCTCTATGTATGTATATATTTATTTATTTATATGCCACCACAGAAAGCTCTCTCTGAGCTCAAGGCAGATGGTGAACTACATGTATCTGCCTGCTTTCAACAATTCAAACCAAAGCACATAGAAAATGTTCCCAACCTCAGGCACACCTGGAAATTGGATAAAAGTGAAACTACATGCATTTCCCCAATGCTCACCTGCTTGTTTTCCTGGGGCTGAAGTGATGCCTGCTGTGAGGTAGAAAGAGGAGGGAAAAAAGGTTTAAGTGTATTGAAACTTGAGATGCAGGAGAAAATGCTGAGCTATGATTTTTGTTCACATATACACTTGTAAATGCATGTGTCCTGGGTCCATGGGGTTCTTTTCTGTTTCACATACACACAGAAAACTTTCTGAATTCCACCTTAAACTGATAGCAATAGTTGTAACACAAATGGAGAAATTCCATTCCGTCCTCAGAAATGGAGCAGTAATGCTCCATTTTAGAATTAGTAGATTTAGAAAAAATGTATCTCCACTAGCAAATCTATTTTGAATCACTTGCAACGTCCCTAAATAAAACAAACACAAACTCCCTCAAGAAAAGCTTGAGAGACCTAATACTTATGACACCAAATCATGGGTTGCCTCTCTCACCAGTTTTGAATCCAGTTCCAGAAGAACCCGTCCCTTCTATGGAAGTGGTGGCCTCTGATGGAAGAAATAGGAGAATGAAAAAGGCCGGAAATTGAAAATACTGGAAGAAGATATTGGGGTATTACTTTATCATAGAAGCCATAAAAGAAAAATGACACCTGACATTAAATAAGAAGCATTTACTTCTTGTTAAGCTACCTGTGTTAGAACTTCTAGATATAATGGTTGTTCCAGACAGTTCTCCGGTGGTAACTAAAATGCCAAAAAAAAGAAAAAGAAATGAAGCAATAGAGCATTTTGTCTCCAGTTAAGCATGGAAGCATCAATGTATCCCTGAAGCACTGGAATCTGTTTCCTGTTCCCCACTCTATTTCTATAGAGAATGGAGAATGAACACCTAGAGATGTATAGGTTGATGCTGAGATTCCCTTCCACTATGAGGCAAGGGGGAGAATAGGGCTTTAAATCACCCTGACCTGTTTCCTTTCCAGGAACATAGTCCTCTGATATAACAGAGGTAACTACAGGAGACATTATCTTTATAGATAGGACTGTTTGATACAACTTGGGGGATTTTAATAATCAATTGCCTTCATGAAGCTTTCTAGTAAGGGGAGAGAGGAAATAAACATTCTTTGTAAGTATATGAGAGAAATGATAAAAAGTATCAAACTATGAGTGGAAAGGCTGGGTAAGGGGAATAGGAAGTCCTGGAAGGTTGGAATATATGAAGTATTTTCTAATACCTTAAATCAGAAAAATAATGTCTCCATAAGCTAGAATAGTGCAGACAGCTTAGCTGACAATCCAAGCCATGAAATTTACAAGTCCAGTAACTGACCAGGTTGATAGGACACAATATGGCCAAGGAGAAAATGCAGGTCCTTCCTTCAAATGCTTTCACATTATTTGTTCCCTGTAGCCACGCAGATAGACAGATGATGAGAGCCCCAGGTCTCCGCCTGACAAGCTCACCTCCGGGTAATCCTGCTCGAGTGGTCCCGCTGCCTCCAGAGAAAGTTGTGGCCTCTGAAAGAGAAAAGAATTAGAGGTACGAAGACTGCACAGGACATTCTGGGGCCCCATAAGCTATATTAGCCAAGGGGCCACATTCAGAATGCCTGACGTGTGTGGGCACTTCCATCTTTTGGAGTTCTGCCAGAGATGCCCTGAGTAGCAAAGAGGAAAGGATCATGGACATTTGCTCAACTTGCTGCCCCTTATGATACAAACACAGACTCTTAAATTTAAAAAAAAAAAACATTTTTTTTCTTCAATACAACAGAAAATTTATTTCTTTGCAGTTTCTATTTTTAAGAGTTAATCCATGTAATATTCATAGAACCTATAATTCCCTCAGCAAGTTTACAGAGAAGGTCCTCTGCCACCATGCTTCATTTTTAAGGTTTAGGCAGAGAAAGATAGATTGGGGCCCAAGTCCCATATATAGCTGTCAGGGAATGGACCCCATGATACCCTAATGAAGGGATTTTAGAGCCAAAAGAAAAAAGGAGAAAATGTTGAAGTTTCTGACCTATATTTATTGATGTTAAAATTTGACCATCTGCTACATTTTTGCCTGATATGCTCAAAAGCTTTTGTCATATTTCGAGGAAGATGTGGGAAATTGTAACAAAGTACACTTAGTTCCTTAACTAGGTTCACCTGTGATTATTGTGGCTCTTGTTATTCCACTTTCTCTCACAGAAGTTGTGGCCTCTGCAAAAGATTAGAAGAATCTGAGAAAAGCATGGTAGGATCACCCACGCAGACACCCCATTGAGGAGCCCTTTCCAAGCAGTGGTTCCTCCCAGCCTGGTGCTTTACCTGAGTTGGACCTCCCAGGGGCAACTGTTGTAGCAGAGGGCACTCCAGCTGTGCCTAGGTAGGAAAGAAAAGAGAAGGACTGAGATGGGAACTCTTTTGTGACCCTTGGAAAATGTGGTCAAAAGTATGTCTATTTGTAACTTTGAAGCCAGAAAGCACACTTCCTGGCTTATAACTGACATGAAGACAAACATGTTTCAGGTTTATTGTGCGCCTTTGCAAAGCCAAGGCTAATGCAGTGGCTAATAATCCTACCCTAAGTATTATGATCAATATTTGGTCAGAGTCGAAGGTCATATGAAAGGCTTTCCCCAAGTTTACCTGTCCTACTTTCTGGTGCCGTAGTGGTGGTTCCTAATGAAAAGCAAAAGAGAAAAGGCGAATGAAGAGGAGAAAACAAGAAGAGAAGAAAGACAATTTGAATTTTTATCTCTAAACTAAAATATGACATCTTAGTGATTTCTAATGTGATACAGACTATGCCCTTTTGAAAGGAAAAACCTTTTCAAAACCAGAGCTATTATTGCAAGACTCCTCTCTAGAGACTTAGAACCCTGATGTCAGTCTCTCAGAAGGGAAAGACTTTAGAAATTTTGGGCTCAAGAGTTTACAAATCCAAATCCACAAGCAAACTCTGTTTCCTTGACATATTATAGCCTCAAAGGAAATTTAAACCCACACTCCACATTGAAGTAATTCTCTGCATTATCTATGATAATTTTCTGTAACTTAAATTTATTTCCAAATTAAAAGCTCATTAGAAATAATTTCCTCTAGGAAATCTGTCAAAATAAAACAATAAATATAAATGCTCTAAAGTCTTTACCTGATTTTATTTCTGCTGCAGTGGTGCCACTTCCTCCCAGGGAAGTTGTGTTCTCTTACAGATGAAAAGAAAACCCAAATTAACTGAGTACTAAGAAAAAGGGATGAGGTAAGTTGATGTCATTACATGAGATAACTCCAATTAAAAATGTCTTGATAGTTTCTCTTAAGTCAGTAAATAAGTACTTCTGACTTTGAAAACCATAAATACACAAGTTTAATTGTTAAAATCAGGAGATACCACATTTGTAAATTTATTTTCTTAATTGGACCTTAGATATTTCTCTTTTTCTCTTTTTTTTTTTTTGTTTCTTCTTCTTCGTTTTTTTTTTTTGTTTGTTTGTTTTGGACCTTAGATATTTCATAATTGGAATAAGATATGTAAATCTCTGATTTAAAAAGTGGATACAGTGAGGAACTCACAAATGATCAACATGGTCATTACTATTATTATTGGTATTTATTGCTTTAAGTATTAGACTTTTCATATGTAACAATTTTGCCAGTTGGAACTTGGAATTAGAGAGGTGTAGGAATCAATATTTTTATTCTTGACATATAATGAAAAGAAAACAGCCTTTGATGCAGTAAGATTAATCTGTGTTGTCTTAATGTGTCAAAAAGCACTTTCAGTGCTTTCTAGAATCAGAAGTTAATCTATATGTTTTTCATGCACCATTTCTATAGATCAGCTAATGAGAAAAATTTTAATAGCTATTATTTCCTTTATATATCACTGAGGGAAAGAACGACATTTTTCTCCAGTCACACAACTGATTCTCAGTGCCTTAGCTCCATGATGAAGTCTCCTTGAAGAAGAGGTAAGGAAAACAAGGCATTTGAGTGTCCAACCTTTACATATTAGGTAAAATATTGCCTATTTGGATTAAAAAAAAAATGTCCTTCACTGGAAGTACAAACGGTAGATGTGATTGAGGCAACATGATCTACTGGGAAGGATTTAGTTCTTACTTGTAATTGTTGTAACCCCCAGTTATTCCACTTGCTCCAGGAGAAGCTGTGGCTGCTGGGAGAAGGACACAAATGGAAAAAGTTCAGGGGATATGAAATGGAATAGTGGCATTCCTGCATAGAAGCACCAAAAGGAAAGGCCTGTTATTGTAGTGAGCACCCATGAAAGGATTCCCCCACCACACAGTGGACTTACCTGTGCTGAAACTTCCAGGGGCAACTGTTGTGGCAGGAGCTACCTCTGATGTGCCTGAAAACAAAGAGACTGAGGTGATCATAGTGAATGAGTAACTCAAATGAGGACCCAAATCTAAAAGGGATGTGCCGTATTTATGTATTGAATTGCCATAACAGGATCCTCTTTCTCTGAGCACGAGGCAGGTGGAAAACTCAATGTATCTGCCTGCTTTCAACAATTCACAACAAAAGGATATAGAGAGACAAGTTTCCAAGTACAAGCACAACTGAAAATTTGATAAAAGTGAAACTACATGCATTTTCCCAGTGCTCACCTGCTTTCTTCCCTGTTGCTGCAGTGATGCCTGCTGTGAGATAGAAAAAGGAGGAAAAATGGTTGAAATACTTTGAAATTTCACATATAGAGAAAGTATTGAACCAGCATTTTCGTTCACATATACACTTTAAATGTATGTGTACTAGTTCCATGGGGCTCTTTTCTGTTTCACATAAAAGCACTGAAAATTTTCTGAATGCCACGTAAACTGCTAGCGACAGTTGTGACATAAATGGAGAAATTACATCCCATCCTCAGAAACGAAGCACTAATGATCCATTTAAGAATTAGTGAATTTTCTATATCTATATCTATATCTATATCTATATCTATATCTATATATATGTATACCTCAACCAGCAAATCTATTTTGAATCACGTGCAATGTAGCTAAATAAAACAAACACAAACTCTCTCAAGAAAATCTTGAGAGACCTAATACTTATGATGCCAAATCATGTACTGTTTCTTCTCACCAGTTTTGAATCCAGTTCCAGAAGTGCCAGTCCCTTCTGTGGAAGTGGTAGCCTCTGATGGAAGAAAGAGGAGAATGAAAAAAGTTGGGAATTTAGAATTCTGGAAGAAGATATTGGGGTTTTACTTTATCAAGGAAGCCCTTTAAAAAATCATGATATCTGACATTAAATAAGAGGCACTTCTTGTTACGCTACCTGTGTTAGAACTTCCAGATATAATGGTCATTCCAGACAATTCTCCAATGGTAACTAAAATGTAAAAGAAAAAAAAAGGAAATAAACCAATAGAGCATTTTATTTCCAATTAAGTTTGAAAGTGTCAGTGTAGCCCTAAACACTGGAAGCCCTCTCCTGCAGACACTCTATTTCTGTTGAGAATGGAAAATGAACAACTTCCTAGCACTTCATTTTCCAGGCTAACATGGGATGGATGTGTTGTTGCTGAGATTCCCTTTCACTATGAGGCAAGAGAAAAATAGGGCTTAAATCAACCCGACCTGTTTCCCTTCCAGGAATATATCCCCCTAGTGTGACAGAGGTGCCTATAGGAGGAAAAAATCATTGTTTTCTACTTATAAGTAGGACTGTTTGAATCAATCATTTGTTTTCACGAAGCTTTCCAGTGAAGGGAGAGAGACAGTAAACATCATGTGTAAGTACATGAAAAAAAATGATTAAAAGTATCAAGCTATGAGTGAAAAGGTAACCTGGGTAAAGGGAATAGGAAGTCCTGGAAGGTTAAAATATATGAATTATTTGTAATACATTTTATCAGAAAAAAATAATGTCTCCATAAGCTAGAATGGTACACACAGCCTGGCTGACAATACAAGGTGATGAAATTCAAGAGCAGAATAACTGACCAGGTTGATAGGACACAGTATGATCAAGGAGAAATGCAAGCCCTTCCTTCAAATGCCTTCACTATTTGTTCCCTGTAGCCACCAGATAGGGAGATGATGAGAGCCTCAGGCCTCAGCCTGACAAGCTCACCTCCAGGTGGTCCTGCTCGGGTGGTCCCGCTGCCTCCTGGGAAAATTGTGACCTCTGAGAGAGAAAGGAATTGGAGGTATGAAGACTGTTCTGGACATTCTGGGGCCCCATAAGCTATATTGCCCAAAGGGCCCCGTTCAGAATGCCTGACCTGTGTGGGCACTTTTAGCTTCCAGGGTTCTGCCAGAGATTCCCTGAGTAGTACCTGAAAAAAGAAAGGATCGTGGTCAGTTGGTCAGTTTGTTGCTCCTCATGATATGGGCATAGGCTCTTAAGGAAAAAAAAATATTTTGTTTAATGCAACAGAAAATTTACTTCTCTGGAGTTCTATTTTTCAGAGTTGATCCATATATTTCTCATAGAATATATAATTCCCTTAGCAAGTTTGCAGAGAAAGTCCTCTGCCACTGAGTTTTATTTTTAGAATTTAGGTATAGAAAGAAAGATTTGGGCCAAAGTCACCTGTGTAACTGTCAGGGAATAAGTCCCATGATGCCCTAATGAAGGAATCTTAGGTCCAATGCAAAAGACATAAAGGGGAAATGTTGAAGTATCTGACCTATATTTATTGATATTAGATATTGAACATCTGCTACATTTTTGCCTAATATACCAAATGTGAAAAATTCAAAAACTTTTGCAGTATTTCTGTCAAGACATGGTAAATTATAACAAAGTATACTTGGTTTTTTAACAGAGCTCACCTGTGATTATTTCAGCTTTTGTTATTCCACTTTTTCCTACAGAAGTTGTGACCTCTACAAAACAGGGAAAAGAATAGCAGTGAGGGGAAAAGATTAGAAGAATCTGAGAAAAGCATGGTAGGATCACCCAGGCAGACACCTCATTGAGGAGGAGCCCTTCCCAAACAGTGGTTCCTCCTAGCCTGGTGCTTTACCTGAGTTGGAGTTCCCAGGGGCGACTGTTGTACCAGAGGGCACTCCAGCTGTGCCTAGGCAGGAAAGAAAATAAAAAGATCAACATGGGAACCCTTTTTTTTTTAATATATATATTTTATTGCATTTTAGGTTTTGGGGTACATGTGAAGAACATGCAAGATTGTTGCATAGGTACACACATGGCAGTGTGATTTGCTGCCTTCCTCCCCATCACCTATATCTGCCATTTCTCCCCATGCTATCTCTCCCCAACTCCCCCACCCCCCCACTGTCCCTCCCCTTTTCCCCAGACAGACCCCAGTGTGTGATGCTCCCCCTCCCTGTGTCCATGTATTCTCATTGTTCAACACCCGCCTATGAGTGAAAACATGTGGTGTTTGATTTTCTGTTCTTGTGTCAGTTTGCTGAGAATGATGGTTTCCAGGTTCATCCATGTTCCTACAAAGGACACGAGCTCATCGTTTTTGATGGCTGCATAATATTCCATGGTGTATATGTGCCACATTTTCCCTGTCCAGTCTATCATCGATGGGCATCTGGGCTGGTTCCAGGTCTTTGCTATTGTAAACTGTTATGCAATGAACATTCGTGTGCATGTGTCCTTATAGTAGAACGATTTATAATCCTTTTGAAAAATGTGGCCAACAGTAGGTCTATTTGTGACTTTGAGGCAAGAAAACACGCTTCCTGAAGTTCTAACTGACATGAGGACAAACATGTTTCAGGTTTATTGTGTTTCTTTGCAAGGCCAAGGTTAATGCAGTGGGCAATAAGCCTGCTCTCATGACAGTTATTATTCTGCCAATGTTGAAGGTGCTATGAAAGGCTTTCCCAAGTTTACCTGTCCTACTTCCTGGTGCTCCAGTGATGGCTCCACATGAAAAGAGATTAGGAGAAGAAGAGGAGAAGGAAAGAAGAAGAAAGAAGATATTAAATTTTTATCTATGAACAGGACACTAATGCTATGCAGACTATGCTCTTTTCAAAGGGAAAACCGTTCCAAAGCCAGAGCCATTATTGCAACTCTCCTCTCCAGAGACCTATAACCCTGCGGTTAGTCTCTCAAAGGAAGAGACTTTACGAACTTCAGACTCAGCAGTTTACAAATCCAGATCCAAGGAGAAATTCTGTTTCCTTGAAATATTATAGCCTCAAAGGAAACTTAAAACCACACTCCACATTAAAGGGATTCTCTACAATATCTATGATAATTTTCTGTAATTTAAATTTATTTTCAAACTAAAAGCTCATTTAAAATAATTTCTTCCAAGAAATCTATCAAAACACAACAATATATATAAATACCCTCAAGGTCTTTACCTGATTTTATTTCTGCTCCAGTGGTGCCACTTCCTCCTAGGGAAGTTGTGGTCTCTTAAAGATGAAAAGGAAACCAAAATTAATTGAGTATTAAGAAAGAGGGATGAGCTAAGGATGTAATGATGTCATTATATGAAATAATCCCAATTCAAAATGTCTTGACACTTTCCATTAAGTCAGAAAATAAGTACTTCTGACTTTAAAAGTAATAAAAACCATAAATATACAAGATTAATTGTTAAAACTGGGAGCTATATCATTTGTGTATTTATCTTCTTAATTGGACCTTGACATTTCTTAATTGGAATAAGATATATAAACCTCTAATTTAAAAAGTGGATACAGTTAAGGAGCTCATAAATGATCAATATGCTCATTACCATAATTATTTATTGCTTTAAGTATTAGACTTCTCATGTGTAAAAGTTCTGCCATTGGCTACCACATTGGAACATAGAGTGACAGAAATCAGTATTTTTATTCTTGACACATAATGAAAAGAAAACGGCCTTTGATGGGGTGAGGGAACTCTGGGTTGTTAATGTGTCAACAAGCTCTCTCAGAGGTTTCTAGACTAGGAGTTAATCTGTATGTTTTTCATACACCATTTCAATAGAATATTTAATAAGAAAAATTTTAATAGCTATTATTTCCTTTGTATATCACTGAGGGAAAGAAACACAAATTCTCTCCAATACACAACTGATTTGCATTGCCTTAGCTCCATGGTGATGTCTCCTTGAAGCAGAGGAAAGGAAGATAAAGGCATTTGAGTGCCTGACCTTTACATATTAGGGAAAATCTTGCCTATTTAGAATAGTGATTTTTTTTCAACAAAAATGTCCTTCACAGGAAGTACAGACGGTAGATGTGACTGAGGCAACGTGACCTACTGGGAAGGAGGTAGTGGACTGTCAGTGCTTACTTGTAGTTGTTGTAACCCCAGTCATTCCACTTGCTCCAGGAGACGCTGTGGCTGCTGGGGAGAAGGACACAAACAGAAAAGATTCAGAGGACATGAAATGGAATGGTGGCATTTCTGCATAGAAGCACTGCATTGAAGGAAAGCATGTTACTGTAGCAACCACTCATGAAGGATTCCCCACCACACAGTGGACTCACCTGTGCTGACACTTCCAGAGGCAACTGTTGTGGCAGGAGCTACTGCCGAGGTGCCTGAAAACAAAGAGAGCGAGATGATCTCAGTGAAGGAGTAAGTCAAATGAGGACCCAAATCTAAAAGGGATATGCTCTATTTATGTATTTATTTGCCATAACAGAAATCTCTTTCTCTGAGCACAAGGAAGGTGGACGACTAGATGTATTTCCTGCTTTTAACAGTTCACAACAAAAGGAGATAGACAATGTTTCCAAGTACTAACACAACTGAAAATCTGACAAAAGTGAAACTAGATGCATTTTCCCAATGCTCACCTGCTTGGTTCCCTGATGCTACAGTGATGCCTGCTGTGAGATAGAAAGATGGGGGAAGAAAGGTTTAAACGTGTTGAAACTTCAAATGTAGGAGAAAATATTGCACAAGTCAATTGTTAGATACACACGTATGCATGCATGCACCCTGGGTCCATGAGGTTCTTTTCTACTTCACATACATTCACACAGAAAACTTTCTGGTTTCCAGCTCAGATGCTAGTGAAAGTTTTAACACAATGGAGAAATCCCATCCCATCCTCAACTTGATGAAAGGAGGCTCAATTCTAGGATTGGTAGTTTTTCTAAATAAATAAACAAATAACAGCAATCCTATTTTGAATTACTTGCAGTGTCTCTAAATGAAATACAAACTCTCTCAAGGAAAGCTTGAGAGTACTAATCCTTATGAGGCCAAAGTATGGGCTGTTTACTGTCACCAGTTTTTAGTTTAGTTCCAGAAGTATCACTCCCTACAATGGAAGTTGTGGCTTCTGAGGAAAATCTGAAAATTTGGAAAACTGGAGGGGATTTGGGTGTTATTTTCTTGTAGCAGTCCTAAAAGAGATACCGTGACATGTGACATTAAATAAGAGGTATTTCCTTCTTGTTAACCTACCTGTGGTGGGACTTTCAGATATAATGGTTGCTCCAGATAATCCTCCAGTGGTACCTAAAATGCATAAAGGAAAATGGAACTATAGAGCATTATCTCCCCAACTAAGCTTGGAAGTATGAATCTGGCCCTAAAGCACTGGAAGCCCAGTCCCAAGGACACTATTTATATAGAATAAAAGATGAACAGCTGCTTAGCTCTGGGTTTTCCAGGCCAACATGGGATAGATGTGTGGCTACTAGGTTTCCCTTTCACTACAAGGCAAGGGGAGTATAGGGCTTTAAATTACCCTGACCTGTTTCCCTTCCAGAGACGTAGCCCCCTGCTGTGACAGAAGTGCCTACAGGAGAAATAAAGCGTGGTTTTACCTTTATAAGTAGAATCTTTGATACAACTTGGGGGCATTTTAATAATCAGTTTACTTCATGAAGCTTTCTAGTGAGAGGATACAGGAAATAAGCATTATATAGAATTAAATGAGAAAAATGACAGAAAACATCAAGCTGAATAAAAAGGAATGAGATCATGTCCTTTGCAGGGACATGGATGGAGCTGGAGGCCATCATCCTCAGCAAACTAACACAGGAACAGAAAACCAAACACTGCATGTTCTTGAGCAATGAGATCACATGGACACAGGGAGGGGAACATCACACACTGGGGCCTGTCAGGGGTGGTGGGGTATGGGAGGCAACTTAGAGGATGGGTCAATATGTGCAGCAAACCATCATGGCACATATGTACCTATCTAACAAAACTGCACATATCCTGGCACTTAAAGTAAAATAAAAAGGAAAGAAGAAAAGAAAATATCAAGCTGTGGGTGGAAAGGCAAACCAGCTAAGGAAGACTGGAAGTCCTGGAGGGTTAAAAATACGTGCAATATACTTTCAATCCTTCTATCAAACAAAAATGTCTCCTTAAGCCAGGATACCGAAGACAGTTTGCCTAAGACATCTGAGGTCATGGAATTTATAAACAGAATAATTTTTCAGACTGTTATGACATAATATAGCCTCAGAAAATGCTGACACCTCCTCAAATGCTTTCATATTATTTGTTCACTGCAGCCACCAAGATTGAGAGATGATGAGAGCCCCAAGCCTCCACCTGAAAAGCTCACCTCCAGGTGGTCCTGCTTGGGTGGTCCCGTTGCCTCTTGGAAAAGCTGTGGCCTCTGAGAGAGAAAGGAATTGGAGGTAAGATTTAACAGCATTTGTAGTAACCTGCATGAGACTAGAGACTATTATTCTAAGTGAAGTAACTCAGGAATGACAAAACAAACGTTGTATGTTCTCACTGATATGTGGGAGCTAAGCTTTGAGGATGCAAAGGCATAAGAATGATACAATGGACTTTGGAGACTTGGGGGGGATTAGAGGGACAGGGGGCAAGGGATAAAAGACTACAGATATGATGCAGTGTACACTGCTCGGGTGATGGGTGCACCAAAGTCTCACAAATCACCGCTAAAGAACTTACATAACCAAATACCACCTGTACCCCAATAACTTATGGAAAAATAAAATAATAAAATTTTTTAATAAAAGACTACACAGGACATTCTGAGTCTCCCATAACCTGTATTACCCAAGAGGCCACGTTCAGAATTCCTGACCTGTGTGGGCACTTCCAGCTTCCAGAGTTTTCCCAGAGATGTCCTCAGTAATACCTGAAATAAGGATTGTAATCAGTTGGTCAATTTATGGTCCTTAATTTAATGGGCATGGGCTCTTAATGACAAAACAAATGAAATGTTTGTGTCTTTAATACAACAGGAAATTAATTTTTCCAGACTTTAGCTTTGAGAGTGAATCTACACTTTGCCCATGGAACATACCATTCCCTGAGCAAGTTTACTGTGATTTGTTCTCAGAGAAAGTCCTCCACCACTAGTCCCGTTCTTAGGGTTTAATGATAGCAATGTACACTTGGGCCCAAGTCATCTATAAACCTGTCAGGAAGTGGATCTCATGATGCTCTGATGAAGGATCCTTAGACCCACGGTGCAAGACATGAGGAGGAAAAGTTGAAAGGCCTGTACTGTATTTACTGATGTCAAATATTGGACATCTGTTAGATTTTCCTTAATATGCCAAATCTGCGAAATGCAAAAAGTGTTTACATATTTCAGGCCAGATTCTTGGGAAGTTTTTAGGAATAGTTAATGCCTTAACAGAGCTCATCTTTGATTATTTCAGCTTTTGTTGTTTCTCTTTCTCCTACAGAAGTTGTGGCCTCTGAGAAAGAGGAAAACAGGACAGGAGTGATGAATGATATTTCAAGACCATGGAAAACTTATAGTAGCTCCATACCCAGGATAACACTGGAGGAGAATTTCTCACAGATGGACTCCTGAAGGAATCTGCCACCTCAGTGACTCACCTGTGTTGGAACTGCCAGGTGCAACAGTTGTGCCAGGAGCTACCCCAGTGGTGGCTGAAACACAAAGGGTCTGAGATCATCACAGTGACTCTTGTTTGTCTTCTGAAGACCTGCCTCCAGAAGGAATCTGGGTGTATCTTTGTTATATCAAAGAGCCCTCTCACTGCTTCCTGATGAACTGAGAATCACATGCCTTTGCTATGGCCTATATCACTAACAAAGCAAGAGGAATAGTAATGTGCCCAAATTGAGGACCCTCCACTGAATTCCATACATTCACTCCCAGACAAGGAAACAGGGTGCCTTTCCCTCTTCTTCACCTGTTAGGCTCCCAGTTGCTTGGCCTCCTGATGCTAGAGTGGTGCCTACCATGGAATGAAAACCAGAAGTATGTTTTAATGTGCCAATAACACTGGAAAATATTTAATATCATTATTGCTTTTTTTTTTAGTGAGAAAACCTTTACATAGAATATGTCTGCTTCCAGAATTAATATAAATTTCTTTCCAGAAATACAATATTTTTCAGCTCCCCCTACACCATAGTGGTATATATGACTTTGCAGAAGAAATCTCTTATGCTGACTGCACCACCAGCCCGTCATTAGAAACTTACAGCTATGGGGCAAGATGTTAGTATGGGGCTAGAGTTTTCCAAAATACATTCAGTGTAAGAAAATACTGGAAGTAAGTGCAAACCACTACCGAGGAAAACACACTCCCAACAGGTGAGCCTACAAAGAGTCATAATTTATGGTAAACCCTAAGTTGTGCTCTGCTCATTCTCACCTGGGCTGGATCCAGACGGAGGAGACGCTGCGGCCTTCTGTTAAAGTTGTGGCCTCTGAGGGAGAAATCGTTGAATGGTGAGGTCAGAATTTGAAATATTGAGAAAAGAATGAGGTTACTATTTCATCAAAGCAGCTCTAATAACTATGAGGTTAAACATGGAGATTTCCTCCTTATTATCCCACCTGTGTGGGAGGTTCTAGATATAGCAGTTGTCCCAGAGAATTCAGTAACTAAAACTAGAAAAAGAAAGGAATCAACATGGCATTACCTCCTAAATGAGTTGTGGAAGTAGCTATGTGGCTTTAACCCACTGAAAGAACTTTCCTGAAAGCTTCTGTTTTGTAAGGAAATGAACTGTAAGTGACCACCCCTTCACGTCCTGGCCCACCTATCCATCACTGTTACTCCCAGGGTTCCCTCTCCATAGAGCACAATGAATGTGGATGGGAACCTTATCTCCTCCTCACCTGTTTCACTTTCAGATGCTGAGCTCTCTGGTGTGACAGAGGTGCCTTTAGGAGAAAAAGAGCAGATGACAGATTCATCTTTCTGAATTTTACCCATCAATTACCTCAGGCATTTTGATACTGAGAATTTGCAAATAGAACTGGCTAACGAATCCTCGCATTTGAGGATTGTATTTAGTCCTTCCTACCTGGCCTGGAGCTCTGTGAACTGCTGCTGAGTCCAGGTGAAACCACAGTTGGACCTATTAAAGCAAGTGGAGTGAAAAAATCTTCAAATAATACATTTCACCTTTCAACAAAGCTTTATTAAATCTCTCCTCCATGTAATACTGTTTTAGGCCCTTGGGATGTATCAGTGAGCAAAATGTTGAAAGATCTCTCTCCTAATGCACCCTACATTCTAGTAGCTGGAAGCCAGCAATGACAATAAACGTAATAAATAAGTCAGTGTAAAAGATGTTAGTAAACACTTTGGGAAAAAGGCAAACTGTATTTAGGATCAGGGACCCTGATCAGCCGGGTGTATCCAACAGCTTGCCTTCATCCCTGCTACATAATAACTAGCTCTGCAAGTCTGGACTCCTGGAAATCCAGAGGGATAAGTCAGGTGAGGCCAGGGAATTCCTAGGCACATCCAGGTTTTTGATCCTGGTACGCTGTGTTCCCAGGAGAAATGCAGGCCCCATTCCTCTGCACACTTTCATACCCATGTCTTTACTGCAGAGAACAGGGATTTGGTACAAGCCCCAAGGCCTCAGAGTGAAAAGCTCACCTCCTGGACGTTCTGCTTGGCTGGTGTCACTCCCTACTATGGAAGTTGTGGCCCCTGAGAGAGAAAAGAAAGGAAGGAGTAAAGATTAAGGTTTGGAAGAGTATACATGGTGCTGCGGGCAGAGTATGTCAACCAAGGTGCCCATGTCCAGATTTTGCATGTATTTTCAGATGTGCCTGTCTTGTAACTTCCAGGTTTCAGTGTTTTTCCAGAGACTACACTAGTTAGTAATACCTACAATAAGAAAGAGATGGTGTCACTAGTTCAACTGTTTGTCCACTGATTTGAATAGGAATCTAAAATCCACACTTGGAAGCAAACTGTCACGCTGAGGCTCGCAGTGCTAGAAGTAATTCATATTTGTCCCATGCAACATTTTTTTTTCACAGAAATTTTACTGAGACAGTTCTTAACCATCATATCCTTCTTTTTGGTGGGGGAAATTGGAATTTTTCTCCCCATATTACCTATTTATCTGTCATGGTTTAACATTATGATGGTTTAATGAAAGCCCTTGTAAGTTCAGGAAATGAGGCAATACAATGAGTATCTAGTCTTTTTCTCTGAATTTTCACAATATAGCATATACAAATCTATAGATATTTTCAGAAGAATATTAAAGTTGTCATTAGGAATTAAAGGTCTCGGTCTAGCATCACTCACCCGTGGCTCTTCCAACACTTGTTGTTCCACTTACTCCTGGAAACGTGGTGGCCTCTGAAGGAGATAAAGAGATGGAGATATTTAAGGATCATAGAGAAGATATGGTGGCACTTCTACAAGGGATAACACAAAGGAGACATCTAATTATGTGAGGGCACGTGGAAGATTCCATGTCAACTTGCTGACTTACCTGTCTTGGGACTGCCAGGGGCAACGGTTGTGCCAGGAGCTACCCTAGTGGTGGCTGAAACACAAGGGGAACTGGCATCACCACAGTGACTCTCGTTTGTCTCCTGAAGACCTGACTCTAGAATGAATCTTTACATCTTATAGATGTCAAAGGCCACTTTCTCTGGCTGCCACCCTGATGTGTTTTCCCATTAATTAATAAACTACCAAAGCAACCAAAGGGGCCAAAACTTAGGGCATTACATCTGGCATCCCATGACAGCAAAACAGATGGTTTTCTCCCATGCTAACCTATTTCACTGCCAGGAGTATAAGAAAAAAAATATTTGTTTTATGATAATTGTATCTATTTTTAATTATATTTTTAGTTGACACATAATTTTACATATTTACAGTGTGAGATTTTGATTATACACACACACGCACACACACACACACACATACACACATATATAGAGAGAGTGTAATAGTCAAGTCATGGTCTTTGGCATAACCATAATCTCTGACATTTATCATAGCTTTGCAGTAAGAAAATTTACAATCCTCTTGATATAGCTTGGCTGTGTCCCCACCCAAATCTCATCTTGAAATTCAGCTCCCACAATTCACACGTGTCATGGGAGGGACCTGGTGGAAGATAGTTGAATCATGGGGGGTGGGTCTTTCCCCTGCTGTTTTTCTGATAGTGAATAAGTCTCAAAAGATCAGATGGTTTTATAAAGGGGAGTTTCCCTGCACAAGTTCTCTCTCACCTGTTGCCATGTAAGACATGCCTTTCTCCTTCCGCCGTGATTGTTAGGCCTCCATAGCCACGTGGAACTCTGAGTCCATTAAACCTCTTTTTCTTTATAAACTATGCAGTCTTGGGTATGTCTTTATCAGCAGCATGAAAACGGACTAACATACCTCTCTTCAAAGTATTTTCAAATATATACTATAATATTGCTTACTATAGGCACTCCACTGCACTATAGACCACGAGAATTAATGCCCGCTATGTAATTGTGATTTTGTACCCATTGACTTACTACTTATTATTTTTATCACTTTGAGGCAAGAAAATGTTTATGTAGGCATGATTCCAAGAGTCATATATCTCTACTTCCCAGGATTAAAACTGTTTTTAGTTCTTACTACTATGTGGAAAATGCTTCTATCTAATGTTATAGGGAATTTCTCAAAACAATTACATTTCCTTTACATCCCAACTAGAAGAGTCAACCCATTTGAAAAGTGTATATTAAAAGGTTAAGGAAAATATTAAATTAAAAAATATATTTGGCTTCAGATAGATTGTCCCTAAGTAAATTACTTAATATTCTGTAGGAAAGCCTACTTCATCACAAGTCATCCCGAAAGTGATGATTCACTGTATTTCCTAAATCGTGAGTTGCCCTCCTCACCTGTTCTGGATTCACTTCCAGTACTGCTTCTGTCTCCTGTGAGAGTTGTAGCCTCTGAGGAAAGAAAGAGAAGAATCAAGAGGCCTGGGAAATTTGAGATACTGGTAAAAAATACTGAGTTGCTATTTTATCACTGAATTTCTATCAAGTTATCATGGATGCAAGATGAGGGTGTCCATCTGATTGAGCTACCTGTGTTGGAACCTCCCCTTGAAATGGTTATCCCAGAGAATTTACCAGAAGTCCCTAAAATGAGAAAGTAAAGGACCTGATAGAGCAAGCAGGACTGGAATCAGCAAACCTGGTCCTGAACCACTGGAAGAGCTTTCTTAAAAACTTATTTCGGAAAATATAAACCAAGAATAAATTTTTGCCAACTTATTAACTAATGTTTTATACTGACTATTCCTTCCCCTGTACTCTACTGAAAAAGGAAGCTTAACTTCACTTTCTGATTTTACTTCAAATGTTGTACTTTCCTTGTGTTATCAGGAAGGATAAAAAGACTTGAACATTCTAAATGTCCTCATATCAGTAACTGCAGATATTGTGCTTATCAGATGCTGAGCATTGCCATTCTATAAGATATTTATGTATTCTCCTGGTGATTTTAAGTAGTTCTTGCCTGGGTACCTGTGAACTGCTGCTGACACCAAATGAAACCATAGTGGTAGCTATTAAAGTAAACATAGTGACACTCTGCATAATGATATGCCTGTCACCCATCTCATATTATGGAAGCATTTCCTCTGTGCTTGACATAGAGGAAAAGAACAGATAAAGATCTCTGCCTCATGTGATTTACATTTCTGAGAGAGAGAACACAGGAAATAAACAAGATGTGTAAGAAATATGTTCGTGAGGTGGCAGCAGGTGATAGTGCTTTGCAGAATTATTATGAGCAGAGTAGAGAGAATCAGGGTCCTGGGGAGGCTGCTGCAGGTCAGTGGGACTCAGCCAGGTGTCCAGAGAACTAACACTGTTACACAGGACATGGAGCAATGCCTGACTTAGGTAACCCAGTGTGTGAAATTCCTTAGCAGAAACACTCAGGATGGTCAGAATACATGTCCTTCCAGACAAGAAGTAACCCCCTTATGTTGACACTGTTTCTCATCTGTGTGTTATCCTGAGCACAGTACAGCAATGATGAGAACTCTGAAGGCTGGGACTGATGAAGCTTACCTGCTGGAGCTTCTGACCCGGTGGTGCTGACTCCTCCTGTGGAACTTGTGGCCTCTGAGAGAAAAGAAAGCAAAGATGAAGTCTGCAGTATGGGAAGTACAGGGTTTTGTAATCCTAGGAACCTGTCACCTGAGCAGCCAAGGTGTAGCATTCCCTGTATGCTTTTGGACTTGCCTGTGTTGTCATTCCCAGGTTCAAGAGTCTTTCCAGAGAATGCTCCAGTGGTAGCTATTAAGAAAGAGATGGGTAGTCATGGGTTAGTACCTTGCTGTCATCAAGTGGGCAGAGAATAACAAGCTAATAAATGGCTAAATCTGTATACTTATTTAATATTTCAGGGAACTGGGTTTTAAATCTCAAGAGGTCAACTATATACACCTCATAAAATATCCTTCTCATGGTATATTATCAAAGGAATGTAACTTATTGGGTCTCCATTTCTCTAGTGTTCATGAACTGGGTCCTAGCAGCTATCACTCTTAATTCTCTATGTAACTGTCCAATGGCTACACGATTACCTAGGGGACTAGCAGGAAGGTCTGCATAAAGTGTATAAATAAATTAATTTTGGGTTTCTGATTTGCTATTACTGATTTGCTGCTTTTGAATTTCTGATTTGTTATTACTTTCAATAGCAAAACCACAATTACTTTTGCACAAATTTGATATAATTAATGAATGAAGGTAAGATTTTACCTAACAATGTTCAGTTTTGCAGAAATGTGTGTCATGCATACATTTCAAGCAATAATGTCTATTGGATATTATTAAAAAGTGAGTCCAATGACCCAGCAATGCTCACCGCTGGTTATTCCACCTCTTGTTGTTGCACTTTCACCTAGAGAAGCTGTGGCCCCTGAGAGACAGAAAAAAGAAAAGGTATATTAGGAAATATTCAAGGACTATGAAAGAACATGATACAATTTCTTGAAAGAACAACACCAGAGGAAACACTGAACGTTGATTTGGGGAGGAGCTCTGAAGTTCTGGCAACCTGCAGACTCACCAGTGTTGGAACTGCCAGGGGCAAGAGTTGTGCCAGGAGCTGCCCTAGTGGTGGCTGAAACACAATGAAGAATGGGATCATCATGGTGACCAAACTTTCCCTTTCCTTATAGGCCTGCCTCTAAAAACTATCTAGCCCTATCTTAATTATTTATAAATGGTGCTTTCCATGATTCTTCCTGGCGTCATGCCCTGTATATTTTCTCAATATGCATTTTCCTAGCAAAACAATCAGAAGGTACTATTCCTCAATCTGAGGCAGTATTTCTGGTCTTCCATCTGGAGACAGGTGGTATCTCTCCATGTTTACCATTTTACTTCCAAAATGTGGAAGATAAAACAATCTTCCTGGGACTCTTATGCATCAAGAATATACTAAACATTTCTGTTGCTTCTGAGGCATGAAAACTATGATTTCGGGTATGTTTCTGAGGCTCATTTCAGTTAATAATTCTTCTCCAGATCAAAACTGTTTATAGTTCCTAGTAATACCCTGGCTATGTTTCCGTGTAACCTCACAGGAGAAACTTCTTAGAACAAATGCAATGGAAATCCCATTTTAAAAAAGGCTATTGGTAAAGGTTTATAAATGTAAAATCTAAAGAAAATTCTATGGGTCCTAAGACTCATTACCCCCAAACAATTGCGTAATATTCTGCAGAAAAGTCCACTCCCAAACAGGACATCCTAATGAGAATCAAGATTTGTGGTAACATGTGAATTACGGGCTGCTCACCTTCACCAGTTCTGGATTCAGTTCCAGTACTGCCCCTACCTCCTGTGAGAGTTGTGGCCTCTGTGAAAAGAAAGAATAGAATCAAGACTTCTGGGAGACACTGGTAGAAAGCATTGAGT
The DNA here is from genome assembly GCA_036589455.1 of Ateles fusciceps. Taxonomy (NCBI): domain Eukaryota; kingdom Metazoa; phylum Chordata; class Mammalia; order Primates; family Atelidae; genus Ateles; species Ateles fusciceps. Next base: position 4,036,894 of record JAZHEH010001361.1, read on the forward strand.
TGCTAATTCATGATTGCAGCTCTACAAAGTCATCGTGCTTTCAAGATGAGGATTTCCTTCCCATTCAACTACCTGTATGGGAACCTCCAGATTTAAGTGTTGTCCCTGAGAATTCACCAGAAGTACCTACAATGAGAAAGTAAAGGAGCTAATAATAGTAGAACAACACTGGAAACAGCAAAGCTGTCTTCAACCATTGGAAGACCTTTCCTCAGAATCTGTGTTTCTGAAGGAAATGAACCATGAATGCTTTTGCTTGCAATGTATAGACTATTGTTTTTCTACTATTTCTTCCATCACAGCCTACTTAAAAAGAAGGAAGTTTAGTCTCACTTTATAGATTTTATGTCCAATGACTTGGCTCCCTGAGTAAAAAAAAGTCTTAAACATTCTAAATGTTCACTTTTGTGAAACAGGTAATATTGTGATTATCATGTTTTTAAGAATAAACACATAGATGTTTATAGCTTCCTTTTGTGTTTTTGTATAGCCTATGCCAACTGGCATAGGATCCTATGAACTGCTGCTCACTCCAAGGGAAACTATGTAGGTAGCCATTGAAGTAACCAGAGTGACATTCTACATAAGAATATGCCTGACACTCATCTCATATTTTGGAAGTATTTCCACTGTGCCTGACAGTCTTCTGTCAGTCAGAAGAAGAGACAAGTTCTCTGCCTCATGCGATTTACATTTGTGGGAGAGGGAACACAGGAAATAAATAAGTGTAATAAATATGTTTGAAAGATGGCAGCAGGTGATAGTACTTTGCAGAATCATAAAGGCTAAGTGGGGAGAATCAGCATCCAGGAAGGCTGGCGCAGGTCAGTGGACCTCAGCCAGGTATCCAAAGAAGTAACACTGTCACACAGGCCAGGGAGCAATGCCTGACTCAGATAACCCAGTTTCTGAAATTCCTTAGCATAACTAATCAGGATGGTCAGAATACATGTTGTGCTTCCAGACAAGAAGTAACTCCTTTTCCTTGGTCCCCTTTCTCATTTATGTGTTCACCTCAGCACAACAGGGAAATCAGAAGAACCCAAAAGCCTGGGAGTAGTGAAACTTACCTCTTGGAGCTTCTGACCGAGTGTTGCTGACCCCTTCTGTGGAACTTGTGGCCTCTGAGAGAAAAGAAAGCAAGGATGAAGTCTGTAGTTTGGGAACTACAGGGTTATATAACCCTAGGAGTCTGTCACCTGAGCAGCCAAAGTGTAGCATTCCCTGTGTGCTTTTGGACTTGCCTGTGTTGTCATTGCCAAGTTCCAGAGTCCTTCAGAGAATGCCCCAGTGGTAGCTAATAAGAAAGAAATGAGTAGTCATGGGTCAGTACCTCATTACCATAAAGTGAGCAAACAGTATCAAGCAATTAAGTAGACACAGTCTGTATACTTATTTATTATTCCAGTAAACTGGGATTTTTTTTTTTTTTTTTTTTTTTGAGACAGAGTCTCACTCTTACCCAGGCTGGAGCATAGTGGTGCAATCTTAGTTCACTGCAACCTCCACCTCCTGGGTTCAAACCATCCTCCAGCTTTGGCCTCCTGAGTAGCTGGGACTACAAGCACATGCCACCACACCCAGCTAATTTTTTGTGTTATTACTATTTTGTAAAGACAGGGTTTTGCCATATTGCCCAGGCTGGTCTCAATCTTCTTGGCTTACGTGGTCTTCCCGCCTCAGCCTCCCAAAGTTCTGCTATTACAGGCATGAGCCACCATAGCTGGCCATAAACTGAGCTTCTTATGCCTAATAGTGATCTCCATATTCTTCATACGATACACATGTGACAGTATATTTATCAAGTAATTTTTTACTTATTGGGCTTTCTTTCTTCTAGAGTTCAGGACCGGGGAGATAGAAGTTACTCTCTAGACCATCTAAATTAGTGTCAGTGGAACAGCTGCATGATTGCCTTGGGGTTATGAGGAAAATCTGTTCCGAGCTCAAAGCTCCAAGTTTTGTTCTTATTTCCATGGTTTGAAATAAGAAAAAACTTTCAGAATCTGAAAGCTTAGTCAATGAATAATGGTAAGATTATATCTAATAATCCTCATTATTGGATAAATGATTAGCATGGATATTTTCAGTCTATAATACCTTGGGGGTATTATTGGCAGGTGAATGCAATGCTCACCTGTGACTAATCCACCTCTTGTGGTCCCACTTCCTCCAATGGATGTTGTGGTCTCTGAGAGATAGAAAAATGGAAAGGACATATTTGGAAAATATTGAAGGGCTATGAAACAGATATGATATTACTCATGGATAGAACTGCACCAAATGAGATGTCTAATTATGTAAAGATTCCTGAAGAGTTCCCTGATGATCTACAGACTCACTTGTATTGGAACTGCCAGGGGCAAGAATTGTGCCAGGAGCTATCCCAGTGGTGGATGAAACATCAAGAAGACTGTGGTCCTTACAGTGCTTATGTTTTCTCCCAAAAATCTGGCTCTAGAAAGACTCTAAACGTATCATCATTATATCCAAATAACTCTTTCTCTGGTTCTTCCCCTGATGATCGGCCACATGTATTTTCTCATTAACAATTTTATTACCAAAATAGAAAGATTAATAAATTTCTCAACATGTGGCAATATTCTTGGAATTCAATTAGAGGAAGACAGGTGGTTTTCTCCCAGATTCACTGGTTTTACTTTAAAAAAATAAGTTTAATGGGTGTTTTAGACATCAAAAAAATAAAAATTATTTGTATTGTTTTGGGGGCTTAGAAACCTTTACTAGGAATGATTTCAATGTTGATTTACCTTGTCTCTACTTCCTAAGAACAAAATTGTTTTAAGCTCATTCTAAAACCCTGGCAATGTTTGTAACCTTATAGGAGAAATTTCTCAAGACAAATTAAAGAGGCATCACATTCAAAAGACACTATTGGTAATTAAAAAAAAAACAACAACAACAACAACAAAAATCAAATCTAAAAAAATTTTCTTTGGCCTTAGATTCATTGTCCCTTAAAAAAAATGCACAATGTGATTTTGATTTGCATTTCTCTAATGACCAGTGATGATGAGCACTTTTTCATGTTTTTTGGCCGCATAAATGTCTTTTGAAAAGTGCCTTTTCCTATCCTTTGCCCACTTTTTGATGTGGTTCTTTTTCTTGTAAATTTGTTTTAGTTCTTTGTAGATTCCGGATATTAGCCCTTTGTCAGATGAGTAGCTTGAAAAATTTTTTGCCCATTCTGTTGGTTGCCAGTTCACTCTAATGATTGTTTCTTTTCCTATGCAGAAGCTCTTAAGTTTAATTAGATCCCATTTGTCTATTTTGGCTTCTGTTAGCATTGCTTTTAGTGTTTTAGTCATGAAGTCCTTGCCTATGCCTATGTCCTGAATGATATTGCCTATGTTTTCTTCTAGAGTTTTTATGGTGTTGAGATACTATCTCACGCCAGTTAAAATGGTGATCATTAAAAAATCTGGAGACAACAGATGCTGGAGAGGATATGGAGAAACAGGAATGCTTTTACACTGCTGGTGGGAGTGTAAATTAGTTCAGCCATTGTGGAAGACAGTGTGGCAATTCCTCAAAGATCTAGAAATAGAAATACCATTTGACCCAGCAATCCCATTACTGGATATACACCCAAAGGATTATAAATCATACTATTATAAAGACACATGCATATGTATATTCATTGTGGCACTGTTCACAATAGCAAAGATTTGGAACCACCCCAAATGCCCATCAAGGGTAAAGAAAATGTGGCACATATACACCATGGAATACTATGCAGCCATAAAAAATGATGAGTTCATGTCCTTTGCAGGGACATGGATGAATCTGGAAACCATCATTCTCAGCAAACTCACACAAGAACAGGAAACCAAACACCACATGTTCTCGCTCATAAGTGGGTGTTGAACAATGAGAACACACGGACACAGGGAGGAGAACATCATACACTGAGGTCTGTTTGGAGGTGGGGGGCTAGGGGAATGATAGCAGGGGGGTGGGGGAGGTTGGGGAAGGATAACATTAGGAGAAATACCTAATGTAGGTGATGGGGTATGGAGGCAGCAAACCACCATGGCATGTGTATACCTATGCAACAATCCTGCAAGATCTGCCCATGTACCCCACAACTTAAAGTATAATTGAAAAAATGCACAATGTCCTATAGGAAAATTCACTTCTAAACAAGTCATAATAATGAACGTCAGGATTCACATTAACTCCCAAATCATAGGCTGCTCCTCACCTGCTCTGGATTCAGTTCCAATACTGCCCCTGCCTCCTGTCAGAGTTGTGGCCTCTGAGGGAAAAAGAAAATCAAGAGGTCTAAGCAACTGTAGATCCTGGGAAAAAGCTACTCTATGATTGCAGCTATAAAACTTTATCAGGCATTCAAGATGAAGATTTCCTTCTTATTGAACTACCTGTGTGGGAATCTCCATATGTACTGGTTGTTCCTGGGAATTCACCAGAAGTACCTAAAATGAGAAGAGTAAAGGTGCTAATAGAGCAAAGAATGCTAAAAGAAGTGATATGATCCTGACCCTTTAGAGACCTTTCCTGAGGACATCTGTTTTGGAAGGAAATGAACCATGAGTGATTACCACTTTATTTCTTTGGCCCTCAGTTGAACATTGTTGCTTCTGGGATTCCCTTTCCATGGATCACAGTGAATGTGAAAGGAGACCTTATCTCCCCCGTCACCTGTTTAACTTCCAGATGGGCTCCCTGATGTGATGTGTTAAGAAGAAAAAAGCAGACAACCTTCCATCTTTATAAATATTCCTCATCAATTACTTGAGGTATTTTGATATTCACATGTTTAAAAAGACTCCCTAACTCAAATTCCCACCTGTGATGACTTTATTCAATCTATTCTACCTGGCTTGGAATTCTGACTTCAGGTGAAACTATAGTTGTGCCTATTAAAGTAAATATAATGAAGAACTTCAAAATAATTCTTTCATCATTCCACTAATATTTATTAAGCATTTCTTCTGTGTAATATTGTTTTAGGACCTTGGGATGTATCAGTGAGCAAAATGTTCAAAGATCTCTCTCCTAAGGCACCTTACAGTCTAGCAGCTAGAGGCCAGAAATGAACAATAAATGTAATAAATAAGTCAGTCTGAAGGATGTGAGTCAGTGCTTTGGGAAAAGGCGAGTTGTATAAAAGGATCAGGAACCTTGATTGGCAGGGGATATCCAGCAGCTTGCCCTCATCCCTGCTACATAACAACTAACTCTGCCAGCCTAGGCACCTAAAACACCAGAGGGTTGAGTCAGGTGAGGCCAAGGAATTCCTAGGCACACCCAGGTTTGTGATCCTGGCATGCTGTGTTCCCAGATGAAATGAGGGTCCCATTCCTTGGCCCCCCCTTCATATCAATGTCTTCACTGCAGAGAACTAGGATTTGATAAAAGCCTCCCAAGGCCTTGGAGTAAAAAGCTCACCTCCTGGAAGTTCTGTTTGGCTGGTGACACTCCCTACTATGGACGTTGTGGCCCCTGAGAGAGAGAGAAAAGAAAGGAAGGAATAAAGACTAGTTTTTGAGAGAGTACACACTGTGCTGTGGGCTGAGTACGTCAACCAAAGTGCTCATGTCCAGATTTTGCGTGTATTTTCAGACTTGCCTGTCTTGTAACTTGCAGGTTTCAGTGTTTTTCCAGAGACTATAACAGTAATACCTACAACAAGAAAGAGATGATGTCACTAGTTGAACTCTTTTTCCACTTGGTTTCTATAGGAATCTCCAATGCCCACTTAGAAGCAAACTATTACTCTGAGACTCGCAGTGCTAGAAGTAGTTCATATTTGTCCCATGCAACATTTCCTTCCACAGCAATTTTACTGAGACAGTTCTTAACTATTATGTCCTTCTCTTTGGGTGGAAGAGAAGAATTTTCTCCATATTGCTTATTTATCTGTCATTGGTTTGACGTCACAATGGTTTAGTGAAGACCTTTGTAAGCTCAGGAAATAAGGAGACTGTCTAGCCTTTTCCTCTGAATTTTCTCAATATAGTGTATATATATTATGTAGATATTTTCAGAAGACTATTTGAAGTTGTCATTAGGAATTACATGTCTTAGCCTGGCATCACTCACCCGTGGCTCTTCCAACACCTGTTGTTTCACTTACTCCTAGGAAAGTGGTGGCCTCTAAGGGAGAAAGAGGTAAGAGTTACCGGAGAATATTTAAGAATTGTGGAGAAGATATGGTGCTAATCCTGCAGAAAAATAACACAAAGGAGGCCAGGCACAATGACTCATGCCTATAATCTCAGCACTTTGGGAGGCCAAGGCAGGCAAATCACAAGGTCAAGAGTTCGAGGCCAGCCTGGCCAACATGATGAAACCCCATCTCTCCTAAAAATAGAAAAAATTAGCTGGGTGTAGTGATGGGCACCTATAATCCCAGCTACTCGAAAGGCTGAAGCAGGAGAATCACTTAAACCCGGGAGGCAGAGGTTACAGTGAGCCGAGATCGTGCCACTGCACTCCAGCCTGGGTAATAGAGTGAGAGTCCATCTCAATAAATAAATAAATAATGCAAAGGAGATGTCTAATTATGGCAGGGCACGTGGAAGATTTCATGTCAACCTATTAACTTACCTGTCTTGGAACTGCCACGGGCAACAGTTGTGCCAGGAGCTACCCCAGTGGTGGCTGAAACACAAGGGGAACTGGCATCATCACAGTGACTCTCGTTTGTCTCCTGAAAGCCTGGCTCTAGAAATAATCTGCTTACATCTTTAAGATGTCAAAGGCCACTTTCTCTGGCTGCCACTCTGATGTGTTTTTCCATTAACTAATAAACTACCAAAGCAATCAAAGGGGCCAAACTTGGGGGATTACACCTGGCCTTTCAAGAGAGCGAGACAGGTGGTTTTCTCCCATACTTAACTGTTTCACCGCCAGAGGTAGAAGACAAAAATTTATTTATTTCATTATCATTTAATCCATTTTTACTTTTCTTTTTAAATTTCATATAATAATTGTACATATTTCTGGGTTGTATGGGAGGTTTTGATATATGCATATATTGTGTAATAATGAAGTCATGATATTTAGCTTATTCATCATCTCAAACATTTATCATTGCTTTGTGGGCAGAATATTCAGAATCTTCTTGTCAAAGATATTTGAATATACACCATAACATTGTTTACCATAGGTACCTCACTGCTACAAAACACCAAAACTACTCCTATCTCTGATTTTGCCCCACTGACCTAATACTAATTATTTCTCTTGCTCTGGGGGCAAGGAAACATCTATGCAGGCATGTTTTTAAAGTTCATTTATAATATTTCTACTTCCTGGGATCAAAACTGTTTCTAACTTCTATAGCACTGGAAATATTTATATGTAATGTTATAGGGAAATCCCTCAAAACAATTACATACCATTTACACCTCATCTAGAAAAGTCAATCTATTAGAAAAGAGGATTTTAGGAGATTTATAGGGAAATATTAAGTTAAAAAATATATTTGGCCTCTGATACATTGTTTGTAAATCCATATTTAATATTCTGTAGGAAAGCCTACTTCTAAGCAAGTGATCCTAATGAGAGTCATGATTTACAGTAACTCCCAAATTATGGGTTGCTCTTCCTCACCTGTTCTGAATTCACTTTCAGTACTGCCCCTGCCTCCTGTGAGAGTTGTGGCTTCTGAGGAAAGAAAGAGGAAAATCATGAGATCTAGGGAATTTGAGATATAAGTAAAAAATACTGAGGCAGTATTTTACGATTGCAGCTCTACAGAGTTATCATGCATGCAAAAGGAAGATTTCCTTTCTCATTGAACTACCTGTGTGGGAACCACCAGATGAAATGGTTGTCTGAGAGAATTTACCAGAAATACCTAAAACGAGAATGTAAAGAGCTAATAGAGCAAGCAGTACTGGAATCAGCACTGTGGTCCTGAACCACTGGAAGACTTTTCTTGACAACTTCTGTTTTAGAAAAAATACACACTATAAATAATTTTTTTGCCAACTTGTTTAATGTTTGCATTCTGACTATTCCCTCCACCCGTACCATAGCAAAAAAGCAAAGAAGGATGCTTAATTTCACTTTACTGATTTCACTTACACTGATTCCCTGCCAGTTCCAGTGGCTTCCTGCCACTCCAGAGGAGAAAACAAGGAAAAGTTTTGATAATTCCAACATTCTTATTTGTGTAACTGGTGATAGTGTGACATTCAGGTTTTAAGAATACACTCATGTCAGATGTTTTTATATTTCCCTGGTGTTTTAAGTAGCCTACCCCGACTGCCTTCAGACCTGATAAACTGCTGCTGACACCAAGTGAAACCGTGAAGTAAATAGGGACACTCTACATAAGAATATGCCTGTCACTCATCTCACATTTTATAAGCCTTTCCTCTGTTTCTGACATCATCCTGTCAGTGAAAAGAACAGACGAAGTATCTGCCTTGTGAGATTTGTGTTTGTGAGAGAAGAAATAGAAAATAAACAAGAAGTCTAATAAACATATTCAAGAGATGGCAGCAGGTGATAGTAAGTTGCAGAATCATGAGCTGAATGGGGGAGAATCATGGTTCCAGTGAAACTGCTGCAGGTCAGTGGGCCCCAGTCAGATGTCCAGAGAACTAACACTGTCACACAGGCCATGGAGCAATGCCTGACTTAGATGACCCAGTTTCTGAAATTCCTTAAAAGCCCTACTCAGGATGGTCAGAATGCATGTTGTGCTTCCAGACTAGAAGTAACTCCCTTCCCATGGCCCTGTTTCTCATTTATATGTTATCCTGAGTACAAAATAACAATGATGAGAACTCTGAAGCCTTGGATTGATGAAGCTTACCTCCTGGAGCTTCTGATTCGGTGGCCCGGACTCCTCCTGTGGAACTTGTGGCCTCTGAGAGAAGAGAAAGCAAAGATGAAGTCTGCGGTATGGGGGAGTACAGGGTTACTAGGAGCCTGTCACCTAAGGCAGCCAGGGTGTAGCATTCCCTGTGTGCTTTTGGACTTGCCTGTATTGTCACTCCAAGGTTCCGGAGTCTTTCCAGAGAATGCCCCAGTGGCAGCTATTAAGAAAGGGATGGGGCAGTCATGGGTCAGAATCTCATTACCATGAAGTGGGCAAAGAGTATCAAGCAAATAAATGGATACAGTCTGTATACTTACTTATTATTTCATTAAACTGGCCTTTAAATGGCAAAAGCTAATCTCTATAGTTCTCAGATAATATTCTTCCCATGGCATATTTACCACCACCCCCCTCCTTTTTTTTTTTTTTACTTATTAGGTTTTCTTTTCTCAAGACTTCAGGAATAGGGAGATAGAAGCTAACTGTAGATTTGCTATGTAATTGTCAGTCAAATGACTGCATGATTACCTTGGGGGCCATGAGAAGAGTCTGCTCAAGTACAAGAAATAAGAATGAAATTTGAGATTCTGTATTTAGGCTGTGAAAAATGGTAGGAACTTTCCTAACAACGTTAATATGGGAGAAATGAGAGTATGGATCCTTTTCAAGCCACAGGCTTTACTGGATATTATTAGCAAGTGAGTGCAATGACCCAGCAATGCTCACCTGTCACTATTCCACCTCTTGTTGACGCACTTCCTCCTATAGAAGTTGTGGCCTCTGAGAGACAGGAAACCAGAAGAGACATATTTGAAAAATATTCAATCACTATGAAATGAATAAGATATTACTCTTAAAAGAAAAGCATCAGAGGAGACATCAAATTATGGGAGGAGCTCTGAAGAGTTCCCTGCCAACCTGCAGACTCACCTGTACTGGAACTGCCAGGGGCAAGGGTTGTGCTGGGAGCCACCCTAGTCGTGGCTGAAACACCAAGAAGACTAGGATCACCACGGTGATTTACCTTTCTTTCCTACAGACCTGTCTCTAGAAAGAATCTAAACCTAACTTATATCTAACTAGCACTTTCCCTAGCTCTTCCTTGGTGATAAGCCCTATGTATTTTCTTATTAACCATTTTATTAGCAAAGCAACCAAAGTGACAATGTTCTCAACCTGTGATAACCTTCCTGGTATTCTCAGTCAGGAGGACAATGTGGGTTTCTCCCATGCTCGCCTGTTTTCCTCCTTGTGTCTTGGCTGTCAGATGTAAAAGCGGTGCCTGCTGTGGTGTGGTTGCTGAGAATGCCATGAGTGTGCTGAGAACTCCAGATATTGTGAAAATAGTTTGCTCTTCACTTGTGAAAAGGAAGCATTGACAGAGGGCAGGTGTGTTTCCGGGGGTTCTTGTAGCTCCTCTGTGTTTCTCAGCAAGTTTTATCACCACCCCCCCACTCTTATAAAAGCTTATAATGGTTTGTAATTTCACAGCATTCTATAATTAGTAGATTTCTGGAAAAATTTCTACACTGATAAAGAATTTGTTGGCCAAAAATGTAGTATTAGGAAAGTAAATACAAATTGCTTTCCAGAAACTTCCTCTCTCTAGTCTCGCTATGAGTGTCATAATCAGTGTTAGCAACAAAGACATGAGCTGCTCCTTCTCACCTATTTTGAATGAAGCTTCAGTGGTGCCAACACGTTCTGTAGAAATTGTGGCCTCTGAGACACGATATGGAATTGTGGATTCTGGGGCGTTGGGATAGTGGGAAGACAGATTCTGTGTTATTCATCAGAAAAACTCTACAAAAAAACATCATTTCATCTGCATGTCAGTAGAGATGGTTTTCTTTCAATTTTACCTGTGTTGGAAATACCTGTTTCAACAGATGTCTCAGAACCTACTCCAGTGATACCTGAAACAAGAAAAAGCAAATTTAGCAAATTCATCACGGAAGCAACTAAAAGGGCCTTTCTGAGGACTCGATGTTATAAATGGTACAAATGCTAAATAAGGAGTTTCCTTCTCTCATTTCATCTCCTTGGCCCATTTGTTCCCAGGTAACTGACAAGTGAACTCACCTACATGCTAGCCTGCTGACAGAGGGATTGGGGTTCATTTCATGCCTGCCTGTTTCACTTCCTGTTATGTCTCCCTGGTGTACCAGGGGGAACTATAGAGGAGGAAAATGAAAGAAAGTTCTTTCTAAATACCTCTGTGATACTTTAGCGGTTTATTTTATGTCATCCTTAAAGCACACCCATGCACACACATGCACAAAACTCATATGGGGGTAAGAGCTAGCTTGTATTTACTTTATGGAATGTTACCTGTGTTGGAAACTTCTGAACTGGTACTGACTTCAGAAGAAATGATAGTGTTGCCTGTGAAAACAAATTGTGTGAACTTTAAAGCAGTGATAGTCTCATTCCTGTCTTCAGAGAACTAGTTCTGGGAGCCAGGACTCAGGCACACTTGTTGGAGGGGCATGAACATGGCAGTTCCACAGGGATTCACAATTTGACTTGGTCTTGTGTTAAATGTGTCCTCAACCTTCATATTCTTCTGTTTTTAGCTGCAATCCCAAACAATAAATCAACAGAACCCAAAGTCTTGGAATGATAGCACTCACCTCCTGACAGTCCTGCTCCAGGAGTCCCTGTAGCACTTGTGGTCTCTGAGAAAGAAAAGAAATGAATGAAGTAAGAACATGCTGGATGGTTGGGTGCGGTAGCTCACACCTATAATTCCAGCACTTTCGGAGTCCAAGGCTGGCATATCACTTGAGTCCAGGAGTTCGAGACCACACTGGGTAACATAGTGAAACTCCATCTCTACAAAAAAAATAGCCTGTAGTCCCAGCTACCTGGGAGGCTGAGGTGGCAGGATCACCTGAGCCTAGGAGGTCAAGGCTGCAGTGAGCCAAGATCATGCTCCTGTATTCCAGCCTGGGCAACAGGGTGAGAAAGAGGAAAGAAAGAAAAGAAGCAAGGAGGGAAGGAAGGAAGGAAGGAGGGAGGGAGGCAGAGAGGGAGGGAGGGAAGGAAGGAGAGAGAAAGAGAAAGAAAGAGAGAGAGAAGGGAGGGAGGGAGGAAGGATGGAAGGAAGGAAGGAAAGGAGAGATTGAGAGAAAGAAGAAAGAGAGAGAAAGAAGAAAGAGAGAGAAAGAGAAAGAAGAAAGAAAGAGAAAAAGAATAAAAGAAAGAAAGAGGAGAGAAGAGAAAGAAACAGATAAAGAACAGAAAGAAGGAAAGAGAAAGGAGAGAGAGAAAGAAAAGAGAAAGATACATAAGAAAGAGAAAGAATGAAAAAGAAGAAAAGAAAGAAAAAAGAGAAAAAGAAAGAGAGAAATGAGAAAGAAGAAAAGAAGAAAAAAGAAAGAAAAGAAAAGAACAAAGCATGCTGGGTCCACTGCATTACCTAAATGGCTCCCTCCAGGATGTCTTACCTAAGACAAAACTTCCAGGTTTAGAGTTTTCCCCAAACTACCACCAGAAGTTCCTGACATAAAGAAATGGTGGTCAACATGCCATGACTAGGGAATTGCTTTTTTAAAAATTTGCATTTCTTATAATATATTAGGATGTTCTTTCTTTGAGCTTTCTAATGTAAGAATTAATCTGTTTCCAGTGTAGCATCTGTTTCTATAGCAAATTTCCTGACAATATTCTAGACTCTTTTGTCTTTCAAAAGAGATTCAGTGCTGGGAAATGAAAGTTTTCTCAGTACACATTTATCCGGTGGCCAGTGACTTGACTTCTTAGTGCACGGAATGGGCTCCTTGAGGTAGAAGAAAGTCTTAGGTTCCTGAAGCTTGCCATTTGTTAGCTAGGAAATGTTTGGCATTTTTAAAAAGGTTTCATTTAGGAAATAAAGCAGTGTGGCTACATTTTAGGCAATACTGCTTAATGAAAGATGATCAGAATGCATTAATTCACTTTTTGATCATCTTTCATTAAGCACTTTCATTAAAACTGCAGGCTGAGCTGGAGCTATTCCACCTGCAGCAATTCCACTTCCTCCTTGGAAGTTGTGGCCTCTGAGGATGAGGAAAAGAAGACAGACACAATTGGAAAGACATTAAGGATTATGGATTACTGTAATGAATAATCTTGCCTATAAATAAAACCTGAGGAAATAGCTCCTTGAAAGAAGTCCCCATGGGAAAATTCCACTCAGCTTGTTCTCACCTATGTTGGAACTTCTAGGGGCAAGAGTTGTGCCAGTGGTTACTCCAATGGTACCTGAAACACAGAAAGGCCAGAGGTCACCATACTGACTCATTCTGCCATGAGAAGATCTAATCTAGATGCCATCTGTGTGTTCCTTTGCTATAACAAGCAGCCTTTTCTGGGCACTTAACAGATCTATAATTCTATGAGTTTCTCTGCTTAGACTATTCCATTTGTAAATCCATTTGTGCCTTCCCTGACACAGATGAAAGATGATCTTCTCTTGTGTTCACCTAGTTTGATCTCAGTATGCCTTAGCTCTCTGCTACAAAAGGCAGTTCATATACACTGAGAACCTGAGACCATGAGAAACTGCTGATCATTACTCTTTAGTGATGTCAAGGAAGGCTATCTGGAAAAGACAGAATCTAGATTTTTATCATTACTTAGGATTTGTCTATATGAAGTCCAGGAAGGACACATCAGGCAGAAGACATAGTGAGGGCCAAGGTTTAGGAAAACGTAACATCTGTTACATAAACACAGAATGAGTGAAAAATAACTGGAAATTTAGCTTGAATTAAGTGAGAAAATAACTTCCTAGTGATCAGGTTGTAAAATTGTATAAAGGAACTTCTAACGGTGCCAACAACTAATTTAAGTGAGGCTAAAAGTTGTTATGTGAAGGGGGCTAATGAGAAGTTTAGAATGTAGATGGGGTCTCCAAGGACTCAAACATTACACTAAAGCATTTAGAATTTACTTGAAGGGCAATGGGTAGTTGCTAACATGGACTGATGACAGAAATGACATGAACAGAGGTAACAGTTATTAGAGGAGGACCACTGACCATTGCTTCAGATAGAACGCATCTGAGAATAGAGAAAACTGGAAGAGAGGAAACTTGCCTACAATGGTCTAGACTAAAGGAAATGTAGAGAAGTAGAAAGAGCTCAGGCTTTGGAATCAGAAGAGTTGTATCGTTAATAGGTTAAGCATCTCAGAACCTCAGCTTCATTACCAGCAAATTAGGAAAATAATGCCTACATTATTATAAAGAAAAAAGAAAAGAAAAAAAAGAAAACCTTATGTTGAGCTACAGTTGGGACTAAATTCTTCCCCACCTCACTTGCCTGATTTTCCAGGTGTGGTTAATGTGGTCCTGCTTTCACCTGCTCCAGGGATGGTTCCATATGGTTCTTCAGTTTTTCCTGGTTAAAGCAATAATTGATTATCAGCTTTACATGGTACATCTTAGTAAATATAATGAACTTACTGCCCCTTATGTAAATTTTGAATTTAGACACTGATAAATCTAGGTTATCTCTTAATCATTTCTCCTAAATTTAGGAATTTAGGTCCTTGGTTAAATCATAATGGACTCATCTTAGGATCATAATTGGGGGTCTCAGTCACGCTTGGACCACACCAGAGCACCCAAGGTGAGCCGTGCCTGCTGGGTTCCCAACTGTAGTGGCCGCAGAGTCCCCATGAAAACATGAACTCAAAATGTCTAAGGAATCAATAATATTCTGGAAAGCCCTCATTATTGTTCACCAATTTGAATTATTAATATTTAATTGTGATAAATTTACACAGATTTAAGTCTGGAAGACCAAAAATCATATTGTTCACATTAAATGATCTATCTTTAGCTAACTAGACTTGCCTTCAGGGGCTGTAACTTTAGTTCCTGGCTCTCTGGTAGTTCCTGTTACAGTGGTTGTGCCAGCTGATGGTCCAGTTGTAATCACCTTACAGCTGATGGTCCAGTTGTCCCTGTCAGTGCAGCTGATAGTCCATTTGTACCTGTTATTCCAGCTGATGGTCTAGTTGTCCTTGATCTTCAACTGATGTTCTGGTTGTTCCTGTTTTTTCAGCTGATATGCTTGTCCCAGATCTTGCAGATGATCCAGCTGTCCCTGTCACCGCAGATGATGATCCAATTGTCCCTATTACCCCAGCTGATAGTCCAGTTGTCCCTGTAGCTTCAGCTGGTGGTCCAGTGGTACTTGTCACCCCAGCTGATACTCCAATTGTCCCTGTCACTTGAGTTGATGGTCCAGTAGTCCCTGTCACTCCAACTGAGAGTCTAATTTTTCCTGTCACTTCAGCTGACAGTCCAGGTGTCCCTGTCACTCTAGCTGATAGTCCAGTTGTTGTCACTTCAGCTGACAGTCCAGTTGTCCCCTGTCACCCCAGCTGATATCTAATTGTCCCTGTCACCCCAGCTGGTGATCCAATTGTCCCTGTCACCCCAGCTGGTAGCCCAGATGTCCATGTCACTCCAACTGATGGTCCAGTCGTCCCTGTCACTTCAGCTGATAGTCCATTTGTACCTGTTATTTCAGCTCATGGTCCAGTTGTCCGTAACTCTTCAACTGATGTTCTGGTTGTTCCTGTTTTTCCAGCTATGGTAGACTTGTCCATGATCTTGCAGATGATTTGGCTGTCCCTGTCACTCCAGCCTATAGTCCAGTCGTCCCTGTTGCTTCAACTGACAGTCCAGTTGTCCCTGTCACTCCACCTGATGATCCAGTCGTGCCTGTTACCCCAAGCTGATGCATCCATTTTTCCCCTGTCACCCCAGCTTATAGTCCAGTTGTCCTCCAGCTGAGGATCCAGTTACCCCTGTCCCCCCCAGCTTATGGTCTACTTGTCCCTGTCACCCCAGCTGGTGATCCAATTGTCCCTGTAACTCCAGCTGATAGTCCACTTGTCCCTGTCAGTCCAGTTGTCCCTGTTGCTTCAGCTGGTGATCCAATTGACTCTGTCACTCCAGCTGATAGTCCACTTGTCCCTGTCAGTCCAGTTGTCCAGGGGATGGAGGGTGTTTGTAGGGGAAAAGTTGTCACCACGCCGTCTTTCCTGTCACTCCAGCTGGTAGTCCACTTGTCCCTGTCACCCCAGCTGACAGTCCACTTGTCCCTGTCACTCCAGCTGATAGTCTGCTTGTCCCTGTCACCTCAGCTGACAGTCCACTTGTCCCTGTTGCTTCAGCTGGTGATCCACCTGTCCCTATCACCCCAGCTGATAGCCCAGTTGTTCCTTTCACTCCTAGTCCACTTGTCCCTGTCACTCCAGCTGATAGTCCAGTTGTCCCTGTTGCTTCAGCTGGTGATCCAATTGTCCCTGTAACCCCAGCTGATGATCCAGTTATCCCTGTCTCTCCAGCTGGTAATCCACTTGTCCCTGTCACTCCAGATGACAGTCCAGTTGTCCCTGTCACTTCAGTCTATTCAATTATCCTTGTCACTCCAGCTGATAGTCTACTTGTCCCTGTCACTCCAGGTAATAGACCACTTGTCCCTGTCACTCCAGGCTGATAGTCCAGTTATCCCAGTTGCTTCAGCTGTTGATCCAATTGTCCCTGTCATTCCAGATGATAGTCCACTTATCCCTGTTACCCCAGCCTGACAGTCCAATTGTCCCTGTCACACCAGCTGATAGTCCAGTTGTCCCTGTCACTTCAGCTGGTGATCTAATTGTCCCTGTCACTCCAGATGATAGTCCACTTATCCCTGTCACCCCAGCTGATAGTTCACTTGTCCCTGTCACTCCAGCTGATAGTCGACTTGTCCCTGTTGCTTTAGCTAGTGATCCAGTTGTCCCTGTCACCCCAGATGGTAGTCTACTCTGTCCCTGTCACTCCAGTTAATAGTTCACTAGTCCCTGTTACTCCAGCTGGTGATGTAATTGTCCCTGTGACCCCAGATGGTAGTCCACTTATCCTTATCACCCCAGCTGATAGCCCAGTTGTCCCTGTCACTCCAGCTGATAATCCACTTGTCCCTGTCACTCCAGCTGATAGTGCAGTTGTCCCTGTTGCTTCAGCTGGTGATCTAATTATCCCTGTCACACCAGCTGATAGTCCAGTTGTCCCTGTCACTTCAGCTGGCGATCCAATTATCCCTGTCACACCAGATGATAGTCCACTCCCAGCTGTAGGTCACTTGTCACTCCTCAGTTGGTAGATCCACTTGTCCCTGTCACTCCAGCTGATAGTCCACTTGTCCCGGTTGCTTCAGCTGGTGATCAGTTGTCCCTGTCACCCCAGATGGTAGTCTACTTGTCCCTGTCACTCCAACTGATAGGCCAGTTGTCCCTGTTACTTCTAGCTGATGATGCAATTGTCCCCTGTCACCCCAGATGGTAGTCCACTTGTCCCTATCACCCCAGCTGATAGCCCAGTTGTCCCTGTCACTCCAGCTGATAATCCACTTGTCGCTGTGACTCCAGCTGAAGTCCACTTGACCCTGTCACTTCAGCTGGTGATCCAATTGTTCCAGTTACCCCAGCTGATAGCCCACTTGTCACTGTCATCCCAGCTGATAATGCAATTGTCCCGTCACCCCAGATGGTAGTCCACTTGTCACTGTCACTCCAGCTAATAGTCCACTTGTCCCTGTTGCTTCAGCTGGTGATCCAATTGTCCCTGTCACCCCAGCTGCTAGCCCAGTTGTCCCATCACTCCAGCTGAGAGTCCACTTGCTCCCTGTCACTCCAGCTGATAGTCCAGTTTTCCCTGTTGCTTCAGCTGGTGATCCAAATGTCCCTGTCACCCCCAGATTGATAGCCCAGTTTTCCCTGTCACCCCAGCTGATAGTCCACTTGTCTTTGTCACTCCAGGGGGTGATCTGATTGTTCCTGTTACCCCAGTTGATAGCCCAGTTGTCTGTGTCACCCTAGCTAATAGTCCACTTGTCCCTGTCACTCTAGATAATAGTTCACTTGTACCTTTTACTCCAGCTGGATAGTCCAGTTGTCCCTCTCTGTTTTAGCTGGTGATCCAATTGTCCCTGTCACTCCAGCTGATGGTGCAGTTACCCCGTCTCCCCCAGCTCATGGTTTACTTGTCCCTGTCACCCCAGGTGATAGTCTACTTGTCCCTGTCACTCCAACTGGTAACTACTTGTCCCTGTTACTCCAGCTGATAGTCCACTTGTCCCTATCACTCCAGCTGATAGTCCACTTGTCCTTGTCCCCTCCAGCTGGTGATCCAATTGTTCCTGTTATCCCAGTTGACAGCCCACTTGTCACTGTCACCCCAGCGGATGATGCAATTGTCCCTGTCACCCCAGAGGGTAGCCCACTTGCCCTATCACCCCAGATGGTAGTCCACTTGCCCCTGTCACTCCAGCTAATAGTCCACTTGTCCCTGTTACTCCAGCTGAGAGTTCACTTGTACCTGTGGCTTCGGCTGGTGATCCACTTGTCCCTGTCACTCCAGCTGATAGTCCACTTGTCCCTGTCACTCCAGCTGACAGTCCACTTGTCCCTGTCACTCCAGCCGACAGTCCAGGTGTCCCTGTTGCTTGAGCTGGTGATCCAATTATCCCTGTCACCCCAGCTGACAGTCCACTTGTCCCTGTCACTCCAGCTGGTGATCCAATTGTTCCTGTTACCACAGCTGAGAGCCCAGTTGTCACTGTCACACCAGCTGATGATCCAATTGTCCCTGGCAACCCAGATGGTAGTCCACTTGTCCCTGTCACTCCAGCTAATAGTCCACTCGTCCCTGTTACTCCAGTTTATAAGCCACTTGTTCTGTTCCTTCACCTGGTGCTCCAATCTGTCCCTGTCACCCCAGCTTATAATCCACTTGTCCCTGTCACTCCAGATGACAGTCTGGTTGTCCCTGTCACTCCAACTGACAGTCCACTTGTCCCTGTCACTCCAGCTGACAGTCCACTTGTCCTGTCCTTCCCAGATGATAGGCCAGTTGTCCCTGTACCCCCAGCTGATAGGCCAGTTGTCCCTATCACTTTGGCTGGTGAACCAATTGTCCCTGTCACCACAGCTGATTCAGTTGTCCATGTCACCCCCAGCTGATAGTCCACTTGTCCCTGTCACTCCAGCTGATAGTCCACTTGTCCCTGTCACTCCAGCTGATAGCTCCACTGGTCCCTGTCACTCCAGCTGACAGTACATTTGTCCCTGTCACTCCAGCTGAGTGTCCACTTGTCCCTGTTACTCCAGCTGACTGTCCACTTGTCCCTGTCACTCCAGCTGATAGTCCAGTTGTCCCTGTTGCTTCAGCTGGTGATCCAATTGTCCCTGTCACCCCCAGCTGCTAGCCCAGTTGTCCCTGTCACTCCAGCTGATAATCCACTTGTCCCTGTCACTCCAGATGACAGCCCAGTTGTCCCTGTCACTCCAACTGACAGTCCACTTGTCCTTGTCACTCCAGCTGAGAGTCCACTTGTCCCTGTCTTTCCAGATGATGGGCCAGTTGTTCCTGTACCCCCCAGCTGATAGGCCAGTTGTCCCTATCACTTCAGCTGGTGAAACAATTGCCCCTGTCACCCCAGCTGATGATTCAGTTGTCCATGTCACCGCAGCTGATAGTCCACTTGTCCCTGTCACTCCAGCTGACAGTCCACTTGTCCCTGTCACTCCAGCTGACAGTCCACGTGCCCCTGTCACCCCAGCTGACAGTCCTCTTGTCCCTGTCACTCTAGCTGACAGTCCACTTGTCCCTGCTGCTTCAGCTGGTGATCCACTTGTCCCCTGTCACCCCAACTGCTAGCCCACTTGTCCCTGTCACTCCAGATGATAGCCCTGTTGTCCTTGTCACTCCAGCTGAGAGTCCACTTCTCCCCTGTCACTCCAGCTGACAGTCCACTTGTCCCTGCTGCTTCAGCTGATGATCCAATTGTCCCTGTCACTCCAGCTAATAGCCCAGTTGTCCCTGTCACTCCAGCTGACAGTCCACTTGTCCCTGCTTTCCAGATGATAGGCCAATCGTCCCTGTCACCCCAGCTGATTCAGTTGTCCTATCACCCCAGCTGATAATCCACTTGTTCCTGTCACTCCAGCTGATAGTTCACTGGTCCCTGTCACTCCAGCTGACAGTCCACTTGTCCCTGTCACTCCAGCTGATAGGCCAGCTGTCCCTGTCACCCCAGCTAATGATCCACTTGTCCCTGTCACCCCAGATGGTAGTCCACTTGTCCCTGTCATTCCAGCTGATAGTCCATTTGTCCCCTGTCACTCCAGCTGGTGATCCAATTGTCCCTGTCACCCAGCTGATAGCCCAGTTGTCCCTGTCACTCCAGCTGATAGTCCACTTGTCCCTGTTGCTTCAGCTGGTGATTCAATTGTCCCTGTCACTCCAGCTGATAGGCCAGTTGTCCCTGTCACTCCAGCTGAGAGTCCACTTGTCCCTGTCACTCCAGCTGATACTAAACTGGTCCCCTGTCACTCCAGCTGACAATCCACTTGTCCCTGTCACTCCAGCTGACAGTCCAGTTGTCCCTGTTGCTTCAGCTGGTGAACCAATTGTCTCTGTCACCCCAGATGATAGCCCAGTTGTTCCTGTCACTCCAGTTGACAGTCCATTTGTCACTGTCACTCCAGCTGATAATCCACTTGTCCCTGTTACTCCAGCTGATAGTAAACTTGTCCCTGTCACTCCAGCTGACAAAACATTTGTCCCTGTCACTCCAGCTGACAGTCCACTTGTCCCTGTCCCTCCAGCTGACAGTCCAGTTGTCCCTGTTGCTTCAGTTGATGATCCAGTTGTCCCTATCACTCCAGCTCATAGCCCAGTTGTCCCTGTCACTCCAGCTGAGAGTCCACTTGTCCCTGTCACTCCAGCTGATAGGCGAAGTTGTCCCTGTTGCTTCAACTGGTGATGCAATCTGTCCCTGTCACCCCAGCTGATAGCCCAGTTGTCCTTGTCACCCCAGATAATAGTCCACTTGTCCCTGTCACTCCAGCTGATTGTCCACTTGTCCCTGTTACTCCAGGTGATAGTCTAGTTTTTCCTGTTACTCCAACTGATAGTCCACTTGTCCCTGTCCTTCCAGATGATAGGCCAGTTGTCCCTGTAGCCCCAGCTGATAGGCCAGTCATCCCTGTCACTTCAGCTGGTGAACCAATTGTCCCTGTCACCCCAGCTGATAAACCACTTGTTCCTGACACTCCAACTGATAGTTTACTGGTCCCTGTCACTCCAGCTGACAGTTCATTTGTCCCTGTCACTCCAGCTGATAGGCCAGCTGTCCCTGTCACTCCAGCTGGTGATCCAATCTGTCTCCTGTCACCCCAGCTGATAGCCCAGTTGTCCCTGTCACTCCAGCTGATAGTCCACCTGTCCCTCTCACCCCAGATAGCCCCTGTTGTCCTTGTCACTCCAGCTGAGAGTCCACTTGTCCCTGTCACTCCAGCTGATAGTCTAGTTGTCCCTGTTGCTTCAGCTGATAGCCCAGTTGTCCCTGTCACTCCAGCTGATAGCCCAGTTGTCCCTGTCACTCCAGCTGAGAGTCCACTTGTCCCTTTCACTCCAGCTGATAGTCTAGTTGTCCCTGTTGCTTCAGCTGGTGATCCAATTGTCCCTGTCACTCCAGCTGATAGCCCAGCTGTCCCTGTCACTCCAGCTGAGAGTCCACCTGTCCCTGTCACTTCAGCTGATAGTAAACTTGTCCCTGTCACTCCAGCTGACACTACATTTGTCCCTGTCACTCCAGCTGACAGTTCACTTGTCCCTGTCACTCCAGCTCACAGTCCAGTTGTCCCTGCTGCTTCAGCTGATGATCCAATTGTCCCTGTCACTCCAGCTGATAGCCCAGTTGTCCTGTCACTCCAGCTGAGAGTCCACTTGTCCCTGTCACTCCAGCTGATAGTCTAGTTGTCCCTGTTGCTTCAGCTGGTGATGCAATTGTCCCTGTCACCCCAGCAGATAGCCCAGTTGTCCCTGTCACCCCAGCTAATAGTCCACTTGTCCCTGTCACTCCAGCTGACAGTCCACTTGTCCCTGTCACTCCAACTGATAGTCCACTTCTCCCTGTTACTCCAGCTGATAGTCTAGTTTTTTCTGTTACTCCAGCTGGTGATCCAATTGTTCCTGTCACCCCAGTTGATAGTCGAGATAGTCCTGTCACTTCGGTTGATGAACCAGCAGTCCCTATCACCCCAGCTGATGGTCTAGTTGCCCCTGTCACCCCAGCTGTTGATCCAGTTGTCCCTGTCATTTCAGCTGACAGTCTAGGTGTCCCTGTCACTTCAGCTGATGGTCCAGTTGTCCCTCTCACTCCAGCTGATGGTCCAGTTGTCCCTGTCACTTCAACTGATAGTCCATTTGTACCTGTTTGTCCAGATGAGGGACCAGTTGCTCCTTGATTGTTCAACTGATGTTCTGGTTGTTCCTGCTTTTCCAGCTGATGGTATACTTGTCCCTGATCTTGCAGATGATCCAGTTGTCCCTGTCACTCCAGCTGATAGTCCAGTTGTCCCTGTTGCTTCAGTTGACAGTCGAGTTGTCCCTGTCACCCCAACCGATGATTCAATTGTCACTCCAGCTGAGGATCCAGTTATCCCTGTCCCCCCCAGCTGATGGTCTACCTGTCCCCTGTCACCCCAGGTGGTGATCCAATTGTCCCTCTCACTCCAGCTGATAGTCCACTTGTCCCTGTCACTCCAGCTGATAATCCACTTGTCCCTGTCACTCCAGCTGATGGTGCATTTGTCCCTGTCCCTCCAGCTGACAGCCCACTTGTCCCTGTCACTCCAGCTGAGAGTCCACTTTGTCCCTGTCACTTCAGCTGATGATCCAATTGTCTCTGTCACTCCAGCTGATAGCCCAGTTGTCCCTGTCACTCCAGCTGAGATTCCACTTGTCCCTGTCACTCCAGCTGATAGTCTAGCTGTCCCTGTTGCTTCAGTTGGTGATCCAATTGTCCCTGTCACCCTAGCTGATAGCCCAGTTGTCCCTGTCACTCCACCTAAGAGTCCACTTGTCCCTGTCACTCTAGCTGATAGTCCAGTTGTCCCTGTTGCTTCAGCTGGTGATCCAATTGTCCATGTCACCCCAGATGATAGCCCAGTTGTCCCTGTCACTCCAGCTGATAGTCCACTTGTCCCTGTCACTCCAGCTGATAATCCATTTGTCCCTGTCACTCCAGCTGATAGTCTAGTTGTCCCTGTTGCTTCAGCTGGTGATCCAATTGTCCCTGTCACCCCCAGCCTATAGCCCAGTTGTCCCTGTCACTCCAGCTGAGAGTCCACTTGTCTCTGTCACTCCAGCTGATAGTCTAGTTGTCCCCTGTTGCTTCAGCTGGTGATCCAATTGTCCCTGTCACTTCAGCTGATAGCCCAGTTGTCCTTGTCACTCCAGCTGAGATTCCACTTGTCCCTGTCACTCCAGCTAATAGTCTAGTTGTCCCTGTTGCTTCAGCTGGTGATCAATTGCCCCTGTTCCCCTAGCTGATAGCCCAGGTTGTCCCTGTCACTCCAGCTAGAGTCCACTTGTCCCTGTCACTCCAGCTGATAGTCTAGTTTCCTGTCTCAGCTGGTGATGCAATTGTCCCTGTTACCCCAGCAGATAGCCCAGTTGTCCCTGTCACTCCAGCTGATAGTCCACTTGTCCCTGTCACTCCAGCTGATAGTCCACTTGTCCCTGTCACTCCAGCTGATAGTAAGCTGTCCCTGTCACTCCAGCTGACAGTCCACTTGTCCCTGTCACCCCAGCTGACAGTCCAGTTTGTTCCTGTTACTTCAGCTGAGTAGTCCAATTGTTTCTGCACTCCAGCTGATAGCCCCAGACTTGTCCCTGTCACTCCAGCTGATATTCCACTTGTCCCTGTCACTCCAGCTATAGTCCACTTGTCCCTGTCACTCCAGCTGATAATCTCATCTTGTGCCGCTGCCTGGTGCCATGCTCAGCTGGTGATCCAATTGCTCCTGTCACCCCAGCCTATTCCCCAGTTTCCCTGTCACTCCAGCCTACAGTCCAGTTGTCCTTTGTTGCTCAGCTTGGTGATCCAATTGTCCCCTGTCACCCTATAGCCCAGTTGTCCCTGTCACCTCCAGCTATAGTCCTTGCCTCCTGTCACCCCAGATATAGCCCTGTTTGTCCTTGTCACTCCAGCTGAGAGTCCACTTGTCCCTGTCACTCCTTAGCTATAGTCTAGTTGTCCCTGTTGCTTCCGTTGGTGATTCATTATCCCTGTCACTCCAGCTATAGCCCAGTTGTCCCTGTCACTCCAGCCTGAGAGTCCACTTTCCCTTTCACTCCACCTATAGTCCAGTTGTCCCTGTTGCTTCAGCTGGTGATCCAATTGTCCCTGTCACCCCAGATGATAGCCCAGCTGTCCCTGTCACTCCAGCTGAGAGTCCACTTGTCCCTGTCACTCCAGCTGATACTAAACTTGTCCCTGTCACTCCAGCTGACAGTACATTTGTCCCTGTCACTCCAGCTGACAATCCACTTGTCCCTGTCACTCCAGCTGACAGTCCAGTTGTCCCTGCTGCTTCAACTGATGATCCAATTGTCCCTGTCACTCCAGCTGATAGCCCAGTTGTCCCTGTCACTCCAGCTGAGAGTCCACTTGTCCCTGTCACTCCAGCTGATAGTCTAGTTGTCCTGTTGCTTCAGCTGGTGATCCACTTGTCCCTGTCACTCCAGCTGATAGCCCAGCTGTCCCTGTCACTCCAGCTGAGAGTCCACTTCTCCCTGTCACTCCAACTGAGAGTCCACTTGTCCCTGTCACTCCAGCTGACAGTCCACTTGTCCCTGTCACTCCAGCTGACAGTCCAGTTGTCCCTGCTGCTTCAGCTGATGATCCAATTGTCCCTGTCACTCCAGCTGATAGCCCAGTTGTCCCTGTCACTCCAGCTGATAGTCCAGTTGTCTCTGTTGCTTGAGCTGGTGATGCAATTGTCCCTGTCTCCCCCAGCGGATAGTCCAGTTGTCCCTGTCACTCCAGCTGATAGTCCACTTGTCCCTGTTACTCCAGCTGATAGTCTAGTTTTTTCTGTTACTCCAGCTGGTGATCCAATTGTTCCTGTCACCCCAGTTGATAGTCGAGATAGTCCTGTCGCTTCAGTTGATGAACCAGCAGTCCCTATCACCCCAGCTGATGGTCTAGTTGTCCCTGTCACCCCAGCTGTTGATCCAGTTGTCCCTGTCATTTCAGCTGACAGTCCAGGTGTCCCTGTCACTTCAGCTGATGGTCCAGTTGTCCCTCTCACTCCAGCTGTTGGTCCAGTTGTCCCTGTCACTTCAGCTGATAGTCCATTTGTACCTGTTTGTCCAGATGAGGGACCAGTTGTCCTTGATTGTTCAACTGATGTTCTGGTTGTTCCTGCTTTTCCAGCTGATGGTATACTTGTCCCTGATCTTGCAGATGATCCAGTTGTCCCTGTCACTCCAGCTGATAGTCCAGTTGTCCCTGTTGCTTCAGTTGACAGTCCAGTTGTCCCTGTCACCCCAACTGATGATCCAGTTATTGTCACCCCAGCTGATGATCCAGTTTTCCCTGTGACTCCAACTGATAGTTCAGGTTTTCCTGTCACCCCAGCTGATGATCCAGTTGTCCCTGTCACTCCAGTTTGGTCTAGTTGTCCCTGTCACCCCTGTTGATGATCCAGTTGTCTCTGTCACTCCAGCTGATAGTCCAGTTGTCCCTGTCACTTTAGCTAAGGGTCTAGTTGTCCCTCTCACTCCAGATGGTGATCCATTTGTACCTGTCACCCCAGCTGTTGGTCCAGTAGTCCCTGATCTTACATCTGATGGTTCAGTTGTCCCTGATTCTTTAACTAATGATCCAGTTGTTTCTGTTTCTCCAGATGATGTTCTAGTTGTTTCTGATAATCTAAGAGATTGTACAGTTGTCCCTGATATTGCAGCTGATGATCCAGTTGTCTGAGTCACTGCAGGTAATTTTCCAGGTGTCACTGTTACTTCTACTGATAGATCAGAGGTTTCTGTCAATTCAGAAACTGTCCCTGTTGTCACTGATCCTGCAGCTGATTGTCCAGTTGTCCCTGTTCCTCCAACTGACGGACTAGTTGTACCCAGTCCTCCAGATGAAGTTCCAGCTGTCCATGACCCTATAACTAATGGTCTGGTTATTCCTGATCCAGTAATAGATGGTCCAGTTGTCCCTGTAGCTTCAGCTGATAATCCAGTTGTTACTGATCCTACAAGAGATTTTCCAGTTGTCAATGAGCCTTCAACAAAAGTCCTGTTGTTACTACCACTCCAGCTGATTGTGCAGATATCCCTGTCAATCCAGTAAATGGTCGTGTGGTCCCTGATATTTCAGGTGATTGTCCAGTGGTCCCTGTTCCTCCAACTGATGATGTAGTTTTTGCAGTTGTCCTTACTCCTGTAACAGATGGTCCAGTTGTCTCTGATCCTTCAACCAATAGTCCTGTTGTCATTGCCACTCCAGGTGATTTTTCAGATGTTATTCTCACTCCAGCTGAATTTGAAGATTTCCCAGTCACTATAGCTGATTGTCCAAATTTTCCTGTCAATGCAAAAAGTGGTCCAGTTGTTTCTGACCTTGCAGTTGATTGTTCAGTTGTCCCTGTTCCTCCACTTGATGACCTTGTTGTACCTGAACCTCCAGATGAAGTTCCAGTTGTCCTTGATCCTATAACTGATGGTCTAGTTGTTTCTGATCCAATGACAGATGGTCCGGTTGCCTCTGATCCTTCTGTTGATGGTATAGTTGTCTCTGTTGTTTTATCTAGTGGTCTACTTGTACCTGATCCTGTAGCTGATTGTTCAATTCTTCCTGATACTTCAGCTGATGTTCCAGTTACATCTGTCACTCTAGCTGATGGTATTGTTGTTCCTGATCCTTCACCTGATTGTCCAGTTGTCTCAGTTCCTCCAATTGATGGTCTTGTTGTACCTGATCTTCCAGTAGATGGTGCAGTTGTTGCTAATCCTGCAGATGTTGGTCCAGTTGTCCCTGATTCTACAACAGATGGTCCTGATTCTATGACAGATTTTCCAGTTGTCCCTGATCCTTTGCCTGATTGTCCAGTTGTTCCTGTCACTAGAACAAATGGTGCATTTGTTCCTGATTCTTCAGCTGATGGTGTAGTTGTTTCTGCCACTCCAGGTGATGGTTCAGTTGTTCTTGTCACTCTAGCTGATAATCTAGTTGTCCCTGATCCCACAACAGATGATCCAGTTGTTCTTGACCCATCAGCTGATGGTTCAGTTGTCCCTGTTTCTCTAGCAGATGATCTACTTGTACCTAATCCTCCAGTAAAAGACCCAGTTGTCCCTGATTCTGTAGCTGATAATCTAGTTGTTTTTGATCCTATAACCAATTGTCCACTTGTCCCTGAACCTTCAGCTAATGGTCCAGTTGTCACTGATTCTCTTGATGAAGGTTCAGTTGTCCTTGACCCTCCAGATAATGATCCAGTTGTTCTTAATTCTGAAATTAATGGTCTGGTTGTCCCTGATATTTCAGCTAATGATTGAGTTGTCCCTGACACTCCAACCGATGGTTCAGATGCTCCTGTGACTCCTGACAATTGTTCAGAAGTCCTTTTCACTGCAACTGATGTTCCAGTTGCTCCTGATGTTGTATCTGATGGCCTCATTGTCCCTGAAACTTCGGATGATGATTTACTTGTCCCTGTTATTTCAGATGAGTGTCCATAATTCCCTGTTACTGTAGCTGATGGTCCGGTTGTCTCTGTCTCTCGAGTTGATGATCTAGTTGCCCCTGTCAAAAACAAATAGTACAAGTAGAATGACGTTAATAGCTGTTTTGGTCTGTGTTAACCTTCAAGGCTCATGCTGCTTTACTTTCTCTAGTATAGCTTTTATACATCTTCGTCTCCATAATCACCATATTATTTCATACTTTTCTTTTTGCTACATTGTAACTTCTTTAAAAAAATATATATATATAGTCTCACTCTGTTGGCCAGGCTGATCACAAACTCCTGGGCTCAAACAATCTCCCTGAGTACCTGGGACCATGGTGATCTTCACTGTGCCAGCTCTAGTGTAACTTCTTTCTGTTTGTTTATTTTCATAAAAATCATTTATCTAATATCTGTTGCGTGTCAAAGAAGTTGTCAGCAACTTATAAGTATCACTTCATTTTACCATTAGAATAATTCTATTTGAGATTTGAGATTTGTAATATTACTTTTTTCTTTTATGGAATAGATACTAAAGCACATAGAGATTAAGTAGCTGTTCTAAGGGAATGCCCTATAGGGTATTCTAGTGGGAAGAAAGAGAGAGGTAGACATAAATAAAATAACTAACCAACCAATAACCAAATTCACAAACAAGAAAAGCTTCAGAGCATTGGTAAAAAGTGAGTTGATACTGAGCAAATGGGATGTTCTATTTTAGATTGCCTGATTAGAAAAGGCTTCTCTGAGAAGATCTTTATTTTGAAGTCTGATAACAAGAAGCAGCCTGCTAGTGAAGCTCTAGGAAGAATGGCATTCCAGGCAGAGGTAACAGCCAGTACAAAGATCATAAGGCTGATGGAGCTATGCTTGCTAGAAAAGCAGAGTTAGAAGTTGAATACAGCTGGATAATGGGAGATGAGCTGGGGAATATTATAAGGTAAGGCCAGATATGTAGGAGTAAGCAAAATGTTACGAATTAGGGGAGAAAGATTGAAGATTTTTCTAAATGCAAGGGGCTATAATTTTTAACAGGGGAGAAATAGCATAGAATTCATATGAATTTAAAATCCCTTTTTACACTCTGTAGAAAATATATGGCAAGGGATGCATAATAGAAGGAAGAAGACCAATTTTGGGGTGATTTCAGAAGTTCAGATAATTTATGAGTGGCTTAGGCTAAAACTGTGATAAAGGAGACTAAGAATAGTGGATAGAGGCAAGATATGTATTAGAAGTAGCATTAACAGGACTTGTTTAGATATAGAAGGTACAAAGAAAAAGACAGTTATCAAGGATAACAATAATATTTCTACCTGAGTGAATTGGGTCAGTGATGGTAACATTTTCTAATACGGGGAAGACTCAGAGAACAGGTGTGAGCATAAAGGGAAATCCAGTATCACCCAGAAGGCTCTAGTTCTGAAGATCCTAATATATCAAGAATACCCCTAAGGAATCAGATGAAGATGGAAACCTTGGATCCGCAGAGACATGCATCTGTAGAGCGGTGTGTCTGTGTGTGTATGGGTACATGTTTCCAGCAAAACTCTACTACTTAAGTGGAGCAGAAAAGAGTCTACTACCTCCTGACAGCTCCAATCCTTCCATAAGGTTCCCTTCCATATGACCTGTTATTTTATCTCACTGATGAGAATAAAACCTCTTCGTCTTTTACCAGACTGGAAGCTACTACTGACTTATTGAATTATTTACCAAATATCCATCAGATATTTATCAAGTACCCGAACCAGGAACTGAGCTAGGCACTAGGAGCAAAACTAAAAACAAAAATAGGCAATATTACAAGATCTTTCTCTAGTTTTAACAGAAATCCACCATGTTGGTGGTCTGTCTAATAAAATGATGACTAGATGAAGAATCAACAATCTAGGCCCTGACCCGGCCTAATAACATACTCATCCTGTGACTTTGGGGTAAACATATTGATTTTACATAGATAAAATTTGAATAATTACTAATATATTATTGACTGCATAGGGTGTCTGTAAGGTTCAAGTAGGTTAATATATGTGAAAACACTTTGCCCATTTTTATACTTTCTGTACTTTCTTTCTGATTATCATTTTTATTTTTGTCAAAACATATTAAGATAATTCATACATAAGTATATAAACATATGACTGCTTCACATGTTTATATTACCAATAATATTGTATTAAATATATCCAGTAGAAATGAAAATATAAGAATGGTTTTATCTACTACTATTTTATCCTACCCTTATATTTTTCAGGCAAGTTTTTTTGGCTATTTTCTTAGAAGTATTTAAAAGTAAATAAATAAATTGATTGGTAATCTATCTCTTTAGTCATTTGAAACAAGTTTTATGGGACACAAACAATGTTTAGCAAGGGATCTGCAACACCCATTGCATAGTTTACATATTTCTTCAACAGGTCAGCTTTGAGCAAATGAGTTATAGACATGCCCTATTTGTAAATTCTAGAAAAGAAGACTAAAAAAACCCATATGTAGAGGTTTTAGGAAGAAAACTGATTTCTGAATTTTTAAACAATTTAGAAGGCAGTGTTACTTATCAAATTGTTCTTAGAAATGGGGAAAGCTATTCATCAAGGTTCTCGATCTCTGTTCAGTAAAGAATGTATGGGAAAATACACTAATACTTTAAACCACAAAAATTTCTAATACTAAAGATAGCGGTGTTTTGTAAAAGATCACACACAAAAAAAATAAAATTCTAGTTTGAAATTTAAATATCCTTACTGATGTAAGATAACCTTTTCATGCCCAACAGCATATTATATTATTTGAGACAGAGAAGAATTTATTGAACTCTTAAATATTTGTATTATGGGAAAATCATATAATCAATTAATGATCTGCAAAAATAACTGACAGTATTTTGTAATTATTTCAAACTTTTAACCTATAATGAATTATGTTAGCTTGTTGTCTAAGTGATTTTATATGGAAAATGCAGAACTTAGACAAAGAAATTATAACCAAATGAGTAAATCCATCCTTAGAAGCCGTTAACTCAAAAACAATTATGGACCAACCATGAGATAAAGTGTCAGAGGGTCACTATTCCTCTTTTTTTTTTTTAACTTAGCTCCACTATGGTTGTATCAAGTAACATTCCAGTGATTTCTAAATTGGCCTTTTGCCAATATCAGATTTTAAATGCCACACTAGTCTAGTTCAATAATGGAAAATATCTAAACTATCAGATCATTTTTATTATCTGTGATTTCAGGTATTACACTAATTGATACCCCAATGGTACATAAAGACTGAATAACAAAGCATGCAATGGCAATCCTTTTAATGAATTCACAGAATATTTAAATAACAGTGCTTTAAGTTTCAAACAGGAAAGATTTTCAACTGAATTAATACCCTACTGAATAAGCTTTTATAAACAAGTTTCCACACTGACTCCCATTTTTGTGAACTTTTAGTGCTTTGCTAGTCTCACCTGGTTTATTTGAAGAGCCCACGGTGGTACCACTGCTGGACCACCCAGATGTCATTTCACCTCCACTAGTTGCACCACCTGGTATTCCAGCCGTACCTGTTGCAAAGGCAAAAATGGAAAGGACTCATTCACAGAATTTCTTAAGTGATGAGATAACCAATTCTCATTTAAATTAACTTCCAACTAAAAATTACAGAAATGTTCATTTTTCTGTATTGATAAAAATAACGATCCTTTCCACATTTAAAAAATGTACTTTGATGTACACTATTCATTATTTCCTGGGCTTCTCATCCCAAGCTCACAAAGTAGATGACTTTGACCCACATATTACAGATAAGAAAACAGAGGTTACAGAGGTTAAGTGATTTACTTACTTAATAGCATGACATTGATTTTGAGGAATAGTATTACATGAACATCCTATATTGCCCCCTGCAAGTGCTGGGTCCCCCATTTTACCTACCTGGTTTGCTTCCAGAGATTGTCACTGCTGTGGCTGAGGCTACATTGGTGCTTTCACTCACAGGGCTACTGGTAGTTGAGGCAGCAGATACTGTCGGGGTTCCTGGTTATGAACAATGGTTCAGGCTCACTGCTGCAAATGTACTGGTCCCTATTCCATGCTAATAGCACAGAACTGAGATTTCTAAAGTCTAGTGCATTAAGGACATTTTCCCTATGCTTTCCCTATGCTCTGACATTTAACATCAGTTATAGCCTGACCAATAGCCCACATCACACCCTGCTGAGGAAGGCAGGGTTGAGAACTGCTAAGGAGTCACGTCCAGACTTGCCTGAGTTTCTAAGACTGGTGGTTCCAATGCCTGCTTCCTCAGGGGTGCTGCTACCTGGAACTCCAGGAGTTGCTCCAGGTGATACCACAGGTGCACCTTCAGAAAAAACAGTTTAAGAAACTTGCTTTTATTCAATCACTGTGACCTGAAACAATTTGGAAATCTCTTCCAGCATATTTATACTCACAATGTTTACTCAGTTTAGTGATATTAGGACTTCTTGCTCAGGAAAGGTATACATGTTAATCTGATAAGGCACTATTACAACATCACTGCCTTCGACAGTGAATGTGCCTCTTTCTAGAATTACCTACAAGTTATCATTCCAGAGTAAATTATTCTCCAAACAGCACCTTTTGCTATATTACTTACTTTTTGCTTTTTTCATGTGTGTAAACATTATTTTCTTCTAAAAATTCTAAGCTTTGTAAGTACAAGAGCATCTTCTTGTACAGAACACATTACTAAGCTCTCAGTAAATATTATCTAGCCAAAATAGAAGTGTTTGTGTTGAGTAGGCAGACAGCCAGAAACGAGCAGGCAAGGGAGCCCCCAGGGAAAAGAAGTCCTGGAGACACTGTCCACTCATAGTCAGTGCTGCCCATTCACAGTCAGCAAAAAGACAAGTGCTACATTTGCTACTTCTGGTCTTGCGATTGAGGTCCTCCTGCCTTGAAGGGGACTTACCAGGCCCTAGCTGGAGATAACCAGATTAGGGACTGTCCCCACTGACAGGCATGCACACTCCTCCAAAAAATTGTCCCAGAGTAGACTTTTGCTCATTATAATAGTAAAAAACACATCCCTGGGTGGAGATTTTAAATGCTAATGAGACATGCGATGTGTGTACTAGCATGTACAACCACAGAGCATGAGTGCCCAAAGAGATATCCTGAAACATGTGTGCAAATAACACCCCCCCCACTCCTCTTCATGAATAATCACCTAAGAGTCTCATAAAAGAGGTCCCCCAGCACTAGCTGCTGCTGGCTCATTCTGTCAAGCAGCCCACTCTGTCTTGTGTTTCAGGGTGTACTTCTGAAATAAATCCTGCTCCTACTATTTTTTTTATCTGTACCAGCCTAGACTGTTTTCCATTCCTTTCTAAGAATGTACTTTATCTTCCTTCAATAAACTCTTCTACGTAATCCTTGCTATGTGTCTCTTGACTGAGTTATTTCTTCCAAGTTAGAAAAAACCGAGGATTCCCACACTTTCTGGTAACATTTGCACTAATCTATTTACAACTACTAAATTTTTCATAATCTCTTTTGATAAATCAAATTTTGATATCTGAGCTCACACTTCTGCTAATTAAACGTAACTTTAGATATGAATGATACTTCAAATGTGACTTCACCTGAAGCTAAAGTGGTTGCTGCATCTGATCTTCCAGTTGTATCCAGTTTGAAAAATTATGAGGATCTGCCTATAGCTTGTTGCTATGTGGCAAATGCTTTTTGACAAAAGTTTATTATTAAACCTATTTTATTATTGCTAGAATTTTCCTCAGTCATTCTCTTACAATTAACTTCTTTTTTTTAAAACTCACTTGGACTCATGCTAACTATATATAAGACCTTTGTGTTTGACCACTGCTCTGACAACAATATATGCTTTGTCTTACCTGCTGTGTCTCCAGGGCCAGGGACCCCAGTACCTGATGTTTCAGCTGTGCTTCCACTGCCTGCTCTGGTAGTGGCTTCCACGGACCCTTCTGTTGGACCTGGTCAATGTGAAAAGGCAGCTAGGATTACATGAATTTCCAAAGCTTCTAGGAAATTAAGGCAACTATTAAATACTCTCAGACATCACCATTATTTATCCTTGTCTGAGTATTTCAATAGCTTTGTTTCTGATTAGTGCAATTGATTTGAATGAATAAGCTTTTGTGATTATTGAGCCATTTACTCAATATTAAATCCCAACTCACTGCCTGGCATCCCAGCCATTCTTCCTGCCAGTGTAGTCAATTCAACTGATATTGTGGTTGTTCCTGTTTTGTTTTGTCTCATTTTGAAGCAGGACGAGGAGGAGGAGGAAGAGGAGGAGGAAGAGGAATAGGAGGAGGAGGAGGAGGAGGAGGAGGAGGAGGAGGCGGCGGCGGCGGCGGCGGCAGCAATGAAAAGTAATATGATAATATTTGTTAAACTGAACTTGATTATTTAAGATGTTTCTATGACTACTTTCACCACCCAAATTCATGTCTTCCTTCCTCCTACCTGAAACATTGCAATTGTTTCCTAACTTCATCCAATTAACAGGTCAATATTCTTCATCACAAATATATTTTCTGCTCAAGAATATTGAATGATAGTAATTCTTCAACATTAATGTGTGTAAGAATCATCTAGTGAGCCTATTAAAAATGAAAATTTCCTAACTCTCCCAGCAGAAATTCTAATCTAACATTGAAGAGGTTGGTCTTGTACTGCAATTAAATTCTTATATTCATTTTCAGTTTGCAGGGCATCCAGCGGATAAAAGAATAAGTTAATTGACATAATGGAGAATAGCTAAATTTAGAATATCTAGAAAGGGATATAAGAACTTGATTAGTTTCAAGTTCATCATTTTGGACAGGAATAATTTCTAGGTGATATATCACAAAAGGAAACACATAACATCAAGTCCCCACTATCAGTGATGCTATGTTTGATCACTAGGTTTAAGTGGTGACAACCAGAACTCTCCAGTGTAAAGTATTTTTTGATTCTGCAATTAGCAAATAATCTTCTGGCATCAGACAAACATCCAGGTCCTAGTCAACCTTTCACCTAATGTTTTCAGCATTTATTTTGCTCCTTGTCTCTTTAATTCAGGATTTCAAAACAATGATTTTTCCAATTGTGTCTTTTTTCAACATTTATTGGTTGGAATTTTTCTCAAAAAGAGAGATTTCTCTTATCAACTGGAACTATTTGAATATCTTGATCCATAGTTTCTAATAAAAAATATTTGATAATTGATTAATTTTCCCTTTAATTACCAAACTTCAGAATAAGGACTTGACATGATAGTCACTGCCAACATTATCAAATGTTGCTGTGATTGTTTCTTTTTATTAATCATCATTGGAGGCATGTATATTTTAATATTATAAATGTGTCTCAATCAATTACAAATAATTGTTTTTTTCAGTGCTCAAAATTCTCCAAATTTGGTCAACAGGAACTCATGCAGTTGAGTGCCCTTGTCATTTAAGCAGAGCTCCCTTACTCTTTGAACGCTTCCTCGTTTTCTGACTCAAGAAGTCCCAAGCTCACCTTGAACTTTTCTTGCCCAAGACCTGGAATTAACCATTTCTCCAAGCAAGAGTGAACATAGAAATTTAGGAGCCCAAAGTGGGTGACAAAGGGTGCACACTACTGTTAGGGTACCAATGCTTTCAGGCCATTTCAGTGGCCAGAGTTAGAAGAAATAAAGATAAATAAATATATAGAAAATAAATGTATTATATTGGAAGATAAATATTTCCATATATTAAAGTATATATCACATATTTATAATAAATTTGTATATATTTCTAATATATGAAAATATTTTCTATATATCATATATTTAGATTTATATAAATTATAAATTACATATATATTACAAGTTTATATATATATTTCCAACTCAAAGGGAACATTACAGAAATTTACTTAATTATTTCTTTTTTTTTGAGACAGGATCTCACTCCTCCCAAGCTGAAGCACAGTAGTGCAATCACAGCTCACTGCAGCCTCAGCTTCCTTGGCTCAGGTGATTCCCTCACTTCAACCTCCCAAGTCACTGGGATACAGGCATGCACCACCATATGTGGCTAATTTTTTCTATTTTTTGTAGAGATAGGGGTTCTCATGATGTTGCGCAGGCAGGTCTCAAGCTCCTGGGCTCAAGTAGTCTCCTGGCCTCAGCCTCTGAAAGTACTGGGATCACAGGTGTGAGGCGCAAGGTCCAGCCCTGATTTAATTATTGTATCTCTTTTAAGTTGAAAATCTTGATTTCTAATAATATTCATATAACTACTAATTGTTTTATCCTGTGATATATTAAAAAATCTCAAGGTGAGAATACTAATGTAACTACTAAGAAGAAAATTATTGAATTAAGTTTAAAATTTCCTAGCAATCTTTTTGCCATTTAAATACATGACACTAGCATATACAGTCTGATTACTGTGTTTTAAAGTCATGTGAAATAATTATTTTTTCCATGTGATTATAATTTGATATTTAATGAGGTTCACTTGTTTCAGTTAGTTTTCAGTTTTAGGGTTTGCTTTTTCATTTTACTTTTGTTTTTAAAAATACATATGACATTTTCCTTTTTTGAAAGCCAAAACTGTATCTAAGAGAATACTCAGAGAACTCAAAATTCTGCTGTTCTGGTTTTTTCCTATAAGTAATGACTTTTACTAGTTTTCAGTTTATCTTCCGTGTTTTTTGTATACACATTTGCATGTCTGTATATAATTCATATCCTTACAAAACATATATACATATATGTACATACACACACCCCTCTTTTTTCATAAAGGTATAAAGGGTAGACACAATTCTGATTTTTTTTTTTCCTTTACAATGAATTCTGAAAGTAACTAGATCAGTACATGGAGATCTTTCTCATTCTTCTGTTAGGATGACCTAGTGCTGCTTTTCGTCCTCTTTTATTCAATGTGTCTTTGATGAGTTGTTTCCAATCTTTCTATTAAAAAAACAATGCTGGCATGAAAAGCTTATACATACATTATTTTGTACTTTGGTTGTCTGGCTTCAGGAGGACTCAAAGTGGGATTTCTGGATCAAAGGATAAATGAGTCTGTAATTTTGTTAGATTTTGCCAAGTTACCCTCCAGGGGGCTGTAACATTTTGTGCTCCCACCAGCAATGTTCAGAGCACCACCTGTTTCTTTCCAGACCTGCCAACAGGGCTGTTGTCAAACTTTTGGATTTCTGCCAATATAAAATGTGAGAAATGGTATCTCAGTGTAGTTTTGATTTGCATTTTTCTTGTGTGAAGTTGATCATTTTCTCAGAGGATTAAGAATCATTTATAGTTCTTTTTCTGTGTAATTCAATTCACATATTCCATTATTCTAATTTTTGATTTGCTCTATGCACTTTTTCCCTTTGCTGATTTTGCTGGTATCCTTTTGTGCAATAAATCATAGCCATGAGTATGATTCTATACTGAGTCTTGTGAGTCCTTCTAGCAAAACTTGAAGGGGTTTTGGGCACACTGATATAGGTTGCCTTTCCATTTGGTCAAAAATGCTTTTCTGTCACTAAGGAGAGTTTTAAAGTTTTCCTCAGCTAAGTTTTATCTTGTTAGGATTATTCCAAGGTAATGTATCTTGTTTGTTGCTTATATAAATTGGAGTTCTCTCTTCAAATATATACTTTAATTTATTATTTATATTTATGAAGACTATTAATTTTTATGGATTAATCTTGTGTCTTGGTACCTTATTAAATTCTCTTACTGCTTATAGTTTTTCCATTGATTCTCTAGAGTTCTG
The DNA here is from genome assembly GCA_036589455.1 of Ateles fusciceps. Classification (NCBI taxonomy): domain Eukaryota; kingdom Metazoa; phylum Chordata; class Mammalia; order Primates; family Atelidae; genus Ateles; species Ateles fusciceps. The sequence continues at coordinate 4,074,054 of JAZHEH010001361.1, forward strand.
TAGGTACACTTTTATATCATCTGTAAATGGAAATAGTTCAATATTTTCTATTTCAAATTCTATGCTTTCAATTACTATCTAATCCAATTTATTAATAACGCCAGAAATTGTTAAATAGTAATATGATTGAATGTCTCCTTACCTTGTTCCTGAAGTTAGTGGAATAGGTTTAGAAATTCCTTATTAAGACGCTACATGCGTGGCTGAGGTATATATACTTTATTGTTTTTTGTTAATTTGTTTGTTTGTTTTCTGAGTTGAAGTCTCACTTTGTTGCCCAGGCTAGAGTAAGTGTAGTAACGTGATCTTGGCTCACTGCAACCTTCACCTCCCAGATTCAAGTGATTCTCCTGCCTCAGCCTCCAAGCAGCTGGGATTACAGGCGCCCACCACCACACTCAGCTCATTTTTGTATTTTTAGTAGAAACGAGGTTTCACCATATTGGCCAGACTGGTCTCGAACTCCTGACCTCAGGTGATCCTCCTGCCTCTGCCTCCCAAAGTGCTGGGATTACAGGCATGAGCCACCGCACCTGGCCCTGTTTTAAGGAAGTATTCATTCATTCCTACCATTTTGAGTGGGCTTTTTTCCCCATCAGAAATGATTATTTAATGTTTATCAAATACCTTTTTAGCTTCTGTCGGTTGTTTTGTTTCCCTTAGATCTATTATTAATATTATAAATTACATTAAAAGATTCCTTAATTTTGGTTGTAATAAAAATAATTAAACATTAGTTTCTTCCTGAATCCTTTTTTTTTTTCTGTAAACTTAAGCTTCTTGTAGTTAGCTCATGAGATTTAAATAATTCTCTGTACTACTTACTGTTTTCTGAGTAAAGCAAATCCAATTGTTTTTCAAAATACTTTGCATAATTGACTGTTCAGGATTAATTCTTCCAGATATATGGTAGGTTCTTTCACTACATATATTTAGGGTTTTTTTTTTTCCTAAACTAGGAATATTTTTTCCTTATTTATAATTTTAAATATTAGTTCTCTTTCATTGCTTTTTCTTCTCCAGAAATGACTATAATGTATATTTTGGATATTTTTGCCTGTTTCCTAAAACTATAACCTTCTCTAGCCCATTATACCTTTTTTTGAAAGTGTCTGCAATATTTCAGGGATAGAGAACATCTTTTCAGTTCTGTCCTCTAATATCCTTGCTGTATTTTCAGTTTTATTTATTCTCAGTGGAGCACCTTGCTATTTGGTCTTCTTTTGAGATGATTTTTCTTTTTCTTTAATTTTATTCCTGGGTTTTCACCAATTCCAATTTAACATCTTCCAGCTGTTTATCTATTTTCATTCTTATTTTTTAATCTGTAATTTTTTATATCTCTTTGTAGCTACAGTTGTTTCCTTAGTTATTTTGTGTTACATTTGTATATTCTTTGGCTTCATGACTAGATATTTAGAATTTGCTTGCTGTTGCTGCAAAGTTTTTGAAAATCTATACAAAGGAATAGCTGTGTCTCAATATTGGAATTTCATTTTTTTCTTCATTATTACTATTTTTTTCATTGTTTTGTGGGCCAGTAATAGCAGGAGATTCTATGCAGGGGGACAGCAGAGAGGCTTCAGGCTGGCTTCCCAGATTTCTCAGATAAAGGGCTCCCTCTTCTGTTCTTACAGTAAGGGAGCTTCTTTTATAAGCGGCACTTTTCCTTGTCTGTCTTCTGATGCTTTCATTATTATCCTGTTTTACTGAGACCCTTATTTTTACATATTTTGTTTTTCCTTTGACACCCAGTTTCCAAGGGTTTACCTCCCTTCCAAAGACTTCCATGCATTTTCCAATACTCTTTCAACTCCACTCATGAGGGCTCTCTGACCTGCCACGTCCCAGATTTTCTGTCAGTATTTTCCACTCAAGTTGGGAGATCTTTCCTTCTGAGGCTCCACTCCAGTTGATTGAAACACTAGAATAATGGTATTCTACCACTAGTAGGACCTCGCTTTACTTCTCTATTTTCTTTGATGCCCTTACCTAAATCTCAGCCCCACTGTGAGCCTCAGAGCCATCGTTCCCAGTTTTCGGAGTCTTGCTCTTCTCTGTCTCCTCTTAACACCGTAGGTGTGGGCTCTGTTTTGATCTTTATGATTTGAGGAAAGAGGTATCTGTAGACTCTAATTTAGGCAGCCACCATTTTCCTGTTTTTCCCCCCATTGATTTCTTGAGCTTAAATGCTATTACATTCTACTAGTGTCAGTGCAAATTAAGGATCACGTTGATACTATGACTAATTAAATTACATTCAGCTTGTGATAAAAGGATTTCTGATGTGTTTGAATATTTAACCAGGTCATCAGACATTTACAACAGAGATATAATATCTAGGAAATTAGGTTAAGAAGGTTCTTCACAGATTTAGCTGTGAACAACTTACTCACCTGCTTCATTTCCAGAGATGAATTTAGGATGAACTATGTGTAATAAATGGTGCTCCCAAGTCCTCCTACTTGAAGACTGTTATCATTTATATTGAGAACATGTGTATAGTCAGTAGTATCTGCTTGGGTATATATTATAAAAGAGTGAGATATCTCTCTGATTTTGCAATGTCTTAACAGACTGCCTCTTCGCATATCACATTCTGTTTTAATGCTTATTCAATAATAAACCTGTATTTAATTATCTACTACCTTTTTTCAGAGGGTTTCTGGGTTTGAAGAATATTTTGTTTTTAATTCTATCTCCCCAAAACCTGAATGATAATGCTTTTTATTCCCTTGCAGTTGAATAGGGGCACAAGAATCGCTTGAGACCCGGGAGGTGGAGGTAGCAGGAAGCCGAGATCACGCCACAACGCTCCGGCCTGGGTGCCCCAGTGAGACCCTGTCTCAAAGAACAGATCCTTAAAATTTCACTCTGCTTCCCTATATTTTCAGTTTTTGCTCAAGTTGGGGCATATAGACATAGCTTGGAGTACAGTGATTATAATATATTCTTTTCAAAATAGAATAATTCTGTTGTTTTAACCAAATTAATCAGTCACTTTACTACATTTGCCTCTCAAGTCTTATTCTAACGTGTGTCATAGAACAATTCCTCCACTTGTTATCTTTTGCTTGCATGGTTTTGCTTTTGTGTGTATTATAAATATTAATTTCTTTTGTTCAGAAATGAAGTTCCATGAGAACAAATACCTTGCTCTACTCCTCTTTAATGTTGTCTGTATCAGCCAGGATGATGTTGTACACACAACAAGTATTTTTTGATTTTTGTCTGATTATCTGCAGTTTTGACATTACACAAATAATGGTTATTACATTCCCCAGGGAACCTTGTCTCTAACAAAATTTTAAGTAAACGAATTACACTTCTACTGCCTGGATTCATTCTGATTATGTTCTTACCATACCTGATGCTCCAGAAGTGTTTTCACCAGCAGCTCCAGTGGTGGCTACGTTTCTCCCTTCAGTTGTTCCTAATTGAAAAGAGCGACAAGTGCTCAGTCTGCGTCAGAGTTCTCAAAATCACGAAATAAAAATACAGGATATCTAGTTAACTATGAATCCCAGACAAACAATAAACACTGTGTTTTGATTATTGCATGGGACAAACTCATCATAAAAACAATTGTTCCTGATTTGTGTGAAATTCTAATGTAACTGGTATCCTATATTTTCTCTGGCAACCTTAGTCTACATAAATGGTTATGATGAAATACTCTTCAAACAAATTTCAGGGTTTCTTTAGAGGGGTAAGGGGTCATAGGACTTAAACTATCCATGATCATTTGTTGTAAAATTATGTCCCTTCTAAAGTCACTTAAACTTGTAAGAATTTGAGTTTCCAACTAAGTTTGTGACGCACCACCGCTAAAGTGACCAGGTGAACCCGGGCTTGGCCTGGTGAGTTTCCCCGGTGGGTTGCAACCAATGAAAGATGTTCTAGTTGTGATTTCACTGTCAGATCCAGCAGTAGTTCCAACAGACTGTCCTGCTACACCTGACAAACACAGCACTGGGAGAGTATATACATTTTTATGACAACCCAGTGCTGAAGTAGTTTTAAAGGAAAAATTTGGAGACAACATAAATTAAAAACTTTTCTTAAAAATGGTAGTCACTTATATACCATTCTATCTTTTCTTGGATGGCATTTATCCTAGGTAAAATTTGCAGAGTTCTGATGAAACACTGTCTTTTTCACCAAAAGCCATGGCCTTGGAATGACGTCCTCTACTCACCTGACATGCCTTCAGATGGTGTCACTTCACTGCTTGTGGCTCTGGTTTTTTCACCCACTGAGGGTCCAGTAGTTCCTTTCAAAATAAACAATAAATATGTATCATGAACTTCGATTTAGCGAACAGAGGGTGCTACTCTCTGCTTCCAAAATATCTTTTGTTTATACTTCATTTCCAGAAATGGTTCGCTCTTTCTAAAAATTGATCATAGTAATCTTATACAATTGTTAGAATCCCTGAGAGTGCTTATTTACTTCTTTTTTGTAAATAAGCTTGTTTATTATTTATTTAATATTCAGATATTTGAGCCTAGTGGTTCTCAATCCGGGTTACATATGGGACCCATGAGGCTTTTAGAAATACTTAATGCTTGGTCCCTTCCTCCAGCAATACAGACTCAATTAGTCTGTGAAGGATTCTTCAATATGTATTTTCAAACATTTCTCTAGTTGATTCTAATTTGTAGTTAGGATTGCAAATCATGATCGTAGCCCCACTCCAGACTCACAGGCTCAGAAGTTCCAGAATAGGAAGTTCTGTCTGAATCTATATGGCCGATTACTACCTGCAATACCGGTGGTCAGTAACTGGGCTTCTTAACTCCAGTTCTCATTCTTTATAATGCTGCTAAATAGAGGAAATGTGGGCAGCTCCACATGCTCTGTTTTACTCCTGCACACTCACTGATTTTCCCTTTTACTTACCTGCTTTGCTGCTTTCAGAGGTTGTAGCTGAGGCTCCAGGGCTGGCAGTGGTGGAGCCTGCAGAAACTTCTGTGCTTCCTGAAACCAAGACAGGGAGAGGTATGCATGTTATTACTTCTGTTACTATGACTACTTGGACGTTTCCACAAAAAGGAAGTGAAAGAAACTATCTCTCCAACTTTCCTCAGCCCTGCATTCTAATACTAGTTCTACCCTGAGTTTACAGAGCATCACTTAGTGTGGGAGTCATGGCTGTGAGCTTCTGAGACATTAGGTCAGCCTGGTCGATCTTACCAGAAACTGTGGCTCCAGTGCCTGCTTCTCCGGGGGTACTACCACCTCTGACTGCAGGGGTTGCTCCAGATGATACCCCAGGTGTGCCTAATTTTTTATCATGAAAAAATAATGGCTGCTTAGAAAAGTTAAATCCTTATGAAAGTCACCTGAAATACACATTTTTTTCCTTTAAAAAATGAATCTATCCTATAAATGTCATGATAATTTATCGTTCAAGGTAAATCAGATAAATTAGGAAATTCTGATATTATACTGATTTCAATAAAGGAGTCTTTCTTAGTAAAATACAGTAATCATGCAGACAATTCACTGTTCAACATTGAATAGTTCAACATTGAATTATCTAGACTCTTACTAGAATTACCCTATGCTCCAGCACGTACCTTCTATTTGCTTAATTAACTCCTAACTTTCCTACTCTTTTTCATCTACATCTGTAGGAATATTTATTCCTTCCTCTCCAAAGTGAAGTGGATTGAGAACAAATATATGGCCCTATTCTTTTCTTGTATTCCACAGAGCATCTATCACAGTATTAGGTATACAGCACATACTTGTTGGAATAGTTCTGGTCTTCTGGACATACAGCCTTACATAATGTTTGGATTCCCCAAGAACCCCTTGTTTCTGACTAAATTTTGAGCAGAAAGCTCACGTGTCTACAGGACAGCGTCATGATGGTTTTGCTCCTTCAGTACCTGTTTTCCCAGATGTATTTTCACCAGCAGCTCCAGTGGTGGCTGCATCCACTCCTCCAGTTGTTCCTACTTGGAAGAATAATGGTGCTTAATGTATATGGATAGTTACGGGGAAAAAAAAAAAAGTTCTTTCAGGATATTCATAGTTTCATGTCATTTTCCTAAAATATTGTCCTTGGTTATCTTTATCTAATCTCATTATCACATTCTAGGGTCTTGACAAAGCTTGTATTGGACTCCAATTACAGCCCCCCAAAGAGTCTTTGTCTTACCTGCTGGGTTCCCAGGACTGGTGGCCCCAGTGCCTGACGTTCCAGGTGAGCTTTCCCCTGCCTGCTCCTGTGGTTGCTCCCATGGATTCTCCAGTCGTACCTGACAAACACAGTAGCAGTGATTTCAACATATGGTGATTCTGAAGGAAAAGACTAGGCGATTCAAGTCAAATTTCAAGCTTCCTGAGCAGTACACATATTTTGATTATCTACCCATTTAACAGATACTAAAGCATGTGTCCTGAGTTGCCTGATTTTTCTGGGCTTGTAGCTCCTTTGCTTGGTTCCCTGGGTATGATGCCCTCCTCTCCTCTCATTGTTGGGGCAGGAAGGCCACCGGTTACTTTTGATAAAAAAATTGTATTTTAAAAAACGCCCCAGCTGGGCGCAGTGGCCCACACCTGTAATCCCAGTATTTTGAGAAGCCAAGGTGGGTGGATCACCTGAGGTCAGGAGTTCAAGACCAGCCTGGCCAACATGGCAAAACCCCATCTCTACTGAAAATACAAAAATTAGCCGGGTGTGGTGGCACATGCCTGTAGTGCCAGCTACTCAAGAGGCTGAAGCAGGAGAATCACTTGAACCCGGAAGGCAGAGGTTGCAGTGAGCCAAGATCACGCCACTGCACACTAGCCTGGGCAACAAGAGCGAAACTCCCTCTCAAAAAAAAAAAGACCCTACACAAACCACCTCATTTACTCTTTTAAAATTCCTCTGAAACAAGTCATATTATTATTCCTATTTATTAGATGTGATTAAATGTCTTGTTCCAGGTCACTCAGTTGATTGACAGCGGATCCAGGAGCCAAAATTCAAGCAGTCTAGCTACAGTTAATATTCTAATCTGTGCTTCTTGAACAATCCGTTGCAAAAGATCAATTTCGTAAAATTTGCAGTCTGTCCTAGATGGATACGTTGAAAAAGGCCATAAAAATAGAGAAATGACGCCTGGCACAGTGACTCACACCTGTAATCCCAGCACTTTGGGAGGCCGAGGCAGGCGGATTGCCTGAGCTCAGGAGTTGGCAATCAGCATGGGCAACATAGTGAAATCCCGTCTCTACTAAAAAAATACAAAAAATTAGCTGGGTGTGGCGGCAAGTGCCTAGAGTCCCAGCTACTCAGGAGGCTGAGGCAAGAGAATTTCTTGAACCTGGGAGGCAGAGGTTGCAGTGAGCTGAGATCACGCCACTGCACTCCAGCCTGGGCGACAGAGCAAGACCATTAAAAAAAAAAAATAGAGAAATGAAATTTTTAGAAGTAAAACCATACAAAACACAAGTCTTTATTTAATAGACATAAAAATCATCCTGTAAAACTGCTATGTTTTTAAGTGCTTAGTCTCTGTTTCAGTTCTTATTACCTCCAAAACCTGTAACAATCTGGCTACTACCCATCTGTCCACCAAACTTTGAGTAGCCCCGCTCAAAATCTTTATACATACTGCCTCATAACCAAAAGAGATAGCTGATTGACTTATCGTTATTACCCAAGTAATTTTGATGCAGGTTTTAAGAAATGTAAACTAAATGGTCATCACTCTAAAATTTAAACTTACTGATCTAATTGGAATGAACCAGTTTCTTAATTTGTGCTATTATACATTGATTATATCTTTTAAACCATTATTTTTTATGTAAACTATATCTTATTCCAAAAAGTGTTCAAGTTGTAACTTTTAAATCAAGAAAATTGCTAAGGGAAATAAATGTAGAAAAAAATAAAATTAGGCCATGGATTAGTTAGCAAGTACATAAAGAGAAATAGTTCCATGTACACACTAAAGAAATGGCTTTTAACCCATTTATGTATATAAAGGAGTTTGTTCAACAAGACTCAGCTGAGCAACTAATTTTAGGAAATGTTACTCAGGACAATATTTTTCAAAATAAATTAGTTGCTTAGTTGAGGCTGGTGTACTTTGTTCTGAACTGAATTTACCTGCCATGCCCACAGCAGGAGTGATGGTTGGGCTCACTATTCCTGTTGTGCCTGCATTCCCAGGTGTTGAGATGATGGGAACTGGAGTTTCAGTAATGCCTGAAAAAAACAAACTTCTCATCTATAGTCTATTAGGACTTTGTTACCAAGGGGTGAGTTAACTGTTTAATCAGTTTTATCATAGAAAATAGAATCAATAAAACCAATGACTTTCTGCCTAGAGTTCCTTAAGAATTTGTTTTCATATCACAGCCTTTTTTTCTTTTTTTATAAATATAGCTTTCCGCATCTTGAACTGAGTCACACTAGGCCTTCATACATTTGTCTAAATAACTGTTTTAAAATAAGCAGAACCTACAACCACTATGGGGAACAGTTCAGAGGTTTCTCGAAAAACTAAAAATTGAGCTACCATATGATCCAGCAATCCCACTGCTGAGTATATACCCTAAAGAAAGAAAATCAGTGTATCAAAGAGATATCTGCATTCCTACATTTGCCACAGCACTGTTTACAATAGTTAAGATCTGGAAGCAACCTAAGTGTCCATCAGCAAATGAATGGATAAAGAATATACAAAATGGAGTACTATTCAGCCATAAAAAAAAACAATGAGATCCAGTCATTTGCAACAACATGGATGGAATGGGAGATCACTATGTTAAGTGAAATAAGCCAGGCACAGAAAGACAAACCTCACAGGTTCTTACTTTGTGAGATCTAAAAAAATCAAATCCATTTAACTCATGAACATAGAATGTAGAAAGATGGTCACCAGAGCTAGGAAGGGTAGTGAGGGGTGGGGAAAAGGTAGGGATGGTTGATGGGTATAAAACAAATTTAAAAGAATGAATAAGACCTACTATTCGATAGCACAATAGGGTGACTATAGCCAATAATAATTATATATTTTAGAATAACTTAAAGAATATAATTGGATTATGTAGAACACAAAGGGTAAATACTTGAAGGGATGGATATCACATTCTCCATGATGTGCTTATTTCATATTGCATGGCTATATCAAAATATCTCATGTATGCCACATATGTATACATCTACTATGTACCCGCATTTTAAAAAATAATTTTTAAAATTAAAAAAATAAAATAAGCAGATCCTTTGCCCTAATCACTGTTGCCTGGGGCTGATAATAACCATAAAGAAACACTATTATGAAATAGTTAATTGCTACTTTTAGCCTTAAAACAGCAAAGAGAGTAACATATATTATTAGATGTGCAATGTTTAAACTTGAAACACCGAAGAACATAACATATACCCATGTTCTTTAAAAAAATTTTAAGATATTTGCTACTGTGGTACATCCTATATTAATAATTAATGATAAAGAAGGAAATCAAAATAGAAACCATGTTTCTATAGCCAGTCAATATAAACTGATCCAAAGTAAATTCAATGTTTTTTAAGAAAAATTTAAAACCAGTGGTAAAAGCCTAGTAACTTGTCTGAAATATTTTTGCTAAAGCCAAACTGTCCTATAAATGCTTTCTTAAAAACCCAAAGTTACTAATAATTTATACTATTGGATATTTTTATTTAACATATAAAACCAGGAATTAATATACTGACCTGTAGTAAAAGGTTTGGTGAGAGGACCCAGAGTCATTCCTGAAAAGGAAAACAGAAATGATGTGAATTTTCCAACCTCAAGAAAAAAATACTAGAGAGATTGTTCTGCTGTTACATAGTTTTCAATATAGAGCAATTTGTAATATATTTAGTGTTTAGAGTTAATAATAAATTTGTATTTCATTTTTAAAATAGTAACATACATGATATACTTTCCAATGAATATATGTAGACACACATATACATATGCTGAATTCTACTAAATACAAAGTAAAGGGAATGTATATCAACGAGGGCAATAAGTTCTCTGTTAAGCAAAGGCTTATTTTGCAGTTTATGGTTTCTTCAACTTTTCCCAGCTTCTGGTTGTCTGCAGCTTGGATATTTTTCTATTGAGTAGCATTTAGACTATAAGGGTTTGGAGGGAAAAGGAGAAATTTTTTTTTAAGATTTATGTTTATGATTTGACATAGCAGGTTTGTGAAAATAAATTTGAATTTACTCTAAACAGCTGTTGTGGAATATCAGCGAACTCCTGAAGGAAGACGCCGTACTTTAACTTTGTATTCCCAACACCTGCCCATTGCCAGGGATATGATTAAAGCTCATCAAATGTTTATTGAGGACCTGTGCACTTAAAAATAAACCTTTATTAATTCAGGGGTTTCATAAATAATAAATAGTCAGATATTTTCTCTATTTCAATGTTAATTTTCATTGAAAATCCATAGGAATCCATTGCTTACTTTATGTAAATAATACCACTTTGCAATTTTATAGTGTTTCGGAACTTCAAAAAAAGGAAAGAAACAAACTTCTCACACCATCTGTTTGATCCTCACTCCTCATCCAGCCACACTGGCCTTTCTATCTTTTCTACCTGCTGTTTGCAGTTGTCTGTACTTAGAACATGGTTCTTTCCCCCTCTTCTCCTAGTTGAGCTTTCGTTGGTTAGTTCTCAATCACCTTTTCTTCAGTCTTTTCTGAGTTCCTTCACTGGATTAAATCCCCTCCCTCTCATCCCATGCCCTTTTAAGTACTCCACAGCTCTTGTGTTGATGTAAGTTTCCATTTGTTTTTGTAATTACTTAATTAATAACCATATTTCTGAGTAGGCCCTAGGCTTTATAGAGGCAGAAACCACATCTATTTTAATTCACTTTAGTATCTCCACGGCCTGTAAGAGTGCCTAGCATGTAATAAGAGCTTGATAAATACTTGTCCATAGAATCAATAAATGAATTAATGAGTAAATGAATGGAGTCAAAATATTTTACCCAGTTTTTATATAAAGAATGGAGCTCAGAAAAGTTGAGTGATTTGTTCAAGATCACTGATGGTTAGTGATAAAACTAGGACTCAAATATAAGTCACCATGTAACTAGGACTGTGACCCACACTGCTTTTTATGTTATTCTGCCTATAACACACACCTCTTACAGTTTTCAAGTTTTCTTAATTCCCATTCATCTTGTTAATGGAAATATTAAAAATTAAACTAGAAGATATAGAATACAATATGAAGTAAATAATAAAATATCCTGTCTACTCAAATTGCACAATGGATATTTAAATAAGTATGGTAAGTAGTTTGAGAGAAAGTTTTTGTGACAGTTCTCAAGAGTTGACAAGGTTTAGTTGAGAAGAATTTTCAAAATTGGTATCACACAGACTCTACCAACTGTACAATTCAGATCTTGATATCTTTTCTCACTAATGAGCACAATAGTTGCATATTAGAATTAAAATCACTTGCTGATCTAATTGTAAGGATAGCATAGAAAGACTGTTATGCCATGATCCACAGAGACTATCAAGATTAGAATGATGTGGAAGAATAGATAGACCCAGATACTCCCAAAGATTTTGGTGCAGATTCCATTTCTCAGCATTGATTTAACCTTACGGATTTCCAGTGATCCAATCTGAGCACTTTCAAATTGAAGACAATTACATTTAATTAAAAGCTGCAGTATCATATGAAATAAAATCAAATCTCCAAATTTTACACATCTAAATAAATATGCTGTAATGAACATGGATTCAAGAACATGGCTGCACACCATGGGTGGTAGTGAACTGATCATCACTATTTTTACCATATGCACAAGTGAACATATTTATAGGCCTTTCCCTATAATTGATGTTGCTGAGATGGCAATATGTTCATGTGCATCTTGCGGACCGATCTTTGATCAGTGTCAAAGAGTTATCTAAGCTAGGCACAGATTGCAGTACACTCCAGTCAGGCTACTATGATATAGCTCCCATGAATGAACTTCAGAAGATGTAAGTCTGAAATTATTGATACAGCAACAGAAGTAGGGATAATCCTTTACTAATAGGAAACATGAGAACCCACTTTTCTTCTGGGTATAATTAGCAACCTGATGGGAGACAGTATTTCCATTCTCGTCAATTTTGACATCCATACCAGTACCGTTTCAACTGATTTTTCCATTACTTGCAAATGAACATACATGCTGGAAATACTTGATACTGCCAATTACAATGCATCAGCTTCTTTGTGGACAAGACATAAAGAGTAATAGGAGGAGCTGCCTCTACCAAAACACTGAAAGCTCTACATGCCTACATGGTAGGATGATACTCCACCCTAAAAGCTTTTCCAAGTGGCTTTGTCCATTTGTGTTTTGCCTTTCTATAAACTTAATATAAAGTCTTTCAATTAATCTTCTAGATACCACTAAGTTTTTAAATTACTTCTAAGAATCATTTTAATTTTTACAAGGAAAAAATATTTTGGCATTTTTTCGATGAATTTTATTTTACTTAAAATATATGTCTGAGAGATACGCTGAAGGAGTATCTATAATATTTCCCCTTATAAACAACAGATTCAGTACTGCAGAGTCTACAGCTTTTGCAAAATATCTTACTCTGAAAAAAATAAAAATTCATAAAAGTGGCTTTAATTCAGAAGTGGTATGTTTCTGATTGGTAACTGAAAAGGTATTAAACTCCCAAACTGAAATATAAACTCATTCACCTAATTATTCTTTATAAAATTAACTAATAATAGAGTTGCCTTTACAGAATACCTACTATGTATTACACTAAACTGCACTATCACATTTACTGTTTTCTCAAATCTTTCCATATAGAGATTATTATTAGTTCCCAATTCACAGATGACAACACCAAACCTCAGGGTGCTGAGGGACTTAAAACAGGGTCAAACTTTAAGGGGAGGGATTCAAATTCTTATTTTTCTAATTCCACATTCCACTATACTCATCTATCTCCTTTTTCCTGATGCAAATATGTTTTTCTACAATTCATGCTAAACTCCATTTGACCCAGCAATCCCATCACTGGGTATATATCCAAAGGATTATAAATCACTCTATTATAAGGACACATGCACACGAATGTTCATTTCGGCACTCTTTACAATAGCAAAGACTGGGAACCAACCCAAATGCCCATCAATGATAGACTGGACACGGAAAATGTGGCACATATACACCATGGAATACTATGCAGCCATAAAAAATGATGAGTTCATGTCCTTTGTACGGACATGGATGAACCTGGAAACCATCATTCTCAGCAAATTGACACAAGAACAGAAAATCAAACACCGCATGTTCTCACTCATAGGTGGGTGTTGAACAATGAGAACACATGGACACAGGGTGGGGGAGCATCACACACTGGGGTCTGTGGGGGGGGGGGAAGTAGGGGAGGGACAGCAGGGGGTGGGGGAGTTGGGGGAGGGGATAACATGGGGAGAAATGTCAGATATAGGTGATGGGGAGGAAGGCGGCAAACCACACTGCCATGTGTGTACCTATGCAACAATCTTACATGTTCTTCACCTGTATCCCAAAACATAAAATGCAATTTTAAAAAAAAGCACATTGTATAAACAAAATTTATATATAACTTATAGTTGTAACATTCTAAGATTTTAAATTTTTGAGTAAATATCTATTTGTAACAGATCATATTGAGGTGTAAAGAAACCTACTTTTAAATTATATGTCAGTATCCCACATATTCATTCAAGGAGGGGATTTTTTTGTTTGTTGTCATATAAACTTACTAAACAATCTATGATTTTAACATAAGTCCCAATTTGAAATCAGAATCTGTAATTACACGTTGCTACTTTGATGACTGGTTTAAATTAAATTTAACTTCATCCTCTTCTTTAAACATGGAAACACAGGGGCATTAGGATTGGAGTCTAGAAAACATGTTCTGAATTTTAATTATCTCTGCAACTTATTAGCAAGTAACCTTGAATGTATAACTTAACCTCTTTGTGTTTCCATCTACTTATTTGTAAGCAGGGGGAAATGATAGCACCACTTCAGGGAATTAGCTATATCAAATCAGATAATATATGTCATATACACAAAGTAGCACTTAGTAAATATTAGCTCTGTATCAAGATCAGTCAATCTAAAGAGGAAAAGCCCTGTAACTGCGTAATTTTTCTTCTAAAAATAGCATGCTTATTAGAATGGTTAGTTAGGCATCTCTCAGGATATTTTAGCTCTTTGAAAGCATTTACTGTATAGAAAAGAAAATAAATACAGAAAGCATGTGGAGAAATTAAAGTTTGCATATTGCTTCCCTTTCACCTTAAAGTTTTCTGTAAAGTTTTTCTAAATTCCTCAAAGTATACTTCTATTTACGTCAACAAAAAAGTTAAGGACTATTCAACAATGAAGTCATACCTTCTCTTCCATTCAAGATTACAGTTTAGTCGAGTACTTGATCAAAAGTACTTTATCCAGAGAACAAGTTAGTGGCAAAAACCTGCACCCCCTACCCCACTGCCCTGCCGAGACTCTAAAATAAATCTTACCTTTGTGTTCAAGAATTACAGGTTTTTATGTTAAATTGATTTATTTGAAGACAAAGAAAAAAGTAAAAGTAGGAAAGTTTTGACTACGTTAATTTATCCCACTTATCATATTGGTTCTGCTGAAAAGCACTAATACATTTTCCAAAATTAAACGAGTTCCCATGTCCAAGAAACAAATCCTTCCATTTATTATAGATAGTTCATGGAGATGCAATACATATTTGAAATGAAGTGCCTTCTTAGCTATATTAATATCTGAAATATAAACTTTTACTTTTCAATCTCTATTTAAATATTTTTGGTTGATGCATACTATATTTTGAAACAAACCAACAAAAACCTTTGCTAGTGATGATGTCCAAACACTTATTTTAAAATAAAACAAAAATGGGATTCATCGTTCTCATCACTGATCAAGTGAGATTTACCAGTAGAAGACTTAAAAACAAAAATCATTTTGCAGTTATGGATTCATCACAATTTGTCAAATCCACTTTTAAACCACCAATGTCAGTAAAAGAAATACTACACATCTTTCAAGCCTACAATTTGTGCAAGGCAATTGCTTTACAAAAAGACCTTTATTTCTTCTAAAAAGAGTTCTAAAAGGCAACACCTTAAACTGTTTTGTTTCCACAATGGCATAATGTTTACTGGATGAATATAGAAAGAAAAAAGTTTAAAAAGAAAAAAATAAGTTGGTGTCTCTTAAAGAAAAATGTTTTATTTTTACATCAAAAAAGAAAATTAATAGATGTGACTCTCTTCCTTTAGAGGTCTGAAATAAAACTATCAGGAAACACTTATCTAGTACTTTCTGAGATTCTTGATTACCATCCTCACTTTATATAAATTACTATGAATCCTCAATCAGAAAATTGGCATGTCATCTTATAGTTATTAAAATTCAGAAATACCACATTTTATTTTGAATATTTTGTACTCCATCCGAGTCCCTAGCACTAGTTGAAGTAGACTATTTATGATTTCCAGTTAATTGAATCAACAAAGAAGACCAACTGGTATGATCCAAGCTGTCAAGTCACAGATTTTTAAGGAAAACTACATTAATCATTATTTGGATGATTTCTAAATTCCCATATGTTTAGTATGATATGGTCATAGCCTCAGAAAAGATGAGGAATTAAGAATTACCACTAATTCTTACCACTAATCATTATTTTTTAACTGAAATTTGATCCATTTAACTGAAATTTAATTAAAGTTTTATATGCTTCACTTTATCTGGAAAATTAGCAGTTCTTAATCCGTTCCAGGTAAGCTACACACATATTATTAACAACTACTGGGAACATATTATTAACTTGATATTCAATATTTTCTGTACATTTGGATTACTTGACTAACTTTGTTTGAAACAAACACATTTTGTGGCACGACTGGAAAATTTTCAGATGAAAAAATAAATATTTTTATACTTCTTTGTCCCCTGATTTTGGAATAACATTGACTACAGTTTCTGGCTTTCATGGATAACAAGAAAAGAAAACCAGTCCTAACTTCTCTCTAGATCATGTCAGAAAGTCCTTTTCCTTCTTATCCTTATAACCCTGAAAATGTTACTTAAGCTCTTTGCATTTCCTCACCTACAAAATGATTATGTGAGAAGGACTGTGGAGAATAACAATCAGAGGATTAAGATTTAATCAGATACCAAATGAAAAATATTCAACATAATGACTAGAAAGAGGTAAATAAAAGTTATTTTTAGCATATCTTTCTATATAGTACTAACATAGCATTTAGTAAATTATTAATATTATACTTACAGAGTATGAAATATCTACCAGAATTTCAGGGAAATTAATAAAACATTAGGATTCAGTACGGCAAAGCACGTAAGTCATAAATAATACTTAATGAATTCAGGAAAAAATCGCCCAGGTAATATTTCCTATAATTCAACTCTGCATTTGATTTATAATTTTCAAAATGCTACCAAGAACATGACTGATAAGATTTTTATAGTGTTTTACAGTAAATGAGACAAAATATTACATCTAAAACTTCATCAGTTGCTCACAAAAACCCTAGCAGGGTAATCTACTCACGATCTTCTGCTTTCCATGGAAAGTTTGCTTGCTACAGTACAAAATGTTGACAAAATAAAATTGGATATTACATTCAAAACCAGGTGTTTGAAAGAAAACATTAATATATATATTATATACATAAAAAAAGAAATTTATATTATAAGAAAAAATTTATATTATATATAAGAAAAAATAATTATATGTAAGAAAATTATATATAAGAAAAATTATAAGAAAAAATTTATATTACATATAAAATATATATTATATACATGAATATATATTAATATACATCTTTATATATAAGCTAGAAAAATTAAAACACTTTTAATAGTTCTAGGTAAGTATTGTGATACAGGATATAGATATGATCATCACAACACTGAAGAAATAGATGAAATAGTTATCTAAACTGCTTGTGATTCACACATATCCATGGAGTTCATCAAATCAAGGAAAAAAGCATTTCTTTAAATGATCACAAGATTCAAAAGTTTTACTAGCTGATGAATGACTTTGACTAAAGGAGAGCTTAGTAACTGAACTAAATTAATCATTTTGGAAACAGAAGCAGGCTGAGAATTAGGAATTCAGTCCACTGCCTGTGACTGAGGTAAAATGTAGCTAGAAAATTACTCTGTGGTGTATATGAAATAATTCAAAAAACTATTGGGATGAAATTGTTATCGGCCTTGGGAAATGAATTTATGATTACAGACTGCAGAAAAACATTTTTGAGATGTGTCAGGCTTTCTGAGATTTACATTGAAAGATTCAATAATGCTTTCTGTTGCTAACGGTATTCAACACAAGAGAAAGTTTGACAGGAAGTAGCATGCTGTTCTCGGTATTTTTAATTATATTGTGCACTATGATGGCTGACGCATAAGATATACATATATATTTACCTCTTTAATATAAAAATATATTAATTAAAAATAGACAATACTAAGATTTACAAAATGTTCAAAATTATAGTCATAATTCTATATTATAATATCAATTTATAATCCAATAATAGTCTTGGGTTTACACTATATCTTTATATTGAAGATTAGCTCTAATGAGTGAAACATACGAACTGTTGGATTTATCAGTATAACTAATAGCTAACAAATAGTTTATCCTTCACCAGAAATTCTGTGCTAAAATTCTAAACCTGAGTTCTAAATTTTCAACAGGGAAAAGACAGAGTCATTCATTCACTCTGTAAATACTTACTGCATGAGAACTACTCTGTACCTTGACACTAGGTACAATTGGGACTACAAGGATAGCGAATCATGGTCTGTGACGTTAAGGAACGTATTCATTTAAGACTTGATAAATTAACAAATAACAAAAGAAGAGATATAGTGCTAAATTGGGAGGTAAAGACCCTAAGTATAGAAAAGTGAGTATGTGAAAAATAATGCAGAGTTGGAAGGGTGAAATCCATGGATGGTTTTCTCAAAAACATAGACTCTAGAAAGAAATTACATACATTATGCATATGAATCTACAACTGAGTAAAACTGACATGTTACTAATTGTAAAATTAATTAGTTTAAAGAAAAACAGGTGACTATTATATATTATAAACAGCAATAACATGTAGAGTCACAATGCTAAATTGTCTGCTGGCCATATTTTTCAAATTCTTTTTTTCTCATATTTTCTTTTACATTAAAAACACTGAAACATACTCAAAGAATTTTTTAATTTAGGTGGAAAAACAAAATAGAAAAATAAACTAGGGCAATTGTTTGAATGGTCAGAGGGAAAATTCAAACCCAAATATTTTTAATGTGTAATTAAACTGATGTTGATTCCAATGAAGTCGTTCAATGTTTCATATACAAACCTTTATTCAAAACTTTATTCATCACGTATGGATCTTCTGATTTGCCTACCTGTTGTTTCACTGCTTGATGTTGTAATCCCTGGAATGGATGCTGCTGAATTTAAGAAAACAATGGAAAAAATAAGTTTTATATCCAGAGGAAATTATGCTTACAAGAATATCTATGGTCATATGTAAAATGGATCAACTTGAAATGACTGTATCAGAAAAACTGATCATATAGGTAAATACAAGCCCAAATATTAGTTTTAAAATTTACAGACAACAAGTAAAAGGTCACAAAACCTTACCATTTGGTATAATTTTTTTCCCCAAAAGCTTTCTCTAAAGAAAATTATCTTTAAAAAAAGAAACTTACTTTGTCTATTTCTTCTAAAAGTGTCATTACAAAAACATAATACTGCAAAGGAAGCCTGGGGTGTTTTTCAAAATCCCCCATTGATTAAGCTGTGGCTTAGAGGTTATAGCTTACCTGTGCCTGGGCTACTGGTAACCAGTGTAATTGCTATGCAAAGAAGAAGACAAATATTTGGAAATGTACATTAAACTGGTATTGACAGATGAGGTTAATCATATGTATTTAAACATGTTTCAAGCTCTCCAGAATGCAAATAAAATGATTAAATGTAACAGTTAACTTCACTTATCAGATGTTTACACATTTCAATGCACTTTTTTACTCTGCTAGCTACTGTTTTAGTGACAAAACATCCAATTAAAGTTAAAATTTTTCTGGTGTTAATAAAAGAAATTGTAAATTACTTTCAAGGAATTTAACATAGAATTTTCTGACATTTCCACTTTCTCCAAATAATTAGTATGTAGAATGATCTTCTTAGGGCAGACAACCTTTGAAAAGAGAAGATGTTCTTTAATAGTATTACAATTACATACAGACCTGCTACTTGACATGGGCTTTTGGCAAATAAATAAATGGAGAATGAAAAATTGGAAAAAAGGGCTATGATTCCTGAACCATAAATTATCTTCGCTGCTCATTTAGGATCTGTAAAAATAATTAACATTTTTTACTTTATTTACCTGCTCCGGTGCTTAATATGGCAGTAGCTGTTGTAGTGGAAACTGTTTAGAAAATACAATATTTATGAAAATTAATTAATTGAATAATTTTTTCTGGGAAATATAGTTCAAGAAAACAATTGCCATAAACTAAAATTAAAATTTCTGAAACGTGTGCAGAGGTTAAGTGACAAAATATTTTTTATTTATATCAATACAACTAGCACCACGTATTTATGTATGTCCACCAAAAATAACTATTTCCTGTTATAATCACTTAACCATAATCTCATAGGAACTTTGTAAGGTCAATTTATGGGCCAATAATAACTTAAAGCAATGTGGTTCAGAACCCTGACGTAAAAACTTCACTTCAGGTAAGTGACCAAAAATAACTAAAACTTAACTAGCATTTTACAGCATGTTGCCTAATTTTAAATAAGTTATCAAAGCCTAACTTTTCCTGTTTTCTGTGCTATCTCTCAGTTGATACTACCCACCTCCAAATATCAATCAACAGGAAATAAAATCCTTCTTCATATCACGCAAGGTAGGAATATGTAGGTGTACTATAGCAACTCAAAGCGTAGTTATATTGCCAAGGAGTTACATGCCCTAAAACTATCATCCAGCATCCTCTTAAGCAAACATAAACGTAATTCCTTGGCTGGGTGCTGGTTCAAGCCTATAATCCCAACACTTTGGAAGCAGTGAGCTATGATAGTGCTACTGCACTCTAGCCTGGGCAGCAGGACAAGACCATATCTCTAAAAAGAAAAAATTAGCCAGGCGTGGCAGCACATGCCTATAGTTAAAGCTACTTGATAGGTTGAGTTGGGAGGATCACATAAGCCTAGGAGATAGAGGCTGCAGTGAGCTGTGATCACACCATTGCACTGCAGCCTGAGCAACAAAGTGAGACCCTGCCTCAAAACAAGAATAAAAGCAAGAAGGGAAGGAGGGAGGAAGGGAGGGAGGGAAAGAGGGAGGGAGGGAAGAGAAAAAGAGGAGAGAGGAGGAAGGGGAGGGAGGGAGGGAGGGAGGGAGGGAGGAGGATTAACTTTTTATTTCTGTTTTGAATCATTCCCAGAATGATGATGTTTTTAAAATATTTACTACACAGAAGGCAGCATTTAATTCTATTTCATCCTGTTATTCAATTATCTAAAAATATCAAGCTTTGAATGATATGTAACTAATATGCAGAGTTAAAATATTAATGAATAACCTAAATATTAACGAATAATACCTATTGTATGTTTAATCATATTCCTGATTTAATTCATAGGAATATAATGAAATGATATCCTGACATATTTCTAGTAATTGTTTAATTCAAAATTTTTATATCAGCAGATTTACCATCATATCTTTTACTGGAACAGATTCAAGTGAAACCATAAAAGATTAGCCACACAAAGAAATCAGAAATACAACGTTTAAAATATAATGATGATTTTACCTGCAAATGTTGAATTGGTAGGAGCAGTTTCTGAAATAATCATACATTACTGTTATTGACAGGAATTTTTATATCTTGAAAAAAATATCTACCATTTAATTTGTCTGTAAGTCATGTCTCTTTTTATTTTACTTCTTGCAATTCCTAATATAAAAAGGAATAGCATATGTATTCTTTTGAAGTTTTTTGAGATTTACTTTTAAGATGTGTGTTGTGGCTGGGAGCAGTGCTCATGCCTGTAATCCCAGCAATTTGGGAGGCCAAGGCAGGTGGATCACCCAAGATCAGAAGTTCGAGACCAGACTGGCCAACACGGTAAAACCCTCTAATAAAAAAGTAAAAATTAGGGTGGTGGTGGGGGCCTGTAATCCCAGCTACCCTGGAGGCTGAGGCAGGAGATTTGCTTGAACTGGGGAGGTGGAGGTTGCAGTGAGCCAAGATCACACCACCACACTCCAGCCTGGGCAACAGAGCCAGACTCTGTCTCAAAAAAAAAAAAAAAAAGATGTGTATTGCTCATGAACAATCCTTCAATCCTTCAGTTATTTAATTCTTTGTATATTGATTCTCATCTTCTATTTCTCCCCTTCATTAAACTGTTTTTGCTGACTCCTCGCTCCCTCAATTCCCTGAACTTACAGTTGGGCAGGGGCACGTAAGCAGTAGGTGCACCCCCTGAGTATCAGCCAGGGCCCCATCTGACAGTTGTTCAGCACGTTTTGGCAGCACTGGGTTCCATCAGTGACTCACCATGGACAATTGCTCTGGGATGTAATTGTGCCAGTCCTTGGGGACAGCCTAATGCTCCTCTGAAGGATGTAAAAAGACCTCCAACCCTCCTCTGATTTTTCCCGAATCACTTAGTGTAAAATGTGATGACTTACCACTGCACTCCAACTGCCCTGCAATACAGTAGCTGAAAGTTAAATTTAAAAAGAAAAAGAATGAGTTGGAAAATTTGACTCTTAATGACATATAGCTCACAAATTTAAAACAACAAATTGTCTGGCTGAAAACAAACAGAACTAAATAGAAGTAAATAATTGTTTCCCCAACAGAATACTACTGATTCAAATTGCTTGTTTTTCCATGTGCTGCTATACCCAATCAGGAGCTCTGGGCGCCTGAAGAAATGGTGTGCAGGTGAGCCTTAAAGGCAGTTCTTGCATGGTCGATTTCAAACAGGATGTTATTTGATGGCTGTCAGGACCTACTATTATTCCATCAATTTGCTTCCATGTTTGAAAGCCTGTGAACATAATCTTAAATTCATAGAATTAGAACTCTTTTTCTCTAAAACTACACAAAGACATTTTCTTTCCTATTTTCTGCATTATTAAAATTCCACAAACCATTTGTCGACACACGAATTATCTAAAAATAAAAATAACTAACATAACTGATATAAAAGTGAACCTAAAGCTGGCCTTCTCATTTAAAAATGGCAGGATCAAAAATTATATATATATATACACATACATGTATACATAATATGTATTATTAACATAATATATACATACACCCATTTGGTTTTTCTCCTAAATGAAAAGGCAAAAGTCAAAATTGCTTATTGAAAAGTTAGTAGAGACTATACCATGCTCTTCCACAATTATCTTCGATCACTCCCCCCTGCTGGTATGATATCATTATAGAAACAGCTGCACTCAGATAAACTGACACATTTCATGGTGTTCTCATCCAAGTAGGGTGCACTATCTGGGCACTTAGCATAACAACCTGTGTGTAAAAATGACCCACAGTTCATCTCTATTTACTGACACTCATTATACTGTATATTATAGATTTGTAAAGTTACTTAAATGACTCCATGAAGTGAAGTAGATAATAGCAAAGCATCACACTCATAATGAAAATACATAAATATAGGAAGGTTCAGATTTTCTTGCAGTGAACTATCACACTAAGAACTTACAGATTTTGGTTGGTTTATTTTTTTCTAAAACGATTCTTAAAGTAATTTTAAATGATTTGCTACTTTCACAATGGTTATGATGCTGTAACATAAAACAGGCTCTGGTAATTACATATCTTGAAATGTGAATGCCAGTCTCAATAATCTGTTTTTGCAACAGTAGGTAAAGATACAGAAGTCATAGCAAAATAGGCTAAAAATATGCCAAAGAATTTAACACAAATGTGACTTTTGGAAAAGTTTAATGTTATCCTGTTTTCTTGCCCATTCTTTCTCTCTGAAATATATAATGCTAAGAATAAAATGCTGCTTAAGCGTGAGATACAGTTAATTATTACAGTAACTATACCACTCAAGCAAGAGTGTATTATATGTGGCATTCTGAAACTGCATTCACACTAAATGACATTGTCCAGTCAATGGTATAAAGAGTGACGATAGGATCAGAGTGCTGTTCCCCAACCCCCCACTAAGCTGATGTCTAGAGAAAGTGTTTCTAATGTAGAAACATTAATGTCATAATAAAGATAACTATTCATTAAATTACAAAATATTAGACACTAAATTGGGAGAAACAACCCTTTCCAGTTAAGATGAATATCATTTGCGCTACTTTATGGATACTCTTAAAGTATGTGTTACCTTCTAAAAGTGAAGAAAATTTCTGTCCAATGAGCTGATCTTTGCACGTTTTTGCTGTCACTGTGCCGCAAGGTTCATAATGCCAGCTGCACTCCCCAGGTGCATTGTAGTAATCACAGTAGACAGCTAGAATTGAATTATATCAAATTACTTTTATTCATCATATGATAATTTTCACCTTTCAGTTTCCAGAGCATTTTAAAAAAGGATTTGGGGGAGAGAGATTCAAGATGGCTGATTAGCAGCAGCTCAGGATTGTAGCTCCCACTGAAAGCGCAGAGAGTGAGTGGATGCCACATTTTCAGATGAATTTTTATTGCCCATGGACCAAGAGATTCCCGGCAGAGGAGCCCCATGGGTCGCCAGCGCGACTCTTTTGGCCCGCGCAGCCGTTTTGCAGGCGCCCCGTCATGGCGGTTCTCAGTCCGGAGTATACGGGACTGAGTGCCCTTTTAGTTGGCGTTTGGAGCTCCGGGAAGGCAGTCTCCCATGCAGCTGATTGAAAAGCGGATTGAAGTGGGGGAACCAGACTGGGAGATTCCCGGGCAGAAAGCGCCACGAATCTTAACGCCACTGTTTCAGCCGCATAGTGGGTCGCCGCAGGGGAAGGCTGGTCCCCTACCACAAAAAAAAAAAAAAAACCAGCAATTGGAACTGCTGAGGATTGAGAGTTTCACAGCAAGTACAGCTGAACCCGGGAAGGTCCAGCTCTGTGGAGGAGAGGCGTCCACCAAAGGAAAACTAAGAAACAGAAAAAACTTTACCACCAACAAGCTGGACGTCCGCTCAGAGACCTAATCTGAAAGTCAGCAATTACACAGACGACAGGTGGATAAATCCACAAAGACGGGAAGAAACCCGTGCAAAAAGACTGAAAACACCTGAAATCAGAATGTCTTTCCTCCTACAGAGGATTGCAGTTCCTCATCACCAATTGAACAAGGCCTCATCAAGAATGAATGTGAGGAATCAACAGAATCAGACTTCAGAAGGTGGATAATGAGAAACTTCTGTGAGCTAAAGAATATGTTCTAGCCCAATACAAGGAAACTAAGAACCCTGAAAAAAGGTTTGACGAAATGTTAACGAGAATGGACAACTTAGAGAGGAATATAAGTGAATTAATGGAGCTGAAAAACACAATACAAGAACTTTGCGAAGTATGCACAAGTTTTAACAGTCGAATTGATCAAGCAGAAGGAAGGATTTCAGAGATCGAAGACCAACTTAACAAAATAAAACGAGAAGATTAGAGAAAAAAGGGTAAAAAGGAATGAGCAAAGTCTCCAAGAAATATGGGACTATGTGAAAGACCTAAACTACATTTGATAGGTGTACCTGAATGTGACGAAGAGAATGAATCCAAGCTGGAAAATATTCTTCAGGATATTATCCAGGAAAACTTTCCTAACCTAGCAAGGCAGGACAATACTCAACTCCAGGTAATACAGAGAACACCACAAAGACATTCCTCAAAAAGAGCAACCCCAAGGCACATAATCATTAGATTCACCAGGGTTGAAATGAAGGAGAAAATACTAAGGGCAGCCAGAGAGAAGGTCAGGTTACCTACAAGGGGAAGCCTATCAGAGTCACAGCAGATCTCTCAGCAGAAACCCCACAAGCCAGAAGAGAGTGGGGCCAATATTCACATCCTTAAAGAAAAGAACTTTTCAACCCAGAATTTCATATCCAGCCAAACTAAGTTTCATAAGTGAAGGAAAAATAAAAGTTTTTACGAACAAGCAAGTACTCAGAGATTTCATTACCACCAGACCTGCTTTACAAGAGCTTCTGAAAGAAGCACTACATACAGAAAGGAACAACCAGTATCAGCCATTCCAAAAAACCCATTGGTAAGCTGGATCCAGACCCATCTCACATGCAAGAATATACAGAGACTCAAAACAAAGGGATGGAGGAAGATTTGCCAACCAAATGGAGAGCAAATAAAAAAAAAAGCAGGAGTTGCAATTCTCGTTTCTGGTAAAATAGACTTTAAAGTAATAGAAACCAGCTGTGGCTCCGTGGCTTAGCTGGTTAAAGCGCCTGTCTAGGAAAGTAATAGAAACCAAAAGAGATAAGAAGGACATTGTATAATGGTAGAGGGATCAATGTAATGGGAAGAGCTAACGATCCTAAGTCTATGTGCACCCAATATAGGAGCAGCCAGATACATAGAGCAACTTCTTGGTGACTTACAAAGAGACTTGGACTCCCACACAATAATAGTGGGAGACTTTAACACTACATTGTCAATATTGGACAGATAAATGAGACAGAAGGTTAACAAGGATACCCGGGACTTGAACTTAGACCTCGAACAAGTAAACTTAATAAACATTTACAGAACTCTCTACTCCAAATCCACAAAACATACATTTTCTTCAGTAACATATCACATCTATTCTAAAAAAAGAAAAA
This sequence comes from Ateles fusciceps, assembly GCA_036589455.1. Taxonomy (NCBI): domain Eukaryota; kingdom Metazoa; phylum Chordata; class Mammalia; order Primates; family Atelidae; genus Ateles; species Ateles fusciceps. The sequence continues at coordinate 4,099,975 of JAZHEH010001361.1, forward strand.
AAAAGGATTTGGGATGATATTAATAATAAATATATCCAAAGTATATCAGGTCTTACTAAGTTCCTTTGGCTTCATCTAAACTGTCATATAAGCCAAAATAGGTCACAGGGGAGGAAGGCATATAAACTTAGAACAGCATTTTGTTTTGCCATCTCACACTCAGGTAGTTTGAGACAAAAAGGTAAACATTAATTTTCTCATTTGGAGATATTTTAGATCATAGTCTAGATTCATGTTAATTTCAACTTTAAATTGGAAAACTAAATCTTAGACAATTAAGCTTTTTAATATGTAAATAACAGTTCTTAAATGACATAACTAAAGATGTCAATATACTCTAATGCTATGCATAATAAACTGAATAAAGTGAGGTTTCTATTTTAAGACTTCTCATCATATTTTCTCTCATAATTCTTAGAAGGAAAAGAGCTGACTAATTTCTCTAAGATTATTATACTCCATATGTATCTAGATTTAGTCTATACTCAATTTACAGTTCATCTTCAAGAGGGCTCTATAAAAGTTTTCAAGAAAACATGTGTGAGCACCTTAAACAAAAGTAATACAGGCAGTAAATGTTGGAGGATATATGAATATACCAAGGTAGGTAAGTAGTTCATTGTTCATCTAAGTATGAATAAGAAATATTCTCCATCAGTATTCATTTTTCCCCCTATGAACACATGAATTTTTTAAACTAAAATTGAACTTGAAGCACTGGGCCAGGTGCTTTATTTTTTAAGTTAGGCATTTTTGCACATCATAAACAAAAATATTAACATGTTTCTAGGTACACAAACAAGTGTTTTATAGAAAATATGAGAGGAAGACTGATGGTCTAAGAAAACACTTCTATCTAATTACATTTTGAAAGAACAACAACATATGGACCTCACTTACGACACAGATTTGGTTTTCTCCATGAGACACAGACTCCAACTGCACTACATGCCTCTGCGTACATAGCCACAGCAGTGCAGAATCCCAGGTACTTCCCCCTCCATGTCACATGCGCAGGCTTCTTCAATGCATGCATCATAGTAAGCACTGGGGTCAACCTAGACAGAGCACAGCAAGTGAGTCTCTAGGAGGAAACCCTGTGTAAGTCACTGCTTTCAGAGCAATGCTACCTTGTTGTGGCAGTCTCTGAAGGTGCTGTCTCTGAGGATCTCACATTTCCTCACAGCCCAGGCTTTACAGTATGGGTTGGAATCACATGGGAAAGTCTGAGTCACTGTATCTGAACATTCTTGGCTTGTTTTCCAACTATTCCCAAATTCCAGTGCTCCAGAAGCTACTGAAGAGTATCTTGTTGTGAAATCATCCTTGAGATCACCATTGTTATTTCCACAAAGACCACACACTTTACCCTGTATTGATCAGAAAGGGAAATTTAAAAATTAGTTGTACTAGGGACATTGAGATAAATAGACAAAGATAGATGGTAGATGAACAGATAGATATCATGATTATGTATATTGAAGTATGAATCTATGCTTAATTCCAAACTTCATAGATAGGATTCCAGAATCTGTAGGTAAGATTTTTCTCTCATTGAAGGTACCCCATGCCACAAAATGATCTACTATCAAGCAGAATAAATGTCTGAAGAACCAAAAGACGTATGTCCGCTAGTTCCAGTTCATACATGAGACTACTTTGGCTTCTTAAAATATTTGCTCCAAGGAACACATTTAATTTGAAAGATAACAACCACCTGAAAATCATATCATGTGATAATCTCAAGTAACCAAAAATGGTTAAACTAGAATGCCTCAAGTTTACTGCATTTACTTTTTAACCAGATTTTATTATCTTTGATTACGTTTCATATTTTACAATAAGGCTGAACAAAACTGGAGGGCTTGTAACTCTAACAGAGACCCTGCCATTCTCCTGCACTCTGCCTATGAATACCTGCCTCGATTTTTTAGTAACAGAAACGATTTTGCTATTTCCCCATTATGCACTTGTTAGTGATGTACATACATTCCAGCTTGGATCCAGGATAACAGACAGTCTTGTATTTTTGTCCCAAATCATGGTTATTCCATTTTGAAATTTCACAATTAAGTACAGGCCAACAGTATGTATGGAGTATGCATTTGCATTGAGTTCACATTCCTTACTTTCTGTAGTTTTGAGTGCTGTTACTTTGCCATCTTGCAAGACAACGTTCTGATCCTGTAAATTCACACAGATTTACAATAACAGTTTTATTTGGCTGCTCACAATGCAAGAGAAAAAGTAAAGAAAATAGTACTTTACCTGAAAAGAAACAATGATTTTTCTTGAGCACGTTAGCCCATCTTCACAGCATGGAACACTCTCCGTTAAAATACGAAATGTGCCATTTTCATGACCACAATAATCCTTTAAAATATAAATTATAATAGTTTGTGAATATCAGAGACACAGAACTCAACTACAGTGTTTGTGTCAGACAAACATTCTTAGAGAGAATATTTGCCTTAAACTCAAGAAAATCGCCATATGCTATGTTACGGAATTTCCAAAAGACAATACTTCGACTGCATTTATAGATACCCTTGGCCAAGTCCACACTAGTTAACATGTTTTGACTCAGTTATTTTTCCCATTACTTCTGCACAAATTCAGAACTGTACCGCAGACATATAAGTATTTAAAGTTTATATGTTTGTAATCACAAATTTATTTCTAGGCTCTGTAAATAGCTAAAGTTGGCCTTATTTCCTCAAAGACTTATGTGAAACTTGATATTCAAACAAAATTCATCCATAAATACAATACAATCCAAGTTGTAGCCCTTAAATATTAGTTAGGAAGCTAGCAGCTTAATAAGATGAACTCTGGAATGTATGTAACAAGCATGAACTCTGGAATCAAACAGGTCTAGGTTTACTATGACATTTTCCATTTGGTAGCGTAAGTTGCTTAACCTCTCTAGACCTCAATTTCTTCATCTGCATCATAGAAATAACAATACCAGTCTTGTAGTATTGTAATTCCTAAATGCAATGAAATCTATACATTTGCCTGACAAAGAAGCACTCGTAAATAGTAGCCGTAAGTTTTGCTGCCAGAGCTGTTGTTAGAACAATCATATCTAGCATTTATTTATTGAGCATTAGTATGTGCTCCAGTGTGTGCTCTAGTTTGGTTTCAAGCAGGGGCTATTTTCCTGCCCATTCTGTAAATTACAGACACTGAAATACTAAGAGGTTAAGGAATGTGCCCAAAGTCATGCATCTGATAAAAGATGGAGCCAGTATTGAAATCTAGTCCTAGCATGCAGAGCCAGAAGTACATGATATAACATTTTACTGCCTTCTAGAAACATATACAGACCGTTAAAAGTATTTCCCATTTTGAAAATAAAATTGTTTGGAACTAATATGCAAATAAATAACTAAGAAGTATAGAAATTTTTTAATAAAACATACTCATAATTACCTCAAGAAACGAATACTGGCAGAGACCATCAAAACTGTAACTTTTCCCATCAAAAGTTCTAATATGACCTTCCCCATAAATGTGGCAGATGGTTTGACACTCATTTTGCGTACAACTCCAAGACCCTTTAATGCAAGTACTAAAAGGAAAAGATGAGAGAGTGTAGTGAATATATTATGCCAGGATTCATACACTAATATTGCTTTTGTAAAGAAGCACAAAATTATGTTTCATATTGAATTAAAATTTGCAATTGTCTTCATTATAATGTAGGATGTTCATTTTATACAATGTTACATAAAGTTCTATTTTAAAAATAGCATCATGCTGGGTGCGGTGGCTCACACCTATAATCCCAGCACTTTGGGAGGCCAAGGCAGGTGGGTCACAAGGTCAGGGGATTGAGACCATCCTGGCTAACACAGTGAAACCCAGCCTCTATTAAAAATATGAAAAATTAGCCAAGCATGGCAGCACACGCCTGTGGTTCCAGTTACATGGGAAGTTGAGGCAGGAGAATTGCTTGAACCTGGGAGATGGAGGTTGCAGTGAGCCGAGATCCCCGCCACTGCACTCCAGCCTGGGTAACAGAGCGAGACTCCGTCTCAAACATACATATATACATAAATGGCATCTTTTTCTAGCTGTATTTGGTCATTTTTTTTTCAAATTAAGAATCCTTTATTAAGCACCATTCATTGCAGCCAACAGAAGTGACACTTCCTTCATCATATTCTCGTCCACCAAAAGAGCATGGGCAGTCATCAGGAAAGACACATATCCCTTTAGAATTCCGAACCATTCCTTCTGGACAAAAGCACCACGTTTGCAAGGCAAGTTCTCCTACAGGAATAAATATAAAATATATACCATGAGGCACCATTCTAATCATGTCATATTATCATCATTAAATGTTTAAATATGCCAAGTATATATTTGGAGTCAAACTTTGACAACTGAAAGTAAAAGGCAAAAAGAGCATGACCTTCTAATTATTTTTCATTAAAATTGTAGTTTTCCTAAGACCTGAAACAAAAGCTTTCAAAGAGGCTAAACTCTTACGTTACTATGTTACATGTTACTGTGCTACTTACATCAAAAACAGGTATGTTCCGAGTACTGCATGTTCTGTCAGTTCTTCTCTGTGCCTTGGGATCCCCCGCAGTCTACATACTCTGCCCCTCCAGAACAATTTTCTGCAGAATAATAAAAATTATCATTGATCAAGAGCCTATTGATCTGTTTTCTTTAGCTAAAGCAGGTATTTTGAGCTTGAACCATGATTTCAACACTTACGTAGGGCTAAATCAATGGGAATCTGGCAAAGAAGAATTCCATCCCGACAGACACTGGAAATAAAACAAAATTATAAATTTAGACAGCAAGTTTCAAGGACAATTAATTAAATGAATGAGGCACCATCCCCAGACAATGCATAAAATGTACCAAAGGGTAAGATGTCACCTTGTAAATATTACAGGAATGTACAAACAAGATTCTATGGTTATCAGAGAAACCCTCATGGAAAGGATGGCTGGATCTTGATGACAAGTACAGTTTAATACTTCTGATAAGATGCCAAACTGTGGCACAAGAGGAACAAGGTATGTTCCAGTGACTCCAATGAGTCATGTTTGGATGGAAGGCAAGACGCAAAATGGGCAGAAGCAGTATGTGTAGATTGGGGCCAGATTTTAGATGGCCTTAAATGACTTGCAAGTTTCTATCTGTTCTTCAGGCAACTGTCAGTCATTAAAGTTTCTGAGTAGGCAGGTGGCCCTATCAGAACAGTGTTTTAAGCTATACATTATTATTATTATTATACTTCAAGTTCTGGTATACATGTGCAGAACGTGCAGGTTTGTTACACAGGTATACACGTGGCTTTAGGCTACCCATTCTTGCAGTAGTTCAGGAAACAGGGGACAGAGAGACAGCAATAGTGAGCAACCAAGTTAGCTACCACAGCGGTGCCAGCTCACGAGAGTCTCAGATAGGGTAGTGGTGAAGGGAACCATAACTTGGAGGTATTACCCTGATTCACTGCAAAGTTAATTTATTGATTCCCATGAAAATAAGAGCAGACTGCATATTTTCTAATATCTAAAACAAATAAAATAGTAATTATTTATTAAGCACCATTAAAATGTTAACCTGTTGATTCCCCATAAACTACAGAAGAAAAGAAATTATCATTATCAAGACTCAACCAAAGGTTCACGGGCTTTGACATAAAGGGGTTATCTAAGCTTTCTTTTTGAATGACCAAAAAAAACTACTTGTTCCTAAATGATAGCCTCATGAAACCAAAGAAAAGAGAGGAGGTGCATTCAAAGTATTTTTGAGTGGCTACTTCATTTTGGCAATTACATTACCAACAATTCCTACATGTCTCTATGGAATTAGAAATATGCTTAAATTACTTTGCTCCAGGCAGAGCACAGTGGCTCATGCCTGAATCCCAGCACTTTGGGAAGCCAAGGCAGGTGGATTGCTTAAGTTCAAGAGTTCAAGACCAGCTTGGGCAACATGGTGAAATCCCTTATCTACTAAAAATACAAAAAATTAGTTGGGCGTGGTGGTGTGCACCTGTAGTCCCAGCTACTCAGGAGGCTGAGGTGGAAGAATCGCCTGAGCCCACAAAGGCTGGGACTGCAGTGAGCCAAAACCGTGCCACTGAACTCCAGCCTGGGCGATCAAAGTGAGACTCTGTCTCAAAAAGAGGAAGGAAGGAAGGAAGGAGGGAAGGAGGGAAGGAGGGAGGGAGGGAGGGAGGGAAGGAGGGAGAGGAGGGAGGGAGGGAAGGAGGGAGGAGGGAGGGAGGGAGGGAGGGGAGGGAGGAGGGAGGGGAGGGAGGGAGGGAGGAGGGGAGGGGAGGGAGGGAGGGAGGGGGAAGGGAGGGAGGAAGGGAGGGGAGGGAGGGAAGAGAGGAGGGAGGGAAGGAGGGGAAGAAGGGAAGGAGGAGGGAGGGAGGGAAGGAGGAGGGAGGGAAGGAGGAAGGAGGGAGGGGAGGGAGGAGGGAAGGAAGGAGGGGAGGGAGGGGAGGGAGGGAGGGAGGGAGGGGAAGGAGGCAGGCAGGGGAGGGAAGGAGGAAATTATTTTGCTCCAAACTGTAGCAATCATAGCCTCCTCAGCCATTACAAAATAGTCAAAATTCTTCAATTCTTCAGGAACTAAGTCTAAATTCTTGGTTATGATCTGACCACTGCCAATGTTTCTAGCCCAATCCTGTATAAAAGCAATCCACATGTGTAAATTTTTTTAGAGATTTTCTACATCTGAGTATTCTGTTTTACTCCACAGGAAATCATCCTCTACATTTCAATTTTTGTCTGGAAAAAGATTCATTCCCTAGCACAATTCATATGCCTGTCTTCTCTGAGAAGTTTTCCTTAATCTCCTCAGTTAGTGCCTGGCTCCTTCTGCTATCACGTTCTAGTATACAAACCTCCTTCTAACGGTTTGTGTCCTGCTTACTTGGAGTTGAAGACAATGTTCATCCTGCTTTTGCAACTCCAGCACTCAACACCAGGCCTGGCACACTGCAGACACTTAATTAAGTGTTTGTTGAATGATTATTACTGAGAGACAGCTAGAGAGCATCTTCTGAATAAGAAATCATTTTACATTGTCTATAGTAGAAGCTGCCAGAATATTTTTCTACTGGTGTGTTGAAAACAAAACCAGAGCAGGATAAATCATCTATATCCATTAGGATGCAATGAGCCTTCCAGAATAAAAGAGATTTTTATTAAGAAATAAAAATCAAAAGTATGGCAGATCTAAATAGGCTTCATACTGGCAAAGACCATTTCTCTGAAATCAATGCAGTCTCTTGATTATGGTGTCATAGTAAGTATACATGTAATCTCCCTACCATTTATTGTCATCAATATGGATGAGTTTGCCTGGTTTCATAACCTCGTCATTTATGTAGCAGTCACACTGAGATTTCAGTACACAGTTTCCTTCATTATTCTGGTACATTTCATCGGGGCATGTGCATCCATCAACTGGAACGTCTTCCACATCACAGCTCCTATCTCTCTGACAACGATCGGCAAGAACTATTACAGGCTTTTACATTGTACTTGAAAACTAGGCCACTTGGACAAGAATGTTCTGTTGGTACAGAGACAAAGAAAAAATATGTGTATATCCAGGGAAATAAACAATTTTACTTCAGCTCGATGTTTATAGATATTATCGTGAATTATTCATAATAGAGATTATGAATTTTTTAAAAGTGCTTGTTCATTGGGATTTTTAAATTCTTTGTTTGCATTCAATACTGAATTTCTATTACATGTTTAAACACTTTGCTTGGTATTAGCCCGTGAATAGGAGAGGCAATACGTTGCTTTCACGTGACGTATATTCCCGGTGGAAGGACAGTCGTGGTACATGCCATGAAGAAACAAGAGGGGAGGGCACTAAGTATGTACAGATGAGGATCTACACTTAGTGAAAAGGGTGGGTAGATGAAGAGCAAGAGACAGCCCAGTGAGAGGTGATTCTATGTCTGAAGGATAGCCTAACTCAGAGGGAGAATGATTATTTTAAAGAGCATATAGAAGAATAGAAGCCGTATGGCCAGAGACAGAGTGACTCAGTGGTTAAAATTTACAGGGTCCCTTTAAGGAGTTTGGTATTTAGCCTTAGAGCAATGAGACACCATTAACTTGTTTTAGACTGGAGTGTCACATGATAAGCTTAGCGCGATTTGGTTTGGTTTTAAAGATTATCCTGGTTTATCTGTAGAAAATGGATTAGAGGAAGCCAAGAGTGAATATTGAAGGAGGCTTACGGCAGTTACTCAGGAGAAAAACAATGGTAGTTTCTTGAACCTGGTTGGTGGCAATAAAGATGGAGAGATGTGAATAACTTTGAGAGAGATTTGGGAGGTGAAATGGACAGACCTTATCTATTAACTGGATACAGGCAATGAGGAGTTATATATGATCTACAAGACGTGTTTCTACAAAGTTGTTGTTTTTTGTTTTTCTTGTGGTAAATCAAGCATTTTTGTGAAGTCATATTCAAATAGTGCAATATTTTAAAACAAAGTAAGGTTTTAAAAATATGATAGTTGAGCCCCTAATTTATTGGTTCATTTTTGTTTTTTCTCAACATAAATTATTCATATTAAAATGTCATTTACAAATGCATTTGCAGTCAGAACATTATTTAAATTTCCGCACACAATAATTGAACAGAAACATATATTTATATATAAATACATATATATTCTGGTTTTCCTTTATATGTGAATATATTAAATCAAGATCAATAAATCAAGAAGTAAAATATGTAAGGATTGCACAAGGATATTAAAAAAATAAAACCCAAAAAAATCATCTTTGAAAGAACCAGGTAAAAATTTGTAAACACATATGCCTAAACCACACATACACAACACACACACACCACTAGAGTGAAACTGACAAGGAAGTAATTGAAAGCTTCTCTGCTGCTTACCACATAGGCCAGTTCTCCATCCTACTATGTATGTTTCCTTCTCAGCACACGCTTTCACATAGTTGCCTAAAATTGTACATAGGCAGTCTTGACTGTTTTCACAAGTGCAAGTATATTTTTTGCATTCCTTGAAAATAAGCAAATTATATTGCATTATGAAATTACTTGAAAGATCAGGTAAACTGAGTATAATAATTTAGTTTCTAACCATTCTACCCCCAAAAAGTTTCTTTGAAACTTTCAAAAACATTTTTAAATATTCAAATAGTAAATGAATTATTAGCCTGCTTGTCAAAACATTTAGAAAAGCCAAAAAGAGACACTTATTCAAGATCTTTCTTATTTGGGGTTATTTCCGCACCACTTTTATCTAACACAAGAATAAATTAATAGAATCTAATGACTATCTAAGGATATACTTTAATCTATTGACAATGGCTTTTATTTGAAAATATTTAATATCTACATGCTTTTGTCAATATCTCCAAAGTATTTTTTGACAAGAGCTGTTAATGTTAGAGCCTCACATACCTCATGATAGGGTTTAGGGTTCACAATTGGGTGGCAGAGCAAAAGGCCCGCTTGAATCAAGAGAATTCCACAGTGCCTTTCAGCAAATTTTCCTGGAAGAAAATCAGTGCAGTCAAAATTAATTTCAATAATGTCATAATTCTTTTTTTTTTTTTTTTTTTTTTGAGACGGAGTCTCACTCTGTAGCCCAGGCTGGAGTGCAGTGGCGCCATCTCGGCTCACCGCAACCTTCGCCTCCCAGGTTCAAGCAATTCTCCTGCCTCAGCCTCCGGAGTAGCTGGGACTGCAGGTGCGCGCCATCACGCCCAGGTGATTTTTGTATTTTTAGTAGACACGGGGTTTCACCACGTTAGCCAAAATTGTCTTGATCTCCTGACCTCATGATCCACCCACCTCAACCTCCCAAAGTGTTGGGATTACAGGTGTGAGCCACTGCACCCGACCATAATTCTTTAATTAAAAGAAAAGAGGTAAGATTTTAACAGTTCTGTCTATTAAAACAATTTTTAAAGTGTTTTGCTGTAATACATCTAACTTGTCACTATATGCAAAATTAGCATACTATAATTAAAAAATCTTACACTAAGAGGCAAAGTCTTTGTTAGCTTGGGTTTTGGGGATTAAATCAATTTACCTATTTTGAAGTGCAGTTTCTATATAAAAATGGAATTAGGGGACCATATTATATTTTTAGATGCCTTTTAACTTTAAAATATATATTTATAGCTAAATTGTGTTGAGCTGTTAAATAAACCAACCACAACACCCCCCCCGACCACACCATCCCTGTCACCTCAGAAGATTATATCAGTTTTCCTGAAGATCATATATATTAGCACAACGAGTATCAGTAATTCCAATACACTAATTCTGTTTTGTTTTTTAATTGATATTCGGTTGGCTTATAAATAACTAGCATAGTATTAAATTAACAAAAATAAAAATCATAACAATAGCATCTGAGTAGCAAGCGCTTGACCTAATGACTTTTGGAAGGTCTCCATTAAAAACAAACTGAGACCAATTATTTCCAAAATTTTAACAAATTGGCAACCCAGTATCACCTTTTTATCTAAATATTACTAACAGATTATTAAAATACAGTTTAATTTTCTGCATTTAAGTTCAATATAAAACTGAAAATTAAATTTAATTAATTTCTATATCTCTCCAAACTGGTGGTACATAGTCTGCTTAACATAAATTGCACTTGGTTTCTTATGAGATATATATTCTCATTTTAACTGTTTTCACTGCAAGACTCCAAAGCCAAAATAATATGATAATCAAAACCCTGAAATATGTATTATGATGTTTACGTTAATGCTTCTACCAGCTCTTTTAAATCAAAATTAGTAGACAAGGCTTTGAAAAGGAATTGCCTTAGTAATGTTAAAATATTTTTATAATCTGATAAGACTATTTCAAATATGTATTAATTTAGAAACAACTAACATGTCAATATAATACATTTTAACTTAGCTTCCATTGCACTTGTTTTTTATGAAAGAAGCAGTACACAATAAAGCATTTATTAGTATCAGCAATACCAGGGGGAAAACCAAAGCATGACTTGGATTCAAAATCCTTGGATTGCTCATCTGTCATCCTTATTCACTAAGGATCCTTATTACGCCTCTCTGTGCTCCATTATCAATATCTACATTAATGGGGATAATAGTCCTGCCCATGCTGTTCATGACTTTTGGTAGAAATAAATTGAACTAATATTGTAAAAGCCTTTAGGTAAGTAAAAAAGTAAGCTGAATCATACCAGTGTACAGTTTAATTAATGTCTATATTGAGGCTTAGACAGCAATAGTTAGGACACCTGAACCTAGCTATAGTTCTATCATCAAGTGGCTTCACCAGTTTGAGTGAGTCTTGCTATTTCAACCAACATTTTTATAACTAAATTAAAAGAGGGAATAATTGAAGAACTAAATATTCCCCAAATCTCTTCTAATCTTGTTATTCTATAATTATGGTAAAAACTGTGTAAGAAGGAAAAGAGTAGGTATAGAGAAAGAAGCATCCAAGATGAACTCCCAGTGAAATATTTATTTTGTAGGAATAACATTAGCCAGCCAGACTGCTTCTCTGCTGTGTCCTCTAAAATTCAGACAGTACAGCAAACAGTAGCTAAAACCAGGATTATCTGATGTGTTCATATTATTACCAGAATAAGCACATACTTCCTAGCACCAAATATGTAATTATAGATTTTGATAGTCAATTAATATTACCTTTTTCTATACTGATACATGAAGAGGGGTTTCCTTTAGGACAGGACGTCATTTCCCAAGAATTAGCAAATGCCTGAGATGTCTTCTCCAATATATTCTGACTTGACATGAAATCATCCTCTGCTTTGTTGTTATAGGAACCACAGAGTCCTGTATAAGAGCACACAGCAAAGTTTCCCATCTCCTCACCTACTCAGTATCTTTGGATTCACATCCTCACTGCACATTCAGTTCTTTGCTCAAGTGAAAACCTGTAGAAGTTATCTGAGAATATGTATTGATTAGCCTTTATACATTAAGTAAAATTTCGAGGCATTTCAGATTTCACTGAAATTCCCTTTCATTCGAATTCCAGAAGCACTGAAACACCATTTGCCATGACTACTGTGTTTTTCCTGTTTGTCACTGTATCCTTATCTCTTTTAAGGAGCCAACAGAAAGAATGCTTACAAATAAGAACTTACGACTCACATTTGCACCATTTCAGTGTGGGGAGCTGAATCATGTTGAGTGCTATATGCCTTTTTTACCTGGATCCTTCTGACCTATCAGTTACATTTTTTCCTTTGTGTAAATAAGTTACCTTCTCAAGTAAATGTGTATTACAAAAGTATTACTTCTACTGTTTATAAATTAATACTCTTTGTGGAATTTTCAATAATCTTTGTTTTGCTCAACATCCATGGCTGTAGTTAGGAACTGATTTCTAAGACAGAAAACATCAGTGAAAGAAATGACCATACGATTTCCCAGAAAGACAAGTAATAGTGCAGCTCTTATATGAACTGTGATTTTCCAAAGATTTATATCTACAGTATTTTCATTTATTCAGCTACAGGTAAAAACCTTAGTAGCACTAGCAAAGTGATACATTAACACATATATTATCAAATTTCATTTAAATGGCAGCCTTAATTTAAGACATTTAAACTATTTAAATTGTTAAAATCTTTGAAGGATAGATTTTGTAATAAGTAAAGGCATCTTTATTATGAAAAGCAAATTGGAATTATTTTACTACAATGTGGAAGGACAGATTAAGTCAAAATGGTTTACTGGTTTAGTGTTATTAATTAAAAGACAATGAAAATTAGAATAAATGACAGTAATATTTCAGCCTTGGGAATAAAACTGTATCCAGAGGACTTACCCACAGTGTCTGTAAATTGGTTGGGTGGCATAGAAACATACAATTGCATCACAGGAACAATTTGTATTTGTAGTTTTACATGAAAGTATGTTTCTACTTGGAGGTATGAGGAAGATGCATTGAAGATCTGTATTTTGTCTGTTAAAATAATTATGAACATTAATAACAATGTGTTCAATAGTTTCTACTTTCTAAAAATAGTTTAATATTTTGTTGTCTGTTAAAAATTAGAAACGTAGTATCTTTAAAAATTAAATAAATGACTGCATCTCACACTTATTTTAAAATGTTGTTATTAAACTTACCTGAATAGTAATAACCTTGGTTTCTAATCTTGTCATTTGTGACTGTTCCATCACTGTTGAATATGTATTTGTCAACTGGAACAGACTAATATTTAAAATACTTTGTTAGTTAATATTTATTTACAGTATTAATTTTAATGTAATATATGAACCCAAATTTTATGTCATAAGATGTTTAATGCTATTGGATTAATTTATAAATATCTAAAATACAGACATTTTTAAAGCATTTTTAAGGCACAATTTGCTTCACTGTTTCTCATACCAACTCTGTGTAGCAGACTGTAAAGAAATCTTCATCCCCAATGTGTGAATGCAGACATGGAAACCCAAGATGGTAACGTGGGTATCCAAAGGTTAAACACCTTGTAAAGCCCAAAGTCCAAACTACTTGTCCTCCCTTCCCATGTAAGTCTATTTCCACTTATAATGTCAATTTCAAGTAAATAAAATTCTAAACAAATGCCATTGCCTTCCTCCATAAACAGTCCGCAAAGTTTAATGAACACATAAATTTGATCTATAGTGAACATATTAATTGTGTATCTATGGTACTTTTGATATACTTCAGAAACTTTGCAACTAGCCAGCTCCTCCAGAGACTTTATCAATTCTCTATGCAATTTTACTTAAGCTTTTAGTGTACATAGTAAAGCTTCTCTTCTTCAACCTCGAAAATCCTGAATTTGTAAAATAAGTGATGTGATTTGACTCTGAATAAACCTTAAAAAGCTTATTACTTACAGAATTCAAGAGCAGTGTAACACTATTTAAGCATGTTCCTGTCTGACCACTTGGGCATGGACGGAGCTCAACACTAATAGACCAATCTTCATTCTGTAAAAAATGCATTTCATTAAAATGTTTATTAGAATGTCATTTAATGCTATTTATGGTATGCTATTACTGTGTAATTCATTCACAATGCATGTTTGAATTTTAAATATGTACAATTCCTACTACAATTCGAGTGCTCTGAGAATAGAAACCTAGTTTGGTCCATAGTACAGCATCAGGACTGGCCAAGAGCTTTATAGATGGTCCAAGTATCTTGCATAAACTGTGTCCATGTAGTCTACCATTGATGGATTTTCATAGTCTTCATTTTTTAATTTTATCTTTACTTTTTGTCTCCCCAAAGGGAATGTGCTGCCACATAAGGATTTTTAGGAATTAGCAGTAACATAGTTTGCTGCTTCTCTGGAAGGTTCACATGTCCTTTTAAATCTTATGTGAGAGGTATTTAATTTGTAAAACTGTAATATAAATTATATCAAACATGGACTTCCAGTTCTCATTTCAATGTCTGGAAATCTGTAATCTACAAGAAGCAAATGATCCCTATGCTTTGTCATTTTTCCCTTTTACTTTCCCCATTCTGTATCCTAATGGATTTAGAGGAGCATAAAAAGAAAGAAAGACAGGCTAGGCGTGGTGGCTCATGCCTGTAATCCCAGCACTTTGTGAGGCAGAGGTGGACAGATCACCTGAGGTCAGAAGTTCAAGACCAGCCTGGCCAACATAGTGAAACTCTGTCTCTACTAAAAATATAAAAATTAGCTGGGCGTGGTGGTGGGCACCTGTAATCACAGCTACTCAGGAGGCTGAGGCAGGAGTATCCCTTGAACCTGGGAGGCAAAGGTTGCAGTGAGCCGAGATCACGCTATTACACTCCAGCCTGGGAGAAAACAGTGAAAGTGCATCTCAAAAGAAAAGAAGAACAAGGAGAGGCAGATTATGTTGGTAGGCAATCAGGAAGCTTTATTTTGGAAGAGTGACTTTTAGTAGCAGCAACTACATTTTGTAGCTTAGAGGACATTAATCCACATTTTTCACTTCAGGATTCACAAATTCTGTTCATCTTCATTTCTTACCAGAAAGATTATATACAATTGCTAATTCTCAGGTAGACTAGATTGCTAATCCTTTGTAGCACAAACTACAAAATGGAATCCCTCTTTATTAAAATTCAAATTCAAATTTTAGTACTGAAAAAAATTTAAATGTAAGAATAGCCTCTATCCTAGTGGTACTATTGTATTATAAAAACTAAAAATAAATTTAAGAGAATAATAATGAAAGAGGAAGATTCTTCATGGAACGTGAAAGATTGTTTTATTTGAAGCGGTAGTGAACACACACAAAGGAAAGTAGAAGAAGGAAATAATTTCCCAGTGTATTTAGATGATTATGAGCGATTATTTGTTGTTTTTTTGCAAGGAATTTCCAAGGAGCACAGGTAATGTTAATTTAATACTCACAGGTAATACCATCAGTGCCAGTATGTGATAGAAAACATACTGAAATACATAACCAGTAATTGAAGGATTGTTCATCTTTTTCTTTTTTTTTCTTTTTTTTTTTGAGACAGAGTCTCCCTCTGTCACGAGGCTGGAGTGCAGTGGCGCATTCTCAGATCACTGCAACTTCCGACTCCCCTGGTTGAAGTGATTCTCCTGCCTCAGCCACCCAAGTAGCTGGGATTAAGGCATGCACCACCACACCTAGCTAATTTTTTTGTATTTTTAGTAGAGAAGGGGTTTCACCATGTTGGCCAGGATGGTCTCTACCTCCTGACCTCGTGATCCGCCCACCTTAGCCTCCCAAAGTGCTGGGATTACAGGAGTGAGCCACCGTGCCCGGCCTATTTCTTTAAATAGTAATTCAAGGTGAAGATTATGTTTTAAATTGGTTGAGAAATAGTTTTGTTTGCATATCAGTCTCCTCAAATATTGCAGGCTATTACATACATGAATGGCCAGGAAGTGGGCAGTTTCCAGGATGGTTGTACTTAACACCATCAAAGGTGGTAAAGGAACTTCCTTCCACCTTACATCTTCCAGGGCATAATGCTTCAGTGCAAGACCACTTTGCATCTTGGCATGTGCTGTTAAAATGTAATGGTTATATTAAGGGTTATCAGTTGTGTTTTCTTTGTGGTGAAAATAAAATATCACACTAAAAGTTCATAACAAGTTAAGACATTTGGTTAAGCTTTATTAGACCATCTTTATTTCCCCACCCAACATCTCAGCTCTGATAAAATGTCTCATTGATGGTGGTATCCTGATGTTTCAGAAGCCTTGATTAAATAATAAGTTCTAATGAATTAAGCATATAAAACTTATAAGCTGGATTTCAGAGATTTGTTTAAATGGAACATAGCTCATCATCAATATTAAAATACCTGCTACAACCCACATTGTAGGCTTGTACCACACAATACGGTACGGAGACATACAGTGAGCTTTTGAAATGTGTCTCATCTAAATTGAGAGCCACTATAAATGTGAAATACACACAGACTTTGAAGACTTATAAGAAAAAAAATTGTAAAATCTCTCAACTCGATTTCATATTAACTTTATGTTTAAATGATAGTATTCTAAATATATTGCATTATATAAAATACATGACTAAAACTAACTTCACTTGTTTATCTTTTAAAAATGTGTCAAGTAAAAAATGTTGAATGATATATGTAGATCATTTTTGCAGCCCACATTATATTTCTTGAGCAGTACTGTTACAGACATTCAATAAATTATAACTACTGTTATTTATAATTCTTAATACAAATTAAACTTAATTATTACTATAACTATAAATTAATATTATTATAACCAAAATAAAACATTTTCCATTTAAAAGAGAAAATAGGATTTTTTACTGAGCCAAATTATGTCCCCACGAAGACACGATACATTTCTAGAAAAGTATTTTGTAGTATTGCAGAAATTTAGAGCTTCAGAGAAAAGCCATAATGAAGAAATCTCAATGATCATTTTATTGTTGCAGAACTCGGAAGGAAGACTCAAGCTGAGTATTCACTTAATAGTGAAATAATCTACAATAACTTTTGGTACATTAAAATTTACTGCTGAATAATATATTATTTATCTTCACCATCTAGCCACACATAAAAATTATTTGAAAAGTCTTCAGCTCTTTCTAACTGTATATTTTATTAAATATTCTTGGCATAATGAGTGTTATTATTGTTTTATTATTATAACCAAAATCTTATACTGTACTTTGCTCTATATTTGCAACTACCAAGTGATTTACTATTTAAAACACTGTTCCTGTTAGTGAACATGATCTTTTAAAGGTACATAGAAAGATCATGTAGTTAGTAATAAAAAAACACACTGTGCCTTTCTAAAAACAAAATATCAACAACACAGAAAATGCAGTGAGATTGCTTTTCATTTCTTAAAAGTTTATTTTTAAGGGTGCATTTAGGAATTTTTTCAAATTAAATAAAAATATTGGTATTATTTCACCATCAATAATACATGAACAAAAAGCACACACATACCACTGAGAACCACAAGGACCTTCTCGGACTTCTCCTGCCTGATACACTTTTCCGTTGGATTCACAGGGACATTCAGCCTTTAATACACATTTTCCTTTCTCTCTAATGTCATCCAACAGGTAATCTAGAACACATTGTATAAGGTTAACCTCAAAACTCTACAAACATCAGTAAGTTGTCCAGCAGTGTATTGTGAAATCACTCTTGAGATAGTTCTTTCAAGTGTAACATACTGCAAATGATAACTTTTTATTAAAGCAGTTACTGCTATATGGTGCACAGTCCTATTGCACTCAATGTGGGGCTAAAGCATATTCTGTGGAATACAGGAGCCCTCAGGTACTACAGAGATGGAAATACGCATTAGCATTAAAATTCTCTCTAACCCTCCTCTGCAGTTTGCTATGAGGATAAATTAGAAATAGTTAAATTGTTGGAATGTTGTGCTACAAATAAGACATCACTCTGACATGACTTGAGTCCCACTTTGGTTTTCACTTCTGTTTTGTTTTAGTGTAAATACTCTCATAGGTGTACTACCTTCTGGGCAGGTGCAGCCGCTCACACATTCACTGTCTTGAAAGGAGCCACATTAGAACAAGTTGCAGGATTGGAGGGTCCACATTCTTTGTAGATATGCTGTTCTGGACATCTTTGTGTTTCTGGAGAAATAGAGAAATATGTATACACGGATATTAGAAGAAACTAAGTATAATGAACACACACTCTTCTAAGGAGGAGCTTTTAAAATGGAATTCTTTGAGACTGATTTACAAGGTAGAAGTCTTTAAAGATAATCAATACAACTAAATTATGCCAAATTTTGTGCATTATTTTATGATACAATATTTAATTTGGAGGAAATATATATTGTCTACAATTTCATTTATATTCTACTTGTATTATGAGGATTGACCTAAGCATATGTGGAAAGTATGTTTGCATGAAACTCATATTTAGGTTTTATTAATCTTTTTAAAAGAAAATGATGGTACTAGACAGTATACATTTGATCAATTATCTAGTTATTTTTTACAGAATTTACTCGTGGTCTTACATGACTTTTACTGATTGTAAGGAGTACGATGTTTTAAATTAAGATCTTAACACAAAGCACTGCAACTTGAGGCGAGACATGTCACTTAAACGAACCTTTCCTCCTAAGTACATGTGACAAACAAGTCTTCACCATCTTGGCCGGGAGTGGTGGCTCACGCCTGTAATCCCAGCACTTTGGGAGGCCGAGGTGGGCAGATCATGAAGTTAAGAGATCGAGACCATCCTGGCCAACATGGTGAAACCCTGTCTCTACTAAAAAATACAAAAATTAGCTGGGCGTGTGGCATGCACCTGTAGTACCAGCTACTTGGGAGGCTGAGGCAGGAGAATTGCTTGAACCCAAGAGGCGGAAGTTGCAGTGAGCTGAGATTGCACCACTGCACTCCAGCCTGGTGCTTGGCAACAGAGCAAGACTCTGTCACAAAAAATATATATATATATACTTCACCCTCTCTAAGATCCCCTTCCAGGACTTAGAAACATTTGAGATTTCTTTGCAACACAGCTTAACTTTAAAGTACTGTAGAAACTTACAGAGATGTAACCTACAATGAAGGTAAAAACCTACCACAAGCCACATCAGAATCGCTTCTCCAGGATTCAAAGGTGCCAGGACCATCTGAGGCACAGAGGCGGGACAGTTCTGAATACGTGTCACATGTAGATGTTTTGTCTCTAGTTTGACAGTATTCATCAATGCAGATCATTTTGTAGTCATTGGATAGAGCAGCAACCTTTCCACATTTCTCAAAGTAGGTTCCAATAATTTTGTTACAGTACTATAAAATAAAGCATATTTTATTAAAATAGGCAATAAAAATAAGAAAAATGGACAATAAAGTGAATTTTTAAAGGATAATTACAGAAGTTTTTGTTTGTTTGTTTGTTTTTTGCTTCTTTTTTGCATCATATCCTGTAGCTTTGACAAAGAGAGTTCTTGGATGCTGTTTGAAATAGAGCTTGTTGAAGTATTACATTTGGTAAAATGATTCCTAAATGAATACTATTGGATTCTTGGCATTTTGGATTGTTGTATAATGGCATTGGTTGAAATAGAGGCTTTTGAAGTATTATATCTGGTAAAGTGATTCCTAAGAGAATACTTCCGGATACTTGGCATCTCGGATTGCTATGTAATGACTTCAAAAATTATTATACTTAAACTTCCCAAACTGTCTTTAAAGGTGACATGAATTTTAGAACTAGAGAAAATGGAAGGGGTGAGAAGAAGAGAGATTGATTAATGCCTAAGATTGGGATGGTACCTGATGGAATATCATAATAGACAGGAGGGATATTGTCGTTTTAACTGTTAACCTGCTTGTATTTTATGATCAAATAGATGACCATAAAATAAATTGACTATCCTTTCTTAGTCAGAGTCATGTGTATTTGCTCTGGAAACAACATATTTGTTCTGTTTCAGTAAAGACATATATTATTGAATGAAAAAAAAAGTTCAAATTTAAACATAGTTCAACCACCATATAGCTGTTTTCTATTTTAACGATTTGTTTTTATAGAAACAAAAAGCTACTGTTGAACAAATGTACAATTTGTACCAAGTAGGCTGGAGGCAGGCTGATAACATTCTCCAACTGAGGTATAAAATTAAGTAAAATAAAATTCTTCAAATATTACTTTTTCATCTATTATTTTTGTACATTTTCTCGCTAGATTACAGATTTCTCTAGAGCAAGAAATATGACTCTTCATGCTCTGGACTTAACACAATATCTTGTACATAAGTTGGTTCTTAGTAAATATGCATTGTTTTGAACATAAATTTTTGTAATCATTTAACTAATGTTTTTGAGCAACAAGGAATGTTTTCAACATATTATGCAACTATCACAATACATAATCTCTGTTATCATTGGAACTCCTAATTTTATAGGGAACACATGAGAAAAACTTGGGCAATTTTTATAGATGGTATCTTGTTATCACTACCAGTGAGAGCCATAAGGTAACAAAAGCAATTCCGACTGCAAAGATCAAGGAAGATTTCACAATGAAGATGACAGATGATCTTGTGTAATGTCATGGTGTAATTTGCTTTGCTTGAAGATGACAGGATGGCTATGATTGCAACATCTTCTTATTAAAAAAAAAATCTTTTATCAATACTATCCACACATCTCTTGAGCTTGAGAATTCTATTCTAATTTAAATAGGAAATGAGTGAACATTCATTAAGTCACCAAATGGATGTAGTCTATCAAAATCAACATAATAGAATTACATAACTGCAGAAAATTCACAGAGTAAAAGATAACTATTTGTAAATGTTGTTGTCAAAAATATTATTCATAACTTCCTCAAAAAGAAAGCCAAAGATATGAGGAATGACAATTGAGAATGGACATCTGGGGCAAAAGTAAGGGAGTAGAACACAGTATATGGATTTCAAACTGTAAGAAAGGAATCAAGTCAGTATCCATTAAGAGATGATAGTGGAAAGGTGAAGCATGTCAGTTTACATACAAACAAACTAAGACACTGTGCAAAGGAAATTATAATCATTACATTAATCTATGGTAAATATAATAGTGTTTGGGGGGGGGGATTATTTTGGCATGTACCACTAGACTAAAGCTGAAAAATATAGGAACATTGGAGTGGAAGTATTTGCAGAATTCTAAGAAGAAAATATGAATGCTCAGAAAAATATGGAACCAAGGGCTTAAATTGGAACCAAGGGCTACAAAGCCAGGGTAATAAAAACAGCATAATAATGGCATAAATACAGACACATAGGCCAGTGAACAGAATAAGAGAGCCCAGAAATAAATCTAAACATACACTGTCAATTATTTTTGACAAAGGCACCAAGAAGATGCAATGGGAGAAAGGATGTGTTCTTTACTAAATGGTGCTGGAAAAACTGGTTTTCCATATGCAAAAGAATAAAATTAAAGCCGTATATCATACCATACACAAAAATCAATTCAAAATTAATCAAAGACCTAAATTTAAGACCAGAAAATATAAAATGTCAAAAGGAATATAGAAGAAAAGGTCTTGGACATTGGCCTTGGCAGTGATGTTTTGGATATCACACCAAAAGCTCAGGCCATAAAAGCAAAAATAAACAAGTGGGACTGCATCAAACAGTACTTCTGCGTAGCAATGAAATGATTAACAAAATTAAAGGGTAGCCTGAAAATTGGGAGGAAATTGCAAACCTTGTATCTTAATCTGATTGGGGGATAATATCCAAAATTTATAAAGAACATATAAAACTCAAAAGTGGAAAAAAGAACCCAATTAAAAAAATGGGCAAAACACTTAAACACACATTTCTCAAAAGAAGACATACAAATGTCCAACAAGAATATGAAAGGTGCTCAGGCTCATTAATCATCAGGGAAATGCAGATCAAACCACCAAGAGCTATCACCTCACACCTGTTAGAATGGCTACTATCAAAAAGTTAAAAGATGCCAGACAAACAAATGCCAGACAAACATGTATACGTGTTGTGTACCCTAAATGTAAACAATAAAATGTATTTTAAAAAAGAAACCAAGAGAACTATTGCTAGAATTTGCCACACAAGGAAATATAAGTTTCTTGCCTGTATTCCATCTTCACAAACTTCATAGCTTTTACCAACAGCATTGGGACAATCACCAGGAATTTTACTATTGGCAATATGCTCATTAATATCTTGCCCTTAAAAAGAAAGAATTATTTATTTTAAGTTATTCTTTTTATGTGTGCATTATTTTCAAGCTACATATGGACTTGGCAATGTAAATATTTTAACAAGTTCTCATTCTTTATAAAATGCAAATGATTATTTTATTTTCGTTTTTAATTTTATTTTGGAAAGCAAGTTCTTGAACGTGATACACTGGAATCTTACCTGGAGTGCTGTTGAAGTTACCACAAAGACCACAAGTTGGATACTGCTTGTGAAGAGTTAGCTTTAAAAAAAATTACATGTATATGTTCATGAAATATTAAACATATCTTAAAATGAACTCAAACCAAAAAGCTGTGCCTCCTCAAATTCAATTATATATAGGCTAGTTACTTAGCAGTTTTAAAGGTCTTTTTCTTAAGGACCTGGCTCTGTAATTTGAAATAGGTCCTGACTCTACCATTTACTATGTGTCTTCAAAAAGACTATTTGGTGCAAAAGTAACTGCAGTATTTGCCATTTAAAGGTAATGGTCAAAACCGCAATTACTTTTGCACCAACCTAATAAGTTTTCTTACTCTGAATTTTCTGAGCTTCATCATCTGTAAAATATGATTAGTAATAGTATGTACTTTACGATATTTTTGAATATTAAATGAGACAATTCTTAGTATAGTGATGAATTCATAGAGATTTCTCAATAAACCTTAGCTCTTACTTCCCTTGTATTGTTTTTATAACTTAACAAAAGGACAAAAAGCACAGGATTATAAGAAAATCATAGATAGACTTACTGAGAGTTTGTTATTTTTGTCCCACATTAAAGTCAGGATTCCTCTACGGCTATTCAGAACATTATATTCTCCAAATTTTTTAATGTGAATCAACTTATTGTTATATGGTATCTGTACACTGAAAAGTACAAAATACAAGTATATGTAAAAAGGTAAGAATCATACTATTATAATATGTTTTCTGATAATTCATGTCATACAACAATTTAGTATCTTATAGATATAATTCTTACTGGTAAATATTAAAGTTTTCTTATCAATTCAAAAAAGGAGAAACAATGTCTTGTTTGAATATCAGATGAACTTCTAAAAAACAACTAATAGATCGTTGGGGCTTTAGAAAAATTAACAAGATGAAACTGGTTCAGTGTCAGAAAAAATATGACCAAATAACTTGAAATGTTGATAAATAGAATATCACGCCTCATTTTCTTATCCTGGAAAGTATTCAAATATGCCATCCCTTCCAAACCCGAATTGTTCCCTCTAAAAATCAAGGACTACAAGTTTTACTCTCTTCAATTTCTAATTTATAAAATCTCAAATTTATATTGGTGTTAAACTTGCAAATGGCAACTGAAATATCCTGAAATATTCAACAAAAATATTCAGTTTTGTTGAATACACATTTTTCCCGTAATCTAGATACTCAGTATAGTCAAACAACAATTTTTTTCCGTCTTGTTATAGGAACATATATAATGTCTTAAAATCCCAAATATGTCAAAGTCTTACACATTTATCAAACTCTTGGCCAATAATCAATTATAAATATCATTATGAGCATCAAAATAGGTAGTAAGTGCCATCTCCCTTTTTATCTTTTTCTTTTCCTTTTTCTTTTTTTGCTCAGGTTACTTCAAATAATTTTATATCATTTACCCAAAACATTACGGTATTTACCTTTCTCCATGAACTAAAATAGTGTCACCAAAAATAGAGACGTCGTTATTGTCAATGAGAACTGTTATTTTTTCAATCTCACTCTCATTGTTTCGTTTGATCTCAATATTGAAATCTCCTCCAGATTCAACGCAGTGACGACAGAAAGTGTACGGGCATGAAGATTCAAAGGAAAAGATGCGGCCATTGAAAGATTTATACGCTCCTTTGCTCCAGGTAGACGCTTCACCTACAAAATATTCAGGGAAACATGTACATAATTATTTAGAACAATTAGCATATCTTCTAGATCTGTTTTAAAGTGTTTTTGTCCTAAGAGAAATAAAATCAAATCAAATCACTGAAAGGTTCAATTCTCATAGTCACCACATAAATCAGTGCTTTCTTTCTTCCACCACTGCAAAGATTCACTAAAACTAGTACATGAGTACTGCTTTAGAGTACCCTAAGTTGGCCATTCTGGCCAAAACAAAGCAAGACTAAAAATATGTTGTCTCCCATAGGAAAACAAAACTTGTTTCTAACATGGGAAGGAATATATGGAGGGAAGTGGTGGTTTGTATGCTTTCTTGCTTTGCTTTTTTTAGAAATGGTTTTTCTAAGTCTGAATGAGGTCCCATTTATAGTGAATGAAGGTAAAGAATTATATCATTTATCTCTCTACATATAAATCTATATACATATATATATATATGTATATGTATGGATGTATGCATGTGTGTGTGTGTGTGTGTGTGTATACATGATTTTTGGAGGAAAAAATGTTACAAATATGATGTCACTCAAACATACAGTGATTAAACAGACAGATGATGGGGACATTTTTCAAACTAGTTTCAGGCTGGGCACAGTGGCTCATGCCCATAATTTCAGCATTTTGGAAAGCTGAGTTGGGAGGATCATTTGAGGCTAGGAGTTCAAGACCTGAATAGGCAACATAGCAAGACTCCAATTCTACCAAGAAAAAGAAATATCCAGTCATGGTGGTGCCTTCCTGTAGTCTCAGCTACTCAGGAGGCTAAGGCAGGGGGATTGCTTGAGACCAGGAGTCAGAGGTTATAGTGAGCTATGATTTCACCGCTGCACTCCAGTCTGGATGACAAAGTTAGACCTTGTCAATAAATAGATAAAACTAGTTTCAGATCTTGTGAATTTGATTCTGTGACCTCATTAGGTACTGGCTTGTGCATAAATATATGGATGAATATCACAACCATTTTACTTACCAATAATTGCACTTGTTTCTGAGTATTTCGGAGTTGCTTCTGGAATATGGGATCCTTTTTCTATTCAACACAATGCATAGATAATTTCAATGTTAAGACATATATTCATTCTAAGTATATAAGATATTGAAACTTCTACATGGGAACTTAAAAGTTGCTATTGAAGGCCATCAATGAATTTTTTATTCTGTATATTATATAACATATATAAGATATACCTTTGTGAGAGCTGGTACTTGCCAAAGTCACATACATGATTATCTCTGCAGTTCATATTTTTTCAGTATGTTCACAAATCATTAAGGGCTTATGCATTTGGGGTCCTGTACAATTACTAATTTGTGCTGCCCCCTTACAGAAATATTTTTTCAACTTTAGAAATAAAACGTTGCATGCTCATTTTTATCAGAAGCCATGGCACAAATAAGACCAAGGTACATTTTAGTCAATCAGTCTATTATCTAATACTAATAATTTAATTATCTGTATATGACAAAAATTTATTTCTCCCACTCACAGGGAAAAATCTGTATACTTTAAACTTTACATTTATAATGATTGTTTATGTCTAATGACCCTTTATATAACCAAATACATTTATATTCAATCTTAGGGTAAGGCCTAAAAGTAAGCAACAGCAACAATAACAAAAGTGGATATTTTGATAGAATTATAAGATCTTTTTCAAAATGCTCTTTATCTATCTTGAAGCTTCTTCTCTTTACTACAGGTTGTCTTTACTCAGACTGAATGGAAATAGTTTGAACTCCTAATTTATTTATGAAGGAATTTAAAAAATAATATGTCTAAAATAGCAAAAGTTGTAATATATTTTATTCAAATTCCCTTAAAATGTGATTTAATCTCTTTTTCATAAAATTATTTCAAATACTTAGT
The DNA here is from genome assembly GCA_036589455.1 of Ateles fusciceps. Classification (NCBI taxonomy): domain Eukaryota; kingdom Metazoa; phylum Chordata; class Mammalia; order Primates; family Atelidae; genus Ateles; species Ateles fusciceps. The sequence goes on from JAZHEH010001361.1 coordinate 4,125,969, forward strand.
TGATCATCTAAACTTTAGTATCCAAAGAGAAACACACTTAAGAGCTCAGTATGAGAAACAATAATATCAAGTCCTAGTAAATCGATAATCAGCAGAACACCACAACATTTTAAGCACATGTTTGTGTGTGTGTATGTGTATCTTTTTAAACACCCAAAAGCATAAATCAAATTACCTGGAGTATTGAGTGGTTCAGATGTACTGTATTCAGATGAACTGGTGACGCCTATTTTAATACAAAAGGATTAGGCTATTTTATGTGTATGATTTTACTTGGTAAAGTAATTTTTAAAGAAAATCTGATGGGTAGACCATAGATCCTAGTCCAGCAGTGCTAATGCTAGCAGACTAAGACTAAGTAAAGCTGTAGAAGAAAAAAAAAATCAACTCAAAAACCTGCTGGGGTAAGACAATTAAATGCCTTGCCTCTAAATCAACCGACATCAAATCAATTTTTGTTTTCTAGATCATTGGTCTTCAAACTTGTCAAAGGTAAAAGAAAAACGTTCAGTAGACAGGGCTCTAGGTCTCCTACCCCAGTGTCAACCAGAGTGTTTCTCATTGTGAATTGTTTTGGTTTTAGGAAACCTAGGAACTATTTCAAGAGGTCAACTGAACAAAAGATTCTGCACTCACAGAAACTAGTAATATAAAAACCACTAATCTAAATAAACTGACACCTTCATTAATGTCAAGAGATTCAGACTTCTCATTGCAAAGCCACTAGATTGACTGCCATTATATGCACTACCAAAAGTAACACTACTTAGTAAAGTCTATCTCACGTGGAAAAATCAAAGCAGTTAAAATCTGACATCCAAATAGCAAAAAAAAAAAATTCCTCAAATCAGCAACCACTCCACACTGGAAACATTAGACATAATTATTCTGAATACATTTCTCAGGAAGAAAATCTAAATTTGAATACCTGAGCTGATGGCAGCCTATCTGGAGTTCAGAAATTAGATGTCTTTTAAATCATTTGTACCAACAGTGATTAAACAAAATCAGTGCCAATAAACGATGAATGACTTCAAATTTCTTAGTTCCATGGAAGAGTTGATTTCAAAATTGGTGTCCAAAGATTAAGAACAGCCAAAAGTAAAATTATTATTTCTGTATGACCAGGCCTTTCTTGGAACAAATTAATTGATAGTCAATCCTGTGTCAGGTCAACCATTACTACATTACACTATATATCTTGTTAATTATATTTAACTTGTTTAGAAAAAAGATATTAATCCTAAAGTTGAATTCTAAAGATAAATCCTGAATATTTTCCAGAACTTCCATTTGACTAGAAGTGATCCACTGCCCCCAGTTCTATTGTCATCTATTCTAGTGGTTCCCAAGACTTTCCTGCCCTGATAACAGTATCAAAACAGTTTCTGCATCAATAACACATGTTATTTTAACAATGTGAATTACAAATTCCAAGACTATGCAATCAATTGTTTTCATTAAGTGGAGATATTAAATTTTATGAGGATTTCCAACATGGATGCAAGCCTTACTCTTCTCAGCAATGGGCTTGCAAAGAAAACTAAAGTTACCAAGTCCAGATTCAGGATACAAAGTTTGAGCCCAACAGTTCAGCTGCTAGTTTAACTATCTCTTCAACTGACACCAAATCAATTTTGCATAGAGGTAACAAAAAGAATTCCACGTTGATATATTCATAGCCATGAAACCAGTTCCGCATCTTATGCCAACAAATGTTAATCATTTGCCTGATCATATCTAAACATATTTCAACATTTGAGAATGCAGACTTGCTTTTAAATTACTATTAATAATGATTCCAATTTTTACTGTTATTTTAAGATATATCTTAGAATTCTGATTTTCTGATCATCAGAAATCTCAACGCCTATGCCATAGGAATGAGACCTAGTAACATTATTTCCATTATCACAGGTACCTGTACCACTAAGGCCAGTTTCACCAAATTCATTTCGTCCAGAAGCACCAACACCACGTCGATCTGCACCCTTACTTTCTCCACCACTTCCAGAACCAGAAGACCAAGTGTTTCCTCCTAATGGAAAATAAAAATGTAAATAAAAGAACTAAAGAAGAAAGAAATTAATTGGAATTTCTTAGAAATAGAGTCCAGGTTAAGATACCTGAGTCACTGACATCAGATCCAGGACTCAAGTTTCCAGTCTTAGCAGATTCACTGCTTCTCTTTCTATTCCCACCAGTTCTACTGACTTTAAATCCCTGTTGATCAGATGACCCCAATATGACTCCTGAATCTTCAGAGATACCACCAGAATATTCATACCCATTTCTTGCACTTGAGCCACCTGTTGAATATAAAATATGGTCACTAGAATTACTTTCAATGCATACCATGATTCAGAATTGTTCCATGCACGGAAAGTAAATATCAGTACCTCGAACTATAGCCTCTAGAACTACCTACTCCATTTCCATAAAAATTTTTACTACTATTGCCATTGTCACCAGATTGATTTAAACCAGAGTCTCTAAAGTCAAAGTGAGCTCCAACCTTCATTTCTCCAAGTCCAAATTCAAATAACCAGGACTTTCCCACTGGTGAAGAAATAAAATGTTAATAAAATAATGGATGAAAGGTTGAAATCATTTCAGATTTCACCAGAGCAGAGTCCAGGACTAAAGCACCTGAGCCAAGACATCAGACCCACTGCTGCTCTGCTTATTCCAACCAGATCCATTTCTTTCAAATCCCTTTTGACCAAATTTCTCTGAATCAAAGCCTAAATTTTCTGATATATCACAAAAAAATAATTATCCCTTTTTTTATTGCACTGGTACCAATTACATGATAGAAAATGATTATCATCAGAATGCATTTCAATAAGTTTATTATTTAAATTTTTATGCAAAGACATTAAATAACAATACCTAAGCCACTGGAACTAGATGCTGGAGTAACTTTTATTCCATTTTCACTAAGGTCATTATCACCAAATTTCCCTGAACCAGAATACGTAAAATCAAATCCAGCTCTAACTTTTTTCCTCCAAGTCCAAATTCAAGAGACTCAAGCATTCCCACTAACAGAAACATCAAAATATTTTTAAATAAATTAATATTTGGAATTCAGTTGTATATCTCAGGAACAGAAACTGGCTACAATACCTGAGCGACTGGCATCAGATCCAAAACCTCTGGATCCAGCCTCAGCAGATACACTGCCACTCATTCCATTCCCTCCAATTTCCTTGATTCCAAATCCCTCTTGACCAGAATCCCGTAAATTGGATATCAAATTCTGAGAGCCACCACCAACAAATTGATTCTCACTTCTTAAACTGGTATCACCTGCAGAATATAAAGTAAATATCATGATGTATTAAAAACATTTTATGATTCAAATGTTTTTATGCACAAAAGTCAGATATTAATACCTAGGTCAATGGAAATAGATCCTCCAGAACTACTCATTTGATCTCCTTCAACTGTTTTGCTACTAATGCCACTGTCACCAAGTGAATTCGAATCAGAAACTTCAAAACCAAATGCAGCATCACCTTTCCCCTGCTCCAAGTTTCAAACCAGAAGAACCAGTTCCAACTAACGGAAAAATCAAAACATTATTAGAGTTAATATCAATTAATTAACCTCTTTGCTGTTAAATAATATTAAAATAAAAGTATTTTAACTAATTAATTGAATCAATCTAAAATGTTTAGGAATGAGTCTTAGTTGGAATACCTGAGCTATCTGCATCAGATCCAAAGACTATGGTTTCACCCCCAGCAGGTCCACTGCCTCTAGTTTCACTCCCATCAGCTCTGCCGACTTCCAATCCCTTTTCATCAGAGGTCCCCAAACCAAATCCCACATTCAGAGAGGCACCACTGCTACTAAAGCCAGCACCAACTCTTGTGTTGGTGCTATCTGCTGAAAAAAATAAAAGAAAGAAAGAAAAAATCATTGTCACCAAGGGAATATTTTAACACATTTTATGATTCTTTATTTTGATGCAAAAACCTGAATTGTAATATATAGATCACTGGAACTTGATTTCCAGTGTTGTCTATTTCATTTTCACCAAAGCCTTTTGTTGAAGACCACTGACACCAACTTCACCGAGCCAGAATTACCAAAGCCAAATTCCAGTTCACTCTTCTTTTCACCACCACCTCCAAAATCAAAAGGCAAAATGTTCCCACCTAATGAAAAATTAAAGTGTTATCGGGAGTAATAAACAAAGAATAATAATTATTCCTATTTGCATTAATAGTCTCTGAATCAGAATTCCTGAGTCACTGACATGAATACCAAGGTCCGTGGATTTACCACCAGCGAACTCCTTATTCTTCCTGTTTCTACCAGTGTCCATGTCTTTTAAGGTAAATTGCTCTAAGTCAAAAATACCTAGAGTTACCATATTTTCTTGACACTCACTTCCTTCATTGGCTCTAGTTTCTGAACGTAAAATGCTATTTGTCCACACTTTCGTAAATTTATTTTCTCCAGCCTTGTTTTTCAAGAAAACTAGGTCAAATATTAGTAATGGGATTTTAAAAGTTAACATTGTAGATGTCATTCAAACACCAGAGCTCAAAATTTACTTGCTCCGGGTAACAAAACTTGGGAATAAGAGAAGTTAAATGGTTTTCCCAAAGGTTAGTGTGAAAGACTGGGGATAGTAACCGGGTCTCTTCTTCCCAGCTCTAAGCTCCTTCAATAAAAGCCTCAAACCTACTTGCCTCTTCACTGAAGTGTTTAATTGCTGATTTCTGTTGAAGTTAATACAGATGCTTTATGAACCAAAGAGTTTACAAATTTTTCTCATGAATTCCTTTAACATTAAATCTGTACTTGTCAAAAACACCACCAATTCCTGCTATGCAAATTAAATCAATTAATTGATTATTCCGACAAAAGCGTAAACTAATAAACCACATAGAATGCCTGTTTCCCTGGCAGCAGAATCAGAGTCTGCTAATCCATTTTGATCAGGGACCCCTACCAATTTCATTTTGATTTGAAGCAGTACCACCAAACAGTACCACGTGCTGAACTGGTTTCATCTACCATACAAAAATACAACCATTACCACAGAAAAGTTGTATTCATTCATGCAATATAAGAAATTTATCTCCTGTAGACTGCTCTAAGCAGAGTCACATTTTAGTTTCTGATATATTCCTTGATATCCCTTATTCCATATCTTTCTAAATATAATTCTACACAGTAGAATCAGGAGTAAGAATGGCAACCAATTTACCATGAGATTTGAAAGAATTTCATAAGAAAGGCAAAGCTTTGAGGCCATTGACGGTAAACTTCTATTGTGCTCTACAGAACATGAGAAAACGACGAACACCTAATGTAAACAAGAGTAAAAGGATCTGCCTTAACTCCTTAGCTTTACTGAGTTTGTCAGTCCCAAGACAGGTGAGTGGGAAGCAGAAAATGTGTCCTTCATAAAGATATTATATCTAAAGCTGTTTCTGCCTTTTCACCTCATAGACAAAACTATTAAATTTTAATGTAAAATATAGAACTTATTTTCCTCACTGGGACTGCTCCTTCCCATTTTGTAGCGTTACAGACTATAGAGGTTTCAGTGACCAGGCAAGCACAGTAAAAGTTTGAGTAGAACACTAGGAAAAAATGTATTGAGGCCAGGCGCAGTGGCTCACGCCTGTAATCCCAGCACTTTGGGAGGCCGACGGGGGTGAATCACGAGGTCAAGAGATCGAGAACATCCTGGCCAACATGGTGAAACCCTGTCTCTACTAAAAATACAAAAATTAGCCAGGTGTGGTGGCGCACACCTGTAGTCCCAGCTACTCGGGAGGCTGAGGCAGAAGAATCGCTTGAACCCAGGATATGGAGGTTGCAGTGAGCAGAGATCCCACCATTGCACTTCGGCCTGGTGACAGAGCGAGACTCCATCTCAGAAAAAAAAAAAAAAATGTATGTATTGAACAGCAAGACCATACCTCACCTAAAGAAATTCAAATTTTTTCCTCAAAAAACAAAATTGCAAGCCACAAACTGTTTAGGAACTCTTTCTTATCATATCACTCAGCAAACTAGATATGTAATTTTAATAGAGAATTCTGATACAGAAAATCAATTGGTTAGATATAGAAAAAAGAGCAAAGAGAAACTATACTACATTTGGGCCCAGGAAGCATTTTTAATTATTAACTTATACAGTAAAAATATCAGAAAAATAATTCATCATTAGAATAGTATTGCCAAGTATAAAGAGTGCACAGGAAAATAATTATCAGGAAAAAAAAATTAATCTAATGTACACATCTTTGCCAAAATTCTCTAAAGACAGAATTTAGCACTCTCATTGGTCCTGGAGTCAGGGCCTTTAGAGTATCTGTTACTATTAAAGACATGTGCTGCAAACAAACCAAAGATCATCAGATTATCCCAAATGAAAACGAAATGCACTTGCTTGCTAGGTCAGTATTTTTCTGTAACAGTACCTGCTGGAGTGTCTTCTGACCTTAAACTCTCAGCATCCCAAGGTTCTCTGGACTTGTCTTCAGCCTCTCTGGAAGCACCAAATTCAAAGCCAAAGAGTGGCTTTTTTGTCTGAGTCGCCAGAGGATGAACTACCATAAAAAAAGCCACCTACAGTGAAGAAAGGAAACGTTTATTTGAAAATAACATTGCTAGCACAGACTAAAAAAAGACTAAAAAGGTAAGAGTACTTGGAGGATTAGGTAATAAAACAATAATATAGTTATATTAGTCTAATTATGATACTACAAATAGCCACATTTTATTTTGTGTAAGTCTCATTATCCTGACAACACTTGGAACAACATGCACCCCTGGTTGATTTAATCACCTTATCTGTAGTTTTTGACCATGGTTCTGAAACTTAATTGGTGTGTACTAGAAACTCTTCTCCTGGACAGAGCAGAAACTCCCCAGTGTGCTTTCTTCCCCATTCCTAAGCCCCAAGTTCCAGCATCACACTTCCCCCAATCAAACTTTTCTGCCATGTTAAATCCACACGGTCCTTGGCTACTGTTCCTTACAGCTGATAAAATTAAGATAACATGCTTGATTCTCTTTTATGCATTTCTGCAAGGAAGAAAGCATGTAAACATTTACTCATGAATTAATCGTAGCATTCACCTCCTTAAGTTTCATCTCAATGAGGCACGCTCTGACAACTTAAAATCGCAACCCCACTCCACTGTTACACTTCTAGTTACCATTCTATTACTCTATTTTATCCCACAGACTTTATCACCTTGTAATATATGAGGTAAAATATTTCACCTTGTGATACACCTTTTATCGCTGTCTATAATGTTTATCAAGTATTGACTGTATCCCTTTACATTTTACATTTTAAGCTCCATAAATTCAAGGTTTCTTTGCCTGTTCTATTGAGCGAGGGATTTCAGGTATCCAGACCTGCCTCAACAATAGAGGACACTCAGTATTTATTTAATAAATGCAGTCACCAACAAAGACCACTTCTTAAGGTAATAAATGTTTTGCTACATGAAGTGTATATGCTTTCTATTATGCCATTTGTATATTTTTTGAAATCTCTAATTTAAATATTTCAGAATTAATAACATCTTAATAACTGTGATATTCCTGTAGAGTTATGGAAGACAAACATTTTGTTCACCAAATAGACCAAAAAATGAAGTGAATTATTTGTAAGTAATACTTGAAGACTATGTAAGCACAAATACAAATAAAGTAAGTGATTTAATTCTCCCTATTAAAATTAGGAAAGAGACTTCTCCCTCCACAAATACTTTTTCTTTCATCATTTCCTGCAGAAAACTTTCGAGTACTTTCTCTAGTTCTCTGAAATGTATATAGACCTTTTTAAAGACTAAATAAGTACCCCAAGAATGTTTTCTTCAAGGGGCTGTGGGCCAACACTTTGAAATGTAGTCATGAAGGATGGTGGTTCCTTACCTCCTAAACTCTTAGAAAATAGGGGCCTAACTTCAGCTGGTACTTGGCTACAAATTACAAGCCTACCTCCAGTCATAATATACAAGAAACTTATTTTTTCTTTACAAGCAATCAGCAAACACAGGTGGCTACCCCAACTACCATGTAAATGTAGGAAGAACTCTGTGGCTAATGGTGCTGTCGAGTCCACTCGATAACTAGCTATTGCTTATCTTCACATCTTGTATGTAATGGGGTTTATCTGCTTGTTTTATAAAAGAGAAAGATTTCTGTGTGCCTGCAATCTCTGTAGTGAGATGCCTGTCAGGACAGGTTTTCAGAAGTGGCAGGAGATTGTTTTTAAATACATTTCCCAACAACCACTCTTGGAATTCTTAGCCATTTTCCATGTTTCTAGCAAGCATATCTCTACTCTTCTAAAGCAAATATTAAAAATAAAACATGTCTGTGATTATGAGAAGAGTCAAAATAATAATATATTATGTATTATTAGGGAAAAGCATTAAACTTTTAAGAGATTCTCAAATTATAAAATTTGCATGTAGGTGTTTGTTTTAGGACTAAAATAATGTTTAAATTGTGGATAGCCAATACATATTATTGCTTATTATTGCTTGATTACCTAACCCTCCAACCATTATGACCTTTACTACTCTTCCTATATACAGCATTTCCCCCTCTTTTCCTCCTCTTTCCCTCTACCTACCCTTTGTCGCTATATACTCTTCCTCTTTTTCTCTTTACCATCTTTCTCATTGTCTTTTTCAATGTCATCGAGTTTCAGAGATACACCTTAATATATAAATATCTTAGTTTGATGGCAAAGCAGAAGGAAGCAAAGCTGTACTCAGTCACAGCAAAAGTATAAACTCAATTCAAACTCATCTGAGTTCCTCCATTTGCAATCAGTAGCCTTGGATAGCAGTTCTCTTGCACTCAGGCAACAGGGATTCTTGTTCTTATATACCCACATCCTCCTCTGGCCTTCCTGGGGTCACAGTGCTCCTCAGAGAGCACAGAATACAGGCCAGGAGTGAAGGGATTATGCCTCCCTGCCCAGAGCCTGTGCTATCCCCGTCTTCCTTTCTGGATCATATTCTAGGGCTCAGGGCTGCAGTCCCTAGTCTAGTACATAGCCATGCATGGGCATGTTTCCTAAGACCTTCTTCTCTAGGTGAGACTACATTGCAAATACGATCCCCTAGGCCTGAGGGAATGGATAAGGGATGGACAGTGTGCAGAAGGAGATGGACTGAGATAGAAAAGCTGCGATGTTCCTCCCAGCATGGGAATAAGCAGAGACAGAAGGAGCATGACTGTGGGGGACTTTAGCTAGGGCACTGTCAACACTGGTCTTGCATTGAATTCCGATAAACCTGAAAATTCTGTGTTGGATTCTGCCTTCAAGGTTGTCATAAGTGTACTTTTGTCAAGGTAGAAAAAGCAACGCATTTTCCATAGTATTGTGTTCCTTTATTGGTAACTTTTAATTATGCATACACCTGCATTTATACTCTTGACCCTGACTGTGCCCTTGGCCTGTCCTTAGCTAACCACATTAACATTTCTAAAAGAAAGTTTCTTTAAACAAAGTTTATTTCACTATTAAATGGGCCCTGCGTAATGTATGAGGATAAAATATTACCAAACTCATGAAAAAAGATAAAATTTTATGTCCTACCTAAAGATATTACAACCGCGCCCCTACACCCAAAGCTGTTTCTGCCTTTTTATTACATGGACTCAAATACTAAATTTTCATATAAAATATTAAAGTTATTTATTTCACTGAACCTCTTTCTTTCTCATGTAGAGGTATAAACCCTAAAAGTTGCAGACACCCGGCAAGTACAGTGAAAGTTCAAATAGGCCAGCAGGGAAAGATATGTCAAACAAGAGACTAAATGCCTCACCTAAAGACATCTAAATTTTTTCCTTAAAAAAAAACTGCAGTCTATGCATTGTTTAGAAGCTCGGCTTTATGCTACCATTTAGTAAACTGAGTGTGTAATTTAAAAGAGAGAATCTGGCCAGGCACAGTGGCTCATGCCTGTAATCCCAGCACTTTGGGAGACCTTGGTGGGTGGATCACGAGGTTAGGAGTTCGAGACCAGCCTGACCAACATGGTGAAACCCCGTCTCTACTAAAAATACAAAAATTAGATGGGTGTGGTGGCACACACCTGTAAACCCAGCTACTCAGGAGGCTGAGGGAGGAGAATCTCCTGAACCCGGGAGGTGGAGGTTGCAGTGAACTGAGATTGAGCCACTGCACTCCAGCCTAGGCAACACAGTGATACTCCATCTCAAAAAAAAAAAAAAAAAAAAAAAAAGAGAGAATCCTAGTGTAGAAAATGAATGGTGGCTAGATTACAGAAACATGCATGGAGAAATCCTACACTACATTTGGGTCCAGGAAGCATTTTAAATTATTAATTTATACACTGAAATATGTCATAATAATAAAGATTCTAATTACAAAGATAGCATTAAAAATAAAGATTATCAGGACAATAATTTAATGTAAACTTCTTTGCCACAATTCTTTAAAGACAGAATGTATCACTCTCATCAGCCCTGAAATTAGTGTCTTTAGGGTCCCCCACTATTTCTATGCAGGCTTTGTCTTTAAGAAAGATTTTCAGATTATCCAAAATGAAAACAAACAGCACTTGCTTGCCAAGTACATGTGTTTTTCTGGAACAGGACCTGCTGGGGTGTCTTCTGACTGTGAACTTCCAGCATCCTGATGGTCTCTGGACTTATCTTCAGCCTTACCTTGAGCACCAGATTCTAAGCTAAAGTGTGGCTTTTTCCTGTCTGAGTCACCAGAGGATGAACTACCGTAAGAAAAGCCACCTACAGCAAATGACAAAAGATTTTATTTGAAAACTGCATTATTAGCACAGAATATAAAGTCATCTGATTATGACACCATGAAAAGCCCCATTTTATTTTGTACAAATCCCATTATCCCAGCAGCACTTGAAACAACATATGCCACCGGTGGACTTAATCATCTAATCCATACATTTTGGAAGCTCCTAATCTCGTCTATGCAAGTCTCACTCTGGCCTTCCTTGGGTCATGACACTCCTCAGAGAGCAGAGACTACAGGCTGAGGGTGAAAAAGCAATACTTACTTAGAGCCTGTGTCATCCCTTACCCCACTTCTGGACCATATTCTAAGTCCCCAAGGCTACAGCCAAACCCATGATCTGCGCCTACATGGGCATCTTTCTAAGATCTTCTTCTCCAGGTGATATCACATTACAATGACTGAAACCCTGGGTCTGAAGGATGGACAGGGGATGGCCAGCATGTGGAAGAAGATGGACTGAAATAGTAAAGCTGGGGCACCCCCCCAGTATGGGGCTAAGCTGGAGATAGAAGGAGCGGGGCTGTAGGGACCTTGCCTAGGGCGTGGCCAAACTTACTCTCGCATTGAATTCCAAGAAACATGAAAAGTCTACATTGGAACATACCTTCCAGGTTGTCACAAATGTACTGTTGTCAAGGTACAAACAAAAAGATATTTTATGTACTATTTTCTTCTTTTATTTGTAACTTTTAATTATGTATATACCTACATTTATATTCTTGATCCTGACTATGCCCTTGGCCTGCCCTTGGTTAAACAAATTAACACTTCTAAAACAAAATTTCCTTAAACAAAATATATTTTACTATTAAATGAGGACTACATAGTGTATGTGGATAAAATAATATCAACCTCATTGAAAGATACAAAATTTTATATCCTGCCTAAAGATATTATAACCACACCCCTACACCCAAAGCTGTTACTGCTTTTTCATTACATGAACTCGAATATTAAATTTTCATATAAGATATTGAAATGATTTACTTCACTGGACTTCTTTCTCTTTTTTTGTAGAGGTACAAACCATACAGATTTCAGAGACCAAGAAAATACAGAAAAAGTTTGAATTGGCCGGAGAGAAGAAATATGTTAAATAAGTGATATGGTTTGGCTGTGTCGCCACCCAAAAATCATGGTGAAATGTAGTTCCCATAGTCCCCACGTGTGGTGGGAGGGACCTGGTGGGAGGTAATTGAATTATGGATGGGGTTTCCCCCATGCTATTCTTGTGATAATGAGTACGTTCTCAAGATCTGATGGTTTTCTAAGGGGCTTCTCCCTTTACTCTGGGGCTCTCATTCTTCTCTCTCCTGCTGCCATGTGAAGAAGGATGTGTTTGTCTCCTCTTCTGCCAGGCTTGCAACTTTCCTGAGGCCTCCTCAGCCATGCAGAACTGTGAGTCAATTAAGCCTCTTTTCTTTATAAATTACCCAGTCTCGGGTATTTCTTCACAGCAGCATGAGAACAGGCATATACAGCAAGAGATGAAATACCACACCTAAAGGCATTTAAATTTTTTCATCCTCAAAAAACTGTAGGCCACGAACTTTTTAGAAACTGGGCTTTATAATACTGTTTAGCTTTATAATATTGTTTATTGTAATGTAAAGAGAGAATCCTAATGTAGAAAATGAATAGTGGTAGATGACAGGAATGTGAATGGAGAGATCCTACACTATATTTGGGTTCAGGAAGCACTTTAAATTATTGATTTATATACTGAAATATATTATAACAACAATAAATATACTACATATAAAGATAGCATAAAAATAAATATTACCAGGACAATAATTAATGTAAACCACTTTGCCACAATTCTCTAAAGAAAAAATTTAGCACTCTCATTGGCACTAACATTAGTGCCTATAGGGTCTTCACATTTCTATTAAGGCTATGTCTTCAATAAAACAAACAGTATCATATTATTTAAAAAAAAAAAAAAAAAAACACTTGCTAGGTAAGTGTATTTTCTGTAACAGTAACAGTAACAGTACCTGCCAGGCTGTCTTCTGACTTCAAACTCGCAGTATCTCCACGTTGTCTGGACTTGTCTTCAGCCTCTCCTGAAGAACCAAATTCTAAGCTAAAGAGTGGCTTTTTTCTGTCTGAGGCACCAGAGGATGAAATCCCAGAAGAGAAGCCACCTACACAGCAAATAACAAAAGATTGTATTTGAAAACAACGCTGTCAGCAGAAACTGTAAAGGCCATCTTGTAACCAGGTTTTTCTCGGATGCTGGTGATTGTTGTGGGTTTTTGGCCTCCAACCTCTGAAGGAGTAAGCGGTGGGACCACTGCAGGTGGACCGTATGCTCGTAAAGTGAATCTCGGACCCAAAAAAGTGTTGCAGAAAGGTGATTTTATTTAGGTAGAGAAAGAGAAGGAAAGGAGAAGGGGAGAAAGGCTTTCAAAAAGAGTGTGGAAGGGGATACCAGAGGAGAGATCCCAGAGGCAGCTCCGTGTGAGAGGGGATTCGAGAAACCTGGAAAATCAGGCTCAGGTGACAGAGCACGAACTTTTATCCTGGGAGAAACGCCCACCTTCTCTAAGACCCTGGGCCAATGAAAGGAGTTCCTTAGAACTTCCGCTGGAGTGAATGGCTTTTAGTTTCTTCCCGTGCCCACGAAATTCAAACATAAACCGTTGAATCTCCCGGATAGAGAGAGATGGGAGGGGGGCATGGAGCTGGGAGGTTCTTGCCCTTAAAGCTATGCCCCCTAATGGACCTGGAAAGAGAACACCTTCCCTCATTCCCCTTTCTGAACAGGAAGGTTTAACTTCTGTTGGAGTTGGGGCATTGATCTTCTTTACTTCCTGCTGAAATGGGGACTAGAAGGGGCCCTGCAGTTGAGGTTTCTTCCAGAGGGGGAGCCTTTTAGGGGTGCAGGTTGATTTACAGGTTTATGATAAAGCTTACGAGCTAAGGACATTTGGGGTTCTAGCAGCAGGATTAACTGTGACCTTATGGTTTTACAAGAAATGAATATGACCAGGTGGTTAAAGATGAGAGGCTCAGAGTTATAAATGAGCCTAGGAGAGAGTAGAGCTAGGTTTTTGAAGGTTTCTAGCCCTGTTTTTGATTGATTTCTGAGTTTTATATTTAAAATAACACTAAACTGGCTTACAAAATAGCATTTTTCCTAGAAAGAAACAGGTTTTTCTTCTTTCTGTTGTTAGCAGATTTAGGGCTCTTTTATTTTTAAAGCTGCGGCAGCTCAAGAGTTGAGCTGGTTTGCAGAGAGCTGCCCTTTGCAGAGAGAATTAGCAACGTGTCTTTGTTACTAATTAACTTTTGAGATAGCTTATAGTAACTGAATAGAGGTAGTAACTGTTTTAATACTAGCACTAAGTTTTTAGGGCAGGAGAGAAATACTGAGAAGGCTGTGCTAGCGCCTAGGAGAAGATTGGCTTTTTGGACCTTTATGGCTAGCTTTACCTGGGGCTTTGTGAGGGTGATGGCTTATGCTGGCACTTGTTTTAGGCATCCTCAATTTTGCCATTGGGTTATTTGGTTAGACACCTTAGACCCAGGGGACCTTGGTTCCCAGGGACCATGTGCTTTTTAGTGATTTCTCTGGCACAGCGGGCATGGATGAGGTAGTGGTTTATTCCTCTGGGGACAGTTTTTAACATGTTCCTTTAGACCGCACTGGTAACAAGTTTTGCTAGACTGGTGGCTAACCTGAACCTTTCCCTTATTTGAGCCCCTGGGGTTTGCTTGCCTGAAGGCTATAACTAAGGCAGCAGCCTTTCTCTGATTTTTCCTGTTTTTTTTTTTAGCCTGTTCCTTTTGGTTTTTTTTAATAAAACACTGAGGTGGCCTGGTTTAGAAGTGATTCTAGACTCTGTTCTGGTCTTAAAGCTGGCTTCTGAAGCTTTCTCTTGATATTTGCTGCTGACTGAATAATAAACTTGTTTTTTACTATTAACTGACCCTTAATAGAGTTTGTTGACAGGGGGAGTGTACTTTTTTAAAGCGTTTTGCAATCGCTCAAGGAAAGCTGTTGGGTTTTTTTCCTTTCCTTGAGTTATGGTGGATAACATTGCATAGCTTATTGGCTTTTTCCTAGTTTGCTTTAATCCCTTAAGCATACAGGTTAATAAATGCTTACGGCTCTAGTCCCCCTGTTTTGAATCTGGATTCCAGCGAGGGTCCGTGGCAGGGACTGCCTGTGTACCTGTGGGATATTTGTTCTTATCCTCTGCTGTTATTAGGTTATATACCTGACTAAGGTACCAAGTGTCCCTAAACTTTTGAGCTGCCGCTGGAGCAGCCTTTTTTTCATTACTGGCTAGGGTTTGATTAAGCAAAAGCATGACATTCCTCCAGTTTAATTTGAAGGACTGACTTAGGCCCTGAAGAACGTTTATGTACTTATTGGGGTTATTTGAAAACTTTCCTTTTCTGCTTTAATTTGTTTTAAGTTAGAAAGTGAGAAAGGGGTATGCACCTTTATTGGGCCAAATTCTCCTCCCACTGCCTGTAGGGGGCAGAGTTTGGGCATCTGGGTAGCCTGAGATGCCCGGGCTGTCTTGGCCCTCCCTGGCTCCTGTTGGGGTACAGGAACCGAGGAGCCCTGGTTGGCACTGGAGGAGGTAGTTACCACAGGGAAATCCACAGGTGGAGGTAGTTCTGAGGAGGGCTGAATAGGGTAAGGGGCACAGGCCTGACGGAGCTGAGGCTTTTTCTTAGGGAAAAGAATAGTTGCACATAGGGGACCTTAAACTATTTACTTTTACTTTTACGATGCAGGTTTAATTGTAGAATGGTGTTATAATTTATACTTCCCTTTGGAGGCCAGGTTTTTCCACTCACCAGGGGGCATTTTGGCTACTCTGTTCGGCAGAGAAAGACGAGCCGCTCTTTTTTTTAAGAGTTGTGTGTTAAATTGGTCTCAATTTTTCAGTATACACTTTAATGAGGGCTTGAGCTTAGGAATAGAAGCACCTATTTGAAATTGAACACAAGTGATGCCGGCATCCCTGGTTAAAAAATTATAGCCACTTTGACCTGAGGCATTCCCCAGGTAAAATGGGTACTGAAATGAAACGTTTTTAGTCAGTTACCCAAAATTTTGTGCGCCTAAGATGCGTGATCTATTTTATTAGAGGGCTCACCATGAACTGGATTTTAATTACGACCTACCAGCGTTACAGGCTTAAGCCCACGACCTCTTATGCCCTTCAGTGACTACCATAGGGGCATGGAACAAAAGGAAGCTGTTGGGATGAATGGTTTTACCAACGTGCTTTGACGAGGCTCCTGAGGCTTAGGAGATGGGTACCAATATTTTCAGCAAGGGTCTAATTTGCAGGCCAATTTATAAAACTTCCCTAGAAGGGTAAGCTTCTAGGGAGGGGCTATTAGAGCACACAATTTAAAGAAGCAGGCTGGGCCGCTGCAGCTGCCCTGCCCATTTGAGTGCCTTTGTGCCTGCCTCCTGCTGGAGAAGAAAGTTTGCTACACCCCTGCTCGGGGACCTGTGGTTGCCATGTACTTGGGACCATGTGTGCACTCTAGGCCATGCCCACAGCCACCATGTCGTCAGGACCATGTGCGCCCTCTGGACTTGTCTTCAGCCTCTCCTGGAGCACCAAATTCCAAGCTAAAGAGTGGCTTTTTTCTGTCCGAGTCACCAGAGGATGAACTACCGATAAAAGAAGCCATCTATGGAAATTACAGAAGATTTTATTTGAAAACAGCCATTAGCACTGACTATAAAAGTGCTCCGATTATGCCACTGTGAAAAGCCACATTTTATTTTCTATAAGTCCTGTTATTCTGGCAGCACTTAAACAACATATACCACTGCTTGACTTAATCACCTTATCCATGTCTTTTTGTCATGGTTCTAAGACCTCAAGAAAGAGGAGAATTGAGCTATGGAAATTCAATAATTGATGTGTACTAGAGACTCCTGTTTTCCTGGACAGAGCAGAAACTCCCCAATCTGCTTCTTTCCCCATTCTTAAGCCCCAAGTTCCAGCATCCCACCTCTCTCCATTGCTATTGTTTAAGTATTTTGTCTCCCGACAACCCATGTTGAAATTTGATCCCTGTGATGGAGGCAGGGCCTGTTGGGAAGTGCTTGGGTCATGTGGGCAAAACCCTCGAGAAGAGCTTGGTGTTGTCCTCCTGTTAATGAGTGCAATCTCGCTCTATTAGTTCCCACAGAGCTGTCATTCCCTCTCATCCCTCTCTCTCTCTTCCTCTTTCATGGTGTGATCTCCGCACAGGCTAGCTGCCCCTGGCCGTTGCCATGAGTGGAAGCAGCAAGAGGCCCTCACCAGAAGTAAAGGCTGGTGCCATGCTTCTTATACAGCCTTCAAATACAGGAGGTGGATAACCCCCTTTCTTCATAAATTACCCAGCCTCAGATATTCTCTTATAGATAGCAAGGCAAATGAACACAGCAAAACATTCTGCTTTGTTGAATCCACACTGTCCTTGGCTACTGTTCCTTATAACTGACAAAATTAAGATAACGTATCTGACTCTCTTTCTATATTCCTGCAAAGATGTAACCATATACTCATACATTAATTGTAGAATTAGCCTCCTTCAAGTGTCAGCTTAAATTTCATCTCAGTGAAGCACATTCTGACAAGATGAAACTGCAACTTCACCCCCCACCATTATACTCCCAATTACCGTTATATTTAATATTACTCTATATTATGCCACAGATTTTATCACCTTGTAATATAACAGGTTTACTGCTTATAATGTTTTTTGTTTATTGACTGTGTCCTTCTTCTAGATTTTAAGCTGCATAAACACAATGTTTCTTTGCCTGTTTAATTCACTGAAGTATCCCAGGTGACGAGAGCAGTGCCTGAACCATAGAGGACACTCAATTCATATTTATTTAGTAAATACATTTGCCAGCAAAAATGACTTTTTTTTTTTTTTTTTTTTTTGAGACAGAGTCTCACTCTGTCGCCAGGTGCCAGGCTGGAGTGCAGTGGCGCAATCTTGGCTCACTGCAACCTCTGCCTCCCGGGTTCAAGCAATGCTCCTGCCTCAGTCTCCCAAGTAGCTGGGACTACAGGTGTGCGCCACCACGCCCAGCTAATTTTTGTATTTTTTAGTAGAGACGGGATTTCACCGTGTTGGCCAAGATGGTCTCGATCTCTTGACCTCATGATCCGCCTCACTCCCCCCTCCCAAAGTGCTGGGATTACAGGCATGAGCCACCATGCCCGGCCGAAAAATGACTTTTAAGGGAAGAAACACTGTCTTACATGATGTATATGTGCTTTCTGTCATGCCATTTAGTTTTTTAAATCTCTACAATAAAATTGAAATATTTTAGAATTAATAATGTCATAATAATGATGATATTCTTGTAAGATTGTGAAAGATATAAATTTTGATCAGTGAATAGACAAGAGAATGAAGCACATAATTTGTACATAAAACTTGAATATGTAAAAGCAAATGCAAATAAAAATAAGTGGTTTAATTCTCCATATTCCAAAATAAGAGAAAAGACTTTTCTCCCTACACATTTTTGCTTAGATTATTTACTTTAGAAAACTTATGATTTCTTTCTCTATGTCTCTGAAATGTATATACATATTTTTAAAGACTAGATAATCACCCCAAGAATGTTTTCTCAAGGGCCTGGTACCATCACTTTGATATCTCATCATAGAGGAAGATAACTTCCCCATCTCCTAGGTTCCTGGGAAGTAGAAACCTAACTTCAGCTGGTGCCTGGTTACAAATTGCAAACCTACCTCCAGTCATAATATATAAGAAATTTTCTTCTTTTTTTAAGACAATCAGCAGACACAGGTGGCTACCCCAGCTACCACATAAATTTAGGCTTAACTATATGGCTAATGGTGCTATGAAGTTCAGGTGAGAACTAGTTGTTAATCTTGAGAACATGTATGTGACAGAACACATCCGCTTGGCTCTGTCTTTCTGTTTTGGCAATCTCCTTAACCTGTTATGTGCATCACATTCTGCTTTAATGTTTATTCCATAATAAAACTTTTTTTTCCTTTTCTACTTTCATAAAGAGGTTTTCTGAGGTGGCAGAAGGTTTTGTTTTTCATTATATTTCTCCAACCACAACTAAGAATCTTAGGATTTTTAGCCATTTCTCATGTTTCTAGCAAATATGATTCTGTTTTTCAATAGAAAAACTAAAATATTCATGTGATTTTTCAGAATAATCAATAGTCTACCACATAGTTTGAGAGAGAGGCACCCAACTTTTAAGAGATTATGAAATCATAATATTTACACATAGGTGTTTGGTTTAGTAGGAATACACCTGCTTAAATCATGTATAGCTGATTATATTATTATTCTATTAGGTAACCCTCCAATGACTATACTACCTTTCTCCACATGTAGCATTTCCTCTCCTTGTCTCCTCTTTCCCTCTATCAACCCATGTTTTCCACATACTCTTTCTCCTTTCCTTTTCACCCTCTCTCTCATTGTCTTTCTTTGATGCCATGTAGTTTCAGAACTGCATTTTAATATATAAATATCTTAGTTTGGTGACAAAGCAGAAGGAAGAAAAGAAGTATTCAGTTGTGTGAAAAGTATGCGCTTTTCAGCAAACCTATCTGGATTCCCCCTTCTTGCAATCATCTCACGTACTACTCTCATTTAATTAATCTTGGCCACTACCTCTGTTAGACTCAGGCAACAGTGGTTACTGCTCTGATCTGTGCAGGTTTCATGCTGGCCTTTCTGGGTCCTGGGGTTCCTCAGAGAACACAGAATACAGGCCAACGGTGAAGAGTCTTTGCCTTCTCGGAGCCTGTGCATGCCCCTCCCCTTTTCTGGACAGTAAGTCCCCAGGGCTGCAGCTCCAAGCCTGATACTTGGACCTGCATGGGCTTCTTTCCCAAGACCTTCTTCCCCCAGGTGAGACCACATTGCATAGATTGAAGCCCTAGGTGTGAGGAAAGAATAGAGGGTGGTCAGTTTGCAGAAAGAAGTGGACTGATATAGGAAAGCTGGGCTGTCCCTCCCAGTGTGACTAAGCCAGAGATAGAAGGCCAGGGCTCCTTCTTGGTTATGGCACTGCCAACCCTGTTCTTTCATTGGCTTCCAATAAATCTAAATTTTCTGCATAGGAAACTGCATTCCAGCTTGTCATGAATGTATTTTTGTCGAAGTAGGAGAAAGAAACACATTTTATCTGCTACTTTGTTCCTTTTAATTGTAACATTTCTTTTTTTGAGATGTAATCTCCCTCTGTCACCCAGGCTGGAGTGCAATGGCATGATCTTGGCTCACTGCAACCTCCACCTCCCGGGTTCAAGGGATTCTTAGGCCTCAGCCTCCTGAGTAGCTGGGATTACCGGCGCCCATCATCACACCCGGCTAATTTTTGTATTTTTAGTAGAGACAGGGTTTCACCATGTTGGCCAGGCTGGTCTTAAACTCCTGACCTCCAATGATCCACCTACCTCGGCCTCCCAAAGTGCTGGGATTTAGAGGCGTGAGCCACCATGCCCAGCCTAACTTTTTTATTATGTATACACTTGCATTAGTACTTTTGCCCCTGGCTGTGTTCTGTGTTCTTGGCCTGTCCTTGGATAAACAATTTAACATTTTTAAAACAAAACTTTCTTATCTACTAAATGGGGAGTACATCATAAACAAGGATAAGAGAGTATCTACTTCATAATAGAAGTATTAATTAAATAAGAGTATTAAGTGAGATGAATGCACCTAGTCCAGTGTCTTATACACAGCCAACATTCAATTGGGATAAACCCTGTCCTTTAATACGTTTGACTTCCCCTCAGCAAATTTACTGCATCAAACTCATTAAGATTCATTTTATTTCACTTATTTAATTCATGATGTGTTCGTCATACTCGTCATACCTCTCCTGAGTTCAACTCCAGAGATATATTAGATCCTTCATTTTATTAGAGCGATATTTCTTCATTCTAATGTTGAAATGAGTAAACCTGGCATCCTACATATTCAATGTGCCACAGTTGTCTTCACAAACTTTATTAACTTTTTTTTTATCCCTTTTGTTTTTATTATATGAAACTTGCTCAGAAATATTTACCACTGAAGTTACTAGGAGTAATGGTCAGTATGTTTTTCAAATGTACAACATCTGCATAACAGTATTTGATATGCCTCACTGCTTTGGTAGCCTCAATTCTATGAGTAGGTGCCATTAATCTTCTTTACTTGTAGATGAGAAGACAGATATTTCGAAGAGACTGAATAATTTGTCCAATATTACATGGTTAAAAAAATCTGCCAAGAAATCTTTTGCTCTTAAGTGTAAGGTACACTGCCTTCATCTTGCTTAAAGACAGATTACGTATACACTGCGCAAAGATAAATAACATGTTTATCTACTTCATAACTTAAGGACAAATAAAAAGTTTATATTACATGTTGCACAACATTTCGGAAGGGTTAGCTTATACTTTAAACCACAGAACGGAGTCGAAAAGAAAAATAGACATAATTCTGCTTCTTCACCCCTACCTCATGGAGAGAAATGGCTGGATAAGAGAGGTGAACATGATTCAGCTGTGTAGATAGGAAGATTTTCAAAGTAATGGGAACAAATGAATTATGTTATCTGACATCAGTAAAAATCAGTGGGTATCAAAACACACAAAGTCCTTTAGTGGCCTATAATCCTTTCCTCAAACATATGAGTCTCAATCTCATTGAAGAAGGAAGAGTTTGAGGGAATACTGTGTTCTGCGGTTTGTCCAGTTTTATGTTGGCTGGTTGAGGATTTAATGGGGGCTTCCTTGCTTGACATTTTTATTCACTTAATGCAGCTCTATCCTTGGAGAACCCCATGTCCCTCCTAAATAATAACCAGAACTGGAAAGTTCCCCTGACACACATAGGAGTAAATTCAATTCCTCAGAATTTCAAAGAACTTTCAGAGAACTATAGAATCCCAAGCGTACCCTCATCTCCCTCTCATTTTTAAATGGGGGCTTCTAAAGGAAGGCTGGAGACTCTTATGCCCCCATCGATAAAAGTAACAACCAGATTTTGTAGACAAACTCTTCCTATGTTACTGTGATGGAACTTAATGAGTCCCATCCATAGTTGTGAAAAATAATCTTGCTGTCTTTCTGACACAACTGAGCTGCGGCCTAATCTCACTTTATGTTTTCCCTCAAAGAAAACTTTTTAAAATTACATTTTATTTATGTTGTAGAATAAGGTAAGGATGTAAAATGTCCTATAAGAAAAGCACAGGAAAGTATATTGCGCTATTTTGATTGCCGTGTACAATAGACCAGAATGAAATTGAATCTAAGTTGATATTAGCAATCATAATCTTAATAATGTTGGATTTCAGACAAACTTCATAAAAGCAGTCTTGTTGATTTGCTATGACTCATTTTTCATTTCGGTGGGCAGAGAAACAAACAGAAAAGGAGAATGTTGATATTCAGTCACCTGACAGGCTCTAGTAAAACTGTTGAAACTAGATTGATTTTAAAGCAGATCACTAAGGAATTAATCTTGGAAGAAAAACATGACAGCATGTCCTGCTGATGAAAATAAGGAAAGTAAAGCCTTAAATCCACGTGCACATTTCTACCACACGTTTAAGACATTCTAGAAAAGCAAATAACCAGAGCAATTTTCCATTTTAAATTTCACCACCTGTATAAGTATTGATCAAAGATTAAAATATCTGGCCCAGATTATACAAAAACACATTAAAGCATGTCTGTAATAATAAGGGAGATTATAGTTTAAGCTTTTGAAGGATTTTTCCAGGGGAGATATGCCCTGTGTCCAAAGCAAAGCACTACCACCTTATTGCTTTTGAGTATAAACAACGTAAGAAAAGAGAACAAAGTAATTTACCTGATCTGCTTGCAGCTATTTTACCATCTGAAGAAATAAAAGGAGAATTGCTGTCGTTAGTAGTAGAAAGTGAATCTTGATTAGAGCCATTTCCTGTCGTTGGGAGGTACTCTCAAAGAGATACACTCTTTGAATTAAATACTCAGGCATGAATATGGTAATTAGCCATTGGCGCATTTCTACCTCTCCAGAATACCCCCATAAAGGAGAAAGTCTGGGCTAACTTCCAGTGACTCTCATGCCCAGTCCAAATGCATAAATTAGAATGTGGCAAAACTCAATAATTCTTAGATGCCTGAAAAGGTGCTTCAAAACACTAATTATTATTCTTTTAGTAAAATACAGAAGATTTAGTTAAGATATTTTCATGTGACAAAAATACTGAATAAATTACAATTAATCTGAATCAAATGGCTAGAATTTCTAGTTTACAGCTGAATATTAAAATTTATGTATACACAACTTACAAATTATTTGTGTCATTACTGTCAATCAAGGTAAATTTTCTCCATACTTAAATAAATGGCATGTAAATGTGCAGCCTTGTCAAGTTATAAGTACAGCTGAGTCAAAAACTCACAATAAGAATGGGTAGTTTGCAACAAAAATTAGAATTTATATACAAATGCACTTATTAAGATGTGCAAATATAAAACTATTTTTATTAAATCAAGTCATTGCTTTCCAAAAGAATTTTCTCAATAATTATGTGAAATAAAATACTTAACAATGACAACAAAATGTTGCATAAAGTTGCATGCTGATAACGTATTAAAGAAACCTCAAAGATGTTTTCGGTGACATTTTTATTTGGAGACTTACAGAATTGCAATTTGTTTTTAATGCTTCTCTATGCTCTATAATCTTAAAATTTTCTAAACCCAAACTGACCACATTATTCAAATAAAGAGGCAAGGCACATGGTCTGATACTAGGATTAACTTTTAAATCCAATTCAGGAAAATCCGGGACTTATGATCAGTAAACCTATCCCAGAGATGAAGGGGTAAATTAAGACAAACACTAAATAGCACATTTAAAAGATAAAGCATTTTGCATATGTTCTCATAAATTGTTGTCAAAACCAAATCTTATGTAGTTGCACAAATAAATGCACACACACATATTTAGCCAAAGGCTAAGTAGAAATGGCTTACAGATGGGGTTTGGAGACACTTAATATAAATGTTTCAAAAGAAAAGTGCATAGTAATATCCTCTATGTAGGTTAAACACCTGGAAAATTCTAACTATCTGCAGTGCAGATTGCAGTCAAGAAGTTGTCCCCAAATCCTCTTGCAGCAAATAGAGGTACCATCGAGCGCATGTATGAATTATTGCTTATTCACCGTCACCATCAGGAGAAATCTCTTGGGACCTCACTCAGAGTGCACATCCTTACCACAGGTACAAGGCTTAATGAGTTTGGATCAATGGTGTTCTCAGCCCAGTGGACTGAAAACAATAAGTAAGAATTGTAACTGACTGCTAGAAGTAGACATGATGATCCTATGAGAATATAGAGCTAGTTGTTGAACAGAAGAGAGGGAACAGAAAGGCATATCAAAAGCAGACACAGAAACTCAGAAACCGTCTCTGGAACAGGGACAAACCAGCTTACACAAGTCAGTAGATTACAAGGGCATCATTATATAGAATATACTATGATAATGGATATGCATTTTCATGTCCGCAAAAAAGGATTAAGCTATTTCCAGAAGTCCCTTGTGTTCTTTGGTAAGAAGTTAGGGTATTCTTGGTTTATTTCAGAAAGTTTACCTTGCAAAGCATTTGGTTACTTTCATGTAGAAAATGTTTGTAGGCAAATCAATCTTATATTGATAATCTCAATTTATTTTATTAATTTAAAACAAAGATGTAGTGAGTACCCACTCCATAGCAGCCACTGCTCTTGGCATTATGACTATTGGGTGAACAGCGTACACCAAAATCTTTTCCTTAAGGAATTCAGAATCATGTGGGGTAAATGAGGAGTCATGGGAGCTCATTCACAAAACCAAGTGTGTAGGAAGCACATTTATTTTCTGATCAAAAGCAGCCTCACAATGCAGCATAATGTTTCAAAGTAAAGATTAATTCCTGAAAGATACTGACCTGATTTCTGTCGGTAAACTAGGGATTTGACATCTATTTTAAAAAAGAAAAAAAAGTTATTTTATAATTCCCTATAACATATTTAAGACAATGAAAAAGACATTCTTTTTGTTTTTATCTTTCTTAAAATTCAATATAAGCAATCCATTTTTTATATCTGATAACTGTAATACTTCAACAGTCATTTATTATTTCACAGCTTTTATATTTAATAGGAAATAATCTATGGAACACATTTACCTACCAGCATACTTGATATCAAAATTCTCAATGCTAACTCAGACTTGAAAACATGCATGACCAAATAAATTAAACTCACAAATTAATATTAGCCAGTATTTTATATCTTTTTCACACAACTACAGCTGTTGATCTAAAGTATGTTTTCTGATCTAAATTTCATATGCTTTTATTTACCCTAAACATTTTCTGAGTAATGTGTTCATAAACAGTGAATTAGACAAAAAAGAAATAAGAATAAAAGAACAGAATCCATTATTTGGACTTTAATGAGAATATAGAATAGCCTGAGAAAAAAATAAAACTAGATTATGCATATTTATTTTATGCCTTAACTATGTCTCTATATCTGCTTTTCTTCTACTTAACCAGAAAATTGTTTTTCAATATTTTTTCTTTCTGTATAGTTATGCTTGGATAAACAATGCAAATGTTTCTTCCAATTAATTATATGATACTGCCTAAATATTTGCCTTTAGCAACTTCCAGGCCCCAAGCTGTTATCCTGTAACCTACTGAAAATGAAGGGAGTCCATATTTGAAACATAAATCTCATTGACTAAGAGCAACAAAAATTTATTTCAAATAAGGCAACTAGAATTTTTTCCAAGTATGTTTCTTAGTTCTCACTATGACATCATGAATAAATACATAAAATCTTTGAATCTTGTTTATAAATCACCTATCTATGGAAAGTCTATTGAAACACTCATAATCATTTTCCAGAACTACAATGGGTGGATATATAGGAATTTACTTTAGAAATATGAGTCAATTCGTCAACAAATTTAATATGCTTTAACAAATACCTTTAAAATTATTTTTATGGTGATATGACATCATTTAATAAATGCTTTGAAAATAATGTGCTCTGTGCTCCATTTCTTAAGAAACAAGAAACACGTTTATACAATAGGAAAAAAGAATATAGCAAAGCACTATGTAAGATTATGAAAATCACCACTACACAAAGTAATCATTTTCTAATGGTTCATCAGATAGTTTCCCAGATAGTTGAATTAAACGTAGAAATATTTTCTCTTAACCATAACAAATAATCGCAGTCCTCTATATTCTGGCATCTCAGAGAAGAGTAAGATGTGTGTTTTGTGTTCTACTCTCCAATTTAAAGAATAGATTTTAAGTTTAGACATTAAAATAAAATCTGCTTTTTGCAGACTTTTTCCCTTATGTTTAGATAATGTTATCTTTTCTGCCCTTTTCAGAAACAGAACAACCTTTGTTTCTAGGGACATTTTCATTTTGCTTAATGTTTAATTTTCTCAAAATGAGTGACATCTTGCCTTTAAATTAATTTCTGAAATTAACTAATGAACTTTCTAAAATATCCAGGAAGGTTGTTAGTTTAAGAAGTGTTGCTTTTGATGATGATCCAGTTTTTTAATTGGTAATAATTTATTGATTTGTGAAAAACGTGATTACCTGTTTGTATCTTTAGTCTTAACATGGATAGGCATTCTAGATAGAACCATCAAAGTATAAACTGAATAACATGAAAATGAGTAACAAAAATCCCTGCATGTATCTTGTGTGACCTGCGTAGTAATATTCCTAGGCAGTTGCTAAAACAAATATATCTAAATGTGTATCCATGTTTAAAAGCATGCCTCATTTTATTGTGCTTCACTTTACTGAGGTTTACAGATATTGTGTGTTTTACAAATTGAAGATTTGTGGCAATCCTGTGACTAGCAACTCTGTTGATATCATTTCTCCAACAGCATGTGTTCACTTCAGGTCTTTGTATCACTTTTTCATAATTCTCACAATATTTCAAATTAATTGTTCTTACACCTGTTATGGTGATCTTTGATCAGTGGTTTTTGATGTCACTATTGTAATTGTTTGGGGCATCACAAACCATGCTCAATAAGATGGCAAACTTAATATATGCTTCTGTTCTGACCGCTGTGCCAACAGGTCATTGGTCCCATGTCTCTCCCTCTTTTTGGGCCCCCCCTTTCCCTGAGACACAACGCTATTGAAATTAGGCCAATTAATAACTCCACAATGGCCTCTAAATGTTCAAGTGAAAAGAAGAGTGGCAGATCTTGCATTCAATATCAAAAGTGAGAAATGATCTTGCATTTAATATCACTAGATCTTGCATTTAATTTCATTAGATCGTGCATTTAATATCAAAAGTTAGCTTACTGAGAAAGGCATGTGGAAAGCCGAGACAGGCTGAAAGCTAAGGCGCTTGTGCTGAACACTTAGCCAATTTGTGAATGCAAAAGAAAAGTTCTTAAAGGAAATTAAAAGTGCTACTCCAGCAAACACATGAATGATAAAAAAAAAGCAAAACAGCCTTATTTCTGATATGGGGAAAGTTTGAGTGGCCTGGAAAGATTAAGCCAGCCACAACATTCCCTTAAGCCAAACCCTAATCCAGAAAAACGCTTTAACTCTCTTCAGTTCTCTGAAGGTTTACAGAGGTGAGGGAGCTACAGAAGAGAAGTTTAAAGTTGGTGGAGGTTGGCTCATGAAATTTAAGGAAACAAGCTGTCTCCATAACTTGAAAGTGCAAAGTGAAGTAGCAAGGGCTGATGGAGAAGCTGCTGCAAGTTCAGAGGTGAAGATCTAGCTGAGATAATTCATGAAGGTGGCTGCACTAAACAACAGATTTTCATTGTAAACAAAACAGCTTTCGATTGGAAGAAGATGCCATCTAGGACTTTCATAGCTAGAGAGGAGAAGTCAATGCCTGGTTTCCAAGCTTTGAAGGACAGGCTGATTCTCTTTTTAGGATGTAATGCAGCTTCTGACATGAAGTTAAAACCACTGGTCATTGACCATTCTGAAAGTCTTAGGTCCCTTAAGAATTATGCTAAATCTACTCTTCCAATGCTGTATATATGGAATAACACAGCCTAGATGACAGCATATCTGTTTACAGCAGGGTTTATTGAAGATTTTAAGCCCATTGCTTAATGCTACTGCTCAGTATAAAAAATTCCTTTCAAAATATTACTGCTCATTGACAAGAGTTCAAGAGCTCTGATGGAGAGATACATGGAAAGTAAGGTTGTTTTCATGCTGCTAACACAGCATCCATTCTGCAGCCCAGAGGTAAAGGAGTAATTTTGACTTTCACATCTTCTTATTGAAGAAATATATTTCATGAAGTTATAGCTGTCATAAATAATGATTTGATTCCTCTGATGAATATAGTCAAAGTAAATGTAAAATCTTCTGGAAAGGATTCACTTTTCTAGATGCACATTCATGATTCATGAGAGGAAGCCAAAATATCAACATTAAAATAGTTTGGAAGAAGCTGATTCCAACCCTCATGGATGACTTTTAGGGGTTCAAGACTTCAGGAGAAGAAGTAACTGTGGATGTGGTAGAAAGAGCAAGAGAACTGGAATTAGAAGTGGAGGTGACTGAATTGCAATCTCATGAGAAAACTTGAACAGATGACAAATTGCTCCTATGAATGAGCAAAGAAAGTGGTTTCTTTCATTGAAATCTACTTCTGATGAAGATGCTGTGAACACTGTTGAAATGACAACAAAGGATTTAGAATATTAGATAAAGTTAGTTGCTAAAGCAGTAGCAGGGTTTAAGAAAACTGACTCCAACTTTGAAAGACGTTCTACGGCGAGTAAAATGTTATCAAGCAGCATTGCATGCTACAGAGAAACTTTTCATGAAATGAAGCGTCTATCAATGTGGCAAATGTCACAGCTTTCTTATTTTAAGAAATTGTCACAGCCACCCCCACCTTCAGCAGCCACCACACTGGGTACTTAGCAGCAGTCTACATCAAGGCAAGACCCTCCACCGGCAAAAAGATTACAAACTTCACAAGATCATTGTGAAGACACAAATGATCATAGCATTTTTTTTAGCAATAAAGTATTTTTAATGGAGGTATAGATATTGTTTTTTATACATAATGCTATTGTACACTTAGTCTACGGTATAGGGTAAACATAAATTTTACACGTGTTGGGAAGCAAAAACTGTGTGTGACCTGCTTTATTGCAGTATTCACTTCATGGCTGCAGCAAACCCAAAGATATCTCCAAGGTATGCCTGTATCCACATCCCTAAGACAGGATTGTTAAAGCTGAAGTAATACTAAGATGAAAAATCCAGTTTTCTTATCCTACTCTAAAGTGTAGTGTAAGAAAGGTTGCTAGGAAGAAAAATGTTTGAGGTAGAGAGCACTAAACAATGAAACAAATATGTACGTGGGGTCCATCACATTGGAAAGAATTCTTTAAATGTTTCTTACCTTTGCAGCAGAAGCAAAGTGCCACAGCCAAGTACCATAAGATCAACTTCATGGTTATGATTTGGGACCTAGAAATGGAGGATAGTCATTCTGGAGAGACAGGTCCGCAAGGGCCCCTGTAACTTTGATTTTTATACCCACTCATCCCACTGTCTGTCATCATGGGCTAGGTGTGGTAAAGTTGGTGCTGAGAGAGCAAAGGTAAATGTCATAGCCTGTCAAAGGCGAAATCTATTTTCAGTCAGTTTAGTGCCTTACTCCTGTGACATCCTGTATTTGGACCAAATCCAGCTTATACCAAACCCAGAACATGCCTTCTTGCCGCCCTGTGCAAACAGCAAAGTCAGGAACTAAAAGCCCCAGGATTAAAAACCAAATATGCTGAGGATACACACATTTATCTATCCCCTATTAATCACTGCAGAAGTCTTAATACCTCAAGAAACTCAAATATTGTGACTGTCTTTCCCTTAACAACAAAATGTATTTTAAACATTAACCTACTTTGAAACAAAGAACTCTTTACTTATCAATATGTTATTAGGCATTTTCTTAGAAAAATATAGAACTATTGCATAAGTATAGGTGTAGATGCACTAAGATGTGTAAATGTACAGTAATAGCTGTATTATTCACAAGGACATGTAAGACTCTAATGATACAAGTTTTTACAATAAGATATATAAATAAGTAGAAAGACATTAAAATGGAAACAACATAAGAAGAATGTTTTAGGACAAAACAAATTTAAACAGAAAATACCATTCATCAATATATATCTAGGTATTCTGGGTAAAGAGAGAAGTTCAAGTTAGAATCTCAAAAAAGTTCTGGTCTTGTCTATGATGAGCAGGATAGAGAGGATTAACAATGGAGGAATGTCTCGTGCCGGTCAGGTGGACTAAAAAAAGCAAAGGCCAACTCCACAGCTTGGATGATGCCATTTGCTCCTCATCTGCTCCCAGTTGCTACCAAGAAGACTTCAGCAGCTAAAGTGAAAGCAGTCCTTAGTTTATTCTCCCCAGAAAAGCATAAGAATCCAGGGAAAGGGGGAAAATGTACAGGACCAACATCCTTTTTCTTCCCCTTTATCCACTCTTTATTCAACTAATTAAAAACAAATAAAATAATTCCTACCTTTTCTGAGGGCCTCAAACAATACACATTGAATGCTTTTACACATGCTCCTTGGCCGGCCAAATCTGTTTAGTTTATTTGTTGAGTCTTAAATTATTTTGAAAGGGCACAGAATTTAACAGATTGAACATTTTAATTGCATTTGCCTGGTTAAGGTGGCACATTTACTGAAGGTTATGCAATATTAAATCTGACACTAGTATAAGTATCAGAGCTTTTTCTATGAGTCAGGCATTTGGATATGCTAAACAATAGACATTTTAGTGCTGGAGAAAAGGACTCACTCCAAGAACAGAGAAAAGCTAACAAATGAAGGTTAAAGAGATAAAGACTGACTCACTGACTTTGTCGTTTTTACAAAGCCCCTCTCTGTTTCTTTCAATGATTCCAATGATTCACAGATTGTTCATAAAGGACTTTTTTTCCAGCATAGAAAAAAGTATATTTAAGAGGGAGCTATACTATACTTTGAACATATGACTTATAGTAACACTGCCATTGATGATGTTCTTTTCTTTATTATACATGACTTCATTGTGAAGAAGATTTGATCCCAGGAAACCTATCTTTTAGATTATCATTATGACGTAATTATTCTGCCATATGTTTCACAGTAGGCTTAGACACATAGGAGACTAAGAATGATACAAAGTTTTTAGGGGCTGTTGAGCAACAAGAATATATGCAAGGTAGAACATTTCAATAAGCAAGATCGAAGAGAAACGCTATGGAAGCTTCAAGGAAGGTGAGACTACTTTTTGCTTAGGAGAATCAGGGGAACATTTCATCACACTTGCTTGGCACAACCCTAACCATGGCTTAAATTAAACTCTTTCCTGCTCCCAACTACACTATGCAGATGAACACAACTGGGTAAAATATTCTAATTTGTCTATCTTAAATTCATTACCCCAAATGGACCCTTAAGACAGCTAGGCAAATATTTTTTTAGTCCATTTGCTGTCACACTCTTCTATTTCATATCTTCTCTCCTCTCCAACATCCAACACCTCTTTCCCAACATCCCTTTCCGTTAATAACATTATTTCCAGTTTTACTGAGAAAACAAAAGCTGTCAAAGAAAACTCTACCAGCTTTCTACTCAAACTCTACCTACCTTCTTATTTATCCATATGAACTCTCTGTGCCACTATCAAAGGTTAAGTCTTTCATTTGTATACTGGATTCCATCCAAGAATGTTATGCCAGCAATTCATTCATCTCTATCCATATCATCAAGCTTTTCCTCATCTTTTGGATTATTCTTAACAGAATAAATGCATGCATGCATGATCTTATTTCTCCTAACTCAAAATAAATCAATGGGTATATAAAACAAGGCTATGAAATGTAAATTATATCTCAATAAAGCTGTTTTAAAAAACAGTGTTGAACTCACTTCCTTTCTGGCTCTTTTTTTAAAAACAGCTCATAGATGCTACTTCCTGACTTATTCACTCATGAACTTTATTCCTTCAAGTTTTCACTCCATCACTGCACAAGATGTGTTCTTGACCAGGACACTGGTGATTGATCTCCTTTTGTGAATCTAGTGGTCAGTTTTCAGTCCTTATTTTCTTAACCTCTCAACAATAGCATTGAACACAGTTGATCAATTCCTGCTTTTCAGTACACTTTATGTCACTTCTGCAATTTCCAAGCTTTTTTCTATTTCATTGGCTGCTCCCTTTTATTGTCTGTTGGTTTCTTCTCATATCCCAAGGCCTATTAACATGAGGGCTCTAAGGCTCAAATTTGAATCTCTTTTTGTTATTCACTCCCTTGGGGATTCTACTCAAATTCTATGAATTTAAATACCATGTATTTAAAGTTCCTTTCAAGTTTATATATCTAGCCTGGCCTTTTCCTCTGATCTCCAAGCTCATATTAATCATCTTCACTTGAATTTCATCCCTTCCACAGACGTGTTTCTCCCAATGTCTTTTCATCTCAGTTAATGGAGGCTCTATTCTTCCAGTTACCTCTACCCACAATTT
Organism: Ateles fusciceps; assembly: GCA_036589455.1. Classification (NCBI taxonomy): domain Eukaryota; kingdom Metazoa; phylum Chordata; class Mammalia; order Primates; family Atelidae; genus Ateles; species Ateles fusciceps. The sequence goes on from JAZHEH010001361.1 coordinate 4,158,378, forward strand.
GAAGCCATCCTTGACTACTCTTTTTCTCTCACCCATCCCTTACTCATTCCATCAGAAAATCCTCTTAATTTTTACTGTAAAGTAAATCTTGAGTCCAGCTTCTTCTCAGTACCCCCTGATCGCCCTCATTTATGCTGCCATCACCTCTGGCCTAGATTACCATAATGGACTTTCAGCTAGTCTCTCTGCTTATCTACTTATTCACTGTGGCTAATCTCAGGACATCAGCCAGAGTGGTCCTGTGCAAACTGGCTATCATGTGTTTCTCCAGTCAAAACTCTACATGGCCCCATTTCATTCAAAATAAAACCAACACCATTAAATGGACTACAAGGCCATGCATTAGTGAGACCTGGCTTGACACACTTCTATATGCTATAAGTAGTTCTTCCTCCAAAATAACTTTTTCAGAGTTATAATTAGACTTTAGCATTAATGAGTTAAATCCTCCCTATATGTAAGGGTTTTAAAATGTGGATAATTTGAATATGTTTTAAGCAGATGTCTAAGAAGATGGTTAGATAACCTAAGAAAATTGTGTTATCAGTATTTTATACCAAATTTTGAAATAAAGTAAAAGACTTAAATTTCTTGCAGACATTTTATACTTTTGTGAAATTGCTAGTTCTCCCAGGTTCTACTTCCTCACCACATTTATGTCTTTGCTGAAATACTAACTGCACATGAACACCTTTCCTGACTACCTTACTTTAAACTATAAATCTCACCCCACTGCACTCCTTCCCTGTATCTATTTTCTGCTCTGTTTCTCTATAGCACTCACCACCAGCTGATGTATACATCTTAATGTAATTTATTTACTCACATGTAGTTATTATCTGTCTTTAGCCGTAGAATCGAAGTTTGCTTAGGGCAGGGATCTCTGTGTGTTTTGTTCACAGCTGAGTCCCAGTGCCTGGAAGAGAGCTTGGCACAAATAAGTGCTTAGTAAATATTGAATGACTGATTTAGTGAATAATTTTATTGGACTCAAAAATAGGTTACATTAAATAACAATGGCAGTAGTAATAGTCATAACAGTCATTTAGTCTTAAATAGATTTAAATAGTCTATTCAAAAACCGAATTCTTAAATAGGTTTTACTATTGCAACTATTTACAGTAAGATGTAATTCAGTTTAATACAACATGCAGTTATTTCACACAGTACTTAAACTGGGAATACAGGATGGATAAGAAGAGTTTTCACCATTAGAAACTTCTAGCCTAGATTCATCCTCAATGAGTGAGTACAAAGAACGAATGTTATACTGGTGGTGTTAACAGTCTTTGTTTGATTTTAACAGTTCACAATTGCCTAGTAGTGAAAAATAATTACTAAGTTTTAATGATGCTTTCTAGAACTTTTCCATTGCAATGTTAATAACCATAGATAAAGTTTGGTTTACAGTGGAACTAAAACTCAAGATGGCAATAAAATAACAGCATGTTATGTTTACATTTGTTGCTTTTCTATGAGTTTTTAAAAATTTTCATGAAGATCCTGATTTGATGATTATATATGAAAACTTTTTTATCCTCTCAGATTTCAAAGCATGTGGAATTGATAACATAATAGAAAAAGTATATATTTTATACACGTGAATTAATACTATCAACTTAGCAAATGTTAAATAGTATTCTTAAAGTATTTTTTTAGGAAAAAGATTTGTTTTGAAACTTCTCACTAGGTAGCTTGTTTCACAAGAACATTAGGCATTTTAACTCTTTTGTAACAGTATATCAATTGGATAAATCATCTAATAATATGAAAACATACATTGCATAACTTCTATACATAGCTTTAAAGCATATCCATCAGAAAGAACAATAGTCTAATGTCTCCTTCTTGTTTCAAAATGTTGTGGCTTAAGTGTCTGTACACTTAAAGATACAATGCCAGAGAAAAGGTCAGCTGTTGAAAGAACAATAGCATCCGTGTGGGCAAGATTTCTTTTTAATTTTTATTTTAGGTTCCTGGATACATGTGCAGGATGTGCAGGTTTGTTACATAAATAAATAAACATGTGCCATGGTGGTTTGCTGTATCTATCAACTCATCAAATAGGTATTAAGCCCTGCATGCATTAGCTATTTATCCTGATGCTCTCCTTCCCTCTCCCCTCACGACAGGCCCCAGTGTGTGTTGTTCTCCTCCCTGCAAGTCAGTTTGTTTTTATGAAATGTTTGTATCAGGAGAAAATACAGAAAATGATAAATAATATCTATCTGAATGGTGGAACAAGATGCTCCCAATTTTCCATACATTATGAGCTGAAATTATATCTGAAAATAGATTGTCTGAAAATTTAAAAAGTTTTTATTATATGGAAAGTTTAATTCCAAAAGAAGGAAAAATACAATTAAATTTTAAGCTAAATATTATTTAAATTAACATAATTATGTAAAATATAAATAATTAATATTAGATGTAAATAAGAAATAATTTCCTACAGTAATTTTTTTTCTCCTCCAATTTAAATTTTCAGCATTTTCCTAGAATAGTATTTAGTACACAGAAGAAACTCACAATGTTGAAATGGACTCTCAGATAGTGATTTTATAAGAGCATAAATGAGAAATTTTGCCAGTGTTCTGAGTAGAATGTTATAGTGGTATTGATACTTGCAGTTGTCCTGTCAACTACCCTTAATAACATTTTAGGAGGAATTTGAACACTGGCCTTCCCCTGGTAAATAGGTCTATAGTAAGTAGTATTCCTGACAAAAGTTCTGTACCTGCATCTTCTGTCTGCATTTGTAGCATTGAAATGATTTCTTGTGCTCAATCATAAGCCATATTTTAATGGTCACTCTATCATTTGTCCTGCACAATGACCCACACAGTTTTTATATTAGCTCCTTCTTTCTAACTCTCCTCTTCTACTTTTTAACATTCATTGCTGTCTTTCCATTTTCATTGTGCCTTTTTAGGTGTACTCATTTACCTACTTCAATCAGTCTTCCACTCCTTTCCACTCTATAAACTCTGTTCTATCAATGGTCACCATATAGCTTCACTAAGCTCATTTGCTTTACTAAGTCCAGATAGATCCTCATTGAATGTTCTGCCATTTTTTATTTCACTAATTGTCTCTTTAAACTATCTCCTTCTCAGCCTCTGTCCTCTTCTATCTCTTCTGAATATGGCTTTTTTTTCAGAGCCCTCTTTCTTAATGTGCTCTGCACGTTGGCCAGGTCATCATGTCTGAGGTTTTAATTGATGGTCTTACGGGCTAAATTTCCTTGCACATTGAAAAAATTCGTATGTTGAAGTCGTAATCCCTAGTACCTCAGTTGGTAACCCTGTTTATGGATAGAATCTTTAAAGAAATAATTAAAGTAAAGCCATTAATCCAATAGATTGGTGCTTTTTAAGAAGAGAAAGTTTGGACAAAGACAAGTGCAGGGGGAAGACGATGTGAAGACACAGGACGAAGACAGTCACCTTCAACCCAAGGAGAGAGGCCTGGAACAAGTAGTTCCCTCAGAAGGAACCAACACTGCCAATACCTTGATCTCAGACTTCTAGCCAAAGTAAATTTCAGTTGTTTAAGCCATCCAGTCTGTGGTTTTGGCAGTCCTAGCAAACAAATACAGATGGCCTCTCAACAGATGACTTACAAATCTACTTCTGACCCCCCCAATCTCTTCTAAGTTTTGGATCGATATGGACTCTAGAATAGGATTGCACTGTTATCCCTATTCACAACCATCTATTGAATATTTCCATCTGTGTGTTTTACAAGAAGCTTAAACAAATATGTCAAACTTTATATAATTATCTGCACCAGACCTGCCGGTCTTCTTTACTTCTCAGTATGTAACTATACCCAAAAATCTAAGCTTAACATCTCAGAATTTTATTGAATGCATAGTGTTAATTGTGGGGTTAAAACGGAAAAGGCATGATGTAGCAATGTTAAGTGGAAATGAATGGCTTATTTCATTATCTGTGAACCATTTATATCTATTAAACAATATGCCCTAATTGACAGGCTGGAGAATATCAACAACTAAAACTGAGGAGGTGAGAAATTCAGACATTTGGGAAATGTATTACCAAATGTTTTCAGGACAATTTCAGTTCACTCAGTGAAAGTAAATTAGTGTGTTTCGTCTTTAAATTTAGAGACATAATGTACTAAATAAATTTATAAAACACAAATGTATACTTTAAGGAATACCCATCTACCCACAGATTAGGTCAGGAAATAGAACATTTTCCAGCATCTCAGAATCTTCTACCTGTCTGCTTCTAAATTATAATTATTTCCCTTCTTTATAGAAATAACCACTCTCTTGATGTTTCTAATTATCATTTTCTTACTTGCTTTATAATTTTGCCACTTACTTATACATCCTTAAACAATTGAGTTCAGTTTTGATGTTTAATTTTATGTGAATGGAAGCGAACTGTATAAATTCTTTGCACTGTGTTTCTCTCACCCAACATTGTCTGTGGGAGTCATCCATGCCTTTTCTTTTTGATGCTCTGCATTTTCACTTTGGTGTGTCAATGTAGGGATGTCCTAATTTATCTTTATTTGGAGTCTTAGTTTCTTATATGTATACAAATTGGTACCTTTCATTAGTTCTAGTTATATCCTAGCCATTATTCCTTCAAACATATTTCTCCTCTATATTCCCTCTTCATCTGGCACTCCAATCAGACATGAGTTAGACATTATTACTCTACCTTGGAGAGTCTTGACTGTTTAGTTTATATTGCTCATCTCTGTTTCTATCCATGTTGAGTTCTAGAAAATCCCTTTTGCCTTATCTTCCAGTTTAATAATTTTTCTTCATCTGTATCTAAAATGCTATTAATTCCATACATAGCATTTTGAATTATAAGTAATATTTTTTCTTTTTAGAAGTTCTACTTTACTCTTTTTCAAATCCCCCTAATCATATTTATAGCTTCCTGCCCCTTGAAGAAATGTTCAAGTGTATCTTTATTTCAGATTCTATGGTTCACCTGCTAGTATTTAAACTCTTAGCTGGCTTCCTTCTGCTCTTAGTTGATCCTGAAGCTTCTCTTTCACATTGTCATTTTTCCCTTAAATGACATTTTATTTGAACTGTACATTGTACACTGCTTATTATCTTTAGAAAGTATATTATTTGAGAAATATTAATAGGCTAAATATATATTTCATTAGAGAAGATTTAAGTTTTCTTATTCCAGGCACCTAACTACTGGTGGCACTACTTTTCATTAATAAACCTTTCAATGTTTTGGAAACATCTGTGATATAAATTTGACATGTAAATCTCTTGTGACTTCAGAGTTACAATAACTCAGATGCTTCCCTTACTACCTTGCTATGCTTAACACCAAAACTATTTTACTTTGTGCAGTGAGGGACTGTGAAAGTGTGGCATGAGTGAAATCTGGTCTACCATTCTTCTAAGAGTACCAGTCATGCATCACTTAACAACAAAGGCACTTCTGAGAAACGTGTCATTAGGCAAATCCATCTTTATGCAAACATCATAGAGTATACTTACACAAACCTAGAAAGTATAGCTCACTACACACTTAGGCTATATGGAATAAGCTTTTGCTCCTAGGCTGCAAATCAATATAGCATGTTACTGTACTGAATACTATAGGCAATTGTAACACACTGGTATTTGTCTAAGCATATCTAAACATAGAAAAGGTACAGTAAAAACATAATATCAAAGATTAAATATAGTATGCCAGTATAGGGCACTTACCATAAATGGAGCTTGCAGGATTGGAGGTTGCTCTGGGTGAGTCGGTGAGTGAGTGGTGAGTGACTGTGGAGGCCTAGGAAATTATTGCACACCACTGTAGACCTTATAACCATTATACACTTAGGTTACACTAAAAATTGTTTTACTCTAAAGTTGTTTTACTTTAAAACAATTTTTTTCTTTCTTTCCATTTTTATTTTTGGAGAAAGGGTCCTTCTCTGTCATCCAGGCTGGAGTCACAGTCATAGTTCACCACAACCTCTGCCCTTCACCTCCTGGCCATAAGCAAGCTTTCTACCTCAGTCTCCCAAATAGCTGGGACTACAGGCATGTACCCACTCAGCTAATGTTTTGCATTTTTAGTAGAGATGAGGTTTCAACATGTTGCCAAGGCTGGTCACAAACTCCTGGACTCAAGCAATCATCTTTTCTAAGCTTCCCAAACTGTTGGGTTTACAAGTGTGAGCCACTGTACACATCCTATTTTTTCCCCTTAAATAATAAATTAAACTTAGCTTACTGTAATGTTTTAATTTATAAACTTTTTAATTTTAAACTTTTTTATTCTTTTGTAAAAATACTTAGCTTAAAACAGTAACATGTTTTACAGCTGTAAAAATATTTTTTCTTTAGATTCTTATTCTATAAGGTTTTGTCTATTTTTAATTTTTTTTTAACTTTTTTAACTTTTCGGTTAAAAACTAAGACACAGACACAAACCATAGCCTAGGGTACTGCCTTCTGAGACCCCTCCTGAAGGATCTGCCTGAAGCTGTTTTACACTTAAATTTACCTATATCTAAAGTTATTATATAATGTATAATATATATAACATATATCATACATAAAGTTATACACTTAACTTTATATGAAGTATATATGTTATATATATTATATTATATATTATAAATGATATATATAATATAATATATAAAAATATATTATATATTATAAATTATAGATATATATATATTATATATAAATTATATATTATATATAACATAAATTTATATATAATATAATATATATATAAATTATATATTTATGTATAATATAGAAATATATTTTATATATTTTATATTTATATAGTATATATAATTTTATATATAGTATATATTATATAATATATAACTTATATATAATATATAATATATAACTTTATTTTATATAAATATAACATATATATTATATAATATATAACTTATATATATTATATATAAAGTTATACACAACATATGTTATATATTATATATAAAGTTATACACTTAACATGTTATATATTATATATAAAGTTATACACTTAACTTTATATATATAACTTTATATATATATAACTAAATTTTATAACTTTATAACTTTATATATATAAATAAACTTTATAACTTTATATATATAACTTTATTTATATATAAATTTATATATATACAGTTTAGTGTATAACTTTATGTATAGTATATGCATATTATATACTATATTATATGCATAATATATATTATATATATGTGTATACTATATATTATATAGTATAATATATAATATATATCATAAAGTTAAGTGTTATAACATGTAAGTTATATATTATAAATATATATCAATACACACACACACACACACACACACACACACATATATATATATATATATATATATATATATATACATGGAGTACACTCTAAAATAGGCCAGGTGCCATGTGGTGGCTCATACCTGTCATCTCAGTACTTTGGGAGGCTGAGACAGGCGGATCACTTGAGGTCAGGAGTTTGAGACCAGCCCAACCAACAAAATAAAACCCTTCTCCACTAAAAATACAAAAATTAGCCAGATGTGTTGATGCACGCCTGTAATCCCAGCTACTTGGGAGGCTGAGGCAGGAGAGGCCCTTGGACCTGGAAGGTTGAGGTTGCATTGAGCTGAGATCGCACCACTGCACTCCAGCCTGGGCGACAGATTTGAGACCCTGTCTCAAAAAAAAAAAAAAAAAGAGAAAAAGTACATCTGAAATAATGATTAAAAGTATAGTGTAGTAAATATATAAACCAGTAATATCACGTTTATTGTCAAGTGTTAGGTAATGCACATAATTCTGTTTTCTAAACTTCAATATGACTGGCAGTACAGTAGCTTTGTTTACGCCAGCATCACCACAGGCACATGAGTTACGCATTGTGCTACAATGTTATGTCACTCGGGGACAGGAATTTTTCATCTCCATTATAATCTTATGGGACCACCATTGTAGGTGCAGTCCATCATAGACCAAAACATTATGCCGAACACAACTGTAGTTATTTTGGGTTTCAGCTTTTACTGAAGAGTCAATCCATAATCAGTATCTCCATGTTTTATGTCTTCTACTGTATATATCCCTTAAGTCCTTTGAAACCTCATCCCAGTTTCACTAGAAACAACAAATACCTTCAAGGTAATTATTTGCATATATATTTATTAATTTAGTAAATGAGTTTTGTTTCATAAATACTGTTCAATGCCACCCAGACCTGAAGGGACACATTTTCCCTAGCTGCAGAGAAGAGTGTCAAATTACCTTACAGCCCTCTCCTAGAAACACCTCTGCTGAAAATGTGGCCATGCCCAAGATCACTCTGCCTTCTTCGGACATCCAACAACTGGTCTACGTGTGCATAAAGACATTTCTATCATTACACAACGCTCTTCTTTTTCCTGATAAATTTCCTTGCTCAAGGTCTTCTCTGTCTGAAATTTTCATTTAGTTAAAAGCTTGAGTAATTATTTTAAAAAATAACATAGATGATGCGAATTTGGGGATCTCCAGGAAGAATTGCTTATGAGGCTTCTCAGGGTCATGTCAGTGAATAGAAGGTGGACAGCTTTACTTCTCGTTCTCACACTGACTTGTATCCCTTTGGTGCCCCAGCCTAATGGAAATACCCATGTATTTGACTCCTGACCTTGAGATGTCATCAAATCCTTTCAAGGCTGGGGAAACTAAAGGTGAGATTCACTAGGTTAAGCAAATGCTCACATGAAAACACAGCTTTGGTGCTCTGCGTGCATGTCGGTGTTCCCCACCTCCACTTTGATTTTGGCCAGATAGTTCCATACCATCTCATCAGATCTTTGGTAATTTTAGATGTTCATTTTAATTTTCTTCCGTTCCTTTTAAGCTAATCTTTTTAGGTGGACTTCTCCAAATCATTAGCTTGTTACTGGAAATGAAACCAAAGCCAATTTGTTTTCATGTTATTTTTATTAACACAAAGTCAGTTTCTTCCAGGTCCCACTAAACAAATGCTGAACACAAAGTATGAGTTAGAAAGGATGCCAAGTTACCAGCTTTCCTGGTCACTGATATTCATGCTCTGTAATCCAGAGACCTTAATCTTTCACTGAAGTAACTCAGCTCAATGAACAATCACCAGAATATCGGCTCCACCTACCTCTCCTTTTGCTTGTCAACAAATATAAAGCACCTAAAAGTCTTTTTAGGCTTGGGAATAAAGGCAATCTGAAAAGAAAATGCTCCTCACAACAACTGTCTGTAGTAGTATTTTTATATCTTTTTGCATATGAGGACATTGATACAAAGAGAGATTGAGCAACAAAGTGGCAGAACTAAGAGAGGAAGCCAGGCTCAACAGCCCAGGGCCCACGTCCCTAACCCCTATGATGTCTTTGCTTCTGACACACAAAATGAAAAAAAAAAAAAAAGACGAATTCTTCTACTTGTGTAGATTTGCAAGGGAGACTTTTTTCACCAGGTTTTGATACACAGGATTCCAATTAGTGATTAAAGATTCAGGTTGAATATTTCTTCTCATTTTCCTATTTTATACTTGTGCTATGAATATCTCTCCTTCAGTCAATGTTTCAAATTATGTGTTTTCCTTCTTTCTGTTTACATTACCTTGAAAGCATAAAAGTTATTTGAGAGAGCAATTAAATAATTTCTGCCTCAGTTTATATGATGTCATCTAGAAAATAACACCTGGAAAATCATTTTCTTTAAAGTAATGTTAATAATCCAAAAGGAAGAGGTAAAATGCAAAATGTCAGTAGCCCATGAATAAAGGACAGTTTATTCCTCAGTAATTGACACATACTAATTACCTTTATGGAAGACCAAAGCGTATAAAATAATTGAGAGCATTTAGTGAAGAGGTGATTGAATTTACTTAAAAGCTTAACATAATATTTAGCTTATGGTATTATAACACATTGCTGCCATTTATGCTTACTTTTGAAATAAACATACATCAATGAAGACATTCTATTGTATCTGGCAAAAATTCATATTTATCTTTTAAATAAAACCCTTCTTGCTAAGTACACACTTTATTGAGAGCCAAAGATACTTCCAGCTTTACCTAAGCACAAAGACACAAAAAAACGAAATGATCTCATTTATAATTTTCCACTCTAAGAATAAAGAACTGTCCAAAATTATCAGAAACATAGATGGTTTTTAATGTTAAATTTAATTCTCATATATAATTATGTGCCACATGCACTGTACTAGTAATGTTAGTCAGACACAGTGGACATGAAATGGATAACTAGCAAATCCTATGTTGTAGGTGGAGAAGGAAGGAGTACAGAGGAAAGTAGAGGTTGTTTATTGTAATTGTGTGTAAGTTACATGAAAAAACAATAATTCTGCACTAAAGCAGAATTGTCATCCAGTGATCTTCAACCTCAGTGTTGCTCTCCTCTCCCACCTCACCCCCCCAAAATCAACAGAAAGTCAGAGAAAACTCACTCTCCTTCTTGTTGCACAAAACGTTACCCCACTTAGAAGGGATGATGTGTACTATCCAGAAATCAACAACTTTAGGCAATTCACTGGAGTGAATTGCTTAAAGAAAAAATCATAGATATTATCAATTGCACTGCTCTTCATACTAGCAAATGAAGCATGCCTGTAGTTAATACTATTAATAGAGATGAGTTTAATGTGTTTATTGTAGTAATTGCAGACCTAAAAACCCGGATAAATCTTTGCAACTACCACTTTGGTTTCCTACTACAAAATCCTCTTGATGTTACAGGCTGAGATGAAATTTAGACCCGTGTAGTACAGAAAAGGAGATCAGTAAGTGACAATGGAAACAGACAAGAAGGCAATGATAAGGACATGACGGAGGGCAGAGATCATTTTTCTAGCTGTATCTGGCCATGGCTTTCACTAAAAGAATAAAAACATAATGTAATGAGTCAATATCTTGATAGTAGTTTCTTTTCAGACTTTAAATGAATTGCTTGGCAAATTAGATTAAAACTCTTGGAACCTTGAATTTATTATTAGTGATTTCCAGGAGCAACTTCCAAAGATACAAAACATATAGTAATGTGTGCTTTATTAGAGAAATGCATTTTTAGTGACACTGATGTCTAATATGAATTTCCTCATAAGGTGGTGGTTGTGTGCAACTTGCCTGGGAATTAAGTGCACAATTTCTTAATTTACACTCATCCGTCTAGAAGGTGGGTATACTACTCTTGCCATTTTACAGAAAAAAACTGGTTCTCTGGCCATTAGTGCAACTTACTCCAGTTCACATTACTAAGTTAGTAAATGCCAAATCTAGAATTTAGACCAAGGTCTTTTTTTCAATTCTATGCATGTTCTTTCTGACTGCTTTCTTTTGCAACTGTTTCTCTTTTTTTCTGTTTTTTAAAGTGAATGTAGGTAATTAAGAAAAACTGAACAATAAAGGCAGCATTCATGGAATAAATGCAGAGCCCTTAAAAATGACATTATTAAAGAATATGTTCCTTTTGAACGTACAAGTCATTTTAGGTTTCTTTTTAGGTATACTTTGTCTACCCTGAATTGTATAGTCTCATCAAAGAAGTCCATATCCCAAGCTATATTAATAAATGTATATGCTTTCTTTTCCTAAAAGCAGTTATTTCAGTCAAAGCAGATTTTTTTTTTTTTTTTTTTTTTGAGACGAATCTCACTCTATCACCAGGCTGGAGTGCAGTGGCGCCATCTCGGCTCACTGCAACCTCTGCTTACCGGTTCAAGTGATTCTCCTGCCTCAGCCTCCCGAGTAGCTGGGACTACAGGTGTTAATTTTTGTATTTTTAGTAGAGACGAGATTTCACCATGTTAGCCAGAATGGTCTCAAACTCTTGACCTCGTGATCCGCCCACCTCAGCCTCCCAAAGTGCTGGATTACAGGCGTGAGCCACTGTACCCAGCCAAAGCAGAAATTTTTTATTGATCTGCTTGTGGCAAAGATTTCCTGATTCAACACTGGCACAGATTTATGAATTTAGTGACTGCAGCAAGGATCCATCCAAACTAAGCTTATGATCAGAGAACACTCTTTTGCCTGCATGCAGCTTCTATCAGTGGTTGCCTTATTACTCTGACGTACAATCTCATCTGTGTTACATAACACAATAGGAAATCAAAACAGTGCCAACATGAGAGAATCAGCTTGCAAATATTTTATCCACTGGACCCTCATTATAGTAAATCACATTTCTACTGGCTTTTACATAATACATAAACAAATTACACAAAAATTACATATTACAAACACAAAGTAAAACAAAGTTTCCTATGAGCTGGATAACAGACCTTTATGTGAAAAGTAAAACACTATCACAAAGTTTAAACATTCGTAAACATGCTTTTAAAAAGTTTATTATTCCATTTAAATACAGTATTCATTTTTTTTGTTTTTATATTTGTCTTTGGTAAAAAAAATGCAAATATAAAGTAACAATGAAAGAGATAACACTGGAAGCAAAGAGCTCTATTATGTATGAATTATTTTGTTAATTACATAACAACTTAAAGCATAGATTCCTTTAAAACACAGAAAATCTTTCATGGTTAAGAATTTGATTATCCTTAATATAAATAAATTTAAAATTTACATATAGTAAAATGCCATAAGTTCTGAGAATATTAAACAGACTAGTTGTCCCATCACAGGGAATTGTCTGAAATAACGAATACTGACCAGTGCCAAAGAATTTACCAAAAGTACTTTTCCTAAAGCAGAAATGACCTCAAATTATACATAGGTATTTGGCCCTGATACTCCTACTGGGTAAGCTATGTAAACAATTTAAGTATAATTTGGAAGGCTAGGGTGGCCGATATTTTTATCCATCATAACTAAAGCTCCTTTCTCCTTCAGCAGACTGAAGAGTGTTAGATATTTGTCCTCATGGTCTTGGTAGGAGCTGTGGAATTCCATAATTCTGAAAAAAAGAAGGTTTCTATCTGAATGATGTAGGATCTGCAGCATCATAAATTTAGGGAAAAGATTAATATAAGCATTAGAATTAAGCAGATTAGGAAACAATTAGCTAGTGATATGTATAAAAAATAAAAATATCACTTGAAGGCCTGAACACTGTATTTACACAAATTATACAAAATTCAGGGTATCCACATTCAAAGATAGAGTTGAAAAATAACTCTATCATATCTAGGAAAGACACAGAGAGTTTACTCTGACAGTATGTCATGCTTTTTCATCAGTACTTTTAATGTAGTTTTCTTTTGGATTGAGTGAAGTTGTGTAAGATGCACTCTTTGCAACAGCAACAAAGAGAATTCACAGACCAACAAAGGGCTTTATTAGTGCAAATTAATTTAAATATTTACAAGCATATGTCATAGTGCATTTCAAAGCAATCTAAGAGGGAATATGTTACATGGGAAATTATCTTAGGATTTTCATTCTACCTTGCAGAATTTCTAGAAAAATCAACAAGCAGTAGTCCTGTGTTAAGCACAGAATTTAAAATAAAGTTTACCTTCATTACAGAAAACAAAACAAAATATTATCCATCTTATAAATTTTAGTATGAGTACTGAAATTAGGTACTTCATAGATTTATCTTCATTAATTAATGCACAAAAGTAATTTATAAGAAATATAATACTGTGTTTTAAATAGTTCTTTAAAATATACGTTTACTGGTAAGTACTTTTACACATATTTAAATTAAAAATTAAAAATATAACATTCCTTCATATAATGAACTATTTCAAAAAATGTAAGTACCCTTTTATGTGAACATTTTTTAAATAAATATTTACAAGAGAAGAGAATAATTTTCTACCCAAAGGCAATTCCAATTTCTTTCTTATTCAGCAGATGTTCCTCTCATTTTTTCAGCTAATTCTTTTCTCACTTCAATGTGTTTTTCTAAATTTTGCACTTCATGTGGAAGATTGATGTCCCAAACAGTCAAGCAAGATTGTGTCTCTACAAAATGAAAAAAAATGAAATCATGTTTCAAAGATCCACCATAAGACATTCTTATTTTATTTCAGTTTGGCTCATGTATATTTAATTGACTTAGATAAATGTATATATAAATACAGCTATAACTAATGTACTAAATTATTGCCATTTATAAAAAACTATATTTGGGAAATTTTTATAATACATTATATAACTAAATTTCAAGAAGAGTATGGACATTGATAAATTAACATTTCATATTCTAAAAGAAATAAAAGCTTTTCAAACACTGTTCAAAATTAGACATTATGTAGATATACGTAAGTTTTAAAACATTATTCACATTTAGATTAAGGTTGAGTTAGTTTTCAATTTATAGTGATTGACACCTCTACTTCATCTGAAAATATAAATATTTAACACTTCGTATCACTTGTAATTTTGAAAATTTATGTCTAAGTTCTTTACACTATAAAGAAACTACTAATTAAAATTGCTGATTATACCATATGTAATATTTTTTACAAATTTATAAAACACATAATATGTTACCATCATTCACGTCATTGCACTGTTTGGATTACAGCATCCTATTGATTTAAATGTTACCTTTCTGCTGTTGTGTACCTTCAGTACTTTTCCAGTTGTAGCCCAAAACCAGCACGACATTTTTAAGGCTTCCTGAACAAAACAAAATATAGAAGTTTTCTGTTAAAACTACATATTAAAATGGCCTGAAAAAAGTAAAGTTGTTCATAGTTTAAGACACAAATACCTTGGAACTGAATTCACAATTCTATTTTCTAGGTGACCCTTTAATTATATTGACTAAAGACCAGTATTTTTAAAAAAATAACAAAATCTGTGATCCAATCCTTGCTGCAATTCTTAATTATGTGAGTTTGAGAAAACAGCTTAACCTTTCTATAAAATAGGCTTAATATTTATACATTACCCTCCCCAAAGTTACAATGTTAAATGAGGTAGTATGTGTTAAAAGTTCTTTGGATACAGTAAGGTACGAATATGAATATTTAGATGGACACGATGGACAGATATACTGATACCGTCACAATATCATATTTTCTTTTCAAATCATTCATTAATTTATTCAACAAATTTGCATCAAAAGTCTTCTCTGTAGGCCCTAGGCTAGGTCCTGGGAATAAAGGGGTAAAAAAAACCACACTGACCCAAGCTTCTTGGAGTTTATATTCTAGTGAAGAGACTACCATTTAATGAAAAAAAAAAATAATGACTACAATCAAAACTATGCAAGAAAGGTGTTATGAGAGCCCAAAGAGGGAACTTTGACCTAATCAGTGTTAGCTTCTTAGAAGTTTTGACACAGGAGCTAACATTTCAAAGTGTATGAGTTAACTAAGCATAAAAAGAAACTAAGTTAACTAAGTGAAGAAATAAACAGCATGTGCAAATCCCTGGGGCAAAATAAAGCACAGTAATTACTAAGAACTGGATGTTCATCTAGAGAAGAAAGATCTGGTAGGAATGTGGTAAATGACGGAAGCTGGAGAGATACAGTGAAGCCAGCTCATGCAGCACCTTGTAGGGTATGTTCAACTTGATCTTTATTTTACAATCAAGCCATAACCCATTGAAATTCCACTATAACTTCAGTTATAAGCAAACTATTTGGGTCCCAAAGTACATACAATTTAACTAGACAATGCAACAACCTTGGTAGAATAAGACTAGGATGACAACCCATCAGAGACCCACCACTCTGCTTGCATGGGCATGTATCTTCATAGTTCACAATCATTAAGAGCATCTAATTCTAACTCCTTCTGTGCAACTCTAACGTCTATAAATGAAAAATAGGTGAAGGTGCTAGAGAAACACATGTTCCTCTTCACATACTTGCAATGAATGCTCAAAACTTTCATTAATTATTTGCTACAGTTGCATAGATTCTAGTTTTATTTCAGAAATTAAGCCCCATAGTGTTATTTTTGTAAACTTTACATACACATGCTATTATTATTTTCTAAATCAATTATCAAAGGAAGACAAAAATATATTTATGTAGAAAATTTATTTTTGTGCTATCATGATTTCATCATATTTAAATAGAAAAAGAAGCAAGAGATAAAGTTTGAGTAAAACGTGGTTTGTCAATATTTGTAGATTGTGCAGTTCAGCATATATTACTGCAAGAATATAGATTGGTTATAGAATGAAAAACCAGTGAGATTCTTTAACAAGGGTGGAGGCTAGACTATGATTAAAATAAACATTTTCTTTACTTTCTTTGCTCAAAAAAGTGAAATATATTCAACACTATGTATTTCCCATTTTTGCCTTAGGTACAAAGGAAAAAAGCAAGTAAGACCCAAACTGAGGGTTCAGCTGCAGTAATCTGCTTCTCTTGTGGGACTGAGAGCATTTACTCCCTCCATTTCTTTAATGACCCTATTCACAATTTACATCAATCTTATGTTTCGTTGTGTGAACCTCTAAGACCATCCAAATGACATTGGAAATTACAGAGGAAACATAAAATAAAGGCATATTTTATAAGACTTAGAGAATATGAAAAACATCTAAAGGAAAGAAACTTGCCTAGCTGTGCTGTCATCATGACTCTGACTGAATCACAAAAGTTGTAAATTATACGTATAACTCGACGAGTTGAAAGATCCAGGAGTAAAATATGGCCTCCTCCAGTTCCTATCCAGAGAGCAGTGTTCCTCTGAAGGCAGAGAGTTTTCACCCTCCCAGAATAAGACATTTTGTGTTTTGAATCCTTGTTTACTTTTACCATTAACTCCCTAGAACCAAAAGAAAGTAAACATTAATAATTTTACCACCAATTAAGAGATAAAATGCAATTTACATATTATAACATAAATAACATTTTAAATTATGACAACAGGACACTACACAATATGCATGATTAAAATTATACAAAGCAAATTTTGCTAAACACAGAATGCCGAAGAGCCACATTTCTTTACTTGAAGCATAAATTATCAAAGATAACAATAGCCCTTCATTTTCAAGAAATTATGAAATAAAGAAGATGGATATAATTTTTATAAATACCAAAGCTATCTAATTCAGTAAAAATAGCATACATGTACCCAGTATAAACAAAAAAAAAGGTTAGATTCAAAAGCTTTACATGAAGTCTCAGTGGTACAAAGGAACATAAAATTACAGTCATTCACATGTAAAAGGCATCAACACAAACCACTGGATTTTCTCCCAGAACCAAAGAATAGTCTAATTCATGATAAAAATGAAGCATTCAGAAATAAAAGAATCCTAATCATTTTAGTACTTCAGGAAGTAAGGGACCCTTTACCAAGGAGACCTGCTGACCCTTCTGAACACAAACTGTGAGCCCTTCTCACAACACAGAGAAACATTGTCAGATGAATCTAAGAAAGAAAACTTTGAAGTCTCCTTTTACAGATATAGAGTACAATCTAAAATGTTCTCTAGAGGATCACAAATCTATATGGTAAAATCAAAACAAAATAAAAATATAAACTGGCTAGCAAATAAGCTTGGCAATGGTCCTGTTTCTCAGCACCAGCACAGAAAGACTGTGCTTGCTATAAACTTGTCCCTCATAGGCTGCATCAGACTAAGCATCATGCTCTCATTCTGCGATCTTGATGCCCACTCCTCAGTTAACGGATTGGTCAGTCCAGTGCATTTCCCACATACTCGTCTATTATTTTGTTAGTTTTTTTCTCTAGAGCAGAAAATTCTGGGGTCCATAATTTAATTGTAAATAGTATATTTGACACTGTGACTCTACTACATTCAACAGCCAGCAGAGAATCCAGTATACTGATTTTCAATAATGTACTATTTTTCACTCAAGAACATTCTTTAGAATACCATGAAAAAAACTATGCATTTTATGCTCCTATTCTTTTATTTTCCCAAAATGAAATTTTCCTGATATGAAAAGATGGTGCTGAGAAGCATTAAACTTTTTTCCTGCATTCTTAAAATATTCTCTATCAGAGACAGAAAGGAAGAAAAATCCTTCCTCTGTGACACATGAAGTGCAAAGACAACTCTTACAGAAGTAAAATAAAAAACTGAGGAATTTACCTTAAAAAGTGCACACAGTCTATTAGTTCGCAGAGTTTTTCAGTTTTCTTATCCCACACTTCCACAACAGGGCTATTTTTCTTAGCAATATAGAGAGCAGTGTCCACCACCACTGCTATGATGTTGGAATCACTGAAAGCTGCATAAGAAAACCTACAGAGAAGAAAAAACAGAATGTCATCACTATTTGTTTTCTTCTTAAAATGTATACATATAATACAACCTTATATTAGTTCTTAATTCATGTAAAAAATTAACACTATTTTGAAAACTAAAACCATTCTGAATTGAATATATAACATGCTTTGGTACTTTACTTACTTTGGGTTACTTTATATTAATTTTTCTTGATAATAAAGATTACGACCAATGTTTATTTTGGTCTTAGTTTTAGTTCCAACTCTATGTGGCTCTTTGTAGAATTTTATACTATATCTAAATTTCTGAAGGAAATATTATACTATCTTTAACGTTGTTACAAAACTTTGTTTCATAAATGCTCAGAAAACTGTTAGCCTTTTACACCGAGAGTTATAAAATAAAAAATGTTAAAATAAAATTTAGTTGCAGTGTCTTCAAATTTTAAAATTAGGGGTATCTTTGCAGTTAAGCCAGCCAAATTATAGGAAAGAAGAATCCACATCATCTAAACATAAACAGAAAGTAAAATATTTGCCATTTCCCCCTTTTAAAAATTAAGAAAAATTGCAAACACCTTAAAATACCTTTCTTTCAACCATTTCAGAAATGGTTGCAAAATGCTCAGAAAACTGTTAGCTTTTTACATCTAGAGTTATAAAATAAAAAATGTTGAAATAAAATTTAGTTGTAGTGTCTTCAAATTTTAAAGCAAGGGATATCTTTGCAGATAAGCCAGTCAAACTATAGGAAAAAAAGAATCCACGTCATCCAAATATAAACAGAAAGTAAAGTATTTGCCATTTTCCCCTTTTAAACATAAAGAAAAATTACAAACACTTTAAAATATCTTTCTTTCAACTAAGACATCTGACACTGTACATACTTCACAAACAGATTGGCTACCATGAGCCACATCAGCATAGCAAACTCCTACTTGGCCTTTGAGGATTAACTTAAATGTCAGCTCCTCTGGATTTCTTCCCTGACCTATCAAAATAGACCAACCAGTCCCTTTTCCCCCACTTGTGTCACCGTTATATTATAGACCTTATTAAATATAACATCATCTTTATTAGTGCATCCCTCACACTAGATTATGAGTGTCATTTCATAAGGATGAGAATAATATATTTTCTACTAGCCCTTGTCCGGTAAAGAGTTGCACAGATAAGCACCTCTGATATACCAAGCAGTCTGTTAAATTTGGGGGATAGAAGAATGCACTACAGTGCATGAACAACCAGGACTAAGTAAAAATAGTCAAAACAGCAATTATTATCAGACAGATAACATGAAAACACCATAAGGATTTAACAATCATTAGTACATCCTACAGTAGTAAGATTTTTTTCCTCCCCCTTTTCTTTCTTTCCTGGAAGGGGGAGATAAAAATACGATGTGTTGTCAGACAGCCATTACATTTTAGGTAATTCCTTCCTGGATATTTGCTGTATTTAATAGAAAATAGTTCCAATTAGGACAAAGTTTTGCATGGAATTTTCGTATTTTGTAAAATACCTTTGTGTGTTCTCTTGTTTGATCCTTAATGAAAACACATAAAATATGATATATCTCAATTTGTTTTTTTTTGTGTGTGTGTTTTTTTTCAGATGGAGTCTCACTCTGTTGCCTACGCTGGAGTTCAGTGGCTTCATCTCGGCTTACTGCAATCTCTGCCTTTCGGGTTCAAGTGATTCTCCTGCCTCAGGCTCCCAAGTAGCTGGGACTACAGGTGCATGCCACCATGCCTGGCTAATTTTTGTATTTTTAGGAGAGACAGAGTTTTATCATATTGGCCAAACTGGTCTCCAACTCCTGAGCTTGCGATCTGCCCCCCCCCTCAACCGCCCAAAGTGCTGGGATTACAGGTGTGATCCACTGCACCTGGCCATCTCAGTGTTTTTAAATATGTACAAATGGTAAATAATTAGCTCAAGGTCCCATGAATAACATCATGCTTGCCGACCTAGGACTAAAAACATGTGGCAGACCTAGAACTCCAAAAGTCCTGTGGAGTCTCTGGCTTCGAAGGCAGTCATCTTTCATTACCCAATATGCCTCTGTCAGTGTGCACTGATGATGATGAGAGTACTGATGATGAAGCAACCCCTGATTAGTGATGTGATGCCTGTTTCGTGAGGAGGAGACCAAGGCAACAGGAGATACTTGTTCAGAAAAGAGCAAATATTTATATCTAGGTGTTTATGCAATTTGGTCCCAATTTCTTTTGGGAGATGAACATCTTTGAGAGCCTGATCTTTATGGATGGTCTCTGGTGAAGGGTCCACGCTCCAAATCTTATATGGAACTTTAAGGGGTTAAGTGATATCCATGATCCCATAAAATGTGCTATGAAATAAAAAAAAATAAATTGGAGGCCATTTCTTTTTAAAGGTTTTCTGGCTTGTATAATTAGGTTAAAGCAGAAATTACAGGGAGAATGATTGAAAAACTACCTATCGAGTACTATGCTCACTTCTTGGGTTGTGAGTTCAATTGTATTCCAAGCCTCAGCATCACACACTATACCTTTGAAACAAACCTGTACATGTACCCCTGGAATCTAAAATAAAAGTTGAAAACAAAAAAATTAAAATAATGAAATACATTTTTACCTTCATTTTTTAAAAAGTGGGTATTACAGAATGAGAATGAATTGATCCAAATATTAACCACATACTAGTAAACTGATTAGTAATGTGATGTCTATGTAAACAAGATAGAAATAAAAATCCTCATTCATGGGAACTTCTAATACACTGCAATCTTCAGTATATCTTAACCTTGAATATACTTTAGAATCACTGAAACCCTGAAAAAACAAAAACGGAAGTCTGATCCCCATCCCAGGCTTAACTAGTCTGATTTAATTGGTCTGAGGTAGGGCCCAGGTATCATATTATTTTCAGCTACGTAGTGGTTTCTAAATGCACAACCAATGTTGAAAACCAGTAGATTTAGTGGCATTAAGAAACTACTTTTAAAAAATACAGTTATAAAAATATAATAGCTATTGTGAAGGGAAACAATAGATGCAACGGAAGCACAAAGTCTCTTAACCTGCCACTCAGAGCAAGAGGGGTCTGGACTGAAAGAAACAAGGGGCAAATAGTCATCCAGGCAAAGAGAAGACCACATTCAAAGGCTGGGGGTGAAAAGTAACAGGTTGTCTTAGAAATCTGAGGCAATTTCAGTTTGGGTAAGCACAAATGGCAAAAAAGATGAAAATATGACTCTAGGCAAGTAAGCAAGCACTGAATCATAAAGGGCCTGGTAGGCTGTCTTAAGGAATTTGGACTTCATATAAAGGACAGTCAGATGCCGCTGAAGGGTTTAAAGCAGGAGAATCGCATCAGATTGACCTTTAGAAAGTTCCCTCTGTCTGCAATGCTGAAAATAGGTTGAAGAGAGTATAATTAGAGGGTGAGAACTGGATGCTCTTGTTAATGTGGCCATAGATGATGGATGGCAGTCTGGCCCATGGCAGCAACACTGAGAACAGTGACAAGTGCAAAGATTTGAAAGACAGGAGGGTCAACTGGATAAAGGCAGCAAAAACCAAAAGAGTCAAAGATTACGCCCAAGTGCCAATCTTGGGCAATTAGATAGATATTGGGAAACTAGTCTATTCACCAAGATAGGGATTTGTGACTCAAAGCTAATAATAATCGTAACAATAGCTAATGTTTATTGACAGCTTACCAGGGGCTGGTCATTACATTAATTAAGCTCCATATATTAATTTTCTTATTTACTCCTCCAAACATCCCTTTGAGATAGACTATATTACAATCCTCAGTCAGAGAGAACTGAAGATTTCAAAGGTTATTGTCCAACTTCACAAAACCAATAGATGGCAAAGCAATATCTAAACTATGACTTATGCTCTTATCCGTCATCCTATACTGCTTATCACTGAGGAATGTGATAAATGAGAACCAACTGCAAAGATTTGATTAAAATACAACTGAAAAAACAAAAACATTTGGAGGAGGTTTATATTAATATTTTATTTTATTCTTGTTTGAAACTGGTATCACTAACTTGATTCTGAGTAGATATGTGTATAATTATCAAATCTAGAAACAACTTTATTCTTGCTATCTTTCCTACAATCAATATTTCATGAAAAGTATCCCAAATTGCATATGTAAAGTCCATGAATTTGGTAAAATACAGAGTTAGCTGCCTTCCAATTTCATGTCTACTTTGAAACACAGATAATAAAATTGCTAAAAAATTTAGATTGATAAATACTACTAAGATTACAACGGGTTTACATATTTTAGTCCTAAAAGTAATTAGGCTGAGCGATTTTTTTAAATACTCCTCTGCTTTCTGGAATTTTCAAATTTGTTTATAATGAATGTTTAATTCGATGATAGAAAAATAAATTATGCATTTTAAAAGATCTTCCTTATGAATTATCAACAGTATTATTAATGATTTTAAGGAATATACCTAAGTAAAATGATAAATTAGTTGTACAGATAGAAAATAACTTACAGTTGATTTGTCCTTGTCTCAATGAGTTTCTGAATGGTGAAATCATTAGAAAAGGAGAAAATCTTTGTGCCACATCCTCCCCATATTATGTTTCTTTCCATTGAATTTGTGGATTCACTCAAACACATCAATGGAGTGCTGACATCTCCTATATTTAGTATCTTCAAAGGAGCAGCTCCTTTAAGCTTTGCCAAAAAAAGAAAACATCCTGAGCAAATTGAGTATCCATAGAATAAAACACTAAAATCTGTGCTTTCAAGAAACTACTTTCCATCTTAAATGATTAGAGATATTAAAATTAAAATTCAAAAACCTAAAGATTCCATCAAGAAACGTAGTTCTGATAAATGAGTACAATAAAGGATTCAAATCCAACATACAGAAATTAGTAGCATATCTATACAGCAATAACAAACTAGACGAAAACTCAAGAAAGCAATCCCATTTAAAGTAGCTACAAAAAGTAATAAAATACCTAGGAATAATTTAACCAACATGATGAACAATCTCTACAAGGAAACTTGCAAAACATGAAAGAAATTGAAGAAGACACAAACAAATGGAAAGATATTCATGCTCACAGATTGGAAGAATTAATATTGTTAAAATGACCATACTACCCAAAGCAATCTACAGATTCAATGACATTCCTATGAAAAATTCAATGATACTTCTCACAGAAATAGAAAAAAATTCTAAAATTTGAATGGAACTAAAAAGAGCCAAAACAGCCAAAACAATTCTGAGCAAAAAGAACAAAGCTGGAGGCATCACACTACCTGATTTGAAAACATATTACAAGGTTAGAGTAACCAAAACAGCACATTGTTGGCAAAAACACAGATACATAGACCAATGGAGTAGAATAGAGGACCCAGAAATAAACCTAAATATTTAGAGTCAACTGATTTTCAACAAAGGCACCAAAAATATACATGGGAAAAAGAAAACTGTCTTCAATAAATTGTGCTGGAAAAGCTGGATATCTGTATGAAGAAGAATGAAACTAGACCCCTCTCTCTCACCATTTACAAAAATCAACTCAAGATGGATTAAAGACTTAAATGTAAGATCAGAAGCTATGAAACTATTAGAAGAAAACAGGGGGAACATTTTTGAACACTGGTCTAGACAAAGATTTTATGGTTAAGACCCCAAAAGCACAGGAAATAAAAACAAAAATAGAGAAATGGGACTGTAATAAACTAAAACGTTTCTGCACAACAAAGGAAACTATAAACACTATAGAAACAATCCATTGAATGGGTGGAAATATTTGCAAACTATTCATCCAGAATACACAAGAAACTCGAAAAAGCAACTCAACAGGAAAAAAAAAATTCCATTGAAAAGTAGGCGAAGTGCCAGGCGCAGTCACTCACGCCTATAATCCCAACACTTTGAGAAGCTGAGGTGGAAGGACTGCTTGAGCCCAGCAGTTTGAGATCAGTGTGGGCAACGTAGTGGGGCCCCCATCTCTACAAAAAAATACAAATAAGTAGCCACGTATGGTGGCACATGCCTGTAGTCTAGCTAGTCGTAAAGCTGACGTTGGAGGGTCACTTGAGCACAGAAGGCTGCAGTGAGCTATGATCATGCCACTACACTCCAGCCTGGGTGACAGAGTGAGAGCCTGTCTTAAAACAAAGCAAACAAAACAAAACAAAAAGTTGTCAAAGGATCTAAATAGACATTTCCAAAAGAAGACATACTAATGGCCAATGGATATATGAAA
This sequence comes from Ateles fusciceps, assembly GCA_036589455.1. Lineage (NCBI taxonomy): Eukaryota > Metazoa > Chordata > Mammalia > Primates > Atelidae > Ateles > Ateles fusciceps. The sequence goes on from JAZHEH010001361.1 coordinate 4,182,778, forward strand.
AAAATGCTGAACATTAACTAATCATCAGTAAAAATGCAAATGAAAACCACAATGAGATCTTTTATCCCAATTAGAATGGCTATTATAAAAAAGACAAAAAATGACATGCTGGCAGGGATGCGGAAAAAGGGAAATGCTCATATGCTGTTGGTGGGTATGTAAATTAGTATAGCCACTGTAGAAAATAGAATGGTGATTTCTCAAAAAAACTAAAAATAGAACTAGCATACAATCCAGCAATGTCACTACTGACATTAATCTAAAAGAAAGGGAAATCGGTGTATCAAAGAGATTCCTATATCCCCCATGTTGATTGCAGCACTATTCACAATACTAATAATCGGAGTCAACCTAAGTGCCTACTAATGAATGACTGCATAAAGAAAATGTGTGTATTTACATAATGGAATACTTTGACTATAAAAAGGAATGAAATCATGTCATATACAGCAACATGGATGGAACCGGAGGTCATTATATTAAGTGAAATAAGACAAGCACAGAAAGATAAATATCATGTGTACTCACTCATATGTGGGAGCTAAAAAAGTTGATCTCATGGAGGTAGAGAGTAAAATGATAGTTGCCAGAGGCTTGGAAGGATATGGGTGTGTGGGAGAAGGGGAGGATGAGGAGAGGCTGGTTAATGGGTACAAACATACAGTTAGATAGGAGGAATAAGTTCTAATGTTCAATAGTACAATAAAGTGACTACAGTTAAAAACATTTCAAAATAACTAGAAGACTTGAAATGTTCTCAACACATAGAAATCAATGTTCAAGGTGATGAATATCCTAAATACCCTGACTTGATCATTACACATTCTACGCATATAACATATCACATGTACCCCATAAATATGTACAAATATTATGTATCAAGAAAATTTTTAAGTCATATTCAAAATATTATTGTTCCATTCACGTAAAGATTAAATAAGAAATAACCTAAAGATTATACTCTACTTCCCTGTCTCTCATCAAATAATAAACTTTTTGGCAATTGGAGTATGAATGAGTAGGAAGTTGAGTGAATAGATGGAACCAAAGATGAACAGAAGGATAGAGGAATAATGCTTTAATGACTAAATAAGAATCTGAAGAACAGAAAACTAAATGATTTCTTCAATACTTCGGAAAAAATTAATGTCAAACCATATTTAAAACTTAAGTATTTTGTTTTTTCCATAGCATATTTATAAGGAATTATCTTATTTGCCTCAGTTATGTACAAATTGAATTATTTCCATTCCTAACATTATCAACCAGATGTCATTTAACATTTATTCTTATAAAATATACAGTCAGTCAGCAAGTATTTCAGAGGATCTACTGCCTGCAAGACTTTCTGAAGCAATACAAATATAAGTATAATTTATGATTCTTGCTCTCATGGAGTTTATAATCCCATAAAGAAGGGGATGAGATATATATAAAACAAAAGACTTAAAACAAATTTAGATGTAGCATACATTCAATATTTACCTTAACTGTCTTATCTTCAAAAATTGCTATATTGCCATCAGCAGTTCCAACCAAAAGAAAATTTTTTTGTTTGCTAAAACGAAAAATGTTGAAAGTGTTACAAAAAGAACATGTGTTGATTAAAATGGCCTTAATGTTCTCCTCAGCTTTACTAAACTTTAGACAGATTTCTTCTCAACTATGAATTCCTAACCTCCCTTTTCTTATTTACTTTAGAATATTTGCAATTATAAATTCTTTCTCTGCCCCTTTTCCCAGACTCTTTCCAGTTTTATACCCCAGAAATGTCTTTCTCAAGGACCTGGGAGCCAACCCTTTGAATTGTAATCATCAGCAAAGATAGCATCCCTAATCCCCAGTGGGAGAGTAGGAGCCTACCTTCTAGAAGGGACAATTAGCAAACACAGATGGACTAATTACAGTGACAACTTCCCCCACTTCCCCTCAACAAGGTCCTCCAATACTTTTCCATTAGCTCACCCCTGCCCTTAAAACTCTCCCGCCTTTTGTTTCAGTGGAGTTTAGTTCAATCTGCTCTCTCTTTCTTGTTGTGATAGCTTGAATAAAGTCTTCTTTACCCAATTCCATCTTCTGAAAGTTTTCTTTGACCATATTCAAATAATTTCAACTCTCAAATTGCCAGTGGAGTTGATATTTCAGATACCAAAAACAGGCTTCACGTTTTTCCAATACTTTTTTTTTCCAATACTAGCTTAAACCAGAAAAGTATATGGGGTATAATCTTAATGCCTCCTGGAAATCATCCTGCCCCAAATATCACAGACACCAGCCTAGGACTCACACCTGAAATTTTGCTATGTAGATATATTTCTTTGTGACAAGAACCCTGAAACTGATGAAATCTAAGTGATTTTCACCTATTAAGAATTTATTAATTCATTCATTTAATTTTTTTTCTCAATTTGGTAGTTAGATAACTGGTTTGTTTAAGCCTGGCACACAATAGGCTATATATATGTATTCAAAGAATCAATGAATGAGAATTTATCCTTGAAGAGACCCTACAAAGATGCATTGATCTGAGGAGAAGTAAAGAGATAGAGTCACAGTTGAGATAATACCAGGAGCAGGGCTGTTAGGCCTGAAAAAATGGTTGACTTATTTTATAACAGTGTCCGCTAGATCTGTATTCAGAAAAATAACAAATATCTTTGTGACCTTCCACATTCCCTTTAATATATGCAAACCAATGAAAACAGGTTAAAAGTGAATGATCTTTCCTGATGCAATAACAATTCTGCACACAATTAAGTCATTTAAAAGGTGTGCAATTTCTCCCAATGATCAAATTCACTATCATACCTTTGCTTGGGAAAGGAATTGCAATACAAACAAGTGATGGAATCAGTCATCTTTTCTAGGGTATGTCTCTTTTTCTCATCTTCAGTATTGATGACCAGGAGAGTACCAGACTGTGTACCAGACACAATCCAGCTTTCCTTTTCAACTGGAAGATGCACCAAGGCTAAGCACAATATTCTGCTATCAGCAACTTCCTGTTAAGAAAATATAAGGATTTGATTTAAGCTTAAGCAACTAGAACGTGTACAGAATAAAAGGTTCTGTTATCAACATACTTAACTCTTTTTGCTTTCTTGCATTTACTTTTAAAAACAATGCCAATTATATTTAATTTTCAACAATAAATGAGTTAATTGGCAAACAAGTTTTGCCTATCGAAAATACATCTGAAACTAAAATTAAAAATTATTTTTCAGTGTCAATTCTCATTCCTTCAAATCATATGAGAAGACTGTTTAACCTCAGAACTAATGTTGAGACACAATATTTATCTGCAGGCAACAGTCAAAATATTAGGTTGTTAATTTTAAGTCTAGAAATTTATCTTACATTTGCCAATACAATGCATTGATCCACTTGTAGGAGCCATGCCCAGATCTTCTTTATCTATCAGGTACACCATACCCTGGTTGCCCTGAGTGTTGGCTACTATAGATCACAGCTGTGCTCTTCACCACAGAATGCCCTCGGATGACAGGAGCCAGCTTGCCCAGAAATGCCTTGCAAGTTTCACCACCCCCACCTCCCAGCAGACTGCAATCAATGACTGACCGATATGTGAGAATGAAAGACTGGCCCCCTTGCCTGGCAGTGGGAAAATTCTGTGCTACTGTTCACACTCCAGAGCTCCTTGTGGCAGAGACTGAGGTTAGACCTCCTCAGAAACCACATTTCTGCTGAGCTTCTTCGTCTGCCCTTTCTGGTTTCCTTTACTTCCCTCTAAGATTCTCTTTCCTTAAATCAATTGTGCAAGAAAACCCATCTCAGGCTCTGTTTCTGGGGATCCTGAGATAAGATATATGCTGTGATTCTAAAGCAAAACACACTTTGAATACTCTTGTTCTAACAGAAAGCTAATTGAATAATATTCCTACATTGGCTCTTATTTAATTTCTTCCTAATTAACTTTCTAACTGGTATATGCTTTAAATTATGAAAGATTTAAAAAGCATTCGGATTTACCTTAGAAGTGTATTCTTCAGTATTTAAATCTAGAAATGAGAGCTGTCCTCTGTTGGTGTGCCCACAGCCCAGCCAAATGCTTGCATTCCTGCTGTTGTGATGTGTAGCAACCATGCATTCAACAATAACATTTTTAGGTAATAAAATGTGTCTCATCAGACAGGTTAACTCAGCTGAATTCAAAATGTCAAAGACCTGAGAAATAACAACAGTACTCATCAAGTTAATTCATTTCCCTCAAAAAATCAAATATAGATCCTAAACATTATAGCTCTATCAACCAAAACTTCATCAAGAGTAGTAATCTAAACTACAGATCAAATTACATGAAACACAAAATATGTATTTTTAAACTGTATTTGTTACTCTCTTGTGTGTGGGGGTTTTTTTTTTAAACTTGAAAAGAAAATCTCAAGGGTCAAACAGGATTGGGCAGAGTCAAGAGGTAGTCTTCATTCAATTCTATATTGCAGGGCCACCACAAGTGAGAGAAAAAACCTTGGGCCAACAATTTAGTTGTGCTTCTACTTGTTAAAAGGAACAGGAATTTCTGGTCGGGCTCGGTGGCTCACGCCTGTAATCCCAGCACTTTGGGAGGCCCAGGCAGGCTTATCACCAGATCAGGAGATCAAGATCATCCTGGCTAATACAGTGAAACCCTGTCTCAGGAGGCTGAGGCAGAAGAACGGCTTGAACCTGGGAGGCAGAGGTTGCAGTGAGCCGAGATCCCACCACTGCACTCCAGCCTGGGTGATAGAGTGCAACTCCGTCTCAAAAAAATAAATAAAATAAAATAAAAAGGAACAGGAATTTCAGTCTTTCATAACAACATTTAGAAGTCATCCCTAGATTCTGTTTTATTCCTGTCCTTCACACACTAATCATCTGGAGAGATAGTGTTGAAGGCACTGTAAGAAAACAGAAGCAGAACTCAGGAAACTGGGATTACAGCTGTGACATGGCCACTTGCCTGTCACTCAGGAGACAAGAAGAAAGCCCAATACTTTCTCTGTGCCTCATCTCATAAAGGTAATGAGTTTTCCTGTTGCCTAGTTTATGTTATATTTTAAAGATAATATAAGCATGTCTAAGCTTTTTAATACTGTCATATATATATACTTATGTGTTCTGTAATATATAAGTGAAATATAATGGAAAATGAAAAAAAAAGTAAAACAAGTTATGAATAAATGTTTACCATAGACATAAATATAAAAGTTCATGTGACTAAATTAAAAAACAAGAAGAAAATTATGTAATGTTTGATAAGGTCATTATAGTTGTACTTGACTGTTTTTGATCAGAAAATCTAAAGAGCTCACAACATAAAGATAACCTACATTTATTAAAATGTGTATCAGTGTAAAACATTACAAGAGTTTTCTTTCAGATAATATGTTGGAAGATGTTACTTGGGCTAATTGTCCAACTAAAAAGAATTTAAAATGCTAAATAAATTTTTTTAAAACAATGTAATAAAAACATTGAATAGCTCACACTATAAGGAATTATCAAGCCAAAACCACAGTGAGAGACAGAAACCAGAGAGGTCAGTTGACCCCTAAAGCCAGACTTGCCCTGAAGACATCTGCCTGCCAAGACAAAGTGAGACAAGATTAATATATAGTCTTGGATGCTTTGTGGGGCCCATGGGAGAGACGTTGAAGTCTAAGGCCTTCCCAAGATAGACAGTCTTAGTAATGGGACTGTACCCATAAAGCTGAGACCCCAGAGGACTGCATATTCAGCATAAACAAGAAGCAGAAGTCAACTTGTCCACATTTACACCTTCATTGGTATATAAGGAAAGTTGCTTTGAGACTGTGCAAGGAAAGCGGGAGAAGGAGCCAAAGGCTGCTGAAAAATTGCTATTCACAAGCTTGAGGACAATAAAATTCATAGACCAGAGTTATATCAATTGGGCAGTTGAAAAAAAAAAAAAACAAATCTCAAGCTACAAATTGCATTTAAAGCAATTTGCAGCAAGAAAAATCAAGCAAAAGATATGCAATACCTATACGTAGCATTACAAAACTTTATTGAAAGCCAGTTGACCCCTGGCTTTAGGAGTCAACTGACCTTTCTGGTTTCTTTCACTGTGATTTTGGCCTGATAATTACTCAAGAAGACCTAAGTAAACAGAGAGAATTTATGCCATTCAAGAGTAGAAAGACTTGGCCAGGTGCAGTGGCTCATGCCTATAATCCCAGCACTTTGGGAGGCCTAGGTGGGAGGATCGCTTGAGGCCAGGAGTTCAAGACCAGCCTGGGCAACATAGTGAGATCCTTTCATTACAAAAAAATTAAAGGAAAAGTTAACCAGGCTTGGTGGCACACAATTGGCTGAGGGAGGCTATGGTGACAGGATTGCTTGAAACCAGGAGGCCAAAGCTGCATTGAGCTGTGATCCTGCCACTGCACTCCAGTCTGAGTGACAGAACAAGAGCCTGTCTCAAAAAAAAAAAAAAAAAAAAAAAAATGCAAACACTTAATACTATAAGGATATTCTCTCCAGATTGTCTACATATTTAATGCAAGGCCAATCCAAAGGACAATGTGATTTTTCATAAGATTTGACAGCATGATTCTAAATTTTATATAGAAAAACTAAGCCTAAGATTAGTTAAGATATTCCTGGATGAGAGAAATAAATGGGGAAAGAAGACCATTACAAAGCTACGGAAATTAAGACAGGATCATACTGGAAGAAGAATAAACAAGTTGATTAGTGAAAGACAGTGTACATGTAGATATGCGCATGTATCTTTATTTAATACATTACAAAATGGACACAGTAGATCAATAGGACAAAAGGGAAGAAACTAGTAAATTAAGCTGAAAAAAAATGATTTTCCACCTAAAAAAAAAAGAGAGATAAAAACGGACAGAGATATCCATTTCTATCTTGAATAGAGATAAAAATGTCAATTCCAATGGATTAAAAACTTGTCAAAAGAAAACTTTTAAAATGTTTAAAGAAATCATGGGTAAATATTTTTGTGTCTCTAAAAGAAAGATGGATCCTTTAAAACAGGACCAAAAAGTAATAACTTGAAAAAGGATTATTAAATTTATATATATTGAAATTAAGAAATTCTGTTCATTAACAGGCACCCTACAGGAAATTTAAAAAGCCACCAGCTTGAAAAAGAAATCTGCAACATGTAAAACCAACAAAGGATTGGTATATTCTATATAAATTTTTTTCTCATTTGATTTGTAGGCAAATTTTGCAATAGAAAAATGGGCAAAATAATGAGCAGGCATCTCGAGGATGAGACACATACAATGTAATCAGAGAGTAGCATACAGGAAATGTGGGGTTTGGGCAATGTCCTTTTTTGGGCCTGAGATGGTAGGAATTAGAAGATTTGCCTCATATAACTATTTTTAATTTTGTCTGTGTGTGTTTATTTATGTGTTTAAGTATACATATTTGAAGATTTTATATATATATGTATATGCACATGTTCTGTACAAAATATTAAGAAATTTTACATAAGAATACCTGTGCAGAAGTAGGCCTTTCTTGAGGATTTTCTTTCAAACACTTTTTAATTAATTTCTCAACCATAGGCCATGGGACACAACCATATTCTTTAACTGGATCTAAAACATTCAAAAAAAAATCATGCTAGCATACTAAATAAATCAGAACAGTTATATTTCCTCTCAATATTTATAAAAGGTCCAGACATTGCAGAGAAAAATATTAATCTCCATAATCCTACATTTATGTCAATTTACTTGTCACAAAATTAAAGCTAATTTTGTTGACTTGATCTCTCCTAAGAGATAACGAAAAAGATGTCTTGGTTTTTTTTTTTAATGGAACAAAAAGAGACCCAAATACCAATTTAATAAAATAATAGATTTTCTTTCCACACCTGCATTTCAAATAGACTTTGAAAACACTTTTGCTTATATAATGATTAGACTCCTACTTTTTATTTTAATACTCAAAGTAGGCAAGCATTTAATCTTTACGTCCTCACAGATGGTTTGTGCTCATTTGCTTTTTATAAGAGGCAGGCTATTCTACTGATAGATGCCGAATAGAGACCCCAATTTTTTTTAATAGAGTCTCACTCTGTTGCTCAGGCTGGAGTGCAGTGGCACAATCTCAGCTCACTGCAATCTCCACCTCCCAGGTTCAAGCTATTCTTGTGCCTCAGCCTCCCTGGTAGCTGGGACTGTAGGCACGTGCCACCACATCTGGCTAATTTTTGTATTTTTAGTAGAGATGGGGTTTCACTATGTTGGCCAGGCTGGTCTCCTGCTCCTGTCCTCAAGTGATCCACCTGACTGGGTCTCCCAAAGTGCTGGGATTACAGGCGTCAAACACTGTGCCTGGCAGATACCTGAATATTTTCACTAGAAAACTAATGAGTAAAATAAGGCAGATAACCTAGGTTATATCTAAGTTTCATCCAATTTATAGTAAGTTTTCTTTTGCTAGGATCTTTAAAGTCACACACAAGAAAGATAAAGCTCTATGTCCTGTACATGACATATCGTGTACACTCAAAAATATTTCTTAAATGAAAGAGAAAGCAGAAAATATGAGAAACAGCTAAATAAATTTAAAAGGGTATTTTATAGTGAGAACTAAAGTAATGGTCAAGGAATGAATTACAAGGTCCTCTAATTTCTTGAAAGCATGAGACAACCATTCCCAACGAGCTTTGATAACATTAAATACACATTTACTAATTCTTACTAAAAATTCTTATTATAGATCATTCAATCTTTCATTCCTGCATGTAAATTATTTCATGCCAGGAAAATGAAAACCTTCCAGGCTAATGAACACATAGTAATTCTTTATGAAAATTAAAAATCAAATGTGGAATTCTAACAGCAATTTCCTTTTCTGAGTATGTTTCTAAATATAATACTAAACACACCGATATTAATTTGGGATTTTTTAAAAAGCCTAAAACCACTACCTTTTTCAGGTGATTTTTATTAGTATGTCACAGAATTTAAGAATATTTATGCATTAAACAGAAAAAGATCTGCAGTTTAAGGAATTAAGCATACGACTACAATTAAGTAAAAATTAAGCTGCTGATACTAAGAAAAAAAAAATCTTCATTGTAGATAAAACAGAACTTACCCGGTAATTTTCCTTGTATTGCTAATTCATCAAACTCATTTGGAAACTTCAAACCCTCTACTATTCTCCTCCAGTTGTCAAAATGTCATAGAGTAGTAAACCAAATGAATAAACATCAGCCTGTTGGTTATAAATGACATTTCCTCTGGCAACTTCAGGTGCACGAAACCCTGAAAGTAAGCAGATAAAAAAACAAATTTGCCCAACATCAGGGCTCATACATCCAAGGAGGCATATACTTAGGCTATGTGCCAAAGAAGAGTCAGGAAGAGACGTTCTAAATCAGGCTGTGTTATTTTTGTAACCGGATACCTTGGATCAAATCAATTAATGGTCCTGTCTCAGAACATCTCACCCCTCAAGGCTGACGTCAAAGGACAATAAAATCCTTCAATTTTTATTATAAATATCTTCGATCTTTAATAAGATTACCTTGAAGGATAATAGGGATAAATATTCAATAGTAAGTTATTAAGTAGTATTTCATAATTAAGAAATAAAGCTTACTAGGAAAACCTATATCATTTTTCTCATTCCTAATATTAACTATTTCCAGGACAGTGTTTTAAAAGCAGGAGAGATAAGCAGAAAGGAGATTTCTAAACTTCACTCCAACTCACTTTAACCTGACTAAAATTCTAACACTCTCATTATTTCCTGAACTTGTTGCTCTGCTCTTTCTACCCAGTTAAAAATAAACAAATAAAAACAAAAACCAAAACAAATAAAAGTGTTCTTTCTTGGATTCATGTCTGAAATTCTTTTAAAAGGAAATACATCTTTTATTTCAAAAGAGAGATAAATTACTTTTAAATTCTTCAGAAAAATAGTGATTTCAGTATTTGTGATAATAAAACTATAAACAATCTAAAGAAATTTAATCACAAAGGGAAATAGTTAAACAATGTATGCCATGCAGTAACTGAAAGATCACTTTTTAAGCTGATATGCTATGGCATAAATGAAAAGAAAATGTAGGACATAATCCTGGACAGAAAGTAATCAATATGCGGAAAAAATCAACTGAAATTGTTTTAGCTGTGATAATGGTATCATGATTATTTAAGTAAACATCCTTATTCCAAAGAAATACTACGTTCAGAGATTGTGTGGCATGACATCTACAACTTAATTTCAAGGATTCCTTCATATGCAAAGGCAGTAAGAAAGAACAAGTAAGGCAAAAAGTAAATAATCAATGAATATATGTGTAGGGTATATGGGTGTATATTTTACTACTCTTTTTTTTTTGAGATGGAGATCTCACTTTGTCACCCAGGCTGGAGTGCAATCGTCTCATCTTGGTTCACTGCAACCTCCCCCTCCCAGGTTCAAGTGATTCTCCTGCCTCAGTCTCCAGAATTACAGGCATCCACTACCACACCCAGTTAATTTTTCTGTTTTTCGTAGAGACTGGGTTTCACCATATTGGCCAGGCTGGTCTTGAACTCCTGACCTCAAGTGATCCACCCCCCACTTGGCCTCCCAAAGTGCTGGAATTACAGGCATGAGCCACCACATCCGGCCTGTACTGCTCTTTCAACTCTTCTGTAGGCTTAAACATTTTCGAAATAAAAAGTTGATGGGAATGTACATAATTAAAGTCTAGGAAGAAATACATCCCAATATAATTATTATTTCATTTGCTAAAATTATCTGTACATTTTATCTCCCTTTTTATTTCCACCTTTTTTACAATGAAATTATATGATTGTTAGGGTAATTTAAATATGCAGTCAGAAAAATATAACAAGGTATGAATTTATAGCCTTCAAGGAGTAAATGACTGAATGAGGAAACAGTTCTATTTGACAGAGAGACTACCAGCAAAAGATGGAGCTCAGCAGTCCTCACCATGCTGGAAAAGCATGAAGAGTTGGAAGGATAGAGACATCGAATTTGAGCATGATAACCTTTACTACACTAACCAATAACATTCCCTCACATATATGCATATGAATATATTTAATATATGGTAACATATTAATATAATTACATATAATTATGTAAATTAGCATAATTTACATACTATATTAAGTTACAGATACAATATTTCAGACCTAAATATATTATACATTTTCTTAGAATACGGGCATTTTCCTATATAATCATAATATTCTCACGACCTAAGTTAAAGAATTGTGTAAGTAATTAAGATAGTTCTAAAACATATCCCTAATAAAGTGTACCTGTCACATAATGTAAACAAATCACAATAGCTCCTAATTCATATCTCTCTACTATTTTACAGATATCTTATTGAGCCTTTCATTTGATATGCACATGAATCATCTGTGGTAGACAGATAAGGACTTTCTACTTTACAAATGACATTATCCTTTCAGAAATGTATGTATTTTCCTAAGGCCACACAGATAATGAATAGCAAAGTCAAGAGTACTTAAAAATAATGAGCTACCCACACATTCACTAGTTCATTAACAACCTTTATGCTTGCCTTCCTAGAATGTGAAAGAGATTTGGGAGGCTTATTTAAATTTTAACCTGTTATTTATTATTCATTGAGAACATTTATTAGGTATCTATTTTATCAAGGTACTATTCAAAAACTATTAAAATGTTCAGTATATTTTTTTCTTGATAAATATACTGTTAGAATTTGGAATCACCAGCTTTTAAAGCAGGAAAAGACTCTGGGGGTGATTTGTCTACTTCTGAATTCTCATCCAGTGCACACATCCTTTTACAATAGTTTTTACAACTCTAGGCAACAATCCGAAGATCGTAGAGCTGTGCAGAAGGCTGGAATTTTTTTTCACGATAAGTCAGAGAATTCTGAGAAAGGTAATTGTGAAGATATGGAAAGGAATATTTACTTCAATATGGAAATGCTTTTAACCTTCTAATCTTCCCCCTTTCAAAGCAAACATCTTCATTGGCATGATCTCTATCATGGAAACATAATATTATTTATATATTCAGAAGTACTTCAATTATAATATGATACTCTTCTAAAAGCTTCTTTAAATTCATCCCATGAATTTCTAGTGTTCTTGATTGCACTAACAATTTCTTGATGAACATCAAGCCACTATTAAGTGGTAGAGCTAGTTTGGTGTGTGGTAAATGTTCAATATATTGTTGTCAAATGAATGAATAAATGAATAAAAAATAAGTGTAATTTCCCCTTGGAGAATTATCATAATAATTACAGTGTTAAAATACTTGAGAAAATATGATTTATTGTCTAAAAACTATTTTTAGAAATAATTTTTCAGAGAAGTTTGCATTTAACAAATGCAATAAGTAAATAAAGATCCACAGATGAAGACAAAGAGAAATTTATGAATTAAGTCTGAGTATATATCACATTGTATACTGAAACACATATTTTATTTTTTACTTTCAGAGAAGTATGAGTACAGTATGTTCCATAATCTGCATCAGATGTTTGTGTATGTCCAGTGAGAAACATTTTACTTAACCAAAGACTGTGTGTTAACTACTATTGTTATCAGTTAAATGTTAAAGCCATCAGTCAGCATTCATTCATCTCAGTTAACAGTGCAACTGGCACAGGACCCAAAATTAACTGTCACTCCCAACAGAGTAAGATATAAATATATCCATTTGACTGAGTTAACGTTGAAACTCTCCAAATTTATTTAAAGGTGAAAATATCCATACTGTAATTATTTTCAAAACATGGACAGACACAGCACCATGGTCCTTGTCAACAACTGCATTGTTTCTGTCTCTGCATCCCCAGCTATCACACTGCTGGACCAGAGGCTCTGCTGTCGGATTACTTGTGTTTGCATTTTGTTCTACAGTTTTTGTCCTATAGGACCTTGTAAATGTTTCTGACATTCTCTAAACTTTAGTCTCTGTACCTCTAAACTAGAAATAATAATAGCACATATGTCAGAAGGTCCTAAAAATTGAGATACTCAACCCATGAACAGAGCTATGTGCAAGTCCAGCAGATCGCTTATGCTCTGGAAGGCTCTGCTCCTATTACCATCCTCTGTAAGACAACTGTAATAAACCCACCTCATAATACACACACTGCAGTAAGAGTTAGTATATAAATGCACTCAAAAAGTTTACCAAATCCATGGTCTTTTGTTTCTCTAGAAGTTTCCATGTTAAAAGATGTAACATTAACAGGAAGATTCATTAAATGGAAAATACAAGAAGACAACTGAAATTGTATGAGAGGGAACTATTTTCTTCCCAAACAGAATTGCTCTGGGGGAAGAAAAAGTTTGGCAATGGTAGTAGCAGTAGTAGTATTGGTAGGAGTGAGAGTTATTGTTATTTAAAATTGGAGGCAGAGTTTAGGGCTGAGATAGTTAGAAGTACTCCAACAATAATAAATAGAATAATGATAAAGAGAAAATCTAGGTTACAGGAAAAAAAAAAAAGCTTACAAAGTATTAAGCAGCCTGTGGGAAGAGTGGGCAGAAGAGAAAAGATTAGGCCCTAGGTTTCCGTCATGATCTGTCTTCATATTTATGTTACCACCATTCAATATTGGAGATTAAAAAGAGATCAGGAACAATTATGTGGCTTAATACAAAAATTATCAGATGGATACTACATTTTAGACAGGTTTTGAGCAAAACCAGGAAATCAGATACTGAAAATGAAAGGCCATGAGTCTGAACCAAGGCGAACGGAGCTGGCTGCTAGCTGGGTCAGACCACAAAGAGAAGAAGCAGAGCTCAAGTACAAGAGCAGAGCCCACAGGGACCTGAGAGATCCCCTGTCCAACTAAGTAGACAAGGCTTCAACAACAGATTTTCACCCCATGAACAGAAAGACTGGGTTGGGGGAAGCAGGAGGAAGAAACTCCAAGTCCCAGTTGAGTGGCCCACTCCACCTTCATGTCCCATGACAAAAATCAGCAGATCTTCCAAGAGAAAATCACTGTCCTGTCCCCCACTTTTTCCATATGGGACTATATGAAGCCTGTGGGATTTCATTTTTTAAGATTGTTTTTCCCAATCTCTGATTGACACTATTTGCTATTCACGGCTCTGTGGTTTTGTTTTGATTTTTTTAATAATGAAGATTAAATAAGCCTCTTCAAGTTAAGAGTTGCATATGCTTTAGCAGAGACTATAGGATTTAAAGCCAAATATCTCTGGATCTGGTTCTCATTTAGACTGAATTCTTACCTTGGCCAATTACTGCGTGACATTCTGCAAGTTATATAATCTCACTGAGCCTCAGTTTTCTCATTTGGCAAATGAGAAAATAGCTAACTTCCAGCCCTGGCATGAGGATAAGAGCTCGTGCCTCTCATATACCCGGCACTGAGCCGGACACACAGCAGGTACTCATAAAATGATAATTAGTTTTATTATTATTCAACAACGCAGACACACTCTCAGCCAGAACATACACTTTGAAGTGTTTATGAGAATACACAGTCTACTCCCAAAATGCAGCTATGTAAAACAAAAGAGTATATATGCATTTGGAGCAAAAATAAAAGCAGGCATTGGAATCTGGGGCCATTTGCTTATTTAACACAAAAGCTGGGTGGGCAGGAAACAAACTAGAACCTTTTCCCTAGTGAGATATCCTCTAGCATATTTTCTTCTGTGTCAGGCATGGTGTTTGAATTGAGCTGCCATCATCAAGATGCTGTATAGCTACCTGTAATTTTTCCTTATAAGTAACTATACAAAGTTTCCCTAAAGATGGAGCATTCCTACCACTTCAAACAAATGCCAGCTCCTAAATGTTCTATTTCCTGCTCAAACTGATGTCTGAGACAAGATGTCTGTGCAGATCACTGGCTCCATCACTGTTTCTTAGGAATCTGAGCTTGATATTCTGATGAACTTGAGTAGAAGGAATGGAGTGAGAACTGAGAAAGAGAGGAAAGATTCCATGGGGTGGACAGTGATGGGTACAGAAACCCTCAGTAGGGTCAGGCCCGGCCCCCTATACTCAAATGCATATATTTGTGCAGCAAATTGTATGCATATTCACACTGAGCATGAAAAATAAAGATTGTAATAAGCATCCAGTCAGTTTGCACAGGTTTTGCCACCAAATTAGTTACTTGAAAAAAACCTGGGGTTTTCAGAGTCCTTTGGGTTTCAGAATTATGAAAAAGAATTTGTGGACCTGAATTTGATTCACCGTACAAGTGTCAATAGTACCTAGATTAAAGTTTTTGCTGTTACTTTTTACGACCTCTGGAGTATCTAAAGATTCTAAAAATCTAACTTTTTAAAAATACAACTTCATATCAAACATTCTCTTCTTTTTATTCAGTTTTTGCCCTGAGAAATTCAAATGTTTCTTTTTTCCTACAAAATACGATGGTAAAATCACAATGTGAAACTTGCAGTTTTTCACACAATAAACCTCTGTTCACAATGCGACAGACTATGGTTTTCTTCTGGCTCTTCTCAACTCACATCTGAGGTCACTGGTTATCCATCCTGAAGACAGAATTATGAGACAAACCTGATCACCTACCTGGTGTGCCCTCTGACGTTTTTATCCCCATTCTACAGCAGTACTGAGCAATGCCATAGTCAGCAATCTTTGCAATGATGGCAGCATTGGGATACAGGGTGAAAAGCAGCACATTGTGGGGCTTCAAGTCTCGGTATATGATCATGGCTGAGTGGAGGTATCTGCCAGAAAATGCACAGGAAATCTTATTAAAATGTGATTATATGATAATAATTTTTTGTCCTAACTTCCTTAAATATACATATCTGTTATGCCAAGCATCAAATATTCTGTGCTCACTTTGACACTTAAAGTTAAGAGATATTATAGAAGAAAATCGAAACATATAAGTTTAATATTACAAAGTATGCTTTAAAAAGGGGTCAAATCTGGTAAGTGAGTGATTTCAATGTTGTTTTTTTTTCAGATTTTTGAGACAAGTCTATCTCAGGCAAAATCCCAATTTTGGGAGACTTTTGTTTTGTATATGTCAATGATTACTTAAAGGCAATTCTGAATTCCCTCAATGACCATATGAATATTTTAACTATTTCAAAATGTAAATATGTTAAATAAGAATTGATAGGATACTGTTGTACCTGCCATTTATTTAATAGTTTTGTTCTTCTTAAAACCATATAGAGGTTTCTCTCAGGTTTAAAATTTTTCTCTATTCCATTTATTATTGATATTTATTTTTCTGACTAAAATGTTTCCCAATGTTTGGAAAATACTTTCTACTTTTTGGATGAAAACAAATGAAAATATAAGACTTTTGCTTGCTACTAGTCTCTTCTGTTTGAGTATATAATTTACCATAAACTAATCATGTTAGATATTAAAGTTAAAAAAGAACATTTGGGTTAAGAGTTAGAATGAATGAAACATTGTCTTGGAAAGAGGATGGGTAATATTAAAGCCCATTCTTTTGGAGACTGACTCATGCAATCATGAGCAACTAGAGTTTGATATTTCAGGCAAGTAATAAAATTTGGTTAATATAAAAAAAGAACAATCTAACGTTTTCATCTGAACCAGGTCCTATCCATTCTGGAAACATGGTCAGAGAGCTTACTGTGTCTCCACAGTAAGACATATCCACAGTAATAACATTATCAAATTAGATGTCTACAAATTCTGATTTCCTACTCTGTCTTCTCTGCCCCATGATGTCAAATTGACCATAGCATTTCATGTGATGTCACAGGTATGTTATAACCTATATTGAAAAGAATTTTTCGCAAGACTTAATGGAGTTAAATTTAAATCCTTTGCTTATTCATGACTGTTGGTTTTGGCTCACATTATATCAATTAATAGTTACTCCATTACCTAGTACCAATCACTTCTGGAAGGATTAGAAGCAGAGTGGCAATGATACCCTGAACTTTCAATTGTATGATGGCCTGGAGAGTACATATTTAATTCCATCAACTAATACAGCAGAAGATTCTCTCTTTTCCAGGATGTAGTTGGGACATTTGACATTAGGCCCATTCATTTCAGTATACTTATATTGGGCTGAAAAAATAAGATAAATACACTAATGAAGTTGACCTTCACAGTAAGTAATGGGCTTGGAAGAAAAATTTACTAAGGGCTTACTGAAAGGCCATTAGGTACTCTTGCCCTGCTGAAGAGAAAAGCTGAGAGATTAAGAATAAAAAAGCTAAAGCCAAGTCATACATCATTGAATAGCATCCAAATCTTTCACGAGGCATGCCTCTTTTAGTATATTTATAGAACACAGATTCTTTCAGAATACTTCCCAAAGGTTAAAAAGAAATAGTTAAGCTTAATTTGAAATAATGTCAGCGGGAAAGAGATAATATCTTGGTTAGTTAAAATGTTCAATTACAGAATTTAATCTTAAGAAGTGCAGTTTTAATAGCTTTTAATAGAACGTAAAATAGCTTTTGAAATTAGTAAAGATCTTTCCCTCCTGACAATAATTTAGCCATAATTTATGCATTGTGAAACCATGACTATTGTCAAATATTTCATTAAAATTAACTGGTTTATATTCAGTTAAACAATCATTCTTTAACTGTGATTATTGTAAGAGTTGCTAAGAAACTTCTTTCTTCATAGCTTAAAGTAAACTTTATCTCATTCTGAATGGCATTATTCCAAAAATAGAATGCATTCATTCATTTAACCAATATGTACTAGGTATCTATGAGGGCTGGGCATTTGGTACACAAAGCCATCTTTGCATCTCTGCTCTCTTGAGGGTATCACAATCCAGAAGGATTGTGCTCAAACAGTCCTCTAACAGGTATTCAAACAAGGTTCCAGAAAAGTGTTAAGTACCACATGCTAGGGAAGCACAGAGGGAGAAACACACTAAGGTCAAGACAGCAAAGTTGACTTTCCCACTAGTCTATAAGCTTTCAATCTCAAGAACAAAATAATATCCAGCTTTTCCACATTAGCACCTAAGACAATGTCTTGCACAGAGCATGCGCACACAACACAAGCTGAAGAAGCTAACACTACAAGACACAGTTGAGCTTCAGAGTAGAGACGGAATGTGAGGAAATTCCTAAGGAAAATGAGCTCTCTAGGCAGACAACTTTGTGGAAAGAGAGGAATAGCAAATGCAATGATAGAGAGACATGAACATAACTGAAAATTCAAGCCTGTCATCATGGCTAGAATGCAGTGTGGACAGTGGGGTAGCAGGGGCTGCAAAGGGAGGCAAGAGGCATACAGAAAGAGTTTTGATGCTATGCCAAGAAGTTCAGATGCACTTTGCAGATAATTGAGAACTGCCACAGAACTGCAAGATAATTCGAGTTTTATTTTAGAAAAAAAATTCTGATAATTCTCTGGACATATTGAACCAAGGCAGCAGCAGTGGCATAAAAATAAATGAATTGACTAAAAAGATAATGTAAAATAGAGTCAAGGACCTGGTGGACAAATGCATACATGCTTTTGGGGGAAGGTGTTTGCCCTGAATGGAACTACAAGCATCCTGGCCTGGCAAGTGTGGGATGTAACAGAAAGAATAGATTCGTGGTGGGAGGACACAGCAAGGCAGTACATTCCATTTTGAAGATATCGAAACACAGGAACATACAGAAAATGCAGGTGACTATGTATCTTCATAGATTTTATAGAATTATGATAAAAAGATCAAAGGAATTGGATAGAACTGGAGAGGTAAGCTAACAGTGGAAAGCAAGACAGAGGAAGAGAGAGCATGTAACATGAAGAAAGTTCTTTTATGTCACTCTAAACAGCTCCAGTGTTTAAGGGACATCAAAGGAACATAATTTTATTTACTCTTTTTGCATCTGTATCTATAGGTCTGTGCTGAAACATATTTGGGGGAAATAAACCTTAATGCTGAGTTTTTAAAAATATCCTTAGTGATGGTAGAAGATTGATAGCAACTGAAATCTACTAGCCTCTGTGGTGCAAGATTCATAAAGCTCTTCTGGCATTACGCTAAGAACTTAGGCAAATTATTTTAAAATATGCTGACATTTCATTTACTTCATCAGAAACTGCTGGATTTGTTATTTAAAGTAAGGTTTCAGAGAACTAGAAAAAGTCATTTTATAGATAAGGTTTTTCAAAGAGTGTTAAGTAAAAGAAAAAAACAGCAATTCTTCACTTTATAAATAAACACTTTGGGGCTTTATGGAAGAATTAGGGAAAAACTAGAACCTAGAGTTAGTTAAATGAAGGAAAGAGAGCTTTGAGATCCAGGAGACTAAGCTGCACTTTACCTAGATTAATTTAATGCAAGTTTCCCCCCTGGTGTTCAAAAGCAGAAACATCGACTCAAATCCAAATCCCTGCACCCTGTTTCATTTAATAAACTGTACAGTTTTCAATCATTTCTGGACCCTTACAGGAAGGGAAATCTACTCATTTAAAGCATGTAATTGTATTCTTTATAAGCTATTAAAGGTTATATCCTCCTGGTTGTGTTTCGTTTGTTTGTGAGGGGGTTGATTTGTTTTCCTGACTGCCCATTCCATTGACATTTCTGGATACTACCTAAAAGCCATATTCATAGGATTTCAGAAGAGAAAGAAGAGAAGGAAAGTTGCACACACTGCTTGGCTGCTATGTGCCAGGCACTGTTTTCCTTCTTTTCTCCTTCTCCCTCCCCCACCGCCAATGTCAACACAATAATTTCAAAGGCTTACTATTTTAGGTGCTAGAGGTACAATGGTGAACAAAATGAAAAGTCCCTCCTCTCCTGGTACTTAGATTCTGATGGTAAGACAGACAGACAATAAATAATTTTTTTAAAATGACAACATAAAGAATCCTAGGCAGCAATAGTCCTACAGGGGCTGGAGAGACACAGGGTCCTCAGGGACATCCTCTTTGCTGAGAGTCCTGAATGAAAGGATTCAGATAATCTTTTATAATAAGCAGAAAGCACATCTGAGAGTCAGACATTGCTGAGTGAAATGAACAGCAGATATAAAGCCTCTGGTATTTGCAAGAAACCTCAGGAATGGGAGTGGCTGAGCACCGTGCCCAAGAAATAAGGCAGGAGAGGGTTGATAACAGGAACAAGGTCTGATCCAACTTTCATGTCAGAAAAATCACTACAGTGGCTGGGTGAAGAATGGGACATATCATGAGACAGAGGGGAAGCAGGGGACCAGTAGGCAATGAGAGATGATACTGGCTCAGACTTAAACGTTAGTAAAAGAAATTGTTAGAAGCATTAAGATATATTTTGGTGGCAAAGCTGAACAGATTTGCTGAAGGATTAGCTGTGAGGTGAGAGAGGAATAAAGGAATGAAAGGTGACTCTCAGGTATAACAATTGGGTGACTTGGGATGGGTAGCAATGGCAGAGGGGACATCAAGAGTTTCATCTGGAATGAATGTCATCAATTATTACAGAAGTTGTCACAATTTTATGCATTAAATATTAGTCATGGTTCATAGACTACTTAAAATATGGGAATCAGAGATATAAAATCACAGTTACTAAGTGTGTGGAATAGTGATTAATCCCAGGCCTTTTGTCTTCAAAGACCACAGCCTTTCCACTCCACCATGCTGCCTCTGCAAAGCTTGCTCTGGCTGCAGGGATAGGTGTGCCTCTGAGACAGGTGAGATGGTCATGCCGAAGAATCCAGTGTGAATCACTCTAGTCCCCTTGAGAAGTATGGACTCATCTTTCCTCATTGGAATCATGTAATTGACTTACTTTGATACTGTAAAGCCTAACTTATACATTTTTATAGAAGTCAGACCAGTATAGGGTTAAGATTACGGGTTCTGGAGCAGAACTTGTGTGTTCAAAATTTATTACTACTTGCTATGAGGTTCTGCATTGTCTTCCTACTCTTATTTTCTGAAATTACAAAATTTGATCAGGAAACCGGTAGTTTTCAGCCAATTTGTTTGTAAATTGTTACTGGGGCACAGTGTTACTGAGAAGTGTTCTTAGAACCTGAGAATAAGTCTGGGGTCACACTTATGCACTGAATAGAAAACAACACAACCCACTTACCTCAAACCATCAGCCACATGTAGTGCAATCCTGTGCTGCAGGGTTCTGGTGAGGCTGGCTGTGTCTTGCTGAAGCAGGCGATCCAACGAACCCTTGGAGGCTAACTCCATCACCAACATCCTGGGACGAATCCCCGCCGCCAGCAAAGACACCAAACTGGGGTGGTGGAGATGGCAAAGCACCACCAGCTCCTGCAAAAGTCCAAAATCATAGAGTAATTCAACATCAGGTCTTACCCATCTATCTCCTTCTTTAGAGTGCATCAACAGGCTGACCATGCATTTCTGTAGATGACTGGTCATAGCAAACTTTCCATTTCTTCTCTGAGTGTTTTTCCCATATTTTCAGTAATAAACACCTGGTTTTAAAACTACAGGTGACCCTTGAACATTATGGGTTTGAAATGCATGAGTCCACATATACATATATTTTCTTCTACCTCTGCCACTCTTGAGACAGCAAGGCCAAGCTTTCCTCTATCTTCCCCTTCTGAGCCCACTCAACGTGAAGATGACGAGGATGAAGATCTTTATAATGATCCACTTCTACGTAATGAAGAGTAAATATATTTCTCTTTTTTATGATTTTTAAATAAAATATTTTTTTCTTTAGCTTGCTTTATGGTAACAATATGGTACATAATAGAGATAAAATGCAAAATGTGTGTTAATCAAGTGTTTATGTTATCAGTAAAGCTTCCAGTCAACAGTGAGCTATTAGTAGTTAAGTTTTTTTTGGGGGGGGGGGGTCAAAAGTTGTACGCAAATTTTTGACTGCACGAGGGGTCAGCAGCCCAGCCTTTATGTTTTTCAAGGGTCAGCTGAATTGTCAGAATTAAATTTTTAAGTTCTATTTTTCTTTGACCCTACTTTTATCAGACATTTAATGCAGAAACAGTGCATACAATGTGGTCATACTAACTGGCCATGTCAAATTTATCTACTGAATTCTGGTTAGCCACAGAATCCTCAGCACAGGATTCTCTGAAGCCACCACTAATCAACTGCACCTGGCATACGAGGTAAAACCTGCCTATAACCTCTGGTTTAATGACTCCAAAATTTACTGAAGATAACGCTCAACTTCAGAGAAATATATGCTATCATCCCCTGCTGAAAACTCTCTGATGACTTCCCATTTCTCTTAGATTAAAATCCAGTCTACTTCCATGGCCTCACCACCTGATCTGATCATGCTCCAGGCCTCCCAGACCATCTCCTTTCCCCCTCCTTTTCATTCACCACCCTTTAGCCACATTGGCATTCATTCAATTCCAAGTTGAGCCCAGCTTCTTCCCATCACAGGGTCTTTGCCTGTGCTGATGTCAATCCCTAGAAATCCCTTCACCCTTCACATGGCTGAAGTCTTCTTGTCATTCAGATCTTAGCTCTAATACTACCACATCCTCAGAGTGACCCATGGGCCACCTTTTCTAAGACAATCCTTGGTTGCAACAATCTCTCTCCAATCCAAAAAACATCCGAGATACCATTTTGGCTTGAACAGAGGGATTGCCTTAGTAAGGGAGGCCCATGGTGGGCCACTCTGAGGATGCGGTAGTATTTGAGCTAAGATCTGAATGGCAACAATCCTCTCTGTGGCCCACATCATGTGAGACTTCACAGCCTCTTTTTATGATATTGTTGGGGGTGAATTCCAGATTCACTTTATACTGTGTGTTGCACTTTACTCTGAAATTGTAACTCAGTTGAAATTTACAGCTTATGTGATGTTAAATTGATTCATGCATTAAACTGTGATCACTGCAGAAGCGCTGCTTCTTAACAACCAGCTTCAAAGATGTGGAGTAGCAGCGCCCCCTGATTTATCAGGAAACTGAAATGTGGAGAATTCTGCAAGCTGAAGAAGAAAGGCTGAATACCCTGAGAGGGGATTTTCCAAGAACAAAGCTTCAGACTGTGATCATATTTGCTTAGTAGGTAAAATCTTTTTTAATACCCATGTCTGATTAGCTCAGTTGGTTAAAACTGATGAGAATGAGTTAAGTTAGCTTGGTTTATTTTCATAGGCACAGACAGAGGCCTAATCCAAATTTTCTATCCTGGAAAAGCAACTCACTGATTACAAAGAAAAAGAAGCATAATAGCACAGTGTAATATAGATCTGCCCCATAACTACTGGTAGAATGACCATCAAATGTCATTTTTCTTTCTTTTTGTTGCCGTCTTTTCTTTTTTAAAGAGAAGAAGCACATTATGCACGCTTTTTTTTTTTTCAATTTCTTCCACCATTCCCTTAGTTGGCCTCCCTGCCTATACACTAATAGGCCTGTAGGCATTTTAATGTACTGATTTCCACCAAAGTTCCCCAAATATATTGTGTAAAATTTGAAATGCATGCTCATGATTAACAAACAAGGCTAAAAAATCAATTTATATAACAGATTACCTACAAATTGAAAGAGATTGTGCCAGATTTGATTCACAGATAAGCTTCTATATACAAAATGTTTAACTCGGTTCTAAAACTACTGTGACTGTTGTTACTAAAAATTAAAATGCCCCATGATATTTTGTACAGACATGAAATTTTATATTACTCAGAGTAACTAAAATAGTATAATTATGTATTTTTTAAAAGTTACAAAATTTGCTTATTTCAATCTCTAAGAATTTTTTGTAGTAAGTCAATGGAAAAGTAAGGATATACAGGTTCCAAAAATATAGTTCAGTTCTGATGTAAGGTGGAAGAATTAGCATTGAATTTTATTTCCTCTCTCATCCTGTTTCTATCACTCATTCTTAATGTCAGTAAAGGGTCAGAAATAGAAATAAATTCCCACTAGTATCCAAACAAGAGAGAGTACAGGAGTGACCATTGTTAGCTGCATATTTTCCTTCCTTTCCTCCCAAGAGTACCATGATATTTGTTGAGGTACTCAACCCTCACCTATGCAGCCAATGGACTCTAGTTCAGGGGGAACTAACCCCAACATCAGCCTCTCAGAACAGGTGAGAATATGCTAAGTAACACCATCCTCAGGGCCACAGTGATCAGTTTGGTAACAAAGGTCTAAAGCCAATCAGCACAAAGCATAGCCCTGAATGTAGTATTTGTTGAGAAAGCACAGATGACTCAACTGGGGCTGAGAGACATTTATTTATTTAATGGGTTATTATGTAGGCCATCTGGTTCCTTTGAAATACAAGTCCTCAAAAGAGATACCCTTTTTTCTTCCATACTTGGAATAAGTAATTGTGAAGCCTGGAACCAGTTTACCACAATGAGAAAAGCCATTCTGAAGGAATTAAACCAATACACCAAGGTTAAAGGAATTTTAAAGAAAACTGGCAAGAGTCACTGGATTAAACCAACCCTACGGTGGGTACCACCCATGACATTTTTTTATAGATGAAAAGTGAAGATAATTTATCTGATAAGCTCATTGCAGAAAGCTGTTGATCTATGAAGAGATGTAGAACAGAGTCTGAAGTATCTAGAACAAGCTTGTCCAACTCGTGGCCCACAGGCCACATGTGGCCCAGGGTGGCTTTGAAAGTAGCCCAATACAAATTCATAAGCTTTCTTAAAACATGAGATTTTTTTTTTTAGCTTATCAGCTATCGTTAGTGTTAGTGTATTTTATATGTGGCCTAAGATAATTCTTCTTCCAATATGGCCCAGGGAAGCCAAAAGATTTGACACCTCTGATCTAGAACTCTCCAGCATATTAAGACAAGAAAATATAATGCAGCACTAAGCAGAGAGGAAACAGTCTAAAGCCCAGCATCACCAGAGCAAAGCCTGCCTTCCTTTGGCAAGTATGGTCTCAGCAGTCCTGATGATCCCTGCCCATGTAACCTAAAGAACAGAGTATCCTTAAGCAGTACCCAGCCCTTAAAAGCCTAGGGTCTACCTTCTTGTTCACAAAGTGGTAACTTGAACAAGTAAACCTATATAAATGTGAAGAATGCCCATTCTAGTTACCTTTAATAATCAATATAGTCCTTCTCTGATAATCAATATAGATATGTTACTTCATAGACATGAAGTCACCCAAAACTACTCAATTTGGAAAGCTAACAAGATAAAAGAAAGATCAAGACGAACTCATAGACCAAATAACCTCAGAGAAAATAGCAATAATGCAAGTAACACAAAAAATTAAATTCTGATTGACGTGAACAGAAACACTTGAGGACATTTCATCCAAAAATATGGCTACAAAGGAACAACCAGAGGGGACAGAAAGAATTGCTGGAAATGAAAAATATGATTATCAAAACAAAATTCTGCAGAAAGCTAAATAATTGATGAGGCAATTCTGAAAAACAAATTAGAAACCTGTAAGAGATAGTCAAGTAAGTAATACAAATTATAGATAAAACTTGAAGAGGAAATTCAAACATGGATAATAGACCTAGAAGGCTTGTCATCTAATATATACTCTTAGAGCAATGATAAGAAATAATGAATCATAAGTAACTACATATAGACTCCAGAGAAGCAGAGGCTTGACTGGATTTAGCTTACTACTATATAAATATATTATATATCTCATCACCTAACCTGGTACAGAGTAGCTGTCAGTAAAAATGAATAATAAATGTTAGGGATAAAATAATACATAATAGAAAAGAATACACAGAAGATAATTTTTGACAAAATAATAAACTAGATGAAATGAAAAGCAACCTACACATAAATACATACTTGTAAAGTTTCAGAACACTGAAAATAAATGAAATTCAAAAGATCAAATTTTCAGTTTTCAAAATGAAATTAATGGTAGCCAAGATAGGAGCAAACATCTGACTGACTGCAGACTTCTCAGCAACAGTAAGCACTAAAAATCAAGGGATTTCCTTCAAATTTTGAAGAAAAATTATTTCAAACCTAGATTCCTAAAAAATAAAGTATTATATTCACAAAATTAAGGTATTTTTAACATGTAAGGACTGAAAACATTTACCTTGCAAACACTTCTTCTTAAAAAAATTACTCAAAGACATTCTTCAACAAAAACTAAGGACAATCCAACTAAGAGAAGGCCATGGAATCCAAGAAATACTGGGAATAATCGAAAGGGCGAGGAAATTAACTCATAGATTAATCACTGCGCAAGCAGCCTAGAAATCCATCTCTCCTGTTTAGAGCAGTAAGTCATGTGCTGAATAAGGAATGCCTTCAAGGAGAAAGTAGATTCTGTTATACAAACTGTATAATTAAGAACTTAGAAATACTTAAAGACACGACAAAAATATGTATCTTTTCCTGAAATTTGTTCTTTTTTTTTTAATATATAATTAGAAAACCTCAAAAAGCTACATAAAATAAATTACCACTGGTACTCAGGAGGTTAAGGTGGGAGGATCACTTGGGGCCCGGAGTTCCAGATCAGCCTGGTCAACCTAGTGAGATTCCATCTCTAAAAAAATTTTTTTTAAATCAGGGTTAAAATGTGGCCCATAGAAGTCATGCTCAAAAAAAGAAAAATCATTCTCTCCCTGGACCAGAAAAATAAAACATAAATACTCTAACGAAAACACAACCTAAGTCAGGAGCTCGCTAAGCTTCAAGGTCTGGAAGCAGATGGAAGGAGCTCCAAGTCTGACTACCGTGGAGTACCAGGGACAAAATTACGGCATTGAAAAGTCCCAGGTTTCTGCATTTCTAACAATCTCCCAGGGAATGCCCAGCTGCTTGTCCACAGAGCACATTTTGAACAGCAAGGTTCTAAAGTAAAAAGGGGAGTATCAGTGAGTCTTACAAAAAGTTTTACAACATTCTATGTATCACAATTATAAGGATTCTCAAAATACAGTGCTTTCTCAACAGGAGAAACAACGCAAAACTTTCTACTCCACGAAGAAAAGACAAACTAGGATTGTATAATTAAACTCAAGTAAACTTTTGAAGGAAATGTGGTCATTATTTTGCATTTTCACAACTCTATGCAAAATAAGAGTTCCAGCAGATTAATAATGTATAATTTGATATAATTATATTATGAATTTCTTACTTGTCTTAACAGCCTAAGTGATGTATGCTTATTAAAAATCTTCACAGCCACTTCTTCTCCTTCATAGGCTGCTCGATAAACTGATCCAAAACTGCCATCACCTTTTGAAAAGAAAATACAAAGCACTAAAATTAATCTGTCCAAGGAAAAAAAAAACTAAATAAATTGCATCTGCTGTAATTATATATGTTGCACATTTGAAGAGAAATGTGACCTACATGTTTCACTGAATCAGATCTCCTTTACCACTTCCTCTTCCTGCTACTCCAGGAAAGATGCATCTAAAGTTTTTGTCCCTAACCTTCCTGTCTTCCCTCTACACATATCCTGCTCAATTATGTCATCCACTTCCGTGATTTCATTTACCCCCTTACATAGAACATTTTCACATGTTCACTTACAGCCACCTCCTAAGTGCTCTCCTATATTTTCAACTTTGTGTTGGAGATTTCATTGGTATGTCCTTCCAGCTCTCAATCACAGCCCATCAGAAGCCACATTTATTGTCTTTTTTCCTAATCACTTTTTATCCTACCTTCCATATAGCTGATGAGAACAACAGCAAAACTCTTTTTGAAGTCCTTCTGGAGTTAAAATTGAGGAGTTATTTTAACTCTTGCTCCGGTCTAACCCCCCCAGACAACACTGGCAGTCCACTTTGTAGCCTCATTCACATTCCTTTCATCTCCATTTCCACTACCACCACACCCATTTGGTGGCTTTAGCGTCTTCTGCTGAGTCCCAGGAGGCCTCCTGAATGCCTCATTTCCAACTCATTCTCTCTGTCTTGCAAAATTAATTTTCCTACCATTCCACTTTGATGGTGTCATTCCCCTTCTCAAAAACAAATTATTCCATGTTGCCTGTTAAATCAAATCTAAATTCAGCTCCATAGTCATATTGTGGCCCCTAAATCCTTTTTAAGTTATCTTCTTGCTCTACTTCTCATTCTCAAGGTTCAAGTTCAGTAGTTTTCCCTGCCCTAGTCCTGGCTGAACAGTACACCTGAGGAGCTTTTTAAAACACTATTGTATGGGTTAAGTGATTTTGATTTAATTAGTCCCAGGAGGAAATGGCCATTAGATTTATTTCTTCTTTTAATTCGTATATTTAGTAGAATTAGTAATGAGCAGGTAAGGTTGAAAACAAGTGCTTTAAACAAACTGGAATAGCCAAAATTTCCCAAACATGTTTTGTATCTTCAAGCCTCCATACCCTTGATGAGCTCTGCTACTCCATCATCTCAACCTCCCGGGAGTTTATCGAGCCTATAGGGCCATATACATACCAAGAAATGGAGGCCAGCCTCAGAAACTGACCATGATCAGCCCCATGGACTGTTACTCTCCACTGACAGTTAGCAAATCCTGTTTGTACAATATTTATGGTTCTCATATAGTGCCTTGAAATGTAGTCACTTGATGGATATAAGTGAACACATATAAAACAATCTATAAGGAAGTAAAACGACTTGTAATTTCCAAGTGGTGAAATTACACATCTATGGAAAATTTCTACCTGTTTATTTTTATATGTCTATAATGAGCATATATAATTATATTTTATGCTCAGAAGCATAGTATATTAAAATAATTAACTCATTTGAGCATGTCTTATATTTCTACTAGATTGTAAATATGTTAAAAGTATTATTTGCATCTTATCAGTCTTGGTTTCCTCTTATTTTATCCCTCCAGTACTTAATAAATTTTTGACTTTTGAAACCCATTAGTTAGGGTTGCTGGTATTCAGATTTTCAGGGAGAACTGTTACATATTGAAATCAGAAATAGAATCGGGTAAAGAGAAGGAGGAAAGAGAAAAGAAAGCAAGTAGAGGGAGAAGGGAGAGAACGGGTTGGAGAGATGGAAACATATACTAGATGCATCTTGTTCTGCTTCACCTCAGTCTGGACGGCTATCAACAACAAAGAAAAACTGTAATGGAGCACAGAGAAGAAACATACTCTAGGGAGATACATCAAAATTTCAAGTTGGAGTAGAGGTTTCTAATTTTTTAAAGTCCTTCTCTATTTAAGAGTCACTGCAGCATTAATATGGAGTATGGATTGTCATGTCTTTCAGGTGACTGTAAACAAAAATAAAGTTAAGGACGACTATTGTATATTTGTGACATCTAGGTTGGAAAGAAAATTAAGGCAAGAAAATTTTCCTAACCCCTCAAATCACACCACTGAAGTGGAAGTACATGTCTTGGCTCTCCAGAAAAATAAATTGCTCCACAAAGAGGAAATGTACCCTGTGGCTTCTCAGATGTGTGAACAAAATCCAATACATTTATATTTTAAAATGTATTCACAAAAACAAGTACATTCATATCTGTTAAGGTGGATCATATTAGTCTTTTTCCCAGTTATCTGGGAAAGAGAGTTATCAAAAAGCCTGAATTCACTGCTGCCCTACAAGAAAAATGGGAAGAGGGGAAATGGAGAGAGGCATGATCTTCCCCAGATTACTCTAATATAAAGATACTGGAGGCTCTACCTGTAAAATGTTTTTAGAAGGATACACCTAATTTGTTTAAATCACTGATACTAAACCCCGCCTCTTTAGCAACATCTACAGACATTTCTTATTGTCACACCTCGGGGAAGAAGGGGGAATACTACTGACATCTAGTGGGTAGAGGCCAGGCTGCCAAACATACTGCAATGCACAGGATGATCCTCCATAACAAAGAGTTATCCAAGCCAAAATGACAGCAGTTCAAAGACCGAGAAACTCCTATCTATATTGCTTTCTGTAAATGAACATGGGATTTATGGATTTATGGGACACAGATCTAGAGAAGGGAGGGTAATCACAAACATTTTCCTATCTGTGTAAATAAACAGACTTTGTAAATGACATTTCTACATACGCTACTCAAAACCTGTCCATTCACCTGAAACACATTTTAAGGCAGGAAAAAGAAATATTTTATGGATCTTTGTCTACAGTTTGAGATTTCTTCAGAGGAAGGATGCACTATGTCTGGTACTTTCCTGTATACCTTGAAGGCTGGGGTTGGTTAAGACATAGGATTCAGCATTGACAATTCAGCGTTTTATGTTAACCCACTATTACTAATATATTAACTTCCTGAGTTCCAAAGAATTTAAATTCATCCTAAACTCCCCAATCAATGCCAATAAAGAAACATATAAAGGAGTTTATTTAGCTTTAAATATCATGTCCCAAATTTTGGACAATTTTTTGCTAATAATATTATGTCCTGACTGACTGATTTTAGGTATTATCTCTGTGGAAATTTAATTAAAATTAAATTTATATACATACAAAATCAAAAACTAAAAAAAGTAATGTTAAAATTGTCTTCAAATGCTTTATATTAAATCAATCTAATGCTTTTCATAGTTGTCCCAACAACTCTCAGGAATGTTTAAAACTTGAGTATGCCAGCCTACAGTTAAATAGTGATATACTGCATACTTGAAAATTGCTATGAGAGTAGATTTTAATAGTTCTCACCAGAAAAATAAGTATTTGAGATAATGCATATGTTAAATAGCTAAACTTCTCCATTCCACAACATATACATATATTAAAACATCATATTGTGTACCATAAATATATACAATTTTTTACTTGTCAATTAAAAAATGTGTACAAAATATATTTTTTTAAAAAAATGATAACTAAGGAGCCAGACATATCACAGCATCACAGGCCTTGTAAAGACATTAGCTTTTATTCTGAGACACATGAGAAGCCACACATGTAATCTACAGAATGACATACAGTGACATGTCATATGTTGACTGTTTCTTTCCAAAGTAGTTATAATGTGTACATTTTTCATCTTTTGAAGTATGAGCATTTTTAAAAAACATCTATTAGGCCTAAAAATCCATTTGCTGTGATAGGACAGGTCCAGGAAGTCAAGATACAAATGAGAATACTGGAATATGGTTACCATGACTTCACCTTTTCTCAATGAGCACTAAATATGCTACATGAATTCAGTGATTTCCATAACTATTGAAAATCACTGACTGATTTCATGGAACCAACAAATGTAAATTGTTCAGCATACCAAAAAATAAATAAATAAATAACTTAAGTACGTCACCATGTAACGCTTCTGATTTTTCAATTCCAAGGCTTTTTATGACTATTTCTATGAGAATTCAGTATTGTCATACTGAGTCATAAAACTCCTGCTATGACTACACTGTGGTGTGCTTCCTTTACCTATTCTGTCATTTTAAATATAAAATATGGCTGCTTCACTTAACTCACCTGAAAACCTTCTTATTTGTCTCTCCCACACCCCTGGCAATTAAAGCAAATGCAAGGATATGTTTCATAAATATTTGTGCTTCCGTGACAATCCCATCCTCATCTTGATCCTAGTCTACATGATTATGCAGAAAGCAAATTCCAGATCCGTAAAATGATATTCCTTTAAAATATATAATTTCAAATAAAAAACACTATAGCAAATATATGAAGACACTAAAAATCTATGACAATATAATTATGAGATATATTTTCTAAATTATAAGGAGAAAATTAAATCCTAATTTTCATTCTCCAACTAACAAAAATAATTACCTAGGAGAAACTCTGGAGCTTGTTCAAATTCCAACTCATCATTATTCAACATAATATTTCTAGGCAGGTCAGCCAAAATCAAGTCAGGGGCAATCTGAGATATTGGAATGGTGAGTCTTGGTTGATCTGGATTTACTAAGAGATCTCCTGAGAAGTAAAAAAAAAAAAAAACATTTTTTAAATGAAAACAACATTTAAGGAGATACATAAATTTGTGGGTGTGATGTGAAAAATCAATTGAATATTTTCTATAATTTCTAATCCCTCCCTTTCTAACCAATCCTAGATTTTTCTAGAAAATTTGAGAATATTTTAAAGATTCACTTAGTATGTATCTACTGGGAATTTTAAAAATTTGTTCCTAGGTTCACTTGTTAGATAGTAGAATTCTGAACAGCTGCAGACTACCAAATATCTGACTAGAAAGTTACCTATTCTATACTTTTGCCACATTCATGAAGCTGAAGCTGTTATTATATGGCAGACATGTTGGTAAATTATGTCTGTGTATTGTCTATTTGAATTTTATAACAATTCTATGAGATAGATGTGGTTGGTATTCCTGTTTCACAGATGTGGTTATGTTGCTTAATGAGCCAGCATTCAAACCCTCAAATCGTCATTTTCTGAATCTAGAATACAAGATTTTATTGGTAATAAATATAATCTAATTTTCTGAACTGTCCCTATAATTGAATATACTATTTTTAACTCATCCCTTATGGATAAGAATGTTTACATTTATTTAAAGTCATTTCATTAAGTATTGAAAGATCACTTAAAAGCTTTTGTAAGTTTTATCAAAACATACCTTCCTCTGCTTTCTTCATCAAGTCATCAAGTAAGATTTTTTTATGTTCTTCACCATCATTAAAACTATATAATGCCCATTTCTTCAATAGAGTTTCTCCTTCACCACAAATATCAATCTCCAACAACCCAGGAAACCATTCTTCCATGAGAGAATCAATGTGGTCCACAACTTGGCCCAAAAGAATACAGCCTACATGATTCAAAACAGAGCTCAACACCTTGTCTGAACCTCATACTGTCACAAAGCTTTAAGGTAAAGTTTTTTTTTTTTAAGTTTAGATTTTTTTTAGTGTTAAAATTGAAACATTTAAATTGATTTCCTTACCTTTTCTACAAGAAGGAACTGTAATTTTCAAGAAACTCTCTGGGTGATTATCTAAGATTTCAGATCCTACCAGACAATAAGCTTCAGGAGACCAATTCAAGTAGATGCCTTGTCGCCAATACATTCTGTTTGGGCGAAGTGCTCGTTCTAAAAGAAATTTAAATGGATCCAAATGGTGCCATTAATTATTAACTACCTCATAAATTAAAGGGAAAAAATCTACTGCACACACCACAAGTGACTGTAACATAGATTTATTCATTTCAAAAGAAAGTATTGAGTTGTTAATGACATGAGTCCCTATCCATATCTATTAAACATTATATTAAATATTTTATCCATAACTTTACAATAAAATGAGTTAAATGCCCTGTAGATTAAGATACATTTCAGGATCATGCTGTTAAGCAGTTTAATATGCTCAATAGATGAAGAAAGAGAATCATAAATAAGTCCTCATAATTTTTAAAAAGAAGTTGATCATGCTAAACCCAAAACTTCTTGAACTTTTTAATGCAATGTAACTACGTATATGTTGATTAATTCTAATCAAGGTAAGGTTTATTTTGGAAACCCGTAACACCTGTGTAAAGTTAATTTTAACCCCCCAAAATGATATTTTCCCTTTGGAGCACCAAAATGTCTCTATCTATTTTAGAAGAAAGAGTTCACATTATAAACACCTGTATTTGTTCTTCTTTTTTTTTGTTTGTAAACTTCTCAGTGGTTGTGCAACAGAACAGAGATAATTACAGTCCCTACAATGTAATCACAGCCAAGATCTGAGTGAGGACATGAGGAGTTTTCTTCCTGACATATTGAATGAGTTATACGTTCTTGTGTGTCTTTACATTGCCTGCTTCCAAGGTTTTATGAGCTTATTTTCTGATTCTTCAGCTGCCTTCCAAACAAGTAAACTCTGAGAAAATGGCATATTAAAAGTAATATGCCTAATTTCTCTAAATATTAAGCCTTCATTAAATACTTACCTCTCCCTGAAAGCATGTAAGGTGAAATCTCAAGTAATCGATTAATTAATCTTGACCAAAATCCCATTGGAAAATAAGGCATTTCATATAGTCGGATGATAATTTCAGAGTTCTCACAATGGGGAAGCTCTATCACAGGCCTGTGGTCAGACAAACTAAAGAAAAGGAGGCTATCATTATACAGCCTCACAAAATACCCTACCATGTTGAGCAAATGATTTTACTGCTTAAAATCAACAAGGTAACCATTCCAAGCAATTGCAGTCTTTTTGTAACATTGTTTCACTACGTTTTTCCTACACCAAAAATTCAGTAATCATTAATCAATTCAAATGCATGCTCCGACGTAAATGCATGAAATATTTTCAGTAATCCCTATGTACTAATACATCAATTATTACAATTAGTTATGCATAGACAAATGAATCTTATATAAATCCTGATAAACACACATCCTAGAAAAAAGTGTATATTTATTTTTACAATTGGCTACATCTATCAATGTAATTTGCACATTTCAACATATCACTTTATAACATATCCCAGTAGCTTATAAAACAGTAAGAAAAATTTCTATAGTATAGGCTAGAACTTAGGCATTCATTGTGATGCCATAAATGCTTTTAACATTCTGTTGAAAACTCACTGTCTTCTCAGAACTTGCTTAATAAACTCTTTCAGTATTAAGAACACACACATATTAATCTCCATTATTCACCTTTCTTAAATAATTTAAACAGTGATAAGCCAACCAGTAACTATATACATAAAATAAGTAATTTACTGTATCTTTAAAGTGTCAGATACAATGTTTTCTTTAAAATAAATGATATACAACAGTAGGAAGTTTGTACTAGAAGTAAAATACATTATATTTATTTATTTGTTTAATACATTTATTATAGACTAAAGTTACTTTGACAATTGAAAGAATAGATAGTGAATTTCCATGTAGCAATTGTTTTAACATGTGCTTTACCTGCTTGGAACCAGCAAATATTCTTCGCCTATTGGCAAAGCAATCTGGAATTTTTCCAGGAGCTTAAAATACTGTGACATGTAGTTCTTTGGAAATCTCTTCTTCTTTGAAAGAAATTTTTCCACATCTCTACGTGAAATAATTCCCTTAGGGTGTTTTGGACAACCTTCCACTTTTACTGTCAAAATCTGAAAGATTTGAGTCATAAATAATCACTAGAATTTACTTTCTGAAATGTTGCAAATTTAAAGCATTTTATGTGTCTTCGCCCAGTGAAAGTAGTCAGAAAGATTTTAATGTTTTCAAGTGCAACACAGTAGCTAATTTCACTAGCAACCATGTGGCCTAGAAGCCCAGAGGGGCATTCACTCTAAAAAAGAAAAAAAATGTTAAATTAAGGAGTTAATTCAGATTGGAAATTATTAAACTTCTCTGAAACCAATGAACATCAATATTTTCCTAGCTCCAATGAAAAGATCAATCCAGTACCTCACATCTGTTTTGCAGTCTCATCAATAATATATTCCCAGGAAAATTATCTTCCAGACAGTTATCAATACAGTTTTGAAACAGAAATATTACTTCAAATTTGTATAGTAGGAGAGGATTTCCATGAATAGGAAGACAGACTGTGGAGTCGAGTTTCATGATTCTCAAAGTAACTACTGCACTCTGATGGATTCTACTTGCAGTGTCTAGGTCGGTGGGTCTGGTTGAGGCCTGAGAATCTGCTTTTTTAACAAGCAACCCTGATGATTCTAACACTGAGATCATACTTTGAGTTTTGATCATTGTCATGGCAGTTAAAAAATCAGTCAGAACCGAGATTCAAACCCAGCCTCTATTACTAGCTATGTGATCTGAGGAAAGGTATTCGCTATCTTTAACACTCAGCTTTCTTCTCTGTAAAATGAGATAGTAAAAGTGACTCTCTTAGATTGCCCTGAGAATGAAATAACACATGTAAAGCATGCAAAGTACATTTGACAAATTTTAGCATATATTCCAATTTATTTTATATATTTGGAATATATATATATTCCAATTTATTTTACTTTGTCAAATTCACTTTAAAAAGAGGTTTGTATTTTATTTTCTTTGGCCAATCTATAATGTTTAAGGAATGCTTAAACAGAAGCAAACATTATTTATGCTATCATGTAATTCAGGATATACCAGGTTATAAAGTCCTTAGGCCCAAGGACTTGTCTTACCCATCTTTGTATTTCTATTTTGTATGTACAATGTTTATTGAATCAATGAATGCATGATTGATTGAACATATTGGTATTTAATGACTGTGCAATGGTCCTAAAAACAATAAAAAACTGCTGTTTAAGACTCTCCCATATTGTGTACTTTATAGCAATCTTACAGTTTAGGTGGTGAAGAGAATTGGTTGCCGTTTTAGCATTTTTTAAGTGATAAGACCTTTTTGACGATTCAACTCCAACCACACTTTATATTTTCTTTGTAGCACTCTGTACAACTCAACCTATTATATGTTTATTTATTAGTTTTCTTCTCTCATTCGAATATCAGCCCTATGAATGTATAAACTCATAGGCCCTGGAGTCAAACTACTTGGTTTGAAATTCTAACTGTACCTCTTCCTGAAAGTGTACCTTTAGACAAATTATTCAACTTCTCTGTCAATCAGTTTCTTCATCTGTATCACAGGGGCTAATAAAGTACCATTAGGAACGGTTGCTGTGAGAATTACATGAGATAATCTTTGAAAAGCATATGGTAAACTCATGTATCTTAGCCATTATTATCTAGTTATTCTCATTTATTTTACTGAGATACACTTATTTTTTAAAGAGTTTCTGCTTGATTTTCTTAGTAGATCTATAGTGTGCTACCACTATTTGTAAAAGATAGTTTCCAAAGATGGACACATCATTTCTATCCCTATACATAGATGCTATTCATATGGAGTCTATTTCCCTTCCCCTTCAATCTGAGCTAGGCTTGTGGTTGCTCTGATTACTAGAATGTGGCAGAATTACTATCTTTGCCAGTCCTGGGCCTAGCCTTTAAGAGGACTGAAAAATTCCGCTTCATTTATCTTGGTAACCAGCTACCATGAAAGATGTCCAATTACCCTGTGATCACCATGCCATGAGGAAGCCCAGCCTAGCCATATGATAGGCCACACGGAGAAGCACCAAGACTCCAAAAAGGTACAGGTAGCTTTCTTGCCCTTTCCAGCCCAGTTCAATGAATGAAGCCTAGTGAACGACCCTTGCCAATACCATGTGGAGCTGAACCACACAGCTGACTGAGCCCAGTCAAGCCACAGAAAAATGAGAAATAATAAATTGTTAGCATTTTAAGCCTCAGGTTTTGAGGAGGCTTATTACATAAGAATAAAATCTGTAACATTATCTTGACTTTATCATCTTTAAAAGACCTCCTAATAACATTCTTTCAAACTAATAACCTGTATAACTAACTGATGCCTTCTTCAAGGAAAGAGAATTTTCTAGATTCCTTTGTATTTCTCCCATGTATTTTTATCAAGATTAAATTGTCATGTAAGCTTTTTAATGTTCCACTTGATTAATTCAATAGGTCTCTTTTGTATCTCTTTTATCATACAGTTAAATGAGTTTTGTAAACTTTTCCATGCATTAACGGAACCTTCTTAAAATAAGTTTAGTGACCTAACAGCTCAATTTAACATAGAGAGTGGGTGGGCTCATTAGAGCTTCTGCTCCATGAAATTCTTCCTGCCCTTGCTTTTATTCATAAAGGTGAATACTCCTATTTATTTTTGCTAATAGCTGTCAGACAAGTTGCTCTTGGTTTCACTTGATTATTTAGAGCTTTCATTTCCTTTAAACCTTAGTGAGAAAATGACACTATATTTCAATTCATTGGCATTAATAAAAATGATGGTACTTCTTTTTTAGCTTAATAAGAAATTTAAATTATCATTTTGTTGACATTTTAAATCTGTCTTTCAAAGTAACTTTCAGTGGCTTAAATTATCATATTTATATTATAACTATGCTAATGAGAAGAACTCTCATGGAGTTTCAACTTAATTATTCCACAGAATCATCATGAATTTTATTGCAGTCATAGTAAAAATCTGCATTTATTTTTAAAAGGGGGATTCTGATGCAAACTTCTTCCTTATTCTGCTGTACAAGATATGCCCACCCTAATGTTCACATGTGTGTAACTTCAAATGTTCCATAGTGACATGGAAACACATCACTTTTGGGAGCAACTTTAGCTTTTCCTTGGCTATATGGAGTTGAGTTACTTCCTGATAGCTATCGCGTGCCAGCTAGGACAACAAAATTGCTGGATATATTTAAAACTTCCTTTGCTATATGGGATGCAGCTACCTACACATCTTTTTTATTTGTCCCCATACATGACATACTTTCCAAAACTACATGAGTACTTCTCTACAGTTCTGACATTTTTTAAATTTTCAAATTAACATTTCTTAAATTGCCAAATAGATCCAATATAAAATTAGCTAACATTTACCGCTCACATACACTAAACTAGGGAGGCAATATAGAAGATAATTGTCATTTTCCTTATTTAAAAAAATAAGTAAACAAAGCCTTAACAGGTTAAGAAATTTCACAAAGCTAATAAGTAATTAGAAGAGACTGAAACACAGGTCAAGCTGATGCTCGAGCAAACGCTCTGGGTCACACTACTGTCTCCATTATCGTTTAAAAATTGAGTAAAACCACACTATCCATGACATATATGCAGAAGGCTGAAAATCCAATTTAAAAATACCTACCAAAATAGTAATAACTGACACACTGCAAATTATTGCTGATTGCAATGTTTCAATATGCTCTCGAGTTCCATGGTATAAGATTTAGCCTCAACTGAGTTCTCTCTTCATAATAGCTTCCTTTGTTCCTTAGATGGAATTTAGGAACAATTATTCAAGATTGCCCAAGTGAATTTAATTATCTTTACGGTTTAATTGGAAGAGATATTTCTAATTTAAAAATATATAATAATTTTAGGGACTTGGGCAGCCACACGCAAAAGTATAAATTATATTCATAAACAAATCAGTACCTTAATGTTTTTCAACTAGGATAATTTTTCATACTCCCCAAGCCATGTTTAGCAATGTCTGAGTACATTTTTGCTTGTCACAGCTACAGGATACTATTTACATCTAGAATATAAAGGCCAAAAATGCTCCTAACATCTTACAACATGCAACAAAGAATTATCTGGCCCAAAATGTCATCATGCTGGGGTTGAAACACTCTGAGGTAGTATGTTTTGCTCAAATGATCTTTTATGTCAAAGCTATGAGATGGATTATTATAAGTAATTAAACTCATTGGTAATGTATTATCATTTGGAGAAAAAATCATTTTCTATGTGAAATGTAAGAAAAAAAATAGCTATAACCAATGCCATCCAAAGTTTTCAAAATCGTAAGCATTTAAAGCTCAGATCATTTCACTTAAGTCAAAACTCCCCTCCATGTTATCTAGATATAGGTTTCACAGGCCCAGGAACCCAATTTTCTTATATGTGTTTTCCCCAAGGATTTCCACAATGACTTCATTCAACTGAATAATTCAATAACCAAACCAATGACATCATCAGGATCGAGAAAAGCACCATGGGGCAGAGTAGTACAAACATCTGTATGTCACCTGAAAACAAAGTCATGAAGTGAACTCAAGACATCTTTCCTTCTTTGTGAAGTGTTCTATAGTCTTCTAAATTCCCAAAAGTTTCTGCCTTAAACTCAAACTATAAAATGCTCAATGCTCTGGGCACCCTCTGTTCTATGCTTTGACCATAACCCCTGTGCCACAAAAATAGAAGACACCAACCTGTGCCATGATTTTACAAAGCCACTTGGGTTCCACAAAATACAAGTCACTTAACTGCAGTGCTGGGTCTTGAAAATGAAGAAGGACTCCTGTAGTAAAAATTCATCAAACAGTGAAACACAGAATCTAGAACAAATATCAAGAGGCTTTAGAAAGAATCTAGTTCAACTTCCTCATCTTACAGGTGAAGAAATTTCAGCATAGGTAGTGGCAGAGCTGGGACTAGAAGCTGTGCATCCTATGGTCTAAAGTCCCAATATTATAACGGAGCATTTTTGAACTACATAAAATGATCATAAGTAAGCATATTTGAGACACTGAGCATATTTCACACATAAATAGAAATTCACAATTTTCTGTTTAGCTTGCTGAATAGACACTATGAAGACACATTTTATTTTCAAATACAGATAAGAAACACAGCATATCTCAGAATATCCTAAGAGGACGGGGAAAAGGAACAGATCATAATCCACAGAAATCTATTTTGTTATACAGCAGAATCTAGGGATCAAAAGAAGCTTCCCAGTCACTTCCTCAACTACTACCAAGCAACTCACATATTTCTAGCAAGCTAATATGATCAAATACACAATTAGCACTGAAGTTGGTTTGATAATTTTTATTTTTGAGATCAATATTTAATGCAACAGAGGTAGATCTACTACTCAGCAGTTGCATCATCTCAGGGAAACATTGATTCTCCAAGCATCCCAGTTAAACCATCCCACCAATAATTCCCCTTTGCAATATAAAAATAACTCTCACATGCACTAAACTCATTTGACATTGTGACAGATATGGCTGTGCACAGGGTTCCACAGCTCCTGAATAGTAAAGGTAAGTTCTAGAACCCAAATGCTTTAACTCCCACTCAGAGACTCTTTCCACTACTTTACTCCTAGATAATTTCTAAATTTGTTTTCTTATGACATGATACATAATTTGACATTCACACACATGATGATCTTCCAAAAGAAAAAAATCAGTGGCCTATTAAAGAACTTTATGGATATTCTCTCAACTTTGAATGTAAATGCTACACAAGATTCAGAAACATTTTTATAAATTATTACAGCTGAGCTTTGAAAAAAAAGAAACACACAAACCTGATTCATTTAGAAAGTGAACTGCATGAGGAAGCTCATTTTCATCTAACTGCAGCTGATTTTCTCTCACAAGTTGTAATAATCGTTTCTGGTCAATTACAGGAAATTCAATTGGCACATTTTTACGCTCTGATAAAATGATCTTCTCAAGTTCTACATAGCAATCTGGGATCAGCTGTCCAACAACAGGCTGATCTCGGATCTGTGAAATTACAAATGACAAACTGTAAAAATCTATTTTATTCGTGTATTTGTCAAATGGTTGGCAAATTCAGTGCTTTTTTTTTTTTTTTTTACAGAAACATATTAGTCAGAAGTATATTTTTAAATAAAATCAAAATATAATGAAAAGCTATTTAGATTGTAAGAAATAAATACAATGAAATTAAAACAAGAAAAGTGCTGATCCAGAGGCAAATTTGAAAATATCAAATAAAATAGCATGAAAATATTTATCTTGCTATCCAGAAACTCCATGGCAAAAAAACAAAAAAAACCAAGATATATCACTAAGCATAAGAAAGATTTTTTATTTTCTAAGATATTAAACTTAATGGGAAATAAGCTAGCATAAGATATTAGTACAAATTATAAGAGCTTTCGGACATAAAATAATCAAGGTAAAACATTAAATTTTGTGCTTGTTATTTGTAAAATGTTATATTGGTAAAATGTTATATTGGTGAGGTGTATTTATCAACAGTGAAACCTGGAGACATAAAATCCCACTCAAGCTATGTTTTTCATGGAAACTTTAACTTGGGAAAACAAGAAATCATCTAAACACCAGTGATTCTGACAGGAGAATATGATCATTCTAATGACTTTCTACAAAATAAGAAATACATAAAATAAGATTTTTTAAAGAATGGCCTTTAAAAGATAGTTTCTATAATAAAAGTAAATTCCAAACATTTTTTAAAATATAATTTTAAATAGAAATGCAACTCTTAACAATAGTATCCAGAATGCCTTTAAGAACCACCAGATGGCAAACTCTCCCTATTTCTGAACCTACGAAAATTACATATTCTTTTTACCTGAAAATAGCACTCAGAATTTCTGCTTAAATTCTTACACTTATTACAAATAGAAATTCAGCACACACAAGCAAAAATGTACTTGCTCTTTTTCTACTTGTGACTAAAACTTTAAGGAGGCAGCCATAGCCACGTCTTCCATATTTACCTGCAAATGGTTACTCAAGATACTGTTTTCAGGCATCTCTTGACCCAGAGAATTAGAGAAAATTTCACTAATGTTCACTTTTCATGTTCCCTTTCTTCGTCATTCATAAATTAAGATGAAATAGAACTTCAGATTGAGGTTTATGTTTTAATCCAAAAAGGGAACCTCCATATAAAAGTAAATAATGGTTCTCAAAGAAAATAAATCAAGTAGAAACAGGATGAATTTTACAGGGCTAGGTCTCAAGGCCTATAGAGATGCCTGCTCTGCTAATGGGTTGGATGAGATTAAAAGGAGTATTGTCAGCATTGAACCCTGTTTTGTCCTGCTTCTCCTTTCAGCGTGATTATCAGTTCGCTGACAGGCTGAGCCAAAAAATAAAACTTAAAGTGTCTGCACAGACAGATGTTAATGAGGTTGAGACAGGGAAAGATTAGAGAAGAGCTAAGATCAAAGGAAAAGATGAAAAATAAATGACAGGACAAAAAAAAATGATCTCTAATAGATTAAAACTGCTATTTGAATTCAGGTTGAAGTACCTTAGGGAAGAAAGAATTTTCAAGTTATGGTAGGCTCACAGGTCCTTGGTCATCTGAAAGAGTCACTCTTCTACAAAGCAATCAAATGAGTTTTCAACCCATTATGACAGAATGCTGCATCCATCAGCAATATATACTTTACTTCAAATAGTATTGGTATTTCTCAAAGTATTTGTTTTACTTTCTTGTAAAAAAGTTGTCTTCAAAGTTGATTGATAAGTGTCAAAAGAAAAACTGGTCTGATTTATTGATAATGATATCTATTAGACAAAAGCGGTATTAATATAGCCTAAAGAACCATCTTATCTGTGACTTTGCTTCAACTAAATTCAGGCCTTTCAAAACAAACTCATCCTCCAACAAGTCTTTTAAAAGATCTGATACATTCTCTGACAGCAATGACAAAAAGAAAAACTATCAAACTATTCTCAGTAACAACAAAGTTTTTGAAGTATGGGTACAGTCTCAGGGAAAAAGAAACCTGGATTAAGAGATTAACTGGAAGAATATATTTTGTATATTTGTTTCTCTTTAAGTCATATTACTTTCTAACTGCATGTTCCACAAGAGAATAGGAAAATCTACAAATAAATAGTATGTCATTTTTACATGACACTAACATCTATCAATAAACCTTTTAATAACTGTAATAAATGTGTGTTGAAGGATACAAACATACAAATTCTCTCCCTGGGCACCGCAAAAGCCATCACTTTCACAAATGGCTCATTAGGTTTTGGAGAGAAGTACACATAATCTATATAAATGTAACAGAACTAAGCTAACTGGCCAACATGGAGTTATAACCAAGGTGACCATATAATTTATCATCCAAATTGGAATGCTTTTGAGAATATAATGGGACACCATTAATAATTATGCTGGGACTGCCCGGGCCAAATAGGACTCTTAATCAGTATCAGCCAGTATCTTAATCATTAGTGCTAATGAGGTAAGCCAGGAGAAACTAAGTGAAATTCATCATTATATTTGCCATATTAAACTATCCAGGGTATTTTTAGTACAATTTACACCACGCTCCCTGTAGAACCCAGTGAAGATTTCCTTTTCCTGCAAGTATTAAAAAAGAGTGTTCTCTCTGATAACTGATTTATTTATGTTTTATAAATATTTGGCTTACCAGAAGATAACTTTAGAAATGTAAAACATAATTCCTAAAATGAAAAACACAGTTCTGAAAGCCAAGATAGTGGTTTGGATGACTAAAGGAAACAGCTGCCTCACAATACTGAGGGAAGAAAATTAGTATGGGAATCACAGTGACAAAATACACGGAGTGGCACAAAGATCAAGATGTCCATAAAACATGAAGTCCAAAAGGAAGGAGCAGATGGAAAAACAACAATCAAAAAATAAAAGAAGAAAGATGAGCCCAAGGCCTCAGCATTCACCTTTACCCTTGTGGTTGAATCACTACTACAGGAAGCTGGATGAGAAAGGGCATCGAAAACATTTTCTCAGATTCTCTCTCAGAAACATTTTCTCAGTATCTCAGAAACATTCTCTTAGTTTCTCTCAGGATCCTCTAATTATTTTTTATTCTCATTTCTATAAATTAGAAATGAAGTCTGGTATAAAAAATTTGGAAATGGAAAGTCCTTAAAAATGCCAACAGCAATGGGGAAAGAAACCCCACAATTTTAAGAGAGTTGCTCACTTCTCAAAACTTCTGGCATTTCTAAGAAGTGGCATAACATGAGAATTAATAAATTACATTTCTCTACCAGCCTACCATGTTACCTTGAAATTAAGGCTCTCGTTTATGATGGTTTTCCGAAGTTTTGCCAAAGCATCAGATTCCTCGGTGGCATTCACAAAGTGGTAATCTCGGATGGCAGGGAACCCTCGCTTATTCAAGAGTTCCTTGGTGATTTTACTTATGCAGGCTTTGCGCTGCTTCTCATCAGAAACATCCGAATGTGTGCCAACAAGAATCACAGGAGAAGAAGAAGCACGAGCCTGGAGAGAAGACACAAAACACTCTCGTGTTTGTTTAAAATTGGGCCTGCTCACATTCCTGTTGATATTTGCTTTCCATGACATTCACTTGAGTGGTAAAGAGAAACTAACAGACTTCAGAAGAAGAAAAGAACAACTGCCCTTTTTTCCTTAAACCTAAGAAAAAAATGTAACCTTAAGACATTTTAAAAAGTCATTTTGAGGGCCTTCTTAATCCAATTCTTATTCCTTTTATGTGGCCTATGTAATAGTAGTAGTATAGTTTTCCTTTCTCATTTTCATGCCTTAAAATGGGTTATTTGCTAAGCACACTCCTAAACAAAATAAGCATTTCATAAACCCACAAATTATATCAAATTAATGTCATACAGTTTATATTTTCTCTTCCTTATCTTTGAATTTAATCTTCTAAATTCATTTTAAAGTCATTCAATTCAGAGTCTATAATGGAAGAAGAAAAGCCACTGGAGCAAATATTACTGCCACTGTAATATTTGC
Organism: Ateles fusciceps; assembly: GCA_036589455.1. Taxonomy (NCBI): domain Eukaryota; kingdom Metazoa; phylum Chordata; class Mammalia; order Primates; family Atelidae; genus Ateles; species Ateles fusciceps. The sequence continues at coordinate 4,227,650 of JAZHEH010001361.1, forward strand.
TCACATTGGCTAGCTGCAAAAAACTTAAAAAAGGAAAAGTTAAAAAATACCCCAAATTACAAAACAATCATGTATGCAACCAAATTACATGGTTAAATGTCCTGACACAAGCCTTTTTAAGGACTTTACTCACAGAAGAGCTCATTACAGCATCACGCAAGCAGCATTTTAGTCTGAAATCTAAAAAGCCACAGTATTTGAAGGAATATCTGACAGCAAGACAGCAAAGGAAAAGATAGAAAAGCAACAAAAGGGAAATTCCAGATCTAACAGCATAATAATCTGGGACCACCTAAAGGATAGAACCTGAAGGACTTCACACCAATGGCCCTGAGTACAAAGTTGATGATACAGATAGATTGCTTTTCTTTAACATAGTTTATTTTAAATTAGAAAAATTTAGATTTCCTTTAAGAAATGATATGATAAAAAACAGTTGAATGTATATATTTTCAAGTTTTACAGCATAAAAGAGTTTTGGGTTACCAATAACTTTCACCAATATGGAACATACCATTTTCATGTCATGACTTAATTACTCTGAAAGTTTCCCAACTCAAAATTTTAGTGCTTCTTTTAAGAAGGTATTTAAAGAGGCCAGGTGGTGGCTCACGCCTATAATCCCAGCACTTTGGGAGGCCAAGGAGGTGGGTGGATCATCTGAGGTCAGGAGTACGAGACCAGCCTGGCCAACATGGTGAAACCCCGTCTCTACTAAAAATACAAAAATTAGCTTGGTATGGTGGCAGGGCCTGTAATCCCAGCTACTCGGGAGACTGAGGCAGGAGAACCACTTAAACCCAGGAGACAGAGGTTGCAGTGAGCCAAGATCAAGCCACTGCATTCCAGCCTGGGCCACAGAGAGATCTGCCTTAAAAACAAAAAGAAAAAGAAAGTATTGAAAGAAATTGAAGCAATTGTTTGTCCAAAATAATTACTTTACACACACAGGAACACACACACACACACTCAAATTATTTTCCATTTTCAAATGATAAGAACAAATCACCTTTATATTAAAGAGCCAAGGCTTCATGGCATCAACTTCAGCCTGTCCTTTGCTGAGGTCATAGACAGCAAGATACAATGCTCGCTGGGTCATAAAATGGGGATGAGTACTATAGAATTCCTCACGACCTAAATAAAGATTAGAGACAGATTTTTTAAATATTTCAAACAACAAGCAAGAACTCTTTTAAAAAAATAATCTGGGGGAATAATACTATTTATTTTTTACCATACTAAAAGAGAAAAACAACAGACAATGTTTAGAGAACTATTCTGGGTTTTTTACTAGGGATTGACCAATTTTAGCATATGTGTCAGTGACTGATCAGAGTACCTAGCACTGAGCTGTTCCCAACAGATCCCTCCATGTTCTTCTCCATTCTGGAGGCAGGACTAAAATGAGGAGAAGTGAAGGACTTTGGAATAATTCCACACAGTCTACCAGCTCTCTGGATATTAGAACAGAAAGCTCAGTTTTTGAATCCCTGTTCATAATGAGTGGTAAAAGTGAATTTTAAAATTCTATAGAAATACCTGCAAAATCCCACACATTTAGAATGAGGTCTCTCTTCCTTTTGCCTCTTATTTGGATAGGCCAGTCTTTCACATCTATGCCAACTGTGGCACTTTGCATTCCAAGATCTGATTTCTTGATTTTCATTAATTGCTGCAATAAGGTGGTTTTACCACTCCCAGTATTTCCCACAATCATAAGTTTCATTCGGTTATAGGGCACAGCCTTTTTTAACCGCTGTTGAAGAAACCTAGTATTTGAAAGATAAAAATAAAATAATAAACTCCTTAAAAGTACACTTGAGATTTAAGTGAGTTGTTTTGCATGTCACACTATTCTAAAATATAGTTTCCAAAAGAGTGCATAGCTCATATAACTAATAATGTACATGCCTTTCAGTGTATTGTTAATGCACATATTTTGCTAGAGATTTTAGTGTAGTTGATAGTGTTTGGTAGAATTACCAATATGATATGTTACGCTATCACCAGAAATAATCAAAAGGCCGAAATATGTTTCCAATACTAATCAGCATACAATATGCAATATATACACATCTATATATACACACATATACATACATATGTGTATACATATTCGAATTTCTTTTAGTATGAAAAACCTTATAAAGTATAAAATTTCACAAAGTCCATATGACATAAAAATAAGAAAGAGAAATGTATATTGTAATAATAAACCTTGATAAGGTCATATTAGTTATAAATGTGTCTATATGGTCATATATAGAATATATGATGTACAGATAGATAGATATCACATATACATATAATAGTATATATGGATAGTGAGGTCATATTACATCATACATAAATAAATATAAACTATTATGCTATCAGCAGACGTTAACATGCGTTCATTCCTAATGATCTTAATGTAAAAACTGAACTAAATAGAAGTGTTTACGTAGCTAAAAAACCACCTTTAAACTAATAGCAGATTTAAAGTGCTATCAAAAATATAATAAATATAGAAAGATATATTTTGAAATATGTTAAAGTGTTGCTGCAGTTTCAAATTAGAGAAAAGCTAAATCATAAATGAATTTTACATCAGAGTAGTGACTGATCCATTCCTATAACTAACAAGAATCTGACCAACATTTCTGATGATATGACCAAAAAACAATATTACTTTTCTTGATTTTTTATTTCTTAAGAAGGCAGCACTATTTGAAATACATCATTCTTCAAAAAGCAAATGATGCCTACAATTTCTAATCCGCTCTAGGTCTTTCTGTCTTTTCTGAAAATGTTAAACATGCTTAAAATATTTAGCATATTTAGTTATGTAGCTTTATAATACAGCATAATACACTGAAAGCTAGTTCTGCTAAATGTTCAGTAAGAATTGAACCAATTTTTATATGGCCAACTTTTCCACTTTCAAGAGGGAAAAATAATTGTGTAAAATGAAGGGTAATCACATTTAGCACAAAAGTTAAACTCTTTCCTTTACAATGAAATGAAGCTCAGGAATTCAGAAAACCAAATCCTTCCTCATAAAATGATATGAAGTTAAATATAAATTTAAGAGACTTTAGGCAGAATAGAATGAGTAAGTATAAAACACTGATAATTTAACAACTATTAATTGTATGCCAGGCACTATATTTGGTGCCAAGATTTGAATAGTGAGTGAACACAGCCATGGTTTCTGCCTTGGTGGATATTACAGTCTAGTTGGGAGGTGATGACAGAGCTGAGGTCTGCAATGTTATACAGTAACTGTGGAAAAGGGAGCAAAGGATTTTATGAGAAAATAATAAGATCAATGTGCTGAAAGGGAACAAAAAGTGGGATAAAATCCATTATTAAAGATATTTAAAGTGCTTAAAGTGTAAAGACCAGAAACAGTGATACTTGAGAAGTTTTGGTGGTTTCAGAACTGATCAAGGTGAATAGATTACTCATCCTTATGGGCAAAATAGAAGTTAGTAATTTCACATGATGTCAGTAACTATAATGCTTTAAGATGTAAGAGGCATATGTTTATAATAGTTGCTATATGAAATGCGGTGTGATAAGTTATTATACTGTGCTATTTCTTTAGATTGTGTAATTGGTAACAAAAGACCAAATAACAATACGTATTTTCCTTTAGAGTCTACTCCACTGAAAAGAGAAAGAGGAAAAGTCACTCTCAATGTTACCTGGCTAAGAAGAATGAAAAATCTCTGCAGTGGCACCACAGAAACACATTCACTAAATGAAAGGCAAATGACACATAGCATATTAATGTCCAGTATTACTATTGATTTTTTCCCTAAAGCATAACAATATATGTCCATCAAAGTCACAGAGTGGAAATCTGAAATAAATTTGGCAAAAACAAATAGAAATAAAATTATCTAACCTTATGATGTCTTTGGCTTTACATCCTATGTGTTTAAAATCAAAGTTAAGACGCAGTTCATCCAAAGGAAGGTCCCATATTTTGCTTAATTTCCCCATTTCATTGGGAAAAGGATCTTAGTTCCAAGTTGTAACTGACATCCAGAGATGTGAGATTTTCAAGACAGCCAATCTCAGGAGGAATCTTAATGGAATAAAAAAGGGCAAAACCTGTTGGTGGGAAGGAAGAAATGTGTTCTGCCAAAAAATAAGATGATAAGCAACAAGAGTGGCTCACAGATTCCATCAGCAGCTTGCACAGCCTTTCAACAGAGTTCTGAAACTTTCCAAAGCCTTGTCAGAAGTTGTCAGTATGTGTTTAAAAACATAAAAACTTACATCTAAAACCTTACTCCCAAACAGTCTACGTCACTCATCTGTAATCTTTAAAAACCCAATCTCCTTTGGTAACATACTTCATCTCTTCAAGACATTAAAAGTAAGGAGGTTCTCACCACAAAATGGATTTGATTATCCAAATCCATTATCTGTGGCTTCATTCTTCTCCTTCAGTAAAGGCAGGAAAACCTAGTCATTACAAACTTGCATGCAACTTAGCGTTCTCAAAGTACAGCGACATGCTTATAATTTAGGTGGCATCCTAATTGGAGTCATTTCTGTTCAGATCTTTAAGCAATATATATTATAACAGAAAACACTCCTTTGCTGGCAAAAAATCAGGCAGTAAAATATAGCCACAGTTTTTCTGAACCTCACAGTGTCAGACACTTAATCTTTTGGTTTTTGTAGACAATATGCTAGAACTTGAAAAAAATATTTTCTGAGACAAACAAATTATCAATTTCAGATTTATAATAGAGGGAATGGAGCAAAACAAAGGAGGTTGATCCATTGGGGTGATAGGTAGCATGGTGGAGCAGTGCAGAAATTTAAAAATGTACCAAAGAAAGGTGAAAAACAAGTAATAAAGTATACAGGCCAGCAACAACTTGAGAAAAATGGAGTATCTGAGAGTCTGTTAACAGATTAGACAGAGATGTAGTGATACGATGACCCACAGCATCATATTAATTTATCATTAAGTATATATTCACATAATCCTTCAAAAATATAGCACAAAAGTAATTTTTTAATGAAATTAGGGTGTTACTATATACATTTACCATATAGTAGGCTTACAACTTAATTAAAAAATGAAAGAATCAAATGATACTTACAATGCTCATTTTGAATTTATAGTTATTAAATGACATCACTACTATTCCATATTACACTATGAGCTGGCACCATAAAGAATTTTTTTCATTATACTATCCTGCGTATAAGTAAAATGTTGTTTTGCCATAGTTAATTAAGAGTAATCTGAGTTAATTTATATGTTAGATGATAACATCACACAGAATTTGAAATGAATATTCTAATAATTTTTACTTAGTTCAAATGTTGAGTAGATAAATTTGTATCTAGCTGTTTAGCTTTTAGATTAAAAGGTTATGATAAGTATAGCATATTGTTTTATTGTTTAGTGGAAGTATTAAGGCTATTACCTTATTTTTTAAAGTAGGTTTTTAAAAATTGTCAGTGTGAGAATGGATATTAAATCAAGTGACACACCATTGGTAGCTATTTTTATTTGGAATGGAAATCTGGATTTATAGCCGACAGGAATTTATAGTTAACAGGAAGCTTCCCGGTTTCTAAAACTGATATTTAGAATGCTAAATATCATTTAAAATGATAATTTGTGATGATGCAAATCATGAATTATATATTTTAAGTGGCAATAATTTTAAAGGTGACCTCTTACCTCTTTCAGTTTGTTGTGAGAAAGATGTAGTTTCTCTACTCTAGACCATAAATATGCTTTTTCACTCAAGTCCAGGATGCTGATCTGATTATGGCTAAAGAATAGTTCCCTTAAGTTCAAAGATTTCCAGTGTGCAGGACCTGGTAGATACTGAATATCATTGCTGCTCATATCTAAAGACCGCAAGCTAAAACAATACAATGGAAAGATGCAAGCCAAATGAGTATTTCCAAAATACATGAAATCACATCACAAATGATTTTCCCCACAGTGAGAATAAGGCATAACATCAAAACTAGCATTACTGACATATGAGTATGCATGTGAGTTAAGAGTCTCAGTTGAACCACCAGTGTTGAAGAACCAGGACTCTGGGCAAGTTACTTTCTCTCTTATGAAGTGGCAATAATAACAATGACTATCTTAGGGGATTATTAGGAAGATTAAAGAGATGAATCACTGTAGAGTAGTTAGAACAGTTCGGTATATTCTAAAGCTAGATGTAAGTTCTATTATAGGTTTGTGTCACACTTTCTATGGCTAAATCATAACTATTTGCCTAAATATATATCTATTTACACATATACTTTTATGAATTTGGTTTATCAAGTATAATTAGAATAGCATTTAAGATGTCAACACACTCAAGTTCAAATTAATGCCTGAATTTATAGTTAACAGGAAGCTTCTGGTTTCATGAAATTAACCAAAATACCTCAAAAACCTGGAACTACATAAACTTTCCTAATCTTCACCCAAAATTTCACTCAAACATAACTTAAGCATAATGTCAAAATTAAGGGTGTTTAGGCAACATATCAAGATTCACAAACAAAATTTTAAAAGTTAAAGTGATAACCAGCATACTCTCATTTCAGTATACTAATACGTCATTAAACAATTCTCAGTGTTTTTTACACAATATTCCACTAGATTAATATAAAAGTTTCAATTTTAAGTAATTAGTTGGGTCTTTTAGCTAATGAAAACTATTCATACATACAAAAACATTAAGCTGAGTAGGTTCAGGAATCAATTACCCCTACATGACTAAATTGAAATCATGTTTCTAAAGGTTCTGTTCTAACTGATGTGCTTTTAAAATTAAAGTAACAATAAACTTACTGTGGAAGATTTAAAATTGCTTCTGGAATACATGTAAATTTGTTTTGAGATAGTTTTAGGCTTGTCATGGAAGAAGGCAAGAAAGGCATAGCATCTAAAAGAAAATAAAAATGAGATCAACATTTTAATCATTCAAGCCAGATTTCCATTAAATTAAAAAATAAGAACTACCAATGCTGTGTCACGTAATTTAATTTCCCTCCTCACATTGATAATTTTTTAAAATCCACTTTTAAAAAGAAGGTAATAGCCTTAATACTTCCACAAACCAATAAAACAATATGCTATGCTTATCAGAACCTTTTAATCTGAAAGCCAAACAGCTAGATATAAATTTATCCACCCAACATTCGTACAAAGTAAAAATTATTAAAATGTTCATTTCAGATTATATGTGATACATAGATTAGCTCAAATTACTCTTAAATGACTATAGCAAAACAATTTTCCACATCTTATTAATAAACAGGATAGTATAAGGATAGAAATTCTTTATGGTACTAGCTCAGAAAGAATGTTCTATGAGATAACAATGGGTGTTATTTAATAAAATTATTCTTTGATCATATAATCTTAAGAGATTGGGAAATATTTGGTAAAATAAAGTAAAATGTCTGAGTTCTCAATACTCTAGTGTATTTTATGAGTTTTTAAGAAGGAAATGCAGTATGAGGTACCTCCAAGGAATAAAATTCTGTGAAATACAATTTGGGAAATAGAAAATCATACAGTTCTGTTTTCTCATCTATAAGAGTGCAGCTAGATCAGATGAACGCTCAAGTATTTGAGAGATCTACAAATCTACAGTTCCGTGAAAATGGCTTGCGAAATTAGTTCTTAGCATTTTCCAGGTTAAAAATATGGGTTATGCTTTATTTAGACAATCTTCAAGGGTGAAAATGTTCCAAGACACTCCTAGAAGCTCTTTCTGAGAAGCAGAAAGATACATATTATATACTTCACCTATTGGCAAAATAAATGAGTAGAAATGATTCTCCACTTAAGACTTCAGAGTCTTGAGTTTCATATGCTGTATGGAAAATATCCATAAGACTACAAAACTAAAATTTTAGTTTACATGGACTTTTTTTTTTTTAGACGCAGTCTCACTCTGTTGCCAGGTTGGAGTGCAGTGGCGCGATCTTGGCTCACTGCAACCTCCGACTCCCTGGTTCAAGTGATCCTCCTGCCTCAGCCTCCCACGTAGCTGGAGTTACAGGAACACACCACTATGCCCAGCTAATTTTTGTACTTTTAGTAGAGAAGGGGTTTCACCATTAACATGAGATTATTTTTAATGGTTAGTGGTCCTACCCAGGTATCACCTCCATAGGGCGTCTTCTCAAATGTAAGACCCCATTTCTCAAACTATCAAGGTTGTATAGTGCAAAGCAAATACATTTTTGAACTGAGGTCTATTCAAACTTTCACAAGATAATTAATTGCATGCACTTGTAGACATCACATAAAATCTCACTGCTTCAATTTCCTCAACTGGGCAGAGGTCATACCCCTCCTAGGTATGACCAGTAGGCTCACTGTGAGATTCGGCTGAGATGACACACTGACCATATACAAGCTTCAAGGTCCTTTTGGATGCTCCTCTTTCCAGACCCAACTTAAATATCACAGGCATAGAAATGCTTCCCTGTGAAGCACAGTCTGAATCAGATTCCCCGAAGTACCACAGAGCATCCTGAAACTTTTCTACAGAAGGTATCACAATATAAAATTACATTTATTTATGCCATCATTACTTAATGTTTGTCTGTCCTCTGAACTTAATCATAAGTTCCTTAAAGACAAGAGACCAAGTTTGCTTTGCTTACTAGTGAGTGAATCACTCTATCCCCAGTTCCAGGTTTATGGTTAGAATGTGGCCAATATTTATGAGAGTAGGAGGAAGAGAGGGAGGGAAAAAGGAGGAAAATACTATGCAAATTAAGGTGGCTTTGATCATTATTAGTTTTTGAAGGCTCTGACAAATTAAAATTTTATGCTATTATGTCAAACCATATTATATTAAATATTATATTAAAATATGCTATTGTGTCAAACCATATTATGCTCTTAAAAATTATTTTACTGACTCGGGCATAGAATAATGACATGGTTTGAAAAATGTGTGTATTCTCTACAAAGGAAGATAAAATATGGGGAATTCCTGTTTATTTTCATAAAAATACTTTGTTCCTTAATATTAAAATGTTCAGTTAGGATACAAATGAACATAATTTCCTCTATTATTTCATATACTAAGAGACTGCAGGGGATTCTACAACTTTTAATAAAAGTGATGATAATAATTTGCATTATTGCAATACCTTGCAAAAGAGCTGAATGAATATACATTTAATTCACCAAACTGAAAACCATTAAATGATTAATTTTATTTTTAACAACAGCAATAAGAGTAACCACATTTATCATACAAGAAATTGCTGAAGAAACTTCAGTATGAAAAACACTATTTCAATTTAACAATATTATTTCAGAAAAACAGTATTTCCGTATATTTCAGTTTAGTTTTAGTTTTAAACTAAACATGCACATGGCTGCCTTACTTAGCTCAGGCTGCCATGTGCATATTTAGTGTAAGACTAAAAGGAACCACATTGTACTACCCAGTAGGCCAAGTAACTATCATTTTAACCTCTGACAATAAAAATGTGCTTTTTTAAATTATTGACTATTTTTAGAGCAGCTTTAGATATACAGAAAAATTGAGCAGACAGTAGACTGTCAGTATATCCCTTCTCCCCTCACCACCACCCCACACACATTTTCCCCTGTTATTAATAATCTGTATTATTTTGGCACAGTTGTCCCAATCGATGAGCCACTATTTAACCCATCATTATCACTCAAAGTCCATAGTTTGCATCAGGGTTCATTCTTTGTACTGTACATTCTATGGGTTTTGACAAGTGTGCAACAGCACGTATCCCTCCTTGTGGTATCATACAAAACAGTTTCACTGCCCTAAAAATCCTCTGTCCTTTACCTATTCACCTCTCCCTCCCTCAACCCCTGACAACAATTGATCTTTTTTAATGTTCTCATAATTTTGTCACTTCCAGAATGTCTTATAGTTGGGAACGAAGAGTATGTAGCCTTTTCAGATTGTCTTCTTTGACTTAGCAATATGCATTTATGTTTCTTTCATGTTTCTTTTTTTATTGTACTTTAGATTCTGGGGTACATGTGCAGATCAAGCAGAGACTGTTGCATAGGTACATTCCTGGCAAGGTGGTTTGTTGCCACCATCCCCCCCAATCCCCTATACCTGACATTTCTCCCCCCCACGTTATCCCTCCCCCAGGCTCTCTCCACTATCCCTCCCATAGCCACCCCAATGGACCCCAGTGTGTGATGCTTCCCTCTTTGTATCCAAGTGTTCTCATTGTTCGACACCCACCTATGAGTGAGAACATGTGGTGTTTGATTTTCTGTTCTTGTGTCAGTTTGCTGAGAATGATGGTTTCCAGGTTCATCCATGTCCCTACAAAGGAAACAAACTCATCGTTTTTTATGGCTGCGTAGTATTCCATGGTGCATACGTGCCACATTTTCTTTGTCCAGTCTATCATTGATGGGCATTTGGATTGGTCTCCAGGTCATCTTTGCTATTATAAACAGTGCTGTGATGAACATGCATGTGCATGTGTCTTTATAATAGAACGATTTATACTCCTTTGCATATATACCCAATAATGGGATTGCTGGGTCAAATAGAATTTCTGTTTCTAGATCCTTGAGGAATCGCCACACTGTCTTCCATAATAGTTGAACTAATTTACACTCCCATCAACAGTGTAAAAGTGTTCCTATTTCTCTACATCCTCTCCAGCATCTGTTGTTTCCAGATTTTTTAATGTCGCCATTAATCTAACTGGCGTGAGATGGTATCTCAATGTGGTTTTGATTTGCATTTCTCTAATGCCCGGGGTGATGAGCATTTTTTCACGTTTGTTGGCTTCATATATGTCTTCTTTTGAAAAGTGTCTGTTTATATCCTTTGCCCACTTTTGGATGGGTTTGTTTTTTTCTTGTAAATCTGTTTCAGTTCTTTGTAGATTCTGGATATTAGCCCTCTGTCAGATGTGTAGATTGCAAAAAATTTTCCCCATTCTGTTGGTTGCCAGTTCACTATAATGATTGTTTCTTTTGCTGTACAGAAGCTCTGAAGTTTAATTAGATCCCATTTGTCTATTTTGGCTTTTGTTGCCATTGCTTTTGGTGTTTTAGCCACGAAGTCCTTGCCTATGCCTATGTCCTGAATGATTTTGCCTAGGTTTTCTTCTAGGGTTTTTATGGTGTTAGGTCTTATGTTTAAGTCCTTAATCCATCTGGAGTTAATTTTAGTGTAAGGTGTCAAGAAGGGGTCCAGTTTCTGCTTTCTGCACATGTGCTAGCCAGTTTTTCCCAACACTATTTATTTAACAGGGGGATCCTTTCCCTATTGCTTGTTTTTGTCATGTTTGTCAAAGATTAGATGGTTGTAGATGTGTGGCGTTGCTCCAGAAGCCTCTGTTCTGTTCCATTGGTCTATGTCTCTGTTTTGATACCAGTACCATGCTGTTTTGATTACTGTTGCCTTGCAGTATAGCTTGAAGTCCAGCAGCATGATGCTGCCAGCTATGTTCTTTTGTTTAGGATTGTCTTGGCTATGCAGGCTCTTTTTTGGTTCCATATGAAGTTTAAAGTGTTTTTTTCCAGTTCTGTGAAGAAGGTCATTGGTAGTTTGATGGGGATAGCATTAAATCTATAAATTATGTTGGGCGGTATGGCCATTTTCACAGTATTGATTCTTCCTAACAATGAGCATGGAATGTTTTTCCATCTGTTTGTGTCTTCTCTTACTTCCTTGAGCATTACTTTGTAGCTCTCCTTGGAGAGGTCCTTTACCTCCTTTGTTAGTAGTATTCCTAGCTATTTTACTCTTTTTTGTAGTAATTGTGAAAGGGGAGTTCACTCTTGATTTGGCTCTCTGTTTGTCTGTTATTGGTGTATAGGAATGCTTGTGATTTCTGCACATTGATTTTGTATCCTAAGACTTTGCTGAAGTTGCTCATCAGCTTAAGGAGAGTTTGGGCTGAGATGATGGGGTCTTCTAAATATACAATCATGTCATTTGCAAATAGAGACAATTTGACTTCCTCCTTTCCTAATTGAATACCCTTTATTTCTTTTTTTTTTCTTGCCTGATTGCTCTGGCTAGAACTTCCAATACTATATTGAATAAGAGTGGAGAGAGAGGACATCCTTGTCTAGTGCCAGATTTCAGAGGGAATGCTTCCAGTTTATGCTCATTCAGTATGATATTGGCAGTGGGTTTGTTGTAAATAGCTTTTATTATTTTGTGATACGTTCCATCGATACCTAGTTTACTGAGAGTTTTTAGCATAAAGTGTTGTTGAATTTTGTCAAATGCCTTCTCTGTATCTATTGAGATAATCATGTGGTTTTTGTCTTTGGTTCTATTTATGTGGTGGATTACGTTTATGGACTTGCATATGTTGAACCAGTCTTGTATCCCTGGGATGAAGCCTACTGATCATGATGGATAAGTTTTTTGATGTGCTGTTGCAATCAGTTTGCCAGTATTATATGGAAGATTTTTGCATCTATGTTTATCATGGAGATTGACCTGGAGTTTTCTTTTTTGTTGAGTCTCTGCCAGGTTTTGGTATCAGGATGATGTTGGTCTCATAAAATGAGTTGGGGAAGATACCCTCTTTTGTATTGTTTGGAATAGTTTCAGAATGATTGGTACCAGCACCTCTTTGTACGTCTGGTAAAATTTGGCTGTGAACCCGTCTGGACCTGGACTTTTTTTGGTTGATAGGCTGTTAATTGGTGCCTCAACTTCAGCCCTTGTTATTGGTCTATTCAGGGTTTCAAGTTCTTCTTGGTTTAGTTTTGGTAGGGTGCAAGTGTCCATGACTTTATCCATTTCTTCCAGATTTACTGGTTTATGTGCATAGAGTTGTTTGTAGTAATCTGTGATGGTAGTTTGTGTTTCTGTGGGATCAGTGGTGATATCCCCTTTATTATTTTTTGTTGCATCTATTTGATTCTTCTCTCTTTTCTTTTTTGTTAATCTGGCTAGCAGTCTATCTATTTTGTTGATCTTTCTGAAAAACCAGCTCCTGGATTTATTGATTTTTTGAAGGGTTTTTTGTGTCTCTATCTCCTTCGTTTCTGCTTTGATCTTAGTTATTTCTTGTCTTCTGCTAGCTTTTGAGTTTTTTTGATCTTGCTCCTCTAGCTCTTTCAGTTTTGACGATAGGGTGCCGATTTTAGATCTTTCCTTGCTTCTCATGTGGGCATTTATTGCTATAAATTTCCCTCTAGACACTGCTTTAAATGTGTTCCAGAGATTCTGGTACGTTGTATCCTTGTTCTCGTTGGTTTCATAGAACATCTTTATTTCTGCCTTCATTTCATTGTTTATTAGTCAACATTCAGGAGCCAGTTGTTCAGTTTCCATGAAGTTGTGCGGTTTTGAGTTAGCTTCTTAATCCTGAGATCTAATTTGATTGCACTGTGGTCTGGCAGACTATTACAATTTCCATTTTTTTTTTTTTGGCATTTCCTGAGGAGTGATTTATTTTCCATGATGTGGTCAATTTTAGAGTAAGTGCGATGTGGTGCTGAGAAGAATGTATATTCTGTGGCTGTGGAGTGGAGAGTTCCGTAGATGTTTATTAGGTCTGCTTGTTCCAGTTCTGCATTCTAGTCCTGTATATCCTTGTTGATTTTCTGTCTCACTGATCTGTCTAATGTTGACAGTGGAGTGTTACAGTCTCCCACTATTATTGTGCAGGAGTCTAAGTCTCTTTGTAGGTCCTTAAGAACATGCTTTATGTATCTGGGTGCTCCTGTATTGGGTGCATATATATTTAGGATAGTTAGCTCTTCTTATTGTATTGATCCTTTCACCACTGTGTAGTGTCCTTCTTTGTCTCTTCTGATCTTTGTTGGTTTAAGCTGATTTTATCAGAGACTAAAATTGCAACCCATGCTTTTTTTTGCTCTCCATTTGCTTGGTAGATCTTCTTCCATCCCTTTATTTTGAGTCTATGTGTGTCTTTGCATGTGAGATGGGTCCCCTGAATACAGCACACTGATGGGTTTTGACTTTTTGCCCAGTTTGCCAGTCTGTGTCTTTTGATTGGGGCACTTAGGCCATTTACATTTAACGTTAATATTGTTATGTGTGAATTTGATCCTGCCATTTTGTTACTGGTTGTTTTTTTGCCCGTTGGTCGACTCAGTTTCCTCATTGCATTGTTGGTCTTCACCATTTGGTTCATTTTTGGAGTGACTGGTACTGGATGTTTTTTTTCTGTGTTTAGTGCTTCCTTCAGGAGCTCTTGTAGGGAAGGTCTGGTGGCACCAAAATCTCTCAGTAATTGCTTGTCTATAAAGGATTTTATTTCTCCTTCACTGAGGAAGCTTAGTCTGGTTGGATATGAGATTCTGGATTGAAAGTTCTTTTCTTTAAAGATGTTGAATATTGGCCCCTACTCTCTTCTGGCATGTAGGGTTTCTTCCAAGAGATCCACTGTGAGTCTGATGGGCTTTCCTTTGTGGGTGACCTGAACTTTCTCTCTGGCTGCCCTTAGCATTTTTTCCTTCGTTTGAACCCTGGTGAATCTGACGATTATGTTCCTTGGGGTTGCTCTTCTTGAGGACTATCTCTGTGGTGTTCTTTGTATTTCCTGTATTTAAATGTTGGTCTGCTTTGCTAGGTTGAGGAAGTTCTCCTGGATAATATTTTGAAGAGTGTTTTCCAGCTTGGATTCATTTTCACCATCCTCTTCAGATACCCTGATAAAGCATAGATTAAGTCTTTTCACATGATCCCATATTTCTTGGAGGCTTTGTTCATTTCTTTTCACTCTTTTTTCTCTTTTCCTGACATCTCTTTTTATTTTGTTGAGTTGATCTTCGATCTCTGATATTATTTCCTCTGCTTGATCAATTCGACTATTGAAATTTGTGTATGCTTCATGAAGTTCTCGTGCTGTGTTTTCAGCACCATCAAGTCGTTTATATTCTTCTCTAGGCTGGTTATTCGAGTTAGCATTTCATCTATTCTTTTTCAAGGTTCTTGGTTTCTTTGCATTGGATTAAAACATGTTCTTTTATCTCAGAGAAGTTTGTTATTACCCATCTTCTGAAGCCTGCTTCTGTCAGCTCGTCAAAATCATTTTCTGACCTGTTTTGTTGCCATGCTGGTGAGTTGTTGTGATCTCTCCGGGGAGGAGAGGCTTTCTGGACTTTGATGTTTTCGTCCTTTTTGTGCTGGTTTCTTCTCATCTTCTCTGAGTGGACGTCCTTTCTGTTAGAGTTGGGGTTATTTCTCCTGTATGAGGCTTTTTTTTTTTTAAACGCAGGTGTCAGTGTGCCACTTGAGATAGTCTGTCCATTGTATGCCTGTGGAGGTGCTGCTGGGCTGCCTCAGTCTCAGCCAGGCTGCTATTTATTCTTTGCCTGGTTTCAGTAACGGCAGGCTCTTTCCCTGTGCTGAGCGTGCTGTTCCTGGGTGGAGGATGTGTTAACTGCGAAACTCTCCTGGGAGAGGGAGTCCGGTTGCTGGACCTTTTTGGGGAGGGGCCTGTCTGGTCGTATCCCCCTCCTGCTTTCAACTCTCCCTTCTGTGGGACGGGCAGTTCCTTTTCACAAGCTTTCTCAGTATTAGCCCAAATCTGCACCCTGGTCTGCGCTAACAAGGCACCAGTCTGGCCAGGGCTGCCAGCCAGGGCTGTCGCCTGGGTCTGCGACTCCAGGTGGTTCTCGGCAAGGCAGCATTTTCCTGGTCTGTGAACTGCTGAAATCTCAGAGCAAATTGCTGTATCTGATTCAGAGAACCGAGAAGGTGATGCCCCCCTGATCCTCGGTGCCTGATACACTTTCCAGGTGGGGCAGTGCCCTGCCTTGCCTTGGTTGGACACCTTTGGGCTGTTTTCGCTGCCCTTTTTTGGGGGGTAATCCCCGTGTTCAACCAGTCCCTTTAAAATGAAACTGGTCCCTCACTCGGAGATGTGGATATCTCTCTGGTTCTGTCTCACTCAGTGGTAGCTGCACTCCAGAGACACTTTCTTCGGCCATCTTCCCCTGAATCCCACGTCTTTTCATAGTTTGATAGCATTTCTTTTTATTGCCAACCTGCTAATTTTATTTTTTAAATCTAGCATAATCTTAAACTGAAATACCACCTTTAAATCCCCACCAAAAGGTCCATATATGACTCATCTTGTACAACTTAGAAGGCCTGGTAAGGAGGAGACCCACACAGAACACTTACCAAGAAAATTCATTCTGGCACTGAAACTCTCCACTTTAGGACAAGCCTCAAGAAAGTTCTCTGATAGGGATGAAATGTGATTTTTACTAAGGTTTAAAATCTTCAGTTCCTTCAGTCTCAAGGGGGAGCATATTCCTGATATTTTATTTCTAGTCACAAGAGACAAGATAATGATTAAATTGCATAAATTCATATGCTTTAAAGAAAAAATATCAAAAACAATTTGCTTTCAAAGAATCGCATCAAAGAGGATTCATTAATTTAAAAATTAGTTGTGAAAATGTAAGTCAGTTGATAAAAGTTGTAATGTTCATTGCCTCGGTCTTTTATTTTATGTGTATATATAAAGACAGAGAGAGAAGGGGAGAGAGAGTCTCACTCTGTCATCCAGACTGGAGTGCAATGATGCAATCTCAGCTCACTGCAACCTCCACCTCCTGGGTTCAAGTGATTCTCATTCCTCAGCCTCCAAGTAGCTGGGATTACAGGTGCATGCCACCATTCCTGGCTAAATTTTGTATTTTTAGTAGAGACGAGGTTTCACCCATGCTGTTAAACTCATTGCTATAGAAACGTCAGCATATTTTGTTAACATCAGCATATTTAAGCAACCCTTTTATCTTTAATGAGCTCTTTCTTACCCTTCTAAAATGAGCTGCTCCAGCTTCTCTACCACATCAGCAACGTTCTCAGGAACAGAAGACAGCTGGTTATATGACAGGTTAAACTGCTTCAGAGTTGGACATTTCACTGCAGGATCTAAAACCACTGAGGGTCCAATGTCATTTCGAGAGACATCAAGGTTAGCAATGCAATTCATTTTCAACAAGTAAGAAGGAAATGATGTAAATTTATTACTGTGCAAGTCCAAATGTGTCAAACTCTTCAGAGTCTGAAAAGACAATAGTTTAAAATTCTAAAGTGAACCATCTGAGGAACTTAAGTCTAGCTAATATTTCTGCCTTACACACCTCTGGTAACTACAACCATCAAGAATTTTCAAAAAGTTGAAAACACAATCCACAATAGAATTTCAGTATACTGATTGGCCCAATTGTCTCTGCGTATAGCATGGGTAAAATCAGAAAAACTACAACAGGTAGACTGTCAAAAGCAGGTTCACAAAAATAGGGTTGAAAGCTTCCCTCAGCATTTTTGTAAATTATTTCCAGAAAGAGCAAAATGGAAGCAGAAGAGGCCTCATCAAATATTTGAATTAATGATTTAACAATAAGCACAAAATAATCCTGGGAAAATGTTTTAAATACTGTCAGAAAATATTACATATTTTGATATAAGATTTAACCATAAAAATAGTTACATATAATATGTGTTTCATTTTAGAACATCCTCTTTTCTATGGAACTTTTTGTTTCAGATTTCTACTTTCTATTTTAAGTAATTTTTAATTTTACAATGATACTTACATATTGTGTCATTTTTAAAAAAAACGTTGGTATGTAATATTCTCTAAGAGCTAAAATACCAAAAATGAGCACTTCTCTATGCTTTTCTTTATATATCAGTATATTTAACCACACAAGAAATTCTAGAGTTTGATATGATTATAGAGGCTTCTTCCTGAACTCTTTGCCCCAGAAGTTGTTTCAAAATTCCTGCCTTTGTTTCAGACCCTTATTAACTCATTCCAAAGTAAAGATTTAAAAATTATTCTCAAGGTTTAATCAGGAAATTTTCGTATTAAAAAAAAGTGCCATCTAATGGTGTCATTCTGAAAAAAAAAACACACACACACAGTTGAGCCCCCAAAAAGTGCCATCTAATGGTGTCATTTTGAAATTTCCCTAAGAGAAGGTTCTGAGCTTGTCCAGTCATCGAATGCCAGCATGTCTCACCTTGTCATAGTCTCTTACAATTCTCTTTGTTTTAACTAGACTAAATCCTAGAATTATTTTACTTGCGCATTTAACAAATATTAATTGAAGGATTACCAAGCTTCAGACATTAATTCCTCCACAAATCAATTCAATAAGTATCTACTAGGCTTCTACAATATGTTAGGCCTCACTAGGCACTGGGAGTAGACAGAAACAAGCCTTTACAAGTCCTGTTCTCAAGGAGTTCACAGCTTAGTGAGGGCAAGGTACTTTAAATCAAGTTGGATGAGTGAACGAGAATTAGGGGGAAAGCATCAGGTGCTACACACATGGAGGCTAGGTGGGTAGGTTGGCTGGAGAGTAGAAGGAAAAAGGAAGAGAAGCAGAGAGTTATGTAGTGACATTTATATTGAGCCCTGGGTGACTTAAAGTATTTAGGAAGGCAAAAAGATGGAGAGGGAGAGAAAGGATACATTTTAGACATTAGGGCATGACTCAGGGAGTGGGTCACCTTTCTTTCTTCTGTCTCCAGATATAAAAACCTTAGAAGAATACACTCCTTAAATATACTTAAAATTTACATAATGTTGCTTTCAAAACATCTTGAAATTGTGATCAATATTTTAGGTTAAAAGAGTGGGAAATGCATTTGCAATAAGCCTTTTTTTTTTTTGAGACAGGGTCTCACTCTGTTGCACAGGCTGGAGTACAATGGCATGATCTTGGCTGACTGCAACCTCCGCCTCCCAGGCTCAGGCAATCTTCTTGCCTCGGCATCCCAAGTAGCTGAGACCACAGGCATACCCCACCATATCTGGCTAATTTTTTGTATTTTTGGTAGAGACGGGATTTCTCTGTTACTTAGGCTGGTCTTGAACTCTTGATCTCACATGGTTCGCCTGCCTCAGACTCCCATAGTGCTGGGATTATAGATATGAGTCACCATGCCCAGCCCTGAGAATTTATTTAACAATTTAAACATTTGTATTAAAATAATTTTAATTTTTATGATTTCTTCTTTGGCTTTCAAAACCATTTTGATCTGTAGTACATGCAAATGGTGAGCAATGTCAATTTTCAGAGAGCTATCCTATCAACAAACTATGTGGTACTTTACTTCTTACAAGACAAGAACTTTGACCAAAAGAAAAATCTTTAAGTTATACATTATTTTAAATGGAAAAAAAAAGTGCCACATTAATCATTTAGTTGAGTCTCTATTTTACAGATGAAAAATGAAGACTTAAAGCAGGCAGAGTGACACGTTCATATTGTCACACAGTTGGGTAGCTGAGTCAATCAAAGCCAGTACTACCAAACCAGGTCTAATTCTAGTTTACCTAATCTAATTTAAATAGTTTAAGTTGTCTTACTTGAATTAAATGATTAAAGGTATAATCAATATACACTTGATAGACTTTAACATGTACTCTGTACAGAACCTAGAATTCCTTCTAATGAGATCTGTTTCCATTGCCTGCCCTCAAAGATGTTCCTGAACATCGCGTAGACTAAGATAGGTGTGCAAAAACCACAGGAACGGGGGAATTATCACCCAGTGACACAAAAGTAGAGTGTTCTTTTGAAAGACTTAATCATGCAAGTTAGATATAAATACAAAAGCTCTTCAAATGTCTTGAGAGTTACAAGGATGAATTAAATTTACTTCACATAGCTGTTGTGGAAAGCTCGTGAGTGCATTCTGGTGAAGCTCCAGTTTTTCAAGATGCTCCAAATGACCACTTATACAGCATTTCTGGCTTAAGGCATCAATATCTCTTAGTTCATTTGCTGAAAGGTCTAGTGATGTAATATATTCTCTCTCAGAAGCCAGAGAAGAAATACTTTCTGAATGCCTCATATGGGATTGAAGTTTTGATGACCCTTTTGTCAAAAACAAACAAACAATGGAAATATAAGCAAATAATTTAAATTCATGTGGTAAAAGTTTACTGAGCACCTCCTAGCAATCAGGCTTTCTTCAAGGCATTGAAGATTCAGTAGAAAACCAAACTACGGAGTTTGCATTCCAGTGGCAGAGATGAACAGTAAATAAAAAACATTTCATCAGGTGGTGTAAGCGGTGTTAAAAAAAAGAAAGAAAGAAAACTGGAGAAGAGGATGAAGAGTGGCATTGGTGGAGGCATTATTTACATTTCAGAAAATTTGTAAAAAAAAATTAAAGTGTTCTATAATAATCAGGAAAGGTAAATTTTTAAATCTATATTTCATTTTTCTATACCATATGGAAGGAATCATTAGATAAATACATATGAAGATTATGTAAGATGAAACTGGCACCAAAAGTATTTGAATAATTGGAGGAAATGCAATGAAACACTGCATTCTGCCCAAAATATCTATTTACTTATCATTACATCCAAATACTTACTGAGTGAATCATCTGAAGATAATATTTTTCTTTTTCGCCTCAGTAAATCTTCATGATCAAAAATGGGTCCCTGTTAAAAAATAATGATGTTTATAATAAAATTGCTGTCATTTGTTGAAGAGGACATTTTTATAAGGAAAGAACCACGAAATTCTAATGGGGTTAAATGGTATTTATAATTATGGGAAAAAAAATAGGCAAATAAAAACTAAGAACCCAATTATGCAGATAAAAGAAAACAATCCAGTTCAGTGCTCAAATGACCTTAGAAAGACCTACTCTTTCTCCTTTGTTTTAAATATAAGGAAACTGAAAAATAGAGCGGTTGAGTCAAAAAGCTATATACATATAATTTCTCTCATTAATCAAACTACTTTTTATAACTAAGCTGTTTATATAAATTTGAAAGAGCATACATAAAAACTGAGAGCAAATTTAACCTATTCAACTATAGTCATTCATTTCACCCATCTTAAAATCTAGAATTAACATAAAACAACCCTCATATGTTTAGTACTCAGCTATAATCAAAATTAGAGCATAGGTTAGAATAGATCTTCCAAAGTGAACCTGAAAATAAGCTGGCTCCCAATTTTTTTCAACTAGAGTTATCAAACTCCTCATGCAAATATGCCATAGTCCTGCCATAGTTCAAAAACAGACAGTAGGTTGAATTAATAACGGTGTCTAAAAATTAAGTGACTTTCGATACACTAATATATATATATATTTTTTTTTTGATGAACAATGAATGATATTATGCTACTCCATCTTGTTCAGTGTCCTTCAGACTTCTGTCTGGCTTCTTAGAAATCACTATAAGATTTCTAGCTAAAGTATTCATGGGACCAACCCACATCATTAGGTACAGGTCTAGCCTGGGCTCTTTTCAGACATGGAGTTCTGAAAAGAAAGAAGAAGACCATCTTGAAGTGTACTGTCAGTACATATATGTCCCAAACAAATTCATACCCTGCATACTCAAAAGACTACAAATGTGAATTTAGCATCATTTACATCTAGTATGTTTTCATATATATGTGTGTGTGTTTGTGTGTGTATATATATATATACACACACACACACACACACACACACACACACATATAACATCTCAAAATTACAGTTTTCATGCATCAGGGAAATCCCTACCAATTGTTCCTAGCTTTGACATAAATTCTAGTTATCAAGAGAATGTCACCAGCAAAACACAACATAATCACAATTTAACTTACCAAAGAATTGGAATGCCTTTGCAAATTTGGTGAACAACGCTGCAATGCAAGATCTTGGTAAAATTCTCCTACACTAATTGAATTTGATTTCTTTTTCACAAGGAATGAGCCTTCACTTCCTATTTTGAAATGATAAAATAACATGAAGGTGAGTACGAAACGCTTACTCAATCATAAGATCCTAGTATCATAGTTCAATCATGGAAGATTAAACCTATTTTTATTAATGGAAATTTCACAGTCCATTTCCTTTGTAAAATCCTTAAAATATAAATTGATAAGCCATGTTGGTTTACACTTTAAAAATTCAACAACATTTTTCTTCACCCATAAATATTTATGGAATCGCTGTTACAGACTAGACACTGGGTAAGCACTGGATAATAATATGCAGGAAGAAAATGAATCCATTCCTGAGAGGAGCTCATAGTCCAGCAGAAAAGAGCCAAATCAAGCAGTGGTTACACATGCTATAACAAATACACGTGTGTGCAGAGAGCAGAGAAACTTTGTATGCCATCTGATCAATGTGACAACTTTCTATTTTTCTGATTTTTTTTATATGGACTATTGCAATGGGGTCCTGTAGCCTGGAAAGAGAGTGGGTTAACTACCTGAATTTTTCTTATAAATTTTTCCAATCTTGCTTCAAATGTTATAATCACACAAATTATTTAAATCAGCAATTTTGAATATATTCCTATTTAAATTTCATGTTTCATGGTTTCTTTTATGGAATGATATTAAAATAAACACAATGAATTTGACTGGCAATAATTATTTTAGGAAATAAGGAAAAGGCAGAACTTTCAAAATAATACATTTTTCAGAAAAAATAAATAAATAAATCATATTAAAGATAAATAATGTGAATGCATTTGTGAAAAATTATTTATTGTTTTTAGTTCACCTACTCTTTATCTTAGAAAAACAAAGAATTCATTTTATGTCAAAACAAAATTATAAAATCTATATATCCAAAAATAACCTTTATAATATTTAGTATAAATCCTGATATAAACAGTTCCTGCCTGATTCATTACAAATTTAATTATTTCTATAATTTAAATTATTTTAATGCTTAAGAATTTTAATAAAATAGAATTTATAATTTAATAACAATTACATAATTATAAAGATTATTAAATTATAATTATCCCACTTTATATGTTTGTGAAATGTCTATTAGCACATTATTTGTACAAGCAGCATAGTGCATTTTATAATTATTTTATGTTAAAATTTCTAATGCTTTCTTTAAAAATACTTGAACAGAGTTCTTTCAGGCATGATGGAGTAACAAGTGTGAACTTAACCAACTGCCATAAACAACAAGAAAACTGTACAAATATATTAAATGACTGAATGCAGATACTGGTCAACAGACAGTATAGGACTATGTAATATTGGAGGACTATGTAATATTGGAAAGATGGGAAACAAATTATGTGTTTCCCTATGATCACTCTGGCCTTCTGCTTGGAGATAATTTAAGGGCCATACACGTACGAAGAAATTTAAACAGCCTCATGGCTTTCCTGAGATGAGGAGACAGAGATCAACATTTATGGAGACTGAGATAGCTGGGAGTTCAGGGGCAGTTACAGAAAAAGAGCTCCAATAATCTGCATATGGGTTTCTGGAAGATCTGCACAAGAAACGTAAAAGGGAATCCTACCAGAAGAAGAAAATGATACTAACTGCAAACTTAGATTAATATGAAGTGGTTACTTCATTTAAAAATATTTTAAATATAGTTCTTAATGGTCACACACCCAACAACAGAGCTTCAAAATACGCAAAGCATAAACTGATAAAACTGAAAGGGTGACCAACAATTCCTCAATTACAACTTCAATAGTTCTCTTTCAAATCCCATAAATATAAAGAAAAATCAGTTAAGTCACAGAAGACTTGAGAAATTCTACCAAACAATTTGACCTATTGATTTGACCCAATAACAGCTGAACACACTTTCTTTTCAGTTGCATATGGCACATCACCAAGACAGACCATATGATAATCTATAAAGCATGTTTCAATAAATATAAAAAGATAGAAATCATCAGAGTAGGTTGCCTGACTACAAAAAAGTTAAACTGAAACCAGTAACAAGAAAATTATCCAGAAAACTTCCAAATATTTGGAAAACAAGTAACACTCTTCTAAATAACTCATAAATCAAAGAAGTCACAAAGGAAATTAAAAAGTTTTTAAATGAATGCAAAGGTGACATATCAAAATATTGGGATGCAGTGAAAGTGGTATTTATAAGGACATATACAGCCTTAAATAAATGTTTCTGTTATAAAATAAGAAGGTTCTAAAAACCAGTGTTCTAACTTCCACATTAAGAATCTATAATTGAAATAAAAATAAGTAAGAAAAAGGGAACAACAAAGATAAGAACAAAAGTCAGTGAGAAAGTAACAGAAACAATAGAGAAAATCAATGAAACAAAAATCTGATTCTTTGAAGAGATCAATAAAATTCATAAACTTTGAGCTAGACTGAACAAGCAAAAAAAGGAAAGATACAAATTACCAATGTTTAGGATGAAAGATGAAATATCTTCAGTCATTAACAGGATAATTAAATAATTATTATAAGTAACATTAAACAAATAAATTTGCAACTTATATGAAATGGACATATTCTTTGAAAGTTCTAAATTACTAAAACTGACTTAAGAAGTAAAAGAAAATTAAAATAATCGTACATCTATCAAAGTTATTAAATTCTTAATTTTAAATATCCTCCCTCCAAAAATTTAAAACCTAGATAGCTTTTGCTGGTGAATTCTCTCAGACATTTAAGAATAAAATAATACCTTTATACAAACTCTTCCAGAAAATTGTGGAATTGGAAACACTTCCCAATTCATTTCAAGAGGCCAGCATTACTCCCATAATTACAAGGAAGCATAAAATACAGACTAATAACTCTCACAGATACAAAATTCTTAACAAAATTTTAGAAAATAAAATTTAATACCATATAAAAAGGATAATGTACCATAACCAAGTGAGATTTACTCTAGGAATGCAAGTTGGTTTAACATTAGAACATCTGTGTATTTGATCATTTTAATCAAATAAAAGGGAAAATATGAATACCTCAGCAGATGCTGAAGAGCATTTTTCAACATCCATTAATCATTAAAAAAAAAAAAAAGACTCTGAAAAAATAACCAGGAAGAAGCTTCCTCAATTTGATGAAGGGCATCTATGAAAAACTACAGATGTCATAATTAGTGATTAGAGACTGAATGTTTTTCCTCTAAATTTGGAAACCAGGGAATGATGCCCAGTCTGACCAATTCTATTCAACATAGTACTGCAAGTCCCAGCCAGTGCAATATGACAAGAAAAAAAAAGACATAAATATTAGAAAAGAAGTAGCAAATCTGTCTTTATAACCAAATGGTATAATGGTGAACAAAGAAAATCCTGTGGAATCTTTAATAAGGTACTGGAACTTATAAGTGAGCTTATGATGTTTAGAGGATGTAAAATTCATGTTGAAATAAATGAATTGTATTTCTATATATCAGCTGTAAACTACTGGAAATTAGAATTCAAACACAATACCATTTACGATAGTATCAGAAAACATGCAATACAACACATGTTAGAAATTGTAAAAGACTAATTGAAATATATATCACATGCATATGTCAAAAGACTAATACATTAGTTTCCTCAAATTGATTTACAGATATAATCTATATAAATTATTTATATATTAATTATATGTTATAAATTATATTAAAATAATATATAGATAATATGATTTAATTTATAAATTAATGATATATAAAATCTATATGTGGACTTAATTACAATAAAAATCCCAGCATAAAGTTAGTTGCTTCAAAATTTATATGGAAATGGAAAAAACTAGACTAATAAGAACAATTTTTTAAAAGAACACCAGAGGACTTACACTACCTGATTTGAAGACCTGCTATTAAGCTAGAATAATCAAGACAGTATAGTATTGGCATAAGCATAAGGTATAAATCAGTGGCACAGAATAAGTAATGCTAAAATAGAACCATAACTAAATAGTCAATTAAAGAGAACAAAGCTTCCATTAAGTTAATGAGAAATTACACAATATTTTCAACACATGATGTTGGAACAACTGGATATCCAACAGAAAGAAATAAATGTCAACCCTTCATTGACACATCACACACAAAAATCACCTTAAAATGTTTTAGATCTAAATGTCAAACCTGAGATTTTAACACTCGTAAGAGGAAAAAACATAGGAGAAAATATTCACAAATTTAGGATAAAAAAAAAGATTTCTTAAGTGGGATAGAAAAAGCACAAACCATAAAACACTGGAAAACTGCATTTTACCAAAATTTAAAACCTCTGCTTTTTGAAAAATGGAATTAGTAACATGAAAAGACAAGCTGTGACTGGGAAAAAATATTTGCAGTACAGATACCTGTCACAACTTCTATAGAATATATAAAGAACTCCTAACGTAAGACAACCCAATGAAAAGCAAAATACTTGAACATTTCACACACAAAAATAAGAATGGCCAAGAAGAACATGAAAATATCCTCTACATAATTAATCAGGGAAATGAAAATTACATCCAAATGAGTTAAGCCTCCACTAGAACACCTTGAATTAAATTAACTGAAAATATCAATTACTAACAAGGATCTAGAGCAACCAGAATGCTCATGGACTGCTGGTGGGGTAGAACACAGTACAACCACTGTGGAAAATAGCAAGAGACAAAAGAGTATTTACTGTATTATTCTATTTATAAAACCAGAGAAAATATTAATTTAATCTACAGTGTCAGGAAGCAAATGATTGCCAAGGATCAAGGGCAGGGGAAGCGGATGTTGACAGTGAAGAGGCATGAAGGAACTTTCTTGAATGATAAAATATTGCATATCCTAATAGTGATGAGGACTATATGAATGTTAATTTTCAAAGCACATGAAAATATATACTTAAAGCGAATGCATTTTATTTTATATAAATTATATATATTTATATAAATTAATATGCTTGATTTTAAAAAATAGTTTGACATGAGACACAATATTTTAGAACAACTCTCATTTTTTGCCCTCTCAAATATCCTTATTCTATCACCCAAAGTTTTCAGTCATACTATATTAATAAGAAAGCCCTTCACTCCATTTCTACCAAACTGCTGTGTTAAATACATCAGCCCTAATCACTGTCATTATATTTTTTGCCATATTAATTTTTTAAAAACTTATCTCAGGTGAGCTATTAAAATATTAATCTTATGTTAAGCTATAATAAAGGTAAAAACATTTTTTATTAAGCATTTCCTGTTTGCTAAGCATTGCTGCAGACATTTTACATACATTTTTTTCTAATTATTATGTATGACCTTCCAAAGTTGACATCACGAACTTTAACAAGGTTAAGGGGCTTACACAAGCCACAGGAGGACCTAGTCAATGACAGAGCGTGGAATCCCATTCAGTCTAGTCAGAGTTTATTACCTGCAATATTAACCATTAACCAATTAGTCAGCATCACATTTGGAAGCAGAGAGACACAAGACAAACTTCCTTGGCATTGCTTTAACCAGAGTATAGTAAGCATAACTGTTTGCAATAATAAATACATTTCAACTCAAGTTTTTCCAAGTGATTTAAATCAGGTTTTTTTCAGGTCCAATTGTTCAATGTCAGTGTATAAATATAAAACATAAAAGAATTTTTTTTATAATAAATACCTTCGCTATCGAGATCATCACTTTGAGCAAACACACTGTCCACAGAAGAGTCAGGAATAAAGGTCCATTCATCAAATTTATGCAGCACATCTTCAGAAAAATTTCCATTGCTGCCTGAGGCTGCTGCTTCTTCCACAGCACTTTTCATCTGATATCTGATCACCATTCTTGCTAGTGTAGACGCTATATCTGAAAATAAAGAGATACACCAGCAAATTAGAAATCAACAATTATGCAAAAATAAGCATACATAGGACCAAAGTTCTTATGTATTCCTATGCTTCTAGAGAATATTTCTATTTTTCCTTCCAAAGTCACCTTACAATAGTGATTCTGAAAAATTACCAGGTGGCAAATCATATTTTTTTTTAAAAAAACATAACAGTGTATACAATGCTTTGGTGTAGATTACAAAATTGAATCTCTATGGAACTAACTTTATCCAGGAAAAGGCCTAGGCTTTGAAGCCAGACAGGTCTGTGTTCAAGTCATAGAAATGCCATTTGTGAGTCATATAAGCTCCCTGAGTGTCAGCATCCTCACCTGGAGAATGAAGATGATAATATGTACAGCATATGCTGATGGAAAAAAGTAAATGAAATGATGCATATAAAATGTTTAGCACAATGCTTAGAACACAAACAATGCTAAATAAAGGATGTTGTTATTTTTATAAAGTTTGCTGAGTGATTCATTCTATTGGGAAATTTGAAGGAATTTCAAAGTTAACATTCTCCTCACAACTTCATTACATTTTATATTAGCTCTGCTATGAAGAAATAAGTTGGCAGAGTCCTCATTGTTCTACACACAGCCAGGACAGTTTCTTCAAATATTACTGTCAGAGCTCACACACATGTATGTCACTCAGTCAAATAGTACCTGAAAAATGTTTTAAAGCAATGATGCAAAATGTTCTTTACTCAGACCAGCTGCCAATGAAATCACAGTTATACCCTCCAATTAGTCAAATGACATTACTATGTTTTTTAAATTCAGTAAGACATGTCAATGGTAAAAACTTCATACAGAACAAAGAGAATACAGTGAATGATATATCTCCCTCTATCCCTCTCCAAGGGCCCACAATTCCTCTCCATCAGATACTGAAGATTAAAGTAAGCAGGTTTTTGGCATGAGACTAGTTTAAGTAATGAAACATGGGATCTAACCAATCTATTCCAAAGACCCCAGAGACAACCAGAGAACTCATTTCAGAGAGTTTTATTTCATATTCAAACTTTTATGACTATCATATTCCAATTGCATTTACAACAACATTAGCATACTAAAAACACTGTTCTGTGCCTTTTTTTTTTTTTTTTGCCATGGAGTAACGTAATCTTTATCAGGACATTAAATTTGCTACATGTTTCCCCCACAAAGCATTCCACAGCATGAATGTACCATGATTTATTTGAATAGCGCCTTTTGGGGAATACTTAGGATTTTTCATACACTTTTGCAATTATAAACAATGTTTTAACGTGCATTTTTGTATATAATTCCTTGTGTACATTGAGAATGTCTATATCATAGATTCCTAACAGTATATTGTTGGGTCAAAGAGTATGTATTTCTATTAAAAATATTAGTGGATATTGCCAAATTGCCCTCAGAAGAGGACAATTTAAATTCATGTCAATGTATGAAGCATGTTTCCACATGTGCTTATCAATATTAACATAATGTATTACACAATTTTTATTTTTTGCCAATATTGGATATTTAATTCTAAATGATCCTCTGCTATGTGCAAAGCACTAATATATATGGTAAGGCTACAACCATGAACAAAATTGACACTGACTTCATGGTACTAATATCTACCAAAAAGTAGATCATAAAAATGAAAAAATTAATTATATAATGTGGTGAGTGGTAAGACAGGTGAGAAATAAAGTGCTATAGGGTCATGTAAGAGAACTTTCCAGACAGATGATGGTGCTGAGACAGGAAGAATGAAGAGACAGCCAGGTGAAGAGAGAATTTAGAGTTAAGTAGGGAGAGTAACACTGGAAAAAGCCTGGAAGTAAGAGTACACAAAGTATTTGAGAAACTGAGGAAAATTCAGCCTGACTGGAACTTCTGGAGCCCACTGAGAAGCTGGAAACCCTGATGCATAAAGGCACCAAATTGCATGGATGGGTACTTTTCTCTAGCAGCACTTAGCTATCTGAGTGAAAGTAAGGGAAAAAGTAGACTAGTAGACTGACCAAATCTGGAGTTTTGCTAGTGAGTGCATCATAAAAATGAGAGAAGCAAACATGTTATTTGCAAGATGGTCCTTAAGGTGATGAGTCATGGAGTATCATGACCATGGGGAAGGAGATAGGCATGGAACTGAGTTAACATAGGGAAAGCTGGGAGCTCACATGTTAAAAACACGTTTAGTGTGAATAAATTGAGAGCTCAAAGACAGAAATGGTGTCAGCGGATGGTAACTTACCATGAATACACAGAATATGTAGAAAATATATATGAGCTTGAAAGTATAAAGAAAATGCATTATTAATAGAAATATAAGTATATTCTCAGTTAAAAATATCAAGTAAATATATCTGTATGCTTTTACATACATTTGAATGCATACATATATGTAAGCATATAAAAAGTGAGGAAAACTATCCATATTAATTACTTATAAGGGATTAAAATAAGGTATTTTTATTTTCTTTTTTATAATATTTACTTATTTTTAAAATAGGGATGTCTTACTTTAATAAAAAATACAATATATTAAAAAGTAGCCCCTCGAAAACCTTCCACTATTTTGCTCTATTTTTTTTAGTATTTAATTAATTAATTAATTTATTTTTTGAAACAGAGTTTTACTCTTGCCACTCAGGCTGAAGCGCAGTGGTGCAATCTTGGCTCACTGCAACCTCCACCTCCTGGGTTCAAGCGATTCCCCTGCCTCAGCGTCCCGAGTAGCTGGGATTACAGGTGCCCACCACTGGCCCAGCTAATTTTTCTATTTTTTGTGGAAACTTGGTTTCACCATGTTGACCAAGCTGGTCTCAAACTCCTGACCTCAGGTAGTCCATCTGCCTCGGCCTCCCAAAGTGCTGGGATTACAGGTGTGAGCCTCCGTGCCCTACCTGCACTATTTTTATTAAATACCTATTTGCTATCTCATAAAGAACTTAACTGTGTCATTTTGAAGTATTTCATAGCCGAAAAAAAATCCAAACCTTTGCAAAATTTTTGCTTAAGGGCTCTCAGACTGGCATGAATGACCACTAAAAGACCAGTGACTTTAAAAAAAATACTAGTAAAAATAAGAACTGTAAAAAATATTCCGTTGATACTTACTTGTTTGTTTCCTTACATTAGAAATCTTATCTGGAAATAAAGGACCAAGCCAGGAAGGTTCAATTTTTCCTATACAAAATCCTCCAAGGCAAATGCTATTGTTGGCCACATCCAGGGCCAGCCTCCGTAAGAGCAAGCTGATGATCTGGCTGTCACCTTTCCCAATGCTTATCGTCAGCGCTTTCCGTACATCTTGTTCACGAGATCCACTATTCAATAAGAGTTCCACCAATTTGGGACTGCTCTCTTTCTCACATACCTTTTAAAGAAAAAAAATAAGTATAATAGAAACCTACATTTCTTCCTTTTAGGAGACTGGCAAATCAAACTTGGTGTGATTTTTTTCTACATCTCCAATTTAGAATGAAACCAAATAAAACACGGCAAAACTAATCCTTGAATAGATTGGGAAATGAAATGAGATTAATGCCATATATGTCAGAATAGCATGAATAATCTGCCACATGAGAGTCAGTTTTCAGGAAACAAACAATATTATATGGAGACAAAGCTCCATCGGCTTGGCATCAAGATCTCTGTTTATATCCAGACTCCACCAATTATCCACACTTTCTGAGCTTCTGTCTTCTCACTATAAGATATCTGGGAGACCAGTACCTTAACACAGTAAATACTACTGTCCTGCCTTCATTTGTGACATAGAATAACTACATGGGGACATAACTACAGTAAAATGTATTAATGCCACATGCAAAGGACAATCATTACTCCTGTCTGGTTTTCCTGAGCTCCTCAGGACAAGCATCTGAATTTCCTCAAAGATACACCTTGTCTCTCAGTCTTCGACCTTCCTCTGAATGTTATGTTTTCAGAACACGTGTTCAGGGTGGATTAGCATGCTAGGTGCTACAAAAACTAGAACAACTCAGCAAGCCAGGAGAAGCCTTAGCAATCTGTGGCAACACACACTGGCCCTACTCAGGAAGAGCTTTAAAAAGGAGATAGATGCTAGAAAGGAGCGATCAACTAGAAGACCAAGATAATAGGTAAAAGAAATAACATCCATCAGTTACTGTGTTAAATTCTGTACACACGTGATCTTTAATCTTTAAAAAAAAATCCTATGGCATAGCAATTATTACTCCCATTTTATAGATGAGTATTTAGAAAACACATAATTTGTCCCTTATAGCAAGCAACAGAGACTTGGATGTGAAGCCAAATCTGCTGGCTTCAAGACCTGTGCTTCTTTCATTAACCAAAATTAAACATTAAAAAAAGAAAGAAAAGAAGACCCAAAGATCCAACGTACCAACTCAGAGGAAAAAGACATTGGTACAGTTTTTGAATTTTCTAGAATTAAAGTGTTTCCAAGGGATTTGAGGGGACACTCATGTGTGTGGTTGGAAGGCACCAACTAAATGCCCAGCAGTCTCCAAGTTCACCCACCTTCAAGCCATCCTCAAAGTCACTACAGAGCTATGATCAAGTCACCGTCCTCTTTAAAAACCTTCTAAAATGCTGCTGCTTCAGAGCATTCTTCCAAACACTGCATGTAATTTTTCAAACTCATTACCTTTTATGCTATTTCTAATACCCTAAATGCCTTCCTCTACTCTTCACCCAGCAAAAAGGTGTTCATTCTTGAAAAATTGTCTTCAAAATTTTTTGCAGAGAAGTCCTTGCTACCAACCTCTCAGGCCATACACACCATTTCTCCTCCAGGCCCCATCCATTTCTTTTAATATAGCACTAAGCACATAAACATACATACCCATATGCTTTCTTACTAGAATGCAAAGGCCTGTATATTACTGCAATCCAAACTGTATTCCTGAAGCCTAGCACACCTAGGAAATATATTTAATATAAATAGCAAATTATAAAAATTATCTTTAAGAGCTCATAGCAAAATTAAAAGGAAGGGAGATAGAAGAGGAAGGAAGGAAGGAAGGAAGGAAGGAAGAGAGGGAGGGAGGGAGTGAGGGAGGGAGCAAAAAATTCACAAATTCCTTCTCCTATAGCTCAGTAACCTTTTTTCTCTAAGATATGCCACTCACTCCTTACTTTGTACTAAAGTGACTTATGTTTTATGCTCTCATCAACGCCCCTGACCCATACTGTCCTGTAAACTATCTTGAAACAAGAAACCCCTTTTATATTCTCTATTAATTATCTAGCACTATGCTCTGCACATTACTGTGGAAGGAATTTTCCTTCGAGGATCCAAACTATCCAAGCTGACTTTAGGCATATGGTGCCATGAGGAGAGAGATACATGAGAAAGTGAATCTGAAAAAAGAAATAAATGCCAGCAAAAATAAGAGTTAATTTCTTCAAATCCCACAGAGTCACTGCCTTTAGAATATTCACACGTTTATGAAAGTAATTTCAACTTCACAACAGGAAAATATTATTGCTCACAGATACTTATTTTTACTTTTAAATAATGAAGAAAATTCACAATATATACTAAAGATTATTAAAAGCATAATTTCTTATCCCTGTAATCTTTTCTCTCATCATCTAATTTACAATAAATGCAGTACACAATCAAAACCAAATTATTTAAACTGTTATTTTAGAGTAAATGAACACCACTACCACCACTACCATGAACCTGCTGTGTATTCTAGAGATTACAGCAGGCACTGTGGAGGTGGGTTTTGCACTGTTTACCAGGAGCTTGTTCTTAGGCCAGTTACTTAATCCCTCGGTGCCTCAACTTCTCACTTGTACAATGGAAATAACATTAGAACCTATTTGACCTATTCATAGGTTGTTGGGAGGATTAACTTGTGTAAAGTATTTGGAGTAGTGCCCAGGTGGTAACGAGCATGAAAGACGTATTTGGTTTTGTTGTTTGTTTGTTTTGAGACAGAGTCTTGCTCTGTCACCAAGGCTGCAATACAGTGGTGCAATCATAGCTCACTGCAGCCTTGACCTCCTAGGCTCAAGTTATCCTCCTACCTTAGCCTTCTAGGTATGGTATGGCATGGCATGGCATGGCATGGCATGGCATGGCATTGTATTGTATTGTATTGTATTGTATTTGGCAGGTCTGGCTCTGTTGTCCAGGCTGGAGTGAAGTGGTGCAATCTCAGCTTACTGCAGCCTCAACCTCCTGGGCTCAAGTATCCTCCCACCTCAGCCTCTCAACTGGCTGGGACTATAGGCAGGTACCACCATGCCCAGGGTAATTTTTTGATTTTTTGTAGACATGGGGGTCTTACTATGCTGCCCAGGCTGGTCTCGAACTCCTGAGCTCAACTGATCCTCTACCTCGACCTCCCAAAGCACTGGGATTATAGGCATGAGCCACTCTGCATGAAGCTAAGACTACATGTGTGTCCCGTCACACATGGTTTTTTCTTTGTTGGTTTGTGTTGTAGAAATGGAGTCTCACTATGTTTCCCAAGTTGGTCTCAAACTCCTGGCTCAAGTGATCTGCCCACCTCAACATACCAAAGTGTTGGGATTACAGATGTGAGCCATTATGCCCAGCCTCATATTATCTTTATATACTTCACTATACTTTTTCCACCATGATTTGACGAGTTTTACCTTGAGGTTTCTATCTATGCATTTGCATACCCAGTATTAACCCTCCATATGCTTTTCTACCAATCATGTACATTCCATTATTAAATTCTCTGCAGAAAGCCTAACACAACTCCACCTTTGCTCTATATAGTTCTTCAATATGCAACCTCTTGGTAAATGAATAGTCTTGATTACCTTATTTTGCTCTGGCACAAATAATGTACATACAGTAAATTCATCCCACAAGATTTAATCAGCATTTATTATTTGCTAGATATAAATAACCTCTGACAACTGGGATAATTTTTTTAAATTTAATACATAATCCTTGGATTTAAGATTTTGTTTTAAGAAGAAAAGATAAAAATAAGCACATACAGTTCAAAAGAATATGGGAAGAGGAATAAAATAAAAATCTTGTTGTATAGAAAGATTTGGATGAATTGAAAGAAGAGTTAATGATTTCCTGTGGGGAATGTAATACAGTTGTATTCAGGTGCTTTTAGGTAAGTTGTTTCCTTAATGTGGACTTGGAAAAAGAAGTTTCTTTTTAGTTCTTTGGTATTTTCAATTAACATTGGAAGGGGGAGTTTCTTTTTAAGTTCTTTGGTATTTTCAGTTAACATTAATGCAATAATCTGCCCACAAAAGATGCACAGTAAAAATGTACTAAATTATTAATGGAAAAATTTAATTATCTTTAATAAAGAGAAGCTACTATTTTTAATGTTACTTGCTTAAAAGAAATTTGACTAAATTCAAATAATTAGAATGTTTATGTGATTTTAATGCAAAAATGGTGCCTGAAAATGGGTTACAAATTCTGTTTCTTTTTATGTTGATTACTAATTAGTACTAACTTAATCTTAACAGTCAACAAATTGATTTCAATCCATAGGCAAGGAGGAAATTAAATACAGTAAGTCTTAAAAAGTTATTGGCAAACATAGAACTTCACTGATTATTCAATAATGTATATTAAGTCACTACATAATTGCTTTTTTAGAAATATTAAATTTCTAGAAAATAGACATAGTGCTACCTGAATGCTAGTATAAACTCTAACACTTATACAAATAATACAAATCTGAAATATAAGCAATGAATTGAGTAAGTATTTGTTGAATACATACTGTACATAAAGCAATGAGTTAGATATTCTGAATGATACAAAGATGAACACCGTACATTGTTATTTTCGTACAACTCATCAAATATACAAGAGATATGTATATATTTTCATGGACTGACAGAAGAAGTAAATCTTAATTTTGTTTGGAGGTTTGGAGGTGTGGGGAGGATTTTATTAAAGAAAGATTATTTGAATTATATTTTGAAGGAAGAGCAAAACAATCATATAGATATGTGTTTGCATGGTTCAGGAGGGAAGGGAGAAGGAAGGAAGACCACAGTGTTACACAACTTTGGCCAATAGCAACTCATGTCCGTGTGAATGGCACCCACAAAAAGTGTGCTGTCCAGAGCTTGCACAGCTGTGTGCAGTAGACCTTAGGGGAGAACTTTCTAGAATACTAAAATCACACCAAAAAATGGTTAAAAAATCATCAAAACATTGGAACTATGTGTTATGTTGAGTGTATCTGGAGAAAAAGTTGTAGAGATGCCAAGTAAGGAACATATTTGCAAAGTTATTTATCAACTTAACAAGGTAAGTAAGCAGATAAAATGAAAGATTGGACTGGATAACACCTCAAGGACCAGAATAATAAGCAAAGACAAAAGTGAGGCCTTGAATATTTACCTGACAAATTAAAGAAGTTGCCTCCTTTGCTTGATTGGCATCTGCTCCCAATAGAAGCAAGCATTCAACCATGATGCTGTTATTCTGATCACAGGCTCTCTCTAGCATCACATTTTTTAAGTCATCATCCATAGCTACTTTTGCAAAACACTTGCAACAGAGGTTTAGAAACTAAAAAAAGTGGAAATGAGAATTAGAGTCAGCTAAATATATAACATTTAGGATGCAAGTGAAAACATTGTACCTGATGATCCTTTTGTTCCATGACACTGGAAGACATCTGATGGAATATTACTAAGTCAAATGAATGATTCAGCAGCAGCTTGGAAAAAGATGCTGACAATTCGAAGGATTGTTAAGATTGTCTGAAATCCCTGAAAGTATAAGAAAAAATAATAAAATAAGCAATTATAGGCAAAAAGAATAAATAGTATAAAGCAGAGAGAATTCGTATATGAAACAATACCTAGAATGTTCATTTAACTATAGCTATATTGGGTTTGTGCTTTGAAGTATTTATCCTATAAATAAATACTCCCTCCTCTCTCATGACTAAGAAATACAGCAGACACAAAGAATAAAATGCTAGTTAACAAACCATCCTGTAGCAAAGCAGGAAAAAGAACTAATCCCCACAAATTTGGTTTTCAAATGTAAAAAGCTATAGCCATAGGATGAAATCCAGATATTAAACAGGATTAAAACGGTTGGATCAGCAGAGCTACACATCCAAATACATCAACAGAGTAAAAATTTTTATTATAATATTGCAGATTAAGTTCTCCAGAGAGTCTAGCATATCCCCCAACTTTTTGTGCTGTCTTCTGAAATGTTTACCTCAAAGAGACTAGTGTGAACTCCTACATTTCATTTATGTTGAGCGTATGTGAGAAGTGCTGAGGGCACTGTGAGGATTACACTCTAATAGTAAGTTATTTATAAAGAAAACCACTATCCTTCAGAACCACCTTAAGCACCTCCTCAGAATCTGTCCTCTTCACCTACATGTTTTAAAGAAAGACTGGGTTATTTACCTTAGTATTATTTAGCTTGGGTAAACCCACCAAAGATCGTCTTAACTTCTTAATATTTTATTACCTCTAATACATACTAATAAAATTGGCCAGGTGCCATGGCTCACATCTGTAATCCCAGCACTCTGAGATTGCTTGAGCCCAGGAATTTGAGATCAGCATGCTCAATATGGCAAAATTTTGTTTCCATAAAAAAAAAACTTTAAAAATTAGCCATGTGTGCACCTGTAGTTCCAGCTACTCGGGATGCTGAGGTGGATCACCTGTGCCCACCCAGGAGGGTGGGCCCAGTAGACAGAGGTTTCTGTGAACCGTGTTTGCTCCACTGCACTCTAGCCTGGGTGACAGAGTGAGACCCCATCTCAAAAAAAAAACTTAAATTAAGTTAAATCATCTAAACATTAAAATTATTACTTCGAGCTCTTCAGGTGCTGAGTTTCTACAAATACTAACATTTGATAAGCAAAAAAGTCTCCATTTTGTGTGTGTCTGAGGGGCCAGGTGGTCCACCTGCCTCTGGAGCAGAGGTCTCTGAAAACGAATGAATGCTGCAGCAAAGCAGGTCATGGAAATATGCAGCAAGAACATCATTCAAATTAAAAACTTTTAAACACTGAACTGAAGGCTGGGTGCAATGGCTCATGCCTGTAATCCCAACGCTTTGGGAGGCTGATGTTAGCGAATCACTTGAGGTCAGGAGTTCGAGACCATCCTGGCCAACATGACAAAACCGCGTCTCTGCTAAAAAATACAAACATTAGCCAGGCATGGTGGTGCATACCTGAGGCAGGAGAATTGCTTGAACCCAGGAGGCAGAGGTTGCCATGAGCCAAGATTGCACTACTGCACTCCAGACTAGGCAACAGTGCGAGACCGTCTCAAAAAACAAAACAAAACAAAACACTGAACTGGTTAAATAAAATATGTTGGCAGGCCAGATTTAGTTCATAAAGATTCTAAAATTTATGCCTAGATGAATTAATTCAGAGTCACTGGAAGTTCCATACCATCACAAAATCCTTTCCTTTCCCTAGGATTACTTTTATTCAATTCTATCTTGGTTTAATCAGCCTAGCCCGAAGCACATTATGAAAAACAGTTATAAAACACATTGTTGTTAATAATCTAAGAATCTTGTATGTTCATAACTTTATAATTTAAAAAAGAACTTTACACACATTCTCTCATTTATTGATAATGACTGTGCAAAGATTAGAGACCAGATATTTTTATTCCTGATTAATGCTGCCAGTTATAAAAATATTTCCTGAACTGGCCAGGCACCATGGCTCACACCTGTAATCCGAGCACTTTGGGAGGCCGAGCAGGGCAGATCACTTGAGATCAGGGAGTTCGAGACCAGCCTGGGAAATATGGTGAAACACCGTCTCTACAAAAAATACAAAAGTAGCCAGGCCTGGGAGTGTATGCCTGTAGTCTGAGCTACTCAGGAGGCTGAGGCATGAGAATCGCTTGAGCTCAGGAAGCAGAGGTTGTAATGAGCTGAGATCCATCACTACACTCTAGCCTGGGTAACAGAGTGAGACCCTGTCTCAAACAAAAAAAAAAAAATCTTTGTGTAGTTTATGAAAGTTGCAAACTCCATAACCAAAGAAGAAACTCCTTAAACTATTTGTTTTGCTACAATTTTTTTAAAAAGCAGAATTTCTTTCTTAAACTCCCCTGAACTAACTCCAGGCCAATATCTTGACTTCCTTATAAAGATAGTTATTATATATCATGTTTTAAATTTTGCTTGATGAAAAATGTTAAAAACATTTTTTCCCTGCTTGGAAAAAAATCAACAAGCAAAATCACTAGAGGTAAGCAACCTACAGTAAAACCAGAGAGTGACAAGCTTTGAAATATGTATAAATTCTATTTATCTGAAATCTAAGCAAATAAATCCAGCAGGCTGGGATTTCTTAGCACATTCTCTGAACCTTTATGGGAAAGATAAATGGTGAATAATCATGCCGATTTTAGAGATTTAATAATGAAACACTGGATCTTTAGAAATTCAATCCAATTTTCTTTGTCTTGTATAATTCAAGTACTACAAAATGATAAACGGTTTTCCTTTAACTAGAATACTCCTTTCATGCAAAGTGGGAATTACACAAACTGCTCGGAAAGCGAAATTTGCACAAGCTCCCAAATTCTTTTCCAGATAACGCACATACTTTAGTCTGTACTTCGGCAACATCCTTAAATCGTTGTAAGCTGGAAACCAGAATCTTTGCTAGCAGATGTCCAGTTCCTAGGCATAAGTTCTTCTTTGTAATCAAGCATCCTATAA
Organism: Ateles fusciceps; assembly: GCA_036589455.1. Lineage (NCBI taxonomy): Eukaryota > Metazoa > Chordata > Mammalia > Primates > Atelidae > Ateles > Ateles fusciceps. Next base: position 4,266,922 of record JAZHEH010001361.1, read on the forward strand.
GACTTAAACCCAGACATTGAATTTCTAGGAGAATTAAAAAAAAAAAAATTGTTTTAAATCTCAAAACTGAACAAAAATATTTAAAGACATCTACTCACCAGATAATGGCTTACAAAAAATCTATTCTAAATCCTGAGTTCAAACTATACTGACCTTGGTCATCTGGATACATCTGCAGGGTGTGAAGCACCGAATCCATAGCACCTTCCAGGGATAACATCTCTAACGCATCAGGAAAATGTGCAATAGAAGAAACTACTTTTAGTCCACATTTCTGAATCCCAGGATTTCCAATGAACTAAAATCAAAAGATTACTTGCTGTTAAAAATGAGATCTTAATGCTGACCTTAATTAGACCAGTTATAGATTGACAAAATATAAATAAAGTAATCCAAATACAAATTAGTATCCTTGATTTTTGTTTTCTATAATACTAATTATTTATATTCATTACGAAGAATAAAAGCTAGCATTTTAACAATTATTGAGAACTTGTTGTGTGCCAGACATTGTGATAAATACTTTATAGGTATTTTTTTCATGATCTCATGAAATCCATACTGATATCATTCTCATTAGAAGATGAGTTTATTGAGGGTTAGAATGGTTGAGAACTACTCCGAATGTCCACACAAACTATAAATTGCAGAGATAAAACCAAACCAAATATGTTTGACTCCAAAGTCTACATACTTGACCAATAAAATACAATGCTGCCTCTCAATATAGAAAATATTGAGAATTACTCTTTACTGCAAGTGGTTTGCATGCCTTATTTCATTTATCTCCTCAAAAGCTTCATGTAACAGGTATGCCAAACTTTAAAGATGCAGAAATAAGAAGAGCTCAAGTCACAGAGCTAGTAAGTATTGGGCCTAGGACTTGAATATAAATGTGTCCACCTTAAAAGCCCAGGATCTTAATTATGACAACATCCAATTTCTTTAATCTGAATTTCCCCCAGAAGATCTGACATAACAAAGGTATTTTAATAGAAGTCACTTCTTTGTCCAAGCCATAGTACTCATCAACGAAGAAAAAACTGCAACATACATCTAACTCTTTTTTTTTTTTTTTTTTTGAGACAGAGTCTCATTCTGTCACCCAGACTGGAGTGCAGTGGCACAATCTTTGCTCACTGCAACCTCCGCCTCCCAGGTTCAAGCAATTCTGCTGCCTCAGCCTCCTGAGTAGCTGGGACTACAGGCAAGCACCACCATGCCCGGCAAATTTTTTATATTTTTAGTAGAGACAGGGTTTTCCCATGTTGGTCAGGCTGCTCTCAAACTCCTGACCTCATGATCCGCCTGCCTTGGCCTCCCAAAGTGCTGGGACTACAGGCATGAGCCACTGCACTCAGCTACATCTAACTCTTATTCTGATCATCTCTGCCTTTTCACTCACAAGCAATACACTCCAAACATCTACCTTGATGTGATGCTCAACTCATAGCTTTTCTTTCAAAAATTATAACGCCATCCTTCTCAGGAATTTTGCTTTCATTTAGATGATATTTTGCAGACACTAGTTTCATGATACCTCCATTCCAAAGTTGCGATGGGCTCCACCACAGATAATCCATAGAGCTGACATAGCTTCAAGTCAGACATCTTTGACCAAATTCTTCTGCCTTCCAAGCTTCCTCATTTGTGTACTCTCAGTGAACAGATTTCTATCCTTTTCTCACTCTAGTCCCCTAATGCCTCTCAATTATCTTTATTCTGTAACTTTTTCATAGAGGCTGAGGAGAAGCATCAGTTTCTCACCCTGTGTCTTTCTACCTCACACTTTTAATTGCTCAGCTTGGACATCATTTCATGTATCACCTTAATAAGACATCGTCTCCCTTGACATTTTTTTTCTTGCCAATATTTCCATCTTACCAACTCCCTGAGTAGTAAAAGTACATCAGCTTGGGGGACCAATTAAATTTGGGTTTAAATTCTGTGAATCTGAAAACCGTTAAATAAATCTAAGAACCATTAAATGAATGAAGGAACAATTACTCAGTTAGACAATTACTACTCAGAAGTGGTGGGTATTTTTATTCAAGAACTATAAAGAAATTCAAAGTTGTGCAAAATGAAATTGGAAGGATGGTTTCATGTGTGTCTCAGCTTCCTCATTTCTAAAATAGTTCTAATAATGCAGGGTTGTTACTTATAAGGATGAAATGACATATCTCTGTCCACAGAATAAATCTTGAGACAGTAATGATCACAGGTCAGGCCTTGAGCTAAGCACTGTCCTCAGAGATGAAAATCTCAAGAGTTAATGTGAGACATTCCCTTCATCGGCCCTCTCTTTCATCAAGCCACCACTTTTCTTCTATTTCTAAATAAAAGAGGTAGACTTATTAGTAGAAAAGTCTACTCCCGCTACCTCCACATTCGCTCTACCCTTTAATTTCATACAATCAGACTTCTTTCCTAACCACTCTGAATTAAAACCATTCAAAGAAAAAAGTCCAATAACAACTTAATTGGTGCTTTTCATCCCTTAATTTCCATGACATCGTATTCCCCTAATTATTTTCAATCTTTAAAACAATTCCTTTATCCATGTCTTTTACAATCTCTTCTTTCACCTCCAAACCTTGTCCAAAGTTCTTTTTTTTCTTCTATTCATGGGTGGGAATTTATACACTAATATGACTTCAAGTCATAATAACAATAGCAACCACCACAATAACAATACCAAAACCTGTGTAGCACTCGCTCTGAGCCAGACATTCTTTTAAGTACTTCATATGTATTCACCTACTTAATCCTCCCAAAACCTTTATGATGTAGACACACTATTGTCCCGAAGTACAGATGAAAAAAATCATGACACAGAGAACTGTGAGCACACAAGTCAAAGCACAAGTTTAAGCTTTCTCAAGTTCTAAGCCCAGATTTCTTTTTGCTTGATGCAAATATTTTAAACTCAGAATTTCAAGGCCAAAAGTTTAGTATCTTCTACCAAAAAAAAGTCAGAATGTCATTCTGAACTTTCTGCTTGATTAACAGTACCAGCATTCCTGTTTGGTAGGCAACGCCTGCTTCACAGGTGTGTATTTGTACAATCATACACGGCTTCATGCTCAGAGAGCACTTGCTTCAATGCCCTGTTGTCGTCCTTGTGAAATCCTTAATACTTTTCAAACAAGGAGTGCTCCCTCTCCATTTTATACTAGACGCTGAAAATTATGGATCCACTTCTACTCCCAAGCTCAAAGTGCATCATAGGCTTATTTTTATGCTAAAATTATATCAAATTGATATTTACAAAGCACCTGCCTTTGTCCTTAATATCTCTACATCTAACAAGTTTCTACTTAGTTACTGGTCCTTTTACCTGGAACTCCCCTAGGCTCTAACCAGTTCAGTCCAAGTCAGTGATAACTAATGACTTGCAACAGATAATCTCTGATTTGTCTATGCAAAAAGAGAATTCAGAGTATCACATGATAACATGTGATGGTGAATTAATACACTGATAATTTTAAATATGAGCATCTGATTTTTAATAGCTAAGTAAATGTTTAAAAATTAGTATTTATATATACATGTATGTATTATATAGGGCTAAATATAGTGATATTCACAAGCCTACAATAGAATTTCCTTCACTTATCTAATGCTCCATCTTGAAATAGTAATTTATTGCATTGGTGCTCAAATAGGGATTAAAATCAGTTTACTAGTGTCTACTTAGGAGATGTTTTTCAAGTGAAACTCTGGAGATGCCAACAGAAAAATGGCAGCACCCTACCACCTATGCTTTATTGCTCTCCCAGTTTTTTATCAGAGAATCCATAAATACTGAAATGGTGAGCTAGCCAGGTCAATGGAAAAATATCTACGCTGGCCTCTTTCCTAGCCACTAGCTAAGTAGATTAGCCAAAGAAAAGAAAACAGACTCACATTCCCAGATTAATTTGTATTTTGTTTTCTCCCTTTATCCTTTTTCTCTTATAAATCTCATCTTTGATTTTGATAAATAAGTTAAATGTGTGGAATGCTGTCCCTTGTCTATGAGTAAATGGCATACTGATAAATAGTGGTCTCTGGATTAGTCTTTGAAAAATTGAAAGGTTAAGACAAAAGACATCCAGCATCATATGACCAATAGCCCCAAAGAAGAGAGCTAAAATAATGAAAGAGAAAAATATAGATACTTAGGTTGTACACTGTGGTTCACACTTGTAATCTCAGCACTTTGAGAGGTCGAGACAGGATTGCTTGAGTCAAGGAGTTTGAGACCAGCCTGGGCAACATAGTGAGACCCTGTCTCTATTTTTGTATTAAAAATAATAATAATAAGGAAGAATATCCAGTTCTGCTCCCAAACTCAAAATGCACCATAGGCTTATTTTCATTTTAAAATTATATCAAATTGATATTTATAAAGCATCTACCTTTGTTCTTAATATCTTTACCATATATATGTAAATATATATATGTGTGTGTATGTTTATGTATATTTATATAAAGATCCAATTCAAGAAAACTTTCCTGGAAAAAAAAATTGAATGTATGCTAGAATGAGGATATCATATCCCAGGACTAACACTGAGATATACCCTAATAAAGTGACGGATTTCAAGAGAAAAACTCCTTCGGCAGCCAGGCAAAAAATATCAAAGCATTTAAAAGTCAGAAACAAATGAAGCTGGCCTCAGACTTCTCCATTAAGACATTCGGTACTAGAACACAGTGAAATGCCTACCAATACCTCAAGGGGGAAAAAAAAAACACAATATTTTACAACCAACAAAACTTTTTTTAAGAGTCTAAATGTAAAAGTAAAAACAATAACAACAAAATATAAACACTAAAATATTCAGGTAATTAAACTTTTTAAAGAAATTTAGACAACTAAACGATGAATGGAAAAACAGTAACAGAAGGACTTGAGATGAAGACTGATTTCAAGTAACTGTAGGAATAAGATAAACACAAACTTAGGAAGTATAGTTACAAAGCTGAATATAAATATCATCTACCCTGTCAATGTGGAGTTAATTTATTGAACAAAAGTAGGTGGGAAAACAGGAGATGGTGAAAGTGTAAATGCTCTGATCTCCTCATCTTTTGTAGCCAGGGGACAAAAGATACTTTCAAATGTAACAGTAATGACATTAACATTTATTGAGTGCATTCTATGTGCCAAGGATTGTACTGATACTTTTGCATGAATTATTTTATAAAATCTTCAACAACTCTAAGTAAAAAATCAGTTATTATCTCCATTTTATACATAATAAAACCAAGACATTAAGTACTTGTCCAGGGTGCATAGTCTGTAAGTAGTGGTGTCAGACTGAAATTCAGATATCCTAACTCCAGGAACCACAAACTATTAGAAAATTTTATATAGCTAAAGCTATAAAAAAAAAAAAGCAAACATATAATTTGCTACAATTGGGTGATCAAAGAGAGGGAGAGGACATAAAGAGGTGGAAATATACTAATTTAAATGCATAATGTGTGAACATACAGGAAGGAAAAAATGAATACCTGGGAAATACATTCATACACACAGAAAATTGAAGATATCTCCATAGCAGCACATTAGGAAACTCACCTAATTGTTTTTTAATATTGACACAGGATGATATAATTTGGAAATTGTATAATTTATCTGATTAGTCTCTATTGATGGGTATTGTATGTCAGGAAAGATTAAATTAAGCAGCAATAACAATCTCAAAATTTTATAGGCTGAAAAAATAATAAGTTCCATTATTGCTCATGCAACATATGTGTTGCAGGTTAGGAGGGGACTCTGCTTGTTGCAGTCCCTCAGGGACCTCTACTGATGGAGCAATTACTATCTCAAGCACTGCAGGGCGTCGTACCTGAGAGAGTATTCTGCAAGGTGCCTCACCAGCTATTTCCTCCATTTACAACTCCCTGACCAAAACTAGTCACATGTTTCAACCTAACTACTAAATACTATGCCAGAATCACCAGAAGGTGGAGAACTAAAAATATTTGGCAAACGGCACGAATGATTACAGTGTAAGCATTTAGTTTGTTGCCACATTTTTAATTACGAATCATGCCACAGTGAATATTCATGTCTAATAATCTTTTTGTACATGAGCAAGTATATCTACATTAAAAATTCTTAGAATGGAATTGCTGATCAGAAAATATGTGCATTTTAATTTTGATAGCTATTACCAAATTTCCCTCCAACAAGGTGCTTCATTATAATTTGTTAATAAAAATTATAGTTGAAACTTTTAATATGTACATACACCAATTTCATTATAGACTTTAAATCTCATCCATCTGTAATTTGTTTTGGCAAAAGGAGTAAGATAAATATTAAGCTTCCTTTGCTTTCCCCAAATGGCTGCAGAGTTAGTTATTCCAACACAAGTAATTGAGTAATCTATTTTCCTCCCAGGGGTCGAGGAATATCATAACATTGCACATTTTTATTTGAGTCTACTTCCTGAGCCACCATTATGTGGCACTGATCTGTCTCCTCTAGTGCCAGTATGACACCATTATAATTACTAAAACTGTATACATTTGATTATCTTTTGGAGTCAGGCCATATGAATTAAAACTCTTTTAAAAAATTCTCCTGATTATTCATACATATTAATTTTTTCATGCAAATTTTACACTAGCTTACTTAGTTCCAGAACATAGTATTGTTATTTTTAATAAGGGTTCATAAACATAGATTGTTTCATTTTAAAAACTTTAGTCTTTTTTTATCAAAAAAGATATATATTTTCATATATTCAACTCCTCTCTACCCCTAAGCTTCATAGGTTTCTGTAAATTCATCCTGTAAACTTTCTTTAAATTCTACTTATAGGCAATTCTTGTGGTTGTTATTGTTGTTGCTTTTACAGATGAGCTCTTCTTTTGACTACAGATTATTTAAAACTGAAATAAATATATTCAATATTAAAACTGAGTATATTTCGCTTCGAGGTTTTTGTGAGGCTCACAAGTTCTTTGATTTGTGCCCATTTCATCAGAAGATTGGTTTTACTTTACTGGATTTCCTACTGAAGAGAACAGGAGTGTTACCGCACATATAACACAAAGGAAGCCAAAATGTGTAGAGACTATTTTCTGCTTTCCTCTGTGGAAACAATACTGGACAAATAGATTTCTCTAGAACAGGTGGCAAAGTCTTCATCTGTGGAAAAGCTAAAAGGATCAGGCATAGATGGAACGTCGCTGCTCCAGATAGAGATTTTAACTTCAGCTTGAATTTTATTGCACTTTTATGTATCCAAACATGGCTTTGCTTTCATAAATACTCTTCTTAGTCTCTGCTTTATAAATCAGCGTTGAATCTCAAGTTCTTCCTTATTTGGAACTCTGCTCTCCAAGTTTAGATGTTTTAAAATGTAATTCATTTTATTGTGTCTGCAATATTTGGGCCTAAACCTCTGATGCTTTGTGATTGTTATTCAGAATAAGACATGGAATCACAGAATTTTAGAGCTATAGTAATCACTCTCATCTTTTAGAGCCATTTTCCTCAGCCACGGTGAAGGATTAGGGGAATTATACCAGAGAGGTTTTTGAAATAAAATATTGTCACTTGTGTTTCCCTATGACCTTAACTCCCCACCCCTAATGATAATCAGTGCTTAGTGAGATGCTGTGCGTCATTACTGAAGTACTGGCATGCGGAGAAAAGCAGTGCTCAACCGTTTCTTCTCAGATGGAACAAAGTGATTTTCTCCACATGACGGCACTTACCTGCTGTCTTGGCTCCAGACTCCTGACGTTACATCTCACTTAGGCTTCTCTAATAACTTGAGAGAAAGTTGGCTAACTGGAACCAGTTATCTATATGGCTTTACTGGTGGCTCTTCCACTTTTGACCAACACTCACCATGAATAAAATTAACTGTTCCCTCCTCTATGTACTAAGACTACGTTCACAATGCCGGTATCCCTCCTTAGTGCTCCTGTAGAACAACTGGTTTTATGCACAGTTGTTATTCCTCTCACAATGAGGTAGGATAGGTATTAAAAGGAAGTCACCATGTCCTTGGGATGCAGCAACTGTCGCAATCTTACCGTCAACACAGTCAGTTTCAGCTTTCACACTGTAGTCCAGCTCATTCAAGCAAAGCTATCTCCAGCAGAAAATTGCCCCTGTAGGGCACATGTACATTTTGATTTTACCTGTCCTTAGATTGACCCTTTGCTCATTACAATATTAAAACACATGCCCCTGGGTGGAGATTTCAAATAGGAATGAGACATGCGATGTCTGAACAAGCATGTAGTTACTGCACATATGCACACAGAGGACCTCCCAGAATATGCTTACTAGTAATACCTCTTTCCACCCCGCTTATGAAAAATCATGTACGACTCCCAGAAAGGGAGTCTTCCTAGCGCCAATCTTTGCTGTCTCATCCTTACTAACAAGCCTGCCCTGAAGTCTCTCTGTCAGGGTATACTGTCTATTCCTCACCTAACTTGCAAAATATTTCTTTTCATTTGCAGTAAATCACTTGATGCTGCATCTCCTTTCCTGTGTGTCTCTTGTTTAAAGAAAAGAACAGAGGCTTCAAAATAGCCATCAACAACCGGATTATGAGATTCAGGAGAGGAGCACAAAGCATATGTATTTATCTTCTTAATGCTTAAACCCTTCTTTCCATATACTTATTTTCAACAAATATTTCTCAAGTTAAATTTAACCCATTATAACATATATTCTTGCTATACTCAATGACTGTATTAAAGTTTGAGTATAAATGACTCAAACATATTATAGGCAGTGAGTGACATTATAAAGTTCAATTAAAATTGAATTTTTAAGGGAGGTCTCTCTGGAGCCTACTTTAATTGATTTATGACACTTATCACAGTATATCAAATCACAAGGAATCATTTCCATTAATTACTTTAAATAAGCTCCTCCTTTTATAAAAACATTCACGCTAATCATTATGTCTTTATTCTTTTAAAAAAGAATCAATTCATCTTATGCTAAATTTCCAAAACTTCTTAATTCCACCAATACTTTTGGCATTACACAATTTAAATGTAATTTCCCTCTTCTCCCTTTTTCATACTTAGCATGATTTACTGATACTTTAATTATAATGTAGGAACACAGATATGTAAATGCTAAAAAATGAAAACAATATATACCAAATCATTCCAGAAGTTATCTCTCAGGAGATGTGAATGAAAATGTGGCCAGGTGCAGTGGCTCATGCCTGTAATCCCAGCACTTTGAGGGGCCAAAATGGGTGGATCACCTGAGGTTGGGAGTTCTAGACCAGCCTGACCAACATGGTGAAACCCCATCTCTATTAAAAAACAAAAATTAATGGGCAAGGTGACGCATGTCTGTAATCCCACCTACTCCAGAGGCCGATAGAGAAGAATTGCTTGAAGCAGGAGATGGAGGTTGCAGTAAGCAGAGATCACATCACTGCACTCTCCAGCCTAAGCCTCAGAGAGGGACGAGGGGAGGAGAGGGGAGGGGAGGGGAAGAAAAAAACAGGAAAGAAAAGAAAAGAAAAAGAAAAGGAGTACCGGGAATCAAAGAAGGCTTTACTGTTATCCCTATATATCTTCATGGTCTAAACCATATGCCATGAGACCAGAAAAGAAAGACAAGTACCTGGAGAGGACAGACAAGAGAAAACAGCAGCCACAGTATCTGGCATGACTCATGAGGTCTAGCTGCATATCTGGCTCTTTGGTTCTCTTTCTGGTTGAGCAAACTAGAGTGGATTTACGTTACTGGCAATCAAAACAATCTTGCCTATATCTGTAATTGATAATACACTTGGCTGGACTTGACTTAGTAAGTATCTTTTCACTTCCCACATCCCTATTTTCCTTGTATGTCTCTAACCACATGACTTCCTCCTATCATAGTACACAGAGGTCAGAAAATTTAGGCTGAAAAGGACCCCCTAGTTCTTCAAATTTAACATTTTAGTTAACAATATAAAGACAGAAAACTTATATTCAACATACCCTGTTCAAAGCTGCTAGGACCAGTTTGTGAATATCATTCTTGAAACATTGTTTTTTAACCATATTTAGCTTATGATGAGATTCTGTATCCTCCCTGGATTCTTCTGGCATGCCTAAATGCACAGATAAATAAACAAATAAAGATTCTTACAAACATTTGAGTTGAACAGATTGTTACTTTTTAGAAATTGTCACAATTAATCTCAAAATATATGTGTTGTACTTTTTTCTAGTACATGTTTTCTTATCAAAGAAATAACCAGAAATTTTAAGGAATCTACAAAAATAGTTCATCATTAAATATAGAATAAATACAATGTGTATGGATGCTTACTGAATTTGAAGTAGCAAAAAATTATGATGGTGAAGAAATTTTGTGTAGCAAACAATCACTTTTTTGTGTGAGTAGGCTGTGCTTTAAGATGCTGGAGGATTTTTATGCAACAATGGACAACTTGAGAAAAGCTCAAAGTTATTTGGACTACAAAATAAAAAGGTCAGATATGAAACGTAGGCAAAAGAGAGGAGCTGGAATAATCATGGAAAAAAATAAAATTTGAGTTTCAGTATTAAGGTGGTAGAGAACAAGTCATTTTTTAGAAGTCCTGTAAAGGCTATACAATGGCATTGTTATTTAATGAAAACATACCCCTTAGTAAGCTACACTGGAGCTGAACTATGCTAAAATAAAAACACGACAAGTCAAAAATGTGGTAATATATAAGTAAAATTATTATGAATGAATAATGTTTTCCAAATCTAAGACTATAGACAACTATTAATAATCATTTATAATCTTCCACTTTAATAATCTGCATTAATACAAACTATAAACTGGCTACAACTAGCTTTTCATTTATTAAGAAGAATTTGAGTTCCACGAAGAAGAATTAATCCAAGAAGAATGTGAATTACATGCCAAGGATTTTGCTAAATGCTGGGAATACTATGGTAAAGAAGGAAGCCTTGATTCCCACCTGACTGCAACTTTCAGTCCTTATTTTAAAATGTATTCAGAGAGGTTCTGACATTCACTGCAGCAGTGTGGTCTGGGGCAAGTCCCTTAAACTCTGTGTATCATTTCCTGTGACTAAGACCACACTAACTTCTAAGGCTGCCTATTACGCCTTAAGAAGATACGACCATTAAAACTAGGCCTGTTTGAGTAGTAAAAACATCGTGCTACATGTAATGAGTCTTATTAAACATCTTCCTTAAATTAAGACCAAATGAACATTCCTGTAAATTTCACCTCCAGTCTTTCTTCTATCATGTGAGGTCCTTCTATTCAAATGGATATAATTTCCTTTCTGCATAATAATCCTTCAGGTTTTGTGGACTGTAAACTTTTTTGAGAGCAGTATCCATAACTTCATCATCTCCCCAGACCTTAAGGATTCTAGACATAGTGCTTCAAATACATCAATTGTTCAAGACAAGTTTGTTGCACAAATATTTTAAAATGCCTGCTCTGGAGTCAGCCTGCATAAGCTGAAAATCTGGTGCTGTTATATCAGGTCTGACCTTAAAATCTGTATAATTCTATGCCTCACTTTTGTCATCTGTACATACCAAAAAAAAAAAAAAAGTAATATCTGCCTCATGGGAGAATTAAAAGAGTGAATATACTTTAAACACTTCAAAAATGCCTAATACTTTTTAAGTCCTCCATATTGTTTAGCATTATTACTGCTACTGGTTATAAAGAGTAGATTTTAATAGAGTTTAATATCCCCTTGAGTCATCTCTTCTTCAAATAAAACAATCTCAGTTCCTCTTATTGCTCTTTTTGATGTGCTTTCATATCCCTAATCACTCTCCTCTATACACTTCCCAATTTGCCTATATCCCTTCTTAAATCGTTTCACATTATTTCCTCTAAAACTAACAGTAAGTCAAACAACAAGTCAAATGATACTTTATTAAAGTAACTGGGTCTTTATTACTATTTTCTTAAAGCAACCAGCTCAATGTCTTCAACAAGTTGTTATAAAGTGGAAGAGAAAATGTACAGTACTAGAATGAAAGAAACTTAAGTAACATACACTAGATGAAATACACAATCCTTAACTGGACACTAAATTATACACATTTGCCATATGTACATCTTTGTCGCTAAAATAAGTGAACCTAATCTAGTTAATAAATGAATACTTTCTTATAAGAATCTCAACTGAACATGTTCAAACCAGAATGATATTCAACCTCAAAGCTACTGGAGTATTGCTAGTATAGTTACTTGTTGATACCTAGAATGATACAGTACTGCACGGCACAGTATATTATGGTAGGGTACAGTACAGTATGGTGTAATACGGTATACAGTACAGTAGCATAGAGTAAATGGTTAAGGCTTTACCTACTAGAAGAAGGTACTTACATACTGATCTGTTTATAAGATGTGTTTCTTAGTATGTATTTTTTTTACATAAAGTATAGTCCTAAAGTGATTATTTTCAAGGGCACCCATAGTACATCTGATTGATTGTTGCCTAACAATTTTGCTTCAGGGTCAATTTAAGAACAATAAAAGAAAAGAAATACTGTATTCAAAACTTGCTTTTGAACTAAAAGAATATTATTTTATTAACTGACGGATAAGGTTTTTGAGTATCCTTTGGTTATCTTTAAAACTCAAAACCTCCCTCAAAGAATAAGGCTGTCAACTCTAAGGATAATCAAAGACATTTTTATTGTTTTTAATTATAATCTACAAATAATATTCAACAAAATATGCAATAATATTTCAAGCAAAATTATATCTGTTAAATTATGTCTCAAAACTAAGCTGAAACTATGAATAGGGCACCATGACTCCATTTTTTAAATACTGATTGAATAGCCACCAGAGGATTGGAACAAAAATGACTGAAGAAAGCTCTGTCCTTCAAAAAACTTCCATTAGAGTAATACTCTTATACAGAGAAACATGAAATATCTATGTAACTACAGAAAATGGTAGGTTTAGGAAGATTTCATTTTAAAAGAACAAAGCAAAAATGACTTCAAAAGATTGGGCACTTCACAGAACAAAGTATCATTCCTCATATTTAGGGATCATGATATCACATCAAATAGAGCTCCGAACCTCTGTGAAATTTGCCCTCTCATCTGTTTCCATTGCAGGGTCCCTTCAGAGGGTCTCATTTGAGTACCACTGACCTCCAACCCAATCTGCTTGTATCTAGTCTCTTTCCCTGTCTATCATCCTCTTCACCACAATGATACTGCCTTTAGTTGCAAATCTAGTTGTGACACTATAATGTGTAAACACTTTTAATAAATTTGGATTGACGTCCATTTTCAAAAAGCAGAGATTTTTCAACACTGCATTCAAGGCCCTTTTCTTTGGGCCTCAGCCTGTCCTCCCACACTCATCCCCAAGCAGTCATCTCCTTATCCTCTATGCCTCACTCACCCCCAACCATGTGCACTTTCTTCTGCTTGAAATGTCCTCCTTAGCCTTTCTACCAGGCCAGCTCTATTCACGCTTCCACGTCAAATATCACAATCTCTGTCCTACTCCTTTGAAGAAATCATTTGTGCCTCTGTCAATGCTCTCAAAGCTTTTATACATGTATCTATCATGGCCCCCTCACACTGCCTGTTAATTAACTATCTACATGTCCATCTACTTCTAAGCTCCTACAATAGTACCATTGTGCTTTTTTTCTAATTCATCTTTCAAAGCTTAATAGCATCACAGTGTTTAGAACATAAGAAGAATTTAATAAATGTGTTGAATGAATAGAGACATAGGTGTTTTAAAGGGGCTTTGGAGAACAAATAAGGTGATAGATGTAAGAATTAAAGGTAGGTGGAAGGTGGAAGCCATTGAGGTTAATGAGTACAAGCCACACGGTTATATTGGAAAAAGATTAATTCAATCACAAAGTAAAAAAAGAATGGAAATGAAGCAAAAGAACAGGTATGAAAATTAGCTAACAGTGTAATTCAAACAAGAGAAAAAATGCTTGAACTCAGGTCATGGCAACAAAAAAAGAGTTATCAGAGATGAACACCCTCCTTAGAAAATGTGGCACATATACACCATGGAATACTATGCAGCCATAAAAAAAGATGAGTTCATGCCCTTTGCAGGGACATGGATGAAGTTGGAAACCATCATTCTCAGCAAACTGACACAAGAAAAAAACCAAACACCACAGGTGCTCACTCATAAGTGGGTGTTAAACAATGAGAACATATGGACACAGGGAGGGGAACATCATGCACAGGGGCCTGTCAGGGGGTGGGGGGCTAGGGGGAGGGATAGCAGGGCATGGGGGGGATTGGGGAGGGATAGCATTAGGAGAAATACTTAATATAGATGATGGGGGGGATGGGTGCAGCAAACCACCATGGCACGTGTATACCTATGTAACAAGCCTGCACATTCTGCACATGTACCCCAGAACTTAAAGTATAATTTAAAAATAAATAAAATAAATAAAAGCTCCATATTTTACACTGTATTTTTTGTATAAATAAATTACTGAATTTCATTTTGTTTTGTTATAAAAATTAATCTAAGTGACTCTTCCACATCATCATTTAACCTCTATTTTTGTTTTTGGTTTAACAGAAAGATTTGCATTTAGTCAACAGAAAATAGTCTTCTAATATTTGCATAGAAAGCTGTTATTTCATGCAAAGTCAAGAATCCATTAAAATTGTTACCTCTCCCCCGCAATCAACTATGTAACTTACCTGGCACTATAAAATGTAAAATAGCTCGAAGTGCCTCCAGCTGCACTGGTAATGATGTCTCATGACTTTTCATAACTGTTATTATTTTGGGGACCACTGCTGCTATTGTATCCAGGGAAGCATTGCTGGGGATATAAAACTGGCATGTTTATTGAAAGACCAATCTGATTCAATGTTATAAAAACCAAACTGAAATAAGTATAGGAGGACAGAACCAATATATTTTATCAGGAAAGGCTATATGACAATGCACTGAAATCAGTAGCATAAGCATACATAATTCTAATTGTCTAAACTTTGAACTCATAAAAATAGAATTCACAGTAACCTGGGAATTATTTAGTTTCATAAAACTAACAACATCCTTCTGACCTAGGATGGAACAATGGCAACAATTCCAGCAGGCAGGTGTTATTATCCCCCATTTTCTAGATGAAGAACGTAGGCAGATAGAAGTTAAATATTCAGGTCTTATCACTAGAAAGTGACAGAGACAAGGCTGGCACCCAGCTTGTCTGACTCCAAGACAAGGCCTCTTTACATCACACTAACCTTCCATATTAACATCACTGGACTTCTTATATAGTATTTTTAATTACTTTCAGTTTGGTTTACAGTCTTGGTTTCTCTAAGGTATTTAAGCTATTCTTTCTTTTACGTATGAGCAAGTGTCACTTGACTAGACTGCAGTAGGTACCATGAACTTTAATACAGGCTTTGCTTGCTAACTGAAACTTGTGCATATCAGAGCCATGTTCTCACTTGACATGGTTCTGTGGGACGCTGAGATATATTCCTTCTTTTCCACCTTAAAGTCCCAATTTAAACACATCCCTCCACTGGAGCCTCCCCTTCTTGGGTAACCCCAGCTAGGTCCACTCTACTCTCACCATTGTGTCTTTTACTGCCACTGCATTCTCAGACTATATTATAATAATCTGTTTATATATCAGTCCCTCAACTGACATGAGTTCTGTAGGGGCAGACAAGTTATCAGAGCCAATGTGGAATACGCAGGACTGCAACTGTACACATTTTACTTAAGAGAAAGCAGCCAGAAACATTAAGTGGCTAGCCCAGAATCTACAAAATCCTAGACTGGAGTTTATTCCACTGTGTTTTTGCCTCATTTGTAAAGGTTTGCATACTTCTAACACCATTAAAATCAATATTTAAGATAAACTTTTCATCTCAGTGTTCAAAAACATTTAAATAAGAGAAGTACAGCTTAGAGAGATATATAAACATAAACAGATTAGCTAGACTGATGTTAAAAACAACAGTGTAACCCTACAAGAAAAAAAACAAGAAAAAAAACAGTGTAACCCTATTTCTTACAAGTCTGCAGTTATGCTACATTTCATGCTATATGCACTTCATTTATTCACATTTAATAATAGTATAACAACAATAGATATAATCTGTTGAGTGCTTAAAATGCAGCAGGAATTATCCTAATCCCTTTATAAAAATTAATTTATTTGATCCTTACAGTCTAAGCTTACAACTTTCAAGGTTGTTATTATCATTCCTCTTTACCAATGAGGAATGTGAAGTTTTAGAGATGAAACAGTTGGCTCAAATTAGTGGCAAAACCAGGAACATAATTAGTTTTTACTGCAACTTCTGGGCCAATTTACACATGAGAGTTTTCTATATGGCCTCTTTTTGTTTGAAATTTACTCAGACAAGGCCAAATTTACATCACATTTTTTGGTTTAAAATGCATAAAGGCACTGAGCCTAATCTACAGTAGGCACCTCCTGTATATTATTCATTTCTAGTCTTTTAAACAGGTTTTTTTTTAAGTCACAAGTTCTGCCCCCTCCTACCACCCCTTAACTCCCTCATCCCACCCTGCCCCACCACCATCCACACATAGATAAAAGGATATGGTCTCTGTGTGTCACTAACCAGCAGCTATATAATCTTACCATCTCTGCACTTGGACTAGATACAGTTAAAATTTTCCCTAACTAAGGACTGGGAACAGAAAGAGAAGACAAATTTAATTCAAATGAAGGAATAATAATAAACAACCTATTTGTTGTAGAAGAGCAACAATTAGAAGCCATATCCCGATTTTATCTTTTATAACCTTCACACACACAATAATCACAAAAACTGCTGTATGCTATGTGCTATACAATTACCACTTTTCAAAACACAGCCAACACCAAGCATCAGGTACAAAAGCAAACCTTCAACAATCTTTCTACAAGATTGTTTCTACGATCTTGCCATTCCTTTCAGTGTTCAGATAAAGTAAGTCTAAGATATTAGTGGCATGAGATTATATTGCAAAATGCTTCAATTTTCAACTGTCTTATGTTTTTCCTTTATTATTAGAAATATGCTTAAAATATGAATATTCTACCTGGCCTGATATGATATATTCTGCACAAGTTAATGAATCTGTATTACCTTCCTTCAAAAAGATGATTCAACATTTTACAGCCACTTTCAGCCACTTCAGGAGAACATATATGCTTCTGCATTGACTCCAAAACATTCAAGTATATTCCTTTCGACAACAGGATCTTTCTGAAATTAACTGAGAGATTTTAAAAATGTTACTCATAGAGATGAAAGCATATTTACATAATTTTACAAGATTTAGAATATTAATATAGTCCAAATTCATAGGAAGGCATACACATAATTTATGGTTCATTGACAGCTTAAAGATAATTCATGTTTCTTTATTTAAAACACACGTCATTTCCTATTTTTTAGCATTTATTAATCCTTTGTTGAGGTTTTGGTTTTAACATTTTTATTCATAGAGTAGATGGTTTTAATGTAATCACCATGTCTCTGTCCATTTCGAAAGGAGTGTTTTTGCAGGAAAAAAAATGTATTTACATAATGGTCTCCAAAATAAGAATGAAAGTTAAATTTTATTTCAATACTTAAAACAAGTTCACAAATAACTGCACTTCTATAGAGCTAAGACTAGCCAGATATACTAGACACCGGTGGGCTGGGAATAGGTTACAAGCATGTGGAGATATTGACCATTCACTCAGCTTTCTGGGAGTGTGAGGAATGAAGGGGCTGCAACAGGCTTGGCTGCTTTCAGCCTTTAGCTGCTTTGTCCATTTATCCCAATGGACTTTATAAACATCATCATTTTTATATTTGCCATCATATTCAAAGGAATAGAAAGCATTTAATAGAACATAAGTAATTACAGTTATTTTCACAAAGTAATGCCAAAGTCTAGGAAACAGACAGTTACCCTTTACAAGTGGTATTTCACCATTTGTGGAAAGTAACTATATTACAGCAATAACAATTAAGGAATAATTTTCCTCTTTTTTCGTTGTTGTTGTTGTTGCTTTTTGTGACAGCATCTCTCTCTCTGTTGCCAAGGCTGGAGTGAAGTAGCATGATCATAGCTCACTGCAGCCTTAACCTCCTGGCCTCAAGTGATCCTCCTGTGTCAGCCTCCAAGTAGCAGGGACTACAAGTGTGGTACCATGCCTGGCATATTTTTAAAAAATATTTTGTAGAGATGGGGATCTTACTATGTTTCCCAGGCTGGTCTTGAACTCTTGAGCTCAAGAAATCCTCCCACCTTGACCTCCCAAAGTGCTGGATTACATGCATGAGCCACCATAACTGGCCAATTTTCCCTCTTTGTAATAAACTTCCTTCACTAAGTATAATTTACTGTCTTCAGATTTCCACATAAATATCAATTGTCTTGAAGCCTCTATAAAAATAGTTCCAACATCATATACTGCAATTCAACACTTTGAAAGTGGCAGAAAAAGAAATGTAGAAAGTTTTAACTTAAGCACTGCTTTTAAAATGAGTAGTCTATTTCAAGAAGAAAAGATAGGACAAAACATGGAAATAAATAGAAATCACATACACATTCTAAAATACTGCCAGAACCTGAAAAACTCATACCTTTTAAACACATATCACACATTGAGACACAATAAAGAGTTGGTTACTTTGCTGGATCACATCAGAAGTTTTAATAACCTTTCCCAAAGTGGCTAGCTTCTAACCAACAAGACACTTTAAAAGACAAAAATGGCATGGATCAGTGGTTCTCAAACCTGAGTGTGCATCAGAGTCACCTGGAGAGCTTGTTAAAACATGGATTGCTGAGTCTCAACTCCAGGGTTTATGACTCAGAAGGTCTGTATGGGACCCTAGAATTTACATTGTTTATCAAGTTCCTCAGCAAATGCTGCTGGTTCAGGGACCACACTTTAAGAACCACTGCCCTAGACAGTTACCCAATGTGTGACTTGAAAACTGCAAGCAATAGACCTAGGAGAAGAAATTTCCTAATGTCACTGTAGACTTTACAGAATATTTTACACATTAATGCATTTATCAGCTATCTACATAATACTCTTGATCTCATCCACTCCATTTTAGCAGGAAGCTATCTGCTTTAAGAGGCAAAAAACAATATGAAACACCCTGCAGGTCTTACTCAATAGTCACCTTCTTTCCTGGCTGCCCATTCACATCTCCTCTGATGTCTAACATAACATAGTCTCCTTCCTTGCTGCATTTTTTATTATTAACTGCCTCAAATATTTTAGTTAGTGTTATTATCTTCCCCACTACAATTTAAACTCCATGAACCTGGGATTTCTACTTAACGAATGTATCCCAAGTGCCTACAGACACTAAACACTTGGGATCTCAATAAATATTAATTAATCAATTGAATGGGGAAAATGTCACACAAGCTGTGTGCAACCTTGGGACCTCCACGTCTCCAAGGACCAAGTTCTTCTGGCTGCCAATCTAGTCATGTTTCTAAAAAAGCCATGCCCCTAAAAAAGCCATGCCTAGCTCTACACACCCCAAGTATCTTTCAATGAGCAATTGCCCAAGAAAGTTGATGGATGAACTGCTCAAGTTCCTCATATTTTATTAAGGCAGAACTCCAAAGACAATACAAAGGGATCTGAGGACATTTTACCTGACAGGTGGTTAGGAACAACAAAGAAGTAAGGAACTAGAAAGAGCAGAGAACTGAACAGACATCAGGGTGGACTCTAAATGTAACCCGTCCTCAGAACCATGATAAGAAGCAGTCCAAATTTCACAAAATTATGGTTGTTTGATTTGCATATCAAAGGAGATTTCCAGGTGGTTATGAATGATGTCACCAACACATACTAAAGTCTATCTTCACTCTAAGTTGCCCCAATAGAAGCCACGAAGTCCAGTCCTCATTTTTAGGAGTGAAATCCCTGTCCAGACCTCTTTAACCACCTAGTAGAATATGAGAGATTCGAGAACAGCAATTCCCTCTCCTTCTCTGACTCATTATCCTCGAGAGCAGCCCCTGTCTGTCTGTCAGTCCCCTTGCCACTCCAAGCATTTTACTAAAGTGTCATTGGAGAGGTGGGGGCGAAAAAAGGAGGTAGAGGAAGACAAAACAATTTTCCTCTTTATTTGACTTAAATAATAATATAAAGAAACGTGGTGAGGTGGTTTATTTATTATTTTCCACCCTACCCAGGTTCTCTATTAAAAGCTGATGCTTACACTGGTCTCTCTCTGATTTTCAGTGCTTCTATTTTTCGTCCTCTAAAATATCCTGCAAAAGCTGCCAAGTCCCAATGCCTTCATTATGAGTTTTCACCTAAGGATTTCTGGCAGTATTCCTGTTTATGGAGGAAGAAATTTGAGCAGCCTGAGCCATCATCTTGGACCTCATGTCTTTCTAAAGGTATATGAGCCATTTTTCTCTTCGTAATTATACAAAGCTATAAGACTTATAAGAATCATATTAAAGAACCATTTTTTAAAAAAGTATAGTGTGAAAATTTATAATAGATAATTTTACCAGATTTTAAAATGGTGAATAGCTCTCTACCCAATTGCATTTCTATGAAGTTTTCCCAAGAAAATAATAGGAACCATGTATAAAGGAAAACAGAGGAAGAAAGTGATCATTGGTGTTTATTATGGGTTCCAGAAACATCCCCACTGGACAAAACTAAAACTTTATCAATAATAAATTGGTTCATAACATAGGATACAGGCATACATTGAAAAACTACAAGCTACTAAAAATGATCATTTGGGCCGGGCAGTGGTTCATACCTGTAACCCCGGCACTTGGGAGCCCAAGGCAGAGGGATTACTTGAGCCCAGGAGTTCAAGACCAGCCTGGGGCAACATGGCAAACCCCACTATGAAAAATTAGCCAGACATGGTAGTGCACGCCTGTAATCCCAGCTACTCAGGAGGCTGAAGTGGGAGGATCACCTGAGTCCAAAAGTTTGAGGTTGTGGTGACCCATGATCATGCCACTGCACTCCAGCCCAGGTGAAAGAGTGAGACCATGTCTGAAAACAAAAATTAATTTAAAAAATTAAAAATAAAAGAAGATAATGTGAGAATACACTTTATCAACATAAAAAAATAAAATTTGGTTATAAAAGAGTATAATATAATCCCATTTATACAAAATACATAAAATTTTTGTATATGTTATGTGTGAGTTTACACAAAGAAGTCCTGAAAAATATACAACAAATGTTTATTTTGTTCTTCATCTTTTTACCTATATGTTCATAATCCATGTCAATATATCTCTACATATATAGAGATACTTTTCATAATATATAACTATTAATCATATAAATTTTTCACAGTATAAGGCTTTTAGAATTTAAAGTACCACAAAAATGTGTTCCCCTTTATTTGCAAATATGGCTCACCACTTACCATTTTGTTCTAAAAGAGTTGACAGTGCATTCGCAGATGCCTGGAAAACTTCTTTTGATGAAGAATGCATCAGCATGGAGAGCATCACTTCCCTATGAGCCGGGAAACTTTCAAAAATTCAAGGAAAATGTTAGTAGTAATCTTTTAAATAATTATCTCAAATTCTCATTTACTATTATCAAGTATCTTTAACAATTAAGAACATATAAACAATATTTTATGCCATCTCCACTTACAAGAGTGAATTATAGTTCATTTTTTAAGACTCGATTAAATACTAACAAAACAGTATTTTTATGCGTTTTCAAAAGCCAATAAGCAGCAGAGAGGGGAAAAAAAAGCTCAGTAGATACTGTAAAGAGATGCTGAGGAAAAAGGTAAGTGAGGAGAAAAAGAAGATGGAAACAAGAAAGGAAAAATAAAAAATTGTAAAGAAGCAAGGTAGGTTTTAAAGATATAAAACATAAATATGTTTTCTTTGTTTTAATACTATATTTATTTTAAAATTCTCTTATGGATATTGAGAAATAGGTATCCTATGAACTAAACTTTAAAAACTGCAACATGAATCTCCCTTACCTTAATTTCCAAAATCCTCGCTCAAAATGAGACTATTAAGATGCCACTTTAGCATAGTTTCCAAAAGAATTACAGTTTCTTGTCAAAATGAAAATGTTTAATTAACTAGCATCTGTGTTATTAATTCCCTTCTTATCAGCAAAAGATAATTATACAAATAGATTGTCAAGGTTTCAGATGTAGAATACTACTATTTGTTTCCAAAATAAGTCATTCACAATATAAAACCCAGAGGATACCCACTGCAAATAGCATAAGTATAATCATTTGCCATAAAACACAAAGGCTCGTGGATATGAAACAAACCTGATATACACAAAACTCCTTGCTACAGTTTGTATCTTTGGGAGATAGTGCCGGTCTTACAATATTTGAACGGCATTCTTATGAAAGAGTTATCAGGAGACAAAGTTTCAAATAACCCTCTCAAGAAAAGACAGGTCAACTCTGTCACATCATATGGGAACTTACCATAGGAAGCTCTCTAACCAAATCTAATTCCTGATATTGACAACCTGCTGGCTAATCACCACAGAAGAAAAGATCACAGATGGCTCTGCAATTTCTATCACCCAAGATAAATTAATACGGCGTTTTAAAATGATTAGCCAAAAAACAGATTCTTTTGCCATGATTCATGAATTACTGAATGACTCTTGATTCTAAATCTCTCAATAATAACTCTCAAACATTCTACCTTTTCTAACTACTGAAGGTAATAAGATCAAAACACTACATACCCACTAATATTTTGCAGCAACATCTAAAACATAAATACCCATATCAAAAATATGTCTAACAATAAAAGTTATGGTTAAGGTATTTTATAGGTATAGATTTAAAATATAACTGAAAATTTCTATCATATGAAATCAAAACTACTGACTGGCCATCTTCATCTCCAATCTTCTCATGTAAACTGTTATGGTACATAAGGAGATTATTTAGTGCCCAGCATGCGGCCTCCTAAATTAAGAGAGAAAAAAGAAATCTGTCAAAATATAAATGATTGGCAAACATAATTTTGAATAACACTAATATTTATGAGAGTCCAACCTGCACATGCTTGTTCTTTCTATGCCACGTTAAGGCTTTGTAACAGGCTTCCAGCCAAAACAATTTATCTTCTTCCCCCTCATCATCATTCTCCTGATTCTCATTCTTTTCCTCTAAGTCTTGATTTAAGAAAATGGTCTCAGCTTGAAAAAATTAAAATATAAATAAAAACATTATATATATTATCCAGTTAACAGTTTGACCAACTTTAAGTCCATATTTTGAAATATTACCAAAAGAATAAGGTGTGCTTTTGTAGAAGCCTTGGTCAATTTTAAAGGTCAATTTTAATATATTACATACCTCATAATACTACCATCCTATACAGATAAATGATAAAATGAGGAAGAGGGTACCAAAAATAAACTAATAAACTAAAGGAGGATTATTTGAAAAGATCAGTTCATTGCAGCACTACTCACAATAGCAAACACATGGAATCAACCCAAATGCCCACCCGTGATAGACTGGATAAAGAAAATGTGGTACATATATACCATGGAATACTATGCAGCTATAAAAAAATGAGATCATGTCCTTTGCAGGGACACAGATGGAGCTGGAAACCATTATCCTCAGCAAACTATGCATGAAGAGAAAACCAACCACTGCATGTTCTCACTTATAAGTGAGAGCTGAGCAATCAGAGTACATGGACACAGGGAGGGGGAACAACACTCACTGGGGCCTGTTGCGGGGTGGGGCTGGGGGAGGGAGAAGCATTAGGAAAAATAGCTAATGCATGCTGGGCTTAATATCCTAGGTGATGGGTTAATAGGTATAGCAAACCACCATGGAACATATTTACCTATGAAACAAAACGGCACATCCTGCACATGTACCCCAGAACTTAAAATACAAATAAAAATTTTTTTTAAAAAGAGTAGCTGCTTAATAACAAAGCTAAATCAAGAATGATAAAAAGCAAACCTCTACATCAAGATGTGTACACTTGCCACAACTGTTAGTTTCCTTGAAAGTATCTTCTACTAGAAAATGAGTTACACAGGACAGAAAAGGCATTGCATGCTTCCTTCTGTACATATGATTCTCTTGTTACAATGTTCATATTTGATGTCAAATGCATCTGTGAGAATCTCCTTTTTAGTGAAGTTACTTACTGAGAAGGGCCAAACAGCTGAGTGCTGAGATTTGTAATGCTGCGTTTTCTGGGTACTGCTGCACAGCTTTCACCACAAACTCATGGACTTCGTTTAATACCAGAATATTAAAAAAATTACCTAAAAGTTAAATGAAACATTAGCTGAATTCTCATCCATGGAAGTTAAATTACCTTTAACGTATAACAATATTTACATCAATAATTTTGAATAGTGATGAATATTTATTGCCATTAAAACAGTTACTTTAATTAAAATAGCTTAATATGATTGAGTAAACTCTTGAAATTTTATTTTATGCTGTCATTTAATTATCTTACTTAGACAAAGGAAGTGATTGAGCAAAAATAATGATACTAGTTTGGGTTGTATTAACTGCATGTTGTCTGATTCCCTCTCATGTCATGTCTGTTACACATGGCACCACAATATCCATTGTATAAAATAATTTTTCTACCCTTTAAAGACGAAACTTTAAAATCCATCTTTTAGAAGAGGCAATATTAAATCATTTTGCTGAAAAACCCTTCTTTCAATTAAAGGAATGCTGCTCAGAAAATTCATTGGCATGCTTACCATTATTTGATCTTGTCTATGATGATCTCAGAAAAAAAACCTACGACAACAAGATATTTCACCACCTCCAAGCCACCCCAGGAAGAACTCCCATATCTATTTATACCCACTCTTCTGAGAATTAATATGATATCCAAGAGTCTAAATCCTTATGAGGAGAAACATATTCCAGAAATATGTACCTTATGGAAACATATTCCAGAAATATGTACCTTCTTCCATTTGGCTTATTTGTAACTCATCAACAGTCACCAAGCTTTTTCTAAAAGAAAGAATTGAAATTCCTATTCAGCTATAAGTATAACTAAGTGATCTCTGAGATTTAAAGCCAGAAATGGAAAAAATTCTGGATCATAAAAAACCTAAAGCACAAACCAAATATTCATCAATGGGCTCACAATCAAAAGGCAGTTGAGCCAAGCAGAGTGCTCCTTTACCACCTGCCTGTGCTGTTGCCTCTTCCACAGTCACCCACCAAGCAGACATGCTTCACAGCCCTTAGTGATCACTAGTGCTTTCAAAAAGATTTTATTCTACTTTTACCAGCTTGTCTAAACTTGGGTTGTCCCCATCACTCTCTTCACCCTATTATATCCACACCACTGCTGGCAGCTGTTCTGTCATTGTCTCACTGTGTGACTCTGAGAAAACAGCAGGATTGTCTCAACTTTATGTTCAGACAACTTGTGTGAAAATACACAGTAAACTGTACAAAGCCCTTAAATGCATTAAGCCCATAATCAGATTACATAGTTTGGCAAAACGTTAAATATTTATTTATTTGCTTGAGGTTTTAATTTTAACTATGAAGAAAAAGTTAAGAGTTTTATTCAGCTTCTTTTGAAACAATAAAGCAACAATGAATTCTCTATTCATTAAATGGAACAAATAATAATCCACTAAGAAATAAATAAGAGAAGAAAGCATCTTTACCTGAAGATCAATTTGAGCACTTTTTATTTTCAAAAAATGTTACAGAATAATACAAAAGTTATATATGACATGACAGTTGCCATGGTTTATTTAATTTTTACAGTATAATATCAAGCACCTTTAATGTGTTCTTCTAGACCAATTTGGCAGTAAGGTAGCATTTCCCTAATCACAAAAACAAAACCACTTCTTCCTCTGGCTCATTTCAAGAAATTAAGGTGAACTCACATTTTAATGTAACATGTGCAAGTTGTAACTTGACTGTGGTAAATTGTAAAACATGAAATAGAGAATTGTACAGGAGTGTGCTACTCTAACACCTAGATTAAAGAAATTGACTTTGAATTAAAACATTATCAGAAATCAGTCAGATTGTACCACTACAACCCTCTCATGAAAAATAATGAGTAAAGTATCACCCGATAGAGATAAACTAATAATCAGCTACCATATTTTAGAAGAAATACTTCTTTAGGGATGAAGAAATCTGGGTTCTCAGCCTAATTTCAGCCCTTACTGCTTACATGATCTTGAATAAAACACAAAGACTTGCTGAACCACAGGACCTCATCTGTAAATGTGGAAATAATAACCACATCCCATCTCCCAAGACTGTTGCCTGGATTAAAAATACTGTGTACATATGT
The DNA here is from genome assembly GCA_036589455.1 of Ateles fusciceps. NCBI lineage: Eukaryota > Metazoa > Chordata > Mammalia > Primates > Atelidae > Ateles > Ateles fusciceps. The sequence continues at coordinate 4,293,242 of JAZHEH010001361.1, forward strand.
ATAACACAGTATTTATATTTGTATATATATAAATGTGTATATATATTCATATTTGTATATATAAATGTATCTATATTTATAAACATTTGCATATTTGTATATATGTGTGTTTATATACATTTATATATTTATATATATTTGGATATATATTTTTATGTATATTTCTATACATTTATAAATATATATTTATATGCATTTGTATACAATGTATATATATGTATACATACAGTATATAAGTAGATTCATATATACGAAGTATATAAGTATATATATACTTTGGAAACTATGAAAGAAATGTGAAAATATTAAAATATTATCTTACAGTTTTAGTCATATAACATGCAATAAATGCTTATCAAGGAAAGAAACAACCAAAGCTGTGCATGTAAAATAGAATTCAACTTACAAAAAATTCATTTTAACTGAAACTAGGAACTTTCCTAATGGCAAAATCAATTTCCAATTTATACAGGGGGATATAGTCATGATACTAGAAGTGAAAATACAAGTTGCTAAAATGGAGACATGCCAGTTAGTTTTTTCAAATGGTTAACGATTTTTCCCCAATAGTAATGATGAAAAACTAAATGCCTATTATAATAATCCTAATTTTGCACAAAATATTCCTGGTTATTCCTTTGGGAAAATGTCATCAGAATCAATTTCCAACAGTTAACAATCATTTCTTATTATTCACCAACCACTCACTTTAGGCGCATTGTTGTGCTCACTCACAAAAATATCAAGGAAATTTCCAAGGTGTGTGTGTTGAGAGGCAGGGGTAGTTCAAAAAGAAGTTGAATCAAAAGCTATGAGTTCAAAGCCAGAGTAGTCTTGTGGGAAAGCATGAATTCTGGCACTGCATTAAACAAACTAGTTTCAGACTCTCTCCAAAGTAAGGTAATTCAACCAGAATCTCTCACAGTAAGCCTGGATCTTAAGATCCTTAACTGCTACCAGGTGAGTCCTGTGCTGTGGCTCCTGGAAAACACCTCTGAAGGAGCATCTTATTTAAGTCCTCAGGATGCTCAAATATTAAGCTCAACCAAAGAGAAACTCACAAGCATACAAGAAAACAAGGCTCCATGACTGATGGGCAGTCGGCCTAGAAGCTGTTGGTTTAGACTCCACAGAACTTTATATATAGTTAACAGATACAAAACACAAAATAGCTATGTATTAATCATTAAAGAAATAAAAGAATTATTTTTAACAAAAAAGAAAGGGTAAAAAAGAGAAAAAAAAAACAAGATTAAACAAGAGGCTGCCAAAACTCACCTGGTATATGTGAAAATAAAGAGAGATTTTTAGAAATGTTTTCAAAAATCTAATAAATGACCAAGTTGAATATATAAGGGAGTGCAAAGTGGCTTAGTATTAGAAAACCTGTAGATGTATTTTTTCATATTAACTAAATGAAAAGGGAAAAAAAGACTTACTACATTTTAAGTATATTTGATAAAATTTAATATTCATATATGATTTTTTAAAGCCCACATTGTAAAAATAAAAGTAAACAAGAAATAAAATAAAATTTTTAAACAAATTTTTAAATTTAAACCCTTATGAGATGCATTATTTTGGATGGGAGAATATTAAAATGTTCTGTTTAAAATTAGGAAAAACAGTAAGACAAGGATGACTACTACCACCGCCTCTATTTAACATGTAAGAAGAAAAGGAAATGAAATAAAGAATATAAGAAGCAGAAAGGAAGAACTCAGACTGTCATTTATTACAAATTATATAATTGTTAAATAGAGAACTTAAGGGCATTTAGAAACAAATTGTCAGAATTAACAAAAGAGTTCAGAAAGGTAGGTTAGCTCAATATACAAAAAAATCATTTGCATTTCTTTATGAAAACACAGTTCAAAAATATGATTTTAAAAGAGATAGCATTTATAATTACAAAAAATAAGATATGTAGAAACAACTAAGATGTGCAAGACATGTATACAAGAAATTATAATGTAAAGATGTCAATTCTTCTTAAAATAATCCACATATTTTGTGCAATTCCAGTCAAAATCCCAACAGTGTTTTACAGAGAACTGGACAAGTTAATTCTAAAATTTGTATAGAATAGTGAAGGCCCAAGAAAAAAGTCAAGCTGTGCCTAAAAATGAATGCATAGTGACCTGACCTATTAGCTTTTCAGATATCAGGACTTACACAACTATTAATATAAATAGTGTTACATTGATTCAGAAAAATCAGATTAATGCACCAGAACAGCAAGAACAGAACATAAATATATATATTTGATGTAACACACCACTGGGAAATGGGTGAATCTACAATAAATTGTGCTATGAAGATAACTAGCTCTCCATATTGAAAAAGAGGGGGAATGGGTTCTTACTTTACAAAAAGAAACTGCAACCGTTTAATAAATGAGAAAGAGTTCGAATAAAATATACAATATATTTATTATCTTGGGGAAAGGAAAGATTCCTTAAACAAAGTAACTAATTATTAAATTTAGCTATATCACAAAAGCCACCATAAAGATGGTGAAAGGACATGCTATAAGTCAAGGGAAGGTATTTTCAATACATATAACCTACCACCAAGACATTATTATCCAGAATCTATGAATCAGTTTTAAAAAGACAGACTACCCTGTGAAAAATATTGATAAATGACAGACTGCATATTTCAACAAAGAAGGACATACCAATGGCAAATAAATATTTTTTAAAAATATTCACCCTTGAGAGAGAGATCCAAGATGGCCAATTAGCAGCAGCTCAGGATTGTAGCTCCCACTGAAAGCGCAGAGAGTGAGTGGACGCCACATTTTCAGACGAATTTTTATTGCCCACGGACCAGGAGATTCCCCGGCGGAGGAGCCCCATGGGTCGCCAGGGCGACTCTTTTGGCTGGCGTGGCTGTTTTGCAGGCCCCCCGGCGCGGTGGTTCTCAGTCCAGAGTATACGGGACTGAGTGCCCTTTGGTTGGCGTTGGAGCTCCAGGAAGGCAGAGTCTCCCATTCAGCTGATTGAAAAGTGGACTGAAGTGGGGGAACCAGACCGGGAGATTCCCGGGCAGAAAAGCGCCACGAATCTTAATGCTGCTGTTTCAGCCGGCGTAGTGGGTCGCCGCAGGAGAAGGCTGGTCCCCCTCCCCCAACAGCAACAACAACAAAAAACAGCAATTGGAACTGCTGAGGATTGAGAGTTTCACAGCAAGTACAGCTGACCGTGGGAAGGTCCAGCTCTGTGGGGGAGGGGCGTCCACCGAAGGAAAACCAAGAAACAGAAAAAACTTTACCACCAACAAGCTGGACGTCCGCTCAGAGACCTAATCTGAAAGTCAGCAATTACACAGACCACAGGTGGATAAATCCACAAAGATGGGAAGAAACCAGCGCAAAAAGGCTGAAAACACCCGAAATCAGAATGTCTTTCCTCCTACAGAGGATTGCAGTTCCTCATCACCAATTGAACAAGGCCTGATCAAGAATGAATGTGAGGAATCAACAGAATTAGGCTTCAGAAGGTGGATAATGAGAAACATCTGTGAGCTAAAAGAACCTGTTCTAGCCCAATGCAAGGAAACTAAGAACCTTGAAAAAAGGTTTGATGAAATGTTAACGAGAATGGACAATTTAGAGAAGAATATAAGTGAATTAATGGAGCTGAAAAACACAATACGAGAACTTCGCGAAGTATGCACAAGTTTTAACAGTCGAATTGATCAAGCAGAAGAAAGGATTTCAGAGGTCGAAGACCAACTTAACGAAATAAAACGAGAAGACAAGATTAGAGAAAAAAGGGTAAAAAGAATGAGCAAAGTCTCCAAGAAATATGGGACTATGTGAAAAGACCTAATCTTCGTTTGATAGGTGTACCTGAATGTGACGAAGAGAATGAATCCAAGCTGGAAAATATTCTTCAGGATATTATCCAGGAAAACTTTCCCAACCTAGTGTAAGGCGGGTTGCCTCACCGGGAGCTCGGACACGCCCATTCCTCCCAGCGTCTGGGAATTACATGGCCACTCAGCAATCAATATTTAACTCCTCCACATAGACTCCCCCAACACCCACCACTGAAGCAAACTCCTCACCCAACACCTAGCCTGCCATTGGAAACCCCCGCCCAAAAATTTTCGGGAAGCCCCAACAAACCTTGCCCAATAGGACTTTCTTGCCTGATAGCACTCCCTTGCCCAATAAGCACTTTGCCCCGTCAAGGTCATTCTTCCCCAAGGCTGCCCACTCACCAAAAATCCTGCCTGCCCACTAGTAACAGCTTGCCTCCTCCACGTCCTGTGTTCCAATATCCAATCAAGTGCCTTATGCTTTGTCTCCTCAGTTCCCAATTAAACGCCTTTACTCCCTATAAAACCCCTTGCCCTAAAAAATTAAGCGCGACTTCTCTGGCCCCCTCCCGGACCATAGAACCTCGCCCAGTAGCTAAATAAATTAGTTTTTCATTTTCTTATACTGGTCTCAGTTTCCTCATTTTAAACTCAGCAATAACCCTTACACCTAGCAAGGCAGGACAATACTCAACTCCAGGTAATACAGAGAACACCACAAAGATAATCCTCAAAAAGAGCAACCCCAAGGCACATAATCATTAGATTCAGCAGGGTTGAAATGAAGGAGAAAATACTAAGGGCAGCCAGAGAGAAAGGTCAGGTTACCCACAAGGGGAAGCCTATCAGACTAAGCAGATGTCTCAGCAGAAACCCTACAAGCCAAAGAGAGTGGGGGCCAATATTCAACATCCTTAAAGAAAAGAACTTTCAACCCAGAATTTCATATCCAGCCAAACTAAGTTTCATAAGTGAAGGAAAAATAAAATTTTTTACTAACAAGCAAGTACTCAGAGATTTCATTACCACCAGGCCTGCTTTACAAGAGCTTCTGAAAGAAGCACTATATACAGAAAGGAACAACCAGTATCAACAATTTCAAAAAACCCATCGGTATGCTGCATCTAGACCCATCTCACATGCAAGGATATACAGAGACTCAAAACAAAGAGATGGAGGAAGATTTGCCAACCAAATGGAGAGCAAAAAAAAAAAAAAAGCAGGAGTTGCAATTCTCGTCGCTGATAAAATAGACTTTAAAGTAATAGAAACCAAAAGAGATAAGAAGGACATTGTATAATGGTAGAGGGATCAATGTAATGGGAAGAGCTAATGATCCTAGTCTATGTGCACCCAATATAGGAGCACCCAGATACATAGGCCAACTTCTTGGTGACTTATAAAGAGACTTGGACTCCCACACAATAATAGTGGGAGACTTTAACACTACATTGTCAATATTGGACAGATAAATGAGACAGAAGGTTAACAAGGATACCCGGGACTTGAACTTAGACCTCGAACAAGTAAACTTAATAAACATTTACAGAACTCTCTACTCCAAATCCATAAAACATACATTTTCTTCAGTAACACATCACATCTATTCTAAAAGTGACCACATGGTTGGGAGTAAATCACTCCCCAGTAATTGCACAGCATTTCATAGGTTTAAATGAAATATTGGTTGGCTGTTTGTTTGTTATTTTCCTCCCTTATTCCTTCCTGTCTCCATTGTATAACACAATTATTAGTATAAATGAGCTTTTCAATACCCATTTTTAGACTGCATTCTAGCCTGGGCAATAGAGCAAGATTCCTGTTCTCTCTCCCTCTTTTTCTTCTTCTTTCCCTTTCTTTCATTCTCTTTTTTCCTTCTTTTTCTCTTTCTCTCTTTTTTCTTTTCTTTCTTTAAAAAAAAAAAAGATTTCAACGTACCAATTTTGAGGGGACACAAATGTTCAGTCCATAACAGCCTCTCTCCATGAAGCTTCTTATCATTCAGTGGTCTAGCCCAAGCTTCTTTAGAGAATCGTGGCTATATTCCAAGAGGATAATTTCAATTGTCACGCTTCTACATACACCTTGCTTGCTATTGTTCATTGACAAAGCAAGTCAGTGTAGCCAAGCCCAGAATGAATCACTATGAGATGGAACTACATGAAAGCATGAAAGCCATGAGGTACTATTTATTGGGGGCTACCAATCTAGCAGTCTACTAAAGCCTGCCCTCTGGCCCTTAACAATTTATATCCCTCCCACAAAAAAAAAAAAAAAAAAAAAAATTCACCCTTATTTATATTTTTCTAAAAAAAAGATAGTAGTAGAATGACACAAGAAAGAACCCAAATATCCATGGATAGACAAATGGGAAAATAAACTGTGGTGTATCCAAATAATAGAATACTACATGCAACCACATGCAGAAATATTTCTGATTCTTATAAACATAGTGTTGACATTTGAAAATTACAGAAGACAATATACAGTATGATTACATTTTGATGAAGCAAAAGCAGGTAAACAGTAACAATTTTACTTAAAGAAACATTAAAATGTAGTAAATCATATTTATAAGGCAAAAGATTTGTAAACACAAAATTCTAGAGAGTGTTAACCTCTATGGAGAAAGCAAGGGCAGGAGAAGCCCAGGGTAGCTTCCACCACTGGGAATATACAGTATTTAAGTTGGATGGCGAGTTCTTTGCATTATGCTTTCCATTTATACATATCAACTCTTACATAATTATATTATAAATATAGCCTTAACAATAAAAAACTCAATAGAACTACCTCTATAAAAATAAGATTAAGATAATACTTTTTTTTTCTTTTTTTTTTAAGACAGAGTCTCACTCTGTTGCCCAGGCTGAAATGCAGTGGCATGATGGCTGACTGCAACCTCCACTTTCTGGGTTCAAGAGATTCTCATACCTCAGCCTTCTGAGTAGCTGGGATTACAGGCATCTGCCACCACGCACAGATAACTTTTTTGTATTTTTAGTAGAGATGGGGTTTCACCCTGCTGGCCTGGTCAGTCTCAAACTCCTGACGTCATGTGATCCACCCACTTCAGCCTCCCAAAGTGCTGGAATTACCTGCGTGAGCCATCGCACCCAGCCAAGATAATACTTCTTTTACATTCTACACACCTATTTTTGACACTCTTTTTAAAATTCCATCTAGGCATAGCAGAACAGTTTGTTACTTTATGGTATTTTTTAAAATTTACTTTTTCTGGGACTTTACAATATTTTCATTCAAAGTATGTCAATATGCTACTTATCTATCATTATTCAGCATATATATGTTTTATATATGTTACAACATTATATGTTTACATATATAAAACATACATATTATATACATGTATATCATACAGATTGAGATGATAGATTAAGAAACTCACCTAATGTAAGCCTATGGAGCAAGCAGCAACTCACTTCTTGAATTTTTTCACTGAAAGGGAATGCTTTCATAGCTTCCACCACAATATTATAACACCTGACATTGCCACTCATGAGGACTTCCACATTATTGCCTGAATTTAAAGAGATCATAATTATCAATAAGGTAACCATCTTCTCCTTTCAAATTTGCATAGAAAGACATCTTACATCGATTGTAAATAGAGGGCAACATAATGACTGCATTTCCAAATTTAAACATCATGTTCTGTCAGCAGCTGTAAAAAATGCTATGCTATTTATTGATAACATAATGGGATGTAGGACTCATCTTCAGCATTAAGGAAAAATTACTTTATTCCTGTTTCTTGGCATAAAGCCTTGAGACCAAAAAAAGAAAAAATTCAGAGTACTTTTAGTACTGAAAATGAAATGAAAAGTACTGAAGATAAAAGTCTGAAAATGTATTGGTCATAAGTTTTCAAATAAATATATTCAAATAAATTGGAGGGTCTTTCTTAATGAGGCTGGATCCCATTAGATAATGACTTTTGCATTGTTTGTTTTCCCCAACCACAGAAAGAAAATCAGGAATAAGTCACCAGACAGAACATTTAAAATCAACTATGACCCATTTCCTCCAATCCAGAAGAGCAACCAATGTACAAGGCAGCAAAATCAAGCTTCCTGAAGGCTCCAAAATAGATGGGAGAAAAGATGGGAGAAGGAAAGAGGGGAGGTATGCCACATATCTAAAGGACAAACACAGGTGAAACAGAAAGGAAGGAAAAACTCTACCAGGAAAAGCAATTAATCAATAAAGGGAGTGAGACATGAACCTACATGAAGAAAATATGTATATCTCTGCATGAAATGTTAACTTTTTTTTTTTAAAGGCTGTTTGCAAAACATTTTAGTTTCTTTTTTGGCACAGCCCCAACTAATCAACTGTTTTCACAAAAAGTATATTATAATGCTGAAACCTAGAAAAAAATTAATAACGTAAGGAAATGGTCTGTTAAAGCAATTATCTGCTTTGACTCAGAACAATAGACTTAAAGACTGAAAAGCAAATGTTTTTCAGTTAGAATCAGTGTTTTAAAAACTCTTGACTTCTTAATTTTTAGCTGCTCTTTCTTTGACTTCTGCATTATGAATCAACACATTTTTACTGGAGTTATGTCAGATGTGGGTGAAAAACAATGGATTCTTAAAACTGTCAGCCCAAAATAAATGAATATATATAGCCAAGGAAAAGTATAATGAAAAATATATTCAGTTTGTTTGCAGTGATGACTCAGAGAGATGTAAAAGCATGTCCTTTCTCTATTATTGTTCAGCCCCACTCACTTTCCAGTGTTTAATTTCCTTTGGATAAGAAAACTTTGTGATTTTATAAACATCACCAAAAGGCATTCTTTCACAAGGGCATCGGGTTTTCACCCTGCCTACACTGAAAGCTCACACCTTCAGACTAGGATAGTAATTTCCATATCTGATACCATAAATTCATGTTACATATAGTATACAACATACAAATAAAATACATACTGTGTAATAATCCTGTCAGTGATTTTAGAATCCTTATTACATACCATGTACTATTCTACATTGTTTAACTCATTTAATCCTTAAAACTTCGCACGTGTGAGGATAAAAATATCACTAGATAAATGCGTATGTATATCCTGTAGAAACCCACACAAGTAACACATGAAATACAAAGTGTTAATGGGCACTTACAAAACAAAACAGAATATGAGCCATTATTTTAGCCTATTAGCAATCATTGGTGGCACACACATCAAATTAGTTTCTTCTGATTAATATTTTTGGTGAAAAATCTGGCTAGATTTCAAAACATCATTAAAATGCTAATCAAGAATCAAAATAAAATTCAGACTCCTTCATGTGGCTTTTTAGGCCCTCCATGCTCTCCACTCCATGTCTCTGGCCTCATCCTCTGCCTCTTATCAAGCTCCTTGCCTCCATCAATGAAACACAAATGGATATTTGGGGATGTGCATGCACAGTGGCACACACGCATACATGCCACATTCACACTCATAATCCCACACCTTTACTGAGCTACTTTTGTGTTCTTGAAAGCAGTCTCTCCTCTCTTGAGCCAGCATCTTTACACTAACCACGCCCACTTTCTGGGCCACTTTGCCTGCATTCTCACTTCAGCTCATACCTCCTTGCACAGGAAGCTCTACTTACTCAATCTTTGCTAAGACACATTGCCTCACTTTCTATTTGTTCTTCTAACTCTGGGTACTTCTGTCATTGTAATCACCTCTGTACTTATATGTGTCCCCCATTGTACTAGCAGCTCTGAAAAAGTAAGGAACATATTTGTATTTTCCACTACGGTTTCCCCAGTACCAAGCCCACAGCCAGCTTCAGTATAGTGTCAATGAATGTAAATTAATTAAATGAATAAATGAATGAATGGGTTTACCATCCACAAGTTTCTAAATAATAAAAATATTGTTAAAATATACTCAGAAAGAGATATACCATGATTTTTCAGATGCAAAAAAGAAATCACATATAAATGCTACTTACAAGGAATCGCTAGAGAATGTAAACAATGCAGCACATGAAGCACAATTTCCTCTTCTTTAAAATTTTTTAACGCACTTAACAATATCATATAATCTTTGTTCTCAACAAATTCAGTCAGTTGCTCCTCTGAGACTAAAAATTAAAGACAAAAATATTGAATAAGTTTAAAGATGAGATACAAGTTTAATTATTCAAAAATTACAATACTCATGATAGTTGTATAAGATACATCAAGTGTGATCTCCTTAAATAAAATACACATTTTTGTAAAAACAGCCCTTCCTAAGAGTGATATAATGGGAAAACAAGCTATGGAGATTAAAATAATTTTGTTTTGGCCTATGTTAGTTACTCCATGTTTTCAAACGTAAAAGTACTAGTCAGCAAACAGTTCTCAGAAAAACAAAATTATTTACAATGTCACTTGGGAAATTCTAGAGAAAACTGACAGTGACTAATAAAGGTGGCCACCTGGAACTGGACATATTGCAATACATAAAAGGGAGGCATTAATGGTAGACTGCTAAAGGGCAGCTCAGCTAAACCTGTCAGTTCAACAGTTGTGAATTTGAGCAAATGGCAAGTAATCATTGAAATACTCTGTCTTACTGGTTTTCCATCAAACAGCAAAAATATACATCATTGATTTTCACAATTAAAGTCATTTGATCAAGCCAGTAAGTTCCATTTGGAATCACCGTTATTGGGCAAGAACCTCAAAAATGTGAATAAAATTCTAGTTTATCTAGCCTGAGAATGGTGCCAGAAATATGTTAGAAATGAAGCACTCTAAGTGATTAACATTAATTTTTTTAAATTTTATGTCAGAGTGTCCCTATATACTCATATAATGTGAAATTGGTTAAGTTTTTCTAACAAGTGAAGAATATCAAGGAACTTTCTCACTTTATGGTCTAGTTTCCACAGTACACTTCCAAATTCTGAAAATTAACTATGTAGTTGCCCCTGAGTCCTGGAGAACTTGAATCTCCTGGAAAAATCAGAAATTTTTCTACTCTACATTTATAAGCATAACCCTCTCAGCACTGATGATTTTTCTATTGAGTAACATTCTTCTTTGTAATATTCCATGGTCTATCTCCAGTGTCCTAGATGGACTAAACAACGCTGGTGACAGAGTGATGTTAGCCCTTCTTCCATGAATAAGAATGTGACCCTAAACTTCCACACACAAGGTTATAGGCCCTGCAAGTTGAGGTTATAGAACCTCAACTTCATCCTAATGCTCATCAAAAGCTCAGTTGCAAGATATAACATTTATACATGAAAGACATTCCTTACTTGCAGTAAACTATCTTCTACTTCACGGTGTATGATTATCAAAGAGCTGGGTACCAGGCCCATGCTACTCTGACGCTTGACAGAGTCACTCTCACTGCAGTATGCTTTGTATTCCTTGCAAAATATATGTCCTTTATTGTCGCATCCAGGGGAAACCCATGGGAAGATGTTTCTCAGATCTCCCAGGAGACCAATTGCTTCTCCTGAGTAATAGATTCACTTTTATCTTAAGGAACTTTGTAATCAATGATATTAACCCCTTTTTTTGTCAGATAGGAAGCAAACAGACAAATTTATGGCCCACCCCTTTGCAAATATGCAGGACCCTAAGAACACAGTAAACTTAATCTAGCTTTACATTATTGTCCCTTCACCCATTTTCTCATTCGCTGTGTTTACTATCGTGTATTTTAATTATCTACAAGCTGTTTAAAATCCTTCTGGAAGGAGATGGGGAATTCAACAGTTATCATGTGATCTATCTCATTCTGGGAACTACAAGAAATTAGACTGGTAAACTGATAACTGACACAGGACCTGCATAAATCATTCTTATACTAAACCCCTAGCACAGTTGGCTCTCATAATGATACAAAAGGGGCTCTCAAAATAATTGGTAATTGAACTGCACTGTCACAAGCTCTGTGCCCTCAGGCAGGTTGCTCACTTCACTGTTCTGACCTGCTTCCTCCTCAGGCCACTGGAAAGGCTAAACAAGGACCCCAACTAACTCTAAAATTACATGATAATCTCAGTTATCAATCTAGGGCCAGGCTATGACACGCATATTAGTCTTTTTCCTGAGGGACACTTCGTAAACCTCCTGGCTCTTAATGCAGAGCCTTTGGCAATTTCTAAGATTTCTGGTGATGACTCAACATCATATACCCAATGTAACCCATGCTTGGCTTCAGAGTTTTATTTTTTCTTTCATAACACCCACACATCCAGTTTTCAAAGTAAACCTTATGCCTTGTTAAGCAATTTAAGAAAGTCTATTCCAATGGCATGATTTATAACCCATGAATGAAATTCACTCCACAATAACAAGCAATACTTCTGAATTAACCCCATTCCTCACTTTTGACAGACAACTCCCACTTCTTAATAAATAGCAGGATTTTAGACACCTTCTTCTTATTAAAACTGTGTTCTACTTTTCCCAGTATAAGTATATATATATATATACTTTAAAATGAGGAATTTGACATTTTACAATACCTCTCTCAAACAGCACATGTAAAGCTTTACATCCAAGCTTCTGGACTTCATCATTGGTTGGAAATGAGTGCATGGCATCAAAAATTAACATGAAAATATCACTTTCTTCATCCAATATCAGCAAGGTGATTTTACCTGTTTTGAAGAGAATAATATGCTCTCAGTAAACAGCTGCTTTAACATTTAATGTGTTAATTTTTACATGAAGACTGTGAATTGTTTGTAGACCCATGGGTTTTTATTTTTGGTTTTATTTGTTTGTTTGTTGATAAGCCACTTAACTGCCCTGGATGTGAGATTTATCAAGCTCTAGATCTTTCTAAATGAGATAAACTCCTAGTTCACTTTACTATAATTTTATGAGTCCCAATCAGTACTTCTAGCCTAGACAACTTGTCCCAAACTCCTGAAATATATTCCTATGCCTCTTATACAACATCTGAATATTCCACAGGTACCCCAAACCTAGCCTACCTCTGTCCCCTGTCTTCATCAATGATACCATAATCCAATAGCTACCCAAGAGAAACTCCTGAGTCATCTTCCTTCTTCCACCCTCCTTTTCTCTTCTCATTCTCTATCCAAATAACAAATCAATTCATTACCAAGTCCTTTCAGTATATATCCCACCCATCTTGAAAATTCCTTTTGAACAAAACTCCTTTTGAACAAGGCACCTTCATTCCTATTGTGTTTTGCATTCTTATCTAGAATGCAAAAACAGCTGCTTAATTGCTCTACAGGCCTCATTCTCTACCCAACTAGTTCATTGCCTGCATTATATTTCTAAAACACAAATGTGGTCTTGCAAATCCATTGCTGAAATCTAAGATGTTCTCATACTCCTTAGTATGAAAAACAAGACCCTTCACACGACTGACTACAGCACATGTATCTCATCAGCCCTTCATCCTTCCACACATTGTCTTCACTCCCAATTTGCTACACATTTTCTTTGGTATCTCTTTGTACTTGGATGAACTGCATGTCATACTCTTGCCTTTTGCTAGACCAAACATCTTTTAACATAATCTAAAATATAACACAAATAACATCTATTCGGTCAATAAAAATAATAATACTGGAATAGGAGTGGCAGTACTGTGTGAGGCTAACTTCAATATATTCCAGTGTTTGGAGATTTTCAGATTAATAAACCCTCATCTTCCTGTCCATTGCCAAATGGAGAACGAATCCCCCTCAAAAAAAAAAAAAAAAAAATGCCTCCCAAGGATGAGGTTAAACTAAATCATGGTTAAGACTGTTAGTGCATGCTGTACAACACGTTCATGAAAAGTTGTGGTGAAATGCTGAGTACCACCTTTGTTTTTCCCCTCATGCTTTCGTATTCCTTCCTCTTTCTCCCGCAAGGTCTTCATCTCTTAGTGGGACTGATGAGGACTGATGAGGACATTTAAAACCTTCCCCACCCACATGTCCAGCCTCTGACATGCTGTCCTCCCAGGCCTCTGCACCCATACTTCTCTCAACCTAAAAAGCCCTCCCCCTACATGGAAGGAAACTCCTCCCAGCCCTTCAAGATTAGCTCCCTGTGAGCAGCCTTTCTTCTTGAACCTTATACAACAGCCGGTGTTCAGCACAACAATGCCCATAACCATGGAATCATTTAAAGATTTTTTTGTTTTCAGGTTTGTTATCTTCCAGGCAAAAGTTTTCTTAGGCAAGACATGGAGAATCAGACCCTGTTTCTACCACTTAGTGGCTGAAGCAACTTTTCCGCCCTTCAGTGTTTCTCACTTAGAAAACTGAGATAAAATCCATATCTCAAGGGGTATTTTCAGGTTTATGTATTTAAAAGCATGTGAAGCATTTTACTTGTGAAGCCTGGCATCTAGCAAATACTAGAGAAGTAATGCTACATATTTTCAAAATGTAACTATTATGGTATACTCCAGAACATGTATTATAGGAAACATATTAAAGATACATGTGGAGAAAGGTGTAATAATGGCAAGGACATGAATGACCACCAATCTAGGGGGAGATATGAGATGTGGGACAAGATTTTGGGAGCAAACATCTGGCTACAAACAGAGATTGGGGGATAATATATAAGGTAATGTTTAAAACCAAGGTATTGAATGAGATTTTTTGAGAGGCAAAGTACAGAGAAAAGAGATAAAGAGAAAAGATGGAAACAGAAAGAATTTCGGAAATAACGGATATTTAGGTTACATTATGGCTGTCCCATCACTAGTTCTAAAAACAGATGCAATTTTAGGATATTAAATCAAGCTACCCTAATCCTGATCCTTAAAAAAATTAAAACACATTTAGTTAATGGTATCAAATTTTTTTTAATTTGAATCAACACGAAAAAAACATATACAGGTATTACCTGAAGTTAGGAGAAGATCTAAGGTCTTCAGTCCAATCATTGACAGATTTACACTGGCATTGTGAACTGTTAGCATTTTAAGAATCAATCTAGAGTTAAAAACCGAAATCAAGATAAGAATGAAATATCATACTCAGAAGTTTGCTTATTTAGATTTTTTTTTTGCTCACTTAGTTTTTATTACCCTCATCATATTTAATTTCCTACAGTGAAGCTTATGCATTTTTGATTTCTGCTTTCAGAAACAGGGTCTTGCTCTGTCTCCCAAGCTGGAATGCAATGGAGCAATCATAGCTCACTGAAACCTCAAACTCTTGGGCTCAAGCGAGCAATCATCCCAGCTCAACCTCCTGAGTTGCTAGGGATACAGGTATACACCACCACGCCAGGCAAATTTTATAATTCTTTTCTTGCAGAGATGGGGTTTGCTGTGTTGCCTAAGCTGGTCTAAACTTCTGGGCTCAAGTGATCCTTCTGCCTCGGCCTCCCAAAGTCTGAGATTATAGGTGTGAGCCAACATGCCTAGCCACGTGTGTTTTTTTCTTTCTACAAACCTGAACCAGGTTTATATAAACTAACAGGAAATGTTAATTAGCTTGATTGTGGTGAATATTTCACAATGTACACATATATCAAATCAATTGTATACCTAAATATAAATAATTTTTAATTGTCAACTATACTTCAATAAAGTTAAAAAATCAACAGGGAACTATCATGTGTCTCATTTCAAAGGTTAGAAGCACAACTTATTTTCCAGTAAATATTCAAATTCAAATATTCAGATTCACTATTTTCATCCAACTCCATATTCAAGAGATCATGAAGCCTTATATTCATCAAGAGAGCAAGCCCATTTTTATATGTGATGTAAATTTATAAATTATCTTAGACATGTTGATATACTAAAATAGAGATATAATTAAGAGGTTAATGTGTATAAATTAAGAATTCATTTGAATATTTAAATTATTTATTGCTACTATTTTTAAAAGAGAGATTAAGAATATATTAGAAAGTGAACTTAGCATATCAATAATGTTTAGTTAGTTCCAATTCATGAGATTTTAATCCCTAAGTTATCAATTCCAAAATATAATCTCTAGTCTATTCCTGCACAGCATTGTTTGGCTTTACATTGTTGAAAGAACACTGAACTGGCCACATCTAGAGCTTTGTATGTATTCAAGAAATGTTGAATAATCTTCATTTGGCAATTGCAGGAACTGAATGAAGTTGGTCTTCAATTCTCTGCCAGCCTTCCTCCTACTCACCCTGCCCCTACCTCTCCCTGTACCATTCCCACTATTTCTGACTTTGTAACCACAGAAGAAATTTTTCTTCAGTACTGGAAAGTCTTTGGAGGGAAAAATACTTTGAAAAAAAGAGAAATGTTTTACAATCAATTTTTGCTGGGAGTGATCTAATACACTCCACTGGAGAGAGCAGTGTGTCTATCTTCTTCACAACTGCATTGTTTGTGGCCTAGAGGAGGGCTTAAAAAGCATTCAATTAATGGAAGATGAATGACTGAGTGAACAAAGTAAGTGAATGAGTGAGTGAATGAAATTTTCTATATAAACATTTATGTAATTTAATTTGAACAGTTGGTTTGTACAGGAATACGACTAGATGAGTTTTCCAAACACTCCCTGAGGTTATAGGCTGGCTCATTTTTGGACATCTTGGAAATTCTCAACCAAATCAAAAGACACTTAAAGTTACAATTCCTGATTACTGGTATATTTTGAGTAATTCCTCATCAAATGCTGTACACTTTAGAACTGACACATAGAATTACAGAGATTAGATTGGAGGCAGAACTCCAATTAATTGTAAATATGCTCTTCCAAAACACATCCTTTATGTGCTAAAAACAAGAAGAGCAACACATTTATCAAATAAGGGAAAATATATAGGCACAGATATGTTCATTTATGGACAAACACATAGCTCTAATTTGTCTAAATTTACAGCACTACTTGATACTGATAAGCAATACAAACATGTAACAGGTTTACATAAATTAAATTTTCATAAACCGTATACCACTGGAAGCCAAAAATATTCGCAATTTCCTTTACTGTGGTAAAGATAAGTCACATTCAGTATAAAAAAGATTTAAAGTTAATGACAGAAGGTTTTTTGCTTTGTTTGTTTTTGAGACAGAGTCTCACTCTGTCACTCATGCTGGAGTGCAGTGGTGTAATCTTGGCTCACCGCAACCTCCGCCTCCCAGGTTCAAGTGATTCTCCTGCCTCAGCCTCCCGAGTAGCTGAGAAGATATTTTTTAACTGTCAAGAAACAAAGCTATCCAAAATATATTTTCCTAAAAACATATTCTCCAGAAAACATTTTCTTAATTAATTATGGCTAAGGAAGTAGTCTCATCTAAGAAGACCTTATGCTGCAAACTGAAAAAACATAGCTGGTAAAATTGCCATCAAGATTTAGCTGCAGATGTGCTGAAAGGTAATTTCCTCTTTTTGAAAGCCATAGTTTAAACTCACTGTATATATATGAACATATAAATGTACTATTTAAAGATGGTAGAACATCAACTTTCAAATTACTACTTATAGAACTAACTTTTCTCAGTTCCCATATTTTTTAAGAACTAGTGGTTTGTATCAGTTCTATTATTAAAAAACAAACTGTCTTCATGGTTTGATTTCAAAAGTACTCATCAAAACTCTACAACTTGGCCCAGCGCGGTGGCTCATGCCTATAATCCCAGCACTCTGGGAGGCCAAGGCGGGCAGATCACGAGGTCAGGAGACTGAGACCATCCTGGCCAACATGGTGAAACACTGTCTCTACTAAAATACAAAAAATTAGCTGGGCATGGTAGCACACACCTGTAGTCCCAGCTATATGGGAGGCTGAGGCAGGGGAATCCCTTGAACCTGGGAGGCAGAGGTTGCAGTGAGCTGAGATCATGCCACTGCACTCCAGCCTGGTGACAGACCGAGATTCTGTCTCAAAAATACAAAGAAAAAATCTGTAACTTAACCAGTTGTATGATCATATGATTACATTATTAAAGTAATAACTCCTGACAGGTTACCTTCATGTTTGCTTTCTAAATCCAACTTCTGAGTTTAAAGCTCTCTATAAATGTAAATCATTGAATCAAGGAAAAATATCTGTATTTTAAAGAATTTTACAAGAGTGGCCTTGAATTGCAAATATAATGTATCAAGGGAAGGTGGTTGTGAGTATAGATAAATATTCAAGGCAGTTTGTTTTTACATATCTATCATACTTACTGGTGAACACCAAGGACTTCCCAATCATTTCCAACATCCTGGGGTCCCATTAAGCTTTGCATTGTACCTGGACAGACTTCTATTAATTTGCATAAAAGTGACCAACCCACCTGAAAACAAGAAAGATATATATTCACATGATTTAAAGAATATTCATAAAACATACCCAGTCAATCGTGAATCTCTTCATTCTTAGTTAAATAGATGCTTATCTCACTTGTAAATAATTGTCATAAAACAAAATGATATCCTAAAATGCTTACCAAGAAACAAAAGCAAGCCATATCCTTAGGATACACCTTTCTTCAAAAATCATACCAGAAGGGCATACAAAAAACATAATGTTTCTAAATTATGAAGGACATAGACATGCCTATTGTCTAAATAAGGCAAAATAAAATAAACTACAAAAAAATAGTTTTAGAGGTTGTGCCAAGTTTATTAAGTGCAAGAATGGCTATTGAATCCTTAGTACTTTTTTTCCTTGGTTTTTTATTTTTGGTTTTGGTTTTGGTTTTGAGATAGGGTCTCACTCTGTCACCCAGAGTGTATTGCAATGGCACAATCATAGATCACTGCAGCCTAGAACTCGTGGCCTCAAGTGATCCTCCCACCTCAGCCTCCCAAGTAGCTGGCACGGCAGGTATGTGCCACCACACCCAGCTAATTTTTTTTTAATTTTTTGTGAAGACAGGGTTCTTCCCATGTTGCCCAGGCTGGTCTTAAACTCCTGTGCTCAAGCAGTCCTCCTGACTTGGCCTCTCAAAGTGCTGGAATTACAGGCGTGAGCCTCTACACCTGGCCCTTAATAGGTTTTAAGTCATATCTACCTGACAGAATTTCCTCCACATTTTTAAAATTTTAGTTATAGAAAAAAATGAAGTGGCTTAGAATGAAGTATCAGGGAATGTTGGAGATTTTAATAGCAATTTTAAATGGCTGCTCCCCAAGTAATGAAGCTGGACTAATAGAGGCAATAAATATGGCATTGTAAGCAATTGAAACTACATCTGGTAGGAGAAAAAGAGAAAAGGCTGTATAATATAGACAGGAGGTAGAACTCCTCAATGGCTCCCTCTAGCTTTCTCTAGAATTAATTGACAAGGTCTAGAGATCACAGACACCCCTAGTGTAGGCTCTTTCATATTTCAAAATAAAGTTTGAACTTATGGATGCATTTTAAGTATATCTTCACTAACTGTTTACATGACACCAACTTGACTAAGATGCTCTACCTCTGAAAAAAACTGAAAGCCTTGATTTCAAATGAGAGATTAAAATGAACCTACTCTTCCTACTGTAGACTCCTCTCTAAATGTAAAAGATCTTTAATTCTTTCATCATACTACAGAACTATACTTGACATAAAAAACAAAAGAGAAAATGCATATATATGTACCATCTAGAGATTAATGGAAAAGTACCTAAGTGCGATGTGTAATAAATACCGATATAATAGCAATACTGAAAGTAAGACTCAGTGTGAGTTGAAATTACTCAGAGAAGAATATATTATGAAGAGGTAGAACTTGAGCCAGATTTTATAAGAACTGATGAGTGGTGAGGAGAGTATGCTGCTACGTGATAAGAAAACTGCTACAGGGAAGAGGCTATTTTGGGATAAGACTGGATGAATAAGTAAAGTTAAATGTTGCAAGGAGTTGAATGACAAGGTGAGAAATCTATATGCATCCAATAAGGAATAACGGCACAAGTTTCTTATGTGTTTACAGGGGTAAACAAGGGGTATGTCAGGAAGATAAAAGTGATTACTCAAGATCTCTTTACAATATTATTTTTGGATCTTTTCCAGATTAAACATAAATTGCTTTATTTCATCATTACTTCCTTTTACATAATTTCAAATTGCTTTAAAAGGCAGCAGTTTCTGACAGCTATTTCTACCTATACTATTTAAGTGGTACATCCTCCTCCACGTAAGCTGAACAGACGTTGATAATCCAGCTGTCATAGAAACCAACTATTTTTGTGCCTTCATAAAATACATCAAGAGTTTTTTTCAAACTATTTAAGAAAATAACACTCTGAATGGCTTCTGGTGGAAAAAAAAAAAAAAAAATCACATAGGATGCCAAACTCATCTCTGTACCTACAAAGCTGACTCAAGGAAAAATCCTGTTTTGTTTTGGTGAAGAAACAGCATCAGTAACTGCTTTGCAGCAAGATTCAGGCAACTGAGCTCTCCAGCACTACATGGAACTTCTGTGATTAAACAGAATCTCCGGCAGCAAAGCAGAGGTAACAATTGATCCATTAATCTATTCAATTAAAAGCTTATCTTTCAAAGAGAGAAGGTTCCCATCCTGCACAGTTACAATATCATTAAACGGGTAGTTTTACTTCATTATAATTATCGTAAAAACTCAAGCATGTAATTAATGCACATCAGGAAAGAGTCTAGGGGTTAAAGAAAATTTTTTAGCCACTTCCATTTATTTTGCTCCCCTTCTTCAAAGGTTGAAATTGTGAGAACCAAACGATGTAAAATTTAGGAGCACAGTGAAACAACGGGCAGGAAAAGAAACATATAACACGGCCTGCCTAACTAGCAATTTTCTAAAGATTGTCATTTATGAAGAAGCATTAATAAAATATGAAATAAACTTTGAAAATAAAACTGACAGTCTGGAATATCATGTTAAATGGCATCTAGAAACAAACCTTAATCTTTATTTTAAATAGTAATTAAGAATTACTATTAAATTAAATGAAGGAGTAATTTACCTTAATACCTTAAATTCATCATTAAGAGTTTTTAATTCAGTACTTCCAGCTAATTCAACATATAAAGCATTAAAGAGTACTTACAGTAATTACACTAGTAATATGAAGAAATCTGAAGGAAAAATACTACTTTCAAGTGGAGTATTACAATGTCAGTTAGAGACTCCTTTCTACATCCCCCTTGGTAAGACCAATGATAATTTAAATGGATGTCATTGTACTTAGCATGGCCACAGTATGTGTACCAAACCATTTTGCTTTTTACTAGCTTGCACAAAAAGCTATTGAATTCAGTAGCCAGTAGATTGTACGATGGAAAGAGTCTGAAGGTGTGAGAAGACTTGAGTCTTAGGTCTGTCACAAGCTGTTTGATCCTCAGTGAGCAGCTTACTCTCACTAAGCTATGAGAGTAAAACATCCAGTAAAGTTTCCGAGAGGGCAGTGAGATTTCAGTGAGAATCAAATAACATAATATGCAATGTCCTTTATAGGTTTATACACATGTGATGCTGCAGTTAATAATTCTATTCCATTAAATTACCAAATCAAAAGACTATTCCTCACACAGATCAACAGAATAGAATAGAGAATCCAGATAAAAATCCATGAACTTATAGGCAACTCATTTCCAAAGTGCCAAAGACATACAGTGGAGAAAGGACAGTCTCTTTTAATAAACAGGGCTGGGAAAACTGGATTATATCGCTATGCAAAAGAAGGAAACCAGATCCACAGCTTTTACCATATACGCAAATCAATTCAAAATGGATTAAAGATTTACATCTCAGACCTGAATCTATGAAACTACTAGAAGCAAACATTGAGGAAATGCTACAGGACATTGGTCTGTGCAATTATTTCTGGGGTAGGACCTCAAAAGCACAGGCAACAACAACCAAAATGGACGAATGGGATTATATCAAGCTAAAAAGCTTCTTCACAACAAAGAAAATAATCAATGAAGTGAAGAGACACCCTAAAGAATGGGAGAAAATATTTGCAAACTATGCATTCAACAAAGGATTAACAACCAGAATACATAAGGAACTCAAAACACTCAATTAGCAGAAAAAAAAAATCTTATTTTTAAATGGAGAAAAGATCCAAATAGACATTTCTCAAAAAAAGACAGGCAAATGGCCAACAGGTATACGGAAAAAAAAAAAAATCCTAAACATCACTAATCATTAGGGAAAGGCAAATCAAAACCACAATGAGATATCTCACCACAGGCAGGCTATTATCAAAAAGACAAAAATAACAAGTGCTGGTGAGAATGCAGAGAAAGGAGAATGGTGGTACACTGTTGATGGGTATATAAAGTAGTATCGCCATTAAGAAAAGCAGTATGGAAGTACCTTTAAAAAATAAAAATAGAACTTGCATGAGATCCTGCAATCTCACTGCTGAGTATATATCCAAAAGAAAGACACCGGGTACGGTGGCTCACTCCTGTAATCCCAGCACTTTGGGAGGCCAAGGCAGGTGGATTGCCTGAGCTCAGGAGTTCATGCCCAGCCTGGGCAACACGGTGAAACCCTACCTCTACTAAAATACAAAAAATTAGTGTGCTGTGATGGCGTGCACCTGTAGTCCCTGCTACTTGCAAGGCTGAGGCAGAATTGCTTGCACCTGGGAGGCGGAGGTTGCAGTGAACCAAGATCACACCACTGTACTCCAGCATGGGTGACAGAGTGAGATTCTGTTTCAAATAAATAAACATCAGTATATCAAAGATATGTCTGAAATTCCATATTTATTGCAGCACTGTTCACAATAGTTAAGATACAAAATCACCTTATAGGTCTATCAACAGATTAATAAAGAAAATATGGAGGCCAAGGCAGGAGGACTGCTTGAGGACAGGAGTTTGAAACTAACCTGGGCAACATAGCAAGACTCCATCTCTACAAAAAGTAAAAAAAAGACTAAAAAAAAAATTAACTGAGCATGGTGGCACATGTTTATACTCCTAGCTACCTAGGAGGCTGAGGCAGGAGGACTACTTGAGCCCAAGATTTCAAGCCTGCAGTGAAGCAGAGTGAGATCCTGTCTCTAAATTAATTACTTAATTAAAAATAAAAGAAAATGTGGTATACATACACAATGGAACATTATTCAGTCATACAAAATGAAATCCTGTCATTTGCAACAGCCTGGGTGGGACTGGAGGTCATTAGGTTAAATTAAATAAGCCAGGCACAGAAATAAAATATTGCATATTCTCACTCATATGTAGGAGTTGAAAAGGTGGATCTCATTGAGGGAGAGAGTAGAATGGTGGTGACCAGAGGCTGGGAATGAAAGGATGGGGAGGGATGAAAGAAGGTTGTTAATGAGCACAAAAATACAATTAGATAGAAGCAATAAGTTCATATTCAATAGTATAATAGGGAAATTCCAGTTAATAACTTATTGCATATTTCAAAATAGCTAGAAGAAAGGAATTGTAATGTTGCCAACACAAAGAAAAATGTTCCAGGTGATGGATATTCCAGTTACCCTGATTTGAACATTACACATTGTATACATGTATCAAAATATTATATGTACCCCCAAAATATATATATAACTATGATATATCAAAAAATAAATTAATTAATTACTTTTAAAAAGACTCTTCCTTGTTTTCCAGCATACTTTGCCTCTGGTACCCTCTTGGCAGAAATATTGAGTGACACTCATAACTACTCCAAACAAGTATGCCCAGGCTTGAGCAATTTCTAAAATTAAGAATTAGGTGGTGAGTATGTTCCAGGCACTCTTGGGTTCTCAAGTCTAGCACTGCCTTATCTGGACCCTGTAGACCAAAGCCTACCCAGGGTCTGACTGTCCTGAGTGGTATCAAGCAGGAGTGACTCTATCTAAAGTACAGAGTCTAGGGAATGAAGGTGGCCGGAATCAGGCACTTCTGAACACCGAGGCAGAGGCAAGTAAGAAGGGATGATGCGAGTGCAGGGCAGGAAGTACAATAGACCAGTGCCCAAAGAGTGACTCATATTCCACAGGCAAAGTTCCGACTTCGAGCCTTAAAAGAACAGTATCTTTATTTTGCCTCCATCTTTTCTTGGTTTGGTTCGATAGCCGGAAAATCTATAATAGTCAGATGGAAAATATTTCACAGTTGAAAACAAATTAAAATATTTCTTCCAGACATAAACGTCCTTGTATCAAAGAAGCTAGATGGTTCACCCAGACTAGATACAGCTAGCTACAGAGATAAGCGTGAAGATAAAGATAGACGCACACTGGTTTAAAGATTGACATGTCTTACATCTGTCAAGCCTCGCAAGGATTAAGAAACGCTGGCTTTCTCACTCCACCTCCGTGGCATTCAAAGTTCAATTCTCTTTCTCTGCATGAGTTAACATGTAAATGACAAAACTGATTTCAGTTCCTCAAAGCTCAAAGTGCTCCAAAGGAAGTTATCACCTTGGCCTATAATTTTGTTTTGACTGGAAATCATTCTTAATTACCATTTTAAGGCCCCCTTTAAAAAATATATCCAAGGTATTTAGCAAATTTCTGAGTTTCCAATAGTACGCATTGTGAAAGTTTCACTTTTACATGCATTTTATATGACAACAGTTGCAAATTATGAGGAACACATAGGACACCACTTTCTTTAGAGACTACAAGGTATGCTATAACTAAAGGCTAGAAATCTGTCTTTGAGTTTACAAAAAAGTGCTGACCTCTACAAGAGTTTGCCAGTGACTAAGTTGCAATTTATCACCATTAGTTATTCCCCTTCTCCAAACTGTTCATAATCCTTTCATCTAGGACATGCCCTACATTGGGAAAATTCTTGGAATAGTCAGGTCTAAACACTAATAAATTCATCTTGCCAATAACGGGACTAAACCTGAACCCATTTTTATCCCCCTTCTACACTATCCGTATTGTGGGTTTTATAAAGTTACTTCTGAAAGACACTCAGGGAATACGTACTGGGGCCCTTTACTCATTTACATTGTCTAATGATTTAACAATGTTCCCATCTTAAAATCACAGTCAGAGGTTCCTCAAGCCAAATTTCGGGAATAAACAAGAACTCTCGGGTATATAACACTGCCAATAAAACGTCTCCTTCCAAATAGAAGGGGAAATGAGTTGAAGTGAAAACAATGCCTTTACCTGCTGCACACTCGCGACTCTCATATACGAGTCCAAGACGATCAATAGAGGCACGTGGATATTTTTGCCTTGAAATAACTTGGAAGCTGGAAAACAAGGGGGTGGGGAAAAGAAGCAAAGTCACAATCCACAGCACCCCCTTTCCTTTAAGTCTGAAAAAGGGATAAAAGTCAAAAAGGTGAACACAAGACCTCTTGGATCTCACTCCTCTCAGCCCTAAGGAAAGGCTATGGAAGTCTGAGGTTCCTTAAGAGTCCGGGTTTGAGCAGCGTCAAGGGAAGGAGGACAAAGTTTGCAAAAGTGAGGAGGGGGGAGAAAGTTTGCAAAAATAAATGCTCAGTTTCCTTGCAAGTGATTACCGTGCTCGGAGTACGTGAACACCAGCAGATCCTCCAGGATTTGGACCAGCGTTTCTATCTGTTTTCCTTCCTGGACGTTGTTCAGCCTGACTATCAACTTCTTCAGAGTTTCCTCGTCTTCCTCGCACCCCTGACTGCTGCCACTAGCCATGGTGGCCCCTGTTTCCAGCCCGCAGCCCTCCCAGCACGAACGGCTGCAACTCCGGGCACCGGCAGGGGCGCCGGCCACAGCTTCCCGGGGGCGAGCGCAGCTCACCTCACCGCCCGCAGCCAGCGCTTCCCGCGGGCCCCGTCGGCACCCACGCCCGCCTGTTTATGAGGAAGGCGGTGGCTCCCCGCCCCGCGCTGCCCTCCCTCTCCGGAGCCCTCCTGCTTGGCTTCCTCCTCCCCCCACCCAGGCCCCAAAAACCAGTCAGGGGCCTGCGGGAGGCTCGGCGGAGGCGACGGGCCTCCCAGAATCCTGGCGGCGGCCGAGCGGCTGCTGGAGCCAGGCCTGGCCGGGATGACCGTGACCGTGGCCCCCACGCCCGCCTAAACCGGACCCGGGCGGGCGCCGCCTCCTGGAACCAGATTCCACCCCAGCGGCGGCGCGGCCGGGAGTCGCGCAGGAAATAAACTGACTCAGCGGACTCCGCCAAGGCCCCAGGCCCCGAGCCCCGCAGCGGAGGCGCGCAGTGCGCAGCCCAGCCGGCCACCCTCCGCTACCCGCCAGCTGTGGCTCCTGAAGCCCCACGGAAGGTCTGGGAACTGGGAGCAGGAAAAATGAAAGCCGCCTATCTCCAGATCTAAGAATAGAAATCAGGGCGTTGGGAAAACAGGACACCGCCCAGATGGCCCCTTTTAGGATAACATTCTCTTTAGAGTTCCCCCTATAGGGAGTCGAGTAATTCCCCCAAAGGATGGAGAGAGAGGTTAGCTATCAAAACTTGCCCGCTACTGTCTTTTTTATGATTGTGGTGACTGTTCGTGGGAGAGGAAA
Source organism: Ateles fusciceps (assembly GCA_036589455.1). Taxonomy (NCBI): domain Eukaryota; kingdom Metazoa; phylum Chordata; class Mammalia; order Primates; family Atelidae; genus Ateles; species Ateles fusciceps. Next base: position 4,319,419 of record JAZHEH010001361.1, read on the forward strand.
TAAACATTGTTTCTCTGTGAGCTATCTGAAGCTCTGGTCGCCACAAGGCCACTAAATTAACTTTTGGAAATTTGAGTTGCACTAGGCAGGATCCTGATGGTTGGGACACCCGAAAAGTAATCAGCTCTCAGAGCTATTAGAACTAAGACGAAGAACAGGGTACATTAAATGAAAGGTGAAAAGGTGAGAGAAGCAAACCTAAGCACTTTTCTCTTGGTATTCAGAATTACTTAGTATGGGTGTCTATCACCCCAGAGTTTTTTTGCTTTTGTTTTTTGATGTTTGTTTGTTTCTTCTGTTAAGTACCTAAGTAATGTGTTTTCTAGGAGGAGAAACCTAGCAAGAACATTGTAGACAAGGCTAGGCAAAGATGATCTATCCTTCAGGTGATGTGTCTGTCCTCAAGTTCATCTACAAAGAAGAGGATTGGGCTGGAAGTTAGTATTTCACAATTTTAGATTTGTTTTCACATATGTTACTTCAATCCTGATGACAATTCTGAAATGGATAAAACTGCTACTGTGTATCCTTCTTTCACTAATGAGGAAATTGAGATTTGGAGTCGGTAAGTTAAGAGCTTTGCGGAGTCACGTAGGTGGGAAGTTGAGAGCCAGGATTTCAACCCAGGCAAATCTCAAAACACCAGGTAGGAGGTTCTTCATACTCTACCACTTTAATAAGAATGCTCTAGACTTTGTTAATTCATTTACATTAGTAAGAAGGCAAATTCCTACTCAACCTGGATATTGGGTCTATGTCTTGTTGTTGTAGAGTCTTCAACTTTCGCAGAGACTTGCTGAAATATTGACAGTTGAAATGATAGAATGGTTAGGATTTGTTTCAAAGGCATCCAGTGGTGGAGGAAAAGATTAAATGTGTGGAGATAGAGATAATAATAACAACTTTTGAACTGGCAGTTGTTGAAGATAATGAGATGGGTTCATGAGGTCTGTTCTGCTATCCTGTCGGTATAAAATTTGCCATAATTTAACAAAAACTCCCAATCTTACAATATTTATCATACCTACAGTGTATTCTTTCTAAGTTGTTTCTGACCTTGTTTCAATTTCTGATGAGTTAATCAGTGTCTCAAATATTTCTAGGAATTCTCCATCTCATGCATTCCTTCTGTTCCTCTGCATTAGTTTCTCCCTTCCTATTCTACTGAATTACAACCTTGCAAGAAATTAAAACCTACCTCCCTTCAAAAAGAAAAATAAATCTAAATTAAAAGATGTCTCCTAATTTCCACAATTCATTCATCCATCTATTGCCTATTTATCATCTACTCTATATTAGCCAGACTGTGAGTAGGCAATATGAAAATATGAATTCTCCGTTGGGAGCATTCTCCCATGAACTACTGCAGTGTTAAGGCAAAGCATTCTCTTAGCTTTCAAAAATGTTTAATTGATTGCAAAACTTCCAAGATTGATCAACTCTTCAGGTAGTTAACAAAACTGAAAATGAAGATTACAGGCACAAATTTATGATGGAAGCAGCGTTCAGTGGAGAATAAAATGGTGCTAGAACATTTGGCTACCTCCCTGAAAAGAAAAAAAAATAAAGCTGACAATACTAATTACAGCAAACATCAAAACAAACTCCAGAGATTAAAAAGTTAAAAATAATTTCAAAAAGAAAATATAATAGTTATTTAATCTTGAATATGAAAACAAGAAAGAAATCACATAAGATTGGTATATGTGACTCCATCAAATTTAAATTTTCTGTAGTCAACAACAAAAAAAAATACCCATTAATGAAACTAAAAGTCAAATGGCAAACTGGAAGAAAAAAGTTGTAATACATATGATGAAACACAATTTGCCTTCAACTTTCAAAAGTTCTTACAAATCACTGGGAGGAGGATATTATGCCACAGACAGACCAGGAAGAAAAAAATAATAAACTAAGGTTTTCAACAGGAAATTCACTCTGAATGACCAATAGCTATTTTTGAATGTCATAATTATAAAAAATTGTGTTCATAAACATGAGCGACACACAAGTATAAAGTGTAATTGTGTGTGTGTGTGTATGGCAATGAGAGAGAAACCATGAAAATAAATCTAACAAATATTTACAAAACCTTTTTGAATAAATTATTGAACTATGTTAATAGGCATTAAAAAGACATGAATAAATGGATAGTACATATTAATTAATGGGAAAATTAAATATCAAAAAGACGTCAATTCTCCACAAAGTAATAAAAAACAATGCAAGATTAGTGAAATTCTCAACAAGATTTACATACATTTCAGCAAGTCAAAAGGCCTAATATAGACTAGACACTTTTGAAGAAGGGCAAGATGGGAGAATTTCTCATCTTGGAATGTCAATTGACATCCAATTGACATTGATTCAGAGTATGTAGTAGCCTTTCTCTATCAATTTCCCAAGAAAAAAAATGTACCCCTAGGATGAAAGAGGGGGAACCCTGAAAGCACAGAGTTTACCCAGCAGGCAGTCTTTCTATGAATTAGAAAATGTTGCCGCTCCTTCAAGGTAGATACAGCTTTGTGTCTGGGTATATCAAGCAGGATTTGGATTTCAGTCTCTACCCATTTCTTCATCCTGGTGTTGTTATGGAGGACACAATTTGTACAATATAGGAAGCATTATATTTTTATGAAACTACAGAAATTAATTGCCATGTTATTGACACAGCTATACAAAATGACCAAAGAGTATAGAAAACCCAGAAACACATCTTTACATATATGGAAATGATATATGAGAGATGTTACATTGTGTACCAGTGATAAAAAAAAAGGGCAATTTGATAAATGAATCTGAGCCCACAGCTTGTGGAAAAAGCATCAAATGATATGCCTACCTCACACCATATTAAAAAATAAATTCCACATAGATTGAACATTTTTGTATAAAAAAATGAAAATTGGCCAGGCACAGTGGCTCACACCTGTAATCCCAGCACTTTGGGAGGCTGAGACAGGCTGATCACTTGAGGTCAGAAGTTCTAGCCAGCCTGGCCAACATGGTGAAACCCCATCTCTACTAAAACTACAAAAATTAGCCAGGCATGGTGGCACATGCCTGTAATCTCAGCTACCGGGGGGGCTGAGGCAGGAGAATTGCTTGAACCCGGGAGGCGGAGGTTGCAGTGTGACAAGATTGCACCATTGCACTTCAGCCTGGTCGAAGAAGTGAGACTCCATCTCAAAAAAATAGAAAACAAAACATTTGAAAAAAATATAGAAAATTATCTGACATGAAGAGGGAAAAACCAAGACAAAAATTACAGTTCAGGCAAGGCATGGTAGCTCACAACTATAATCCTAGCACTTTGGGAGGCTGAGGTGGGAGACTTACTTGAGGTCACGAGTTAAGACCATTCTGGGCAACACAGAGAGACCTTGTCTCTATAAGTCTCTATAAAAAATTTAAAAATTAACGAGGTATGTTAGTGTGTGCCAGTAGTCCTAACTTCTTAAGAAGCTGAGGCAAGAGGATAACTTGACCCCAGGAGTTGCAGGTTACAGTAAGCTATGATTGTGCCACTGCACTCCAGCTGGATGGACAGAGCAAGGCCCTGTCTCTAAATTAAAAGAAAAATAAAACCACAGTTCACAAAGGAAAAAATTATTAAATTTAGAGACATTGAAATTTAAGACAGTATACAAAAGACTCAATCAACGAAGTTAAAAGAAAGATGGCCACAGATTGGAAGATTTTTGCAAAGCATATAACAAGTAAAAGTTAATAAGAAGAATATATTTTTTAAAAACTATCACAATTTATAAAGAAAAAGTAGCCTAGTTTTTATATAAGTTTCAAAAATATAGCTGGGCACAGTGGCTCATGCCTATAATCCCAGCACTTTAGGAGGCCGAGATGGGCAGATCACTTGAGGCCAGAAGTTTGAGACCAGCCTGACCAACATGGTCAGAGCTGTCTCTACTAAAGGTTGAGTTGTCTCAACCCTGTCTCTACTAAAAATACAAAAATTAGCCAGTTTGTGATGGTGCATGCCTGGAATCCCAGCTACTTGGGAGGCTAAAGCAGAAGAATTGCTTGACACAGGAGGCAGAGGTTGCAGTGAGCCAATATTGCATCACTGTACTCCAACCTAGGCAACAGGGTGAGAATTTGTCTAAAAAAATTATACATATATATAGCAATATGTAGAAGAGTAAAGGCCAATAAACTTAATAAACCAGTAAAAGTATAAATCAGAGCAAGTACCTTGGAGAGCAAATGGCAAAATCTAGGAAAGCTGATATGTCTATTCTATGACCTGACATTTTCACTCTAGGGCTATTTCTTAGAGAAATTCTTGACATTTATGTAAGACTCTTCAGTGTATCATTTTTTGCTTATTTATAATGAAAATGTAGACCATATGAATATCTATCAACACATAAAGTGCATATATTCACATAATGGACTTTTATAAATCTGTGAAAATTATTGAACTAGAGCTCCATATCAATGTGGCTAAATAGCAAAAATTGTAATACTGGGCTTTTAAAAAGTTGCAGAGGATACATATAGCATGATATCAGTACTCCAATGCTATAAAATATGCATGATTTTATATACTTTAGGGATATATATGTATGTATAAGAATTACGCTTGGGAATAATATTTACCAAATTCTAGCTAGTGGTTATCTCTGGGGAGAAGAAAGAAGAAATTTACCTGGGAAGGATATTTTATAGACTACAAGTGTATCTGTAACTTTCTTTCTCTTTAAGCTTGTCATTAGGTACATGGGTATTTATTATATTATTACCCATTTTCTGTTTCTAACTTATTTAATAATAAAAATAATTAAACATATGTTCAACTTCACTGGTGCTCAAAGTAATACATCAACAAATTAACCCTTTTCATTCACCAAATTATTAAAGAAGTCTTTGAAATTTGGGCAGGAGTTTCTTATGAGGAAATGATAAATTGTTCATGATATATGGGAAAACAATGTCGTAAAATTCCAGAATTTTGATTCAAGTTTTACAAAAACACCCAAAAAAAGTGCGTGCCTAATAAAACTACTGAAAGTAGATAAAACACACACATAACAATAATTTGTGCTAGATGAACACAGAAATAGTCAATTAAAGTAGTTTTATATATGTATTATATACTGCATTCTTACAATAAAATGAGCTAGGAAAAAAATGCTATTAAGAAAATTAGAAGGAATAGAAAACACATTTACTGAAAACTTTTTTTTCTAGTTTCTGAACTAGAGATAAAAATTACAACTGTGCTGTGGTATGATATTCTGATATCAGTTGAAATAATCTCTCATTAAAGTCACATATGAGTTACTCTGAGATTAGAACAGCAGAGTGACCACAGTCTTCATGCTTGGCTTCCTCAGAAAAGCAGTCTTCCAAAATTATGTGGCAATATTATATTCTAGTTTAAAAGTTTTAAAAGTGCATGTGTACAGTAAGTGTATCAGAAAGAACTAGAATAGTGCTGAAACCCAGCCATTGTCTATTTTACTCAAAAAAAGATCATTGCCTTTATGTTGCTAGCTATGTTATACATAAAGAAATATTTATTGGATTAAATTAAATTAAAATATTAGTCATGCTATTTAATCTCTGCACGGTATTTAATCTCTATTATACTAAGAACGAGAATAAAATGATGAATCTTTTTATCACACATCTTTATAGGAAAAAGTAACTTGAAATTTCTTTTTGCAGAAACATTGTTTTTTCAAGTCAATAACTTTAAAATATCTTTAGAACATAGTTTTGTGACTTTACCAAAGGTAATTATAAAATAAAGACACAAATATGCTTATTTTCCAAATGAAAAAACTATAGTTGGATTATATCCTTCACCACCAGTACTAGAATTTCTGAAAAATCCAGATTTTTTTTGCTATCATATGGATTATTTTAATTAAACCTATTAGAAGCACACATCTTTCTAGAGTATATTAAATGTGATTGTTTACTTTGTATAGAGTACTTTCTGAAATTAATAAGAAGGCAAATTCTGACGAGAATTTATAATAGAAAGAAGTATATTTATATGTAGAAACAAGTGTCTTCCAGGGTATTTACTTATTAAGTCCACAACTGTTGTGTAACTATTGTTTGTGGACTCTTCTCTGTGTCTTGGGAATGCCAAAAACCCAATCTCTACCCTGAAGCAGCTGACAATCTAATGAGACAAATACTCAAACAATTAAGAAACAATACAACACTGTTACATTATAGTATATAAAAGTAATTGCCATAAGGGGAGAAAGGGAAAGTTTCCTAAGACTGCCTGGAAAGACCTGAGTTTGATGGACTCACCATGCTTAGAAAGGAAGAAAGACAGGGGTTCAGGAATGTAAGAAGTGAAAGAGTAAGAGGAAGCTCAGGAGGTATAGGGAGGGGCTGAGAGGAGAGAAAAAGGAGAGACTGGAGGCAGGTACTTAAAAGGGGAAGTGTTTACCAGCAAGGTCAAAAGCAGGAAGAACTGAAAAGTGCCCTTGAGATTGGGTAATGGTGATGACCTTACTGAGAACAATTCTGCACAGTGGTGAGCTCTGAAATCCAACTGTAGCATGCTCACTGGACTGTGAATGGGAATGGATGAATGTTTTACAGGTAAAGTTAATCTTCAGGTTATTTTTTTTTAATTAATGAAGTGGCTTTTTTCCCACTGTAATTATCTTTAAGAAGAGTATTTCTGAATCCACTTCTTGCCTCTTTTTATTATCTCTACATTACTATTGATCTTTTTTCATAAAATTATCATTGCTCTCCAGGTATAAGCAACAACCATGCTAAAAAACAATTAAATTGCTATAAACAAATGAAAACATACTTGTTCTACTGTATACCAGAAAAGGAACATTAAACCAATAAGAATGTTGACACAGTCCCCTCCACCACAGGGGTATGTTGTAATTGGCAGCCAGAATATGGGAACTATAGAGAGAAACTCCTCACCCCCCACAAGATCTGGGGGGAAAATTGAAGGATAAAATCAACAAAAGCAGATCAGATGCAAACTAATACATTAAAATCACTTTGAAGAAAGACAACTGTACCCAGGCAGGCAATACTACATTTAACAAATTAAATATATGAACATATCTAAAGAACAAGTGTATTATCTGAAAGGGATTGACCACGGAAACACAGAAAAACAACAAACAAGCAAACTTTAGTAATTTCCTTCTAGGAAAAGTCCCTATTAACATAAATTTCGGTAAAAAAGTGGAAGAAAGGAGACTGCACTGTTAGAGAGCATGTCTTCACTACTGGATTTGGGACACTTGGGTAAAGCACTCTATTACCAAAATTAATGGATAAATGAATTCAGCAATTGTTTATTGAGAATCTGTTATTTGCCAGGCACTAGGGATACGAAAGTTAACACAGAGTTTACGATCTAGGGATGTTATAGTGCTGATTAATACAGGTGTAGCAATGAGGGAATGAGAATACGTTAAAATGAGGTTACTATGAGAATACATTCAAAAGGGGACATTTTTAAAATAGGATAAAAATGAGAGAAGGCTTTCTTCTAGCTTGTGTTCCTGGCGCAAGCCTCAAGGTAAAAGAGAGAAAGACTTTATTCTAGAAACTCAGTACTATTCAGTACAGCTAGAGCCAGGAATGCAAACCCAAGAGTTGTTATAAGTTGTTTTCCCCTGGAAGCAGATTCTCAGAGAGAGAAATTAGTAAGCAGAAGGTTTATCTTTACTAGGTAGCATGGAAGAGAAAGGAACAAAATGAGATTGACTGAGAGGAGAGACAAGTTGGGCTGTGATAGTCTTAAAAGAGGCCTCAGCCAACCCCCAACCAGTAGCTCTGAAGCTGAGTTGGCCCTTCAGTGCTATCCTAAGTTCAAACGACAGGACCAGCTCTCTACAGAAACTTCACGTATATCAGCCATTTTATATATGCAGTTCTGAAAAGGGATGACAGCTGAGGGCTGACTACCAACAGCAGTGCCAGTAGCTGTCAGAATAAACCTTTCAGTCTGGAAGGCAGATCTGGTAGCTGGATGACAGCATGATAAGGGAGAGGGGAAATACAGCTGAGAAAGTGACCCAAGGCCACATCATGAAGGGTCTTCTAAGTCATGTTAGGGGCTTTGGACTTTACCTAAACAAGGTGGCCACTGCAAAGTTTTGCTTAAGATAGTGATGTGCAAATATTTCTACTTTTAACTGATCACTATGTCAGTGTTTATTCTTTTAGGGTGGGAAAGAGACTAAAATGACAAGATTGGAGGAAACGAAGGTACTTTAGGAGGCTATTGAAGGCATCCAGGAGAGAGATGATGGCAGCCTGAATGGGGCTATGGCAATAGAATTGGAAAACAGTTGATAGGTTGAGAGAAATTTCAGTCACAGAATGGATTGAATTGGTTTTCTGATTTTATGTGAGAGTGCAAAGGAGAGAATATGAATGCTTACAAATTAAGCAATAGTGGTGCTATTCACCAAGCCAAGAACCACCAGAGACGGAACAAGGCTCAGTGGAAGAGGGGGAAGGGATAGGAGTAACTAGTTCAATTTTAGAATCCTGGATATTACATGTCAGTGTCATATCCAAGTGGTATGCGTCTACACCTGCAGGTCAGGAGTTAAGAGAAAAAAAAATTTAGCTTCCAGTAGGTTTGCCTCCAATTTTGAAATAATAAATTATTTCTAGGAAAAAATTAAATCTCTCAGAGAAAGCTATAGAGTAGGACAAGAACACTTGGGACAGAACTCTAAGAAATACTGTGTTGCCTGTTTGGGCTGCTATAACAAAATATATTAGAATAGGTAATTTATAAACAACAGAATTCATTGCTCACAGTTCTGGAAGCTTGGAAGTCCAATATTAAGGCACCAGCAGATCTGTTGTCTAGTCAAGACCTGTTCCTCTAGATGATGCCTCCTTGCTGCATCCACACATGGCAAAAGGGGTAAACATTGTGTCTTCATGTGGTAGAAGGGACAAATGCTGTGTCCTTACATGGCAGAAGGGGTATAAGAAACTAGTGCATTCCTTTCAATCTCATTTATAATAGCACTAATACCATTCATGAGGGCTCTACCCTCATGAATCATTTTCCCAAATCCCCACTTATTAGCAGTGTATCACAGTGGGTAGCAAGTTCCAACATATGAATTTAGGGGGCACCAACATTCAGACCATAGCAAATACCAACGTTTAAGGAATGCATAGAAAAGGACATTTATAAGGAAAAATAAGCTCACGGAGCTAATGTGTTACCATGTCTCTTAGTATTAGTGGCAGGGACAAAATGGTTTTCTTGCCAAGAGCTATTGCGGAGGGGTGGTGTGGGCTGAAGCAAGCCCACAGGGTTCACGAGTCAGTGAGTAGAAAGTCAGGGCCTATGCTATGGTTTGAATGTATGTGTCTCCTCAAAATTCATACATTGGACTCTAAGACCCAATGTGACAGTATTAATAGATTGGGCCTTTAAGAGGTGATGAAGTCGTGAGGGTTCTGTCCTCATAAATGGGATTAGTAGGCTTATAAAAGGGCTTAAGGGAATTAACCAAGGCCCTTCTTGTCCTTCCACCTTCTACCATTTGAGAACACAGCAACAAGGTACATTGATCTTGGGCTTCCCAGCCTCTAGAACTATGAGAAATAAATTTCTTTTGTCAATAAATTACAGTCTAAGAAATTTTGTTACAGCAGCAAAAATGGACTAAGACGGTCAGGTCCTGATGACATGTGCCCAAAGTAGTCAGAACACAGCTTGGTTTTATACATTTTAGGGAAAATGAGACGTATTCAACATATGTAAAATGAATGTTGATTTGGACCAGAAAGACAGAATAACTTGAAGTAAAAGTGGAACAACATCAAGCAGGCAAAGGGCTTCCAGGTCACAGAGAGGTGAGAGACAAACGTAGGTGACAATATTCTGAAGACCACACATTGATAGGCAGGTATGAAAGTGGATTATGTATGTAAATAGGTTGCTGTTATTTACTTCTGAAGTTTAAGTTGTTTAGGTTCAGTCTGTAGGGCTTTATGAAAGCACATCTTGGTTTTTAGTAATTCCAAATAAGGAAAAATGGGGGGGGAGAAAAGAAAACAAATTGAAAACATTATTTTGAAGACTTACAGCTAAGAAAACTTAGAATTCTGTCCAAACTGTAGAAAATAATAAAAATTGAAGAATAATAGGCAAGACCAGAATTTAACAACAGGTGTACTATAGTTTTTGAAACATTTTTCTCTCTCCAGTTTCCCATTTTTACTAAAGACGAATCATGGTAAGACTGGTTTGCTTTGTTATTCTTGGCCTAATATTTGCATACAGTGCAGCAAAAAAATAATTATTTATTACATATGCTTTTAAATTGGCTTTGACAGAGCTCAGATAAGACTTTTCTAAAGCTGACCCCAGCCACGGATTTGTACCATTAAATACCTGTGAGTTGGGTGATCCTTTCCTTTTGAGGTTCCAAGATAAACCAGGGATCCGGGGCCTGTTAGAAGGTGACATTCCTTATCTACCAGTGGTGAGGAACCCTGTTCAGTGACAGTGTAGACAATGGTATGAGGCTAATTTTTCCAAGGGGCTTTTATTGGCTCCATTAGTCAAGTTTGATTCCTAAAAGGAAATCATACCATTCCAGTTAAAGCCTTGATAAAATAACCAGTTTCTTCAACTGGGTCCTGGTACAAATGAAAACAGATTTTTATGGCACTTATACTAATAACTGTGTTATTGTAAGTTAAGAACACTCACAAATAGTTTCTAAATTCTGGAAAAATCAGGTAGAGAGAAACAAATATGCTTCAAATTTTGTTTACAGAAGTATACTTTACTTAATTGTTAACAGCTGTAAAGAACTTAAAAGTTTTCTTGACTCTGAAAAACAAAATAAAGGATTAGCAACGTTTAAAGTAAAAAGACTACTATAGTCTTCTTTTAGTTCATTTAGAGCAGTTTACTCCTGTTCTGCTTGATATTCATGAACATTTCAGCTCTCCATGAGAGATGTGAAAGTTTTTTCCTCTATTCAAATGTCACAATCTCCAAAGTTAACAGATATTTGTAATTAAGAACACCATTTAGAATTCTATGCTGATTATACAGCCATATTTTAAGGAGGACCAAAATAAGTCAATTGTCCATGGATGACAAAAGGTTTTAGGGCCATAGCTAAAGACACAATTGACAAGAAAATTCGTTACCTCTGTGCCACACAACAATTTAACATAACAATTATAATTACTACTGATAATGTACACTAAGTCATATCAGAATTATAGGAGTTTCCCATGATTTGGGGATGCATACCAATAACACATTTATACAAATACAGCCTAAAGAAATTAAACATCAGCTGGGCGTGGTGGCTTACGCCTGTAATCCCAGCACTTTGGGAGGCCGAGGCGGGCAGATCATGAGATCAGGAGATCAATATATCCTGGCCAACATGGAGAAACTCTGTCTCTACTAAAACTTAAAAAATTAGCCAGGCATGGTGGCGTGCACCTCCAGCTACTCAGGAGGCTGAGGCAGGAAAATCGCTTGAACCCAAGGAGGTGGAGGCTGCAGTGAGCTAGGATTGTGCCACTGCACTCCAGCTTTTGCAGCACAGAGAGACTCTGCCTCAAAAAAATCAAACACCATTCATATTTGACAATGTTTCCTGTACTATTGTTATACCAAATGAGCCAAATTATGTCATGATTAGACTTTAGGGGACCTAATATTTTAAAGGATTAATTAGATCAGAAAAATACATAATTTATAATTTGATTTTGGATAGTTTGTCAAATATTAAAGGTTTAAAACACTTGACATCACAGGTCATTGTAAAATAAATCATTAATTTGACAAAAGTGGTAACTCAAAAATTTCGAAAAAAGAAGCAAAAACTTTCATTCTTTGAGAGAAGAGACAATTTTTCAAACAATAACTGCTAATAAAAACTGCATGAAGCCAATTAAAGTTGTTTTCAAAATTTTATAAACAATCTACAACATTTTAATCTTGATCATGAGATATAACTTTCTTCTTTTTCTTCTTTTTTTTTTTTTTTTGAGACAGTCTTGCTACTTTGCCCACGCTGGAGTGCAACTGTCATAATCTTGGCTCACTGCAACCTCTGCCTCCTGGGTTCAAGTAATTCTCCTGCCTTAGCCTCCCCAGTAGCTGGCATTACAGGTATGTGCCACCACACCCAGTTAATTTTGTATTTTTAGTAGAGACGGATTTCACCCTGTTGGCCAGGCTGTTCTCAAACTCTTGACCACACATGATCCACCTGCATCAGCCTCCCAAAGTGCTGGGATTACAGGCATGAGCCACCATGCCCAGCTAAGATATAACTTTCATAAGCCTTTTATAACCTTTATTTAGGAATCAGTTGATGCTTCAAGAAAACCTTGTTAATCTGACACAGACCCATATGCTGGTCTTGCATCAGTGTGCCTTTGACATTAATGATTAATTTATACGGAAACTGAATTCATTTTATCTCTTAAAATTGGCCCTTACATTCTCACACACCTACCTTATCCATGATAGTCCCTGGGCCTTGAGGAGTTGAATAGCTTTAATTTTTGGCTCTGTGTTTCAAGAATGCAGTTTATTTTGATAGGCATCTTGTACTGGGCCTGAACATACAGGACTTGGTGTCTCTTTGTAGACTCAGGAGTCAAAGCCCTGTAACTCAATGTCGTAAGTACTTTGAAAGTGCATAAAAAGAGATACACTGATGTAATAATCTGAATTTCATTATTTTTTTTAATTTTTAGTTTTTTTCTAAGCAACTGGAAGCAGGTAGGGGGGTTTCCAGGTTACAGGTGGGTGAGAGACAAAATGGTTGCATACTTTTCAGGTTTTGATCAGCCTTTGCAAAGGAAGCAATCAGATATGCATTTATCTCAGTGAGCAAAGGGATAACTTCGAATAGAATGGAAGACAGGTTTGCCCTAAACCGTTCCCTGCTTGAATTTTCCCTTTAGCTTAGTGATTTTGGGGGCCCAAGATATTTTCCTTTCACATTATATAACATACAATATTATATAATATACAAATTGTATCTAATGATATTATTAACATATTAGTATATAATTTAATATACAATAACATACAAAATAAATATAACGTGTTATACCATATACTTATATATATGTATGTATGTATATATGTATATTATATGCACACTTATACATACACATATGATTGATATATATGTGTATGTGTATATATAAATCTGAAAGGGAATTAAAAAGAGGAAAATAAACTCTAAATAAAACAGTGTGTTTTAGATGTTAATTTCCACATGTCTGTAGAAACTGGTGCCCATTTTAGCTTGTGCCTGAAAGAAGTGATCCTGATCTTTGCCCATCTGCAGTATCTCCAATCCTGTATCTAACATTATTACCATCTTAGGCCATCTGGCAAAATCTTTACATAAGGAAATCACGAAGTAGCAGGATTTTGTCGTTGTCTTCTCTGTTAAAAAATTATTTTGGATATTTTTTCTCTGTATATTTCCTTCCACTTCCCATTTCTAACTGATTATTCATGCCTTTTATGTTTCTTGCCCAAGATTTATGGGACTTGAGAACAAGATGCCTTCCTGGCATTTGTTATTCTAAGGCCTGTCCTATTTTGAGAGGTTAAGTGCCAATGAAAGGTGGAATGTGTATTCGGGGAAGAAATGAGAAGGAAGTGGAGGAGGTAAGATTTTTCTAAGAGTAAAAAAAAAAGGTCAGAATTGATGGAGGTGGGTTGAACTGGAGAAGGCGGGGCAGTGACCAGGCTTCAGAGCAAATTTCTTCCAGGAATAATTAGGAAGGTGGGGCCCTGGGCAGGCGCTTCTCAGAAGCAACTCAGATTCTTGAAACCCTGTGTAGCTCAGGAGCAGAGACTGACAGGACTTCCTTCCTTATGCATGGACTAGGAGCAGGGCCAGAAAGACGGTGGAGACCTTTCAGCCATTTCATGGATCTCATATATGAACCTCCCTGATTCTGTGAGATCCCAGGGAAGGATCCAGCCCCTAAATGACTGAGATGAAATTTCTTGACAACCTAGTAAAACAGTAGTTTGGAATTCGAATTCAGTTTATTTAAAGAATATAAGTACAGGAATTATGTGTGCACAGTTGAGTGTACCATATGACTGAGATCTGATCCTACTACTAACATTTCTCTTAGGTAAAAAAAATGCAAAAATTCTTTAGTGCTTCTACAATGAACTCCATTCAACAAGTATTTATTGAAGGCTTTCTAAAGGCCAGGCATTCGGGATAACATGGTGAACTGGACAGATACGCCAGAGCTTGAAGCCTAGAAGCAGGATAAGCTAGTAAACAGGGAATTAAATACAGTGTGCTAAGACTAATGACAGGGTAAAATAAGTTTCTTAGAGGAAACATAGGAGATCACTTAACTCAGACTTAGGAAGTCAGACAAGAGAATGATCTAGGAAAACGCTTGGAGATAAGCGTGTTCACTAAGTACTGGAAGAAATAAAGAGAAACATGGAGTTCAAGGTGGGGAGCAGAGAAATGAGTCCTGGGAAGTCACCAACATCCAGGACACTGATGGCCTTAACAGCAATGTTAAGGAACCAGGGCTTTTAAGTGATTGCTCAAACTTTCATATCTAGTATAAATTTTCATCAGCCTTCTAAAGAGGTTTTCATTTTTCATTGCATTTTACATATATTGGCTACAGCTATTGGTTCAACAGGAAAAGCATTGTGATTTGTACACTTGCTGGTTTATATCTCAGAACTGTGCCATTCAGTAAGCAGTGAGAAGGTTTTATGGTTCACAAATGTTTTTAACCAGAAAGAGCAGTTTCTAGTTTCTGGCCACTACCTGAAAATGCCTTCTCACTGTACAGGATTCATTTAGTTCTGTTTTGCTTCCTTTGTTGCAATATCAAACATCCCCATGATTGCAGCAGCTCCAGCCGACTTCTGCGTAAAATAAGGAAGGAGAAATTTACTTCTAGTTTCAATTTTGGTTTACATCATCAGCTTTTAATATTTCAGTTTTGAAAACAAGCCAACATTCAAAAACTAACCATACTGAATGATTTACTAGGCAAGACAAAAGAGTTAAAACCCACCCAGTGCTACACAGGCCCAGGCAACTTGGGACTTAGCAATGCCAGATGGTTTGCCCAAGGATAGGATTAACTAAGCCCCCTAAAGTCAAGATCTGATACAGTCATATTATTAAAACTTTCAACTATGCCATGAGCATTTGGAAAATTAAGATAGCTTAAGCATTAACATCGTATTCACTACTTCAGATGCAAAGAGTGTTGCCTTAACCAATAACTAAAAATTTCCATTTTCAAGGGCTTGGAAAGATTCCAGTGAAGGCCTACCTTCAAAGAAGTTGGATGAACAAACCATTATGATTCAGCAGATTTTATATTTATAGTGTGCTACAGAATTATAGCTTAAAATTGAAAGAAGTTTGTAAATATTTAGGAACAAACAATGGATTCAAAAAGATATTTCAAACATTTTTTGTACTCCTGAGTGGCACAAAGCTAATTGAAAAACAAAGTCCACCTACACAGTAATGTTACAGCTGTATAGAGAACAAAATTAGTTTAGAAGGCAATATGCCTTAGGGTTCATTTAACTTGATAATTGATCTAATCTTTCATTACATTTGAACTGTTTCAGTTTAGGTGAATTGAATTTGGGCTCCATAAGAGGGATTGCTGAAGAGTTTATAAATACTGTATTTTCCTTGTTCTGTAATGTGCAGAAGTGCTGACTACTAGGTCCTCACGACAAAATTCATATACAGAATGGTTTCTTATATCAACTACCACATGGTACAGGCTTCTGTGAGGGGACTAGGCAGCCAGTGTGAAGGGCATGCAGAGCCAAAGATGTTTTGTGTTTCAATCCATAGTCCTCCAAGGCCAGTAAGTTCAGTTTTGCTGGAGTTGCTGGTATAACTTGGCAAGTCTTTGATTTCAATTATATCAGTGAGGTAGGAGCCATCACACACTCTGGCCATCTGCCAGGAAAAGAGACAAGACTGAACATTTATGATGCAGCATTGCTATGTGACACAGAAGCAAAGCTTTAAACCACAATTACTCATTCCTTCACTGTAACTCTCCCAAGGTAAGATCCATTTAAAGCAAGAGATTGAGGAAAGCTCATCATTATGGCCTCTACCTTAACAAGCAAGGGAAAAGAGGTAAAAATCTTTCATTCTGACAGTGACAGGCCTTAGAGTCTCTAGGCAAAACTAGAGGTATATAGAAAAGTGAGAAAAGAGATTGTGAAGTTAGACTCAATAGAGATTAATGCAATATGGAAATAAATAACAATATTAGAATATTATTTCTATCTTTTACTGAAAAGCAGCATTATTTGTGGAGCTGAATTAAAATGCAGAATTTTAGATTTAAAGCCAATTCAGCAAAAATCCTACTGGACAGTAAGGACGTAACAAAAGAGATCACTAAATAATACACTAGTCACAATTCTATACCAAAGAGTTGTCTAAAAGAGACAGATTTGGAGAATATCATTTACCTGGGAATTTTTTTTTTGAGATGGGATCTCACTATGTTGCTCAGGCTGATCTTGAGCTCCTGGCAATCATTTCATCTTGGTCTCTCAAAGTAATGGGATTACAGGCATGAGCCACCATGCCTGGCCACCTGGGAAATTATGAATCTTTAGAAGGCAATTATACAAAAGTGGGTCTAATGGATTTATCACAGTACTTTGATGAAATTAATAAAAATTTTAAAAAGTAGCATGAGTAAAATATCTAGTACAATGTGTTAAAAATATGCTTAAAATGGTTTTTGTTATTTATTATGCCTGGCATAATTCCAAGAGAAACGAATGTTTATATACCTGTGCCCATTTTACTATAGATATTTTTAAAGACTGAATACATCATGAACACAGTATTTACTAAGTTTCCTTTTGTTGGCATAAATTCTTAGTATAAAGTATATCCTTGAAAAAGAACATACAGGAATATCTATATTTAGTGAGAATAATCCTCTAGAAACATTAAAAAAATCAGTATTAGTAATTCTCACTCTTGTAATTAGGTAGCATTAATTAAAATACAAACTCACGAATTTGTGAATAAGAAATACACCCTTAACATGGATCATAATTAATGGGAAAACCTTAGAGATATTTCTGTTCACTTGAAACAGCTTATTGATGAGATACACTTTTATCATGCACCTCCTTTATTCTAGACATTGTGACAGGTGCTGAAGATTCCATAAAGGAAAAAGCATGAGCTCTGCTCTCAAGGAACTCAGACACTCTTATAATTTGTCATTAGGAACATGCTTCAGTGTCTAATGAGGCAAACAGCGATTGTTACCTAGCTTTCCTTTGGAAATTCTGGTAAGGGCATAAGATTAAAAGAGATGGAGCAGTAATTATTTGAAAGAGCTTAATCATTTGCAACTGATATTTTTATGAGTCTAGAAAACCTAAAAGAGTAATTACAAAAATTTTAGAATTAGTAACAGAACGTAATAAAGCTGTAGAATAGAAGCTTTATGTTAAAATAATTGCAGTATAACAACAATAGTTTGTAAAAAAAAAAAAAAATAGGAAAAAATTATTTGTATGAATAGGAACAAAGTAATAAACACAAAACAACACCAAGCATGATGGCTCACACCTGTAATCCTAGCACTTTGGAAAGCCAAGGCAGATAGATAGCTTGAGCCCAGGAGTTCAAGACCAGCCTGGGCAACATGGCAAAACCCCATCTCTACAAAAAATGCAAAAATTAGCCAGGCATGGTGCATGTGCCTGTAGCCCCAGCTACTCAGGAGGCTGAGGTGGGAGGATCCCTTTAGCCCAGGAGGTTGAGGCTGTGGTGAGCTGTAATTGTGCCACTGCACTCCAGCCTGAGTGACACAGTGAGACCCTGTCTCAAAAATTTAAAAAATTTCAAGGCAAGACAAAACAAAAATCTCTAGGAATTGCCCTAACAAGAAATGTCAGAGTCTATTAAACACATACATACACATACTTACACCCAGAAAATGTCATAAAACTATTCAAATACGTAGTGAGGTTTAAATAGGTAGATATTCTACATTTCTGGATAAAAACATTTAATATGATAAAGATGCATAAAAATATCATGAATTTATCCCAAATTTACCATGATTCCAAACAAAATGGCACTGGTTATATTATCATTAGTGGAATTAAACATGATGTTTTGAAAATTCATCTAGAAAAGCAAGTTTGTGAGAAAAGCAAATTTTGAAAAAAAATTATAGGAGACTTTCTTTATAAGATATTAAGGTATATTATATCACAAAAATAATAGGCAATTTTTGTAAATATTGATAGGCAATGAAACATAATTGATAGATCTAAAACAGAGTTTAGCATACATGAGAACTTAGTAAACATCATGAATCAATGGGGAACAAATTATTATGTAAATAGTTCTGAAGAAACAATAAATTATTGGAAGATGATATCAAGTTTACTCATCATATTAAATAAACATCATCATTAAATTCCAGATGGATATGAGACTATTTGCTAAAAAAAAAAAAGAAAAGAAATGTGGAAGTGCTTTCTGAGCACGAATGTCTTAAAAGTCCACCAGAAAGATTATTACATTTAACTGAATTTTGCAAAATTAAATTCCAGGAGCCTCTCTGAATGTATTCTGGTTTGGGGGCTGCTTGATTCATGAAAGAAAAAATAATTAATTAATTAAGGTCAGTACATAAAAATATACTAAAATTTATTTGGCAAAGGATAGAGGGAATGTATTCGAAAAGCAGTTGATGAGTAAAAAGTTTTCTTTACTTTTTTCTTTCTCCTTCTTTCTTTTCTTCAACAAATCTGTATTAAGTTTTGGCCAACACTGTGTAGAAATTAAGATTCAATGGCAGACATAGATTTAGTTCCCAGGACTGCTGCTGTCCACAGGGTACCTCTGTGGCAACTAGAGAAAAAGGCACCCTTGTTGAATGCAGATTGTGGAATTAAGAAGGGGTGCATTTCAGGCTCCACTAGCTATCCTCAGTTTTTTCCCCTGGGCAATAAATTTGCACAGCTCTATTTGGATACATTCCAGTTCTGCTCACAACCTAACAGGCAAAAATGTCAATTAAACAATTACTATATAAAGATGCAAAGAAATACAGAGTAGAGGGCTTTTTACCAGAACTGAGGAGGGCTGGAAGGGGTAGTTGACAGAAATGGTAATTCAGTTAAGAAGTTAAGATTGAGCAAGATTTGCACATAGAGACATAGCAGCATGTGTATCAAGGTGAGATCTTCATTCCATAATGAGCTTTTGCAACCAATAAAAAAACACTGGCATCACAAAATAAACTGAGGGAAAATACACTGATATTAACAAAATATTAACTTAAAAGCATGAAAAACTTGTCTTCTCAAGTAATCAAATAAACACAAATTGAACCAGCAATGGCAATACTGATTTTCTTCTATAAAATTGATAACATTTCATAATGTGTGTTAATATATGATAATATGTGCCTTGAAATAACTCATACCCTTTGTTCATGTAATTCTTTTTTAAACTCTAATATCAAATAAAAACAATAATAGAAATGCAAAGATTAAATGTAAAGGCATTCATGATCAAACATTATGGATGCCATCACTGAAGAATGAATAAACAAAATGTTGTATATTTATACAATGGAATATTATTCAGCCATAAAAAGTAATGAGGCTGGACACAGTGGTTCATAGATTGCCTGTAATTCCAGCCCTTTGGGAGGCCAAGATGGAGGATTACTAGAGTCCAGGAGTTTGAGGTTAACGTGAACTACAATGGGCCCTGTATTAGTCCATTCTCACACTGCTCTGAGGAAATACCCAAGACTGGGTAATTTATAAAGGAAACAGGTTTGATTTACTCACAGTTATGCATTGCTGGGGAGGATTCAGGAAACTTACAATCATGGCAGAAGGCAAAAGAGAAGCAGTCTCCTTCTTCAAAGGGCGGCAGGATGGAGTGAGTGCCCGGAGAAGGGGGAAGCCCCTTATAAAACCATCAGATCCTGTGAGAAAGAGCTCACTCTCATGAGAACAACAAAGGGGGAGATCACTCCCAAGATTCAATTATCTCCACCTTTTCCCTCCCTTGACATGTCCGGACTATGAGGATTGTGGGTACTACAGTTCAAGGGGAGATTTTGGCTAGCGACCCAGCCAAACCATATCAGCACCACTAAACTTCAGCCTAGGCAACAGAGTGATAATCAGTCTTTAAAAGGAATGACATTTTGACACATGCTACATCATGGACAATTCTTGAAAACATTGTGTGACGTGAAAGAAGACAGTCACGAAAGACCAAGTAGAGAAGTGGTTGCTTGGGGTTGAGGGACAGGGAGAGACTAGGATGAGTGGATAGGGGGATGGTAACTAAAGGGTACAGGGGTTTGTTTCAGAGATGATGAAAATGTTCATAAGTTGATTGCGGTGGTGGCTGCACAGATTTATACCTATAATAGAAAACACATAAAAGTGCACTTTGAATGAGTGAATTGTATAGTATGTGACTCATGTCTCAATATAGCTGTTTGCAAACAGTATGTATGATAGCAAAAAATAAAAAAGAAAACCCTAATACCCCCCCCAAAAATATACAAATGGTTTGACCATATCATGATACAAGTATAAATTAGAATGATATGTGTAAAACACTGCGTAATATGATGTTAAAGTATGAAAACAGTGTATTATTTATTTCTATATATCACATTGACATAGATTAGTTATTTCTGGGTGCTGCCATTTGTGGATGATTTTTATCTCTTCCTTATATTTTTGCTCATTAAAACTGTTTCGTAGCATAGGCGTCTATTTTTACAATGAAAAGAAATGACACAGTAGAAAAAAGATTGAAACAAATTTGAAAAAAAAAACTAAGAATGCCTGAAACTAAACTTCTGGGGAGAAGAACATAGATAAAATATTAAAAAATAGTAGTTCATTGCATTTCTTGTTTGTTTCCCTTTTCAAAAAAAAGCATACTATATTTTACACAATTAACTTTATGCCCTACACTTCTTGTGGTGAGCCATGGCTATTTAAAACTTTTTTTTTCTCACATTAGTCATTCAGAAAAAATAGCAAGCTGTTCACAAATGATATACAGCTCTAAAAATCCTACTTTCTTCTTGTGATTTGAGCCTATAAAGAAAAAAACAGCAGAGTGATTCAGTGGGTACTTCATAATAAGTGTCGGAGAGATTTCTAAGGTGCTGATACAGTTAGAATTGAAAAACAATGTAAAGAACTACTAAAAGAATCTTGAAACCATAATACAACGTTTAGAATTATTTAAGCGGATCTTCCTCCCTGTGTGTGGAGTTAAGCAGCTTTAAAAGCAATCTTTTCTAACATCATCTTTATCTTGTCCAAATGGAAAGAACATACTGTGGTTATGTACAGAAATACCTATAGTTTTAGAAATTCATATGTAAGGGTGGAACAACATGCATATTATTTGCTTTAAATGCTTCAGTAAAAGGAAAGAAAAGGAAAAAATACATGGATGAACCATATGTGAAAAATACTGATAATTATTCTGGGTTATTGAAATATTTGGGTTTATTATATGTTTTGAAAGTTTGTATAACATAATATCTTTTAAGTGGAAGGGATATTTTAAATTTCTTTAAAAGACTGTATGAATAATTGAAAGAAAAAGATGAAAATTACATGAGGCATAGAGAAAGCTTACGAATCTTAGTTAACGTAAATATATTAAAGATGCTTAAATGTTGTGTTGTGACTCCAAACAAAGGTAAGCCACGTGAAAAAAAAAAATTTCCTTGTAAGCTAGAAGAGGTCCTAAGATTGTCCCAAAACAACATAAATAATTTTCCTTGTCTTGTTTCTGATCTTAAAGGAAAATCTCTCAACTTTCTGTCACTGAGTAGGATGTTAGCTGTGGGTTTGTAATGTACGGTCTTTATTGTATTGAGGAACATCGTTTCTATACCTAATTTGTTCAGACTTTTCATTATAAAAGGATGTTAAATTTCTTCAAGTGCTTTTCTGCATCTATTGAGATCATCATGTGATATTTATCCTTCATTCTGTTAATGTTGTATATCACATTTATTGATTTGTGTGTATGTTGAACAACCCTTTAATTCCAGTGATTAATCCCTCTTGATCAATGTGCTCTTTGCTAGAAATAGATGAGGATTTTTGCATGTATGTTCATCATGGATATTGACCTATAATTGTCTTTTCTTACAGGGTAGTTGTCTGGCTTTGGTCTCTGCATAACGTTGGCCTCATAAAATGAGTTTAGATGTGTTTCCTCCTCTTCAATATTTTGAAAAAGTTTAAGAAAAATTAACAATTCTTCTTTACATGTTTGGTAGAATTCACCAGTACAGCCATAAGGTCCTGGGCTTTTCTTTGATGAGAGATTTTTGATTAGTAATTAAATCTCCTTACAATTATAAATCTGTCTAGATTTTCCATTTCTTCATAACTTGGCATTGGTAGATTATATATTTGTAAGAATTTGTCATCTCTTCTAGGTTATCCAGTTTGTTGGCATATAATTGTTCATAGCAGTCTCTACTGATTCTTTGCATTTCTCTGATATTTCTTGTACTGTCTTCTGTCATTTCAGATTTTATGTACTTGAGACTTTTTCTTTCTTAGTCTAGTTAAAAGTTTGTGAATTTTGTTTGTCTTCAAAAACCCAGCTTTTATTATCAATTTTTTCTATTGTTATTCTAGGTTCTATTTTATTTATTTTTGCTCTGATCTTTATTATTTCCTTTCTTCTACTAACTTTCAGCTCAGTTTGTTCCCTCTCTGAGCTAAGTACTGCCTCTTCTGAGGCAATCTTCCTACCTTAGCCTCCTAAAGTGCTAGGATTATAGGCATGAGCTACCACAGCTGCCCCTCTCCCTATTTATTTTATTTATTTATTTTTTTGAGACGGAGTATTGCTCTGTCACCAGGCTGGAGTGCAGTGGCGCAATCTCGACTCACTGCAACCTCCACCTCCTGGGTTCAAGTGATTCTTCCGCCTCAGCCTCCCGAGTAGCTGGGACCACAGGCGTGTGCCACCACACCCAGCTAATTTTTTTTGTATTTTTAGTAGAGATGGGGTCTCACCATGTTGGCCAGGATGGTCTCGATCTCTTGACCTCGTGATCCGCCCGCCTTGGCCTCCCAAAGTGCTGGGATTACAGGCGTGAGCCACCGCGCCCAGCCTGTTTTTAACATCAGATAGTTTATTCAACCTTTATTTAAGTTCTTCCACTCTAAAATTTGGGTAACAAACGCTAATATTTGATAAGCAATGGGTATATGAAACAAGTCGAATACTTAATGTCTTTTAATAATAAAGATATTATCTTCTCTATTTCAGAAATTCTATAATTCCAATAAAAAGTTGCTAAATTATATTGGTTATTTTAAAATTTAATTTTCCAAAATATTTCTTGTTTGTTTCTTTATTGTAGTTTGTTTTGAGACAGGGTCTTGCTCTGTCACCCAGATTGGAGTACAGTGACATGATCATAGCTTACTGTAGCCTCAAAATCCAGGGCTCAAGCAGTCCTCCCACCTCAGCCTCCCAAGTAGCTAGGACTACAGGATCATGCCAAAATGCCTGACTAATTTGTTTTCTTCTATTTTGTAGAGGTACGGTCTTGCTATTTTGTCCAGGCTGGTCTTGAACTTCTGGACTCAAGCAATCCTTCTGCCTCAGCCTCCCAAAGTGCTGGGCAAGTGCAAGCCACCGTGCCTGGCCAGTATTTCTTTTGAAACTACCATATTTTGTGCTTTAGACTTACTTTGAGACTCTGACACTTTCTGCAGAGAGCATTTACTGAGAGTTACATTGGTCCTTGGGGAATAGGGAACCCTTTGGATTTGCTGGCTGGAACCCACCCTGAGCTCATCCACTGTTGGCCTGCCTGTGTCTCAACTGCTGACCATTATTCTCCCTACAGCATCAGCATCCCATTGCCAGGAGACGATTCCAAAAATGCATGAAAATTGCTGGGGTGTTGATGTTTTATTTTAATATCTTTGGAAGAAAAATGTAAAGTATGAGCATTGCAACATTTTAAAATAGGCTTTTATGATTCAGCAGCATCTAAGGAAAAAACTGTATTTATCGTTGATTCCTGATTGTTCTTCAACAACAGTTTAAGATTTACTGCTTTGTTGTCAAAGAAATATTTTCAAATAACTTCTGTATATTTGTTTTCATATCTCTGTAACTGAAGCAAGAAACCCAAAACCAAAAGCACTTTGAACCAGTTTTAAAAATGAAACGTGAAATTTGGCATTAGCATCTAGTATGACATTTTTTCTATAGTAAATGCTTGAAAAGCATACATAAAATATAATTGAAAAGTTATCCAAAATAAGTGGCCCTAGAATTTAGCAGTATTAAAGATGTATTTGGAAAGATAAAAAGCGGAGACTTAAACCTATATTGAGTACAGTTGACTCTTAAATAATATTTTTGTTTTGTTAATATGAGGTTGAGTTACTAAATGAGTTATTTGAAAATTTAATTTCCCAAAATATTTTCTTTTTTGTTGCTTTTTGTGTTTTGTTCTGAGACAGGGTCTTTCTTGTCACACAGGTTGGAGGGATTAGTGTTGCTGACCTCCCTATGCAGTAAAAACTCTATGTATAACTTTTGACTCCCCCAAAATTTAACTGCTAATAGCCCACTGTTGAAAGTAACTGTTTATGTTACTTATAAACAGTTGTCTGGGCATAGTGGCTCATGCCTGTAACCTCAGCACTTTCTGAGGCTAAGTCAGGAGGATCCCTTGAAGCCAGGAGTTTGAGACCAGCCTGGTAACATAATGAGACCCTGTCTCTACAAAAAGTTAAATATTAGCTAGGCGTGGTGGTGCTCACCTGTAGTCTTAGCTACTCAGGAGGCTGTAAGAGAACGGCTTGAGCCCAGGAGTTCAAGTCTGCAGTGAGCTAGGATGGTGCCACTGCATTCCAACCTGGGTGACAAAGCAAGACCCTGTCTCAAAAAAAAAAAAAATTTAGTAGTTGATTAATACATATTTTGTAGTTATATGTAGTATATACTGTATTCTTACAATAAAGTAGGCTAGAGAAAAGAAAATGTTAAGAAAATCGTAAGGAAGGAAAAATAGATATACTGTTCCTTACATGGAAGCAGATCATCATAAAGGTCTTTATCCTTACTGTCTCCATGTTAAGTAGGCTACGGAGAAGAAGAAAGAGCTGCAGTTGGACTTCCTGTCTCAGGGGTAGCAGCAGTGGAAGAAAATTTGCATAGAAGTGAACCTGTACAGCTCAAACCTCTGTTGTGCAAAGGTCAACTACAGTTAGTCTGGAAACAACAACAAAAAAATGTTATCATGCACATAAAAGCTCTTAAGTATCCTACACAATATTATGTCTCTGGATACTAACTCAGAATTAAAGTAAAAGACAATGTGAATGTAGGAGTTATTGCGGTGAACTATGATCATGTCACTGTACTCCAACCCAAGTGACAAAGCAAGACCCTGTCTCCGAACAAACACAACAAAGAAACAAAAAATTAATATTCGTGAAAATTAAATTTTAAAATAACTCAGTATCCCTTAATAACTCAAAGACTCAATAACACACGGCTGATGAGCAGCCTGGGATTCCAGCAGGTGCAGTATGGATCAAGAGCATGTGCTCTAAATCACTGCATGAAACTGCATCATATAAACAAAGCATAGGATGAACTCATTTGCCCTCTCTGGTTCCATGTCTCTCATTTTTGTCAGTTAAACTTCAGGTGTCCTCACAGCCTATCCTCTCTTCAATTTCATTAACTGTGTCAACTCAAAGTGCCCAATAATCTATCAAAACCACTCCCACCAAGACCACCAATGACTTCACAGAACAGTGTGGAAAGGATGGGCTTTAGAACTCTACAGGCCTGAATTTATATCCCAGCAAGTTATTTAACATGGATAATCTTCAGTTTTACCTCATGAAATTGTTGAGAGATCAAATGAGGTAACAGATTCAAAACACCTGGCACATTTTCATTTGAAATCATAATAATATTAATGATATTATTGACCATTAAGCAACATTTGATATGAACTATTCTTCCTTTCTTGAAACAATCTGTACCTTTGGCTTTTAGGAATCCACTCTGCTCTGGCATTCTCCTAATTTTCTAGAAAATTCTTGTTCTATTTCATAATTTTATCTTCATTTGCTTAAATCCCAAATATTGATATTCCCCAAGGTTTTATTTTTGACACTTTTCCCTTCTTTCTTGAGATCAATGATTCTTAATATACGTGTGTAGGAAAAGAGGGTGAAGGAGAATTGAAGGGCCCTGTCAGAATTACTAGAAGAGTTTTTTCAGACTACGTATCTTCCATTCCTGATCCACAGGTGATTCTGATATATACCCCTTAGGGCATAACATAGTATATTTTAACTTGTTGTGATAACTAGTCTTTCTAGATTTATAAAGACTTAGTGTTTCTTTGATTTTTTTGGCACACATAAATGCACGTCTAAATATGCTCTATGACAAATGTGGAGGAAGTTGTTTTCTTCCTCTCCACACATTTCTTTCTTGGGTCATAAAATAGATACTGGATTTTACCAAATCTTCTTGCCTTACAAGAAGTACTAGTGACCTTCCTTCAATACTTACCCTTCCTTGGGGGATGTTCTGGGGAAAAAGCTGCCGTCATTGTCTTCACCCTTTTACTTCCCAAAACAAAAGAGATTTATTTAATAGGAAAATTAGGGAGAAGCTGATATCTATTATCCCATGTTTCTTTACTGGACAAATTAGTGTATTAAATATCATTGCCTATAAGTGATCTTATTTCTTAGAGCTAACTGTTCCCCCTTCCCTCCCTCCTCCTGCTCCTCCCCCTCCCCATCTTCCTCTCCTCCTCCTCCTCCTCTTCCTCCTTTTCTTTTCTTACAAGGTACTTATCTTGCTTTTGTCTCTGCATAATGGTTTCTTCTTCTTCTCTTCCTCTCTCTCTCTCTCTCTCTCTCTCATAGCTCTTATAAACCTGTGCATGCTTACACACACACACACACACACACACACACACACACACACACACACACAGAGGTGTATGTAGAAAGAGAGAGAGAGACCAGATGTATGCAAGCACAGAGGAAAAACCATGAGGACACAGTGAGAAGGCAGCCACCTGCAAGGCAAGGAGAGAGGCTCAGAAGATGACTAACCTGCCGGCATCTTTTTCTTTGACTTTCAGCATCCAAGACTGTGATAAAATACATTTCTGTTCTTTAAACTACCCAAGTTGTGGTGTTTTGTTATGGCAACCCCAGCAAACTAATATAAGGTTGTTATGAAGATTAAAAGTTAATATATACAAAGTGCCTGGCAATATACATTTCTTGTTATTGCTTCCATCAAAATTCAATTTTTGTGTATCTTGAATTCTTAGAGCTCACTTCATTCTTATATGTAATTAGATTTACTAGTTTACTGCTTTTCCTTTCTGGTAGTTTGCAAGCCTCCAAAAGAATGAGGTACCAAGTTGGCCTGTTCAAATAGAAAAGTGATTTGAACATATTATGGACTAAATAAATGTTGATTAAAGTAATGAAGGCCTCATGACCAATGTAGGTGCTCTGCCAAATTAGTTTCACTAAACATGGGCCAATTGATTTGAGCAATTCTTCTTTCCCACTTGTCACTAAATTCATGTTCCATTTACTTAAAAACAGCAAACTATATTTAAGGATATAACGTAGATTACAGAACTGAATCTTATCTTTCTACTGACCTTACAGAAATATGTGGAATAAGAAATGAAGGAAATAGTTACAAAGAATATGATGACAGAATGTTTGGGTAAGAGAGAAAAAACATCTGAGTGGCATCAAGAACAGCCTAACAGGGGGTAAAAGCACATTGGCTATAGGTATGCTCCCTCCTACTCTCTAGTGGGATAGTTTTTACCTTGAGGATAGTGGTACATTCAGCATAAGAATAGGGGTAATATCTGTGGGGGGAAAGGGGAGGGATGGTGGGGGGGTGGGGGAGTTGGGGGAGGGATAGCATGGGGAGAGATGCCAGATATAGGTGATGGGGGAGGAAGGCAGCAAATCACACTGCCATGTGTGTACCTATGCAACAATCTTCCATGTTCTTCACATGTACCCCCAAGCCTAAAATGCAATAAAAAATAAAAATAAATAAAAAAAATAAAAAACATTTGATAGAACTTTCCAATGAAATCATCTGGGTCTGGGAGATTTTTGGGAAGGGAGTTCCTTTTATTGTAATTTCAATTTTTACAGTAGTTATATGGCTGCTTAATTTATTGTTCACATTGAGTTGTGATAGTTTGTATTTTTGAAGGAATTAGTCCATTTCATCTAGCTGTCAGATTTATATGTAGAGGTTTTGATTGTATTTTTTTTTAGACTTTTGAAGTCTGGTATTCCAAAACTCTTTCATTTATTATTTCCTTTCTATTTAGAGCACTCTTTTAGCCTTATTATTATAATTGTAGCTCTATTGACAATAAATTCTCTTAGTTTTCTTTCATCTGAAAAAAAAAAAAAGAATAGGGGTAATCTATGACTCATGAGTCTGATGTACTGGGGCCAATGCCATTTAGAGAGCATCCCCAATCTAGTCACAGAACCACAGGCTCCATTTACTAACCTTGTACATATCAATGGTTAAGCCCTAGAGCTTACATTGAGGGATAGGCCTTCTATAGCACCTACTGAGATTTATGTTCCTGAGCATGAAGTAGGAAGAAAGATGAAAAGCATGATTTACTTTGACGCAGGCAGTGAGTTCTGTTCCTCCTGTTTTATATTGTACTTGAGAGTTTGGTCATACCCAAGAAGTAGGAAGAACAGAAAAGTATTTGCCGGTTGGGCAATGCAGCCAGACCTTAAATTAACAAATAAGGTTCAACTGGGAGAAAAGCAAACTAACCTATTGAGGGAAAAATAATCCATACTCTATTAATAAGACAAAGACTTTAACTCATCCCCTAACAAACAAAGGAGCATAATTAGTCCTTCAAAACATCAGTATAGTGTATTACTTGGTCAAAAGAGTCAATAAAACACCAGTCATTTTTCAGGAAGAAAGGAAATTGTGAAACAGGCAGATTGTCTAGCCTAGTTTCTTTAGTATCTACCTTGTCTCTAAGGCAGTCAAAAGAAGTTCTGGGTCAGGAAACCTTAAAGATGATGTAACGAATATGGATAGGAGCAAAGGAGAATTCTAAAGTAGCATAGGAGATAAAGTGGTTTCTATAGGAGCAAATACTTAACGACTCTTTAGTCCGAACAGACAAATTAAGGTAAAATCAAACAGCATAATATGACCACAGATGTAGATAGGACACATGTAAACTTCTTCACCATACCACAAAGTTTTAGAATAGGAAGGGACAGACGGATGCAACATTATTACTGTGACAGGAAAATATCTTGGGACCCCAAAATCACTAAGCTAAAAAGAAAATTCAAGCTGAGAACTGCTTAAGGGAAACCTGCCTCCCATTCTATTTAAAGTCATCCCACTGCTCACTGAGATAAATGCGTATCTGACTTCCTCCTTTTGGAAAAGCTAATCAGAAACTCAAAAGAATGCAACTGTTTGTCTGGCACCTACCTGTGTCCTAAAGCCCCCTCCCCCACTTTGAGTCGTCCCACTTTTGCTTCAAGTTGTCGCACATTTCTGGACCAAATCAATATTTATTTTACATATGTTGATTGATGTCTCACGTCCTCCTAAAATGTATAAAACCAAGCTGTGCTCTCACCATCTTCAGCACATGTTGTCAGGACTTCCAGAGGCTGTGTCACAGGCACGTGTTCTCAACCTTGGCAAAATAAACTTTCTAAATTAACTGAGATCTGTCTCAGATTTTCAAGGTTTACATTTGACAAATCTATCTGTGCTTGGTACAAACATGAGCTAACTTTATGGCTCAAAACAGTAGGAAAATTTGCTGAAGTCTGGGGGCACGTCCCCTCCAGAGAACCCTTATCTCCTCTTATTTGATCGAAATCTAAGGTTTATTTTGCTGTACAACACCTTTTTTATTTTTTGGAGTTATACTTGTTTCCAACCAGGAAGACAAGATTTCCTGTTTCCATGACAATGACAATGGAAGGCAGGTAACTCCTTTATGGAGTTTGAGCTCGCTCCCAGTAGGGAAGACGAGTTTGAGTTTTTTCCTGTTTCTAGGATGGTAGAAAACAGTCTTCAGCCTGAGACCCATCCCTAGGTCAGCAGCTGAATTGGGGTTTTGTCTTGGCTAAAGTTTAACAACCAGCTAGTCTTAATTTCTCTTTACTATTAGAGCTCTCAGTGATCATATTGTTGAGGTTTTGTTGCTGGTGGTGTTTTTGTTGTTTGTTCTGGTCTTTCTCCCATTGGATTTGACCAACTCTACCTGACTTTGTCAAATCTGAGCGAGAATTCAAAATTATAGTTAACAAAATTTCTCTAATCTGGTCAAAATTCCTTGCAGCTGCAAAAGAAAAAAAATCATGCACTTGGTTTTTATGTTTGCTTCCTGCAATACCAAAAAAATCTAAGAGAAGGCATCTAATGACTTGAACCTCTTTAAATAATTCAAAACAAAGGTGCCACTCACCCCTTCTGGGGTGTTCTGTTTTCTTTGTGGAGTTTCAAAAGCCATGGGCAGATTCTTCTTTGGTCTAAATCTCTGTTTTCCTGTATTTCCTGACCTGACTTCTATGGATTTGGGAATACCAGAGCACTCTGAGAGAATGTGACCTTGGAAAACATGCAAATTTAACCAAATTTATGCCAATATGTAAAATGGAGAATGAGAGCTACAAATTTACAGGTGGCTGAGTGCAGTTTACAGGACGAGGTCTTGGCTGTCTTTTTTTTTCTTTCTCTCCTAGGACATTGTTTGTATAAGGATCCTAATTCTAGTTCAGAGACACATTTGAAAGCGTTTTTTCCATTCCTTTTTCTTCCAAAATAATCTCAATTCTATTTGTCTATGTGCATTTACATGAGGAACTGAATAGTTGTTTTCATAGGTAAATGAAAGACTAAGTTTTCTCAGCTCTGAAGAGAAAGGGCATTTGCTCCTCCCAGCCCAAAGGCACCCATGGGTGATGGGGGGGGCCTCGTGGGGAGTGTCTGGGGGGTTGACTCCCTGTGACGTGCAGTGGCCCTGCAGGAAAATGCCGAACAAAAATTTTAAAAATGGTTCATCCAGGAAACACATATAAGGGCTGATCACCTGGCATTTTGAGCCCTCTCAGAGGTCTCAAAAGAGAGAGAAACTGAGACACAAAAGGGGGAGGAAAAAATTCAGTGGGGACACACTATGGAGTCCTGCCTACAAGCAGCATGCATTGATCCACCACACAAAAATCCTAGGCCACAGCTCAGTTCCTTCTTTTAAGAGAAAAAAAAAGCAAGAAACATGTAATCTAAGAATGAGAAGAAAACAAGGAGAATGACCCCCTTTTGAACACTCTGTAGGTTTTATGGCACCTCTACTTGCCATAGTAAAATGGAAGTAATATGGCCTTTGTGCACATTTACATTAACAAAAATGTGACCTAAGGTCAACCTGTAAACTATAGTGTTCCTAAGTCCCCTTTTTCTCCATTTTCAGTTCTATCCGTGTTAAATCTGCTGTTACTTTTCTACTGAGATAAAAACAACTGTTTGGATCCAACAGGTTTTTTTGTTTTGTTTTGTTTTTTCACAAGGTGGTTAATTTGTATCTATCTCAAGGCTAGAGTACTGAGGTAAAAGCTATAGAATCTTTTGTGTGTGTGTGTGTGTGTGTGTGTGCGCACGTGTGTGTGTGTGTGTATTTGAAGGCCTTTATAATAGACATCTATAATTTTATGTTTAATTGGCCATTAAATCCATTTTAATTTTTCTCTAGCTCAACAGACTTTCTCTTCATATCTTATGATGTAAATCTTACTAACTGATTTGCACCAGAGTTGTTTCCTTTCATATGCAAATTTAAGGCTATTTACCTGACAACAGCTTAGGGTAAGATTTTTTTAAAAAAGGAAGTCTTTATGAATCTATAAGAAGTACTTCTACTGGCATGCCTAATACATTGTACATAATGTTTCACTACTAAAAATATAAAAAGAGCTCTAATTAATTGGCTTGAAAAATAAAAGCACTAAAACCAGATACTAAGGAAAAAAGACTAGTAAAATGCTTTTTCAAGTTCACATGACTTAAGTACAATCTTTAATAAATAAGCTGGCTTTAAACTCATTGGTAAAATAATATTAGAAATGTCTTAAGAATTTGACAGTATACATTTTTGTTTGCATTTATTAGTCAAGCAATTTCATATTTGTCCCTAACAAATACTCTAAGGTGTCCAAATTTGGCACAGAGGTTACAAAACTATAAACCCAGCCCAAAACAGAATGATCTTTGCTTGTGTAATCTTTAATAAATAAGACATTAATATTGGTTTATTCAAAGTAGCCACATCTTGAATTTAGTAAGATTACCATAAGTTCTAATCTCATGGCTGTAGATGGTCTAGTTCACAAGCAGTAAGGTTTCTTATTGCCTTATGTTTCAAAGTTAAACTATAAGTTCCTCCCCCAAGTCAGTTCAGTCTACACAAAGGAATGAACGAGGATAGCCTGAAGGTCTAACCCAGTGCAAAGAAACTAAGAACCTTGAAAAAAGATTGATGAAATGCTAACGAGAATAAACAACTTAAGAGAGGAATATAAGTGAATTGATGGAGCTGAAAAACACAACACAAGAACTTTGTGAAGCATACACAAGTTTCAACAGCCAAATCAACCAAGCAGAAGAAAGGATATCAGAGGTCGAAGATCAACTCAATGAAATAAAATGAGAAGGCAAGAGTAGAGAAAAAAGGGTAAAAAGGAATGAACAAAGTCTCCAAGAAATATGGGACTATGTGAAAAGACCTAATCTACGTTTGATAGGTGTACCTGAATGTGATGGAGAGAATGAATCCAAGCTGGAAAATACTCTTCAGGATATTATCCAGGAAAACTTCCCCAACCTAGCAAGGCAGGCCAATATTCAAGTCCAGGAAATACAGAGAACACCACAAAGATATTCCTCAAGAAGAGCAACCCCAAGGCACATAATCGTCAGATTCACCAGGGTTGAAACGAAGGAGAAAATGCTAAGGGCAGCCAGAGAGAAAGGTCAGGTTACCCACAAAGGGAAGCCCATCAGGCTCACAGCAGATCTCTCAGCAGAAACCCTACAAGCCAGAACAGAGTGGGGGTTAATATTCAACATCCTTAAAGAAAAGAACTTTCAACCCAGAATTTCATATCCAGCCACACTAAGCTTCATAAGTTAAGGAAAAATAAAATCCTTCGTGAACAAGCAAGTACTCAGAGATTTCATCACCACCAGGCCTGCTTTACAAGAGCTCCTGAAAGAGGCACTAAACATAGAAAGGAACAACCAGTACCAGCCACTCCAAAAACATACCAAATGGTAAACAGCATCAACACAATGAAGAAACTGCATCAACTAATGGGAAAAACAGCCAGCTAGCATCAAAATGGCAGGATCAAATTCACACATAACAATATTAACCCTAAATATAAATGGGCTAAATGCCTCAAACAAAAGACACAGACTGGCAAATTGGATAAAAAGCCAAAATCCATCGGTGTGCTGTATCTAGGAAACCCATCTCACATGCAAGGATACACAAACACTCAAAATAAAGGGATGGAGGAAGATTTACCAAGCAAATGGAGAGCAAAAAAAAGCAGGAGTTGCAATTCTTGTCTCTGATAAAACAGACTTTAAACCAACAAAGATCAAAAGAGACAAAAAAAGGACATTACATAATTGTAAAAGGATCAATGCAACAAGAAGAGCTAACGATCCTAAATATATACACACCCAATACAGGAGCACCCAGATACATAAGGCAAGTTCTTAATGACTTACAAAGAGACTTAGACTCCTACACAATAATAGTGGGGAGACTTTAACACCCCATTGTCAGTATTAGACAGATAAACGAGACAGAAAATTAACAAGGATATCCAGGACTTGAACTCAGACCTGGAACAAGCAAACCTAATAGACATTTACAGAACTGTCCACCCCAAATCCATAGAATATAGATTATTCTCAGCACCACATCGCACCTACTCTAAAATTGACTACATAATTGGAAGTAAATCACTCCTCAGCAAATGCAAAAGAATGGAAATCATAACAAACAGTCTCTCAGACCGCAGTGCAATCAAGTTAGAACTCGGAATTCAGAAACTAACTCAGAATCGCACAGCTTTATGGAAACTGAAAAACTGGCTCTTGAATGTTGACTGGATAAACAGTGAAATGAAGGCAGAAATAAAGATGTTCTTCAAAATCAACGAGAACGAAGACATAACACACTAGAATCTCTGGGACACATTTAAAGCAGTCTCTAGGGGAAAATATATAGCAATAAATGTCCACATGAGAATCAAGGAGAGATCTAAAATTGACACTCTATCATCAAAATTGAAAGAGCTAGAGGAGAAAGATAAAAAAAATCTCAAAAGCTAGCAGAAGACAAGAAATAACTAAGATCAAAGCAGAACTGAAGGACATAGAGACACAAAAAACCCTTCAAAAAAATCAATAAATCCAGGAGCTGGCTTTTCAAAAAGATCAACAAACTAGACCACTAGCCAGATTAATAAAAAAGAAAAGAGAGAATAATCAAATAGATGCAATAAAAAATAATAAAGAGGATATTACCAGATTCCACAGAAATACAAACCATCATCAGAGATTATTACAAACAACTCTATGCACATAAACTAGTAAACCTGGAAGAAATGGATAAATTCCTGGACACTTGCATCCTGTCAAGCCTAAACCAGGAAGAAGTCAAAACCCTGAATAGACCAATAACTAGGTCTGAAGTTGAAGCAGCAATTAAGAGCCTACCACCCAAAAAAAGCCCAGGTCCAGATGGGTTCACATACAATTTCTACCAGACATACCAAGAGGAGATGGTACCATTCCTTCTGAAACTCCAAACAATCCAAAAGAGGGAATCCTTCCCAAATCATTTTATGAGACCAACATCAACCTGATATCAAAACCTGGCAGAGACTCAGCAAAAAAAGAAAACTTCAGGCCAATATCCATGATAAACATAGATGCAAAAATCTTCAATAACATACTGGCAAACCGATTGCAACAGCACATCAAAAAGCTTATCCACCATGATCAAGTAGGCTTCATCCCAGGGATGCAAGGCTGGTTCAACATACGCAAGTCTATAAACGTAATTCACCACATAAACAGAACCAAAGACAAAAAACACATGATTATCTCAATTGATGCAGAGAAGGCCTTTGACAAAATTCAACAGCCCTTTATGCTAAAAACCCTCAATAAACTAGGTATTGACGGAATGTATCTCAAAATAATAAAAGCTATTTATGACAAACCAATAGCCAATATCATATTGAATGGGCAAAAAGTGGAAGTATTCCCTTTGAAATCTGACACTAGACAAGGATGCCCTCTCTCACCACTCCTACTCAATATAGTACTGGAAGCTCTAGCCAGAGCAATCAGGCAAGAAAAAAAACAAAGGGTATTCAAATAGGAAAGGAGGGAGTCAAATTGTCTCTATTTGCAGACAACATGATTGTATATCTAGAAGACCCCATCATCTCAGCCCAAAATCTCCTGAAACTGATAAGCAACTTCAGCAAAGTCTCAGGATACAAAATCAGTCTGCAAAAATCACAAGCATTCCTATACACCAATAACAGACTTAAAGAGAGCCAAATCAAGAACGAACTGCCATTCACAATTGCTACAAAGAGAATAAAATACCTAGGAATACAACTAACAAGGAACGTAAAGAACCTCTTCAAGGAGAACTACAAACCACTGCTCAATGAAATAAAAGAAGACACAAACAGATGGAGAAACATTTCATGTTCATTGTTAGGAAGAATCAATATCGTGAAAATGGCCATACTGCCCAAAGTAATTTACAGATTCAACGCTATCCCTGTGGGGGATTGCTCCAGCGTAGAGGACCTCTGACTGTGCCTCCGCCATAATGTGAGCTTGAGCCCAGACATATTTCCCCTCCTGGAGGCAGTCGAGCTAAGGGAAAGCAGGAACTAAAAAGATGGATGATTTTGTAGAAGTTATCTCAGACTCCCTGACACTGACACAATGGCTCGGTGATGGCTGTGTGGTTTTACTAAGACATTGTGTTTTATCTTGGTACCTGTTTTGGGCTAGTTTTATGACTCTGTTTACTCTAGTTTTATGACTCTGTTTACTCTAGTTTCATGACTCTGTTTACTAAACAGTATATAAGCCCTGTAACTACTCACATGTCTCTTGGAGATTGTTACCTTTAAGATCTATGAGTTTTGCCTGACCTTAAAGAATGTTACCTTCTCAAATGTAAATCCCTACACAATAGGTAAAGAAAAATCTCCACCCTCGTGCTTACTTTTATGGCCCCTAGCTATGCACTTCCCTTTTATTGGTATTTTATCTTCTCCTCCAGACTTGCAGTATTGTAACTTTTGTTCCTCTTTATTGTATAGAATTAACAATGTGGGTTGACATCAGCTACTGAAAGCTGACAGTATATATTGGGACCCTTTGCACAAATAAAATTGCTGTTTAGGCATTGCTGTATGGGCACTGTCTATTCAGACCTCCAGACCCTGCTTATCTATCTTTATTTTCCGCGCACTCTCTCTTCCAGGTATTGGGACCCTCTTGCTGGCCGAGAGCTCCCTGGGAGACGTGCCGTTCCGACATATCCCCATCAAGCTACCAATGACCTTCTTCACAGAACTGGAAAAAAATACCTTAGACTTCATGTGGAAACAAAAGAGAGCCCACATAGCCAAGTCAATTCTAAGCAAAAAGAACAAAGCGTGAGGCATCACACTACTGGACTTCAAACTATACTACAAGGCTACAGTTATCAAAACAGCATGGTGCTGGTACCAAAACAGAGATATAGACCAATGGAACAGAACAGAGGCCTCGGAGGCAACACAACACATCTACAACTATCTGATCTTTGACAAACCTGACAAAAAGAAGCAATGGGGGAAAGGAGACCCTGTTTAATAAATGGTGTTGGGAAAACTGGCTAGTCATGTGCAGAAAGCAGACACTGGACCCCTTCCTGACACCTTACACTAAAATTAACTCCAGATGGATGAAAGACTTAAACATAAGACCTGACACCATAAAAACCCTAGAAGAAAATCTAGGCAAAACCACTGAGGACATAGGCATAGGCAAGGACTTCATGACCAAAACACCAAAAGCATTGGCAACAAAAGCCAAAATAGACAAATGGGACCTAATCAAACTCCACAGCTTCTTCACAGCAAAAGAAACAGTCATTAGAGTGAATTGGCAACCAACAGAATGGGAAAATATTTTTGCTGTCTACCCATCTGACAAAGGGCTGATATCAAGTCCATTCAAAAGTGGGCGAAGGATATAAACAGACACTTTACAAAAGAAGACATACATGAGGCCAACAAACATATGAAAAAATGCTTATCATCACTGGTCATTAGAGAAATGCAAATCAAAACTACATTGAGATACCATTTCACGCCAGTTAGAATGGCGATCATTAAAAAAATCTGGAGACAACAGATGCTGGAGAGGATGTGGAGAAATAGGAACAGTTTTACACTGTTGGTGGGGAGTGCAAATTAGTTCAACCATTGTGGAAGACAGTGTGGCGATTCCTCAAGGACCTAGAAATAGAAATTCCATTTGACCCAGCAATCCCATTACTGGGTATATATTCAAAGGAGTATAAATCATTCTACTATAAGGACACATGCACATGAATGTTCATTGCAGCACTGTTTAAAATAGCAAAGACCTGGAATCAACCCAAATGCCCATCAATGATAGACTGGACAGGGAAAATGTGGCACATATACACCATGGAATATTATGCAGCCATAAAAAACGATGAGTTTGTGTCCTTTGTAGGGACATGGATGAACCTGGAAACCATCATTCCCACCAAACTGACATAAGAACAGAAAATCAAACACCACATGTTCTCACTCATAGGTGGGTGTTGAACAATGAGAACATATGGATACAGGGAGGGGAGCATCACACACTGGGGTCTGTTGGGGGGGGAAATAGGGGAGGGACGGCAGGGGGTGGGGAGTTGCGTAGAGATAGCATGGGGAGAAATGCCAGATATCGGTGATGGGGGAGGAAGGCAGCAAATCACACTGCCATGTGTGTACCTATGCAACAATCTTGCATGTCCTTCACATGTACCCCAAAACCTAAAATGCAAGTAAAAAAAAAAAAGCAAGATGGAGTCAGCTACATCAAATTTTGTTCACTGTCTCAGTTATAATTTTGCCATGGTGATTTCATAACTTAAATGATAATAACAGTTTTCATAAACACTCTAGGTAAACATTTAAATAAAATAATCAGGTAAATGTAATAGGATAAATACTTATACACAGACTTGTCATAATTTAGAATCTAAAGTTATATTACATTAAGTAATAGATATGTTATTATTTGGGTATTTTTCAATAAAAACATATTTGTGGGAAACATTCTTTCCAAAAAAAGGTGTGTCCTTTTTGGAAAAAAAAGGTGAACAATTTTTGTCTGATTCAAAGCTTATTTAAAGGTCACATAGAAAGCAAGGTAAAGGCCGGGCATGGTGGCTCAAGTCTGTGATCCCAGCTCTTTGAGAGGCCAAGGCAGGCAGATCATGAGGTCAAGAGATTGAGACCATCCAGGCCAACATAGCTAAAGCCTGTCTCTACTAAAAATACAAAAATTAGCTGGATGTGGTGATGCATGCCTGTAATCCCAGCTACTCAGGAGGCTTAGGCAAGAGAATCATTTGTACCTGGGAGGTGGAGGTTGTGTAACTGGGGCGGGGCTGCCTACTTAGCTCCCTCCCCCATTCCAATTCCCGGTCCTTGGCCTCTCTTACCCCAAGAATGGGGAGAGGGCCCCAGAGGCTCAGTGAGCTTACCGTTCAAATAAATGTCGTGGACCCAAAGAGTTTAGCAGAGAGCAATTTATTATGCATAGAGAGACAGAAAAAGAGAGAGAGAGAGCTCCCATGTTGCTGTGGGAGGGGATCCAAGGAAGGAATCCATATAGGTAAGGAGCAGTGGGATTTTAACCCTGGAGTTATTCCTGCCCCATTCATGTTCTTGTCCAATGAGGGAGTTCTTTCAAACTTCCGCTGGAGTGATTGATCTTTGACTTTGACACCAGATTGGCTACTCAGTCCCCCAATAGAGCCCCCTCCTCCCAGAGGTTTCGTGGGCTTTTTGAACAAAGAAACCCACCTGGACTTCTCTACCTAGCCTGTGCCAGGAAAGTTAGACAAAGAACTTTACATTTGAAACCCCTCTTGTTTCCAGATGGAGGCAAAACCATGTCCCTTGTGGACCAGGAAGACAAGTTTTCTTCCTTAACACCATCCCTCAGTTGCAGTGAGCCAAGATCCTGCCACTGCACTCCAGCCTGGCAACAGAGCTGGACTCCATCTCAAAGAAAAAAAAAAAAAAGAAGAAAAGAAAAACAAGGTAAAAGGAACCAGGAAATAAAAGAGACGTAAAGAAAGTTACAAAAGTAGGCTTTT
This sequence comes from Ateles fusciceps, assembly GCA_036589455.1. Taxonomy (NCBI): domain Eukaryota; kingdom Metazoa; phylum Chordata; class Mammalia; order Primates; family Atelidae; genus Ateles; species Ateles fusciceps. The sequence goes on from JAZHEH010001361.1 coordinate 4,359,082, forward strand.
CTTGATACAAAAGCTTAACAAGAAATAATTTCATATACAAAAGAATCTTGTATGGTAAATTTAGTCCTAGAGTAAAATGATCAGCTGTTTAAGCAAGAGGAATGTTCAGGACAAATCAGAGAGTTTAAGGATGTCATGAATAGTCTCTGTAATTCATAATAGAGGATTTATTTTTTTAAAACCCCAAAGTTTCAAATGATCAAGTTGTTATATTATTAAGTTTTGGTTTTCTTAGGGAAAAAAACTGGTATTAAACATTTTTATTAGTTAAGGTTATTACATTTACATATCTCTCTGTATGCGCTTTTAAAGTACTTGTGAAATTGAGTTACAGGGCTTTGACTCCTGGATCTAAACAGAACACCAAATCCTGCTAAATTTTAAACACTGATCGCAATTAAAATCCATCTTCAGGTCCAGTATAGGATACCAGTCAAAATAAACTGCATTCCTGAAACACAGACAGAAATTAAAGCTATTCAAGTCCTCAAATGCCAGAGACTATTAAAGAAGAGGTGAGAGTGTGACATTGTAAGGGCCACTTTTGAGAGATAAATTCAGTTTCACCATAAATTAGTCATTAATGTCAAAGGCACACTGATGCAATATCACCATATATAGGCCCATTTCAGATGAACAAGTTTTTCTTGAAGCATTAACTATCTCCTAAATAAAGGTTATGAAAGGCTTATGGAAGTTATTTTGTAAAGATTAAAATTGTATAGATTGTTTATAAAATTTAGAAAAATCAATTTAACTGGCTTCATATTGTTTTTAACAGGGCTTATTGTTTGGAAAATTCCATCTCCTCTCTCAAACAATGAAGGTTTTCACCATTTTTTGAAATTCTTGAGTTATCACCTTGGTTAAATGAATGATTTATTTTACAATTACCTGTAACTTCAAGTGTTTTAAACCTTTGATACTTGACAAAATTTCGAAAATCAAATGATAAATTATGACTTTTTCTGATCTAATAATCCTTTAAGATATTAGTTTCCCTAAAGTCAAAAAATGATACAATTTGGCTTATTTGGTATACAAATTATACAGGAAATATTGTCAAATATGAAATGAGATTGTTTTTCTTTAGGCTGTATTTATATAAATATGTTATTGCTATATGTTCCAAAATCATGGGAAACTTCTATAATTTTGATATAACTAAGTGTACATTATCAGTAATAATTATAATAGTGTAGATTATTAGTAGTAATTCTAATTGTTATGTTAAATTATCATGTGCCACAGAGGTAACAAATTTCTTTGTCAATTGTATCTTTGACTATGACTGCCCTAAAACCTTTTGTCATCCATGGACAATTGTTGTCTTTTTTTGCTCCTCCTTCGAAGGTGGTTTTATAATCAGATATAGAACTTTAACAGGTGTCCTTAAAAGTAGGTTTCTGATAACTTTGGAGATTATGGCATTACAATAGAGGAAAAAACTTTTAATACTCTCATGGAGAGCTGAAATATTCACAAATATCAAGCAGAACAGGAGTAAACTGTATGAAGTGAACTAATAGAAGACTAGAATAATCTTCTTAACTTTTTGTTTAAAACATTGCTGATTTTTTTGTTTTGTTTCCCAGAGTCATGTAAATTTTTAAGCTATTTACAGCTTTTAACAATTGAGTAAGGCATACTCCTGTGAACAAAATTTGGAGCGTTTGTCTCTCTACCTGATTTCTCCAAAATTTAGAAACTATTTGTGAGTATTCTTAATTTATGATAATATAGTTATTTGCATAAATGTAATAAGACTCTCCTTTCATTTGTAGCAGAACACAATTGGAGAAACCGTTATTTTACCAAGGCTTTTACTGAAATGCTGTGCTTTCCTCTAAGGAATGAAACTTGACTTACGTAGCAAATAAAAGATCCTTGGAAAAATTGGCCTCATATCTTTGTCTGCATAGCCCATGGACAGGTTTCCTGACGTGTGGCAAGTAAAGAATGTCACTTTCTGACAGGCCCAGGAACCCTAAGTTTATCTTGGAATCTTAGGAGGAGAGGACTGCCAAACTCATAGATATTTAATAGCACAAATCTATGGCCTGGCTCAGATTTAAAAAGTCTTATCTGGGATTCCTTCTATGAAACATAGTTCCATCAAAGCCAATATAAAAGCCTATGTAAGTCTGGCTGCAGTGGCTCACACCTGCAATCCCAGCACTTTAGGAGGCTGAGGTGGGTGGATCACTTGAGATTAGAAGTTTGAGACCAGTTTGGCCAACATGGTGAAACCCTGTCTCTACCAAAATTACAAAAACTGGGAGTGGTGGTGTGCACCTATAATCCCAGCTACTCAGGAGGCTGAGGCATCAGAATAACTTGAGATGGAGGTTGCACTGAACCAAGATCACCCCACTGCACTCCAGCCTGGGTGACAGTGAGACTCCATCATAAATAAATAAATAAATAAATAAATAAATAAATAAATGCCTATGTAAAAAAAAATATTATTGCTACACTGTATACAAGTAATTAGACCCAGTACAATAAAGCAAACCAGTCCTACCATGATTTGTCTTTAGTAAGAATGGGAAACTAGAGATAGAAAAATTACATTTCAAAAACTACAGTAAACCTGTTGTTAGATTCCAATCTAGCCTAATATTTTTCAATTTTTATTATTTTCTACCATTTAGACCAAATTCTAATTTTTCTTGGCTACAACTATTCAATATAGTGTTTTCATGTCTTCCCTTGCTTTTTTCCCTATTTTTCCTAATTTTAGTCCCTAATAACTAAGCTGTGCTTTTGTAAAGCTCTGCAAACTGGGAGCTAGACAACTTGAACTTCAGAAGAAAATAACAACAACCTATTTACATATATAAGCCACTTTCATACCTGCCTACCAATGTATGGAATTCAGGAGTAACGTGGCCTATATCAATTTTCCAGGATTGTTCTTTTGTTTGTTGTTGTTTTCCTCCCTTGCTCCCCCCTATTTTCTCTTCATAGAACATGAGACTTAACAGCCTTCCAAAAACAAGCTTTCCTAATAACTCAGGACCTACCTGTTTAGGAATAAACCATCCTAGCCATGAGAGATCAGACAAACCTTGAAACCAGAGACTCATTTTCTTCTAAAATACTTTCTCCAAAATATTTTTAGAAAGAAAATAGGGGGAAATGCAAAGGAAAATATCTTGGGCCCCTCAAATCACTAAGCTACAGGGAAAACTTAAGCTGATAACTGCTTAGGTCAAACCTGCCTCCCATTCTATTCAAAGTCATCCCTCCGCTTACTGAGATAAATGTATATCTGACTGCCTTCTTTGGAAAGGCTAATCAGAATCTCAGAAGAATGAAACAGTTTGTCTCTCACCTACCAGTACACTGAAGCCCCTTCTCTGTTTTGAGTTGTCTCACCTTTGCTTCAAGTTGTCCCACCTTTCGGGACCAAATCAATGTTCATTTTACATACGTTGATTGATGTCTCATGTCTCCCTAAAATGTATAAAACCAAGCTATGCTCTGACCACCTTAGGTACATTTTGCTAGGACCTCCTGAGGCTGTGTCACGGGTGCACGTTCTCAACCCTGGCAAAATAAACTTTCTAAATTAACTGAGACCTGCCTCACATCTTTGGGGTTCACATTGCTTTGCAGGAACTGAGAGATCATTCTAATACCTTTTTTAAAATTAGTAAATTGAGACCCAGAGAAGAGAGGTGACTTTCCCAAGGATGCCCTGCTGATAATAGCAAAGCTGAGAGTAGGCTTTTATCCCAACTCTATTCAGAGGCCTCTTATGGTACTATGGCTGGTAAGTGATGATTATTATATAATCCCTTTCATTCTTGTTCCATTCATTCTCATTTGACAGTACTACCTTCAGAAAAACAGATGAAGTAATTTATTCTAAGGTGAAAAGAGCAATAGCCATATCCCTTATCACATACTCAGTGTTTGGATTTCTATTGATCATTCCTGAAGAGTAAAAGTCCCAAATCAAAGAATCAAATGTCTACATTACTGCTGTTGGATCTTGGAGATAATGAGAGCCGGAGACATTTTCCTGGACTTTCTAAAATTATACAACCTAGATACCAACAAATTCCCCAATATTTGATCAGAAGTGACCCATCCATTTGTTTGTTTCTAACTATTAGTGATGACCTCAATAGTACATCGATGTATCAAGTAGAAAATTGCCAACACGTTTTAACTAGAAGCATATCAAGGGATCCTTTTGATTCTTAAAATCACCTATAAGTGATCCTTTGCCTTCTCAACATAACTATTTATTTAAAAGACTAACATCTATAAAAAAAATTTAGTATCTTGATATAACTTGATTTCTCAGCTGAAAATTTTATCCTTAATTAAGGGTGCCTTGAGATTTAGGTCACTAGGTCATTGAAAAGGGTAAGCTTCATAAATAAAAATGAAGGAAGAGCTTGGAAATGTGGCAAATGATGTGCCGCAAGAGAAATAACCTATTTCTTAATTTTTGCTTGATTTCTGAGACTCTTCTTATGTTGGCAAAGCCACTGTATCCCAAAAATCAAAATCTGTTGTTGCTCCATCTTTCCTAGAATCAATGCTTGCCTTTAATTCCCTTTACAGATTCACCTCTAAAAATGCTCTCTGAAACCTCCTGGGATGGATGAAATGGAGGGAGGGGAAGAAGATTCGTACTACTTATAAAGCAGTCTTTATAATTCAAGCTCTAAAGAAGCAAAAATAAATAAACTTAAGTAAATGCAAACACAGGTTGAGGCACATTCAATAATTGAATCTAACTCTGCAGTGGGAGAAGGATCTGAAGATAAATGGGCTCAAACGTCCCTGGGCTGATGGCAAAGACAATCTTGGCAGCATCTCACTTCATCAAACAGAGCTTAAGAAAATTATCCCTTGATAAGCTAGGTACCAAGGTAAAGTAAGCTTCTTTTCCTCAAATGCAGTCACATAGCCAAACTTAATGAGCAAAATTCCAAGCAAAAACACTTTTTCTCAATAACGTAAAAATGAAACAAGAATATCTGCACTCACTATTACTCATCATATATCTAAACATACAATGTTAGAGGTGATTCTAAGGAATCACCTCATTTGTCCTCCTCTACTGGAGTCATCCCAAAGTTAAGAAGATCCTTACTTATTTGTTTGTTTGTTTATTATTTTTTGAGACAGGTTCTCACTCTGTCACCCAGGCTAGTGGATGACAGTGCAGCGGCACAAACACAGACCACTGCAGCTTTGACCTCCCCTGCCTCAAGTGATTCTTTCACCTCAGCCTCTCGACTAGCTGGTACTACAGGTGAGTGCCACCATGCCTGGATAATTTTTGTATTTTTTGTAGAAGACGGGGTTCCCCATGTTGCCCAAGCAAGTCTTGAACTCCTGGGCTCAAGTGATACACTCTCCTCAGCCTCTCAAAATGCTGGGATTACAGGATCCTTTACTTGAAAATATCCTGGGGCTTTATCAATATCTCTGAAAAACTCTGTGAATTTTCTTGAACTGTGCACATAAACATTATTGTTTAATTTGGAGTTTATGAGTAAATATGTTAAAAAAATAGTCCAGCAGATAACTATCCTATAAAAGCTTTGCTAGTGCCAGAAAACTTTAAAATCGTGAAGGGGAAGAAAATTGAGTAATGTTACTATCTTTAACAGGAACAAAATGTAATTTAGATGGCAACAGGATTTTCCATAAAATGCACACATGGTGTGCTAAGAACTTATTAAGTGCTCAGTAAATATTTGTTGAATGAATGATTAATGCTTTGCCTTATGGGAAGAAAGTACCACTTACTGATAACAATATGCATGTCTGAAAGTCGAAAATTTCAGGAACTTGAAGAAACAGCCAAATGTCAATATATGTTAAAATAGTACTATTAAACATGCAGTTAGTATATTACCTCTTGCTTATGATAATTAATCCAATTAAATAAGGCATGGAACCTTCATTAGAAGGTATTGAAAAGGGCTTCAGATTTTGACAACTTTGTGGTTAAGACTTTGAGATACAGATAAAAGGAGCAAGAAGTAGTTTTCCTTGTCATTTGGCATAAAATAGTAAGTTTTAATAGATTTTAATTGGCCTAAAGGGCTCACCTCCAAAGGACCATCTGCCCACCTATCTACAAATGAAGTTTCTTAGCATGAGGAGCAGGTGAGGTAATGAGAAGAGTTCAGTTTATATTCCAGCACACTTAGGCATAAATCATGGCAGTAACAGTTATAGTTGCATGTGACCAAGGATAAATAAATATGTTTTCTTATCTGAAAAATTGAGATAATAATACGTACCTTTTGGAACTGTTGTGAGGATTAATGATTATATATATATAATTCCTAAGAAATAAGTATTAAATAAACAGTAGCTATTATCAAAAATAATTTTAAAATGAGAAAATGTTTAAAAATAAGACAAAATTATGGAATAATCATTGATTTAAAATAATATGACTCAAGACTACAATTCTTGATATAAAACATAATCCAGAATCTGAAAGAATCTTTTCTATTCATTACACTGTAAATGAAAGAGTCAAATTCTGTAAAATATTAGATGAGATTTATTTTGAGCCAAATGTGAGTAATCTGTGGGCCATGATCCAGCCCTAGGAGATCCTGAGAACATGTGCCCAAGGTGATTGGGCTACAGCTTGTTTTTATATATTTTAAGGAGACATGTAAGATGTATTTTGGTTTGGTCCAGAAAGGCAGGACAATTGGAAGGTGGGTGTGGGACTTCCAGGTCATAGGTGGATTCAAAGATTTTCTGATTGGTAATGGGTTTGTTGAAGGAGTTATTACCTGAAGCCCTGGGATCAATAGAAAGAAATGTCTGGGTTAAGATAAGGGGTTGTGGAAACCAAGGTTTTATCATGCAGATGAAGCCTCCATGTAGCAGCCTCCTGCTACATGGAGGCTTGAGAGCTCTTATCAGACCTAAGAAGATGCCAGACTCTTAATTAAGTCTCTCCTGGATGAGAAGAAAGACCTGGAAAGGAAGGGGGGATTCTCTAGAGAATGAAGATTTTCCCAAGAGACAGCTTTGCAAGACCATTACCAGTTATGTCCAATAAATATATTTTGGGGTAAAATAATTTCCTTTAGGGCCTGCTATCTGTCATGTGATGGTATACTTGATGTCTTATTGCTACAAAAAGTCTGCCTTGTCAGTCTTAAGATCTCTGTTTTAATGTTAATGCTGGTTGGTTGTGCCTGGATTCCAAAGACAGAGGGGTATGATGAGGCATGTCTCATCCTCACCCCTTCCCATCATGGCCTGAACTAGATTTTCAGGTTTGCTTTGTAATGCCATTGGCCAAGAGTGGCGGGGGTCCATCAGTTGGTTGTGGGGCTTAGAACTTTATTTTTGGTTTATAACATTGTTTTATCTTCTTCCATTTGGATTAAAAATTCAAGCTTATGAAAACATTGAAAGTAGTACAATGAATACATATATCCTTCACCTAGATTCAAGAATTGATACTTTATCACATTTAGAGTCTCTCTCTCTCTGACTCTCTCTCTCTCTTTCACACACAAACACACACACACACACACACACACACACACACACACACATTTACCTTTTTGAAATAGGTTGAAAATATTACAATAACAATTCACTCCTAAATACTTCAGCACGCCTTTCCTAAGAATAAAGACATTCAATGAACTTATTTATTTTAAGACAGCAACCAGGAAAAGTAAATGTAAACAAATTGTTAATTGTCATGCACTAAACTCATTTTCGTGAGCTGGAAATCTCTGCACTCTTCTAGCTACCAATCTGCAATAATGGGCTTTGTGGACCATGGACTCTAATAAAGGCTGACTGAAGGCTTATTAAGTAAAATGTTTTGTGCAATACGTAGTTTTAAAATGACCTATCTTATATAAGTTAGAGTTTTATTATCAGCAGCAGCATTCATGAAAACTGTGTTTTACTACTGCAATATAGTTATGAAAAGACATAGATGACTGTGAAGATGCATTCAAGACCTGAAGCCTGGCTTTGTGAATATCTTATGCATTGTGGACCTTCCCCTAGTCTGTCTTTGCTCTGTAGGGTCTCTACACAATACCTCTGCTGTGCTGGAATAGCATTGCCACACATCTCACCCCCAGGGAACGCCTTAAAGAAAGGTGTTTCCAAAACATTGTTCTGTCCCCTCTGCCTTATCTCTGCATTCAACCTTTTCTTCTACCTTCATTTTTATTTATTTATTTTATTTTATTTATGTTTTAACAGAGGGTCTTTTTCTATCTTTCAGGATGTAGAGCATTGGCACAATCATTGCTCACTGTAGCCTTGACCTTCCAAGCTCAAGCCATCCTCCCAGCTCAGCTCTCAAGTAGCTGCAACTACAGGTGCAGGCCACCACACCTGGCTAATTTTTTAAATTTTTTGTAGAGACAAAGTCTTCCTTTGTTTCCCAGGCTGGTCTTGAACTTCTGGGCCCAAGTGATCCTCTCACCTCAACCTCCTAAAGTGCTAGGATTACAGGTGTGATCCACTGCATCCAGCCTCTTCTACCTTTATTGATGCACATTTCGTCAATTCTACCTGAGAGAACTGTTAAACATGTAAACTCACTTTGATTAATAATATCCTCTCCCCCTGAATTTACTCACTTCCAGCTTTTGTTCAATTATCACAAAAAAGATCTCACTCCCTCGTGGTATCCTAGCCTTCCTCTTTTGCTTCTCTTTTTTATTGTGAAACAAAATAATCCCAGTCACTTCTAATGAACTAGTTAACCTTGAGCAAATTGCTTGAAGCCTCCTAGACCTCAATTTTCCCTCCTGGTGACCTGGAATAATTGAGTTCCATTTCCTAAGCCAGTACTGAGAGTCAGGTCTGCTTTTGTGAGGATAAGTAGGTGGACTCTGGCCTCAACCTGCCTGAGTGGATATTTCTGCTTCTTAATGACTAGTTTGATGGCTGTGAGTGAGTTACTTAGTTTATCATACTTCAGTTTCCTCATTTGTAAAGCAGATGTGTTAATAAGAGCCCCTGGCCTCATAATGCTGAGTTAATATTTATGCCGAATAACCCCGCCTGTGACTGAAAATAATAAAATAATATTTCATTGATGTGAAAATACACCCGCATAAGGAACAAATACCAGAAGCTCTGAGATAAGAGTGAACAATAAAGAACCAATGGGATCAGATGCTAAAAGTATTGAGCATGTTTACAAAGTTTCATCAAAATAAATAACTATAAATGCCTCCCACTACCTACTGAGAAATAAAAATAAAATGCTAAGCTCCTTCCCCACCACACACTCACTGACTGAGCAGACTCCCTCTTGACTAAGGGGACACAGGAGAAGCCTTCAAAGTGTGTTCCTGGCCATGATACAAAGCATAGAACAGCCGTGCTCCCTCACTAACTGCCAATCGGCTTTCTTCCATAGGTCTAAACAGAAACTGGTTCTCTCAAAAGACTCACTGCATGACTGTTTTCAACCAACCACCTAATGGTGCCTTTCCCTTTTGAGATTTCAACAAAACAATCCACTAACCTTCTCTAGCGATAGGAGACCAATGACCAGAGAGAGGTTCTGGCCAGTCTATGGTGACTGCACAGTGAGCTTTGTTGTGTTCTGTGATTCACCTTTTGACATCAGAGGGCCAAAATCTACACTCGTAGATCATGCTAATGCTGCCATTTTCTGTACGTACTACTCATGACTGGGCATGAAGCTCAAATGGACATGTGCAGGTTTTGCCTTTCATAAATATTCATGGCTCCTCCCAGAGTTTAGTAAATGGCTCCTCCCAGAGTTTAATAAATACAGCTATCCAGCCACCCTACTCAGCACAAATTCCAATCCTTTTTGCTCCTCCTGTGAAGTACAGTTTCCGGCTTTTAGCCAGAGACTATGCTTCCCAGCCTATCAGAATGGCCACCCTGCAGACTGCAGCCCTTTATGAGAAATAAAGTTCTCCTTTCCAAATTTGTGAACCTTGTCAAGCTCCAGTTGACACTACTTTATTTTCATCCTCTAATCAAACCTGTCATCAAAAAACCCATTAAGCTGGGCATGGTGGTATAACCACGCAAGGGTTTCACCTTGCCTGCTGCTTAGACAGAGCCGATTCATCAAGGCAGGAATTGCAATAGAGAAAAAGTAATTCATGCAAAGCCAGCTGTGCAGGATGCCAGAGTTTTATTATTACCTAAATCAGTCTTTCTGAGCATTCACAGAGCAGTTTTTAAGGACAACTTGGTGGATGGGAGAAAGCTAGTGAGCCAGGAATGCTGATTGGTCAGGGATGAAATAACAGGGCGTGGAGGCTGTCTTCTTGTGTTCCGTCAGTTCCTGAGTGGGAAGCCACAAGATCAGATGGTCCAGTTACTCAATCTGAGTAATGCCAGCTGATCCATCAAGTGTGGGGTCTGCAAAATATCTCAAGGAACTGATCTTAGGAGCAGTTTAGGGAGGATTAGAATCTTGTAGCCTCCAGCTGCATGACTCCTAAACCATAATTTCTAATTGTGTAACTAATGTTATGAGTCTTATGGAGGCAATCTAGTCCCCAGGCAAGAAGGTCTGCTTTGGCAAAGCGCTGTTATCGTCTTTCTTTTACATTATAAACTAAGTTTCTCCCAAAGTTAGTTTAGCATATGCCCAGTAATGAACAAAGACAGCTTGAAGGTTAGAAGCAAGGTAGAGTAAATAAGTTAGATCTCTTTCACTGTCTTAGTCATAATTTTGCAAAGGCGGTTTCAGTGGTTCACATCTGTAATCCCAGCATTTTGGGGAGGTAGAGGTGGGAGGAACCCAGGAGTTTGAGATCAGCCTGGGCAACATAGGGAGCCCTTATCTCTACCAGAAAATAATAAATAAATGAATAAGCAAGCCAGGCATGTGTCGCATACCTTTGTCCCAGCTACTTGGGAGGCTGAGGTGAGATCACTTGAGTCCAGGAGGTCAAGGCTGCAGTGAGCTGTGATTGTGCCACTGCATTCCAGTCTGGTGACAGAGCAAGACCCTGTCCCCAAAGACAGAAAAAAAAAAGTTTATTAAAATAAAATTCTCAATATATTTTTTAAAATTACTGTCATTGTAATAGTCTAATTTTCTAAAATGTCATTGTGTGTTATACCAGATGCATCTGGGAGGAAATTCACTTGGGGTAGACATGGTTGGGGCTTAACCACAATATCCATTATGTCTAGGTTCTCATTTTGTGAAAGTATGCATTTCCAAAATTAAAAACAAGACTATCATACAAATATTACTGAGCATATATCAAAGATATTTACCTGCTTAATGAGGAAACCAGAAGAATGGTAAAGCTGGTTCAAAGGAAGAAAGGAGAGACTAGTATATATAAGTCAATAAAAGAAAGAATGCTGAAAAAAGTTTGATAAATCAGATTTTTAAAATACTGATTAATATCCTTCAGGGTAATAAAACCATAACCTTTGAGCTCTATCTCTTTTACTAGAAAGATAACATTTGTTTCTCTACCAGACAAAAATAATTTACAACCTAACATTCTTTGAGAAAGCAACATATAACTTTTCAGAGTCTGAGCTCCTGTTAACATAACAAGTAAATCCGACCAGATGCACTGGCTCATACCTGTGATCCCAACACTTTGGAAGGCTGAGGCAGTGGGATCACTTGAGGTCAGGAGTTCAAGACTCCCCTGGCCAACATGGTGAAACCACATGTCTACTGAAAAAATACAAAAAAATTAACTAGGCACGGTGGGAACACGTTGTAGTATCAGCTACTCCTGAGGCTGAGGCATGAGAATCCCTTGAACACAGGAGGTGGAAGCTGCAGTGAGCTGAGCTCAGGCCACTGCACTCTAGCCTGGGCAACAGAGTGAGACTCCAACTCTCTGACTCAAAAAAAAAAAAAAAGAGTAAATTCAACAAAAGTTACAACCTTTAAATACTCTCACACAGGCTGATTAGTATGACAGTTAAAGCACATTCAGTGACATTTTTGCCTTATCTTTAAGTCATGGCTAATTTACCTCACATTTGTGAACAACTTATAAATAACTCTTTATAACAGAATCCATCCAAAAGTTGAGAGTTTCTATTCAAATGAAGTAGGTAAATATGGCCCATGACTTTGGGTTTCATATGTGATTGGGAAGACAGTATATACACAACCATGAAGCCCAATGATATTTACAAACCTATGTTTTAAGAAATTTAGTTTAATGTATAAGTAGTTGGAATCAGTTCTAGCTTAATGCAAGTAATCAGAAAAACTATAAACATGATTTCTATACTTAAAACATTAAATGCCAACTTTTTAAAGAAAGTACATAGCGTCAAAGTGTATGCCATGTACTATCCATTTTAAAATACGTATTTATTTTAATTAAATTTAGAGTTCATTCCAAAAATTATCTCAGTTTAAATTCAGTGCTTCTGCTAAGTCACTAATTTTGAAGTCTCCTTTTCTCTTCTGCCTCCTCCATACATACAGAATAGCAGCACCAGAAAAGCATGGCTTTGTCTTTGAAGAGATAAAATTCATATGCAAGTATAGTGTATGAAAAAAATATATATTCCACAGGAATCTCTTTTTTAGTTTTACCAAAAGCAGCATTTTTGCAATTATGCATTCCAATATTATAATACCATGCAAGTGAAATGAGCAATTCTAGTTTTGGGGAAACTTTCTTTCAAATTTCTTTAAAACATATCCATGTCTTTTTTTTAAATCTGTGCTTTAATAAAAAACAAAATATGAAAAGTTTGCAAAACACTGCCATAGTCTACCTTACTACACTGTAGGAAATGTAGCCTTGAATTAAACCTTTTGTAGAAAAGGTCTCATACATATCAATGAGAAAACACAAAGACAACAACGGTGAGAACGCTAAGGGTATGAACAGAAAACTAGAAAGAGGAGCTACTATTCAGAGGATTTAAGGGCTTAAGAACTTCATGTCACTGGCACTCAAAAAAAGCAAATGAAAACAAAATGTCAATATTCATCTTAATTAGCATGTTAGGTGTTTGTTGTTGTTGCTGTTTGTTTGTTTTAGACAGAGTCTCACTCTATTGCCCAGGCTGGAGTGCAGTGGAGTAATGTTGGCTCATTGCAACCTCCACCTCCCAGATTCAAGCAATTCTTCTGCTTCAGCCTCCTGAGTAGCTGAGACTACAGGTGCGCACCACCATGCCCGGCTCACTTTTGTATTTTTAGAAGACATGGGGTTTTCCCATGTTGGCCAGGCTGGAGGCTAGAAATCTCTAATCAATGTATCTGCTGGGTCATGCTCTCCCTAAAGATACTAGGACAAAATCCTCTTTGTTTCTTTCTGCATCTGGTGTTTATTGGCAATCCTTGCCTTAAATTTAGCCTAAAGCTGCCTATTTTAAGGCATATTTTATTGTTGGAAACCACCTTTGCAAAGATTATAGCAGTGGAAAAGTCTGACATGGCTGACTCTATCTTGCTTCTAACCTCTAAGTGGTCTTTGCTAATTGCTGGATGAAGTCCAAGCTAACCCTGGGAGGAATTAGTTTATAGTTTAACTTTGAAATGAGGATGATAATAGGCCTTCTCTAAAAGTCATCCCCTCCCTGATCCAGGACTGAAACTGCCTTTGTAAAACTAATGAAAGGCCACAAGATTAGGATTATGGGAGGAACCTGACTTCTGCTACAATGTAGGCAAAGTTTCTATAATCTCTTATTGCCCAGAGGTCGTGGCCAGACCCCTGAGCAGTAAGGTCACAAGATTTGCCATTTCCCCAGTTGCTGCTATAAAAAACATTATTATTATAAAACCTAATATTGGTTTTTGGGGACATTTTGCAGACTGAGTCTGCCTGAACCTGTGACTCGCAATTCAACCAGTCTTGTGGCCCCACCCACAGGTGGACTCAGCACGAGGACTGTTTTTCATACCTCTATGAGTTCATCCCCAGCCAATTAGCAGCACCTATTCCCTATCTCTCACCCACCAGATTGTCCATAGAAACCCTAGCCTCTGAGTTCTCAGAGAGACTGATTTGAATGATAACTCCAGTTCTCTCACATGCCTGGCCTTGTGTCAATTAAACTCTGTCTTTACTGCAATGCCATGATCTCAGTGAATTGGTTTTTGTCTGTGTAGCAATGTAGCAAGCAGGAAGAACTCATTAGGTGACTGCAGGTTCAGCCTAAAGGTGTCTCCATACATAGTGAACTGTAACTAACTGTATGTGTACCCTACTCTTGCATCAGTCACAGAGATTTAGCACATCACAGGTAGCCAAATGTTCAAACCCTGTTTAAATAAGACAAATGCCAAGCTATAACCAATCCAGCTGTTTCTGTATGTCACTTCCAATTTCTGTAGGTCACTTTCCTTTTTCTGTCCATAAATCCTCTCCAACCACATGGTAGTGTGGCACTGACGTCTCTCTGAACTTACTCTGGTTGAAGAGGTGGGGCTGTCCAATTCACAAATCATTATTTGCCCAAACTATTACATTTAATTTGTGTAAAGTTTTTCTTTCACACGTAGCATTTCTTGGCTTGCAGCTGCATCACTCCAATTCCTGCCTCCATCTTCACACAGTGTTCTTCTTCTGTGCATGTGTATCTCTGTGTTCACATTTCCCTTGTCTTGTAAGTACACCAGTCATTGAATTAAAGACCACTCTAATTGAGTATGACCGCAAAGTAACTTGATTGCATCTACAAAGACTCTATTTCCAAATAAGGTCATATTCTGAAATTCCAGGGGAGACACAGCTTTGTGCTATTCAACCTATATAGTTAACCAAAATATTTACTTAATGATCGTCCAATCTTTGGAATCAACCAATACTTGTTTTTATCTGTCACACCTACATCCAATCAGCAGCAACCTGACATTTCAGCCTTCTGAATCTGACTTTTCCTCACCATCACCTCTCTGTCTGTCTCTACATTTTCTCCTCCATACCACACCAGGATGACTCTGAAATCTCAATCATGGAATGTCACCCCTTTGCTCAAAATCTGTTTAGAGCTTCCCATCACACTCAGAATGAAGTACAAAGATTTTGCTAGGTCTTACAAGGCCTTATAGCTCCAGACCCTGGGTCCTTCTATGACCTCATTTCTAACCCACTTCACTTTGTTCACTCTGCTCAGTTAACTCTGCCCTTCACATAGATCCTCTGTGTTACCACCTCTCATCATTTTCACTTGATGTTTCCTGTCTGGAATTTCTTCCTCAATACATTACCATGGCTGGCTAATTCACTGTGTCCAGATCTCTGCTCAAATGCCACTTCTTCCATAAGTCCTTTCTATTAGTGAGCTATAGGTATGCAGTTCTGGAACATACACAGAAGTACAACCTAAATGTGAAATGAAGTGCTACCTGATTAAACCAAACCAGCAGGTTTCAACCCCTCCAAATTTGGTGTTTCCAGTAAACTGTATTGTAGAATGCAGTTTAGATCCGAAGCAAAAGTGAGACTTCCTAGTCTCTTTCCTCTCAATTGAAGGCAGCTGATTCCATAGCCTCGGCCCAATATGAATTGATCACCCAGTTGCAGGAAGTTGTATCTGAGTCCAAGAACAGTGGTTCTCTCTCCTATGTGGGTAGGCCTGACAGGTATATATACCAGTCAGTTATACCATGCACAATAGAGCCACTTGTGTCTGGATACAGAAAGTAAACTAAGTATGGCAAATCCTCAAGCTTGAACCATAAAGCATAAAAAACCTACCCAATATTAAAGATGCACCAATGAATGTCAAGTTCTAAGTTACTAGAATTACTATCTCCTCTATCAGACAGTATTGTAGGTTGAATTGTGTCCCCCTAAAAAATATGTTTAAGTGCTAAACCCAAGTACCTACAGATGTGACCTTCTTTGGAAATAAGGTCTTTGCAGATGTAATCAATATAAGATGAGATCATACTGGATTAGAGTGTACCCTAGTGCAATGACTTGTTTCCTTATAAGAAGAGACACATTGGGACACAGAAACACACAGGAGGGCAGAAGACCATGTGAAGACAGAGGCAGAGATTGGTATGATGCAGCTAGAAGCCAGGAGTGCCAATTGCCAGCACCCACCAGATGCTAGAAAGAGGCAGTGAGGATTCTTTCCTAGAGCCTTCAGAAGAAATCATGGCCCTACCAACACTTTGATTATGGAATATTAGCCTCAAGAATGATGAAATAATAATTATGAAATAATAAGGTACCCAGTTTGCAGTACTTTGTTATGGCAGCCCTAAGAAACTAATGCAGGGTTAGAAAAAGGAATGGATTGGAAAGAAAATATGGAAGTGTTCCTTCCCTTCCAACTTTCCCCCGAGTGGGGAGAAGATGTTTTCGTAAAGGTTTTATTAAACCTATTGGTAGAAGCAGAAATGCAGAAAGAAACAGAGAAGTTCTCACTCTCCAATATTTTTTCCTTCTTATCCCACTGGGTGAAATAGCCAAGCCTCTGCTTGGCCATCCATTTCTCCTGGTGAGACCAGCTGTACATCAGGGCCTGCCTACCCACCTTCATGAGCCTGCTTATGTCTGTTCCCATGTCCTCCTCCTAAAGGAACTGGGGAGTTTAGCACTGGACCCCAGTGATATCTGAAATAGGTCAGAAACAGATAGAAATTATCTAATTCTATAACATGGTACAACCTATGCCAAAAAATCATTTTCTATTTTCTCTTTCAAAATATACTTAGCCATTAGTCTTAAAATACTCATCAGAGATTAATTATGAAATCTGCCAGTTTTGAAATGAACCTTTCACTTTCATTATTAAATCCCAGAAAGAAATTAAAGTCTAAAAATAAAGTTTCTGTTTGTTTATTTAAGCTTAAAGAAATTGAAGCTCAATATTGTTTCCCTTCTAATTCTGTTTTCCCCTCGGTCTCAGCATCGGGGTCTGTCTGGTGTCTGTGGCCAGAAATATCTTCCCTTGTAATGGCTTACTTCCTTCAATCGTTCAAGAGTTGATTTAATCCAACATAGTCTCACATGTCCCACTGGTGAGAGGACAACTCAGGAGGTTTAGAATCTGGGTTCCTCTAAGGAAGTCATTCTAGTTTGTTTCTTGTGATCTTGACTCTTTTATTATTATTAGTAGTAGTAGTGTTAAAATTAATAATCATATTACCATTATTGTAGTTCATATACTAGCATATTTACTCTATGCTTAGGCACTAGTCTAAGACCTTTAGACATTTTATCTCATTTAATCCTTCCAACAATCTTAGGAGATCCAATTCTTACTACTCCTGTTTTATAGATGAGGAAACAATGGCACAGAGACTTAACAAATAACAACAATAGCTGAGGTCCAAATCCTGGCAATGTGGCTCCAGAGGTCAGTCTTAATGATTACAAGACATTGCCTTTACAAACCGTGTTTGATTTTGGGGGAATCCAGTCATACATTTTGATCAAGACACAAATTTGACCTCCTTTCTGAGCAACATGTTTCAAAACAGTTGGATGGGCATATCTCATTAAGTTGTCACATTTTTCCTAATTGTTTATGTTTCTTTTAGTTCTGTGGACAAGACTTTCTTCATTTGTGCTTTGGAGTGTTGCCACTCTTTCTAGGACAACTGGTTTTCTTTCACATCTGACTTCTCTTTAACATTTTCCATGAGATGTACAAATACAGATATGTCTATGTAAAATCATTATTTAAAAGTATCTAAAGAAAGTATCTAAAGAAATAAAGACCAAGTACAAAGTTCACTATTTTTCTGGTTTTTTTTTTTTTTTTGGAGATGGAGTCTCACTCTGTTGCCCAGGCTGGAGTGCAGTGGCGCGATCTTGGCTCACTGCAACCTCCACCTTTCAGGTTCAAGCGATTCTCCCACCTCAGCCTCCCAAGTAGCTGGGATTACTGGCATTCGCCATCATTCCCGGCTAATTTTTGTATTTTTACAGAGACAGGGTTTCACCATAATGGACAGGCAGGTCTTGAACTCCTGACTTCAGGTGATCCACCTGCCTCAGCCTCCCCAAGTGCTGGGATTATAGGCATGAGCCATTGCACTCAGCTGAAAGTTCATTATTGTTAAGGAACATTGCTTTGTGTTTTTTCAGGTGCAGGTACTTCAACCAATTGTCCTTTTTATTTCACATTCTTCATATGATGGAATTTTTCATAAAGTACCAAAAGCTTTTTCAGAGAACTTTCTTTTATTTCTTTGAGGGAATCCCAAGTATGAAAGGTAGCCAACTGAAAATAGAACAAATAACAACCTTTGTAGGTATATGCCATTTCTAAGATCAAAGAACTTCCTTAATCCACTCCTTTTACAAATGTTTTTTAAAAGACAAATCTACATGCTTTATTATGAAAACAACCATGGTCATTGCCCAAGTCTTTAAAAAAACCACAATTCCTGGCAGTTTTCCATATTCTGTCTGATATTTCCTTATGCACCCAGTTCTAATAGGCAGTTTTGTTAGTTGAAAGAGGATGAGTTAGGAAAAGTCTCACTTTTGAGTCAAGCTTCTACTTATACCTCTACAGTTATTTAAAAAAAAAACTTACACAATTCTGAATCATGCAAACAATTATATTCCATAGTATGTATATTGTACAAATGGCAAATAAGACTATCCCTTGTACAAGAAGTTAAAATTATTTTATGGCAGTTCTCTTCTGTAATTCCTTTTAGTTAGCAGTTTAATAATCTTTTAAAGGAAGAAAATAATATAAACTCACAAAAGAAGCTATGTGGAGATGTTCAGATTATACAATCTATTTTTATCTAAGTGCTGCAGCAAAGCTATATTTTCTCTTTTAAATGAAAACTGTATTTCTCTTTTACTAACCATTGAGTTGGGTTTTTCCACTGCAATTTTGCTCAGAAAAAAAAAGAAGCAATTATGATATAACAACTCATATCATAAGCTTTTAGAATTTACTGAGTACTAGAATTTGATGTTTATTTCTCTCCTTCAACTTCTAATTTAATAAACCTCAATTTGTATGTAGCTGTTTATTTATCAGAGTATAACAAATTATCCCTAAACTTACATGACTTAAAACAATAGGCATTGATTATCCTCACAGTTACTGTGGATCAGAACATTTGGGAACACATGAGCTAGGCAATTCTGGCTTTGGGTCTGTCATGTGGTTGCAGTCCGGAAAGTGAGTGTCAGTCATCTGAAGACTTGACTGGGCTGGAGGTTCCACTTCAGAGGTGGCTCATTCGCCTGGTTGCCACATTGTTCCTAAATTTTGGCAGGAGGCCTCCCTTTCTCCCCATGTGAGCCTCTCCACGCACTGCCTGAGTGTCCTCATGACACAGATGACTGACCCTCTCCAGGGCAAACAATCCAAGAGAGAGCAGCATAGCATCAGCAATGTCATCTATGACCTAGTCTCAGAAGTCGATGCTGTTACTTCTACCACATTCTTGATAGAAGCCAGTCACTAATGCTAGATTATTTTCAAGAGAAGGAAAATTAGGTTCCAATTATTGAAGGGAAGGATGCCAAAAAGACGTGGACATACTGTTAAACCATAATGTTAAAGTATTACTTACTTTATCCCTTACTTATTTTAAAGAAAATTTAACATAAACCTAAAATTCTAGGAATAGGTAATTTATCTCACTCTCAAAATATTTCCCAAACTTTTTCAACAAACTTTACTTAACCCTATATATCCTGAAAAATTTTTCTCATAATTTTATTGCTTTTCAGCGTAGAGACCTGTATCTGTTTGCACCATGAATACAACAGTTGTTAAGCATACTAATGTTCTGACGCACTAGATTGTGAAATTCTTTACTAGAATTTGAGACCTGAGATTTGTTATTGCTGTTGTTGATCATTTGCCTCTACAGCCTCAGAGTCTGCAATATATCTGTCACTTGGTGAGCACTCAATAAATGTTGAATAAATACGTGAAGCATCTATATTCCTTTGTTTTGTTAATGATTCCTGGATCTAGCATTTCCCATCATATTCATAAAAGGAAATAAGGGATTTTATAAAAATATTATGATGTATGCTCTGGAAAGTTATGGAGATATACAATGATAATTTATATCTATATCTAGATATAATTATATGAATACAAATATTAGTAAATTATGAAAATTAATAAAGAGATAAGATTATGGAGAAGACACTGATATATTCATTTTTTTGCCTCTCTCTTCTGTTCTTCCTCACTTTTTTATAAGATTTAGAAGAGATATAGCCAAGTTCAGTGTCTCATGCCTGTAATACCAGCACTTGGGGAGGCCGAGTCAGATGGATCACGAGGTCAAGAGATAGAGACCAACCTGGCCAACATGGTGAAACCCCATCTCTACTAAAAATACAAAAATTAGCTTGGCATGGTGGCATGCAGCTGTAGTCCCAGCTACTCTGGAAGCTAAGGCAGGAGAATCGTTTGAACCTGGGAGGCAGAGGTTGCAGTGAGCCAAGATCATGCCACTGCACTCTAGCCTGGCTACAGAGCGGGACACCATCTCCAAAAAACAAGGAGAGAAGAGATATTAAAAAAGGTTTTAAAAGAATAAAAGTTACAGGCATGGTGGCTCATGCCTTAGAGTACCAGCAATTTGGGAAACTGAGGTGGGCAGATCACTTGAGCTTGAGCACTTCAGACCAGCCTAAGTGAAATGGTGAAACCTCATCTCTACAAAAGTTAGGTGGGGGTAGTGGCATGCACCTGTAATCCCAGCTACTCAGGAGGCTGAGGTGGGAGGATCAGTTGAGCCCAGTGAGTGGAGTTTGCAGTGAGCCATGATCACACCACTATACTCCAGCTTGGGTGACAGAGCAAGACTGCATCTCAAAAAAAAAAAAAAAAAAAAAAGAAAAGAAAGAAAAAGAAAATGCAGTAATGCTGAAAACTAGGGAGTAAATGTCAACACAGTGGAACATACAAAGGAAGCTGAAAGTTTATAAAGAGAAACAGAAGGAAACTGGGCAGTGGAAGAGTAGAGGGGAATTACCCAGTGAAATGCAGCAGACTGCTGGGCCACATAAAGGCCTTGAAATTAGTGACAATGAATGTAAAGTGAGAAAAATCAGAATAATTATGTGGTTTTCTCCAGCTACATTCAGCTGCTTGGGGACAGGCAATGAATAAAGAATCCGGTTGAACCCTTTTGAGGGTTCTGCCAGAAGTAACTGGAAAAAATGCAAGGCAAGGAAGTAAACAGTAGAAGCAGAAAGGAGATGATGAGTCTGATAGGCCATGGAATCTAAAGTGGGTAAGAAGTGAGGACAGGATGGAAATGATATACAGTAAAACCATGGTGGGATCATTGGAGTGCAGGTCCACTGAGGTTAAAGGATTGTTGGTGGCAATTTTAGGTGGAAAGATGGCAGTGGTGGTGATTTTAGCTGGACAGACGGAAGAATGAAATATCCGAGAATATAATTATGGGAGGGTTGGTCATGGCAATGTCTAAGACCATAGAAGTGGGGATGTTGGCGTGAGGTGGAGGACAAGATCACTTAACAAGAAACACAAGAACTGAGAGGCCAGATTTCTTGTCAGTATACTGTAAGACAGACTCTGAGAAAACCATTTATACCTAGAATTCTCTATTCATCCAAATAATTAATCAGATATGAGCAAAAATCAAAGATTTTTTAGCATGTAAGAACTTAGAGAACAAACTACCCATACATCATAAAGAGAAGTTGACTAGGCTAGACTACAGAAAAATAAAATATATAAACCCAAACAAAGCAAAGTGGTGCCCCAAAAATGCCAGAACCTGAATATGGCCCAAAAGAAGTAAAGAAAGCTAGAACAATATTAAAAGAAAAGCTTATTATATTCAGATACTCGTGAAACTTTTTTTTCAAATGGTAAAGTTTAAATGACACAATGTCAAATTTTCTCTTTTCTTTGACTCTAATTACAAGACACCATGAATTCTACAGTGGATTAATCCTCCCATGCTTTGTACATAAGTTGATTATACAAATTGAAGTCAAGTACTCAATACTTACCATTTTAGAATATGAATAATAGTTTCAGCAAAAATGTAAGAATTATAATTCTTGACAATGTAAAATGATTATATAACTAAAACACAATCAAGGAGAGAAATGGAAAGAAGGCCAAAGTAAGTGCATTTATTTTTCATCTTCCAGGTTAGAAGATAGTAGCTATTTCAATATAAACAGGGAGTTCAAATGTATCATTCAAGGAGAACTAATATTGCAGCTATAAATAATAATTTGGAAAGTAGAAGTGCAAGTAAACGAAATTCCTCATACTTCATAGCAAGTAAATGCAGCAGCAAAGCGAGGTAAATGATTACCATATATAGTTATAACCATAACCACAAAAAGAGCAAAAACAAACTGTTGAGAGTAGATGCCTTTGGGAAATGAAACTGAGCCTGGAACTTAAGAAGAATCAGTAGTATTTATTTTCTGCTCTTTCAATTCCTTAAATAAAAAAAAAAAACTTTGAAAAATATGTTATTTTCATCTTTTTGAAAAATGAGCTCTAGAGAATCTGGAGAGTGGGGGAGTGTTTGGGGTAGGAAGAAAGCCACATAATTAATTTCAAACGTACTTCCTTGTGTGTCATTTAGGATATAAACTTAGATTTACAGGGACTGAAATAATTTTATGCTATTGTGACAATAATGAATAAATATCACGGTTTTATTTTTCTTTTGAGGCAGAGACTCATTCAGTCACCCAGGCTGGAGTGCAGTGGCATGACCTTGGCTCACTGCAACCTCCACCTTCCAGGTTCAAGTGATTCTCCCTCCTCAGCCTCCCGAGTAGCTGGGACTACAGGTGTGTGCCACCACGCCAGGCTAATGGTTGTATTTTTAGTAGAGACAGGGGTTCACCATGTTAGCATGCCGGTCTCAAATTCCTGTCCTTAGGTAATCCACCCTCCTTGGCCTCCCAAAGTGCTGGGATTACAGGCATGAGCCACCATGCCCTGCCTAAATATAACTTTTTTAACTTTAAAAATTACCTGCTAATCTCCCTTTTCTTCTCTTTTTATCATTACTGGTAGGTGTCAAAGTGCCCTTTTTCAAAAACATTAAAAAAAAGAGAGGAGAAAGTCAGAAACTCAGAGATCAAACTGAAGTTTAAAAAAGCAGATCTGAGAGTTCATTGTATAGAAAGGAAACAAGATGAGTCATAAACAACATCTATTGTCACAATGATAAAGTTTGTATTTTAAAGTAATTTTGTTATCAATGTGGTTTTTTACATATATCAGTGGGACATTCATAAACAGAGTTATCAAACACTCTCAAATAAGTTTTGTACATAGATGATTATTGACATTGCATTTGGAAACAGATTATAATTAAATACATGTAGCAAATTAATTATAACTTACAATTATGCAGATAAATGATTACTGATACAATCGTTACATTAAAGATTACTGAAATGTTCAATTATAAATACGTTGACAAAATATATTAGTTTTACTGGTTCACAGTTCTGATTTGGAGCACTCTGTTCTGCTCATTTGAATTAAGACTAGAAAAAAAATAAGAAATTTTCCTTTATTCTTGAATCTGTACCTGACCATTTCTATCCCTCTCTCTTTTTGTTAATTATTTTAACTGTATTATCAGTTCAAGATCAGGGAGGTCCTTTAGAGTAAAATAACAAACATGAAAGAGCTTTGATGTCGTTGAAATAGAGATCTTTTTTCCTTATTTAATTGTTCCTAGCCTTTCTTATACACGTGAAAGCTTCTTTTTGAAGATCCTTTTTGTTTTTTAAGATAATTTTCTTTCTCACTGAAATGAGATGATTCTTTTTAAAAGCATGATTTTTTAAAAAAGAGGAATGGTTCTATATGTGTAAGTACATATTTCCATAATTTGTCTTATATTACAACATTGGCCTTTTATCTTCTATTCTTAAAGTAAAAGTATTTGTTTCCTTAAGGAAACCTTAGTTCTTAATAGTCTGGCCATTGTTTTAAAGTTTCACTTATCCATTTGTCCCTTATAAATCTAGAGAGAATGATTAGCTGCTTCCCAATGTTTGTCTCCATGTGGAAAATTCTAACATCATAGATTGAAGTCAACTCAGAATATGGAGTTGTGACCATGTCATCAGATGTTAACTTTAGGTAAGCTGTATTGAAAGAGAAATTTAATGTTTAAAATTGTTGTCCTAAAGTAAATTAATGTAAATATAAATGCATATTTATTTTTAAAAGACCATTTTGTATTTTTTAATAGGTGAAAAGATTCTAATACTTCAATTCATATCTCAGCATTAATGTTTGCTTGTTTACCTTTATTGATACAAAATATAATCAATTTAGCTTGAATTTTATAGGTGATGTAGGGGAGATTCATATAAAATAAAATTTTAAATTACAAAGTAAAAGTGTGATGCACAGTAAAAACTGCAATTTGTTTTGGAATAAAATGGATAGGTGCTAAGGATTTAAAATCAAATATCTTAAACTATTTGACAGACAATTTTTAATTTTGCAAAGAAAAGCTTGACCTTTTCCTTGGATGAAATTTATGAAATAAAGTAAAAGGGATTGGAATTACTGAATAATTCATTAATTACTCCAAGGAAGCCTCACTCTGTTTCTCTTTAAACTACTAATGAAACACAGAAAAGCAGAGGAAAACTTACAACATTGAAACCTAAGAATCTTGGACTACTTTGCACCTAAATCTTGAAGTAAATTCTGCCAGTGATAAGGATGGTAGCAAATGATTAGTGGAAGATAATTCAAGGTTTGCCACACATATGTTTCATTTTGTTGAAAGAGATGGAGAACTTTATTTTAAAAAAAAGGCCAAAAAGAGCTTTTACAACTGCCCCTCTGTGCATAAAATCAGCAACCAAACCAACTTCACAGTACACCCAACCCTTCCCCTATTTGTTTCCAACATGTTCACAAAGATTCCCACTATACAGGGGCAACTGGCAGTAGCTCTTTGACTCAAAGAATGTACTGTTAGGGCTGGGTACAGGGGCTCACACCTGTAATCTCAGCATTTTCGGAGGCCAAAGTGTGAGGATTGCCTGAGTCCAGTAGTTTGAGATGAGTCTGGGCAACATGGCAAGACCCCTTCTCTATTAAAATAAAATAATCTATTGTTAACAGAAGCAAAAAATTATGTTACAGATGGGGGGAAAAACCTGGAGATAAAAATTCTTCCTGTGTCCCATTAGTTCAAATTATCAGAGAACCAGTGGATTTAGGGAAGAAAACTATCTCACAAGACAATAAAAACATTTGGTGAACATCAGCAAAAACCTAGAAATGAGGCTGAACTGAGCGTATATGAGTCTATATTTCTGTTAGAAATTTCAAAAGTTTACCAGGAGTAGGATCTTAGCCATTTATTATCTAGTCTGTTAACAAACACTGAGATTTAGAACTGAATCTTTTGTATGGGAATTTGTAACATACACAGGAAATGTTGGACCTCTAGAAGGAACATTTTGCTATATGAGAGAGTAGTAACTATTAGGTTGGTGCAAAAGTAATTGTAGTTTTTTTCCATTAAAAATAATGAAATGATTAGAAGGAATATATTTCTAATAATACAAGAGCTTGAAGAAGTTTTAATAAGTTAGTATTATCAAAAGAGTCATAGCTTCTATGAAAAGAAAGCCAAAGAAAAGTAATAGAGAAAACAAAAGGTAATGCAATGAAAATAAAAGAAAAGGAAAGGGGGAGGGTGAATGCAATATAATGGAAAGGAAAATGCTAAGATTATAAAGTTTCTGCAAGGAAACTCAAAATATAATGACTAACTTAAATTCTGTGCTAACAGCCAGAAACAACAACATTTATGTTGTAGAAAATGTAATCAGTCAGACAGGTGTGGTGGCTCATGCCTGTAATCCCAGCACTTTGGGAGGTCGAGACAGGCAGATCACCTGAGGTTGGGAGTTCTAGACCAGCCTGACAAACATGGGGAAACCTGGTCTCTACTAAAAATAAAAAAATTAGCCAGGCGTGGTGGTGCATGCCTGTAATCCCAGCTACTTGGGAGGCTGATACAAGAGAATCGCTTGAACCCAGGAGGTGGAGGTTGCAGTGAGCTGAGATCACTGCCAATGCACTCCAGCCTGGGCAACAAGAGGGAAATTGTCTCAAAATAAAAATGTAATCAGGCTTGTAGAACAGTGTTTTCCCACAGGTTAGTGTGGATATAAATCACTCAAAGTTCTTGTTAAAATACAGATTCCAATGCACTATGTCTGTCTGGGCACAAGAGTGTGTATTTCTTTTTTTTTTTTTTTTGAGACAGAGTCTTGCTCTGTTGCTAGGTGCCAGGCTGGAGTGCAGTGGTGCAATCTCAGTTCACTGCAACCTCCGTCTCCCAGGTTTAAGCAATTCTCCTGCCTCAGCCTCCCAGGTAGCTGGGACTACAGGCGCATGCCACCACGCCCAGCTAAGTTTTTTTGTATTTTTAGTAGAGACGGGGTTTCACCATGTTGGCCAGGATGGTCTCGATCTCTTGACCTCGTGATCTGCCCGCCTCAGCCTCCCAACGTGCTGGGATTACAGACTTGAGCCACCGCACCCAGCCAAGAGTGTTCTTTTCTAACAAGCTGTCACAACTGCTGGTCTAAGCACCATGTACTGTGTAGCAAAGCTGTAAAGAATAAACTTGCAGAATAAACTGGAAACGTACAGACATAAAATAATTAGAGAGAAGATGATAGCTATGATGACAATGAGCATGCAGATGTTTGTGTTTCCAAAGAAGAGATCAGAAAATATGGAACAGTAGCAGTAATTAAATATACAGCTAAAGAAAAATTTCCTGAGGTTGACAAAGGACTGAGAATGCAGAGAAAAGGCATCACCATTTTCTGTGGAAAAATTCAGTGAAGGGGTTAAGAAACTATAAACTCAGAACAAGACAGAATTATCTTTGCTTGTGTAATCTTTAATAGATAAGACATTGATATTGATTTAATAAAAATAGCTACACCTTGAATTTAGTAAGATGACCATAACTTCTCATCTTGTGGCTTTAGGCAGTTTACTCCACAGGCAGTAAGACGTGTTATCGCCTTTGTTTCAGAACTAAACTATAAACTAAGTTCCTCCCAACGTTAGTTTGTCCTACACCCAGGAATGAACAAGGACAGCTTGGAGGTTAAAAGTAAGATGAAGTCAGTTAGGTCAAATCTTTTTCACTGTATCAGTTATAGTTTTGCAATGTTAGTTCCATAACTTAAATAATGACTATGTCAGTTTTCACAAATAATCTAGGTAAAAACTTAAAATAAAACAATTAGTTAAATGTAATAGGATACTTGTAGACAAACTCATCATAACTTAGAATCTAAAATTATATTACAATAGATAATAGATATGTCATTATTTGGGTATTTTCCAATAAAATATATTTGTAGGAAAACATTCTTTCTAAAACAAAAAAGTGTGTTCTTTCTAAAAAGGTGAACAATTTTTGTCTCATTCAAAGCTTATTTCAAGATCATGTATAAAACAAGTTAAAAGGAACCAGGAAACAGAAGAAATGCAAAGAAAGTTATAAAAAATAAAAAGGGTTTTTTTGGGGTTGTGGGAGGTGGGGAGGGGGAAGAAAGCCTAAATAAAAATAATTTCACATGAGAAAGAATCTTGTGTGGTAAATTTAGTCCTAGAGTAACATGACTGGTTGTTTAAGAAGAAGGGATGTTCAGGACAAACCAGAAAGTCCAAGCATGTCATGAACAGTCTGTGTAAACAAAATAAGATAATTTATTTTTTAAAAAATAAACATTTATATAATCAAATTGTCACATTAAGTTTTGGGTTGCTTAGTAAAAAAAAACCTGAGATTTAAATATTTTTTAAATTAAGATTATTACATCAATGTGTCTCTCTGTATGTACTTTTAAAGTACTCGTGACATTGAATTATAGGGCTTTGACTCCTGGGTCTAAAAAGGACACCGAGTCCTGGCAAATTTTAAACACTTACATCGATTGAAACCCCATCATCAGGCTCAGTAGAAGATGCCAATCAAAATAAACTGCATTTCTGAAACACAGGGCCAGAAATTAAAGCTACTGAAGTCCTCAAGGCCTAGACACTATTGAGGATGAGGTGGGCATATGAGATTGTAGGGGCCAATTATTAGAGATAAAATAAGTTCATTTTCTCTACAAATTAATCATTAATGTCTAAGGCACACTCAGGCCAACCTATGGGCCTGTTTCAGATTAACAAGATTTCTCGAAGCATTAGTTAACACCTAAATAAGGGTTATAAAGGTTAAGAAAGGATATGGAAGTTATATCTCATGGTAAAATTGTATAGATGATTATTTATACAATTTTGAAAACCAAATTTAATCCGCTTGATGCTGTTTTTATTAGGGCTCACTGGAAAATTAAGTCTCCTCTCTCAAAGAATGAAGGTTTTTCCAGTTTTGTTGAAATGCTTGAGGTATCACTTTTATCAAATGAATGACTTATTTACAATGACCTGTGATATCGTTTTACACCTTTGATATTTGATAATCTTTCCAAAATCAAATTATAAATTATGTATTTTTCTGATCTAACTAATCCTTTAAGATATTGAGTTCCTTAACATCCAAAAATGACATAATATGGCTTATTTGGTATAAAAATTATACAGGAAACATTGTCCAATATGAAATGCTGTTTGTTTTTCTTTAGGCTGTATTTGTATAAATATGTCATTGCTATGTGTCCCAAAGTCATAGGAAACTCCTATAATCCTGATATGACTTACTGTTTATTATCAGTAATAATTATAATTGTTGTATTAAATTATTGTGTACCACAGAAGTAACAAATTTCCTTGTCAATGGTATTTTTGACTATGGTTGCCCTAAAACATTTTGTCATCCATAGATAATTGTTGTCTTGTTTTGGTCCTCCTTAGAAGGTAGTTTTATAATCAGCTATAGAACTCTAACAGCTGTCCTTAGAAGGAAGTGTCTGATAACTTTGGAGATTGTGACATTACAATAGAGGAAAAATCTTTCAGGACTCTCATGGAGAGCTGAAATGTTCATAAACATCAAGTAGAACAGGAGTAAACTGCATGAACTGAACTAATAGAAGACAAAGTAATCTATTTATCTTTTTAGTTAAAATATTGCTGATTCTTTTTGCTGTTTCTCAGAGTCAAGAAAAACTTTTAAGCTATTCACAGCTTTGAACAATTGAGTATATTCCTATGAACAAAATTTGGACTATATTTGTTTTTCTCTACTGATTTCTCCAGAATTTGGAAACTATTTGTGAGTATTCTTAATTTATGACAATACAGTTATCTGCATAAATGCAATAAAAATCTGTTGGTTGGGTGTGGTTGCTTACACCTGTAACCCTGGCACTTTGGAAGGCTGAGGTGGGGGTCATTTAAGCTCAGGAGTTTGAGACCAGCCTGGTCAACATAATGAGACCTGGTCTCTTAAAAAAAAAAGAACCTCTTTTTATTTGTAACAGGACACAACTGGAGAAACTGGTTACTTTACCAAGGCTTTGCCTGGAATGATTTGCTTTCCACCCTTCCAGTCAAAGCTTGACTTATGGAGCCAATAAAAACTCCTTGGAAAAACTGGCCTCATACCTTTGTCTACATAACCCCTGATCTGTGGTAGATAAAGAATGTCACTTTCTGACAGGCCCAGTTTTCCCAAGTTATCTTGGAAATCAAGAGGAAAAGATCACCCAACTCATATGTATTTAATGGCACAAATCCATAGCTGGGCTTGGCTTAAAAAAAAATAGTCTTCTCTGAGATTCCTTCTATGGAATACAGTTGCATCAAAGCCAATTTAAAAGCCTATGAAAAGAAAATAATTATTCTTGCTGTACTGTATCCAAATAATCAGGGCAATGTAATAAAGCAAACCAGTTCTACCAGGATTTGTCTTTAGTAAAAATGGGAAACTGGAGAGAGAAAAAAATATGTCTCAAAAACTATAGTGTACCTGTTGTTAGATTCTAGTCTTGCCTAACATTTTTCAATTTTTATTATTTTTGAGTTTTTACCAAATTCTAAATTTTTTAGCTACAAGTCTTCAAAATAATTTTTGCAAATTTTTTTTTCTGTGCTTTTCCCCCCATTTCCCTAATTTGGAGTCACTGAAAACTAAACTATGCTTTTGTAAAGCCCTGTGAATTGAAACTAGGCAACTTAAACTTCAGAAGAAAATAACAGCAAAATACTTACATACATAAGCTCCTTTCATACCTGCCTACTGCTATATGGGCTTCCGAGTAATATGGCCTATATCAGTGTTCTAGGATTGTTCTTTTGTTTGCTGCTGTTTTTCTCCCTTCCTTCCCCTATTTTCTCTTCATAGGATGTGAGACTTCACAATCTTCTAAAAATGAGCTTTCCTAATAACTCGGGATGTATCTGTCTAGGAGTAAACCATCACTGCCATTGAAAATCAGACGAAACCTGGGACCCAAGACTTGTTTTCTTCTAAAATGCTTTCTCCAAAATATTTTTAAAAAGAAAACAGGGAAATGTGAAAGGAAAATATCTTGGGACCCCAAAATTACTAAGCTAAAGGGAAAATTCAAGCTGAGAACTACTTAGGGCAAACCTGTCTCCCATTCTATTCAAGGTCATCCCTCTGCTTACTGAGATAAATGCATATCTGATTGCCTCCTTTGGAAAGGCTAATAAGAAACTCAAAAGAATGCAACTGCTTTCCTCTCACCTACCTGTGACCTGGAAGCCCCCTCTGCCCTTGGAGTTGTCCTGCATTTGCTTTGAGTTGTCCCACCTTTCTGGATCAAATCAATGCTCATTTTACATATGTTGATTGATGTCTCATGTCTTTCTAAAATGTATAAAACCAAGCTGTGCTCTGATCACCTTGGGCACATGGTGTCAGGACCTCCTGAGGCTCTGTCATGGGTGCATCCTCAATCTTGGAAAAATAAACTTTCTAAATTAACTGATACCTGTCTCAAATTATGGGGATTCACAATTCATAGAGAAAATTGGAAGGATATATTCCTGCTCCCCTGATGTGAAATTCCTGATTATTTATTTATTTATTTATTTATTCAGAAGACAAAGGGGTCACACTATGTCTCCCAGGCTGGTCTTATACTCCTGGCCTCAAGCAGTCCTCCTGCCTTGGCCTCCCAAAGTTCTAGGATTACATGCATGGGCCACTGCAATCAGCCCAGGAGGTTGTTCATTTTCTTCATTCTTCATGGTATTTTCTAAATTTTTTACAGTAAAGGTAAAATGGATCTATTTTAAAAAGTCTAAAAAATAGAAGTTACTAGTAGTGCTTATCACTTGGTACATAAAGATGTCCACTATCTTATTTCATAATTTACAATAAATATCTAAAGTATTTTTCAAATTAAACAGACTCTAATGATGCCCAGGAAACAGTAATAATTATGGGACAACCTGGACACCATTGCTATAACTTGATCTCTCCTGTCAGAGGAAATTATTTTCTTCTCCCATTTCCGATTTTTTTAATATTACAAAATTTCCAGAACCTTTTAAAAGAATAAATAGTTGACATTGAGTCTGGTTTTATTCTCTGATCTTTAAATTATTTTTCAAATCAAAATTCACTTCAATAAAATTAAGGATAGAAAATATTCTGAATTCCATTATTTATATAAATGTCATTACTATTATATCTATTTTACTGAGCAACAGATTTTTTAAAGCAAAAAAAAAAAAAAATGAAGAAAATAGATGCTGAAACCGGTATTTTTTTATGTACAAGTAATGATAGAAACCTTTGTTTCTAGTGAAAAGAAAAGGGACACATGCCTTTTTTTCTAAAGAGGGAAATAGTGTTTTAGAAATTTTTTAATATATTTTTTCTTAAATGTACTTTAATTTTGCTTTCTATGGATATTTCCTAAATCTAACTGGATATTTGGAACCACAAAATCTTATGGATTTTCCCACATTATATTCAATCTGCAATTTCAACATTCTATCAAAAAGTTTAATAAACTTAATAGAACATAATTTATATTCATTCTCATATCAAATTCTAGCTGATATTTTAGAAAACAGCAATAACAAAAACAAAGGAAAAGAAAGTAAAAGAAAACAAAACAAAACCAGTTGTCTCTTCTAGTATTTTAGATATTAGAAATAAACATATTGCATTTGAATTACTTTTTAAGTCCAAAAAAGTTACTTTAGGCATTTTCCAAAATGGAAACAAAACATTTGATCTCATCTGTATTACATATCAGATCACCTATGAACAATCACTTTTTGGAAACTATAAACTCGAGTTATTTAGGTGGTAACTGCCTTCCTAAAGTAATTCTTACTTGTTCTCAGTGTGTGGCAGATTTTTCAAAATGTCAGGAACACTGGTCCCCTCCATAACTTTAGATACTTCTTATTTTCCTAAATTTATCTGTCACTCCATAGCCTTTTCCATGTGACTTTGGAGTGCCCTTCATTCTGATGCTGGGTTCTGCCAGCATTTTGGCAATGCTGGTTACAGGATATGACAGATCTTGAAAAGCACCCATGTGACTGTGCATGCCTGTTCTTGTCCTCTTCCTCTGACATGAGAACATGCACCAGCTAGCCTGCTAGAAGACGAGACATGGAAAGCCCAGGTGAGCCTCCCTAGTTGCCACAATGATCCTACTAAATCAGATGACAGCCAGTTGACTCCTAGACATGACAGCAAGCCCAAAAGAGATCAGCAAAGCCATAAAGCTGACCACTCAAGACACACAAGGAAAAAGCATATACTGGTTTGTGTCACTAAGCTGAATCAGCTCTCTATTGCCACAATAATGACATGCTGGCTACATGTCATTATTGTGGCAATAGAGAGCTGATTAGCTGATACATCAGCATTGTGTTGGCACTGTTTTATAATAAAGTGAACTGAAAAGCTCTGGAACATCCTGTAGAGAAAGCAATGATGAGTGTCAGAAGTGATTTATAAGAAAAGAATCTTGAGCAAGAAGAAGAACTTCATAAGAAGAGGAACTGAGAGGTGCTCATCATGACATTTAAATATTTCCTGAAAATTCTCAGAAATATTAGCGGTAAGGAGAGAGATACATTTCCTATAGCCAAATGTAGTGTGGGACACAAAATAGAGTATTTGGTTATTTAAAAGAAGGTGGGGGGGTAAAACCTTAGAAGGCTAGAGTACCTGGGACCTTGTTTTACTAAAGGTTATTACTGTGAGTTGCTTCAATCTGTAACACAACAAGGGAGGTAACAAAGAATAAGAAAGTAAAGAACGTGCTGCTTTTCCCCCTAATAAATAAGCTACCAAGCAGCAGAAATCATATGTTATTTATTTTATCTCCCACAGTATCTAATACTGTGATTTGTACATAAATTAGCACTCAGTATGTGGTTTGTTGAATTCAGTTGGACAATTATGAAATAATTACATTGTAATTCCTTTGAGTTCTACATTAGAATTCTCATACAAGATTTTTCTGAAAGCCACATTCAAGTGTTTGAAACTGACACAGAAGCTCATGTTTATTTGCATATAGTTCAATTTTAAAATCTAACCAACCTAATCTAATTTCAGGTAATTACAAATTTAGTTTCAGTGGCCCTAGTTCCCCCATTACAAAAGTACACATAGTGCCTGCAATAAGTAAGTTGAATATGAGGCATGAGGAGAAGGAAGGTTAGTGGTAAGGCCACCAGTGATTCTAACAGCAAAGGGACAAGAAAAAGACTAGAACTTTATTTGGAGAATAAAACTGATGCCTGGCTTGCCCTCTTGCCTGATGGGACCTCAGGTAAGTCACTTAATGTCTCTAAGCTTCCTTTCCTTTAATTACTTCAATTATCTGCAAAATGGAGTGACCCTCTTTACTTCATTGATCATAATGAGAACGAACGGCTACGGGATATGTGAAAGCCATACAGACATTACACAATGTGATAAACCATCATCCTAACACATAAACCTAATCTTTATTGTGACTCAAGATTAGGGAACACTATCTTCTACATAACATCACGCTGATCTAACTCTAGTTTTATGATGTTAAATAATCTTTTATAAATTCAGAGAGCATAATACCACCCCTTGGAAAAGAAATGTCCACTTGCCCTTTGGCTAAGTTATAAACAGAAAGACCAAGAAACTTCCTCAGTGAGGCTGTCATCTTGGCATTCCATCCATGAGTCAGAGATTTGGACTGGCTAAATTGTAAAGACCACTTTAGGTAACTTGCAATCGTCTTGTTTCTTAGACTATGCACATTTTCTCTCTTTAATGTTAAAATTATATATGCAATAAATTGCATATTTAAGAAAATGACATACGAAATAAATTGCAACATATGCAATAAAATCAATTATGTAGCCTCTTCTGAAATTCAGTAAACCCACCAGGAAGGGTCAGAAATAAACCCTTGATAGCTAGCAAAAATGAATAAGATTCTCAACAGAATCAGTGGATTTCATAAAAGAGAAAACTTATAATATGAAAGAAACACTAAGAGTAAATGATCATCTGTGAAGCGTAATGTAATGTAAACAATACTGCACTTGATCTAAAAGTTTTGTGTTCATAGCCCAGATTTACTCCCAACTATAATATGATGTTGAGCAAATTACCGCATGTCACTTAAGCCTATGTTTTGCACTTATATAATGAAAATAGTACCACCTACCTTAAAATATTACTGAAAAAGATTCAACTGGGCAAGGCTAATTAAATAATAATAAAGAATACCATACTCTTAATGTCCTTTTTTAAAAAATCTTTCCTGAATTTTGGTTAGAATAAGTCCTGATTCAAAGGACAAGTGTGTGTGTCTTCCTTCCTTGAAACTAAGGCTGTTTCTGGTGAGCGTTTGCTCATCCAACTCTGGAATAGAAGCCCCATATTCTTGCTATAAATGACAGCCTTTGTAATTTGTGATATTCACTTCTCACCTATATATTCTGAAACTCCAGATCTCAGACTCTGGCTCTGTCACATGAAAAATGTCTTCTGTGTGCTCACTGCGTCAGCATACTCTACCACCCCTTCTGTATCACCTCGTATGGTAGGAGCTTACGTAATTGTAAAGTGGTTGCATAGCAACCAAATTTTCAAACATCTTCATCCCGCTTCTTCCGTCTTAAACCCCCAAACAACTAGTGGAACATTTTCAGTTTACAACAGTCTTGTCCAGAGAAGAGAAAATTCCAGGTTGCTGATTCAGTTATTTCTTTTTATTTACTTCTATTTTTATATTCACCCGGCTTGTGTGAAAAACAAAAACTGAAGTGCTCACAGATGAAGCAGCGATTAGCATCTAAACACACCCCATATGCCAAGGGAGAGATGTTGTTGCAGCTATCCAGAGTTATCTGGTTATCACTGACAAACAGCTTCCCCCAGAACACAAGAAAGTGATGGCTGCCTGCTCTTTGTTGGCTGGTGGAGTGAAACAGACTTTACAGTACACTGGCTCAGCTAAACTGTGAATTACAGGTGAACGAAAGCCTTTCTGTCAGACATTCAAGGAAAAATGACTTCACTCAACTAGAGGACACTCCCTTGACAAAAAAAACAAAAAACAAAAAAACACAAAATCCAAGACTCTTCTTGTTTAGGTCAATTGATTTGCCTAAAGTCATAAAACAGTAACTTAGTTGCACAGACAGAATAAGGAAAAATCTTCCTGCTTAAATTAAGGATTCCTCCAAGAAGGCAGCATGATACCGTTTTAAGAGCACAAGGCATTCAGTGTAACCACCTTGGTTTACATTCTAGTTCTCGATTACAAGCTACCACCAGGTTAACTTTTAGGGATTTCAGTTTCCGTAATGCTACCTTACAGGATCATTTGGAAAGCCACATAAGACAATCCACATGATATTCATGTTACTGCACCTTGTGCAAGTTAAGCACATGTTAGCAATTTTTTTTTTCAGTGATCTAGGAAATCCAAATCTGGTCCAGAAACAAACTTACTGTCATATCTTCAAAAGAATGAAGCATCCTACATTCAGTGGAACTGTAAAGTCAAATACACTTTAAAAATTTAAAACTATATCTAAGTCACTATTTGGTTTCTTTAAAATTCTTTCCCCCATTTCTTGAATGACTATTCTAGGTGTTCAACAAATTTGACCAGCTCAAAACTGTAACCACATACAATGTGGGATTAAGAAATAAGAGTTTGTATTTCTTCCTAAAACTCTCATTTGAGCCTTTAAAACAGATTCTAGTTTTTTTTTTTCCTTTGGTGGGGAGGAAAGGGGAAGGAAATGAACAAAAATATATGCCTTATAAGAAACTTGGCCTAATTTGAGCCTTGAGCCATGACGTAAACATTCTTCTGAGGAGAAGATTCCATGATTAATTACAATGTTTTCTCCCCCTCTAGGAAATCAACAATCAACTAGATGTAACACTTGGGAGAGTCTATTTTTGGCTAGCCTAATAATTATAGCCAGAACAGAGCAGGGCAGGTAGATAGGAAATAATTTAGAAACTATTTTATCAAAGCATCAGGATTTTCAAAAAGAATCAGGCAGGGGTTCTTTTCCACCCTTAAAATAACAATCAGAAACATGGCTGCGGTTAGATTCTTTAAGAAAAAGGATCAGTTTGAGTCTTGCCCTTGGGCCTGGCCATACTTATCAGTGTTATGCTTTGGATGTCAGATGCTCTCTTCTATGATTGCCTTCTCTTTGCCTAGAGAGGAAGAAGACTCCTTCTTTCTCCAACCTCAAAGAATCAATCAATGTGAACATAAATATCCAAGAGATCTCCAGTTGTCGTTTTGCTTACCTCTGTGATACCAAGAATATTTTCTCAAATGACTTCCAAGTGTCATTTTGACATGTCCGTAAAAACAGGCTATCAGAAGGGTCTGGATCAACCAATTAGAGCATTTAAATACAGCCTTCAGACGTTTCATCTTTCTTCTGGAATAACTTAACTGACTCGTATGCATACAGCACACACTAGCAGATGGTAGCATTTTGGTGTTATCTGTAACTGTCTATAAAGTTGCTGATAGGATGGGCATTGTGGTTCATACCTGTAGCCCCCAACTACCCTAAATGGCTATGCTCTTCTCAGGCCAAACTCATTACAGTGTAATAATCTGCTATTCCAAACATATTTCTTTCATTTTCTTCATAGTGCAGTGGACCCTGAAAGACACTGTAGGACTTTTGTTTAATTGCTTGTTCACTTTGCTTTCAAAACATCATCAATGTAGAAGAGGAAAATGATAATAACAAAGGCAATATAGCGCTTAGTGTATGTGAAACTGGTTAAAATATTCCCAGTTGATAGTTTTTTCTCTGGCCATATGAAGAAATGTGCAGGCCAGTCATGGTGGCTCATGTCTGTAATCCCAGCATTTTGGGATGCCAAGACAGGAGGATACCTTGAGCCCAGGAATTTGAAACCAGCCTGGGCAAAATAGGGAGACCCTCATCTCCATACAGAAAAAGAAATTTAAAAGGAAATTTACAATTTTTGGCTAAGGGGATATAGTATTAGGTGAGAGAACTTTAAAGCAAACTTAATCCAGGCAGTGCCACCACACTCTGCCCCCAGCCATCTTCATTATTACTGGATTAGGAAGTACTTCATACTCAATTATTTTTGCTTTTCGGTGCTGTGACTTTGTATAAAAGTTGCTACCAAGCTGGGTGTGGTGGCTCATGCCTTTAATCTCAACTACTCAGGAGGCTGAGATGAGAGGATTGTTTGAACCTGGGAGGACGAGGCTGCAGTGAGCTGAGATGGTGCCACTGCACTCAGCCTGGGCGACAGAGTGAGACCATGTCTCAAATAAATAAATAAATAAATAAGAGTTGCTACTATGTTCAACTGCAAATGTTAGATGAATGGTCATTTAAATGTGAATTGAAGCCCATGGTAAGAACGACATGAATTTTTGTGACGAATTTAGTAAAAAAGGTGGTTGGTGGAATCTGACTCACTAAACAATGGTGAGGCAGTTAGGAAGTTGAGGAACGTGGACAAATCGGGAAGCAAAGATCAATAAAGAGCAAGTACAAACATAGAAGTGCCAGTAATATGAGCCTCATTTAGCCTACTGTTACCTAAAACTTTGGATACTTAGTAAGACTGGAGAGAAGTTCATTTGAGAATTATCTGGAACAACAGGGATGAACTTTGAAAAATTATGTTAATTGAAATTTTATAATTCCACTTTATGAAGTACCTAGAGTAAAATTCATAGACACAGAAAGTAGAATGGTTGTTGCTGGGGTGGGGGGTGGGGGGGGGGGAAATGGGGAGTTATTTTTCAATGAGTGTAGAGTTTCAGTTTGGGAAAATGAAAAAGTTCTGGAGCTGGATCGTGATGATGGTTATAAAAGGATGTGAATGTACTTAATGCCACTGAACTACACACTATAAGATGGTAAATTTTATGTTATGTATATTTTACCACAATAAGAAAGAAACACTTGAAGAAAGATAGCAAAGGAAGAAACTGACTAGGATGATACAACTGAAAGAACTGTGAGAAATGAATATATATAGACCAAATTCCCTTTATCAGTCTCTTTTTACTTTAAAATGTATAGAAAAGTTCAGCAAAAGAGTGCCCCCTTGTGGATCTCTGCGAGGTGGCAACATGCGTAATTAACCCTGAATGTCCCTGTGCAATTACCGAGCTCTTTTGAATCATACATGCCAGTTCTTGCACAAACTCCTATGCTTGCACTCCTTGATGACAGGGGCCTGAAAAACCTCCCAAAAGTTAATTTGAGATTATAGACTAAAGAAAAGGATGCTGATATATTTTGAAGAGATTTCTGTCTCTTAATATCTAAGCTGGCAGAGGCAAAAGGCTATTCATTTCTTGAAGGTTTTTAAAAGCTGAAGTTTAACAGTTCTTATGGAATTGGAAATTAGGATGTTTAAGTTCATATTGGGTTTCTGGAGGAAGCTCTCTACAAGTAAAAAGACACTAGGAGTGTTTTTTGTAGGGGATATCTTTGAAGATTAACCTTCATTCACCACTTCAATATGTTCTGTTTCTCAGCAAGAATGACTTTTTTGTTACTTCCATTCAACTTGTTCTTAATAAATAGAAAACTAGAGAAAAGAAATATCTGTGTGACTTCCACAAAGTGGTATAATGTCCTTCCACAATATGTATTTTAACACTTTTATTTGAAGTCACTTTTTGGTGATTATATAATTGTTTCCTTTTTTAATCTAGAGAATTTCATCAACCTCATATATTTGGCTGTACTTTGCATTTCTCTGGTTACTAATGAAATTGACCATCTTTTAATATATTTATAGACCATTCCTCTTTCTTCTGTCAGAAACTTAAAGCTTTTGCTCATTTTTCTTTTGCATCATTTATCTCTTTAGTTTTGGTTTGCATTTCTTTATATAGTCTGGATATTAATACTTTTAAATTGTATTTGCTGCAAATATTATATTTGTGATTTGTTTTCTACTTTATGCTGTTTTGTTAAATAGATGGCCTTATTCTTAATGTAGTTGAATTAATCAGTCATTCTGTGTAGTTTGAGTATTTTGTTTCTTCTTTGAGAAATCTTTGCTCTGAAATCATAAAAATTTTCTCAGAGATTGTCTTATAAAATGTTATAGAATAATCTACCTATCATTAATTTTTTGTGTATGTGATAACCAGCTTCCACAATGGCACCAATAATCCCTGCCCCTGATATTCATACCTTTGTCTGTGGTATCCCCACTCATTGAATAAGGCCGACCTGTATAATAAATAGGATACGCAAAACTGATGATGTTAGATCTCCGAGCCTACATAATAAAAAACATTGCCGTTTCCAATTGTTCTCTCTCTTTATTTCAAGCTATGAGGGGAAGCCAACTTCTGTGTCATGAGGACATTCAAGCAGCGCTTTGGAGCCAACCATGTGGCTAGGAACTGAAACTAAGCCAAGAAGCAGTGAGGAGCCTGCTGGTAACAGCCGTGTGGATAAGCCACCTGAGAAGTGCATCCTCCAGTCTCAGTCAAGTCTTCAGAAGACTGGCACCTGAAATCTCGACTGCAACCTCATTAGAAACTCAAGACAGAACGGCCAGATAAGCTGTTCCTGAATTTCTGACCGACAGAAACTGTGTCAAATAGATATTTATTGTTTTGAGCCCTACGTTTTTGGAGTAACTTGTTGTTCCAAATATATTAGGTAATACATAAGGTAGCATTTCAGTTTTGATATTTTTCACAGGCATGATCAGTTATTTCAGCACTATTTAAACATTTTTTTCTATTTTCTCTTATCGGCAAGATTAGCTGGGTCATAAATTAAGTTTCCAATTATTTGCAGATTTGATTCTGGACTCTTCATTTTGTTTCACAGGTCAGTTTGTTTATCCTTGAGTGAATACTTCTTTATTTAATTACTATACATATATTTGATAAGGCATACTCTCAAATAGTCTTATCCATTTTTAACTTTTTGGTCTTTTATATCTTTACAATCACCTTGACATTCTTTACAAGAAAACCTATTAGATTTTGAGTGGAATTACGTTGAGTCTAAGTACCAGTTGGGGGAAAATTGACATCTTTAGTATGTTGAATAATTTAACCCATGTGTAATCCTGGCTGTTTCACTGTTTTTATTTGGAGTTGTCTTTCAAAATGTTTTACAGTTTTCTTTGCAAAGGTCACATACATCTTTCGTTAGTTCCATTACTATTTCATTTTTGTACACAGGAGTGAAATATTAATAAGATCTTTAAAGAAAATAAAATTTAAAATAGCATAAGATATATCAAATTGCTCAAGCCAGAAACTGGCACATAGTAAATACATGATAAATATCTTAAAGCAAATGTATGAATGAATAAATAAATGGATGAATGGATGAACATCTACCATTCATTTTTAATGAGACCCAGTATGTCTACCTATAACCTATTATTTCAGATACCATTCTGGTTAGGTATTCAGTAATCTCAGGGATTTTCTCTCCACCGTAAGAAAACTTGATGTTTCTAGTTCTTACCTCAGTATGCCACTGATAAAGTAAAACAGATCTAAAGGAATAGTTTCAAAGAAATGTAAAATGACATCATGTGTCAACTTGTCTTGTCCTTTTCCATGACTCCTTTTTCTTCTTTTTTAACTTTTGGCATCAATAATTGAGATTTTCTTCTAAGCATATTTAACTCAACTTAAATATAATTCACTGAGGCCTTAACAAACCTTTTCAAGTATAAAGATATTAGAGAATTATATATTTTTCTATAGTTTGTTTTACTGCTGCTGTTATTATTGTTTTCTTTTGTTTGCTATAAAGATTAGCCTCTTGTTCAATGGAAAATATGATCAAAAACAGCTTTCAAAAATTATTTAAGGGCCCATCATTACTACAATTATTAGTCTTACTGTGTATGAAATTTCTAAGTATTTCTAAACACTCAACCCTAGATATTCCCTTCACTGATATTTTTAAAGTGTTTTCAGTACCTTGGCCATTTAGCCACTTTTGTTCTTTTTTCAAAATCTTAGGAAGAAATCATGTGTTGGAGTTGGGCCAACAGTACGTGTTTCTCCAGTGGATAAGCAAACTTTCATAAGAACGAAGATGTTTCCAGCAGATGTTTATCATAAAACTGCCAGTAAAAGCACCCTAAGTCACAAAGATAAAAATCAAATCCAGTCTTTAGAAATTTCCTTCACCATACCTGAGCATCTTCTGAAGAAGATATTCAATTGTTTTGAAGTATTTTTAAATAATTTCCTCAATTTTATCTAAAAGACACTTTTGAAATCTTGCTTATAAATTCCTGGAAACATATCCTTGATGAATTTGGATGAATGTCAGCAACTAGATACAAACCTTTGTTTTATCCTTCATGACTCACTCGGTTGTGAATAGGAGGGGCACTCTGTGATCTGGACACTGCTTATTTCTTGCCACATCCTATTTTCAATTCTCTTCCAATCATGTGGAACTTCCAGCATCTCCTTACACATGCCATGTTATTTCACACTTTTGTGACTTTGCTCATATTGTTCTCTCTCCTGGAAAGGTCCCCCACAACCTCTACTGCCATTATCCGCTAGGCAAGTACATCCTGTTTTCCAAATCAGTCCAATATCATCTTTCCTAGGGAATCTTATTAGACTGCCCTTCATTACCAACAGACAAACTAACTACCTTATCTTAGGTACTTTCTCTCTTCACTCTAGAACTGTGTATCATGCTACTTGTAACACAGTATTGGTTTGTCTGCATTGGTGTTTTCCACTGAGCAACCATAAATTACATGTAGACAAAAATTGTATTGCTCACCTCTGGATTACTAGGACCTGGCAGTGTTCTGATTCTATGTACTCACTAACTTCATCTTGAAAAGTGAATGAATGAATAAATGAACTCCTGTATCTCCATCATTGATTTACTATTTGATCAGTGAAGTTTTTAAATCATATTCTCCCATATCTTGAGATGTAGCCTTGTGTTAGATCAGTTGCATACATTAGACATTACTTTGTCCTTTTCATTTTTCCCTGGCACATGTGGGATATATAACCTCTATAAAGGTTAAAAAATACATTGTAATATGTTATAATACAATAAAGGTACATCTGAAACAACATAGTACAGACACTGTTTCCAATGTTTGACATTATGCTGGAGTAAAACTTAAATAATCTTGGAAAGAAGAAATACTTAAATAATCTCACCAGTGTAATGTGCCATTTATATGCTTGTAATGGTGTTATGCTTATTACATGTTATCTAGTAATGCACAGAAAGTCTAAAGGCTTTGTTGATATTTTCCTCATGTGCAAATGAAAAAACTGAGTCTCAGAGAGATTAAATAAATTGCCAAATGTCAAGCCAAGTGATTTTGATTCAGGTCTTTCTAATATAAAAGCCCATGTTTTAATTTGTTAATTGTTTGACCTATAACTTAATAGATCATTACATGTTAATATAAATAACATATATATAAACACTAACTATATTTTTACTTATGCATTCAATCAACTGCAACACATCATTTGGTTGATGCATACAGAAAAATCTCAACATCTCACAGATATTGGTTTAGAAAAGAGGATATTTTTACATCCTTCTCAGATAAACGTATATATTTTTCTTTGATACTACACCAAAATTTGACAAATGACCTTTTCTTAAAGGTAGTTGCAGCATGACACCCAAAATAACCTCAATAAACTTTTTGTTCTCTATTACACTAAAATTCATTGGTTTTATCTTACACAATAAGTGGACTACTTTGTAATATCATTTATTGGTCATTTAGAAAACATTATTCCACTGGGTTACGCAGATTTGCTAAATGTTGACACATTTCATTTTATAATTTCAAAAATGAACATTTATTAACGTCACCAAGCTCATCAAAATATTTGAACTACTGGGATGCATCAGGTTCATTCTGGGAGACACACATTTTTCAACATGTAAGTCTCCCTAAAACTCAAATTTTATCATTAGCAACAAATGCAGTCAGTTGTTTTTCTTGAATTAACAAACTCACTTTGCTCATTTTTGAGAAAATATTTGCCAGTTATCCAAGTCTGAATAGACATGGTTTCTTTGCCAATGTTCCTTCTTTGAATGGTGTTTTCTGAAGAAAAGTGTAGTTCATTTGCAACTCCCTGGCACAAATGCTTTTCTTCCAGACAACCATCATACTTTAGTAAGTAGCAGAAGAGCCTAACGCATAATTTCTATTTCGCCATGCAGAATACTAGCAAGACATTTTCTCAAGGGTTGAGAATTAATAACATTAATAATTGTAACTACTTCATCGAGGGATATACTTAAGTGAAACAGGCATGCAATAAAATGTTTTTGAACAAATGAGTAGAGTGCATTATATTAGGCCCACCAAGGTGAATTAGAAGGTATATATTTGCTTCATGGAAACAGACCACCGTGTTTCATAAATGAAAGTTCACAGATAGATAACATTAATTAAATTTAGAATATTTTCTTATAGTATAGAACTGAGGCCCCATTCCCAAATAATCAGATTTCGACCATGTAGGGTGAAAGGAGAGACAATGCATTTTAAAATACTATCCAGATAATTCTGAAGAACTGTCAGTTTTGGGGAGTGCCTGCTAATGGGACTGTAGTTACAGAGTTTCTTTGGGAGATGATGAAGTTTCTCTCAGACTTTAACAAAGGCTAAAAAATGACTGGCTGATATCACTAATTAGAATTCTACTATAATCCCATAGTACAAGTTTACAGTTTTTAAATCCCAAGTGTGTCAAATGTATATTCTTGCCGACCATGCTACCCTCCAAGATTACAAGGAGAGACTGCTTCCAAGGACGGGGGATCAAGTGAGTCTCAGTTAAATCCCGTCCTTCCTTTCATATTCTCCTTGATTAATTTACTTAAACACTTTAACTTTTAAAATGTATCCTCATTAGTTAAGGGTTTTTTTTGGCATAATTTAAAATAATTATTTTCTTAAGGTATGCCAACAGAGAGTAATAGAGGTGGTCTGGGACATTTACTCTTCTCTGCTCTTTCTCTGATGTACCTAAAGGCTATTTAACATACAAGTGCCCTCTCATTGCAACATCAAAGCATGTAATTCACTATTTGTATTTTATTTTCACAAGAAAGAAATTTTTCAGGATAAAGAGTATTAAACTGTGTAGCAAATGACTTTTTATGTGGTAAAATATAAATAACATTTACCATTTTAACAATTTTTAAGTATAGAGTTTAATGGCATTAAGTACATCTATATCATTGTGTA
The DNA here is from genome assembly GCA_036589455.1 of Ateles fusciceps. Lineage (NCBI taxonomy): Eukaryota > Metazoa > Chordata > Mammalia > Primates > Atelidae > Ateles > Ateles fusciceps. Next base: position 4,403,726 of record JAZHEH010001361.1, read on the forward strand.
ACCATCATAGCAAATGACTTTTATATAAATAATTCAATGGAAAAATTCAAGTATATCAGATCGTGCCTGTGGTCCTAGCTACTTGGGAGGGTAAGGCATGAGAATCGCTTGAACTCGGGAGGCAGAAGTTGCAGTAAGCTGAGATTGCGCCACTGCACTCCAGCCTGAGTGACAAAGTGAGATTTTGTCTCAAAAAAAAAAAGTATCTTCAATTATTAAAGTAAAACCATAGTTCTAATAAAGAACATTATCACAAGACTCCACATAAACTAATAATTATATTGATACATTCCTGACACATTTATAGGACTGTCTTTTAAAATATATTTACATTTGAATTTTTTTTATAACCCAAAGATTTTCATCCAGATTTCATACTATAAATAAATTCATTGATCCATTCTGATACAGATTGCATATTAAGTATATTAAATGTCAGACTTGTTATTCTAGTTTCATTTTAGAAACAAACTTTCCTATCAGTCATGGACAGATACTGATAAGGAATAGAAGCTGTGGCAGAGAAAATGTTTTTCTTAAGGAAAAATAACAATGTGTGTCTTTAACGGGTAAGATTATTAACAGCTCTTTGCAAAAATCAGACTGAAGTTGCTACAAGATATTTTAAGCAAAAGCTTCAATAACCAATAACCCATCCACTTTATTTCTTATTGGGGTACCAGCTGTTACTGTTTCTACTTTCCTCACAAGACTTCAAATTCCAAGGCTATGTCTACCTGACAATACCATACAGGTCAAAACATAGCCACCCACTTTAAGAGAATTAACCAGTTAAGCCAAAATGTCCTTAGGTTTTCCCCTCTTTCCACCTCCTTCTTTCTTTATCCTCTCTTCTTAAGCATTGTTGTTTCCCATGTATCCAACTTCCTGCTAAACACATATAACTGGACAGCACATCTCAAACTCAGTTACAAAATTCACCTCATTATTTCCTCCCCCAATCTTCCCCCGCAATGGGTGTTTTTGGTCTCAGTGAAGGTCACCACCCCTGACCAGTCTCTCGCCTCATGGTCTCCGGCCTCAGGTCCAGAACTAGTGTACTCTTAACGAGGTATCTTGTCACTCAATTCTATTCTCTACACTACTGGAGCTTTCTTCCTAGTATTTAAATCTAATTATGTCACTCCTTTACTTAAAAATCCACAAGTAAGAAAACAAGGAACAGAAACTTTAAACATTCCTAAAACTCTCATACCACTTGCTTCCCAGTTTGCCACTACGCCCACCATTCCCATTGTTCCCAATAATCATCGTTTATCTCCCAATAAAAATCGAATTGACTGAATTCTCCAATGGATAAAGCAGTTTTCTTTTTTCTTATAAAACTCTTCACACTGTTCCTTCTTCCATTAAAAGTAAGCTGAAACATCACTTCCCCCATAAAGTGTCCTTTAATCTTACCCACCTCACCTCTCCAGCCATGGCCCTAGGCCAATTTAGGCACCCCCCTGCTTGTTCCCCTAAAGCTGTCTCTACACACCTCTTTCCATCAGAGCACCTCAAAATCCAAAATTTACTTTTATTTCCTCTACTAGATTGCTGACTCTTGAGAGAAAGGGATATCTCACTTTCCTCTGAGGTACTAGAACTAAGCACAATGTTGGCTACAGTAGCAAGCAATAAAAGTTTGTTGAATGGATGAATAGCTGAATAAATTTAATCAACTACAGATTTTAGATTTAAATATGTAGCCAACCAGATTATAACATGAGAATTCAGAATTATTGTCCCACTATTCAAAATGCTCCTCTATAAATCCAATCTACTAAATGTTTGTGTTTCATTTTTGTTAATTCTTAGACAAGTGAGCTTAGTGCACTACAGAAACCATCTCATTAGATTTTTACATAGCTGTATTTTTCCTCATTTATGCAACGTACTACATATACATGTATACTCTAGTAAAAAAAATTTTTTGACCTTGACTTACACATTCAGTTGGTAGACATTTGTGTGGGCATGCATATAAACATGTCCAGTCACCAGAATATCCTGATTCAAATAGAGAAGCAAAAGACGAGACACTGTCAGACAGGAAGTGACTGTCAGCAGCCCTTAAAAAGAAACCACAGGCTGTGGTTCATTTATTTCTTTGCTTATTTGTGACTTGCCCCCAGTGCCTGATGATGCTTAGCACTAAAAACAGAGTAAAACTATTCTTTTATATTTTCTATTCATATAGCAATTTACATTTAGAAGCACTTTCAAGTCAATTCTCTTCTTTCAAACATTTGTTGATATGTCAATTTTAGATAATATTCCTGAATATTTTATTATTTTAAAAAGAAACCAAGTTATAGAGTCATTTTACTATACCTAAAAATTAAAATTCTATTTTGGCTGAATTTCGTAAAAATATCTCCATATGTTTCAACTTTGTTTTGAATTTTTAAAAGGGTCTGTCAATCCAGTAATCCCACTGCTAGGTGTATACCCAAAAGAAAGGAAACCAGTATATGGAAGAGATATCTGCACACCTATGTTTGTTGCAGCACTGTGTACAATAGCTAAGTGTCCATCAACAGATCAATGGACAAAGAAAACATGGTACATATTTACAACAGAGCACTACTCAAGCATAAAAAGAATGAGGTCCAGTCATTTGCAACATGAATAGAACTGGAGATCATTCTGTGAAGCAAAATAAGCCAGCTACAGAAAGACAAACATTTCATGTTCTCACTTATTTGTGGGATGTAAAAATCAAAACAATCGAACTCATGGGCATAAGGATGGTTACCAGAATATGGGAAGGATAGTGGCGGGTGGGGTTGGGTGGGGAGGAAGGTAGGGAAGGTTAATGACTACAAAAAAAAAAAAAAAAAAGAATGAATAACTTCTATTATCTGATAGCACAATAATGCAACTATAGTCAATAGTAACTTAATTTTACGGTTTTTAAAAACTTAAAGAGTTTAAGTGGATCGATTGTAACTAAAAGCATAAATGCTTGAGGGGGATGAACACCCCATTCTCCATGATGTACTTATTTCACATTGCATGTCTGTATCAAAACATCTCATGCATCTACTAAATATATATACCTTCTATGTACCCATGAAAATTAAAAGTAATAAAAAAAGATCTGTCATACGCTTTATAATACTTTAAAGTGAACTTTAAGTTATTTTTTTCATCTTTTTTTCTTTTTTTCTATCTCTTTTCTTTCTTTCTTTTTTCCAAAGACTGAGTCTTACTATGTTACCCAGGCTGTTCTCAGTCATTTGTTTTATTTTCTATAAAGTAGACAGGAATCGCTCAAGGAAATAAATAGTTTGGCGGAGGAGGATGAATTGTTGTTTCTTTCTTTGAGACAGGGTATCACTCTGTCACCCAGGCTGGAATACAGTGGCACAGTCTCGGCTCACTGCAACCTCCATCTCCCAGACTCAAGTGATCCTTCCCACCTCAGCCTACCAAGTAGCTGGGACTACAGGAATGCACCAGCAGGCCTGCCTAATTTTTTGTATTTTTGTAGAGATGGGGTTTTACCATGTTCACCAGGCTGGTCTCAAACTCCTGAGCTCAAGGGATCCACCAGCCTCGACCTCGCAAAGTGCTGGTATTACAGGTGTGAGCCAACGCACCTGGCCTAGAAAATATATAGTTCTAATCCAAAGTATTCTAATCACTTCTATGGATTGATTTTCAGCTCCAAATTATTTTGACAAATGTAATCTGAAGATTTCAGTGTTCTTTGTTTATCACATTTTTCCCAGTTACTAAGGTAAAATATTAAGTCGCCACTTCATTTTGAAGTTGCTCCTCATTCTTGTACCATTGCAGGGCTCTTATAAATATTATCTTTTATGTCGTGGAAGGAAAGCAATAATTGTTATTTCTAGATGATAAAATTGGGTTTCACTTTTTCTCCTGTCTTCTTCTTCACCCTAAACCTTTGAAACCTACTGAACTTATTCCTACATGTTATCTACAATCAACATCTTAATATTTAATTTCCAGAGGGACTTACACCAAGAATGCATACATAATAGAATTTATGTTTTAAATTGTCTGTCCAGTTCATGTAGCTTCAGTCTTGATTACTAGGAATCAATAGAGAGGTGTGATTGGGCATCAATAGTCAAATAGTAGTTAATAACTAGTTATTGACTCCTCTTATGGGCCAGGCACGGTTATAAGCTGTTGGATACAATAGTGAACTGATCGTGCTTCCACTGAAATGTTACAATCACTCAGAATGACCAAAAGTGTTTTATACGAAGCCTCTTGGTGTCTTTCGTTTTGATTGGAGTGACACCTGAAGTTTTATATATTTTTTTCTACTTTAGTGTTCTTCTTGCCTGGTTTCTTAATGTATTATTTAAAACTTTTTTATTTGCATGCACATTTTTATAGCACCTCAAAGTATTATTGGAATGAGGTATGGTATCAGTAACTAAATAAATCTCAATGCAGAAGTCAATTTTTAATTTTTAGCATACATCCAATAAATGTCACCCTTTTTTCCAACAAGTGAACAGGAAATGGGCTTTCCTTTGCCTCAGCACATTCAAGAATGCAAAGCACTCCTGTTGGAAATTATAAAGTTAATACCAGGGAAGCAAAGACAGAAACCATTCTGAGTAATGAGCAACAAGTATTTTGCAGGGCAAACTTTTGAGAGAATGGTGCTTATATATTTTTAAACAGGTTAATAATTAAAGTGAACCTTGAGGAAACAATGAGCCAAACTCGGGATGTGGAAAATTCAACAGGACAAATAATCCAATTTCATCAATAAATAAATGACAAGAGAAAGACAATTTTGTTAATATCATACCTCATTCTGCAATGAGCTAAGATACACAAATGTGCACATAAACCAAGTGTGTATGCACATTATATAAAAATATAAATATTTAAAAAGTAAAGGTGAAAAGAATACTAAGGTATGAAAAATAAATATGAGAGAGAGAGAGAGACAGAGAGGGAAAGAAAGAACTTCTATAGATTGGGAGAATTATAACAGACAAATGTACCAAATACAATGTACAACCTTGTTACAATCCTGATCCCAACAAACTAGCTAGAAAAAGACAATCAGGGGAAAAACAAATACATATTAGGCTTTAGATAGTAAGAAAATACTGTTAATTTTGGGGTCATAATGGAATTGTAGTTATATTTTTAAAGTCCTCATATAGTAAAGATATATATTGATATATTCATAGATAAAATAATGTCAGATATTTGCTTTCAAATATTTCAGGTACTTTTATTTTATTTGTACAGTTTAAAAGTAAGTAAAAGATAAATATAGCAAATTTTGAATCACAATATGTTTCCAATAGGGTTTATTTTTATTTATTTATTTATTTTATTTTATTTTTTATTTTTTTTACTTTTTGAGACAGTCTCCCTGTCACCCAGGCTGGAGTGCAGGATGTGACCTCGGCTCACTGCAACCTATACCTCCTGGGTTCAAGTGATTCTCCTGCCTCAGCCTCTCCAGTAGCTGGGATTACAGGCGCACGTCACCATGCCTAGGGAATTTTTGTACTTTTAGTAGAGATGAGGTTTCACCCTGTTGGCCAGGATGGTCTCAAACTCCTGACTGCAAGTGATCCATGTGTCTCAGCCTTCCAAAGTGCTGGGATTACATGTGTGAGCCACCGCGCCTGGCCTCTAATAGGGTTTAAGTGAATACAAATAATATTCTCATTTTACAAAAGCACCAACTGAGGGAAAATTTTATTTGAGAGTGATTTATCTGGGAATGTGGTTCTAGGAATCAGAAGGAGAATGGGAAGAAGAGAAAGCAAGGAGAGGAATGCATACTAATTTGGCTGCCACTTTTGTATGACAGGGAGATCAATCTTGAAAGAACATCTGAAAGCCTAGTGAAATGCTTCTCAGAATCATCCACTGGACAAAGAAAAGGAAAAGCATTTGTCAATCAAGTCCCTTCTCCATTAGTCAAGAGCTAGGTCACAGGGCATTACCACCTCTATACAAGCACGAATGCTAAGAGTTCTTGTGAATACCTAATGACTAGGCATACCTCTAGCAGGAAGTAGGAAGTGCCCAATGTCCCCCTAAGGCAATGTGCTGGCAGGTGGTACACCTCAGTGAATATGGGTGAAGTCTTCATGGGAACTAGTCTCCACAACTAAGGCCAGAATAAGAGGATTCGAAGTGGCACACAGAAATTGTTGCAATACAATCCATTCTTGGTGCCTACCAATCTTATCTCTTTTTGCTTTGCATTAAATCCAGTCAGTTACGGAATCCCCTTCAATATGGTGGTCAGCTGGAATCTCTGCAAAGACTTGCAGGAAAGTTAGTGAAACAAGCTGCAGTCCCCAGTGCAAGCCCAGATTCCAAGGCCGTAATTGAGATAATTTATCTCCTTCCTGCACTAATAATTCTAGAATTCTCTGACCCTGGGCCTACTCCTTGGTCTATGTTTTTTGTTTTCTGGAATGACCCAGACCTTCTTCCCCAAGGGGTTTATGCCCCTAATTTCTTTGTGTTTGGCAAACTGTAGTTGCTACAGTTTTCCATTCACAGTTATCACTGGGCCTGGTGGCACCAAGAGATGCCCAGTGAACAGCTCGTAGACATCCTGTAGATTCTAGACATATATCTTCCTGTCATTATTTTGTACTAATAACCCTAGATCCTAACGATAAAAATCAACAATAATTACCACTACCAGGACAACTGTTCTTTGCCTACTGTTTGATTTCAGGATTGTAAGTGTTCAAATGTGACAATGTACAGATAACCAATAAGATACTCAGAACGTAGTACTGAACGTGGTAAATAGAACGGTGCTCAAGGTCATACATAGCCTAATTAGCAGCATCAGGTGACATTTTATACTTTTGTAAACTTGACCTCAAACTATCAATCACCTTTAATTACACACAAAACAAAACAAAAAAACAGGTGGGTGAACAGGTCTCAAAATACAAGTGTTAGATGAGATCTTCTCATAAAACATTTTTGAAAACTCTAATGCCTGTGTTGGTTTTTCTTTCTATTTAAAATAATTTATACTTTTTTTCTTAATAAGGATTTGAAAGAAATGTGTTAGACTAATAATTTTTTAGCTTTGAACAGGACAAAGCCTTTTTTAACAGAAGACTGGGCTCTTATCTACTTCATCAGTTATGCTTAATCCAGATTCATTTGTTTATACAATAATGCCTCCATTTACTTGTGCATATCTGTGATAGGCACTTATATGAATTGGACTTAATCCCTAAAATAATCTTGTCAGGTAAAAAACTGTGGAGGTGTTGGAAGTAGTTTACCCAGGGTTAAACAGTTACTAAACACCTAAGTTAGAATTTCAACTCAGACCTGTTGCCTTCAGAACCATCATCTGGAATAGTAAAAGATACTGTTCCATTTAGAATTATAAATACTTGTAGAAGTCTCTTTAGGTTTGGATTCTTTGGATTGTTATGTTGTGATTCCAAACTAAGAACAAAGGTATAATTAAGAATAGACAAGAAATTCACAGGCCGATGCTGTCAAATTGCTGGCTTATATACTATTCCATCATTGCCTATTCTATCACAGGCAGAAATAGAATATATATCTAATTTTTGTAGGTTGTAAACAAGGTACCTTCATCTACCATAGCCAGAGAATTGTTATTTGACTTAAATCAGAACAATCACATGCTCTCCTGGGATTTTGATATGTGAGTAAATACGATATGTGGAAAAACAGGTAGAGCATAATTATTCCGTGGCCTGCATTCTTACAACACAATCAAGCAGTCCAGGCAGCTGTGATCTCCTTCCAATAAACTTCTCTCTTTTTTCATACACTAGACCATCAGTTTCTATTCCTAGTAATCAGAGAATCCCAGATAATACATAATTACAATCCACAGAGATCACTTCTTTCTCCAAACATCTATTGTATTGACAACCCACGCAGTACAATCCAGCATCAGGGTTCTCTAATTCTACCCAGGAATGCTGTCATCATAGCTTGAGTGGAAACTACTTGGGCATTTCTATTATTCTTTTGGGTTCTCTGACATGAGCTAGCACAGGGCTAAGTATTAAATTGATGGACTTTTGAAAAATAGTAAGATAGAAAAGATGGCAAGGGGTATCATATGAGTAAGCAAGGGAAAGGAAACGAACGTAAAGATCAGGGAGTACCAAAGCGGAAATCCAAAGCCTTCTCCTTATTCCCTGCTTCAACCTGCTCAGACTGTTGGAAAGACATTGCTTTCCACTGGACAGCTATTCAGACTAATAGTAAGTACATAAAAACCATTCATGTTGGTCACGTCAGCTTGTGGAAACATAATACATCATGATCACCTTTCTTGCACAAATATAAAAAAGTTGCATAGAACAGTGTTCTCTTCTTTCATTGACACTAATAGTTATTAAGAATATTAAGAAACTTGCCATGAAGAAAATAATCTCTTATTAGATGCCATGAATGTAATATTTTGAAGATTTTTAAACATTTTAGTTGAGTGGCCTATTTTCCTCTGCTTGCAGAGTATAAACAATTTATTTCACAAAATGTTCAATACAAAAGGGTGATTACTTATAGTATATTAAATTGTTGAAGGAGAACCGATTCTGCTGAAGTCATTCTGGGACATGAATTAAGAGAATTTGTTCGTTATTTACCAAGGCATGGTTTTCTCAACTTGAATATTGAGAAAACAAAAAGAAAGAGTGGCCCTTTGAAAAAGTGATTAGATTTTTAGAAAATAGTAACTCTTCTGGTTACATAATATAATGTGTACTGTTTTCTCTTCGCTTTTATCCACATTAATGCATGGCTTCTAACAAATGTGAAGGTTGACTCCATCTCAGAATGGTCTAATTTACCTTAGAGTAAATTAAACATCACCTCACAATGTCTACCGTGCTTTCTTTCATTCTCATAACTTTATCTGAAACTTTTCCTAAAGACGTGTTATTATGGTAAAGTACATAGGGATAACTAAGTTAAACATACCTTTCAATGTTTTGCATAAAGAACATTTTCTGAAACTAGCAATTGTCTATGAAGTCATTCCATTTTGAAGGACATTCATGACCTTAACCCCTTACAAAACTACATAAAATTTGAGGATTTAATTCAGGAATTGTATAAAGAAATTAAAAAAGAAAAACAGATGATACATGAAACAAGGCCTGCTATGTCTTATCCAAAAGAAGTGAGGAAGAAAATCTAAAACAAAATTAAGAGGATCATAAATCTAAGATTCTTGGACAATTCTCCTTAGAGTGGCAAAATTCAGAGATACAAGGTTGTACTTACATTTTTATTCATCTAACCACATTACTTGATTCAATGGGAAATATTTATATATATTGTATATATGTTTACACATATACAATAGTGTTTTGTATATATGTTTTACACATATACAATAAGCATATATACTATTGTATATGTGCAAACATACTTGGCTTAGTGAACCCAAAGGTATCTGAGATGTTCGATCAATTTAAAAAGTTCATTTTGCCAAGGTTAAGGACACGCCTGTGACACAGTCTCAGGAGGTCCTGATGACATGTGCCCAAGGTGGTCAGGATACAGCCTGGTTTTATATATTTTATGGAGACATGAGACATCAATCAATATGTGTAAGATGTACATTGGCTCGGTCCGGAAAGACCAGAAAACTCAAAGTGGGCATGGGGCTTCCATGTCATGGGTGGATAAGAGAAAAAAGGTTGCATTCTTTTGGGTCTTTGATAAGCCTTTCACTGAATACCCAATTTACATGTGAGAGTAGGCATAGGAGAATAGTCACTTATGCCTTAGTCTGCCTCAGTGAATCTGTAATTTTATGTAAACAACAGGGCAGAGGAAGCAAACAGGTCTGCATTTGTCTCAGGGGAACAGAGGGATGACTTTGAGTTCTGTCCTTTGTCCCACACCTGTAAAGATAAGTTATCAATTTACATTGCCAGGGTGAAATTCAACAAAACTGTTTTAGGGTAAAAATCTTAAGGCCCACAAGGAATCTTTTTGGGAACATTATAAGGGAGATGTGTAGCTTTTTTTTTTTTTTTTTTTTTTTAAATCCTTGTAGCTATCTTATTTAGAAAAAAACATGTGAGGCAGGTTTGCCTGATGCAGTTCCCAGCTTGACTTTTTCCTTTGGCTTAGTGATTTAGGGGTATTGAGATTTATTTTCATTTCAAAGTTTTTAGAATGAATCTACAATGCATACAAATATAATTTTAGTGACTGTAAACCTTAACTATAAATACAATAACTCAATATACCTAACAAAAACTAGAAGGCAGATGGGGAAAGGAGAATTGAGAGGTAAGATGTGCATGCTAAATGTCTCTTGGCTTCTGAGTGGACAATCAACAGATGCTGTCTAATGCTGTTGATAAATCTAGAAATGGCGATCATACACTGTGAAACTACTGAAGGGTGTTTCAGGAATCTTGACTTGCAGGGGCTCTATGCAAGGCATTGGGAGGAGCCTTAAGAATGTGTAGTTGTAATTCTGTGTTCTTTTTCTTAAAGGCGTGTGCTCCCAGATGAGTAAATTTTGGTACCCACAAAATTTGGATCCATCACTGAGCTGCTCCCAGTTTTGGAAGGGACCTATGTATTTGGAGGGCCGGGAAGCTGAAGTATCCTTAGCTGTAGGGTAAATCTATCTTTTTGGCAACCAACAAAATAACTAAAGACAGAAATCATTGACATTGGTTGCTTCAGGGGATGATGTTGGGAGAGTTGGGGTGCGGTGCAGAAAGAGGGAGGTGTGTACTCTTCATTTTATAGACACTGCTGTGGTTTTATTTATTTAGACTTTACTATCTTAAATATATATATATGTATGTATTTTTTAATAGTGACAATTAATTTACATTTCATTAGTCAACATGCTCTTTTCTCTTTCATGCATACAAAAATCATAGGTTGAAGGCAAAGATAGGACTCCCATGTATGTACATATGTGTTTTATCATGATTTCCACTGCTGTTGGGACATTCCTTATGTTCTTATACACACATTTATTCTGGGTTTGGTGCTACCTTTCACGTTAGTAGAAATCCCACATGGGAAAGCAGCAGTGAGTAAGATAACAGGAAATAAAAACATCTGGCCTTATATTGTAGTCCTTAGGATGAGCAACCACAGAAAGGATCACGGATGACCTTTTCTTATCAAATAAATAGTGTTATTCATGGACTCTTAAAGATATAGGAATATTTTCTTTTTTAAAGAGTTTTCTCTTAAAAGAAGTTTCTTCTTTCCCATGATGCTTTTTTTAAAAAAAAGACATTCAGTATTTTTATTATAGAATCTCTGTAACATTTTAGCAATAAGATTTTGCTCTTGTAAACAGCTAGTAATATATTGTTTGGGGCAGATGTATTTAAAAGCCTGTTTGAGAGTAAGAAAACAATTGATTTATGGACATATTTCAAAGTCTAAATAATTATCTTGCCAAAATGAGGTGCTGCTTTTTTCTGGTAATTGGACTGTTCTTTACCTGCCATTGAGGGAATGCAACTGTAAACAGACACTAACTCCACGGCAACATGCATAGATCAGCACTTTCCTTTCTAATACCTGAAAAAAGTCATTTCTCTGAAATTCTGCTTGGGCTTTTTTCCTGTTAGTAACAGATTAGATGACTAGCGGCAAAATAAGTGTTTAAACATGTTTAAACTAGAAAGCAATGTTGGGTCATTCAAGGACTTCAACAAGAAGAATAGCCTTAGCAAATGAAGGGAAAGAAGAGAGGAAGACACATAAATTTCCTCCCAGCATTGGGGGTGAAAGCAGATTTGCTAGAGGCTCCCAGCTGATAACTGGGGAAGTCTCACTGCTTTTCTTTTGCTTATCTCCTAGGGAGCTTTGTGAAAGATAGCAGAATATAAAGAGAGGATCTAATCTAATCAATCCGTGTAAACACTCATCTTTTGTTTTATTCACCACTTTGCTTCCTTTCAGTTGAATAGTCAATCTTATTAGCAACATTTCTATTACTTTATGAACTTGAGTGTATATTTGGTAAAGATCTGCAAATAACAAAGCTGTTTACCTGGGAGTTTATAGATAATTAACCCTTAGATTGTAAGGTTTTTATAACACTAATATTTTATTTTCAACTTTGGCTAAGAAAGACTGCGTGAACATTTATAACCTCAAACTGACCACTATAAAGCATTGTGAAGAGTTAGGCCATTTTAAATGAAAAGATACTAAGAAATGGAAGCATTACATATCAGACTGCTAAACATTGCATAAGGGATCATAAATTAAAAGAGCTACTTGGTAAAATGAAGGTAGAAGGTCAAAGAATCTCCAAGGTCCCCTCGAAGGTGTATTTCTTTGAGTAACAGGAAAAAACTACATGAGGAAATTCAGAAGCAGAAATAAAGAGCTGAATTTTTAAAAATTATAAAGTACTCTTGAAAAATACGTAACTATAATGTCATGGTGGGCTACAGTTGGCATGAGAGGTAAGTGGTGAAAACAAGGTCTGTTTGTAGAAATGAGTAAAAAACTTGCCTTAGGAAACCTGTGGAACAAAGGAACAAATGTAAGAATATATAGGTAAAATTACCTATGGGTGGAATGTTCATTAGATAAATTATTCTAGAAGCAGGCCTTAAAGGCCCCCAAAGAAGCTGGTGTTAGCAGAATTAACAGTAAAAATAGAAATTACATGAGTTATTTTTGAAATAAAATATCAATAATTATATTTATTATACTGTAGCAATTAAAAGTGCTAGGAGGAACAGACTATCATGCAATATATTGAAGTCTAAATGAATGATTTAGTATCATATTCTAGAGTTCAAAAGATTAAGAGAAGAAAGGAAAACATCGAAGAGGATCAACAAAAATTTATTAAAAGTTGGTAAGACTCTAGAAATCTCACCCCTGCTATTTCTCCAAAAGCATCTCACTTCCTATCACCTTCCTATCCCTAGCAGTATGCGTCCTCTTCTGGTCACAGCTAATTTTCAATTTTTTTTTTTTTTGAGACAGGGTCTCCCTGCGTTCACCAGGCTGGTCTCAAACTCCTGTGCTCAAGTGATCCTTCTGTCTAGGCCTCCCAAAGTGCTGGTATGATAGGCATGAGCCACCACACCCGCCTATTTTATTTTTTAAGACTAGAAATTAATTCTAAAGCTAAAAAAGCTCTATGAGGGAAGGAACTGTGTCTCGCCTGTTCACTGCTGTTATCCCAAGGCCTACTATCATACATGGCATGCAGTTGGTACAAAATAAAGAATGGTTGAGGTTGGGCATGGTGGCTCAGACATCTAATCCCAACACTTTGGGAGACCCAGACAGGAGGATGCCTTGAGGCTAGGAGTTTGAGACCACCCTGGTCAACATAGCAAGACCCCTGTCTCAGAAAATTAAAAAATTTTAAAAATTAGCTGGATGTGGCAGCACGTGCCTGTAGTCCCAGCTATTTGGGATACTGAGGCAAGAGGATTGTTTGAGCCCAGGAGTTAGAGGATGCAGTGAGCTACGATCGTGCCACTGCACTCCAGCCTGGGCAACAGAATGAGACCTTGTCTCTATTAAAATAAATTTTTTAAAAAAGAATGGTTAGATGTGTTAATAGATTAATAAGTAAATAGCTAATAAGCAAATTATTAATAAGCAAAACCATGAAAATAATATAATGTAAACTATAATGGAGTAGGTAGACAAACATTTTTTCTAAGGTTGCCTTTGCAAACATAGTATGTTCCCCAGTCTCTCTGTGAAATTCTGGCGCCACTATGACCAAAAGCCCCTGGTATATCTGCCAGGAATCAAGGACAACAGTCAGTAGGGGGAGTCAGAGGCTAAATAGTCAAAAGTCTCCAAGAACTGTGTACAAGAACCAACAGTCCTCATGCTGGGATTGATTGTGTACAAGGGCTGGAGAACATTTCTATTTAAGAAAAGCAAGTGAATTTGTTCAACTGCTACTTCCTAGAGAGTAGTTATGGAGAATCTACTTTGTTCCAAGCACTAAACCAAGTCCATAGAAGATAAAGAATTATGTAATGGAATGTCTGCTTTCACGAAACGCAGAGTCTAATAAAAGAAATATACATATACAGTTTTCTTCACCCTTGAGAATTATGTTCTTGAAAACTCAGTGACAGGATAATTTGTAGGCTAAAAACAAAAGAATTTAAGAGACAATAGAAATGTGGCACAAAGTTCATAGTGAAAACAGGAAGGTCTTATTATATGTGAGATATTTATACCTTTAAGAACAGTTTTTCATGACAAAATATCATTTCCTATGATATTAAAATCTGAAATTCAGTTTATTAAGGCCCTTCTTTAAAGTTTTAAATTCAACAGACAAATCTATTCTATTTGGCATTTTAGCAGTTTATTTAATTTTAATGTTAATTTTTGAGACAGGGTCTTGTTCTGTTTCCCAGACTGGAATTCAGTGATGCAATTTTGACTCACTGCAGCCTTGAACTCATGGGTTGAAGGGTTCCTCCTGCCTCAGTCTCCTGAGTAGCTAGAGGCATGTGCCATGACACTCAGCTAATTTATTTTAATTTTTTTTGTAGATATGGGGTCTGGCTATATTGACCTGGGTGTTCTCAAACTCCAGGCCTCTAGCAATCCTTCCATCTTGGCTTCCCAAAGTGCTGGGATTACAGGTGTGAACCACGGTGCTGAGCGAAAATTTTAGCAGTTTCTGAATAATGTTTGATAGGTTCCATTCAATATGTTAAAACATTTTAAAACTATAATTAAAAAATATTCAATTTCCCTCTTAAATACTTCAGCTGTATAACTTAAAATCCTCTCAAATATAGAATTAGTTCTCAAATGATGATAAACTTTTAAATAATTTGATTCTTAAGTTCTCTTAAATATTTTAATAGGTACCCTTAATAAAGGCTTGACTTGAAGTCTAAATCAATAACAAAATAACTCATTTTAAATTAGAATTAAATGTTTTATATGTTTCTCTAAAAAGCCAATTTTCTTTTTCATTTCAGGGACATTCCAAATATGCTCAGATTCCATAACATAGAAATATTAATATGATAATTTTGATTTTCTTTAACAGTTGTACTTAATTCTAAATATTCTGATAGAGGATGCTTAGTTAGTAAGGAAATAATTATGTCATCTTAAGACAATTTCAGCATCGCTTTCCCAACACTTGAGCTTTCACAACCAGAGCTTGTGGCTCTTTTGGATTCTTATTAGGGGATCATGGAATAGGTTTAGCATCACTTGTTATTTATCATATATCAATGTGATCTACACCCCAAATGAATCACATCATTGGGTTCAGCTTACAAGTATCTGATTCTTCCACCAACTCCATGGATATCTCACAGTCGTAGCCTAGCCACTTATATTATATGGTTGGTTTTGTCCTTTATAAGCACTTAAGATGTATACATGCATTTTCTGGCCACCTTTGATGTGGATGGAGCCTTATATTTAAAACATACACTTCCTGTTTCCTAGGACACACAACTCTTATTAATACTATAATGATAATTCAATTTTAAATATTTCAATGGCTTAGTTCGACAGTTCAGTTACAACTGCTAAATCAGTCAGAATTTGAGTTACTCTGCATGTAACAGGATGTCCAAAGAGCAATTGTTTTTTTAAAAAAAAGTGCTTTTCATTTTCTCATGTATGAGGAATATAGAACTGGGCAGATTGCTGATATGGCAACTTCATTATGTTATCAGACACACAAATCTTTATATTTTTCACCCAACCTTCCCATTCTTATAGACAAAAGACATTCCATGCTTAAAAAACAAGCAAATGAAACAAAATTAAAGTCAGCATATAAAATAGGGAAAAAAAAGTCCCTTTTAAAAGGTATGTAAGCATTTAAGCTTTTTAAAAACAGCTTTATTTTTTTTCAGGCTTTTTAAAAACAGCTTTATTTTTTTAAAAAACAGCTTTATTTTATGTGGGCCAGGTGCAGTTGCTCACGCCGGTAATCCCAGCACTTTGGGAGGCCAACGCAGGTGGATCACCTGAGGTCAGGAGTTCAAGACCAGCGTGGCCAGCATGGCGGAACCTCATCTCTATTAAAAAATACAAAACATTAGCCAGCCATGGTGGTGGGCACCTGTAATCCCAGCTACTCAGGAGGCAGAGGCAGACGAATTGCTTGAACCCAGGAGCCAGAGGTTGCAGTGAGCCGAGATTGTGCCACTGCACTACAGCCTGGACAACAGAGAGGGACTCCGTCTCAAAAACAACAACAACAACAATAAACAAACAAAAAAACAAAACCCCAGCTTTATTATAGTATAATTAACATACAAGAAATTGCACATATATAAAGTATACAATTTGGTCACTTTTGACATATGTACACACCTGTGAAACCACCATCACAGTCAAGATAATGAAATTAACTATCCAGGCCAAATATTTCCTCAAAACCTCTTTGAAATCTCTTCCTACTGTTTTCCCCACTCCCACCAATACCACCCCCAGACAACCAATATCTGCTTTCTTTAACTATAGATTAGTTTGCATTTAATACAGATTTATGTAAATGGAATAACAGACCTAGCACAGGGGTCCATGCCTGTAATTCCAGCACTTTGGGAGGCTGAGGTGGTAAGATCACTTGAGCCAAGAAGTTCGAGACCAGCCTGGGCAACATAGTGGGGCCTCATCTCTACTATAATTAATTAATTAGCTGGGAGTGGTGACATATGCCTGCAGTCCCACATACTTGGGATGCTGGAGCGGAAGGATTGCTAGAGCTCAGGAGGTCAAGGCTTCAGTGAGCCATGATTGTAGCACTGCACTCCAGCCTGGGTGACAGAGTGAGAACTTGCCTCAAAATAAGTAAATAAATGGAATAACAAGATGTACTGTTTTGTCTGACTTATTTAGTTCAGCATAATTATTTTGAGATTGATCTATTATAACATGTATCAATAGGTCATCACTTTGTGCTGCTGATTAGTTTTTGTGTATAGATACAGAGTATAACTGCTTATTTGTCGATTGACGCACATTATGATGCCCATTATGGTTGGTTTTGGTTTTTGTCTACTACAAGTAAACTTCTGTGAACATTAACAAGGCTTTGGATGGACGTATGTTTTCATCTCTCTAGCAAATACTTAAGGCGAAATGGTTGGATCGTATAATATGTATATTTTTAACTTTTTAAAGAAAATGCCAAAGTATTTTTTTAATGGTCATGACATTTTACATTCCCACCAGCAGATGAATGTTCCAGGCCCACCACATCCTCAAAACAGTTGATAAGGTCAATAGGTTTGATTTTTAGGCATTTGATTAGGTATATAGTAATACGTTATTACAGTTTTAATTTACAATTTCCTAATAACTAATAGACTTCAGGCATCATTTCATGTATGTATTTGCTATCCATAAATTGTCTTTGGTGAGATATTTTCCATCTTTTAATTGAGTTGCTTGCTTTTTTATTATTGTCAAGGCTTTTTATATATTTTGGATATGAATCCTCTATCCCATATATGATTCACAAATATTTCTACCAGTCTGTGACTTGTCTTCATTCTTTAAGAAGTGCCTTTTAACAAAAGAACATCTAGAACTAATAAGGTCTCATTACACAAGATTAACATGCAAAAATTCATGATATTTCTCTATATCTTCCATGAAAATGTGGATGCTAAGTTAAAAATAGATGCCATTTATGATCACTAAAAAAAAAGAACTACCTAGATGTTAATCTAACATAACATGTACCCCAAACTCCAAAATACTGATGAAAGAAATCAAAAAAGATCTAAATAAATGGAAAGACAAACCCTGTTCATGGATTTGAAGACTTAACCTACTGGATACAGTAAAGATATCAATTCTCCCCAAATTGATACACATATTTAACACATTTCTATCATTAATCCCAGGAAGAAATTTTGCAGGTATATATAGATTGTTCTAAAATGTATATGGAAATGCAAAAGAACTAGAACAGCTAAAACAATTTCAAAACAGAAGAATAAATGGGGAAGGAATCAGTTTACTCAGTTTCAAGACTTACTAGGTAGTTGCAGTAATGAAGATTGTATGGTATTAGGAGAAGATTAGACATATAAATCAATGGAGCAAAACAGAGAACTCCAAAATAAACCCATAAACAGGCCTAGCTAATTTTTGACAAAATGCAAAAGTAGTCCAATAGAAGAGAAGGTAGTCTTTTCCACAAAGCTAGTGCTGAAGCCAATGGAGATACATAGGCAAAAACATTAAAACTGACCTAAGTTCCATGCCTTATACAAAAATTAACTCAAAATGGATCAAGAGATTAAATGCAACACATAAAACTATAGCACTTTTACAAAAATAAAAACATAAGAAAAAAATCTCTGGAACCTAGGGTTAGGCAAAGAGTTCTTAGACTTGAAACCAAATATATAACCCACACAAGAAAAAAAAATGATACATTCGACTGTCAAAATTAAGAGCTATCAACTTTCTGTTAAGAGATAAAAAGAAAGCTATAGATGAGGAGAAAATATTTGCTTACCACATATCCAACTAACGATTACTACCTAGGATATATAAATAATTCTCAAATATCAAGAGTGAAAAAATAAACACTACAATAAGAAAATGAGCAAAGGGTATGAAGTGTTATTTCACTGAAGAGGATACAAAGATGGCAAACAGGGACATGAAAAGAAGTTGACCATGATTAGTCTTTAAAAAATGCAAGTTGAAACCATAATGAGATAACACTGCACACTTATATAAATGGCTAAAAGAAACAAAGAGACAACACCAAATGTTGCTGAGGATCTAGAGGATCTGGATCTGGAGAATGAAGGAATGTAAAATGGTACAGCCACTCCGGAAGGCATTTTGGTACTTTCTTGAAAAAAGTAAGCATGCTACTTACCAATCAAATAATCCAGTAATTACATCCTTGGGTATTTATGTCAAATAAATGAAAAACTTATGTTCACACAAAAACCTGTACATAAATATTTATAGCTGTTTTTTAAAATAATAGCCAAACGCTGGAAATAACCCAGGTCTTCAAGTGAGTGAATGGTTGAGCCAACCGTGGTATACCCATACCATGAAATACTACACAGCAATATATATATATACATGGAATGAAATGTCGATATATGTAACAATTTAGATCAATCTCCAAAGACTTCTGATGAGTGAAAACAGTCACTTCCAAGAGTTTGTATATACTAACTGTGTGATTCCCTTTAAATAACATTCTTGAAGTGACAAAATTATAGAAATGGAGGATAGATTAGTAATATCCAAGGCTAAGGAGAAGGTGAGGGCAGGAGGAATGTTAGTGTAGATATAAAAGGACAGCACAATAGAGCCTTGTGGTGATGGAAATGTTCTGTATCAGTGTGAACCTCTTGTTTGTGATATTTTATATTGTACTGTAGTTTTGCAAGCTGTTGCTATTGGGGGATACGGAGTAACGGATACATGGGATTTTTGTTATTTCTGACAACTTCATGTGAACAAGTTTAATTAAAACCTAAAGTGTCTTTTGAAGTAGAAAAACTTCTAATTTTGGTGAAATTTATCAATGGTTTTCTTTTAGGGATTGTGTTTTCAGTATTTTATTTTAATTAATTAATTAATTTATTTATTTTGAGACAGAGTCTCACTCTTTCACTCAGGCTGGCGTGCAGTGGCGCCAACAGGGCTCACTGCAAACTCTGCCTCCCAGGTTCAAGTGATTCTCATGCCTCAGCTTCCCTCATAGCTGGGAATACAGGTGCGTGCCACTCTGTCCGGCTAATTTTTTTTTTTTTTTTTTTTTTTAGAGTAGAGACTGGGTTTTACCATGTTGGCCAGGCTGGTCTCAAACTCCCTGCCTCAAGTGATCCACCAGCCTCAGCTTCCCAAAGTGCTAGGATTATAGACATGAGCTACCACACCTGTTCATTTAATATTATATTTAAGAATGCATTGCCTAATGTAAGGTAGCAAAGATTTTCTCCTACTATTTCTTCTAGAAGATTTTCAGCTTTAGGTTCTAACCTTCCATTCTATCATCCATTTAGTTAATTTTTGTATATGACTTAAGCCATGGATTGAAGTTCATTTTTCTGCCTGTGGATATCAAATGTTCCAGCATAATTTATTGAAAAGACTGTCTCTTCCCACTTAATTGTCTTTCACTGTGTTGAAAGCTTCAACCTTAGGAAACAAGAAAAGGAACAACAAATGATGTATTATCATTCTTTTAATATGTTGAATATATTGTTTGATTTGATTTGCTAAAATTTTGTTTAGAATGTTTGCATCTATGTACATAAGGAAACTGGTTTTATAGTTCTCTTACAATTGGTTTTGGAACCAGGGTAATGCTGATCTCATACAATATGTTGGGAAGTATTCTGTACTCTTCAATTTTCTGAAAGAATTGATGTAGAATTACATTATTTTTCCTTAAATGTTGGTAGACTTCGCCAGTGAAGTTGCCTGGGGTTGCAATTTGCCTCACGGGAAAGTTTTAAACTACAAATAGTTTCTTAATAGCTAAAGGGCTGTTGGAATAAGCTATTTCTTTTTGAGTGAGCTTTGGTAATTAGTCTATTTCAAGGAGTATGTCCATTTCATAAATTTTTCCAGTATAAAATATTTATAACATTACCTTATTGTCCTTTTAGTACTTGTGGAATCTACAATGATGTAACATCTCTCATTCCTGATATTGATAATTTGTGGCTTCTATTGTTTTTCCTGATCAGTCTTCTAAGAGAATTATCGATTTTACTCATCTTTGTCAACAACCAGCTTTTCTTTCTTTGTTTTTTAATTGTACGTTAGGTTCTGGGGTACATGTGCAGATCATGCAGGATTGTTGCATAGGTACATACATGGCAAGGTGGTTTGCTGCCTTCATCCCCCCCCATCACCTATATCTGGTATTTCTCCCCTCGTAATCCCTCCCCACCCCCGCTGTCCCTCCCCTGACCCCTCCTGACTGCAGTATGTGATGCTCCCCTCCCTGTGTCCACATGTTCTAATTGTTCAACACCTGCCTATGAGTGATAACATGTGGTGTTTGGTTTTCTGTTCTTGCGTCCGTTTGTTGAGAATAATGGTTTCCAGATTCATCCAAGTCTCTAGGAAGGACAGGAACTCATCATTCTGTTAATGGCTGCGTAGTATTCCATAGTGTGTATGTGCCACATTTTCTTTATCCAGTCTATCCTTGATGGACATTTGGGTTGGTTCCAGGTCTTTGCTATTCTAAACAGTGCCGCAATGAACATATGTGTGCATGTGTCTTTATAATAAAACACTTTATAATTTTTTGGGTATATACCCAGTAATGGGACTGCTGAATCAAATGGTATTTCTATTTCTAGGTCCTTGAGGAATTGCCACACTGTCTTCTACAATGGTTGAACTAATTTACACTCCCACCAACAGTGTAAAGGTGTTCCTGTTTCTCCACATCCTCTCCAGCATCTGTTGTCTCCTGACTTTTTAATGATCGCCATTCTAACTGACATGAGGTGGTATCTCATTGTGGTTTTGATTTGCATTTCTCTAATGACCAGTGATGATGAGCAATTTTTCATATGTTTGTTTGCCTCATAGATGTCTTCTTTTGCAAAGTGTCTGTTCATATCCTTCACCCACTTTTGAATGGGTTTGTTTGTTTTCTTGTAAATCTGTTTTAGTTCTTTGTAAATTCTGGATATTAGCCCTTTGTCAGATGGGTAGATTGCAAAAATTTTTTCCCATTCTGTTAGCTTGCTGGTTCACTCTAACGATTGTTTCCTTTGCTGTACAGAAGCTCTGGAGTTTAATTAGGTCCCATTTGTCTATTTTGGCTTTTGTTGCCAATGCTTTTGGTGTTTTAGCCATGAAGTCCTTGCCTATGCCTACGTCCTGAATGGTTTTGCCTAGGTTTTCTTCCAGGATTTTTATTGTGTTAGGTCTTATGTTTAGATCTTTAATCCATCTAGAGTTAATTTTAGTGTAAGGTGTCAGGAAGGGGTCCAGTTTGTGCAGCTTTTATTTTCATTGATTTTTCTCTATTGTCTCTGTTTTCCATTTCACTGATTCCCTCTTTGACTTCTCTTCTCAAAATTTCATCTTCTCTTCCATTTTTTTGTTTCTTAAGATTGAAGCTGAGGTCACTGATTTGAGATGATTTTTGGTTCTGTTACAGGCATTTAGCTTGTAGCTTCCCCCTTAGCTCTGCTCTAGCGGTATCATACAAATGTTGATCTATCATATTTTCTTTTTCATTCAGTTCAAAAAACTTTCTAAACACTCTTTTAGCTCCTTCCTTAGCCCATGGTTAATTTAGAAGTGTGCTATTTAGTTTCTAAATATTTGGGAGCTATTGGTTTGAATTGAATTCTATTATAGTCAGAGCATATGCTTTGAATGTCTTAAATTGTACACTTATTAAGATTAGTTTTAAAGTCCAAGATATACTCTAACTTGGGTAAATGTTCTGTGTCTACTTGAAAGGAATATGTATCTGCTGTTGTTGGATAGAGTGTCAGTTAGGTTAAGTTGGTTGATAGTGTTATTTAAATATTTTATATCCTTATTAGATATTAATTTTTGTTCGGTAAATTATTGAGACAGTATTAACATCTCTGAATGTCATTGTGATTTTTTTCTATTTTTATTTCATCACAATCATGCATATGATAGTTCTATTTATATATATTTTTTTTATTTTATTATTTTTGAGTCAGGGTCTTACTCTGTTGCTCAGTTTGGAGTGCAGTGGCTCACTGCAGCCTCAACCTCCCAGGTTCAAGTGATCCTCCCACCTCAGCCTCTCAAGTAGCTGGAACTTCAGGTCCATGCAACCATACTCAGCTAATTTTTTGTACAGACAAGGTCTTGCCATGTTGCCCAGGCTGAACCTCTGTTATAAGGTGCTTAAACTTTTAGATTTATGTCCTCTTGCTGGAATGACCCCCTTTATCATTAAGAAATAACCCTGGTAATATTGTTTGCTGACAAATTTAATGTGTCTGTATTAATACAACCACTCTAGCTTTCTTTCTTTTCTTTTTTTATTTTTTGAGACAGGATCTGATATAGTTTAGCTATATGTTCCCACCCTAATCTTATATTGAATTATAATCTCCAGTTTTGGAGGTGGGGCCTGGTGGGAGATGACTGGATCATGGGAGTGGATTTCTCATGAATGGTTTAGCACCATCCCCTTGATGCTGTCCTTGCAATACTGAGTGACATCTCATGAGATCTTGCTGTTTAAAAGTGTGTGACACCTCACTTTCTCTTGCTCCTGCTTTTATCATGTGATATGCCTGCCCCCTTGACCATCTGCCAAGACTATAAGCTTTCTGAGGCCTAAGAGCAGATCCTGCTATGCTTTCTGTTAGCCTGCAGAACAATAAGCTAATTAAACCTCTTTTCTTTAAAAATTATCCAGCAATGCAAGATGACCTGATATGAAGTCTTACTCCGTTGCCAGGCTAAAGTGCTGTGGCATGGTCATAGCTCACTGTAACCCTGAATAACTGGGCTCAAGGGAAACCCCCTGTCTCAGCCTCCCGTGTAGCTGGGACTACAGGAGTGTGCCACCATGCCCAGCAGATTAAAACAATTGTTTTCTATTCTAGCAACAAAGTCTTGCTATGTTGCCCAGCCTTGCCTCAAACTCCTAACCTCACACAATTCTTCCACCTGGGACACCCAAGGTGGGATTATAGGCATGAGCCACCATACCTGGGTTACCTTTTCTTTTCTTTTTTTTTTTTTTTAAATAGTGTTAGCATGGTGTATCTATATATACTCTTATATTAACCTCTGATAAATAAATATATACATAATATTTAATACATTAATTATATTTAAAATTGGTTTGTTATAGGCAGGATATAGTTGAGTTTTGCAAACTTAACTATTCAATCTTACCATCTTTGCCTTTTTTTTTTTTTTTTTTTTTTAGAGAAAGTCTCACTCTGTCACCCAGGTTGGAGTGTAGCGGCGTGATCTTGGCTCACTGCAACCTCCGCCTCCCAGGTTCAAGAAGTTCTCCTGCCTCAGTCTCCCAAGTAGCTGAGATTACAGGCACTCACCACCATGCCCAGTCAATTTTTGTATTTTTAGCAGAGATGGGGTTTCACCATGTTGGTCAGGCTGGTCTCGAACTCCTGACCTTGTGATCTACCTTCCTTGGCCTCCTAAAGTGCTGGGATTACAGGCGTGAGCCAGTGTGCCCAGCCCCATCTTTGTCTTTTAATTGGTGTGCTTAGACTACTTAAGTTCAATGTGATTATTGATATGGTTGGGCTTAAATCTACCATCTTGCTATTTTTCATCTATATTCCCCACCTGTCCTTCATTCCCCTTTTCCTCTTTATTCTTTTTCTCTGCCTTTAAAAGTTTGCTTTTGCTTTCATTTACCTCTTGTTGGCTTCTTTTGCGTTATTTTGATGCTTGCTTAAAGTATAGTATACATCTTTCATTTATTGATATGATACCACTTCACATGTAGTATGAAAAAATTGCAAGTGTATATTTTCATTTCTGCCCTCCTGGCACTTGTACTACGGCTGCCACACACTACATAATGAATCACACACACACACACACACACACACACACACACACACACAGTACATTGTGTATTTATAGAACATAAATTATATAAAATTTATAATATATAATTTACATTTAAAATCTCAGAACTTTTGCAAGGGCCAGAGAATCAGACTTGGAGGCTGTTTTCAAATACATCTTAGTACTCCCATTGGCTGCTGCAGTAGAGACCCTTCTGCTGCTGCTACTACTAGGAAAAGGCAACACAGCCCCTGCTGCTAAATGTGGACATGGTACCTCCCCCACTACAACTGCTGTGGCTGCCTGTTCAGGGTGTACGTCTCTCTGTCAGTCCCTACCGCCCACACTATGATGTACTTTACGGATAGCCTTCCTCTTCATGTTACTCTCTTCCAACTAAAGTCTTGTGAAGATTTGTTGCTTGGTTGAGCCTAAGTCACGTGCCTGACCCTCACTCCAGGGGATGCTGGGAAAGTGAGCTTCTGGCTTCTATTTTGGCAAGGCAGTGTCCACAATTCAGGCACTACCCTAAACAGAGAAAAAGGGTCCAAATGTAGGAAGTGATCAAAAAGTATAATAAATGTATACTACCTGTTGAGAGATAAAATATATGTATATACGTATATATTTTATCTAAGCAGAAGACATGGTTTTAAAAATAAAGACACAAAGCAATTTTGTTACATACCTAAACTATAACAGAAACCTAAAGCTTTATTTTTTAATATCAGCAAGAGCTTTAAAATTATGGGTGTATATTAGTTGACTGCTTTCCCCTCTATCATTCACACTGTGAGTCTCTCATCCATCAGGATGGTAATTGAAAGCTCAGTCTACACTTAGCCTGTAGGTCTGTGAGAAATGGCTATGATTACTGTAGGGCTCCTGCATGGAAATTTCATGGCAATTTTACAAAACAAAGATCATACAGAAGAAACTGACTTTGCTTTTCTTGTCAGTGCACTATCGCATTCTTATTTTCTTACGAAATCACTCCCTGATGAGTACCTGTTGTCATTAGCCAGTGGCAACAACATATTTACTGAATTTTTCTATACTCATCCAAACATCTCTTATAACAAATATATAACTCAAAGAAAATAATGACATTATCTTAGCTCTTCAGCTCACAAAGACATTTCTTTTTTGTATTGCATTCTGAGGAATGCTTTTTTTTCCCACTAGGAAGCTTTCTTTTTCTTTTTAGTATTAGAAAGAGCTACTAAAATGGTTCATCTCTTTTTAGTTCTCTACAGCGTTCAGAGTAATTTTCCAAGATGAGAGATCATTGATTGGTAAGTATATTGACTTAGCTTTCAGCTTCAAAAATTTCAAGATTTTTTTCAAAGATTTTCAAAGTATTGATTCCTAGTCTATGTTTTGAGATTTATGGATTTATGTAATTTTTCTAGTCTTTGAAAAGTTTTCTTTAGAAGAATGTGAGAAATCACAGGGTGATAAGCAGAGCGATCCCTTGCCTGGCTAGGAGCTAAGTAAGATGTTCATTAATATGAAGACAATACACACAGAAGTTGTGTATTGTCACTTGTAATCTAGAGCTCCTCAAATTGATGATAAGACAGTGATCACTAATAGACCAGATAAAGGTAGAAACTAAGTAGCTTTTAAAACCAAAGCAAAGTAAATTATTAACTCTTTAGTTTGATCAGCTGAGATTTCATAAATAATTCTGGTACCAATTAGGAATAACTATTTTTGTTACAGTTTTGTTTTTTATATTATTGTCTTGAAATGGAGACAAAAATTGTATTTAAATAATTTTTAAATTTCAGCTCATCCAACTCTTGTCTCCCATGAACTTGTCTAGAAATTTGTCTTTATTAATTCTTTGGTATAGAATAATTTATACCATCATCTGTTTTTACATATGGGCATGCAGTGCTCATATGTAAAAAGTCTTCCCACTTGAGAATAAGAACAATTAAGGACAGTGCAAAATAAAGGGCTTTTCATAAAGTAAATGCTCAGAAAATAGTATCTTCCTATTAAAATCTATAATTATACAATGTGTTTCTTAAGTAAAAATCATGCTATGTCTTATTTGGTTGCTCAGTTAAAATCTGACAACTGGTTGGACTAGAGTTGGGGTTTAGATGTCATGCTGTACAGGTATTTTGTGTTACCTCAAGTTGTTATTTCATTATATTATCCTTAAATGTGGAAAGTCATGACTTATATACCCATGTCAATCAGAGTCCATACAGGCTGATACCATTCATGAATTCATTCATATGTTCTTGCAATAAATATCTGAGCCCCCGCATGTGGCAGCAGTGTACTAGCTGGCCTCAAGGGCTTTAGTGTTAAAGCAAACACAGGCCTTGCTCTCATTTACTAAGGACACTCTTCTTTAATTGCAGGTCAAGTTGTAGATCAAACCTCTCTAATTGCACCTATGAAGATGAGTTTCCTAAAAGAATTCCCAGTTTAAGAAAATCACAGGAAGAGAGTAGTGAATGCTCCTACTTCCACAATAAAGGATCTCTGTCTCACATTTATTGATTCTCAGCATGAAAATCAAATGTGAAAGCAACTTCACATTAACCAAAGGTGGTTCAGTGTATTCTAGGTATAAAAATGTTCCATGGTATACATTTGTATTAGTCCGCTTTCATATTGCTATAAAGATACTACCTGAGACTGTGTAATTTATAAACAAAGGAGTTTTAATTGACTCGCCATTCTGCATGGGTGTCTAGGTCTCAGGAAACTTACAATCATGGCAGAACAGGAAGCAAGCACCTCTTCACAAGGCAGCAGGAAAGAGAAGCATGAAGGAGGAACTTCTAAACACTTATAAAACCATCAGATCTCGTGAGAACTCACTAACCTTCATGAGAACAGCATGGGGGAGACTGCCCCATGATCCAATCACCTCCCTCCTTTGATACCTGAGGATTTCAAGTCCCTCCCTCAACATGTGGGGATTACATTAGGAGATGAGATTTGGGTGGGAACACAGAGCCAACCCACACCAACATTATAAAAATTCTGAGAGAGAATCTGAAGGGAAATTACAATAGCATGCTTTTGGATATTTTGAGGTTGGCCACTCTTGCCAAAATGTTTTTTGCACAAGTTAATTTGAACGATCATTTTATTTTGTATGTGTAAGTACTACTGGCTGGGAAGACAAAGTATCTTTCCAAATAGTGTTTGTTCATGCCATGCAACATTATATGGACAATGAGTTACACAATTTGTATTATCAAATTAAAAGTTTTTTGTTTTTCTGAGTTGAGAGTATAAGGAAACAGGAATTTATTAACTTATATAACTCCCTTCATTAGCCAATTACAAAATATATGTTGATTGCTTCAGCTGCATATTTTGCTCAGTTTTAACTTGATAAATTCATTTAATTTGGCTAAGTAGGGTCATAGTGGTACCATGCTTACTGTACTTACAATTTCCAGCAGAGTCAGTGTTACAATTAAGTTTACAATTTGGATTCAAAATGCAAAACAAAATATATAAAATTGTTTAAAACAGAGTGATCAGTAAGGAGCTCATCATGTTACAAGCTCAATTTAAAAGGTATTTTCCAGCTGGGCCTGGTGGCTCATGCCTGTAATCCCAGCACTTTGGGAAGCTGAGGCAGGACGGAGGTTGAGGTGGAAGGATCGCTTGACCCTGAGAGATCAAGGATGCAGTAAGCTGTGATGGCAGCCCTGTACTCAAGCCTGGACTACAAAGCAAGACCACGTCTCAAAATGTAATAAATAAATAATAAAAGTATTTTTCCACTAACTAGCTCAAACATTGGAACTGCCTAAAGAACCAGACTCAAATCAAATTAATAACTTCTCAATGAGAGAAAGTGAGTTGTTGTTAGTTTCGTTAGTGAGTCTACTTTGAAACAAACGCTTCCCATTGCTCTCATTTCAGATCGCTGGATCCTGCTTAATGAAAGCATTTCTTGAAATCACAAGCCAAATTGTTTTTTTTTTTTTTTTTTTTAACTCTGATCATTTGTAGCTATTAATCTGGGTCAATAAAGAATATTTTGATACTTCACAACCAATATTCAACTACTTTGGGTTTTTTTTTCTTGTAGCAATGATTTGGTACATTGTGCTATGTTCTATTAGTTACTTTTTATTTGGTCATGTGGATCTTTTACTAGCTGAAATATATTACATTTGAGGATAGGAACTAGGTAGTATCTTTATGAGTGTACATTGGAAACCTACGATACCTGAAAATGTTGAAGTCCTTTTGCTACTTTGGGAGAAGCCAGCAGAGGGCAAATCCAATATGCTAAGAATGGCAGAGTAAAGAAAGTGATAGAACCTGGGTCTTCGATAACATTTTTGAAAAAAAATTGATCATACCATTTCTGATGCTGCCCAACAGCTGGACATTCAGATTCATGTCATATATTTCTATAGTGTTTAGGACAGTTTAAATATGGATTTTCTGTTAGAATTGAAATCATCTAAATATGAATACAATATTATTATTCCCTGTTACAGAAGGGAAACCTGAAGCTTGCACAGAATAAGTTGCCCAAGGTTACACAGTCAAGAAAGTAGCATAGTGAAGACATGAAGTGGAGTCTTTCTGACTACATCTAGGCTCACTCCACCCCTCACCTCCAAATACACACGATTATCCATTTAACAGAACTATTACCTATTCCAGTTATTAGTATCAACCTTTTTCTTATGATGGCATTCATTTTTGTTTCCTTGCCTTTTTTTTTCTCAGAGGAAGAAGTGTCTCCTTTCCTCCCTATGGCTAGGCTATCCTCGCCTCACCCCATATGTTCTTGCTCCTATCTTTCTTCCTTCTTTGGGACTTTGTCCTGTCAATCATTCCAGCTCTTGAATTGTCTATTTCTTTTTACTCCAGCATCTAAATAAATTCATGTCAAGCCTAATCCACGCCCACACTCTTTCCCTTGATCCTGATAACTTTTTAAGCTACTCTTTCTCTTATTACATTTAGCAAGAGACTTATAGAAAATGCAGTCCATGTTTGATATTGCCACTAATTTCATTTTAATTGAAATTGCTCTCTTAAAAGTCTCTAAGGGGAAGAGGCATTGCAACTCTCCCTACCCAAATGTGGAGGAGATGATATCATGATGTGTCACAGGCTCTATTCCTGGTTGGGTCATATTTACTAGTGCGCAGGGTCAGTGTATGTTAAAAGGTCATCCACGCCTCATGCTTTCTTGTGCTCCCTGCTCCCTGTCTCTCTGTAGTAGCAGATCTAGACGGGGCATTGGCCATTGGGGTATGCTGATCATCTTTTCTTATTTCCCTCCAATCTTTCCTCCTTCCTTTCATCTTTTTTCTCCACCTCCTTACAGCAAGTCAAAGAAACGGAAGTTCTTGCAGAAAGTACTAAACACTTAAGTATCTCTTATACCTCATAACTAAGCCATAGGACCCACACTTTACCTTTGTACTTATTAATAATATAATATTTTTAATCTGATGCTGCTGTTGCTTATTATACATACAGTGAGGAGGAATAATCAAAAGGATGGGATTCTGGCATTATTAGGTTTTGTGGATATAATACCTTCAAAATAACATTCTGATTCTCAGCAGTCACCATTCATTGACTTTCTCTCCATTTTTTTTTTTTTTTTTTTAGACAGTCTCTCTGTTGCCCAGGCTGTAGTGTGATGGTGCAATCTTGGCTCATTGCAACCTCTACCTCCTGGGTTCAAATGATTTTCCTACCTCAGCCTCCCACGTAGCTGGGGTTACAGGTGCACACCACCAGGCCCAGCTAATTTTTACATTTTTAGTAGAGATGGGGTTTCACAATGTCATCTCCTCACCTCCGATGATCCACTCACCTCAGCCTTCCAACGTGCTGGTATTACAGGCGTAAGCCATCGCATCCAGCCTTTCGTTGACTTTTTACAATAAAATTCAAAGATTTCCCATGAGTTTTCACTCTCTTTCATCTCTCTGTAATATAATTGATTCTATTAGCCAGTTCTTCCTTCTTGAAATAGTTTAGTTGGCTTTTATGCCATGTTAGCTTACTAATTACTTATGGCAACTTAAATATGTCGGTTTTATTGCCAGCATGTTTGCCTGACTTCTGGCAAAATAGTACATCAGATTTCTTATGGGAACACCTCCTATAGTCTCAGCCCATGTGATTTACCTTTACTCGAAACTCATGATATGGGTGTTGATTGGCCCCAGCCAGATCATCAAACTAATCTCCCAGCCACAGTAACTGCGTCAGGAATGGGACCACAACTGACAAATCCAATTAGATATAATAAGAAGTTTGCTAGGGCTTTGGAAAGAGAGGCTCTTTCTATCCTTTCATATTCTCTGGTGAAAGGGGTCTGTTATGGTGGAAAAGATGATTGAGAAGGGACTTTTGAGTTTTCCTTATACTTAGATTGCTTTGGAACATATTCCTGGAGTTTGCAAAGCAAATGTCCTCAAAACTGGAACTATAGAACTCACTGCAAACCAATAATGACTCTTGTAATTAAATTTGTCCTGCAACAGCAATTAATTTTATTTAAGAAATACCTTTTAACACTTACTCTGCTAGTCAATGAGTAGTTGCTGCACCATTATCTGCTCTTCAAATGAGAGTAAAAGTAAAGCACAGCTAATCTGGTGGTTTCTGGAAAGTTCTACAGTAAAACAATGGTGGGTTGATACTCATTTCTTTTGATTCTCAGCCCATGGGCTTTCCAGTTCGTCATAATCCACAGCTGGGCAAACTTCGGGGAACTACACATTAGATTGACACGCTCGTGCTAAGTTGAACTGGGCTCCCTCTCAAGGCTGAGAAGAATTCTGTTTAACTCTCCGATGCCTTTTTTTCACATTACATTTCTTTTCAAATGTAACCTGATCACAGATATATAAATACCCTAATATGGAACAGAACTTTTTAAAGTAGTTTCTTGTTTTATGACCCCAAAGCTGAATTTCAAGCAAGGGATGCTCGGGAACCAAGGTGTTCACTATATCAGCTGGGACAAAAGTAGCTTGTTTCATCTCAGCAAGAGGGAACTGTCAAAATACCAGCTGCTTCTCATCTGCGGAGCCCTTCTCTTCATAAGCAGTGGGAATTGGCTCACCACCAGGGGGCGCAGTTTTTGCTGTACCGTAGTACGCCGCGGAAAAGGCTCGCTCTCACCTGCAGTATTGTCTGAGGTCTGAACATTAAAGACTTCATTGTTGCAGATCTAAGGGCTCTCTCTGTTTAACTCATCCCTGGGAATGATGGTAGAGCCTTGCTTTAAAGCCAGATGATAAAATTTAAACAGTTAAGCCCTCTGGGTTCGTTAATTTATTTTTCCTTGTTGCTGGCAAGGAAAGTGCCATATTATGGAGACAATCGTGACTGATAATCAAAATGAAAGCAGTTTTGACAAATTCTAATACAAGTTTTTATTGAAATAGGATGACAAGATCCTTTTGTCTAAAAGGAAAAAAGTTTTAGACTGCACAGAAAATAGGCCCCAGACTAAGAAAGCTTTTGCTCAAACAGGGTAAATAAAAGAGGAGTGGAATTGTAGGAATAGAATCCTATGATGTTTGACTTTTTGCCCTTTTTGCTTTTCCTGAAGAAGGAAAGCAAATCAGAGGGGCAAAACATCTTTAGCAGTCCCAGCTGCTCGGGAGGCTGAGGCAGGAGAATCACTTGAACCTGGGAGGCGGAGGCTGCAGCGAGCCAAGATAGCACCACTGCACTACAGCCTAAGAGACAGAGCAAGACTGTCTCAAAAACAAAAACAAAATTTAGCCCCTGATGCAGAACTATATAATTTACAAAACATTTAAATCAAAGGGGAAAAAATACCTAAGAAACCCAAATGAACCAACAATTGTCAATTCACTCAACAGTTTAAAAATTTGGTTGCAAATAATGTCTTTGTTTCAAGTAAATGAGGCAGTTAAAATAGTGCCTCATCGAGGGCAACAGTGAGGATACTCAGGGCAGAAGATATCCTACCTCTTGGTTAGCATGTTGGGGCAGAGAGGTGGAGACTGCCTGCCGAATCACAAATCAGGGTCTTGGGTTTTCTTTCTATTACTGGGAATTACCTTTTACATGGGTGGAATGCATGTATGTGAATTTCTTTTTACAAGTCAGGGATCCATGGAAGGAGGTTTGGGATTCACCCCAGGAGATATGTTATCTCTGTCCTCAAAGAATCAAATATACCGTTCCTTTAAAATACGCATAAATTGAGGAGGGATGGCGAAGAGAGCGGAAACTAGCTATACAAATGAGAGAATGCAGTCCTGAATTGCTCCAGAACAAACACATTTAATGCCAGGGAAGCAGACCCCGCTGGGTAACGTCACAATGCTCTAAAAGGAAGGGTACTTGGTAGGTGTTACTCTAGGATATTTTTTCCAGCCCTTTTCCAGCCTTATCTCCAGGCGGCTGCAAGGAGAGTCAGGCTGTTAGGTGCTCTCTCCCTACCCTCCCAACAACGCAAACATTTTGGGTGGCTTCCTCAGTCTGGAAGCCTGTTACCTGGCATCAGCACATTGGCTTGCTCCACCGCTGCAGCTCCGAAGGCAGGGTTAATTCCACACAGTTGCCAGAGCCCTAAATGAAGGAGCCTAGGTCGGAGGTCGCACCCACCGGGAGGGCGGGGCCTAGGGGCCCGGGGCGGGCTGAACCTGGCCCCGCCCAGGGAGGGGGCGGGACGCTTCCCCGGGCCCCGCCCCGCCGGCCCGGGGTTGCACGTGACCCGCGGCCCCGCCTCCCGCCCACTCGGCAGCGCCAGCTCGGCAGGCGCGGGGCGCGAGTGTGGAGTGAGACCCGCCGGGCTCCAACTCCGCAGCGCCGGAGCGCGGCGGGCAGCAACTTTCTCCCCGCAGCGGCCGTGGCGGCGGCTGCTGCCCTGGCAGCCGTAGCGGAAGCCGGGGAGGAAGAAGGCGGCGGCGGTTGCTCCCGCCGGCTCGGGCTGTCCAGCTCGCTGAGACTGCCGGCCCGCGGAGCCGCGTCCCCCCGGGCAGCCCCGGGCCCCTGCCCTATGTCCCGCAAGGCGAGCGAGAATGTGGAGTACACGCTGCGGAGCCTGAGCAGCCTCATGGGCGAGCGGCGCAGGAAGCAGCAGGAGCCGGACGCGGCGAGCGCGGCCGGGGAGTGCAGCCTCCTGGCGGCCGCCGAGTCGAGCACCAGCCTGCAGGGCGCGGGCGGTGGCGGCGGCGTCGGGGACCTGGAGCGCGCGGCGCGGCGGCAGTTCCAGCAGGACGAGACCCCCGCCTTCGTGTACGTGGTGGCCGTCTTCTCCGCGCTCGGCGGCTTCCTGTTTGGCTATGACACCGGGGTGGTGTCCGGGGCCATGCTGCTGCTCAAGCGGCAGCTCAGCCTGGACGCGCTGTGGCAGGAGCTGCTGGTGTCCAGCACGGTGGGGGCGGCCGCCGTCTCGGCGCTGGCCGGAGGAGCCCTCAACGGCGTCTTCGGCCGCCGCGCTGCCATCCTTCTGGCCAGTGCGCTCTTCACCGCCGGCTCCGCGGTGCTGGCCGCGGCCAACAACAAGGAGACGCTGCTCGCCGGTCGCCTGGTCGTGGGGCTCGGCATCGGTGAGTTCGGGCTCCGCGAGTGTCACCGCCCTTGACCCTGGGCGTTTCATGCCTCTTGCCCATCGGGGTCCCCGTCGGGTCTCGCCGGCTCAGAGAATCCTCCACTTCTCTGGCCTCCAGAGCCCATCTGTTTGTTGGTCCAGCCTCCAAGGCTCTCCGAGAAGGTGGGGACATGGTGGGGGAGGGGGGTCACTGTAGTCTCCCTGGAGCCCACGTGGAATCTTTGATCGCCCACGCACCAGTCACTCCGAGTGGTTGTTGCTTCTTAGCACTTCAGGAACCCAGCTGAGCACCAGCTTTTTCCTTGATCCAGCCTAACCTGATGCTTCTTCTTGAGCTTACGAGGGTCTCTACTTTCCTGCACAGTCCCACCTTGTCTCTCCACTGCTACCCCCTTTCTTTTTCTAGAGCTCCCAGCCTGGAACCCAGTCAGTCGTCAAGTCACAGTGAGATATTTTTAAAGTTAAGTAATTCTGGACTCTGAAAGGTTTATGAGCTACCCCTGCCCTCTTTCCTTCTCTAGCATTTGTCTTTAGATGGTGTTTTATGCTTTTTGTCTTTAGATGTCTTTTATGCTCTTTGTATTGCCTTTCAGCGTTCATTCTTTTCCCAAGTAAATTCCATTCTCCTCTGTTTTTCCAACTTTTTCATTTGAATCTATTTTCATCCATCCTCCTCTTTGTTTTGCCTCTCCTGCTTTCCAGTTGGGAACCAAATTATTTATTAACGGTCATGCTCACTTCCTAAATTCATTTAGGAACTACTCCCCCTGTGGGTAAATGCCCAGCAAGATAAATATTTGGAATTGACTTCAAAAATGAAGTCATTAAGGGTCTCCAGGCATTGATTTTTTTTTTTCACCCTGGTTGCTGAGCAGGGGAGGTACAATTGTCAAGTTTTTGGCAGAGGGAAGCTATTTGGAATGTGCTCAGTATTATTTGAAAGCACTTTTGAGGGAAAGTGGGGGGTTGTGACTTAAATGTCACTAGTAATTTTTCTAAGGCACACCGCTGATGCGTTTTTAATGTTTCATTTCATAATTCAGTTTTTTGTTTCCCTTAGGGTGCTGTTGAAGTATTTCTTCCCTATGGCTGGGGCTTGATGAAAGCGCTTTAAACCTGGGGCTGCTGCTGATCTGTGTATTCACCACTCGTTTGATGTTTGTGCTTTTCTCCCTTTCTCTGTCGGTTCTGAAGGGAAGCAAAGGCCATATATTCAACTCCACATGTGGGAACCATGAGCTTAAAACCCAGTTCACAGCACTTTATATCCAAAGTTTGTCGGTAGTGACCTTCCTTTTGCTTGTTTATTGTATTGCTAATTAGCAAAGGTAGGGCAAGGCTCTCAGTAACCTGTTAAGTTGGCACAAAAGGTCCAAAGTGATAAAAAAAAAAAATCCAGCTGAAATGAAACCTCTGTGTGTGGAAACTACCTGTGCCTGCAGGACCCTTCAATGAATAACCTGCTTTTAAAGTCCACGACCACGATTCTTTTCTCAGCATTGTCTGCTTGGAACATCTGGACTTTTTTGTTGCTGTGCAATAGAAATAACATCATTTTAGGTAGTAAGATTTGTTCTGTCAACCTGAATCTTTTTTGTAATTTTGAGATTGAATCATGCTTTGCAGAGCTCTCTAAATGAAGCTTTCTAATGTTTTCAAGTATTTGGTAAAATTTTGGGTATTATGTTTACTCTTTTATCTGACCTGCAAATTGAGCCCCTGATCTGTGTAAGGTCCCCTGCCAGATGTTGTGAGCAGAACAGTGAGGAGAATGTATTATACTTCAGTAAACGTAGCAAGGTGGGACAAAGCAACAGAACTTGCTAAGCTATATAAGAGAGGTTCTCAGAGATGGCTGATGAATTCAGAGAGGGTACAGTTATCCCCAGCGGAGGGAAGCCAGCAGCTCTTGCCGATGGAAATGGTATGTTGACATGTCAGTACTTTAACAGAAACGAGGAAAGGGCCTTCTATGCAAGGCATAAAATGAGTAAAGGAAGGAAAGCATAGGGCATACTTGGGGAATAGATGGAAGCAGCAATAGAGATCAGATTGGAAGTGATGGTGTGCACGAGCTGTGGAGGCCTCTCTGTCTTGCAGCCTCGTTCTGTGGTCTCTGGGCTGGTTGGTTCAACAGAGAAGCCCAGTTTAGGTATAGTCTCCATTCAGTTCTGGTGTGGCCCATCTCACTTCCAGAAACATACCTCTCAGAATAGAAGCCCAGAGGCAATTTCATAAAAGCCCTCATCATTTACAAAATAAAGAATGTTCTAAGATCATAAACAGACTTGGAAATAGGCTGCATTCAAAATAAAACAATATTTAAAACAACTTCAAATTAGGATTAAAATTAGGATCTACGCAAAACGTGTAATTGCACACATAAAATCATTAAAACTCACAAAGATTACTAGCCTTTCAAAAGAAATCACACTTTTTTTTTTGCTACAAGGAAATGGGTTTCTAACATGAGTGTTTTTTTGAGGGACATTAAATAAGTTTGCTTGGTTAGTACACTAAATCTGGGTTAATTTTTTGCTTTTTTTTTAAGTAGTTAAATTTTATGTGTAGTCAGGGATTTATTGTTTTGTCTTTATGATATTTAGTAAATGTTGATGAATAGCAAAATGTGGCTTCTGATACCTTTTTCAGACAAGTTTGCTGTAAGAACGTCTTTCCTCCATACGTTTACCTGTGGTAGATATAAGGCCCATGTGGGTCAGGGATTCTATTCATTTTGTTCGCTGATCTATTCCTGCCACATAGGAGATACTTGTTGAATAAATGAATGGTGAGCAGAAATGAAAAAAAGAAAACCAACAAATTCCATTGCTGGTTGGGTAGTACTTTTAAGTTAGGATTGTTCTTTTCAAAACACAAAAATAGTGCATTATCAAAATATTTGAAAGGCCAACTTAAGGTTTTGGTTATAATAGTTGAATGAAATCATTCATCTATTCAACACTTGCTAATTAAGCTACCATTATTGATTCTGTCAGATGTGGGGTAGGCAGTAATTAGATAGATAAAAATCCCACCCTGGAGGTGTTCATTCTGTTATGGAGTAGAAAGATACATAAACAAGCAATTAAAATAGACATTTCTCTGTAGTGCCAGATGACACACTGATTCTTTTAGGGGAAGAACTAGAACACAGGATTAAGGAAGGTTCTCCAGTGGGATATTCAGAGTAGGGTTTGAAGAGTGAGTGGGTGTTCAGTAGATGAAGTAGATGAAGCCAGAAAAGTGCTTATTTAGTGCTTTAGTATGTGCGAGGCCTAGTGGTAGTACTTTACACATATTACCTCATTTAATCTTCCTGAGTCTGTGAAATGAGTTCCCATTTGTGGGGTGTGGAAACAGTTAAATGGCAAGGTCACTGATTACAGAGACAGGATTACAAAATATCTTGAGTCTTGCTCTGTTACCCTGCTGGGCATTTAAGGTGGAGTTAATAGCTGGTGTAAAGGCACAGAGAAAGCAATGCTTGAAGCATAGGTGAGTGAGGGGTGGTGACGGGGTGGTCATGAGACTGGAATGTTTTGGAGGCATTAGGCTGAATATGGTGTATTTGGCCCTGCCTATACAGGGAGAGCCTTTAGAGGTTTTTAACAGTAAATAATGTAATCAGATTAAACATCCCTTGAATCTGATATATGAGGGTGTTTTTCCCATTATGCTTTTAAGATCTTTTATCTTTTGCCCTAAACCTTCTCACGTATTTGAAATTTTGGGAATTAGAAATCCTTTGCTGAAATGGCTACTGCAAGATGGGTAAAGCATAGCACGTGACCATGAATTACTGACATGGGAGGAGTCAGTGGACCCTTTAGCAGAAACCTTTGACAAAGGTGAAGATATCAAGGAGTATAGTTATTAATGGGTATTAAATGAATTGTATAAAAGATGTTAGGTATCAGAAGTCAGGGATATGTGTATTGGTCTTGATTTAAGTGTTCGGTTTTCCGGACTAGTTGTAACAAAATTACTGAGTGCCTGTTTTAAATAGGGCATTAGTTTGGGTTTCCTTCTTTTTTGGTTTACCAGAACCACCTTTGGTTCCTCTAGTTTATTTTTCTCTTACACTTGAGTCCTGACACTAGACTTCCTCCATTGTCTCTGCCTGCTACCATGATCACCTGTAAAAAGTTGAAAACTCACATTTCAAATAGGACATGAATCTTCCATCCCAGAAATGATTGTATGTTAACAGGGTTAATCTCATTTTGTAGGTTCTTTACACACAATCCCGTTTGTAGGTGTTTAGCAGTATTATAATCAAGGCTTTTAAGTATGCTTAGTTACAACAGGATTGAAGAATATGAGTTTCCTCCTTTGCTTCATTTTCTATGACCGTGTATCTCCCATGCATAACACTCAAGAAATTGTCTAGAAAAGACAAAGTACAAGAGCATAGTACTGTTATCACTGTTAGCATGTACACAGTCAGTGAGAAAGCGTACCCATTAGCCGTTTCTTCCTGGTGTTGGCATTTATTCTCCTGTTCATTTTAAGTGGTGATTTAGGGTCTGTGGAGGGAATATCAAGAAGTCTCTAAATTTGATAGTCACCAGTGTTCAAAACCTTTCCTGAGAATTGACATACTAGCATATACAGCACTGGATTCATTGAATTAACCTTAGATTGACGTCGGTTTCTCCTCTGTCCGCCTGTTTCAGGACTCCCTCTACTGGAACACAATTTGCAGCTGTATATTGCGGCTTGTAATTAGTATATTATGGCCTGTTGAGTAATACTTTTTAAAATACCACATTTTTTTTTCAAACATCACTTTGAATTCTTCCTCATTGCAAATGAAATGTAAAATCTTGTTTGATCAAAAAACAAATGCAATTTCGAGATCAGTGTCAACAAATAATTTCATTTAAGGTAAGCATAGTTGGGCAGAAGCTACTAATTTTCAAATACTTAATCAGCTAATATACAGTTTTTGGGGGAGGTGATTAAATTTGTTTTTTTCCACTACTACCCAGTTTCTGTCTTTGAAGGCAGGAAATCTTTATTGGATTTATGATCCCTGCTAGTATGAAACTGACACATGAAATAAAGCCTCCTTTGACTTCTTGTGTTTCCTTGTTTTATACACATTAACAGCTTTGTTCCCTCCCCTTTTCAGTCTGGCAGCAGCGGGACTGACATTGCATTTATAGTGAGGATTACGATCTAATTGTGTTTGCCTAGTAGTATAGCAACACGCCCTTCAAGATAAGTCTGTTAACATGAGTTATGTGAAATTGTTCACGTGACTTCCTTGGAAAACATTGTTCTTTTTCATTCATTCATTTTTCCCTCTTGTGGTTTATAAATTTGAAGTAAGAACAGTCAAAGTTAACTGACTTCACACTAACATCTTTGGTTTGAACACCTTTAATGATGTAGAAACTGCTCAGAGAACTGAAATAGCAAGCAGTCTTTGCTGTCTTTACCCAAAATCACAGGATTCTGCTTTTCTTTTTCTCTTATTGAGCTTGGTTCCTTTTTACATCTTTCTTGTGTACATCTTTTTCCATTTCTTTGCCTTTCTTTTTCCTGTGATCTATCAGAGTCAATAAATAGTAGCGACACTTCTAATAGCAGCTATTGCTGATAGTATCAAACTTCCACTGTCAGGAGAAAAATCGGTATTCACCAGAAAAGCCTCAGACTTTTCCCACATATAAAATTTAATTACTCTGGTTGTAGAAAGAGAGAAAAAAGTTTTATAGGTACTTCTAAACTCAAGTTGAGAGTACTACATGCTTTCTAGTTAGGCCTTTTATTAAAGGCCACCATTTGAAATGGGACGGTCTGCAGCATGTGTCCAAGGCCACATGGCAGGAGCATTGTTGCACAGCAGGGCCAAGCACCATGACAGCTGGTCACCAGCGAGTGAGATGGCACCTGTGTTCTTCTGATTTCAGCACCTCCCTGACCTGCACTGGGAGGAGTCTAGGCAGTCCATCCTCATGGCAGGGTGTGGTTTGGCAATCAGCTTAGCTGGCAACGCCCTGGAAATAGTACCTAAGACTTGTTGAATGCTTATATTGCTAAATATTTTGCACATACTAATTCACATAGTGTTCATCATAACCCAGGGGGATAATACGGTTATCTTTGTTTTAAGATAAGGATATTTAGGCAGAAAGAGATGATGTAACTTTCTCATGATCACAAAGTTATTGGGTGAGGCTGGAGTTCACACCCAAGAGGTATGGCTTCCCAGTCTGTGACACTCCTCCCTGATACTGGCATAATTGGTCTTTACCATGATATGTCATGTGGACATTACTTTTGTTTGTTTTAGTATAGATTTTTTTTATTGTGGTAAGGAACACATTAAATTTATACTTTTAACCATTTTAAGGCATACAGTTCAGTATCGTTAAAGATATTCACATTGTTGCACAGTAGAGCTTTAGAACATTTTCATTTTGCAAAACTGAAACACTGTGTCTATTAAACACAAATTCCCCAGCCTCTCTGCCCTATCCCTTGGCAACCCACCTTTCTACTTTCTGTTTCTAAGATTCTTATTTCTCTGGATACTTCATGCAGTGTTTGTCCTTTATTGGCTCACTTTATTTGAGGTTCAACCATGGTGTAGCATGTGATAGAATTTCCTTCTTTTTAAAGACTGTGTAATATTCCATTGTGTGTGTGGCGGGGGGTGGCATTTAATCTATCCATTCATCTGTTGATGGACCTTTGAGTTGCCTCTGCCTCTTGGCTCTTGTGGATAATGCTGCAATGAAGATGGGAGTGCAGACATCTCTTTGAGATCCTTCTTTGAATTCCTTTGGATATATACCCAGAATTGGGATTGCTGGACCATGTAGTAGTTCTATTTTTAATATTTTGAGGAACCTCTATCCCATTTTCCATAGCAGCAGCATTTTACATTGCTTCCAGCAGCATGCAGGGTTCCAGTTTCTCCGTATTCTCACCAACATTTGTTGTTTTGTTTTCTTTTGGCAGTGGCCATCTCATGGATATGAAGTGATATCTCATGGTGGTTTTGATTTACATTTCTCTTAGGATTAGTGACGTGGAATATTTTTTCATAGGCTTGTTGGCCACTTGTACATTTGTATATCTTCTTTGGAAAATTGTTTTTTTAAGTCCTTTACCTATCTTTAATTGGTTTATTTCGGTTGCTGTTGAGTTGTAGAAGTTACTTATGTGTTGTGAATATTAACCCCCATCAGATATACGATTTGCAAATGTTTTCTTTCATTCCATTGGTTGCCTTTTCACTGTTGATTGTGTCCTTTGATGTGCAGTTTTTAAGTTTGATGTGGTCCTGTTTGTCTTTTTTTGCTAAATGCACACAAAACTAAAATTGTTGGAGTCATTTGTCATGCCCCTTTAGAGTAAGGTTTTTGGGAATTCTCATAAAATACTAAATTTTACTTCTAGGAATATGTCATTTTGTTCCCTAGAATACATTAATTGTGAAAATATATAGACTTCATTTCCCATGATATAATACTTTTTAGCAGCTTAACAGGGGTGTTATAAAAAGTAGACTCTAAAACAAAGTCTATTCTTTATGTCTGTATGTGTATGTGTTTGCATGCACTTATTAATTAGGAACATTGGTATTTTCCTTAGTTTAAGTATGTATTAAAGGAAGTGCAGAGAAATTAGGGAAATTAGCACTGTTAGTTACAGTGCTGAGATTTAAACCCAGATTTCCGACCAAGAGCCAGCGTGTGCCCTACCTCTCTATTATATGATAAATCCAGTTTTGTTTTTTTTTTTTTTTTTTTTGAGGCAGAGTTTTACTCTTTGTTCCCCAGACTGGAGTGCAGTGGGGCGATCTCGGCTCACTGCAACCTCTGCCTCAACCTCCGCCTGAATCCAAGCGATTCTCCTGCCTCAGCCTCCTGAGTAGCTGGGATTACAGGCACCCACCACCACATCCAGCTAATTTTGATATTTTTAGTAGAGACAAGGTTTTACCATGTTGGCCGCGTTGGTCTCGAACTCCTGACCTCAGGTGATCTGCCCGCTTTGGCCTCCCAGAGGGCTGGGATTACAGGTGTGCGCCACCGTGCTCAGCTGATAAATCCAGTTTTTGACTGTGAGAGCTAAATATAGTCACCATAATGCTTCCTAAATTAGTATTTAATGTGCTAGTAGTGAAAATCTCAACACAATACTTTCTAGAATTTGACAAAACGATTGTAATCAGATTGGGTGAACAGTAGTAAGACAGTAATTTGAAGTAATTACTGCAAAGAAATAATATGTATATACTGTATAGGGTATATGATGTATATTATTAAAACAAGAATAGGATGAATGGAGCAAATGCAGAATTCCAGTGATAGCTCCAACTGTTTGGAAGAGTTTAATATTGAGCAAATCAGGTAAGACAACAGGGAAAAGAAAGAAGTAACTGACAAGAGGAAATAGGACTATGAATTTAAAATAATGTAAATGAAATTTAGGTCTCATTCTCTGTAGTATGTTGGTTTAAGAGTCTTTACTAATGGAGTTTTTTTTTTGTCTTATCTATATTGATGACATCTTTTATTATAGTTTTTAAAACCTCCAAATATTGTGGTAAATTGATTTACCTAAAAGAAAAGATGTTTATCCTCAAAGTATGCTACATAGACTATTTACAACAAGAAAAATACAGTTAGTAAATACTCTTGGGAAAGTGTTAAGCCTTCTTACTAATTAGAGATGAAAATTAAGAGAACACTATACTTACTAAATTAGCAAATTAAAAACTCATGGCTAAGTTGTTGCCTAGGAAAATATTTTCTGGTTGCAAAATAAATTGGAATAATTTTCTGTAGAGACTATTCTAGATAAAAAGCTGACACGTTTAACATGCTTCATTTGTTTTTCATTCAACACATTTATTTTGAATTACTGATATATACTGAAGTAAATAATTGGAACACAGGGATTAATATGGCTAGGTCTTTGCTCCTGCAGTTCAATTGTAAAATTACTAAT
Source organism: Ateles fusciceps (assembly GCA_036589455.1). NCBI lineage: Eukaryota > Metazoa > Chordata > Mammalia > Primates > Atelidae > Ateles > Ateles fusciceps. The sequence continues at coordinate 4,446,789 of JAZHEH010001361.1, forward strand.
AATTCTTTCATCTGGAAATTTCACTTGAGGGTTTATAATATAAGGAAATAAAAACTAATTTTGTATAAAGGTATTTATAGATGTTCAGTATGTAATTTTAAAAAGCTAGGAGGAACCTCCAAGTGCCTAGTGATTGGGAAATGATTAGTTAGACCACATCGAATTGACATTAAACAAAAAAACCTGTAGACTTTAGATACACACATTCCGCAAATAATAAGCCCAAATAATAGAACCTAGTTGTATGGACACATTGATTGCAGCTACCTAAAAAATTACAGCTGGACCTAGAGTTTGGAAGAAGGAATAAAGGTGTATGTTTAGTTTACGTATGGCAAAGGGCCTTTACATTTTATTTTTTTTTTACTCTTCCCTTTTTAATCGTTGTTTTACTTCACATTCAGATTTTTGTTTTAAAAGGCACAGACACACATATAAAAAAACACTGTCGCAAGATATTTTTTCCAAATTAGATTTCACTTCTTATTCTATGGAAGGACATTTTTAGGAAATAGTGACAAAAACGTAATCCAATCATATAATAGCAGTGTGGATGTATTTTCCCCCTTAATTTTCAACTCGTTGTATGAATTAGCAAGATCTCATGCATGAAGTACATTTCTGGGATCTTAATATTTTATGTATCTCAGGAAAGTATCTTGCTTCCATTATGGCTGAGAATGAGAGCTTCCATGGGCTCCCATCCCACACTCCCTTCTCTCTTTGCTCCCTTCCTCAGCTGTTCCTGCCTGGGCCTTGCACAGATGCTGTCTTCTTCCTGTTTCTGTAGACAAACTGGCTAAGGCTTGTTCCCATCTCCTGTTCAAAGCTGTCCTTCCAGCTCTTTCTCTCTTGTCTCATAAAACTTCTTCTACTGGATTATTCCCATAAGCATGCACACATGCTGTTATTTTTGCAATCTTAAAAACAATTTTTTTCTGCCCCACTTTCTTTCAGTTGCTATCCTGTTTGTCTCCTTTTCTTTATGTAAAACAGTCATCTATATTCCTTCCCTGTAATTCCTCCCTTCCCTTTTTTTCTGAACCCTATCCAGACAGGCTTTTGTCCTTACCACTCCACTGTCATTGTTCTTGTCAGCTTTACCATGCCCTCTATGTTGCCCGGCTCAAGGACTGTTGTCAGTTCTACTTGTCCTATCAAAGGCATTTGACACAAATAAATCATGTCTTTATGGGCCACCTTCTTTGGCTTCTAAGATACCACATTCTCCCAGCTTCTTCTGTAGGCTGCTCCTTCCCCATGTCCTTTATAGATTCCTCTTCAGCTCCCAGACCTCTTAACTCTGGCCAGCCTCAGAGCTCTCCTCTTCTCTACGTATACTCTTTTGGGGATATCATCTTGTCTCATGGCTTGGAATAACTTCTGTGTGCTGAAAGCTCCCAAATCTAGATTTCAGCCCAGATTTCTTTCCTGAACTCCAAATGCTTGCACCTGACTTCCCTGCATTGTCCACCATCTTCCACTTACCAGGTCAGAGCATTCCTCCCGGGGCTTGCACCAAAAGCCTTGCAGTTGTCCTTGACTGCCTCACGTGCCCCTTATCTAGTCGGCTAGGAAATCCTTTGCATCTAGGCCCTAATTATATCTGAAATCTGTTTCATATCGCTTCCGGTGCAATCACCCTGATTCACAGTGCCACCCATCTCTCACAGGAGTATTGCAAGAGTTTCCTAAGTGTTCACGCTGCCTTTTTCTTGACTCCTCTGGTTTCTTTTTCTACACATGACAGCCAGAATGATTCATTTAAAATATAAAACAGATTATGCCACTTCTCTGCTCAAAGCCCCTGATTAGCTCCTCATCTCAGAGTAAAAGCTGGTGGTCTGCAGCACCCCATGGGATCTTGCCCCATCCCCACTTCTTCTTTGACTTGATTTCCTACTGCTTTTTCTTCCCTCCTTTTCAGCGGCCCCCGCCTCTAGGAACACACTAGACATCCAAGCCTTTTTGTGGGCAGTTTCCTCTGCTGGGAAGCCTCTTCCCCAGATACCTGGAGCACTCTTTCCATTCTCTCTTGTGCTTCCTCAAGCATCTCTTCTTATCAGTGCCTTCTTTGATCACTCCGCTTCAAGTTGCAGCCCCCACCACTGGCTTTCCCTGCTTTATTTTTCTCTATAGCAGTTTCACTAGCCAAAACACTTAATAGTTATGTTACTTATTGATTGTTTCTCTCCACTGGAGTGTAATCTCCAGGAAGGCAGATTTTAATTTTTCTGTTTTGTTTATTGCTGTTCCACCATTGTATAGTGTAGTGCCTGGTACACAACAGGCATCCAGTAAATGTTTATAGATAAATACTACAACAGTATAATCCTAAGGAATACTTTTGAGCTGAGATTGGATCAAGGATATTGTAGGAAATTTGTGTAGTGGATGGAAGTAATTAAATGTTCTGTAGGGTTGCCTCTGACACTGCTCTATGGTTTCTAACTTTTTAAAGTAGTTGAGAGAAAATAGGTGTTATTTTTAACTTCAGTTAAGACTTTTAAGTCTAACATTGTTCTCAGTGCCTGCAATGAAATGGGTATCTCCCTGTGTCTAGGGAACCTAAAAAAATGAAAGTTTATTTGTGTTTGAAAAATGATCTGATAGACTCTCAGGGATGAGCATGGAGTCATTACACTTAGATGTGACAGTGTAATCAACAGAAATGTAAACTTACTACGAGGGATGTATCTTTTCCACATGTTATTAATGCTCTAATGTCTCCTCTCTTTTCTGGCAGAGAGATTTGTGGGAAGAGGGATTACTGATTCACACAGTTGCATCTTTGTGTTTGAGCCTGGAGTTTAAAGCAGGAGTGGAAGAGTGTTGGAGTCGTAGTTCATCCAGGCCATGAAGAGGCCTGATCAGTTTTCCCTGACTTTCATATCTTCTGTCTGATGACACACGTTTTCAAATCTTTGTGAATCTTTCTCCTGAAAAATGGAGATACGTAATTTGAAATCTCCTTTTACTCTCTCCTTTTTTTTTTTTTGAAAGAAAGAAAAAGAAAAGAAAAAAGAGAGAAAGAAAGAAGGAAAAAAAGAGAATGAAAGAAAGGGAAAGAAGAAGAAAAAGAGGGAGAGAGAACAGAAATCTTGTTCTATTGCCCGGGCTAGAATGATGCAGTCTAAAAATGGGTATTGAAAAGCTCTTTTATACTAAGAAATGTGTTATACAATGGAGACAGGAAGGAATAAGGGAGGAAAATAACAAACAAACAGCCAACCAATATTTCATTTAAACCTATGAAATGCTATGCAGTTGCTGGGGGAGTGATTTACTTCCAACCATGTGGTCACTTTTAGAATAGATGTGATGTGTTACTGAAGAAAATACATGTTTTGTGGATTTGGAGTAGAGAGTTCTGTAAATGTTAAGTTCACTAGTTCGAGGTCTAAGTTCAAGTCCCGGGTATCCTTGTTAACCTTCTGTCTCATTGATCTGTCCAATATTGACAATGTAGTGGTAAAGTCTCCCACTATTATTGTGTGGGAGTCCACGTCTCTTTGTAAGTCACCAAGAAGTTGCCCTATGTATCTGGGTGCTCCTGTATTGGGTACGCATAGACTTAGGATCGTTAGCTCTTCCCGTTACATTGATCCCTCTACTATTATATTATACAATGTCCTTCTTATCTCTTTTGGTTTCTATTACTTTAAAGTCTATTTTATCAGAGACAAGAATTGCAACTCCTGCTTTTTTTTTTTCTTCTCTCCATTTGGTTGGCAAATCTTTCTCCATCCCTTTGTTTTGAGTCTCTGTATATCCTTGCATGTGAGATGGGTCTGGATGCAGCTTACTGATGGGTTTTTTGAAATTGTTGATACTGGTTGTTCCTTTCTGTATATTGTGCTTCTTTCAGAAGCTCTTGTAAAGCAGGCCTGGTGGTAATGAAATCTCTGAGTACTTGCTTGTTCGTAAAAAATTTTATTTTTCCTTCACTTATGAAACTTAGTTTGGCTGGATATGAAATTCTGGGTTGAAAGTTCTTTTCTTTAAGGATGTTGAATATTGGCCCCCACTCTCTTCTGGCTTGTAGGGTTTCTGCTGAGAGATCTGCTGTGAGTCTGATAGGCTTCCCCTTGTGGGTAACCTGACCTTTCTCTCTGGCTGCCCTTAGTATTTTCTCCTTCATTTCAACCCTGGTGAATCTAATGATTATGTGCCTTGGGGTTGCTCTTTTTGAGGAATATCTTTGTGGTGTTCTCTGAATTACCTGGAGTTGAGTATTGTCCTGCCTTGCTAGGTTGGGAAAGTTTTCCTGGATAATATCCTGAAGAATATTTTCCAGCTTGGATTCATTCTCTTCGTCACATTCAGGTACACCTATCAAACGTAGATTAGGTCTTTTCACATAGTCCCATATTTCTTGGAGACTTTGCTCATTCCTTTTTACCGTTTTTTTCTCTAATCTTGTCTTCTCGTTTTATTTCGTTAAGTTGGTCTTCAACCTCTGAAATCCTTTCTTCTGCTTGATCAATTCGACTCTCTCCTTAGCAGCCAATACATGTTTCAGATTCTGTAATATATTTCACTAAGTAGCTATTAAGCATCTGTATCGGGCCAGGAATAATGTGGCTTGGGATTCAAAAAATAAGACACGCTTTACTTCTCATTATGGTCTGATTATAAATTTAGGGGCACAAAACATGTATAAGTGTATAATGATGTGATAAGTTTTTAAAGATGGTATTACATATATGGAATTTAAAAAATAAGTACCACGATCTTGAAGTTGATCTGGTTCTTTTAAATGATCAGATTTTAATTCTGGATGGGGTTGTGTTTTAAGTGAAGTCAATCTGCAGCTCTTCATAGCAAATGGAGTGACTCTTTCACCAGTCCAAATGGTGATAATTAAAACACTGGTCTTAATATTGCATTTTAAGCTTATATTTGAATATTACTGCTTCAAATAAATGTGGAAACTTACATTGTCAAACAGAGTATGCTGTGAAGACTTGGCTTGAACCACGTTTCCTGGTTTACTGTCCTAGTTTTTAATCTTATAATTCCCGTAAACCCGCTAAACTTGTGAAGCCATTCTTGCCACCTCCGATAGACCTTATTGTACCTTTCTCTGTGACACTTCTGTTACTGCCTATAGTGATACTCATATGTCATTAATATAGACAGTAATAGAAAAATATGTAAGACACAGTAGTGCAGAGAAAAATTAGTGAGGTCCACCTGGAGCTGGCAAGTCAGGTTTTACAAAAACCTACTTCATAGAGTTATTGTATAGATGAATTGATAAACTATTTTCTGTTAAAAGCTTAACAGAATTCATGATGCTTAGTATATGCTCAGAAAACATTAGCCATTGTTTTTTAATTAGTATGAATTTCTCTTCCCATTTTAACTCTGTTGGAGAGAGACATCAACATCTTTTAGATTAGTGAACAAAACCAGATTGTCCTGAATTAAGTTTTCCTGGCACATGTGTAATTAAAACCTTTGTCGGACTATAATTTGCATATTAGATAGTAGGAATGCAAATGGGTGAGTTCCCTCATTTCACCTTTATAGTTCCTGTGTAAAGAGAGAACCTCAGACACTTTGAAATTTTCATAGTTCATAATTTGAACCTTGAAATTTAGGATTGTACAAAAAGGGAATTTAATGCATCAAGTATATGACATGTCATTATTCTTTGTTGCCAGTAGTTGGCCAATTTCAACTTTAATTGAAATTCAGGCTTTTGTAATAGTTTGCAACATCACAGCAAAAGATTGTAGCAAGCAGCTTTTAATTTTAGATGAGATTTCCTCCTTATCCTGTAGAATAAAATTTTAACAATAGTGTCAACATAAGTAAATTATAAAGAATCTAATGATACTCAAGTGAAATGAGGATACTCTATTTTTGACTTACTGGACAAATTGCAGTGCATAAAGCAGAATTCAGGGATCTTGTTTTACACAACATAAAGTTCAGCCATATGCCACATAACGACATTTCAGTGGAGGCATATAGGATGGTGTTCCCATGAGATTATAATATTTCAGTTTTACTGTACATTTCTATGTTTAGTCATGTTCATACACAAATACCATTGTGTTACAGTTGCCTACAGTATTTACTACAATAGCATGCTGTACAGATTTGTAGCCTAGGAGCATTAGGCTGTAGCATATAGCTTAGGTATATGGGGGCTTTACCATTCAGGTTTATGTAAGGGTACTCTGTGAAGTTTGCAAAATGTATTCCTGAGAATGTATCTCCATGGCAATGCTTGATTGTATCTGCATGTGCACATCTTTACCAAGAATATCTTACTAAAGATTCTGAGGCAGTGACTTTGTTTACTTTCTCATAGGTAATATAAAACGGACAAATCTAAAATACATTATTTATTATGAATGCATAGTTCTTGAGGCTGGGGAGGTGAGAACCTTTTTTTAAAAAAAGGTTTATAACCTGAGTAAGAAAAACATGAATGTTGGAAAAGAAGCACATGACTTTGTTACATTTGTTTGGTAATTATCCAGTTACTCATCTGCGCAAGAGATCATAAGGTCTGGATTATTTTCAAAATTTTAGTTTCTAAATATGACACACATTTTCAAATCAAAATGTATATATAAAGAATACAGAATTTATAGTTATTAATAAGCATTAAAACTTTGCCTATGGATAGCTACTGCTGTGGTTAATAGTTACCTTTTGTTTGCTTTAAGTGAACATCTGGATGACTTAATCTAACTCAAAATAATTTACAGATGTAAACTCAAAGCCACTGTCAGTAAATTTTTCTTTATTTCTAAGCCATCATGAAGATAAGATACCCAGAGATGAGCCGTATGAGCAAATAGTGCCTTAATTGTTCAAAAAGGAATGAATTCTAGGAATTAATATAAATAAACATGACTAGTTTCTAGCTAAATTATAAAATATTAATGAAGATTTGGAAGCATTTAGAAAAGAATCTGATGATTACTAGGAACTTTTGTATGTTCTCGAGAAATATACTAACCTAATTTCATTTGTTTTTTCTTTGAGTGCATTGCTTGGTGAGTAGATTAGGAAAATTCTGCAGATAAAGCATTTGGCATACTTCTATTTCATTGAATATATTTGTACAACATTTACTTTGTGTTTATAAGCAAAATAAGAAAGCAAAAGAAGGTTTAATCTCATGGGGATACTGATGACAAATCTCTGAAATTTGGCAAATAAAAAAAACCATGGTTTAGTGGGATACCTTGTCAGGGTTGAAAAGTGGGCCCAGAAGATCTCTAATGGGGTGCAACTAAGAGCTCAGTCCTTCAGCTTCCGTGGGTATCAAATCCAGGGAGCACAGAGCAAGCTAAATGGCTATTATGCTTGATAACAGAGCTAATATTAAAAATAACTTTAAGATACTGGAATGCTGTTAAAAATCAAGAAAAGTTAAAATTCATAGGAAATATAATATGTATATCTCCCTGTATTTTACATTTTAAATATATTTGCGTTATTGCCATTGATCCACTCTTAAGCTGACCAACAGTGAGACAGACTCCTTCCAGAGAATGAATGCTAGGAGAGAGTTTACGGAAGTTGTACAAGGAGGCAGTCAGCATAAGATATACAGGGTGACCTTTTTTCAAGAGATTAAATCTTCCTTGTATTCAGAGCCTGACTGAAGGGCTTCTTTAGTCCCACATGATTCTAAAATTCTCAGGCTTCTTTAGTGATTACAATTGAGAGATGGTTTCATCAAACCTGCCAGAGGATTTGTCCCCTGAAACGGAATAAATCATCTGAGATCCTCAAGATTGCAAATTAGTAAAGAGGAGGACAGTGTCTCTTTTTTGTAACTTCTATGAGAGTTTAGTAGATGTTGGTTGGCTCACTGATAACACCTGAGTCATTCTATTTGATTACTTTTGGCTCCTGTCTTTTAAATTATCAAATTAACTTTTCTTGAATATATTAGGTCTTTTGTTATGAAATCAAGAATATTATTTTACGTTCTTTTTACAGCGAGAGTTTGTAAAGTGCGAAGATGACCACTCTGAAAGCCATATGCCCCTGGCACCCTCTGAAGTGCCTCAGTTCTCTCCTGACTCTTTAAGTGATTCATTCTGTCATTTGCATGATTCCTCTGAATAAAACCAATCACCTAGTGTTCTTGAGGTGATTGACTTGCAAATAATCTTGTGCTCTTAAGCACATTTTGGGTAAATTTTCCAGTTTCTGAAAACTAGAAATTATTTCTTCCCTCTAGTTGTAATTGAGTTATTTAGATCAGATATTCAGAGACTAACAGACTCTCAAAACCAGTGGGTGCTGCCTTCATACTACACATTTTACCATGCTAGGATAAACATGCATCTTCAATTTTTTTGTTGTTAAAAAACATCCTTCAAGGAATTTATTATCCCAGTCATTTCATCACATACCTCTTTTGGGGCTTAGGGTCCCAACCCCTCCCTGTCTCTTCTTTTTTGTCTCCGCTTCTACACCCCCACCACGCTTTGGTGTTTTTGAGGTTTCTTAATCTTATGTAAAGTGTGAGTAAAAAGCATTTTTAGAACTCTTTGCCATGTTTATTGATCTGTAACATACAATATATTGCTGTGTCAACATAGCTTCAAGACAAGACCCCTAGCTTTTCTACAGCTAGACTAACACCCCCCAAATCCTACTTCTGTAGAGCTTCAGAGCTTCGACAGCTGTTGAGGTAATGGTTACTTTCTTCAAAACATAGCCATTACGGATGATTGGCTTCAAAAAGTTAAAGAAAGGTCTTTTGAAAAATTGACAATTCTCCCCGCAAAGAGCTGAGTGACTAGTCAGCTACAGTTTCTTCTAAGTTGTAATTTTTTCTAATATATGATGTTGAGGTTTGAGAGAGAGCAATTAAAATAAAATGGTCTAATTAAACAGTGTTTTTGTCATCTTTTTCAGTTTAGATGTTGAGGAAGTGTTCATGTCCTACCAAGCAATTTTTTTTATTTTGAGAGAACTGTCTATACTTTTGGACTTACTGCCTTTACCTGTTTCCCTTTTGAGCTTTATGTCTTAAAGAAATGTTATGCCATTTACTCCTTTTAATAGATTAGACATATTTCAGGTTATTTAAAAAAAAAAACACCTGTCTCACAGATCATAAGACAAACTATATAAAGCTCTTGGAATAGTGCCTGGCACATGGTAGTATGTAGTAAATGTTATCTGTTCTTGCATTTTAGTTTTTAACATATCTACCGTGCACTTGCCTCAGTGGAATAGTTTAAGAGGATATTTATATTTATAATCAGTGTGAATTATGGTTATTTATACTTAGCATAAATTACATAATTTATACTAGTGAGTTGTTTCATGAATTTATACAAATTAACCCCTTCTGAGCCCTAGGTTTCTCAGCTTTATCCACTTCGTGGTGGTTTTATGAGTGTTAAATTAAGTAGTAGTACAGAACTATTACAACTAATATGACCATGACTGATGAAAGGAAGAAACACAGAGGGATACAGACTGGAAGAGAAAAGAGGGAGGGAGAGAAAGACTAGGAGATTTATTAAGTACTATGGAAATGTTAAACTCTAAAGTTACACTCTTGAGAGTGGCTTCAGGAGTCTTAGCTCAATTATCAGGGGTGTTTGGAAAGCCAACTAAATGATTAGCCTCTATTTAAAACATTACTTGCCTTTAAGGCTTTGAAGGATCCTTTCTGAGTGGAAGATACAGCCAAGGTGGTAGTGAGAGGTATGGAAGATTGAGGAGGATGTGTGTGGTTGTGTCTTCAGTGACCGGAGCAAAGGGCCTGGGATTAGAGAAAATCTGAGGATTGGCTACATTTTGTTCACTTCCACTGTCAGAGCTGCCAAGCTATTGGGAGGTAAGGTGTTGCATTTCTAGAGTTGGTTTTGATGTCCTATCTCAAGACCTAATTATGTCTCTTGGGGTGAGGTGGGGAAAACATGTGTCTTGGGACTGGCCGTTGGTAACTGCGTTAGAGAAAATTAGCTTGACAGGTCTTCCTCGATTTGGAGATTTCTCTGGAGGAAACACTGCAGTGTTAGGTCCAGGGCACAAACCCTGATCTGTCCTTGGTTTAGAGGCAACACATAATCACATTACCCATCAATTTAGTCCTGACACCTATGAATGCCCAGTTCTTCCTTGTCTTTCGGCTTGTGGATGGGAGACAGCGATGCATTTCTTGTTTGTTTATAACTGGTTCACTTTTAAAACTGTCGGATCTGCATTGCCTTCTGCTGTTAGTGTAGTAAGAAAAAGCGTGTGGTGTATTTAACCAGTGGGGGAAAATATTTCTTATCTATAGAGATGAAATAGACATGTAGCTAGAGAATAGACATGTAGCTTCTTATTTGATGGCCTGTCTCATTTCTGTTTACATTTACTGCTATGTTTTTCTTAGTCGGCTACAAAAACAAGTGGCACTAAAGGAAAAGACCACATTTTCTTTCATCCTGGCAATAGGTGTTTGTTTTTATTTATTTTTATTACTATATACAATGAAAAGTATTCAGATTAACGTGTTGTTCTGAGAGGTGATTTCAGGTGGGGGAGTAGTGGGATTAAAAAACAACAACAAAAAAACTACCCTCCCTTGCCACCTGCATTCTGATTGCCAATGCATTTGCGTTTGGTGCCTTGATCAGCATCTCCCACGTGCCATCACTTCAGAAGTTTCCCAGCTTTTGCTTTTTCTTAGAAGGCAGCAGGAAGGGCTGGGTGTGGTAGCTCACACCTGTAATCTTAGCACTTTTGGGAGGCCGAGGTGGGCAGATCATGAGGTCAGGAGTTCAGAACCAGCCTGACCAATATGATGAAACCCCTGTCTCTACTAAAAATACAAAAATTAGCTGGGCATGATGGCACGTGCCTTTAGTTCCAGCTACTGGGGAGGCCGAGACAGGAGAATCACTTGAACTTGGGAGGTGGGGGTTGTGGTAAGCCGAGATTGTGCCACTGCACTTCAGCCTGGGCGATGGAGCCTGATTCTGTCTGAAAAAAAAGGCAGCAGGAATAGTGGAAGGAGTGTGGGATGTGAAATTAGAAATCCTGTGTCTTGCTTTCAAACCTTTTATGTAAATATGTGATCTTAGACAAATTACTTAATGCTTCGGCTTTCTTTCTCTTCAGTAAGAGTTATATGTAAAGTTCCTTCTTCCATGGGCATTTCACTGGCCAGATGAGAAAGAAAAAGGAGTACTGTCATGATCTGCCATCTACTTGGGCCCCTTCCACAATGTGAAATGGACACTGTGAGAGTAAAACCATACTCAGAAGTGTATTTTTTTATTCTCTCAACAGTTAACACAGAAGGCTTCTGTGACCAAATGTGGGGGGATTTCTTCCCACCAACAAGCAATCAGTTTTGCAGCAGACACCAGCTGGGTGTCCTCTAATTCAGTTCTCACACTGACAGCCTAGAAATAGCGTCTGATTCCACAGGTTGAGGGCACAGTCCCCAAGACCTCCCATGACCCCCAGTGCCAACACCCTTCAGACATCAGTTGCAAATTTGAGTCTCTGGAACTTTGACCAACCACCTATTGTAAGTTGGAGTTTTTATAACAACTTTTTTGGGTTTTATTAATTTTCTAGGGTGGTTCACGGAAATCTGGAAACACTTAGGTTTACTGGTTTATTTCAAATGATATTTCAAAGGATACAAACAGAGAAAGAGATACATAGGGCGAGACTCGGAAGGATCCCGAGCTCAGGAGATTCCATCCCTGTGGAGGTGGAGTGCACCACTGTTGGTACTTGTTCTCTTCCTGTCAGCCTCCATATGTTCAGCTGTCCAGAAATGCTGTGAACTCAGCCCTTTTTGCTTTTTATAGAAGTGTCATAATCAAGTATGTCATTACCTAGGCATAATTGATTCAACCATTCGTTATTGGTGACCAACTTAACCTTCAGCTTCTCTCCCCCTTGGAGGTTGGAGAATCGGGCTGAAAGTCCCAATCCTCTAATCCTGCCTTGGTTTTTCCAGTGACCAGCCCCTATCCTGAAGCTGCCTAGGGGCTGCCAGTCAGCTGTGAACTAATTAGCATACAAAAAGACATCACTTTGGAGAGTCTAAGGATTTTAGGAGCTGTGTGCCCTGCCACAAGGGTGGAAGGTCTAATAAATATTTCACACTATCACAGACAGAAAGTGGAGTGTCAGGCCTGAAGAGGAGTCCTCAATCCTAGTCACATACAATTATAAAATGCTAAATAGATAGCATGAGTTCATTTAAAAAAGGAAGCTATAAGCCCAGTGCTGCCCTATTGTATGATTTTTTTATATTTATCCTAAAAATATTTTAACTTTTAATAGGATGTTCCTTTGGATTTGGTGCTCAGTCCTGGACAAATCATCTCCAGTGCCCTGACTTAGGTTGAATTTTGTTATTTGAGTCAGCCCCGTGAGTAGCTTGCCTTGCTGGCTATTTATCTGTTTCTTTTTGTTTAAGACATCTTGCTGAAGTTGGATAGTGCATGCACTCTTTGAAAGAGTGCTTTTTAATGGAAAACTGTTGCATTAAAAAGTGGCTTTGTGTTTTTATAGACCACACAATTCTAAGCCAAATGACACAGTTTCAAAATAGCTCTTGGTGGGTAGAACACACAGGTAAGTACTTGAGAGCCTGGTGCTAGATGTTTGAAGTATTTGTAAGAAGAAAGCACAGCATGAGCCGGGTCTAGAGTTTCCTGTGTGATCATTTTTACAATATCTTAGAATAGATTTGCGGTTACCCTGCCAGATATGTACTTCATCTTTAATTAGATACATTTAAATATATCCGTTAAAGAGCTTTTGGTTCAGTATCCAATATTCGGAGCATTTATTCTGGTTTTGTTGTCATGCCATTTACTGCCTCTCAAATGTCTGTTTGTGGTACTGTATACAGTAAAGGTATACAGTAAAAAGCATTTTAAAGTGTAATGAATGATACTTGGTGCTGATCAAAATGGAGTAAGTATTCCACAGCCTGCCTCTCTACTGATTACCATAAAAACTCTGAAAATAATGGAACATGCAACTGAGGATTCTGAAAAGTAAACAACAACAGGAAGATTGAGTTGGGAAATCAAAATTTGAAGACCAACTGGACTGGCAGTGAATTTACTGTTTCTCTCATCTTTCCTTTCTTAATTTCCTGGCTTTTACCTTTGGAGGGCTGAGTCCCAGGACTGCTCAGTGAACACATATAGCAGAAAACGAAATCCCCTCCTTCTAGTCAAAAGACCGAGAATAGGGACCCTTGTGAGCCAGAAGATACGTAAGGAGTTCCCCCCTCCTTTTTTCTTTCTCTCCTTGCCCTGCCTTGAGGCCAGCCCAGTTAAAAACCTGCACTGCTGCAGTGGTGATGGCAGTAGTGCAGCACTATTGATGCTGAGATACAGCCCCTCCTTCTGTACAGAGGAAGTAGAAAAGGGATCCCTGGGGTCCAAAGAGTGTGGGAGGGAATCAGTTATTTTTTTTCTCTGTAGTTTCTTTTGCTGGTATGCTGCAAGGACAGTCCCAATTATGTGGAACTGAAAAACAGTGTAAAGGATTAAGTTCTAAGAGAAAATCCTGGTTTTGTGCATAGCAGATTTGGAAAAGAGGCCCTAGAGGCCAGAGGGTATCAGGGGAAGTGGTGGAGAAGAGAGCTGAAAAAGGGGATCTCCTGTTACTGTGCATAAGCTGAAATAAGTCCTGAGCTCACCCCTAAGCAGCACATGCACGATTCAGACCCAAAGGGGTATAGCAAATGTTTTGAGTACAGAACTGTGATATAAGGTACCACACAGTCCCTGCTATCTGCTGAGTAATGTGAATGACAGACTATTGAAAATTGCTATTTAACAAGATGGCCAACTAGATGCAGACAGGAAGAGCTTTTCCCACTTAGAGACCAGATCATCAGGAAGAACTGCACACTCCCAACAGATCTTAAGAAAGAAAGTGAGAGTAGACAGAAGGAGGATGCAGATCCCGGGGGTGAAGACGAGGAGGAAACCCTGCATGGAGTTGCTGAGCACCAGGACTTGTTGCTGACTCTCAGGACTTGTTGCTCACTCTCAGGACTTGTTGCTGACCCTGAGCAGTTTCTGGGGAATGGGCGAGTGAAATAGGCTTGGAGTGGCCCACTCTTGTCACAGACCTCTGGTGTCCTTGCTACAGGAGACCTCATGACCCCCTTGAATATTTGAGCTGGCAGAGACAACTCCAGAATGCATGGAGCCCCAGGGGTCTGGCATGGTAATGGCTACAGTGGAGCATGGTCATGAGTGGTCATCCTTCAGGGCCCACCATACTTCTCTAGGTGGCTTTAGCCTTTGTTGGCTGTCAGACTTGGACAGAGCATATCTTGCTCATGGGAAGGGACCTGTCTGATCTGAGTGTCTCCCATTTGCTGTCCTATCCCAAGGTTCCTGCCTGGCCACACCTGCTTGCAACATGGCCTTGACTGTCCAGCTGGGCACTTGCCAGCAGCTACTGCCATAGCTTTTTTGTCAGGAGATCCTGCCGCATAGAGAGCTTCTGTAGGTGGGCCCCTGCTGGCATGGCCCACCCACAGCCCTCCCCTGCCAGCGTGTACTTGTTCACAGCCTCCCCTCATTACTTCACTGGCATGTGCTTGCCTGCAGCCTACCCCTGCTGCTTCTCTGGTGGGTGCAAATGATTACAACTAAAAACTCTGGAAATAATGCAAAATGCAACTGAGGATTCTCAAAAGTAAGCGGGCAGATTGGGTAGGGAAGTCAAAATTTGAAGACCAACTGGTATGTCTGAATTTAGTATTTGTATCATCTTTCTTAATCTCCTGGCTTTTACCTTTGGAGGACTGAGTTACTCAGTGAACAGGATTGCTCAGTGAACACCATGTGTGCATGCTGACCTCACTGCCACCCTGCCACTGGTACACACACGTGCAGGGACGCCTACTGCCTTGTCAAAGCCCTTTTGCTGGCAAACCCCATTGGAGTGTTACCAGCAGACTGGGAACACCTTGTCCCTTTCAGCACAGCAGGAGCTTAACCTCAAGGGGCCAGAGAAAAAAGGCTGTGGGCCTGGTCCCAGACCCCCAGGGTTAGAGCACACAGCCTAGGAATGCTGAGCTGAGTCTTGGCCCCCTGCAATCATCCAGACATAAAGCCAATCAATTTAACACAACTTAACACCACTGTCAAACCCTCCAGGGCATCAAAGAATATAAAAGCAAAAAGCCCCATCCAAAGGACAGCAACTTTAAAGATTAAAGAAACATCAGCACACACAGATGAGAAAGAACCAGTGCAAACTCTGGCAATTAAAAAAGCCAGAGGGTGTCATCTTACCTCCAGATGACCACATGAGCTCCACAGCAGGGGTTCTTGATTGAAATCACTGAAATGATAGACATGGAATACAGAATCTGGATGGCAAATAAGGTCATCGAAATTTAGGAGAAAGTTGAAACTAAATCCAGGGAATCTAAGGATTCCATTAAAATGACACAGAAGCTGAAAGATGAAATAGCCATTTTAAGAAACAAATTGTTCTTTTAGAGCTGAAAATCTGCAAGAATTTCATAATACAGTGAGAAGTATTAAAGCAGAATAGACCAAGCTGAGGAAAGAATCTCATTACCTGAAGACCAGTTCTTTGAATCAACTCAGTTGGACAAAATAAAGAAAAAATTTAAAAATGAACAAAGCATCTAGGAAATAAGGGAGTATGTGAAGAGACCAAACTTACATCACACTGACATTCCAGAAAGATAGGGAGAGAGAGCAGGCAACTTGGAAAGCGTTTTTGTGGATATTCTCCAAAAAAGTTTCCCCAACCTCACTAGAAAGGTCAATATGCAAATTCAGTAAATTCCCCAAACCTCAGCAATATACTATACACGATGACCATCTTGAAAATACTTAGTCATCAGATTCTCCAAGGTCAATGTGAAAGAAAAAATATTAAAGGCAGATTAGAGAGAAGGGTCAGGTCATATACAAAGGGAACCTCATTAGGCTAACAGCAGACCTTTCAGTAGAAATCTTACAAGCCAGAAGAGATTGGGGCAGGGGGTTATATTCAGCAACCTTAAAGAAAAGAAATTTTAACCAAGAATTCCATTTCCAGCCAAACTATGCTTCATAAACAAAGGATAAACGAAATTTTCTTCAGACAAGCAAACACTAAGGGCATTTACCACCACACCTGCCTTATAAGACATGCTTAAGTGAGTGCTCAAAATGGAAGTGAAAGACTAGTGTCTGCCACTACAAAAACATGCTTAAGTACATAGCCCACTGACACTATAAAGCAGCTATATAATCAGGTCTACATAACAACCTGCTAACAACATGATGAAAGGATCAGACCTTATAGCAGTATTAACCTTGAACATAAACAGGGTTGGGTGCAGTGCCTCATGCCTGTAATCCCAGAACTTTGGGAGGCTGAGGTGGGTGGATCACCTGAGGTCAGGAGTTCGAGACCAGCCTCACTAACATGGTGAAACCCCGTCTCTACCAAAAATACACAAAAATTAGCCAGGCATGGTGGTGCATGCCTGTAATCCCAGCTACTCCAGAGGCTGAGGCAGGAGAATCACTTGAACCTGGGAGGCAGAGGTTGCAGTGAGCTGAGATTGTACCACTGCACTCCAGTCTGGGTGACAGAGTGAGGCCCCTCTCTCAAAAACAAAACAAAACAAAAATGCCTTGAACATGAACAGGATAAATGCCCACTTTGAAGGCACAAAGCGACAAGTTGCATAAAGAAGAAGTCCCAACTGTATGCTGCCTTCAAGAGACCCATCTTAAATGCACAGCCACTCATAGGCTCAAAGTAAAGGGATGGAGAAAGATCTGTCAAGCAAACAGAAAATAAAACAGAGCAGGAGTTGCCATTCTTATTTCAGTAAAAAACAGACCTTAAATTATCAATGGTCAAAAAGGACAAAGATCCAAGCTGTGGTGGCTCATGCCATTAATCCCAGCACTTTGAGAGGCTGAGGTGGGCAGATCACCTGAGGTCAGGAGTTCAAGAGCAGCCTGGCCAACATAGTGAAACCCTGTCTCTACTATGAATACAAAAATTAGCCAGGTATGGTAGTGTGCAGCTGTAGTCCCAGGTACTTGGGAGGCTGAGGCATGAGAATCACTTGAACCTGGGAGGTGGAGGTTGTAGTGAGCCGAGATTGTGCTACTGCACTCCAGCAGGGTGACACAGAGTGAGACTCCATCTAAAAAATGAATAAAAAGGACAAAGAAGGGCAATAGATAATATTAAAGGGTTCAATTATATAAGAAGACTTTCATAAATATATATGCACCCAGCACTGGCATGCCCAAATCAATAAAACATGTTCTTAAGAGACCTATGAAAAGACTTAGATAATCACACGATAATAGTGGGAGTCTTCAACATGTTGCTGTCAGTGTTAGATCATTGAAGCAGGAAAGTAACAGATATTTGGGACCTAAACTTGACATTTAACCACATGGATCTAACAGGCATCTACATGATACGCCACCCAACAACAAGAGAATATACATTCTTCTCACCTGCACATGGCACATAATCTACAATTGGCCACACATTTGGCCATAACGCAATTCTCAAAAAATTAAAAAAATAAAACACAGAATCCTACTAACCAGACTTTGAGACCATAGGGCAATAAAAATAGAAATCGATACCAAGAAGGTCTCCTCAGATCATACAATTACTTGGAAATTAACCTGCCCCTGAATGACTTTTGGGTAGAATGAAATTAAGGCACAAATCAAGAAATTCTTTGAAATGAATGGAAACAGAGATACAACTCACCTGAATCTTTGAGATGCAGCTAAAGCAATGTTAAGAGGAAAGTTTATAGTGCTAAATGCTTATGTCAAGTTAGAAACATCTCAAATTAACCCAGCATTATGCCTAGAGAAACTAGAAAAACAAGAATGAACCAGCTCTAAAGCTAGCAAAAGAAAAAACGAAAATCCAAGCTGAAGTGAACAAAAATTGACAGGTGAAAATTCATATAAAAGATTGGCGAAACCAAAAGTTGGTTCTTTGAAAGAATGCATATGATTGACAGACTATTAGCTTTAGCTGAACTAATAAAAAAGATCCTAATATACACAATTAGAAATGACAAAGGTGACATTATCACCAACCCCATAGAAATACAAAAAACAAAAACCCTTCAGAGACTATTAGGAATACCTCTATACACACAAACTAGAAAATAGATAAATTCCTGGAAACGTAAAACCTCTCAAGATCAAACCAGGAAGAAATGGAATACCTGAACAAATCAATAATGAGTTTTGAAATTGAATCAGTAATAAAAAATCTACCAACCAGCAAAAGCCCTGGACCAGATGTATAAAGAAAAGCTGGTACCAATCCTGTTGAAACTTATAGAAAATATTGAGTAAGAGGGACATTTCTCTAACTAACTTATTCTGTGAGGCCAGATCATTCTAATACCAAAACATGGCAGATGAAAACCTCTGGCTAATATCACTGATAGTCACAAAGAGCCTTAACAAAACACTAGCAAATTGAATTCAGCAGAACATCGAAAAGCTAATCCACCACAATCAAATAGGTTTTGTTGCTGGGGATGCAAGGTTGGTTCAACATACGGAAATCTATGTGATTTGTCACATAAACAAAACTGAAAAGCACATGATCATCTCAAAAGACACAGAAAGGCTTTCAACAAAATTCAACATTCCTTCATGTAAAAAACCCTCCACAAACTGAAGGAACAACCCTCAAAATAATAAGAGCCATTCATGACAGACCCACAACCAATATTATACCAAATGGACAAAACCTGGAATCATTCTCCTTGAGAACCAGAACAAGACAAGGATTCTAATCTCGCCACTCCTATTCAACATAGTGCTAGATGTCCTGACCAGAGCAGTCATGCAAGAGAAATAAGTAAAAGTCATCCAAATAGCAAGAGAGGAAGTCAAACCATATCTGTCTGCAGATGATACAATTCTATACTTAGAAAATCCCATACTCTCTCCCCAAAGGCTTCTAGAAGTGATAAACAACTTCAGTAAAGTTTTAGGATACAAAATTAATGTACAAATATCAGTAGCATTTCTATACATCAATAATGTGGAAGCTGAGAGCCAAATCAAGAATGCAGTCTTATTCACAAAAGCCACAAAAATAATAAAATACCTTAGGAATGCAGCTATACAGGAAAGTGAAATATGTGTACAGTGAGAATTACCACACATTGCTAAAGGAGGTTAAAGAGAACACAAACAAATGGAAAAACATTCCATGTTTAGGAAAAGTTAATATTGTTAATATGGTCTTACTGTCCAATGCAGTTTACAGATTCAATGCTATTTCTATCAAGTTACATAATTTTTAATAGAATTAGAAAAAACTATTCTAAAATTCATATGCAACCAAAAAAGAGACTGCATAGCCAAAATGATCCTAAGCAAAAAGAACAAAGCCAGAGACATCACCCTGCCAACTTCAAAGTATCCTACTTGGCTACAGTAACCAAAACAGCATGATACTGGTACAAAGACAGACATATAGAGTAGTGGAACAGGTTAGAGAATCCAGAAATAAAGCTGTACACTGATAGCCATCTGATCTTTGACAAAGTCAACAATAAGAAGCAATGGGGAAAGAATTCACTATTTAATAAATGGTGTTTGAATAGCTGGTTAGCCACATAACAGAATTTTGGAACTGGACCCCTTCCTTTGTTCATATACAAATATCAACTCAAGATGGAATTGACTAAAGACTTAAAACCTAAAACTATAAAAAGCCTAGAAGGAAACCTAGGAAATACCATTCTAGACATAGGCCTTGGCAAAGATTCCATGTGAAGACTCCAAAAGCAATTGCAACAAAAAAAAATTGAAAAATGGGATCTGGTTAAACTAAAGAGCTTCTACATAGCAAAAGAAACTAGTGCAAGTAAACAGACCACCTTCAAAATGGGAGACAATATTTGCAAACCATGCATCTAACAAATATTTCATATCCAGAATCTCTAAGGAACTTAAGCAAAAAAACCAACAGTCCCAGTTAAAAAATGGACAAAGGACATGAACAGACACTTTTTAAAAGAAGACATCCAACCAACAAGAATATGAAAAAATGCTCAACATCGCAATCATTAAAGAAGTGCAGATCAAAACCACGATGAGATAGCATCTCACAGCAGTCAGAATGACTATTATTGAAAAGTCAAAAAATAACAGATGCTGGAGAGGCTGTGGAGAAAAGGAAACACAGAGTGCTGGTGGTAACATAAATTAGTTCAACCACAGTGGAAAGCATTTTGGTGATTTCTCAAAGAATGTAAAACAGAACTACCGTTTGATCAAGTGATCCCATTACTGGGAATACACCCAAAGAAATATAAATCGTGCTACCATAAATACACATGCAAACATGTTCATCACAGCCCTGTTCACAATAGCAAAGACATGGAATCAACCTCGATGTTCAACAATAGTGGACTGGATAAAGAAAATGTAACAATGGTGGACTGGATAAAGAAAATGTAGTACATATATACCATGGAATACTACACAGCTATAAAAAAACAATGAGATCATGTCCTTTGCAGCAACATGGATGCTGCTTGTAACTTTATCCTATGTGAGTTAATGCAGGAACAGAAAATCAGAGACTTAATGTTCTCACTTAATAAGTGAGAGTTGAACATTGAGTACTCATGGACACAGGGAACACTGGACACTGGGACTTACTTGGAGGTGGAGATTGGGAGGAGGATGAGGATCAAAAAACTACCTATCAGATACTATACTCACTACCCGGGAGAGAAAGTAATTTGTGCATCAAACTCCAGTGACATGCAATTTACCCATGTAACAAACCTGCACATTTAGAAAACATTTTTAACAGTACCCAATGACTAACAACATAATATTCAACATGTTCAGAATATAATGCAAAGGCACTTAACATATAGAGAGTCAGGGAAATCTGACAAGTTACTAAGGGAAAAGACAACAGGTGCTGCCCACAAGATGACCCAGATGATGGATTTATCAGACAAAGGCTTTAAACTGGCATTGATAGCTGTGATCCAAGAGATAAAGCTGAATATACTTGAATGCAAAGACAGAAGTTCTCAACAGAAAAATAGGTACTCCAATAAAGGAAACAAGTAGAAAATGGATTGATTTAATACCAGAGGGAGATGAAAAAAGGGAGTAAACTTAAGATCAATAGAAATAGTTCAAACAATAGAAGTTACCTAAAATAAGAGGAAAAATGGGGAAAAAATGAACCAACTCTTTAGGGACTTGTAGGACAATATTTGGGTTTCTAACATTTGTGTCAGCATAATGCCAGAAAAGGAAAAATATCTGAAGGAAAAATATGTAAAGAAATAATGCCTGAAAAGTCTCCAAACTTGGTGAAAGGTATAAAGTTACAGATTCAAGAAACTCAGCAAACTTCAAATGGTATTATTTCAAAGAAGGCCAGACCCAGATATATTATAATCAAATTTCTGATAATGAAAGGTTTGGGCATGTCAGGAGCTTGTAGTCACCAGTCTGTTCTAATAGGTAAAAAATGGGACAAAGTGAAAAATCAGCAGTTCTTCTTGGACCTAAAGAGAAGTGAGGTCATAGGGCAAACCACTGCCTCTAAAACTGGAGAGACAGGTGGATACAGCTAATCATAATTTACTTGAGTGGTAACCAATGAACAGAGTCTTCCATGGGAACCATTGCTTGTATAGGAAAACCTGCATTGTAGTTGACAAATTGCTGGAGATTCACTGTGGACAAGTCTTAGATTTTAAAAACTCCAGGAGGACCTAGTTAGCAGAAGGGGGGTGGAGGGGTCTTCAGTTCTTAGGAATTTCACCTCTTGGTGCTCTATCAGGTTTTCACAGTGAATATTAGAGAAAAATTCCCTTTGCTTCTGGCACAAGGAGGGGGAAATGGAATCATTTTGAAGTATACCAAAGTACTCTGTTTTGTTTTGTTTTTAAATGAGGTTTGCCCCAGAAAAAAATTAGTTAAACACAGTTTAGGTGGCCAGTGGTAAGCAAAAACACCGAATTCTACTTCTCTCTAGCCTTTTATTTGAGGAAAGGGGAGTACTAAGCTCCTGCACCCTCTAACCATTCTGTTCCAACTAAGAGAGAAGAGAACTGAGAAGCACTTGTGAAGTTCACAGTCCAGAGGCACAGCCTCACTAAAGACTGAGACCTAATCGTAACACTGTACAATGTTTCCCCTGTCCCCACACCTTACCACTTTATTACTGATGGTGTATATATATTAGTTACCTTTAACCAATGTGTCATGTCTGCTATCAAGAAAAAAATTAGAAAATATACTAAAGGGGAAAAATGCACTGAAGGAAGAGACAAAATAAGTATCAGAATCAAACTCAGACGTGTCAGGGGTGCTGGAATCCTCAGATTGGGAATTGAAAAGAACTTCAATAAGCTAAAGGCTCTAATGGATAAAATAGCTTGTAAGGACACATGGATAACGTAAGCAGAGAGATTAGAATTCTAAGAATTCAGTAAAAGAAATGCTAGAGATCAAAAAAACAATACCATAAATGAAGAATGTGGGGCTGGGTATCCCAATGCTATGGGAAGCTGAGGCAGGAGGATCACTTGAGGCCAGTAGTTTGAGACCATCCTGGGCAACATAGATTGCAGCTCTACAAAAAATTTTTTAAAAAATAGCTGGACATAGTGGTGCATGCCTCTAGTCCCGTCTACTTGGGAGGCTGAGGTGGGAAGATCCCTTGGGCTCAGGATTTGGAGTCTGCCGTGAGCTGTGATCATACCCCTGTCCTCCAGCCTGGCTGACAGAGCAAGATTCTGACTCAAAAAAAAAAAAAAAAAAAAGAATGCCTTTGATAGACTTTAGTAGACTGGACATGGCTAAAGAAAGAATGTCCAAGCTTGGGGGATTTCTTTAAAATAATCCTCCAAAACTGAAAAGCAAAGTGAAAAAATACTGGGGGAAAACATAACAGAGTATCAGAACCTTGAGACAACTACAAAAGGCGTAACATACATGTAAAAGAAATATTAGGAAGAGAGAAAGGAAAAGAAGAAATATTTGAACCAATAATGACAGAATTCCCCAGCCCAACCACAGATCCCACAAGTTCCTAGATGACAAAGCAGGATAAATGGCAGAATATCTATGTGAAGGCATGTCATTTTTAAACTACAGAAAAATCAAAGGTAAAAATCCTGAAAGAAGCCAGAGAGACAAGGAAACACCTTATCTATAGAAGAGCAAAGATAAGAATGCCTTGTGCTAACAAGAAGAGACTGGAGTGAAATATTTGAAGTGTTGAGGGAATAAAGCCCTGCCAATCTAGGGTTTTGTACCCTGTTAAATATTTCCTACAAAAGTGAAGGATAAATAGAAATTTGCTTAAACAAAGGAAATTTGTGGCCAGTAGATCTGCCTTGCAAGAAATGTAAAAAATGGTATGTCAGAAACTCAGATCTACATAAGAAATCATTGGAGAGAAATAAGTGAAGGTAAAACTTTCATTTTTTAAATTAATCATTGATCTGAGACAACAGTTTATTGAAAGTAATAGCAATAATGCCTTTGATGGTGTGTGCTTGTCTATATATATACTGGTTTATACTTAAGCACATATATCCATGGTTTGCTTATGGTTTGTTCCCCCCCCCCAGTATTTTTTCTCCTTGATTTTTAGTTTTGGAGGTTTCTGTTGAATATGTTCTCAAGCTCGGAGATTCTTTCTTGTGTGTATATGTGCTTGCGTGTGCATGTGTGTGTATATGTGTATGCTTATTTACATGTGAAATGCATGGCAGAAATTATACAAGGGATGGAAGGAAGGAATTAGCATTGTTTTGCTATTCTAAGGTATTCATACCACACATGAAATAATATAATGGCACTTGAAAGTGGTCCTGAATTAGTTGTAAATGTATATTGCAAACTCTAGGGCCAGCACAAAGAAATAGTAATGAAAATAGTATAACCGATGTGGTAAGAAGGAGAGGAGGCTGGGCATGGTGGCTCATGCCTGTAATTTCAGCACTTGGGAGATCAAAGTGGGCAGATCATGAGGTCAAGAGATCTAGACCATCCTGGTCAACATGTTGAAACCCCATCTCTACTAAAAATGCAAAAATTAGTTGGGTGTGGTGGCATGCGCCTGTAGTCCCAGATGCTCAGGAGGCTGAGGCAGGAGACCTGCTTGAACCCGGGAGGCAGACGTTGCAGTGAGCCAAGATCGTGCCACTGCGCTCTAGCCTGGCAACAGAGGTAGACTTCGTCTCAAAAAAAAAAAAAAAAAAAAAAAAAAGGAAGAGAATACAGAAATACAGAATCACGTCAAATGTTCAACTAAATCCACACAAGGAAGAAAAAGAGTGGATGACAAAAATAAGAAAATAGAAAATAATAAATATGGTAGACTTTGATCTAACTATCAGTAATCACTTCAAATGTCAGTGGTCTAAATGTACCAATTAAAAGACAAATTGTGGGAGTGCATGAAAAACAAGACCCAAATATATTGCTGTCTACCTGAAACTCTTGAAATATCAGTACATATAGATTAAAAGCATGGGAAAGACATGCCATGCTAACATTTATCAGAAGAAAATGGAATTAGCTATATAAATTTCAAACAGCAGATTTCAGAGCAAGTAAAGTTATTAGGGATAAAGAGAGGTATGTTTCATAATGGTAAAAGTGTTTCAGTTTACCTTATATGTCTAATAACAATGACCAAATTTTCCATGCAAATACTGGTAGAACTGTGAGGAAAAACAGATGAATCGCTGTTGTAGTTGGAGACTTCATTACCCCTCTATTAGAAATGGCCAGATTTAGCAGGCAGAAAATCAGTAAAGATATTGTTGAACTCAACAACACCATTACTCAACTGGGTGTAATTGATATTTGCAGACTACCTCATCCAACAAGAGAATACACATTCTTCCGTAGCTCAGATGGAACAC
Organism: Ateles fusciceps; assembly: GCA_036589455.1. Classification (NCBI taxonomy): domain Eukaryota; kingdom Metazoa; phylum Chordata; class Mammalia; order Primates; family Atelidae; genus Ateles; species Ateles fusciceps. The sequence continues at coordinate 4,471,732 of JAZHEH010001361.1, forward strand.
TCACCAATATAGAACACATTCTGAATCATGAAGCACACCTTAACAATTTAAAAATAATACAATCATATAATAACTATCCTTAGACCATGATGGAATTAAACAAAATCAACAGCAGAAGGATAGCTGGGTAATTCCAAAATGCTTGCGGTTTAAACAACACACTTCTAAATAACACAAGCCATGAAATCTCAAAAAAAAAAAATAAATAAATAAAAAATTTTGAGCTAAATGAAAGTGAAAAATGAAAATTTGTGGAATTCACTGAAAGCAGTGCTTCTAAATTTATAGTGTTTGATATATTTATTAGGCAAGGAGAAAGTGCTAGAGTCAGTCTTCTAAGCTTTCACCTTAGGAGACAAGAAAAGGATAAGCAGAAGATAAGAAATAGTAAATATTGGAGTAGAAATGATATTGGAAACAGGAAATTGACAGAGAAAATCAACAAAACAAAGAACTGGTTATTTGAAAAGGTAGAATAAACAGGGCTTTAGCCAGGCTAAGAAAAAAAAGAGACTACATAAATTATGAATATCTGATATGAAAGAGGTGACAGCACTACAGATTCCATGGACATTAAAAAATGATAAAGGAATACTATGAATAACTCTGTCCCTACAAGCTGCATAACTTGGCTGAAATGGACCAATTCCCTAAAAGATACAATATACCAACTCTCACTCAAGAAGAAATAGACAATCTGACTAACTCTACAATTATCAAGGAAATTGAATTAATTATTAACCTTCCAAAACTGAAAGCACCAGGCTCAGATGGGTTCACAAGTGAATTCTACCAAAGATTTAAGAAAGAAATGGTACCAATTGTTTAGAATTCCCTTCAGAAGATGGAGGGAGAGGGAATACTTCCTAACTCATTTTATGAAGCCAGTATTAATACCAAAACCAGACAAAGGTGTTACAAGAAAACTATAGACCAGTATCTCTCAGGTACATAGATGTAGATATCATCAACAAAGTATCATAAAACTGAATTCAACACTACACAGAAAGAATTGTACACCAAAGTCAAGTGGGGTTTGTCCCAAATATGTAAGACTTATTCAACTTTTCAAAATTGATATTCATCACATCAACAGACTAAATAATCACATCATATCAATAGAAGTTTGAGACCAGCCTGGGCAACAGAACAACACCCTATCTCATAAAAAATCATAGTAAAATAAAAAGAATGACTAAAAAGCAACAGTAATCAAGACATTGTGGTGAAAGAATGGATGTGTAGATGAGTGAGACAGAGAGCCCAGAAATGGACTTTGTAAGATGCTTAGCAGCATCCCTGGCCTGTATCCACTAAGTACCAGTAGCGAAACTCCTGCTGGTGGTTGTGACTAGCAAATGTGTCTATTGGTGCCAGTAGTCCCTAGGTAGGAGGGTTCAGGGGGCCATCTGTAGAACCACTGCCCTCATGCATATCTTGAAATCCCTGCGTGGAACCTGTTGGGTTGTCTTTTCCTTTTTATAAATATGCAGTGGTATTTGTCCTGCTTATTTCAGAAAATGGCCCTAAGCATCAAATGAGATAATGACTTGGAAGTGCCTTGACAAAAACTCCAGATTTTATTATTTTATATGGTTAGGAATAAGAAAATGCTAAAAGAAAAAAATTTTAAAGGATGTCCAGAGGTGAAGGGAAGTAACTAGGATGGTCACAACTGAAGGAAAAATATTTTGAATAGAGATTGTGAAGATTGATATTTAAGGGAAGATGTAAAATGACTGTTCAAACATGATCTTGTTGGATGGCATTACTTTGGCATCACCCAAGCCCAGGTTCTGGCCTTCCATTTTTCTGGTCTATAAAGTTGATTATTTTCTTTTTAGTTCTTATTGAGTTGATTGGGGATAGGACTCATTATTTCCATTAACCCAACCTAAAATAGACTGAGAAAGGACCAGAATGCTTTTTGTAAAGTAAGGAGAAGTACCAAGCGAATTGAAATGCCCTGTTTAGCTGGTCAATGTTTTGAGATTTTTTTTTTTTTTGTTCTGTCTCTTCTTACAGAAGAGGGATCTGACACCTTTACGGAAAGTTGTTTGGTAAACTTATAGTCAGAACAAAGCAGTTATTTGCATTCCTAGTACAGTGTAGTTGGTGACTGATAAATATTCATGTTCTTTTGGTTTCTTTCCAATATATAGAGAAATCTACCAAATCAAGCAGAACTTTTCACTGGTTTGTCAGGGCACTCTTTACCCTGTCTTTGTTGGAGACATTTTGATAAGTCTTTGAGTTTGTGTTTTTTGGTTTTTTTTTTTCCTGCCAGGGATTTTATACAGATTAATTGGCCTTCTAACAATACCCTTTGTCAAGCTAATAATGTGACAAATTAGGTTACATCATATTCTCTTTATGGCTTTCTGAGGGAATATTCTTATTGCATTCATTTACAATAACTGGTATTTGGAAACCTCCATTCAGAAATTTGTTTATAAACTACCTCTTAAGGAAAGGAGCCATGGTGATAGTGTTTTTGCAACAGTGACAAATAACTCTCTTAAACTCATTGTATGTAAGAAATAATGAGCGGCAGAAAGTTAGTGGTGCACAGTATTGATGTGAAACCTGTTGATTACATCCAGAATTTAAGAAGACATAGCAAGTAAATAATGTTGAACTGATGCGTGGTCTGAAAAAAAAGCTTAAGTCCAAATAATTAGATTTTAAAACATGGGGTATTTGTTAGATGAATAATAATAATCTATTGAAGGAAACTGGTTTCTGTAGAAACTAGGCACCCTTCTGTCCTTATTTTTCAACCATAGTCCTAATTAATTCATGTATTCTGCATTTCCATGGTAGCAAGATATCATCTGTAGATGCTGGTAATTTAGCAGTTGCTAATGGATTATAATAAAGGGTACTATTACAGAAATGTCATCTATTATACTGGAGACCATAGTTCAGGAGACTTTTCTTTTTTCTCTGACTTAATTTCTTTGTATTTCTTGACATATTTAAGAGGCACATAGTTTTTACCCAATTAATTTTTTTATTGACTGGATGCAAAAGAGAGATAAATTTGTTACTGAATACTACTAGAAGGATTATTTGGAAACATTTAATAAATAAGCATAATGCATAATTTCTTTCATTAAGCTTTACATGTTTTTTTGAATGTATTATATCTGGGAATGAATACCAGAAAGAGTGAATACCGGAAAGAGTGAGATCTTAGATACATTGTATTTTTTTCTCCCTTGCATTTCTCTTTTCCTTTCTTCACTCCTGCCCTTTGACAGACACTAAGTACCTAATATTTACAAATTTATACTGGAGTCTCCTTATACATTATTTTTATAACTATAGTGTGAAGTTTGTAGTTAACCATTAGCTAAGTACAAATGAGATGCAAAAATGTATTCAAGACTATCTTCCTCTGCCGGTTTTATGTCTAGAGATTCCTAAGCATGGCTGTTCACCACGTGGCCACATTTCTTAGAAGAAGATACTGTGGTCAGCTCTTGATTATTCAAGCACTGTCTAGCTCTTTCATCATGATTTGTTTTTGGGTCATATTCATGCTGTTTTGCCTCTCATCAGTGAATGGATGAGAAAAACAAGAGAACTCATATTGTTAATTAGTTTGATGTTTATAGGCTGTGTCTATGATAACATTTTGTGGAGTATGTTATTTTTAAATATATGGGAAAATTTATAATTCCAAAGGTTAAATTTTCTGTGAAACAAAGTATTTGTTCATCATGAAAAGAATGAACAATTTGCTTTTCTCATTTCCTGGCCATCTTGGTGGCTGTTCTTGGTTGGGGGCCATCTGGCACCTAAGCCAGGAAGGTGGCAAAGAACATGTTAAAGTCACTGGAGTTGATCAGCTCTAGGCTTCAACTTGTTATGAAAAGTGGAGAAAGTACATGCTGGGGTACAAGCAGATTCTGAAGATGATTAGATAAGAAAAGCAAAATTCGTCATCCTCACTAACAAGTGCCTAGCTTTGAGAAAATCCACAATAGGTGCTGTACCGTGTTGGCCCAAACTGGTGTTCATCACTACAGTGGTAATAATATTGAATTGGGCACAGCATGCAGAAAATACCGCAGACCGTGCATACTGGCTATCATTGATTCAGGTTTTCTGATATCTTTAGAAGCATGCCAGAAGATACTGGTGAAAAGTAAACCATGCAAAATCATTTTTCTTTAGTAAAACTTGCCAGAGGTTCACGCCTGTAATCCCAGCACTTTGGGATGCTGAGGTGGGAGGATCATTTGAGGCCAGAAGTTGGAGACCACTCTGGGAAACATAGTGAGACCCTGTCTCAATAAAAATAAAACAAAAAGTAAATAGCTGGGCATGATAGTGCTTGTCCGTCGCCCCGACTACTCATAGGCTGAGGCAGGAGGATTTCTTGAGTCTAGGAGGTCCAGGCTGTAGTGAGCCAAGATTGCATCAGTGTGCTCCAGCCTGGGTGTCAGAGTGAGACCCTGTCTTTAGCAAGGAGAAAAGAGTAAGCAATTTTCAGCGGAAGCAACCCGTGTATGAGATTAAACAGTGAAGAAGAAAGAAGAGAAAAAGTAAATAGAAAAATTGGATTTTATGCTGAATGTTCTTTGACTAATATAAAGTTTGGGGAGAAAGAAGAAACATGCAGTTGTATGTGCATTAATATTTCTACAGTCCTGAATAGATGTGTAATAAATTAGTAGTTTCTGCAGTCGTGTGTAATAGTAGAATGATGAAGAAAAAAAATAAGTAGAAAGCTATATGTTTAGGGAGATGGCAGAATGATACTAGAAATTAACACTGATTGCATAGAGTTAACATGTCTATGTAAATGATAAAATGGTTTAAAAGGATTCGGAAACATTAACCATATTTACTGTGTTTAAATAATACACTCATTATTAAAGAGTAAAGTTCTTTCAAATAAACATGGTTCTTAGATACAAATACAGTACCAACAGCAACAACGGCAACAAAGTGAGACCCCTTCTCTACCAAAATAAAAAAATTAGCCAGGTGTGGTGGCACGTGACTGTAGTCCTAGCTACTCGGGAGGCTGAGGTGGAAGGATCACTTGAGCCCAGGGGTTCAAGGCTGCAGTGAGCTGTGATTGCACCACTGTACTCCAGCCTGAGCACAGCAGAGGGCCCTATCGCTTAAAAATAAATACCTACATACATAATAACATAAATTATTAAACACGAATTTGTATAGTAAACTATCACTTACGTTTTCCTCATGTATCCTATACATTAACTAACTGAATCATGGTATCACTCCTGATATACAATTTTGGACACTGGGAACGAGATAAGTAATTTGCCCGTGGTTACATATGAAGTCTAAGTGACAAAGCTACAACTCAAATATTGTTCGTTATTGAAATTCAAACATGTTCTCTCTCTATGCCACATAACATATATGATTTACTTGTAGTTTTTTTAAATTAATCTCCCTAAAAATTGTAAAACTAAGTCTTTTAAGATTTTTTTTTTTTTTTGATACGGAGTCTTGCTTTATAGCCAGGCACCAGGCTGGAGTGCAGTGGCGCGATCTCAGCTCACTCCCACCTCCACCTCCCAGGTTCAAGCAATTCTCCTGCCTCAGCCTCCCGAGTAGCTGGGACTACAGGCGCGTGCCACCACACCCAGCTAATTTTTGTATTTTTTAGTAGAGATGGGGTTTTACCATGTTGGCCAGGATGGTCTCGATCTCTTGACCTTGTGATCCGCCCACCTTGGCCTCCCTAAGTGCTGGGATTACAGGCGTGAGCCACCAGGCCCCTCCATCTTTTAAGATTTTTAAATCTCATGATTTAAGACAAAAAAAACTTTTTGTCTACTTTGAGATTTAGCTTTTGATAGTTATGTGGCTCTGATTTTTTTTTTTTTATGAAAACTTAAATTTCCTTTCATTAACTTACTTCATTTTAACTTGCAAACTTAGTTCATGGAACTGCCTGATAAACCCAAAGCAATCTTCCCCCCTCTTATGCACTCATGAGTCTTTCTTATCCATAGGAGTATACTTACTGAATTATGTATCATCATAATTATATATTTCTGTTAATTGTACATTTTTGTCTCCAGCTACATCACAGGTTCCTTGTATTTTACATTTTATGTACAGGCATGGCATTTTATTCTGGTATCTGTTAAACATTATCTGAATAAGTGATGGATTTTTATTGCTTATTTATGTCTTAGTTTTACCTCTAGAACATAGTGGGGCATCGTCTCCTAGTGAATATTTATTAGGGAGAGTCTGAAGGAGCTGATAGTCTTTAATGTTTTATCCCTCTCGTTAGAATTGCATGTTATTTCTCTGACCAGACATACATGCTACTCAGTTTTCCTTTAGGATAGTGATATTTTTGATAAGTAGAACTAGCAGGAATATGTGTAGGTTTGTTTTATGGCTAGCTTTGGGGCCATTAACTGAACAGTATACTCAGTACAGTTTGTTCTTTCACTCATTGCATTATACATCATGAGATGAGGGCCTGCAGCTTTCTGGCTGACCCCTTTACCTGGAGAGAGTGGTAGGTTGCAGGGATTCAAAGTTAAATTCATAAATATTTAATCTCAAACCTCTGCATTTAGTTACCTCCATTAGGATGCTCTGTTTTATGTGTGTGTTCTCCTAAGTTGTTTTGAATGTGTAACTTTTCTAAAGCTTTTCGAAAAGTGTGTCAAGTATAAATACTTTTAGAGGGATTATTTAGCCACATAAGCATGAATATTAGGATTAGACAGTCTTGCCATTTACTGGCTCTGTAACCTTGGGTGTTTTGTCATGCTTCTGATTTTATAGCTAGTTGTAAAATGGGCATAACAATACCTATTTTAAAGTGCCGTTGTGAAACTTTGAAAGAAAGCACATATGTAAAACCTGCCTTATGGTGGATATTTAAGAAGTTATTGTTTAGCTCCTGACTCACTTTGTCTCCATTGTGGTTACATTTTGTAATAAAATATCACAATAGAATATTTGTATCCTCTGAAAATAATTGGATCTTTGGGTCACTTCAGATTGTGGTACAGAAATTATAAGGTGTCCAAGCCATATAGAACATTTATAGAGTCTTAGATGACAGCTGATAATTTTTGTTTCTGAGATGGGGTCTCACTCTGTTGCCCAGGCTGGAGTGCAGTGGTGCGATCACAGTTAACTCCAGCCTCGACCTCTGGGCTCAAGTGATCCTCCTGCCTCAGCCTCCTGAGTATCTAGGACTACAGGCATGCACCACCATGCTCAAGTTAATTTTTAAATTTTTTTATTTTTATTTTTTGTAGAGATTAGGTTTCACTATATTCCCCAGGCTGGTCTGGAACTCCTAAGCTCAGGCAATCCTTTTGCCTTGGCTTTCCAAAGTGTTAGGATTATAGATAGGTGTGAGCCACCATGCCTGGTGACAATAATTTATAAAAGGGCAGATTTTACAGGGCAGCAGAGAGATTTGAGTAAGTTATTAGCAGAGCCAGAACAATCTATAATTATTGTGTACTCTCAGCAATTAATTTTCATGTCGATATTCCTGTTCAGGTAGCCTTCTGTGGACTGGAGTTACCTTCATTTTGCTTTCTGATCTTAGTTAAATATTGCTGCTCTACCTCTTCATTTTTTAGTATCTAAACTTTAAGCTTTTCAAGATTAAGTATAACTTACTGGTGTCAGTATATATACAGTATTTTCAGAATGAATTAGAAGTAAAAAACTGGGATTCTTTTGCTGTGTCACTTAATTTTAAGTATATCAATGTTTAGTTTTTAAATGTTCCTTTTAATCAGTATTATTCAGTTTTGAGAAAAATAATTTTTCTTTGAAATAATTTTTACATTGAATTTTTATTTGATAAGGTTTGATGCAATTAATTAACCATGAGTTACAGGTTTTTGAAGGATTTCTAGTAATATAACTAATGATTCATTGTGATTTTTGCTGTTGTTTCTTAACCACTAACACTTAGTCTTTTATGGTAGCCTTGAACAGCAGCCTTGATGGAAACAGTAACAATTTTGATGAAATATTTTGCTCTATTTGTTATGGTGGAAAATCAGTCTACTGAGCTTTTACTGTGAGATGTAGCTCGCTTGGGATGGATTCCGATTTTGATAATTTTAAGAAGGCAGAAGAACACTGTGGGACACTTACTTGGAATGAAGTTCCCTTGATCCTAAAAAGAATTTCCCTGAACTGTAGGAGTCTGTGAGTTTTTTTTAGAGATTGTTGTCATTTTTATTCTTATCTTCCTTCTTTTATCAGTAAATAATTACTCCACGTTAGGTATTTTTATTTATGTTTATTTATGTTTATTTACTATTTATTTTTGAAACTTACATGTTAAAAATTTAAGACCACTTTCTTGTGAGAAATGGATTAGGGGTATGTGTGTATGTATGTATATGTGTGTATATATATTAATATATATGTATACACAATACATATAATATAGATATATATATTTTAGAGACAAGGCTCTCTCTGTCACCCCAGGCTAGAATACAGTGGTGTGATTATAGCTCACTGTAGCTTTGAACTTGTGGACTCAAGTGGTCCTCCTGCCACAGCTGCCTGAAGAGCTGGGATCACAGGTGTGCACCACCATGCTTGGCTAATTTAAAAAACTTTTTTGTACAGATGGCTTCTGACTGTGTTGCTGAGGCTGATCTCAAACTCCAGGCTTCAAGTGATCCTCTCACCTTGGCCTCTGAAAGTGCTGGGATTACAGCCATGAGTCACTGTGCCTGGCCATATATTTTATATTTTAAATGATATTTATAATCGGTACTGAAGAATTCTCATACAAAATTCACTGGAGAAAAATAATTTGAAGTTTCATGTATTTTGTGTACTAAGTGATGTTTGGTTTTTTAAAAAGTAAAAAGTTAATGAAATTATAGTCATTTTTTTTGGTGTAAGCTGAATAAAACTTGAAGTCGTTAACATCTTTGGACTTGCACACCTTAATTAATTAGTCCGTCCTCTATGACTTTGTTGTTGGAATCACTCTTCCAGTTATAAATAGCTCCGGCTTGGTCATCCAAATGAACGTGCATGGCTATTGTCATTTTATTGCCATGGCAATTTTGCAATTAGTGTGGTAGTTGCTGGCACACTTCTGGGCAAGGGTGTTGATGGACTGACTTGGAAGTGGAAGAATAAAACCCCTTTCACAGCTGCTGTGTGATTTTGAATAGAGACATAGCAGGTGTTTTTTTTTCTTCAGGTTTTTTTTTTACTAATTTAGATGTAGACATTATGCTTCAATGAATTGTTGGCAGGAATATCTCCTTGTTCTCCTGTCTGTCAAAGGAAAAACTCATTTGGATTTCAAGTAAATATTGAGGCATGTGGTTTGTGAGAGTTTGTGAAAGTTTCTTTCACTCCTTAGGAAAGAAAGTAGTCCTGTAACCGGTTTTTCTGTCTGTCCTTTATCTTCAAAACTGAAATGTCACAAGTTTTGGAATAATCAGTAACTGACAAATAAACTTCATTGGGAGATTTTTAATTATTGAAATGTATGGATTTGTCCCATTTCTTGGGGTAAAATAAAAGGTTGATTGGGGGCATTACTGAAGGGGTATCTTTACAAAATAACTGTGAAATAGGTACTAGAAAATTATATGTATAGAAGCATCAGTGAAGGGTTATCTATATAAAATAACTTGTAAAATAGATACTTGAAAAAATGGTATTTGTAGTGGCTAGCTTGCTATTAATTTTTTGGTCAGTGTCACTTAAAATGTGAGCTATAATGACTCTTTATTCTTCCATCACCAAGTTCTCATATAGATAAAGCAGGATAAGTAAATCAGTCTTTGAAAAGGAAGAACTTTTCTCTAAATTTAGAGTGTAATTAATGTTAGTGTTGCCCTTGAAGATTTTAGGAAAATTTTTCCTACAACTTTAATTTGGATGTTTATACTAAACCCTTTATTTTATTTTATTTTTTAATATATATTTTATTGCGTTTTGGGGTACATGTGACGAACATGCAAGATTGTTGCATAGGTACATATATGGCAATGTCATTTGCTGCCTTCCTCCCCCATCACCTATATCTGGCATTTCTCCCCATGTTATCCCTCCCCAACTCCCTACCCACTGCTGTCCTTCCCCCTAGTTCCCCCCGCAGACTCCAGTGTGTGATGCTCCCCTCCCTCTATCCATGTGTTCTCATTGTTCAACACCCGTCTATGAGTGAGAACATGTGGTGGTTGATTTTCTGTTCTTGTGTCAGTTTGCTGAGAAAGATGGTTTCCAGGTTCATCCATGTCCCTACAAAGGACACAAACTCATCGTTTTTTATGGCTGCATAGTATTCCATGATGTATATGTACCACATTTTCCCTGTCCAGTCTATCATTGATGGGTATTTGGGTTGGTTCCAGGTCTTTGCTATTGTAAATAGTGCTTCAGTGAAGATTCGTGTGCATGTGTCCTTATAGTAGAACGATTTATAATCCTTTGGATATATACCCAGTAATGGGATTGCTGGGTCAAATGGAATTTCTATTTCTAGGTCCTTGAGGAATCGCCACACTGTCTTCCACAATGGTTCAACTAATTTACACTCCCACCAACAGTGTAAAAGTGTTCCTATTTCTCCACATCCTCTCCAGCATCGGTTGTCTCCGAGATTTTTTAATGATCGCCATTCTAACTGGCGTGAGATGGTATCTCACTGTGGTTTTGCTTTGCATTTCTCTAATGACCAGTGATGATGAGCATTTTTTCATATGTTTGTTGGATGCATACTATATCTTCTTTTTTAAAAGTGTCTGTTCATATCCTTTACCCACTTTTGAATGCGTTTGGCTTTTTTCTTCTGGTAAATCTGTTTTAGTTCCTTGTAGATTCTGGATATTAGCCATCTGTCAGATGGGTAGATTGCAAAGAGTTTTTCCCATTCTGTTGGTTGCTGATTCACTCTAATGATTGTTTCTTTTGTTGTGCAGAAGCTCTGGAGTTTAATTAGGTCCCATTTGTCTATTTTGGCTTTTGTTGCCAGTGCTTTTGGTGTTTTAGTCGTGAAGTCCTTGGCTATGCCTATGTCCTGAATGGTTTTGCCTAGGTTTTCTTCTAGAGTTTTTATGGTGTTAGGTCTTATGTTTAAGTCTTTAATCCATCTGGAGTTAATTTTAGTGTAAGGTGTCAGGAAGGGGTCCAGTTCCTGCTTTCTGCACATGGCTAGCCAGTTTTCCCAACAGCATTTATTAAACAGGGATCCTTTCCCCATTGCTTGTTTTTGTGAGGTTTGTCAGAGATCAGATGGTTGTAGATGTGTGGCGTTGCCTCTGAGGCCTGTGTTCTGTTCCATTGGTCTATATCTCTGTTTTGGTACAAGTACTATGCTGTTTTGATTACTGTAGCCTTGTAGTATAGTTTGAAGTCAGGTAGTGTGATACCTCCCACTTTGTTCTTTTTGCTTAGAATTGACTTGGCTATGCAGGCTCTCTTTTGGTTCCATATGAAGTTTAAGGTGGTTTTTTCCAGTTCTTTTGGAAGGTCATTGCTAGCTTGATGGGGATAGCATTGAATCTATAAATTACGTTGGGCAGTATGGCTATTTTCATGATATTGATTCTTCCTAACCATGAGCATGGAATGTTTTTCCATCTGTTTGTGTCCTCTCTTATTTCGTTGAGCAGTGGTTTGTAGTTCTCCTTGAAGAGGTCATTTACATTCTTTGTTAGTTGTATTCCTAGGTATTTTATTCTCTTTGTAGCAACTGTGAATGGCAGTTCGTTCTTGATTTGTCTCTCTTTAAGTCTATTATTGGTGTATAGGAATGCTTGTGATTTTTGCACACTGATTTTGTATCCTGAGACTTTGCTGAAGTTGCTTATCAATTTCAGGAGATTTTGGGCTGAGATGATGGGGTCTTCTAAATATACAATCATGTCATCTGCAAATAGAAACAATTTGACTTCCTCTTTTCCTAATTGAATACCCTTTATTTCTTTTTTCTTGCCTGATTGCTCTGGCTAGAACTTCCAATACTGTATTGAATAGGATTGATGAGAGAGGGCATCCTTGTCTAGTGCCAGATTTCAAATGAAATGCTTCCAGTTTTTGTCCATTTAGTATGATATTGGCTGTGGGTTTGTCGTAGATAGCTTTTATTATTTTGAGATACATTCTGTCAATACCTAGTTTATTGAGAGTTTTTAGCATAAAGAGCTGTTGAATTTTGTCAAAGGCCTTTTCTGTATCTATTGAGACAATCATGTGGTTTTTATCTTTATTTCTGTTTATGTGGCGAATTACCTTTATAGACTTGCGTATGTTGGAACCAGCCTTGCATCCCTGGGATGAAGCATACTTGATTGTGATGGATAAGCTTTTTGATGTGCTGTTGCAATCAGTTTGCCAGTATTTTATTGAAGATTTTTGCATCTATGTTCATCATGGCTATTGGCCTGAAGTTTTCTTTTCTTGCTGAGTCTCTGCCAGGTTTGGTATCAGGATGATGTTGATCTCATAAAATGACTTTTCTTTTAACATGGAAACTCAGTATAATTTTCTTCTAGAAATATGGGAGCTTATACAATGTGGTAAAACTTAGTTTCGCCATTGATTTCTCTTCTGAAAGTACTCCTAAGATAGAGAGTTGACATTTTAAGTTGCAGATGTCTTTTATTTTTTTCCTGATAGTCCTCAAATATATATGCTTTTTTTTTTTCCTGTTTTGCATTATCACCAAATAATTAGTACTTTTTATGTCAGTATCCATGTTTGCAAGTGATGGACCTTTTGAGGTTTTGGGATTTCTTTCCCCTGAAGCTACAAAAGTAAGAAAATAAGAAATTTCATGTTTTTTATGGTTAGTAATCTTGTTTTCTGGTCAGGAGATTACCCTCTACCATCAGCTAGGGCAGATTAAATTGAAGATTGCAGGATTTCTCATTATAAAACTGTAACCTCACAAGACTATGTATCTTATCTTTTAAAAACATAATAGGCTTATTTTTGGTATGTATTTTTTTAATCCACCTGGAATTGATTTTTGAATATAATAACAGGTAGGGGTTCAATTTTATTTTTTTACACATGGTTACCAGTTGTCTTACTACCATATATTAAAAGATCCATCTTTTCCCTGGGATCTACAATAGCTCTTCTGTTGTATGTCAAGGCTGATGTATGGGTGAGTCTCATTCTGGGCTTTGTATTCTGTTCTAGTGGTCTTTCTTCTTTATATACTGTGTTTATTACAGTAGCATTATAATCTTGATATGGGGAAGGAGAAGTCCTCCTTTATTTTTTAACAGTAGTGACTAATCTTGGCCCTTTGTCCTTTCAGCAAAGTGTCAACTTTTAAATTTCCAGTTTTTTTTTTTGGATTGTCAAATTTGAAAACCCCCACAAACTCATTTAGGTTTTGATGTCAAGTGTATTAAATCTGTATATCAATCTGGAAAGTACAGTCATCTTTTGATGTTTATGGGGGATTGGGTTCATGACCCCTCTCCTGTGGATACCAAATTCTGTGGATGTCCTAGTCACTTGTATAAAATGGTGTAGTATTGGCATATATTCTACACATATGCTCCAGTGTAGCTCAAATCATCTCTAGATTATTTGTAGTACCAAATTCAATGTAGATGCTGTGTAAGTAGTTGTTACACTGTGTTTTTAAAACTTTGTATTAGTTTTTATTAATTGTATTTCTTCCTCAGAATGACCCTCTATGTTCCTAGTTATGTTTTTTTTGCCTTAATGTTTATGTTGTCTGGATGAATATGGCTATCTTTGCTTTCTTTTGTTTAGATTTTTCTGTTTATATTTTTTATCCTTTTGCTTTTAGTCTTGTTCCTATCATTTTTAGTTATGTTTTCTGTACAAGAATAAAGTATTAATTTTAAGTCCAAGTTGATTGCTCTTCTTTTTACATGATATATTTGATTCATTTATACATGTTAGACCTACCATTTTATGTTGCCTTTTCTCTCTCAGCTTATTTATGCTTCTTTTATTCTTTTTTGCCTTTTTGAATTGCCTTGCATGTGTGCATATAGATATTTTTTCATACAACTTTTTCTCAAGGAGTTTGGAAGTTATATTTGCATTTATTTTTAGTAGTTGCCACTGAAATTTTACTCATGCATATTTAACATAACAACATCTGAAGTTACATAATATCTTTATCCTCATTCTGAATAATATGTTCAACTTGAAGCACATTAACTTTCTTCAACCTTCTCCCAGCTTTAGTTCTTTTGTTGTCATATCTTTTAATTTTCTTTTCTTGAGTTTTCGTTTATACACCACAAGATACTGTTAATGACTAAAAAATTTTTCTTTCATCTTCACGATTTTCTGTGCTCTTCGTTTCCTCCTGCATCTTTATTCTTGCTCTATCCATTTGGAATCACTGTTTATCTAAGATTCACTTTTGAATTTCCATATTTAGAGATTTTGCCCTTATTCTTGAAAGATATTTTTTTCTGTTGGACTAGAAACATAAGTTGATTGTGCAATGAAGATACTATTTTACTCTTTTCTGGGTTCCATTGTTACCGTTGCAAAGTCAACTGTGGTTTAATAAAGAAATTCTAACAGCAGTGAGAATATTGAATATACTCAAGTTATTTCTTGTTTCCTACGTTTGTATGTAAAATAAAAACAAAAAACAACCCAGTATACATGAGAATTTCCCTTTCTGCTTTGATTTCTGATACCTTCCCATAAATGTGAAGATAAACACACAAGCTTAAGGTTGAACATACATAAAGAAAGGAAACCTTAGGTTTTTGGGATCCTTTATAACATGCCAGGACAAATGTAACAAAAGGAGGTTTCTGAGTTTTTGCATTTAATTCTACTTATTTAAGTAGTTTTCATCCAGTTAAGATTAGCCTTTGAAAATGAATGTAGAGACTTCCGCCAAGATGGCCGAATAGGAACAACTCCAGAGCACAGTTCCCAGCAAGAGTGACGCAGAAGGCAGGTGATCTCCACATTTCCAACTGAGGCACCAGGTTCATCTCAATGGGACTGGTTGGACAGTGGGTGTAGCCCAAGGAGGGCAAACCGAGGCAGGGTGGGGGCACTGCCTCACCTGGGAAATGCAGTGGGCTAGAGGATCCCCTCACCAAACGGAGGCCAGTGGGGACTTTTCTGGCCACTCCAGCACTCCGGTTCAGATACTGTGCTTCTCCCACTGTCTTTATGGACCACAGACCAGGAGATTCCCACTGGGCTGACAAGCACCATGGGTTTCCAGCACAGAACTGGGTGGCCGTTTCAGCCAGGACTGAGGGTTTCCGGCACAAATCTGGGGTAGCTGTTTTAGCTGGTGCTTGGAATGCCTGTGAGACAGAGCTGCCCATTCCCCTGAAAAAAAGGGGGCTGAAGGCAGCAAACCAAATGATCTGGCCTGGTGGGTCCCACCCCCACAAAGACCAGCAAACTGAAACCCACAGGCTTGAGAGTTTCACAGCCAGTATAGCAGTTTGAACTCGACCCCAGATGGTTGAGCTTGGTGGGGGAGAGGGCGTCCACCGTTACTGAGGCAGTCCACCGTTACTGGGGCAGTTCTAACCTTACCTTTGTAAATAAAATCACAACAAAGTTTACAAAGCAGCTGGGCGGAGCCTGCTGTAGCTCAGCAACACATAGACTCCCTCCTTGCTGGGCAGGTTATCTCTGAAAACAGGCAGTAGCTGATCAGGGACTTAAAGCCCCACCTTCCCGGGACAGCACCTGGGAAAAGGGGTGGTTGTAAGTTCCGCTGTAGCAGACTTAAACATCCCTACGTGGAAGCTCTGAAGGGAGCAACAGAGCTCCCAGCACAGCACTTGAGCTCTGATAAGGGACAGACTTCTTCTTCAAGTGGCTCCCTGACTCCTGTATATCCAGAGATACCTCACACAGGAGAGCTCTGGCTGACATCTGGCACATACCCTTCTGGGATGAAGCTACCAGAGGAAGGAACAGACAGCAATCCTTGCTATTCTGCAGCCCCCTGGGGGTGATTCCCAGGCAAGCAGGGTCTGGAGTGGACCTCCAGCAGTCCTTCAGCAGAGGGGCCTGACTGCTACAAGGAAAACTAAAAAACAGAAAGAAATAGCTTCAACATCAACAGTAAGGATGTCCAGTCAGAGACCCCATCTGAAAGTCACCAACCTCAAAGACCAAAGGTAGATAAATCCATGAAGATGGGGAAGAAAGCAGCGCAAAAAGGATGAAATCACCAAAAAGCAGAATGCCCCTTCTCCTGCAAGGGGATCACAACTCCTCACCAGTAAGGGAACAAAACTGGATGGAGAATGAGTTTGACAAATTGGCAGAAGCAGGCTTCAGAAGGTGGGTAATAACAAACTTCTCTGAGCTAAAGGAACATGTTCTAACCCAATGCAAGGAAACTAAGAATGTTGAAAAAAGGTTAAGACAAAATGCCAACTAGAATAACCAGCTTAGAGAAGAACATAAATGACTTGGTGGAGTTAAAAACACAACGTGAGAACTTCGCGAAGCATACACAAGTTTCATTGGCTGAATCGATCAAGCAGAAGAAAGGATAGCGAAGATTGAAGATTAACTCAATGAAATAAAATGAGAAGGCAAGATTAGAGTAAAAGAAATGAACAAAGCCTCCAAGAAATATCAGGTTATGTGAAAAGACCTAATCTATGTTTGATCAGTGTACCTGAATGTGATGGGGAGAATTAATCCAAGCTGGAAAACACTCTTCAGGATATTATCCATGAGAACTTCCCTAACCTAGCAAAGACAGGCCACCATTCAAAGCCAGGAAATACAGAGAACACCACAAATATATTCCTCAAAAGAGCAACCCCAAGGCACATAATCATCAGATTCATCAGGGTTGTAATGAGGGAAAAAATGCTAAGGGCAGCCAGAGAGAAAGGTTGGGGTTACCCACAAAGGGAAGCCCATCAGGCTCACAGCAGATCAATTGGCAGAAACCCTACAATCCAGAAGATAGTGGGGGCCAATATTCAACATCCTTAATTTCATTTCAGCTAAACTAAGCTTCATAAGCAAAGGAGAAATAAAATCTTTACGGGACAAGCAATTGCTGAGGGATTTCATCACCACCAGGCCTGCCTTAGAAGAGCTCCTGAAAGAAGCACTAAACATGGAAAGAAACAACCAGTACCAGCCACTGTAAAATGTACCAAATGGTAAACATCATCGACGCAATGAAGAAACTGCATCAACTAATGGGCAGAACAACCAGCTATTATCAAAATGGCAGGATCAAATTCACACATAATTATATTAACCTTAAATATAAATGGGCTAAATGCCCCAGTCAAAAGATACAGACTGGCCAATTGGATAAAGTCAAGACCCATTGGTGTGCTGTATTCAGGAGACCCATCTCACATACAAAAATGCACGTAACTCATAATAAAGGGATGGAAGAAGATTTACCAAGCAAATGGAGAGCAAACAAACAAACAAACAAAAAAAAAACCCAACAGGGATTGCAATCCTGGTATCTGATAAACAAACTTTAAACCAACAAAGATTGAAAAAAGATGAAGAAGGGCATCACATAGTGGTAAAGGGATCAATGCAACAGGAAAAACTAACTATCCTAAATATATATTCACCCAATACAGGAGCACCCAGCTATATAAAGCAAGTTCTTAACGACCTACAAAGAGACTTAGGCCCCCACGCAATAATAGTGGGGAGACTTTTAATGCTCCACTGTCAATATTAGATCAACGAGACAGAAAATTAGCCAGGATATCCAGGATTTTAACTCATATCTGGACCAAGCAGACCTAATAGACAGACATCTACAGAACTCTCCACCCAAAATCCACAAAATATACATTCTTCTCAGCACCACACTGTACCTACTCTAAAATTGACCACATAATTGGAAGTAAATCACTCCTCAGCAAAATGCAAGAGAATGGAAATCATAACAACCAGTCTTTCAGACTACAGTGCAATCAAATTAGAACTCAGGATTAAGAAACTCACTCAAAATCGCACAACTGCATGGAATCTGAGCAACCTGCTCCTGAATGACTACTGGATAAATAATGAAATGAAGGCAGAAATGAAGATGTTCTTCCAAATCAATGAGAATGCAGATACAATGTACCAGAATCTCTGGGCACATTTAACACAGTGTCTAGAGGGAAATTTATAGCACTAAATGCCCATAACATAAGTGAGGAAAAATCTAAAATCAACACCCTATCATCAAAATTAAAAGAGCTAGAGGAGCAAGATCAAAACAAATTCAAAAGCTAGCAGAAGGCAAGAAATAACTAAGATCAAAGCACAACTGAAGGAGATAGAGACACAGAACACCTTTCAAAAAATCAATAAATCCAAGAGTTGGTTTTTTGAAAAGATCAACAATAGATATACCACTAGCCAGACTAATAAAAAAGAAAGGAGAGAAGAATCAAATAGATGCAATAGAGAATGATAAAGGGGGATATCACCACCAATTCCACAGAAATACAAACTACCATCAGAGATTACTACAAACAACTCTATGTACATAAACCAGTAAATCTATAAGAAATGAATCAATTCCTGGACACTTATCCCCTTCACAAGGAAGAAGTTGAATCCCCTGAATAGACCAATAAAGGGCTAAAGTTGAGGCAGCAGTTAATAGCCTACCAACCAAAAAATGTCCAGGTCCAGGCGGATTCATAACTGAATTCTACCAGACATACAAACAGGAGCTGATACCATTCCTTCTGAAACTATTCCAAATACTACAAAAAGAGGGGAATCCTTCCGAAATCATTTTATGATCCCAACATCATCCTGATACCAAAACCTGGCAGAGACACAACTAAAAAAGAAAATTACAGGCCAGTATCCATGCAAATCTTCAATAAAATACTGGCAAACTGAATGCAACAGCACATCAAAAAGCTTATCTATCCATCACAATCAAGTAGGCTTCATCTGGAGGGTGCAAAGCTGGTTCAACATCCACAAATCTGTAGACGTAATCCATTACATAAACAAAACCAAAGACAAAAACCACATGATTATCTCAATAGATGCAGAGAGGCCTTTGACAAAATTTAACAGCCCTTTATGCTAAAAACTCTCAATAAACTAGTTATTGATGGAACATATCTCAAAATAATAAAAGCTATTTATGACAAACCCACAGCCAATATCATACTGAATGGGCAAAAACTGAAAGCATTCCCTTTGAAAACTATCACTAGACAAGGGTGCCCTCTCTCATTATTCCTATTCAACATAGTATTGGAAGTTCTAGCCAGAGCAATCAGGCAAGAAAAAGAAATAAAGGGTATTCAATTAGAAAAGAGGAAGTCAAATTGTTTCTATTTGCAGATGACATGATTGTATATTTAGAAGACCCCATCGTCTCAGCCCAGAATCTGTTTAAGCTGATAAGCAACTTCAGCAAAGTCTCAAGATACAAAATCAGTGTGCAAAAATCACAAGCATTCCTATACACCCATAACAGACAAACAGCCAAATGATGAGCGAACTCCCATTCATAGTTGCTACAATACTTTGTTAGTAATAACTTTGTTAGTAATACAACTAACAAAGGACATGAATGACCTCTTCAGGGAGAACTACAAACCACTGCTCAAAAAAATAAGAGAGGACACAAACAGAAAAACATTCCATACTTATGGTTAGGAAGAATCAATATTGTGACAATGGCCATACTACCAAAGTAATTTATAGATTCAATGCTATCCCCATCAAACTACCATTGACCTTCTTCACAGAACTGGGAAAAACCACCTTAAACTTTGTATGAAACCAAAAAAGAGCCTGCGTAGCTAAGGCAATCCTAAGCAAAAGGAACAAAGCTGGAGGAATCACACTACCTGACTTCAAACTATACTGCAAGGCTACAGTAATCAAAACAGCATGGTACTGGTACCAAAACAGAGATATAGACCAATGGAACAGAACAGAGGCCTCGGAGGCAATGTCACACATCTACAACAATCTGATCTTTGACAAACCTCACAAAAACAAGGGGGAAAAAATTTCCTGATTAATAAATGGTGTTGGGAACACTGGCTGGCTGTATGCAGAAAGCTGAAACTGGATCCCTTCCTTACACCTTATACAGAAATTAACTCCAGATGGATTAAAGACTTAAACATAAGACCTAACACCATAAAAACCCTAGAAAAAAAACCTAGGCAAAACCATTCAGGACATAGGCATTTGGTGTTTCATGACTAAAACACCAAAAGCATTGGCAACAAAATCCAAAATAGACAAATGGGATCCAATTAAACTCCAGAGCTTTTGTACAGCAAAAGAAACAATCATTAGAGTGAACCTACAACCAGTAGAATGGGAAAATTTTTTTGCAATCTACCCATCTGACAAAGGATTAATATCCAGAATCTACAAAGAACTAAAACAGATTTACAAGAAGAAAAAAGCCAAACACATTCAAAAGTGGGTAAAAGGGCCGGGCGCGGTGGCTCACGCCTGTAATCCCAGCACTTTGGGAGGCCGAGGCGGGTGGACCACGAGGTCAAGAGATCGAGATCATCCTGGCCATGGTGAAACCCCGTCTCTACTAAAAATACAAAAAACAGCTGGGCATGGTGGCACGTGCCTGTGGTCCCAGCTACTCGGGAGGCTGAGGTGGAAGAATCGCTTGAACCCAGGAGGCGGAGGTTGCAGTGAGCCGAGATTGCGCCACTGCACTCCAGCCTGGCAGTAGAGCAAGACTCCCTCTGAAAAAATTTAAAAAAAAAAAAAAGTGGGTAAAGGATATGAACAGACACTTTTAAAAAGAAGACATATATGCATCCAACAAACATGAAAAAATGCTCATCATCACTGGTCATTAGAGAAATGCAAATAAAACCACAGTGAGATACCATCTCAGGCCAGTTAGAATGGCGATCATTAAAAAATCTGGAGACAACCGATGCTGGAGAGGATGTGGAGAAATAGGAACACTTTTACACTGTTGGTGGGAGTGTAAATTAGTTCAACCATTGTGGAAGACAGTGTGGCGATTCCTCAAGGACCTAGAAATAGAAATTCCATTTGACCCAGCAATCCCATTACTGGGTATATATCCAAAGGATTATAAATCGTTCTACTATAAGGACACATGCACATGAATCTTCACTGAAGCACTATTTACAATAGCAAAGACCTGGAACCAACCCAAATACCCATCAATGATAGACTGGACAGGGAAAATGTGGTACATAGACATCATGGAATACTATGCAGCCATAAAAAACGATGAGTTTGTGTCCTTTGTAGGGACAGGAATGAACCTGGAAACTGTCATTTTCAGCAAACTGACACAAGAACAGAAAACCAAACACCACATGTTCTCACTCATAAGTGGGTGTTGAACAGTGAGATCACATGGACACAGGGAGGGAAGCCTCTCACACTGGGCCTGTTGGGGGTTGGGGGCCTAGGAGAGGGATAGCAGGGAGTGGGGGAAATTGGGGAGGGATAGCATTAGGAGAAATACCTAATGTAGGTGACTTGGGGGCTGGAGGCAGCAAACCACCATGGCATGTGTATACCTATGTGACAGTCCTGGAAGATCTGCACATGTACCTCAGAACTTAAAGTATAAGAAAAAAAGAAAAAAGAAAATGAATGTAAATTATCTTTAGCCATATAGCTATCATGTATGATTTACGTGTCATCTATTATTTATGTGTCATCTTGTAGTATAGTTTGAAGTCATATAGATCCTTTCACATCTATACGTCTGTGATACTGAGCATCTATCCATCCAGCCAGCCATCCATCCATCCATCCATCCATGCATCCATCCATTCGTTGATATAGAACTTCACAATTTCTGGGTTACAAATCCCATAGCTCTTGTTACAGTCTTTTTCAAGTAATATTTGGGCACTTTGGGCCCCAGAAGTAGGATCAGGAAAGAGAATCTATCTCTCCCTGGCCTTCTCTTAATCTCCTTTCACTGTCCAAGACAGGACTCTAATCTTCCATTGTGGATTGTAAGCCCCCCAGTCCAGAGAGGCTCCTCCCCATATCCTTGGAAGAAGGAATGCCACACAGAAGGGCCAAGAATTATTTAAAGAGATAGACCTGTCTGGGTTTCTTCATTCATTTTATTAGCGTAAGATCATACCCTTTTGTCTGATCACATTTTGTCATGGTTATTCATGCTTTAATCATGAAGATTTAATCCTAAAATACTTTTCAATGAAGTCTCCATAAAAGGCTCAAGAAGCTAGCTGAACACATAGAGGTTCCCTGAGGGTGGCACACTCAGGGAGGGCATTGGAGCTCCATGCTCCTTACCCATACATTGTCCTATGTATTTCTTCATCTATATCCTTCATAATGTCCTTTAGAACAAGCCAGTAAACAAGCTTCATTGAGTTCTGTGAGCTGCTCTAGCAAAGAAATAAAATCTGAAAGGGGAGTTTGGGAACCCCAACGTGAAGCTGGTTGGTCAGAAGCTGATTGTTATGGTGTGAGAACAGAGGAAAACCGACTTAAGGATTTCCATACTCAGTGTGTATCTATTTTATCTATATGTCTGTCTTATTTATCTGTCATCCAGTTTTGTATCTACTTCCTCTGTCTCTTCTGGTTTAGGGTATTGACTCTGCATAAATGAAATGTATTGAAATGTGCCATTAGCATACTTGTAGATGGAGAGTTTGTAAAAATCTATTTAAAAAAAGGTAAGACAATGGAGCTAGGTATTTTACAGTCAAATCATTGAGGTAGAGTATGAATAGCAGCAGTGCTAAAAGTTATATTACCTCATCATATGTCAAAGGAAATCACTACTTCTATTCTAGCTCTATCAGTGTCTCAGAGTTGCTGGAGCAGAAATAAATGATAATGCCAGCATTCATGCCAGCTAATTGGTGCAAGAGCTAGGCTTTGTTGACTGAGTCACAGCTGCCATTAGATCTACAAGTAGAGTGAAAAGATGTTTATAAGCCATGGAGAGTAATACATGGGTTTATTTTAATCAGCTTGTTCTAAAGCTGACGTAAAAGAGATGATACTGCCCTTTTCACAGTCATCTGACTCGTTCATGAAGTATTTGTCACATAATGTAGAGTCTATTTCTTAGAATGTTATGAGCCATAGTTATGGCATCTTATCATCCTTCCAAAGTGTTAGGTAGCTGTATAATGTTTTTCAGCCCTACAGGAAAAAAGTTTGCTCAAATGTTGTAAACTGTTTCATCATAATTAGTGCCTGCCATTTCAAGGAACTAAGCAGTCTTGGAGTTATGTGTATATAGTTGGTTTACTGAAGAACAAAATATGAAATTGGCTAAGTCCGTTAAAATAATTTTGGCTGCATGATAAAGAGAATCGAATGAACCTGCCTCTCTCTTTTTTATTTTAACTCCATTCCGTTTTATCTTTAGTGAGCTGTAGCTTTATGATGAAAGCCAGGTGATACAGAACTAGCACTCCAAAAATAGGCTTTTTGTTTCATTTTAGGATGGCAGTTTCAAATTGTTCTCATTGCTCTGTAACAAACTTTTATATTTTCTAATTTAAAACTATCTTTGAAGATCGAGTGCAAAAGGTGTGCATAGAGAAAATAATTCCTTATTTTATAGTAATAAAATAAGGGAAGTGAAGGCCAGCTTAGCTGTGTTCTTCCTCAAACATTGGAAAACTGACCACAGTTAGAGGACTATGATTGCTGTGGATTACCATTGAAGACTCTGGGAAAACAAGTTATGTGACATTGTTTGTAGATCTTAAAAATATGCCTTTTTCTTCTGCATTTTTACTTGGTTAAGATTTTACTAAATATATGTAAAATATATATAGCAAATCTATCGATCGATCTATCTCTCTATCTGGAGATAAATTTTCAAGTGTAAGTAGCATAGCGACATTTATATGCCCTAGGTGGAAAGATAAAATTAGAAGAGGTTGATAAAGATAGTATCTATTGGTGGGTGGCTTTTACTATTTTTACCGCGTAAAAATTCAAAGGCCAGGACCATTCAGTCTAAATTTCAGACACAGGAAATAATTAATAGAGATCTTTGGTAATTAAGGTGGACATTATGTTGCTCTATAATCTGCACCTCTTTGTACATTGAAAAAATTAGTACACATTTTAATTTAAAAATTAATTCAGGCATATTGTTCCAACTAAGTAAAATTCTTCACCATTATTATCACATAGTAGAACAGAAAAAGACCAGTTAATGCTTTGAAGTGGTTATTAGAGAAGTCAAGAAATTTTATCAGTGTAGCTCAAGAAATATGTTACTTAGGACAAAGAAAATAGAACCATAGGAAAAATGGTTAAGTAAATGCTCAGTGGTGTACTTATTCAGCTGGATTTCTATAGTTCAAATTAAGTAAAATATTAAAATACTCAAGTCACAATAATTTTCCCTCAAATATCTATAGTTGTTGCTCTGTGGCATTCCATGTTACCTGCTTTTTATTACTTTGTGGACAAGCTATTTTTTCTTCCTGCCTCATCCATACAAATTCTTTAAAATCAATGTTCGTTAACCTTGCAAATCAGAAAATTGTCTAGGATGTTTCCAACTTTAGCTCCTATACCTGAGTCCATTTATTTTCCTTATAATAGTTTCTTTTTCAAAAATATCTTTTATCATTGCAATTTCCTTTGCTTTCTGATCATGGAGAACATATGAAATTGATGTTCCATATTTTTGATTCAGACTTCACATAGCTTCATTTCTGCTCTTTACTGTGTCCAGTATGGGGTTTACTTTCGTTATTATTTGTGTATTCTGCTATTAAATTTGTGTTTTATAATCCTTTCTTACGCTACTCATTTCCCTATTTAATTTTAGTTAATTGTCTTTTAATTTGTTTCCTTCCTCATGGCTCTTCGTTTCTGCTTTTTAGGCAAGGTCAAATCATCTTATATTGAAGAACAGCTTGAAAAAATTGGGGGGCTGTGTTCATTTATTATTTTGCAACTCTAGTATTTCCTTCAATTGTTTCTTCTATTTTACTCCTCAGCCCTTTATTGCATGAGCATTTCTGCAACTAAATTCTAGTCCTGGGCTAGTCATATTCTGTACATATTTTGTGTGCATTTCATTGACACCTGTGCAATTATCATCTGTATTCAGGTGATTCACATTCTCTTAGCTCTGATTTAGGCCACAGGTTGTTCTTAGAACATTTGCCTTTAGATGTCACATAGAGTTAAATATGACAAAGCACCACTTATGTTGCTGCTTGTTAAATTCACTGCCTTGGGGAAAGCATATTGATTTCTTATTAACCTTTGCACATTCCACTTGTCAGGTGGAAACGCATATTGCTTCTGCTTATGTAGCATTTCATACAGTGACCATTCCCTTATATTTGTAACCTGTTAAATCTATTTTAGGAAATTCTGTGAATATCAATTTCTTATTTTGGCATCACTTCCTGTCAAGAAATTCTTTCTCTGTGTTTTTTTTCCTGGCCTTTCTCATCCAGTGTTGTTCTCTTTATAACACAATTATTCTGATACTAAACTTAATTGATGAATATTCTCTCCAAAAAGCAGAACTTACTTTCAATATCTGAAAGTTACAGGCTTCCCATTCTAATATGTATGTAAGAATCTACCATGGACTATGAAGGGAATGGTGACATAAGTTATATCTTAATATTGGAATATTATACTGTTACTTAAAATGATTTTATACTACAAAGATGCCAAACCAGGGTTTGTGGTATGTGGCTCTGTAGAGATGTGTTTTGTTTGGCTTTTTTTTTTGGCCTATGGGGTGTGTTGTACCTTAGTTGTTATGCAAGCAGCTTAATATCTTCCACTCAGTTGACCTCTTATATTTGTGGTACCTGCCTAACTTATGTAAGAAGTTTGAGACGCTTTTTGGAAAAGAATATTTTAAAGAGAAGGAAAGTGCAGTATGAGTGAAAACTATAGATTTGTAGAAAAAATACTGACAGTTATAACCAAATGTAAACAATTGTTATCTATGAGTGTAGAAGAGATTTTTATTCACTTTACTTCTTACCTATAGTTTCCAAATTTTCCCTAATGAATATCATTACGAAAACCAATCAGTTAAAACCAATCAGTTAACACTAGTTTAAAAAATATGGTTTTGTGTATGCATTCCATAGTACTAATCAATAACTTTTTACTAATAACTTACTCTATACCCTTAGGCAAGTTACAGTACAGAAGATATGTGAAACCTGATCAGTCCATTAACAGGCTTGTAGTCCTGCTTAGAGAGACAAATGTGATACAGGCTCTACTGCAATATTACCAGTGAAAAAGGACAAAGGCAGATAGAATATTCTCAAGCAATCTAACCAAAGTGGTCATTTGAGGCCATGGGAGACTGCACTGAGTTAAAGGGTTGATGACGTTTATAATAATTTGTTAAGAGCTATATAAGTCTGAGGACCATTGATATATCCAGTTATCTCCATAGGGAGAATCTTTCTCATAACCTGACTTTTCTGTTACAGACATTTTTTATTGGTATTTTGTGCATTTTGGAGTTTCCCAGCATCTTTTCTGAGTGTCTTAAGCCTTACTAGAAAAAAGTCAAGACTGAATTCTAAATTGTTAACAACCTGGTAACTGTAGATACTTGACTGTTTGGAAAAATGTAAACATATCAGCCCTGAGCAAGACAGCCAAACCAAAATAACTACAGCAAGGGATACCGACCCCTTTGACAGATTCTGTTTCTTTTTATTAAAATTATTTCTTTAGAGATGATAAAGCAATAATTTGCAAAATGAAATTAGAACATCATAATCCTTCTTGTTCAAGAAGCATTATTATTAAAAGGTAGCTTGATGTGCTTCTAAGAAGCTAATTAGTTGCTGCCTGGCTTATCATGCTAGAGACAGCTGTGATTCATGGGTATTTATCCATCACAACAGGATTTTCTAATGCTATTTGGTTATGAAATTATTTATACTTCTGACTCAGGCCTTTAAAAGGGCTTCCAGCCGTTTTTGAAAGCCAGCTTCTGCACTCCAGAGCATTTAGTGCCGTTGAGATGGTGAATCAGCTTGGCAGCGTGGTAGTGTGTGAATCCGGCTGCACTGTGGTGTCTGAGATGCAGTTTTCTGGTGAAACTTCTCAAGCCAAGTGTGATAATGAGTGTTCATTGATGTAGATCTTATAATTTTGTAGGAAATTTTCTAAGAAATTGAGCTTTTTCGAAATACTTAGAATAACACCAGCGTGGATTTTGGTGGTGATGTTTACTCTAATAAGCTGTTAACAGGAATTTATACCATTATATTCCTTATGTTAATTTCTTTTCTTTTCTTTTCTTTTTTTTTTTTGAGACAGCCTCGCTCTTTCACCAGGTGCCAGGCTGGAATGCAGTGGTGTGATCTCGTCTCCTGCAACCTTTGCCTCCCAGCTTCAAGCAATTCTTCTGCCTCAGCCTCTTGAGTAGCTGGGACTACAGGCGTGCACCACCACACCCGGCTAATTTTTGTATTTTAGTAGAGACGAGATTTCACTATGTTGGCCAGGATGGTCTTGATCTCTTGACCTCATGATCTGCCCACGTTGGCCTCCCCAAAGTGCTGGGATTACAGGCATGGGCCACTGTGCCCGGCCCCTTATGTTAATTTCAATGTATGAGTTTAGTATGGACTATTAATAACTTAGTTTTTCTTTATCAGGCATTTATTTTATTTGGTTAGTGATTAGAATAGGAAATAAAAGCTCTTCGTAGAATTCTCCTGCACTTTAAATATTTAAATCATATTTAAATATTATTTATTACATACATTTTTAAAGCACCTAACTCTTCATTTTGAAGATCTCAAATTATTATATTTGAGTAATAGTACCAGAGCAAAAATGTGAGCCTTGATACATTTTCTTTCTTTAAGACAGATTTTAGGGAAATAACAGGGGAAGTTTTTGTTCATTTATTTGAATATTTCTGTGGTTTATATAAATTGAGGGCTGAACTACACAAATACGTAATAGTGATTTGAATAGACTCTAAAGTTAAGCAGTAGTTTTACTTAACCATCCCTCCTTCATTAAAATAATGAGCTTTGTCAAGAGACAAAATTTCATTTGTTTCTCTAAAGTGGAAAGTAGATTTTGGTGTGACATAGCCTCATGTCCAAGGTTTTCCAAAAGTGAGCTCCATGTTCAGAAATCCATAAATTATAGTTTGCATGGGTTGCTTTTATTAAAAGCAAGGAGAGTTAACAGGGTCTGTGCTTAACATGTGCATATTGGGCAGACGTGAGTAGACTGAGCACAGATCCTCCTAACTTTTCCAGTTTCATAAAGCAGTTTTATGGTTTAAACTTGTCTAGCCCCAAATCATACAATTAATCATATTCAGTTTTCATTTTTCTTACTAATTGGTTCAGGCTCTTTAACATGACATCTGGGGGCAGTAAGTTACTCAGCAGGCAACAGGGGCAGGGAAGAAAGAAGACTTCTGCTTCTAGAAGTTTATGTGTGCTAGTCAAAGTAATAAGGTCAAAAATGAGATGTTTCTGAGACATTTCCAAAGGATCACAGAGTTACGACACCCAGCCCTTGAATGACACATTACAAAGGTTAGGGGACCTAGATCTGTAGGACCCATTTTGATATTAACTTGCCATGTGACTTTCTGAAAATCTCTTTATATCTGTTTCTGGGACTGAGCTTCATTACCTTTCATAGAGGGATAATAAATAATATCTGTCCCACCTGCCTGTTGATAGGATCATTTTACATAAGACAAAATGATAACATAGACTTTAAAAATAACATAGTTTTGAAAGGTAAGGTGGATACTTGCTGGTCATCTGCTTTCTCGGATCCCCCCCCTCCTAGTCCCTTAGTTGTTGGACTGTTTCAGGATTCTATTCTAAGCATTCTTTTCGTATGCCATTGAGTGAGCTTATCCATTTCCATAGTTTCAGTTACGTGCATTGTTCACATAGGACCATCCTTTGAGCTCCACATAGTTGTTTAACTCCCAAGCCCTACCTGGCCGAGTCTCAGTTTGATGTTTCATTTGACGAAATATAGTCCAGCAACTAAAAGCAATAGCAAGACAGAACTGCTCTTAACTTATGTCTCTTAAAGAATATAATAGCAGGTAGGTTACAAATCCGCATTATTTCTTAAATTCGCTGTCATCTCCTCGCTTCCCCACTCAAGGCTTACTCCCTTTGTTACAGGCTCCCATTTTCTCCAGACTGACCCCGAGTCTCTCACAACTGTTTTTTGCCTTTTTTGCTCCTGACTCCTCCCTAAAAACCACATTATTTGCCCATGATTTCTTTCTCCACCTTTTTTCGCCCAGCATGATAAAAGCCCAAGAACTAGTCTGACAAAGACCAAATTCTCCCTTGAGGATAAAGGAGAAGACAGGTTATTCTGGCAAAAACCTTATCGGGTAGGGGAGAGTGAGGGGGTAGAACCATTCACATGTAAATAATCTATATTCCCAGCATATCATCAAGCAGGGCACTTACTATCTATTTCTGTATTTCACAAAACCCCTCTGAATCAATCCATCTGTGACCTGACCTTGTTATCTTGCACCGAAACTTATTTTTTGCCCCCTCCTTATGCTGGTACAAAGTGCCCATCATGCTCCTAGTTGCTTCTTCCTGACATCAAAACATCATCCTCAACTTCCTTCTCTCCTTATCCTTCACATCCTATCCATGTTCTCTTTAGCCTAGATACCAAAGACATAATTCTCAAATCTCATAATTTCAGTCCATCTCCATTGCTGCCACTGTACATGTTGCTTCCCTGCAATCAATTTTCCATACTCCAACCAGAATGATCCTTTAAAAATGTGAACCTGATCATGCATCTTCCTCTTCTACCCTATTCAGAGGCTTCTGTGTACCAACCCCTTCATTTGGCCTTTAAGATTCTTTACACTGTGGTTGATCCTTGCCCATTTCTCTAACAGTAGTCCCCCTTCCTCAGCAGGATGCATTTCTTTCTGCCTCAAGGCCTTTATCTAAGTTGATCTGATTGTCTGCAGTACCTCCCAACTCTCCCTATCTCCAACCTACTGTCACTTACTCGTTTGCTACATCTTGGCTTAAACATGACTTCTTCGTCCAACGCCCCTCTGACACCTTAGGCTGGGCCGGTCCCTTTGCTGTAGCCTATATTCCTCACATTTCCCCCTACGGTAAGACCCATTCCACTTGACCAGCAGACCCTAAGCTCCATGAGGACAGAGCTCATGTCCCTCTCCTACAGCACTGTCTCCAAAGTGCTTAACACAGTGCCCAGCTCAGACCTAGTGTCTGGCAAATACTGCTTAATGGATGCTGCTTCCATGACTTCGGTGCTCTCTGTCTCTCACATCTTATCTGCACACATATTCCTTCTCACATTTTCTGTTTATCTCTCAGAAAACCCCATGCCATTTCATATATTTTAAGCTCATGTTCTGTGCAGAATTGTCTGTCCAACCTTGCTAGCTCCCCACCTGATTATTGTCAGCATGCCACAGTAGAATACAGTGTATAGCTTTATTATGACCCTTACCATGTTATTTTGCAGTTATTTACTGGATTGTATGCTTTTGTGAGTAGGTCTTGTGTAGTAGGTCT
This sequence comes from Ateles fusciceps, assembly GCA_036589455.1. Lineage (NCBI taxonomy): Eukaryota > Metazoa > Chordata > Mammalia > Primates > Atelidae > Ateles > Ateles fusciceps. Next base: position 4,502,265 of record JAZHEH010001361.1, read on the forward strand.
TCATAGCTGGGACCCTGTTTTATTTGTTTGTACTCATTCTTATAATCCTGTCACCTACTATAGGTTGAATTGAATAGAAAGAATTGGGATGCTTCACAACTAGAGATGGTAATAAGAATAAAAATAATTGCTGATATTATTGATTACCTTCTGTATGCCACGCACAATTTTAGATGTTTTACTTGACTCATTGAATCCTCTCAACTCCTATGAAGGAGTTACTTTTATTCTTCCCATTTAATAGATGAGGAACTTCAGACCCAGAAAAGTTAAGTAAGTTTTCCAAACTTAACTAGCTGATAAGTGGTGAGGCAGGAATTGAAACCCACTGGTTCCAGAGCCTCCCCTTATTTATGATGAACAGTCAATATAGTTCGTGCCATGTTATTTGGGTTTTGGAATCTCCCTGTCTGCTTTAAATTCTGATTCTTCCACCTACTCGTTGTGTGACCTGGGATATGAAAAATGGAGATAATTACATGCCCTTTAAAGGGATGTCCTGATAATTAAATAAGGTAATTAGCCCCTGTAAAATATCTGCTGAATGTAGGCAGTTGTCGCAGTGTTAAGTCAGCTTGAACTCTCATTGGACAGAAGGTCTTTTATGTTTCTTTTCAACTCCAAATCCAGTGAATCTGTCTTCAGTCTTTACCCTTTTTCAGTATGTGTTACTTTCAAAGCTCTGGTGTTTTAAATAATCGAGCTTTATCAGAGTCTGAGGACATACTTGCATTTCCATCAAGTAACATTCTCTGAGTTTTTTTTTTTTTTTTTTTGATGAGCATGTGTTACCTAAAACCACAGTCCTGAATTCCCATACTCAATTCTGTGGCTACATGGTAAGATCTCTGTCTAAGAGAGCAACCAAATTCCTATTTATGGTCAGACCGAAGCAGAAAAAGAAATCCAAATTATAAATTATTGTTTGATTTATGAAAGTTTGAGATGTTTTAATAGTAAGAGAACTAAAAAGAATATACAAGTACCTTGTCAACTTTTGCAGCAGATGTTTGCTTCCTTTTTCCAAGTCAGTTGAGGGCATTTCAAGGTGGCCTGTGTTACTAAATTGCTTAGCAGTCAAATGGAAAATTCCTCTGCTTAGGTGATGATTTAATTGTAAATTAATACACTTAATATGTATTCAATTGCTACAATGTAAATTAATAATTTAATTTTGTGTTAATAATCTATTAGCACATGCTTACTATTATATGCAACTCAACATCATAAGATTATTGACAGCCGCTACAGTAGTAAATAAAATTGGTGGAAATTAGTATCTAGTTCTGAGACTTAATGGTTTGACTTGTGCGCAGATTTGATAACTACTTATCAGTAGTTATGTGCTAATACAGTGAATTTTCCCAAATAAATATGTATTACTTAAATAAATCTCATCTCTCTGTTCATTTATATATTTATTTGCCTTCTTCAAAGATAAAACAAAGCAAATAAAAATAGATGAAAAATATAATAGAAGAAATAACAGACTGTTATGGCATTAGGAGAGAGTTTGGGTCACAAAATAATACCTTGAAGTCCAAAAAATTGGGTAGAGGTGGGCCTCTTTGTGTACATTAAAAGGGAAATGAAGAAAAAACCCTGTGTTTTATATTAGCCATCAACTAACAAAAATCACTTGTAGAAAAGCACAACTATTGCAATTACTGAGACCATAGAGAAATGTCTCTTGCATTATGGAATGGAATAAATAGCACCTTCAACAGCCCTTGTACAAGAAAACACAGCAACAGGTTTCTTAGTACTGATTCCTTCAACACAAACTATTTTTTTGCCATCACAAATTCATTAAAAAGCAATTTGTTAAAATCAATTCTATATAGATCTGTTTTATTCGTTTTATTGATGTTCTGGCTTAATCTAAGGATTGATTTATTATATCTAGAGATATAAAAATATTAAATTTTTTTAGGCAATCATTTTTTTTTATGGAGGCTTTGGTGAGTATTGATTAGATACAGCAAATCAATAGATGTCCAACCTTTGGTTAAGGATGAATACTATAACAGGCTAAATAATACTAAACACTAAAACAGTCTAAATAATCAGACATATATGGAAATTGCAGATGCCACAAGAGGATGAGACTTTAAGAAATAATTTGGATTGGTTCAATGTTCTGTACTATAGAACTTTAGGTTTTTAAGTACATAGTAAGCCTCAAGATCACCTCTGGAGAATTTTAAAAAGACAAACTCATCCTGACCTTTGAAGTCTTCTGTTTAGTAGGTCTGGGGTGGGTGAGGTAGGAGCAACTTTATTTAAAGAAAAAAGTCACATAAGTAATTCTGGTTATCAGTGAAGTTAGAACTACTGCCATAGAGAATGCTGCATTAATTTCAGATAGAAAAAAACTTAAAGCTAATGTAACTAAATATACCTTAGCTGTAAAACTCTTTGATTCTGAGATGTACACCCAGCCAATTGAATAAGGTGATTTAATATATGAATTTTTTTTTAGTAAACCAATTAAACATTTTGGTGCATTTACTGGCATCTAACTATGTCTTTGAATAGTTAATATGTATCCTAAGATAATTATTTATTCTCACTATTGTCTGATTACATTTCCATATAGACTAAAAATATTTCCGTAATCATTCTATCTAGACAACATTTTGTTTTGTATTTTTAGTCCTCAAGAAGTTATAAAGTATACTTACATGCACTCTGAAATTATCTTAGGCCTTTAGGGGTGCTTTCATTTGTAGGCTTTCAAGTGATAATAAGAAAAATGATATCTTACATACATTTTTACTTGTCTGCAGTAGCCTCAAATTAGTTAAGAACAGAATCTTAAATATGTGGTAAACCTTTGCTTAAAGTAGAAAACCAAGCTCATATACATAAGTGTATGCCTAAATCTAGCATTAGCATTTATAACAATAGAAATCTTGAGTAAATGTCTCACGTTTACTTTTCATTGTTTTTACAGGCATTGCTTCTATGACAGTGCCCGTGTACATTGCGGAGGTCTCCCCACCCAATTTAAGAGGCCGATTAGTCACCATTAATACCCTCTTCATCACAGGAGGGCAGTTCTTTGCAAGTGTTGTTGATGGAGCCTTCAGTTATCTCCAGAAGGATGGATGGAGGTTTGTAAATACTTTTTACATTTAATTTTTCAAATCATGATTTTGGGGGAAGGGGGAGAAAAATTGAGAAATCATGGTCAAAATAGAACTGTGTGTTTTGAATCATGATAGCTAATTTATAAGTAGGTGGCATTCAGCAAAATTGAAAGTGGACAGGAGGCTGATATTTATTTTGATGATAGACAAGGAACCTACCATTAAGAATTGATATTTACAGGGCCTTTTTTAGCATTTAGGTAACATTTCTCACACTGTGTGCACTCTTTCACAATATTTGTTTAAAAATGAATGCAGCGATAAATATGTATGGAGTTCCTGAATTCTACAATGATTGACAAGCTGTTTATGAACTGCAGATATAACTAACATCCTTTTTGCATTCTGGAAGCTACATTCTGATCTGAAAGAAACCTAGATTTTAAAGATAAAAATTTAGCTCTAAAAAGAGTTACACCTAGTTTAAAATACACAAATTATTCCTTGATATTTGGTTTATTTTGAATCAATAAATGACAAAAGTAGTTTTAAAACTGCTTTAAAATAAATACAAACTATTATTAAAATCTTATATTAAAGCTTAAAGATATTATGGGCTGTGGATTTTGCTATCTTTATAGTACTCATGTAAGTGTTCCAGAGAAATTTTATTAGAAGGTAGTAGAGGTTATACAATATTGCCTAACTTGTTTTCTTGCCTCTGCTTATTAGAACAAATATTTACTCAGCATTTACTTCTCTGTAGGTACTGGGGAATAGAATATTCAACAAGATAAACTCAAACCCTTGCTTGCATGGCTTTTACAGTGTTGATGTTAATCCTTAATCCTCAACAGTAGAAGATAAAAGGGTGTGGGCTTGGCATGGTGCCTCACACCTGCAATCCCAGCATTTCAGAAGACCGAGGTGGGCAGAGCACTTGAGGTCAGGAGTTCGAGATCAGCCTGGCCAACATGGTGAAACCCTGTCTCTATTAAAAATACAAAAATTAGCTGGGTGTGGTGGCATGCACTTGTAATCCCAGCTACTTGGGAGGCTGAGGCAGGAGAATTGCTTGAACCCGGGAGACAGAGGTTGCAGTAAGCCAGGACTGTGCCACTGCACTCCAGCCTGGACAACAGAGCAAGACTTGGTCTCAAAAAAAAAAAAAAAAAAAAGAAAGAAAGAAAGAAAATGAAAAAGGGTGCATTGTGAGGTGGTCCCAGGGAATTAAACCTCTGTGTAAGAAGCACGATAAACGTTTTGGCTTAGATGAGACATTACAGACCTAAACTGGTGAAGTTTTAATTAAAAGTCATGTGAGAAAACTCTTTGAGGCTAGTGAGGGCCTAGATTTGTAAGGACCATTAAGGGAGGACACAGTTGTTAAAAACGGTTGTTGTATCTGCAGATGTTGCTAAACTGAAGCAGGAAATCTTGTTTGTTTGTTTGTTAATTTGTTTTCTACTCAGTAGATGAAGAGAAAGAGGAAAGATAGTAACTGTTTTCAGCATAACCTGGTATTTTGAGTTTTTCTTGTAAATGCAATGGAAGTCAGTCTTTCAGCTTTCATGTCTTAGAGATCTAAATCATCAATTTACATTTTGTTAAAAATTTTTATTAATGTAACAAATATAGATACATATTCAAATGCATAGCATGTATAGTTGCATAACCACATTTTTCACTAAGTATAACAATTAAGAAATCTTTTCTCAGTCCTGATTAGGAAAGAGAAAGATCACACCATAGTGACAATACATTTATGAATGTGGTGTGGCTGTGTAAAAGTGGAAATGCTAGGACGAGCCTGACACCCCTTTTCAGAGGCAAGGAGACAACATAGACAGACCTGGATTCAAATCTGTTTCTTACCGTTGATTAGCTATGAACCTCGAACAAGTCATTTAGCGCCTCTGAGCTTCACTTTTCTATAAAGTAGAACCAAAAACACTTACAAGATTATTGTAGGATCCAGATTACTTGTATGTAAAGTGTTTCGCATCATGCTTTGCGCATGGCAGATAATAACTGAAGAATCACATTATTACTTGCTGTTCTGATGAATGAAGGATGGGTGCTACTATAGATACTGTTGTAAGAAAGGCTGAAAAGAAAATCAACTTTCTATGGCATCTGTTTTCTTTATTGGCAAGAATGGTGCTTTGAGATGGTAGGGCAGAGGCCCAGAGAAAAGAAGACTTAAAGTGTACAGCTGCTGTGGGAAGTATGAGAAGGAAAAAGGACTAGAGACAACACATGATTTCCAAGTAATCATGGGATCCCAGCTGAAGCTGGAGACATATATTTGCAGTAAAGCCAATTAGCATGCTTGTGTTTATTTTTCTGGCAATATTGGAGTGTCCAGGGGTAAAAAAAATAAAATAAGAGTGTGGGAAGCCTAACTTGGGTTTTTATATAGACCAAGATGTTAACTACCAGGTTGTTTTGAACCCAATTCCTTGTTTGCATGAGTACACATTCAGTTATGTATACATGCAAACATGTTTCCTTTTTTTAGGTGAATTTTCTCTGTTACTGTCTTCTGTTATTTAGTATACTTATCAGTATATTTATCTCATCTGACTCCTGGGCTAATAAGAATGTGGTTGTAAGCAAATAAAAATTGAAGTGCTACCTTAGCATTAACTTTAAACTCTAGAATTTCCAACAATTATAACTTATTCATAGTTTTAACAGTAGATAACTCATCATTATACCAATATGTTTCAAAAATTCTAGGGAAAATGTACGTTTAAATATGTCATGTAAAATTTCTTTCTCATACTTATATTTTTGTATATCTTCATTTTAGATGTCCCTAGTCTTCAAAGAATTTGAATATTAAATTTTTTAATTTCCCTTTTTGGCTTTATTGCTTCTGAAACTCTACTTCAAGTTACTAATATTTAATTTTGGACTACAATATCCAGTGTCCCAGATTTACTGGTTTCGCATTATACTGACGAATAGTTTCAGAGTCTGGTAGCAAACACCATTTGATCCTACTCCAGGTCTTGACAGGTTAGTGGAACTGGTATTATTCCCATTTTTCAGATTAACAACTTTACACTCAGAGAAGTTAAATATTTGGCTGAGACCACATGGCGGTTACTTGGCCTTGGCAGAGATTAGATTCAAGTCTTCTTTTTCAAAAACTAACTCCTTTCTTCCTCATGGTTTTGCTTTCAAAAGTTTATAATCTAACAGCCATAATTATAATTTTTACACTAGTGATTGGATTAAGACAGATGGAAGATGAAATTGATTGATAGAAAAGCATTTTAGATTTTGATGTTGTAGAAACATTATAGTTCACCTTTTATGCCAGATGGGTCAAAATTTCTGTTCTCTTATTGTTTAGATATCATAGAAATATTGTTTACTGCTGAACAACTGGAAGTTTACTTTTTCTAGAAAAAAATAATTGCCAGTAACAGATTCAATGTTGGTATTTTTCTGGCACTTGAGTGTCATAATACATTCTGTACTGGGAAGGACACCATCTGGCTTCATGAAGAAAGGGGAAATAGAATTTTGAAAATATTGTTCAAGATGTGATTTTTTTAAATAAAAACTTTTTGAGATGTAATTCATGTACCATTTAACTCATCCTTTTAAATTGTACAATTAAATGGCTTTTAGTATATTCACAGAGCTATACAACCATTGCCATAATCAAATTTAGAACATTTTAATCACCCTAAAAAAGAAACCTTGCACTCCTTAACCATTACCCCCTAACCCCCCAAACTGTCCCACATCTAGGCAACCATTAATCTACTGTGTGTTTCTATAGGTTTATGTATTCTGTATACTTCATATATGAATATGTGGTTCTTTATGACTGGCTTCTTTCATTTAGCAAGTTTTCAATGCTCATCTAAATTATAGTATGTGTCAGTACTTCATTTCTTTTTATAACAAATAATAATGTGGACATACCACATTTTATTTATCCGTTCATCAGTTGATGGATATTGTTAACATTTTGGGGCCATATAAATAATGATGCTATGAACATTTGTGTACAAATTTTAGGATAGACATAGGCATTTATTTCTCTTGGATATACACCTAGTAGTGGAATTGCTAGGTCATATGACTAAATACAGATCATAAACTATATTTAGCTTTTTGAGGACTGATTAGACTGCTTCCAGAGTGGCTGTATTATTTTACATTCCCACAAGCAATGTATGAGGGTTTCAATTTTTCTATATCCCAGTAAACATTTGTTGTCTTTTTTGATTACAGTCATCCTAGTGGGTGTGAAGTGGCATCTCATTATGGTTTTGATTTGCATTTCTCTAATGCGTAATAGTGATGAGGATAACTTGTTTTTTCCTAATATATTGTAGTGTTGATAAAGATGGCAGAGATGTTTCGATAGTTAATATTAATGATAAAGTTCTATCGCTGTTTCTTTGCATATATATATATAGATATAATATTTTGTGTGTTTTTAGTAGAGATGGGGTTTCACCATGTTGGCCAGGCTGGTCTCAAACTCCTGACCTCAAGTGGTCTGCCTGCCTCAGCCTCCCAAAGTGCTGGGATTACAGGTGTGAGTCACGACGCCAGGCTTCTTTGCTAATATTTGTTTACCTTACTTCATGAACATAGTGAGATTTACTCTCTATGCTTCAAGCAACCAAAGACATCCTTTTTAAAAATTGCTTAGTTAAATCCTGGCTTATAACAGGCTTTCAATAAACATATAGTAAGTGAACTTAGCCATCAAAAGTATCTGTCTAGAACACTTATCTGGCCATGCCACTGGTAAAATGTTTCAAGTCTACTTCCTACTGGGAAAAAAAAAATCAAATTCTTTATCATGGCTTGTAATACCCAATCCATGCATGCTTTTAAAGATGTTTCTAACTAGTGTTAACCCCCGCCCCCGCTTTATGTAATATCCATGCTTATAAACCAACCACATTTTGCTTTGTCATGTTTTTAGGGATTTTTTTTTCCTTTTTATACTAATTTTGCCTGTAGTGTCTCCCTACCCTATCCTGGTTTCTGGTTTAGCTCCTAGGTTTCTGGTTCAGCTCCTGTTCATCCTATAAGTCTCTGCCTGTGTATCATGGAAACCCTGTTCCTTTGTCTTTTCATAATACTTTGTACAAAGCTCCATTTTTATACTTACCCCATAGTATTTTGAACTACTTGCTTATTTTTCGATCTCCTCTTCATTTTGGAACTCCTGAATGTCATTGACCTTTTACTCATTTCTAGATCTAGGAAGGACTAGAATATAGTAAGTATTCAGTAAATGTTTATTGAACTGGGCTGAAATTGACAGGGCTCTCGGGAAGGGACTCTTAATCAACCTAAAAAGATATTGATTATAACCCCAAATGCCAAATTATTAATTTATACAGAGGGATATATATATACTTCATACATAGCTGACAATTAAATTATTAATCATACATGTATCTCACTGAGCATAAAAATTAAGAGAAAGAAAATTGCAAATTTATCTCCTTCAAAAGAATATACCTCCCTAGGAACCTGAAAACTTTCATTCTTTTTGATAATGCTGTGTTTCAAATGAGTGTTTCTGTGTTTACAAGTATATAATCATTATGTGATTTGTATTAATAGGGATAGGTATATATACAGAGAGGCTAAATTTTTCTGTTTTATGCTGATTTTTACTCATCTTATTTCTATAGATTTACTTTCTTTTTTTAAAAGAAAAACAGACTTATTCCACCTCACTAAACTATGTACAAGGATTTGTTAAATGCCTGGTTGTGCTAGACATTTTCATGCTTCATCATTTAATTGATGTGATACAGGTATTGAATGAGAAATACAAAATACTAGTCCTGGCAACTGCTATAGGAGAGATTTTCCTGAGTATCCTGCAGCTGACTCATGCACAATATGAGACTTGCTAAGTTTTGAAGAATTAGTGGGGACTCAGATTTACACAGGTGGATATGGGAGGCAGAGTGTAGACCAGGAGAGGGTAGGATCCGGGAGGATTGAGACTACAGTGATGATTTACATGAGAGGCCGAAGCTGGGTTCTAGTGGTCTATGAATTCAAGTCCAATTTCTATCTACAGACAAAGGGAGTTTATTTATTTATTTTTTAGCAGAATGTGCCATGATAGGAGTCAAAGATCACTATGGCAGTGATGCCAGAATTAACTGGGACTCTTGGCTCTTGGGTGGATTTAGAAACCTATTTATGAGGCTGCTGCCAAGGTACAAGTGTGAGGTTATACATTTGGAATCATCAGTTGGTGTGGAAATGATTCAGTCATTTATTAAAAAAAAGTTTCTTGACACTTTTTGTACACTATTCTTGTATTTAATACTAGAGATGGAAAGATGAATAAGAAGTGCTCCTGTCCTCAAGCCTTTAATGGCCTAATATAGGAGAGACGTTTTTTCAGCCTGTTAATTAAATGATGGATATAGTGTTATGGAAGCTCCCAAGAGGAGTGAATAACTTAGCCTCACAACAGAGAGATACTTGCGCTGGCTTTTTGAATTAAAGAATTCCAGGTACAGTGAGGGAGAGGGAAATTCTAGGTGAAATGTAATCTTCAAAGGCCCTGCCATCTGAAAGAGCCAGTCATGTTTGGACAAGAGTGAGAAGTTAGAGCAGCTAGGAGGAGGGCTGTAATGATCATCTGGGAGTTTGGGGGTGGAGTGGAAAGGCCAGCCTTTGGTGGGTGTGGAAGGAGACTTGAAATCCTTTGCTCTCACCTTCATAACACATTAGATTTGGGTTTGTTTATTGAAAGCCTCAAAATATTTTTAAAATCAATATTAATTTTAGATGAATGAATTGATGAGCCTCTCTCCCTGATAATATTTTATAATTTTAAAATCCATGTCAGTAAGATGCTTCTCAGAGTGATATTTAAAAGGGGATGTCCTAAACAAATTCATCCTGGAGAATGTGTTCTTATAATTTCGTGCTAATAGATCAGTGGCACTTGGCTCTGTGTGAAATATGGAATATGAGTCAGTCGCTATCTTAAAAATATAAATATGCACTGGCCATTTTAAGAATGATGGATTTAGATAACACATGTATTAATTAGTGGCAAACAGTCTGATTACAAGTAAATACCAGCCAGGTGCTGTGGCTCAACGCCTGTAATCCCAGCACTTTGGGAGGCTAAGGCAGGTGGATTACGTGAGCTCAGGAGTTCAAGACCAGCCTGGCCAACATGGTGAAGCCCCATCTCTATCAAAAATACAAAAATTAGCCAGATGTAGTGGTGCATGCCTATGATCTCAGCTACTCAGGAGACTGAGGTGGGAGAATCTTGCACCTGAGAGGCAGAGGTTGCAGTGAGCCAAGATCGTGCCACTGCACTCCAGCCTGGGTGACAGAGTGAAACCCTGTCTCTAAAAGAACCCCCATAAGTAAATACCTTAGTGCTCAAGATATAAATAAGACTATTTATCATAAAGATATTACAGTGTGGTGGGAAGAATATGTTTAAGACTTGCTTTCACAGCATATGAATTAATTTACCTAAGCTCTAGTATCCTCACATAGCTGGTGTCCCAGCAGTCATTCAATGTTATGTAGAGGATCAGATGAGTTAGTAGTAGTGAACATACTTACAAACTCTTCAATGCTCTTAGGTATTGCTTGCTGTTATCTTCAGAATGTTTTAGGTTAAGTCTTTGTATTCTGCATGTAAGCTGACAAAAAAAAAAATTGCTCTCACCTTCAGTTATTTGATTTTTTTCCAAGAAAATGTAAACATGGTTTGGTAAATGGCAGAGCAGTTTGTCCAAGTCTAATTCCCCTGAAGATGGCCATTATAAACCATGGACAGAATATATGAATGTATGGAGCATGGAGGATATTTAGGATAGTGAAATACTCTTTATTATACCGTAGTGGTAGATACATGTCATTATACATTTGTCCAAACCTATGAACTATACAGCACCAAGAGTGAAACCTGATGTAAACTTTGGACTATGGGTGATAATGATATGCTAATGTAGGCTCGTCACTTGCAACAAATGTCCCACTTTGGTGGAAGATGCTGATAATCAGGGAGGCTGTGCATATGTGGGGCAGGAAGTATATGGGATATCTCTGTACCTTCCTCTCAATTTTATGATAATAGTAAAAAAGTTGGGGGCAGTAAATGGAATTATACATTTGTGAAATGGTACAGTAGTATCTCTAGGTAGACTGACAAGTGAAAGATGCATGTTTTTATCTGTAGAAAAACAACTAGAATATATTACAAAAAGAAACACATAAGAAGCCATTATGAGAATTAAAATTAAAATGGAATACTTACAGTGTTTGGATAAGCTGAATAAATGCAGTAAATTAAGAACATAGGAATAAATAAGAGATGACACAAATAGCTAAATGGTATACCTAAAACCCATTTATGGTAATAAATACATTAAATATACAAAATTATTGTACACTAAAAATGTGACTCAGATTTACATTGTCTAAAGGAGACACACTTTAATGCTATCGACCGGTTGAAAGTGAAAGATTGGGAAAAGATATAGGATACAAAAGTAAGTATAAGATAGCTGGTGTGGCTATATTAATAGTCACACGAAGTAGACTTCTAGAGGGACAGTATTAGTAGAGATAAAGAAGGACATTTTATAATGACAAAAGAGCCAAGTCATCAGAAATAATAATGATACTAACCGTGTTAGTTTACTTAGTAAGAGAGCTTCAAAATACATGAAGCAAAAATTATCAGATGGTAGTTACCCAGCAGCGTGAATGCACTTAATGCTGTAGAGCTGTATACTGAAAATGGATAAAATGGTAATTTTATTTATATTTTACCACAATAAAAAATAGTCAATCAGGTTTTGCAGAATTTTTAACTTTTTTTTTAAACAATGATAGAACAACTAGATAAAAGAGGTTATAAAAAAGCAGTATAGTACTAGTAAGTACCTTGTCAAAATTGGCATTGGTAGACTGCTACACTCGACAATACATATTATTTTTCTTTTCTTTCCTCTTTTCTTTTCTTTTTGAGACAGGGTCTTGCTCTGTCACCCAGGCTGGAATGCAGTGGCATGAACGTGGCTCACTGCAGCCTTAACCTCCCAGGCTCAAGCAACCCTCCTGCCTCAGCCTCCTAAGTAGCTGGTACTAGAGGCACATGCCACCACGCCCATTAATTTTTTTTTTTTTTTTTTTTTGGAGAGACAGGGTTTTGCCATGTTGGTCAGGCTTGTCTCACACTCCTGGGTTCAAGTGATCCACCTGCCTCAGCCTCCCAAAGTGTTAGGATTACAAGGCTTGAGCCACCACGCCTGGCCTTACACATTATTTTTCAAGTTTAAATTAGACAGTCTCCAGAATTCTTCATATCCTGGGGTCTAAAATCAATGTTAATAATTTATTAAATAAATTAAATACATAAAATATATGTCCCCTGACCATAGCAGAATTAAATTAGAAACCAGTAACAATTAAGATAGCCAGAAAAAGCTGCAAATTTTTGTAAATTAAATAGCATTTTCTAAATAACTCATGGGTCTAAGGAGAAATCAGAGGGAAAATTGGAAAATAGCTTTGAATAGAAAGAAAATACAATATATTAAAATTCGTGAAATCCAGCTACAGCAGTGCCTAGATGAAAGTATGTAGCTGACAGTGATTACAGGAGAAAAGAGGAAAGGTTTAAAGTCAGTGATCTAAGTTTCATGTTATGAAGCTAGAAAAATAAGAGCAAATTAAACCCAAGCAAAACAAAGAATGAAATAATAAAGATGAGAGCAGAAGTCAGTGTAACAGTTGGTTCTTTGAAAAGATTAATAAAATTGATAAACTGGCTATGCCTGATTAAACTGATTAACAAAAAATAAAGTACAAATTATCAGTATCAGGAATAAAAGAGGGCATGTCATTTCTATGGACGTTATAAGGATACTGAAGGAATACGGAGAACAACTTTTTGCCAATAAATTTACCGACTTAGATGAGATGGTCATTTCCTTGACAATTATAGCTTACCAGATATGGACATAAAATGGAAAATATGAGTATCCCTATTTTCTTAAATAAGCTAAGTCATCATTAATAAGTTGTCTGCAAAGCAAATTCCAGGCCCATATAGATTTTTTTTTGTTTTCTTTGACAGGGTTTCACTCTGGCACTCAAGTGGCTGGGGTGCAGTGGCACGATCACAGCTCACTACAGCACGGACCTCCTAGGCTCAAGGGATCCTCCCACCTCAGCCTCCTGAGTAGCTGGGACCACAGGCACACACAACCACACCTGGCAAATTTTTTTTATTTTTTGTAGAGACGAGGTTTCACCTTGTTGTCTAGGCTGGTTTTGAAATCTTAGCTCAAGCAATCCACCCACCGCAGCCTCGCAAAGTGCTGAGATTACAGGTGTGAGCCACTGCACCCAGCCCCTGGTGAATTCTATAAAACATTTAAGGAAGAAATAGCTTTAGTCTTAAACAAAAACTTGAAGAAAACAAAGGTAGAAGAGACACTTCCCAATAAGGTGTTTGAAGCCAGCATAATTCTAATATTATGGCCTGAGTTGTTACAGGAAAAGAAAATTCTAGTCCAATTTCATGAACACAGACCAAAAAGTATCCTTAACAAAAAATTAGTAAAACTGAACCAAGCAGTATGTAAAAGGGGAATAAATCATGACCCAGGAAGGTTGACTGGTTTAGCATGTAGAAAAATAATCTTTGCAAGTCACCATATTGAAATTATTCAATGGAGGCAAACTTATATGATCATCTCAGTATATGCAGAGAAAATATTTGAGAGAATAACATTCATTTATGATAAAACTTTTCAGCAGACCAGAGTAGAAAAGGACATCCACACAAAAAATTTGCAGCCAGCTTTATTCTCGGTGAAAAAAAATGATGCTTTCTGTTATGACTGGTTGCTAGACAGAAATATCCAGTATCATCACTTACATTCATCAACCAGAAAAGTTGATTCCAAAACTTATTATGGAAAATCAGAGGACCTAGAATTGTTAAACTATCTCAAAGAACAAAGTTGGAGGATTCACTGTCTAAGTTCAAGACTTATTGTAACACTAAAGTATTCAAGACAGTCTGGTAACAGTAGATAACGAATCATTGAAATAGAAGGAACAATCATATGAATGAATTTTTAAAACGTTGTGCTGACTAAAAGAAGCAAGACACGAAACAGTACATTCCCTATGATTCCAGATGAAGTTAATCAATGTGCAAAATAAGCTATGGGGACAGAAATTTCATCAGTGGTTGTCTACGGCAATGGCGATTGAATGGAAAAGGGGTACGAGAGAACTTCCTGGAATTATGGAAATGTTCTCTTTCTTGATTGGGATAGTGGTTACAATGGTGTGCATATTTTCTTAAAATTCAGAATGGGTACACCTTGGATATTTGCATTTTCTTGTATATAAATTTTACCTAAAAATAAATTAATTTCAATCTCATGGTAGATTTCTCGTTATATTCCTGTTCTGCCTTGGCCAATGAATAATATAAATGTTTCTGCAAGAAATATTTTTTAATGGCTTCTGTTGGAATAACTCCTTTCCTTACTCCACCTACACTGGGCCTAAACCCCCATGATAGCAGTTAAATAATCCTATTTTGTTGCATGATTACTAGAGTATAGGTTACTTGAATCAAGGGATGTCTGTTGCTCATTACTATTTCTCTATATTCCCTAGCCTAGAGCTTTTCATGGATGATTCTCAGAGTTTTGTGGGGGAGAAAAGGATATGTGTCTATTTAAGAAGTGTGTACATTATTTCCAGCAACAGTACTGTGAATTTCGTGCAGATCTTAACATATTTTACCATACAGTTTAAAACTACCTAATATTTGTGCAAAATGCCACATTCATTGATTTAAACAATATCACATGCTATCAGAACATATTTTGGTTCTTCTGCTATAATCATGACATTTTAAATAACCTTGGCCAAGCCACTTATATACTGATATTAATTTACTTGCAGGAGTCTTCTCCTAAGCTGTGATAGAGTTAATATTTTGTTATGTTTATTTACCTGGCAGTGATGGTTTGTTTGTTTACAGTTTACACAGAATCTTTCTCTGAGTAACACAGGAGTTGATCATTTCGGATCATACATTACCTGCTTCTAACTTGAAAGATTCCAATTGTGCACATGGAAATTTTTCTTATGTACCTTCAGCCGTGGTCTTACGTTTATTCTCTCACTGCCATCTGATTATCAAGTGTATCAGTTATCAGTGTGCATGTTTACATGGCCCATGGTGGCAGAGGAAAAGCAACTTTCCAGCCTAGGATCTCAATGTGGCAATGTTTTTTTTCCTGCTAAAATAGACTTGTGAAGCATGAACTAAAGTTTAAAAATATGTTATCAAGTAAGTTGCTGTAACATAACTCTAGCAAGTGACTAAATTCGGTGTTATCTGTTTGCATCTAAAACTTTTGCATTAAGTAGAAACATATTACAGAAATCATAATTTATGTTTGGTGACCATGTTATCGTGTAAATATCTTGTTATTGGTCAATAATGATGACCATTTCTTTTGTAAATCCAGGGATAGAGATCTTTTAGCAAATACATCACTCGTGATTATTCATTCCTTCAGTATATGAAAAATTCAAAATTCATCGAAACATTAAACAATGTAGTTGGATAGCTCTGGATGTAGGGCTGAGGGCACAGTGTTCTTGGATGAGGTTGAAGGGGTTTGAGTTATGCTTTTTTAAGGGTAAATGTTTCACTGTCCTATTTATCACTGGAAAGTTCCGGCTCAGGGGATGCCATCTCTGGGAAAGTTTATTCATGATGCTCAGTGATTAGCTTTAGTGCTCGGCATTTAACATACATTCAGGAGATGTTTGCTGGGTAAATAGCTGAGTAACAGCTCAGAGAAATCACAAGGAATTCAGGCTTAGCTTTCCAAGCAAACACAATACATCTTCATTAGGTAATGTTTTCAAAGAATCTACTGATTCTAATTGCCAACCCTTTTTATTTCCAGTGAACTATTGCAGGAGAAAAAGATTTGGAGTTTATTTTATAGTTATATGTGAAAGAATGCCAACTTGAAGCTGTAGAATTTTGAAGAATAAATCATCTTAATATTTATAATATTCCTCTGAACTATTCAGAATGGGCTAACATGGACACGATTTGTTAATCAATAGCAAAAGTTCAAGCTAGAAGACAGTGGCAATAAAACCTAATTGGAATCACGAATACAGTTTTTTCATTTTTTTTTCAGTTTATTTTAAGACAGTATTGGATATTATTAGAGAATTAAGACGGTGTGGCGATTCCTCAAGGACCTAGAAATAGAAATTCCATTTGATCCAGCAATCCCATTACTGGGTATATATCCAAAAGACTATAAATCGTTCTACTATAAGGACACATGCACACGAATGTTCATTGCAGCACAGTTTACAATAGCAAAGACCTGGAACCAACCCAAATGCCCATCGATGATAGACTGGACAGGGAAAATGTGGCACATATACACCATGGAATATTATGCAGCCATCAAAAACGATGAGTTCGTGTCCTTTGTAGGGACATGGATGAACCTGGAAACCATCATTCTCAGCAAACTGACACAAGAACAGAAAATCAAACACCGCATGTTCTCACTCATAGGCGGGTGTTGAACAATGGGAACACATGGACACAGGGAGGGGGAGTATCACACACTGGGGTCTGTCGGGGGGAAAAGGGGAGGGATAGTGGGGGGGTGGGGAGTTGGGGAGGGATAGCATGGGGGAGAAATGCCAGATATAGGTGATGGGGGAGGAAGGCAGCAAATCACACTGCCATGTGTGTACCTATGCAACAATCTTCCATGTTCTTCACATGTACCCCTAAACCTAAAATGCAATAAAAAAAAAAAAAAAGAAAAGAAAACAAAATTAAAAAAAAAAAAAAAAAGCCTCACTGTACTCAGGTTGACATTTCAGAGATTGTCAGTGAGCCAATCTTAGTGTTTCAGAAAGTATCATTATCTGTGACTAAAAAGTATGAGGTCGTTATTTCGCTTGGAACCATGGTTTTGACAACATGAAGTTGGAAAAGCAGTAAGGAAGTGATGGTTGACCTGTACCTTAATGCCGTCATGGCCTGTTGGGAGGATAACTGGCTAAATGAGTATGGTGTCTGAAAACCTTTACTGTGCCTCTCAAAGTAAAAAGTGTCTTCCCTTGGTAGAATTAAGCTGCTCAAGGTCTATCAAAACAATTGTATGTTTTTAAAATATATAATGCATTGTAATAAACTTCACTTAACTAGAATAGTTTTTCCATTACAACTTGACCTACAGTTAAAACCACAGATTGTAGAGATCTTCTAGTGTAAGGCGTTGGCAACCTTTTCATGTCATTTGGGAATTTAAAGATGAACAGGAACGTAAGGGAGAAGAGAAAGAAACAGAACACGAATGCAGAACATAACTGTTCACTCCTGTACAGTTTCTTCAGGAGAAGTGAGGCTTGGGGAAACTTTTGGGATGCAGAGATTGAAAAATAAAGAAAAAGCAACTTTAGATCAATTATATTCATCATATACAGTATTTTTAAAGGATCAAATCCTTTAAAATCTTTCAGGTGAATATTTTTGCTCCTAATGTTTTTTTTGTTGTTGTTAAATACCCACCTTTTTGTTTTCCTGCATGAGAAGTTTATGTGTGTATGTTAAAGAAACATTAAACAAAACTTTAGTTTGGTACAGTGTTCAAAATAAGAAGTACAAATTTACCCTTTACACATGAGGTATTTTAACTAGTAGTAAGCTATTTTAATAGTAATGCTCTTAGGGAGTTCTGATTTAGTAAGGATAGGTGTTGAGAAAATCACAGGATATTTCATTTCCTACTAGCAGTTCTGTGTTGTTTAAATCCAGCTTGCCATTACCCAGCTCAGTGGCTGGTACTGTGTTGGGCACCTGTGCTGGGCTCAATTAGGAGTGACAGCTCCCAGCCAGCCAGCTTTGCTTTGTTACTGCTGCAGTGTTTTACTGCATTTAACAGAGGTGAGAGAATACTACTTCCAGAGGGAACCTCTGAATTCTTTAAACATGAAGCTAAGGTAAATTAATGCACCTTTTTATGTGTGCTACAGAATTAATTATCAAGTAATTATTGAACATTTAATATAGCTTGACTTACAATAAACATTTATTGTAGGAGCCAGACTGCCTGGATTTTAACTGTAGTTCTATTCCATACTAACCACGTATCTTCTTTGTGCCTCATTTCTTTGTCTATAAAGTGGGGGATAATAATGGCACTCACCTCATAGGGTCGTTGTAAAATCATGGGAGTTAATGTTTCTTAACTCTTCTGAACAGTGCTTGGCACACAGTAACTGGTACTACACAGTGGCTTTTACTATTGCTATTACTGTTGTTAGTAAATAATTATATGTCTATGCTGAGTTTTATGCTGAGTTTGTGCATTCAACTAGATTTTCACACTATAGGAACATAATCACATCTCTGGAACTACTAAAGAGTAGATAACATGCTATCTCATGTTATCAGTTCAGAGACAAGGTCAATGATCATGAAGTGCAAAGTTCTGTGACTTAAGGAGGCAGATGTTAGAGGATTCTTGTCATTACATAGGTGAGAGCAACAGGATTGTTTTAAAACAGGAATGTTCAGGGAAGGACCTGTTTGGTTTGTTGTGAGCCCCTGGCCATCTAATGGAAGAGATGGCCGGCTTGCTCAGCTGAGCCATAGTAGGAGGTCTGGCCCCAGGAATGCAGGATCCATGATTCACAGAGCTTCGGTCTCTGAAATTGAGAAGGCATAAGCTGGGGTGAAATTGGTGGGATTGTTCTTTGTGGATAGCTGGCCTAACCTTGTCATTTGGAAGCATTCTTCTCCCTTTAAATGAACTGCTTGGGTAAGCAGGTGCTGGTTCTGCTAGCTGTACCAGAAAATAGTTTATTTCACAACTGTAAGTTTAGAAAATTTTACATCTTTAGATGAGTGATCACAATGGTAAAGAATATACTAAAGATTTTTAGAGCTCATGAGAGCCTGGGATTTCTGCTTGACTTTGTGTTCGTAGGTGCGCTACTTGCCTGAGCAAGATAAACGGCTTTTGCCATAAGGTGTGGACCTTGGGTGCCTGTTGTTCATGTTTACTCCCTGGGATTTAAAAATATTTAGATCCTTGGTTCTCATCTCCAACTGCACATTAGCACCACCTGGAGAGCTTTTAATAAAACCGAACTCCCTGGGCCCAGAGCCCAGACCAATTAATCAAAATCCCTGGGGGAGGGTGGGGCTGGAAACTGGTGGGTTTTACCAGCTTCCTAGGTGATTCTAATGTGAAACCAGGTTTAGAGTCCCTGGCTTAATTTAGAATAATGAGATATCCTGTATCAATAGGAGAATACGTGCTTTTCTGGGGACTGCCTGCCCCAGTATATCACAGTATTCTGCCATTCATCTAATTGCTGCTTTCCTTGGACTTAGAATGACTGGTAGTCCTGCTACTGCCTTAGTTTAGTTTATAAAGATCCTTCTCTTTTTGTCTCCTGTTGAAATTTTTATTAGTACCACAGCAAAACAGCCTCTTAGTTATCTTTCCTATTCTCCAGTCTGCACGTCAGTAGAGGACTGTTTTTCTCAAGAAATTGGTTAGTTCTACCTGCTGAAAATTTAGTTGGGTGATACAGCCAGAACAAACAAGTTACAATGAATTGATTGCGTGGTTAGGAGTTCAGGGAGGTGAAACATTTTTTACAGAGCATCCTCTCTGCCTTGGTATTGACTGAATGATTTCACTTAATTCCCCCAGCAGTCTTATGAAACAGACACTGTCACCTGTGTGTTAAAATATTAAGTTATTTGGCCAGGCGCTGTGGCTCACACCTGTAATCCCAGCACTTTTAGAGGCCTAGGTGGACAGATCATGAGGTCAGGAGTTTGAGACCAGCCTGGCCAATATGGCGAAACCTTGTCTCTACTAAAAATACAAAATTATCCGGGTGTGGTGGTGCATGCCTATAGTCCCAGCTACTCAGGAGGCTGAGTGAGGCAGGAGAATCACTTGAACTTGGGAGACACAGGTTGCAGTGAGCCGAGATTGTGCCACTGTACTCCAGCCTGGGCAACAGAGCAAAACTCCATCTCAAAAATAAATAAATAAATAAAATGTTAAGTAACTTGACCAGGTTCTCATGGTTTGTCTGCCCAGAGCTGAAGTGATACCCAGATCTGTTCCTGTGTCCTCTCAGTCATATAACACAGCTACCTCTGATCTTGTGTATTGCATTTCTACAAAGCCATAAAAATTATTCATGTCAAAATATTTTCATCATGAAAGGTAATTAGAACATAGTAAAATAAGCTTTCTCATTTTACTTTTAGAAGTATTAGGATACAAATGTATAAAACATTTTTTTCTTGACTGATCTCTGGAAAGAAGTTTTAATATTCTTAAAGACTGGAAACAGGGTACAAATTCCTTTCCCCCATGTTACTGTAGGGCAACTGAATTGTACATTTTGGACCCAGACTCTTGCACAGATTTCAAAAGGTGGGAAGGCCTATTCTGTCTTCTGTAGCTCACTTAAGAAACATAGGCTAATATATACGCCTGTATTTTCCTTTTCTTTTTGTCTTCTCTTTTCTCTTCTCTTCCCTTATCTTTTTTTCTGTTTAAAAAAAAACTTGTAAAAATACTGCATCCTGGGATTTAATAGCAAGTATTAGAGTGTAAAGTATTATGTGAGCATCTTCAACCCGAAAACGATTCAGTTTCTACATTCATTTCAGTGCTTTTTGAAGTATTATCTGCAGCTTTTCTATCTTAATTTATGATCTTTCTTTGGAAAGATCATGAGAGGTGTAGGTAAATAAATGAAACATAAAGGGTTTCACCTTTAGGACTTTTAAAATTTATTTCGTAATCCAGTATATTTAGGGTCTGCCTTTAAAAATCACTTTTAAATAATTAGCAATATATGTATAAACATTTCTTTGACATAGCTCAGATGGAAATTTTATTGATTTACAGCAATAAGACATACATTTAAATGATAGATTTAATTATACCAGTTAACATCTGAAGGAGAAGAGGTCAGAAGTACATATTTTTGTGGCTGATCTCTGTAGCTCGCATGCAAGGACTTTTCCAGAAGAGAAGGTCTAGTTATATCTAGAGTAATGAATAGTTTGGTGGGAAGGAATTACTGTGCAAGTAAGTTTGCAGAGATAAATAACCCAGAAGAGTTGTCACATAAAATATTGTCATGTAAATCCAAAGTACGGTTATTTTCTGGTTAATGTAGAAAGTTTAGATATACAGGTGCTTATGTATTATTTTATAAAATATGTACTAAATGCCTACTGTGTGCAAGATGATTAGATGCTGTGCTGAATACAAAGTTAAATAATACTAACCAATTGATTGGGATAGGTAAATAATGTATTGTAATACCAGATACAGAGACATAAGGTTAAAAAACTGTGTGCTCTGTGGGTGAGCAGAGGTAGCAGCATTGGTGTAATTATTACAATCCATGGCTTAAAGCATAAGACACCTCTAATAAGGTTTAACACTGCAGGCCAAGTGATTCCTTTAGTCAGTCACTCATAAATTGTTTATTTATTTTCTAAATCTTGGTTAATTTTTCTGTTTCCATGTGTAGTTTTTAGTTTGTAGTAAGAGGTATTCTTACTACCCATGTGATGATTATATTTTTCTTCTACTTGTTTTGGAATTAAAATGAAATTGCGTGGAAAATAGCAGGCTTATTTTGTGAGATTTATCTCTGAAGCCTTTAAGGCTGCTATATGTTCAGTGTAGCATAGCTTAAAAGGTAGAATAGCTTTGAAAAAGATATTGAGCCAGGTGACTTTTCCATGACTTCTGCATATCGGCGTGGTTTGTTATAGAAATAGAATTGGCCTGCTGAGCTCTATTGTTAGGAATGTACCCTGGAACATACCTAGAGAAGTTGGATTAACAGAAAACATCCAGGTATCCTGGATGCATGGAAGTTTCCATTTGAAAGAGACCTTGAAGTTTATCTAATTCAGCCTCATTGGTTCAAAAAGATGGAGGCCTTAGAGATGCTAGGAAATCGGTCTGGTGATCATAATTTGGAGAGATCTTTGGTATTGATATACTCATTACTATTTTTGTTATTTCTTGGATGCAGTTAAAATTACATTGTTATTTGCTATTTAGAATTTTGCCAGCCATTAAGAATAGGCATGTAAAGAAGATAACAGATAACTTAAAACTATGTGAGCAGATTTTTGTATTTGTCGTCATTTTAATTAGGATTTTTGGTTTCTGACTCCATCTTTTTTTTCCCCTGTGGGCCCCCATTCTGCACTTAATAATGATGAACAGGATGCTTGATGGCAAAATGAGGTAGGAAAATTGTAAAAACAAAATTATAACTAATGATTCACAAATCAGAAATAACTATAAACAAACAAACTTGGGCACTTATTTTAATGAAAAATGTGCCTTTTAAGCAGATATCAGGAAGTTTTATCATAGCTCCATTTTATATTGTAAAATACAAAATTCTCTATGTTAGTATTGCATAGGAATGGTGATTATGATGATTTGCTTGATATGTTTGGTTTAGAATGTGTATACATAATTATTGTAACTTTTGGTCATTCTTTTTCAATGTAATTTGTGGGAGAGATAGAGAAATAATTAGATTTTTCAATTTTCAGTATAGCACAAAAATATTTTTTCCTAGTGACACACAGACACACACAGAAATGCACAAATAAGAAGATAATTCTGACTAACCTCGCATGAAACGTTACCATTGTCAACACAACACAAAAGTATATGGTGAGCACATGGTGGCAAGAGCAAATTTCACAATAAATGTGGATTTTTTTCTTGCAGGTACATGTTGGGACTCGCAGCAATTCCAGCAGTTATACAGTTTTTTGGCTTTCTCTTTTTGCCTGAAAGCCCTCGATGGCTTATTCAGAAAGGACAGACTCAGAAAGCCCGTAGAATTTTATCTCAGATGCGTGGTAACCAGACCATTGATGAGGAATATGATAGTATCAAAAACAACATCGAAGAGGAGGAAAAAGAGGTTGGCTCAGGTATGTAGACTTCATACTTATATAAATTTAAAAACTACACAGTGATCTTATTTGTCATTATTTTGTGTGTATGTGTATATATATATATATTTAAATATATGGATATTTATACATATCCACATATAAAATTATATATGTATTATTGACTGTCCATATTAATTTAAAAGCTATTGAACTGTTTTCAAAATAATCTTTGTAAAAAATTAAGGCCAGGCGTGGTGGCTCATGACTGTAATCCCAGCACTTTGGGAGGCTAAGGCAGGTGGATCATGAGGTCAGGAGATCGAGACCATCCTGCCCAATATGGTGAAACCCTGTCTCTGCTGAAAAAAAAAAAATACAAAATTTAGTTGGGCATGGAGGTGCACGCTTGTGGGTCCAGCTACTCGGGAGGCTGAGGCAGGAGAATTGCTTGAACCTGGGAGGTGGAAGTTGCAGTGAGCCAAGATCATGTCACTGCACTCCAGCCTGGCGACAAAACGACACTCCATCTCAAAAAAAAAAAAAAAAAAGAAAAAAGAAAAAAAAATTAAAATGCTTTGTTTGCATATGTTAAATTAATTTTCATACTAATTTTTATAAAGAATATGAGTACCTCATATTTTATGTATTCTATGTACTGTATGGGAATAAGTTTGTGTTTCCCTATTTTCATTAAAATATTTAATTCACTGTCGATTCTGAAATTCACCATGTCACAAAACCAAGAAAAGGAAAGTCTCGTGTTAATTTATGTTGATGAATTTATTTTTGAAGAAGGTATCATACAGAGATTTACAAAACAATTCTGAGGCAGGATCTATAATCTTGACAGTCTGCTTTGGGTAAGTGATTTGTAGGATGTAAATGATGGGAAAAGGTAGACATTTCAAAATACATTTTTTCAACAGTAACAGCCTGTTCACTTCACATTTCCCAAATTGGTCTTATTTTCTGTTGAGCTTCCTTTTGCCTCTACATTAATTGATAGCTCAGGGGAGACGCAGATTTTTATTACTCAAATTATTTTTCATACCTGAGAAAATGCCAAGCACACCCACTCCTTTGTTGCTACATGTCATACACAGGTGTTAGATCTGTCTGGTCACCTTCTCCTAGCATTTTTGATGGAGCTGACCATTGTCTTCCTGAAACAACAGAATGAGCACTCTGAAGAAGCTGGACTCTGTGTTAGCCACATGTGGCTTCATTTAACTTTACGTACCTGTAGCATGATGCTGTTACTTTCTTGCTCAGATCAAAGCCTCAGCTAACTAACTGTGAGCTCATTCTATATGAAGGTCATTTTTTAACACTTTTTGAGCATCTGCTAGGTGTCCAACAAATTAGGCATTTCCCAATTTGTAACATAATAGTGCAAAGATTAAGGAGAATTTTGCTTTAACAAAATGATTTACTTTTACTGAGTTCAACATTGTGTTCATTAAAAAATACTATCTTAAGCCAGGCATGGTGGCTCATGCCTATAATCCCAGCACTTTGGGAGGCTGAGGTGGGTGGATCACGGTGTCAAGAGATCAAGACCATCCTGGCCAACATAATGAAAGCCCGTCTCTACTAAAAATACAAAAATTAGCTGGGTGTGGTGGCACATGCCTGAAGTCCCAGCTGCTCAGGAGGCTGAGGCAGGAGAATCGCTTGAACCCAGGAGGCGGAGGTTGCAGTGAGCAGAGATCACGCCACTGCCATCCAGCCTGGGCAACAAGGCAAGACTCCGTCTCTAAAAAAAAATTATCTTAAAATATCTATTTAAATTACAAATAACTTCTTTTATGCTCCTGTCTAAATTCCTCTTCTCAGTAGCTCAAATGAAATATTAATTTTTTTTTTTTTTGAGATGACGTCTCACTCGGACACCCAGGCTGCAGTGTAGTGGTGCAATCTCGGTTCACTGCAACCTCTGCCTCCCGAGAGTTCAAGTGATTCTCCTGCCTCAGCCTCCCCAGTAGCTGGGATTACAGGCACGTGCCACCACACCTGGCTAATTTTTATATTTTTTGTAGAGATGGGGTTTCACCATGTTGGCCAGGCTAGTCTTGAATTCCTGACCTCAGGTGATCTGCCCACCTCAGCCTCCCAAAGTGCTGGGATTACAGCCTGAGCCACTACGCCCAGCCATGAATTTGTTTTAATTGTAGTAATTAGTATATTTGAAGCTCATGTACAAATAATGTTTACATGGAAAAACTTTTCAGAGTGATAGAAAAATTGTTAAATACTATTTAGGGCCTGTATTTTTGTTAATTTATATAAAGGATAAGACAATTTAATATTTAAAAGCCTTCTTGTTTCAGGATAGGGATATCATTGATTTTACTACAAAGCATTAAGCATATAGCTTCATTTTGAGTGCTTAAAAATACGTCTGACTAGCCATGCAGTGTTGACTACGTATACTATTTTAGTTTTATACATTATTCAGAATATATAACCAAATGGATTTTTAAAGAAATCTGGGGTACATAGGGTTGCAATTATCTATATCTACTTTAGTTTTTATCAGAAGTCTTTGGGAGCTAAATAGGGCACCTTTTCTTGGATATAGATAAAATAATATCCTATTCCCCAGTATTGTTTTAGATTCACATTTGGCACAGGGTTTTAAAAATACTATAATGTTATTCACTGGATCCTAATAACATTTGCTCATGCTTGAGTAAATATTCTAAACTTTGCAACTAATAGGATTATTAACCTATCCATTTCTAGATTTGTATTATTTGAAATAATATCATCTTGCTTAATTTAAAAGCTAATCTCATGTTCTTTTTTTTAAAAAAGTACACAGTTAAGAGCATTATGGCACGAACACATGCAGACAGATTTGCCAGATTACATGGTACCAGTGACTGGGGACCTGATTGTTTATGATTAAGAAACTTGACTTGTATATAGGTATTGTAATGTCCAGGAGTAAGACTCTGGGTCAGTTTAATTGCAAAATAGAGACCAGTGCAGGGACTTAACGTTAATTAACTGACGTGGTCTTGGCCCTCCATCATGCTTCATTCAAGAATGATAGGCTAGATGGACAAATACACGTGAAGGAACAGTTAACTTCAAAGGAATAAAAATGCACTGGCTCAGAAAAGATGAGTCAGCCACTGTGTTGGTGGGTTAGAGAATGGCCTATTAGTCTGTCCATGGATCCTGAGCAGGTGAATTTCGAGCCACAACATCAAGCCTGGGGACTGTGGGCAGTGAGTGCAGCTGCCTGGAGGGAACCTTGACGTAGGCACCACAAATTATCCAGATATTTCAGGAATTTAGAAAGAAGTTACGACACTCTATTTCTTATAAGGAGGAATGTTTAATCAGACATGGTGGCTTAGATACCTGTTCCCGTCAAGCTTACTAATAAATAGGTCTGATTCCAGATCAGTAAACCATATGTTGTCTAGCAGTTCCTCAGTAGATTTGTGACTTGTGACTATTATGACAGTTGCATATGTCATCCTTCTCTTTTCATAGGAATTTTTTTTCTTGGTCACTTGAATTTAAACGACCTCTCTGAGGAAAATAGGCCTAACTACTGAAGTGTATATTGGCTACATTAATTTATTTTTTGGATGTGTGAGATTGTCAGTGCATACAGCATTTCTCTTGGTTAAAAAGCACACTTTATATAGTAGACATGACAGTTACTCTGGATATGTCAGCAGCAAAGTTGAGGCTTCCAGGCCATACCATGGAATAAGGTTGGACTACATTGGAATCTCATCTCTTCTGCCCATGGCATCCAGGTCAGACTCCTTTGCATGACATACAATGTCTTGTGTGTTTTTTCCACTATAGTTGGCAAAACAACAACGAAAAGGCAGTATGGGAAAAGAAGCAAACATTTGGTTTTCACGTGTGCTCAGCACTGTTTATACATCCTGTAGGAATAATAAAGTAAGACTAGCAGAAACAACAGCTTGGTTTGGAGAGCTCGCTGGAGTGGGATACAGGGAGATGGAAGAATATTACTGGCTCTGTCTCAAACTTGCCATCTTAAATGAATCTCGGGAGAGTTGCCGAGCCTCAGTTTCTTTTAGATTTGTAAGAAAAGAAAGCCAGATTATAATAGCTCCAGGGTCTGATTTTTTTTTAGGATTTTGAAAGTCTTTGAGAAGTGCCTGTGCTTTATTTCTAAATGCTATGCAGCAGAATTTCTTTCAAAAGCATTTATTGAGTGACATGCTTCAGAGGTGGGGGATATGGCAATAAATAAGACTGACAAGATTCTGGTCCATTCTCATGGGACGAGGCACACAAATAATAAATGAAAGAGCAATTAACTACCAGATAACTACAAATTATGGTAATTGCTTTGAAAAAAAATGAACGGAATAATAAAATGCTTATAAGAGGGACTGAAAAGAGATACTTTACATGGGATGGTTAGGAAAGCCGCTCTGAAGAGATGAACTTGAAGGGTGAAAAGGAATCAGCAATACAGAGAACTGGAGGGAAGACTGTTCCAAGAGAGAGGAAACGGCAAATGCAAAATTCTGTTATATTAAGTGGGCCAGATTGAGTTTTGCAAGTTTCGATCATAGCTATAAACTGTACATTTTATTTTAAGATATCACAATAAGAACTAACTATACATCTTTTGTCTCAGGTTCCGCAGTCTAAGTGTTCAATTAGTAGGGACACAATTGCTATTTTCAGAATTGAAAGCAAATTTAAATACAAAATAATATTAATGTCATTTCCATCATTTTGTGGTATATCTGGTTTGTGTTGCTAGTTTATGTCCTATTTGGATGGATGTGTAGTAGAGTCATGGGTTGCATTATCAAAAGATACAGAATCTTGACAGAGACATAGGTAATTGCTTAAGCAATGATTGGCAAACTTTTCTGCTTAGCTTCAAAGTTGAGTAAAGAGAGGCAGGCCTTTTGGGGCCTGCTTATTGTAACAGGAGGCAGCTGTAGTAAGCTCATATATATTTGAATTTTTTTGCTTTATCCTGGAAATTAACCAAAGTTTGTATTCTGTTCTATAAAGTAACTGTTTTACTTGACTCTAAAAATGTTTTTTTCTAAATAGTTCCAGTGTTCATTCATTGACTTCATGGAACCCATCACTCTCTCATGTATATCCCTGGGATATGTATCCCTCAGTTTGACAGACATGTACTGAAAGAGTTTGGAGTTTCTCTCTTGGGCAAATTCATTAGACATGGTATTGAATGTAGGGTCTGTCTATATCACTAGAGATGAGAGGTGATCTCTTAAATTACTGGGCGTATAGAAGGCAAAGATTCTTTGTTAGGAGCTTTAGTTCCTAAAAGTTAAAAATTGTCTCCCACGACAAAGGAAGTAAAACCAACCAGTAAAAGAGAGGATTCTTCTGAAGGCAGTCTTAGGGAACAATCCAGAAATGAGAGGTATATTTTCATGTGCTTTATACAGCCATGTTTGATTGCACTTATTTGACTTCTTTAGTTTCTTATCTTGTACCAGAGAACAAGTGTATCCTGGGAGGAGGTGAAAGGAAAGCAAAGGCTGCTGCTCCCATGCCTTGTCAGAAGAAGCCCCTTGGCCCTGCTGGAGGAGCTCCTCAGGCAGAACTTCTGGGATGTCTCAGATAAGGCACCATCCCTGCCGTCCAGCCCCCTTTCCACTCTGAATTGTGGTGTTAAGACAGGATCATTGGAAGGAAAGCATGAACAACAAAAGATTTCTCTAGAGAAACATACAGGAGTTGGTATTAGAACTACTGCAAAAAGCTAGGGAAAGAAAAAAGCAGTATATTTAGGGAGAATGAGGTTATTAGGACAGCAGCAGTGCAATGACAGATTGAGTAGAGGGATGAAGGCAAGGGGAACACTGACTGTACACCTTAGGGCAGTAGAGAGCAGCCTTTTATAAGTCTATTTATAGCACAGGTTCAATCCAAGGAACTTAAAAATGGTCATGGGCCTTTTTCCCCCTAAAAGAAAATGGCAGTTTTTTGGTGAATTTCATATTTAAAAAATTACATATTAAAAAAATTTTTTTGGGAAACAGAGTCTTGCACTGTTGCCCAGGCTGCAGTGCAGTGGCACGATTTTGGCTCATTGCAGCTTCCACCTCCTGGGTTCAAGTGATTCCCCCTGCCTCAGCCTCCCTAGTTGCTGGGATTACAAGTGTGCACCACAACGCCCAGCTAAAGTTTTGTATGTCTAGTAGAGACGGGGTTTCACCATGTTGGCCAGGCTATTCTCAAAGTCCTGACCTCACGTGATCCTCCTGCCTTGGCCTCCCAAAGTGCTAGGATTATGGGCGTGAGCCACTGCACCCGGCCTTAAAAATTGTTTTATAGTTAATATTACGTAGATTACCCACATCATGTACTTTCAAAATGAACTTACTACATAGAAGAATGCCAGCCAGAATATTGGCCTTACCTTTGGTCACTAAAATCTCAACATTTAGGCCTATAGGAGAAGTAGCAGCCCAGAGGCAGTAGCTAATGTTTCCGATTGGAATTAGATGCAGGTCCACTAGTTGCTAGTCACTGTAATAGGGCATTCAGGTTACCTGTGTGATATGTAATCTATGTGAAAACATGCAAGCCAGCAAGATTTCCATTATTTAATTTTATCAACTAATGAACTCAGGAATCTGGGTGAACATTGGCTTTGCCTTTGACAAAGAGTTTGATCTCTAGCCTGGAAAGCAAGAGTATTGTAGGGAAGATAATGTATTCAAGAGCTTCCTGTGATTTCATTTTAAAACAGGATTTGATTTACCTCCACTTCTTTGGGGGTCATGGCTGTCATGTATAGGAAGGGACAGCTGCGTCTCTCTTTTTTTCCTCTAGTGATTTTGCAATTTGGTCATGAAGTCTTACCTTCCCATAAGTCATTTTCTTTTTCTGTGAATTGATATTGCCTGTGGCCCTTACAGCAAATCATATTCTGCAGAGAGGTCAGAGGGGGGTAAATATTTATCATATTTTGGTAGAAATTATTCTATATGTTTCTAGAGAAATCCAATTTCAGCGTAATGACACTGCAGTCAAATACACATTGCAGTTGACATCTGCTGCACTTAGAGGAAAGTAGTCATTCTCCCCAATATATTTGGTAGTTTGCTTTTATGTTTTTCATGTGGCGGCAATACAGTGTTATGTGACCCAAGACGATGCATGCATGTCATTTACCAGGTGAACTTTAAATAGATATTGATAAATTGTTCTTGGCAAGATGACCTGCAATTTTCTGAATATTGGTTTAAAAAAAATTCTATATCCAATATTCTAGAGGTTGTTGTGAAATTCCAAAAATTGTCAAAGTATTAGGCTGGTAAACAGTAGATTAAAATGAAAGGTCACATAAAAAGCTGCTTTAATTCTCAATCCTTGTGTTAACAAGCTGTAAGCTGAAGGACTATTAAAACAATATAAAACTCTGTTCAGTTTTTAGTAAAACTTATTTTCTTAGGCATGCTGACTTATTTAAAAGAAACGTTATTTCATTCAATATGGCTTTAAATAAAAGTTGCCATCGTTTTTCTATATCCCAGAGAACTTTTAAAGTCTTACACAGAATTGGAATCATTCTTGGATTTTACATTAAAATATCATTGATTATCCTGTTACATAGGGATAAAGAACAGCAAAGAGATTTTCCACTCAGCATACTCACAGGAGGAGAAAACATTTTTCAGGTTACTTGATGGCTTTTAAGTCATTTTCCTTGATTTATATTGAAAATCCAGATTATCTTAGTAAGTAGATAGGTAAGTCTTAGTAAGTAGTAAGCTCTATATTTTTGTTTTCTTGGTAAGATGTACTTAAATCTATATCTCATTAAAAAACATCCATGCTGAAAGAACTGTGACTTTGCCAAAGATCTCTTTTTCCCCACTCACTGTGAGATTCATAGTATATTTTAATGGTCTGTATTTAATACAATTAAATGGAATAAAAAAAACCTACAAGGTAGACATTTGAAAATGAATATCATTCATGAGTTGCTGCTCAGGGTAGCTCACTTCCAACTTAACTTGAAATCCATCACTCAGTATAGGTGATAGTCTGCTTTGTAAATAAAACCATGATCTGGAGACTTTTTCTTCAAGGAACAACAAATTGCTATGCCCTTTAAAGGTTACCTGATCTTTGGAGGAGGTTAGGAGAAGGTCCTGAAGAAAACCCATTTCTTTTTCCACCTCAAAGGGGAAGGCACAGGAGCCATTCTAGTGTTGGGACATTTTAGTGTAACAAAACAATTCCACGGATAGTCTCTAGAATCAGAATATCAATGGCCATGTGTATTAGTCTATTTTCACACTGCAATAATTACCCAAGACTGAGTAATTTATAAAGATAAGAGATTTAATTGGCTCACAGTTCTGCATGGCTAGGAAGGCCTCAGGAAACTTAGAATCACAGTGAAAGGTGAAGGGGAAGCAAGGCATGTCTTACAGGGCAGCAGGAGAAAGAGAAGAAAGCCACACAGTTTTAAACCATCAGAGCTCATGAGAACTCACTCACTATCAGGAGAACAGCATGAGGGAACCGCCTCCACGGTCTGATCACCTCTCACCAGCTCCCTCCCTTGACACCTGGGGATTACATGAAATTTTGGTGGAGACACAGAGCCAAACCATATCACCATGTCATGCGCTATCCGAAGAAACTTGCCTGTTCTCAACTGTCAGAAGGGTTCTTCTCTCAAAGGCTCTCAAAAAGCAAAGAAACCTTATTTTTTCCCCCACATGTTTTAAATTGGATTTATATTGGGGAGCTAGAGTGGTCAAATGCCATTAATTTTCTCCTCTTGTTACTGCTCTACCCGAGAGGCCCTCTAAACCCTCTGGTACTGAGCAGCATTTTTAATCAGCATCTTACTGAAAACCTTACCTTAGATGCACATTTCAGTTAACTTATTAACACCTATATTTCTTGAAACGTTGAGCCTTCAATAAGGTGGTGTGTCTTTAGCAGGATACAGTGAGGAGAAAATTACTAGGTTTATGAAGCTAGAACTATAATCAGTTACTGTATAAGTGTCTTACATTTTTCAGTACAATTTTTTCCCCTGAATTTTTCAAGGTACTTCCTTGAGAATGACTCCCACTGCACATCTCTTAGAATAAAATAAACTTTTGAGATAATTTTTAGGGAAACTGAGCCCAATAACTGTTCTTTTCTAAAGGGGAGGGGCAACTAGTGTGAAAATACTAGTAACAATTTCTTTTTCCTGAATGCCCATTTCGATAAATGTTGCATGCACATCTATATAAACACATTCTCCCTTTCTGTTTCTCTCTCATTCTTAAAGCTATCCTAAAACAGACATTATAATCCATATTGTACTGAGAAAATGGAATGCTGGCAAGAGCAAACAGCTAGGAAGTAAAGGAGGTGAGATCTGGGCCCCAGCTGCTACCACTCCAGCCTCTCCTTGTTCTGCTCTGCAGACCCTGCATCTCATGGCACATCTGCGCCATGTAGTTTGAATGTAAATATTAGGAAAGGAAAGAAATTAGGCATTGTCCTTGCTCTTAAAGAGCTTAGAAACTAACAATCAAATATGCTTAAGAATGTCCTTTTCTAAAAGGAAAGCATTCAAGCATTCAAACAACTATAAAAAATGGGAAAAAGACAATGACCTTCAAAATCAGTTGGCAAAATAGTTCAGTTGCTTTCACCTTGAGCTTGTTTCCAATCTCTTTTCTCGATTCTTACTGCCGTTGCCTGGGCGAGGTTTCTGGTGCTTATTTTCTTTGCCTGAGTAACAGTGTCAGCTGTTCTTGCTTCTAATATCTTCCTTCTCCAACCTTTCCCCATGGCCTCCGAAATTACCATTGCGACACACAAACAGGATCATGTCCCTCTCCTCTTCAGAAACATGTTCCTTAACTTGTTATTAAACTTCCTTTACAATCTCGTTTGAATGTATCTTTCCAGGTTTATTTCAGTAGTGCCCCGCCTCCATCATCGACCAAGAGAGAAAGCAAGAAGCACTCAACATTACCAGGTGCCTCCTGACTCTCAGGGTGAGGGGGGAGATGGTGTGGGTGGGATCTGAGGAGGTGACGTGGAGTTGGGAGACACCCTGAGATCGCTCACATCCCTTGACCTTCACTGTTGACTCCAATCAGGGAACCCTGCAAAGAAAATGCAATTATTGTCTCGAAAAAAGAATTATATTAAATTTGAAAAGAAGTAACATATTAGGGGTTTTCTCTGGGCTAAGAAGGCCTTCTGATATTTTTCTCCATTAGCAAAATTTAACACAATTCATTGTTCAGTTTACAAAAAGGCTGAACTAGAAGTGCTGAAGCATTTCTTCCTGCTTAGTCCTATAGATGCTGGTATTATTTTAATTGTGTTGCACAAGAATAGAAGGTCTACAAATTAGGAAAAATCATATTTCATCCAAAAGAAAGAACTATTGAGAAGTTAGAATGGTGATATTTTAATTATACTTTGAATCTAAGAGGTTGGAGGCTCTCTCTGTGTTGAGGGTTAGACATTAATTTGATGCATTATCGTAGGGGTTGTCAAACGTTTTCTGTAAAGGGGAGGGATAGTAATACTTGGCTTTTTGGCCAGTGGCCTTCATTGTAACTACTTGTCTGTGCTGTTGTAGCACAACTATAGAAAATACATTTTAAAAATGAGTGTAGATTTGTTCCAGTAAAGTGTGAAGCTTATTATTTTGTGTTTTTTATGTTTTATTATTTATAAAAACAGAAAGCTGGCCAGATTTGGACCAGGAGCTGTAGTTTGCCGATTCCTTCTTTAACCATTAAGTATATCTGTTTTTATCAGTTACCTCAGTTTTTATTCTTTGGACTAATTTGAGGATGGTATTCACATTCTTTCTTTTCTTTCTTTTTTTTTTTTTTTTTTAAATATGTGCATTGAAGCCTCTTTAATGTGGTATTTTCTGGTAGGTTTTGGTTTCTGGGCAGAATGTAAAGTTGTCAATGTTTATGTCCATGTATAAATGTGCACAGGGTGTGTAGTAACAGAGGAACCTGTAAGGAAGTATTGCAGGGAAGCCTCTGGGTAATTGCAGCAACAGACTTTTATGAGACCACTGCTCAGAGCACATTGTTTCTTCAAGGCCCAGCCACAATCACTTCTGCATATGTCACAGCCCGACAGGCCCATCTCAGCACATGATGTCACATTTTGATCTAATGGGGCACCAAGAGAGCCAAGGTTGTATGGTGAGAGTTGAGTCTCTCATTGAGACTGTAGCCAGCTGCACTATCAAAACGGCTTGATTCATCAACAGAAATCTTAACTCCCTTGCCATGAATTGCAGTCAAAGCAAGATGATACTTTTGTGAAAGTTAAAATGCACCAAATAATTAAGGAGATGGTTTTATTCAGGCTCTTGCAATAGAGAGAAGGTTTGTTAATGAGGAAATCTTTAAGAAGAGGGAGAAATCCTGGGATTTATAGAGCAGGTAAATGAGTCAGAAGGAAGGCTGGAAGTAATCTTATGTGGGAGTATGAGAAGGCAGAGTGCCTTCCTTCTCTTGACTCCCTGGAAACTTTTGTGACACATGTCTGGAGCAGTCAGCGTTAGATTGCTTCCACTAGCAGCTTGGTCTTGCTTATCTTTGCATCCCGACTGCCAGATACAGTCATTGCCTGACGTTAGCAAGGCACTTCGTAAATGTTTCTCTGACCTTCTGTTTACATGAGAGCAGTGGCTGGTGATGTCTGATCTTTGACTCCTGAGATTTGGAGGAGGAAATGGAGTTCTTACAATGTGTAGACTCCTTCCCTCTGTGCTACTTAGTCATCCTGAGACCCTGGGGAAGTGTGGTTGGTGAGGAGGAGACGTAAGTCAGTGCACAATGACTATTTGTTGAACGTCCCTGTTTCCAAAGGCAGATGTATATGTTTAGAAACTCACTGTAGACTTTTGGCAAAACTGTTTGGAATTTATGTGTATATTAGGAGGTATTAGTATTTTCTTTTAGATGCTGACATGTTGGGCCCATGGCAAAAACTTATTTTTTGACAAGTATTTAGAAGTACCATGAAATTTCAAATATGAAAGTTATAAAATCTCATGTGATTTATTATCTTAGAATTAATTTTGAAGCAGACCCTTGTTAATGTCTGAATTTAGGAAATACCACTTACTATTTAATGAGCTAGGTTTTATTTATAACTCTAGAGAATAGATTATAATTCAGACTAGGCCCTTATTATAGATATGTACACCTCAAGATGTGATGGGATTCTCTCTACTATGAAAGGTAAGCCTATGAAATTCAAATATATTTTCACTAGTTATAACTATAGTGGCTTCAGTACTTTTAAGACAAATGATTGTGTTGACGATAGAATTGTAGTCAGAATCTTAGATCTGAAATTTGGTGTTTGTTTTGTTTCTGCTACTCTCATGCGCTACTTTATATTTATGTATAACCACTTTGAGAAGTAATTGGAAACTCATAGTTCTCAAAATGTTCTGTAAAAAAGTTTTAATTTTACTTTCTGAAACAGCTTATCAGGGTTTCTGTTCATTTCACAATTACTGAAACACAGTTGGCATCATTTATGTAATAATTCTGTAGATTTTTCTATTTTATGCTTAATAATTGTCCTGTGAATATTCAAATTTTGAGAGTATTTTTTGGGGGGAGTAGTATGTTTTAAAATTATAAATTCTTTATTCTTATATGGAATCATGGCTATAGCTGCATACCCATGCAGGTGACATTTGTGGCAACAAAGAGGAATAATATCATTTAAACTCTTTTTTTTCTCTTAAAGAGCAAAGTTTGAAAGCAATCATATAACTTTTTCTGATTTTATCTGTTAGCATTTTTTTGGAAGATAATAAAAGAGCATTAATCTTTTTTGAATATTTACACTGTGTCACGTACTGTGTGTCACACTTCATGTGGTATTATATCTTTTAATTCTGTAACAATCCTGTGTGAAATAATTATTATTATCATTATTATTATGATGGTCTTTTAGAGGGGGAGAAAAACCTCAAGTAAATTGCATAGATCTTCTTGGCTACTAAGTAGCGAAATTCAGAATTCCAACCCATCGGCCTTTGTATTTTGCTGGAGAACAGCAAAATGTCTGTTTTCATGGATCTACATGCTGGTGGAGGAACACAGACAATAAAGGAATATATAACACACCAAGAAGCAATGAGTGTGTTGGGGAAAGATCAAGTGCAATAGAAGAGAGAGTGTTGGAAGCCTGGGGTTAGAAAGGTGAATCATGGCCCTTTTGATGAGGTGCCCTCTGAGACCTGAGGAAGTCAGTAGTACATTTCCAGAAAGGAAACCCAGATATACATTTGCCTTTATTTTATTGGAAAGGAAAATTTGTACTGAGCAGCTCTACCTGCCAAGTGAATTAGTAAGCTACTCAGGTAAATGGGCCAGAGACCTAATTACTAACAGGTACTTTGTGTTAGAGATTTGTTCTGATAAGGAATTTCATTACATAGAAGGGTTCAGTAGTATTTTACAACAAAACTACGTTGAACAACTTTTAGAAAAGTGCTTTTTTCAATATCAGAATCACCTCTGTTACTGAGAAAAAAGAAAGGCCAAGAATATAAATTGCATAGGTCTTCTTGGCTACTAAGTGACCAAATTCAGAATTCAAACCCATGTTGAATTCCTTGGAAATTTTTTTTCTCTTAAATGGGCCAGTGAAGGTTATTGTTATAATATTCTTAAGTACTCAGATAAGAATAAATTATAGGTATTAACTAGACATATATAATGTGAGAAATAGACCCTTTAAAAATTCTTTCATATACTTTATTACTTGTAAAATTATACCAGCAGCAAAACATACATACCTACAAGATATATATTTATTTGGTCTAGGAGTTTTTACATATTACTTAATTCAGTGGTCTTAGAAAATTATTTTTCTCAAAATGTAGTCATTTGCATAAAACATTTGTTTTCTGTAATGATCTCAGACAGAAATTGGCTGGATCTAATACAGCATTATGATAGAAATCTTATTTTGTATATGAAGGTGATAACTTAAGAATATCTTTTATAAGCTGGATGAGTCCAACACTTAATTTTAAAGTATCAAATAGAATCTTTTTATGGAATTCTTAGGTGAATTTTCTCTCAACGTGGAGTTTCAGTGTACCAGTCTGCTATGAGTTGGAAAACCTTCCTGTTTTACAAAAGAGAGAAACAGTTTCCCTTTGGAGGTAAATCACTGGAAGCTAGAGATCCCCACAGATATTAAGAGTTTTGTCCTTTATACTTAATTGACTTAATTAGCATACCACATACTCATACATTAGTTGGGTGAGTTTTGCTTACCTCTGGGCCAGAAATACATATTCATCCACTATTTGACACATGTTTATGGGGCTTTTACTACTTGCATGTTATTATATTAAAAGTAATGTGGTGTGTAAAGTTTTTAAAAACAAAGGCTTTCGTCTCTAGGATCTTTTATAATGTACCAGATAAGACCAGGTATTCAAACAGGGAAGCAAGAAGTTGATGCTGTATAATGTTTGAGTATAGATATGTTCTAAATACAAAAAATAAATATATGCATATGTATGAATGCATTTCCTCTGTATTTCTCTTGAAATTATGTGGCTTCGTTGAAGTATGAGTCTCATCAGTTACACAATTGGGCAGGTGATTTAACTTTTCCATCAAGTATTTAGTATTTTCCTCTGTAAAATCAGGTGCTGAAGGCTTTTCCACATCCTGGTGAGAAGTGGATGAGATGAAGGAAGTACAGTGCCTGCGTAGGGCCACACACAGTAAGAGCTCCTTCAAAGTGGATTTCTCCTCTTTTGTTTTGTACATTAGTGAAATAAGCACCAAAGAGGATTATAATGCAGTTCTTTTCATTATACAAAATATATGTAGTGTCTGAGTGGCTTACCGTTGTAGATTTAGATAGTGGTTCTTATATAATATAGTGGGATCAGCTTTCAGAACGACAGACTTGAGTGGTTCAAGGCTGTGTGCCGTTGGGTGTTATTTAACATCTAGAAACAAATTGCCTGGGTTTAAATTGCGGCTCTGCAACTTTAGGCAACTTAGTTGACCTCTCTGTGCTTGTTTCCTCTTTTGTAGCATGGGGATACTTATAATACCTGTCTCTGAGAATTATTTTAAACATTGGATGATTTAATGTGTAAGGCTATGAGAACAGTACCTGGCACATTATAAGCTCTGTAAAAGTATTCGTTCAGTAATATTTTTAGACATGAGAAGAGGGTGGTAAACAAGATCCCCTACTCTAAAATGCATAATCCATCCCTTTCTCACTGTACTGTAAATTTTAGACCTCATTTAACCTTTTAGAAAATAGTTTATTTTATTCAGGGTTTTTTTTCTTAATCATTTTGTAAAACCACTTGATGATTGATGGACCCTTTTTGCAAATGGTTTTTTGGAGCTATCCTCTGCATGTATCTTTTGATTATAGAAACTAAAAACATTTTTACTGTAACTGCTGCTGCATATTCCTTTACTGTCTCCTTATGTCTAAAGAGTCATATAAATGTCTTTAGCAGGATTTTCTTACCAACACACTTGAACTTCGAAACTGAAAGCGCAGAGTTAGAAGTCGCATCTCCCGTCAAACATTCCCTAGCGAAAATTCCTTACAGCATTGTCATTCAGTCCCAGAGGCCTGCTGTCTCTGACTGCTGGAGTGTGATTTCCTGTGTCACTTTGCATTCTGGGACCAGAAAATTGGATTCCAAACATTTGATGGGAAGTTTGCGATACGCTGTTTTGAACATTACTGAACCAACGTAATAACCCACTACTTGTGTTTTGGAAGCAACGTTATCTGTGACAGTTATGGCCTTGCTGTTTTACATTTGGAAGAATGTTGAAAAAGAAAAAGGCAGAGCAATAAAAGGTAGTGGCAAGTATGTCCTGGTGATCTTTACCAAGTAAGACTAAACTGATGATATTAAGCTAGAATTTAGGGTCATCATGGTCATATCCATGTAATAGAAAATGTAATGTCAGATCTTTAAGCAACACACATTCTGACATTCTGTAATAAATTGTATATTTCCCTTGATCTTTCTGGAAACAAAGCTAATTTCTACACCTGGTGTTAAAATGCTTGCCAAATGACAAGAATAAATTAGAGAATTAATTCAGTGCCAAAGATGATTTTTGAGAAAAGAGTATCTGTTTCCAAATGGCAAAAGAACATCATTAATCTCTCCTCTAGCATTCCAAGACAGGAGACAGATGCTACTAATAAAATAAACTCCTCATGGTTATTTCCAATAAAACACAAATTATTTTGTAGTCCTATAATTGAAACTGTCAATCTAATTTAGTAGGTTTCTGTTGAAAAATTCTTTTTGAAAAAGTTGAGATGAGAAACTAATTCACTATTATGTACATTTCTTGCTAAGTATAAGGAATATTAGCACAAAATGTAATAAAAATTAGGAACTTGAACTATTAATACCTCTTGACTTACTGGGATGCAGCAGATCTTCGTGTGACTGTCAGTTTAGTGGAAAGAGTGACAGGAATCCCAGGTTGTAACTCCTGCTATGCCTATCACTAGGTGGCTGTTGCAGGGCTGGCTTCATGGACATGTGACCTCTGCAGCTACCCAGAGCTCTTGGTTTAATCCTCTGCTGTCACTGTCTTCAGAGTCTTAATTTTTGAGCATGGGACTCACATTTTCATTTAGCCCTTATGCCTACAAATTAGGCAGCTACAACTGGCTGTTGACAGCTTCTCTGAATTTCAGAGAAGGCAACAAAAAGATTCTGGAGCTAAGCATTGGGTATACATGGACATGAAGATGGGAACCGTAGATGCTGGGAACTGCTAGAAGGAGGAGGGGAAGGAGGGGAGGAAAGGGTTGAAAAACAACCTGTTGGGTCCTGTGCTCACTATTCAGTGACAGGATCATTTATACC
The DNA here is from genome assembly GCA_036589455.1 of Ateles fusciceps. Lineage (NCBI taxonomy): Eukaryota > Metazoa > Chordata > Mammalia > Primates > Atelidae > Ateles > Ateles fusciceps. The sequence continues at coordinate 4,542,328 of JAZHEH010001361.1, forward strand.
CTAAACCTTAGCATCACACAATATATCTGTGTAACAAACCTGCACATGTTTCTCCTGAATCTAAAATAAAACTTCAAGAAAAAGATTCTTGATAAAGCCAAGTCTGAGTTCCAGCGAAGGGAAGGACCCAATAAAGTTTAATAGAAACTGAAAGCTCCGGATCCACCCTCATTTGTTCTCAGTCAGGAGCGATTTTGCCCCCTAGTGGGCATTTAGCAATGTTTGGAGACATTTTTGATTGTCACAGCTCAGGGAATATGCTGTTGGCATGTAGTGGGTAGTAGGATGTTTAATCCTACAAATGCATAGAACAGCTCCCACAGCATAGAACTATTTGGCCCAAAAAGTCAACACTCAACACTGGTGATGTTGGTAAACCCTGCCTACCATTATTATTTGTGTCTCCAACTCTTGGTACCGGGCCTGGCTGGTTACTCAAAAGTTTGTTGAGCCTCTGGCTGTAGCCTGTACCTTAGGTGGTTGTATTTTTTACCACATGAAGACTGAAGAATGAAGCTGGTGACTAGGAAGTGTAACTTAACATTTGCATGAGATACGGTACACAGATGCTCTCTTAAGGGCCTTTACATGTCACACTTACCCAGCCAACTGGCGGGCCCCAGACTCTTAAAACCTCTAAAACACAACACACTCACAGCTGGCAGATGACTTTCCAGGACACCCTGGCACTTGTGATGTAGTCTGTTGGGCTGTTTACCAAGTCATTTAGGTTTGTTTCTAAATCTGGTTATGCCATTGTGCTGCTTGCTGTAGTTATGTGGTGGAAATAACTATTACCGAAATTTAAAGAAAGAAAGATATAAATAAGGAGACCAATTACAGTGAAAATCGAACTTGAATGTTTTGGAAAGATTCGACAAAGATGTTATTAAAGAAAACTGCTCTCAAACTGTGGGCAAGATGAATTTAAAAGGTTTCTGAAAAAATCATTAAAATTAGATGGATCCTATGTTGAATTTGCTTAATTGCCTTAAGTTTTCACTGTTCTTTATGGAGATTGTAACAGTGCATATTTTTTTGTGGTTTTTGCAAGAAAAACAATGCTTTAGTCAGCTGATCCATGCTCAGAGAAAAAAGGCCTTGCATATATCACAAGATAGAAGAATGAATGACATTTATGTATTTTAGGTTGATAAAATTATTCATAAATGTAACCTTAGCTGACTTTCCCTAATAATCAGTATTTCAGACAACAGGGCATCTATTACATTTATTTTTCAGTGGGAAAATATCAAATATTCTACTTTTCTCACTTCCATAGCCAAACAACTCTCAGCTCAGTGATGTCTCTGAATAATATTCCTTATTTAACACTACCTTATGTGTTAAGGAGATATTCATTTGGTTTTTGACTCCACAGACACCAACATAAGATCTGTCTCTTGGCAGATTCAGTACTGAAATGTTGAAGAGCTGTGCTTCCTTTTCAGCGCGTATGTTTTCTTCCTTGAGTTTTCCATGTGTCTGTATAGATTAGCGGCATCTGGGATTTTCACCACATGTCACATTTCTTTAGAATTGAACAAGTGTAAATATTATCAGAATTATTGTCAAATAATTTCAAAATACTGTTAGAATTGGGCAAAGAGATGTTAATTGTCAGTCTGCCTTTTTTTTTCAGATGGCTTTTGGCTTAGTGTTATTTTGTTTTAGGACCCATGTCTCTATTTGGACTTAAGAGCAGAGTTCTGGCCTCTTAATCTTGAACTTGTTAAAAGAAAAATGTTTCCAGGCATGATGGCTCATGCCTGTAATCCTAGCACTTTTGGGAGGCTGAAGTGGGAGGATCGCTTGAGCTCAGGAGTTCAAGACCAGCCTGGGCAACATAGTGAGACCTCATCTCTACAAATACTTTGTTTTAAATTGGCCGGTGTGGTGGCACATACCTGAAGCCCCAGCTACTCGGGTGGCTGACGTGGGACGATTGCTTGAGCCCAGGGAGTCAAGGCTGTAGTGAGCCATGACCATGCCACTGTATTCCAGCCTGGGGTGACAGAGTAAGACCCTGTTTCAAAACAAACAAACAAAAAAACAAAAACACACCTTAATGTTCTATTTTCCGTCAATAGTCACAATTTTATAAGCGGTTATCTAACAGTTTAAAGCCATAAACATCCTATTTGGCTAGTAAAATGTTTTATCATTTATGATCAAAGATATCAAGCCCTTTTCTTCTTTAATTAGTTTAAGTTAACAAGTGATATATACATTCAGCCTCTCTTTGGAAGGTTATAACAAGACAGATAATGCTAAATTTTTCTTTGCTCATCACATTGATCCCACGCATTTTATACCTCTCTGCTTCAGCTGCGGCCAGAACAACTGTTACAGACTTGGGGAATATTCTTCCAGACACACACATGCACACACACCTAGAGAATTTTTCTGGTAATAGTATCTTAATACACGTATTGTTAAGTTACTTGGTTGCTTTCTTTCAAGTTGAGTTGGTTTGAGTCAGATCTTACGTAAATCTAGTCCATCCCTTTGAACTTCTCTATAATATTCCAGATATGAATATGTCACCTTCTGTTTATGTGTTCTTTTATTAATAGGCATTAAATTTGGCTATATCCTAAACAGTGCTGTAATGAACATTTTTGTATATGTTTTCTTGAGCACATGTATATGTGTTTCTTTAGGATAGATATCTAGAAGTAGAATTGTGCACAACCATTTATCTTATGGTGTTACAGTGTTTTACTTCATTTGATTCTGGGGCAATTTCTTTCTAAGCTTCAAAGTATATTGGTCGGAAGTCATTGAATCACAACCTTTTGGAAATCAAAGCTCAGATATCATCTTACAATATAAAGGATTAGTTCAATTGTTTCTCCATACTCTTAACATTTAGTATCTTGACCTTGGAGCTGTCTCTCATCACCACCACCCTGCTACTTCTTATGCCTTAGTGAAATTGTTTTGGCTTCTCTGTTCTACTTTTGTTAACAGAATTTCAGATAGGAAAAATGTTATAAAGAATCATTTTAGCAGGTGTGTTCTATCTTGAGTCTAAAATAAAAAAAAAAAAAATCTGGATAGGTTTTTTCAAAAACTCCTTACATGTTTTGGGATGCTGATTAGTTCAGAATTATATACATATTGGTTTAAACTACCTGAATCTTTTGATACTGTTTAATTACCTCAGAAGTAAAAAGTGCTTATGTTTAAAATCTGGGTTTTCCTGTAAAACCCATTGTATATTATAAATGTAACATAGATACAGCACTTTTCCATATATAGAATCTTTAAGGCTGATAAACAATATCTTCCTTATTTGAATAGTGTTTCTTCACCTGAGTAATTATACTACCACTCATATTTAGTGGCTTCTATGCATGAGGTATTGTGCCATATTTTTCCTTTTAATTCTTACAGCAAGCCAAAGAACTAAAATGAGAACTGTTCTCATTTTATAGTTGTAAAAATTGATAGGCAAGATAACAGTCTTGCCCAAGGTTACCCTGTTAGGAGACAGAAGAACTAAGAATTCAAAACAAAGCTTATCTTATTAGAACAGTATACACTCTCCAACTTACTATATAAGGATACACTTTTCTTGCCATCATTTAAAAACTGTGAGTCTAGTTTCCAGGATTATGGTTAATTTTAAAATAATAATGATCTTTTTTTAAAAAAAAGTTTTAAAGTTGTTTTCAGCAGTAATTGTAGATAAAATAATTTAGTGGACAGTCACAGTTAATTTTGTGTGGCATTCTTTTCGAATGGCAAAAAAGAACTTATAAAGTTTTAGGATATTTATACTATTCTTGAACTATTTATTGATTTTTCTATCACATACTTACTAGACCGTGTGCTTAAAGTTTTGAAATTTTAAAAATTATGCACGTTTATTTTAGAAAATATGACAAATAACCTAACGTATAAGGAAAGGATTAATATTTCCTGCAATTCCATCACCGTTTCTTAACAGCGAATCATGAGTGAGTTCCCTGCTCGCAGCATCTGCGTGCCCACTTCACATTGCGCACTTTTCCTCTCAGCCACAGGGCAAAGGTGAGAAGGGCTCATTAGTTTCAAGAAATTCTTGTACTGGGTCCAATTTAGTAACAAATAAAGAAATGAAAAGTTGAATACACATGACTGTTAGCTAATTAAAAGATGTGACTCATCTTGTTTATAAATAAATAAACTGATCAGTGACCTATTGCTGGAAACTGGAAGAATCAGAAGTAAATGTGATCTGCTAGCATTATAAATACTCAAATGGGAATTTCTTTACATTATGAATGATTAAATAGATGAAGGAATTAAAATATGATCTTGGCATCAGAGAATACGAATTTGTTATGTGTATTTGAGATTTGTCTAGCAGACACTGTAGACACAGATTTACTCTTGTGAAGCACTTTCTCCAGAGACCTGAGTGATTAGGTGATTGCTTCCATTGACAGGAGGATAAGGGAGGTCAGTACACTGTTTCTATCTAACTGTACTTGCTTCCTGCACATCTGATTTGGAGACCTTCCCCTAAATCTTTACTATTGTTATCCTCTTCATACCTCTTTTTCTTTGCTTAGAATATCAGAAAGAAATTTTACCAGACTCTTAGATTTTACTATTTTGTTACTATATTTTCATTTTAACATAATTTTCTTATTAATAAGCTTACATTTAATGAGCATAAACTATGTGCCAGTTTTGGTGGTAACTGCTTTACATGGTTTGTTTTGTTTAATCCTCACCGCGTGTCTTTGATAGAGAGTCAGGATATTGACTGTTTTGTGGAGGGGGAAGTGGAGGCTCAGGATACAAAACTATAATTAACCAAAATGTTACAGCTAATAGAAGACAGAGCCAAATCTCTTGTCCAGGTATACCTGAGATACAAAGTCAAGTATTCTTGCCGCTGTGTTCCAGCTTATAGATTTCAAAATTTCCTTTGGAAAAAACATAATTTTGTATTCTTATGTTTTCTTAGTGAACTTCTACAAACATTTAGGTTTCATTTTAGTCCTGTGTTATTAATTTCAACTTTATATTTTGCCTATTAGCTGACTGTATGGGTTGTTTTATTTATTAATTTATACGTATATGGCAGGAAGATGAGTATGTTTAGACTTAAAACATTCATATACTGTTTTTCTTTATTCAAATTATAACCCTGTTTGATTGAAGTTATTACATCATGTAAAGACATGATTCTCAACCTTGGCTGACCATTGGAAGAAGCAAAAACTATGAAGTCAGATTCTCTGAGGTAGGGCCTTACATTGGAAGCTTCCTCACTATACTCATATGCAGCCAAGGTTGAGAACCATGGACTTAAAATAGCCTTTTGGTGGCACACTGCCACTTAGTGGAGTTTATTAGAGCAGTGGTTCCTAATTAGCATGCATCTGAATCAGCTGGTGAGAGGCCTTATTAAAACACAGATTGATGGGCTTCATGTACAGAACACTGAATAAGGAGGTCTAAGATGAGACCTAAGAATCTGCATTTCTAACGAGTTTCAGGTGATGCCAGTGTTGCTTTTTTGGACTGCCCTTTGAGAACCACTTCAGATTTAGTTATCACTCTTTGAGAACCACTGATTTAGGATCTTACTTTCTGAGTTGATTACTTAAACTTCTTTTTAGTTTGTGATCAGAAGTTTAAGTGATCACCACACCCCACTACCCACCAGATACACACCCACATACCCTTTATAAGCTATCATTAAGCATCACTAGGAGCCCCCAGATGCCTGCACTAATATTAAAGTGTAGTTGTACCTCTGGATGAGAGATTTGTTGGTGCTCACCTGGGAAAACCTCAAATGGATTTTATTCTTTCCTTCTTCTATTCTGTGGAGTATAAAGTGCACAGATTAGTTTAGGGGTCTCTTCATACTATAGCTACAGGCCCCTTTTTCTTCAATAATTTTGAAAAATCTTGCCCAGGCAGTGGCCCACACCTGTCATCCCAGCACTTTGGGAAGCCGTTGAGGGTGGATCATGAGGTCAGGAGTTCAAGACCAGCCTGGCCAAGATGGTGAAACCCCATCTCTACTAAAAATACAAAAAAAAAAAAATTAGCCAGGCATGATGGTGGGCACCTGTAATTCCAGCTACTTAGGAATCTGAGGCAGGAATTGCTTGAACCTGGGAGACAAAGGTTGCGGTGAACCGAGATCATGCCATTGCACTCCAGCCTGGGCAACAAGAGTGAAACTCCATAAAATAAAATAAAATAAAATGTATTTGCATATAACCTAGTACATCTTCCCATGTACTAGAAATAATCTCCAGATGACTTATAATACCTAATACAGTGTAAATGTTATGCAAATACTTGTTATACTGTATTTTTTTTAATTTGTATTTTTTATTTTTATTTTTTGTATTTTTTGGGGGAATTTTTGGGGTTTTTTTTTTGAGATGTTTTGCTCTCATTGCCCAAGCTGGAGTGCAATGGCACAGTCTTGGCTCACTGCAGCCTCCCCCTCCCTGGTTCAAGCAATTCTCCTGCCTCAGCTTCCCAACTAGCTGTGATTACAGGCACTCACCACCACATTAAGCTAATTTTATTATTTTTAATTCACGGGGTTTCACCATGTTGGCCAGGCTGGTCTTGAACTCCTGACCTCAGGTGGTCCACCGGCCTTGGCCTCCCAAAGTGCTGGGATTACAGGTCTGAGCTACCACGCCTGGCCTACAGGGGGAACATTTTTGATTAGTGGTTGGTTGAATCCATAGTCGCAGAACCCAAAGATACTGAGAGCTAACTGTGTTTTCTTATAGCAGCACAAATGGACTAAGATAATGTATATGTGTGGGTTTCTCTGGGCTATTATGTTTCATGTTCTATGTGTCTGTCTTTATGCCAGTAATATACTGTTTTAATTCCTATAGCTATATAATATATTTTGAAAACAGGAATTATGATGTCTTCAGTTTTATTTTTTCTCAAGGTTGACTTTGCTATTTGTGGTCTTTTGTGGGTGTATATATTAATTTTAGATGTTTTTTTTTATTTCTATAAAAATACCACTGGGATTTTGTTAGTCATCCCATTGATTCTGGTCGCTTTGAATAGTACAGACCTTTTCTTCCAATCCATGAATATGGGATGACTTCCATTTGTTTGTGTCCTGTTTACTTTCTTTCATGAGTGTTTTGTATTTTTCCATGTACAAGTCTTTCACCTCCTTAATTAAGTTCTATCTAAGTATTTTTTTCTTTTTATTGCTACTATAAATAGCTGCTTTCCTAAATCCCTTTTTGGATAGTTTATTGTTAGCTTTTAGGAATCCAGGTGGTTTCTGTATGTTAATTTTATATCCAGCAACTTTGCTGAATTTGTTTATTGGTGCTAACAGGTTTTTTTTTTTATGGAATCTTGAGAGTTTTTTATATTTAAGATCATGTAGTCTGAAAATAGGGTCAATTTTACTTCTTCCTTTTCAATATGAATGCCTTTAATTTCTTTTTCTTGCCAAATTGCTCTGGCCAAGACTTCCAGTACAGTGTTAAAGTGTTGAGAATAGGCATCTCTGCCTTGTTCCTGATCTTTCAGTTTTTCACTGTTGAATTTATGTTAGCTGTGGGCTTTTCATATATGACCTTTATTTTGTTGATGTAGTCTCTTTCCATTCCTAGGTGTTGAACTTTATCAAATGCTTTTTCTGTGTCTGTTGAGATGATCATGTGAGTTTTTCCTTTCATTCTTTTAATGTGTTGTGTCACATTGATGATTTCTGTATGTTGAACCATCCTTGCATCCCAGGGATACCTCTCATTTGGTCATGGTGTATGATTCTTTTAATGTGTTGTTGAATTCAGTTATTAGTATTTTCTTGAAGATATTGCATGTGTATTTATCAGAGATATGGACCTATAGTTTTCTTTTCTTGTGATATCTGTCTTTAGCTTTGATGTCAGGGTAATCTGACTTCATAAAGTGAGTTCGAAAGTGTTTCTTATCTTCAGTTTTGGAAAAGTTTGAAAAGGATTAGTATTAATGCTTGATGGAATTTACCAGTGAAGCCATCTCATCTTGGGCTTTTCTTTGTTGGAAGGCTTTCGATTACTGACTCATGCTAGTTATAGGTCTGTTAGACTTCCTATTCCTGATTTAGTCTTGTTGTAGGTTGTTTCTAGAAATATATCTATTCTCAGTTATCCAGTTTGTTGGTATATAATGGTTCATAGTGGTCTCTTAAACATTATTTTATTTTCTGTGCTATTTTTGATAATGTCTCTTCTTCATATCTGATTTTATTCATTTGAGTCATTTCTCTTTTTTTTTCCATAGTCTAGTTAAGGGTTTATTAATTTGGATGTTTTTTCAAAACCCAACTGTTAGTTTTGTTGATTTTTTTTTTTCTGTTTTGTATTTTGTTTATTTCTGTTCTAATTCTAGTATTTTCTTTCTTTTACTGACTTTGGGCTTTGTTTATTCTTCTTTTTCAAGTTCCTGGAGGTGTAAAATTAGATTATTTGAGCTCTTCTTTTTTAATATAAATGTTTATCACTGTGAACATCCCCCTTAGTACTGCTTTTATGGCATCCCATGAGTTTTGTTATAGTGTATTTTTGTTTTCATTTGTCTGAAGATATTTCCTCAATTTTTTATTTCTTTTTTGATCCAATGGTTAAGACTGCATTAATTTTCACATCTTTGTGTGTTTTTCAGTTTTTGTCTGCTGTTAATTTTCTCTTTCATAGCTTTGTGATATCAGAAAAGGTACTTGGCGTGATTTCAGTCTTCTTATATTTGTTAAGACTTGTTTTGTGACCTGACATATGATCTGTCCTAAAGAAAAGTTCACATGTCTTTAAGAGAAATGTGTACTCTGCTGTTAGGTAGCATGCTCTGTATATATCTGTTAGGTTGATTTGGTTTGTAGTGTAATTCAAAAATCCTGTGTTTTCTTCTTTCTTTTTTGTCTGGATGTTCTATCTATTATTTGTACTGGGGTATTAAAGTTTCCTATATTATTGTATTGCTGCCTGTTTCTTAAGTTCTGTCAATATTTGCCTTATATATAAGTGCATATACAGTTATAATTGTTATATGTTTCTGATAGATTGACCCTATTATCATTATAAAATGTCATTCTTTGGCTGTTGTGATTGTTTTTGACATAAGTCTATAGTTTCTGATATAATTAATGCCATCCCTGCTCTCTTGGTTACCATTTACATGGAATATCTTCGTCCATCTTTTCAGTTTTAGCATACTTTGTCCTTAAGTGTAAAGTGAGTTTCTCATTGTCAGCACATAACTGGGTATAGTTGGCATTAATTTTTTTTAAAATTGTGGTAAAATACATACAAAATAAAATCTACCATCGTAAGATTGGCATACAAAATAAATGACTAGTGTTAATAATATTTCATGTTAAATTCTTGTATGATTTTTTGTATAATCAGTGTCATGGTTCTATATAACGTAAAAAATCCCTACCATCTTAACAATTTTTAAATTGTGATTCAGTAGTACTAAATACATTCATACTGTTGTGCACCCATTGCCACCATTCGTCTCCAAAGCTCTTTTCATCTTGGAAAACTGAAACTCAGTACCCATTAAACCCCACTCCCTCCTTCCCCCAGCCTCTGACCAAGGAAGTAAATATATGTCTGCAAACCCATACAGATTTATGCATTTATAAATTTTCTATCTGTAACTATCTGTATCTATATTAAACTAAATATTAGTTTATACTGATATCTCTAAATAGTAATGTACACAGATTGAGAACAGAGGGGAAGGTGATAGGGGCTGACAAAGATAGAGGAGAGGAAGAGGATGATTACGACAAAATAGTAGATTTAAGAATTTCACCTCCATCCCTTTCTCTCCCTCTTTCTCTCAAGCAATATTGAGAATGTATTAATTTAGAGAATGTTTTGTATACGTAATTTAAACATGAAAGAAGGTCGATATTTGTGATGTGTTGGTTCTGTGATATAAATATCATAAAATTGCTAAAATGATTTTTACTATATTTTCCTTTTTGATATGGGACTATATGTTGAAACTCAGAATGAGGCAAATAGGCTGGAAAGGAAGGAGGAGAGGGGAAGTCAGAGAGGTGGAAATTGAGAGGCTGATCAGTTCCTGGAAAAATACTGCTGTCTCAAGGCCTTTCAGGATTTCTTCTAAATGTATTTTGCACTTTCGTGTTTATGAATGAGGATAAAATGTGTTAGTCTGTTCTCTGTACTAAGATTGACCAGGTTTAAGTAAGAGCTCTGTTCTTTCTTGGCTGTGTAACTGTGGGGAAAGTTACTTCTCTTAATCAGAATGTTTTAATTTAAAATTTTAATGTTTTATTTTAAAAATAGGAATAGCAGTACCTATCTTAACTGGGTTGTCGTGGGGATTAAAAGAGATGAAGTTTGTAAAGAGTTAGGCACAGTGATTGGGGTAGAATAGTGATTACCAAATGTAATTTCCAGCCTGACTTGTGTGCTGAACACCATTAAAAGGTCCAAGGATTTTCACCGTTTGCCTGGATGTCTTTGGGAAGCTAGATTGATTCTAAGAGTTCTCTAAAAGTTAGGTTATCATTCAGGTCTAACCAGCATATGTGTTTCAAACTTACTAAATGCCCTGCTGAAAAAAAAAAACAGACATTTGATTCAGTATTCAGTTTTACCTCACTTTAAATACATTTATTATGTGAGAAATTGAGTTTATAAACAATTCATCAGCGGAGTTGTAAATAACAAGTTCCCATTATATATTTGAAATAGTTGACATGCTCTCTAAGTCAAGTTTATAGCTCTAATCAACAAATTTGGTTACATCATTTAAATTTCTTTTTACTGAAGTCACTGGAACCCCGTTACCTGCCTTATTCAAGAAGTTCATTATCACTGTTTTGAAAATTACCCCAACTTCAAGCCTACCACCTAATTGTCTGGAAATCTGGGTCTATAGTCGGCCCACAAGGTAGGAGATGGGTGGGAACTGGCGTCTCATTAGGCCAGTATTATCATGGAACCCACTGCCACTGGGGCGAGTTTCTGATTCCTGCCCAGGTCGCAAAGAGGTTTTGTTTTATGTGACTACCATGATATATTAGTTTCCTTTGGCTGCCATAGCCAATTACCATAAATGTAGCAGCTTAACACCAATGAAGATTTATTATATCATGCCTCTGTAGGTCAGAAGTCCAGCTTGTCTTGACTGATTTCTTTGCTTGTATTGTGGAAGTCCAAAATGCAAGTGCTGGCAGCCACCCTAGGCTCCTATCCAGAGGCTCCAGAGGGAAGTGTGCTTCCAGGGTCCTTCAGGTTGTTGACAGAATTCATTTCCATGAGGCTTTAGGATTGAGACCTCTATTTTCTTACTGAAGTTCATTGTCAGCTTTGAGGGGCCACCCGAGTTCCGCCTTTTATGGTCTTCTACTTCCGCATTCAAAGGCATCAAGAGCAGTTTGGGTCCTTCCCACCCTTCAGATCTCTCTGACCTTGTCTTCTGCTTCATCTCTTTTGCTTGTCTTAGCCTGTGTTTCTCTCACTGACTCTTCTGTCTTCCTCCTCTGCTTTTATGGGCTCAGATGATTAGATTGGGCTCACTCTGGGGGCCCGTCTAATCCAGGATAATATACCTGTTTTAAGATCTAAAACCTTAATCACATCTCCAATATCCCTTTACCATATGATACAATAAAAGCATAATAGATAACAAAATAAAGACCAATGACTGAAGTTCTGAGATCAGGACATGGAAATCCTTGTTGAAGGGAGGCCATACCTTTTCCTATCACACCAGGTTTAGCGCCTTTTTGTTCATACCTCCAAACGTTGTTACTGCTCCATATAGTACAACAGCGAGCTCTGAGGAACCTCCTGTAGTAGGCAAATGCTCTGCTGTTCCAAGCCTTCTCTACAAGCTCTCAAATTATGGTGTACTCAGGTCACTAGCCTAGGTCCTTTCTTTCCTGCAGGTACCAATTTCTATGTCAGAGATTTTGATTTACATCCTTGCCACTAGGCTTCTGTCAGGATACCCTCCTGTTCTGCTGTGAAAACGTCTCCCTGTACGCGATTCCCTAACTTCACCACTCAGGGAGCTGAGGAAGGGGTCTTGGGCTACTGCTTCCCAAAGCCTCTTGCCTTCTTATGAAGATATATTTCCTTTCTCCCTAGGAATAAGCTGTGCATGACAGGGATGGAAACTCCTCAGGGAACTGATGTATAGATGAAATGAAGCAATATATGGGAAGCAGTGTGGTGCCCATCTCTGCTGCTAAGGAGTGGGGGTGACCCTTATGAGTTACTTAACCTCTCTGGCTTGATTTCTTCATCTGTAAACTTCATTGAGTTGTTGTAAGAATTAAATTAGTTAATACCTCTAAATGATTTAAAACAGTGCTAAGCATACACCAAGAACACAATCAATGTTGATTACTATTATTTGTATAAGTTCAAGGAGCAGAATAAGATGGTAGTTTGGAATTAGGCTACCTGGGCTTAAACTCCACTGCCACCAATTACTAACCTGGTGTCTTTGGATAATTACTTAAACTTTCTGTGCTTTGGTGTCCTCTTCTATAGAAAGAGAATAATAATCATTCCCATTTTGTAGAGTTTTTGTGTGTGGTATTATATGAGAGAATGAGAAAAAACTTCTGGTGCTTTGTAATAAATTATAAATTCAATACATTTCTAAACGTATTGAAAAAACCCACGATGATGCCTCTTGAGTGTTTCTTCTCCTTGGAGATGACTTGCTTTTTTACAGAACAGGGATTAAGGCATATTAGGGACCTGGCATGTCATTAGTTCTTTCAGTAATAAACATTGGTAGGGAACCAAGAGATTAAGCTACCCCACTGTATAGCATGTCCAAGGCTTAGATTTATAGATTCAAGAAGCTTCAAAAATATTTGTGTACAGGGCACCTCTGACTTTTGAAGTTTATTATTGCCATCAGCCCCCACTCACTTTTTGGTTAAGTGTTATTTATGTCTCTCCTCTTCCTTGGAGATAATCATTATAATTTTAATAAGCTAGCACTGCATTAAAAATGATATACATTGAAATTTATCTAAGATTCTAGTTGTTAAATAGGGTAATTAATATACTATTCTTTTTGAAGCAGAAGTCGAGGCTAGCATAATTCATAAGCTCCTCAGTAGGTATTGCTTTTTAAAAAATTAACTTTATTCCTGATTATAAGTTTTTTTTTTTTTTTTTTTTTTTTTTTTTTTCTTTCCTTTTTTTTTTTTTTTTTCTTCTTTCTTTTTTTTTTTTTCATAGGCCCCCCCCCCCCCCCCCCCCCCCCCCCCCCCCCCCCCCCCGCGGGGGCATAGCTGTTTTAATGTACAGAATTGTGTTGGGTGAACTGTAGGAGTGTCCATATTTACAGGAGTGGTTCTCAAACATCTCCCCCCAGTCCATTATGATCCCATCTTATTCACCAGGGGAGAGGGTGGATCTGGAGCACAGAGCAGGACAGCGAGCCTATGACTGATATGTGTCGAGTGAGGGCCCCTTTCCTATTTACAAATCATGGATCTAAAGTATTGATCCCTAGTTTGCTTTTTTTAGCTAACAAAATATCATTATGTCACTGGCTGTCAAGGAGAGTGAAAAGCAGCTTTATGAAGTTCCTTCTCCCATTGTTTTAAGGGGCATATACACTATACTTAGCCATGCCTTAGAAATCAGAGCCCCATACATGCTAGGCATTTTTGTAACTTTAGTCTATGTCATCATTCATATTAATGCCTTTTAAAACTTCCTCTGTGTCTTTACCTTCCTCAGTGGAGTTTGAACCCTTCAAGGGGATGGGTTGTGTCATGTTATTCTGAGTCTCAAGGACCTAAGAGAGTTCCTAGCTTATGACATGTGCTGAGTAGTTTTGCTGCATGAACAAATTTGAAATGAAGATTATTTGTTCCTTTTTAAAAGACTTTTAGAGGAAGTTCCACGACCTCATTCATTCATTTCATGTTTAATAGTGCGTATCACTTACAAATTTTGTTGATTTTTGTTGCTTTCTGGGTCCATCTTTCAGTCTGTTTCATTTGTGAGGCAGTATCTCATTATTCTTTGTGTTTTGGATCAAGGCATTAGAGGGATGTGTAATACAGACTTTGGAGTCAAACAGAGCTGGGTGTGAATTGGGGCTTTGCCATGTTATTTTAAATGTTGTTGTTGGATACATTACTTAACCTCACTATTGTCTCTTCATTTGTAAAATGAGTATGAAATGATACCCACTTTAGAGGATAATAATGAGGAGTGAGTGAGAGGGTGCACACAAAGTTCTTAGGCTGGCGCATAGTAAGTGCCCAATTCGACAAGTTTTTATTGTTGTCGACCTTTAGATAGTTGGTTTTCCCTTCATGCCAAAAAAAGCCTGGTTTTCTTAAACCTGATTATTTAAAGTTGCCCAATGATTGATTTATTCTCCTTAATTTCAGTTGTTAGCTGGAGAAATGTTTATGCCTAATGAAAATGTGTGTGGTAGATCAGTAGGATCATCTAGTTAATAAAATCATCTAGCTGCAAGGTTAAATTTTGCTTTGTATTATTAATTATGGAAATTCATGTCCTTGCTTTGAAATTTTATTATGTTTACCCAGTTATTTATCCTAGTGAAATAGATTATCAACAAAAATGCTGCTTCTAAAATTTTAATTGGGATGATCTGATAACTTAGAAATGTCATATTTATTGAAGAGGTAGTCAGAATTATTTTTATTCAGAACAAATTCACTTTGTGATTATGTACAGAATTTCAGCACATTTAATTTTCTTTATAGACTTTTACATCCCAGTAGTGCTAAGTACAAGTGAATTTTGCAAAATCATAGTTTCAGTGCCTTGAATGTCATTAAGTCCTAAGAATAAAGAGTCCTGACTTAGATGTCAGAAGACTTGCATTCTCATTCTGATTCCCTCATTTCTTAGTCTGTGACCTTGGACGAGTCATTTAACTACCAAGTTTCATTTTCTTCATCTTTTCCTGCGTTGTCTACCTCATGGAGTCATTGGGAGAATGAAATGAAAAAATATCTAAGAATGGTGAAGACTATGGAAATTGAAAATATTATTTTTGTGTAAGGCAATTTTTAGAACTGATTACAGCATGTAGGCTAAGACAGTGAAAATGCATCCGTTCACCTGACTTTTTATTCCTTAGTGGACTTTGAACCCATGTCAGAAATATTGTCAGAATTAATGTCAGAAATATTGTCTTTAATGTCTTTTTATAGCTCCCTTTGAAAGAAAATTTACAAATTGCAGGATGTCTTGCTATTTGTGTTCCCTTCCCCAGTATGTGCTGCCAGTTTGGATTTTAGCAATGCCATGTTTTTGTTGTTAAAGCCTGCTTTGAGTGAATGTCAATATCAGCAGATAGAGTTGAGGAAACTTTCTGAAAACAGCTAAACATACCAGTGTTTATCAATTGAGTGCGTGAGTCCAGGAGACTCCTGTTTGCTTGGTCATGTCAATGTTTATGTATGCTAAAAGAATTTCTCGTGAGCAGCCATGCCTCTCTTACCATTTCTCTTTTTGGTGACTACCTGGAGCTTTTGGACACTGGGGAATGGATTGCAGCCTATATGTGATACTAATTGGCCAGCCAGGCTTTTTTAGTGTTTACCCTTCTACTGAGATCAAGTAGTGAGTGGGGCTTCATATAATAAATTGTGTCCCCTTCACATTCATATGTTGAAGTCCTAACCCCCAGTAACTTATAATGTGGCTACATTTGGAGATAGAGCCTTTAGAGATGATTAAGGTTAAATAAGGTCATATGAGTGAACACTAATCACTATAACTGCTGTTCTTATAAGAAGAGGAAGAGGCGCCAGGGATTTGCACACATAGAGGAAAGATCATGTCGAGATGCCGTGGGAAGCTGGCCATCTGTAGGTCAAGGAGAGAGAGGCCTCCAGAGAAACCAAACCTGCCAAGGCCATGATCTTGGACTTTGAGCCTCCAGAACTGCGAGGAAGTAAATTTCTGTTTAAGCTACCCAGTCTGTGATATTTTGCTATAGCAGCCCTGGCAAACCAATAGATGGAGATTGCCCAGGTGCTTGCCACTACCAAGTGTGTGTGTCAGCCATTAGGACTGTGACAAGCACCTTAAAAGACCTGATGACCTTCATGTAAATTGAGTTTCAGATTAAATTTAGTAGAGGGTAGAGGTTCACAGATTACACAGCTTGGTATAGCCTGTACGTTTTTGGGTTTTGTTATTGTTGTATTTTAATGTAGAACTAATGGTGTATTAGTCCATTTTCATGCTGCTGTTAAAGACATACCTGAGACTGGGCAATTTGCAAAAGAAAGAGGTTTAATAGACTTACAATACCACGTGGCTGGGGAAGCCTCACAGTCATGGTGGAAGGCAAGGAGGGGCAAGTCACACCTTACATGGATGGCAGCAGGCAAAGAGAGAGAGCTTGTACAGGGGAGCTCCCATTTTTAAAACCGTTGGATCTCATGAGACTTATTCGCTATCAGGAGAACAGCATGGGAAAGTCCTGCCCCCATGTTTCAATTACCTCTCACCAGGTCCCTCCCACAGCATGTGTGAATTCAAGATGAGATTTGGGTGGGGACACAGCCAAAACATATCATTCTGCCCTGGCCCCTCCAAAATCTCATGTCCTTACATTTCACGACCAATCATGCCTTCCCAACAGTTCCCCAAAATTAACTCATTTTGCGTTAAATCAAAAGTCCATAGTCCAAAGTCTTATTCTAGACAAAACAAGTTCCTTCTGCTTATGAGCCTGTAAAATCAAAAGCAAGTTAGTTGTTACCTAGATACAATGGGTGTACATTGTTCCAAGTGGGAGAAATTGCCCAAAACGAAGGGGTTGCAGGCCCTACGCAAGTCCGAAATCCAGTGGGACAAATATTTAAAGCTCCAAAATGATCTCCTTTGACTCCATGCCTGACATCCAGGTCATGCTGATGCAAGAGGTGGGCTCCCACAGCCTTGGGCAGCTCTGCCCCTGTGGGATAGTCTTCTAGTCCTCACCCCCCTTCCCCACTCCTTCCCTCTGAATCCCCAGAGTCCATTGTTTCATTATGTCTTTGCATCCTCATAGTTTAGCTCCCACTTATGAGTGAGAACATACGATGTTTGGTTTTCCATTCCTGAGTAATTACTTCACATACAATAATAGTTTCCAATATCATGCAGGTTACTGTGAATGCCATTAATTTATTCCTTTTTATGGCTGAGTAGTATTCCATTGTGTGTGTACATATATGTATATGTGTGTGTGTGTGTGTATACATAAAATGTATATATATGTGTGTTTTTTTGTGTGTGTGTGTGTGTGTACACCCCACAGTTTATCTACTCGTTGATTGATGGGTGTTTGGGTTGGTTCCATATTTTTGCAATTTTGAATTGTGCTGCTATAAACATGTATGTGCAAGTATCTTTTTTGTATAATAACTTCTTTTACTCTGGGCAGATACCCAGTAGTGGGATTGCTGGATCAAATGGTAGTTCTACTTTTACTTTAAGGAATCTCTACATGGTTTTCCATAGTGGTTGTATTAGTTTACATTTCCACCAGCAGTGTAGAAATGTTCCTTGTTCACTGCATCTATGCCAACATCTATTTTTAAATTTTTTTATTATAGACATTCTTGCAGGGGTAAGGTGGTATCACATTGTGGTTCTGATTTGCATTTCCCTGATCGTTAGTGATGTTGAGCATTTTTTCACGTGTGTATTGGCCATTTGTGTATCTTCTTTTGAGAAGTAGCTTAGATTTAAGTCCTTAATCCATCTTGAGTTGATTTTCGTATAAGGTGAGAGATGAGGATCCAATATCATTCTCATACATGGGGCTAGCCAATTATTCCAGCACCATTTGTTGAAAAGGGTGTTCTTTCCTCACTTTATGTTTTGTTTTCTTTGTTGAAGATCAGTTGGTTTTAAGTATCTGGGTTTATTTCTGGGTTCTCTATTCTGTTCCATTGGTCTATGTGCCTATTTTTATACCAGTACCATGGCCTTATAGTGTAGTTTGAAATCAGGTCATGTGATGCCTCCAGATTTTTTCTTTTTGCTTAGTCTTAATTTGGCTATGCGTGCTCTTTTTGGTTCCATATGAATTTTAGAATTGTTTTTTTTCTAATTCTGTGGAGAATAATGGTGGTATTTTGATGGAAATTGCATTGAATTTGTAGACTGCTTTTGGCAGTATGATCATGTTCACAATATTGATTCTACCCATCCATGAGCATGGGATGTGTTTTAATTTTTTTTTTTTTTTTGTCTATTATTTACTTGAGCAAAGTTTTGTAGTTTTCCGTTTGGAGGTTTTTCACCTTCTTGGTTAGGCATATTCCTAAGTATTTTAATTTTTTTTTGCAAGCTTTGTAAGAGGTCAAACTCTAATTCTTGACTTCTGTGCACTGGCAGACTCAACACAATGTGGAAGCTGCCAAGGCTTAAGGCTTGCACCCTCTGAAGCCACAGCCTGAGCTGTACAATGGTCCCTTTCAGCCATTGCTGGAACAGCTGAGATATAAGGCACCAAGTTCCTAGGATGCACACAGCACAGGACCCTGGGCCCCAGCCCATAACACCACTTTTTCCTTCTAGGCCTCTGGGCCTGTGATGGGAGGGGCTGCTGTGAAGACCTCTGACATGCCCTGTAGACATTTTCCCCATTTTCTTGGGGATTAACATTTAGCTTCTCATTTCTTATGCAAATTTCTGCAGCTGGCTTGGATTTCTCCTCAGAAAATGGGATTTTCTTTTCTACTACTTTGTCAGGCTGCAAATTTTCCAAACTTTTATGCTGTTCTTCCCCTGATAAAACGGAATGCCTTTAACAGCATCCAGGTCACCTCTTGAATGCTTTGCTGCTTAGAAATTTCTTCCACCAGGTACCCTAAATCATCTCTCTCAAGTTCAAAGTTTCACAAATCTCTAGGGCAGGAGCAAAATGCTGCCAGTCTCTTTGCTACAACATAACAAGAGTCACCTTTGCTCCAGTTCCCAACAAGTTCCTCATCTCCATCTGAGACCAACTCAACCTGGATTTCATTGTCTATATCGCTATCAGCATCGTGGGCAAAGCCATTCAGTAAGTCTCTAGGGAGTTCCAATGGGTATCTTTTTAGCAGTGCCCCATTCCCAGTACCAAACTGTATTTGTTTTCATGCTACAGATAAAGACATACCTGAGACTGGGAAATTTACAAAAGAAGTTTAATGGAGTTATAGTTCCATGTAGCTGGGGAAGCCTCACAATTATAACAGAAGGCAAGGAGAAACAAGTTGCATTTTACATGGATGGCAGCAGGCAAAGAGACAGTTTGTGCAGGGAAACTTTTGTTTTTAAAACCATCAGAGCTCATGAGACTTACTCCTGTCACAAGAACAGCATGGGAAAGACCTGCCCCCATGATTCAGTTACCTTTCACCAGGTCCCTCCCACAACACATGGGAATTCAAGATGAGATTTGGGTGGGGACCCAGCCAAACCATATCAGGTGGCAAAGCTACATGGAAAAGACAAAGAGAACAATATTTGAGATAGTCCATTTGTGTGCTTATTTTTATATCTTTGATAGTTTGATATGCTTTTTTACTCTTTAAAATCTGGAGGATTTAACACAAGTAGCTCAAAATCTACGTGACATGCATGTTCTCACTCATATGGGAGCTAAAGAAGTGGACTTCATAGAGATAGAGAGTAGAAAGGTGGTTACTGGAGGATGGGAAGGGTAGCGGGGAGGGGGAATGAGAAGATGTTGAAGGAATAAAGTGTAGAGTTTGATAGCACAGTAGGGAGGTTATAGTTGATGGTAATTTATTTTATATTTTGAAATAGCGGGAAGGGAAGATTTGGAATGCACCCAAAGCAAACAAAAGATAAATGTTTGAGGTGATGGATATCCTAATTATCCTTATTTTATCAGTACACATTGTATGTGTATATCAGATACCACATGTACCTAAAAATATATACCATTATTATGTATCAATATAAATCTTTTTTGAAAAGAGACCTACACAATGTGTATTATGTTTTATATTTTGTTGGATTGTTTTAAATCATCCTGATTTCTCGTACTGGTTAACTAAGACCAAGTACTGTTTTGATATTAATGAGACAGTCTAATTTATGTACAAATTTTGGAGAAGACGACACTTATCCATTAATGTTTTTAGTTGGCCTAATTTTGGTGTTTAATTATTAAGTCCTGTTGATATGCCTGTTCACTGACATGGCTATTTTGTAAGTAAGAAAATGGTACTATCTTGTCATATATGATGCTGTGCTATTTGCTGATGATTCTTGCCCATGCATCATCGCATCCCGTCCTTTCAAAAACCTGTAGAGGTTAGCATTACCCCCTTAACATTCAGATGAAGAAGCATTTTCCAGAGAAATTTAGGTGCTTTCTGAGTCATACAGTAAATTCATGGATCCCATGTTTCCTGACTCTCCACCAAGAGCTCTTTTTCTGTTTATTATGCCCAGGTAGATGAAGAGCCCAAGAACTGAGAAGTGCATTTGAAATATGCCTAAGACTATGAGCACATATGTGCTTGTGTGTGTTTGTAATGTGAGACAGAAGGTATTTCCCTTGTTTTGAGTTCTTCTCCTTTCTGGTTATTATGGTGGTGGTGATGTGGGTATGTTTTCTGTGTTTTTTTCTCTTTTATGTGTGTGCACACACATATGTATGTACAGCAGTATCAAAATACAGCTTGAAGTGTGAGATTAGTTTTTATCATCTGTAAGTTTGACAAGATGGGTTCAACTTCTGGCTGGAAAAAAAAGATATTAAGATGTCTACAGTTATTACATCTTTTATTTCAGTGAATACCAGAACCTGTTTCTTAAAGCTAAAGGATGATAATTTTTATTATTATTATTAAACAAATCCATATATATTTCCTTTGCTCCTTACTTTTCTGATTAGATTTAAATGATGTTTAAGTAGATAAGAAACAAATGTTTTTTCTTAGAAGAAATAGTAAATTCAAAGTTGTACAGAAATATTTGTAGGCTTTTGAATTTTCTCTGCCTTTTTCACAAATGAATGCAAAGATATTCCTAATCATTACATAAGAATATAACACCTCTATAGCAATTAATTGCTCATGACCTATTAAATAAACAATAAGTCTTACTTATATCTCAGTTATGTTTTTCAGTCCAAAAGAGATGGGGCTACATCAAAATCAATTTCTCTGGACAAACATCACTCGTAATCTTCAGTCTCTTAAGGTTGACAACAGTTTATGAAGGATATGTGTTAGTATTAAGATAACTCTTAAGCTAGCTCATTGTTCTGCAGTTCTTACTGAATCCCTGTCTTTCACGTTTCCTAGCAACTGTCTCACATGTGGAAGATGCAGGAGTAAAGCCATCAGGGACTTGCTCTGCATCTCTTAAACAGCATCCGAGAAATGGTACCCAGACTGCATTGTTTCTCCTCATAGTTTCCACTAAAAGCTTGTCTTTTATGATTATTAGCTTCTAAAATAGGATCATATAAAAGATTATCATTAAAAATTGAGTAGTGATGATAAAATATTAAAGTCAAATTATTGGAAATTTTTATCAGTAATATTTCTTGAATAGTCATTGCTGTTTATGTATATCTAGAAATGTGGTGATACAGAGATTAAATAAATTGTTTTATATTTGAGATTTAAAATCTTTATTACAATATTATTCCTCTTAAATGTATAAGTACTCTAGAAATATAAAATAAGATGTATCTTAGTTTTGTTTTCCTTAAGAGAGAGCAATA
Source organism: Ateles fusciceps (assembly GCA_036589455.1). Classification (NCBI taxonomy): domain Eukaryota; kingdom Metazoa; phylum Chordata; class Mammalia; order Primates; family Atelidae; genus Ateles; species Ateles fusciceps. The sequence goes on from JAZHEH010001361.1 coordinate 4,564,075, forward strand.
AACCATAAATATATTACATGTATATGTATGCATATATAACTGTACTCATATCTGTGAATTTTAAATATTTAGACCAGCAAATTGAAAAATGCTTTGTAAGCTAAGTGATAGATTTTATTTTGGTTAAGGAAAGGAAAATAACAGTGACATAGCTGCAGTTTTTCTCTAGAAAATGGTAGTAATTCGATTGTGTCAGTTTTAACACATTTGGAAAACAGAAGCTGCAAAATGAATTTGTACTTTTATGTATTGTATTGCCATTTAATGTTTCTGCCTAATCTTGGTGATCCCAAATGTAAACTATAATGACATATACCTGTTAATACTCCTGCTACTAAGAACATAGCTTGTTGAGCTTTTTGGGTTATAAGAATCTTAAGTGATATCTCTTTGATTTTTAACTGTCACAGCCATTTTCCATAATTAACCCCAGGAAGGGTATGAAAAGGAAGAAAAAGAGTGACTGGGGAAAGTGGCAAAACAGAGCAAGAGAAAAATAGAAAGAAAGATGAAAATGAGTGGATGAAAATGAGTGAAAGGAAATGGCTATGACCTGTAAAAGGTAGAGTGGTAGAATTCAGCCAGCCTGCCACATCTGTCTCCCTCTACCTCTGTGGTCATCATATTCTGTTTTTCTCCTGCCAGGTATTGAGTTTGCAAATCATGATAGCATCTACCGGGGGGAAATGGTGTGATCCATGGAATATTCAGAATGAAAAATAGAATAAGGGTAGAAAGCACAATGTCATCACTTGGGTCCTCATGTGTGTGCTCCTTTTGAGAACACAGGCTGCTTTTTGCCCCTTTGGACCCACCCATTCACAACATCAATTCAGAGCACATGAAGGCACCTCCCTTACTCCTCTCTTTTACCCCTGCATCAGGCAGCCCTGCGCAAGGTCACAGATACCAGGGGAGAGCTCGGTGGTGGTATTTTGGATAAAGCTGTAATCCCTGCTACAGTGGCTTCTCTCTCCGTTGTAAATCAGCTTTAGGGCAATGATAGCATGCATCTTACTGAGATCTTAAGCATAATTGCAATCAGAGAAGAGGAACAAGGATGGCTGGAGAACATTCAGGCTCACTGAATCAGGATGTGTGAGCTATAAGGGCAGGATGAGAGAGCTATAAAAGCTTTTAATTTAATGTCAGAAACAAAATAACGCAACTACCATCACCGTTTCCTTTTTAAAAAGAACAAAAAGATAGTAGAATATAGTCTTGAAGTAAAGAACAGTACTTTCAAACAAACAATATTAGGCAACTTTATACGAACGCATGAAAAATTAATACAGTGGTGAGTGGGACATATTTTTATTGCCCTGACTTGATACTGTGGATAGGTGGGGGTCCAAGGCAGCGGAGGATAAAAGGGTGATTAGCCTGTATTCTAAAGAGAGCACCCACGTGGGAAGGCGGGGGTCTCCTCACATCCCAGGCCACTCAATATAGATCAAGAAAATCATCAGTAAAAATTGAGAGGGACCCGCTTGACTGGGAGAAACTAACATCCTGTTGCCTAGCTGGACATGCACTCATGAGGCGTCCTTGCTAATCTGCCTCCTGTGTCTACTTGAGTAGGAAGGAACACTGGAGCGTGATGGCAGCAGGAGAGGGGGGAATACAGAGGATGGTGGGAGCAGAGAGTAGAGCACTGGAGTGGCCTGAACAACTGTCATGTGGCAGGGCTACGATGTCACCTGGAGCCCATTCAAGATGAAGGAAAAAGCTTTAACCCAGTTATAAGATTGAAGTTTTAAAGCAAATGAACTTATAAAAATTGAGGAAAAGAATTTGAGAACTGCTATCTGTGAGAAATTAGGACCGTTCTACAAAGCATTGCTGTGTGAAGTAAGTAGAGAAAGACACAATCTTTCATGGTTGAACTCTGGGACTGTATAAGGAAACAGATAAAAACACTTAGTTTTCTAAATTGGCTGCAAATCAGAGGAAACTTCTCTGTGGACCAGCACAGGCCCACGGATTGATTTTTAGGAAAGACCTAATCTAGTCCAAGCCTTCATTTTACAGGAGGAAAATCAGTGTTTGGCACACACTTCAGTAGGAGGGATAGAGCTGGGTTGATGGAAAAGAGGAGACTTGAACCTTGATGCCTAGGGTTGAGAATCGAATACAGTTGAGACTAATTTGAGTATGCGTTTGTGTGAGTTTGGGGGTTTGAAAAGGTCTGACTAGAGCTTTTGTTGTAGAGATAGTTGGCATTGCTTAAAGTTTCTAAACTGTGATCATGTAATGCATAAAGTATAGATATTAATATATTGAAGTGCCCCAAGCACAGCTGCCACTAGGGGGCGATGGAAGCCCCCACGTGGTGTCACTTGAGCGAAGCAAGGATACCTACCAAGTTGTAGCCCTCGCACAAGGGTTGCAGGAAAATCCCTTTGCCTGTATTTGCCTGTCTCCTTCAGCACTGTGTCATTAGAGTACCCATTCCCCAGATACTGTGCTTCCCTGGTGTGCGCTGACATACCATTCCCAGAATATAGTACAGCTAGAAATGCAAGTATGCACACATCCTTCTTGTACTTTTGGTAATGTTGTTAAGCAGAAGAACTCTTACTCAGAGGAGAGTGCACTGCTGGAACATGTGTTAGAAGTTAAAGTCCAGACTCCCCCATATAAAATATGTATCTATCTCTCACGTGAATGTTGTTCATTCAGTCATTGAGCATTTTTTGAGTACTCTGTGTGCTTGGCCCTCTTCCATCCTCAGGGATACTGTAAAGAGAGAGGCATTCCTGCTCTCTCAGAAGGAACTCACTTTCCAGTGGGAGGAAGATGAGAAATAAACAAGTAAATAAATATGTGTAAGACTACTTCATATAATAAAAGGAAGTAATATTTGATAATTACGACTCCAGAATACATGGCCGTAGGTGTTACTAGAATAGTTATACCACAATAGAACTGTATATAAAAGAAAGGAGTCCTAGACTTGGAATAATATTTTCTCCTCGCTGGCCTATAGTCCTATCAGAGAAAATTTCAGGAGAATAAAACTGTGATTTTTGTGGCCTCCCCCCCTCCCCCCAAAAAAAACAAATATTGAGGCAACCATAAACAGATCTCTAAGAACACATTTCCATCACTTAGGAGCTTGATGTATTTTACAGTAATTTCTCATCTGTAAAATTTCCTGACAGCAGTGGCAGTTTTCTTTTTGTTTACCCAAACATTGATCCTCTTCTGGATCATGCGGATTAATTTCTTTACTGGGGATTCTCTCAACTAGAACATTAAAAGTCTGCCTCCCTGCAGTGCATTCTGATGCAAGAAGCCTTCGTAGAAAAAAAGTTGTGCATATGGCAATGATATTTTTAGCCCTTTTCTTGTCAGTCAAGCCTGAATCTCTTCAAGACCTAGTTTCAGTGTCATCCGTTTTGTGTGTCTTCTTCCCTGGCATTCTCCATAACCCAGCCGGAGCAAGCAAGGCGTCCCATCTTTGATTATTCATTCATTCAGAAAACGCATACCTGTTACGTGCCAGGTACCATTTTGGGCACTGAGGATTTGGCAGTGATGAATGAAAGGAAGCCTGCTTCAAGTTTTATTTGTAGTGGGGAGAGGTGACCAGGGAACACAAACCTATGAAGGTGGTAATAAAGGTTAGCAGGTAATGGTGATAAAAGGTAAAACTTAATGAGCAGATAAAGGATGGTTGATGATAGTGAGGCAAAAGAGTTGCACTTTTTTATAGGTTGGTCCAGGAAAGTCAGAGAGGTGGCATGTGTTCAGAAGACTAAAATAAGTGGAGAGTGAGCCATGTGGCCGTCTGAGCTAGTTGGCTACAGCAGAATGGCATAGAGAGTTTCAGGAGGTAAGGTCAGAAGAGAAGATTACGTAGGGTCTGTAAGGACAGGGTTTTATTCAAGAATGAGAAGGGAAGCCACTGAAGGTTTATGAGCAGAGGACTGACAGCAGATTTAGGTTTAAAAAGGCTAATCTGGCTCCTCCTGTGCTCAGAGTAGATGGAGTGAAACAATGGTGGAATCTGGCCCCTTAAATTGGAGACTGTTGGAATAATTTGGGAAATAGAGGCTGGTGGCCTAGGCCTAGTTAATTGCTATGGGGGTCGTGAGAAGAGTTGAGGTATAGAGCTAACAGTATTTACCGATGCATTGGGCGGGGGTATTAGAAGAAGAGGAATGAAAGGTGACCCAAAGTTTTTTGACTTAAATACATAGAGATGATAAAAATCTTAAGCTTTGCCCTAATAAATTTAACAACTTGGTTTCCTCTTTAGCAGCATTGCCTGCCTGCCTGCCTGCCTGCCTTCTTTCTTTCCTTCCTTCCTCCTTCCTTCCTAACCCTTTCCTCCCTCTTCCCTTCTTCCCTCCCTCCCCTCCTTCCCTTCCTCCCTTCCTTCTTCCTTTTCCTTCCTTCCTTCCTTCCTTCCTTCCTCTTTCCTTCCTAATCCCTTCCTTCCTCCCTCCCTTTCACTCCCTCCCTTCTCTCTCTCTCCATTCTTCTCCTTCCTACCTTTCCTCTCCTCCCTCCCTCCCTCCCTCCCTCCTCTCTTTTCCTCCCTCCCTTCCTCCCTCTCCTCCCTCCCTCCCTCCCTCCCCTCCTCCCTTCCTCCCTCCCTTCTTCCCTCCCTCCCTTCCTTCCTTCTTTCCTTTTTTTTATATAAAACAGGCAAATTTTATTAAAGATAACTCATACACTACATATCTGACTAATAGATCTTCATTTCCACCAGTTAAAGTAATATAAATTAAAGCAATGCAATAGTTTCTTCAACAATTATGCTGTCGATGATTAAAATATTGATAATACCAATGTGCCAAAAGTATGAATAAATGATTTCCTTTATACATTATTACCTAGTGGCAGCTTATATTGGTACAATACTTCAAAGTGGCAATTTGGCAATATCTATTAAAGTATGACATTTAAAAAACTTTTGTCCCAGGATTTTTGCATCTGGGAATGTTTAAAAGAACTATCCCTACATATACGTGAAGGTATATACATCTAGAAGATTATTCCTTGCGATATTGTTTATAGTAGCAAAAAACTTGAAACCATCTAACATTTATCAATAGGGGATTCCCTAAGTTCAAAATAAGGCAAAGAATTAATAGTGATTATTTTTACAGGTAGAATTGAAGGGTCAGTTGGGGATTTCACTCTTTTTCTTATGTGCCTTTATTTTAATGTTTTACAATATTAAATAATACTTTTACAGTAGAACAACAACTAAGATATTTTAAAAGTTATTTTTAGAAAAAGCTTCAAAATTATTTCAATAGAATAATATCAAATAAACACAAGCATATGACAGCATTATATTTTAAAGATTAAACTGTAGTAATAAAGGATAATTCCAGTAATTCGATTATGTTTTATTACAAGAAAATGTATTTGTAATTTATCAAAAAGTGAAAGAAAAAGCAAACTTGACCTTTGGGAGCTTTTCAGCTAACCTTTTGGTTTTAAGAAGAAACAGCATATAAATATGTAAAGATCATGGTCTCAGATACCTTCTACGTGCTGTTGATTACTAAATTCATCGTCGTCTGTTTGGGTATCGCAAAGGATGCAGTAGCTATTAAGAAAGACTGTGGGAGAAGCAGGTTATTATTATTTGGGGGAAGGGACTCAGGAGTTTGTTTTTGACACATTTCATTTGAGATGTCTTTTAGACATCCAAGTGAAGAAATTAAGTAGACAGTGAGCAAGTTTTCGGTTCAAGAGACAGGGCAAGTTTGGAGGTAGGAATTTGGGGAATCAGCAGTGTATAGATGTATCATGATCTTTATACATGTGTCAGTCACAGCACTTGCCTCATTATTTTGTCATTGTTTGTTGACATATTTGTCTGTCTACACTAAAATCCTTGGGGGCAGAGACCACATCTTGTTTGACATTTTAATCCTTCATTCCCCAGCAACCTCGCCATAGTGTGAAGCTGTAGGTTTGTTTTCTTTGGATATGATTGACTGGAGCTGTGATTAACTTAGGGCTTGGTCCAGGGAAAGCCATTGTTCTTAAAACCAAAAGGTTATAGCTTAAAAGCCGCCACAGGAGAAACCAGGTTGTTAAATTTATAGTTTATGATCAAAGCTTAAGATTTTATCATCTCTAGGTATTTAAATCTCGCCCTCGATTGCTGATATCCTTGTGTCTCTAGGAAATGACATGCCTTTTGATAGCTCAGCTCAGTACATAGTCATAATCTAGGCACAAATATCAGCTTAACCAAGACCAGGCTTGTTGCCTTGGAGAAAGTAAACCTCATGCCAGCTCAGACTGTTGACAAGCACTGCAGATACGCCTGAGATTTATTCTCTTTGAAATTGGTTGGTTTAATCAGTGTGGTCTACAGACTGGTTTCTGTCCATAAAGCCCCTCCGCCTTGTCTGCTAATATACATTTTTTAAGAAATCTTTTTTTTAGGGGGGGGTCTGCTTAAATATGGGTTAAATACAGAAATAGAGAGCTGACATATAGAAACTTTTATAGCAATCAGTCACAGTAATTTTATGTCTGTTGAAATTAGTTTTTACAATTGTATTTTGTGTGCCTTTTTTCATTATTTTCAGTAATTCATTTTATTGTATTTAACAAAGGTATCAATCTGCAACAGATTGAACCTAAAAAGAATTGGTCCTTCCTCCACAGTTTGAGAAACAGTGCACTGGCTTATGACATCAGGAAGCACATCACGGATTGAGGGCTCAGATAAATCACTGGTGAAGAGGTGGGTGAACGTGTAGTAAACAGGCATGGATCAGTATCTCCAGAAAATGTGTATGCTTTGAAAATAATTCTGCTGTGGTCCAAATGTTTGTGTCACTACCCCCCAATTCATGTATTGAAATCCTAACCCCAAGGTTATGCCCCATCTCCCAATGACCCCATTCTAACCCGGAGGTTAGGATTTATATTAGGAGATGAGGCCTTTGCAGGGTGATTAGCTCCTGGAGGAACCCTCACCATTGGAACCCAAGCCTTTATTTTAAAGGCCTGAGAGAGATCTCTTCCCTCTCATCATGTGAGGACACAATTATATGATGCTGTTTGAACCAAGACACAGGCTCTCACCGCACAGTAAATCTTCTGAAGCCTTGATTTTGGATTTTCCCCGGCCTCCAGAACTAAATGTTTATTGTATATAAGGCACTCAGTTTATGGTATTATTATAGCAGCTGAAATGGACTAAGACAAATTCTTTACCCCATTTTTGATATAATGACTTATTGCTGGAGGTTTCATATGGTAGCATGAAAAGAGGTAAAGACCACGTTTCTGCAGAGAACAGAAAAGGTTTTGAGTTCGATTTTTGTTGATTAAGCTGCCTGTGATGTCAAGTCTGACATTTAATGTGCAGACTATAAGGTATGTGACCACTGCTGGGTTTTGTAAACGTTTCGTTTAGTGTTCAAGCTTTAGGTAGGTCTTTCTATATCAGCACATTGTTTTATGCTTTCCCAAAATCAACCTTCTGGTCTACAGCCTCTCCATGCACTGAATTCCTAACTTTGGTTTTTAGCTTCTGGAATAATTTTATAACTTTCATTTCTCTTTTGATACTTCAAACAGAAGCTGTCTAGAGACACACTGTGAATAAATCATTTTAGTCAGTTCATTAATGCTTTCATTAACCATTATTGCCTCCCACGAATACTTTTATTTCACTTTTATTAAATGAGCAGAGGTAATATGTATCAGAGAATGCAAATAATGGCTAAGTTGGTAATTTTAGAAAAGAGAAACAGGCAGATATAGGCATAGACATAAAGGGAAGCTAAAATAATTCTAACAAACTATCTGACGCCAAGAAACAAACAGCATGAGGAGTAGAAAACAAAGCTCTAGGAAGAGAGACAAAACCCCGATCATCATGGTTTCCTCATGATTTGGAGACGGTTTCCCCTTTATTTTTCATTTTTTGTAATTTTCCAGATTATGAACATTAACCATGTATTATTATAGTGTCTATCCCTCCCCTATACATGTAAGTAACTTAAGTATAGGTAACAGAAGCAAGCTGGTGGGTTTGGTATTCTAGTTATGATATACTTGCTTTTGTGGAGCATAAAAATCATTATCAAACTCTTCCTCGTTGGTGATTTTCCCAGTGACCTCCCATAGATTGCTTTGTCTTTGTAAAGATGTATGACAGCAAATCTCTGCCAGTTAATGAGCACATGAAAAGCTATCTAAGGGCTGTGTATGACTTACAAAGTCATAACGATATTGACAGAAATCTCTGAATCCTTGTAGGATAATCTCCATTTTTCATCAACAAGGACATTAGCCACTTAAAAAATTAACTGAGAGAAACTGTTGACTACCTTTTAAGTAACGTCATCAGAAAAGTAAATGGCTTTGAATTTTTTTAAAGCAGTTTTTAAAAATTATGAATAGAATATATTCACTGTATATTAGTAATCCGGAACTTCTGCATTAAACCTTCGTAATTAATAGCAGTAATGCTTTTCTAAAAATTTACTTCATCTATTGTATATTACACAATATTGTATTCTAGTTTTAGTACCAGGAATTTACATTTAAATTGGGTAAAAACAAAAGTTAAATGAAAAACTTATTTCTATTTCCTTCTCTTTCATTAAACCCCTTGTTTATCGAAGATTACACTTACTGTTGCCCTGTTATAATATTTTATAAATACTTCTTTAAAGAGGTAGTGTGAGTCTAAAAGTACAAGTAGGTTTCTTAACCAATTAAGAGAATTCTTCCATTCAGGGGAATGTACTGTATTTTTGTGATGCTGCCATTTGTTGCTCAGAAGACTTCTACTTTTATTAGAATTGCCTTGAGAGCCAGTTTTGAGTCAAAACGTTTCATTCACTCATTCAGCAAAATTTTATTGAAGGCTTACTTCTATCAATTCCGTGTGGATGCCAGATATACTGCAGTGAGAAAGCCACATGGTTACTGAGCACAGAGCTTACAGTGTAGTGGGGGAGACATTAATGAACACACACACATGAAATACATAGGCCTCTAAGAAAGATTTTAAAGATAATAACTTAGGAGGGAAGTGAGCATTTAGGGAAGGCATCTCTGGTAACGCCAGAGAAAGGGTGAAGACCATGAGCGAAGGCCCTGGATTGAGCCACAACTTGGAACAGCTCACTATTTTATAGGCATCTCTCTCTCTCTCTTTTTTTTAATCTCAAGAGCTTTCACTCAACTGAATAAGCCATTTTATCAATAATGTTTGCCTCTGGGTGACTGCCAAAAACTACCTTGATTAGCAGAGGGTGAAGATTTGTGACCACTGAGGATATTCCGAGTGTACAACCGGCTCTGAAGATAGTTCTCAAAGATTTTAAGTCATATTTTGGGCTGTAACAGCATCAAGGAAATAATTTTGTAACCTGCCTCCCAAGATGACTTCGAAGGAAGCGTATTTATAAATTCTGATGTGTTTTTCAGCCCCATTATTTAATAACCATTCTTAATGTAATACGAATAGAAATAAAGACTGTGCCTCTTTTCAGAGAAGCTCAGTCTACTGCTTTTCCTCCTTGAGAAAGTGAACACTGAGACAAAATAATCTCTGCAGCAACCAAGGGTGTTCTGTTTGATTCAGTTGCTAATTCAATGTCTGAAACAGATCAGAGAAACAGTTTGATATGTGGGAACATTAGAGACTTTGAGGGCTTTGGGGTCAGATAAACATTGACCTTACCACTCACTAGCTCTTTGATCTTTGAAAAGTTACTGAATCTCTCTGAGTCTTTGTTTGCTAAACTGCCCAATGGGATTAATATTACAAACCTCTCAGGGAGCAGTGCAGATTAATCTATATAGTTAATCTATATAGAGATTGAACCTAGTAGGAGCTAAATAAATATCAGCTCATGCCTACCTTCCTCTTTCCAAACCTCTCATCCTTTTATCTTTTACCATAGGTGTCAAACTCTGTGAAATCCAGTCACTTAGGTTAAAGTACATATGTTGTCCTCACGCTTTCCTTCCTGGTATTTTTTAAAGTTAATTTTTAGGAAAACATTTTAATACATTGCATAAGATGGCAATGCTAGGGTTAGGGCTACAGAAAGACAACATCCTTGAGATTTTCTGCAGGTGGATTTCATTCTGTATCTTAACAATAAGGCAAGAAAGTGCCAAGAGATGTTAAGCATCCAGGAAGTTGGAAGTTTTTGTTTGGGTATGTAGAAAGTATACAATGAAAAGATCTCCTATAAAATATTTAATAAAGTAAGTCAGTTTGGTTCTCCACACACACAGTACTGATATACTGATGATTAAAAATGGAAACATAGCCAGGGGCAGCAGTTTTGGACCTCTAATCCAAGCTACTTGGGAGACTGAAGCAGGAAGGTTGCTCAGGTCAGGTGTTCAAGACCAACCTGGGCAACATAGTGAGACCCCAGTCTTTAAAGAAAAAAATGAAGATTTAAAAATTGAAACACTGTTACAAATACCAGAGGTAACATTAATGAAAGTCAATTATTCTAATTTCAAAAGAATCATGGAATTAGCAAATGTGTTCATATATGGTCCACTTCAGCTAGAATGCATCTCTCTTGTTCTCAACTCTCAGGTCATGAAGTCAAGCCTTATGGCACTTGTCACTGTCTACTTTGGTAAGTGCCATGTACCATTGTGTTTCTTGATGTCAAGGACCATGTCCAATTTATCTTGAAGCCCACCATACAGAGTCCTGGTGCTGATGGTGAATTGTATTTGACAGTAGCTAAAAAAATGGTGGCATATAGAGAGGTTAAGTAACTTGCCTGTTCTCACTAATTTTGGAGGTGGTTGGTGGGGGACAACTATGCCTTGAATTTGCTGTAGTGCTGTCATAAGGGGTACCCCAGGTGCTTATTTAAGGGAGAGCTGTCTGTTTTCAGCCCTATTAGAAGACAAGAAGACGAACTCCTGAGCAGAGCTGACACCACGTGACAATTGTGCCTCTGTGTTTTATGCATCCGAATTGTGATGTCACTGTTTTGATGTAGCAGCTGTATTTGGACATTTAGTTTAGAATGGAGCACTACCAGTCCGCTGTTTGTTAGTGCACACAGCTATTTAGAATCTTCAACTTTAAGAATATGTTGTGAGTTTATCTACAGCTCAAGATTCATAGGCAAATATACGTTAGTGAACATTTACATCCTTTGGCTCCTTAGAGTTGCTCCATCCATTTGTGATGCATGTTAATAGAGAGTGAAATAAAAATAGTTGCGTTTAAAGAGCTACATCTGTTTTGTGCATGAGTCATCTGAAGTTTGGACAACTATTCTGATCAAATAAATAAATCTTCCTCCAGACAGGTGGCTTACTTGAATACTTCTAACTTATTTTCAGTTTCCTCTGGGAAATCTTACATTTAGCTGCAGTCTCTAAACTGTTCTATCTGCCAAGGATAAGCTGGCAATGGAAAGCTTCAGTTAGAATTAATGGGGCTTGCCATGGAGAAATTTAGAAAATGTCTACTACCTTTTAGTGGCATGGCACAAATATGGTAAATATTTAGGCATTGTCTAAGTCATCACTGAATAAACCTTATCAAATGAACGTATTTTATGGGAATTCAGAATGTCTGAACTTAGATTGTCTGAATTTAGATAGTCTTATAAGGATATATGTAGTTAACATATTTTGTTGGTCTAATATTAGGAAATACAAATTTTTTTCACTTCCCTCCTTTGGCATTATTTTCTTCCAATTCCATAGCAAATGAGCAAACTAAAATATAAGTCAGGTGGTGGGGAGTGGCTTTAAAATTAGGATTTAGCAGAAAGTGATTATACATTTTGTCGGAGTGAAATTTGCCCTTCAAATCTATCTGTTGCATGTCTGTCTGTCTAAACTGAAGATATTTGTTAAAAAGCATCACCATAATGAGTAGTAATTCAGCCCCTTCCAGGCCTAGCAAAAGCATTTGCTCGTGTGACATTAAAATATTGAAAAGAAAGAATGCATGCCTTTTTAATATGAGTTTTAAGATATCTGAATGGAAAAGTGAAATTTATATATAGAATCCAATTATAATACATAAAAGTGCCTAAACACAGAACATTAGATTAGTTCAAAATTTAAGACATGTCGACAATAGAAATGAATTTTGCTTCTAAGTTTTCTGTGAAAAATTATGTAAAAGGCTTACAGAAAAATGTAAGGTATAAACATGTAAGGGGAGCAGGAGAATTATATTTGAAAATTCACAGTGTAAAGCTTCTTGGATAGTTTATAGGAAATGGTATTCAGTGATATTCATCATTAACCCATGCCATTTGCCTGGAATTGTATAAATTGCTACAAAATATGATATTTTAATAATTTTAACATATCTTATAATTTTGTAGTTTTGCATTTGGAGTCTCAATGAAGTGCTTCAGAAGTTGTAGAAGATACTACAGGGACTAAGAAAACTTTCGTAAACAATGTGATGCTTTAACAAAAATGCAGTCAAGTACCTGTGAATGTCAGAACCCAGCAATGGGAGCTAGCAGCTATTGAGTGTAGGCCTTGTCCAGGCAGTATGCATGCATCATCTCGGTTTGTGTCACCATCCTGTTTTATAAATGAGGACACTATAAAGAGGTTAGCAAGAACATGGGTTGAGGTCAGATACGGCCTGAGCCCTCTCTGTGCTGTTCATATGTATGTGGGTGACTTTGGACAAGCTGCTGAACTGGGATTGCAGGCGAATACGTTGGTCAAGAGGAAGAGCTTTGGTGTAAGATTCTTGACTAAGTTCAGTTCTGAGATCTCTATAAATTTCATCTGTAAAACAGGAATGATAACACTAACCTCTTATATTTGTTGTGAGAGTTAAAGTACATAAATAAGGTAACATGGTTTGTGGAAAATAGCAAGCACATTGTCAATGATGGAGATAATGCCGCTGCTGCTGCTGGTGGTAGGGATGGTAGGGCATTTCTTAGAGAAGATGAGGCATGTCTGATTCCAGAGCCCATGCTCTTTCCACTGACTCTGGTCCTGGAAAAGAGCAGACAGAATGGTATGGAAATGTGCCTTGAATCACAAGCAGTTGTCGTTTTTGAAGTAGAAAAACTCTTTCCAAAAATATACAAATTATGGGCCACTCTGCAGATGGAAATTAGAACCAAATGCATGGAAATTAGAGCCTACTAAGAGAGAGAAACAAGACAACAAATATATCCATAACTCATCTCTGCTAGTAGTAAGTGCTCTGAAAAAATGCAGCCGAGGTAGATAGAATTAACCGACAGGTGTGAGGGAAAGATGACTCTAGTTGCTTAAGCAGGTGGGCGAATGGGGAATTTATTTCATGAAAGGGAGAATGCTGAAGGAGAAGTGAGTAGCCGAGGAACTGGGAGTATTCTTCTGGCCAGTAGAATTTGAGATACCAGTTGTATATCTCAATGCAGACGTGGAGTAAGAAGTCAGATGCATGACAGTGGAACTCAGAAGACAGGCTGTCATGAGAGTGTTGATTTGGGAGTCATGAGATTGGAAAAGATCCATGAGGAATCCCTATATTGGGAGAAGAGAAGGAATCTGGGTTCCAGGGCATTCCAAAGTTTGGATGTCAGGAAGCAAAGCTGAATCTAGCAAAGGAGGCTTCTAGTCGTATAGAAGTAAAACCAAGAGAAACTTTCTGAAAGCCATGGAAGGGAGTGTTTCAGGAAGGGGAAAGCCACTGTTTCCAATGCCGCCCTTGGATTAAGTGAGATGGCAGAGGCTTGATCAATTGAATCTGCCTAGTGAAGGTAGATGGAGAGTTTGACAAGTACAATTTCAGTGAATTGGTGGAGCGGAAAGCCTGCTTGAAATGGAGTTGAGGAGACAGTGGAGGCAAGGAAGTGGAAATAAAAGGTATAGAGACTTTTAATTAGATTTTCTGTAAAACAGGACACGAGAATAAGATATGAACTGGAAAATTATGTGGGTTTTTTAAAAGCTTGATTTTTCAGTTTTATTTTACTACAGATGATGCTACATCAACGTTCTATTCTGATGAAGAAGATCTGATAGATGGGGTAACTGACATTGGGATTGAGGGATAGATAATTATTACAGCAGCAATGTTCTCCACAGGCTTAAAGGGTATGATCAACATCCAACATAGAGAGGTTGACCTTTTCACATTTTGAATGGCAGAGACTATGGGCCAAGTAACAGGGAGATTGCAGATTTGGTGGGAAGATGAATTAGTTCTCTTCTAATTGCTTGTTTCCTCAGTGAAATAAGAACTGAGGTCATTAGCAAGTGCAGTATGATGGATGAGTCATGTTAATTAACCATCATCTGCATAAACTGCATCCTTGGGCAGCAGGCTCTTGGGAGATCATTTCCCAGTAGAATTTTGCTTTGTGGGCTATGTTCCCTGCCCTACTTTGGCTCTAAGTTCCTGTGTTCCTGCCGTGTGATTCTTAGAGATGACAATTGAGCAGTGAGGTGTGAATGAAAGGTTCCCAGTGAAGAGCCTACTTTATACCTTCATCTTTTCACTGTCAGCTCTGAAAGAGTATGTTTTATCAGATGGTAGTCTAAGAAGCAAAGCAGCACAATCAATTTATATATAGAACTTTTTTTTTTTTTTTTGAGACGGAGTCCGCTCCATCCCCCAAGCTAGAGTGCATGGCATGATCTCAGCTCACTGCAACCTCTGCCTCCTGGGTTCAAGCGATTCTCCCGCCTTGACCTTCTGAGTAGCTGGGCTTACAGGCACACACCACCGTGCCCAGCTAATATTTGTATTTTTAATAGAGACAGGGTTTTGCCATGTTGGCTAGACTGGTCTCAAACTCCTGACCTTAGATGATCCTCCCACCTCGGCCTCCTAAAATGCTGGTATTACAGGTGTGAGCCACTGTACCTGGACACATTTTTATTTTTCTTGTAGGCATATATGTTGTTCCAAACCCATAATATAAACTATATGGATTGTTATAGAGTGGGTCAGAAGGTAATGGGAAGAAACAACCACACTATGAATTTACTCCCTGTCATAGAGAAATTATATTATAGAGCCTTTTATCCATCCAGAAATGCTGACATGACCACGCCAATTCTGAAATGATGGAAACAGGTTATGGTTAATAAACTTCTTGTACTTTTTGACAGAAAAGGTACTATTTCAAATTATTTATTAATGTTAGGCCTTAATGGAAATAAATGCTTATTAGGTGAAAAACATTTAAAGGAAATATTTTATTAAAAACCAAATTATATTTTTATTTAGTTCAGTAATCATTCATTGAGCACTTATAGTAAGCTAAACTAAGGGAATAAACATTTGCATAATTGCAAGTGATTTAATGAATTTGATCCTGAAATTGTTGAGTACCTACAGCTGTTCTCCATTGGTTGTATTTTGTCTTATTCCCGAAATGATTTTAGGAAGCTTATGGAAGATACATTCAAAAATGTAAATAAATGTAAGTTATAAAATAGAAACTAAATAAAATAAAAACTAATGGTATCGGAAGTTAAAAATTAGAAGAGAAAATCAACACTGGGGGGAGAGCTAAAATATATATTTATATTATTGACCATAAAGTCATAAACACTTGGTAAAGATTTGTTCCATATTTGAGTCTGAGCTTCGTTTCAGCCATACTGGAAAGAAAAATTCAGTTAGTTACATAATTCTTATTGTTTACAAGGGGAAAAAAAGTCATTCAAGGGAAAAAATACTTGCACTGGCATCTATATAGTTTTTTACATGAGTTTTCCTATAGGGCATACCCAGTGTGAGTGGTGAAAAGTGTTCATAGCCAGTGTAATAATGTGATTTATCAAATTACTTCTTGAAGCATCAGGACCCTTGTATTATTTTGGTGATCAAGAAAAATATTAGAATTAGAGGTGAAAATTGTGTGTGTGCGTATATGTTTCGTTTGTTTTTTAAAACCAAAAGATTGAATTTTGGAAGTAAAATTTGAAAGAGATGGGCCATGGCAGAATTACCTAAGGACTTGGGGTAAAATCTTGAAGATGGCCTGCGTTAAGGGTAACAGAAGAGCAGAATCCCTTAAAGGTTGCTGAAATGAAACAAAGAAATGTCAGAGGAGGAACAAAATTCTGTAGTATCAGAAAAGGCAAAAGATATCAATGAGTGTTTTAAAAAGAATCAGCCAAGGATATGAAATGTAAAGAGACCACTTCATGTTGGTATGAACAATTAGAGTTTAATTAATGATCTTTTGAGAGTGATTTCAATAGGATGAGAAAGGGCAGGCTTAGAAAGTCAAGTGGCAGACATGGGAAAGTGTGTGTGGACCTCCTCTTCAGGGAGTGTAGAGGTGACAGAATTGTAGGTTGGTAGACTTGAGATAGAGGGATTGATTGGCAGGCGAGAAAGGGGAATAATAATGTGCAAGATCGCAGAGGAGGAGGGAGACCTAAGATGCTCAGCATAGATGGGGCTCAGAGAAGAAAGAGTGTTTCTACTAAAAATACCAAAAATTGGCTGGGCATGATGGCACGTGCCTGTAATCCCAGCTACTTGGGAGGCTGAGGCGGGAGAATCGTTTGAACCTGGGAGGTGGAGGTTGCAGTGAAACAGGATCACCCCACTGCATTCCAGCCTGGGTGACAGAGCGAGACTCCATCTCAAAATAAATAAATAAATAATTTTTAAAAAGCAATAAAAATATTAAGAAAAATAAAATAGGGCTGGGTGTCGTGGCCCATGCCTATAATCCCAGGAGGCAGAGGTTGTGGTGAGCCAAGATCGCACCACTGCACTCCAGCCTGGGTGACAGAGAGACTCCATCTCGGAAAAAAATATATATATATGTTTTAGTTTAACCTAATATTGATTAATGATGGGCAAACAAATTTTTCGAAAATCTTACAGACCTATTAAATTGTTGAAGATGTTTTTAATTTAAAAATTCTGTTTTTTAATGTTTACAGAAATTTAGGTCTCGTCTAATCTGCTAAATATGTTACTCACTGTCAGATGCTAGATTCCAGTTATTTTTAGTGTCCCTGTATGACTTTTTCCACGTTCTTTAATTAAATTTATATTACTTGTAAAAAAAAAAAAAAAGAAAGAGTCACTCTTTTTGCTGAGCTACAAGGGAAAGACAAACAGAAATACTGAGAGACTTTGTGTTGGAAGGAAGGTGATATGGTTGGCCGTGTCCCTACCCAAGGCTCATCTTGAATTGTAGTTCCCATAATCCCTACACATCTTGGGAAGGACCCAGTGGGAGGTAATGGAATCATGGAGGCAGTTACCTCCGTGTTGTTCTCGTGATAGTGAGTGAGTTTTCATGAGATCTGATGGTTTAATAACGGGATCCCAACCTACCCCCACCCCCACCCTTCACTCTGCATGTCTCCTTGCTGCTGCCATGTTAAGAAGGGCATGTTTGCTTTCCCTTCTGCCATGATTTTAAGTTTCTTAAGGTTCCCAAGCCATGCTGAAGTGTGAGTCAGTTGAACCTCTTTTCTTTAGAAATGACCCAGTCTCGGGTATGCCTTTATTAGCATCATAAGAATAGACTAATACAGGAGGGAAGCTACAGGAATTTATATCAGATGGCTTCTAAGTGGTTCAATATTTTTGAGGTAATTTGCAAAGTGAGGTGAAATTTTGTGTGGATAGTGAATCTATTTAAGTCAAGACTCTTCAGGTCAAAATACCATGCTTAGAACATACTTTTTTGAGGTTATGTAGATACCATTTTCTGGCTTTAAATATGTCAGTTCTTTGCTTTCTTAGAAATAATTTAGCTTGCCTTGCTCCTTTACACCATTCAGCTCCCACAGATGTATTTATTTCCCTTCTTCTTCCCTCCTTTCATTAAAAGGCCAAATGGATATATATATAACAATGAAGTAAATGAGCTTTATACCAATAGGCTAAGTAGAATATTTATGAATAGTACCTTTTAGAAAAGTGCTAGGAAAATGGTTCTTCACTATTTTCCTAAAACATTTATAGTAACTTGATGAATAATGAATGGGAATAATTTATAATAGCCACATGCTTCACTCAAATAGAATACTTGTTTATACTCCTACATAGCAGTTACATCATGGCTATATTTTACATAAGGAGTCATATATTTTTAATGGAAATGTTGCTAAAATAGTTTCATTCAATAGAGTCATAGAATCTGTGTCTTAAGAGATCTCAGAGGACAGGATGTTCTAGAATATCCCTGAGAGACATTCAGCTAGACATTGCTTCACTTCTGTCTAAATCATGTATTTCAGTGATCATGGACCATGCTAAAATATAGTCTAAATAAGTCATCAATAAGTTGAATAGCAAGACTAGGATCACGTCTACATCTTTGCTAATGAACATAATGCTAGACTTTTTATATATGCATAACTGAGATTTAATCAAAGCAAATATGTAGAAACAAGTTTTATTTTACAGTTGAGTTTTGCAGTACAGTGGGAAGATCGCATTTTTAAAAGACAAAATAAGATGTAGCCTTCAGAAAAAGTAGCTGGATCAAAGCAATTTCTAAGTAGAAACTCAAATTTCAGTCAGTATTTTAAATAGACACATCCTGACTCCCTTCACAGATTGCCACTGACCATATGGTAACTGCAGACATGCCTCAAAATAAGACAGCCACATGCAGATTTTCAAATACTGACCTCATCCCTAGAGAGCCGTATTTATCTAGAAGAGCATCTCAAGCCATATCAAGTAAAATTATGGTTTGTGTCATCTTTGAAGATTAGAGGAATCAGCCTAATGAAAAACAATCACGAGTTAAAAACAAAATGCCAAGGAAAATAAGGTTAGATACCCACAGACATTTAAAAGCAAAGGCATCTGGGATTTGTGTCTTTTGAATTCTCCTTGCCCCGTCCTTATACACAGTAGGAAAACACATAAAAGTAGCATTAAAATCTATCATGGGCTATGGCTATCAGAACGGATTTAGTGCAATGCTTAAGGGATGATCAATGGGAAGGCTTAGTATGCGTATTCCTTCTCAGACTAGCAGTCACTGGATGCAAATATTTTCTGTCTGCTGGATGTGCTAATCGAATACCAATATTATTTTTTCTGATTTCTATTACGAAATTTCTAGAGTAGAACATGTGGGACCTCACTTCTATGATTTCCTCCTGTTAAACATTCTCTATTGAAATTCTGCCACAGTTTTCCAGAACATTTAGCTTTATGGGCATGTGTCTGTGAATTAAAAACATGGAAGAAGGAGCAGAATTGTTACAGGAATTTGGAACGAATGTATTTATATATTCAGTGGTACCTCATTTCCCTTATCAAAATTGGAGTGGAGAAGGGGCGAGAAAAGGGGGATTCAGGAAGTAAAGGCCTGCAAGTAATAAGAAGATTCTTTAATGTGTGATCATTGTAGCTACAAAACCTCTCTCTCTCACTCTGTATTTATATATTTACACGTATACACAATTCTGTCTTTCTACACACACTCCCCACCTCTCTCTCTCTGTGTGTGTGTGTGTGTGTGTGTGTGTATATATATATATATATACACACACACACACATACATACATCTCTACATACATATACATACATATTTTTTATTTATATATATGTATATGTGTATGTGTGTCTAATATATATATATGGGAAAAAGATTTGAATGACCTCTTTGTGGACAGGCAAGCCCTGCATCACATAGGTGTAGCACTATGCTAGCAGATCTCTCATGTTCAAGTTTTGTTTAAATTGGAACACTCAGGGATATGCCAGTTGCCCAAAATTAATAACATTAATAATTCCTAAATGTTCTTTAAGAGCTTTAGTTTCTCCTTTGCATTCCTTTTAATGTAGTGGTATTTTATTGAATTCCATTCAGTGATTGTGTTTCAGACATAGTGATATATCACAGGTTTGCCTTCAAATCAAATACAGTTATGATCCTGAAGGAAATTACCCTCATAGGTCAAAAACTCTGAAAATTATACTCTACCCTAAGAGGTCACTGAAATTTCTGAACGAATCCTTTTTTTTTCCTTTTTTTTTTCCCCACTCCCCACTCCTGAACTAATCTTTATAATACATGAATAAACCTAAACATTTTCTTTTACAAAGCAAGGTCCCTCTCTAGTGTATGTCACTGGATATGTAAGTACAAATCTGTGAAATTTATTTTTAAAGTCTTATTTTTGTCTCTTGTTGTGTAAATTAGATTACTTTATTCTAAGCCAGATTTGTAACTAGTTTTTAAAAGTTATTTGAACCTATTCAGATTACTCAGTCTCTTTGACTGTGTTGTCTCATTTTGTACTCTTCAGTTTTGCTAAATGTAACAAGATGAGTCTTTAACAGAAAACCTTAAAATGTTTTCTGCAATAAAAAGATCAATCCTTCATAGAAATCCAATAGCACTGTAAAATTAAAACTAATGTACTAGCTTAATAATGTCCATAAACTTGCTTTTCAATATTAATTTATTTTTGGTATTGATCTCAGAAGGGGCTGTTTAGTTATGAACTGCTTTAGGCCATAAAATGCTTTGGGATAAAGAAAATTAAAGGAATTGTTTTGGGATTATGGTGCTCTTAACAGATCTTTCAGGAATAAATGAAACTGTGTTTATGCTAGTTAGCTGATATCTTTTCTGTTAAGTTGTATTTACTTGGGAAATATATTGTTTGTATCTGATTATTTTATTGGACAGTTTTTTTCCTGAAAATTTGTAAAATAAGACAAGAAGACTAAATGGCTTATCTAATTATTTTTTTTCCCATAGAAATCTAGATTTTGATTCATATTTGGTGTGTAGATCAGCCTTCTGGCTAAGGTTCTCAGAGGTGGCTGGCATTCTTTTCTAACTGAAAGCGGGTTCAGCAACCTCTCATAGCTTTGATGGAAACAGCTTAATTGCCCAAGATAGCCTGTGTGTACATCAGCCCTAAAAGAGACATTTTTTAATTTATATGCTATAATATAGAATATTATGGATTGTCTTTGTGAGAAAAATAGATCCTAAGATCCAGCATTCACCTTGTGACCTCCAGGACCCTGTGTACCAACACTCTTGCATATGGTGACCATATTCTTGTATGCACCACCTCTTAGGCTCTGTCGGTTATGTTCACAGCATGGTAAAGATACCTTTAAATCTCAAGTGTCCTAGCATAGCTAAACAAATGGAAGATCTGGTTATATGTCCTTTTCCTTTCCCACAGCATTTACATTCTTCCATAAGCATTTATGCTTCTTATCTATTTTAGGAATGGTACCTTTATAAGTAAGTGAAAGATGAGAGACTGGAAAATCCATACTTTGAATTAACTCTTCTTTTCCATGAACATAATGCTTTACTTCCTACCACATTTTGGAGAACTTAGCACTGCCCTTTTTATAGACATCTTTACTCTTACTCTTCGTTTAATGACAACCACTGGTATTTTTTAATACGTAAAAGACAGTGGTTTTTCTTCTCCTTTTTTAGTGGTACAGGTAATAGAAAAGTAGGAAAAGAAAGTTGAGGACGGGACAAGAACTACTTTGAAATTAGAGAATACATTACAGGCTCATATTTTCAGTTCATTTATATATAGTTCCTGGATATTATTGGAATAATTATGATTTTCTGAGAATCGTGCTGACAGAAAACATCGTCTCTTTCTTTTAAGATGTTTTATTTCAAGGTACCTGCTTATGTTTGCAGTAATCATACTTCCAGAATCTGGGGGACAACAGTAATTTTTGTTTTAGGGATACTCTGCCCCAACAGAAGAGCATAGGCCATTTAATTCAGGCTGATTTTTATTTTTTTGATATCTTTATTTATGATAACTATTATATCTAAAGCCAGTATAGCATGAATCATGCATGGTTAGGTTTTCCCCTTCATTCTCATTGGTACTTGTTTGTTGAATGTCTGAATCTAAAAAAGGAACATGCTAATAGAATATTAATATCCATATAAAACTTACATATCTATATAAATACAGTTTATTTAACCAAGCAAGTGATTAATCTTTAGTAGCATAGGTCATGTCAGAATGCTCTGATCCAATAGAAGTTCAAGAATACTTGATTTCTTGGGAGTCTACATGTGATCTCAAATGAAGGCAGGAGAATGAAATAATTGATCTATCTGTAGTTGTATGAATAGTTTGGCAGCACATATCATTGAACTTGATAGAGCTGTCTATTTATTATGGGAGCCTGTTGTCTAGGTCTTACTGATTTATCCCTAGTAGATTATTAGTAATCTATGTTGGAGTTTTAACTATAAAGAAAAGAAGTTATAAGTATAGAATCCATTTATTCTTTATGTCAGTGAAGCTATTTGAAATATTTTGTGGAATCTTCAATGTGAAGGGCAATTGTTTATTTGATTACAGAGAAGGAAAACCTATACAATTTATTGGCTGTTTTTAATGTAAAACCTTGAAATTGTATTCAGCTATGGAAAAATTCTACTAGAGAGCTTATGGATGAAATCATAGCACCAGTAGTTGAGTTAATGTGGGATATACTTCTCATGCATTTCTACCTTTAAATATGAAAATACCTATGAAATAGGTGTCCCTACATATGAAGCACATGGAGCTCAGAGAAGGTAAGGAACCTGCGCAATATCATACAGCTTCTAAATAGCCAAGATGGAGTCAAAGCTGCATTTCCCTGATTTGGAGAAATTGTACTATTCAACACTGCTTATGGTTGTGTAGTCTTTAGCAGATGCAAGTCCCATATATTCTTTTACATGTATTGAAAAACCGGGGTAGGTGAGAAAATATCTAGTGAAAAACCGGATAGGTGAGAAAACTTTATTGTATCACTAAGAATGACAGCGTGTTGTGAAAATACTGTCAGAACAGCGTCAGTCGAGAGTGTCTGTTCTTTCATTTAAAAGTGGCTTTGTCTATAGACAATATTAATGCTAAGAATATAGCTATTTAAGAAAATTATATGGACACAGGGGAGAGAAACAACACATACTGGGGCCTGTCGGAGGGGGGGGCAGGGGAAGGGAGAGCATCATGGTAAACAGCTAATGCATGTGGGGCTTAATGCCTAGGTGATGGGTTGATAGGTGCAGCAAACCACCGTGGCACACGTTTGCCTGTGTAACAAACCTGCACGTCCTGCACGTGTATCCCGGAACTTAAAGTAAAATAAAATAAATGTTTTTTAAAAAGAAAATTATTTATTTAGAAAGGATACTTCTTTTTAAAGACAAGCTTTCCAGAACAGTAATTCTTCCTTATTTTTTCCTTAGCAACATACCACACTCCCATGGCTGTTATGACGTTTGAAGTTCCTTTAGTTGAGAATTGCTGAGGAATGCATTTTACGTCTGCTTCATTTATGTAGATACTTTTGACAAAGAAAATATTTTAGAATTTAGAAAGAATTCTTGATAGTAACAGAAAGTGGTTTTTGAAAACGGTATTAAGACCTATAATCATCTCCTCTTCTAAGTAGATAAAAATCTTTACTTTAGCAACCTGGAATAATAATGACTAGATTCACACAGTCATTGCATACAGGCCCTAATGTACCATGATCAGCTTACAAGCACGCATCTATAGACACCTGGCCCATCACAACATCTTGGCAAATTGATTGCCTTGGAGGATTTCAGAATGTATTGGCATAAATGCCAGACCGTGAAGGAATGATTGAACCACATGGGGTTGAATTTATCAATAGCAGCAGCCCATTCTTCCAAACAGAGCATGTGCCAAGCACCAGCTTGTAATCACAAACATCATCTGCTGCACATTGAAGAGGAAAACAGCGTGGGTGTGCTCAGGATCTTAGTGGCAGTTTATAATTAATCACAACATTGTTGAGCAACTTGGAGTGTACTCAGATTGCTTCATCCGTGAGTTCTCAATACCCATACTTGCTCTGGGTACTGATATAGAAAGACATATCTAAAGCTTGAATGCTAAAAGGAAATGTTTACAAAACCCAGCAGTGGTAAACGAGCACTCAAAAGCCATGCATCTTGATTAACATGGGGTAAAGAACAAGTTTGGAGTGAGAAATGAGGACTTCCGTTTTGTATGTACCTGAGTGGCATAGCTCTTGTGGGTCCTTCCTTATGACTTAATCTCATAATACTGTGTGTGTGTATGTCTGTTAGAGCACTTATGCCATTGTGGTGTATGTTGTTTTGTTTCTTTGGGGGACCCCATCCCAGTATTATGAGCTCCTCAGGGGCTGGGCCTCTTCATGTTTCTTTCCATAGCATGGAGTAGGCTCATGGGAAGCGCTTCGGGTATGATAAGGAACTAGGGGATTCTTGGCCAGAGAGATAGGAGAAATCAATGGAAGTCCAAGGAGGAGGAATGCTTAAAATGGATGTTGTGAGAACATGACTGGGAGCCAGGCAGACATGAGTGAAAGGCTCCCCTGACAGCACGCAGGACCTGATACGCTGAATTTTTCCCAAAATGAGTGTGGCTTATTTTTGTAATTATTCTCAAACAATGCTCAATTCCCTGGATGTGGGAATGGATAAAGGGTAGACTGAAATGAATGGCTTGAAGTAGATAAATCTGGAAATGAGGCTGGGTACAGTGGCAGGTGGACCATGAAAACAATGAAGAAAATGAATTGGAGGAATTGAAGACATAAGGAGCACAGAACATGTGTGTTCCTGTAGCTTGGAAGTATTTTAGTTTTGTTTTTTGTTACTCCTACTGTTCATAAGTTGTTGATTTTTTTTATGCTATGAAAAATCAGCTTATTTAAATGAACATACAAAATTCTTGGCATTTGTAGCATAAACAGGATGTCGGCCCAAGTTCTCACTATAAACACTTAGTAGTTTGTGACCTTGGAAGAGTTATCCAATCCCTCTGTGTTTAGTTTCCTCCTTTCTAAGATGGGGGGTAGCAACACCTGTTCTCTCTGACTTCACAGGACTCTGTTGATGACAGGAAATTGTTCATAAGGCATGAAGAGTTATTGAAATATTAGGTAGTCCATTGAGATTTGAGCAGATGCTTAATACTCTTGATGATTGTGTGAGAATGGCCTCCTCTGGCTGCATTCAGGAAAGGATCGTGGTGTTGGGGGGGCCTTGCTGTGTTTGATTGTAGCCCAATTATAGGGCCCTAAATTGAGGAGTGGGGGAGAATAATATTTGAAGCTGAGCAGTGATTATTTTGCTCCCAGTGAGGCCCCTGCTTTCTCCGCAGAGGCATCTTTACTTTGTCAGCAGTGGGGAAGCCTCCTACAGTTTGCATCTTGTAATCCATTAGTCATAAAGTGTTCCACTTTTTCCTTCTAACTTTTATTTAATATTAATACAAGGTAAAACTCATAAATAAATAAAACAAAAAGAAAGCGAAGAATAAGAGCAAGGAAAACCTTGAAGGAGATGTTAAGGGGCCTGCATCTGTGACAGTTCTCTTTCAGCAATCTCACAGCAGACTTCATTAGTCCAGTTTGATCAAATATTGTTGCTTCCAATAACCCCTTAGTGTTCTTATTTAAGTGACTATCATGCTCTTTGAATATTGAATTTTTTTCTTATCATCCTGTTCACCATGTCAGCCTTCCTGACATCTAGAGTGTCTTTATTGGTGAAGCTTTTTCTTATTTTTGTTGTTGATTTTTAGCAGCTCTATTGAGGAATAATTTTCATACAATAAAAGGCATGTATTTAAAGCATAGAAGTTGAAACGCTGGCATATGTGAAGACCGTGAAACTATTGCCACAACCATGAGAGTGAACGTATTTCTGCCTCCCCAAAACTTCCCTTGGTGCCCCTTTTAATCCTCCCTCCACAGGCCACCATTGATCCGCTTTCTATCAACTTATTTGGATTCGGAGTTTTCTTTGGGGGAACATTTTTTTTTTAACAAATTAAGTATTTTTAATAGCTTATAGGGTTGACTACTTAGGCTGTTTCTTCTTGAGTGAGTTTGGAAGATTACATCTTTAGGGAATTTGTCTGTTGCATTGAAGATGTTGATTTTAATGCCATAAAATTGTTCACGATACTCTTATTATTTTAATATCTGTCCTGAGTTCACCTCATTTATTCCTGATATTAGTCATTTGTATTTTTAGTAGCTTATAGGGCTGGCTACTCAGGTTGTTTCTTCTTGAGTGAGTTTGGAAGATTACATCTGTTAGGGAATTTGTCTGTTGCATAGAAGATGTTGATTTTAATGGCATAAAATTGTTCTTGATACTCTTATTATTTTAATATCTGTCCTGAGTTCACCTCATTTATTCCTGATATTGGTCGTTTGTGTTTCTGGCTTTTTCCTGGATAGTCTGTGTGTTTATTTTCTGTGGTTACTATAACAGATTACTACAAACTTGGTAGCTTAAAGTAATAGACACTGATTTTCTCACAGTTGTGATGGCCAGGTGTCCACTCCTGTCCCACACCCCCTCCAGAATCCCTAGAGGACATCTTCTTCCTTCCTTTTCCAGCCTCTGGGGTCACCCATCATTCCTTGGCATTTGGCTGCATAGGTTCAATCTCTGCATTTATCTTCTCTGCTTTTATCTTGAATTTTCCTCTGCCTCCCCCCGATAAGGATACAAGTGATTGCATTTAGGGACAACCTGGATAATCTAGGATTATCTTCCCATCGCAAAATTTTTAACTTAATTATATCTACAAAGTTCATTTTTGCCATCTAAGATAATACAGGTTTCAGGGATTAGGATGTGAATATGTTTTGAGGGGCCCTTATTTAGCCTACCATAGTTTGGCGTAAAGCTTATCAATTTTATTGATCTTTTCAAAAAAGCAGTTTTGATTTTATGGATTTTTTTTGACTGTCTTCTATTTAATGAATTTCCATTTTGATATTTAGTATTACTTTTAGCATGTGCATACTTTGAGTTTCATTTGTCTGTCTTTTTCTGGTTTCTTAAGGTTAAAAGTTTCCTAAGAATTTATTGCCGTAATTTTATCTGTTTTTCTTTAGCTCCATTCCACAAATTTTATAGGCTATGTGTTTAGATTCTTTCAGTTTTATATACTTACTAATTTTCATGGAAATGTATTAGTTAGTTTCCAATTTGGGATATGTTTTCCAGTTGTCTTTCAGCTATTGATTTCTAGATTAATTTCATTATGGTCAGGATATTCTTTAGTTTTATTATACTTTAAGTTCTGGGGTACTTGTGCAGATAGTGCAGGATTGTTACATAGGTATACACATGCCATGGTGGTTTGCTGCATCCATCCCCCCGTCATCTACATTAGGTATTTCTCTTAATGTTATCCCTCTCCAATTGCCCCACCCCCTGCTATTCCTCCCTTAGTCCTCCACACCCCCAGCAGGCCCTGGTGTGTGATGCTCTCCTCCTTGTGTCCATGTGTTCTCATTGTTCAACACCCACTTATGAGTAAGAACATGTGGTGTTTGGTTTTCTGTTCTTGTGTCAGTTTGCTGAGAATGATGGTTTCCAGATTCATCCATGTCCCTGCAAAGAACATGAACTCATCTGTTTTTATGGCTGCATAATATTCCATGGTGTATATGTGCCACATTTTCTTTATACAGTCTATTAGGTCAGGATATTTTTAATATGACTTGAATACTTTTAAGTTAGTTGAGACTAGTTTAGAGTTCAGAGTATAATCTACCTTGGGTAAATATTCTGAGACATTGACCATACAATTTAAGGACGCGTGTCCTGCTCTTATTTGGTAGACTGTGGTTTAAATGTCACTTATTAGGTCAAGTTTGTTGATAGTGTTGTTGGAGGCTTCTCTATCCTTGCTGATTTTCAGGCTACTTGTTCTATAAGTTACTGAGAAAGAAGTGATGAAATATGAGAGTACAATTGTGGGTTTTTCAATTTCCCTTTGCTGGTGTGTCAGTTTTTGTTTCAAGTATTAATACTTGGAAACTCTTAAGTACATACGGGTTAAGGGTTGTTATATATATTCTCTTGATGAATTGGTTCCTTTATCTTTACAGATTGTATTTTCCTGTCTTTGGGCATGCCTAGTTATTTTTTATTGTATGGCCACATTATAAAATTTTATCTCATTGTTGAGTTTTGTTCTGGGATACTGTTAAGCTGCTTGGAAGCAGTTGAGTCTTGCTTTTATGCTGTTTTAGATGGCATTCAAGCAATGTTTAATCTAGAACTAACTTTACACCATTACTAAGGTGTATGCCTTCTGAACACGGCTTCCTATGCTTCAGGTTTTCCACTCTGATTGGTCGGAACAGGCACTGTCCCCATCCCCATATGAGCTCCTGGGATTGATTTCCCTCATCTTTTCCAGTAGCTCTTTTCCCTGCCGTGGGTTGTCTGCTCACACACCTCCACCGATCAGTACTCAACTGAATACTCAAGGGTAACTCTGAAGATCTCCAGAGTTCTCCTCTTCCCTCTGGATCTGTCCTCCCTGGACTTCTGCCATCTGATCTCTAGACCCTTGGCATCCCTTCTGAGCTACATCTTTTCAACTCAAGGAAACACCAAGGTTTGCCTGGTTTTCCCTCCCTGTGAGGCAGCCTGGAAACTTTTTTAAGATATTGAGCTGGGACAATTAATAGAGTTCACCTCATTTGTTACCCAAATCTCAGGAATCACTTTGCGTCATTGCCTGTTATCCACTAGCATGAGAACGGTTGTTTCATGCATTTTTGCATGGCTTTGTAGTTGACTCATGTAGAAAGGGAAAACTGGAAGTGAAAGTCAGGGGCTGGGATTTTGTACAAACTGGCTTTTAGTGCATTTTTCATCATACTCAGAAAACCTTCTGTAGGCTAGGTTCGTGGACAACCTATCCACAAAAGTGGCTGCCCTTGTGGGACTGTGTTTTTCATCCTTACTGCCAGAGCCTCTGCCACCTGGACAACCTCGTGCAAGTTACTTAGCAACTTAGTGGTATGAAGTGTTCAGAACGAAGAAAGAGGAATGAGCTCATTTTGGGATCTTGAATCTACTGCTTTATTACGTGTTGTATTTTAGGTCTTTTATTTCTAATCTAGTTGGTTAAAGGTTTTAGTTTTTTTATGTGAAAATTTCTGGTTTTAAGGATAAACACTTAAAAGAAAATTAAATGTGAAATGTTTGTATGCACAAAACATTTTTAATTACAAAAGCAAAAGAAATGTCTTAAGCAGAGCATGACAGTTTAAATTTTCACTTATGAACATTCAGCCAATTAATATGCTTGGTATTTTTCTTCTGCCTCATAGATTCTGTGATACAAAGATTAATGATGGTTTTCATTTGTAAAGTAAGTTTTACTGCCTAATAAAGCTAGGTTTATAATTTTAATGAAAGGAAATTCTTTAATTTTGTTTATGCATAATCAGATGTGCAGCTGCTAGGAACAAAATTTATCCATTAAAAAATCCAGTCTAATAAAGGAACTATCATCGTTTATTTTTAACAGGAAATCCAAATCAAGAGAAAATATGAAATCCAGATTTCTAAAAACTAGGAAATAAATATATGATGTTTATGCAATAGCTTATCTCTTGTTTTTATGGCAAGTCAAACTTTGGTTGTAATTTATCAAAATAGCTGTATTTCTGTCCTCCAAAATCATTATTACCTGACCTGACCATCAACTCATGAGACAGTTTAATAGTGAAAGTAGTTGCAGCTCTCCAAAGATTATAATAGGCTTCCTGCAGGAGGAAAGATTAATTTCTCCTCTGAGAAAGGGCTTTTGTTTTTGTTTTGTTGTCATTTAAGAAAAAAAATTCATGGTATACAAGGTAAATGATATTATTTTTATTTGACAGTTTTGATTAATGGAAAAAGGTAGTGCATTGCTTATTTTGTGGCTCAGTTGTAGGTATCTGTATTTGCAGATGAGTCTGCCTGTCTTTCAGGCAGCTGATCCAGATATATTTCAGCATTGCTACAATCAAACTCTCAAAAACCACCAGTTTCACACAGTCGTTCTGATATATTAGGCTTTGATACTGCTTTGCTAGAATCTAAGGCAATTTGACATTTATAATACCCTCAGCCTGCTTTCTAAATGGATCATCATTACATTTAGCTTGGAATGGCCATCAACAGTTCTCTAAACTAATCCGTGTCCTCTTTTGCCACTTAGAAAGAAAATTGTTTGCAATAACCCAAGTTTTATGATTATACTTATATCCATGTAGGAATAGAATATTCTCACTACTATAATATTTAGTTCTAACTAATGCCCTGTCTTGTCATCCCATACTAACTTTTATTGCTGAGACAACATATTCTATTTCATTTTTGTGAATTGAGTGTTAGATTTTCTAAAGATCCTGAAATAGTGAGACTTCTTTGGATATAAGTTTACTAGATTTGGCTTAGGGTTCATTAACAGAACTTGGACTTCAGGAAAAATACCTCTAATTAAGCAATCAGCATCACAATGATCCCAGGCCATCTCTTCTAACAGTAGGAATACCATAGGTCCTGGGACTCTAGCTGCATAAGGACACCGTATAGAATGACTGTTAAAGCTAAGTTGACACTGTAACTGGAACACTTTTGAGGCTGAAGGGCCACTTTCAGTAATTATACTCTGACAACAGGCATCAATAAGGTTAGTAACCCTACTTAAGGATTCAGTGGTTCAGATCTACAGCTTTCCAGAATTGACCCAGAGTTCTAATAAAGACCAAGGCATCTCTGTCATTTTGGAAGTCAATTTATGTTTTAAAATAACCACTGATTGCCTCTTAGGAGACTATTCAAAATTTAGAAATACACACACACACACACACACACACACACACACACACGCACGCACACACGTACACATTGGTAGATAACAGGTATTGTTTTTTATTGCTTTACTAACTTTTTGGTAACTTTTATTAATAATCTCCGTTGTAGCTTTTACCAAGGCTGACATCATGCCCAAATTCTGTAACTTTAGTAAAATAAAATGAATTTTGTTCTTTGTTTAATTGTTTGTAATGAATACTTTTCTTTTGGTTGATTAAAGCAATTTTGCTAGTGACTTTTAAGTAGTCCCACATGGATGGATTTTAAATAATACTTAATTGGCAAGAAAGTTGAACAAAGAAAGTGATTAATCGCTAGAGCTTGCAGGAATTTAAGGAAGAATAATTTGACAGTTTTAGTTGTATAGGTCTTCCTAGTACCCATAAATTGCTTAAACTTAAATTCTCTCTTGTCACTTTTATGGTTCAAACAAAAACAAAAATGCACTATCTGTTTGCAACATAAAACATTGTACCCAGATTTCTGTAAAAATAGAGTTGTTCAGATTTAAAATGCCTAGTCATGTTGATTTCATGAAGCTTTGGGAAAATTTATTCTATTAGGAATAATTACTATGAGAGCTAAAAATAATAGATGTATCCTTTTTTTCTTTCTTTTTTAAAAAAGCTGGACCTGTGATCTGCAGAATGCTGAGTTATCCCCCCAACTCGCCGAGCTTTAATTGTGGGTTGTGGCCTACAAATGTTCCAACAGCTCTCAGGCATTAACACCATCATGTATGTATTTCTTTCTGGCTTTTACTGAAAAGATTGTGAAAGGATTATTTTACGTGAAAAAAAGCAGACTCACTGATTTGTTCTGATTAAATGTATGGATTATCCTTTTGGGAGATACTAAGTTTATAATTTTTTAATTCCTGTAATTTGTAACTAGAAAGAAGTGATTTATTTTGTTTGTTATATTATTGGCTTTATTTGATTCCGTATAATTTCTCTTTACACCATCCAATGCTTCTTTGTATGCTGAGCTTAAATATGTCATTTTTTTCTAAACCATTTCATGATGTTGGTTGAAAAGTAAAATAGAAGGAAATCACCTGGCATTGCCAGAGACTGTGGGCACACAGATAACTAATTCATCTCTTTTTGGTGCAGTCCATTACATTGCAGTGTCATAAGAACATTAGGAGATGTACGTTTATTATAACCGGAGTATGGTAGAGGGGGAGATTGAGTGGGAAGGAGAGTGGAAAATACAGAAAATTTCCGTTTTCTGATTTGAAGAGTAACTCCCAATGCTGTATGTGTGCTGGGGGGAGGGAAGGACTAAATATTAGGGGCTCTACTAAGTTTCCTTCATTCAGTATTAAACCCATTTTTTAGGGCTTCTGTTGCACTAGACCTACAGCAGTAACTGAAGTAGACCTGGGTTTTGTCCTCATGGATCTACAGGCTGGTCAAGGAAACACACATTAAATAAACCACAGTTAAATGGAAGATTTCAAATTATGATAAGGACCATACAGGACTCTTCAAATACTCCACAGAGTAGACTTTTAAGATCCTAAATAATAAAATGCAGTTTAGAGAAGGTCATGAGGTGTAAGCTGCCACATCTTAGAAGTCCTCCCCCACCGCTGCCTATTGATTGAATTTTTTCATTAAGAAAATACAAATTATGTAAAATTAAATTTTCTCTGATAAACCATTTGTATTTGAGACTCTTGATTTTTTTAAATTACTTGAGATAGGATGAATTACTTCATGATAATTTGAGAAGAGTGAGTTAAAATATTTTTTTAAAAAATAAGGATTAGGACCCAATGAGCCGGTAGATTAAATCAAGATTAGTTAAGAAACTCCACTTTCTATACATTCACACACTTCGTGGATTTGACTTTAATCATAATCCCCGTTAGACTTTAACTTTTGAGTGTACATTTTTAATATTTTGTCCTCTCCTCCTTCTCTCTGACGTGAACTTTCATTTTTCTTCACCTTTACCGTCTCTGCTAGGGCACGCTTGCTGGTCTGGTGCCGAGCATGTTTGCCCGTTTGTTCTCTGGATCTGACACATGATGACTGGTCCCGAGACGTGTTCCCCTTTCGCAGTCTGGTGGAAGGCAGAGAATTGCAGCTAGTCTAGAACTAGGCAGCAAAGAATTAGATGCAGTAGTAATCCTATGTGAGTTCTTTAGCTGACCAATCTACTATGTGTTCTGTTTCTGAAAGTATTTTTTGTTTGTTCTGCTTTTTTCCTAAGCATTTAAACTCTGCAAGTCTCAAAGCACAGAAAATGAAGGATTTTTCTTGTACTTTTTTTTGTTTTCATTTAAAGCAGGTATCACAAACAGAGCCACCTCTAGTTTATGGGTAGTGACTGGGGCCAGTGTGTTCCTAGGTGAAATGATTGTCATAATCCATGAGCAGTAACTAGTGTAAATTGAGCTGACTGATGCTTCGAAGTTTAATAAAGCATTCATTTCTCCAAAGCCTCGCTTCTTTTCATGAAGATCAAATGATAGAAGGATCCTCATCTTCTCCAAGATTTATGATAGAGGTACTTTGCTTGTAATAAACTGCACATGATATAGGTAGCGTTGTCATAGAGCTTTTGCTTGCATTTGATTATCAGTCCTGGAAGATGGGAAGAATAAAATAAAGTAAATGGTGGCTGAACTTAGACTGTGTCTACATGATGTAAAACAGCTAATCAGCTCCCTGAATAAATTAATATGATGTTCATGTCTAGAGTTTAGAGGGTTAGACATTAAAATAATATGATACCTATGCTGAATAACTGTTCTTTATTCACAGTACGTAATTTCAGACATTCATATTATAAGCCCATAAAATTGAGTGTAAGTCAATGTCATTATGATAGACTGTACTATTGTTTACTGTCTGCATGAAAAACAACCAATCTGAGACTTTCTAATGTGTTTTCTCCTGCTCTCTCTAGTTCTCATTTCTGTATGTATATTTGTGTATCTTTTTCTGTTATTCTCAAGATTAAGTAAATACTATCATAAACTTTGTTTCTGATTTAAAATAATCTATTAGAGTCTAAGAAGTTACTTTTTGTGTTTTTTAGTAGAAATTTTAATTATGCGTCCTTTTATTTTGTTACTTTGTTAATTCAGAATCTGTTTTCCAAGGATATTTTATTACATATAACACATTTGTTTATGTATATAAAATTTTACTCTTTTTTTTTCCACCTTCTTATCTTTTAAGTGGGAAATAAAGCAGGCAATGCTTTTCTTTATTTTAATTCAACCCTAATAATGTGTAGAAGTTGAAATATGTTTTTAAAAATTCTTTCACCTCAAAGTCTGTGTGAACTGAAATATGAGGTATTTTGAATTCTATTTCTCACCAAGAAGAGTTTATAGAAAGATTATATGGAAAGATAATATTAAAGGTTATATTAAAAGATAAATCATCCTCACAGTTGTATTATATAATCTTACCATTTTAGTTTTTTCTCTTCTCCCTCAAAGAATCCTTTATTCCGCTTCCCTTGACCTATTTACTATTCTGTCTCATTCAACAAAATAGATTTTCTTCTTGAAATATATAATTTTCTTTTCCTTTACCATATTTATCTATAGATAGTATATCATAGATACAGATATATATTTTTTATTTGTATGTTAACTTATGTTTCTTTATATCCCAACCTGTACATTCTCATTCTCTACCCTACTGAATGGAGGACTTATAAGGTCTTAAAAACATTACATTTTCAGACATTATATTTAACTTTTAGATGAGGTGATCCTTTTATAATATGACTCTCATCACTTAATAATTTCCACATTATCATTACAACAACCAAAATACATGTGTTCATGTTTGGAGGAGTGAGGTGTAGGTAGGTAGTGAGAAAGAAAACACCACGTTCTATGTGGGTTTGATAATATCTTTCTTTTTTGAGGAACTTAAATAAACTATATTTTGTTATATTCTGATAAACAATCAGTCTGTCTTGGATAAATGAAAGGTATCAGATTTTTACCTGAGAAGACCAGGTGGTTAAATGACTCTCTTTTAAGGTTACAAAGAAAATCAGTAATAAACTGGAAAAGAAAATTCAGAATTTTAAGCATTTGAGTTTGCTTTGGATAAAGAGAATTGTGGGGGAAACTTCTTTGGGGGGCATTTAGTCTTTTACTTTTAAGCCACTCTTCCAGCAGAGTAATATTGCCAGCTTTATTTTCTCTTCTTACTCTTCTGTCTTTTATTAACTCAGAGTAAGAGTGGAGAGTAAGTTATCCCATTGTGTGTGGGCAGATATTCTTGCTTTCAGAACTGCTTTACTTTAACCTCCAGGACATCACTTCTTTCACTTTATTTACAAGAGAGAGTGAAAGCCTTTAGAAAATATGCCCTGGTAATAATAATGTTAATAGCAGTCATTAAATCCCAGGTGCTACTCTAGTATGTGTTAACTCAATAAATACTAACAGAAAAGGTGAAAAGTAGGACAGAACTGCTTTGAGCTCCTCAAATGGTGTATTTGTTATGGTCATGACAATAATAAACATTTTTTACTGCTTTACGTATTTAACACTCTAACATATTTTTGTAGACAGTATCTCTCTTGATCTTCATAAACATCCTGTCAAGTAAGCAGGGCAGCTCTTCTGTTTATGCTCTAGCTAAAGAAGCTAAGGCTTAATGAACTAAGTGACTTGTCCACCGTCACACAATTATTATGTTTTAGAGCTAAAGGTGGAGCCCAATTTTCTGATGCCAGATCACATGGACCACCCTTTCATTGTAGAGCACCTGGAATTAAATAGTCTGACTATTTAAAGCTTGTCTGGGGGATAAGGTACACAGTAAGCAATCAAAATTTGTGAAATTCAATACCGTTCAAGGATTAAACCTAAAATGGGAATACTCACCCCCACTGGAGAAGCTGAAAGTCTGTTTGTAGGAAAAGTTTCTGACTTTACCTGGAGCTGAGTCAAGTTAGAAAGCCAAGCAAAATATGGGGATAGAGGAAGCAGCAGAAAGTCCCTGGGAGCTCACTGGATCCCAAGCTGCCCATTCCTGCCTGGCACCACAGCAGTCCATCCGGAGGGTGGCCAGAGGAGCAGGGGATAAAACTCCACAGAGAAAAGGAATTCTCTAACTGAACTGTGTAACTTTGAATGGGGCAAGGAACCTCCTGGCCAGAACTAGGAGGAGGATGTGAATCGGGCATGCAGATTTCATAGGCAGGGGGGAAGAACTAAAGCCCTTTTCTTTCACAGCTGGGAGGTAGAAAGCCTCGGGCAAATTTTCAAACCCATCTCACCCTCCTCCTGGAAACAGACTTGGGGCTGTTGAGGGGGACACAGTGGGAGTGAGACCGACCCTTCGGTTTGCTTGAGAGCTGGGTGAGGCCTTTAACTGCCGGCTTTCCCCCCACTTCGCTAACAACCTACATGACTCAGCGGAGGCAGCCATAATCTCCTAAGTATACAACTCCAGTACCTGGGAAGCTCATCCCCAACCCCCACAGCAGCCACAGCAAGACCCACCCAAGGAGAGTCTGAGCTCTGAGACGCCTAGCCCCATCCCCCACCTGATGGTCCTTCCCTACTCACCCTGGTAGTGGAAGACAAAGGATATACAATCTTGGGAGTTCCAGGGCCCCACCCACTGCCCATCCCTGTCCACACTACTACAGCTGATGCTTTCTGGAAAGCTCCACCTAACGGTAGGAGGCCAACCAGCACAAAACTAGAGCTTTAAACCACCAAAATTAAGAACCTTCATGGAGTTCATTACACTCCTCCAACCCCCTGCCGCAACCTCCACCAGAACAGGCGCTGGTATCCACAGCTGAGAGACCCGTAGATGGTTCACATCACAGGACTCTGTGCAGACAACCCCCAGTACTAGCCTGGAGCTGGGTAGACTCACTGGGTGGCTAGACCCAGAAGAGAGGCAACAATCACTGCTGTTCAGCTCACAGGAAGCCACATCCATAAGAAAAGGGGGAGAGTACTATATCAAGGGAACAAACACTCCACGGGGCAGAAGAATCTGAACAATAGCCTTCAGCCCTAGACCTTCCCTCTGACAGAGCCTACCCAAACAACAAGGAACCAGAAAGCCAACCCTTGTAATATAACAAAACAAGGCTCTTCAACACCCCTGAAAATCATACTAGTTCACAGCAGTGGATCTAAACCAAGAAGAAATCCCTGATTTATCTGAAAAAGAATTCAGGAGGTTAGTTGTTAAGCTTATCAGGGAGGGACCAGAGAAAGGTGAAGCCCAATGCAAGAAAATCCCAAAATGATACAAGAAGTGAAGGGAGAAATATTCATGGGAATAGATAGCTTAAATAAAAAAGGATTAAACATTCAGGAAACTTTGGACATAGTTGCAGAAATGTGAAATGCTCTGGTAAGTCTCAGCAATAGAATTGAACAAGTAGAAAAAAAAATTCAGAGCTCAATGACAAGGTCTTCAAATTAACCCAATCCAACAAAGACAAAGAAAAAAGAATAAGAAATGTGAACAAAGCCTACAAGAAGTCTGGGATTATGTTAAATGATCAAACCTAAAAATAATCGATGTACCTGAGAATAGAATTCTAAAAGCATGGAAAACATATTTTGGGGAATAATCAAGGAAAACGTCCCCAACCTTGTGAGAGACCTAGACATGCAAATATGAGAAGCACAAAGAACACCTGGGAAATTCCTTTCAAAAAGATCTTCACCTAGGCACATTGTTATCAGTGTATCCAAAATTAAGACAAAGGAAAGAATTTTAAGAGCTGTGGCACAGAAGCACCAGGTAAACTATAAAAGAAAACCTATCAGATTAGCAGCAGATTTCTTAGCAGAAACCTTACCAGCTAGAAGGGTTTGAGGACCTATGTTCAGCCTCCTCAAGCAATACAATGATCAGCCAAGAATTTTGTTTCCAGAGAAACTAAGCATCATATATGAAGGAAAGATACAGTCGTTTTCAGACAAACAAATGCTGAAAGAATTTGCCATTACCAAACCACCACAAGAATTGCTAAAGAAGCTGTAAATCTTGAAACAAATCCTGGAAACACATCAAAACAGAAACTCTTTAAAGCGTAAATTACATAGGACCTATAAAACAAAAATACAAGTTAAAAAGCAAAAGCAAAAACAAAAGTACACAGGCAAGAAAGAGCACAATGAAAGCAACAGTACCTCATGTTTAGATGCAAACATTAAATGTAAATGGCCTAAATGCTCCACTTAAAAGATTCAGAACTGCAAAATGGTCAAGAACTCACCAAGCAACTATCTACCACCTTCAGAACACTCACCTGACACATAAGGACTCACATAAACTTAAAGGGGTGGAGAAAGGCATTTCATGTAAATGGACACCAAAAGCAAGCAGGGGTAGCTGTTCTTCTATCAAGCAAAACAAACTTTAAAGCAACATCTGTTAAAAGAGACAAAGAAGGGCAGTATATAATGCTAAAAGGCCCTGTCCAACAGGAAAATATCACAATCCTAAACATATATGCACCTACCACTGGAGAGCCCAATTTATAAAACAATTGCTAATAGACCTAAGATATCAGATAGACAGCAACACAATAATAGTGGGAGAATTCGGTACTCCACTGACAGCACTAGACAGGTCCTCAAGACAAAATCAACAAAGAAACAATGGATTTAAACTATACCTTGGAACAAATGGACTTAACGGATATATATAGACTGTTTCATCCACCAACTGCAGGACACACATTGTCTTCAACAGTGCATGAAACGTTCTCCAAGATAGAGCATATGATAGGACATAAGCCTAAATATGTTTTAGAAAATTGAAATTATAACAAGCACTGTCTCAGATCACAGTGGAATAAAACTGGAAATCAACTCCAAAAGGAACTTTCAAAGCCATGCAAATACATGGAAATTAAATAACCTGCTCCTGAATAAGCATTGAATCAAAAATGAAATCAAGATGGAAATTAGAAAATTTTTCAAACTGAGTGATAATAATGACACAACCTATCAAAACCTCTGGGATACAGCAAAAGTGATGCTAAGAGGAAAGTTTGTAGCCCTAAATGCCTACATCAAAAAGTCTGAAAAAGCACAAACAGATAATATAAGGTCACACCTCAAGGAACTAGAGAAACAAGAACAAACCAGACTCAACCCCAACAGAAGAAAGGAAATAACCAAGATCAGAGCAGAACTAAATGAAATTGAAACAAACAAACAAAAAATACAAAAGACAAATGAAACAAAAAGCTGGTTCTTTGAAAAGATAAGTAAAATTGATAGACCATTAGCAAGATTAACCAAGAAAAGAAGAGAGAAAATCTAAATAACCTCACTGAGAAATGAAACAGGAGATATTACAACTGACACCACTGAAACACAAAAGATCATTCAAGACTACAATGAACACCTTTATGCACATAAACTAGCAAACCTAGAAGAGATGGATAAATTCCTGAAAAAATATAACCCTCCTAGCTTAAATCAGGAAGAATTAGATACCCTGAACAGACCAATAACAAGCAGTGAGGTTGAAATGGTATGTTAAAAATTACCAACAAAAATGTCCAGGATGAGACAGATTCACAACAGAATTCTACCAGACATTCAAAGAAGAACTGGTACCATGTTTTTGACATTATACCACCAGATAGAGAAAGAAGGCACCCTCCCTAATTCATTCTATGAAGCCAGCATCACCGTAACACCAAAACCAGGAAAGGACATAACCAAAAAAGAAAACTACAGACCAATATCCTTGATGAACATAGATGCTAAAATCCTTAACAAAATACTAGCTAACCAAATCCAACAACATATCAAAAAGATAATTCACTATGATCAAGTGGGTTTCATACCAGGGATGCAGGTATGGTTTAACATATGCAAGTCAATAAATGTGATACACCATATAAACAGAATTAAAAGCAAAAATCACATGATCATTCCAATAGCTCCAAAAAATCATTTGACAAAACCCAGCATCCCTTTATGATTAAAACTCTCAGCAAAATTGGCATACAAAGGACATATCTTAATGTAATAAAAGCCATCTATGAGAAACACACACCTAACATAATACTGAATGGGGAAAAGTTGAAAGCATTCCTCTAAGAACAGGAACAAGACACGGATGCCCACTGTCAGCACTCCTCTTCAACACAGTACTGGAAGTCCTAGCCACAGCAATCAGACGAGAGAAAGAAACAAAGAACATCCATATTGGTAAAGAGGAAGACAAACTGTCACTGTTTGCTGACAATGATCATTTACCTTAAAAAGCCTAAGGACTCCTCTAGAAAGCTTCAAGAACCAATAAAAGAATTCAGCAAAGTTTACAAGATTAATATACAAGAATCAGTTGCTCTTCTATATACCAACAGCTACCAAGAAGAGAACCAAATCAAGAACTCAACCCTTTTTACAATAGCTTCAAAATAAAATAAAATACTTAGAAATATACGTAACAAAGGAGTTGATAGACCTCTAGGAGGGGAAAACTACAAAACACTGATGAAAGAAATCACAGATGACAAAAACAAATGAAAACACATCCCATACTCATGGATGGGTAGAATCAATATTGTGAACATGATCATACTGCCAAAAGCAGTCTACAAATTCAACACAGTCCGCATTAGACTACCACTATCATTCTTCACAGAATTAGAAAAAACAATTCTAAAATTCATATGGAACCAAAAAAGAGCCTGCATAGGCAAAGCAAGACTAAGCAAAAAGAACAAATCTGGAGGCATCACCCTACCTGATTTCAAACTATACTATAAGGCCATAGTCACCAAAACAGCATGGTACTGGTATAAAAATAGGCACATAGACCAATGGAACAGAATAGAGAACCCAGAAATGAACCCAAATACTTATATCCAACTGATCTTCAACAATGCAAACAAAAACATAAAGTGGAGAAAGTTTATCAACAAATAGTGCTGAGATAATTGGCCAGCCACATGTAGGAGAATGAAAATGGGTCCTCATCTCTCACCTTATAGAAAAGTCAACTCAAGATGGATTAAGGACTTAAACCTAAGACCTGAAAATTCTAGAAGATAACATTGGAAAAACCCTTGAAGACATTGGCTTAGGCAAGGATTTCATGATCAAGGACTCAAAAGCAAATGCAATAAAAACAAAGATAAATAGTTGAGAGTTAATAAAGAGACAACCCAGAGAGTGGGAGAAAATCTTCCACAATCTATACATCTGACAAAGGACTAATATCCAGAATCTACAATGAACTCAAACCACTAAGAAAAAAACAAACAATTCCATTTAAAAAGTGGGCTCAGGACATGAATAGACAGTTCTCAAAAGAAGATATTCAAATGGCCAACAAACATATGAAAAAAATGCTTAACATCACTAATGATCAGGGAAATGCAAATCAAAACCACAATGTGATACCATCTTATTCCTGCAAGAATGACCATAATCAAAAAATCAAAAAACAGTAGATGTTGTCATGGATGCAGTGAACAGGGAACACTTCTACACTGTTGGTGGGAATGTAAACTAGTACAGCCACTGTGGAAAACAGTGTGGAGATTCCTCAAAGAACTAAAAGCAGAACTACCATTTGATCCAGCAATCCTACTACTGGGTATCTACCCAGAGGAAAAGAAGTCAGATACTTGCACATACATGTTTACAGCATCA
Source organism: Ateles fusciceps (assembly GCA_036589455.1). Lineage (NCBI taxonomy): Eukaryota > Metazoa > Chordata > Mammalia > Primates > Atelidae > Ateles > Ateles fusciceps. The sequence goes on from JAZHEH010001361.1 coordinate 4,605,347, forward strand.
AAATTGACAATTGCAAACTTGTGGAGCCAACCCAAATGCCCATCAATCAACAAGGGGATAAAGAAACTGTGGTATAGATATGTATGATGGACTACTATGCAGACATAGAAAGGAATGAATTAACAGCATTTGCAGTGACCTGGATGAGACTGGAAACTATTATTCTAAGTGATGTAACTCAGGAATGGAAAACCAAACATCGTATGTTCTCACTGATTTGGGGGGAGCTAAGCTATGAGGACACAAAGGTATAAGAAGGCTATAATAGACTTTGAGGAGCTTAGGGGAAGAGTGGGATAGGGGCAAGGGATAAAAGACTGAAAATATGGTACAGTGTATACTGCTTGGGTGATGGTGCACCAAAATCTCACAAATAACCACTAAAGAACTTATGTAGTCAAATACCACCTGTACCCCAATAACTTATGGAAAAATAAAATAAATAGCTAAAAATGTTACAAGTTATAAAATTTTAAATAAAAACAACCTAAAATGGCTGTTTATGTGCTAAGAAAAAATCAAGCCATCTCAAGACTCATTAACCTCATCTAATACTTAAATTTTCTGGTTCCTAGCTAAGTGTTTTGATTTATACCCTGATCTAGAGTTCCTGGACAAGCTAGGCTGATGATTGAATGAGTCATTTATACTAGTTAATTATATTTAATTAATTTAATTTTCTAAGTGCAGTATTTCTGGATCTGTTCCATTCTCATATTCTATCCTCAACAAGCACTCCTGGTATTAAATATATATATATATATCATGCAATCAGAAAACATGGCACAAACACGCATGGCCAGATGGTAATAAACATAGAGAAGAATAAAGGTTGCAGGAAATAAAAAAAGAAAACAGTAAGGGTTTGTACACTTTCAGATTGTAAATTTGAACTGGGAATGAGGTTTTACTCTCTCTGAGGTCCTCCACAAGGCAGGATGAATGATTACATCAGCAGCTCACTAAAGTAAGTCTTCCCCCTCTCTGCCTCCCTAGTCCAAAAAGCTATTGAAAGATAAAATGTTTACTCATCGAAGCATTTCCAGATTAGTGAATTTGTACTCATTTGTGTTCATTGGCTGAACGTTATTGAATAAATAGGAAAATGGTAGGATTTATGGCTCACTCTTTTGAAAACTGAGTATCATGTGAGGGGAAGAATATTAACCCAGGAATCAGGAAAATTAGATTCAAGGTCTGTCTCCTCCATGGGACTCTGGGCATGCCAGTTAATTGCTTTCAGTCTAATTACCTATAAAGTGAAGTAGATGGACTTTTAATGTGCATTTTAATGAGGACAAATGGAGTTTCAAGTAGAATTGAAGCTAAACCATTTGAAATAGTAATACTTTAAACTTTTCTTGCATGAAAAGTTATCAGACTGTAGAAAAATAATTTTGGCCTAAAAAAATGTACATTCAATAAAATTTTTGGAATGTTTATTAAATGCTTACCACATGCTGATCATTGTCCTAGAGGCTCAGCTTCTTATATGTTAAGACTATATTTTTATTTCCCAATTATGTCTTTGAAGAAAGACAGTCTAGGTTACAGCTAATAATACCTCTTTATCCCAAAATTGTGTAGCAGACATATCACCTATGTGATAGACTTTCCTTGGCTTTCATAATGTAAGAGTAGGCTCAAGCCCTATGAACTTCACTAGCTTCTCAGCTCGTGTGCACATGGTTTATAAGGGAAATGGTGTGCTTTCTCACTCTGTAGTCTAAAACCGTTTTTAATGGCAGGTCGGTCACTCATATCCCAGCAAACAAAACAAAGCATTCTTATCAGAGGAGACTTGGAGCAGAATGCCTTTATAGTGAGCCATCAGAATGTTTCCAGTCATTTTTCCATTTCCCTGTGTATATATTGCATGCCTGTCTCTGTTTAGGTTCTCCCCAAATCAGGCCCTAAGACAGGGACTTGGGTGCAGATGATATTTTGGAGACAATATCAAGAGGATGAGTGAGGGAGTAAGGGGAGTGGGCAGGCATGGGAGAAGAGGCAGTAAAGAGAGCACTGGTAAGCAGGCTACATCAGTAGGCAACTGGAGCACAGTCCTGCTGAGTACTCTCCGAGGAACAGTGTAGATTATGCTCAGAATTAGTCCAGGGGTATTTATCCACAATCCCCAGTCTCTCAACTTGAGTGTCGTCCCTGAGGATGTTAAAGGCACTCCTTCCAGACTCTCCTGAGCAATCACTCATGGTGCCAGAGCTCTCATGTAGACAAATAGACAAAGAAAGTTGAGCTAGAGACTGCCAGATTCTACAGGAAGTTTCCATGATGGCTGCAGGGAAATTCAGAGGGGGGATCTGGAGCATATGGGGCAAGACATGAGGAGCATCTCTGAAAAATCCTGTCTTCAAGTATGTGTCACAATAACAGCACAATGTGGATATGAACTTCTTAGTACTGTTCATGGATATGACACATCCATTTTTAGTAAAAAAAAAAAAAAGTCAGTGATTCCTGGCCAACCATGCAGAAAATAAGCATAAAAAGTGGAGATTCATGCTAATAAATGATGAAAATATATTTTCTTGAATATTATCTTTTTTGTTTGTATAATTCACAAATAAATTTTCTCCTGTTGCAGGAATCTGTAAAATACATCATTAAAGTATTTATTTATTTATGCCTTCAACCAATATTTACTGTACCATTGCTGTAGATTCAAAGGTCTCTAAGCTATAATTTTTATCATTGAGAAATTTGTATTATAGCTAAATACAAATTTAGCTATAATACAGAATATTACAGTGCAGCTAAATACACACAGAATATTACAGTGCAGCATAATAAAAGCCAAATTAATACACCGTAGGAACACAGGAAAATGAGTGATTAATTCTACCTAGGAATTGAAAAGGACATATACAAATGATTTTTGTTGTGTCTTTTAAAATTTCTTTAAATGGGGGTCATGTATGCAGAAACATGACACATCAAATACTAATACAACCTTTGCTGTTAGATCTGGATTTGAATCCAAACCCAACACACTTACTGTCTGTGTAAACTCCACAAGCTACATAACTTCTCAGGTCCTCAGTGATTTGGAAATCAGGAATTATAATACCTCCTAAATGTGATTAAATGAGATAGCATGTATGATTCAGGCCCATGGGAGCAACTACATCTGTGTTCACTTTCCTTCTGCTCCGTGTGTACTGTGGTTTATAAATTCCCAGGTGTTTGCGGAAAGCAGAAGCATCCCACCGTTCATCCACCTTCTTTACCCTATAGTCATCAATACAGGATTTGAGGCATCCTCTGGAAACACAAAATTGTTATATACGCTGCTTTTATGCATGTCTCTATTTTCAAAATATAGGAATCATGATGGTGTTTTTCTTCTAGCTTGTTCATGCTGTAGTAGTGCTCTTCACTTCAGTATTAGATGTGTTCTTTTCATCTTAGATTTATGTCAAGGAGAAAAGACCTCAATGACCTTGGGATGATAAGATCTAATAAAGCCTCCTTAGAAAGTGGGGGATCTGTAGCTAAATATGCCCCATGTGGCATGACTTGTAGTTTACATCAAAAGGTTGTCAGATCCTTTTGTCATGCTTTCTGAATCAGATGTGAATTTAAGGTTCTGTGGTAATTAGTGGAAATTCATCTCCATGGTTTGTAAAGTATCAGAAACTAAGGTTTTGGGTGCCTCAGGACATCTTTAGAAACAGGAAAACATATTTCCTCGCCTTCCTTTTTTCTAACTCATATGTTTCACTGAAAGGTAAAGAGAAGAAATGGCGATGCTGTTAATGAGTTGAAATAACAGGAAGTCCAGGGGTGTTTCCCAGAAAATAGATTTTCTGTGCCAATGAAGCAGAACCTTGTCCCCAAAATCATATGTGAGTTTCAAAGTAACCCCAGTCTGGCTGATTCTAGGTAGACTACTGTCACATTGTAGAAATGCCCAGGTTTTAAGTCACTCAGGTAGTAGGAACTCTGCCAGGGACCAGAGATACATAATATGACTTAGCCCGTTTTCAGGGAACTTACGGTCTCTTTTGCTTATCTGTGAAAGCATATGTTGTGACCTGTCTTGAAAGATTGCTTTGAAGATGACATGAGACAGCAAACTGCCAGCCACATAGGAGGTACTCAAAAGATGTGAGGAAGTTCTGTTTTCGTCTTCCCAGATTTACATTTATTCCTCTCAATGAGTTCACCATCCAGGGTCTCATCACTTGGCCATGGTTTTTCTGAAGAAATTTTCTTTCACCACAGCATTTCATCTTAAGTCTCCATCATGCCTTTTCCTACTCAGTTTGAACCTTAATGATGGTGCTGTCCAGGTCTTGGCTTGCAGCTCTACTCAGAGACCTATTCCAGTCCCATTAGGCCAATAATTGTGTATAATACTGGATTTTTCCCATAAAGGACTACCACAAAACAAAACTTTCAAACAGTAAAAAAAAAAAAAAAAAAAAATGTAATCCAGTGGGGCATAAAACTGAAGTCTGTAACCTATGCCTGCATGGTTCAAATCCTTAAATATGTGAAGAATTTCAAGAGATTTGGGAGCTAGGCCTGCTCCAAGGCACGTGGGTTCACACCCTCTCTGTTGAATAGCTCCTCTGTGTATAGCTCCTCTCTATACACACTCATATATTCAACTGCTGGACATTTCTACTTTTGAATATCCCACTCTCACCAGTCTCAATGTGCATAAAACTGAATCCCTATCATTGCTGCTGATTCTGCCCCTCCCCCTGTCATCCCCTTCTCAATTACTCATGTGACCAGTTGGGTGCCCAAGCCCGTATCTTGGGAGTGAACACATCCAAATCCAATAAGTTGTAATCTCCTTCAGTTGTGCATCCTTAATATCTCTTGTGTCCTTCCTATGATCTTCATTCCATTTTCTGTCAGGCCTTGCTTTAGTCAGAGCTCGTATTATCTGTAACAAAATCCCACTGAAACCTAACTTTAAAAACAGAAGTTGGTTTACAATAAGGAAATAGGGCCTAAAGGCTGGAAATATAGCTAGGCCTGGCACAGGGTTGAAATCAGAAACTGGAGAGTCATTTGCTCAGCCTCTGTGTCCCCAAGGTGTCTTGCTCTTATTTCTGTAGGGTGTATGCATCCTTCTTTCTTCTTTCTCTTAGAGAACATCCTCTTCTTTTGCTTATATATGGTCGATCTCTACCACCATAACTTTGGAAGTAGTTCTAGTTCAAGCAACTGCAATACATTGATTGGAATTGTCACAATTCTTAATTCCCAAGGAGAAAAAGTTGCAAGTGAACCTACCCTAGCCCAAGCATGTGAGGGCAGGGGGCTGGACAACACTATAGAAGGATGCACAGAGGATTTTTCTGCCTTAGATCTCTACTTCCTCATTTAGCCTTCATTATCTCTGCCTCTAAACTTTCTGAAACAAAATCAATTATGTCTCATCCTGACGTAAATGATTTAATGTGTCCCATAGCTTTCAGCAGAGTTCAAAGTCTAGAGCCCTTTGTGGCTTTTGTCCACCTCTGCACTGCTTCATGTCGAACCACTGCCCTACACAAGGGAATATAAAGAAGAGCATGTAAAGCTACAAGATTCATAACTTCCCAGGGCCTCAGTGATCTGGAAATCAGGAATTATAATAAGGCACAAAGACAAGGCATATAAGGTATAAGGAGGTACATGTACCTCCTGCTACATGGAACCTCCTATACTTCTGGCAATGATTAAAACTAATCTAAGCTTCAGTGCCTTCATGCATGCCATTATTCCTAGCTGAAATAGCTAGCTTACCCTAAAAGACTTCCAAACTCAGGGCACATATCATCTTCCTGAACCCAGGGGCCAATGTAAGTGTTCCCCCCTCTGGTCTCCTTTAGCACTCTGAGTGGTTATCTGTCAATAGTTATTTATTATTATAGCTGTAGATATGTGTGTTTTCTCTAAAAGACCGTACAAATACTAAAAATACCCCCCTTGAGATATTCTCCAAGGAGAGCCACCTAGATTCTTGTTACCACTGACTATTTTTTAATTCTGTTCATAGCCAGAGTCATAGCATGATGTCTAAGGGGAATGAGTCACTCTCTGATCATGTGAGTCTTCCTTAACTAGTCTGCAGACATGACCTTAGGAAAGTAAAAGCTGCAACATTCAAGCTTTGAGAAGAGCATCTTTCAAAAATGCTGCCAAGTCAGCCATGACCTTTAGAATCAGTGACAGGCTGTAATGATGTGTCTAATGATTTCTAATATTGAATAGGTATTCATAATTTTATTTATGTTTTCCTTCCTGTGGCAAATGGGATCTTGCTATGTTACCCAGGCAGGTCTCAAAGTTCTGGGCTCAAGCTATCATCCCATCTCTAACTTTCTAAGTGTTAGGTTTACAGGTGTGAGCCACCAATCCCAGCCTTAAATTTAATTTGCATTTCAACACTGAAAATGTCCATAAAGTATTTTTAAAGTCATATCTCTTGGTTCCTTCTTTCTGAGGGCAACTGAAGATCTAAGTTAGTGAGTTCTGTTCAAGTTTGTGATGATGCTTCCTGTGGCTGATAGAATTGAGGATTTCAAATGTTATTAAGCTGCTCCATGCAGAGACAAATAGTCTGATGACATGCCCTTCATGGCAGGGAGGAAAATCAACAGTGTTTCTTGTGAGAACATCTTCATTTATTTTGATAAGATCATTTCTTACTGGACAGACTAAACTTTAAAGAACTAAATATAAGGTTCTCCTATTTCTATTTTTGAAAACACTATACCAGAAAATACAGAAAATTTATAAAGTAGATTTGACCGTGAAATTTCAGCTTTAGTTTCCTGCGTAGAATTAACAGGCTCCTCCCGGATTCTTTTAATGATCCCTGTTTCACGTCCCTAAGTCTCTTCCCTCAGCTGCTTATCCAAAAGTGTAATCATTTATCTAAGACTGTTTGCAAGGACCAAATTTAGTCCTCAGGCATGCTTTCTTTAGAAAGTGCAGAGTTTTTACATTTGTTAAATTTCACATTAAAGTCCAGATTTCAAGGGATGGCATTGCCTCTTGGAGATGATGTGTGTCCTCTCCCAGGCCGTACATTCCCTGCTGCTCTGCATGACCTGGCCTCATCTAGGCCTTTGAGGTCGTGCCACCTGTCCTAAGGAATCAACATTCAATTAGTGTTCTGCTTAGAATTTTCCCCATATATATCCTGTTCAGGGCTGCGTTGAAAAGAAAGCTGACAATTAGAGTGGCTCTGGTTTTAGGAGTAGCTAGTTGTTATGTCAACAACTATAGACATTCATAGAACGTTCAGTTTTATTTTTTATCCCCAAGACCTTCATTTCACATTACAAGAATTCTTTTTGAGGCTATGTGGACAAGGCTGCTATTTGCCACCCCTTACAATCCCTTCTTATCAGCTAAGAGGGAGTTACCTCATAGCCAACTTCGGAATCAGACAGACCTATCTAATAATGTTGTTAGAATTAATTAAAATATCATAGTTAATGTACTCCAATGTGACTAAGCCATAGCAGCTTATCTTTTTATTATATTATTATTTTATCTGGCATCAGACGACTTAGAGTCAAATTTCTTCTTGTTTCTTGACCACTTGTGCTACGGTGAGTAATTTAGACAACCACTCTAAGTCTCAACTTTCTTATTTGTAGATGGCATGATACTTTTCAGGGTTGTGTTTTTTCCTCATTCCTACCCATCTCAGCAGGTGGCACTACTATCCCTCTAGTTGCTCAGGCCCCACATCCAGGATTACGGCCAGGAATCTTTGTTTCTTCTTTTGTCTGTACTCCTTGCATCCATTTCTCTTGCAAGTCTTAGCTCCAAAGCTCAAGTTACTAAACAGCCTGGAGCCACAGGGAACCCTTCACAGGAGACCACAGGATATTTTAAATTTTCAAGCAAAATAGTGACATAGGTGGACCATTTCTGTTAAGTAATATGTAACTTATTAAGTGGAACTGCTAGGTACTAGACCCATGTGTGCTATGAAAAAAATTACTGAGACACCAAGGGCGCCATGAAGCAAGAAAGTTTGGGAACCTCTGCTCTATTGTTTAGCATGTATCCTTCCTGTATTTATCTTCATTTCACTGCTGCCATCTGCCCAAGCCACTGTTGCCTCTCATCGCTTATTGCCGTAGCTAGCCTTCTGACTGGTCTTCGTGTATCCGTGCTCATCCTTCTTAAGCCATGCTCCACAGAACAACCAGAATGATCTTTGAGAAATGTAGATAAGGTCATGGCTTTCTATCACACTTTATTCTTGTTTGTTTATTGTTAGACAGGGTCTCTTTCTGTCGCCCAGGCTGGGCTGCAGTGGCACCATCTCGGCTGACTGTAACCTCTGCCTCCCAGGTTGAAGTTATTCTCCTGCCTCAGCCTCCTGAGTAGCTGGGATTACAGGCATGTGCCACCACACCCAGCTAATTTTTGTGTTTTTTTCGTAAAGACAGGGTTTCACCATGTTGGCCAGGCTGGTCTTAAACTCCTGACCTCAAGTGATCCACCTACCTCGGCCTCCCAAAGTGCTAGGATTTACAGGCTCCATTACTGCTTCATCTATTTCTCATTTTTGTAACCAGATGATGTCATTGATGGTCATGCTTCTTTTGCTCCTTTTTTATAGTCAAGTTTTGCTGCAGTTTTAAAAGATGAGGAACTAGGGTGTTTAGGGGTCATTTTAAGCGTTGGATCATTTATTCATGTTGCTTTAGTCGTCCAAAAAAGAAGTGTAGTTCTATTGTACTCTACTTTATTTGAAGAGTCTGACTCTCCCAAATCCTTAGTAAACTGATTAAATAACTGAAAAAAATCCATTTTCTATTTCCAACTTTACTGGAGTAATATATAGTGAAATCAAAATCACCCTGTATACTACTCATTTCATTAAAATACCAAACTGAAAGCAGCATGGAAGAAAATGTGTTGAAATAGCCTTGAGGTTTATTTTTTCACCTTTTCTGGGAAATGAATGAGCTAGATTGCCAAGTTATATTGTGCACGGTCTGTTTTCAGTTTGGGGAAATGAAAGAAAAGACTAGCTGTAAGAGTAACAAAATAAAGGTCTTGAATGGACCTCAATAAAACTATATTAGGATAGTATACTGTTATATAAAATGAATGAAATTGTAATACTATTGTAGTAATTAGTACAAAATCAAAACAACTACATTTGGATATTTATTTACAGTTGTGGATATTTGCATTCTGACCATTTGTTTTGTGGGAGGGTATTTTTTTTTCATTAGGCTTTACGGAGTCCATTCCCAACTTACTAGTCAGCTTACATTTAAAAGTTAAATTGGAATTTACAAGTTCAATTGGAATTGAGAATCATTTTTCAATACTGTAGCATTTTAAGCTGGTACACAAAATCCTCTTTTGCCTTACCATATCTAAAATATAAAATCAATATATCATTGCTTTCGTAGAACTTCCCAAGTTACAACTCTAAGATTTACAGTGTATTTTCCCCAACTCCAGCATTCCTATAGCATGAGCTCCAGATGAGAGTAGAATAAAGAAACACAGATACTCAGGAGGCCCAGGCTTCTCTAGGTGCGGGTGTGGGTAGGTGCCAGCCACTGCTAGCAGGTGAAGAAGGGGTGTTGGAAAGGGAGTGGCAACAGCAGAGGCAGTGGTAAGGGCAGCTAGTTGTGGTTATAGGAGCTCTGGTCTCATTGAGTAGCAGGCATTTAGTAGTAGTACTCATTTAATAGTAGGGCGTTTGTTTTGCCCTTGATGGAAAGAAAGAAGTAAATTATGCTTATAGTGGTTTTGATATCAACTGTTAGAGTTGGATGGGGCACAAGATTGTTTTCTGTGTATCAGTGGTTAGTAAGCAGTCTGTTTGGACATATACTGTTATCTCTAATATGAATATGTTAGTTGCTAATTCAATTGATTTCTAAATTCAGAAAAGCTGACATGACTGGGGCTTCTCAGAATGAGTAATACAGAAATTCAGTATTAACACATATTTATTAGAAGGCCAATTTGTGAATTAATTTGGTTATTAAAATTATATTGCTGACTTAGGTTGCATGTATATAATGTGTCAGTGACCAGATTTAAAAATGTTGGTAAGCTGTTTCTTTTAATTGTAGAGTATGAATCAAATTGCTTGACTGATTTGAAGATTGATCTGTTAAAGCATAGTGAAATGAGTTTGCCTAATTTGCTGATTTTAAGGTTTCTTTCATTAAACAATAAATGATGTACTAAAGTCAGAATATTTATGTGGCAGTCGCAGTCTTGTTTTAAGGTTATTCATGTTTTTATTTTGAACCTAACTTTTATCGGAGTATTACATACACAAAAGTCAAGATGCTATAAAGCTTACTATGAAAGGCAGTTGTCCCTGCCCGTCCCTTTCCCACCTCAAGTTCTACTTTCCAGAGCCAATTACTTACACTTCTTTTAGATGTTTCTTTCAGTATTAACAACTGTATTTCTAAATGAAAAATATGTATAATTTTTAAAATTCTGCACTGACTTTTCATTATGGAAAATGAAATACTTCATCCAACACTGCCCCAACCCAATACACACATTCACATTCACAAATTCTCCATGCCCCTGATATAATTATATCTCAAGTTTTGGATTAATTAATATGTACCATTTTTATTATGATGATGGAAATATTGTTCCCTACTGAGCAGCTCAGTGCACTGTGATTAGATTTACTTCGCTGTGTGCTATGAGGCTTGTTGATTTCTCCGCAGGACATCCCCCCTCTTCCACCTTGCTGCCTACAACCCATGATCCTGGCCTGGTGAAATGGTTCATATAGTTGTACCAGAATCTATTTCTCCCCTATAGTAGTAAACAGGTGCCACATTTCTGAGACAGAGTCTCACTCTGTCTCCCAGGCTGGAGTGCAGTGGTGCAATCTTGGCTCACCGCACCCTCTGCTTCCCAGGTTAAAGCGATTCTTCTGCCTCAGCCTCCCAAGTAGCTGGGATTACAGGAATGCACCACCATGCCTGGCTAATTTTGTATTTTTAGTAGAGTTGGGGTTTCTCCATGTTGGCCAGGCTGGCCTCAAACTCCTTACTTCAGTTGATCCACCCTCCTCAGCCTCCCAAAGTGCTGGTATTGCAGGCATGAGCCACTGTGCCTGGCCTCCCATGTCTTCTTTTTAGGCTGACTTTATCTTTATAATCGTTCTTACTCTGTACTAGTTTTCTGTGAAAAGTTCAATGAGAAGTAAACACTTTTGAGGTCCTGAAAATCTTTATTCGGTCCCCAGACTTGTATTGTTTTTCTCCCTCTGAATTTTTAATGCCATGAACTTTCATTTTTTTGCCACTCCTTGCTGCTGGCCTTCACAGTGCCTGCCGTCCTTCTGTCTGCAATCCTGGCCATTCATTGTCTCTGGACAGGACACCTCTGTCCCCTCCTCTCACATGTGGGGAGGGCAAAGGATCTTGGCAATAGAGTTGGGGGAGGCATCTTGTTGATTGTTAGAAGGATTGCCAGCTGGTCCTTTTTTTAATCTACTGTCTGTGATATTTGGTACCTCCAATTCTTAAACCTTTCTAGAGTCCGTCATACAAGTCATCTTGCTTCTTGCTGGCTTCACTCTGTTGTGATTAGGTTTCAATTCTCCTGTGTTAAGACAGTCACCACTTGTCTATCCTCTTTCCACTGTCCAAAACTTCCAGTCTAAGGTTCTTTATCCTTGCATATAAACTTTAATTACTTTATAGTCATTTTAGTGGAGAGGGTGAGGAAATAAAGCTGCTGGGTTTAACTGAACATCTTTCCTAAGCCATTTAAAAATCTTAAGGAGACAAGAAATAGGCAAGTTCATAATTGAAATGCTTCTGAGATAAAAATGCGTTACTTAATTTTTAAAATTAGTTATGCATTTAATATCTTTAAATTTTTAAGATTTTAATGTTTTAACTCTGCAGTAAAGAACCTACCATTTTAGCTCTATTTTCTTTATTCCTCATGCTCTAAAAGAAGCACTCTTGGTCCCACCACTCACACAAAAAGTGCAATCAGAACTTGATTGGAAGGTTGGCATGCTCTCAAATTAAGTAAGTACATTTGCATATTAGAAGGAACAGGATTTACTTTATAGAATTCTCTAATATGAGTTAAGAGTAAGATTTGTTCACCTAATCCAGTAAGCAACAAATGAGCCAAAGCATAACTTATATTAGTGCTCTTTGAAGTTAAGATTTTTTGTTTTTTTCAAGAATATGCAAGTGTAGCATTTTTTTTTGACTACTGAAGTACAAGATATTATTCAAATAAAACATATTCCCCTATCAAATAATGTTGCTATAGGAAAGATTCCAAATGATGTAACTTAAGTAACAACTCTTAAATATATATCAGAACTTTGATACTGGAAATGTAATTTGTTTTCTGCAACATTAACACTTGATACTAAGCTTATTATAATTATACATATAATTTAATTTATACTTTTATTTAATGCTTTTGTGTCCAGTTTATTTGGAGTTAATTCATTTAATTATTTGTGTTTCAGGTACTTCATGGGAATGTGCCATTTATCTTTTATGCTTTCCTTCCACAGGAGCTCAGTAAGCATTGATATAAAAACAATCATGTTGTATATCTCTGGCATAGTATTTCGAACATAGTGAAGCTTAATGGACTTGTCAAATTAATTAAAGCATATCCTTTAACTTTTGTAAATGCCCCTTAAAATAAATATTTCTGAATATGAAATAAACCAAATTTAGCCAAGTTACTATACTACTGTATAAAAACTTCTTGGGTTTATTAGAAAACCTAGGCAATACCATTCAGGACACAGGCATAGGCAAGGACTTCATGACTAAAACACCAAAAGCACTGGCAACAAAAGCCAAAATAGACAAATGGGATCTAATTAAACTTAAGAGCTTCTGCACAGCAAAAGAAACAATCATTAGAGTGAACCAGCAACCAACAAAATGGGAAAAAATTTTTGCAATCTACCCATCTGACAAAGGGCTAATATCCAGAATCTACAAAAAACTTAAACAAATTTACAAGAAAAATCAACCCCATCAAAAAGTGGGCAAAAGATATGAACAGACACTTTTCAAAAGAAGACATTTATGCAGCCAACAAACATATGAAAAAAAGCCCATCATCACAGGTCATTAGAGAAATGCAAATCAAAACCACGTTGAGATACCATCTCACGACAGTTAGAATGGCAATCATTAAAAAATCTGGAGGCAACAGATGCTGGAGAGGATGTGGAGAAATAGGAATGCTTTTACACTGTTGGTGGGAATGTAAATTAGTTCAACCATTGTGGAAGACAGTGTGGTGATTCCTCAAGGATCTAGAAATAGAAATACCATTTGACCCAGCAATCCCATTACTGGGTATATACCCAAAGGATTATAAATTGTTCTAATATAAAGACACATGTACACTTACGTTCACTGAGGCACTTATGTTCATTGGAACTAACCCAATGCCCATCATTGATAGACTGGATAAAGAAAATGTGGCACATACACCATAGAATACTGTGCAGCCATAAAAAAGGATGAGTTCATGTTCTTTGCAGGGACATGGATGAATCTGGAAACTATCATTCTCAGCAAACTGATACAAGAACAGAAGACCAAACACCACATGTTCTCACTCATAAGTGGGATTTGAACAATGAGAACGTATTGACACAGGGAGGGAAACATCACACACTGGGATCTGTTGGTGGGTAGAGGGTTAGAGGAGGGAAAGCAGGGGGTGGGAAAATTGGGGAGGGATAACATTAGGAGAAATACCTAATGTAGGTGATGGGGGAAATGGAGGCAGCAAACCACCATAGCATGTGTATACCTATGTAACAATCCTGCATGATCTGCACATGTACCCCAGAACTTAAAATATAATAAAAAAAATTAAAAAGTAAAAATATAATTTCAAAATGTAAAAACAAACTTCTTGGGTTTTTTGAAACACTGTTTTGACAGTAACAGTGGCAAATAAAATATTTTTCTTGTTTGATTGTTAATTGTTTTAAAAAAGGACAAACCTGCACGTTGTGCACATGTACCCCAAAACTTAAAGTATAATAACAAAATATATATATTCTAACCTATTGCAGACCATGTATAATGAATGTGCAATTTGAAGTATTAAATATTTTATTAATTGTAATAGATTATGAAATCCTGAACTCACTTGTATTGTTACATATTTAGTGTTTTATATTTTAAATGACATTTGGGGAAGAAAACCCAAGAATATGCTTTGACTAACATGTTTATATTCTTTCCAGGAAACTTCGTATGATTCACCAATTTTCAGTTTAGTTTACTTTTAACTTTGATCACTATTCTTTACCTAGAAAATTGTAAATTCCATATGTATTTTGTTGTCAGGAATCAAAGGTTGAAATAAACTTGCAGAGGTTGATTCTCTTAAATTCTATAAAATGTATGAAATGTAGTGGAGCATTTCATAAAAGGAGTTAGAAGCACCAGGCCATTCGATTATGAAACATCAACTGTAGATGTTTGGCTGACAAGGATCTTACCTGTTTAAAATACTTAGTGCAAAGTCTATTGCTGTTCCATTTATATATGAACAAACTAAATGCTTACATTCTGGAGGTACTATAAATTATATACTTTGATTGATTGCTTTATCAACTGACCAGCTTTTCTCAATAAGATAGCATCAGGATAATATTTTTCTCTATAAACGAAACCTCTAAAATTTTTCACATTTAAAGTTAGAACTAGCTGGGTGCAGGTGGCTTATGCCTGTTATCTCAACACTTTGTGAGGCCGAGGCAGGAGAATCCCGTGAGCCCAGGAGTTCAAGACCAGGCTGGGCAACAAAGGGAGACCCTGTCTCCACAAAAATTTAAAAATTAGCCTGGCATGGTGGCTCATGCCTGTAATCCCAGCTACTCAGGAGGCTGAGGTAGGAGGATGTCTTACGCCTGGGAAGTCAAGGCTACAGTGAGCTATGATTGGGCCATAACATTTCAACCTGAGTGACAGAGCAAGACCCTGCCTGGAAAAAATAAAATAAAAAGATTAGAACTGTATTTGGTTTGTAAAACAGTAAAGATGATCTTATTACCTATTGAGATGATGACCTGGAATTTGAAATACCAGTGAGAGACACGGCAGATACTAAAGAGCAGCTTACAATATGCTGTCACATGTCTCATATATTACAATTCATATCTGTGCTTCCATTTTGGTAAATGTCAGAGCCATATAAATGTGTTTTAGTTTTTTGAATTATTCATAATAAAAGTTTGTATAACATTCTTGAAGGCACTTGTGATAACATGCCTTGGATCTTTCTGAGGCTCTAAACCTGAGCTTTGTATGTAAATTGTTCTTAAAAATGGACTAAAGAGGTATTTATCACTTTGTAAGTCTTAATATTACTCACCCTTTCATAAGATATTATAATTATTTAAATACAAAGGGTTACTATTTATTTGTATTTTTCTATAACTGAGGAATAATTATCGTGCTTTGAGGGACATTTTCATTCTCTTTGCCTTAATGTTCTAAACATGATTTAAGATTCTCTTCAACAAATTTCCAATAATCTTTGCTTCAGTATTATGAGTACTTAATACCAAATAAAAAAGCTTACCAAATTCATGCCCAGATGAGAAAATTTGCTTCATTTTTATTTTACTATCTGTCCTATTCATGAAGGTCTATATAGGATATCCTAACAATTGGGTTAAGGCCATTTAAAAAATTAATATGGATAACTTGGATAAAGATGGAAAATTGTTTATTTTATATTAAGCTCTGTACTACTGGGAAAAGATTGGTAAATTTTGATGACTTAGAATGATTAATTGGATTTGCTGAAAATGATTTTATTTTAAAGCATTAGTATTTAGATGGATATAGAGGAAAATACCAAATGAAAATAAAGTGGCAGTGACCTCAAAATAGGTGAGAAGTGATGTAGGGGACTAGCATTACTAGTAGTGGCTCTTTTAGTAGTAAAATCTAAAATAATTGATACAAAAGAGAGTAAGCCATAAAAAAATACAGTTTCTGAACCATAACTTCTAAACTTTTTAGTATTTCTTTATACTCATTTAAAAAGTTAAGACGATTGTTTGATATGTTTTTAAAATATGCAGGTGGACGGTGTTACTACATTGTTATTATATACGCACAGCTGAATAGATGAGGTCATTGAGAGCTGCTGTTACGACTGTTCTTTTTGGTAAAGGATGATTTCAGTGGTGCAGTTAAATGGCAGAAATTGAAAGATTTAATTAAAATACATGTAGCTCATCTTACTACTTTCCAACTAGTTTTAGGTAGATATTAAAAATGTGCATAATAAGGCCAGGCCTAGTGGCTCACGCCTATAATCCCAACACTTTGGGAAGCAGGGCAGCAGATCCCTGAGCCCAGGGGTTTGAGACCAGCCTGGGCAATATGGTGAAACCCCTTCTCCACAAAAAAAAAAAAAAAAAAAAAAAAAAAAAAAAGTACAAAATTAGCCAGGCATGGTGGTGTATATCATAGGCCCAGCTACTCAGGAGGCTGAGGTGGGAGGGGAGGATAGATTTAGCCCAGGATATCGAGTGAGTGATATGTAATCACGCCATTGCACTCTAGCCTGGGTGGCAGAGTGAGACTCTTCCTCATAAAAAAATAATAATAATGATAGTGCATAAAAAATAATAATAATGATAATGTATGTATAGAACACTTAACCTATTTATTCATATAGTATATGTCATGCTCCCTAATATATATGACGATATAAATAAATGTTGAAGAATGACTTTAAAGGAATAGTCCTTGGCAGATTTTTTTACAAACTATTATGTAGAAAAATAAACATTCTTTATACTTAATATCTATGTCATGTCAGAAAAAGGTAAAGTCCTCTTAACTTGCTATACGACTAATCCAGCTTCCCACATATCTTCCTGACACTGAAAAAGACAACCACCTTTGTATCTCTTCAGCTTACATTGGTGAAAGTATTCATTTTAGCTAGCAACTTTAGTCATTTTGTTTTCAAGAATGTTTTGGGGTTTCTGAGAGGCCAAAAGTATAGGATATTTTATACAGACATCATTTATGTATTTGTTTAAGAGTGTATGTTGAGGCAGGAGAATTGCTTGAACCTGGGTGGCGGAGGTTGCAGTGAGCTGAGGTCATGCCACTGCACTCCAGCCTGGCACCTGGTGACGGAGTGAGACTCTGTCTCAAAAAAAAAAAAAAAAAAAAAAGAGTGTGTTATTAATATTCAAAAGATAAATGAAAGAAAATCATTTTAACATAACATTTTTTATTTTCTTTTGTTTTTACTGTTTGCCTTGATTAGCTGTATTCAATACAAGTAATTATGGAGTTTTAAGTATAAAAGCCTTCAAGAAAAATAGAATTATTATAACTTTAGTGAAAAGAATGAAAATCAATAGCATGTTTGTTTTAAATTTTTTCCATATTTGTACAATATTTATGTGCTTCATAGATTTATAAACATATGCAGATGTGCATATTTTACTTCATAATGTGCTCCAAGGTAGGCAGAATAGATGAGGTGCTATGAGGTTTGGTAAGCTTTTATTACTAGCTAGTTCTTCATTTTTGCTTTCTTAAAAACATTTTATTGTGGTAAAATATATGTGTGTGTGTACATATATATCATCACATAATGTTTGTGATTTCACCATTCTTGAGTGTACAATTCAGTGTCATTCAGTAGATTCACAATGTTGTGCAACCAGCACCACTCCCCATTTCTGGAACTTTTTCATCACCCCAAACAGAAACTCTGTACACATTAAAAAGTATCTCCCCATTCCTGCTTTACCTAGCCCTTGGTGACCTCGCGTATATTTTCTGATTTAGGAATATGCCTATTCTAGATACTTTATGTAAGTGGAATCATACGATATTTGTCCTTTTTGTTTAGTTTATTTAACATAATGTTTTCAAGGGTCATCCTTATTGTAGCATGCATCAGAACTTTGTTCCTTTTTATAGGTGAATAATATTACATTGCATGGATTACCACATTTGTTTATTCATTCATGTGTTGGACACTTGTGTTGTTTCCACTTTTATCTACTGTAAATAATTTTGCAGTAATCATTAGGATACAAGCATTTGCTTGAATCCCTGTTTTCAATTCTTCTTCCTTCATTTTCTTTTTCTTTCAATTTTTGAGGACAGTGATAAGACTAGCTTATCTAAAATAGAGGCAGTATTTGGTGAACATACTTGAGAAAAAGTATGGCAATGTAAAAATGCAATAGGCTTGACCCTTTGTGTTTTGCATGACAAAAGCTAACTTAAGGAAAAGCACCCCCCCCCCCAACAAAAAAAATGTCATTTTTTTGGTATAAGTAAAAAGTCTAGGAATATCTTGATTCCTCAAGGCTCCAATTATGTCATCAGGACTTTGTTTCTTCCCCAACCTCTTTTTCCCATTTTTCAGCTGTTTAGCCTTTATATCACCTCAGAAGGAACCCCTTAAAATGATGGATAATACTTAGAGGACAGAATCTTAGTTCTTTTTATTTATTTATTTATTTATTTATTTTTAATTTTTATTTATTTTAAGATGGGGTTTCTCCATGTTAGTCAGGCTGGTCTTGAACTCCCAACCTCAGGTGATCCGCCCGCCTCAGCCTCCCAAAGTGCTGGGATTACAGGTGTGAGCCACCGCGCCCAGCTTAGAATCTTTGTTCTTAAACTGGTGCCATATTGGTCTGACTTGAGACACAGGCCAACACCAAATACCAATCTCCTTTTTTATTTTTTGAGGCAAATGTTGATCTCCTGATTGGTGAGGCTTGGGCCATATGCTCACCCTAGGAGGCAAGGTGCAGGATGAAGGTTGATCTTAATGGAACCACAGGGACAAGAGTAGAAAACAATAGATGTTTCATCAGAAAAGATTACACTGGACAGTGAAAAATTCTCTTGTCAAAATTAATGAAATGAAAAGATTCTGTATAGTATGGTTTTCTGAGATTCTTTATGCTTTTCATTTTTTCAGCTGATATAGAGAGAATTTTTTGTTGTTGTTGTTTTTTTAAATGTACACCTCTAGCAGTGTAAGCTCTCCAAACACTAAGACATACATAATATAAATAGTATAAATTTGAAAATTTTGAAACTTTTCAAATTTGAAACGTTTGAGAAATGTCTGTTACCTTAAAACTGTGGGTACATCACGTAAGTACTAGAGCTGAAACTAATTATTAATGTACCTTGCACACCTTGATGCTTCTGAGTTGACCTTTTAATTTATTAGCATTTTTGTTGGATTTATATGCAATATTTATTGCCATATTTACATGAAGTGGGTTGACCATATAGAAAAGTTGATTTCAACATTAGGTTGGCCATTATTCAAATTAGTCATATTGGCACATTAAATTCCACTCTAAACTATAATGTAGTAATTTAATTTTCCTTTTCCCTAGAAATGTTTAAAATATGCATCCAAGTATTACTGACATATCTGATACACTCAGTTAGGGTTACTTGTATTTAGATTTTCTCTTAAATGCTGCCTCATGGCTAAATTAGAATTTTAAGTTGCCAACTTAAAATAGAACATAAAAATACGGTATGACTTATACCTTGCACTGACACCTTTTGGAGGATGTTTTCTTCTTCACCAATCATGGACTGTTATAAACAGTAATATCTATGACTTGAAAACAGTTGACTCATGTACAGGCAGTTAGAGGTGCTGCAGGCTCCCATGACTTTTCCATTTAAGCATAGCTGGGCCACCCTCCTGTACTCTTAAACACACTGAAGGTATGTGAGCAGGGTAAAGTGTGACAGCCAGGGCAGGAGAGGGCTCCCTTTTTTGTCAATGCCTTCTTTGAATTAAGGGCAACTGACTGCTTCAGAAAGACTCACCAGCCTAGTGTTGGTAAGTGAAGATCATCATTTTCTAGCACCAGAAGGAAGACCACGCATGTGCTTCAAAGCCAACAAACATCCCAAGGCAGACACCAGGCATCATGCATGCAACTTGATTCTTAACCCTCAGAAATTGCCCCCTTGCGGCTCTATATAAATAATCCTAGTGCTAGATACCCCAATTAGAAACCCTATGTATAAAACCAGAATCAATTAATCATGTTTTCAATTTTGTTTGTACATTTCAGAATTGCCCTAGTATTCTCCTGGGGTTGTGGTTTTCTGTATTTGTGCTACTCTTCGTCTATTTGCGAAACTTTTTACACACAGCACGGATGTGCCTAGTGCTGAAGTTGTTTCGGTCTGCTTATTGGTTGCACTGTCTAATGAGGGCAGGAATCGGTTTCCTTTGATGATACATCACTAGCTTTTGGCATATGTCCTGGCATTTAGTAGGCATTCTACGGCTAGCTAAGGTCTAGTCAGGAGTGTGGGTATGTGCATGCATCAGAATGCTATGCACAGATGAACTTATTTAATCCTCACAATGCCTTTATGTGGTAGATATGATTTCTATGCTGGTTTTATAGATACGTAAGCTGGAGCTTGGTAAAATGCAGTATTTTGCCTGAGATCTTAAAGCTAGTGATCGATATAATTGGGATTCAGCATCTGGACTTCACCCCAGATCGTTTAACTACTAGACTACACAGTTTCTATAAATGTTCACTGACCAGATGCTTTGCTAAATGAAGGAAGGAACCAGGATATGCTCTACTATACTATTCAGTTTCCATCTTTGCACCCAGTTCTGACCAGGATAGAGAGTAAAAACTACAGTGGTACCTCTGCTGCCTGAACTTGCTGCATTCCATATTATAAGCCAATGATTAACCAGAGTAACTCAGTTTGGTCCAGCAATTGGTTGGGCATCTACATTGTTCAGAACAACATGCTAGGTTTTCCTGGATATAATTAATATTTGGAAATTCAATTCACAGTCTCTTATTACATACATGCGTACATTTAGGGTATGGCTGATTCTGTAAGTATAGAAAAAAAGGTTAAAAAATACACACACACACATACACATACATACTCTGAATATTGGAAGGGCTTAATTTTAAATGTGGTAGAATGGAAACGTCTTAGAATGTGTCTTGAATGATGAGGAATGTAAGAAGATAAATTCCCTTGGTGAGCACAGGCCAGGCAGGATTATTTCTACCCAGGATAAGTTTGCTAATTCACAGCTGGACTCCTAAGTAACAAAGCTGATTAAAATATTATTCAGAGATAATAAGTGTATCAAAGTGTGCCAAGAGTGGTTTACAAAAAAATCATTTAAAGTTTACTGTAATAGCTTTGGGGAATGTGAAAGAATGCTGAGGTAAGCACTGTAGACCTATTTATAGCTACCTAATCATTTGGTCACAAAATATCTGGACTTGGATGAGGAATTCCCTTTAAATAAGTAAAATAATATTAAAACAATGGTAACCTTCATTTATATATGACTATTAAAAGGTGAAATTATAGGTATTTTATGAATGTTATGAAATATTGAGTAATTGTTAGTCTCCTTGGGGTAGCTTGGTGGGTGTTTTCATCTAAGCCCTTTGAACCTTTTATACACTATGGTCTAAAACACCATTATATTAATTATACAGTATTCTCAGAACATATTTGCTATAACTGTACCTCGAAACCTATGGGATGACAGATTTTTTTTCTTGTCAAACTTTATTCATGACTACCAGTATTACAGTTCCATAATTTCTTTTTTAGATCTAAACAGAAAAAAAATATAGTTTAAAAATTTCGAACACTAAGCTTAAATATGTTGTGGAGAAAAATGCCAAATTATCTGCTACATGAAAGTTTCCTTAAATTACTATGTTAATTAGATATTATACAGAAAGCTTAGATGTATAAGTAACCTTTTTTAAAAAACAAACGAGGAATGAAATATGATAAAAGTATCCATTTATCTTATTTTCATTTTACAACAGACCTCTGTGTACCTTGTGAATTATTTTGCAATCTATAAAGTAAATAACTTATCCATAATCACACAGTTTTCTTTTCAATATTGAAATACTATGTTTTTTAAAAAAAATCCGTAGAGGCATTGTACTTAAGCTTTGGCCAGGAAGAATGTTTACCACATATTCAGTTTATATTCTTTCATGCTGCAATATTTATAATCAGCTGAGCACAGTGGCTCACACCAGGAATCCCAGCACTTTGGGAGACCGAGGCGGGAGAATCTCTTCAGCCCAGGTGTTCAAGACCAGTCTGGGCAATGTACTGAGATCCTGTCTCTACAAAAAAATGCCAAAAAAAAAAAAAAAATTATGCAGGTGAGGTAGCACACACACCTGTAGTCCCAGTGACTTGGGAGACTGAGGTGGGAGGATCACTTGAGCCCAGTAGATGGAGGTGACACTGAGCTATGATTGAACCTCTGCACTCCAGCCTGGGCAACAGAACAAAACCTTGTCTCTTAAAAAATATATATTTCTAAAAATGTCTCCTGCCCCTGGAGAAAAGGGACCCTGTTTGGTTTTGCTACCAGGATAGTGAATGATCCCTAGCAGGTGTTCAATAAATTTGTTGACTGAATATGTGACTTGTTTAAGAGGGGCTGGTATAATTATGGAAGAGCATTCTCATGTCTCAGGAGATCACTTAAAGTAGAGAAGGAATGAAGCTCTGTTTTCCTCACTGTATATGTTTGGGAAGATGATGAAATTACCTGTGCACACCCAGTGAGAAGAACAAATTGTCTTATATTTATACTTTTATTATTTAAATGATAATCCTTTCCCAGGACAATGACTACCAACTTGGAAGGCAAGAGATACTAAGTTTATTAATTACTTAAACACAAGGACTTCTAAATTTTTGTAGAAGTCAGGTTATTACTGTGCTTTTGATAGATGTTTTTAATATATTATGATGTGTTGTGAGCCAAAGCCGACTCAGCTGCTTGGTGAGCCATACGATTCTGTGTTCCCAGGGAATGTTTATCAATAATGAGACTAATTTTAAAAGTATTTTTCTTGTAACATGAAAAACAAAATAACCATGACTGTTAATACTGTTTACCTTAGAATGCCAATGTGTATGATATTGGGATACATGTCTGTATAATTAAACTAGCAGCTAAGGCTTCCATATTCAGAATTAAGGTTTTAGCAGTAGAAGGAAATTAGTTTTGACTCTTCACTTTCACTTTCCTTAGCAGTGAACAGGGAGATCTATATGTTTTTTATGTTTTTAAAGGAAGCTATACTGGTTTTAATTTCTCAGAAAATTTCCTCCTGACAACTGAAAGCAAGGGAGAAATTCAATACATTTTAGCACCTGATTATGTTCAGTGATTTTTTTTTTTGTTTTGTACTGTTCTGCTTGGATTGTGTCTGTGACATCATGGAACTTAAAAACCATGCTGTAATTTAAACCTCCAGAATTATTAATAATATCGCCCCTTTGTAATCATCACCTTAACAATTTGGGAACGTTCTAAAGATGCTGGTAATTAAGATTTTTAATCTACTTTTCATCTCCTATGGTTAGTTCTTTTGAACTCTTAAGGCTAGATCTTTGTCCTTTGAGAATGGTTAAATTCTTGGAAATAGGCAGGAATAAAAGGCATTTAGGAGGTATTTTTTGTCTCTTGAATAAATGTAGGTGGGCCAGCCATTTTGCTTTCTTTAAATTTTTTGTGGAAATTATGCTGTAAATCAGAGATTCGTCGTGATGACGTCAGGCACTGAGCTCTTTATATGACATAAAGACTCCTTAG
The DNA here is from genome assembly GCA_036589455.1 of Ateles fusciceps. Classification (NCBI taxonomy): domain Eukaryota; kingdom Metazoa; phylum Chordata; class Mammalia; order Primates; family Atelidae; genus Ateles; species Ateles fusciceps. The sequence goes on from JAZHEH010001361.1 coordinate 4,629,023, forward strand.
TTTCCAAATTGTTTTATGATGCTGTGTTTCACATTTGGGCTCGTGAAATTTGGCATTACCTGGCTGTTTTTAAATCAGCGAAGGCCTCAGTCATCACTTTGATGAACCAGCTTGGTCCTGATATTTTTAACCCTAAACTTTTGTGCTTTCTTTCTATGTTAACTAAAACAATCCTGTTTCATCACTGGCTATTTTTAAGTTCCCAGTGAACGAAGACAACAAATGTCAAGTCATTTACTCATTGAAAATCAATGGGCTAATTTTTCAAAACAAGATTTCTTTCCAAACGGTTCTATATATACTTCTAACTCCTCAGCCAGGATTTGTCTTGTGACTGAATCAGATATCTGATCTTGCCCAGTAAGGATTTTACCTCCTCCTGAGGGTTTTTCTGTGGGTTTTTTATGCATCATTATTATTGTCTACCCAGTTAAAACCATGCTCTTGACATTGCTGCGTTGATTCTTTTCCTGTCACTGTTAACCCACTTGTCAACGTGATTAACCTTACTGAAAATTTGATATTAGCTCTGACTCATTTTTATGCCAATATGAAACATTCTAAGGTTGTATGCTAGTTTTTTACAAATTATCATTACCATTCCATACATAACATTTCTTTTCATTCACTTTTTTTCCCCAATCTTCCCTCCTCCATAAAAACTCAGTGTACCTATATATTTAACAGTCAATGCAATGTATTTAATATATATCTTCCATTCTTCTAAATGCTTATTTTCCTAAATTATTTTTTATAATATTGTCCTAGAAATCTTCTTCACTGACTTTACTCCTTACTATTAGGTAGCCATATGTGGTTTTAATTCTTGTAATTGCTGTATTTTATCCATATGCTTTGGACATTTCTCTGTTGGTTTTCCTGGCCTTTTCTTGCTAAATTGAAAATGTATCTTACATATTATATGTATAAATATTTTGTAGTATTTTATTCCTGAAAATGTCTAAGTCTGTAACCTGTCTGTTAACTTTGTGATGTCCTTTGTTGATGTAGTCAACAGTTTTTCCCTTTATAATGCATGCATTTTAGATCTTTAAGAAATTTTGCTTTCCACTGAAGTCAGAAAGATATTTTTGTATGTTTCCTTTTATTAGTTTATAGTTTTATATATTTAGGTATTACATTTTTCTGGATGTTTTTCTGACTTAGGTAGAGAATCTAATTCTACATAGTGAGTCAGTTTTTCCATCACTTCTTAATAAATAGTCTATCATTTTCCACTGGTTTGATATACCATATGTATCATATCATGAGCATGTATATGTATTAGGTTGTTGCAAAGGTAATTGCTGTTTTTGCCATTACTTATACTTGCAAAAACCACAGTTACCTTTGCACCAACCTAATATATGGGTGTGATTATAAGTTGTAGCTTTATTCTTCTGCACCCTTAATAGGCTTTTAATTTTCTCTCCGGTACTCTGGGTGCCCGTTCCTTGTGTATGATACAATCTGGAAATTTGCTGTGGCACTTGTAGAGCTCACCTCATTTTTACCTTCTTTCAGAGTTCTCTGTCCTAATTGTCCTAAATCTGAAATCCTTTGTCTCATGTTTTACTGGGTTTTCTGATTGTTTAAGATAAGAGGGTAAATTTCTGATTGTTTAAGGTAAGAGGGTAAATTTCATACCTGTTATTCCACCACTGTTGTAAGCAGACACTCATTTGGTAATTTCTCAGTAGGATCCTTAGCTTGCTTATTTTCATTCTTTCATTCTTTCATTTGATGTGAAAAAATCTATTTAAATCTTTACATCATACCCTACTGCTTTTAGATGCAGTGCACACAGCCTTGGACATGCAGAACTCTCACTGTCATTCAGCTCTTAAGTGTTTTATAATTTTTCTTGCTAGTTTTTGCTAGTTCTGCTTTATTTAACTGTGAATTCATTTAACTATTTTCCTGACATGCATGCTTCTAGATTCCTTTGTATTATTAATTTAAAATTGTATTGAATTTTACTTAGAGGTCGTGTGCATAGGTTGATTATTTGGAGACTTTTTTGAGATCTCCTTTGTGGTCTAATACATAAAATATTCATATATTCTTGAAAGGAATGAATAAGATTTATTTGATAAAGTTTTTACTATATATACATATATTTTAGATTGTTACTGGTGTAACTCACATTCTCTTCATTTTGGCTTATTTTTTTCTACTTGATCAGTTTCTAAAAGATGTTAAAATTTCTAATAAAAAGTTACATATTTCTCCCCATATTTCTGTCAGTTAGTAGTTATATTCACATGTATATATACTTAGTAGTATTAATATTATATTATTGTTATGAGCAAATTATGTATCTTTTCTCCTTAAATTGCTTACTGTAACATTTAAATGCTACTTAATCTTTCATTTGGTTAATACTTACCTTATGTATTTTTTTGTCCATCTCTTCCATCAAGCTTTCTTTGCCTTTTGTGGACAATTTAATGCTGGATTTTTTTGTAAATCAGTTTTTTGATTACTAAATTTGACAAATTTGTGCTTGTTATATTTATTATTGTGTGGAGGCTTATTTCTCCCATATTATTTTATGTTTTTATTCATTATACTTTATTATTGTTTCTTTTTCTATCTTTTCTATCTTCTGTCATGTTGACAGCTCAGATTTTAAACTTTTTGTTTGTAAGTTACAAATTCTATTCTTTTATCTCTAACTTAAAATTCATTATGTTTGTTTTTTTCTTCCAATGTGTAAAAGTTAATATATCTGTCTTCCTCCACAATAAGAAATCTCAGTAGTCTTTCAACTCACTCCTCTACTGTGACTTAATTTTCTTTCATGTTGGCGTCATCTGGCATTTTCATTCTATACTTTTTTTGCTTATTCAGCTAACAATAAACTTACTAAGGTATTTGCTCCTCGTTGGTTACCTTATCTCTTGGCTTCCTCTGGAACACACTTCTCTTCTTCTTGGAACACATCCTTCAACATATCTTTCAACAAGGGCTCATCACTGTGTAATATACTTAATAAGACAAGCCACTAGTACTTCTTCCTAGGCCATAAATCTATGGTCACATCTAAAACTATCCTCTGTTACTTTACTCATGTATTCAACAGCAATTTTGTAGTTTCCTCTTGTCCTAGACCTGAGAAAAGTCAACAAAAATCTTTGCCTACTAGAGTTTACACAAGATAGCAGGGAGGGGGCAGAGAATACATGAGGCCAGATCAACAGTCCTTAGCAATGGCCCCACACTACAGCAGGGCTCCAGAGCTGCCAGGATATTGCCCTGTAGTTTCTGGATGGTGCTAAACAGGTTATGCTGCTTTCTTATCATGATAACTGGGCAAGTGATATTTTTACTAGGCAACTAAGAGAGAAAATTGGGCCAACTAGAGAGCTCTTCCCAATCCATCCCTAATCTGTGGCTACTGAATCTTCCTCGATTGTAACTTTTCTAGCCATATTAATGTAACTTCTTCCTGCTTCCCCACGGTTTGTTGGTTGTAGTTGTAGTGTTTATTTGCTAAGTTTGGTTCTGAAAACCATCAAGATCTCATATTGTTTGTAATACCTCTGGGATTTGGCCAGGAAAGGAATCCAGCTACTCATGGTAGTTTCCCTTCTTGTCCAGAATTGATAGTCCTCACAGAATATATTATTAATTTTTATTATTTACTATTACTATGGGGTGTAAGTGCCAATGGCATTCAATGCCAAGAGAGTTTTCACAGATGATTATCAAGCACGTCCTTAATTTTAAAGAGAAAAGCTAGGAAACTCAATTATATATGTGGTCTGATAGCCTAGATATGATCAGAACCTTAGAAAAATTATATCTGTTGAATTCCTAGGAGGGGTCGATCGTTGTGGGGGAAAAGGAACTGAGAGGAGGAGCTGAGGATCAGGGTGGTCCCACGTCATTTCTGCTTGGTTCCAAACTGGTTAGGCACCTGCTTCCAGCTCCTCATGGTAGTCAGAAGAGAGTGCTGTGTGGTAATTGTCAGAATCAGCCCTGAATTTCTGAAGAAGCAGGGTCAGGGGAGCTCTCATAATGATTACTGCATAAACAAACTATGCTGTCCATCTGGAAGCATCCTGGGAATGTGTCTGGTTCACCTTTGATTCTAATCCTTTTCCTACCCTGTCTGTTCTCTCCTAATTTTTAGACACACCCCCACTGTCCTTGACTCAATGAATTTCCAGCTAAAGGAACCTAATTTTATATTTCCTATTAGTTTAGTGGTCAGTAATTTCTTTGATACTCAGAAACTTCTCAGAGTCTGTGTCTGGGAAGGGTATAACACTGTAAAAGATAGTGGAAACAGACTTTGCTATGAAGCATTCAGAAAAATATGGGGAAAAAATGTGAATTTGGGGTACTGTTCTTACATTGAAAATGATCTAAGTTGCAGGCTGAAACAAAAGCCAAGAAAGGGTAAGGGTTGTATTAAATCCCCTTTTATGATTGCCCTGGCACTTTTTTCTTTTGTTTTCTAATTTGTATTAAATCTAATTATCACAGAGATAGACAACAGGATGAGGTTACAGTATCCTAAAACAACAAAATAAGATGCATGACTGTGACATAAACAATTGTTACATTTAGCAACAAAACAACAATATAGTTGAACTTAAAATAGTCTTAACTGAAAAAGACAATGGTGGTATTCCAAAGCCAGCTCAGTTAAATAAAGAGTAGGTGTTAACTTAAAACAAACAAACAAACAAGCAAACTTTTTAAGCTAAATATAGTAATGTTCTTGCCAAGGCCAACATTTTCATGTTCATGCTGTTAAGTGCTATGTCTGGCAGGAACACATATTAGAGTACAAAGTTATCTTATGCTCTTGAGAGATTGATGAGATAACATTTCTGACTACATTTTTTTGTTTTGTTTTTGAGACAGAGTTTTGCTCTTGTTGCCCAGGCTGGAGTGCAATGGCTTGATCTCGGCTCACTACAACCTCTGCCTTTCTGGTTCAAGTTATTCTTCTGTCTCAGCTGGGGTTACAGGCCCCCGCCACTATGCCCAGCTAATTTTTGGTATTTTTAGTAGAGATGGAGTTTCACCATGTTGTCCAGGCTGGTCTTGAATTACTGACCTCAGGTGATCTGTCCACCTCAGCCTCCCAAAGTGCTGGGATTACAGGCATGAGCCACTGTGCCTGACCTATATTTCTGACTAAAATTTAAAATTTTAGTCATGTTCTCCTCCCTTTGCCTAACCAATTAATTAAACCACACATACACTCACTCATATATAGCCCCTCTAGCTTGTAGTAGGAAATGCTTTTTTTTTTTCAATCAGAAAGTCTTAGTGAATCACAGCTTTTTGAAATTAGATCTGAGTCCTGCAGCTGTCAGACTTGTTCTGTGGGTTCCCAAGGTTGTTGAGTTCCTCTGCCATAACAGATGGAGTACAAGAGAATAGAAGAGAATATCCGTCTAACAGGAGGCAGGCCCATTAGTATTCCAAATGTATTCATATATTAAAGCCAGGCAATGGTGATGTCTGAAGAAAATTACCTTAGACTTATCAAAGTTTCACCTATAACACATAGGCAGCTTGGCAATGGTTATCTTCTCAAAAAAATAACTTGAGGTTTATCCAAGTATTAACTATACCATATAGGTGGTTAGAGCATAAATGCATAGTTCGTCGTCCATAAGTATAGACGAAAAGATCTTTTGCTTCAGAGAAATGGTTAAATTATAAAGATACAGATATATTTATTAAAATATAGCCATTATGAAAAATGGACGTGCATGTCATATAAGTAGTAGCACTTCCTAGGGTTGCTAGGGTGTTTGTGCTTCAGCTGATTATTCAAGATGGAAATGTGTTTGTACCTGACACAATAGACAGTCCTCCGCAAGGAATCAGGCAACAGCGTTCTGGTTCTTCTAAGCGCTCTTGAGAAAGTCAAATAACACTAATGGATCTAAGGACCCTTCTTAAAAAGGTAGAAATTGTAATACTTTTTTAAAAAAGATATCTATAATTTATTTATTACTGTCACCTGGGAACATGGAACTAGGAGTCAAATGGAAACATTTATGGATTACCTGTGGATCCAGGGAGGCACACTCTCATGTTATTTACTCTCTTCAAAACAAAACAAAACAAAAACTGTAAGAAGAGTAATGAAAAGAAAACAGATAACTCATTGAGTACCCACACTGCAAATTACCTACTATTTGTCATTTAATTCTCAGTAAAATTCTGTATGTCTCACTAGCACCATTTAAAAAACTTACGGAGATTAAATTAATTATTCTGTGCACCACAATTAGGGGCTGAATTCAAAATCAGATCCCCTTGAGTACCCTGACTTCACAGCTTAGGCTGTTTCAAATTTGACTTATTTCAAAATCTTCATTTCTACTTAAAGACTTGCATTTATTCATAAAGCCAACATTGTGTTTTGATAACTCTGGACATGTTTATACCAGGTCTGTATGTATGTAATGATATTCTGAAATACTATGGCAATAAATTAAAGATGAACATATTCTTCTGAAATATTCATGGTAGGCAAAACAAAGAGCACCAAATCCAGGAAAATTGAGTGGAGATTTTTTTTTTTTTTTGCCACCTATTGACAAATGCAAGCTGTTCATATTTTGTTATTGAGTGAATATGTTAGTCCCATTGTAAATGTCATCCTCACCCTGTAAAACTGATTCAGAGAAGAAAGCCTCTTTAAGATAAAATTTATAAATAAGAAATGGCTTATAAAAGAATTATGCGATTAGGAAATATTATACATTTAGACCTCACAGTAGTGTATAATAGAAAAATTTTAGTATAATTGTTTAATTTTTATTTGGAAATTGAATGCAAAGTATTACTTCTTTCATCCGTTATTAATCTCTATCCTGGAAGTTTCCAAACATGAAAAATACATGTATGTCACTGTATTCCTTGTGAGCACAACTTGCCTCTGCTCTCATGAAATTACACTCTTTTAAATTTAATCAACTAAAAAAAAAAAACCTTTCTTCATGCTTATTAATTTTTGAATCTTGATATAGCCCATCTCTGATGTGTCTCTATTCTTCACCTGTATGACACATGCTTGTCATCATAATAAGTAGTAGCACTTCCTAGGGTTGCTGGGGTATTTGTGCTTCAGTTGATTATCAGTAACTGTTGAGGCCATATTACCAGCTAAGTGCCAGTTCTGAATTGCCCCATATAATTGCCTTCCATCTTCTTCATGCTTTTCATACCAGGTTTGTTTTTCTGATCCTCCCAAATACCAAACCCTGCTTTTTGCCTTACCTCAACACTCAAGACCTGACAGTAATTGTGGTGTAAGGAAAAGTGTTGATCTGAATATGAGGGTGACAGTGAACACCCCGCTTACCACCATCAAACACTTACCTCACACCAGGATCCTAGTACTTTCATATCCGTAGTTTCTTCCTCGTGACCTCCGTCTCACCTCTACCCCTCCTCATCCACATCCTGGCTTTCTTCCTCTTCCCTCCCGCTTTGTCTTTCTTCTCCTCTCTTTCCTTCTCAACTAGCACAATCCATTGCTTCAGCTCCAAGTTCTTTTTTTTCCTTGGGTTCTGAGGAACAAAATGTAGCCACACAGTTTCCTCTGTACTCGTAGCCCCAGAGCAAGCTCCTAACTCTTTGTAGTTGTCTGGAGGGTTTTATTATTAAACACACTAGGGAATAATGGAATAATTAATAGGAAGAGAAAAGTCTCATTTCAAGGATTAAAGTTGCTACCTGAGGTGGCTCTTTTTATATCCAGAGATACACCATTACACTCTACATCACCTTCATGCAACTTTTTCTGTCTCCTCATTGTCAGAATAAATTAAGAGAAAAAGTGAAATTTAGGAAGAAAGGGTCCCACTATCTCTGATCTTGGTAATAATTAGTCTGTGTGGTTCTTCTGGGCAAGAATTGTGGTTCATGAATTTCACATTACCCTCCCTCCCCGAGGGGTTCCTATGTGGCTCTCACTGTAGCTCCAATAGGCTGAAACTTTTGGAGGCATAGTTGTAAAAAGGTAGAAAGTGCCAGGAAAAGCAGTGGGTAGGTTGGGAGCATTGATTCTAAGGCTCTGTTCTCTTTCTAATACCCAGAAATGTCAAGGACACTCAGAATGAAGCAGAGAAAAGTAGAGAATCAGGGAGGTTAATTCCAGTGGCATGTAAGAGAATTTAATCCAGGATACATGTCCAATCCACATACTTTCTAGACCTTTAGAGCTTTCTGTTTCACAGGTCAGAGGTCTTTCTGCAGGGGGTTGCATTAATGAGACATGCATCATTCTATTTCCAAAGTAGTGTGTAGGGTAAAAATAATCTTAACACTCAAAAACAGATCATCACTTAACATACTTTTCCATTAAAACATCACTTTACATTATGGGCAGATTCTATATGAGTAGTATATATCAGGTGCATCATGGATTTGATAGAGTTTTGTAGGAACCCTAGGCCACTGAGGTCCATTTTTCTGTAGAAAACTCATCTTGAGTGCTACACAAAAAGATATTTGGAATATTACAAATTATGAATTGGCTTATAAACTCAAAAAAATATTTTCTCTTTCTTAATTGAGAAATTTAGGAAAATCAGCATAAACAATTTAAATGGCTCGCTTCATCTATAAATAATACACATATGTTTTCTTTCATCATCTTGCATGTTGACGGATTATCATGAACATGAAAATATTTGAAAGGCTAAATACAAATCTCTATTTTAAGAGCTAATAAAATTAAATGGCTTTCTTATTTATAAGATTTGTGTATTATTTCGAAATACAAAGAAAATTGCAAAGGATTACTAAAATGCAATAACTACAAGTTATTAAGCATTAATATGATATCATGTAAATAGAGTCAAACTTCTACTTACATAAATTGATTTATGGGTTGATTTGCTTTGTATCTTCTGATAAATAACTCACCATATACACTGGACAAAATCTAAGAGACAAAAATTAGAGCAACTGATTTTTCTATTTATAAACAGAATCAAATAAAAATATATTTTGCTTCCTAATGGACATTGCAAAACAAATTTTATTTACTTTGTCTTCCCTCATAATTGTTTTTCCTGTTTTTCTACTTCAAGGGATGTCAGCAAAAACACTACTGTCACCATCTCCACTTTATCAACCTTTAATTTAAAATAATGACAGAAGACCTATGAGCCCCCCACATTTAAGTAGCTTTTGCTTTAATAAGAATTTTAGTAATTGACTTAATATTTACTTAGCCTGAATAATGCAACTGAGATTTTCTGCCTCCACCCCATCCTCATCCTTTTGGTTGCCTGGCAACATAAAACCGTAGACCCAGCCAGACAGAAAACTAAGCTTAACTATCGTAGAAACTGATGAAATAAAAGGGTTTTTTCAAGTTGAAACTGTGTCTTTCAAGTTTCCTATTTCAGTGGAAAAGTGTGTTAAATGATGTAACTTTCCTCCTGGATGAGACTGGGGGAAAGTTATGTAGTGACTTACATATCTAATGTAAGTATGCATGTGTACATGTAAGTGTACATATCAAGGTAATCGCCATAAACAGCAGGAGGACCGATAATGACTGACTTCAGATGAAATTTAGTTTACAAGCTTGCCTAGTTACTCACACAGGGACCTGGTAATAATTCAGGCAGTAATTGGCCTATAGCTTCCATTTCTTTTCTAATAAATGATAGTCAGAATTACTGAAGGATTGAAAATTGGGAGTATTAAACCTATAGGAAGCCATGCTAAGATGAACTCAGTTGAAAATGATATTCTTCCATATCTGCAAGAATTAAAGTTTAGCCAACATAGGTGAATTTTATTACAAACAAGTTTGTCTATAAAGTTATCATGTTTTTAGCATTTATGGTGCTTTATAGGTTATGAGAGTCCTCTTAATCAGCTATTACATTCCAGTTGAGAAGTAAAATTAGGAATATACTTTTTATACGAAATATAATGTAACCTGACAGAAATTTTAAGTCACAGCTGAAGAGGTATTAAAATTTTCTACTGTCTGTGGGGAGAAAGTAGAATAAGTTATCCATGGAAGTGTAGTTTTTTTATTCTGGACATTTTAATAAAGGCCTAGTACCTTGAGAACTTCTGTTTGAATTTGTGGCAGACCTTTTTCTTTAGGTTAAAAAGGTATACATGATTGCTTCCTGAGATTTCTCTAGCTATGTGATTCTGCAGCATATCTGAAAATATTAATGTTTATAGACATTAGCTGTCTTAAAGAGTAGCATCCTATAGTAAAATCAGCAGCATTTGCAAGACTAATAATAAGGAAAATTCACTCATCCACGTTTACTGTACTTCGATTCAAAATGCCTTATTTACTTAAAGACAGTATTCTTAGATCATATTTGTAAAGGAGAAAGGGAAAAATGCCACAAAATGAAGCAACTCTTCTAGAAACTTAATTAAAATCATGATGATGCATTCAGCCTGGAGTTTAGTTTTATTTTCAGCTAAGTCATCTGCAGCCATGCTTCCCACAGAGGGGAGGACTGCCAGGCTCACAGTGCACTGTGCAACTTGGATGAACAGTATTACAGGCTGTTTATGAGCAGATTACATCTGGGATCTGTGGAGAGCAGCCAGAGCGGCAAGACAGAGATAATGAATGCAGGGTGTTTTCTAGGTAGATTTTGTGGCCACTGAAATGCTCATCACTTTCCTTTAGTACAGTGTTCAGAGTATAATAAAAGCAAAGTATTTTCCTAAGTTAATTGTTCATACTAGGACCAGCAATTTACTCTGGTTTTTAAATTCTGATTCTAAAATTGTTCATATGAACAGAAGTCATATTCTATGGGCATATTTGTGTGTTCTTCAAGTTAATTTGGTGGCTTGTCATTAAAGCGGTAAACTAGTTTTAGCTCTAGCAACTGAAGCAGCCGTTCTACAGTTGAGATTGGGTTAGTTTGCCTACACGCCTGTATCGAAGAGTGGCACGCCTTATGTGTGTGTGCATGTACCATGTTCAAGGGAGCAGCTACACAATGGCGAGGGAGTGCAGAAGAACTGTTCGTCCAGGGCCAGGATAGATTTCCACCTTGGGATTTAGATATTCATTCAACAAATATGCACTAAAGAAGTAGCATGCACTTAGAGATCAAGATTTTAAAATAAATAGAACATTGTCTAATTCCCCTGTGGCTTGTAGTCTAGTTTACTTGGCTGCAGCAAAGCGGGGCATATAAGGACGGACAGGCTGGAATCTGAAACGAGGTCTGTCCATCCATGAGAATAAGGCACGTGATAGGACAGTAAACTCATCTGTAATATCTGTGTGGATATACGGTCCGGTAAACAAGAGCTCTCTCCATGGAAGGTGGCAAGCGGCAGTTGGCATATGGAGAGAGAGAGTGTCCTAAGTTAAGGTCTTGAAGTATGCCAAAAGAAAGGCAGTATGCAGAAAACAGTTAACATGGCAGATCTGAGACTGCTATCCTTAGAAAGACCTGCTCACAAGGTTGGCCTTTTGCTGGAGTTTGAGAACTCAAATAATCAGCAGTTCCCTACACTGATATAAAACTTTCCCCTAAATGGCAAGAGTGGCTCACGGTGTCTAAATTGTACAGTGTGGTTTCTACCGAACATCTGCCTTCCATTTGGCTACATGCTGGGCAGAAGGTGCTTCTACCACTAGCCTCCAATAAAAACGCTGGGCACTGAATCTTTAATGAACTTCCCTGGTAAACAACATTTCTTGTCACAAATTATTGCCAAAGACAGTAAGTGCATCCTGCGTAACCCAATGGTAGAAACCCCTGGAAGCTGGTGGCCGGCTTTCTGAACTTCACCGCCTTAGCCTTTCTCCTTTGCTCTGTGTTCTATTCCTGTCTATAATCAATAAGACTGAGGGTGGTCTTGGGGACCTTTACACAGACAGAATCCAGATTTCAAACTGATAGGTAGCTGCAGGAAATCTGGTAAGTAGCAGTATCTTTTCTGTTGTTCTTTAGTCCAAACATGAGACTCCAAGAGAGATCAGACCAGGCTGCTTCATCACGTCCCTGGAAAATATGAGAGGCACTTAATCTATCCTTCTTTTCCTACTTTCCTACCTGTTGGTTTTGAGTGATAGAAAACTTAAGCTAAATGGAAATTATTTGATTCTTATAACTGAACTGAACAATCTAGGAATAGAATTTGTTTCAATTGGATGCACAGCTCAACTAATGTCTCCATTTCTGGGTCCTGCTGCTGCTTTGCTGGAGATATATATATATATATATATATATATATATATATATACACACACACACACACACACATACATCCTTGTTATTATAAGACGCCTGTACAAGCTCTAGGCTCACATTTTCCTCCAAGACCGAAAAGCCAGAGTTGAAAACTGAAACTCATGAGTTTGGTTTTTGCCATGCGCCTACCCCTGTACCATATATGGAGGCACCCCAGAATCTTGGCATGGGGGACCATGCCAGAATCTTGGCATGGGGGACCAGCAGATGTTTACTTTGGGGGGACCAGCAGATGTTTACTACTCCCATTACCCTGATCAAGTAAGAATCACTAGTTTACTTGGTAAATATTATGGATATGTCTTCAATGTTTGTACATATTTTGGAAAAATACTTTCTGAAATAGCTAATCTGTCAGATATAGCATTTTGATTAAAGGACTTATTACATAGATTAGTGCCCATATCTGAAATCTTCTTTTTGTATTCCAATAAAGTCCTGTATCTAAATTCATGGGATAGATGCAATATTCAGGTTCAGAATGCTATTCAAAGTTACCGAATAATTGGGCCTATGCCTTTCAGATCAATGTAGATTTTAGCCTTATTTTCCTACCTAGACTTACTAATTGGACTCAGATTATTACTGTGTTCCTATGGCCTTTTAATTCTGTCTCTTACTCATATTACTTATCTCCTGAGCACGGTAATTTAACTTTCCATCACCTTGAACAAAGGAAATGAGCTTTTTATGAACAAACGTTTCCTGGAATGTGGTCAACCATTTATGTGCAACTCAGTAGGGAATAAGGTATTGACTTCTTAAGATAATTTATTTCCCAGTTGCTTATTTCTCTGGGTTTGAACATGAAACTGATATGCCACTCACCTCATTCATAGTATGTAACTAAAACTACATAAACTATGTAAATATAAAATTATTTAAATCCCGTTATATCTTTTTTTTTGTCTTAGTGTCTAAAGGTAAATGAAGATGACTCATTTGAGATGCTGTAGTTACAAGGCAGTGCAAATAAAATGTTAGCCTTTGCCTCTGAAATGTTCAAACTATTTTAGACACATCTATTTCTAGATTTCACTTTGGTGAGGACAAGACTATTTCTTCCCATTTGTGATTTTATTTTAAGTCCACCTGGTAGAGTTTAAAAACAACATGAGATCTTCCATGGTGTATATCAGAGATATGCCACTATTTTATTACAAGAAGTATGCACTGAGTATTGAAATAACATTGCACACTGATAGGGAGAGAAGACACATTTCAATTTTAAATGTATGCACACATTTTTTCACTCTTCATTTCTTATCTTTTCCTTCCTTCCTTTTCTTTTTCTTCCATTTCCATTTTATACACAAAGATGAAGAACATGCTAAATATCCTATTTAAACATCCAAAATGTGTGAAGTCACCCCATTTGCACATTTAATTTGTTCATGCTGAGAGAGATAATTGAGAGAGATGTAAGTAGTGTGGGTGACTCTGGTTCCATTCCATGAACACATGCCCCAGATTGAGCAGTAAAATGGGAAATAGCAATCTGCAGTTTTCTCGTGAGGTCTCAATCCCTTGCATGTCTCTCATAGTGTGAGTATCATGCTGACTTGAGTGTGATTCTTCAATGTAAAGACACAGATGTTACAATAAAAATGGCCCTAAAGACAAGCCAGCTATTTTGCCTGGTGTTTAGCTGAAGGAGTAGTAATCTGTTCAGTGAAAGAGGGGGAAAAGCCTTGCTCCTATAGAACTACTGACTGGCAGAATATGGTATGTCATTCTCCAAATGGACACACAAACACTGGTTATTTTACTTTATAGGTAAATCAGAGTTTTTCTACCATGAGATTCTTAGAACCTAAACATTCCCACTGTATCATATTCATCACCATCAACGCTTCACTCTAATGATTTCGACGTGTAGGTTTATAAGGCTTGTCTTACATGTTTTAAAGAGTTTCATCTTTTCATCGGTTCTTTCTGTGCAGTAATTTGATAATAGGTATCTATAGTCTTAAAAAGAGACATTAAACCTATCATATTTGCTTGTAGAAATTTATTTTAAGGGAATACTTCTACAAATGGAAAGTTGTTCAAGTATGTTCACCGGAAGGCTTTAAATAAGAACAAAAATTATATTCCTGACAATGATGGACTGCTTACTAAAGCCTCCTCAATATAATGGTGTACTATTCAGCCATTAAAAATAATTGTTATGATTAATAATAACTGGTGGCATCTCTTAAGTGTTTACTATGTGCCAGGCGTATAATAAACTTACATGTATTATTGTAGAATAATTCAAAATTCTTATATTTCATAGATCTATGTAAAAATGTCTTACCTATTCATTTTCATATATTTAAATATGCACATACACATTTTGTGATTTATGAAAATATTCATTAGAAGAAAAAGTCTTCAAACAGAAATATAAGTAATGATTACAGGTAAATGAAGAAAAGTGATTTTTAAAAATATTTTCTGTTTTCTAGTTTCTCTACAATGACGATATTACTCCATTAGGCCAATTAATTGGAAATTTAAATGAAAATTCACTGAAATTAAATAAAATAAAAAATTCACCTTCTTAGTACGCTAGCCACGTTTCTAGCGCTCAGTAGCTACATGTGGTTGGCTCCCGCCATACTGGACAGAGCAGATAGAAAACATGTCCATCACCACACAGGGATCGGTTGGACTTCGCTGCCTAACCTTTGAGTTAGAGGTTGCAGTCCAGCAGTTCCCTGCAGAGACACTGAAACACCTGCATCCCACTTACAGCAGTGGATTAGCTGCCTCTTTTCTTCTGCATGCTTGGGTTAGGCAATTGGGAATTGTTCTAACAGCTGTCTGTGAAAGAAGGGGTAGTGAGATTTCAAAACTGGGAGCTCTGTTCGAGCTTGTCTTTCAGATAGTCTGTGCAGGCTTGCAACAGCATAACCATATTCTTTTAAACTGCTTGACGCAATGTATTTTAACATGTGCTAGTCATGTAAGTTTCGACTGACAACCTCTTTTCTCATTGATGGAAAGATCACGTCCTAGAAAGACTAACCAGAAGGCAGAATAAATTTCTTATTCTAAAAGTTTCTTAATTCACAGGAATAGTGGTAAAGAAATAACTATCAACTAGAAATAACCATCAACTGGCTTATCCTCGGGAAAATAAGCATTGAACTAAGGGTTAGAACTTGTTTGTCTCTTCCTCGTGTTTTGTCTTTTACTAATCTCCTCCTCTCCCTGGTTAAAAGTTAGAGAAGTGAAGCCATATTACTACATTTCTACTTCATCCTCTGGGAAGTTCAAATTCCAGTAAATGAGAAAAGGGCATACATTTTCACCATGCATGTAACTTGGATTCGAACTGTAAAAATTGTACATATTTTTGACACGCTATTGGCAGAGTGATTAGTTTCTCACTGAAAGTATATGCAACTTTTATAACCATTTGACTATGTGAAAAACTATAATAAATAGAAACTGGAAGATGTTTACTAGGGTATACTATAAAATACTTGAAGTCTTAAATTGCAGATAACTTGGGGGATATTAATATTTAAACTTCATTAAGCAGTGTTTTCTTACAGAAGTTATTATTTTTTTCTGAAAAATGACTTACTCAGTTTAGTTACATCCTGAGGTACGCTTAGGAGTATAACAAACCCACTACCTGTTACTTAGAGTTCTGACTTGGCACAGTGATAAGCAACTGTAGTCCCAGGTACTTGGGAGGCTGAGGGGGGGAGAATTACTTGAGCCAAGGAGTTCAACACAAGCCTGGACAACATAGTGAGACTCCCATCTCAAAAACAAATAGTTCCACTGCTGTTGGTTATGATTCCATGTCTTCCCTTGCAGGATGATTTGGTTACGGTCCTTGATGCTTTGTAAGCGCAGGTGAAGGTTCTTCTGGCCAGTTTTCCTTGTAGCAGTAAAGACAATTCTTGTAAGCACCCAATGGTTTCATCTTCATTTCTTCTTTTCTTTCTTTTCTCCCTTTTCTTTGACTTTTTGCTTTCTTTCTCTCTCGTTATCTTCCTTGCATCTACCTTCTTTATTCCCTAATCTTTACATCTGTTATACTCTTGTACTGCCAGCCAAAGCCAGTATTTACCGATGAACCTAGCCCTTTGGATTGACTTTGAACTTAATAATTGATCATGTCTGCTTTAGCTGTTGGCACTGGCCTAAAAAAGGTATACATTAAAATTAGCACAATAGATCAGTTTAATTGTATTTTCCCTTGTAATCGTTTCACTGTTAGAAATTTTAGTCTGTCTTGTATATTTAGTCTGGGTTTGACGACTTCGTTACTCAAGCTAAATCAATTCAGCAGGAGGACAAATCATTTCAGACTCAAAGGCTAATTTTATCCCTTTAAAAAATTCTCTTTATATTAAGTCCTTTTATTTAAGGTATTAGGGGTTCTTGTCTTACTTTTAAATTAACCATTGATTTTAGTCTTAATAGAAAGGAGCTATAGGCCTGGCGCGGTGGCTGACACCTGTAATCCTAACACTTTGGGAGGCCAAGGCGGGCAGATCACCTGAGGTCAGGAGTTTCAGATCAGCCTGGCCAGCATGGTGAAACTCTGTGTCTACTAAAAATACAAAAATTAGCTGGGTATGGTGGCATGCACCTGTAGTCCCAGCTAGTCAGGAGGTTGAGGCAGGAGAATTGCTTGAACCTGGGAGGCGGAGGTTGCAGTGAGCTGAGATTGTGCCACTCCACTCCAGCCTGGGCGACAGAGCAAGACTCCATCTCAAAAGAAAAGAAAAGAAAAGAAAAGAGCTATAAAACTGTAAAGGAATTGTTTTGTTTTCTATAAAATACACATAGATAAAATTATTGAAAAATCCCAAGCATCTGTTTAGAATGTTGCTAAGCATTTTCCTAGAAAATTGGTCAATCTAATTTAAATGACTGAATATGGTGTTGCTTTCTTATTTTTGATAACTCTGATTTTTTTTTTATTTAATGCTTGTGGATTATTTTTCTCAGTAGGAAATATGCAAATACTAAACTATCGTGATTTTCTTCTTGATAATGTGAAAATCTCTTAATCGAATTTAGAGTAGCTCAAAACAAATTGTAACATCAAACAGAATCTAGTTAACTTTCTAAATTTTATTTTTGAATATTTGGTTTGATAAATTAATATAAACATCAGGATTTGCCTTCTTTTTTTCTTTGCTAACGTGATGATGTTAAAGCTCTACACTTTGGCTTCATTGAGAAAAGGCAGCAAATGTAATATGACTGGTTGTTTTCACTTACTTTTCATCTTGTCAGTATCCTAATTCTAGAGAGAAATTTTTTTCCCTCTGTTGCAGAGGGGTTTTCTGTCACTACTTCAGAACAAATTTGATATTGTTTATTTATAAAGAAAATTGACTAGTACTGTATTAATTGGCCAGGCTACTATTTATATTTATTAATTGTTATTTTCTGTGACAGATCCATAAGAATCTGTTTGAAGAAATAAGTTTGTTGTTTAATGCACCCAATATATTGGTCAGAAACCAAGAAAGTAGTGAAAGTAAAAATTAGGATTTCAGTAGTTTAAAAAAAAAGGGGATCTTTCTTTTGACTGAAGTTTGATTAAGAGTAAATAGTTGCACAGATCAAGTCACAGTGATAAAATCGTAAGCAGTCTATCACTGATCCAGTGAAATCTGTTATAGCACCGTGCCAACACTAGGTCCTGTGGCTGGGCCAGACAGTTCCATGAATCTCCCTGAGGAGAAATTAAGACACATACTGACTTCAGCTCAGCTGTTCCTGTGACCCAAACAAGCTGAAAGGGTGAGGAAAGGTGGCCTTGCCAGCCTGCTGCCAGACAGGGAGATTAACGAGACAGACAGAGGTAAGAGGCAGCCTTATTAATTACAGAAATATAGCCACGGCTGCTTCTCTGCTCAAGCTCTTTTTATTACTTACAATGTAAGTAGCTTACCATGTGGAGCAGAAGTAGGAATGTAGACTGCAGTAGAATGAATGCTTTTCAGTAATTTGCAAACTTTTAAGGCCAGAAATTACCTAACAGATCTTCTCTTCTCTGTAAGAGAGTAGAATTAATGTATGAATTCACGGACTTGATTAAACCTACTAAAAAACTCATATTTATTATTCAAATAACCATATTTTCCAATATAGGATTATTCTTCTCCTATAGTAGCAACAATTTTTTTTAGAAAAACCATAGATGACTAATAATAATGATCAAACCACTTTAAAAAATTGTAATTTCACAGTAAAGATGCGAGACGTTCTCAGCTGAATGTCTGAGAAAGGCTGTAGACAAATGTTGAGCCCGTTTAGATTTTGGCAACAATGCGATTTAGGGGACTGAGCCCTGATCTGAGCCTATTCCTACCACTAACCTAAGGCATGTTCCTAAGCTGTCTGAGCCACCAGGTTTCTAATACGTAAAATTGCAGTAGTAATACATACCTTGAGGATTGTCAGCAGTAATAGGCCTGCAGAAAATGATACTCATTATTTCCAAGTTCCTGTCTTAATCTTCACTGTGGAACTCATGAAACAATGCATTTTCAGGACTCCTAGGATTTATTACTGAAGAAACAATAGAGTTGAATAAATATATTAGAGATTTTCTTATGCTTTCTCAAGATAAATCACACGCCTCCAATCTTTTTTGGCCTAAAGTATTCATGATTTTTACCGATGAAACAAGAATTGAAGATAATGTCGTCTCCTCTGTGAAAGGATAGAAATATGCAATGAGGAGTGAAACAGTGGGGGTCCCTCCTCAAATTGCTCAGAGTTCAGTGAAAGAGTCAGGAAGGTAAAGGAGCAGTTATCACACAGTGCAGAGATGCTATAGAATGGTAGTCACAGAGCAGAGGCAGAGGTCAGCAGACGGATGGAAACAATGGAGGGACTAGGGGGAGCTGGTGAAGGTTTCCCAGAGGACAAGCATCCTAGATGCATCCTCAAAATTAAATCTTAAAAAAAAAGGTATATTTGAAACTTTGAGAGATTCTTAGTGATTTAGGGTGCCAGAATTTTTCTATTACTATTTATTGTTGTAAAACTATATATAAGGTTTATTGTTTAAATGCAAAAATGTATGAAGAAATAAAATTATTCATTATCTTTTCTGAGAGATGACATTTCACTTTGCACAATGTATGTATACTTTGACTTGATTTAACAGAATTAAAATCATGTAATATGTACCTTTTTATAAGGTTTTTACTTAATATCAGGGTAGTTCTATTTTCTCATGTTATTACATATTATTTAAAACATGTTTTTAATAGCTGTATAGAAATTTTTGTATGGTCAGCCATAATTTGTTTAATCAGTTTCATAATGTAGGATATCAGTGTACGTATTGGTTTTCTATAGCTGCGGAAAATGAACTCCAATTTAATTGATCCATAATAACTGTACATATTTATGGAATACAATGTGATGTTTCAATACATGTATACAGTTATTATGGATCAATTAAAAATAAAAAACCTTAAAAATGAAAAAAATCCCACAAATGTATTATCTTACAGTCCAGTATGTCAGAAATCTGACACAGGTCAGATAGAGTTACTTCTGCCTCTGTCTTCCACTATTAAGACTCCCGTGATTATATTAGGGCCCACCTGAGCAATCCAGGATAATCTCCCTATCTCAAGATCAATTGATTAGCAATGTTTAATTCCATCTGTAACCTTACTTCCCCTTTGTCAGGTAAAACACCGTATCACATATTCAGGGGGAGTAGGACTCGGATAGCTTTGCAGGACTGATATTCTGCTGCCACAGTGTATTTTCTTCATTTTTTTTTCAGTTTTATAAATAATACTGTACAATAATAATGATGCTGTAATGAACTTCTCTTTACATAAATCTTTAGTCATATCTCTATTTCTTTAACGTAAACAAATGGCCAGGTTTTCTCTGTAAGGGGAATAATATTCTTTTTATTTCTTCATTACATGTAACTCGAGATTTTGTATTAATACATCCCTAGTAATTGCTTGATTTGGGACTTGAAAAGTGATATAGACTGGTATAACTTGAAATTGGTGACCGGATTATTTTACAGATTATAGGGTTTCTACCCCACATGTAGTAATTTTCTGCTGCTTCTGGCAAGTATAGCCTAAAGATTGCTATGTAGAATTATAAAATATTATTGGCCAGAGTTTAGTTGAAAGTAGAAGCTGGTGAAAATACAGAGAATTGTATTTATTTTCAGTTAGAATGTAATTTTGTAAATATTGGATAATATTGTAAATATTGGATAATAAAAACAACAAATGAGATTTGCCCTTTAGAAGGTTGTTTACCACTGATGCATAAAGTCTGCCTCTACTCAGTTTCTCTGTATGATGGTACATGAGTACCTTGCAAACATTCCTATAGTTTACAGTAATTGTAAAATATAGGGTCATTTGTTAGAGTACAAGACTATATTTATACTAATGTGTCTTAAAATTTCTCATTTAATAGAAAAAGTACAAGAATCTGCCAATACTTTAAATACAAAGAGAAATATATAACATCCTGTAATAATAAAGTAATAATTAAAATACATTTTAAAAACTATCAACAAATATTCTATTGATAACAAATTTGGGGTTTGAACTGAATGGTGATGTATAAATAGAAAATAAGTAATTAGATATCTATGATCTGCAG
Source organism: Ateles fusciceps (assembly GCA_036589455.1). NCBI lineage: Eukaryota > Metazoa > Chordata > Mammalia > Primates > Atelidae > Ateles > Ateles fusciceps. The sequence goes on from JAZHEH010001361.1 coordinate 4,649,896, forward strand.
AAAGATCTAATAGGCCTAATAAATTTTAAAATAAAATAGTATGGTATGATTATATGAGCCAATATTTGGTTTGCTTTTAGAAAAAAACAAGAGAATTCCTTTATCTAGTTTATATTTGTAAGTATTTCTAAAACCATGTCACAATCAACATTTAAGTTATATTGCTCAATTCAGAGAAAGTTTTTCTTTTACTTATTGAATTCCTACTTGTATTTTTATAAACACTTTGAACTGTTCATAAGAAAACTGTTTTACTAGTGAATGGTTATTTGAAATCTGGAATAACTTTAGTTATCTTTATTGAAATATAAGCAGATCATAGCTATGTGGGTCAATTCATAGTAGCGTGAGTCACAATATAGAATTAAGTTGCATCAGTTATTAATATATTATAAAATTTTGGTTACTTGTGAGAATTTCAAATAGAGGGAAAACACTATATTCGAAAGAACTTCTTTGATTGTTATGCATTTGTAAACATCACATCATTAGCAAACAATGTTCACAAAAAGTAAAATTAGTACTGTGCTCTCTTGCAATTCTGTCTTGTCATGTAAAGAATGAACATTCAAAAGTAGGGTAGGTTTTTGCCCTGTCACTAATTGCAAGTACCTTGCTAAATTGCACGTTAAGTAAAAACTTAGAATGGGCTGGGCACGGTGGCTCACGCCTGTAATCCCAGCACTTCGGAAGGCCGAGGAGGGTGGATTACCTGAGGTCAGGAACTTGAGACCAGCCTGGCCAAATAGCGTGAAACCTTGTCTCTGCTAAAAATACAAAAATTAGGTGGGCGTGGTGGCATGCGCCTGTAGTCTCAGCTGCTTGGGAGGCTGAGACAGGAGAATTACCTGAACTTGGGAGGTGGAGGTTGTAGAGAGCTGAGATTGCACCACTGCACTCCAGCCTGGGTGACAGAGTGAGACTCCTTCTCGAAATAAATAAATAAATACATAAAATTAAAACTTAGAATGGTTAAATACATTTTCTCCCATGAACTGGGCAGGCAGCAGAATGTGGACATTTGAACTGGGCAGGCAGCCTGCCCAGATGGCATTGCTACTTCTCCAGAAGCACAGGGATCCTCCATGGCTTATTGCTAAGTCAGTGCAATCAATCTGTCTGTTGATATCTGCCAGATCAGGCTAATAGAGTTTCCAAGCATTTCATCAACACAAGACTGAGAGTGGTCTGGTGATGTGGGCTATGAAGCAGGAGCAAACTGACTCTAGAGGTTCCTGAAATCAGAATGAAAAGGATTGTTGATCCCTGGTCTGTTCAAACCACCTCTCTCCCACTCTCCCTTATTAAATCAATAAGGAGAAGGAGAATCATAAGACCTCATTCATTACAAGAATAAACATATGCTACACCAGTGATAACTGTCACTTCTATTCCTTTCTTGCCAAGAAGAAAGAACATCTGGAATGTTTTAAAAAGGAAAAAATTTGGACAAAATATAAAATGACCTTCACAACAGAACGATAGGCTATTTCTTCATGGAATTGGAATAACTAACCTCAGTGATGGTCACTGGAATAGAAGAAGCTGTAAGGAGAATGTCTACCTTCTGGTGTTTGAAAATACTCCTGCTCAAAATCTAGTAATTTCTTGCCTCACCATCACCATGATACACGCAGGGAGTGAGGACCTCTACTTCCCTTTCTCTCCCCACTTTTCTTCCCTTGTGGTGAAAAGGCCCTTTTTAAATTCCATTGTAAGCCTGCTCTAGGTGTATTTTCATTCATTCTAGAGCTCCCAGTGGAGAAGAATTTATTGACTTTGAGCCTCTAGGACTGGCTGTGCTCCTTATCCCCTTTAAGAGGCAGGGTACTTCTGGGATATCACTCGTAACAGACTGGCTGCCCATCCATCTGCCCATCTCTGGAGGTGTCTAAGTATTTCTATGTTTTCATGTTTTATGAATTTCACTACTAGTGACAACTTATTTTGCATCAAAAGTGCTAAACTAGACAAAAGACTGTATCAAAAATGAAAATACATTTTTGTGCAAAAGAATGTAAAGTGTTAAATATGAATAAGGGTTTACATTTTACTCTGTGTGTAGAGTGCCTAAACTGAGTGAGAATTTCCGTAACAGTTTCTTTTGTTACCCGAAATCTGTATGAGAATGGACTGTAGAGCTATTCTGTTACACCCTAAAATGTTTAATGTTGCCTCTTACCAAGTTTGCATTTTATAAGGTATTTTCAATGACTGAATGATTTAACATGTGCAAAATACATCTGGACACTACCTGGCAGTAAGTGCTCAGTAGATGTTATTTCTCCTTTTCCTCTTTTTTAAGGAAATGATTTCTGCCCTCAGTTTCAACTCTAAAAGTGAGTCTTTTAGATTTGTAGAAAATACCAATGAGCATTAGCCATTATTCTTTTTGTTTCTCTAGTCTGTATTTTCTTATGAAGTAGCTTTAAATTTTCATAATAAAGAACAGGAAATGAAAAGGGCATTTCTAAAACCAATTCTACACACTTAAAGTAGAGAGTTAAGACAATACAGTCAATTCAAACACACCAAAACATGTAACTCAGAAATATCTGCCTAATTCTTCCTATTTTTCAGAATTAGCCAGATGATTCAATGCTTCTCTGTGGATCTGTGAATTAAAATGAATGTCTGTCATGTAGTACCCCTCAATAAATGTATACTGACTGATTGATAATTGCTTTTCTTCAGATCACACTCCTTATATACACATAGTTAGATTTTTTGCTGTCCGCTGTGAAAGGTCCTACTGGTCTGCTAATAATTGAGCAAGCATGTTTTAGTGCTGCATGTATGCACTGAAATGAACCAAGTGTAATGTTAGGCTTTTCCCTTTGAACATCAAAGGGCACAGCGCTGTCAACATGCCCCGCATCAAGCCAGCAGCTTAATTTATATTTAATAATATATTTGTGTGTCAGACCTGTCTTAGCCCAGGGCTGTTACAGTTCAACTAGTTCCTCTGCTGTTAAAAAATTGATCATCTTTCTTTCCCTGATATTTGGAAAAGGAACAATAAAATTTATCTCTGTTGATTCAAAGGTCTGTTCACTTTAACCTTTACCTCTTTATTTCCGAAGTGTGAGCTTTAGTTAAACACATGCAGAAGCAGTAAGATAAAAGAAACTTTTAAATTAGTGATTTAGGAAATAATTCAGAGTAGAAGATGGTTTCTATACAAGAAACTCGCTCTGGAGTAATATCTATACAAACTGGGTCACAAACCCTGACTTTTTTAAAAGCGGTGTTGAACCAAATACATTAGAATCTCTTGACTGCACATGTACCCCAGAACCTAAAGCACAATAAAAAAAAAAAAAGGGAAAAAAAAAGAATTTCTTGAAATGAATCAGAATCCTGGGTATGAGGAGGCTGGACCTCCTGTCTGACAAAGGACAGACAGCTGGAAATTTTGCATTGGGAACACTCTTCAGATGATTCTGATTCAAACTAAAGTTTGAGAACCATGTTGCTGTAAATGTTTTAGCAGCCAGTAAAAAAAGGAAGACAAGGTTTATCCCATGATTCACAAGGGAGAAATGAATTAATGCCTCAGAGAAGGACAAGAATTCCTATGTAATATACTAAGGCCAGAGAGAATTTTTCTCTGGGTGCTTGGGTGGTAATGTAATATTCATTAATAGTCATCTTTTCAGAGAAAGTTTATTGTAATAATTGGAACTCATAGTTACTGGTTTTAATGTCTAGAACAGGTAAGCCATGCCGTAGAAGTCCTTTATCCACATTGTAGAAGGGGAGAGAGGAAAAAATATACCAAATATGCAATATTTAGTACAGAGCTCTGTACTTCTTACATGTTAGATGACCGGATAAAGCACATTACTTTAGCACCTTGTTTGCAGTATTGCTTTATGTTTCACCCACTCTCTGTTCTTCTCCAAACCCACTCTTCATCTGGAGATGAAAGCATTCATTTGAGAGAGGAGGGAATTTCAAGTGAGGTTAGTCTGTGTTTTCCCCAATCTTTGGGACCTGGCAGTCCTGCCGACATTCCTAGCCTCTTGTTCCTCCAGTGATCCTTCTTCCCAACTCAGATCTTTTGCCTCATGAGCTGCCATGGACAGAGCTCCTTTTCTATTTCATTATCAAACCCCTGCCTGAAAGGCAACTCTTAAATATAGTCACAATTTATATCACTGTCATCTCCTGGGAAGTCAAAATCAAGGAATTCCTTCCTGGTTGTAATACCTGTCTCTGCGACTACAGTTTTTCTAGTCAGGCAACTGAATAGATTTCTGTCATCCCACTTATGACTCACAGTCTTTCTGGTTCTTTCCAGTTCTCCCCCTGTGTGATCCTTGGCTGATTTTAAATGCTTTCTCTGGCTAACCCCTGTGATAACTTGCATCTTGAATTCCTTGCCCCTTTGTATTGTTTTCAGTCTTGGGACATGGGAAACAGTACCATGGCTAATTGGCATCACTGATTAACTATTTGGACTGTAAGGTGGAGCTCGTTGCTGCCTTCATGTTCTGGCAGCTCTTTACTTTTACTGCTATCATAGAACTCAGCCACCGGTGTGTCCTTGTTATGTATATGGTGGTCACAATCAGTGCTGTCAGCCTCCACTCTCCCTGAACCCAGTGTGCAGATACTTTCTTTGTATCTTCTGCTACATCTGGCACATAGTAGGTCCTTGAAAAGTGTATCTTAATTGCATCTTATTGAGGCATTTGGCCATGATGTCCTTATTTTCTATGAAAATGTCTAAATATTTGTTTAATTGAATAGTTAAGCTTGTAATTTCTTATTGTCATTTATTTGTAGTGTTTTAGACACCCAGAGGTAAAGGACATAGATTATTTAATTTAAGAAAATATTGTTTGGCAGAGGAAAAAATTAAATTGTCTTTCTCTGAAGACAAATACATATGTAAGTTCCTCATGATTATAATTTCATGTTTGTTTAACTTAAAATAATATTAGATTTCATTTGGCTGGGTTCAGTGGCTCTGTCTGTAATCTCAGAAATTTGGGAGGTTGAGGGAGGAGGATCATTTGAGGCCAGGAGTTTGAGACCAGCCTGGGCAACATAGTGAGACCCCCATCGCTACATACATACATACATACGTAAAAAATATAGATTAAATTTACAGAGTTGGAGGCTTATCGTGCCTGAATACAATGTATAAGATTTTCCAATGTACAAAATAGTAACACTTTAAACAAAACTTTTAAATAATACATGCTTATTATAGGAAATTGGAAATGTGTAAAGAAGAAAAGGCATCAAAATCTCACCACCTGGAAATAGTCTGTCTAAACATTTTGATGTATTTGCCTTATTTTTCTGTGATTACTTCTAATAGGTGAGATTCTACGTGAATATACTTCTGAATTTTTCTTTTTCCACTTCATCTTGTATGTTCTTGACCTCTTTTCCCAGTTTGTGATTCCATAGAGATTCAGAGATATAAATAACGTGCATAAAATTACATATCTTTGCATAATCACATTTTTGTGACCAAGTGCTAAAATGTTGCTTTTATATAGAATGAAAGTTCTTGTGAAGTTTTCCTTACACGTGATTCTTTGAGGCCATTACAGCTTGAAATAAAACACTGTCTTAATTCCCTTTTGAGAGTCAGTGCTGAGAGCAGTGATTTTCAGGAAGTAAATGCCATGACCTGCCCTTTTTTCACACTCAGGCTCTTAAAGCCTCCTGAGAAGAATTTTAAATAAACTGTCACCTTTTTCTCTCCTGCTTGCTTTAATGAGGTGTTAGAAGGGCACAACTTGGAACTACGGAGACAAATAAATGATGGAAGAAAAGACTAGTTTGTATCATTGTTTGAATCAAAAGCTCCCAAGTCACATGTAGTCATTTTCTGATGTACTCTTCTCCACCCCTGAGGGCACCTGGGAACTCAAGCTGGCAGTGAGGTAGAAAGGAGCTCAGCTGAATCAGGAGAGTGGTAGTGGTGGGGTGTATTCAGCAAAAACTAAGACACACTCCACCTTTCCTTTTTATCTGACTCCAGGGACTTTTTTAAAATTACCTTAATCCTTGGGATTGTTTGAATGCTTTCTTATGAGCATTACTTATTATAATTATTAAAGAGACTAAAATTTAATCCTATATACTTAACACTGAATTATATACTTTAAAAGGTAAAGTTTTCTGGTGTGTCAATTATATCTCAGTAAAATTAAATAAGTTTAAAAAGAGGAATAAACCCACATGAACCCATTCATTCATGTAAATAAACAGTAGATGTCTAAAAAATATTCATAAGCCTGCTTTGGTAGTTGCAAGAGTGAAACACACTTAGACTATTCTTTTGGGAGTTTATCAAAATATGATAGAAATTGAAATATGATGTGTATTTAAGTAATTCTAATACCAGAACAAAGTGGTATGTGTTACTAAAAGAGGTACAGATAAATTTCTGGGGAAAAGTAAGAGGAAAGAGTAATAATTATAGCAGCAAATGTAGAAGGAATATAAAAGAGAGGTGTTTGAGTGCTGATTGATATTTGTGTATCAATGTAGATTGATCAGGTATCTTGGTAGATGTGGTGATGAGGCAGGTAGCACCCATCTGATTGCTCACCATTTTTCTCAGTGAATATTAGGCAAGATTTCACCTGAGGCTGCATAGATTGGGATAGTGGAAAGAGGGAGATGCTACGAAATCATCCTTTGGAGAATTGGAACGTGTACATCTTAGGAAATTTAAGTGAGGATAATTTATTTGCATTTTTCTTGAGACCCTTCCAGCTGCTAGATGTAACTACAGAGTAGAAGAATAACTGGATATAGACAGAGTTGGAATTTATGACATAAGTATAACAAAGGGTTAACAGGCTATGGGATTTGAGAATGATGAAAAGAAAGTGATTGTAGTAATGGTTTGCGGAAGTAATTTTCCAAGCAGCATCAGCGTTACCTGAACACTTGTTAGAAAGCAGATTCTTGGTCCTAGACCTACTGAATCAGAAATTCTGAGGACAGGGCCCAATAGTCTTGTGTTTTTGAACAGGTCTTCCAGGAGATTCTGTAGTATCTCAATATCTGAGGCCCTCTGGTCTAGGAAATGTAAAGAACTTAGACAGTGAGTACTGTTGCGGGTAAGGGGCCGGAGTGAGTGACGATGGATGACAAAAAAGAAGCAGCGTCTGGAATAAAGTCTCCATGAGAGTGACGTATTGTGTCAGTGGGGGAATTCAAGTAAATGAGCCTCGAGGGTAGGCTGTGCTGACCAGAGAGGAAGATACTTAAAGGAGTTTGATGGTAAAGCAGTTAAAAGAGACTCAGATGTTGTATGGGTGGTCCGTGTTGATGCCACTCTCAGCAAGAATCATGATACAAGGGTAGGAGTGGAGAAGAAACTTGCAAGGCCAGTACTGAAATCTCTATTGAATGAATGGTGGCCAGAACGTAGACAGACAACTAAGTAGGAATTAGAGGATAGTAGAGTCATTTCTTGCCCCTCTGTTTATTCTCTCCCACTCCTCATGCCCAGAGGTATCTAAAATGTGAGAGAAAACAACCTAGCCTCTGGATCCAAGATGTAAGAAGGTTATGCCTCATGTCTAGACTTAGTTCACAGGGCATGAAGAAGAGTGTGGAAGGGCTGGGAGGAGAGGAAGATTGGGTCAAATTAGTGAATGTTACCAGGTTATTGTGGAGGTAAATGGCCAGGTGAAAGTAGGTGATCTGGAAGTCTTAGACTCCTTCTTGTTGCTGAAATAAGCAGAGAACTGAGACATGATGAGGCAAGGTGAAAAGCCTTCTTGTCTGACAAGATTAGAATCGGCACTTTTTTAATAAACTGAAAAAGACAGTCATGGGGAAATGATGCATACATACCGTAAACATTTTATTTCTAGTTATACAATAATTAATCATATCTACTGTTTGAACGTCCAGATTTTTTTTTGCATAAACCACACGTATGTTGTCATCTGTGAATTCCAGGCTTTCAAATAGAACAAGAACTAAAGACACATATGAAGAAGCCCAAGGGCAGAATCTTTCTAGACTTTTACTTCTCTCATATCCCTAACTTTCTATGGTTGTGTTTCCCACACAGCTTTTTAAAATAACTTAACCTTTATTGGCTTTTTCCAAATCATGAAGTTTTGTTTTTAATGCAACAACTCTCTTTTAGTATTTTATGTTTTGTTGCTTTATGTAATATTTGATTAAATTATATAATTACAATGACAGGCATAAACAGGTTTGGGAATGATCACATGTGACTTGCTACACATACAATTCAACAAATGTGAAATGTGAGCCTATGTGAAGTCCCAAATGTTCAATGTCCAGTGGGCATGTATTTTATAGTTAGAATTTAAAGGTCAGTATGGCAAATTGGTGAATTGGAGGTCAAGTTAGAGAGCTTACTTCAGTGTTCTCAGTGATGCTTAAAGGAAAGTCAGTGATGTGGTTGAGCTAGGTGATACAAGTAATAGGTCTTTCCTGAGGTCCCCAGAGGTACAAAGCCAGAGTGAGAGAACTCATTTCTGAGGCAGAGGGTAGGTCACATTGGCAACATTGGCATATGTAGAAATCCCTTGTAAGTTCCATTGGTACATTTTCTTCTTTGTTCTTCCCAAAAGAGTAGTAAAATTATTTAAATTATGAAAATTATTTTATAATCTATTAAATGTGATTAATAAGTAAGCGTTTGCAGGTTAATATGATTTTGGGATTATTGCTTGATTTAAGGGTAGTATGACACAATTCACTAGTACATTAGCTCAAATCACTCATAGGAAATATGTGCAATTGTGATTTCTACTTTTCTAACTTTTAATTTTAGCTTTATGTCTTGCATGTAATAGTATACAAGGAGGATTTTTAAATGTACAAAATACATGAAAATATGTTTAAAATTTTTACAAAAATGGTGCTTAAGATGTTTATATCTTGAGTAAAACATTTTTCTCTTAAAGCTATTGGTGTATTTTCCATATGATGATATATTAGGCCATTCTTGCATTGCTATAAAGAAATACCTAAGATTGAGTAATTTATAAAGAAAAAAATATTTACTTGGCTTATGGTTCTGCAGGCTTTTTCTTTCTCTTTCTCTGCCACATGCCCAGGCTGCAAATTTTTCAAAGTTTTATGCTCTGCCTCCCTTTTAAATATAAGCTCCAGCCTTAAGTAATTCCTTTGCTCCCTCATCTAAGGATAAGCTTTAGAAGCATAAGGTTACTTCTTCAATGCTTTGTTGCTTAGAAATGTCTTCTGCTAGATACGCTAGTAATCAATCTCAAGTTCAGGCTTTCACAGCCCCCTGGGACATGAACAAAAAGCAGCCAAGTTCTTTGCTGAGGCATGATACACGTGACCTTTGCTGCAGTTCCCAATAAGTTCCTCATTTCTAACTGAGACCTTGTCAGTCTAGACTTCACTGTCTGTATCACTATCAGCATTTTGGTCACAATCATTTAGCCAGTCTCTTAAAAGTTCCAAATTTTTCCTGGTCTTCCTGTCTACTGAGCCCTCCAAATTCTTCCAACCCCTGCCCATTACACAGTTTCAAAGTCATTTCCACATTTTCAGGTATCTTTATAGCAATGCTCCACCCCTGGTATCAACTTTCTGTATTAGGCTGTTCTTGCATTGCTATAAAGAAATAACTGAGACTTGGTAATTTATAAAGAAAAGAGGTTTAATTGGCTTACTCTTATGCAGGCTTTTCAGGAAGCATGGTTCTGGCATCTGCTCAGCTTCTAGGGAGGCCTCAGGAAGCTTGCAATTATGGCAGAAGGCAAAGGAGAAACAGACACATCACATGACAAAAGCAGGAGCAAGCAGTAGGAGAGTGGGTGGGGGAAGATGTCTCACACTTTTAAATGACCAAATCTCGTGAGAATTCACTATTATGAAGACAGCACCAAGCCTTGACGGATCTGCCTCCATGATCCAAACATCTCCCACCATGCCTCACCTCTAGCACTGGGGATTACATTTCAACATAGGATTTGGGCAGGGACAAATATCCAAATTATATCAGATGGAAAATACGATATATTTTTTTAGAAGAGATTCAGACTACTGCATAAAGGTTTAGAAGGTTGTAAATACAGTGGTAACCCATTATTTAAATGGTTAGCTGATATCATTGTTTCAGGAAACATTGGAATTCACATGTTTTTAAATGTAAGTCAGTTTATCTTTCCACAAGTCCATGATCTAACTTTTGAAAATTAGGTTTGTGGATTATTTTGACCTAAATATGTCTTCTGCCCTATGAAAGAGAATATAATTATTGCCTAAATTTTTCTGGAACTAATTAACCTTTAAGTGGATGCCCTTGTGATAGCTATTGATATGGTTTGGCTATGTCCCCACCCAAATTGCCTCTTGAATTGTAGCTCACATAATCCCCCACGTTTCATGGGGAGGACTCAGTGGGAGGTAATTGAATCATGGGGGTGGGTTTTTCCCATGCTGTTGTTGTGATAGGGAATATGTCTTATGAGATCTGATAGCTTTGTTAAGGGTAGTTCCCCAGCACACTCTTTCTTGCCTGCCACCATGTAAGACATACCTTCGCTCCTCCTTTGCCGTCCACCATGATCCGTGAGGCCTCCCCAGCCATGTGGAACTGTGAGTCCATTAAACCTCTTTTTATTTATGAATTACCCAGTCTTAGGTATGCCTTTATAGTAGCATAAAAACACACTAATACAGTTATCCTTGTTTTTGAATATGTAAACAGTATCCTGATAGGAAAAATAATTCTTTTAGTTAAAAGAACCTCCTTTAATGTGTTTGCATTTTAAATTATCTATAATCAACGTACTTTGGCATATGATACAAAAAATGTATTTATAACACTAGGAACTAAAAGAGTTAAAGGGCATAACGTAGATAATGGAAATCTTTAAGGCCTTACAGTCAATCAACTACTCCACACTTTCTCATGTAACTCAGCCTATATCACAATATAAATATGTCTTATAAAACCGTTGAGTAATGCAAGGTTCACAGCTGACTGTATTTGGAAGCTAACTGTAATACTGCTAGGACATACCACCTTTGTGCCACATTAATCAAATTATTGTAACTGAATTTCAGCAGTTAATTTGTCCTACTTAGACTGGCTCTTCTCAGGAAGAGTATGTTCTATATCCCTTTTATTCATGATATTAAAGTCCTTATAGTCCCATGCCAGAAAAAAATTGTCTTTATTATGAGCGAATGATTTTACTTTGTCAGACAGTTAAAATTATCTAAAATATTTGCAATTTTGCCTTGGCTGCCAGGAATTTTGGAGGTCTCTTATAGTGTCTGTGCAGCTAAGAATTTCATATAATTATCTTCATTTTCTGTCTCTGTCTCTTATCAGTCTTTAATTTAGTAAGTCTATCAGGTGTTTTTTAGTATAATTATTCTTGATTTCTTCTCAGAAGTTTGTGGTAGATAAATTCAATTAATCTAGCAAGCAATTATTTTACTGTTAATTCTGTAATGCAACCGTGAAAAAGACAGGCTATGGCCCCAGGAAGCTGGAAAAATTTAACTTTTTCAGAAATTCCTAGGAAATACTTTGTTCAAATAGGAACTTAGCAGATGTATTTTGTTAAGCATGTAAAGTACTCATGTTTAGTCTTTTATTGCTAGTTAAAAGTCAGCATTAGGATAGATTGTCATTTCCAAAGCCTGTATGTTTCTATTTTGTGTGAGTCAGATTTAAAATTCAGGACTGGAAGCTGAGTGTCATATAATCTTTAAGATAGCAATGCATGTAGAGTTCCGGCCTTTGCTGTTCTTAAATGTCTACAGAGAGTTGCAAACCTTTCAACTTCACTCTGGGAAAGAGATGATATGTGTGATATGACCAAAGTTTGCCCAGGGAATCTTTGAAGAGGATGATAGTTTGTCTGATAGATATTATAAAATGACTTGAAAAGAGAAGATATGCCTGCTTTGAGTCTAAAAAGGCAAGAAAGCCTTTTTCAGTTGTTCATATTGTTCTTTTATGCATAAGAGGTTTCCCTTGTGCCTTCGTGCAACTTTTGAATGAATATGGTCCCTTGAAAATGCAAACTACTGCATAAAGGTTTAGAAGATTATAAACAAAGTGATAGGTAGCCCATTACTTAAATGGTTGGCTGACATCATTATTCATGAAAACATTGGAATGTACTTTGTAAATGTAAGTTAAATGTATCTTTCCCTTAGACCATGACCTGACTTTTAAAATTAAGATTGTGAATGGTTCTGACCTAGATATGTCATCTCCTGCCCTATGAAAGAGAATGTAGTTATTGCCTGATTTTTCTAGAACTGATTTCCCTTTAAGTAGATGTCCTTGTCTTTCATTCCTTCCTTCTCATTATAACTGTTGGCTTTCACTTATTTTACTGCTGATTAGTACATTTACTGTGATGGGCAGAATAATGGTCCCCCTAAGGACATACGTACACATCCTAGTGTCCCAGAGCCTGTAATATGTTACATTACATGGCAAAAGGAAATTAAGGTACAGACTGAATTACATGTGCTAATCAGTTTACCTTAACTAGGGAGATTATTCTGGATTATCTGAGTAGACCCAATATAGTCACAAGAGAGGCAAAACAAAGGCCAAAGTGAAGTAACATGAGAGGGACTTGACAAATCCTTGTTGGCTTTGAAGACTGAGGGAGGGGGCCACCAGCCAAGGAATTAGGAGACCTCTAACAGCTGGAAAAGACAAGGAAATCATTTTTCCCTGGAGCCTCCAGGAAGGAACAGAGCTCTGCTGACACCTGTGATTTTTGACCCCCAAGTGAGACACTTGTCAGATTCCTGACCTACAGAACTGTGAGATAATAAATGTGTTTTGTTTTAAGTCCCTAACCTTGTGGTAATTTGTCATGGCAGCAACACAAACTAATATATTTACCAATGATAGAGAAAGGCAGATGAAAATCAAAGCAGTCTGTACAGGACAAAATTTAATGTGGGCTGAAGTCACAGCTCCTGCTGAGAGGGAGATACTAGGCTGTCAGTGAATTTCAGCCCCTCCTCTTACTGTTTTCCATTAATCCAGGTAGTCTACAATTGCCTGATGCGAGTATAATGACTTGAAATAGGCTTCAGGTCAATATACCTTTAGTTCAGTCAGCCTCCAGTCTATACCCACTTGGCTATCCCCACAGAGTAATCTCTTCATAGAACAGATTTAATCCTGTTATTTCTCTTTAAACTCTGCCTTGTGATTTTCCATTGCCTACAATACAAAATCTAAACATGTAGCATTATATTCAAGGCCCCTGCATAACAGAAGCTTCTGCTACAGCCTTATATCATACTCCTCATTTGAAAGCATTCTTTTTTTTTTTTTTTTTTTTTTTGAGATGGAGTCTCACACTGTCACCCAGGCTGGAGTGCAGTGACGCGATCTCGGCTCACTGCAGCCTCTGCCTTGTGGGTTCAAACAAGTCTCCTGCCTCAGCCTCCCGAGTAGCCAGGGTTACAGGCACCCGCCTCCACACCCAGCTAATTTTTTTTATTTTTAGTAGAGACAGGGTTTCACCATGTTGGCTGGGCTGGGCTTGAACTGCTGACCTCAGGTGATCCACCTGCCACAGCCTCCCAAAATGCTGGGATTACAGGCATGAGCCACTGTGCCGGGCTCCTCATTTGTATGCATTTTATGCTTAACCAAGGTGAAGTACTTATGTCTGTGAACCCAGCATACCATTTTGCACTTTGGTCCTTCAGATATGTCATTTCCATGACCTCCAATGCCCTTCCAGATTGTCAGACCTGCTGGCAAACCTCTATGACAAGGCACAACTCAAACATTAATGCCCTGGAAAACCAAGGAATATTGTACATCAGATAAATTGTTTGCTGTGTCCTTTATGACTCACTGTTTCTTGTACATGTTGTGAAATTAAAATATTGTCTTTGCATTTCATTCTTTTAAACTAAACTATGAGCTTCTTGAGGACAGCAACAAGATTTAATAACATATCTGTGGGATTTTAGCAATTCACATGGCTTATACGCTAGGTACTCAATAAATAAACATTCATTGTACAAGTGATTATGTTGTCTAATCTGGCCAGAAGACACAGAGGTGCCATTAGAATGCAGGTTTCCGAATCCCAGGTCAGGTTTTGGTTGCATTCTGACTCTATAACTTAAGTACCTAAAATACCTTTTTATACCTATGTAACATTTTTCATTTTAAATAAAATTTAGACAACTTATTTTGTCATTCTCCTTTCTATCCCTTCATTTAACACTTGTGATTTCATGGTTTTATTTTATTGAAAATGAAAGCATCAAAATAGCTTCTGTTTTAATTTTCCCCTGCCTCTATTTGGAAGAATTATTTTGGGCAGTGTAATTACTTTTATGCTTAAGTCATTGTGAAGACTCTGTAACTTAGTAGCATGACATGTCATTCTTTTGGCTTTAAATATTTGAATTTTCTCTCAATATTTCTATTTTCTTCCTTTTTGGATTTGGTATGCATGTTAGTTTCTTAGTTATTACATGTGAGGTTTGACATTGTCATACAGGTCTTTATGAAAATGTATATGGTAAAACCTGGAATCCATAAAATACTACGTAAATGGAACAAATTGTTTTCATAATTTTTATCATCACTTTACACTCTGACTGCAAAACATTCACAAGTTTCATGATGCTGGGAATAGTTCCACTGGGAATTTCTTTTTTTGCAACAGCTGTCAGAATTCAGTCTTAAAATGGTTGGCGTACTTTTTAGTGTGATCAGTAAAACACATCCTTCATGCTGCATAGTTAATTTATAAGTTTACTAATTTAAAAAAAGGAAAACACTTTGTTTTCAAGATGAATGAGTCCATGTTGGTATTAAAATTTTACATAAGAACCATCTTCATTATTTTAAAAAACAGTAGACAGAAGCCATTGATGAATCTATGAGACTTACATGTATTAAAAACCGATTTTATTTTTTAAATATTATGAACGTGTTGGTAAATATTCAGAACATGTAGATTTTTAAATATGGAGATATCCAACTTGGTTTAACATATTGCTGGGATATCCACTGCCTGATTTGAGTAAAGCTAACTTGTTTTATAATGGCTTGAAAAGCTAGGCAAAGCCATGGTTCAGAATGTGTCTTTAGGATTTGAATTCTATCACATTTCATCAGTGACTCACCAGGAGTATTTTGCTTTCTTTGTTTTCAGGTCAATCTTAAAGTAATCAGCTGGTTTAGCTATTAATATTTCCACCAGAAAAGAAATGTCTTGTGAGAAACCTGTCATCTTTAAATGTGCCAGACATGAATTCCGTTGTGCGTCAACAAACTGGCATCATGGTCTTTTAAAAGCCAGTCTCCAGTGAGTTCACTTAGCATGAAATGAGTCTACAGAACCTAATCATGCTAGAGACTTGGCTCACCAAAGAGTACCTATTTTCAGGAACCGTAAGCGATTCTCATGGACCGCGTGTCAGTTTCTCATCTTTTTCCACAATGCCAGATACATTCTGACACTTTCTTACTCATTGTGTCTTTTTTGAGACGATCCTTCACTTGTACCAAATTCTTACCATTATATTGCATTCTCTTCTGGCAGTCTTTTAAGGACATTAATTCACAGTGTGTGCTAACTTCTGATTCATTCCATGAACTTGGAGCTTATGATAGTTTTAGTGAAACTACCAGCTGCCACTGTCCCTAGTTGTGGGATGTGCATCACTTTGGAAGCCTTCAGCCTTATCTACTTGCTCAGGTGCCTTTCCTTGATTATCCAAACTCTAAAATAAATTTATTTGAACACAGTCTATATATTGTGATCTTTTCAACAGGCAGCATGAATTCCCATGTTAATTTGATGTTATTACTGTAGCTATCCATTGTTTTTTAAGTTGGCTACAGGTTTTTTTCTGTTAGAATAACCCTGTTTCTTTGGATGACTATCAATTGCAATTGTTTCATTCATTGCCTTGCAGGTACTACAGTGCAACCATTCTGCAGATGTCTGGTGTTGAAGATGATAGACTTGCAATATGGCTGGCTTCAGTTACAGCATTCACAAATTTCATTTTCACACTCGTGGGAGTCTGGCTTGTTGAGAAAGTGGGCCGCAGAAAGCTTACCTTTGGTAGTTTAGCAGGTAGGTGACTGGATGAAGAATTCAATTATAAACTTTTTTTCCTAATAACCATGAGTTTAACCTTCGACAATACAATACTTATACCACTTCTAATATTGGTTTCTCAGCCAAACAACAAAAAATTAGAGTTCTTCTAGACAAAAAAAAAAAAAAAGTCTTTAACAACTACCGCAATACGTGCCTAGAAACTAGAATGTGAGTAGAAACAAAGTGCAAGAATAATTTGGATCTACTGAGGGTAACATTTTTCTGTTATTTTGAGTTCTACTCAAAGATACAAAAGTGAAAAAAAAAAAATCATTGTTTTCTGTTCTATCCTTGTTTGAAAAAAAAAAAAAAGCTTTGGATTCGGAAACTGACTTTTTAACATATGTTATATTTTTAAATTTGGAATAAAATGGAATTAAATTTGGAGAATTTTTTTTCAAAGCTCTTTCAGCAGTGAAATGGTAGAACCATGTAATTTCTTCGAAAAGCAGGACAGACTCTTTTTGTGTTTGAAACAGGCCTAAGTTCCAGGACTGGTTGGTTAAATGTATTTTCTATGATAGTGAAATAAAGCAAAACCTTTTTTAAAAAATTCTCAAATATCTTTTGTGTTTAAATTCTGCCCATTTTATTTATTATTTCACTGTAACACACGGACTGTTTCACTTGACTGAATGGGACCCATCTTTAACATTGTCTTTTTTTCTTTTGAGATGGATTCTTGCTCTGTCACCAGGGCTGGAGTGCAGTGGCACCATCTTGGCTCACTGCAACCTCTGCCTCCTGGGTTCAAGCGATTCTCCTGCCTTAGCCTACCAAGTTGTTGGGATTATAGGTGCCTACCACTACACCCAGCTAATTTTTTTTCTTTTTTTTTTTGTATTTTTTGTAGAGACAGGGTTTCACCATTTTGGCCAGGCTAGTCTCGAACTTCTGACCTTGTGATTTGCCCGCCTCCGCCTCCCAAAGTGCTGGGATTGCAGGCATGAGCCACCATGCCCGGCCTAACACTGTCTTTACATGGTTGCATGGTATAATTTTCTAATTTTTTTCAAATATACAAGTCATTCTTATGTATCAATTAACTATAATAACTCCTTTATAAGTTTATTTGGTGTGAGAATGCATGTTTCCATTAAAACACAGAGAGTGAAGGGCTCAGAGCGTTTTAGCTGTCACAGCATTATGGTTACCAAAGAGCAAGTCTTTGTTGTTTAAACCTTGTTGCAAAAGCAGCCTCCATTATCATAATGTAGGAACCTTCCTGAACTCTTCTGGCCAATGTCATGTTCCCCTCTCAGTGTAGGTCTTCTGCCAAGGATTTCCAGAGCCCATGCCTGACAGTTAAGAGGAAGTATTAAAGACAATTCCTTGGGAAACACCAAGGCATTTCAGAGTCTGCTTCTCATGAGCAACCCATAGGCACTTTTCTTTCCTGACTCATTCTCTTTGCAGCTGAAACCCACCAAGGCCTCAGTTCTGTCCACAACAAACACTTTACAGTGATTCCTCCAGCTTGAGAGACATAGTCTATTTGATTTCCTTATTATGTGGCCAATTAAAGTGATACAGTAGGTATTACAATGTTTTGAGAGGCAGAAGCCCTGGTTTCTTGTCACAGGTCTCACAGGTCTCCTCTTTTACCTGTACACATAGTAAATGGTGCCATTCATGTGGTTCTCGTGTTTCGGTGATTAACTAGGTCCTACTAGAAGATAATGACCAATGGACCTTTACACCTTCAGAAGAAGACATACCACTCAATAACCTTGTTAACGTATTAGTATTACTCCACTGTGACCCTCACTCACAATAGATTTTTCTTTCACATTCCTATACTAATTAATTCTGTGTTAGTTGTATTTTTTATTTCAGTATGTTTTTGTTTTATTCATTTATATGTAGGTATATACTTGGTATTTTAATAGTATTAAGGATTAACATACTGATCTATGTTAAATTTCTTAAATTGGCTATAGCCTGGAATTTTTAACCTTTGATTCAGTATTGTTCCCTATTTTGTGTTTTTATTCTGATTTATTTTATTATATTGGAGTAAAAATAGTGAAAAATGTTATATCAAGATAATTTCCTGTTAGATATTCATTCTTTTAAAATGACGAGAAATAAAAAATACGTAAGCCTGGACAAAGGAACTTTACAAAATATGTTGTCCATGGATAATTTTACATGCAGGACATTTTTAGTGTCCTGACTTTTTATATTTTCAAAGCTTGTTCAGAGAACTGGCCTTTTCTGGTAAATATTACAAATTTAGTGACAAATTCTTGATTCTTTTATTATTGCAAGATTTGAGTCTATGTAGCTTTATTGGTAGTGAATCAGGAAGCCAGAAAGATTGTGTTTCTCCCCCCTCAAGTATTTTGGTAGTGGGATATCTCTGAAAACTTCACTCATAAGCTGTCTTCATCACCATTGCCAAGGGTACTTATTTTACAATATGGATTATTAGACCTTAACCCAGATCTTCTAAATTAGAATTTCTGAAAATGAGGTTTGAAATATGTTCACTTTAGACAGATTCCCTAGGTGATACTTTTGCACACAAAATGTGAGAACTACTGCTCTAATAGAGTCATGGGAAGGGAAATTATTTTGTTTTTCTAAGTATTTACTAATAACCCAGACACTGTATCCAGTACTTATGTATTACATCAGATATTTTTAATAATACTATTTATTTAGCACTCTTCACTTCCTGTGAAGAATATTTTTATCTGCAAAATTATATCAAAATTCCAAAATCTAACATTGTATTTGGTTAAGAGAGACTCTTCTCTTGAAACATAAAAACAGGCCAAAAGTGCACAGTACACTGGATAAAATTCTTTCCTCCAAAGCCTTCTTGTATTAGACTCAAATTCAGATTGTAATAATGAATAACTTGACAATAACCAGATTGATTTTAAATACTAACAAGTGACTGATAAAACATCTGTAACTTATTAAATATAAGGAAAAAGGTAATTCAAATAGTTTTATGCTTTAAGAGTATATATGAGTAGATGATAGGACTAGGTGATTATTTTAAAATTTATTTGATAAAGTCATTTAAGATACCATTTCCTTATTGTGAGGAACTTATCGTGTCTTAGGGGTTTTAGCGCTGTCTGGGCATCATAACTACCTGTAGAACTCTCTAAAACTCACATATTTTGTACTGATCTTCTGTAGATTCTGATTCAGAGGTTGGGGTACAGCCAGGCATTTGCTTCAAATAGGAAGCCAGGATTGAGAAACATCACTATATGTAATAACAAAATTAAGAGTATAATGTTGGCTTTTAAAATATTTTCCTCCAAATTGGGCTGAAGTAAAAATGAATTTGGCTTAAGAAGAGTTAATTTCTGAAGGGGGGGTACCTGTTTAGGAATTTTGTATATCCAGAAAAGTTCATTTCTCATAATTTTTAGGTTGGTTGGACTTAAATGTAAGAATCATATTATCCATATTGCAGAACTCTCATTTAGGATATTTGTACCTATACTAACCTCATGACTTTAATTGGATGGTCTTAAGATTTTTTTTTTTTTTCAAAAATAGCCAACATTGCAGAAATGTATATAGTACTGTGGTTTATCCATTCAACCAATATTTATTCGGATCTTTATATGCCAGGCACTAGAATTGGACCTTACTGGGTATGTGCTAGATATACCATCTTAGAGTTTACCATTTTCATGGAGACAGGTTATCTAATGAGTGTTATGAAAGAAGAAACTTTCTTCCTTCACATCTTAATATATTAAAGTTTCCCGATTTAAAAAAATCTTGGCCAGGTGTGGTGGCTCATGCCTGTAATCCCAGCACTTTGGGAGACCAAGGCGGGCAGGTCACGAGGTCAAGAGATTGAGACCATCCTGGCCAACATGGTAAGACCCTATCTCTACTAAAACTACAAAAATTAGCTGGGTGGGTGGCGTACACCTGTATTCCCAGCTACTCGGGAGGCTGAGGCAGGAGAATGGCTTGAACCCGGGAAGAGGAGGTGGTGGTGAGCCGAGATCGTGTCACTGCACTCCAGCCTGGCAACACAACAAGACACCATCTCAAAAAAAAAAAAAAAATGTACCTGTTACATGGCAATAAGATATGGAAGTAATTTGGGAAAATAGGGACTCAGAGTTTTTGATGGGCAGATTAACAGTAAATCTCATGGTTCGATTTGTTTTGTTTGAGAAGAGAGGTATGATTTTCGTAACAGATCTACTATATCTCTTTTCTGTTTTCCAGTTTGGGGCTTGATAGTCTTTTGAGAAAAGTAATGGCTGAAACTACTCCTAGTTCAGGTTTGAATTTTAAGCCAGCAACAGTTAAACAAACTGTGATTTTAGTTTCATTGCATTATTATCTTAGACTTCTGACCTTTCTTTCAATCCTCCCCATCCTTCAACTTTCTGTTGTGTTATTTTGAAGGTTTGCTGTGGCTGCTGCTGCTGCTTGTAATAATAATCATTGCATAATAACTAACAATTTATAGCATTAAAACATCTTTCAAATACATTATGACATTTAAAATTCACTGTAAGCCTGTAAGGGGAGTATTTTCAGTAAGCCCTGTTTTACAAAAGACTACATGGAATTAAGGAAAGGTTGTGTCCCTTGCCCAAGACCATAGAGTCAGGAAGCAGCAACACTAGCCAAAAACTACAGCCTTCTGATCCCAAGGTCACCTCTGCACCCATAATGCCTGGCTTCATGCACCTATGCTGTCTTAAACAAAAACACCTCAACTATTATATAATCCTGTTGTACTTCCTCAGTGCTTCTCAATGTTCTTTTTAAAATCTATTTTGAAAATATTTTTGTTCATAATTTAAATTCCCTCCCAGCTTAACTATGGAAACCTTTACTACTACTAAATTGCCCTCCTACATTCCGTATTTTAAACATTTTTTGTCTCATCCAAATAAGTTGCACAATCTAATGCAGCCATATTTTCTTTTTTTAAGTTTTATTTTAATTTCAGGGGTACATGTGCAGGTTCATTATATAAGTAAACACATGTCTCAGAGGTCTGGTGTACAGATTATTTTGTCACCCAGATAATAAGCACAATACCCAAGAGATGGTTTTTTGATCCTGTCCTTTCTCCTACTTTCTACCCTCAAGTAATCCCTGGTGTCTGTTGTTCCCTTCATTGTATCCATGTGTTTCTGTCATGCAGATCCCACTTTTAAATGAGGACATGCAGTATTTGGTTTTCTATTTCTGTGTTAGTTTGCTAAGGATAATGGCCTCTAGCTTCATCTATGTTGCTGCAAAGGACATGATCTCATTCTTTTTATGGCTGCATAGTATTTCATCATATTTTCTTTCTCCATTCTTCCATGACCCTTTTTGTTTATCCTCAGAATGTCTGTGGCCCAAACATTAGTCAGAAATTTGAAAATGTCTTATTTACCATCGGGATGTCTATCAGGGACATAAAAGCTATTCTTTTAATTTATATGCTTAATCACCATTCCTATATGTTAATATCAAAGACAAGTATTTCTCTTTAAATACCAACAAGAAAAGAAAAAAGAATAAATGTGTTATATTATTTGTTGTACCTTAAAGTCTTCAAAAAATGCCACTCCATTTTAATAAAATGTACTCTTTCAGCTGCTTTAGAAATAACTCATTTGTTAAACTAAAAAGGTTTACCAATTTAAGTCTTACATGATTGAGTATCATTAGAACAATTTTCTTGGCACCAAAAGGAACACTTGATGGAAATCTGTTGTCTTTCATACTTCCTGATATGTTAGGCACTCAGTAATGTTGTCACATTAATTGATTTTGAGATTTTCAGCAATCCTAGGTGTGTGTGGTTTTTAAAAAAAAAATCATTACCAATTTACTGTTTGGCTAGCAAATGTATTTGCTTTGAATTTCACTCTCATCATGTCTCACAATGAATGTGCTAGTGAATAGTTCTGATAATTTGTTTATACATTAGGAATATATATTTTTTAATCCTGTGAAGATAGATCAAGGTTTTTTTTTTGCAGATGTTTTCTTTTGTTTGTTTGTTTTTTGGTTTTGTTTTTACCAAACCCAGACTGCTTTAAAATACTATTGTCAACTCATCTCTAATACAGAATTTTTTTTTTTTTAAGGTACCACCGTAGCACTCATTATTCTTGCCTTGGGATTTGTGCTATCAGCCCAAGTTTCCCCACGCATCACTTTTAAGCCAATAGCTCCATCAGGTCAGAACGCCACTTGCACAAGATACAGGTGAGATTTCATTATGTTCTTCTTCCTTTACTTAATTCTGGTAACTTTTTTGCATGCTTTTAACTTTTTTAAAGTTGTAGACATGAGTAGGAGCTTGCTAGGCATCCAGGCTTATGTGGGAATGGAAGAAAATGGGAAAAGTGGTAGGGAGGGGCCCCCAAGAAGAGGAACAGCTTGTGCAGATGTGTGAGTGTAAGGAATTAAGGAAAGAGTGAGTTCTTAGATACAATCTTGGGGATATTTCTCTGGAAATTGAAATTAGGGATTGATACTGAATCAAAGCAGGAATATAGAAAAGGTATTTTACAGCATATATGATTCAGTGACCTCTATATTCCAAGCAAAATAAATAATTTTAGTCAGTAGTTAAACTTTTATAAGATGCACATGCCCTCTGAATATTCAGACAATTTATACTGATTTGCATGGGTATCCTCTTGTTCACTTAAACCGGAAGTTTTCCCTCAGTACTGAGGCTCTTCTAGAGGATCAGGAAGTAAAAAGCGGCGGTGGAAAAGCACACAATGTTCTAGTGGCTAGCTGCAGGCCTAAGAGCTCATGAAGTCAAACAGTGGACACACTATGTGATATATAGATAGAAAACAGATAAATAGATAGGTGGACTGAGAACAAAGAAATGAAAGTTTGAATGATTGGACACATCAATTCATATATTTGGCAGCAGAGTTTCAAAGTTTTAAACTTGATTTTAGCCATCATAAAGTCTAGCAACCCCTTTAAAACATATGAATAGAATAAGACCTAGCATTAGCAAAAATTTACATTCCTATAGCTTGAACTAGATGGATGCAAGTCTCAAATCAATGAATAAATGATTTACTAACTCATACAATCCTATATGAAATTAAAACATGGTACACTAAACTCCTCTTCGTATTCACTTAGAGCATCCAATTGAGCATGAATTTATGGTGGCTGTTCATTACAACAATGAGGAAGATACATTGGTCCCAAATTGTGATCTATGTACCTTTGGAAAATAGGCATCATAGTACGTCTTTTATTTTACTGATAAGTTTATTATTGGCTTACTGACTTTCATAGTCTTTTTATTGTTCTAGGAAAACTTAAGGGTGTCTTCATAGTAGAAGTTAACCTTAGCATAGACTATTTATGGATGTAGTAATATTTATTTGGACGTCCACCTCAATTGCTAGAAATGCACGTTCTTTCTTGATGGATATTTTACTTCATGTTTTTAACAGAGTTACTTCTCAAAAAATTTTTTAAAATTACTGTCATTTGAGAAACATGGAATATTCTCCAGATCTAATGCCTGATTTAGATGTATTGTTCAGAATAACACTGACACACTGTTGGGTCAACTAAAGTCAGAAAATCATCTAAATAATTATTAGAAAAAGTTATCTGAACTTTTGGTATAGGAAAGGAATGACCGTAAGTTTTTGATGATTTACATAATAAGATAGTTTTTCCGACATTGCCTTTAAAGTGGAAATAAAAATCTTTATTGCCCAACTATATCTCACCGCACAGCCGTTTATGATCATCATCTGTTAATCCTTGTGATCTTTCTAAAGTATTACCATCTAACTAATATTTTAATATACAATTTTAATGAAGTAAGGGAAGTGATACAGCCTTCTTTTATTCTTATTACAAAAATAAGCAGCCATTTTTGAAGACAGAACCAAATTGTAGGTGTCCTTCGGGGGCCAGTGGATATGAAAAACAATTATTTATTGTATGCCTTCCTTCAGATTAACATATTAGGCTTTGTGGGAATTTGACAGTATTTACTTTAGTCTAAGTGATTTTGTAAAATAAGGCTGCAGTCCCTTACTGGTTTTTTATGGTTAAAACCATTTATAATCCTCTGCTCTACCAGCTGAGCAGTAACTGACTATACTAGTTATTTCAAAATAACTAAAAGAGTAGAATTGGAATGTTCCTAACACAAAGAAGTGACAATTGCCTGAGGTGATGAATATCCCTATTACCCTGATTTGATCATTACACATTGTATACTTGTATTAAAATATGACATATATCCCATAAATATGTACCACTATTATGCATGCATAACAATTAAGAATAAAAACCATCTATATACATTTCCCTTTTCCTTAAGACAAACAGGAAAAAAAAATCACCTAGTACCTTAAGATGAGTAAAGTTCACTTTGTAAATGTAGGTAGTATGCTTTCCCCATGGAGTGATCCATATAGGAAAATTTAGCAAATAGAATAGATTTTAAAGGAGAAGTAGTTTACTCTTAGTAACATCATATTCTGTTAGTGAGAGTATAAATTGTTCTTCATTTCAGAAAGTAATATGGATCTGCCTAATAAAAGTAGAGTGCCTATGCCCATTGACTCAGCACTTCCGCTTGTAGAAATCTGTAAACTTCAG
Source organism: Ateles fusciceps (assembly GCA_036589455.1). Taxonomy (NCBI): domain Eukaryota; kingdom Metazoa; phylum Chordata; class Mammalia; order Primates; family Atelidae; genus Ateles; species Ateles fusciceps. Next base: position 4,674,621 of record JAZHEH010001361.1, read on the forward strand.
TGATGAGTATGTAGTTCATTCTTACTAGAGTAGAAGATTTAAGAAAGTAAGTGGTTAAAGAACAATGATTCTTCTTGATTTTAATTCAGTAAATATTGGTTGCATACCAGGCCAAAATATTGTAGGTTAGAACTCACTAATGACTTGAGGTTCAAGAGATTGACAATAATTTTCAATCAGGACATCCCCTTTCTAGAATGTTCTAAGTTTTTGACTGATAATATATTTTCCAAGGCCTTATTAGATTCCTTGGACTGAATGTATTAAAGAACGTCTTTCAGAACAATGAGAACATAGGGACACAGGGAGGGAAACTAACTACACACACCGGGGCCTGTCAGGGGGCGGGGATGGAAAGGGAGAGCTTTTGGATAAATAGCTAATGCATGCAGAGCCTAATACGTAGGTGGTAGGTTGATGGGTGCAGCAAACCACCATGGCACAAGTTTAGCTGTGTAACAAACCTACACGTCCTGCACATGTATCCTGGAACTTAAAATTTTAAAAAAATGCCTTTCAGATCTACTTTGAGTAGATAAAAGTGTGTACAAAGATAAAGACAGACGCAAATTGCTATAGAAAATGATTGGCCACCTTTATAAAAGCTGTCACAGGGTCCCAGCTGCAGTTAGAAAAAATAACTCTAGCATGAGTATCATCTGAATCATACGTCTTTATGAGAGTTCACACACATATATTTTTTTCACACACATAATTCCAATATGACCTTCAGCTCCACACTCTCAAATTACTAATGTTCTATTCCTTTCATTTCCAATTCAAAATATTTCCTCATGAGAGCTAGTCAAGATTTGAGGAATTAAACCTTTTCTAGGTACCCTTCCCTCAAATACCTTACATATTATTATTTGCAGTGTGATCTCAGTATATGTAAATCACTATCATAAAACACTTAAAAGTCGACAGATAGTTCCTAAAGGGTACAGTTGTAGCATTTCAAGGTACCCTTGCCCTAGGTATTTTATCATATTAACTTACTCATTTTTCATGCATCTAAATATATTACAGATCACCTACCATAGGATTATAAGGATAAATTAACATATGGAAAATGTCTTAAACAGTGCTTGACACATAATAAACAATCAACATTATAGTCATTGTTAGAATTAATAAAACTTGTAATAGGAGATGAGGTTGGGATGATGGGATTCAGAGAAGATTACCTTGAGAATGGGATGTTTGTACTGAGCTCTGAAAAGGAGAGCGGAGTATGTCACACAGAAAGCACAGCGGGTATAAAGATCCTGCAAGGCAGTAAGGAACCTGACAAGTGCAAGGAACTGAAAGAAGACGACTAAGGAGATCAGAGAAGAATCAGATAGGACTGTGAAGATAGGTCAGAGTCAGATCATGGAGAAACTCAGAGGTTTTTCATCTTCAGTCCAAGAACATAAATCCATTGAAGAATTTAAGCAGGGGTGTGATTTGATTTGTAATTGTAACAATTGCTACATGAACACATGCCCTCTCTGCACACCCACCCAGAGACAGTTTACAATTGAAAGCAATTGTAAACTGTCTCTGGGTGGGTGTGCAGAGAGGGCATGTGTTCATGTAGGGAGACTGGTTGTTTATAGTTGTCTATGAAAGAGATGACTGTTGCCTGGATTATAGTAGCAACATTAGAGATTTGCAGGTAGACAGATTCTCAGTATTTTAGAGGAAAAAAATCAATAGGAAATTTAAAATAAATAATTGATTAACTATGGGCATAGGAGGAAGGAGTCTTTGGTTGATTCCAAATTTCTGCCTGAGAAAAAATGTAGAGTAGATCATAGAAATAAGATGCAGCAATTGGAATCTTATTTTGGACATGTGGAATCTTAGTTGTTCATGAACCATCATCAGTGGGATATTGAGTAGGTATTTGGGAAAACTGGCCTATAGTTGAAGGAGAGTTCTAGAATGAAGAGTTATTATCCATACATGATAATTAAATCCATAGATATGGGCAACATCTTGTTCACAATTAAGATCTTGATAATCAAGACTCTAGCTACCTTTGCAATTCATAATCTATTCATAAACCACTAGTGGTTTACTAATCCATTGAGCAGTATCTCTCCATTCTTCAGGCTTTTAATCCCAGCATAGAATCACAAACTATTCATGCTGGAAGGCCTTTAATGTAACTTAATTCGAGCCTTTCATCGTAAACCTACACTTACATCTTACTCAGTTTTTTACTGAGGTCCAAATCAGTCACATTCCTCTCCTAGGGCACACAGACTAACTACTTATTCTTTAGGCTTCCTTTTCCTGCATACAGACCTTTCTTTTTTAGCTCACACAGTCCTTCAGGAGTTACTGTTAATATGAAACCAATGATACAACAGCTTCTTTTTCTATTCCTTTCAAACCTTGCTCTTTTTGCTTTGGATTAAGGACATGGTTTTACTGTTAAGATGACTAGTAAAATTAGGTAATTTGACTAATTTAATGATGCATAGATTATTACCTCTTTGATATATAGATCTCGCTATATTTTAGACCCTGTTTGAGTAGAAATTGAAAAAAGGGACTATGTCTCTAGTTCATTATAATTTTTTTGATACTTCTCAATTAAGACCATATGCAGTGGCTCATGCATATAATCCTAGCACTTTGGGAGGCCAAGACAGGAGGATCACCTGTGGTCAGGAGTTCAAGATCAGCCTGGCCAAGATGGTGAAACCTCATCTCTACTAAAAATACCAAAAAACTAGCCAGATGTGGTCACGGGCACCTGTAATCTCAGCTACTTGGGAGGCTGAGGCAGGAGAATTACTTGAACCCAGGAGGTGGAGGTTGTAATGAGCCGAGATCATACCATTGCACTCCAGCATGGGCAACAAGAGCGAGACTCTGTCTTAAAAAAGGAAAAAAAAAAAAAGAAAGAAACTTCTCAATTAAGAGTCTTACCCAGAGTCATCTGCAGAGGTACTTAAAGTCACCTGTTTTCCCTTCCCAGAGGTCGGCCTCAGCAGGACAGTGGCATGTTGTTTTGAAACACTCCCCCAGGTGATGCCAGTACATCTTCCATTAAGAACCACAGCCATAATACAACAAACAAATGAGCAAACAAAAAATACCTGCCAGCTTTCTTTCCTTTTTTTCTTTTGATTTTTGTTTTGTTTTGTTTTTTGCTTCTTGAACATTGTTAAACCAAGCATACGAATATGATTAATGTGGTTCTTTTCCTATATAGTGATGTTTTCATGTTTTCCTATCAGGTGATGTTCCCCAAAATCCAAACTGACAAATTGTAGCTTCATCTGTAGACCTCCCTATGGTGGTGACACTAGTTTTGAGTCCCTTCAAATTTCATTTCCAATAAAAAATTATTTTTAATTTTTTAATCCAACAAACATATGAAAAAATGCTCATCATCACTGGTCATTAGAGAAATGCAAATCAAAACTACATTGAGATACCATCTCACGCCAGTTAGAATGGCGATCATTAAAAAATCTGGAGACAACAGATGCTGGAGAGGATGTGGAGAAATAGGAACGCTTTTACACTGTTGGTGGGAGTGTAAATTAGTTCAACCATTGTGGAAGACGGTGTGGCGATTCCTCAAGGACCTAGAAATAGAAATTCCATTTGATCCAGCAATCCCATTACTGGGTATATATCCAAAAGACTATAAATCGTTCTACTATAAGGACACATGCACACGAATGTTCATTGCAGCACAGTTTACAATAGCAAAGACCTGGAACCAACCCAAATGCCCATCGATGATAGACTGGACAGGGAAAATGTGGCACATATACACCATGGAATATTATGCAGCCATCAAAAACGATGAGTTTGTGTCCTTTGTAGGGACATGGATGAACCTGGAAACCATCATTCTCAGCAAACTGACACAAGAACAGAAAATCAAACACCGCATGTTCTCACTCATAGGCAGGTGTTGAACAATGCGAACACATGGACACAGGGAGGGGGAGTATCACACACTGGGGTCTGTCGGGGGGAAAAAGGGGAGGGATAGTGGGGGGGTGGGGAGTTGGGGAGGGATAGCATGGGGAGAAATGCCAGATATAGGTGATGGGGAGGAAGGCAGCAAATCACACTGCCATGTGTGTACCTATGCAACAATCTTCCATGTTCTTCACATGTACCCCCAAACCTAAAATGCAATAAAAAAAATAATAAAGTTAAAAAAAAAATTAACTGCCTTTTCTTCTCCTTTTGCCAGCCTGTGTTACTTAACAAACACATCATTAACATGAACACTGGAAGACTGTCAAATTCAATCATAAAACTTTTATGGAACCTTAGAAATGTGTAAAACTGCCGGGCGTGATGGCTCATGCCTGTAATCCCAGCACTTCGGGAGGCCGAGGCAGGCAGATCACAAGATCAGGAGTTAAAGACCAGCCTGGCCAACATAGTGAAACAATGTCTCTGCTAAAAATACAAAAATTAGCCACCTCTAATCTCAGCTACTTGGGAGGCTGATGCAGGAGAGTCGCTTAAACCTGGGAGGCAGAGGTTGCAGTGAGCCGAGATCACGCCATTGCTCTCCAGCCTGGGTGACAGTGTGAGACTCCGTCTCTAAAAAAAAAACAAAAACAAAAGAAATGTGCAAAAACTCTGTTACCCTCCATTTCCCCCCCCCCAGTATTTGACATCCTGGTGATAATTGTGTTTATCATCAGTAATTCATAGCATCTTGACAGTAAATGTAATATTATAGTGTGAATTAAAACAACATTCCATTTTTGTTAAAAAAATATATTTTTTGGCTTACTAATTTCCTTTAAATGAACCTGCTTCATATTTTTTTTTTGGCATGGTGGCGCAGGCTAATATGCCGTGAGGTTACTATTAATAACACTGCAGTAGGCTGGGCGTGGTGGCTTATACCTATAATCCCAGCACTTTGGGAAGCCGAGGTGGGTGGATCACGAGGTCAGGAGTTCAAGACCAGACTGGCCAACATGGTGAAACCCTCAAAAATACAAAATACAAAAATTAGCTGGTCATGGTGGCTCGCGCCTGTAGTCCCAGCTACTCGGGAGGCTGAGGTAGGAGAATTGCTTAAACCGGGACCCAGGAGGCGGAGGTTGTAGTGAGCTGAGATCGCACCACTGCACTCTAGCCTGGGCTACAGAGGGAGACTTCATCTCAAAAACAAAACAAAAAACAAACAAACAAAAAAAAAACACTACAGTAGAAAGCAGTGTTGTATGTGTTGACTAATATCTACAGACCCATTTGAGATAAAGATAAATGTATCTAAGTCAATTAAAAAGGGAAATGAAAGTTGGAACAAAAAGTCCACAGTGACCTTATCTTCAAATAACTGCACGTATCTTTTGCTATCCCTTAAATACCCAGTGTGCTGAATCTGACACCTGGAGAGGATCCTAGCCACCTGTCCATGGAAGGATATAAGAGCTTCTTGGAGGAAGTTATGGGGCGTATTCTTTGAGTTCTCCGTAACTTTTTTATTTTGATGCCTGGACTTTTAGCCATGGACTTACAAATCCTCCACCTGGCAAGATTTACTACCCAAACCTTGGTTTTTTGTTTTGTTTTGTTTTTCTATAGTCAAAAAGTGCTTCTTAGGAAGCCAGAAAGACAAGAAGAAGTATTCAAGATTAGGTGTGCAAAGATGAAGGAAAATCATTTCAGAGAGAGGGAATATCATGGAATGTGTACAAGTCCTAAGCAATGAGTATGGCTTCTTCAACCAGTTGACCAACAAGACTGGGTCATAACAAGCAAGTGAGAGAATAGCACCAAAATAGACTGGACAGCACACCAGTGACAGAACATGCCAGGACATTATACACCAGGAGAGTTTTGGATGTCATAGAATGCTGAGAAGCCTTCATATGGTATTAGGATGAGAATGACATGATCAGATTTGTGTTTTTAAAAGATCAGTCTGGCTGTAGAGTGGAAAATTGAGTAGAGAAAGACAAATGGTGATGAAGGGAGGAAGGTTAAAAGAACTTAGTAGCCTAGGCAAGAAATAACGCAACCTTGATGGTAGCAGTGGATATAGAGAAACGAGATATTTTGGAATGACAAGCCTGGGTGATTAGCTGGATAACAGATGAAAACAAATGCTTTAGAAACAGGAAAATACTTGGGGCAAGAAGAATATAGGATCTGAAATCTCACTGTAGTCTACTTAGAAACAAGATTTTAGGCATATAAATCTGGACTCCCTTTGCCTTGCTCTCAAGTTAAACACAACAATCACATAATGAGAGCAGTACTTAATATTTTCTGTAATTTATACCCTTACTTGAAATGTAATTTTTATTCCTTCTTGAACTTAAAAGACTTCTGAGAAAGATGTTTCTGAAGTTGTTCATTTAGGTCTGAAATAACAGAAAAAGATAAAGGGGGAAAAACATCTATTTCTGATAATCTATAGGACCTGTATTCTCATTCTAGAACTTTTTTCATTGCAGTGAACACATGAAACCAACTTGGAGTTTTATTCCTATTTCAAGTAAATCCACCTAAAATAGCATCTGCTAAACAAAAGAAATAAACTTCCCAGGACAGTGACAGCAATCGACTGGAATCAGCCTCTGGTGTATTTTCTTATAATAAAGGCCAAGGAAACATTACAGAAAATATAAATATGAAACAACGCCTCTAAAAACTTAACTGCTCTTTAATTAAGTTTATATCAAATGAAACTAATTCAGGTATTAACACTTAAAACATTCTGGTATATTAAGTTGAAGTATTTCCCGTCTCGTTGTAAAGCACATTACATAACCTTTCTATGTGTTCCTTGTCTGAATAGTGGGAAAACACCTATTGCTGTGGACCAAATGTGGTTTATTTAAAAACAAAGCATAGCCACCTGGTTAAAAGAACCTCTTCAGTGAAAGTAACTTTGAAAACTATTGTTTTGATTGGCTGGGTGTTTGGGTGGATGGATGGATGGATAGATGGATGAAGGGCTGCTTTTGGTAAGAGAAGGTGGATGGGCTGACTAAAGGAAGATTTTTAGGAAACTTCCATCCTGCAGCTTAGGTATGTGTTGGAAAATTTGGCAACAGCTTGCTGCTATCAAAGAGTTGGGATTTGGGAAGCATCCAAGCCTTTGTTTTTTCAAAGTGTACTTCTAGTCATGGCTACAGGATGATTAGCAATACCTTGTATAGGCATAATAGTTGACCCAGCAATTCAAGCCTGCAGGTCTCTGGGCATACAACAGGTCACATAGTGTTTAGGCCATGCCTCAGTGACTCGTTTCCATTGTTGAATGGTGGTAACAAGATGACGTTTTCCTAATATTAGTAAGTAAATAAATAGCAACAAAAAAATAGGTCTCATGTCTCTTCAACTGTAACATCCAGGATATATGTTGAATAAATTAGAAGACTGGAAAAATGAAATAATGTATCCTGAACAACCTCGTTTCTAAAGTGCTATATTCTTTGATTTGCTGAACTATATAGAACTTACACAATTGCTGACTTTCAGCTACTGTGTAAGTTCTATATACTTTAGCAAATCAAAGAATATAGCACTTTAGAAAAAACATTTATGCACATTTGTAGTTGATTATTTTAATAAACATTTTTGAGATATGCAGTAAGCTGGGTTATTGAGATTAAAAAAAAAGCCTTCCTCCTTATAGAGCTCACAGCTATGAGGGAGAAAAATTCAGATACATAATTGCAAAACAGTATAATAAAGGCTGATAGATGTACCAGAGCATTACCTGGCATAATTCACTTCCCCAGGGCCATGGCAGAAGCCTTCCTACATGAGAGTCCTTATGTAGTCTCATTATTTTGGATCCCTTTATAGTGTTTTTAACTGCATAAAATAAATTTTATAAAAGTACAAAGCAAATCAATCATATTGAAATACAGTTGCCAGAATACTTTTAAAAGTAAACTTGTTATGTAGTAATGTATGTACTTCTTTATTAACGCATTAAGTAACAAATCTGGCTGCAAGTCTAATACCATAGTTTCAACACCACAGTGAATGTAAATGGTATTTGGAGGTTTCTACAACTACCTTAATGGGATATGAAAATATGTGACTTCTCTTGTTGCCAATAGTTTACTGCCTACATTCCTAATTGAAGGAAATGCTAAATTTCAGTAAAAGTAATGAAATACAGATGTAATTTTCTTTTCATCCAAGTTTACAGGCCCTATGTTAAGGACCCCTTACAGAGGAGGGAGATTGATCTACTTTTTCAATGGTGAGTCGGAGTTTCTCAGACCAATGAAAATGGAGAAGCTACCGAGGCATGCGAGCAACTTGTGCAAAGGCAGAAAACAGATATGCCCTTCAAGAAAATTATAAACCTTGATACTGCTAGAGAAAGGGACATCAGACACAGGATGAGGCAGAAGGAGAGGAAAGGCCTTGGAGACTAGGTCAAGACTTGAGTGAGGAAGGTAAGCCAGTCAACAGCATCAGCCAGGGGGAGTACCATGATCAAAGCTGAGCTTTACAAAGATTTTCTGTGTGAATTTTGGGATAGATTGGAGGGAGAAGAGTCTGGCAGCCCCAGAGAGAGATAATGAGAGTCTGAAGTTATCTCATGATGGTGAACATGAAGACAAAGCTATTTTTAAAAATATTAGGAATAAATGTCAAAGGCAAAGTATGAGGGAAAAGGCATTTGGGCAGGCAGTGTAATTTTATGAATACTCAGTGGCAATTATGTGGCCCCAGCCAATATACCTAGCAGGATGGATGGGGCATAATTCTAAGCAGGCTTTTTATTTTAAAATAATAATAGTTTCTGTTAACTAAGCCCTTACCATATACAGGTATCATTCTGTATTCTTTTTGAATATTACCTGTTACCCTTAAACTTTCCTGAGGAAGATAATATTATTATTATTATCCAGTTTTATGGATAAGAAAACTAAGGATCGGGGGATTATATCACTTGCCTAGAGTGATATAACTGGTATGTTGCAGAGCCATTTTGTTCTGTCCACCTCCCTCCCTTAGTCAAACTAATGGCCTTTATTTGCATATGTCAATACTATCCAAAGCCTGTGATATTGTAAAGAGATGCTAAGTATCAGTTACCCAAGAAGCAAAGAGCAGGGTTTTAAGCTCCTCATATTGAAGTGCTAGGTATGGAAACACTAGGATTTTATTTTAACAAAATATTGCCCTAAAAATCAAGTACCAAGTAATGTAAATCATTAAGAGTTTTTAATGAAATGAAAATTTCTAATGAAATTCTCCCCCCCCACTAGACATGCATTTAATTGACTAACATAAAACTCTTTCAGACATATTTAGTAGCCAAAGTTCCTCACGTAACATAAATGAGATTCTGGGTTGATGCACAGATTCCTGAACAGAAACAGATTATGAGGCTATTTTCTTTAAATTTGTTTCTGATCACTTCACCTTCTCAGCAACTCAGATAACGGGCAAAGTGGGAGATACCTTGATCAAACACCATGCTGTAGCAGTCTGAATAAAGCTTTTACAGACTCCTAGGAATATTATTTACAAAAAAAAAAAAAAAAGAAAGAAAAAAGAAAAAAAATGCTGCCCAGCTTATTAAGTAAAAGGACTAGGTTTCCAAAGCCCTGTTTTAAGACCTTGTCACAAGTAGAGACCACTCCCTTTTTTTCTCCCAGGCTTATTTTTGATTTTTTTTAAAGGAATGTTAGAATTTTAGGGACCCTCAGAAATCTGTCATAGATAGTATATCATAACCACTGTTCTCTTTCCAAAGTAGCGCCAGATAGCACTTAGATATCACCCACACTGGTTCAGCCTTCTGCTGGTAAGGTGAGATCCCTTTATTTTCCAAAAAGGATATCAAGACCCACCCAGGGAGTAAAAAAGACACAGAGAGAGTTGCCTATATGTCAACACCATTCTTTATGAGCATAATTAGGCAATCGCTTTGTTACCAGGGGGAGGGTCTTGACTATGAGTTATCCAGGTTCTTGGCGTTTTGAACAAAGAATTGGACAAAACACACAAACAAAGCAATGAAGGAATGAAACAACGAAAGCACAGATTTATTGAAACAAAAGTAAACTCCACAGTATGAGAGCAGGCTTGAGCAAGCGACTCAAGAGCATTGGTTACGGAATTTTCTAGGATTTAAATACTCTCTAGAGATTTCCCATTGGCTACATGGTTTACACCCTATGTGAATGAAGGGGTGGCCCAAAATCAGTCTAACTGGTCTCTGAAGGCTACCAATCAGAGGCTGAGTGAAGTTCCAAAGTTATACCCCTATGCAAATGAAGACTAGGTCACAACCAATCTGATTGGTTTCAGGAGGGGACCAATCAGAGGTACTTTCCATTCTTCATCTGCAATGCAGAAAGGGTGAAGGTTGCAAAGGGAGTAGCCTCTGATCCTTTTGTTACTTGGGCGTGGAAAGTTGGGGTTTTCCTTTTGATTTAGTTCTAGGAAGTTAGCATGAATCAGCCTTAGGTTCCCTGCCTCCAGACCTTGTTCTCCTTTACCTGTAAGTCGGCAAGATACTCTAACTTTTTGTTACCTTCCAAGAAAAAATGGTTGGTAGTAGCAATGGGCAGTCACAGGTCTGTTATCTTCAGTGAGGCATATTTCATGGACTCTTTATTCTCTAAAGCAATGCTAAACCACTAAGCAAGCCAGTAATTTCTTGACAGGTTTTTCACAGGAATTTTGTAAGCACTTTATGTTTGTTATTTGTTACACTGTAGAAAGTACATGTGGATTTTAGCCTGACTTACAACTGATTACAGTCATAATTTGTGTGGCAATATTTAGACAGCTTTAGGTCCGTAAAGGAAAATCTGACAAGCGTTTCTCAGAACAATACCAGAGACTGGTCCTTTATTTCTCCCTTATAGACTCAGTTATTTCCTGTGAAAACATGAATTCATGTGACTGGATATCTGATCAAGATGCTGTTATTTGCCAAGCTAGAAACCTCATAACAAGTAGTATTAGATCATTAGAAATCACCCCTATGCATCTTACCTTACCCAGCCTCATACACACCTGTGTTCTAGTCCTTTCTAAACCACAAATCCCCTGCAACTGAAAATGGATTCCATAACATTTTCTGACATTGCATTGTTCTGTGATGTTAGGGTATAAAAAATACCTAAAACATTGTTCCCATCCTGAGGGAAGTTTCCGTTTGTAAAAGAGAAATACTTGTACACAATTGCCTATTATCTGTATTTTAACACAAGGGAAAATAATCTCATTTTTACAAATTCTTGACACAGTGAAATAGATGATTCTATCATTTTTGGAAGATAAATTTTGAAAACTTATTTTTAAACCTTGTAGGAGTACTTAATTTGCAGTGATCAGTGACTCAAAGCTCAGCATGCCTTAAATATTCCATATTACTAAGTAGCCAATAATCCAAATCAATTCTTCATTCTTGTGCTTTTCTCTTGATGTATCTAGTGTAATTGGTGTTTCCCTACATGTCCATCTGAATTGCATACTTCACAGTCATTGTAGAAACCTGTTACTCCTTGGCATTTAGCATGGATGATTATGTCGCTCCTGTCTTAATTTTAGCCTAGAACAAACGTTTTTGAAATGGTGTTGTATATTAGGTCCATCTTGCTAATTGACTAATAAAATCACTAAACTTTACACTCAAAAAAAATGTACACTGCTCATTTTAATAATTATCAACATCATAGAGTTATTGTCAGTTAAGAGTCAGAATGTATTTTTTAATTCTCATTTTTCCTTTTGACTTTTCTTTAGCCTAATATGATTTTTATGTCATAAATCCATTCTGATTAGTCTTCACAAACAGAAAAGTTGTTTCATAAGGAGAACTTAGTAGCATTTTCTAATTTGTCCATTTTGGAAACAAATGGAATTTTTATTTTAATTGATTAGTGTTTGTATAAACATTTAACTTGGGCTAGGCACAGTGGCTCATGCCTGTAATCCCAGCCCTTTGGGAGGCCGAGGTGGGTGGATCACCTGAGATCAGGAGTTCGAGACCAGCCTGGCCAACATAGTGAAACCCTGTCTCTGCTAAAAATACAAAAATAAGTTGGGTGTGCTGGTGCATGCATGTCATCCCAGCTACTCTGAAGGCAGAGGCAATAGAATTGCTTGAACTCAGGAGGTGGAGGTTGCAGTGAGCCGAGATCGCACCACCGGGCTCCAGCCTGGGCAACAGAGCGAGACTCTGTCTCAAAACAAAACAAAACAAAATTTAACTTTGTGGGGCCTAAATATTCAGCTCTTCCTGATATTTCATTTTTATCATTGTATGGATACATTATTATGGCAATAGATATCTTTCACAACAATTCAGTATGATATGATAAACATTTGAAATTGAATATAGTTACTCACTTTGTAAAACAACAAATCTTGGCCTGTGTAATCAAATTTGGCAAGAATATATTATCATCCTTATTCATAAATGTTTTACAATTATGTGTTGTGTTATAGCCAAGCACGTAAGTAAATATCAGTAAATGAATGTGTAAATTCTTGGCTATTACCATACAGTAATGTTGGCACCGATATAATTATTGTTAACTTTGTTTTCATGTTCATATTACTTACATAAGTAATATGTTTTGGCTTGCTATATATGACTAGAATAAAATTCAGAAATCTAAACGTCCTAAGTTACTATTATTGCTTGTTATAGTTGGAATTTCAATGGATACTAAAGTGATTTTCTATTCTCATGCAAACTAACAGTGAATGCCATGGCTCAGTCCAACTGCAGAGCAATTACAAGAGGAGTTAATGCTATACTTTCTTTACATTTATCTTTTTAATATCCATAGGCTGCCTTATCTTACTTAATACATAGATTGTTGAAAAATACATCAGTGCAGTATAAAAACCTATAATTTTTAAAAGCCACTCATCTAATTCTGCATTAAAGTATTAACTGTCTTTGGTTCCAGTAGCTACTTATGGACAAATTCAGTGACTCCTGTATTATTACGGAAGGCTTCCCAAGGCTGAGCAGAAAGGAGTTGCTTGGAGTCAACCAGGCCAGAGCAGGGAATGTGACATTGCAGAAGAGAGATAGCATGTGTACAGAAGGAAGAGAGCGCTTAACTACAATTTAAGTTGCCTTTTCAAGAAAAATGAGGAAAGACACAAGAATCCAAAGATTTTAAACTATAGGATTAAAGAAAAATTATACACACTAATAAGAAAAACAGAAGAAGAAACAATACTACTCTGAAAGAATGTTTAAAAGAACAACAACAGAGCTTTGAAATCTCACAGGAAAAGAAAAGCGGGAGTAGCCATATAATGCAAAAAGTAAGGTAGGATTTTTATGGCCTTGAAGATTAAAGCATTAAAAGACAAAAACAGCAAATTGAACAAATACTAGAAAAGGCTAAGAAATCTACACACAAATGAAACTCAAATAAACATGGATCTATGAGACTCCAAGAGAGACAAACTTGGTAATTATCCTGTCAGAGAGAAATTGGAGCAACAGAAATTGTAGTACTAAAAAAAGAAGCTTAACTGCTCAGTTACCCTATAAGGAAGAATCACAAAGGAACAATTTACCACCTCAGTCAGAGAAGCATTGAGTTAAGATAGAAGCAGTCATGAGCACCTCAAAAAACAGACTCACAAAGCAAAATAACCTTGACAAGCTAGAATAGTCATCATCCTTGACATTACTGAACTTGTATCTCACAAATAAGAGGCAGGGTTCAGCCATTCTTGAGTGGGTGAGATTAATGGGATGAGGCATTAACTCTGAGACTTTTAGGTCACCTTTCATGCTGTCCACGTAACTTGGAGGAACCAGTGTGCTTGCTAAATGCTGCATTCACCAATGTACATTGAGTCACTGGGAGAATCAACTAATTTGTAATAATATGTATGCAGATACGATTAGGGACTCTTTCCCACTTGTTTTTCTTTTATCTTTTTGAATTTTTTTTTTCAATTTTCATTTTAGGTTTGGTGGTACATGTGAAGGTTTGTTACATAGATAAACATGTCACAGGGGTTTGTTGTGCATATTGTTACATCATCCGAGTATTAAGCCCAGTACCCAATAGTTAGTTATCTTTTTTGTTCTTCTCTCTCCTCCCATGCTCCCTCCTCAAGTAGACCCCAGGGTCTGTTGTTTCCTTCTTTGTGTACCTAAGTTCTTATCATTTAGCTCCCACTAATGAGAACATGTGGTATTTGGTTTTCTGTTCTGTGCTAGTTTGCTAAGGATGATAGCTTCTAACTCCGTGCATGTTCCTGAAAAAGACGTGATCTTGTTCCTTTTTATGACTGGATAATATTCCATGGTGTATATGTATCACATTTTCTTTATCCAGTCTTTCATTGATGGGCATTTATGTTGCGTCCATGCCTTTGTTATTTTGAATAGTGCTGCAATGAACATCCCATGCATGTGTCTTTATGGTAGAATGCTTTACATTCCTCTGCATATATACCCAGCAATTGGATTGCTGGGTCAAATGGTAGTTCTGCTTTTAGCTCTTTAAGGAATTGCCATACTGCTTTCCACAATGGTTGAACAAGTTTACACTCCTACCAACAGTGTATTAGCATTCTCTTTCTCCACAACCTCACTAGCATCTGTTATTTTTTGGCTTTGTAATAATAGCCATTCTGACTGGTATGAGATGGTTTCTCATTGTGGTTTTGATTTGCATTTTTCTAATGATCAGGGGTATTGAACTTTTTTTCATGTGCTCCTTGGCCGCATGTGTGTCATCTTTTGAGAGGTGTCTGTTCACGTCCTTTGTCCACTTTTTAATGTGGTTGTTTTTCTCTTGTAAATTTATTTAAGTGTCTTGTAGATGCTGGATATTAGACCTTTGTCAGATTCATGCTTTGTAAATGTTTTTTCACACTCTGTAGGTTGTTGGTTTACTCTGTTGATAGTTTTTTTTGCTGTGCGGAAGCTTTTAAGTTTAATTAGATCCCACTTGTCAATTTTTGTTTTGTTGCGATTGGTTTTGGTATCATTTTCATGAAATCTTTGCCTGTTCCTAGGTCCAGGATGGCCCTGCCCAGGTTGTCTTCCAGGTTTTTTTTATAGTTTTGGCTTTCCCACTTTTCATTCTTTCATTTGGCACACATTACTGAATGCTAACCATGCACCAGGTACTGCGTTTGTGCCAGCTGTTAAGGAAACAAAGCATGCAATATAGCCTGTCATCAGAAGTAGGAAATATCTTAGGCTTTTATTTACATTTTGAAACCATACACAAGTATATATTTAGAGAGATGTTGAGACTTGGGTAGACTTGCTTTTTCCAAATATATTCAAAAATAAGCAAAAATATTTTTTAAGCATTTGAAAAAATACTTGTACTGCTTGGAATCATGTTAGGCTGTATGTAACAGAAGAACCCAAGATAACAGAGGCTTAAGCATGGAAAAGTCTTTCTCTCTCTCTCTCTGTCATGTGAAAGAATTCAAGGGTAGGGAGTTGGAGACCGGTGTGCTAAATGTAGTGTCATCAGGGATCCAGGCTCCTATCCTTCTGCTGTACCCATACAAGTGTCTTTCATAAGTTCACCACATGGTCCAGAGTAGCTGCAGGAGTTCTACAGCATAGCATTCCTGTGAAACAAGCCAGAAGAAGAAAATGCAGAAAGAGCCGCTCTTCCCAGCTGCATTAGCTCCCTTTGAAGTCTTCCTGAAATCCCACGCAATACTTCCCACTGGACAGAATTAATCCCTTGGCCATATCTATTTGTAATGGGAACTAGGAAATGTATTATTTTTTCCAGCAGTTGGAGGAGGAGTGTAGAGCTGCAATGTGCCCAGTTAGGAATCACATTTCTCTTAAAAAGGAGGAAGGAAAGGATGAATATAGGGATAGGTCACTAGCAGTCTTTGCCACAACAGTACAGATAGGGAATATGTTAATTTTATGAGACATTTATGAGTGGTTCTACTTTACAGCAGGAAGTACAAAGTGATGAACCAAATAGAGCTTCACCTACTTTCATGGTTTAGTTCTCCCTATGCTCGTTAGAAGTCTAAAGTCAACTTTGTAGATGACAAGAAATGTGGTTGTGTTAAATATTTAACTCTAGCTTTGCAAGGTAAAAGGAATCATTCATATCTCTTTATTTGTCCTATTTCCTTGGCCTTTGAAAACTGTGGAACAGCTGCCTTTTGTTGTGTTTGTTCAAAATGAGTGATCTGAACAAATGAGTGATTTCCTTATCTGTTCAAAAAGAATGATCACAGCACCTGCCATTTATTATATACTTACCATTGTGTGGATCACTTTACTGAGAGCTTTACATGGATTCTCTTTATCCTTCAGAAAGACTGAGATAGATGCTACTATTTTCCCCATTTTACCAGTGACACCGAGGCTTAAAGAAGTTAAGTGAGGCCAGGCATTGTACCTCACTCCTGTAATCCCAGCACTTTAGGAGGCCAAGGCAAGTGGATCCCTTGAGCCTGGGAGTTCAAGAACAGCCTGGGCAATGTGGCAAAATCCCATCTCTACAAAAAATACCAAAATTATGTTGGCACATGCCTGTAGACCCAGCTACTCAGGAGGCTGAGGCAGGAGGAGGACTTGAGCCTAGAAGGCAGAGGTTGCAGTGACCTGAGATTGCACCACTGCACCCCAGCCCGGGTGACAGAGTGAGACCCTGTCTAAAAATAAAAATGAAGAAGTTAAGTGAATTTTAGAAGATGGTTTAGCAGACAGTAGAACCATGCTTTAACTAAGATCTTTCTCTAAAATTCAGTGCTTAACCACTGCCCTCTTCATTCTGAAATTTACCAATTAAAGCCTGATGCTCCTGTTGTCCAAGGGAGGGTATCGTGCACCCTATACGAGTGGACATTAATTCCTTATGGTCAAAGTTGATGTACTTTAAAGTATTCACAATAAACCATAAATGATAACAATGGTCTTATCTACATGGTTTTAAATATGAGCATAGTTGAATATTCTAAATTGAATTGTTGATTTTGTTTTGCTTTGTTTGTTTGGGGTAATTGTTTTTAAGGTCTCTGTTACACAGGTAGGTGAACATGAGAAAAGTCATTTAAGACAAGAAGCAAATACAGATGAGCACTTACAAAGTAATACCCTTCAGGCAAATAGGAGTATATCTGTACGATCGTATGAGAAAATGAAGACTATTTTGAAAGCTGTTCTCTTCTAAGCCTCCTCCTCTAGTTAGGGAGATGAATTATCCATGTGAATCTGAACCACTGAGTGCTGACATGAGTATTTTCACCCACCCCAACACCATTTCCCTGATTCCTGTTGGTTTCATTCACCATGAATGAGTTTAATTTCATGAAATTCTGTCAGTGTGGTAGGGTCTAGTTGTGAGAGCAAATGATTACACAGAGTCGCTGGCATCAGAGGACGTGATGCTATCCAGGGGGCTGACTTCAAGCTATCTCATTCCATTTCCGTCACACAACGCAGCTCCCAATCAAATGTCATTCGGGGCACCAGGGGCTGTTTGTTTCTTTCACCCTTCGAGAAAAACTCACTTTGTCCTCCATAGTCACACAAATAGTTTTTTAAAAACTCAGAAAACCTTCTAACCAACTAACTATGCAAGAACTGAGAAGCAAAGCAGTTAAAGTCAAAATGTATTTGTTCCTTTGATTATGTTGTCTCTGTTTGGAGCACTTATAATATGATAAGCCTAATGCCAAGTGTTATAGTGTTTGACAAAAATTGTAAAACAGACTTGGTTACCAAGGTTCTTCTTGGTGCATAGGAAGATACTTGGGTAACAGTTACAGAATCATCAATTACTAAAGCAAACTAGCACAAATGGTCTCAAAAAGAGAGGCAATTTTAAGAAGTATGTGCTCCGATGGAGAAAAAAATATAGAGTGCTCACTTTAAAACAACCTATATTTTATACCAATATAAAGAAAATATATTAAAGGCAACATGACTGCCCATTACAAAGAATGCAGATATCAGATACTCAATTTTCAAGTTGTGATACTCCAAACAGTAAGCGTTTAAGGGGCGGAGGACTCCATAGCTGTTACTATGATCCTAAACTGTGAAGTTAAATGGCTCTCTATCTACCCTATGCCTTGAAATATTTAAAAGTTCTCAGTAAGTAGAAAAGCTAGTGTTAGGAATACTACATAGAAATTAGCATGTCTTATCAGGTATAACATGACTAGTTAACTACATTTAGAGGAGGCATGTGTGTTACACAGCTTTTTAGGGACCCATCAATGTTTATACAAATATAATCACAAAGAAAGAAAGTAAAGCCTATATAAAAGAGTTTTCAAATAGTAATAATGAGCCCCAAACAAAACTGTGTTCTTACCTTATTTTTATTTGTTCTTTTTGGTAAAGCTCTGTGACCTACATGTAGAGTGTGTCACCAATATAATGATCAGTTTGTAATGCTTTGGGGGGGGGAAAAAAGCATACTGATGACTTAAAACGTGCCAGTAATCATATAGTATAGCTCAGAACCAGGATGATATAGAAATAAGTTGAGCTGGTGTGGCAGCCAGGATAGGATAGGTTTAACAACAACAACAAAATCACTATGGTTTAAAGCAACAAACGACTCTGATTTTATCTCAGGTACCCAAACTAATAGAGTCTCTACCATTCTAGGATGCTGCCTCTCACTTCAAGGCTTCAAGGTTCACAACAGCGGTGAAGCTTAGAGCTGGAGAGTTGAGCACTAGCATTAAATGCTTTGGCCTACAACTAGTATTTCCTACTCTCATTGTATGGCCACAGCCAGTCACTTGGCTACCTCTAACTTCATATAAGGAAGCGTACTGTAATTCTCTATCTACCTTTAAATGGACAAGTAGATATTGGTGAGCATTGTTTACATCTTCCACAGTTTATTTGCTGTTTGATTTGGGGCCAAGATGCCCTATTATTTTTCTGCAAAAGGCCATATAAAATTTTCATTCCACTGGCTGGATCACTATTGTAAGTATTAATGACAGATAGGTTTATTTTAGAAAACATCTTCTCCGTTGGTGATGTGCATTAAAAATGATAAAATTCTTCCGTTAACAATTTCTATCACTGATTTGGAAAACTTGACTCATTCTGTACCAATACCATTGATTGACGATCAAGTACCAAAAAATGTGCATGAATGTGTCTGTCAGTTTTTCAGAAAGTTAATATCAATATAGAGTTATTATATGACCCAGCCATTCCACCCTTAGGCATATAGCCAAGAGAATTGAAAGCATGTGACCACACAAAATCTTGTACACAAATGTTCATAGCAACATTTGTTATAAGACAGTCAGAAAAAGTAGAAATAACCCAAAGACCCCATCATCTGACAAACAGATACACAAAGTGTGATATATCCTACAGTAGAATATTATATAACAGTAAAAAGGAAGGAAATACTGACAAATGCTACAATATGGCTGAACCTGGAAAACATGCTGGGTGAAAGAAGCCAGAAACAACAGAGCACATTGTATAATTACGTTGATATACAATATGCAGAATAGCAAATCCATAGAGACAAAAAGTAGATTCGTGGTTGCCAGGGGGTTCTGAAAAGTGGGAATTGGGAAGTAAAACATTTATTTTTGAGCGATGAAAATGTTCTGGAATTGGTTAGTGGTGATACTTGTAGAACTCCAAATATATTAAAATTTACTCAACTGCAAGCTTTAAAATGGTTAAAATAGTAAATTTTATATGAATTTCATCTCAGTGAAAAGTTTTTTAAGTATGTGCTATAGTGAGTGGTCACCACTTTTCCACATAGGACTTTCTGCCTCCATTTTCCTGGGGAAGTGTAACGAGTGCCTCCTACTGTATTCTCACAAAACAATGCAAGTTTCCAAATCAGAGTGTCACAGGTCAGTCATTATGCTGATCAGTTTTCTAAATGGCATAACTTTACATTTCAACAAACTAAAGGCTAAGTAAAATAAATATCTGATTTGAAGTCAGAGAACCTTTATTAGAGACATGAGCAAGTCTCTTAGCTTTTCTCCAAGCCTTTCTTCATCTGTGAAACGGGAATGGTCCTGCATGCTTCACTAGGATACTGGAAAAGACCAGATGATACTATATATATATTTATATATATTAAAGTATTTTCTGTAGGTCTAATCTTGTCTTCTAATTTTAGGTTTAACTTATTTCTTTAAATTGTTCAGCCTGCTTTTCTTTAAATAAACTTCTTATAAAAATCTGAACATTAGAAGTCAACATCCTTAGATTGGAACCCCAGCTCTTCCACATTTCAGTTATGTGACCTTGCTTAGGTAGTTTAACCTCTCTGAATCTGAGGTTTTTCCATAAAAAAGGGAATATAAAGTCTCCCTCATGATACCAGTGTAAGAATTACATGAGAACATGTAATTATTTGGTGTAGCCTCTTTGCATGGTAAACTGTCTGTGATATACCATAATAAGTCTCATGATAAAACTCACCCTCCAAAATCTTCATAGCTACAAAAAATCTTCATACCTAGTCTACTTACTTGGTCTGTTTGCAAACCTAAAAATTTCAGTTTCTTAAGTGTTCCTTCTAATATTTCTTTCTGTCTCTTCAATAATGAATAATGTATACTGTCACCAGAGAAGATTACTGTTTTTTTCTCTGAAAAAAATCATGCTGCACACTAATTAGATTATATTTGTATGTGCCGATTACATACAAGTTGTATGCAAATCTGATTTTACCCTGAAATGTATCAAGACTGGAAAAGTTATATATATGTATGTATATTATGCACACATTTATTTACCTGTATACACATATGCATATGTGTATATATATATAAACATACATTTATATACATGTTATCTTACACATGCAAAATTAGAATTGAGGTTTTTAACTATGTTGATCAAACATTCATTTAGTGTAACAGGAAAACACTTAACCCCACTGGAGTGGGCAGACTTGGCTGATAGAGCTCTCTTCTTCTTCCTTCCCCATTAGACAGTTCATTGGTGCACTTTGTTCAGTTGAAATGGAAGAACCAACCCAAGAATTCATTAAAAGGATTAGACAGTCAGTTACTAGAAATTAGGGCCTAAGATACCAATATATGTTAAATGGCACAAGCAACCATTCTGACCACTAGGCTAAATTTGCTGCCTTTCACAGTGCCAGAGCCAAATGCTCAATCTGAGCAGGAACCTGTTTTCTTTTAAACAGTAGACTTCCCTACTATAAAATTTTTTGCATCTAACTCAGGAGTCAATTAAATCTTAGCCTCAATGTGTAAGGAGAAGAGGTGAGAAATATGACTCTGTTTCACAGAGTTCTAGATGGCCGTGTATGGATTTGGTCTGAGAGCCATGAATTGTAAGGAACAATTTATGGTGTAATTCAAGCTTCAGTCTTGTTATCTTCATGGACTGAAATGGAGAACGAGGTGTCTAATGGAACTACAAGAGAGAGGAAACTACCAAATCTTCTATCAATATGAGTGACATTCATTCATCTCTTTATTTACTCAAGAGGTATTTATTGAGCATTTAGGTATCAGGCAACATGGAAATCCCTAGGAGCAAAAGGTGTCCAGGGTCCTGAGAAGGTCACAGTGCAGTAAGGGAAAGCAAACACAGCATGAACCTGTCATGAAATCACGGGATGCATGATAATAATACTAGCGTTTTGTGATACTCTGACGGGATAGTGATGCCTCTGATTTTGCTGGGGTCAGGAAGTTTCATAGAGGAATATGAGTCTTGAAGCAAAGGAAAACTAAGAAAGATAAGGTAGAAAGTAATATCCAGAGAAAACAATATGAGGAAAAACATGACAGCATGTCACATTCTAAATCTTGCGGTTTCCTTGGACTGGGTAGAGCCCCACGACACCTATGGAGACATGGCAAGAAGAGACAGGCATGATAGGTGGGGCTAGATGATGCCGTAGTAAGGACTGTGTTTTCATCCTGTAGGCAATGGGAAGCACTTTAGGGTTTAAAAAGCAGAAAAGTCTGATCAGGTTAGATTTGAGGCAGTGTAGAGGGTAGAGTGGATGGAATCTAGAAGCAGCCTCCTTTTAAAGACTATTGGAAGAGCCCAGATGAATGATGGCTAGGATAAGAATGGAAAGTACAAGGCCGGGTGCGGTGGCTCACATCTTTAATCCCAGCAGTTTGGGAGGCCGAGGCAGGTAGATCATTTGAAGTTGGGAGTTCAAGATCAGCCTGGCCAACATGGTGAAACCCCAACTCTACTAATAATACAAAAATTAGCCAGGTGTGGTGGTGTGCCCCTGTATTCCCAGCTACTCAGGAAGCTGAGGCAGGAGAATCTCTTGAACCCAGGAGGCAGAGGTTGCAGTGAGCCAAGATCGTGCACTGCACTCCAGCCTGGGTGACAGAGTAAGACTCTGTCTCAAAAATAAATAAATAAATAATGGAGAATACAGGAACTGTATATGTCTGAGACATAGCATTGATAGAGCTGGCAACTATTTAAATACGAATGTTCTGGAATCATGCTCAGGTTTTTAGATTGGGAGACACAAAAGGAACGATAGGTTTGGCAGGAAAGCCAAAGATTGAGCTTTAAGTGTGTTGAGTTTGAGACACCTGCGAAACATCCAGATAATTGGGCAGTTAGAAGGGTAGTTCTGGCCCTTAGGAAAGAGAAATGAAGTCAGAAAGAGGTCATGATGGTGGAGTGTATTGGTTATAGCAATGGTCATGTAAAGTTGATATCTCCCAGCAAAGTAATGAAAGTAGATGGCCCAGAACAGAAGCAAAGGAGAAAGAAATGATGAAGATGCAGCCAGCTGAGAGGTGGGAGGAACATAAAGGGAGTAGTGTCAAGCAACATGGGGATGAGAACATTCTAGGAAAGAGGGAAATTATTTAGAAAATCTTATCACAAAATGATAATGGTCTCTCACAAGTGCTCCAAGTTAGCCATGAGAAGACCACCAGCAATCTCTGGGAGAGCAGCTGTAATGGGTGCAGAGGATGATTTGCTTCATGAAATTAGTACCAGTAGGCCCCTAGCCTTTTAAACTCATTTCCAACCATTGACTCAAGTATCTAAGAATTTTTTTTTTAATTCTCATGAGTTTCCTACTTACACAGTTAAATAGGGAGAGGGGAATCAACCTACATCTACGCTGTGGCAGGGAAAAAAGGCAGGTGTTCCAGAGTTGTTTTCAGTGCTGGTAACGGAATCTGTCCTTCACAAGGTTCCAAGGAAGGCATGGCGTCCCTGTCCTCACTAATAGTGGCAGTGTTCTCTGGTAAGCCAGATTCCAGGTCACCTGCTGAAGCTGGTGAGAGCGGCGAGGCAGGGGATAGTAGAGTTTGGCAGTTTTGGAGTAGTTGTTAGGAGAAAGAGAGTGACATTGCACACAATAGGGTGTTAATTCATGCATAAAGAAGGAGTGAGTGAACACAGTTATCTGCAGAGAATGAAAACGGGACCTGTGGCCATGGATCATTCCTACACCTGCGTTTACCACCATTGATTTTCTGAAATTTAGGGCATTCTGGAGACAGGCATTTTAAGATCAAACACTGTTCTTAATGCTCCATCTCATTGAGTTTAATGAGACATACTTAAAAACAAATGGACCGTTTTCCAAGGGGCTGAGTTCACACCCAGCTTCACAGAGTAGAAACTAAAAATGTTCTAAATTAACTCAAATCAATTTTTAAAAGATTTGCTGAGCAGAGAGCACATTTGGCTAAGACTTTGGGTGCCACGTGAAACATATAAACGATTGATTGAATGAAAATAGGCCATCCTTTCTCTTCCTTAGACACAAAGCAGCCTTTTGTCCTGCTTTTTTACTTTAATTGGAAGCATTTTTAGGTTTTAGAGCCAGTTTTGATCTAAATATATGAATACTTATTTTTCCCCTTTCTGAAAAGTCAGAGATTTTTCCCTTTCTAAAAAGAAAGGTTAGAGATTGAAAAGTTAAATATTTCTTCTCTGCAGCTGGCAAGAAAATAACCATTTGGTTCTGTGCTTGTCTGGACTCCGTAATTTCCTCTGTTTGAGTTTCTAGTATATCTGCATTCAGCTCCCCCAGGAGTCACATCTCACAGTAGAGGAGCATCACTGGCTATTGTCTAATTTCCCCAAGGGAAAGGTGTCCACCATCAGGAACAATAGTGTTGAATTGCAGGCACACTTCTTTACTAAAAATTCCCTCTAAATATTGTAATGTCCTTTTACTATGAAATTTTACAGGCTGTGATTTCGAAGAGAGCTCTTTCTCTGGCTTTTCTGTGTGGGCTTCAAGGAGCCTTTTGCAGAGCTTATAACTTGGAGTGAACGCCAAGAATGAAGTACTCAGACAATCCCAGCTGAGCAGGGCTAATGAGAGCTGAGCAGCTCTTCTGAGAGAGTCCGCCCCAGCATCCGTCCACCATGTATTTATTGAAAGGGCTTGTATTAACTACAGAAATTCACTAGATGGTCACTTGAGGTGGGTTACTGAGGCCCCTGTGACCTTGTACACACTCACGCTGCATTCTTAAGAGGCTGTTTTCAGCATACCTTATCACACCACACACTCCATTCCCTGTCCTGTTTTCAGGGTCTAGTTTCATTCCCATGCACAAAAAACATACGCAGTGCCTCGGTAATTTTCCATGCCCTAACCTCAGATGCTATGTACATAAGCTTGCATATGTTGCTGTGCACCCTGTATCTCCTGCTTCTTTAATTCTTACAGCATGCTGGTCATTCAATGCAAGGTAAGCTATTGTTCCTTCGTGGTCGTAGATGCATCCGGGTGGCAGCACAGAGCCATCTGCAGATGCCTAACAAACAGATACAAAATGGAATAAGTATAGCGGCCATCACCCAAATGTGTATGTTTAACCCAGACAACCAAGTATTTGGGTTTAACCATTGAAAGCTTTCTGGCAATTGCTGAAGGGTACTTGTTTGTCACTGCAGCGACCATTCTTCAAGTTGTTTCTTTAATTCACACTCAAGAGTGGAAATTTGAGAAGACGAATGGTCTTGATAAGCCCCTTGTGGATGTGCTTTTCTAAATTACTGCAAGGTGGAATCTCCTTCCCAACTTTGGGTTAAATTTACAGGCAGCCACAATTCTGCTTGCCGTTTTAAAATCATGGCATAGGTTATATTTAACTGTGTAACGTTTTGATGAGACAAGCACGTAGCATACCAACTACTGGAAGAGACTTTAATACTATACAAGGATTGATTCTGCTCTATGTTAGGAACGCCTTGCCCAAACAGAAGTATATAAGGGTGCGTAGTACAAATCATGACTGTATCAGTCACGTTATTGTGCAAAAAGAGGGTCTAGTGGCCACCACTAATAATATACTCACCATGTGAAAGAACCTTTTTAAAAAAGGGAAGTCCTAAACTCCAAATTTGGGTATGAGCAGGGCTTAAAGCTTGTTTCCCTTTTAGTTGTAATGTTCTGAAAGCTCATACTCCAACTAGGTGATAGAACTATTGGAGGGACTCCCAAATCCAATAGTTTGATTTGCAAACATAAGATAACCTTGGGAACCCCAATCAAATAAGGTGTTATTATTAAACAGAGGCTCTTGGCCCAGTGCAGGTTGTCTGCACGGAGACCAACAGACAGCCTCAAACTTATATCACCAGCCCCTACTCAGATGGCATATGGGAAGATCAGGCACTTGTGTAGCTTCATTGGAGACCTCAGTAAGATTAGGGGCAACAGCAGAAATAAAGGTCAGATTTGTAAGCTTAGCATCCCTTTGTGGCTGATTGTACAGATACTCCTGAGGAACGAGAGTAACACACTTATAAAGTGCTATTGTGGAAAAACAAAGAGAGGGATTACTAGACAATCATGTCAAGGAGCCATTAAGTTTAATCCATCTCAAATTTTCAATTAAGGGGTAAGACAGGGGCATCCATCGACCTCCTGTCCAAAAAATATTATTAGATGACAAAGGCAGGTCAGCATCCCACCATGTAATAACATTAAGAACGGGATTTAGAATATGACTTCAATAAACATGTTCTTGAGCTGATCCCACTTAGCAAAGGACAAGAATTACCAGCCACCCTAACATCTGTGCCTGTCTTACTTTTTCAGAAGTTTCCCCAACTACTACCTAAGAAACTGGTTCTCTATAGTTGCAGGGGCTTCCAGGGCGGCAAGCTGGTTAGTTGCTTGTTGATCCAGTCTCTTTAGCTGTCCTCAGGTAATGTCAGGTGCCTTCCAAGTCATCACCATCATTGCTGATTGATTGTCCAATGACAGGTCCTGCTCTCAAGGAGGAAGCCCCATATTCACCCTTTTTTTGTTTATTAAGATATATTTTAAGAGTTTATTGAGCTTGTTTAACAATGGCCTAACCGGTTGAGTTATAGGGGATGCCAGTTTTGTGTTGTGTGTGTTAAATTTGCAATGCATATGTAAATTGAGCACTAAGATAGTAAGGTCCATTATTAGTTTTTATAGTTTATGGAAGGCCTAAAGTTTTAATAGATTTAAACAAATGAAAAATTGCATCTTTAGTTTTGTTTGTTTTGGGGAGTAGCATGTATCAAGCCTGTATAAGTGTGCACAGTAACGTGCAGAAATTTGAAACCTCCAGAGGGGATGTTATCGAAGTTTGCCAGATAGCATTAGGCATCAGACTTCGTGGGTTGGTACTAAGCCCTAAGGAAAAGGAGAGAGAGAATGCCGTTAGCAATCAGGACAGGTTTTAATAATCACCCGAGCTTGAGCAAGTGTTAAATGAAACTTAACAGTTTCATTCTGTGGGCATTCTGATGAAAAAAAGCATGATCAGCTTGAGCTTGCAAAAATGCAGAAGAATCTGCAAAGCACATTTGTGGTTGTACCAGAGCATTAGCTTGAGCATTTCCTTCCAATAAGGGACCAGGTAACTTAGAATGAGAGCGAATATGGGTGATGTAAAGATGGTGATGATGGGCACAGAGGAGCTCTTGTGCTGTAAGAAAAGCTAGTAGAGATTCATTAGTAATGCTCTTCACATGTGCAAGATCTAAATGAGTAACACTATATACCACATAAGCAGAATTACTAATTCATGTTTTGGTGAGGAAAAGTTTGTAAGGCCCATATTAGAGCACATAACACCACCTGTTGCATAGTTTTAAAATGTTCGTGAGTTTGTGCTGCCAATTTTGCATGGCATCTTGCCTCACTCTAGCTGTCCTTTCAGTTTTTTTAAACCATCTGTAAAGACAGTGGTGGCGTGAAGCAAGGGCTCAGAGACAACAATAGACACAAATTTAACAGGCACAGTTTGTAAGAAGTTCAGGAGCTGAGAGGCTGGTAAATGGAAGCTGATATTACCAATAAAGTCAGCCATTGCTACTTGCCAATTAAGATTACAAGCTAGGAGAGTATGAAATTGTTCCTTACCTACTAGTAGTAAAAGAGTAGCAGGGTTATATTTTGATAATTGGACGCAACACTGGCGCTCCTTTATGATGCGAAGCTATTAAATCTGTGGTCTTTTGTGTATGTTTAGAGGGGTTATGAGACAGGTACACAGCACATAAAATACAGAAATGGCAAAAGGTAAAGCCTACCTGCTAAACTAAGACATGGAAGGGATGGATATTTTAAATGATTTTTACTATATTTTGGGCCTTGAAAGTTAATACCATGTGACTGCAAGTCGCCAGGATAATAAACCTGCATTGAGTTAGCTTAAGTGTGTAAAAAAAAGAAAAAACAAAAACAAAAATCATTTTTAAATGTCCTTTGGTGCTGGCCATTTTCTTGCCTTAGCCTTTAGCTGGAACGCCTTAGAAGTGAGCTTGGAAAAGTAGGGCTTGGCCAGTTTCTTCCCATCTACTCCGGGCTCCTTAAGCAGCTTCTCTTTTAACAGCCTGCCACCTGTTGCTACTCTTGCCCTGATAGGAAGGAAGGAAAACTATAAGTAGCAGCGAGAAGCCAGCGAATAACCAGGTGGTAGCGTGCATGTGTCAGCACGGAGGCAGGACGCAAGAGGGTAACGGGCTGGGAGAAAACCACTCCCCTTATCTTTCAAGCCACCTACGCTTGGAGCCAACCCTGTTAGGTAAGGTACTGAAAATATACTGGGCTTTTTTATTATTTTTACTACCCCCAAGCAGAGAGGCTCAGGAGGGAGCAGACTTTCAGGGTCTGCTTTGAAGTTTCCTAGCCACAGTGTTATTAAACATTTTATAAAAAAGCAAAACATTCCTTACTGCTGCATGTGTCTTCTGAAGATGACAGCAGCTGACAGAGCTCGTCCACCTCAGCCTAGTTAGCATTTAACATGTGGCTAAGGGAGAGCACCCCTCATTAGCGGGCTTCTCCCCCAGAGGTCTGTACTCGAGGCTGCTCCCCCACCCCCTCTTCCTACCTTAGGCTGATAAGATAGGGGTGCAATGGACTGTTTTTAAGCCTTTTCCCAGGGGGCCAGGTAAGACGAGGAATTGCTTGTCAGCTGAGACGTGGGGAGGGGTCACAGGGAAGGGCAGAAGTAGGAAAAGCAGCAGCACAGCGAGCAGCAGGCCACTTTCTGGGCACAGTTACTAAGGCAAGTGACCATGGTGAAGAGGATTCTCAGGACCGGCTGGAGCTGCCCATAGCCACCCGGGGACTCGGTCTGGCTTCCCTTTGTCACCACAAACCCAGAAAGGGGCAACTTGCCTAGATGGCCAGGGACTAAATGGGCACTCCATGGCGTCTTAGCACTATTCTGCCCCAGGCTTCTGTGGGCAGCAAGAAAGCCAGAGCTTTCTGGGATAAAACCCAGGAGGTAGTATGCAACTTTCCCTGATACTACAGGAAAACAGAAAAAAGACAAGACCAGAAAGGTTGATGCTGGAAGTAGGAAGTGAGAACTTGCATGTTAGGAAGACAATCAGAATCAGCCACTTTTCTTCCCTCCTGGAGGGACCCTTCCAGCAGGGAAGTGTGTCAAGGGGACGCGGCCACCCGATCATATAGATGTTCGCTGACCCGGAGTCTTATCCAAGAACTGTCCTTTGGACTGCCTTCAATCTCCTTAAGGGGGATGGGAGGCACTGTTGCCTGAATGGGGCCAACAGATGCAGGTCCCTTTAAGTGTGGAGGAAAGAAGGCAATAGCCTTTCTATAGGGAGAGGAAAGGGCTCTGTTCTGTCCTTATCGTCACTAGAAAAAATCTCTTCCTTATTCCCCATAGAAGGGAATGAAAGGGGCGAGGACCCTCTCACTGTTGTTTCTTCTCCTTTAAATCTCCTGAATTCCCTTCAGGTGGAGAAGATGGGCAGTTTGACTCACCACGATCTGGCAGATAGAGAGGTTACAATGCAGAGCATAGCAGCACCCAGGTGGTCAAAATAGTAATATTAGTCAAATGACCTTGCTCATATCCTCTTTTCAGGCAGTGACCTACCTGCTCCCATAACTCCAAATCTAAGGTTCCTTGATCAGGAAACCAAGGGAATTCCTGCTGAATGAAGAGCATAAGCTTATGTAGAGCTCCAGGGTCTACGGTGCACTGGATAGCCTTAAGTAGCTGTTGCACTGTTTTAAAAAATACTTTCTGCTCTTTGGTCATTTCTTGACCCATGATATTTTATGTGTGTAGCCCATCCTCCTGATGGGAGTCAGGACTGCCTCTTACCAGGATTCCCCAGAAATTGATGAGCTCTCCTTTTAAGTGTAAATTCAAGGTGATCACGTTGGGGGCACGAGTTGCAGAGCTTATAGGTTGCAGTGAACACCAAGAATGAAGTACTCAGACAGTTCCAGCTGAGCGGGGCTAGTGGGGAGCTCTTCCGAGAGAGACCACCAAATATTTATTGAAAGGGCTTGTATTACCTACAAACATCCACTAGATGGTCATTTAAAGTGGGGTACTGAGGCACCTGTGATCTTGTACACACTCACACTGCATTCTTAGGAGGCTGTTTTCAGCATTCCTTATCATATCACACACTCCACTCTCTGTTCTGTTTGCAGGGTCAAGGAGTTTCATTCCCATGCACAAATAGCATACACAGTGCCTCAGTAATTTTCTATGCCCCAACCTCAAATGCCATGTACATAAGCTTGAATATGTTGCCATGTGCCCCCCCACACCTTTGCTGCCATTGTTGCTTTCTGAAAGTGAGTTGTCAAAATTACTAACCAGTTCCGTTTTGGGTGTTAATCGAATATTTGTGCCTTGTCAGTTTAAAACCAGGCTTAGCTTAAATACCCTTTGACAATTAGTTTTGCCTTATTTTTATTTCATTCTAAAAATTACTAATATATTTACCTCAGTTCACGTACCCCCTAAAATTATTATCCACAAACCAAGTACAGACTAGCTTACAAACCTGTAAGAATGCCTTGATTTCTAGAGCTATTGTGCATTGATTCATTTAATAAATATGTATTGGGGATCCACCCCATGGTGGGCTCCATGCCGTTCTACAGATACTGAGTTGGGTAAGCCTGGCCGTTTCCGTTGGGTGCTCAGAATCGATTTTGCTTACCAGTCAGTAAAGAGCATTGTATGTTCTACAATAAAGGTCATCTCCATCAGTTTTACTAAATTTGGATTAGTCTGAAATTTAAATTGTACATCATTTTATTTAATTCATTCTGCAATTTCTTTTATAAAGCATAGTCCTTACGTAAATATCTTCATATTCATTTCTCTTGTAATTATAGTTTCCTCATGTAGAGCACACCTATAATTTCTGCCCTTGAAATTAGTATGTAAGAGTAAATGTTTATGAGAAGTTGCAGCATTCTAATAGGTTTTTACATTGTTGAAGTTTGTGTGAATTTAGGGTTAGATCATAGGTATTTCTTTTTTTTTCATATACAATCTTGGAACTGGGTGGATTGTTAGAGATTATGTGTTCTTGAGAGAGAAAACTTTGAAGTCTAGATTTTAGAATTTAGTCCAGGTCACACTATGAAAGGGGACAAATAGGGCTAATGCCTAATACCTGCTTTTCACCAAAAAAAAAAAAAAAAAAAAAAAATTTCAGTCTATGCTTAGAATATTCTTATGAGTATTGACTTTGTGCCAATGTATTTAAGTGCTCAGTTTTTATATTTAGAAAACCTTACAGGTCATATTCAAGAAAGGCTTAAAGAGCAAATCTTGAGTGAAAAATACAGTTAGCCACTTGTAGAATTTGTTCCTTTTTTAAAATGCCATTGTTAAAACTGTTGTTATAATACATGCTCTCTGTAAAAGGTCAATTAGCAGATTCCCCAGAATATTTAAAGTTTTTTTGCTATCTTTTAAATGTCAAGTTGAAGTTGGGAATCTTATAATATTTGGAAGAATTTTGCCATATGATTGTCTATATGATGAAAAAATTCCATGTC
Source organism: Ateles fusciceps (assembly GCA_036589455.1). Lineage (NCBI taxonomy): Eukaryota > Metazoa > Chordata > Mammalia > Primates > Atelidae > Ateles > Ateles fusciceps. Next base: position 4,705,856 of record JAZHEH010001361.1, read on the forward strand.
AAGGATGAAAGAGTGATAGGAAATCTTGTCTTAACTCCGGAAGACCGAGGCAGGGAAGGGCATAGTCCAGATAAGCGCATCAGTTCCCACACAGAGCCCCACTCTTGGAATGGGAAGGAAGTTGAACACTTTTTAATACTTGACCTCCTTTTCCTGAATGGCATAGTTTGAAGGGGCGGTATGGAATAGCAGAAGGAATAGTTTCCATGGTTTTTTAATAAATGAAAGGCTTTACGCCTGCACAGACACTATGGAGTATGTTTTGGGAGAGGTTTGAAAAGATAAAGGGAAGAAAATTACTAGTGAGACTTGGTGTTGGTCCTGGTTACGGCCAGAGAAATGAAATTAAAAGTTTGGTCTATGAGTTTGAACATTTCATTTTCAGAGGCTGGAGGAAAAGAGGTTAGGATAGATATGGATGTAGATATCTTTGTTTGCTTTTGAGTTTAAATGTAAGAAAATGCATGCCTAGTCCCTTCAGTTTTTTGCTGAGAGGTAAGATGTAAGGGAGAAAAAAATATCTTTTCTTGACCTACCTCAAGAGTCACGATGGGCATTACTGTGACAGAAGAGAGATTAACAAAAGAAAAGCATAACAAATGTATTTAACCAAAGTTTTATGTGACACAGCCTTTAGACATAAAGGCTGTGCCCAGGAAAAAGTGTATTTTTATGAACAGTAGTTGGAAATAAGAGTGGAGAACAAAAAGGTAATACCTAATGGTAATAACCTGGGAGGAACTCGGCGAGGCCTGTTTGTTCAGATTCTTCTTGGCCTCTGGGTATAGAGGCTGAGGGTCTTATGACCTGCTTTCAGAAAATGTAGGTCAGAGATCTTCCTTTTGTTTCTTTTTTTGAGACAGAGTCTTGCCCTGTTGCCAAGCTGGAGTGCAGTGGAGCAATCTCGGTTCACTGCAACCTCTGACTCGCTGGTTCAAGCGATTCTCATGCCTCAGCCTCCTGAGTAACTGGGATTACAGGCATGAGCCACCACGCCCGGCTAATTTTTATATATTTTTTTAGTAAAGACGCAGTTTAACATGTTGGCCAGGATGATCTCTATCTCCTGACCTTGTGATCTGCCCACTTTGGCCTCCCAAAGTGCTGGTATTACAGGTGTGAGCCACCACACGCAACCCAGAGATTTTTTTTTATGACCATGCTTCAGAGGCAAAAGTGGGGAGAAGGTTATGATGTAAGCTCCAAGGTGCCGTATTACGGAGTAGCATGTTCTGAGCCCCAATGAATACAAGTCCATCTTCTAAGAAAGTTGCAGAGGAATAAGGATTGGGATGTGAAGAGAGTTGTGGGTGTTTGGGAAATCTATCTATTATTAGGGACAGGAAAATTTCCTGGCAACAGTGAGTATCCAGCTACAGTTGAAAACAGTGAATGTGTATTTGTAACAATATGCCTGGTTGTGTTATTTCTCTGCTAGTACGGAATAGTCTAGAGGTAGAAAAGGGATCAGAAAGAGCCAGACATGAAGTTCTGCAGGGAATCTGCAAGAGAAGAAACTAAATATGAGGACACTGAGGATCTGGTGAGAGTGGTTAGAGGGATTCACATGAAAGTTCCATAGAGAGGGAAGCAAAGCCATGGAGTGAGTGAGAGATTGGTGGGGCAAGAATGTTGAAGGTTCCTGTGAGGTAGAAGAGCAGTTGTTCTTAGAGTAAGGAAGGTAGGGAATTTGAAGAAACGGAGTGAGATATCTGCACAGGGGATCTGTATAGGTGTTCTAGATAAGGGATCAGCAAACTTTTACTGTAAAGGGCAATATAGGAAATATTTTCAGCTTTGCAGGCCATCATTTTTGTTACAACTTGTCAGCTGTCCTTAAAGCATGAAGGCAGTCATAAACAGTAAGTAAACAAATGGACACAGCCCTGTTTCTGTAAACCTTTTCAATAGAAGAAGTGGTAGGCCAGATTTTTCTCAACAGCTGTAGTTTGCTGACCCCAGTCATAGATAATAACTTCCAAGATGTGGAGAAAGTTAAGCAGAAGCAAAGAATTAGAAAGCAAGGGGCTAAGAAGTTTTAAGATTTGTATATTGACTAAAGCCATCTAGATAAGGCTTGTTGAGAATCCATTTGAGGCTGGTGATCATGAATTATAGAAGAGCTACTCATCCGCTCTGTAGTATGATTCCTTCAGTGACATTTGGCTCTGAGGGTGAAGTCACAGAAAAGGTGAATGTTTGCATTCATATGGGGCAGGAGGATTTTTGCTGGATGGGTATAACGGAATGATAGAGGAGAATGGAAATTTAGGATATTGAAATGATGAGTAGTGGTCAGTAAACTAAAGAAAGGATACAACTGATAATGGAGAGCAAGTAGAGGGGTTAGTTAACTGGTGGTCATCAGGAGGTCTAATACCCAGATCAGCTTATGAGGGCAGTGACTCTGTTTTGCTCACTCAAACGTCCCAGCACCTAGAATAGTGTCTGGCACATAGTAGGTCACAGGAAGCTCATTTAATAAGTAAGCAGGAAAAGTGGGAAGTTGGCGTCGTGCTTGAGTAATGGAGGTAGTTATTTGTTATGAATGACATCTCATATGTCTGAAATGTACACACAAGAAGTTCTCAGTAATAGCCTTTATCATTATGCTTTTTGGACTTTTATAGGGGCTACATATTTTCAGATAAATAAAATTGGGAATAATTTCTCTGCAAATGGGTGAGTTGACCTTTCCCCACTGAGTATCATTTAAGGCCACTGAAACAGTTAGCACTGTTAAATGTAATCTCATATGGACAGAATACACAAATAAAATACTAGTAGAAATTATCTCCCTTTCCAAATTAGGCTAGTCTGGTTCTCAAAGCCAGACACTCAGGGTACTTCTAAAACCTTCAGTTGTTTGGTTTAGCGTGCATATCACAGGTGTGGAAAACTTTATATTTACATTACTGAATCACCTCTCAGTACATTTGAATGGCTTCTCTTTTGCTTGTTGTCTAGGGCTGAAGTCTCATTCAACAATAGGGGTGACTGTCTACCTCAGGAAGAGTTTACAGGAGGAAGCTGAAATGATAACAAATCTAATTTTTAAACCAGGCCAGCTGTGTTAGTCTGTTTTTATTGTTATAAAGGAATACCTGGGACTGGATAATTTATAAACAACAGAGATTTAATTGGCTTATGGTTCTGCAGGCTGTACAGGAAGCATGGTGCTGACAGCTACTTCTGGTGAGGGCTTCAGGAAGCTTATGGTGGAAGGCTCAGGGGGAACAGGCACCTCACATGGTGAAAGCAGGAGCAAGAGAGAGAAGAGGGGAGGTTCCACACTCTAACGACTAGATCTCATGTGATCTGAGTGAGCACTCACTCATCACCAAGAAGATGGCACTAAACCATTCATGAGGGATCTGCCCCCACGATTCAATACCTCCCACCAGGCTTTACATCCAACTTTGGGGATGACAATTCAACATAAGATTTAGAAGGGACAAATATAAAACCGTATCACCAGTGCTTTCACATTTAGTTAAATGAATCAAAGGAGTATTTTGATTTTGAACATTAAGAAATATTCTTTCTTAGTCTTTTCAGACAACTTGTATGTCTTTTGGATGTCTTTTTCAGATGACGTGTTTCTCCTTTCACAACCCTTAGTATCATTACTTGTACGCAGTAGATATTTAATAAGTGCATACTGACTGATCTTTAATGACAATATAAGCAGTTCTCTGAAATGCCCTTTGCTCTACCTCTTTGCCTGGTAAATTTCTTTTATGATTTGGTTCCAATGTCACATCTAAAATGGTTCCCAGTTCTCACAGTTAAAATGAATCGGCCCCTGTCCCAGGTAGCTCATACCCAGTTTCCAAAACATTGTCATTGTTCTATTGCTCATGCTTGCCTTTTTATCTACAAAACAGCATGGATTTTGTATTATTCATCTTTTAGTATCTCTGGCACCCTGAATGTGCTTGCCATCTGTAAAATGCTCCAGAATTTTTGTCTGGAAAATGACTGTGTGACAGGGAGAAAACTCATTGTATGAGCATGATGTTGATGTAGGCTTTAGTTGGCAAACCCTGCCCTCTAAAGGTTTTTGCTTCTATCAAAATTTTTCTGCAGTGAGATTACTGTCAAATGAGCAATTAGTAATCTATTGTGAATTTGTGATCCAATTAGCAGACGCGATTAGATCATAGTCTTTGTTCCTATACCTACTTCTTTTAAATTAAGAATAATACGTCATTGACACTCAGTATATGTTTGCCAAAAGCACAGATTTCACCAAGATGTTAACAATGGCCATATTTGAGTAGTAGTATTTTTAACTTTTTTTTTTTAAGACATAATGTTTTTCATTGTTTGAATTTTCTTTTTCAGGATATGTACTGGAAAAAATATATATTTTCATTTTTTAAAATAGATGGTATATGAGGTAGACAATTAAGAGAAATGAATGCTTTGATGCAACTTGGAACAATCAGGGCTGGATCACAATGAGTCAGTCTACAGTTTGGTAACAAATCTCAGTGGTTTAGGAAAGCAAAAATTTATTTGTTCCAGATTGATGGAGACTCTTCTACATTCAGCCTCTCAGATCCAAGCCTCCTTCAGCTCAAAGTGGCTTCCAAAGTTGCTGTGGCCAAAGAGGGAGAATTTGAAGAGACCAGCCAGCTCTCACCTGGCTCAGCACATGTCAGTTTCCTTGGCCAAAACAAGTCCCAAGGCCCCAGGCTTACTGCACAAGAGAGTGGAAAATGCAGAGAAGCACATGGAATCCAGTATATGGTGAGCACCAATTGTCTCTGCCAATATAACGGTAACTCTTTTCTTTTTTCAGCTACTGTAATGAATGTATGTTGGATCCAGACTGTGGTTTCTGCTACAAGATGAACAGATCAACTGTCATTGACTCCTCCTGTGTTCCAGTTAATAAAGCATCTACAAATGAGGCAGCCTGGGGCAGGTATATGACTCTTTTTACCCTGCAAATATATAATAATATTTCAAAATGAGGCTTAAGTATAAGTTTTCATTGTGCTTGCAGTGCTTTTAAACTGACCTTCAAAACTACATTACTTTGCAGCATATACTGGTGATATTAGATGAAAAGCCTTGCAGTTGTGTGTTTCACGCAGAATAGAAAGCACTCAGGCCTAGACTTTTGGAGATCCAGATTTCCCTAATTAGGTATAGAAGTTTGGATCTTTAGTTTTAGGCAGGTGTTCCCAAATACTGCCAAGGCAATTTCTACCACTATATATTGTTTCATTACACTGTATTTCCAAACTCCCAATCTTTTAAATGAAAGAAAACTGTAAAGTCAAAATGAATTACTATCACATTAGGCGGGGTGCGGCACATCACCCCTGTAATCCTAACTTTGTGAGGTTGAGGCGGGCAGATCACTTGAGATCTAGATTTGAGACAGGTGAAACCCCTTCTCTACAAAAATTAGATGGGAGTGGTGGCACATGCCTGTAATCCCAGCTGCTCAGGAGGCTGAGGAAGGAGAATCACTTGAACCCAGTAGGTAGAGGTTGCAGTGAGCTGAGATCACACCACTGCACTCCAGCCTGGGCAACAGAGTGCTACTCCATCTCAAAAAAAGAATTACTATCACGTTAAGTTCTTTGATGGAACTATTTTTGTATTCCCAGAGGCCTTTTCCAGAGTTCAGTGAAATTAAGCAAAATAAGGATAAATGTTGGTAATCACTGGCATGTAACTAGCTTGGGAGGCTAGAAATCTTAATCTTTTTGGTTTGTAGTAGATGCATAAATGAAATAGTAATATAAAATAAATATTCTGCAGATTTATGAACTAACATTTCTGTCCAGACATATAAAATGTGTAAATGTTGATACAGCTTTAACTTCGTGTTCTAAATTCCTATAAAATAATATGCTCTTGTCTACTCGTAGTACTGATAAAGGCAATGAAATCTGCAATAAAACATCGTGTCTCATAGGAGCTATGAAGTATAATGTAATAATAATTTTATTGGAGAACTGCTCCAAAGAAAAAGAAAATTATATGTTAGTTGAGTGAAAATCCAGACCACATTTTAAATATACCAATTACAAAGAAATATGTGAAAGAAATACAATTAGTATTTTATTTATTTATTATACTTTAAGTTCTGGGGTACATGTGCAGAATGTGCAGGTTTGTTATATAGGTAGACACGTGCCATGGTGGTTTGCTGCATCCATCACCCCGTCATCTACATTAGGTATTTCTCCTAATGCTATCCCTCCCCCTACCCCTACCCCCTGGTATCCCTTCCCTAGCCCCCCTTCCCCCCCACCCCTGACAGGTCCCAGTGTGTGATGTTCCCCTCCCTGTGTCCATGTGTTCTCATTGTCCAATACCCACTTATGAATGAGAACATGCAGTGTTTGGTATTCTGTTCTTGTGTCAGTTTGCTGAGAATGATGGTTTCCAGCTTTATCTGTGTTCCTGCAAAGGACATGAACTCATCATTTTTTATGGCTGCATACTATTCCATGATGTATATGTGCCACATTTTCTTTGTCCAGTCTATTATTGATGGGCATGAGGGAATGTGTGTTCTCATTTCACACTGCCTTTGTGAAGTGGGAACCATGAGTTGAGAAATACAAACGCTAAAATAAATAAATTGAATGAAAAGTAGGTCTTAAACTGGAGACATCCAGGGAGGCATGTTAGGAATCCACATGGAATTATCAGTACTCAGTGTACATAAGATGTCCACAGGAAGCAACTCCTGGAAATACAGAAGAACAGTCAAAGTGTATTAGGCTGGTGCAAAACTTAATTGCAATTTTACCATTACTTTAATGGCAAAAAGAAATGGCAAAACCACAGTTAACTTTTGCAACAACCTAATAGAAACCACACCAATTATTGGAGGCAAGAAAGCCACCAGGTGTGACAGATGGACAAATGAATACCTAAAGAACCTTGCATTGCACAAAAAAAAAAAAAAAAGTTGAAAGAGACTTTAAAAGAAACAAAGAAAATAGTATATTTTTAAATTATACTGAAAGTTGTATTCTTATGATTTGTGGGGTATATAGGTCTATTTTTACATGAGACATATATATGTTATAATTCAGCAATTTTTGCAAAAAAAACTTGGGAAGCTGAAATTCTAGAGAAATGACATATGATGTGGTATGAGAACTTTTGGGGGAAAAAAAGCCTTCTAATTTTTTTTTTTAGTTTTTTAATTTGTTAAATATAGATGTTAGAAATATAAGAGTTAGCTCTTAAAATATGAATTATCAGAGGGAGAAATAAGAGACTCAAAGTATAATAAGAAAGAAAGAGGTTAAAAACCCTAGAAAAATTACACCTAAATGAAACTATTTTTACAATAAAAATAAAACCAATTAAACACAATTGTAAAAGACGAAGATCTTCATATTGAATTTTTTAATACAGTTGTATGCTGTTTACAGGAGACAATCACAGAAAGGTTAGAAATAAAAGGAAAGAAAAAATTAGATAAGTACTAAGTCTAAAAGACAAAAAATAGCAGTAACTAGAGCATTTAGAAAATTTACAAGCTTGATAGGAGAATCAAACAGAACCTTACATAGAGAATTTCATTCTTTTCAAGAAAACATGGAACACTTATGAAAATTTACCATGTTCAAGCACAAAGAGTAAATTCAGTAAGCTTATATAAATGTATAGACATTTTAGTAAATTATAAGTAAGTCCAAATAATTAGTATCATCCAGAACATGTTTTCTAATAAAAATGCAATAAAACTGCAGAAAAATAGAAACATATTTATCACCTCTTCTAGTTTAGCTTGGAAACTAATTATAAAACACCCAAAAAGCAATTTCAAATTAATTATTAGATTTAGAAGAAATCATAGTGCAAAACAAGATGTTATAATTGATAACAGATCCACATGGGGTTAGAAGTGGAACAGAGAGTAAGCCTGTAGAGTTAGCAGAGGATGACAGGTGCAAAGCAAAGAAATAGTAGAGAGGATCAAAAAGTAAAAGTTCTTAGAGAAGACTAATAAAGTGTAGAAACCTCCTGCAATACTGATCAAGAAGAGAGAGAAGGCACAATGTTTAGAATAAAAAAGACGTATGAAAACAGATAGTAAAGATTTTTAAATTCATAAGAGAATGCTATAAACAGTGTTCTCCAGTACATTTGAAAACAGATAAATGGATGGTTTTCAAGAGAAAAAATCTAACTTTCCAAAACCAGTTCCGAACCTCTGTGAAGTGAGTGATTTCTACACCCTATGTACAGATGCGAATAGTGTTGCTTAGAGGGTCTGAATGACTTTCTCAAAGGCAAAAGGCCAGTAAGTCCATTTCTTTTAGGGGAGCAACAATTGAGTAGTGGTATGATACTTATTTTCAGATTCAGATAGTTTCCAATTTCTAAGTTAAAGAAAGTATGTTATTGACAAATCATACTTAATGGATAAATGCATTAGAATGTTTTTTCTGTATTTATTTTTGCCTTTTTATCCACCTCCCTATCTCCTGACTTTCCATTTTATGAAACCATAAAGAATCTATTCTGGAACTTCAAACCTCCTGACTATTTAAAATAGTATTGCCAGTGAGGGACACTTTCTTAATGTGCTGATTCAGTATTTGTTTCCTATAATACAGCACTTTAGCTCTGTAATTAGAAACACTAAAATAGCTAGATAGATTCCCTGTTTGGCAATTCATTGTTTACCGTGTTCTTTCAGCAGAGATATTTTTCTCAAAGCTGCACTCTGATGCAACACCCAGCCTGTATTCCCAGCATTTCACTACTCTTCCGCACAGATTCTAGTCAATTTAAACCCCTTATCGTTACTGTAATATCTATTATAATTTCCTATCTCTATGTCTTTTTTTTTTTTTTTTTTTTTTTTTTGCGGCCGGGTTTCTCACTCTGTGCCTTCTGTCTAGAATTTACCCTCCTTGATCTCTGCCTGAAATCTTTTTTTTTTTTTTTTTTTTTTTGCTTGGATTAGATGTCCCCTTTTCCTTGGAATGTCTGTGGTAAGTCTCAGAAAACAATGGTTATTCTGTCTCCTGCTGGCTGTAGCGCTCCCCTGGTGGTAGCATGCTGTAAGAGACATTTCATGGCCAGAAGATTAATGAGAACCGTAAATCCTACTGGAACACCTTGCAGGGCTGACACTGTGTGCCACTTAGCAGTAGCCGTGTGAGGCAACCCGGCAGGGAGTTTCCAGGAGACAAGTCCACCTCAGCACAGATGCAACTCTTACAGACCTTTAAACCAAGTTACTCTTACAAGACTAGCTTAACCTCCTTTTATGAACGAAACACCTGGTAACTGACTCATATTGAATACAGGTGTAAGAAAGGGGAAGAATCCCCCAGGCTCTGAGAATAGGCTCCAGATGGAGACCGTCCTGGATGGGTGGTCATTTGACCCCTGATTGAATCTGGCTTATGCCACCCACCTGCTCCCACTATCCAATTCGTAGAGCGCGGCTGTAATAAATTGCTGATGTTCAACATGATTCGGTATCTAAGTCTCATCGCTGTGATGTACATCAGACCACATTGGAAGAAAAATTGCCACTGGGGAAGCCAGTTAACTAGGACCATCCAAAACCCCTGAACATGAATGAAATTTGTATAATTTATATGAAAATTATATTTTTATACGATAGCAGTCTTTGGATGTATATTTGCTTCTAAATTATAAATTCTAATTTCTATATTCTGCCCTGTTTTTAAACCTTTGGTGTTTTGTATACCTCAAGCATTCAGTCAATAATTATAAAAATATATAAGGGTTTAAAATTGTCACAGTTATAAATGAGAGGATATACTGTTCCAGCCACTTTATTTTAGTTACATCTTTTGCATCCATACTTATTTCCAGGACAGGAAACTTTTAGAAGAAAAAAATGAAAGTAATGTAATTTATATTAACACAAAGCATTAATGTTTACCTGTACTAATAAAAACACTACAAAACAGTTTAAAAATAACACCTAACCATGTACTTCAGTATATTATTGCAAACATATTGCTCTGAGCCATCCTTGGTGAAAAACACTTTCTAAAAATTATTGGAAGAAGCCAGGTGAAGTAGCACATTTGTGTAGTCCTAGCTACTCGAGAGGCTAAGGCAGGAGGATCACTTGAGCCCAGGGGTTTGAAGCCATCCTAGGCAACATAGCAGGACCCCATCCATCATCATCATCATCATCATCATCATCATCATCCTGGCTAAAAATTATTAGAAGAAATATTCAGCATATTTTCTAACATTCACTGGTATGCCAGGAAAGCAGTTTATCTATGGTGATTGCATAAGACCAAGTTTATTACAAAACTATACCAAATAGCAAAAACGGAGTTTTCCTTTGTAGCCTCTTTAAAATTTTTAAAAGGGATATCACTTTTGTATTTAGAAATTGAAATTGATTTTATCATTAACTTGTACAGGACTGATGTATTTTTATCAGTTAGTCATATGAGACAGAAAACAATCCAGTTGTGCTCCTAAATTAATAACAATGTAACTGAAAATTAATTTTTACCAACATAAATTTTATAGATAAGTATAGTGTCTAATAAAGAATGTTTTAATCCTTTTGACTTTTAAAATTATACTTTTCTTCATGTTACTGCTTAAATAGAAGTCATTATGCTAAATTATTCTCTTTAATACCTGTAGCTGCATGTTATATATTTGGAAGTTTCATCTACTCATAAATAATTTCAGAGATCACATACCTCTAGGTTATTAGTTTTTCAAGTTCAGAAACTTACACTCCCTTGGATTTAGTGACTATATTGCAGACTCTAATACTATTTTTGTTGCAAAGTCTACAAATCAAAAGACCAAAACATTTCTGAATAACTTATCTCCCTCCTTCATATTAATGTATCCAATTTCTTAGTTGACTTTTTTTTTTTTTTTTTTTTTTTGAGATGGAGTCTCGTTCTGTCTCCAGGTTGGAGTGCAGTGGCCCAATCTCAACTCACGGCAACCTTCGACTCCCAGGTTCAAGCGATTCTCCTGCCTCAGCCTCCTGAGTAGCTGGGATTACAGGCACGCGCCACCAAGCCCAGCTAATTTTTGTATTTTTAGTAGAGATGGAGTTTGACCATGTTGGCTAGGATGGTCTCCAACTCCTGACCTTGTGATCCGCCCACCTCGGCCTCCCAAAGTGCTGGGATTACAGGCATGAGCCACTGCACTGGCTTTAGTTGACATTTAATTGTAATAATAAATAAGCACTTTTTAGCAGTTTTATCCTAGTAATGATATTCATAGTATATTTAACTACCTTTCATTTTCAGTCAAAACCTAGTATTTCTAGTGAACCCATGTTCCTTTTACATTTTTAAAATTTTTCTTCATAATTCCTTTGGAAAGTAGACTGTGAGTTTTCACTAAAAAAGATTAAAGAAGACTGTAAGATTTTTATTATAAGGATAAAAGCCAAAGCTTGAATTGCATGTACATGGTGAATGTAAGACAACAATGTGAATCTTGGTTCATCAAACATTGGTACAATTAAGCAGCAGAAGGTGCGCGGCAGAGATGAAGTCTGGGGAGCTTGGAATGTATTTAAAAGGGGGCTGAGAAAGTAATGACAACAAGAGAAAGGAAAATTCATGGTGGGAGCCGATACAGGAAATATGAGTTTAGATTAGATTTATCAAAAAGGCATATTTAGAGATCTTAATTTGTTTTTTACAGATACATTTTCGTAGGTGTGGGAATCATATTGCCAGTGATTTTTAGGTGAATGACTTTATGTGATACATGGACATGGATAAGATACTGTATCATATAGTGAGTTAAACATTTTCAGTCTGTGAAGAAGAAAATCATTTGGCTACCATGATTTTAACACTTGGGCAGGAAACATTATCTAATTAGAAATTAATAATGTTCTTTTCATTCCATTTTTATGTAACTATCTTCTATTCTTGGCAAGTGTGGTTGATTGTATTATTGTTCAAAATATCTGCTGCCACTCCCAAGGGAAGGATTACATTTCCTTTGCCCATTCGGTCTTACCCACGAGTTGTTCTGGCCAAGGAAATTAGAGTGGAACCAATCTCTGTCATTTCTGAGCCAAAGATTTAAGGCATGGAGTTTTAAACAAGGATTTGCCACATCCTCTTTTCCTAAAATAGAAATGTCCTAAAATAGAAAGTGTTCCATTAGATTTGGTCACGTGGTGAAGGAAATGTGGAACAGAAGCGTAACTGACCTGAGGCAGACCTGTGGTATGAGCACTGCATTAAGCCTGGGTTTTGTAAATCCCACTGCAGTTTGATCTCTTTTGTTCCTCTGACATAATCTATTGTCTTCTGACTGATATAGCAAGATAAACTGGATTGTACTGTGGAAGGGCACAACATTTTTTAAAAATTTAAGTTGTAAAAGGAACTCTAAAGAAAACTATTAAACAAATAATAGTACAGGGCAATGAAAGAAACGATCAAAAATTTTGAAAGGAATTGCCAAATGTCATGAGTTTGGGGAACACTGCAGTAGGAACCGGAGAGCTGTTAAGGTTTTTAAGTAGGGGCTAATGTGAGTAGCTTTCGGTTTAGGAGATAAAATTCTGATAGAAGAAGGAAGGAAGAATTGTAAAGAATTTTATAAAGAACAAGTATGGGCAAGGCATTTGGAAATGTAGTAATATAAGGGATAAAGAAGAATGGTGCTTGCATTTTTAGATGTTGTTATATATATTAATTTAAAACTTTGAACAGAAGATTATACATGTTGCTATGGTACGGAAAAACAGGCAGCATTAGCTATCCAAATAATCTCAGACAGCTTTTTGCTGGACAGCATATATGAAGTAAAGTTTGACTATTCAAATAGAACTGCTGCCTCTGTGCATATCATTGGTATCCACGTCCTTCCTGCTCTCTTGGTTTCAATGCTAGTTTCATAACATAAAATTGTTTTCCACTATATGTGATCTGGGTTTATAACTTATACAGTTTATACAATAGAAATCCATGTTTAGCATCGGAATATGCATAGACATTCATGAACCAGGACCAATCAGAAATCCTACAGTTTCAAAACAATGCCAAAATGGCAACCTGAAAATTGTGATAATGCAAAACTCTGTCCTCATAATTTCTAAGCAAAATTCATTATAGTGCCCATCACTCTATCATCACTTGTCTTCTGTTAGGATGAATGCTGTCTTATTTTATCTAGGAACTTTATTCTTAAATAGTACCAAGGATTAACCAACTTTATTTTCATTTCAGAGACACATGTTCCCTAGAACCCTCCAAAAATTACATTTTTTTCTTGTTGCTGTCATTTATTTGGTAAATGAGTTATAGGGGAGAGATTGGATTTAGAGCTGTTCTGCATGGACAAATCCATAAATATTAATATTATGCTTAATTATTGGTAGTTTGGATTATATAATATAATTTAAACTCTGTTCAAATTGGTATGGCATTTATAATTGGAAATATAAAGAGTTTTTTCTGTGGTCATCTTATAGCACTGAAATTTGACATTGTGCTACATGCTATTAAAAATGTAATATTGCACAGTGAACACCAAGTGTGCTTTATAGTTCCCATGGCTTTCACTCTATGCTAGAGCAATGTCTGTTGTTTCCCTCTGCATTGAAAGGAGGATTTATCCTTTTAAATGTATTCAGAAAGCCAGCAGATTTAATTGAAAGCATATTAAAAAGACTCAGACATTACTCCCTAAGATTTATAATCTAAGAGGTAGATTGTAACATTTACACAAGCATACTCCAAAATTATTTTAAAGAAATGAATGTTCCTTTTACAAATAAATGGAGAAAGAAAAGTATTTGCAGTGTGTACTGCTTAGGGTCAAAGACATTTGACAGAAAAGGTAAATGAAAAATTTGTTGTAATATATGCAGATTTGGAGAGAGTTTTAGAAATCAGCTCCAGGCTTTTAGGAATATCAAACAGTGGAAGGTTTAATAAATAAAAGTTTAAAGTAAATTATGGGACAAAGTATTTCAGATACAAGATATGGACTGTAAGTATTTAAAGAGTATTTATTACCACATTAAAATGTTTTAAAATAATGTTGAAGGTCCTATGTCTGTGACTTACTTTGACTTTCTATGATATAAATGAGGAAAAAATTCTCCAAACGATAAAAATATTTATAAACCATGAATTTATTTTGTGACATTTTTAGGATCATATAAATATATCATATATTCTTTATTATTCTTGATGAAAATTTCATTTAAGGCTTAAAAAATGAGACTGCATGTGTGATGCATGGATACCCATTTATTAAATCATTTCAACCATCAAAACTTCTGAAGCCTCAGAGACAGTAACCTGTTTGCTTATATAAATATTCTGTTTTGCTTTCTGTGGGGTGCAAGCAGGTTGTCTGAAAACTATGATTCATAGTAGAAAATCATCTTCTTTGGTTTAACATTGACCTTTTGGGAAATACTTGATTATGCAGACCTATGTTTTTTTTTTAATTTATTGTCTTAGAAAACAGGCAATCAGAATTCTGTTCAGGAGAATCAGGGAAGAAAAGGGGTGATCAGAGTTAAGTCAATATTTTATATTTCAATTTTTATACGTATAACAATATTTTAAATTTGTATCAACTTTTCAACATCTGTGCTTTCAAACTGTGGTTGTTATTGGTATATGAAACATCTACATTTATTCTGCCTACTTAATTGTTCAACAAACGTTAACCTAAGATAGTATAGCAAACCTTGGTATTTATGAAAACTTGGGAGACATCAACTAGGACAGTTAGACACACTTGAAACAGAATTTCAAAGGTAATTACAAAGCAGAGATATATGCTGACCTTGGGCTATGTCACAGAAGCTACTTTTAATAAAATTAAACAAAGAAGGTAATTACTCAGAGAATCCTCTTCCCTGCTAACACAGATATTATTTTAAGTTCTTTATTGATTCATAAGAGATCCTATCTGATATCCTGATAGCAGTGGACATCTTTGCAAGTAATTCTTGATTATTATAACTTTGCTTCTTTAAATAGAAATTAAGAAGGTACAGATCAACATTAGATGTCTTCCCCTGCCAACTTATTTCTATTTTTTCCTGTGATTTCACAGAAAAGTTTCAAAAATCAAGTCCTCAGTGTTAGGTGTACATGACCACTGGGAAGTCAAATGATGTTAGGAACTCTGTGCATATTTAATAGCTTTTTCACGACAGTCAAACCAGGAAACATATTTTGTGCCACTGCAATTAAGCCTAAAAAATTTTATGTGATTGTTACTGTCTGCCCAGATCCAGGAGGGAGGAAGAATCTGGGAAATCACAACACTTTAGGCATAACTGAGAGGAGGGATCCCACCCGGGATGTCACTTGAGTCAGAGAAGTGGCCCGGAAGGCTCTCTGGCAGGGCAGGAATGCAAGATGTAAATTAGGAAACATTTGTAGAAGTTAAGAAACTGGAGCTTGTTATTATAAAGAGATTCTACTTGAAAGGACAAAGCACAAAAAAAAAAAAACCTGACAAAATAGAATGAAGAAAAACAGGGCAAGCCTATATAAGTTCAAGGAATGTGTATCCTGGAGGCCAGTTCAGGAGATAAGAACATAGCCTTCTCTGTAGTGAGTGTTCTCATTTATGGGTCTCTCTTTGCTGGGCAAGGAACTGCCTTTGAAGTAAGCAGAATTGCCCCAGATATACTGACAAAGTCCTGATAAGAGAGCTTTGAGTTTTTTTTATAGATTTAGTGTTTGGTATCTACATATATTGGCTGTGGATATTTTAAAATACATATAAAGTATGTAAAAATTAAGACGACTACTAACTGATATAGTAGTTAGATTTTATGATCTACTGTGTACAACTAACATTTTTGAATATAGATGAAGGGTTCTGTACCTTTGTTTCACTAAACTCCTTAGCAGTCATCAGCAGCTGGCCTCTGTAAAAGCTTGGTGTTTTGTGATGCAAAAGTTTCATTTTAGGCAAGAAAATGTCTCTCCACTAAATAAGGAATTGATACAATGTAAGTTACTAAGAGCCCAGATCTGTGGAGCAGATGACCCACAACTGGAAGCCAGGACACCCCATCCCAAATGGAAACAGGAATGGAGCTGATCATTCGTGGATTTGCCTGTACTTGTAACAACAGTGTAACATTGTCTAATGACCTCCTGCATCCCACCCTAGCACACACACACGGACCACCCCCAAAATGAGCAACCCGGAACAGATTATGAGTTAGTTTGATTCTTTCAAAAGAGACTTTCTAATGAATTTGTTGAGTACTCCTGTGAGAGATGTTCAAAGAGATTAGTACACTTTTTCCCAGTACTATTCACTCTTCTCTTATCTTCCACCTTAAAAGTTGAATGAGATGTTCTCTGTGTGCTGCCGATATGAAAAGAGAAGGATACAGTCACTCACCACCTACTTATTTGTTCCCCTCAAGGCATTTGTGGTTCTTGGTATCCTGAAAGTGTGAATGACCCAACCCACACTGGAATAAGACATTTGCCCAAGATAAAAGGAAATGATAAAGCATACTCAGTGTATAGGATATTAAAAAAGCTCAAAATATCTGCTCTTCTAGGCATTTTTATTAAAGTCTTTCAAACTCTTAAGATCTTTCAATTGTTTAGAATTCTTCAGAATTCAGTAGAGCATTGCTTTTCACCACCTTATCTCCAGGAACTAAGGACGAAGGCAAATGGTGAGAGGTCCTTGCAGCCATAACCAAAGAGGACCCGTGAAAGGACAGGCTTCTTTGTTTGCTTTTTATCCTAGTGTTTTATTTTTTTAAATAAATGAATTTCCTTTATACCCTAAAATACAGCCATGTCCAGCTTACTAATATAAGTCTTGTATTACTTATCCTCGATTTATCTAGGCCACCCCAACCTGTGGCCTTTCATCTCATCCTTCACTCCGTCAATGAGAAAGGAAATTTTTGTTTCTAGAAGAAATGTGCTGTTTTGTTCTGTAGCACATCAGTACATGTGCTAATTTGAGAATCATAACAAGCATAGATCCAACCTAGAAACAAACCCCCATTTCACAAAACTTAAAAAGGAACAGGCAAATTCTAGTTGCAACTGTTTCAGACCTCAGCTCACTATCAGCCCAGGACATATTATGTGCCTCATAGATTTAAATGTTACTGTTAGGATTTGGTGGACATTGTAAATCTAGAGAACAGCTAATTGAGTAAGACTTGAACATCTAATTGAATTTCTTGAACAAAATGTATACTCAGAACAGAAAATATTATAGAAATCTATGACTTCATGTCACTGACTCTGAAACACTAACACACTACTTTTCCAGTTTTATTTGGCTACATTTATTTGACAATTGGCTCTCTTTTATAGAATGTTGTACTGTGCTATAACTTAATAACTAAAACACATTTATTTTTTTCCAGACCGGGAATGTCAGAATTATGTCATTGTAGCTAGCATATATTAAGATACTTTTCAGCTATTACTTCAAATGCTCTATTTTTCCCTACATGCCCTTTAGTAGAACTGCTTTCCAGTGCTTTGTCTATAACCAATAATTATTGCATTATGGTTATTTTTAATCCCGGTTTGTCTCTTACTGTCCCCCAAACTGGAAACTTCTCAAGGGCAAAGTTGGGATAATTGTTCTCTCTGCCAGACGTTATGCCTGGACACATAGAAATCTCTCGGTACATGTGAATATTAGTGAAAGGATAGTAATCGGTAAAAGAAAGAATGCTCCAGGCTATTAGTCCTCTAGCTGTTTTGACAAATAACCTATCCGTTTTATTCTTCCAGATGATTTATATCAAGTGGAGAAGGCCAGTCTGTGAAAAACCTGTAGTAGAATGACAATAGTTAACAATAAAGGCCAGACTGTCATATCCAATACAGCTCACACAGTATTCACTGCTTTATTCTGTTTTCTCTTTTTCTATTTTTGACTCATATTTGGGCATATGGAATTCAGAAAGTTTCTTTCAGGAAGTCTAAAATCAATGGGCAGCTTAGCTCTGGTATAACATAAAAAGAACACTTCCTGGAGTCTGATGACTTTGTGTCTGGACTCAGTAACTGACCAGAAGATGGACTTGGATCATTTATTTTACTTTACTAATCCTTAGTTTGCTGATCTTTAAAACAGAAGAAAGTAATAACACTAGATCTTGCTTACCACCCAAGATCACTGAGAAAGTCAAATGAAAAAAAAGTGTGAAAAGAATTCATAAACTTGATTTAATTTTTTAAAGACCCACTTAAAAATCTCGGCTCCACAATCAGTCATACCTTTCTGCCTTACCTAACTGGATAAACTGACTGATAATGCATATATAACTGGCAAATGTGAAATTTAAAATTGCTTTCTTAGTAGTGTTTGAGCTGAGCCTTGAAGGATAGAGTTTGTCCATGCAGGGATGGCAGACATAACTGTATACCAAATTTAGTAACTGACAGCAGTTTATGTTTTTCCTCTCTTTAAAATATTTTTTTCTTTCTTAAGTATGAAGGATTTTACCACAAAAGAGGAGTTCATTTTTTTCTGCCAAAGCATTCTTGATTTTGTAATAACCATCATCTGTTAATTTTGGTTAAATCGTATGCAGTTATAACATTATTTAGCATAATCGGAATTTTTATTTAATTTTAGTGAACCAGTGTGTTATTTGATGCAATAAAGAGCAGCTACAGCCTTCTTGTGTTGTTTTTAAAGGAATAGATGTTTTCTCTTTACTCTCTGTTTGGAAAAAGTTTAGGCTAGTTTTTTAAAAACAGTACAAAGAGGAAATTGTGAATAAATAATTCATTCAGTGTCCTTCATGAGCTTATTCCTCATAAGCTATTTCACTTGCTGTCTACATCTCTAGCTCATTTCCTAGGGAGGTAAAGTAATGACATTAAAACTCCAGCAGTACAATCTACATCAGAATGGTTGATTAATGTTTTGAAGTATTGTCCCTAAACCTCACATTTTAAATTAATTCTTAATTACCACAAAGAAAAACAAGAGTATGGGCAAAAGTGAAGAGAATATTCATGAGCATTTTTCCTCCTCTTGGAAGATACGATTATAGCTTTACAGAATTTGGCAATACTATATAGATGAAGTAATATAGGAAATCACTCATACTGGAAATTGTCCAAGATTGAAACTTTCGAAATATGGAGTTATCCAAGATGTGGCTGTGTAGGCTTCAGACAATTTCCAAGAATGACATTCTTGAGCATAAAATGGAAACTCCAATTTTACAATGCGTGTGTAGGGGTTCTGTGTAGTTAATATTCCCAATTACATCTTTTTAATTGCTACTTTAAATTTTAAATCGAATGAAAATCACATTGAGATTTGCAGATGGTAGTGGCAGCAGCAGTGTGTTTAAGTCTCCCTGAAGCTTCTTCATCCCCCACTACTCCAGTAAAAACAGAAAATTGGCAAGGAATGGGCCTTATTTGAATTTTGATTAAAATGAACTGAAAAAAAAAATCACTTAAAGACAACCAGGGAACTGTTAACAGTGATTGACTATTTGATGTTCCTAAGAAATTACTGTTAATTTTTTGGATGCAGTAATCATGTTGTTATATATTTTTAAGTTTTTGCAGGGATACATACTGAAATAGTAACATGAAATATGATATCTGAAATTTGCTTCAAAATAACCCAGGAGAGGTGGAGTAAGTGGCAATTTTGATGAAATGTGATTGGCTGTGTGTTTATAGTTGTTGAAAGTTTGTTATGGGTACATCAGGTTAATTATATTATTCTCTTTACTTTTGAATATACTTGAAAATATTTGTAATAAAATAAAATTTTGATGTGATGTCAAAATAAATGCTGACCCAGATCAAAGGCAAAAATATTTTTACGATACCTAAGAAACAAATAGAATAAATAAAATGGAATGCAAAAAATATCCAATTAATCCAATAAAATAGATTTTAAAGGGAGGGCAAAAGTAATACTACAGACCGGGCATGGTGGGTCAAGCCTGTAATCCCAGCACATTGGGAGGCCAAGGTAGGCCGATCACTTGAGGCTGGGAGTTTCAGACTAGCCTGGCCAACATGGTGAAACACCATCTCTACTTAAAAAAAAAAAAAAATTAGCTGGGCATGCTACTGGGCACTTGTAATCCCTGCTACTTGGGTGGCTGAGGCAGGAGAATCTCTTGAACCAGGGAGGCAGAGGTTGCAGGGAGATGACGCCATTGCACTCCAGCCTGGGCAACAGTGAGAGTCCATCTCAAAAAAAAAAAAAAAGTAATACTACAAACTAAACGTTTGTCTCCCCAACCCCTAAAGTCATGTGTTGAAATTAGGACCAATATCAGGGTATTTGGAGGTAGTGCCTTTGGGAAGTGATTAGGTCATGAGGGGAGAGCCATCATAAATGGGATAACTGCCCTTATAAAGGGGCCCCAGATAGATTCCCTCTTCCCTTGCACCATGTGAGGGTGCAAAGAAAAGATGGTATGAACCAAGAAGGAGTCCCTCAGCAGACACCAAATCTCCTTGTGCCTCGATCTTGGACTCCCCAGACTCCAAAATCCTGAGAAATAAATTTGTGTATAAGCTAGCCAGTCTATAGTATTCTGTTATAGCAGCTTAAACAGACTAAGACAAATAACAAAGGTGAGATGAGATAACCATAGAAGAAACAAATTATAGATTTAAACCAACTCTATTGGTAAACTGTGTTGAATATAAATTGTTTAGAAACTCCAATAAAAGACAGAGTTGTCCAACTAGACATGAAAACAAATACAACTGTCTGCTGTCTAGAAAAAAGTGGGATGGAAACAGACATACCATATGAACACTAATCATATAAAGCTGGAGTGGCTTTGTTAATATTTGACAAAGACTCCAGATAAAGGAAAATTATCACAGATAAAGAAGGGTGGTTTATAATAAAGTGGCCAATTCATCAAGACATAAAATTCTTAAATGTATATTCCTCTAATAACAGAACTTCTTAGAAATTAGTAAAAAGAAGTTTTCACAAAAATTACTAAATATTTGAACATTAAACAATACATTTCTAAATAACCCATGCTGTAAAAAAAGGACATCACAAGATAATTATAAAATCATTTGAAATCAATGAAAATGAAATGATAACATCTCAAGAACGTCAGGGTGCAGGTAAAGCAATGCTTCAAGGCAAACTTATACTTTAAGTGTATTAGAAATTTTTAAAAGGTTTAAAATCAGTTATTTAAGCTTCCAATTATGAAGCTAGAAAATGAAGAGCGACTAACACCCAGAGTAATTAGAAAGAAAAAGATAATGATAGTAGAAATCAATAAAATAGAAAATGTAAAAGCAATAGATGAAGTAAATGAAATCCAAAGGCAATTTGTTGAAGAGATTAAGTCAAAGCTGGACTCGTTTAAGAAGAAAAGAAGACCCAACGCTCTATTATTACAATTAGAAGAGAGCACTTTGAAGAAATGGACAAAATTCCTGGTGACACAAATTTCCAAAAGAAATAGAAAAACTAAATCATCTATTTTTTAAAAAATCAAATTTGTATTAAAAATCTCCCCACAAAGAAAACTGCATTGGTGAATTATACCAGATATTTAAAAAAGAAATAATGCCAATCGTATATAAACTCTTTCAGAAAGGAGCCAAGTGGGGGAAATTTCCCAACTCATTTTATAAGGTTGGTTTTATCTTCGTTACCAAATCTACCCAAAAACTACAAATAAGGGAAACTATAGATGAACATGGCAGTATCTCCCTTGTCTACAGAGAGAAAACTTCTCAAATTGAATCCAGCAATATAAAGGAATGCAAGGTTGATTTAACATTTGCAATAAATTGATGTAATTTATTATATTAATAGAAGAAAAAAAATCATATGATCATCTTAATACATACAGAAAATAAATTGATGAAATTCAAAATCCATTAATGATAAAAACTCTCAGAAGGCTAGTAATGAAAGGAAACTTCCTCAACCTGATACACAACGTGTGTTAAAAACCTCCAGCTTACATTATACTTAATAGCCAAAGATTATTTTCCCTGTAAAATTGAAAACCAGGTGAGAATATTTACACTTACTATTATTATACTTTAAGTTCTGGGGTACATGTGCAGAATGTGCAAGTTTGTTACATTGGTATACACGTGTCTTGGTGGTTGGCTGCATCCATCACCCCGTCATCTACATTAGATATTTCTCCTAATGCTATCCTTTCCCTAACCGCCCACCCCCCAACAGGCCCCATTGTATGATGTTCCCCTCCCTGTGTCTATGTGTTCTCATTGTTCAACTCCCACTTATGAAAGAGAACATGCAGTGTTTGATCTTCTGTTCTTGTGTTAGTTTGCTGAGAATGATGGTTTCCAGGTTCATCCATGTCCCTGAAAAGAACATGAACTCATCCTTTTTTATGGCTGCATAGTATTCCATGGTGTATATTTGCCACATTTTGTTTAGCCAGTCTATCATTGATGGAAATTTGGGTTGGTTCCAAGTCTTTGTTACTGTGAACAGTGCTGCAGTAAACATACATGTGCATGTGTCTTTACAATAGAATGATTTATACTCCTTTGGGTATATACCCAGCAATGGGATTGCTGTGTCAAATGGTATTTTTAGTTCTAGATCCTTGAGGAATTGCTATACTGTCTTCCACAATGGTTGAACTAATTTACACTCCCACTAACAGTGTAAAGCAATCCTATTTCTCCACGTCCTCTTCAACATCTTTGTCTCCTGATTTTTTAATGATAACCATTCTAACTGGTGTGGGATAGTATCTCATTGTGGTTTTGATTTGCATTTCTCTAATGACCAGTGATGATGAGCTTTTTTTATATGTTTGTTGACTGCATAAATGTCTCCTTTTGAGAAATGTTTGTTCATTTCCTTTGCCAACTTTTTGATGGGGTCATTTTTTCTTGTAAATCTGTTTAAGCTCTTTGTAGATTCTGGATATTAGCCCTTTGTTGGATGGATAGATTGCAAACATTTTCTCCTATTCCGTAGGTTGCCTGTTCACTCTGATGATAGTTTCTTTTGCTGTGCAGAAGCTCTTTAGTTTAATTAGATCCCATTTGTCTATTTTGGCTTTTGTTGCCATTGCTTTTGGTGTGTTAGTCATAGTCTTTTCCTATGCCTGTGTCCTGAATATTATTGTCTAAGTTTTCTTCTGGGGTTTTTATGGTTTTAGGTCTTACGTTTAAGTCTTTAATCTTTCTCGAGTTAATTTTTGTATACTCTTAACACTTGTATGCAACATTTTTCTGGAGGTCCTAGCTAGTGTAATAAGGCAAGAAACAGCATACAGTTTAGAAAGGAAGATATACTCTATTTTCAGACGGTGTTATTTTTGCAAAATGCTACTAGAATAAATGAATGTAACAAGATCTCAAAAAAAGGTCAATGTCGAAAATATATTTTAGTTCTATTACTAACAATTGGCAAATGAAATATTTTAAAGGATAATCACATCATCAAAACATGAAATTCTTAAAGATAAATTTAGCAAAAAATAAAGGATCACGACACTAAACACCATAAAATATTACTGACTGAAATTAAAGAAGATCTAACTAAATAGGATCACACTCATGGATTAGAAGATTCAATATTGTTAAGATGTCAGTTCCTTTTAAATTAATCTATAGATCAACTCAACTAATTCCAGTCATAATCCCTATAAACAATTCTGTAAAAAATGACAAGCTGGTTCTGAAATTTATATGGAAATGCAAAAGGACTGGAGTAGCCAAAACATTCCTGAAAAAGAAAGACATGCCCTATCTGATTTCAAGACTTACTATAAAGTTACAGTAATCCAGACTATGTGGTATTGGTAAGTACAGACATAAACATAAGTGGAACAGAATAGAGTCCAGAAATAGATCCATATGTGTATGGCCAATTGATTTTCAATAAAGAGACCAAATTAATCTAATAGATAAAGAATAGTCTTTTCAACAAATGGTCCTAATACAGTTGGCTGTCTACATTGTGGGTGAAGGTGGAGGGAATGGACCTCAATTCTTATACCCTAAACAAAAAATAACTCAATATACATCATAGACCTAACAGTAAAAGCTAAAATCATAAAACATTTATCAGGAAACATAGGAGGAAGTCTTTCTGACATCAGGGTAAGCAAGTAATTTTTAGATAGTACACAAAAAGCACACAGAAAAAGAAAACACTGATATATTGGAGTTTATTAAAATTAAAATTGTCTGCCCTTTGAAAGACACTGTTAAATAATGAAAATCCCAAGCCACAGACTAGAAGTATTACTTGCAAAAAGTGTATCTAACAAAGGACTTATGAATAAAGAATTCTTACAACATAAAAATAGGATAAATAAAGCAACCTTTCAAAAAAAAAAGGCCAAAAGATTTGAACAGACAAGTCACAAAAGACTATGAAAAGATGGCAGATAAGCACATAGATATAATGTTCAACATTACTAATCATTAGAGAAATGCAAAAAAATCATAGTGACATGCTACAGCATAGTTAAAATGAACACGACAAAATATTAAATGTTGGTGAGGTTATATAAAAGATGTTGGTGAGGTTATATAAAATTCTAGAACAGCAAAACCTCTATTGATCAGTTATTGACTAGGGCTGAGCATGAAGGAACTTTTTGGCGTTATAGAAATGTTTACTCTCTTGTCTGTGGTAGTGGTTACATGGGTTTATACATTATCAAAACTCATTGACTTATACATAAAATGGGTATACTTTGTATTTTGTATATTATTCATAATAGGTGATTAAAATAATGGATTTCTTGGCTTCTCAGAATTATAGCATATGAAATTATATTTTCCTAGCTATTGTCAAAGGGCAAACTAATTCTACTTTAAGCAAACAGCATTTGGTGGCACTTTTCATCACAGACAAGATTCTCCTGTTTCAATTATTAAAAGTTGGCTTATACAGCTTTTATAGCTGGACTCACCTAAGGGAAAAGAAGACCCAACTCTCCATTATCATAATTAAAAAAGCACACTTAGAAGAAATGGACAAAGTTCCTGATGACACAGATTTCCAAAACAGAAAAAGAAATAGAAAAACTAAATCATGCATTTAAACATCAAATTTATTTGCTTGTAGCTTACTTACCTGCAGGTTTAACAGTAAGTACTTTTGAAAGTAAATGAATAGCCAAGCTCATATTTATTAAGTCTTGTAGCCACCCTTTACTTGTTTTTAATTAATCTTTTTATTTTAAAATAATTATATACTTACATGAAGTTTTAAGAAATAATGTAGATCCCAGCACTTTGGGAGGCCGAGGCGGGCGGATCACGAGGTCAAGAGATCGAGACCATCCTGGCCAACATGGTGAAACCCCATCTATACTAAAAATACAAAAATTAGCTGGGCGTGGTGGCATGCGCCTGTAGTCCCAGCTACTCAGGAGGCTGAGGCAGGAGAATTGCCTGAACCTGGGAGGCGGAGGTTGCAGTGAGCCGAGATTGTGCCACTGCACTTCAGCCTGGCACCTGGCGACAGAGTGAGACTCTGTCTCAAAAAAAAAAAAAAGAAAGAAAGAAAGAAATAATGTAGAGATCCCACGTACTCTTTACCCAGTTCCCCTGAATGATAACAACTTGCATAACTACTACAGTTTTGCATCAGGAGATTGACATTGATTCAATCCATTGATTGTGTTCAGACTTTCCATTTTACTTATGCATGTGTGTGTATTTTATACAGTTTGATCATATGTAGGCTTGTGTGTCTGCCAGTACAGTCAAGATACGTTCTATCATCACAAGGATCCCCACGTCCTCCGTGGCCCTGTCATAAACTCCTCATGACGACTGTTTAGGCTGGTGCAAGGTCATCAAGGTTTTTGCAGTTACTTTCAGTGGCAAAAACTGCAATTACTTTTGCACCAACCTAAATTTTTTTCATTTCTGGAACTTTGTCATCTCAAGAACATTATTCATAAATAGGACCATGCAGACTGTAACCTTTGGGGACTGGCTTTTTTCTCAGCATAATTCTCTGGAGATTCATGTTGTACGTGTCAGTAGTCATACCTTCTTATTGCTGAGTAGTATTGTATAGTATGAATATACCAGTTTTCTTAACAATTCACCCTTTGAAAGACACATGGGTTGTTTCCAGTTTGAACTCCTAAAAATTTAATTTCAACTATCTTGATTTCATTATTCCATAACCAATGTTTCCCACAGTATAATTCAAGCATTTTGAAGAATTCTCAAATATTAAGATATTAACATTCTGTTACCATCTAAAGTACCTTAAGATATTTTCCTGAGTCTGTTTAGGGAAGTTTGCTTGAAGAAGCTGTATTCCAAGTACCGTGGAACTTCTTTTATGGAACACCTTGGATTAGATTTTATCGCAACTGAGAACATGACTTTTTGTAGACTTCTTGTAATTTGCAGGTAATGATAAATGCAATCAGATAGAAGCCTGTGTGGCTTCTAATTGGATCACAGGGAAAGTATATATCCTACAGCATTCAGGAGAAAAGGTGCCTTGTTCAGGGAACAGAATGTCACTTTCTTCTGTTAGTGGAAAAGGGTGATTGATCCATTAGGCACCTAGGGTCAGTTAGATATTCCTGTTAAAAGTATCTTGCAATTTGTTGGGCAAAGGTTTTGGTTCTGACATAGCCTTCATTCCCTTCAAAATGCATTTAGAATTTTTCATCTGATCTTTCAGCATTAGAGGTTCCAGGCAAGATAATCAGCTCTGAAATATAAACTTGTCATCAATTTTTTCTTAATTTTCAGTTGGTGAAGTCATGTTATCAGAGCCTTTGTGAAACGTGTATATATTTGTATACAAATTGATTTTATGATTTTAAATCATCAGTTCTGCTGCAGCTACAATTGCTGTCACTGTAAGCTTTTTCTGGTAGCAATCAATATCAGAAAGAAGTTTGTTAAATTGCAGGGAATCTTCTATTGCTAAGGAAAGTGTTTAATGAATAGACCAGCCATTAATTGTCTCTTGCTGTTAGGTCCAATTACCTGTGAAACTAAGCAAATCCTGCCCACAGCTTTCTGCTGTCTGCCTGTGTTTCCAAAATGTCCCTTCAGCAACAGAGTACAGAAAAAAATGGGTAACTCCTTTTCTAGATGATTTGTCTAAAACCTCAACTCTTACTTTCCCACTCAGATGTGGTTTCCTGGATGCCTAAGTTACTGAGGAAGTGTCGCTCCTCCAAATCCCTTCACTTACCTTTGCCATTTTAATTAGCAGATTATTTAAGCAGAATGGATTTTTGTTTTTAAAGAGCACTGTTAGCAGTATTTGCAACTTCTCCAAACCTCTTAAAAATATTTTCGCATGTTTTAAATATAATATATCGGTTTTTAAATAAACTGTTTCAGGCTTATGGGAATGAAGTCTGAAAGAAAGACCAACAGAGGCATTAACCTGAGAGACAGAGTATAATGCAGGCTGGAAAGATTTGTCATTTATCTGGAGGGTGCTCCTTCGCAATGTACCCAGAGTCCCACTTTTTGAGACCACTTCTACCTCTTATGCCTGGTCCAGCTACCCCAGAATTACTACAAATGCCTCCTAACTGGTGTTGCAACGTCAGCCGCAACCCCCGCCTCTTCTGCAAAGCAGAACAGCCACACTGTCCCTTTTCAAATAAAGCCAGATCACACCACTTTCTGTTCAACACTCTGCAGTGGCTTCTCACATCATTTAAAATAAAAACCATGCCCTGCAGAGTCCTACACATTCCGGCCACGTGCAACACACAACTCTCTGGCCTGGCTTGCCCTTGTGTCTTCCTGGCCCCCTCACCACTGGTGACCCTCACTGTTCTTGCAGCTGCCTGCCCAGCCTGCTTCTCCCTCCGGCGGGCTTCTCCCTCCCAGCGGGCTTCTCCCTCAGACTGTGGCACTTTCCAGGCAAGTGCCAAAGTCTTTAATTATCTGCACAGTGTTTTCTTTCTCTGCCCAGCGTAGTGCCTTCCCTGAGAGCCCTGTCAAAACAGAACTCCCCACACTGACATCCTAGTACTACTTACCTTGCTTCTCTTTAGTGTATATGATTCTATGTTTTTATTTAACATGTAAATATAAACTCCTCTGTGTGTTTATCCATTTATTTTCTGTGTGCTCTAGAATGTAAGCTCCATGAGAGGGAGAGACGTCCTGTTTAGTGCTGTAACACAGCAGGTAGAACAGTGTGTGGAGCCTAGAAGTCACTTAGCAGATACTTGTTGAATAAATACATTAATTAACCAATCTGTGTCCCCTTTCCTTTATGCCATATTCATATAAAAGTTACAGAATAAGCTACAAGCAGAGAAATCAGGGAATACAGAAGCTGTTTAATAAGCATAACAAGAGTATAGTAAATTGGTTTTGACAGGCAGGTTATTAATAATCTAGCAGTTTCTGGGAATGAATGTTAAACACTACCATTATGATTGTGAAGCTGTCATTTTCTCTTTGAAATTATTCAGTGTCGCTTCACATAGCTCGAAGTATATTATCAGGTATTTATAAGATTAGAACTATTTCTCTGATGGAATGAGCATTTTATTATAATGTCATTTATCCCTGATAACTACTTTCGCCTTAAAATTTATTGCATTTTTACTAATTTTCTTTTTGTTAATATTTGCTTGATATATCACTTTTTCTTCATAAATATTTCAACTGTTTCTATGTGTGGGTATGCTCCTAAATACCTATTTAGTGTTTTTTTTCCCACCACTCTAACCAACTGCCTTTTCATCAAGTCACAGGATGTTTACGTTTACCCACATGTGCACCAGATTTTGTTTGTAATTTCTTGTCAAATCTTTTTTCTATTTTTTATTTATTCATACATTACTTCTTCCTGTACTGTGTCCTTTCTTTGGATGCTTTGAGCACTTTTGTTTTTTTTAATTCTGTAGTTTCACAATGATGTACCTTGTTAGAGGTGTAATTTTATTTATCCTGGGAAGGGATCATTTTGTCCTTCCTAATTGTGAGGATTCTTGTTTTCCATCAGTTATGAAAAATTCTCAGCCATTATATTTTCAAATGTTACTTACCAAATTTCTCTCTTGGTCCTTCTGGAATTCCAGCTACATGCACATTGGCCATCACATTCTGCCTTCCCTGTCTCACAAGCTCTTGTGCACACATTTCATTTCTTAGTGCCATATTCTGAAGAATTTGTTCAGATCATTCATCCAGTTCACTGCTTTTCTTCACATGTATCCAATTTGCTGGTTAGCATATCTACTGAGGGATTCTTTTGTCTGACTATGTATGTGTATGTATGTGTGTGTATATATATATGTTTTTAAGAAGTTACATTTTATGACTTTATAAATCTGAATGTTTCTACAGTAGATATTTTTTAAATTTTTTAGATATCTCCTTTAGATAATTATACTCATCCCTATTTTTGCTCCTAAGTGATAGTTTTACAGTCTAAAGTTTAATGTGCCTGTGGCTCCGCTCTGTATTACTGTTATCCACTGCTGTCATCCGCTGGCTACTGATCATAGTAGATTGTTTCCTCATGCATTTTGTATAATTGTCATGTGAGTCTGTTTTCATCAAGGTTTTATCTGTGGCAATCCTGTGCAACCTCTGTTGAGAGCTCGTCCTTCTAGAGTTTTTTTTTTTTTTTTTTTTGCATTTGCTTCTTTTAGATGCCACAGGGTTATCACCAACCAATAGGCTGGTCCCCAGAATAAGGGAGCATTTACAATGGCTGCCTTCTACCCTGTGCTTGAGGTAGGAGCCTGTAGAACGGCTGTACTTTACTTCTCTTTTCTGAAAATTAATATAAATAAATTTAGAGATTTCTGTTTTCATTGTATCCCAAGGGTCCCATGGAAGATACCTATAGTGAGGCTTCTTCTCCGGTGTAATTATCTTGAATGATCCCACACTGAGTTGCCCTTCCTAGAGGGCTTTATTGTGCTATGACATACTTTATTTTGATGTTAATTTCCCTGCTTGGAGGTTCCTAGATTATTCATTGAAATCTCAATCTGATACAAGATTTTTGGCCTGTGGTTATAAATTCTCAGGATGGAGATATTGTTACCTATCCAATATATAGTTACATATTCTTATCTATCTGTGTCTCTGTGTCTTCATATCTATAGATATGGATATGTAACTTATATGTGTATATACGTAGACATATATAAATATACAACTATATATATACACATAGTTCTGTATAGATAAATAGACATAGTCTCAATCTAAGTTCACACAGAGACAATCAAGTTTTGTGTCTCACTGCCAGTGTGTGGGTATCTTTTCTTGTGCACCTTTTAATCAAGTACACTATGTTTGTACTTAGATAAAATCCCGTCTCCTACAACATTTTGTAGGAAGTGGCCCTTGCCTATTTCTCTGGCATCATTTCCTGCCACTGTATTTCTCTTACTTCTATGCATCAACCATCTTAGTCTTTTTCCACTTCTCAGACATACCAAGGTTACCTTGCACTTATTGTTTACTGATAGCATGTCCTCCTGTTTGCCAGGTTCCAGGACCCGGATGCAGGGGAGGTATAGCTCGCTCCCCCCTCCCCCGGTGGGCTCCAGGCTCTTGGCCTCTCACTCACCCAAGCATGGGAGAGGGGACCACGCCAGGCGCAATGCGCTCGCAAGTAAATATCAGACCCCAAAGAGTTTTTGCAGAAAGTGGTTTATTTAGGCAGAGAAAGAGAAAAAGGAGAGAAAAAGATGAGAGAGAGAAAGCTTCCATGAAGATTGTGGAAAGGGACCCAAATATGGAATCCGAAGGGGTGTGGAAGAAGGGACTTTTAACCTGGGAGGAATTCCTCCTCCTCCAAGCCCCCTGGCCTATGAAGAGTTCCTTCAAACTTCCACTGAAGTGATTAATCTTTGATTCTTTCCCGCACACGGGAAAATTTAAACAAAGACCTCTAATACCCAGATGGAGAAGAGGGGGAGGCATGTCACTGGGAAGATCTTGCCCTTGAAACTATGCCGCTTTGTGGACCCGGGGAAAAGAATACATTTCTTCACTTCCACCAAATTCACATACGTCCAGCTTCTTATTATCATTCAGATCGCACATCCCCGCATGATAGGCTACATAATACTGTGAGCTCCATGCAAATTGAAAATACAGGGCTCCTTGTTAAAAATGATTAAGAATTTTGGCCAGGTGCAGTGGCTCACGCCTGTAATCCCGGCACTTTAGGAGGCCGAGGCGGGCAGATCACGAGGTCAGGAGATCGAGACCATCCTGGCTAACACGGTGAAACCCCGTCTCTACTAAAAATACAAAAAAGTTAGCCAGGCATGGTGGCACGCGCCTGTAGTCGCAGCTACTCTGGAAGCTGAGGCAGGAGAATCACTTGAACCTAGGATGTGGAGGTTGAGTGAGCAAGATTACACCACTGTACTCCAGCCTGGGCAACAGAGCAAGACTCTGTCTTAAATTTTTTTTTTTTTTTTTTAAGAATTTCAGGACAGTACAAGCAGAGCTCTAAATCAAATAGGGATTTATAAGCACAAGGCAGGCCCTATGCAGTCACAAAGATTACACACCCATGAAGCCAGCAGGCCCTACCTGACCAGCCCATCAACTGACCAACCCCACTTAGCATTTCTCTATTATATCATTTTTGTACTTTTTTCATTACGACAATTAACACTATGTGAAATTCTTTGCTTATTCATTGGCTATCTTCATATACTAGATTATAAGCTCTATGGGAATGAGGATGGCTATATTGTTTGCTGCTGTACCACCTAGAATGGTGCCTGGTTCAATAATTAGTTTGTGTAATGAGTGAATAAAGTCTGCTTTCCTAATGAGTCTCTAAGCAGCCCAAGAATCTTCTTCAACATAATATTCTTGGTCTCTACTTCCAGTTGATCTGATTTTGCACAAACAAGTGAATTTTGGATTCTAAGCCAGCCCTTTCCTTTTATAGATGAGGAAACTGAATCCCATACAGTTTAATTTGCTAAAATTCAGAAAACCAATTAGCGGCAGAGCTAGGAAAAAAATAAGTCTGCTGACTTCCAATTCTACCCTCTGTTTCCTAGGACTAGTACCTGGGGCGAGTTTTCCTGCTTTCATGATCTTTGTATTCAGCTACTTGACTTTTAAAATAATCTTGAATATGTCCCAGATTTGAATCTTAATTCTGTGCCAAGAAAAATAAGACTTGATCATGAGGTCAGCCCTCTCAAGCAGATTTTCATTTTCTCTGGGAAAACTGTTTTGTTTATGGCTGTTCACTTTGCTTTGTTTATGCCTTTGCTACCTACAGCAGTTCAGTTCTTTCAAGGCCCCCTTGGAAATAGCCTTGCCAGTTCGTACTCAGTATCAGTTGTATTCCTATTTATATTATTCTTAGAAGAGATTTTAGCCACAAATTATGTTTCTGTATACTGTTTCCATGCAAAGCACGTCAGCACCAATTACCTTTCTGCAAAAATGCCAATGGTTTAAAAATATATTACCCATTTGGGACGCTCAGTGGCAGTTTGAGAGTTGTCCTGATTTTTTAATGTACCTAGAAGATTGGGATAGGTCCAACTATCACAGTAAACATTACATATACATTTACTCAGCAAAAATCTGTTTTTCATTGAACTGCAAAAAAAGGTAGGTATCAATCTTCAATTTGTACATATCGGTTGCTTCACTGCAGATGGGGAATAATTCTTACTCCAAGGATTCTGACAGGTGACAGATTATTCTGCTGTAAATTTGATTCCCTCTGCACCAATCAGCTGAAAGTTCTACTAAGTTTTTTTCTAAGGCATGTGAACTCATGATCCAGCCAGCTCTCCTCAGTTGCTAGACTTTAGCAATGTGAATATATTATCCTGCTTTGTCTCAAAACACGTTCTTGTATAATAGGCCTAACTTTAAAAAGCATTCAGTGGTTCCATTTTACTGACACGCATTCTCCACCTTTTGAATTGCTATTATTGTACATACTGTTTGGTGGCCTTGATTTTTCCAATCTTTTTGACCAGGCTTTCAGCCAACTGCCAGATTTGGTTTTTGCCTTTTTTGTTGTTGTTGTTGAGCTATCATACTTGTTTATTTTATTTGATTTACTCTACTTTGCCAGTTCTAGTAGAAATGAAGCTTATTTTTACTATAATGTTAGAGGTTACGCTAGGTGGGTTCCTGTAAAAGAGGGCCATGTAGGGGATGCTAATGGTCAAGATTAAAGAACAGAACAGGCCGGGCTTAGCGGCTCATGCCTGTAATACCAGCACTTTGGCAGGTCAAGGTGGGTGGATCAGTTGAGGCCAGGAGCTTGAGCCAACATAGCAAAACCCCATCACTACTAAAAATAAAAAAAGATGGCCAAGGGTAGTGGCACATGACTGTAGTCCCAGCTACTCGAGAGGCCAAGGGAGGAGAACCACTTGAACCTGGAAAGCGGAGGTTGCAGTGCACAGAGATTGCGCCACTGCACTCCAGCAGCCTGGGTGACAGAGTAAGACTCTGTCTCAAAAAAAAAAAAAAGCAAGTACACTAATTCTTGAGGTGGCTGTATTATCTGAAGTGGGGATAGTGGGGAGAAGATGGAAGATAGTAGGATTGTATATAGTTTGAAACAAGCAGCACCCTGTTTTACTACTATGATTTATTTTGGGGACAATTTATAAATTATAGTTTTAATTTATAATTATAAAGCTGTTGGATTCATAAAATGTGTTGATTATATATATAAAATACATAATAGTACATTAACATTATATGTTTACATGTCATTATAATTAATATATAACGAATTTTCTTTATAAAGTATTTTGAGCTTCATTTAGTACTAAAGGAATGTAAGAGATTTTTGTGTTTCTAAAAGTGTCACGAGAAATGTCCCAAAAGTTTAAGATAGACTGGAATGGATGTGATCTGTCTCATGAGTCTTTCAGCAGTAGCCCAGGGCGTTCCTGAGAGGCCACACAGAGGAGCTAGAGGCCTACTCAGGACAGAAGCACTTGCTTTGCAGTTAGAAACAGTGGAAGGCCTCTTAGGCATAGTAAGTATGTTGTAAATTTTTGATGAATTAATAGTTACATGGGGATCTAGATTTTAGTTTATTGTTAATTAAGGTATCTCCTTTGGCCTGCTATATCTTATTCAAGTTAATTGATCTTCATTTAATATTCCAAAGCCCCTATATTAGTAATGTATTGCTATGTAACAAGTGACCCTAAAACTTAACAACTCCAAACAATGAACATTTATGTCTCACTCAGTTTCGCTGGGTCATAAATCCAGGAGTAGCTGAGCTGAGGCTCTGGGGTGGTATCTCTCATACCCAGATTCTAGTCCTTTGAAGCTTTAAGGGCAGCTGACGGATCCACTTCCATGGTGGCTTCCTCGTGTGCCTGGCAGGTTAATGCTGGTTGTTGTCAGGCCTTAATTTCTCTCTTTATGTGGAGTTTTCCATTGGGCAGCTTGGCTGTCCTCATGACATGGCAGGTAGCTTCCTCCAAAGTGAGTGATCCAAGAAAGAGACTGACAGACACCATCATATCTTTGACCTTAGCTTCTGAGGTCACACTCCATCATTCCATAATATCAGATTGATTACACAAGTTAACCCCATTCTGTGGGAGCTACACGAGGGCATGAACACCAGGAAGTAAGATCAATGAGGGACATTCTGGAGGCTGACTCTTACAGCCCCAAATGCAGATCTCATTAGAAGTATTCTTTAATTAAAACGATTTTTATGTTTACATGGATGGAATACATAGGTTGCATTATGACTGGTTTTGAGTATGCATCCATGTGTGTGCATGTGTGTGTGTGTATTTATCATAACTGGTTTATAACATGTATCCATTAGCTTTTCATTTTATTTGAAAGCACACTTGCATTTTGGAATATGATTACATTATCAGCTTTATGGTTTTCATTCTCACAAAATAAAAGTTACCAATGAGAGACAACAAAAGGGACAAAGTTGTCCTCATAATCTGTGTGAATTTGACTGAAATATTTAGCTTATTTACAAGAAATGGGTTATTAGATTACCTCCTCATTTTGTGTCAAATCACCACTTACATATTTTCCCATATTACTATTATTTATGAAAACAGAAAACCATATTCGGCTACAGAACCAACATATAAATGAGAAAAATACTGCACTGAAATAAGAAAATAACATTATAATTATAGCTCAGGAAATGCAAGTCAGAAACCCAAAATAAGTTCAGTGTATGCTGAAAATGTTAGCATTTTTCAATGTACTTAAAGATAATTACATTGCCAACATAATACAGTTTTTACCATCGTTTCCCAGCTGAAAGGTTCAGGGATGTTTGCGTACTTACTTTACATCAGGCTTGCATGCTTGCTTGAAATTGTGGTGTTTTCATAGCATCAGAATGTATACAAGTAACAAAATGAATAGTTTTATTAATTAGTACTTACTATTGAATAGTTTCCATTATCCAATGCCTACACAAGTTATCAAGTAGTACTTTTTAGGTAATTTTAAGTTTTTTTAAATAACCATAAAGCATTCTTTTACACTGATGTCGAGAATAAAACAAATTATTTTTCTAATAGGATATTTGGCAATATGCTTTAAGAGACTTAATGTCCACATTCTGTAATAGGCAGCTTCACTTCTAGAAATGTGTTATAAAGAAATAACGAGAGAGGAAGTCAAAGGTGCATATATGTCCATGGCAGCATTATCATTATTAAAAATAGTACAAAACCATCTAGCAGGAGAATGATAAAATAAACGGTGCTACATTCTTATTGTTAGTTGGCATATAGACTGAACTGCTGAAACCAAAAACCCATCTAAACAAAGTTTACTTCCATCATCTTATATTCTGGAGGTTTACTGGCTGGCTGTACACCACAAGATTATCTAAGACCTGGGTTTCCTCTCTTTTCCAGCAGTCACTGGGGTATTATACTTGCTAGCTTCTGCCGGCTCACCACCACCAAGACCTTTTGCCAGCTCATGGGAATGCAAAAAAGGAAAAAGGGCAAGAAGCTTGCTTTTAAGGAAATGACCTAGAAGTTATATACCTCATTTATTTTTTTGTTTGAGTTTTGTTTTGTGTTTTGAGATGGGTCCCACTGTGTTGCCCAGGATGATCTCAAACTCCTGACCTCAAGAGATCCTCCTGTTTCAGCCTCCCAAGTAGCTGGGATTACAGGCATGCACCACTGCACCCAGAATTGTACTGTATTTCTGCCCACATTCCCATGGTAAAAATTTAGTCACATGGTCACACACAGATAAATTAAGATGTTAAGGGCTACCCCCTGCATTGTGAGAGTGAATGAAATATGAAAATTGCCATGCATAACCTTGAAAACATGTTAGGTCTAGTACCAGTTACAAAAGGTAATATACTGTATGATTCCATTAATGTGAAATGTCCGTAATAAGCAAATCCATACAGACAGAGAGTAGCTTAGTAGTTGCCAGGGACTAAGGGGAGAAGAGGTTTGGGAGTGACTGCTAATGGGTATGGGTTTTCTTTTGGGGATGATGAAAATGTTCTAAAATTAGATAGTGATGATGGCTACACAACTCTGTGAAGATACTAAAAATCACTGAGTTATATACTTTAAAAGGATGAATTTATGATACATGAATTATCTCAATAAAACTATTATAAAAGAAAAAAATTTTCCAATGCATATAAGGCCAACAAGGAAGCTTTCCTCCCTCTACCGTGGCTTGGACAGAAGAGGAAACACTCTAGCCCAATAATTTAAAAGCAGAAGTCAGCCTTTATGTGGCCTGACTTTATGCTTCTTGTGTCCATTAAACCTCTAGTAAGGATTTACTCTAAAGTAGCTCTGGTCTGCTGCACCTCCAGATGTCTAGCAACAGCCAGTGTAAATCCTCTCTGGAAATAACAACATCAGTCCAAGCCTCCAATCATTCCATAGATAAAAGCCCAAAGAAAACGAGTAACTCATAGCATAAAATATACAAGGGAACTAGGCACCACGAGTAGGAAGCAGTGAAACATCCAGACACCAGCTGGACCTGCAAAGATTAGAGGTATTGGATTTATTAGACAAATATAAAATCACCATGTGATTTTGGCAATATGAGCAGACAATAAGCAGATTTATAACTCTAAGTATAAAAATTCTAGAAAAGAAATAAATGATAAATTAAGTTTAAAACTATATAG
The DNA here is from genome assembly GCA_036589455.1 of Ateles fusciceps. Classification (NCBI taxonomy): domain Eukaryota; kingdom Metazoa; phylum Chordata; class Mammalia; order Primates; family Atelidae; genus Ateles; species Ateles fusciceps. Next base: position 4,742,960 of record JAZHEH010001361.1, read on the forward strand.
ATTTATCAGCAGATTTGACTCAGAAGAATTAGTGAACTGAAAGACATAAAAATGTTTCCTGAATGAAACTCAAACATAAAGAAAAAGATATCACACACACACAGAGAAAGAGAGAGAGGTGGGGAGATCAAGATGTAAGAAAGGTTAGAATAGTAAGTTTAGCATACTTGAAATGACAGTTCTAGAAATATAGAATGGAGAAGAGGCAATATTTGAATGTATGGTAACTGAGAATATTCCCAAATTTTTGCACCCATGGCTTTAAGAAGCACAAAGCATCCGAGCAGTAAGACAATATCCACACCAAACACATTAGAATGAGACTGCTGAACAACAACGAGAGGGAGAAAAATCTTAAAAACAGCTAGAGGGTGGAAAAAGAATCATCTTGAAGCAAGAGCAATTAGACTGACAGCTCATTTCTTCAGAAGAGAATTTAATTTTATCCTTCATGCACTGAGAGAAAATACACAGTTAAAACTTTAGACAAATTAAATTTAACAGAGTTTAATTGAGCAAAGAATGATTCGCAAATTAAGCAAAGAATAATTTGCAAATCAGGCAGCCCCCAGAACCAGAATAGGTTCAGAGCCACTCCGGGGCTGCCACGTGGTTGAATAACATTTACGGACAGAAAAAGAAAGTGATGTATAGAAAATGGAAGTGAGGTACAAAAACAGCTGGATTGGTTACAGCTCTGCCTTTGCCTTACTTGAACCTGCCTTTGCCTTCTTTGAACAGTTGTCTGTGGTTGATTGAAGTTTGGCTCCTGTGATTGGCTGAGACTTGGCTACTTGTTACAAGAGTAGGTTACAGTCTATTTATATACCACGTTGGGTTATAGTTAATTATGTATGGGGAAACTTTTAGGCAGAATTTAAAACATGTAAAGAGGCAGCTCTAGGCCAAATTTAATTTAACAACACCAATTTATAATTCTATGCCCAGTGAAAATATCTTTCAACTTACAAAAGTAAAAAGTGTCTGTTTGTCAAAAATTCTTTAAATCTCAAAATGCAACAGAAAATTTATTTTATTCAAACATCAAGAATGAGAGGGTTTCACAGGGGAAAAACACAAAAGCAACAAAGGGAGAGCAGCAAGTCTGGTGGGCACCGTTCAGGCAAGTCTTGCAATCTTGCAGTAGGGAGTTGTTTTTCCTTGCAATTAGGCCCATCCCAGGCCATACATCGTGTTCTAGGAATTGCTAGCTCAAAAGAGTAATTTAGAGGGAGTGCATTGCTTTCTCAGTATCAGAGAACAAGAGAGTAGGTATTAGGTTCAGAGCAGAAAATCTTACAGTTCTCCACATCCCTCTTCTTGGCCACCATGCACAAAAATCAACACTGACCAACCATAATGAGCTCTCTGAGATAAAAGTCATTAGAATGGGAAGGTGAACTTCAGGGTTAAAGTCTCCTTGTGCGTCTGTTCAAGATAATGTTCTGGGATGATTTATTTGGAAATTATGTCACTGTATAGCTTAATGACCATAGAAATTATGAATTTAATGGGAGGAATTCCTATGAAGAGGAAGAGCAGGTGCATGAATAATCTGGAGAACTGTTCAGAGCCAAGACTCGGTTTCTGTTTGGAATGCCTAAAATCAGAGGTCCCAGCTGTATCCACCCAATGCAAAGTATATCCTAGTAAAAGCCAGGTTGTCCATGCAGAAGAGATTCTGGTTGGCTTCACATTAGAAAGATTCTCAGGGATGTACATGCAGCAGTCATTTCCAAGTCGTCTGAGTACCCCGCTCAGGAGGCTAAGACGAGAACAATGTTGTTGTGGTTATTTACATCCTTTGCAATTCCATATGAATTTTAGAGTCAGCTTATATTGCCGAGATTTTGATTGGATTTGCATTGACTCTATAGATCAATTTGGGATGAATTAAAGTCTTTACCAATAAACCCATAACCTAGGTACATCTCTGCATTTATTTAGTCTTGAATATTTTTCAGCATCGGTTTGTAGTTTTTAATGTATAATCTTGCATGTCTTTTGCCAAATTTATTTCCATTTCTACTGCTATTATAAATGTAATTTTCTTTAATTCAGTTTCCAATTATTTCATTATGTATAAATAGTATGTAGGTTTTTATGTACCAATCTTATAAAATGCAACCTTGCTAAATTCACTGATTCTTTTTGTTGGTTCCATTAGATCTACATATATGACAGTGGTGTTTATAAACTGTAAGACTTTTAATAGACAATCATTGTATATCTTTATGGCCCAGGCAATATGAAAGACTTTGTTAACTAGTTATAGAAAATACAGGGCATAAAGGAAAATATAGATTAATGTCTACTTAAAGTTTATAATTTTGGTTCTACTTAAAGTTAATGTTGGATACCATAGAGAAAGTGGAAAGAGAAGCCCCACATTGATATAAATTTACAGTACAGTTGACCCTAGAACAACACTGGTTTAAACTGTGTGGATCCACTTTTATGTGGGTTTTTTTTTTCCAATAAATACAGCCAGCCCTCAGTATCAGTGAGTTCTGCATCTACAACAAAACAGGATCAAAAATACAGTATTTGCAGGATGCAAACCCCACATATACTGACTTTTGGTATCCGTAGGGCCAACTGTAGGACTTGAATATGTGTGGGTTTTGGTATCCACGGGGATCCTGGAACCAGTTCCCTCACGAATACTGAAGGTGACTGTATATACACCTGGCAGAGGCTTAGTATCTAGAATTGTGCAGTCCAAAAGGGTAGCCACAAGTCACATGTTTGAGCATGTGCAGTGTTTTATCCCAAATACATGTCAGATTTCAAAGTCTTAGTATGAAAACAAAAGAATGTACAGTAACTTGATAATTTCTATATTAAATACATGTTGAAATTAAAATATTTAGGATATATTGGGTTAAATAAAATTATCTTCACTTTTTTTTTTTACTTTTTGAATGTGGCTACTAGAAAATTTAAAATTATATTTGTGTCTCATGTATATTAACAACAATCCTGATTTATAATATGTCTAGACGTTCCTATGAATCAATCAGAAATAGACAAATAGTCCACTTGGAAAACAGGAAAAAATAGACACTCTATAAAAGCAGATACCCAAATGGCCAATAAATATGTGAAATAGGGAATCAAGCTCTTAATCAATAAAATGCAATTTAGAACTATATTGGCATACCATTTTTTCAACTAGATTAATGGATACTTAAGAAAGGTTGGCTAGGTTGTAGTATGAAGTTCTCTGTCTTCCACTGCTAGTGAGAATCTAAATGGTTTCAGCTTCTTAGGGCACAGTTTGTATTATCTATAAAATTTACTGTGTGCACATACCCTATAATCCTGCATTTCTATTTACTCTGTTTCCCTGTATTTATTAGAGAAGTTCTTGCACACATGTACCTGGAGATGTTAAAAATATGTGCATAGCAGCATTATTTGTAATTTTTAAAAACTGGAAACGAGTAGGGGGATAAATACATCAGGGATAGACTGACGTATTTTCATAGAAGTATATATCATGGTGTACTCAAAATAAACTGTAGTTAAAGGCATTAACCTGAATGAATTTCAAAAGCATAATACTAAATGAAACAAGTAATAAAATAAATCATATATTCCATTAAGTTCAAAAACAGACACAACCAAGTGATATGTATTTTTAGGAATACAGGGCATAAAAAATATCCTATACAGAAAAACAAGGATATAAATAACACAAAATTCATGATGGTAATTATCTCTGGGGTCAAGGGAGGGGGATCCAATCAGAAAGTGGTTCACAGAGAGCTTCTAAAGTCTGATAATGATATAGTTCCTAAGCTGGTTGGTGAGTAAATTGGTGATTATCTTATTATCATTCTTTAAAGTATACCTAGATAACTTCTTTGTATGTATGAAAGACTTTAATAAGTTAAAACAAACTGTAAAACAACTATGGCATCAACCCAATTTTCCTTACACACACACACACACACACACACACACACACACACACACACACACAGAGTAGATTTTTAAATACGTATTAGAAAAGAACTCTAAGGAGGCATATCAAAATATTTTTTATGGTGATAAGACGGCTGCAGGTAGATGAGTAGTTGAAGTTTGAGTCTGGAAATTTACGTTGCAGGGCAGCTTCGATTGTTGGGCTACTTTCCAATACAAATCAGCATTCTGTTAATTGTGCTTATCAAAATATCAGCATCATTATATCACTACAGACCTAAACTTGCAAGCTTGCATAATTTAGGAAAATTTTAGATGCTTCCTAAAGTTTTACACATGCAGAAACCCATGGTCCATTTGATGTACAGTAAGTAGTCCTCCCTTATCCATGATTTCTTTTTCCATGGTTTCAGTTTCCTGTAGTCAAACACAGTCCAAAAATGTTAAATGGAAAATTTCAGAAATAAACAATTCATAAGTTTTAAATTGTGTACCATTGAGAAGTGTGATGAAATCATAAGCCGTTCTGCTCATTCCCACCTGGGATATGAATTGTCCCTTTGTCCAGTATATCCATGCTATCTCAGCTACCTGCACCTTAATCATTTAGTAGTCTTCTCGGTTATCAGATCTCCTGTTGCAGTATCACTCTGTTTGTGTTCAAGTAACCCTTATATGTTACTTAATAATGGCCCCAAAGCATAAGAGTAGTGATGCTGACATACTGTTATAATTGTTTTTATTTTATTATTTGTTGTTGTTGTTAATCTCTTACTGTGCCTAACTTACAAATTAAACATTTTTATAGGTTTATATGTATAGGAAAAAGACAAAGCATCTATAGGGTTTGGTACTAGGTATGAGGATCTTGGAATGTATCCCTCACATGTAAAGGTGAACTACTGTACTTAAGTCTCCTAGAGGTAGAATAATTTTTATTTATATACCCCAAGTATGAGTAATAGAATATTATTTGTATTATTATGTAATTGTGCATAGAATTCATACATTACTACATTCTCATTCCTTGGCCAAATCCCTACAATACAATTGGCAGTACCATATATTACAATAGTACCAAGTACATTTTGTAGGTGATAATACTGCTCTTTTCATCAATATCGCTCTTTACATGATGGATGCATGACCAGCAAATAAAAGTGAATTATCAGTAAATTTGGTGCAGTTGGCCTTTTAATTTTTAGATGATGAGGAAATTAAAACTAGGCCTCCCAACTGTTTCCATTCACCTAACATCACGTCATTTCTTAACAGACACCTTCTCTTGTCTCTTACTCTTACTATTCAATCATTTGCAGGCTAAAATTTATCCTCTTGTTACCAAAGATAATGCTTACATTACTGAATAGAAATGCATAACTTTATTTGTGATTGCATGAAGAGAAAACTTGTTTCAATAGGGACTAAAGAGGAAGCCAAGAATATATATCAAGATGTGATTAAAAGATTAACAAAAATACTATGCCTGGGATAAATAAAGTGAACTGAAGGAAAAAAAATAATCTCCTTGAAATCCAGATGAAGGATTTCTCTCTCCTTTAGAGAACACATTATATCCACAGGGAATATTGTACTGTGTAAACTTTATAGAAGAAAAAGTATTCCTTTCTGTCCTTGGGACAGGCAGAATGCATACATCTTTAATAATAACAATAATTACTGTTGCTTTAATACCAATGTCATTTCATGCAAAGCATTTTTAAATGAAAATATCATGTCTCAGGTAGGTTAAGTAACTTGATGGAGGCTGCTGGTGGAAGGTAGTAAGTGGTGAAGCCAGAATTCAAACCTGAGTCTGCTACGCTGCAAGGCTTGTGTGTTAACCTTCGTATAAAACTAGCCATATACCCAAATCCATCTAATTTCCTCTGCAGCTTTTAACCAGATTGAGTCACTCCTAATATATAGACAGAGATTTACCTTAACATCTAGGTAGACTATGTTGTTTTACTACATTACAGAACCTCAGTGTTACTGTTTTTTTTTTTTTAAAAAAAGGAAAACACAGAAAATATACCTATGTCTCTGATTAGTGTAAAAAATGTTCTGGCTGTTATGAGCACTATGCCAGGAACAAAGGCAAGTGGACAAAGAACTAGCTCAAAATAGTTCACTTACTAAAATCTCAATTCCATGAGTTCTGTCTCACAGAGGAAACAGTCATTGCACCTGTTACAGGAGAGAGCGGATTTAGATATAGACCACTTAACCCCTTGAGTAAAGATAGCACAAAGAATGATTCACTCACCAAGGCTGAGCCAGATTTAATACTCTCTGTCTGACGTTCCCCAATTCCTAAAAGTTTATGACTGATTTTCTGTGCTGTGGTCAGGGCAGCCAGACGGATTGACTGTCCTAAGCTCCAGGGCTGAATATTGTGCTCTCCTGTGCTTTATATGCAAGGACCTGTTTTGAATGCACTCCAGATCCTTGTAACCCCTTCCCTTATAAGTTAGAACACATCACCAGCCCCAGAGACCTTTCTGGGTGTATTAGTCCATTTTCATGCTGCTGATAAAAGACATATTCAAAACTGGGAAGAAAAAGAGGTTTAATTGGATTCACAGTTCCACATGGTTGGGGAGGCCTCAGAATCATGGCAGGAGGCGAAGACACTTCTTATATGTAGGGGGAAGAGAAAAATTAGGAGGAAGCAAAAGCGGAAACCCCTGATAAACCCATGAGATGTCGTGAGACTTACTCACTATCATGAGAATAGCATGGGAAAGACAGGCCCCCATGATTTAATTACCTCCCCCTGGGTACCTCGCACAATACATGGGAATTCCAGGAGATACATTTCAAGTTGAGATTTGGTGGGGACACAGCCAAACCACATCATTCTGCCCCTGGCCCCTCCAAATCTCATGTCCTCATATTTCAGAACCAAGCATGCCTTCCCAACAGTCCCCAAAGTCTTAACTCATTTCAGCGTTAACCCAAAAGTCCACAGTCAAAAGTCTCATCTGAGACAAAGAAATCTTCTGTCTATGAGCCTGTAAAATCAAAAGCAAGGTAGTTACTTCCTAGATACAATGAGGATACAGGTATTGGGTAAATACAGATTTTCCAAATGGGAGAAATTGGCCAAAACAAAGTGGTTACAGGCTCATGCGAGTCCAAATCAGCAGGGCAGTCAAATTTTAAAGCTCCAAAATTATCTCCTTTGATTCCAGGTCTCACCATCCAGGTCACACTGATGTAAGAGGTGGGTTCCCATGGTCTTAGGCAGCTCAGCCCCTGTGGCTTTGCAGGGTACAGCCCCCCCTCCCGGCTGCTTTCACAGGTTGGCACTGAGTGTCTGCAGCTTTTCCAGGCACATGGCACAAGCCGTCAGTGCATCTACCATTCTGGGGTCTGGAGAATGGTGGCCCTCTACTCACAGCTCCACTAGAGAGTGCTCCAGTAGGGACTCTGTGTAAAGGCTCCAACCCCACATTTCCCTTCTGCACTGCCCTAGCAGAGGTTCTTCATGAGGGCCCTACACCTGCAGCAAACTTTTGCCTGGGCATCCAGGCATTTCCATACATCTGAAACCTAGGCGGAGGTTCCCAAACCTTTATTCTTGACTTCTATGCACCCACAGACTCAACACCACGTGGAAGCTGCCAAGACTTGGGGCTTCCACTCTCTGAAGCCACAGCTCGAGCTCTACGTTGGTCCCTTTCAGCTGTGGCTGGAGCTGCTGGGACACAGAGCACCAAGTCCCTAGGCTACACACAGCAGGGGGGATCCTGGGCCTGGCCCAGGAAACCACTCCTTCTGGGCCTCCAGGCCTGTGATGGGGGGTGCTGCTGTGAAGGTCTCTGACATGGCCTGGGGACATTTGCCCCATGGTCTTGGGGATTAACATTACGCTCCTTGCTACTTATGCAAATTTCTGCAGCAGGCTTGAATTTCTCTGGGTTTCTCTTTTCTACTGCATGGTCAGGCTGCAAATTCTCTTTATGCTGTTTCCCTTTTAAAACAGAATGCTCTTAACAGCACCCAAGTCATCTTTTGAATGCCTTGCTGCTTAGAAATTTCTTCTGCCAGATACCCTAAATCATCTCTTTCAAGTTCAGAGTTCCACAGATCTCTAGAGCTGGGCAAAATGCTGCCAGTCTCTGCTAAAACATAACAAGAGTCATCTTTGCTCCATTTCTCAACAAGGTCCTCGTCTCCATCTGAGACCACCTCAGCCTGGACCTTATTGGTCATATCACTATCTGCAGTTTTTTCAAAGCCATTCACATGTTTTTTGGAGGTTCCAGTATTTCCCCCATTTTCCTGTCTTCTTTTGAGCCCTCCAGACTGTTCCAACCTTTGTCTGTTACCCAATTCCAAAGTCAATTCTACATTTTTAGGTATCTTTTAAGCAATGTCCCACTCTACTTGTACCAGTTTACATTAGTCCATTTTCATGCTGCTGCTAAAGATATACCTGAGTGTGGGAAGAAAAGAGGTTTAATTGGACTTAACAGTTCCACATGGCTGGGGAGGCCTCAGGAATCAGGATGGGAGGCAAAAGGCACTTCTTACATGGTGGTGGCAAGAGAAAAATGAGGAGGAAGCAGAAGCAGAAACCCCTGATAAACCCATCAGATCTCTTGAGATTTATTCACTATTACAGGAATAGCATAGGAAAGACTGGCAACCTCCATGATTCAGTTCCCCCTGGGTACCTCCTACAACATGTGGGAATTCTGGGAGATACAATTCAAGTTGAAATTTGGGTGGGGACAGAGCCAAACCATATCACTGGGGAATCTTCTACACAAGATAAACACAAAGGTTTCTCAACAGCAGACTGCCCATTACTTTATAATCAAAGCATAGCAAGACTTCCTTAAGTTAAAATATGCTTTCCCCTAAGATTTTTGTCTTTATGTCCTAAGATTTGGTCTTATTTCTAGATATAGTTCCATAACTATAGTTACTTTGACCCCACCAAGTACAAGCCCATGTAGAATCCAAGACAGAGCCTAGACATTGGGTAATTTCCAGTTCCTGTATTCACAAGACACCTATACCTCAACATTATCCATTGCTTACTCAGAATATTACTTATTACCAGGTATTAAAGCTGATCTCCAAGACACCTCTGCAAATACAGGCAAATGTGCTAAATCCCTTCCTTCAGGATACGTCAGGGTCCTATGCAAGCCCACCCACTAACTTTTGTCCATTGCTACCATATCCTTTCCACCTATTCTAAAGAGAAACACGACAAATGTCTACTAGTATCTCTTCTATGTTGTATGCCTGTGTATGTGTTTGTGTGTGTTGGAAATAACTATGGTATTAAAATATAACTTTCAAAACTTGCTCTGGACTATAATATAGAAAGTCATATCAAGAATAAAGGATAAATTGAATTACTAATTCTCTCCTTACATAAAATCACTTTGAAAATAAGGAAACTTCAAAACTGTGAGACAATATTTTGTTACATTCATCAAATGGTGAAAATGATTCTAAACAAATATGTATTGAAGCCCAACAGTGTGCATGCCATTGTGCCAGCCCCTGGGGCATAGTGGTGACAGTGGCAGGTGATGTGGAGGAGGTGCTGTGGAAGGCTGGAGAGGGGCAGGCCAGACTGTGCGGGGCACCCCCAGTGGGAACCAGGCTCTGTTTAGGAGGCTGGGTGTGACAATAGGTGTGACATGATTTTCTTTGCTCCAGTGCCAGGAACAGATTAGAAGGAAGGATAGAGTGAATTTTAATAGACCTGTTAAGCTATTCACTCACCCAAATGGTAGGAAACTCATCTTTGATTTGAAAGGATTGAGATAGATTTTTCTCAGTTTTATAGTTTTGCTTCATGGCTGATAGTAAGGTGCTTCAGAACTTTCTATACAAATCAGGAAGTGCGAAAAAAAGGCAATTGCAGTTAAAATGCTTAATCTGTGAAGCTATTATGTTTTCACTTTAGCGGTAATTTGAGATGAAATAATGTGAAACTGCCTTACAGTTTGCAGTTTTATGATAATGACTTTCCATCTCCTCATTATTTACAAAGTTCTTATATGTCAGTAACTATTGGCACAAGTTCTATTTTAAGTAATTGCTGAGACACTCGTATGTATTTTCATTCTCTAAGCAGCTTCTAGGGAAAGTTTTTTTTTTTTTTTAATTTAGTTCCTTACTGACATGACTGTATCAGAGAAAATCATTATGTAGCTCTGTTGTCGTGTATGTATTATTAAAAGACTGCTTAACACTGCCATCTTATTGCATTAGAATGACTGTTCTCCTTGTAATACATTTGTAGGATTGACATCACTGCTCTCAAATGAGTTATCTAGTTATTGAGATTGTTATGTGATATTTTAACTTCCAACTCATGTAGGCATCCTTTCTGTTCTAATTATTGTTTTGTGCTTTTGGGGCAAAATGGATACCAAGTCAAAAGAGAATATAGAGGACACAGAGGCTCAGACCTACCAAGATGCCACTCATTTTAATTCCTAATGCTCTTCGAGAAGCATTTTATTCTACTCATTTTTGAATGAGATTTCAGTGGCTTACTTCACTGCTGTTATTAAAAAGAATGCTAACTTAGGGGAGATTTCAAGCAGTTTTCATTTCATCTCTTTTTCCATTCAAATTCCATAAAAAATAATGCACCTCAACAGGTTTCCATATATATCTGAACTAGTAGGATGATTATGTTGAAGGAGAAAGAAACAGAATACTGACTGGATTTGAAACACTGCCGCCACTGTGTAAGCTTGGGAAAGTCACTATTCTTGAAAAAGACTTGTCTCATTTGCAAAATGGCAATTTGAATGGTCATCAGAATTAAATGATTTAATATATGTGAACTGTGTTTTGTTTATGGTAAGGCCCTATACAAACGTTAGTCAGTTTCATCAAATGAGGAATTTACATCTACTCAAGGACATTTCTGTTGGGAGCACAACTTTCATAAAGAACTCACACTTGATGGAAAGCAGCTGTAGAATGGATTGAAAAGAATCTAATAAACAAAGTATGCCATTGTTTGCATCACGATAGCCCACAGCAATAAATCAGCTTGCATTCATTCTCAGACACCTGCAGATACTGTGCAGGCACTGTTGCAGTGGAAAGAAAATAAAATCAGAATACTGGTGTAGTTTGAAATTTTTAAACCTTAGGATGATGCAGATGGATTTTTCAACACTTATGGTGAAGAAATGTGTCTCTCCTTTTACCACCACAGGCAGGCATGTTTTAAATTAAATACACACAGATTTCTTAGAGTTCAAGAAATTTCTACAGCAGATATATGTCTTCTCTGAGGCTTACAATGTAGTGAAGAAATTGTCAGACGACAAAAGATCAGCCGAATGGCAAGCAAAAAAAAAAAAGTGTTTTAATTGACATTTGCATTTACATTACATTTATTGAGCTATTGACTGTGTAAAATGTTATGCCAAGTACTAGCCTATGAGGCCTAGAGAAGGAAAAGGGAGATAATAAGTATGGTGTTCTCACTGAAGTTTACTATCTAGTGAGGGTCATAAAAGTCCCTAAAATAAACCAGGGTCCTATGCAAGCCCACCCACTCAGGCAATTGGGTAAACCCTCAAGTATGGAAAAACATCAGTTCTCTGGACTGGAACTTGGGAAGGATGCCGCAATAAGATGGCAGTGTTAAGCAGTCTTTCCCATTTCAGAAGGATATTTGAGAACACTGCATCCAATATGTTCATTTTATAGGTAACACAAATGAGGTCCAGTGAGGCTGAATGACTTGCCAAAGTCTCAGAGCAAAACTGAAGCAAAACCAGTCTTCAGTAGCACCCGCCCACAGGCTACCCAACTGAGAGCTTGTGGACACTGAGATCCAACTTCCCCCCAGGAAGAGTCATCCCTATGGCGGGCCCCCAAGGGCTGGCATAAGTTGGATCTCAGTGCCCACTAGCCCCTCAGCTGGGTGGCCCGTGAGCGGGGTGCTACTGAAGACTAGTTTACTTACAGTTTTCTCTGAGACTTTGGTAAGTCATTCAACCTCACTGGACTTGCAGTTGTGCTATCTATAAAATGAATATGTTGGATGCAGTGTTCTCCAGTCTTCTAAAATGGGAATGATTCCCTTGTCTCCCTTGCAGGACATACAATGAAGGTGTGGCTTGCCTCAGTGCCCTGCTACTCAAACCTCTAGGGGAGCATACAGACAGGCAGGCTGTGGGTTTCCAAGCCCATAGCAGTGTCTGGGGGTGAATGTTTACGGCTGAAGCTCCAGTGGGCGAGTGTTACAGGGTGCTCTTTTAGTTTAGCCATCCATAGGTGGCTAATGTTAGTCAGCTCAATTAGACCCACGCCTTAAAGAAACGACAGAGGACTTTCTGTATCCTGGGTTTCTTGCCTTGGTGTACTAGAAGAATTGGATCACACGTGGGCTTGGAGAATGAATGCAAAGTTTTATTGGGCAGGTTTTATTTCCTCAGTGGCCTGGGCCATCCTGCGACTGCCACAGGCAAACTGCATGTCATTCTGCCAGTCGGTGGCCCTACCGGCAGTGCCGGTGCCTGTCGGTGCTTTCCTCTCAATGGCCAGCCACCTGTGTGTTCCTCCACTGATGTGCTTCTCTCGATGTCCAGCCACCTGTGTGTCTGCCTTCTAGGGTCTTGGGGTTTTTTATAGGCACAGGAAGGGGCTGTGGCAGGCCAAGGTGGTCTTCGGAAGTGGAACATTTGGCCAGGAAAAAAAAAATGTCTGTCCTCATCTAGGTCCATGGGCACAGGCCAGGGGTGGAGCCCTAGCCAGAGACCATGCCCTGCTTTACCCAGCACTTCCCTTCCATATCGTTTAAAGGGACCACACTCTTCCTTTCCCAGCACGTCCCTTCTGTATCACTTCTCCAATGTAGATTTCTATAATTTGATGCCTTTATCTAAAAAAAATCATTTTATTTCTCATAACTCAAGTCAAAACATACATATGAAATTATCCTGAGTTTGTTGCTATTATTTCAATTGACTGTTTCCGCTACCTTTACTCAGTTTAGTCCACTCTCCCTTTTCACCCAGAGTCCCTTATATGATTGGCTCATTATGGCAAGAAATAAAAGGAAGAGGGAAGAAAGGAAAGTGAACCATAAGTAGAAAAGGAAAAAATGTTTTTTTTTTTGAGTGACAAGCAGATTCTGAATATGATTCCAAAAGGAATTTCATAAAATATGAGCAGTATAGTACAGCGTAGTTGGAACAAGTATTAATATATTACCTTCCACAGCAATGGAATATGGAGAAAAGTCATTTTAATTTTTTATGCCATATCTATAAAAAATTGGGAAAAGTAATAGGAATGGAGTTGTACAGCCAACATAGAAAAACCTGTGGAGTTTTATTAATTCAAAATCAGGATCAGTAATCACTATCTTAGAACCTAGCCATCACTTTGTTACAACTTTTCATGTTAAGCAGAAAAGAGACATGCTTGATTTCCTCAGTTAATGAAAGTTTTATAATAAAGGTACATAGGAAAGTTAAAAAAAAAAAAAAGAAAAATGTCTCAACTTCACCCATCCCAAACTCATGGAAATCTAGATTACGGCTCAGCAGACTGACAGCAGTGTGTGCTTGGTTTCTCATCTATATTTTCCCCAATCACTGTCAACTCTGTGACGCTTCTTTACCTCATGGCTTCTATTGCAGTATGGCCTCTGCTTACTGGCTCTGTCATTTCCACTTCGGTGTCACTTTATCCTCTTCAAATATTTCATATTCTGACTTCTCAGAGGGAGAATATAAACCATATGCCACATCATTCTCTGGTATAAAGCACCCACCCCTTGCCGAGCCACCTCCTAGGGCACTGGCCAGGCTGTTGGTGGCCTTTGTGTCACACATAGTAATGGCCAAGCAGGCAGGTTTTGGAGGAGAGCACTATCACTTATGCTTGGTGGCAAGGGGCCCGTGAGCTGTCAGCAGAGGCAGGCCCTACTGCTCCTAAGCGGGGAAGCAGTGTAGTGACCGTGTAGTATAAATATGGAAACCAGCATTTGGAGGCCTTTGGTCAATATGAAGGAACCACACAATGGAGAAGATGTGTAATTCCCTTTCTTTCAGTGCCAGCTGAAGCAGGAGAACGGCTAATAACTGTAATGCCTGACTTTATTATGGGAAAAATTGTAGAGGGGAGCAACAGTATGGAAAAAGAGGCCCAACATTAGCTGTCTATGAGTCACTAAAGTTTCTCCCATCTTCTCAAATTAATACTGTCACAACTACAGTTTGAGTATTCCTGATCCAAAAATCTAAAATCCAAAATGCTCCAAAATTCCAACTTTTTGAGAGCTGACATGATGCTCAAAAGAAATGCTCACTGAAGCATTTTGGATTTTGGATTAGGGATGTTCAACCAGTAAGTATAATGCAAATATTCCAAAATCTGAAATCTAAAACGCTTCTGGTCTCAAGTACTTTGAATAAGGGATACACAGCCTGTATAAGTTTAACCGTGAAAGCAATCATTAATTAATAAATGACCTTCTCCTCCCCTGTTTTATATTTCCAGTCACTCTTACCCACATAACTTATTCTCTAGGCAGTATCTGTAGTTTGGTATCTTCTGCACTGCCTACTTTGTGATATTTTGTATGTTTCCAGGTAGACTTTATGAAGTAGGCCATGGCCATGCTTGCTTTGGATCTGATGATGCAGTAAGAGAAAGAATTTCAAAGTATTTTCTTATGAATTAATAGAGTTGAAACATTTTCTTAGACCACTCAAATGCCAATGTGGACCCTCCCCAAGGCAGAGTTCAGGGCTCCTCTAACCTGGCAGCCTGTTACTTTCGCATTGACCATAGAACTTCAGGAATATAGGAGGAAATGGAGAGAGAGAAGTAGGCCACATCCACATCCTCATGTCCTGGATTTTGCATACACGTATTGCATTGCTTGTTGGCCAGTTTGGTGCCAAAATGAAAGTGACCTACGTTACCTAAGACTTCATTATCAGCAGTCCTCTATCCAGACCAACCTTTGTGGTTTTGGCCCAGTTTCCTTTAAAATAATTATTTCAATGGCTGCTTTTTAAATTCAGTTGTTGTACCTTAATTGCATTAACTACCCTTCCACTGTGGGAGACTTTTATGGTTTCTAATTATCTATCTGTGTTAATCTTGTGTTAAATGAAAGTACAGAGAAAAGTACATTGTTAAGCATATAATTTCCCATTTAGGTGATTTCCTAAAGATACACTTTGGATATCAGACTGGGACAGAAGGGATGCGTATTCTAATGTCCAGATTGCCAAATTTCTTTCCAAAAGGAGATTATACCAATTTAAATTGTTACCAGAATTAGAGACTATACCAGTATCACTGTAGTCTCACAACCTTTAAATATTATCATTGTTTTTATTTGCGTTTATCTATATTCCATTTATCTGTTTTCCATACTTAGGGTGCATAAGGTAGCCGATATACTGATAAGGAGTTTAGGTGCAATGATTTACAGATAAATAACATTTTATTCAGGAAAGAAAAAGTGGCTTTTTGCTCCAAATTTCTAATGCTTTTGAAATTTACCCATGTCTGTGATTTAATTGTCTTAATAAAGATTTATTAGAAAATAATAGTAATTGACAAAAGAATAGCTTTTTCATCTTGCCTTTAAATGACAATCCTCTGCAGGAAAATCACAAAAAGAAAAAAAAAGGACTGGACAATGGGAAATCATTAAAAAGCAAGATTTTCAGCATGGTCTGCACACTGCAAGCTAGGGAACCATATGTTTCTAAAATTGTTTGTTCAGAACCACAGAAATGTTATTAGAGTTTAAATGCTAGGTTGCCACCCTTGACATAAGTTTATTTCATGTTAGATTATTAAATAGGAAATATGCCTACTGAACAATAATTGAAAGTATCTGGGAAGTATAGGGCCAAGTTTATAACAGTAAGTTTTCCTGGTTGCTTTGATGGAATGCCCAAAATTTAGAATTTCTTATAACTTGGGTTGCTTATAGGAAATTTACATCATCCTAATTTGGTGGTTGGGAGTTAGGATTTTGCTTCTTTAGTTCTCCTTAGATAAGATGAAGGTGTCTTATCCTGGAGACATACTCTATGCTTTCCTAGGTACGTTTTCACCACTACCCTCAAATTATAATTGTGTAATTATTATCATAAATTTCTATCAATAAAGAACTATTGGGGTTAACTTTCTATCAATAAAGAACTATTAGAGTTAACTTTTAGAGGGATATCTGTGTTTTAAACTGATAGCTTAGGGACCTCAAACAGAAAACTCACAGTCCTGCATCAGGACCTGGAAATAAAATTGTGCTTCACTGACACTCTTCAATAAAGAATTAGCAAGCTTGTGCAGTAAACCCAGTAGAACAATGGTAGATGTGTCATGCAAATTACAGTAAGCCCTCCCCCTGTTCCAAAAATCTGGATCTTTTATAAACTTTGGGAAGAGAATGAACTTTCATAAATTTATCAGTGATTAGGATTGAATGTATAAAGTTGGAAGTTTTGTATTTTAAACACAAGTCCTATTTCTTTTACCCCACTCCCATATATAAACCTGGAGCAGTCAAATTATTTCATCACAGAGAATAAAGAGGCAATATAGAGAGCATGTGCTGTGTAGGAAGCAAGGAATATACTACTTATGGCTAACTGTGACAAGAACAGTTGTATATTTGCTTAAGTTCCTTTAGTTATTTCTTAGTTTTAAAACTACAGATATATAGATGATGGAGAGGTAACATTAAAAAAGGCAGAAATAGCTCTACGTATGAACTAGTTTGGTGGGTGTTGAGTGGGCAGGGGAGCATTGTTTCACCTTCAAACGGAGCTGTTAATTTCTAGATGGTATTACTAAAGGGATTACTGTGGGTTCCATGATTGGAACAGGGAACTGATGATTTATTTGGTCAGTGTATCAGATGTTAGTCTAGTCATTCTGCTGGTAAAGATTAGTTCTCTCACTCTGCCAAAATGAGACATATTTTACCTGATTGCATGCAATTCTGCTGCTTTGTCTACTGCAGTGCCCTCTGAGCAGCTTCCCATTACTGCAGTCATTTTCAGGTTTTGCTCTAGGATGTGGTGAAGAGGTGCCACATCTGAGAGCATGACTTTTCTAATCCCAACCCACACACTGATGTCAAAGTATTTTTGCTCCTTCTTAGGAGCATTATGTTCTTCTACCAGCAGTTGCCAGGAAAGCATGAGGATATTTTTTGATAATGTTTGAAATCTGCGTTTTTATTTTTTAGTTGGTATTTCTACTGTTTATATTTTGAAGGTCAGGTGTGATGTCACATTCTCAGTCATTAGCTATCTACGTATTGCTGAGTGTGTAACTCTGCCAAGTCAGTGCCTGCAGTGCCTTCCCAAAATCAGCATGAGGATGACGAGGAGCTGCTCGGCCTTTTCTGTGCATGTAAACATGCATAGCCAGATGGTGAAAAGCTTCATCCAGGCAAGCACAGAGTCCACTCTAAAATGTCCTACTTACCATGGCCAAAGAAGGAGATTGCCCAAGGAACTGTGATAATAATGAAAAGAGTAAATAGGCAATTGTTCAGTGAATTTTAGTTATTTCATTATTTGTAAGTATTGCTCCCTATGTTGCCTGCCTGGCTTTTTTCTTCCCTGTCTTACTTTCTTAAGATCTTCATGACTCGAAAGACTATTTCATTATTGAGGATTATTGGTCAAGGGACATGTAATGCTGTTTTCTACTCACAATTAAACAAATGCAAATGTTAATCATTCAACATTTATCTCTACATAGGGTATTATGATGAACAATAGATTGAGTTTTTTTTTAAAAAAAATAGGTGACTATTCTTTTGGCAAGTAATTATAAATTGTATTTTTTATGTGCCAAGCAGTTATCCCCTTATTTAGTCTTTGTAGTCTTACTACTCAATCTTATTCTACAAGAAAATTGAGACAGAGAGGTTAAGTAACTTGGCCAGTGATGATGAGCACTTTTTCGTATGTTTGTTGGCCTCATCAAAACTACATTGAGATACCATCTCGTGCCAGTTACAATGGTGATCATTAAAAAATCTGGAGACAACAGATGCTGGAGAGGATGTGGAGAAATAGGAACACTTTTACACTGTTGGTGGGAGTGTAAATTAGTTCAACCATTGTGGAAGACAGTGTGGCGATTCCTCAAGGACCTAGAAATAGAAATTCCATTTAACCCAGCAATCCCGTTACGATTATAAATCGTTCTACTATAAGGACACATGCACACAAATGTTCATTGCAGCACAGTTCACAATAGCAAAGACCTGGAACCAACCCAAATGCCCATCGATGATAGACTCGACAGGGAAAATGTGGCACATATACACCATGGAATATTATGCAGCCATCAAAAACGATGAGTTTGTATCCTTTGTAGGGACATGGATGAACCTGGAAACCATCATACTCAGCAAACTGACACAAGAACAGAAAATCAAACACTGCATGTTCTTACTCACAGGCGGGTGTTGAACAATGAGAACACATGGACACAGGGAGGGAAGCATCACACACTGGGGTCTGTTGGGGGGGAAATAGGGAGGGACAGCGGGGGATGGGGGAGTTGGGGGAGAGATAGCATGGGGAGAAATGCCCGATATAGGTGATGGGGAGGAAGGCAGCAAATCACACTGCCGTGTGTGTACCTATGCAACAATCTTGCACGTTCTTCACATGTGCCCCAAAACCTAAAATGCAATTAAAAAAAAAAAAACTTGGCCAAAGTTACAAAGTTGGTAAGAGAGAGAACTCAGATACAAACTCATGTAGTTCTGACATTAGACCCTGTGCTTTTAACCCCTGTGCCATGCTGTACTGTCTGGGATGAAATCTCAGTACAGCAGAAGAAGGAGTATATCAATATATGACTATAGAGAGCACTACATGATAATGACATAAATGAGGAAAATGAAAAGGAGTTGAGAGGAAGGAGAGAATATTTCAGACAGGTGAATCGGTAGCATCCATACAGCCTTGAGTGAGGAGGTAGGAAGTAATGGTAGATACTGACAGTAGATGTCAGGAATAAGAGTTTGCCTTCAGTTATAGGAAATGTCATGAGTAGGAGATACTGGGTCTAGAATGTAAGTTCAGAAAATAAGTAATCTAGTTTAGTTGGATGAAAGGATTGTGTATAGGAGTACAAGATAAGGTAGGCTGTAGCCAGATTTTACAGGCCGTTTTGTAGACTGCTGGAATAAAGAGAATGGAGGTTTTTGAGCAGTGAGGTGGCCAGGGCGCTTAAATTGGGGGGGGTGTGAGTTTGAAGAAAAGAATGATAGTAGCAGGAAAATCAGGAAACTGTATTCATTTACTACTGCAACACAAATTATAATAATATAGCAGTTCCTGTGGGTCAGGAATGTAGGCATAGCTTAGGGTCTCACAAGCCTACAGTCAGTGTGCAGATTGGAGCTATGGTTTCATCTAAGACTCAGCTGGAGAAGGATTTACTTTTGTTAGCAGAATTCAGTAATTTGTGGTTTTGTGCTGAGGACTTCTGTTTCTTGCTAGCTGTTGGACAGAGGCTACCCTCAGTTCCTTCCACAAGTCTCCCAGCATCGGCATCCCACAACATGGCAGCCTGAAACCAGCAAGGGAATGAGAGACTTCAGCTCAACAACACAGGAATCTGAATCACATATGTCCTGTCACCTTTGTCATATTCTGTTGGTTAGAAGCAAGTCCCAGGACCCTCTCACATTCCAGGAGAAGGAACTACACAAGGCATGAAAATCAGGAAACAGGCCGGGTGTGGTGGCTCATTCCTGTAATCCCAGCACTTTGGGAGGCTGAGGTGGGCAGATCATGAGGTCAGGAGTTCGCGACTAGCCTGGCCAATGTAGTGAAACCCCATCTCTACTAAAAATCCAAAATTAGCCAAGCATGGTGGCGTACACCTGTAGTCCCAGCTACTCCGGAGGCTGAGGCAGGAGAATTGCTTGATCCCTGGAGGCAGAGGTTGTGGTGAGCCCAGATCACACCACTGCTCTCCAGCCTGGGCAACAGAGTGAGACTTCACCTTGAAAAAAGAAAATCGGAAACAGGAATCATCAGGGTTACTCTAGAGTCGGTCTTCCTGAAAGGCAGAGGCAGGTGATGGGACACACACTCAAGAGTCTAAATTAGGGTGCTGTTAATGCAAATAGAAAAGTCAGATTCAATAAATTATGTCTAGGAAATGCGATTTCTTGCTTATACCCTGTGAAGTTCTTTGTGTACATTATCTAACATAAGTATCAAAATATTTAAGGTAGGTGCCAGGAAAATCCTTATTTCACAGATGATGACACAGCTTTGAGATGTTAAGCACCTAGAGGCCACATATATCCTAGCTTCACATCTGGTTGTCCCAGCCTAGATCTGAACCTAGGATGTCAATGCTGAAGCTCAGTCTTGGCCACTCTTCTTTACTTGGACTTAAAAGTATAAAGGACCTAAGAGAAGTGGATAAGAGGAAAATGAAGATAATCCATGATTTTAAACCATTCTAATTTAGGGAAAAGTGGTGTTAACTAAAACAGCAATGTCATGAGGGGCACTAGTAAAGTAATACTTATGCTATGCATATACCACATGCCAGGCAGTATGCTAAGCACTGAGTAGGCAGATGTTCTATGCTTATGCAAACGGAAATATTTAAGGTTCCCAACAGCCCATGATACAGTCCTTTCCCTGATTTTACAGATCTGGAAAGCAGACCATGCCAGTGCCCACTAAACTCAAGGTTTTGTAAATGCACTGGTTGTTATTTTGTTCGTAACTGTTATCTCTAATGTCTGACACATGAAAAGTGTTCATTATATAAGTTTTTGAATGAATATAGCTAGTAAGTGGCAGAGTCACGATTTGAACTCAGAGCAGCCCCATGCTCCCTCCTGGAGAAGTCAATTCGTTGTAGTTACACTGCATTTGAGCCATGGGTGGGTGTAGCTGTTCAGAGTAACTCTGCTATTTTAGGTATTTAAGTACCTAAATTCCATCAGTGGAACTTGGGAGAAAGATCAAGGTCATAATAAACTATTGAGGACCATCCACATGGAAATTATGAAGTCCTAAAATTTAGATGAGATGATTATGAGAGAGGGTATAGGTCCCAAAATAGAACCTTAGAGGACACCTATATTTAGAGGTTGAGAAGAGGAAGAGGCACTGTAAAAAGCAATGAATACATATAGGTCAGAGAGCTAAAAAGGAGATATGGATATAAAAGCAAAGAGGGAAGAGAAGGAAGGAGAGTTGTCAGCAAATACCAAGCACCACAGAGTAATCAAAGAGCATCAAGATTAAGACAAGAAACCTGAATTTGGAGATTAGGAGATAATTGATTACTTTCGTGTGAACATATCCAGGAAAAGAGATCATGTAAGAGTTAGCCAGCATCTGGGAGGGTGGAAGAGTTGGGCTGTGAAAGGAGGCGTATGTAGTCAGGAAAAATTCATGAGTATAAACTTCTGGTATTTCAGGAGAGCTAGTTGTAGGAATATGAGAGGGGTGGAACATTTGAGTAGGAGAGACATTGTGTATTGTAGACCGAAGAGAAGGCTCAAGAAGGAAGAAACTAAACAGGGCAGGAAAAGAAGAGATACTGATGGAATGTGATCCAAGAGGAGGCAGAAGAATGAGATACAAGACCACTGATAAGAATGGCAGTCCTTAGGGTGAGACACGTGTACCCCTGGAGGGAGGAAGGAAGCCTACCTACAGTATTTTTTCAAAACCTTTTTTTTCTCAAATATTGAGAAAAATATAGAAAAGTAGAAGTTGATAGAGAAAAATTGATGTTTAAATTAATGATTCTTAGTTCCTTAAAAGGAATTCCAATTGTTAAAATATCTGTTATTCAGATTCAAATGATTCAAGTCCTCCAAAATATCTCCAGATTCCTGGGTTTATTTTTCTCAACTAAAATTCATAAATTTTCTCACAAAAAAAAAGGTAAGTTCATCTACATAGGAAACAGAAGGAAAGATTTCAAGACTATAAGATAGTAAGGGCCGGGTGCGGTGGCTCACGCCTGTAATCCCAGCACTTTGGGAGGCCGAGGCAGGTGGATCACGAGGTCAAGAGATCGAGACCATCCCGGCCAACATGGTGAAACCCCGTCTTTACTAAAAATACAAAAATTAACTGGGCGTGGTGGCATGCGCCTGTAATCCCAGCTACTTGGGAGGCTGAGGCAGGAGAATTGCTTGAACCCATGAGGCAGAGGTTGCAGTGAGCCAAGATTGCGCCACTGCACTCGAGTCTGGCGCCTGGCAACAGATCGAGACTCCGTCTCAAAAAAAAAAAAAAAGGTATTTTAATTGAGTCAATAGTTAACAGAAGTCTACTTAATGTCTACTCTAAGATAAACAGATAATTCAGTAGAGAAGACAATAAAGGATAAAATAAGCATCATTAGAGAACCAACTGAGATGAAATAGCATGAACGTTTAATAGAGCCCAACAGCATGGTTTCATAACACTGGTCAGTTTCTGAGAATTGGTTGTTGAAAGAAGTTAATAATGCCACACCAGGCTGAGAACTCAAATGGTGAAAATGGCAGACAAAAATAGAGGGAGAATGGATTGTAGAGGCCAGTGAAGACAGTATATAGCTCATTGTATTGTGTTTCCCATCATTGCACTTCATAGACTTTGCATTTTGTTTTACAAACTGAAGTTTTCTGGCAGCCCTGCATCAGGCCAATCTACTGGCACCATTTTTCCAACAGTATGCACTCATTTAGTGTCTTTGTGTCATGTTTTGGTAACTCTCACATTATTTCATACTTTTTCATTATTATATCTGTTATGATGATTAGTATTCTTTAATGTTACTATAATAATTGTTGTGGGCATCACAAACTGCACCCGTATATAAGACGTCAAACTTAATGATAAATGTTGTGTGTGTTCTGACCATGGCACCAACCAGCCATTTCCTTTTTTGTCTCCCTCTTCTGGGGCCTCTCTATTCCCTAAGACACTACAACTAATAACTCTACGATGGCCTCTAAGTGTTCAATTCATAGGAATAGTAGCATGACTCTCACTTTAAATCAAAAGCTAGAAACGATTAAGCTTACTAAGGAAGGCATATTGAAAGCTGAGACAGGCTGAAAGCTAGGCCTCTTGCACCAAATAGCCAAACTGTGACTACAAAAGAAAAATTCTTGAAGGATATTAAAAGTGCTACTCCAGTGAACACATAAATGATAAGAAAATTATCATGCCTTATTGCTGATATGAAGAAAGTTTGAGTGGTCTGGATAGATGATCAAACCAGCCACAAAATTCCCTTAAGCACAAGCGTAATCCAGAATAAGTCTCTAATTCCATGTAATTTTGTGAAGACTAGAGAGAGATCAGGAAGCTGCAGAAGAAAAGTTTGAGTCTAGCAAAGGTTGATTCGTGAGGGTTAAGAAAGGAAGCTGTCTTCACTTTGCACCTTGTTGCAAGGTGAGGCAGCAAGTGCTGGATGGAGAAGGGGTATCAAGTTATCCAGAACATCTAGCTAAGATAACTGATAAAGGTGGTGTATTAGTCTGTTCTCACACTGCTATAAAGAACTGCCTAAGACTGGGTAGTTTATAAGGGAAAGAAGTTTAATTGATTAACAGTTCCACAGGGCTGGGAAGTCTCAGGAAACTTATAATCACGGAGGAAGGGGAAGCAAACATGTCCTCTTCACATGGTGGCAGGAAAAAGAAGTGTCAAGTAAAAAGGGGAAAAGCCTCTTATAAAACCATCAGATCTCATGAGAACTCACTACCACGAGAACACCATGAGGGTAACCATTCCCGTGATTCATTGGATTTCTCCCACAACATTCTCCAAGATAATGTTATTGTTATTGGAGATTATGGGAACTGCAATTCAAGATGAGATTTGGGTGGGACACAGCCAAATTGTATCAGGTGGCTATACTAAACAACAGATTTTTCAATGGAGATGAAAACACCTTCTGGTGGAAGAAGATATCATCCAGGACTCTCACAGCTAGAGAGGAGAAGTCAATGCCTAGCTTCAAAGGACAGGCTGGCTCTCTTGTTAGGATATAATGCAGCTGGTGACTTTTAAGTTGAAGCCAATGCTCATTTGCCATTCCAAAAATCCTAAAGCCCTTAAGACGAGCTAAATCTATTCAACCTGTGCTCTATAAACGAAACAACAAAGCCTAAATGACAGCACTTATGTTTACAGCATAGTTTAGTGAATATTTTAAGCCACTGTGGAGACCTGCTCAGAAAAAAAAAAAAAGATTCCTTTCAAAATATTACTGCCGATTGACACTGGTCACTCAAGAGCTCTGATGGAGATGTACAAGGAGACGAATGTTGTTTTCATACCTGCTAACACAGCATCCATTCTGCAGCCCATGGATCAAGGAGTCACTTCGACTTTCAAGTCTTATTATTTAAGAAATGCATTTCCTAAGGCCATAGCTCCCATAGATAGTGATTCTTCCGATGGATCTAGACCAAGTAAATTAGTGAAAATTTTCTGGAAAGGCTTCACTATTCTGGATGCCCACATTCATGATTCATGGGAGGAGGTCAAAATACCAAATGAACAGTTTGGAAGTTTGCAAGAAGTTGATTCCAACCTTCATGGATGACTTTAAGGGGCTGAAGACTTTAGTGGACAAAGTAACTTCAGATACGGTGGGAAACAGCAAGAGAACTATTATAGAAGTGGAACTGGAAGATGTGACTAAATTGCTGCAATCTCATGAAAAAACTTGAACAGATAAGGAGTTGTTTCTTAAGGAGAAACAAAGAAAGTAGTTTGTGAGATGGAATCTACTCCTGATGAAAGTGCTATGGGACATTGTTGAAATGATATCAAAGGATGTAGAGTATCACATGAACTTAGTTGACAAGTAGCAGAGTTTGAGAGGATTGACTCCAATTTTGAAAGAAGTTCTCTGTGTAAAATGCTATCAAACATCATTGCATGCTACAGAGAAATCTTTAGTGAAGGGAAAAAGTCAATTTGGCAAACTTCCTTGTTGTTTATTTTGAGAAACTGCCACCCTACCCTTCAGCAACGACTATCCTAATCAGTTGGAAGCCCTCAACACTGTGGCAAGACCCACCACCAAAAAGATGACTCATGGAAGGTGCAGATGATTATTAGCATTTTTTAGCAATAAAATATTCTAAAATTAAAGTTTATACATTTTTAGACAGTGTTATTGAACATGTAATAGACTACAATTTTGTGGAAACATAGCTTCTATATGCACTAGGAAACCAAAAAATTTCTGTGACTCACTTTATTGCAGTGGTCTGGAACTGACCTGGCAGCATCTCCAAGTTTTGCCTGTATTGGCATGTTATAAGCTGAGCAATAAGGTAAATGAGTACTGAGAGGAGTTTATAATCCAAAGGCAGATCTGGATGTAGCACAGATTATCAGAAATGAGCAAATAAACAAAGTGGTGGTTGTAATCAGAAAAGGAAGGCTGGAAGTCTGAAGTAAAATAATTCCAAATCAAGCGAACTGTAAACTGCTCTGTAGTGCTGGAGATTAAATAAGGAAGTATTAGATAAATGCATTATATGGAGCACAGAAAACCACACACCACATGTTCTCACTTCTGAGTGGGAGCTGAACAATGAGAACACATGGACACAGAGAAGGGTACAATGCACACTAGGGCCTGTAGGGGCTGGGAGGAGGGAGAGCATCAGGATAAACAGCTAATGCACATGGGGCTTAATATCTAGGTGATGGGTTGATAGATGCACCAAAACACCGTGGTAAGTGTTTACCTATGTAACAAACCTGCAGGTCCTGCACATGTATCCTGGAAGTTAAAACAAATTAATTTTTTTTAAAATGAGGCCAGCGAATTAAAAATAAATGAATGTGGCAAGAGATGAAAGGAGGAGGACTGAGCAGGCACCCAAATCATCAAGAGAGGTGGAATGTTACGATGAGTTCATAAATACTATAATAGGGCTTGGATGACAAGGTTCAAAGTTAGAGGTTGAAGGAGACAGAACAATAGTCTAAATTGACAATAGGGGATAGGAATGTTTTTGAGGCTGGTAATATCTTCAGGGGCAATTAAGGTAAAGAACTGGAAGTTCAACTTCAGAATTAATCAAACTTTAGGACGCTTTGCTTTACTATGGATTAAGAAGGCAAGGTCATCAGGGAGTGACTGGTAGAGAAGCAAGGACACAGACCAGGAAGGGAGGGGGCTATCTGGAATCAGAATCAGTTGCTTACCTCATCCACCCCATCACCCTTTACAGGTTACCCTCTAATTCTTAAAATAGTCTACAGAGTGTTATCCCCATTTTATCTGATGAAAAATATCTGGCTCTGTAATTTGAATCTTGTCCTGATTGCAAATTCTACTACAACATACTGACTCTCAGTGGTACTGAAGTGTTACTGCAGCTTCCAGGGACTAATTAGAAATCATGTCTA
This sequence comes from Ateles fusciceps, assembly GCA_036589455.1. NCBI lineage: Eukaryota > Metazoa > Chordata > Mammalia > Primates > Atelidae > Ateles > Ateles fusciceps. The sequence continues at coordinate 4,769,317 of JAZHEH010001361.1, forward strand.
ATTTATGGGAAATGGTTATAAAACATAGTGTCTTTGTTTTGCTCTTGAATTATACTTAGCTTTAAAATTCCTACGTGAGTTTGCAGATCTAATACTGCATATTCAGTTCCTATTTTTTTTTAAGAAAAACATTTTGGACTCTTGTTTTTAAAACATTAAGGAATTTCCAAGTACATAAATATGATCATATTGAATTTCTGCAACTGTAGCCTAAAACATTAATACTTATATTGCATTATTTTTCAGGTGTGAAAATGAAACCAAGTTCAAAACAGAAGACATATTTTGGGCTTACAATTTCTGCCCTACTCCATACTCCTGGACTGCACTTCTGGGCCTTATTTTATATCTTGTTTTCTTTGCACCTGGTAAACAAAGGCTTTGTTATTACTGTTGCATTAATTGAATTGCCTCTTTTTAGAGTAGACAAATTATAATTTTTCAAATACCTTACATGCTATTTTACTAAAGTTTTTAATGTTTTATTTCTTAGGAATGGGACCAATGCCTTGGACTGTGAATTCTGAAATATATCCCCTTTGGGCAAGAAGTACAGGAAATGCATGTTCATCTGGAATAAACTGGATTTTCAATGTTCTGGTTTCACTAACATTTTTACACACAGCAGAGTATCTTACATACTATGGTAAGAGAACATTTTTTCCAACATAGTTTTGTTTTTATTACTCTATTTTTAGATATACTATAATATCATTTGTGATTGAGAGTATGTGGTTATGTTTTGCTGTTAGAAGTATCTCCATGTGGCTTTCTCGTTCTCCAAAGGCCTTGGAAATGTGTCTGGGAAAGAGAAGAGGGCTTCTCCCATCCTAAACAGCATTGCTTCTTGTCCCACAGTGCTTAGGGCTGTCACCCAACCCCTCTCCAAACTCAGACATCTCCCAGCTATCTCCCCAGGTGGAATTCTTTACAGCATAGCTTGTAGTTTCACTGAAACCTAAAAAACAGAACATTGTAAAAAAGATGTAGGCAGGGAGTCTAGGGCCAATGAGATGCCCTGTGACAGGGATAGCGTCAAGTCCAAGAGCAGAATCTGAGGAGGGCTGAAAGTAGCTTCCCCGATACTGAACAATATTCTGTGCTGTGGCCATACCTTCCACGGTATCACCTGTGCTGCTCAGGCCAATGCATTGCATTTCAGTGTCCTCTGAGACCAGCACTTACCACTTGCACAAGTGTAAATGTGGCAGAACTGTTCAAATGCAAATGTGTGGAGACCAAAATTCAAAATAAAAAACAATAGTGCTTAGTGGCTGAGTCAGGAAAATACTTTGGGGAGCTACTTAAAATCCACTTTTACTAAAGTGAAAAGACTGCTTTTTAGATAAAAAGATTTCTGCATTGATCACATGTCTTTATAGGTTGCAAAAGGATTATTCATGGTTTCATTCTAATCTCCTCCTAAGTCCCTGTGGTAGAGGTGGAATGCCTGTTGCTTAGACCATTCTCCCAGAAGACCTTCTCTGATCTCCCCCACAGTCTCACTTTATTCTGTGTTCTGGGCACTTATCAGTCCTCGTTGCAAGAACAGGTTTGTCTGCCCCCAGCTCCCTCTACTAGAGGCAGATTTACTACACAAATCCCTGGAGGGCCAGGACTGTGCCTTGTTCATTGTTACATTCCCAGTTCCTTCCACCTGATAAGCACCAAAAAGTATTTGTCAAATGAATAAATACATCAATAATTTTTTTATTATTATACTTTAAGTCTGGGGTACATGTATATGCAAAACATGCAGGTTTATTACATAAGTATACATGTGCCATGGTGGTTTGCTGCATCCATCACCCCGTCAACTACATTAGGTATTTCTCCTAGTGCTATCCCTCCCCTGGTCCCCAACCCCATAATAGGCCCCAATGTGTGATGTTCCCTTCCCTGTGTCCATGTGTTCTCATTGTTCAACACCCACCTACGAGTGAGAACTTGCGGTGTTTGGTTTTCTATTCTTGTGTCACTTTGCTGAGAATGATGGTTTCCAGCTTTATCCATGTCCCTGCAAAGGACATGAACTCATCCTTTTTTATGGCTAGATAGTATTCCATGGTGTATATGTGTTACATTTTCTTTATCCAGTCTATTGTTGATGGACATCTGGGTTGGTTTCAAGTGTTTGCTATTGTGAACAGTGTCACAGTAAACAAATATGTTCATATGTCTTTATAATAGAATGATTTATACTCCTTTGGGTATATACCCAGTAATGGGATTGCTGGGTCAAATGGTATTTCTGGTTCTCAATCCTTCAGGAATTGCCACACTGTCTTCCACAATGGTTGAACTAGTTTATACTCCCACCAACAGTGTAAAAGTGTTCCTGTTTCTCTACATTCTCTCCAGCGTCTGTTGTCTCCTGATTTTTTAATGATCACCATTTTAATTGGTGTGAGATGGTATCTCAATGTGGTTTTGATTTGCATTTCTCTAATGACCGGTGATGATGAGCTTTTTTTCATAGGTTTGTTGGCTGCATAAATGCGTTCTTTTGAGAAGTATCTGTTCATATCTTTCACCTACTTTTTGATGGAGTTGTTTTTTTCCTGTAAGTTTGTTTAAGTTCTTTGTAGATTCTAGATATTAGCCCTTTGTCAGATGGGTAGATTGCAAAAATTTTTTCCCATTCTGTTGTTTACCTGTTGACTCTAATGATAGTTTCTTTTTCTGTGCAGAAGCCCTTTAGTTTAATTAGATCCCAATTGTCTATTTTGGCTTTTGTTGCCATTGCTTTTGGTGTTTTAGTTATGAAGTCCTTGCCCATGCCTATGTCCTGCATGGTATTGCCTAGGTTTTCTTCTAGGGTTTTTATGGTGTTAGGTCTTATGTTTAAATCTTTAATCAATCCTGAGTTAATTTTTCTGTAAGGTGTAAGGAAAGGATCAGTTTCTGCTTTCTGCACATGGCTAGCCAGTTTTCCCAACACCATTTATTAAATAGGGAATCCTTTCCCCATTGCTTGTTTTTGTGAAGTTTGTCTAAGATCAGATGGTTGTAGATGTGTGGCATTATTTCTGAGGCCTCTGTTCTGTTCCATTGGTCTACATCTCTGTCTTGGTACCAGTACTATGTTGTTTTGATTACTGTAGCCTTCTCGTATAGTTTGAAGTCAGGTAGCGTGATGATTCCAGCTCTTTTTTTGCTTAGGATTGTCTTGGTTTTGTGGGCTCTTTTTTGGTTCCATATGAAGTTTAAGGTGTTTTCCAATTCTGTGAAGAAAATCAGTGGTAGCTTGATGGGGATAGCATTGAATCTATAAATTACTTTGGGCAGTATGGTCATTTTCACGATATTGATTCTTCCTATCCATGAGCATGGACTGTTTTTCCATCTGTTTGTGTCCTCTTATTTTCTTGAAGAGTGGTTTGTAGTTCTCCTTGAAGAGGTCCTTCACATACCTTGTTAATTGTATTCCTAGGTATTTTACTCTCTTTGTAGCAATTGTGAATGGGAGTTCATTCATGATTTGGCTCTCTCTTTATCTGTTACTGGTGTATAGAAATGCTTGTGATTTTTGCATACTGATTTTGTATCCTGAGACTTTGCTGAAGTTGCTTATCAGTTTAAGGAGATTTTGGGCTGAGACAATGGGGTCTTCTAAATACACAGTCATGTCATCTGCAAATAGAGACAATTTGACTTCTTTTTTTCCTAACTGAATACCCTTTATTTCTTTTTCTTGCCCAATTCTCCTGGCCAGAACTTCCAATACTATGTTAAATAAGAGTGATGAGAGAGGGCATCCTTATCTTGTGCCTGTTTTCAAAGGGAATGTTTGTAGTTTTTGCCTATTAAGTATGATACTGGCTGCAGGTTTGTCATAAATAGCTCTTACTATTTTGAGATACATTCCATTGATACCTAGTTTATTGAGAGTTTTTCGCATAAAGGGCTGTTGAATTTTGTTGAAGGCCTTCTCTGCGTCTATTGAGATAATCATGTGGTTTTTCTCTTTGGTTCTGTTTATGTGATGGATTATGTTTATACGTTTGCATATGTTGGACCAGCCTTGCATCCCAGGATGAAGCCAACTTGATCATGATGGATAAGCTTTATGATGTGCTATTGGATTCGGCCGCCTGGTATTTTATTGAGGATTTTTGTATCAATATTCATCATGGATATTGGCCTGAAATTTTCTTTTTTAGTTGTGTCTCTGCCAGCTTTTGGTAGCAGGATGATGTAGTTTTCATAAAATGAGTTAGGGAGGATTCCCTCTTTTTGTATTGTTTGGAATTGTTTCAGAAGGAATGGTACCAGCTCCTCTTTGTACCTTTGGTAGAATACAGCTGTGAACCCATCTGGTCCTGGACTTTTTTTGGTTGGTAGGCTATTAATTACTGCCTCAATTTCAGACCTTGTTATTAGTCTATTCAGGGATTCAACTTCTTGGTTTAGTGATAGGAGGGTGGAAGTGTCCAAGAATTTAGCCATTTCTTCTAGATTTACTGGTTTATTTGCACAGAGGTGTTTGTAGTAATCTCTGATGGTAGTTTGTATTTCTGTAGAATCGGTGGTGATATCCCATTTATCATTTTTTATTAAATCTATCTGATTCTTTTCTCTTCTTCATTAGTCTGGCTAGTGGTCTATTTTGTTGATCTTTTCGGAACACCAGCTCCTGGATTTATTGATTTTTTGAAGGGTTTTTTGTGTCTCTTTCTCCTTCAGTTCTGTTCTGATCTTAGTTATTTCTTGTCTTCTGCTAGCTTTTGAATTTTTCTGATCTTGCTCCTTTAGTTCTTTTAATCTTGACATTAGGGTGTCAATTTTAGATATTTCCTCCTTTCTCTTGCGGGAATTTAGTGCTATAAATTTCCCTCTAGGCCTTGCACATGGATAAATTTTTGTAGATGAATGATATGATGAAACATTATAAAAATCTATTCCCTGTCTCTTCTGAACATGCTGAATTGTTACTTGCTTTTGGTTAATAGTATTTATCTAATGATTTTATTATGTTCATAAAACTCCTCTCTCTCCTAATCACCACTTAGGACATTTGAAAATACTTATTTTCTTGAAAAGGAAATGCACTGGCATTTTAAACTGGATATATATTTAGTATATTCAGCTGGATCCCATTTGGCAATTAAAATTTTTCTATAAATTCATGAACTTATCTTCATGACATAATAAATACGAGCACAATAAGTATTTCCTTCTGTTTACTGTTGAGAACACTTAAATATTTGAAGACCTAAATATATGCTGGCATCCTGAGAAAGCGTTCCTCATAGAAAGGCATAGACCAAATAATAAAAGTCTACATGATTATACTTTTGACAGCAAAGCTCCTCTTTCTTGAATTTATCCTTACAGAGAAACATGAGACAACAGTAATGAAATTTAAATAGGGCATAAGCAGAATTCTTTCAAAAACAAACCATTGAAACATTTTGCTTTGCATTAAGCTTCTCTCATGTCAGAGCACTGGTCCATTTGGTCTAGTACTCTCTAGTAGTAGAAAAATAGTTCTGTTCAGGCTATTTTTTCCCCTTTTTGTATGTTATTTTAATATACATGTTACTGATTCATGTAAGCTATGCATTTATGTTCCTGATTTAATACATACACATCCTAATAGTGTATTTCTCTCTGGAAATAGCTATGTCTTCTTTGTTGCCTCCTTTTTTTTTAACTGTTTCATAAGATCTCAAAATTTGATTCCTTCCTCAACGATATTGCTTATACAAGTCTTCTTTGTGCCCTCATTCAGTAATGTTTATTACTAAAAAGTATTATTGAAATATCACCAATATGCTATTTTATATATGGCACATGTGGCTAAAGAGATCCCTTGGAGAGCATTATATCAAAGCTTCTCTTTTGAGGTACTACTGAAATTCAATCAAACATGGCCTTTGAGTCCTCAATTTGTGTAATTCAGTTAAAAAGTTGTTTTAATCTGGAACTTAATTTAGGGCTCTAATAAGATTTATTTCCTTAGAATAAAGGTGAGGAATATCTACATTGTTCAGTAGTCCTGATGGACTCCTTACAGACATTTTTCTTTTCATTTTCATTCCAAGGGAGAAATACATGGGAAACTGAGTTACGTGATTGATTTGACCATGGCATGGAAAGGTCACAGTCTCCCAGGTCGGCCCACACTCCTACGTGAATTAACCACAGATGTTACCATTGGAATCCACACTGAGTAGGCAGTTTTGGCATTTGCCTGCTTTGGATTCCTGAGATTTTATAAAACAATCTTGTATTTTAATAGGAATTCCTTGGTATTATTCAGCTTTGGGAATCTAGGTCACAAGCAATAATCTGTAATCAACTTTAGGAATCTTCCTAATCCAACTAATGCTTTTAACTATAGGAGTTTAGCACTGACAGATTTGATTTGTTACTTCTAATTATGCTAAATTGTGAAAGATAATGATAAAGATAAAATATACTATTATATTTATAAAGCCGAACTGGGTTTGCTGTTACAGATTTTGTAGTTTAGAAGCCTAGTTTAGTCTAAAATATTTTACCATCTGCACTTATTTTTTCTGTATCTTCATCATAATTACCATCCAGTCTTTGTCCCTCCCTGCTAAAGATTCCATTGCTTTTCCTACTTTCACAGCCTTGCTTATCTGTGCTCAGAACACAGTATTTCATCTCCTTTCATTTTTTTTTTTTTTTTGTCAAAATTCCCCCATTCTCCAAGAGGCAGCTTATCAATTTATTAGTGTGGCTTATACCTTATCACCCTTTTTGTGAAAACATCCCAATTGATTAGTCACACTAATCTTATTCTGTCTCTTTATAGCAACTCTTCCTTTCCTGGTCATTTAGTAGAATTTAACAATCTGGCCATCACTTTTTTGAGTAACCAATATTTAGAATTCTAATGGGCATGGAAACATACATTATTTCTATTTTTGACAGTTGAGCAAAGCAAGAATTATTTTCCCCATTACACAGATCAGGAAACAGAGTTCAAGAGAATTTAAGAAACTTTGTCCAGGGATTCAGCCTGGGTCATTATATGAAATTCAGGCCCATATTATCCACAGAGCCATGTAGCCTTTCTCTCACTGTATCACTCAGCCACACATTCCAGATGACCCAGTATTATTTTCTCATTGTTTTCTCAAGGTAAAAAATATATAACCTTGTTATATTTAATGTGAACCAAACTGAAATGAAATAAAGGAACTGTATAACTCAGTTCTCATCCTGATATTTATAAAGGAAATTTATAAAGGAAAGAGGTTTTTAACTGACTCACAGTTCCACGTGGCTGGGGAAGCCTCAGGAAACTTACTTACAGTCATGGCAGAAGTGGAAGCAAACACATCCTTCTTCACATGATGTCAGGAAGAAGCGCCAAGCAAAATAGGAAAAGCTTCTTATTAAACCATCAGATTTCATAAGGAGTCAGTCACTATCACAAGAAAAGCAAGGATGTAGCTGCCCTGAAGATTCAATTATCTCCCACCAGCTCCCTCCATGACACATGGAAATTACGGGAGCTACAATTCAAGATCAGGTTTGGGTGGGAACACAGCCAAACCATATTATTCCTCCCCTGTCCACTCTGAAATCTCATTTCCTCACATTTCAAAACAGTCATGCCTTTCCAACAGTCCCCCGAAAGTCTTAGCTCATTCCAGCATTAACCCAAAAGTCCAAGTCCAAAGCCTCATCTGAGACAAGGCAAGTCCCTTCCACCTATGAGCCTATAAAAAAAGCAAGTTAGTTACTTCCTAGGTACAATGAAGGTACAGGCATTGCATAAATATACCTTTTCCAAATGAGAGAAACTGGCCAAAACAAAGGGGCTACAGACCTCAGGCAAGTTCAGAATCCAGTGGGGTAGTCAAATCTTAAGCTCTAAAATGATCTCATTTGCCTCTATCTCACATCCACATCACACTGTTGCAAGAGGTAGGCTCTCCCAGCCTGCGGCAGCTCTGCTCCCTGTGGCTTTGCAGGGTACATCCCCCTTCCCAGCTGCTTTCATGGGCTAGCATTGTCTGTGGCTTTTCCAGGAGCATGGTGCAAACTCATTCTGGGGTCTGGAAGACAGTGACCCTTTTCTCACAGTTCCACTAGGCTGTACCCCAGTGGGGACTCTGTGTGGGGGGCTCCCAGCCCACATTCCCTTTCCATACTGCCCTAGCAGAGGTTCTTCATGAGGGTTCCACCCCTATAGCAAACTTCTGCCTGGGCATACAGGCATTCCCATACATCCTCTGAAATCTAAGTTGAGATTCCCAAACCTCAATTCTTCACTTCTGTGTACTTGCAGGCTCAACACCATGTAGAAGCTGCCTAAGCTTGGGGGTTTGCACCCTCTGAAGCCATGGCCTGAGCTGTACTTTGGCCCCTTTTAGCCATGGCTAGAGCAGCTGGGATGCACAGCACTGAGTCCCTAGGCCGCACACAGCAGGGAACCGTTGGACCCTGGGCCCTGGTCCATGAAACCATTTTTCCGTCGTAGGCTTCCAAGGCCTGTGATGGGAGGGGCTGCCACAAGGTCTCTGACTTGCCCTAGAGACATTTTTCTCATTGTTTTGGTGATTATCATTTGGCTCCTTGTTACTTATGCAAATTTCTGCAGCAGGCTTGAACTTTTTCCCGAAAATGGGTTCTTCTTTTCCAGTGCATCGTCAGGTTGCAAATTTTCCACATTTTTCTGCTCTGCTTCCTCTTAAACATTTTGCCACTTACAAATTTCTTCCACCAGATACCCCAGGCCATCTCTCTCAAGCTCAAAAAGTTCCAGACATCTCTAGGGCAGAGGTGAAATGCCATCTGTTTGCTAAACCATAACAAGAGTCACTTTTGCTCCAGTTTCCAAGTTCCTCATTTCCATCTGAGACCACTTCAGCCTAGGCTTTATTGTCCACATCACTATCAGCATTTTGGTCAAAACCATTCAACGAGTCCCTAGGAAGTTCCAAACTTTCCCACATCTTCCTGTCTCTTGGAAGTTCCACCTTTCCCACATTTTCTTTTCTTCTTAGAATAAGAAAAAAAAAGAAAGAAAAAAACTTTCCCACATTTTCTTATCTTCTTCTAAAGCCCTCCAAACTGTTCCAGCCTCTGCCTGTTACCCATTTCCAAAGTCACTTCCACATTTTCGGGCATCTTTATAGCAGTACCCCCACTCTCTGCGATACCAATTTATTGTATTAATCTGTTCTCACACTGCCATATAGAAATGCCTGAGTCTGGGTAATTTGTAAAGGAAAGAGGTTTAATTGCCTCACAGTTCCGCATAGCTTGGGAGGCCTCAGGAAACTTGAAATTATGGTGGAAGTGGAAGCAAACACATCCTTCTTCACATAATGGCAGGAAGGAGATGTGCTAAGCAAAAGTGGAAATTCTTATAAAACCATTAGATCTCATGAGAACTCACTATCACAAGAAAAATTCAAGATGAGATTTGGGTGAGGACACAGCCAATCATATCAAGAGCCTTACATTTGTAAACAGAGTTGTATTGCTATTAAGCAAAGAGTAATTGATTTATACAAGTCCAGTTCCTTAAAGAATAATATGGCTCTGACAAATTGTATCTTTAGTTAACCTTTTCATGTTTTTCTTAATGTCTCATAATTTACCTCTGCTTCCTTTCTACTTTGTCATGGCTCTGCATTCCACATAGCAGATTCTGGGCTGGGTGGCCGATTCAGCAGCATTTTTCCTCCATAGTTTTTCTTGAGCCTTCTCAAGACATGTTTCAATGGATATTCTGAAAACAGTTTCTTAAGAAAGTATTCTTAATATGTCCTTAACTTTGAGGATTCAGCAAAACTGAGGAAATTATTCAGTTCTTTAACTTCTATGTTTATTCGGCTTACAGCTTGACTTTGGAATATGTCTGTGTGTTACCTAGTTTAGCCCTTTATTTCAGATCTGCTACCCAGTGCTATTCCATCTGTCAGTCAATAAGGGCACATTCATTCTCTAAACCCAAAATGTGTCAGGCACTGGGAACCAAAGACAAAGAAGCCATATACTCTGCCCTCAAGGATACTACCTTCACCACAGAAACAGAAGAGCAGGTCTCTCTTTCAAGCATCTCTTAACTGTCTCTCCTATACATGTTCCTGATTTTGGCTGTAAGATTTATAGAATCATAAATTGCCAACACTTAAATAGGAGATGAGAAACCCTCTTATTCTACTTAGTGAGGCAACAGAGGCCCAGAGAAAAGGTTAAATGACTATCCAGAAGTCACGTGGCCAACATTTAAACTCAGACCTTCCTACTCCCAATCTGGTATCCTCTCTCCAGCCAACTGTCACATTAGTTTTTCATCTTACTTCCCCCGTCTCATACACATGATGGTCTGGACTGAAGGCCTAAAATAAGACAGGGGGATCCATTATACTTAGTTGTTTTCCACCATCAAAATTACAAGTATAGTTTCTTATATTTAAATTGGGAATTCAATGATGTGTGTGTCTGTCTGTCTGTTTTGGTGGAGACAGGGTTTCACTATCTTGGATAGGCTGGTCGGAATTCAGTTACTTTAAAAGTCCATCTTGGAAATGTGTAGAGAATATAAACAAGTCATATAATCATATATCTCATCACTCTTAGAAAACAAACTAGCAAATATATATGTATTTCTGGCTGTGCTGAATTGACTGACATGCATAATCTTACAGCAAAACAAAATTATCTGACTTCATGGAGTTTACATTCTAGTGGAGGGAAACAAAAAACAAAATTTGTAAGCATCATAGTGTATATGATGATGATATGTACTATGGAGAAAAAAATGGACTGTCAAGGTCCAAGAAAAGGAACAAGAAGACCAGGTTAGAAGACTGTTGCAATAGTGCAGATGAGAGACGATGGTCCTTAGACCACAGTTATCAATGGAAGTGGTGAAAAGTGGCCATCTTTGGATTATATTTTGAAGGTAGAACCGATGGGATCTCCTAACAGATTGGATGTTAGGCATGAGAGTAAGGTAAAAATTAAAGATGACATGAGAAACTGGAATGATGGCGTATTCCACTGAGGCATTCATTCTGCAATGTCATCATTGTACTTGGTTCTGGAAACACAAGATGAATAAGAAAGGAACTTCTTCTGACCTCAAAATGCCTCTAGTGTAATAGACAAGGCAAGCACACATGTGTGTACATTATAATACTTCTTGGTTATTTTAGGGGTCTCAACAACATGCTGTAATAGCACATGGAAGAGAGTAATTCCCTCTATTCAGGGAAGTGAGGAAGGGCTTCAAAGCCAAACTTACAGCTGAGCCCAGTCTATTAGCCCAGATGTAAGTTAGAAATTCAGTTATTCTTGAGTTTCTAAACTTGAGTTTAGAAAGATACATTGCGTCATATTCACAGGGTTGGAACAACTGGAGTAAACCAGGCTCATAGTAATTTTTTTGGTCTTATTTCTTACTGTGGTTATACATGACTAACCAGAAAAAAAAAGTCAAAATCAAGTACTCTTTCCAACTTAAGTCTCTCTATATATATTCATATTCATTTATCTATTATTTTCCATTGCAGGAGCCTTCTTCCTCTATGCCGGATTTGCTGCTGTGGGACTCATTTTCATCTATGGCTGTCTTCCTGAGACCAAAGGCAAAAAGTTAGAGGAAATTGAATCACTCTTTGACCACAGGCTATGTACATGTGGCACTTCAGATTCTGATGAAGGGAGATATATCGAATATATTCGAGTAAAGGGAAGTAACTATCATCTTTCTGACAATGATGCTTCTGATGTGGAATAATTTTCAGCTGCTCATATATTTAGTTATTTAAACAAACTTGGGGGAGAAGAACAGCAATTGGTTATCTCACTGCCCTGCTTCTAATCTGGTTCTTTCCACAGTCTAGTCTTGAATCACTTTATATTCTAGAATACTTGATTAGGAGGAAGATACAACCATGATGACTTTTCTTTTCACAAGGAATATTTTAAAAAATATTTACAGAGATTTTAATCTAATACTTCTTAAGCAAATGTGTGTATTGTCTTCCTGAAATAGTCTAAAATGAATATTGTACCCAGTGACTTCAGTGGTATCCTTTTTTCCTAAGACCATTTATAATTATTAGTGGCAAATAGAGTCAGTGCTAATCTAGCCTAATTACATATGCATAATATATTTATAAAGGATTCTGGGAGATGGTCCAAGGGTGTTCTATGTGAAAAGATGGCCTATTGGCCCTCAGTTTTCCTAAAGAGAGTAGTGGCTTGTCTCTGATCAGCTGTTACAAACTAAATTCCATTTACGCTTTTATCAACAAATTCCAAAGTGCCTCCTACAAGGGCACAGCTGTCCCTATCTCCTTTGGATTCCACATTTTTGTTTCTCTCCAATTCAGATATTGGGAGTTCTTCAGAGACTGACTCTGCACACTAGCTTTTGAACATTATGAAAAGATAATCTGTTAGGGGTTATTTTCATAGTTTTTTTTTTTGCATTAGTGATAAGGCATACATTTGCACAGACAAGCTAGCAAGTTTTGACAAGTATCTTTTATGGTCAGAAAGTAACAGAAAAGGTTTTTAAGGATCCCAAATTGGTTAGTCACTAGGTATGCAATTATAAATGCAAAATAGTGCCAGATCTTTAACTGTATATCAAGGTCAGTTTTTGTTCATACCCAAATGACTACACCTTCCTCATTGGCCCTGGAGTCCTACTATTTTGTGCCTTTATTTGTGTTACATACATAGCTGCAAGCAAATTATTTTTCCCCTTTCTTTTATTCAAACAATAATTTTCAAAGCAAAAAAGAGGGAAAGAAATCACTGGCAGAAATAATACTGCTGTTATTGGTGTTTGTTTAATAAAAATAATGGGACTTTTTTTCTTAACTTGTTATTAACTCTTCCTAAGGGAACTGTCAAATATTATTATTTAATTGTACTTGTCTTTTTTTGTTTTACTTTAACAGCATAAACTCGTTTTTATTTTGCACACTTTTCTCATTTCCCTGAGAATGTACCAGAAAAAAACAAGGATACATAGATTTGTCTCTGTTTTTCTTATTCTTCGTTTAGTTTTACTTCTTGTCTAAAAATTGAGATTTCTTATTTATTAGAACAGATTATTGGTTCTAATATAGCACATGTCTGTAAGAAATGCAGACTTAACTATATTTCTACAATGCCTTTCCAAAGTTTTCATTGGTTTTTATGGTAATTCATCACTAAACTCTTAATTTTTGCTTTTCTATTAATAAATATATAGTATGTACAGAATTACTTGATCACAAAAGTACTTGATAGTTCCAAGAAAAATATGAATGAATCTTCTGTGTCCAGTTAGGAATACATCAGTTCGACGCATCTAATAAGGTACTGTATTTGGAGAGAAAAGGTGGCTATCTCCATATTCTGCCAGTCTCCAAGATATTCTGTTCTTTTAACATCTGGCTTTTTCCTATCACAGTTATCAAGCTAAGAATACAGCCGAGGAAGTTCATTCTCTAAGTCACCAGAGGTATAATATGTGCTTAAACAGTCACATTAGTGGCCTAAAAATCCTTTAACCAAAAACAAAAAAGTCTTCTCTCTTGGTCATTTCATATAATAAAAAAATTTAATATTTTAGAGAGGTTATTGCCTTGAATTAGGTGCTTTAACAATTGATTTCCAAGGGAATATTAGTATTGATTTTTTCCTCAGAAAAGCAAATAGGGAAAATTATTATTCTATTGATATTTCTTATAAGAAATTTCTCATATTTTACACAGATAAATTGAAGTGAAAAATGAGCTACTGTGTGGTACAATCAAAATACAAGGAGAAAAAATATTAGACCAATAAAGTGCTCTCTAAAAATTTTATTTTTTGGACTTATCAAAATAATTGCCTCGATTCTTCTCTTTATTGTATACATAGCCTTAATTATATACTTATAACTCAGCTGGGCTGATGCACAGTAACTTTATTAAAGGAGAAATTGGACTTTTGTTATTTCCTAAAGCAGAACATGGCATGTTCTCCCTGCTATGTTTTCAACTTTATAACCATAAATGCACATAACAGGGAAAATTAGCCACAGTTCTCCCCCTACTTGCCTGAGCCCCTTCTTTAAAGGACTATTTGTTATTTATATAGTGTTAAAGATAATATTCCTTATCTTTGAAGTATAAGACAGAGAGGCACAGTATAAGAATTATTTATAACTTTTTAGAAACAAATAACTACTTGAAAAGGAACCTTACACAATTAGGGTATTATTTTTAGATTTGGTGAACATTTATAGTATATTAAAAATTAAATGTTTAAATTTTAGTTTTTTTTTTTACATTAGGCACCTTTTAAGTTCCCTGCATATTTGGCTACCACTATCAACTTGGAAACATTCCATTTGAAGTATCATCAAATATATATTTTGTAGGACAATTTATATAGGATGTGATTTGACCTACCATATTAAAACAGACACAGATTACATATTATGCTTTCAACCAAAATTATAGATTTCCTTTGAAATGTGCTGCAGATTCGATAGAGGTATATTATGTTTTAGGAAAATATAATGAAGATGGTCCACATCCCTACTGAGGCTTAGCTAGATGGCTGATCTGCACTAGACTTAAGAGGATGTATCATTTTGTCTGCATATAAACACATAGGGCTGAATATAATGTCAAAAGGGTTTGCCATTAATAATTTTCTTCAATGTAAACATTCCTAATAATTTTGATTGTTGCTCCTAACTTAATCATTTCCCCAAACATGATTGTTTTTAATGTATATGTAAAAGATTTAAAAAATAATAAAAGGTAATATGTCCATTTTAAATTTTGTTCCCAGCCATATGCAGTGGTTTCCTGAGAGAAGATACTGTGAGAATACTGAGTATTTTTTCAGAATTTAATTTTACCACTGAACCTGATTTTAGCACGAGAGTCTAAATATTAAGTTGTTCATTCTAAAAGGGGAAATCAGTAAAAACAAGGAATTTATGAAATTTTTACTATGATATCTGTTATACAGGGGAAGAATGATCAGGAAAAATATAAGCTAGCAACTTACCCTTTTGCTTTTCAACAACAAAATAATAATATTGAAACTCTATTATGATAACTCACAGATCCAGAAGCTGGTGGAAGTGGAATAACATTTTAAAAAACACTATCCATATGTTTATCTAAGAAAGTCTCACAATTTAGTGACACTAGTACAATTCATAAAATACTGTAATTATGAAAAAAATTGAGATTTTTTAATAATCATTTTATAATCATATTTGTTTTACCATATTCAAAAAAAATTTTCAAATTATACTAAGTACCTAACAACTGACTTTTATTCACTTGTGACAAGTTTTCAGTTACCAAATTAAGACCTTTTCAGTATCTATGAGTAAGAGAAATAGATGATTATATCAGACCAGAAGCAGAGAATTTATAATATATGTGCTTTATAGCAAAATGCATTAAATTATGGATAAAATTTACAGCTCATATGTAGCTGCTGCCAATAAGAAAGCTCAGAATTGTTCTCTGGATTAATTTTACATCCTGTTTTCTGTCACTTTTACCAGTCTTCTTAGCTTGGTGTACAATAATGTTAAGCCAATTTGATGAAATGGGTCAGGTTGTAGCAGTCTATAAATTGTCGGTACATTCAGCTCTTCTAGGTGAGCAATACTGCTGCTATTTTTCTAGAAATAGCAATCATTTAAAAATGCCAAATAGCTAACTGCTATCAACTCTTTCTTGTATATTGTTTCTTTGGAGAAGGAAGTTTTTATGTGCCAATAATCATCAAAGAGGTGTTTTATAAGAATGTTGATGTTTAGAATTTCATGAAAGTATTTTATCCCTATAATTTGCTTGTGAGTGTAAAACAGTATAATTTATGTAAATCTTTATGTACAAAATATATAGTCTGTTGTACTTGAGTAATTTGGTCTATGGAATTTTTAAAAACCTTCATTTAGTGGTAATATTCACATTTTTATTTTAGACAGTTCATGTGTTTTTGTTATGTCAGTATAAATGAGAAAAAGAAGTGGATCATGCAGCTAATGAGTAACCATTTTGTAAAGTTTCAGCAAACTTAACATTATTCCATCTCATTTATAGGTTAAAAAAGAAGAGACAACTGTAACCAAAGTAGAAATTTATATTCTACACGTCTAAACTGTTTCCTAGCAGCTTTTGGACTATATATTACTTGATGTTAAAGTATCTTTTATTTGTAATAAATGTTCAAATTTCTATTTAGAAGCTCCGATGTATACCTAGATTAAATCAAATCACAGTTTTATGCTTTTAAAATATATGTCTTTCAAACTGTGTATTTTAATTTCTGAGTGCATGTTATATAGTATTTAATACTTCAGATGTCTTGGCAAATTCAATATAAATATTTATTCCCACAAGTGATATATGAGATATCTCTTAAAAATTATGAATATGTACTATCTCCTTCAAAGTCATCCTAGCCTATGCTGTATCAAAAGTATTGTATATTTTATGGAGATTTAGTGATATACATGTAAATGTTTTTTAAGTTATTTTATTGAAGTTCAATCTTTACATAAAATTAAAATCTTTTTTTAAAAAAAGTGTCAGTGCCAGAACTGTAAATGAAAATTATCGAATAAAAGTTAAAATAATTCATTACTCAACTTCCCTTGCACTTATTTATTTTTTAAATTATCTTCCTTGGATCCAGGTTAGATAGTGAAAGCATCTACAAAGACAATCTACCTCTATATATTCATGCAGTCCTACTCATTTTAATGATATTTTATTTCTTTTGATCATGGATAAGATTAATCATCTTTAAAAAATATTTTATAATGCCTAAAATTTTTTCTAAAGAATTATTCTAAATACTGAATATAAAACTGTGAAATGCGGTACTTAGGAAACCTTGAAGTAATAATTCTGGTTATTGTGAGAACCAGATGTTGACATGAACCATTGAGTTGTCAAAAATTATCTTTGGTTGTTGTTTTGTAAGTGAAAATGAAAATTGTGCTGGAAGACCAGTTGACAGTTCCTTTTGGGACTCTGTTGCTCTCCCTTGCCATTCTGCCTCAATCATAGCTATAATTAGCAAATGTACACTTGTTTGATATTGGCAGTCGCTAGACACATCTCCACAATTAGTTGTGTTTCTTCCGGAACCTCGCTTAGAAATAGCCCAAGGAGATCTTCTGAAGACTCTAGACCTACTGTCACTCAAAGGCTTACAGTAGAGTTACATTTAACCAAGGTTCTTAATGTCAGCAAGTAAGGCAAAAATCCAAGTCAAATGACCCTTGAAAATCCTACAAATTACTTATCAATTGTCCATTCACCTGAATAATGGACACCTGAATAGTGCAGTACATGTCAGTATCAGTGGGCAGAAAAACCCTCATTTAATTGTCTAATCCTGTGGGGGTAAACATTGTCATACCTTTTCCAGGTATTAAAACAAGTTCAGAATATTTTTGTCAATTGCCCAAGATCATACTAGAAAGTTATACAAAACTCTTCTATAGTAACTCACCAAAAGTATTCCTATGTGCTCCTCTGGAACATCATCTTTTCAGACCTAGGAAGATAATTTAAAAACAGAAAGAAATTGTGGAATTCTTGCATTGTAATGTAAAAGAATGCATAGAAAATTGGATTCCTCATTTTTAACCTGCATTACAGGAACAAATCCTAAAAATCTTCATTTACAGACTCTTGTCAAATATGAGGCAATATAATGCATTGTCCAAGAGGTCAGACTAAATTCAAATCATCTAGATTTGAATGCCAGCTTTTCAACTTACTGCCTAGTACCATAAATTACTGAACTACTCTTATGCCTCACTTTCATTGGCTGTAAAATGAGATGCGCTTACCATCTACCTCACATGTGCATTGTGAGGGTTATCAGTGAATCATGTAAAGCATATAGTAAGGACTAGGTAACTGTTGGCTTTTGGTTTCATCATCCGTATCCTATCCCTGATGATGCTAAGGTCACGACGTTCAAAGCACAGGCACTTTGCTGAGAAAGTCCTTTTGTGACAACTACTAGGAACAGGAACACGTTGGCTTCTTTGACATATGTCCTCCCAGCTTACCAGAATGATTTGAGCTGATCTGGCTGTAGTCCTCTTCCTTTCTCCCTTTCTTTTCTATAATGCATCCTCCTGAATGGCAGTTGATGAAAAGAACAACCTTCCTATATTCTCCAGATTAACAGGATTTAATACGCAATTTCTATGATCTTACAGTCTAAGACATAAAATAACTTTCACATCAGTAATCTCATTTAAAGTCTTTACTTTGTTTTAAAAAGTAATTTTTGAAACCTAATTCAAACAAAAACAGTGACATTAACCCTTCACTAAATAACTGTATTGAAATTAAGCTCATCTTACTACAGATGCTTTGAATGCAGTATAAAACGTCGAGGCTACTTCTTTTAACCTTTAATTTTTGTGTGCTTTTCTACTGCACCTCCAAAAACTAATTTCATGATCAGCATGCAGCATAAGTTAATTTTTTACACCAAAGAAAATTTTGGTGTGCTTTACTTTTAGTAAATACATACTAAGCTCACAAAACATACATTAGAACAGCAGTTCTCCAAGAATGGTGCTCAGACTAGCATTGGCATCACCTGAGTTTGTTACAAATGCAAATCTGTGGGCCTTGCAGGACCTGCTGAATCAGATTCTCAGAAGTTACAGCTCTGGAAACCATTTTCAACAATTCTCCAGGTGATTTATTTCAGCACACAATAGTTTAGAAACCACTGCACAGAACTTTGGAATCATCACTTTAAAAAGGAATCTGATGTGTTTTTTTAAATGGTAAGCTCATCTAGTGAATAATAAAATGATCAACTGGATTTACATGCAAGTTGCTCAGGGATGTGTAAAACTGTCTTATTTCTACCTCAGGGACCTTGCACAGGTCGCTGCCTCTGCCTGGTATGCTTGTTGCCCTACTCTCTGTGTATCCAGTTCTTTTCTTGTCATTTTCAGCTCAAAATCCTGTCTTCTCAGAGCCTGCCTTGATTCTATGTAATGCAATCATGCCTTTCACCTGAATACATTACCAAGTCACTCATTTTCTTTATAGTATCATTATTTGAAGATTATTACTTTTCTTATTTCTTGCCTGTTTCTCCACTAGGACGGCAGTCCCCATACTTTTTGGCACCAGGGACTGGTTTCATGAAAGACAATTTTTCCAGAGATCTGGGAGACTGGGGCTTGGTAGGGGAATGGTTTTGGGATGAAACTGTTCCACCTCAGATCACCACGTATTAGATTCTCATAAGGAGTGCACAACCTAGATCCCTTGCATGCACGGTTCACAGTAGTTTTTATGCTCTCATAAGACCACTGATGTGACAAGAGGCAGAGCTCAGCTGGTAATGCTCACTTGCCAATCTCTCACCTTCTGCTATGTAGCCTGGTTCCTAACAGGTCACAGTCAGTACCAGTCCATGGCCTGCCTGGGTGCTGAGGATTCCACACTAGAAGATACACTGCATGAAAACATGGAATTATTCACTACTGCCTCTCTAGCACCTCATACAGTGCCTGGCATATAGTATGTGCCCTATAAATTTTTAAAAATGAATAGGTCCATGCATCTCAAGCATTCCTGCAGCCAGCAAAGGAACAGTGGGAGTTTTTCCCAGGCTGGAAAACAAAAGATTAAAAGAGCAACATGGCACCACGCTTACATTAACAACAACAAAAAAGCGTCACAGTGAACCTCTGCATAGCATAGTTGCCTTAATCAAACAGCAAATCTGTACAAGATATGAATGCATGCGTGTTCACATAAACACATTTGGATGACACATTTAGAAAGTTTCTTATTCCTGTTAAACGGGAAAATATAATAATTAAAAAATCATTCAATATTAAAGGTTGGGTGGAATCTGCATTTTATAATTATTCCATTTATACGTTTTCTTTATAGAATAACACACTCATTATGTGCTAGGGATTTAATACCATGATTTCATTCTATCCTTACAAAAATCCTATATCCAAAACACTATTATCACCCCTATTTTATGGATTACAAAATGACTGAGTTAGAGGAAGCAGTCACTTACGTTAAGTAGCTCAGCTTTGTAAATCTGAATTTAGACCAAGGTTAATTGGTGCAAAAGTCATTTTTAACCAGTACCCTTTATTGTTTTTTACAATGTGCTTTATAATGGAAAATTGTAGTAAGTGTCTTGACCTAAAACTTTTGGTACCGTTTTTTTCCTGCAGAGTCACTGGTTATGGATTTAGGAACTAAAGTCTAACTACTGACATACTGACAACTGGATAAAATCTTGCAGTATAATTTGGAGGCAAATGTTAAAGAATCAGGATTTAGTTAGGACTCTGTTTTTGGAATGTGTTGAAATGTTTTTGGAATGTTTTGAAATGTTTTTGGAACATTTACAATTATGAATTAACCCAGAAACCTAATAAACCTCCTTGCTCTGAAGTCTAGGATCTGAAATTAATATAGTCAGTTCAGCTTAGTTTTGATCAGTGTTAGCATGGTATATGCTAACCATCTCTACTTTTAATCTATGTGTCTTTACATTGAAAGTGGGTTTCTTGAAAACAACACATAGTTGAGTCTTGTTTTTTGATCCATTCTGACAGTGTCTCATACTTGGTGTATTTAGATGAGCATTAACTTTTGAAATGATGTCTATCTACCATGTCTATTCGTGTTTTCTATTTGTTGCCCTTGTACTTTGTTCCAATTTTTGTCTTCCACCTTTTTTGTGCCATTTTTGGTTTTAACTGAGTATTTTATGTTATTCCATTTTCTCTCCTAGTGTATCAGTTACATTTCTTTCTTCACTGTTTTTAGTGGTTGCCCTGGAGTTTGCAATGTACTACTTATCCAAATCCACTTTCAGAAAACACTATAACCCCTTTGTGGGTAAGCAAGTACCTTACACTATTCCTAATTCCTCCCATCCCTTACATCACTGCTGTCCTTCATTTCACTTGTACATAAGCTATAATAATTGGATATATGGTGGCTATTATTTTAAACAAACTGTTATTTGTTAGATCAATTAAGAATAAGAAAAATAATTTTAACTTACCTTCACTCATTCCATTTCTAATACTTTTCCATTTTTTGTGCAGATCAGAATTTCTGACCCATATCATCTGCCTTCTCTAGGAAGAACTTCTTTAAGATTTCTTGCAAGTTAGGTATACTGACAACAAACTCCCTCAATTTTTTCTGAAAAAGTCTTATTTCACCTTTACTTTTGAAGGATCATTTCTCAGAACACAGGATTTTAGATGGGTGGATTTTCTTTTTAAGTGTTTCACCCCACTCTTTTCATGCTTGCATGGTTTCTAAGGAGAAGGTAAATGTAATTCTTTATTCCTTTATAGCTGCCTTTTTTCCCTTTGGATCTTTCAATATTTTTAATGTGATTTTTCTGAAGTTTGATATGCCTAGGTATCAATTTTGAGGGGTTTAATATTATTGTTTGGCATTTATCCAGCTTCCTGTATCTGTGGGGTTTTGTTTGACATTCTTGCTTCAACTAATTCTTCTGTTCCTTTCTCTCTTCTCTTCTGGGGTTCCTATTATGTGTATGTTATACCTTTCGTAGGTGCCCCATAGTTCTTGGAGATTGTTCCTCTTTATTTTTTATTGTTTTGATCTTTTTACTCTTTGCTGTTTTAGTTATGGAAGTTTCTGCTGACATATCCTTAAGCTCAGAGATTCTTTCCTGAGCTGTGTCCAGTCTATTAACAAGCCCTTCATCAAAGGCATTGTTCATTTCTGTTAGTGTATTTGTCTCCAGCACCTCTGATTCTTAGAATTTTCATCTGTCTGCTTACCTCACCCATCTGTTCTTTTGTATTATCTACTTTTTCAACGAGAGCCTTTATAGTGTTTTAAATTCTCAGTCTGATAATTCTGACATCCCTGCTATATCTGAGTCTGGTACATGACTGCTTTGTCTTTTCAAATTGTGTTTTTTGCCTTTTAGTATACCTTGTAATTTTTCATTGAAAGCTAGATACACTGTACTGGGTTAAGGAAACTCTGACAAGTAAACTTTTGGTGACATGGTGATAAGATATGAGGGAAGGAGAAGCATTCTATAGTACTAATGATTATGTTTCAGTCTTTTAGTTAGCCAGTGCCCCTGGGCTGTGAACTTCACAAGTGCTTCTCAGTTTTTTCTCCCTCTAAGTGGGAAAGGACAGCTAGAGTAGGCTGGAGTTTAGTATTCCTTTCCCCCAAGTCAATTAGGCTCTGATTAAACCCTAGTAAGTTAGGCTGTGATAAAACAATTTCTCTTGAGGACTGGCTTTATTAAAAGGAACAGAATCCTCTGGCATATTTCAAAATGGTTAATTTTCTCTTCCCCCTACCAGAGGTACAAGGGGATTTTTCTCCCATCATCATCTATAAACCTGGTTTATAGAACATGTGAAAGTAAAACTTTAAAAAGTGTGTCAGTGAAGGTGGGGGGGTCCTCACTATGACTGGGCCCCATGGCGTTTTTAGTTCAGACTTGTTCATACTGAGCTTCCAGCAATTTGCCTATTACAGTTTAGGTTTTCCTGTCCAGGCACTGTTTCCCATGGAGGTTTCTGCTTAGGGTTTGTGCTCTGGTAAATAGTGATTCTCTATCCATCTGTCTGTTTCTCCAATTTGGGGGACAGCAATTTTCCTGTGGCCTTACTTTTCACATAGAAGAGTTAGTGATTTTCAGTTTGTTTAGCACTTTCCTTGTGAGGACAGTGTGTAACTTCCAAGCTCCTTACCTGCCAGACCAGAAACCGAATAAGCTGCTACAACTCTGTAAAATACAACATGAAAAATTCGAGCTAAGGCAAACACAGTGTCTTTTTACATGATTTAAGAAGCCATTTCCTACCCGGAAAAACTACTGGGCAAATGACCAGAAGACACTGAAGCCTTCTCTGAGGTCTTCACAGGCAGAGAAGTCCTCTGCCCGGCAGCTCCAAGACAGCTCACCTTGACACATGGTAAAGATAAGCTGTCACCAAGACAACTGTACCTTTAAAAACAAAAAAAATTAAAAATTACCTTTATTTCTGAAGTTTAATCAGAAATCTTAACTAAGATGAAGGTGCCAAGGGTTCAGCCTTCAAGCTGTTAGAGTTAATTTATCAGCACTTAATAAATGTAACAAAGGTGTATCTGCCAATTACATGATCTCTTTCTCCCTTGAAAAAAAAAAGATGTTCAACTGTGGAAAAGAACCTGACACAGTGGCCTTTTTTAAAAAGCCATCTTGCTTAGCCCAAGTCAGAAAATGTTCACAGTCACTGTACTGATTGCTACGTGCAAATCAGAAATACAATCCTAATTCCCCCACTGACCAAATGGACCCCCTCTTAATCAAGGCAACCCCAGAGAAACCTTAAAAACTGAGTTATCAGACATGAGGGTAAGGGATGTTAGGCCTCATTATACCCTCTACCATTTGGAATTTACTCACAACTGACCAGCATTAATATTAAAATAGAGATCATAGACTGACAAAACAGACTCTTTGTGGCAATAAGAACAAGACCTAAGGCCATGAAAGGCAACGGTTACATCATATCTGCAGGCCATTAGTTTTGCTAAACAGGTTATTTTGACCCAGTACATTGTGGCTGACTCTGACATAGCTTCCTTATTGTAAAAACTTATTTCTGCTGACCTCAAGTTTTAGACAGAGCCTTACTCTTTTAACCAATTACAAATTAAAGATTCTGGAAACTCACCTATAACCTATAAGCCCCCACTTAAAGATATCTCACCTTTTCAGGCCAAACCAGTGCATACCATCCATATATTGATTCATGTCTTCACCTGTAACTCCTGCCTCCCTGAAATGTGTAAAACCAAACTGTGGGACCATGAACTCAAGACTTCTTGGGTTTTATTTTTCCCCAGGCCAGTCACTCATATTGACTGGAAATAAATCTCTTTAAAATGTTTTGCAAAGTTTAGTTTGTCCATTAACACCTCTCTATACTTCTTCATATCCGAAGCCCTGTGAAATGAACTGCATGATAAAATTCTTCTATCCTCAGTAATAATGATCCTCCTCAAGGAAATGGAGACATAACATTCTTATCATATTCTCTGACAAGATGATGCTCAGGTTGGTTGAAGTCTACCAATATGCTTGTCTGTCCCCAAGATTAAGGTAGGCTCTACGTTGTTATTTTTTTAAAAACGGAAGAACTGACCCATGTCCAGTTCGAATGACAGAGTAATACAGATGTAAATATAATGAACATTCTGAAGGCATAAAAAAAATTGTTTCAGGGAGAAATTTGCACATTTTAAGAAAACCTGAAATTATCTCTTCTACCCATATTTTCTCTAAATTAAGAACATGTTAAGAATATGTAAAGAAGCCCAGTAATCCCAGCTACTCAGGAGGTGGAGGCAGGAGAATCACTTGAACCTGGGAGGCGGAGGTTTCAGTGAGCCGAGATTGCACCACTGCACTCCAGCCTAGGTGACAGAGCACGACTCTGTCTCAAAAAAAAAAAAAGTAAAGCAGCATACATAATTATGCATATGACATGAAGTTTTAAAATATGGTTTATTCAGCCAATACAAATAAGGTTTCCTTTAACAAAGGAATCCAAATCAATTTTAATTTTGTCAAAAAAAAATCATTAAACAGCTGTGTTTTCACATTTTGGGAAGCAATAAAAAAGTTATGAAGAGTAAAAAAAGCACAAAGGAAATTAGATTTTCTGAACAGATATAGCTGTTTGGAGCCCAAGTCTCCCATCCTTTCTTCCTCACTATATTCCTTCTTTAACTTCTCTGTGGCCCATTTATATTTTTCATCACAAATTATCCTTGCAAGTGATCCCAAGACGCAACGGAATAAAACCTTAATGTATCACTTATACCTTGTAAAGTGGTGCCCAGAAAATAAAACAAAAAACACTAAAAATTTACAGCATGTTGTTTTTGTGAAAATAAATACCTATTTCCTATTAATTTGATACAACATTTTGGAAAGAAATATAGCCTGTGCATAATTTAAATCCTAACTCCACATTTGCCATAAAAATTCACCATAGGAAAGAAAATTGGCTTGCAAAAAAATAGATTCCCCAAAAATACATATGCCATATAAATGGTCTTAAAACTTGGTAATTAAATTTTTTCCTACATGCAGTTTTACCTATTAACTGTGCTACTCCCCCCCAACTCTAAAGCATTAGGAAGATTTTTATTAACTGGCATATCAGCTAGTTATTTCTGTGTAATAAACCACCTAAAATGTAGGGGTATAAATCAACAAATACACAATTCGGTGGCTTGACAATGTCAAATGGTCCTATACAGGTTGCTCTTGCCAT
This sequence comes from Ateles fusciceps, assembly GCA_036589455.1. Taxonomy (NCBI): domain Eukaryota; kingdom Metazoa; phylum Chordata; class Mammalia; order Primates; family Atelidae; genus Ateles; species Ateles fusciceps. Next base: position 4,794,641 of record JAZHEH010001361.1, read on the forward strand.
AACTCCTAATATCACTAATGCATGACGTCAACAGTTATGTTGGCTGTGTGACAGCTACCTAAGAGGACTCAGCTGGGATGGCACATCTCTCTTCTACACAGTGTCTTCTCATGAATAAGCTTGCCCAGGCTTATCCATGGAAGATGAGAAGGATTCTAAGAAAGAGCAGATGCCTGCAAGCTTGAATCGTAGACTTGAGAATTGTTACAACATCACATCTGCCATATTTTATGGGCAAAATCAAGTCACAATGCCTACCCAAATTCCAGAGGTAGAGAAACAGACTACACCTCTTGATGAAAGAAAATACATCACATTTTACCAGATGCGAATACAGAAAGGGGTAGAGAATTATGATCATTTTGGAAATCTGCAATACTGCATTTGGTTTTTGTGCCTCTTTTGTAATTAATTTCAAAAATGAAGGCTCTGAGCATTTACTTCATATAGTGACTTACAATATTTGGAAGTATAACTTCCAGAAAGTCTTCCTTGAGAATCCCAGCCAAAAGTGACATATTTTAACTCAATATGAATAAATAATTCAATCATGCTATTCTGCTGTATTTTCTTTATTTGGGAGCTCCTAATAGATTATGAGTTTTGAAGGGTAGGGATCAGTTCTATCTGTTCTTCTAATGTGTGATCATTGCTTTGGCAATGTCTGCACACAGTAGGTATTCAATCAATATTGTTTACTGACTAAAGGACTGAATGAATAAGGGAATGAATCCTCTATTAAATTAAGAACTCATAAAGAAAGGGGCTGTCTCAACTAATTTGTATCTCCCATAGCCTCTAGGCATTTATTTGCACATGGTAAGTCCTCTATAAGTAATTGTTAAGTACATTTTATAGGAAGAGCAAAAGTTGTAGTTGTAAACAGAATTGCAACTCTGCATCTCAATTCAGTAGCATGATCTTATCAGCTATTTTACTTGGAAAAATTTTCTAATAAAATATTTGTTATTTCATATTATAAAAACATGATTGAATTGGAAATATACCCACTTGATTTTTTAATCTCCCATTTTTCAAACTTACTCCGTATATGGCAATGACATTTGAAAATATACAGTAAGTCTGGCTGTAAAATTTAGAAAAGACTCCTAGATTAAGATACACACTGAAATATTTTACCTTCATACATATTAAACAAATTTTGGAAGCTCCAAAAATTACTAAGGTCACTTTCTATAAAGTCAGATGAAGTTATTTCAAAGTAAAAGCAGTCCAAGAAAATAATAACCATTGAATCTGATCTTACCCAAAATGAAGTAGTTTCCCATTATAAATTATTACAGACAAATAAGAGTTGACTATCGAACATAATAAGGTATCAGTATAATCAGGTTATGATATGAGAAGATATTTTTATACTTACTGCATTTTGATTTTTCAAATGTTTCTAACTGCTCTCTTGGTTTACCTTGTTAATTTCTCTCTGTTTTTATGCATTCACTTTCTCTAATTCATAAATGACATATGAATAAAAATTCTTAAAAGACAGAAGGGTGGCAGATATTGCTCACATACATGTTCAGGGACACAAAAAGCTGAGGACCAAATGGCCAAGAGCAGGGCAACAGAGTTCTCTCATGCCAACATGCAACATGAAAACAGACTCCATATAAGCAAGTGATTTCAGCTTAACAGAACAAGAATATTTACTGGTATATCTGCAAGATTTAAAATTTCCAATTCTAAAAGTGTGAAATCTAACATTAAAAAAGAATTGCCATAGGTCTTTTCACTCATTCCTACAAATCTTAATTTTTGTCAAGCATGGAAACATTTCAATGCCCCCGTGAATGTTAGATTTCATAAGTTTTTCATCTAGACAGGTTATTCTCTGTGTTACTGAAATTGGTCTTCTTAGCTCAGAATTTTATGTGCATAGTTAATCACATTTTGGTAGATTCTTTCCATGGACACTTAAATGTGAACCATAGGATGGAATGTAGCAACACACAAATCAGGGACAAGCAAGGCATAAGTTCTTGAGAAGCAGTGGCCAAATATCCAATAAAATACATGTTGTAGGCAAAGTCAATGGATAATACCTAATTCAACTGCTAGAAATTTATGGTTAACTTATGCTAGAATTTATGGTTAAAATCAGTCATTAGAGCATAGGCTTTGAAGTCAGACTTTTGATTCAAATCCTATCTCCACTATTGACTTACTAACTTGGGAAAATCACTTCATAAACTTATTCAACTTCATTACCTGCAAAATGGGGGATAAAAATCCTAATAATGTGTTGTGGGGATTAAAGGAGATATGCATATAAAGTTGCTTCTGTGTCTCCTATATAGTTATGATGAATTAAGAAATGATTACTGAGTAAACACTCTGTACTAGGCACTGTGTTTCAGGGAGATACAGTGGCTCTTGACCTTATAAAACTTACATACAGCTCAATGTATTTTACAGATATCATCATCAGGCCATGAGGCCAATTTAGGTTAAGGAGTAGAAGTTGAGATGAAGTGAAAGAAATGCTAAATACTAGTTTGCGAACTAAAGCAAAGGTTAGAACATAACTAAGGTAAACAAAGCAACAAGAACGAACTTCCAAGGGGAAATGTAAAGTAATCCAAACATTGCTAGAATAGACCTGCTTTAAAAGAGCCAGGTACATATATTCTGGGTTGTACTACAATCCGTTTAATATCACCAACTGGATTTATTGAGTATCCACTGTGTAAAAAAACCATTATTTGGAGCCATATATATTAAAAAACAAAAAGTAGTGCAACACAGTTCTGGCTCTCAACAGTAAATATAGCATTAAGGAGAATAAGACAGTGAAAGGTACTCTGTTCCAATTATCTAATGCTGTGTAGCAACCACCTCAAACTTTTAGTTGCATAAAACAACATATCTCATCATAAATATGAAATCTGAGCAGGGTTAGTAGGGACAGCTCATTTCTACTCACCATGGACTGGGACTGCACATCTAGAGTTCAGGCTGAGAAGACCCAAAAGACTGGGGCTGGGAAAGCTGGGGCTTCTCAGGCATCTTACTCTCAATCTCTGTGTGGTCCCTCCACATGGTCTCTCAAGCATGGAGGCTTTAGGGTAGCCAGACTTCTTAAATAGCAGCTCAGGACACCCATAGCATGTGTCCTGAAAGAGAGAGTGAGCATGCCAGCTGAAAATTCTATCACATTTTATGACATAGCCTTGGAAACCATGCAACATCACTTCTTCCTCATTCTGTTTTGTTAGAAGCAAGTCATTAAGGTTCACCAATAATAAGGGAAGGGCAATTAGACTCCACCTTCTATGGAAGGAGTGTCAAAGAAATTGCAAACATACCCTTTGGACACAAATTTTTATATTCCTTTCACATGCAAAATATACTCCACTTACTTACGCAACCAGTGTGGATGAGTCTCCCCCAGATACCATTTGTCAAATACAGCTCATAAAGTACAGCTATCCTCAATCCAAAGACCTGGTGAACTAAAGAGACAAGTTACATGTCCTTCACACACTGACATACAATGGTAGAAGGAGCACAGGATAATTACTACAGACATTCCCATTTAAAAGGGAGGAAAAGAAAGGCAAACAGGATTCACTAGTCCATAACAATTCTGTAATCCTGCCATGCTCACACTATTGGCTCCTTGACTCAGGTCTGCTGTCTGATAATGCAGCATAGCATCTCCATGGGTCTTAGCTCTATCCTCTGATTTCATAGTTCCTCCTCAAGTCATCCTTTTCCATTAACAAATGCTTTTCCATTAAAAAATGTTTGCAGCTAAGTAGTTTTCTCAACCTGCTTCCTACTATAATTATTTCAGAATTCCAAAGCTCTCTTTTTATGATGGTCTGTCTCTGTCCCTTTTAGTCCAAGCTGGCAGTGTTTCTGCAAGTACACTTCTCTTAAAACTTTGTGGGTCTCACATGAATCATACTGGGGTTCACCCCATCTGCCCAATTTACACCCAAAAAATTCATCAAGATAAGCATTTCTCTACCTTTAGTTTCCATAAAGTTGCTATAGGAAAGCACCTTGACATTCTTATAAGCCCTGTTGTTTAGAAGAGACAATCTGCAATGCATGTCCCTCAAGATCCTTAGAGATAGCTACCTGTATAAAATATTACCTCAAATCTTTGCAAAAGGTTGTACAATAAATAATGCCCTTGAAATCATCTTTATTACTTATTTTCATGACAATGTCCTAAATTTGACCTTCATCCAATAGGCTTTTCTTAATTTTAGCCTCATCTGCCATCTGAAGAGACTACACTGAGAAAGTTGTATTTTTGATCCCAGCAAGTTCTGGCTTCTTTACATATTAAAGTTCTTTCTGTTGCTTAACACTCTCATCTGCCATTTTATAATAGGCAGCTAGAAACCAGGAGTCATCATCAACATTCTCCTTGAAAATCAGCATGATTTTCTAGTCTTATTTTCTATTTCTATTTTCCATTATTACTTCAGGTGATACTGTTGAACTTTATGTCACTATGTAATAAATATTCCAATCCTTCCAACTTTCAATAACATTATCTTTATTTTCCTTTCAGCCTTCACTAAAGGAAATTGTGAAATATGAGCCACCTCAAGGGCCATATAGTTACACTAAGAATCTCTTCAAGGCCCTTAGACCTTAACTAACAATCTTAAGGTTCTTCCAGCTTCGACCACCACCTAGTCCTAAAGCCACGTTTTTGCAGTTTTGTTATGCTAGCACATCACTCCCAGCTACAAAAAATGTGTTCCCAGTTATCTACTCTGGGTTAAAAAAAAAAACTCCTCAAAAGTTAGTGGCTTAAAATAACTTTATGTTTCTCAAGAAGCTGTACTTTGAACAAAAGACTGCTACAATAAATTAAAGAAAACCTGAATAAATAAAGAGATATAGCATATTCATTGATTATAAAACTAAATGTTATTAAGGTATCAGTCCTTCCCCAAATCGAGATAGCAGGTCAACACAATTCTTATCAAAATCCAACCAGGAATTTTTGGTAGAAATTGACCAGCTGTAGCCAAAAATGCGTATGGAAATGCAAACAACCAAGTCTAGCCCAAACGATTTTGAAAAAGCAGCAGCAGCTATACTACAATCAAGATAGTCTGATATTGGCATAAGAAGAGATATATAAATCAATGAAACAGAATAAAGAGTTCAAACACACATGTATGGTTAACTGATTTTTGATAAAAGTGCAAAATTAATTAAGAAAGAGTAGTCTTTACAACAAATAGTGCTGGAGCAACTGGATATCTATACCTAAAAAAAAAAAATTTAAAAAACCCTAATAACCCTGTGTTATGGACACCACAACAATTAGCTAAAAATGAATCATAGAACCAAATATAAGAACTAAAAATACAAAGCTTCTAGAAGAAAAATCAGGAGAAAATTTCTGTGACCACAATCAATATTTTTAAAAGTTAAATTTGATTTTATCAAAATTTAAAACTTTTGCCCTTTTCAAAAGACACTATTAAGAAAATTAAAAGACAATTCCTGGGCAAGATGGTTGAATACGAACAGCTCCAGTCTACAGCTCCCAGCGAAATCAACACAAAAGGCAGGTGATTTCTGCGTTTCCAACTGAGGTACCCAGCTCATCACATTAGGACTGGTTAGACAGTGGGTGCAGCCCACAGAAGACCAGCAGAAGCAGGGTGGGGTGCTGCCTCACCAGGGAAGTGCAAAGGATCAGGAAACTCCCTCCCCTAGCCAAGAAGGGAAGCCATGAGGGACTGTGCTGTGAGGAATAGTGCATTCTGGCCCAGATACTATGCTTTTCTCATGGTCTTCACAACCCACAGACCAGGAAATTCCCTCAGATGCCTAAGAGAATTTCCCTAGTGTACTACCGGGGCACTGGGTTTCAAGCACAAAACCGGACAGCTGTTTGGGCAGACACCAAGCTAGCTGCAGGAGTTTTGTTCATACCCCAGTGGTGCCTGGAACACCCCGCGAGACAGAACCATTTACTCCACTGGAAAGGGGACTGAAGCCAGGGAGCCAAGTGGTCTGGCACGGTGGGTCCCACCCCCATGGAGCCCTTCAAGCTAAGATCCACTGACTTGAAATTCTCACTGCCAGCACAGCAGTCTGTAGTTGAAGTTGACATGGGATGGGATGCTCAAGCTTGGTGAGGGGAGGGGCGTTCATCATTACTGAGGCTTGAACAGGCAATCTTCCCCCTCACAGTGTAAAAAATGCTGCCAGGAAGTTTGAAGTGAGTAGAGCCCACTGTGGCTCAGCAAAGCCACTATAGCCAGACTGCCTCTCTAGATTCCTCCTCTCTGGGCAGGGTATCTCTGAAAGAAAGGCAGCAGCCCCAGTCAGGGTCTTATAAATCAAACTCTCATCGCCCTGGGACAGAGCACCTGGAGGGAGACACAGCTGTAGGTGCAGCTTCAGCAAAGTTAAACATTCCTGCCTGCCGGTTCTGAAGAGAGCAGCAGATCTCCCAGCACAGCACTCGAGCTCTGCTAAGGGACACACTGCCTCCTCAAGTGGGTCCCTGACCCTTGTGCCTCCTGACTGGAAGACATCTCCCAGCAGGGGTCAACAGACACCTCATATTGGAAAGCTCCGGCTGGCATCTTGCAGGTGTCCCTCTAGGAGGAAGCTTCCAAAGGAAAAAACAAGCAACAATCTTTGCTGTTCTGCAGCTTCCACTGGTGATACCCAGGCAAACGGGGCGTATAGTGGACCTCCAGCAACTCCAACAGACCTGCAGCAGAGGGGCCTATTATAAGACAAACTAACATACAGAAAGGAAAAGCATCAACATCAACAAAAAGGATGTCCACACATAAACCTCATCTGCAGGTCACCAACATCAAAGACAAAAGGTAGATAAATCCACAAAGGTAAGGAAAAACTAGCAGAAAAAGTTTGAAAATTCCAAAAACCAGAAGGCCTCTTCTCCTCCAAAGGATCACAACTCCTCGCAACCAAGGGAACACAACTGGATGAGAATGAGTTTGATGAATTGACAGAAGTAGGCTTCAGAAAGTGAGTAACAACAAACTCCTCCAAGCTAAAGGAGCATGTTCTAACCCAAATGCAAGGAAGCAATGAACCTTGAAAAAAAATTAGAGAAATTGTTAACTAGAATAACCAGTTTAGAGAAGAACATAAATGACCTGATGGAGCTGAAAAACACAGCACAAAAACATTGTGAAGCATACAGAAATATCAATAGCTGAATCAATCAAGTGGAAGAAGTGATATCAGAGATTGAAGATCAACTCAATGTGATAAAGCAAGAAGACAAGACTAGAGAAAAAATAATGAAAAAGGCATGAACAAAGCCTCCAAGAACTATGGGACTATGTGAAAAGAACAAACCTACATTTGATTGCTGTACCTGAAAGTGACAGGGAGAACGCAACCAAGTTGGAAAACTCTCTTCAGGATATTATCCAGGAGAACTTCCCCAGCCTAGCAAGAGACACCAACATTCCAATTCAGGAAATACAGGGAACACCACAAAGATACTCCTCAAGAAGTGCGACCCCAAGATATAATCATCAGATTTACCAAGATTGAAATGAAGGAAAAAATGTTAAGGGCAACCAGAGAGAACAGTCAGGTTACCAAAAAAGAAAAGCCCATTAGACTAACAGCAGATCAGTCTGCAGAAACCATACAAGCCAGAAGAGAGTGGGGGCCAATATTCAAAATTCTTAAAGAATTTTCAACCCAGAATTTCATATCCAGCCAAACTAAGCTTCAGAAGCAAAGGAGAAATAAAATGGTTTATAGACAAGTGAATGCCAAGAGATTTTGTCAACGCCAGGCTTGCCTTAAAAGAGCTTCTAAAGGAAGCACTAAATATGGAAAGGAAAAACCAGTACCAGTCACTGCAAAAACCTATCAATTTGTAAAGACCATCAACACTAGGAACAAAGTGCATCAATTAATGGGCAAAATAACTAGCTAGCATCATAATGACAGAATCAAATTCACACCTAACAATATTAACCTAATGTAAACAGGCTAAATGCCCCAATTAAAAAACATAGATTGGCAAACTGGATCAAGTCAAGACCCATGGTATGCTGTATTCAGAAGACCCATCTCATGTGCAGACACACATAGGCTCAAAATAAAGGGATGGAGGAATATTTACCAAGCAAACGAAAAGAAAAGAAAAGCAGCATTTGCAACGCTAGTCTCTAATAAAACAGACTTTAAATAAACAAAGAGCAAAAGAGACGAAGAAAGACATTACATAATGGTAAAGAGACTGATGAAACAAGAAGAGTTAACTATCCTAAATATATATGCACCCAACACAGGAGCACCCAGATACATAAAGCAAGTTCTTAATGACCTACAAAGAGATTCAGACTCCCACACAATAATAGTGGGAGACTTTAACACCCCACTGTCAGTATTAGACAGATCAAAAAGACAAAAAATTAACAAGGATATCCAGGACTTGAACTCACCTCTGGACCAAGTGGACCTAATAGGCATCTACAGAACTCTCCACCCCAAATCAACAAATACATATTCTTCTCAGCACCACATCACACTTACTCTAAAACTGACCACATAATTGGTAGTAAAACACTCAGCAAATGCCAAAGAATGGAAATAATAACAGTCTCTCAGACCACAGTGCAATCAAATTAGAACTCAGGATTAAAAAATTCACTCAAAACCACACAACTACATGAAACTGAACAACCTGCTCCTGAATGACTACTGGGTAAATAATGAAATTAAGGCAGAAATAAGTTCTTGAAACCACTAAGAACAAAGCCACAATGTACCAGAATCTCTGGGATACAGCTAAAGCAGTGTTTAGAGGGAAATTTACAGCACTAATGCCCATAGGACAAAGCAGGAAAGATCTAAAATCGACACTCTAAACATCACAATTAAAAGAACTAGAGAAGCTTTCTGTTTTTCATTTGACTTTGAGGCTCTGTCATTTTATTATGTTGGGACTAGAATATACATTTCAGTTTTTCAAATCCCACTTGGGATTTGCTGGTCTTCCTGAATCTGTATATTATATAAAAGATCAATTCTGGAAAAATTCTCAGCTATTATCTCTTCAAATTATGCCTCTATTCTTTCTCTCTCTCCTATACTGTGGTACTTCAATTAAACACATAAAGCTTCTCATTCTGTCCTTATTGTTTAACTAACACTCTTTCATATTTTCTATTTCTTTTCTCTCCTGGCATTCTTGATAATTTATACTTATATATATATTTCACTTCACAAATTATCTCTTTACTTGTACCTAACAGGCCACTTCACCCACATACTAAATTTTCAGCAGATGGCAGAAATGGAAATCTGAGACTAGAGAATGGTAAAACTATAAAAATTACCAATGTTAACCTTTTAGATATACCTATGAAGCCAATTCATTCATCTACTTGCCATAATCTCTGCCTGTCTTAATTTGACTTGCCCCAAAAACAAACTATGAGGCAAGGAATCATGTACATATAGTTTGTTTGGGGTATGAACTGAAGAAACACATGGAAGTAGGAAAGGAGACAGACAGGAAAAGAAGGAAAGTAATAAAGCGTGTGTTATTAAGCAAGTTACCATTGTGAGCAACTTAAGGTTAAATTCTTCTGAGGAACTCAGCAGGAATAGGGTTTTCCAACATGAGAGGGCACAGACATCACTCTGCAGATTCCAGGACCCACTGCCTGAGATTCTGATTCAGTAATTTGGGGGTGGGTTCCACAAATTTTAATTTCTAACCAGTTCCCAACCAGTACTGATGCTACCATTACTGGTCAGTGGATACTTTTGAGGAAGCAGAGTTGTAGAACACACTTTCAAAGACTTATCCTGCCCAAGAGGCAAGGGAGGAGTATTCATTCACCAATTCCTATTCAGTTATTGTTTAAAACAACTGCGCTCAAACAGCATTAACACTTTGGTACTTCCATCTGCCTCCTCCTAGGCAGAAAGAGGTATCGGCAGCCAAAAGAAACTCCTTAGGAAACGAGTCATGCACTGGCAGCTGCAAGTCAGGCTGGCATGTATGAAAATGGGGGATGCCCAGGAAATGTGAGCAGGGCACAGACAGCATTTGCTACACTGCTACATTGTCATGGAGGAAAATAAACATTAATCAAGAAATTATAAATAAATTACAATTATTATAAATGCTTTAAAAGTAAATTTCATGAAACTACCCCTAAAGATACCCTCTCATCTTATTACAGATGGAAACTTTCTAGAGTTGTTGTGGACCAAAACAATGTACTGTTTCACGAATATGGTTAAACACCAACTCCAGCACAATACTGTATAGCATTAGCCCTTACCGAATATATACTATCTTATCTGAAGTCATTCTGATTGGCAGTTTACATTAGAAATGTGTGCAGAATCATTATGTTTTCATTTTGTTTCATCTGGATATAACTTAGCTAGAATTTACTCTGCTTTATAAACATTAAATTACAAACATGGAATGAAAAACAATGTCTACTTCAATTGCTTTTTATTTATATTTTCATCAAATGATTTCACCAAGACCAAGTCCAAACCAGCAATGCATTTGCAGAAGTATGTTATAATTACATATGATGGCTTATTGTGCAAATCTATACTCACTTTCCACCCTGAATATATTTATCTCCTTAAAGCATCTAAGGAATTAGCAATTGTGAAGTTAGGGATAAGTCCATAAAACTGCTTTTACTTCTGATACCAACAGCAAGTCTGTGGGTTCCAAGACCACTCTCAGATTTGGTAATTCATTAGAAGGACTCACAGAACACACTCAAAGATATTATATTCACAGTTATGGTTTATTATAGGAAAAGGAAACCAGTTAAAATCAACCAAGAGAAGAAACACATAGGACAGAGTCTAGGAAAGTAACAAATGGGGATTTTTCAGTCATCCTCTCTCACAGAGTCATGGACAGCATTACTTTCCTGGCCATAACTGTCACAATTCACATGAAGTATTGCCAACCAGGAAAGTTCACCTGAGCCTTGATAGTCAAAGTCTTTTCTGGGGCTCAATCACAGTGGTGTGGCTGACTATCCGAACTCAGTTTCTGACCCCTTAAGAAGGCAAGCTGTTACTGCTTTACTCAGTGTCTCTATCCTATATCATATTGTTACTATCTAAATTGGCCCAGGCTTCCCAGGCAAATAAAGACACTCATTAGCCATGGCATTCCAAGGGCTTCAAGGTTACCTCCCAGAAGCCAAGGGCAATGGCAAGACCTCTTTGGGGCAAGATTAAATTCTTTACTGCACTGCAACTTCCTCTACTCTCACCGTGAGTGGTCGCTGCATTTTTTAAAGCCCTGAAATTCTTCATCTTACTGAGCTTAACTGCTACATTATGATATTGATAAAAACAGAACTAGGTGTGAACTTTTGTAATTAACGTACTTTCAGTATTGCTAGGCTTTGATGGATATTTGGGAAAAATCAGTTGATTTGATACTTGAAACCAACCCAAGATTCACAGCTCAAGTTTATTCTACCGTCATCCATATAGAGTCTTCTTTTTCTATGTATCAGTCTTCACTGCTACAGAGTGCAGTATTTTTCAAAATAATGCTCAGGATAATCAATCTACAATGGAGTACCTTTCACGTAGTATCAGGATAAAAATCTGGACCTTCTGAAAAACTATCAGCATACATATATCAGATAATTATATTCCCCTTTCATGAGCTGATCATTAAGCTGGAAGAAAATGCTTAGGAGTTTATTGTACTCTGTCAGGCAGCAAAAAAGAACCTTCCTAAAACTAGCTAAAAATCTGAAGATTGCTACTTTAGCAATTGGTGTTTCTAAATTGCTAGGCCTCAAATCACCTCAGCAAAACACACTCTTGAGTGATATATCTGCATATAAAAATGTAACACGAAACCATTGTTTTCTTTAAAGGCACAGAAACCTCTAACAATTTGATTTGGGGTTCAGTTAGATATTGGAATGCCCTCTGCTGTGCACCTTGAAAGAATAAAAACATTTAAATCTTGATACAAAATCAGTGTTGTGTTAGAAACAAAGCCTATATTTTAGAAATAAGAAATTCTTATATTTATGAAAAGAATCTTAGCATAATTAAAATTAGTAACATAAATCATTATTTTTCAATTTCAAACAATTCTTTTATAAAAGCATTAAAACATCTTTTAATCCTATAGGACATTTCCTTTGAATTAATACCAGCACCAACAAAAACAACTATGTCATGCAAAAGAAGATATGTATATTATCTATACATTAATGCTAGAATTAAATGGGAATAAAATATTAAAGAGAAATGGCAAACAAAATTATTATAACGAGAACATAAAATATATTAGGTATTATTTCCTATCTTAAAATCTTGAAAGAGAACATTTTTGCCAGAAGATGCAACTACAAAGAATATTAAAATAAATGCAACAAGGAAGAAAGCAATTAAGCACATTTTTAACCCATAAATAACAGCATATCATTATAATATACTGAATATACATAAGAATGCTAGTAAATTTACTGTTATTTTCTAAAAACTCTGCCATATACCAAACCTATTAATGAAATGTCTATATAAAAGTTAAATACATACATCAATAATATTAAAATGTTTTAACATGAACCATGAATATACTCTCTGAACAATGTCAGCTTGTACTTAGCTAAATTTTCTCATTTCTTACCATGTTAATGAAATTTTCAACATTTACTATTGTTTTCTAAGGGCAAGTGAAATTCTACATCCTAGGTAGAGATTTTAGAATATTACTTGTTCTTAAGGATATTCCTGGCCCTCCAGTGGTATCTGCCTTAATACTTTCACTGCACCTTTCAGGGTTGCAAAGAGAAACATCACTTCTACATGTACATTTTGAAATTAGATTACACTGTATGGCAGCATCTAATTTTTCCTCCATTAGAGATTCACTCTCTGTTTGTATCCCTACATCACATCTTGCAACCTGAAGAATGCAGTTATTATTGGTTTTGTTTTGCAAGATGTGTGCTGAATTGCACTGTGACTGTGGAAACTGATCTGTATTACATTTCACTGAGAACTGGCAGAAATTCTTATTCCATTTATGAATTTTGTCATTGTTTTTAACAATCCTATCACCTGAAAGTTTTTCCATCCTTTCTACGTGAAAATTATAAGTTGTTTCTTTTGTTTTGATGGGCATCCTATTTGAATCTTCAGTTTGCTGTGATATTTGATCTTCATCTTCAGATAGCTAAAAAAAAATTAATAATTTTCCATAAACCATGCTTGAATTTAAAAAATACATTCAATCGCTTCAAAGGATATATTCTTAAAATCCCTACTATAGAAATTTTCTAAATACAGAAGAAAGTTTGTCAAGTACAACTCAAAGCAGGTATATCATCAAAGAGTCTTCAACCAATAATCTGCCATATCTCCCAGGAGGTCATGAACTTTAAAACAGCAATGACAATAATATTTGTAATAAAAATGCAAAAAAGGTAAAAAGGAGAAGGGAAATTTTTTCTTTTATCAGTCCCTCTAATCATAGGCTATATCATCTCTCTACCCTTTCACACAGAAGAAATGATATGCAGCACACTCTTCCTCTACTTAAAAAGAGTGGAGTAGAAGCAATACCTTTGAAGGGAACAGGTAATACGTATAACCTGTTCAGTTATTAATTAACTCATTAAGTAAAAAATAACTATTTGTGTATGTTTTATGGACCCAGTCCAATGAAATCTATATCATATAATATATAAAAATACATATGTATTAAATAATGTATATTTAATATATATTACTTATAATTTATTATATATTTATAATTTAATATTATATATTTAATATATATATTAAGATATATATCTTAAGAAGATAACTTAAGAAGAACATCAGCTAATAGGAAATCAAATAAACAGAAAAGTTAAGTAGCAATACATATCTCAACTGTTATATAAAAAGTCAAACTAAGAACTTTTTAATATGTCTAGATTTTAATTTTCTAAGAATAAATTTTTCAAACTTTGTGAAAAAATTATCTCAATTATTGAATTAACAAAAATATGCTTTTAATGAAAATCTTATATAAAGTGTTGATTATTCAAGCTAAAAATGCAAAATTAATATAAAAACTAAATATAAAATGGAGTATAGGCTTTAGCTGATTGACACTGAAACATCAAAATTAAGCATATGAAATAGCATTAAAACTGGCTGAGCACACAAGCTCAATGCATTCATTTATTCAAACAAATATTCATTTAGCATCTATAATGTGACCCTCTTGGAGCAAACATTCTGATGGGTAGAATGACATTAGTCAAATAATCATACACTTGCAAATGTAATTACAATTTGAGAAAAGTGTTATGAAGAACAAATATTAGGCACTTTGAACATATAACTTACAGGCCTAATTAGAGTGGGGAGCCAGTGAGGGACTTTTCTAATAAGTGACATATTTAAGATGAGACCTGAAGGATGAGTAAGAGTAAGGTAGAGGAAACAGATTGTATAAAAAATCTGAAGCAGAAAAGACACTGAAAAGCTAAGGAAAGTGAAATGTCAGTAATGTGGGGCAGGATGAGAGAGTGAGAACACTATAGGAAATTAAAAGTGTTAGCCAGGATCATATCACACATGGCTGGTAGTCACTGTAAAGGATATTGATGCTAAAGTAAAATAGGAATCCACTGAAGAGTTGCATATGAAAATAACATGATTCAATTTATGTCTGCAAAAGATCATGATAGTTGCTAACAAGAAGAAAGTGGGTCAAGAGTGTTAGTAGACAGATTTCTTAGGAAACAACCACAATAGTTCAAGACAAAAGATCAACCTGATTGGATGAAGTGTCAGAATGAATTGGTTGAAGGAGATAGACGAGAAAGAAAGCACAAAGTGAAGTACTAAGTTTCTGACATGAACATGTGGGTAGACAGAAAAGGAATCTACTGATAACGGGAAATGTCAGAAAAACTCATTTGTGGAGAAGACCAGGGTTATTCAGTTTGAGGAATGAAGAAATGGAGATTTTTGTGAAATATCAAAAATACGTTCAATGGAAAATTGGACATCTAAATAAAGATGAGGTTAAGAACTGTTATCATGCAGATAGTACAAAAAAAATCACTGGAGTCTGTAACATCACCTAAGGTTTAGAGTGCAGATTAACAGAAGAAGAAGATGGTCCTGTGTCAAACTCTAAATATTACAACATTTATATAGGGGGAAGAGTAGAGGAAAAGTAGGCAGAGGCATAAAGTAGCATTCAGAGAAGTATGAAGAAAAACAAGACAGTGTGTTATCATAAAAGTGAAGAGTTAAAATGTTTTTTAAAAAATAATCATTTCTATGAATATTAGGAGTTCTTATGACATGATAGATTCGAAAGTATCCAATGAATTTAGCAACATAGAAGTCACTGGTGTCTTTAGCAAGAGCCGCGTGGATGATGAATTAGAGACAAAAGGTAGATGAAATGAAGAGGAAAGAGTGAATGAAGGAGAATTCCATTTAAACATGTGATGTATCAACAATGGAGAACTCCCACTCAGAATATACTATGTCACTCCAATTATTCTGGTTTCAGTTTTCAATAACATTTTACAGTTTTCTACATCTAAACCTAAAGACTTTATTTTTAAATCTATTATTGGTTATTTTACATTTCTAATTACTGTGAATGGGTTCTTTTAAAAGGCCTCTTAAAAGAAACAAAATTTATCTATGTGCATTTTATGTATTATATACCATGTGTGTATACACAGTTGACCCTTGAACAACACAGGTTTGAACTGCACAGGTCCGCTTATATGTGCATTTTTCTTTAATAAATATATTAGAAAACTTTCTGAAGATTTGTGACAATTTGAGAAATCTCAAAAAACATAAGAAAAAGCTAAGTATATCATGAATGCATAAAATATATGTAGATATTAGTTAATTTTATAATTTACTACTGTAAAATATACATGAGTCTATCATGAAAAGTTAAAATTTATCAAAACTTATGCACATAAACACAGGCCATAAGTGGCACATTTACAACCAAGACAAATGTAAACAAACATAGAGAAGTGTAAACAAATATGTAGTATTCAATCATGACTGTATAAAACTAATTGTAGCACATACTGTACTACTGTAATAATTTCATAGCCACCTCCTATTGCTGTTGCAGTCTCTCCAGGAAACTGCATATTATGGTAAAAAGTGATCTCTTGTGGTTCCCCGCATATTTTGTTTAGTGCAGTAACATACACCTTGAATAACATCGGGGAGCCACATAAAATGCCACTAATGATGCTGGCAGTACTTCCAAGAAGCAGAAAAAAGTCATGACATTCATTAACTGCTTGAACTGCTTGGCATGTAACTATAAATTGGGATCTGCAGCTGCAGTTTCCTGCAATTTTAAGATATATAAATCCAGCATAAGGATCATGTACAGAAGGACAAATATGGCATGTTCTCACTCACATACGGGAACTAAAAAAGTTGATCTCATGGAGGTTGAGAGTAGAATGATAGAGATACCAGAGACTGGGAAAGGTGTGGGTGTCATGGGGTGGGAGAGACGAAGAGAGTTTGGTTAATGGGTACAAACATACAGTTAAAAGGAGTAAGTTCTAATGTTTAATAGCAGATTACAGTCACTACAGTTTAAAAAATACATATATTTCAAAATAGCTAGTAGGTAAGTCTTGAAATGGTCCCAACACAGAAAAATAAATACTAGAGGTGATGGATACCCTAAAGTCTCTCGCTTGATCATTACACATTCGAGTCATGTAACGAAACATCATATACCCCCATTAAATATGTACAAATATTATACATCAATAAAAATAAATAAAAGTTAAATCTAAACATGCTTCTTTAGTGATACAATTTGAGTTATATTCTTTCAAAGAATTGAACCGTTTAACAAATAGATAATCTTGTAATCTAGTGTTGACAACATGTAATTGAGTTAATTTTTTTTTTTTGAGACAAAGTCTCACTCCATTGCTCAGGCTGGATTGCAGTGACACAATCATAGCTCACTGCAACCTCAACCTCCCAGGCTAAGGTGATTCTCCCATCTCAGCCTCCCAAGTAATTGTGACCATAGGTGCATGCCACCATGTCTAGCTAATTTTTTGTATTTGTTTTTGCCATGTTGCCCAGGCTGGTCACGAAATCCTGGGCTCAAGCAATTGGCCGCCTCAGTCTCCCAAAATGCTGGAATTACAAGCATGAGCCACCATGCCCACCTAAGTGATATTTCTTACCTTTGTTCATAAGTACTTATCATAATATGTTTCTGCATACACATTTAAAATGTAAATCTAAGAAGAATCCTTTAGAGATGCATTACTTGCTCTTTTCTTTCTGGAAATGAAACTAATTAACAAATAGAGAACACTGTAATATAGTGTTGAGAACACCCTGCTGAAAGACAGTCAACCCCTCCTTCCTAAGGCCTCATTTGCATGAGTTTATATGTACACTAGTAAAAGTTAAATCCTAGTTCTTTAAAAAAAAAAAAAAAGGAAACTTGTGAAGGAAAATGTACTTCTTGTGAAATACCTTTTAATGTTGTATTAAAAACGTAGCTTTTATGTGGGTGCAGGATTGCTATGAGAAAGGCGTATCTTTAGACTCTAATATGATTCAAGATTTGTGAAGTCATTTTATGACAACTTAAAAGGAAGGTGAAGAATCTAACGCTGGAGAATTTAATGCCAGCAAAGGATGGTTTGATAATTTGAGAAATAGGTTTTGCTTAAAAAATGTAAAGGTAATAGGAGAGGCAGCTTCTGTGGACCAAGAAGCAGCAGAGACATTCCCAGATTCCATTAAAGAAAATCACTGAGGAAATGGGTATCTGTCTAAACAAGTTTTTAATGGAAACAAAAGCGCCCCACTCCAGGAAAAAAAAAAAATGCCACATAGGATATTTATTAGTAAGAAAGAGAAGCAAGCACCAGAATTTAAGGCAGGATTGGATAGGCTAACTCTACTGTTTTGTCTAATGCAGTCAGGTTTATGACCAAGATTGCCCTTATCTTTAACACTGCTAACCCTCAAGCTTTGAATGAAAAGATAAACACCAATTACTAGTTTCTTGGTAACACAACAAGAAGGCTTGGAAAACAAGAACGCTTTTTCTGAATTGGTTCCATCAATGCTTTGTCCCTGAAATTAGTAAGTGCTTTTCCAGTAAGGGACTGCCTTTTAAAGTTATTTTGATATTGACAATACCCCTGGACACCCAGAATCCCATGATTTCAATACCAAAGGCATTAAAGTAGTTTATGTGTTTCCAAGCACATCTTCAGCCTCTAGATCAGGGGGTCACACTGACCTTTAAGGTTTATTATAGATTGTGCTCTACGGAAAGGATGGTCAATGAAATGGAAGAGAACCCAAGAAAGAAAACATCATAAAAGTCTGAAAGGATTATACCACTGAAGATGCCATTACTGTTTCAAAAAAGCCATGAAAGTCATCAAGACTCAGAAAAGAAATCCCTGAAGGAGAAAACTGTTCCAGATGTCTAACATGACCTCATAAAATTTACAAGAGCTCATCAAGAAAACCATGAAAGAGATTGTGGATACAGCAAAAAAAAAAAAAAAAAAAAGGTGAAAGGTGAAGGGTTTCAATGGAGCTTAGAAAAATTAAAGAGCTAACAGACACAACACCAGAGGAATTAACAGAAGACAACTTGATGGAGATGAATACTTAACAACCAGTTACAGACAACAAGGAAGAAGACATAAAAGAAGCAGTGCCAGAAAACAAACTGACAGACAACCTGGCAGAAGTGTTGATTACTCAAGACACTTTTGGCTTCTTTTATGACATAGACCCTTCTATGATACAGGCTGTGAAGCTAAAGCAAACAGGAGAAGAAGAATTGGTACCATGTAAAAACATACTAGAGAAACGAAAAATCAAAAGTCAGACAGAAATAACGATGTATTTCCGTAAAGTTGCACCAAGTGTGCCTGCCTCTCCTGCCCCACATTCTATATCCTCCACTCTCTTCTGCCTCTGATACCAATGAGACAGCAAGACCAACCCTGACTCTCCCTCCTCCTCCTCATCCTACTCAATGTGAATATGATGAGCATTACAACTTTTATGATGATCTATTCCTACTTAAATAGTAAATATATCTTCTCTTCCTTAAGATTTTCTTAGTAATATTTTCTTTTCCTTAGCTCACTTTATTGTATACAGTATATAATATATACAACAAATGAAATATGTGCTAATCAATTGTATATGTTATCAGTAAGGATTCTGGCTAACAGTAGGCTATTAGTAGTTAAGTTCTGTGGAGTCAAACGTTTTACTCAGAGTTTTGACTGGGCAGCATCCCTAACCCCTGTATTGTTCAAGGATAAGCTGTACACACATAATGTGTATGTGTGTGTGTGTGTGTGTATATATATACATATATATGTCGATAAAAACTGTTTTGTAAATAGCAATAAAAGCATTATTTTTATAAATGTGAGGAATGGTATTCATTTACATTTTTATTTTACATTTTTATTTACATTTTTCTTTCCTATGTTTTAAAATAGTTGTACATGTTTTTGTTTACTTTTGTTATTATTTTTGTTTATATTAATTTTTTATTTCCACTATTTATTGAGTCAACATTTTTATAAGGTAAAGCTAAACTATGAGAAAAACAATTATTAATTAATACAGCATAAATTAATAAGTAAAATAAGCATAACTTACCAAATCTGAACTAGAACTGAAACAGCTATCTGTTGGTCTTGGAGAGTAACTGGTAGACCGACTACTCTGTGCAGAATCAAGAGCTGAAAAATAAAGGTTTAATACATGAATAATGCTATTTATTAATACTCTACAACATACATATCCCAGGCAGAAGTTATCTGCTGATAAAACGAATTTAGCTAACAACACACAACACTTTAAAATGTGACAAAATTAGTTAAAATTGTGGATACTTGGCACCTTACAATTCTGACAGAGTTTATAGGTTTATTCTACCCTTAAAAGATTTGTATCCACAAATAAAATAAGCGTATATAATGTAAGTGAAGAAAACAGAATAGAGCAAATTGGATTGATTTTTCCAACATATGAATTATATTTTATGAACAAATAATTTAAAGTGTTAACCTGAGGGAAGGAAGAGTTATCCAAGTTTATTAAGCTCTAACGCATCAGACATTTGCCAATCTAGTAAATGAAAGTTTACTGTGCAATCAAACCCTGTGAATAAAACCTATTCCAAGTATCTAGTTTGATACATTTTCAGTATCTGCTTAATATTGTTAGTTTACAATTGCAAATAAAGTTTTAAAATGGGATTGGGATATAGGTCATGACTCTCTACTATGACTAAACTACAAAGAGCAACCATAGCTTCAACCACTCCTGTTCCCTTGTTTATGAAAATGGATCTGCTATCAAGAGAAGCAGAAGGCTGCAGAACATGAAACAATAACACATACCAGATTACATGTCCTCCTGTATGCAATAAACCATGAGTACCTCAGGCCATGATTGATGCTCTCTGTAACAGAACCTAGTTTCAGTCAGCTGAGAGGCAGAGAGAACTTAGCTGAATTCTGATACTCTTAAAACTCTTAGTTCATCATTCTAGAAGGAAATTTTTACTCCCACAAAGCAGGTTTATCCCTGACAACAGAAAGTAGACTGCACAAAAGTAAAGGGTAGGACATTACTACTAACAACATAATTTCAGGGCATTTCACCCCAATAAGGTTCATTCAGTCCATAGGTACCATAAATCCATAGTCATCAGAAAGCAAGAAAATTGTCTATTGAATGTTTTCACCTTTAACAGTGCAGAAAAGGCATGCAAATGAAAGTAAGTACAATTAAACACTTATTTTGGAGACTATGGCCTTATAGTATACTTTGACATGAAGTAGTGTGATGCCTCCAGGTTTGTTATTTTTGCTTAGTCTTGCTTTGGCTGTGTGGGCTCTTTTCGGTTCCATATGGAGTTTGGAATTGTTTTTTCTAATTCTGTGAAGAATAATGGTGGTATTTTTGGTGGGGATTGCATTGAATTTGTAGATTGCTTTTGGCAGTATAGTCATTTTCACAATATTGATTCTACCAATCCACGAGCATGGGATGTGTATAGTACTGCATAAAAATAGGCACATAGACCAATGGAACAGAATAGAGAACCCAGAAATAAACCCAAATACTTACAGCCAACTGATCTTCAACAAAGCAAACAGAAACAAAGTGGATAAAAGAAACCCTTTTCAACAAATAATTGGCTAGCCACTTGTAGGAGATAATTGGTTAGCCACTTGTAGGAGATAATTGACTAGCCACATGTAGAAGAATGAAACTGGATCCTCATCTCTCACCTTACACAAAAATCAACTCGAGATGGATTAAGGACTTAAACCTAAGAGCTGATCTAACAATATTAAGCAGATACTGAAAATGTGTCAAACTGGATGCTTTAAATAAGACCTGAAATTATAAAAATTCTAGAAGATAATATGAATAACCCTTCTAGACATTGGTTTAAGCAAGGATTTCATGACCAAGAACCCAAAAGCAAATTAAATAAAAACAAATAGATAGCTGGGACCTAATTAAACTAAAGAGCTTTTGCACAGTAAAAGGAAAGGTCAGCAGAGTAAACAGACAACGCACAGAGTGGGAAAAAATCTTCACATCTGACAAAGGACCTACATCCAGAATCTACAAGGCACACAAACAAATCTGTAAGAAAAAAACTAACAATCCCATTGAAAAGTGGGCTGATGGCATGAATAGACAGTTCTCAAAAGAAGATATACAAATGGCCAACAAACGTATAAAAAAAAATGCTCAACATCACTAATGATTGGGGACATGCAAATCAAAACCACAATGCAATACCTAACCTTACTCCTGCAAACATGGCGTAATAAAAAAATCAAAAAACAGATGTTGGCACGGATGCAGTGAGCAGTGAACACTTCTACATTGCTGGTGGGAATGTAAACTAGTACAACCACTATGGAAAACAACATGGAAATTCCTTTAAGAACTAAACGTAGAACTACCATTTGACCCAGCAATCCCACTACTGGATATTTACCCAGAGGAAAAGAAGTCATTACTCGAAAAACATACTTGCATACGCGTGTTTACAGCAGCACAATTCACAATTGTAAAATCATGGAACCAACCCAAATGCCCATCAATCAACAAATAGATAAAGAAACTGTGCTATATATATATGATAGAATACTATGCAGCCATAAGAAGGAATTAATTAACAGCATTTGCAGTGACCCAGGTGAGAGTGAAGACTATTATTCTAAGTGAAATAATTCAGGAATGGAAAACCAAACATTGTATGTTCTCACTGATATGTGGGAGCTAAGCTAAGAGGACAGAAAGGCATAAGAATGATACAATGAACTTTGGGAACTTGAGAGGAAGAGTGGGAGGGGAGAGAGGGATAAAAGACTACCAGTATGGTGCAGTATATACTGCTCAGGTGATGGGTGCACCAAAGTCTCACAAATCACCACTGAAGAACTTTCTCATGTAACCCAACTTTCTCATGTAACCATTACCACCGGTACCCCAGTAACTTATGGAAAAGAATTTTTAAAAAGAAAAATAAAAAGTAACTACTTTATGTAAGGCACTGTGGTAGTTATTAGGGACACATGGTCACAACCCTCAAAGTGTTCAGAATCTTTTAGTGGAGAAATATATAAGTTTTTTTAAGTCACAAAATAAGATGTAACATAGAAGATACAAAAGCAGTAGGCAGCTAAGTGTGATGAACTCTAGGGAAAGAGATTTGGTGACAATTTATAGAGAAAACACAAGTATAGAGAGTAGGTTTTGAATGATGAACAAACAATTTTCAGAGACAAGATGAAAAACTAACATAAGGGACAGAGGGAAAAGAATGTGCAAATGTTTCTAAATATTAATGGAGGTACATTTTAGATTGTCCATGATGTCACCTAAGGATGAATTAAACAAAGGTGAGACAATAAAATCAAGTCAGTTAAAAGACTAACTGAATAAGTATAAAGTGATTATGATCTGCAATAAAGCAGTGAAATTGGGATAGAGAAGAAGCAAAA
Source organism: Ateles fusciceps (assembly GCA_036589455.1). Taxonomy (NCBI): domain Eukaryota; kingdom Metazoa; phylum Chordata; class Mammalia; order Primates; family Atelidae; genus Ateles; species Ateles fusciceps. The sequence continues at coordinate 4,817,725 of JAZHEH010001361.1, forward strand.
GATTCAAGTTCCAAGAAGGCTTTCAAATATCCTCAATTTTTGCCTTTATGTACATTTAAAAACTTTTGCATATCTGGTATAACATCAGTATTAAAATCTGATAAAGATAGCACATACACATACACACTCTCTCTACAGGGACATCTCACTTATGAATACCAATACAAAAATCTTATAATTAAAAAGTATTAAATTTTTTAAAAGAACAGAATAAAAAAGAATAGCAAAGAATCATAACACATAAGGACTTAATGAAATTTATTATAGGAATGCTAAGATGGTCCAAATTAGAAAATCAATTAGTAAAATTCACCATTTAAAAAGATCTAAAACAAAATGAAATATCGTCTCACACCTCTTAGGGTGACCATCACCAGTAAAAAAAGGAAAATAATAAATATTGGCAAGGATGTAGAACAATTGGAATCTTTTTGCACTGCTGGTAGGCATGTAAAATGGCAACAAGTATGGGAAATAATATGAAGATTTCTAAAAAAAAATAAAACTAGAACTACCATATAATCCAGCAATATAACTTCTGAGTATATATCTAAAATAAATGAAAGCAGGATCTAGAAGAGATATTTGCATACTTATGTTCAATGCAGAATTATTCATAATAGCCAAGAGGCAGAAACAACCTAAATGACCATCATTGAAAGAATGGATAAAGAAAATATGGTATCCACATACAACTGAATACCATTCAGCAATGAAAAAGAAGGAAATCTTGTTATATACTACAATGTAGATGAATCTGAAGGATATTATGCTAAGTGAAACAAGCCAGTCACAAAAAGGCAAATACTACATGATTTCACTTACTAGGTATATAAGTAGAATATAGAAACAGAAAGTAAAATGGTAATGGTCAGGGGCTGGGGGGAGTGGGAGGTAAGAAATTGTTGTTTAGGGGTGTAAGAGACAGGACGAGGGTCTGTTGCACAACAATGTGCATGTGGTTGACAATATTGTACTGCACACCTGGAAACTGTTGAGAAGACAAATTTCTTTTGTACGACTAATTTTGGGTTTGGTTTGCTCTTGCTATTCTAATTCTTTAAGATATATACCTAAGTTGTTTATTTGTAGTTTTTCTTCTTTTTCGATGTAGGCTTTTAAAGTGACAAACTTCCCTCTTAGTACTACTTTTGTATCCCACAGGTTTTGGTATATGGTGTTTCCATTATCACTGGTTTCAAGAAATTTTTCAATATTCTTCTTAATTTCTACATTGACCCACTGGTCATTCACGTATATATTGTTTAATTTCCATGTATTTGTATAGTTTCCAAAATTCCTCATTATTGCTTTCTAGTTTTCTTCCATTGTAGTTAGAAAAGACACTTGGTATCATTTCAATTTTTAAAAAATGTTTTAAGACTTGTTTTGTTGCCTAACATATGGCTATCTTTGAGAATAATCCATGCTGAGGAAAAGAATGTCTATTCTCTAGCCACTGGATGAAATGTTCTGCAAGTATCTATCAGGTCCATTTGGTCTATAGTAAACATGAAGTCTGGTGTTTCATCATTGTTTTTTCTTTCTGGAAGATTTGTCTAATGCTGAAAGTAGAATGTTGAGGTCTCCAACTATTATTGTATTGTGGTCTATCTCTCCCTCTTTCACTCTAATAATATTTGCTTTATCTATCTGGGTGCCTCAGTGTTGGGTGCATATATATTTAAAACTGTTTTATCCTCTTTCTGAATTGACTCCTTTCATGAGCGTGGAACCCTCACGACTCACCTCTTTAATGGTCTCATCTCTTAACACTGTTGCATTAGGGATTAAGTTTCATTAAGTTGCATCAGGGATTATATAATGACCTTCATTTGCCTCTTACAATTTTTGCCTTGAAATTTATTTTGTCTGATATACATATAGCTACTCTTGCTCTTTTTTGTTCCTATTGGCTTGCAATATCTTTTTCCATCCCTTTATTTTAGTCTATGTCCGTCTTTATAGGTGAAATGTGCTTCTTACTGCAACCGATCATTGGGTTTTGTTTTTTACCCATTCAGCCACTCTCTTTTTGATTGGAGAGTTTAATCCACTGACAGTCAATGTCATTACTGATAAGCAAGGACTTACTGCTGCTATTTTGTTATCTGTTTTTTGGCTATTTTGTGGTCATCTTGTCTTTCCTTCCTTCCTGTCTTCCTTTTAGTAAAGGTAATTTTCTCTGTTAATATAATTTCTTTTTTATTTTTTGTGTATCTGTCATATGATTTTGGTTTATCATAAGACTTGCAAATATAATTTTATAACCCATTATTTTAAGCTGATAACAACTTGTTTGCAAAAACAAATGAGCAAAAAGAAAACTAATAAAAACTCTACCCCTTAACTACATTCCCTTGCTTTTTAACTTTCTGTTGTTTCTATTTATATCTTATTATTACTCTATGGCTTGAAAAGTTTTTATAGTTACTATTTTTGACTAGTTCATCATTTAGTGTTTCTACTTCAGATATAAGTAGTTTACATACCACATTTGCAGTGTTATAATATTCTGTTTTTCTGTGCACTTACTGTTTACCAGTGAGTTTTGTACTCTTCAGATGACTTCTTGCTCATTAACTTTCTTTTCTTTCTGACTGAAGTACTTCCTTTAGCATTTCTTGTAGAACAGGACTGGTGTTGGTAATCCCTCAGCTTGTGTTTGTCTGGGAAGTCTTTATTTCTACTTTGTGTTTGAGAGATATTTTCACTGGATATATTATTTTAGGGTAAAAGGTTTTTTCCCTTCAGCACTTTAAATATATCATGCCACCCTTTCCTGGCTTGTAAGAGTTCCACTGAAAAGTTTGCTATCAGAAATATTGCTGCTCCATTGTTTGTTATTTCTTTTCTCTTACTGCCTTTAGGATCCTTTCTTTATCCTTGAACATTAGGAGTTTATTAAACGCCTTGAGGTAGTCTTTTTTGGTTTAAATCTGCTAGGTATTCTATAACCCTTCTTATACTTGGATATTGATATGTTTCTCTAGGTTTGGGAGGTTCTCTAATATTAAATCCATTGAATAAACCTTTTACCCCTCTCTCTCTACCTCCTCCTTAAGTCAGTAACTCTTAGATTTGCCCTTTTGAGGCTATTTTCTAGACCCTGTAGGCATATTTCATTCTTTTTTATTTTTTTTCTTTTGTCTCCTCTGACAGTGTGTTTTCAAATTGTCTGGCTTCAAGCTCACTAATTCTTTCTGCTCCTTGATCAACTAATTTTCTCTGCTGCTTGATCAATTCTGGTATTAAGACTCTGATGCATTCTGCAATGTGTCAATTGCATTTTTCAGCTCCAGAATTTGTGCTTGATTCTTTTTAATTACTTCAATCTCTTTGTTAAATTTGTCTGATAAATTTCTGAATTCCTTCTCTTCGTTTCCTTGAATTTCATTTTCTTCAAAACAGCTATTTTGAATACACTGTCTGAAAGGTCACATATGTCCATTTCTCCGGGATTTGTCCTTGGTGCCTTATTTAGTTCATCTGGTGAAGTTGTTTTCCTGGATGGTAGATGTTTGCTTGTATCTCGGCATTGAAGAGTTAGCTATTTATTGCAGTCTTCACAGTCTGCATTTGTTCCCATCCATCTTGGGAATACTTTCCAGGAATTCAAAAAGGAGTTGGGTGTTGAGATCTAAGCTGTATCTGTTTTAGGGGCACCCCAAGCCCAGTAATGCTGTGGTTCTTGCATACTTGTAGACATACTGCCTGTTGTCTTAGACAATATTTGGGAAAAATTTTCTGTATTACCAAGCAGAAACTTGTGATTGCCCTTACTTTCTTCCAAATGAACAGTCTTTCTCTCTTTTCTGAGCCACCTGAAGTTCAGAGCGGAGTGACAGAAGCATCCCCATGGCTACAACCATCAGGACTGTGCTCGGTCAGATGTTAAACAAGCACAACACTGGTTCTCAAACAAGGTCCACTGTAACAACTACCTGGTTATGCCTATGCTTTCTCAAGGTCCTAGGGCTCTATAATCAGCAGGTGGCAAAGCCAGCCAGGCCTGTGTACTTCCCTTCAAGGTGACAAGTTCCTCCAGGCCCCAGGTGGATCCAGAAGTACCGTCTCAGAGCCACAAACCAGAGACTACAGTCACAAACTATAGAAGTCTACCTGTAATCTATTTTATTGGGGCTGAGCTTACATTCAAACTACAAGACATAATCCTTCCCACTCTTCCCTTTCCAAAGGCAGACAAATCTTACCCCATGGTCACCACAACCCAGGCCCACAAGGAATACTGCCAGAGTTCCACTTATGTTCCCTTAAGACCCAAGGGTTCTTTGGTCAGCCTGTGGTGAATGATGCCTGGCCTGGGAGTCACCCTTCAGGGCAGTGGGCTCCCCTCTGGTCCAGGGCAGGTCCAGAAATGCCATCCAAGAGCCAAGTCCGGAAATCAGAGACCCCAAGAGCCTACTTGGTGCTCTATCCTCATGGCTGTGCTGGTACCTAAAGGTGCAAGACAAAGTCCCCTTGACTTTTTTCTAAATAGCTATCACATCTGGGAATGTACTGAGACTCACCTGATGCCAACAAGTCTCAGAGTCTCACCCAAAGCCCTCAATGCAGTCCCTGGGTATCACTGATGGTTATTCAGGGCCCCAGGGCTCTTCAGTTAGCAGGTGATGAATCCTGCCAGGAATGGGTCCTTCCCTTCAAGGCTATAGGTGCCCATCTGGCTCAAGGTGTGTCTAGAAATGTCATCTTGGAGCTAGGGCCTGGAAAGCAGTGGGGTGCATCATGACTCTGACCAGTGCCCTATCTTACTATGGCTAATGTGGTATCCAGGATGCAAGACAAAGTCCTCCCACTCTTCCCTTTCCTCTCCTCTCCTCAAGCAGAGGGAAAGGGTCTGTTTTGGAGCTGCAAGGTGAGCAGGCTGGGTTAGGGGGAGGGGGTGACTGTTACACTCCCTTAGCTACCCCAGCTGGTGTCTCAATAGAACATCTGCCACACCCAGTCCACAGTCTCTGGGCCTAGTTCAGCACTAGGACTCACCTAGGAGTTGCAGTCCTTGTGGCCTAGACTGCCTTCCAAATTTAATTAGAGCACCAGAGCACTTTAGCCTATAATAGGGGGCTTATGGGAACCCAAGTATTAATCACTAGGATCAGGAATTCCCCTCTGGCTAGGGCTGGTTTAAAAAGTCCCTCCATGGGGAGGCATCAGCTGAGTTTGGTCTAATTTTGCTTTCCATTATAACAAGACAGCACTGAGTTCAGTGCCTCAAAATTCTTGCAATCACTATCCCTCTCCCCCAGTACACAGAATCACTCTCCGCACCATGTCACCACTGCCAGGGAATGGGGGAAGGGTGGTATCAGTGACTCAAGAATGTTTTCCTACCTGTTCAGTACCTCTTTCAGTGAGAAAATTAAAACCAGGTACTGTGAGTGCTCTTATGCAGTTCTTTGAAGGTGGTTTTTTTGTGCGTGTAGATAGTTGTTAAACTGGTGTGCTTGCAGGTAGTGTGTTCTATTCTGCCATCTTGTTCCACCCCCTATCTACATCTTTTTAATATATAAAGAGCTCTTAAATATAAAGAAGAAAAGGCCAAACCCAAGTGGGCAAAAGATATGAATAGAGAATTCACAGAACAAGAATTGCAAATAGCCAATGAACATTTTTAAAAGATGCTCAACTTCACTCACAGCAAAGTGCAAAACTAAAACTTATCTATCTGTTCCCCTGTGAGATTCAGAAAAACTCCTATATTTGACCACAATCCCTACTGATGAGGCTGTCATAAAATGCACATTGCTATTAAAATTGCCAAAATTTCCAAAAAATACTTGGAAATATATATATATATATATATATATATATATATATAAATTGAAATTTGGCAATATCTATAAAATACCAGCATATTTCTCCTTTAACTCAACAATGCCACTCCCAGAAATTACCCTGAAAATGTACCTCCACAAATAAGAAACATTATACAAAGTTGTTTACTTGCAGTACTAGTAAGTATACTGGAAATAACCCAAATGTCCATCAATAGGGCACTGACTGAAGAAACAGTTCATGTATGTAATGCATTACTAAGTAGTCATAAGTAAAGGATGAAGAAATATCTAGCACTAACACAGAGGACTTTGTAAGATACCTTATTAAATAAATAAATTCACTTAATTCTTTTATAAAATGTTCTATATTACATTTAGAGTGAGAAAGGCAGGAAACTGAGACTCATGGATTATGTACTTCCTTATATATTTTTAAGATTTATTTTAAAAACATGGACTGGAATGACAAACCAGAAAGCAGCAAAAATAAAAAACAGAAAAATAAAAACCACTCATGTTGCAGAATGAAACAGGCAGGGAGGATAAGGATACAAACCAATCTATGGAATGTTTTTCCATCCGTTTTTCTGCTCAAGGAAATAAGAGAGGACACAAACAGATGGAAAAACATTCCATGCTCATGGTTAGGAAGAATCACTATCGTAAAAATGGCCATAATGCCCAAGGTAATTTATAGATTCAATGCTATCCCCATCAAGCTACCATTGACTTTCTTCACAGAACTTCACAGAAAAAACCACCTTAAACTTCATATGGAACCAAAAAAAGAGCCCACATAGCCCAGTCACTCCTAAGCAAAAACAAAACAAAACAAAACAAAAACAAAAAAAAAAAAAAACAAAGCTGGAGACATTCACTGCCTGACTTCAAAGTATACTACGAGGCTACAGTAATCAAAACAGCATGATACTGGTACCAAAACAGAGATATAGACCAGAAAACAGAAGACATTTATGCAGCCAACAAACATATGAAAAGAAGCTCATCATCACTGGTCATTTGAGAAATGCAAATCAAAACCACACTGAGATACAATCTCACACCAGTTAGAATGGTGATCATTAAAAAGTCAGGAGACAACAGATGCTGGAGAGGATGCGGAGAATTAGGAACTCTTTTACACTGTTGATGCAAGTGGAAATTAGTTCAACCATTGTGAAGACATTGTGGCGATTCCTCAAGTATCTACAAACAGAAATAGCATTTGACCCAGCAATCCCATTACTGGGTTTATACCCAAAAGATTATAAATCATTCTATTATAAAGACACATGCACACATATGTTTATTGCGGCACTGTTCACAGTAGCAAAGACTTGGAACCAACCCAAATGCCCATCAATGATAGACTGGATAAAGAAAATATGGCACATATACACCATGGAATACTATGCAGCCATAAAAAAGGATGAGTTCACATCCTTTGCAGGGGACATGGATGAAGCTGGAAACCATCATTCTCAGCAAACTGACACAAGAACAGAAAGCCAAACATGGCATTTTCTCACTCATAAGTGGGTGTTGAACAATGAAAACACATAGACACATCACACAGCAGGGCCTCCCTGGGGGGTGGTGGGGAGCCTAGTGGACGGATAGCAAGGGATGGGGGGATAGGGGAGGAATAGCGTTAAGAGAAATACGTAACGTAGATGACAGGGTGATAGATGCAGCAAACCACCATGGCACACGTACACCTATGTAACAAACCTGCATGTTCTGCACATGTACCCCACAACATAAACTATAAAAAAGAAAAAAGCATTGTCCAAAGGGAAAAAAGAAAAGAAACCGGACTAGTGTTTTATATATTAAAAAAAAATAAACCATAAAAAGTTTCAAGGTATTCCATCAGACTAGATAACATGAAGGACTATGCTAGCACGGAATACCTAAAAGAGTACCAGATCAACATGAAACTTTTGTCTGTAAAAAGACAGTATAGAATTAAAAGATCACTCAAATATAAAGTATTTGATACATACAAGCCTACAAGCAGTCAGCATCGAGGACACATAAAATACATACAGGATGAGATATAGACACATCCCATAAGGAAAACCAAACTTCAGAAAAGGAACATGAGCAAATGACATTTCACAAATGAAACATCGATGGCCAATTAACCTAATAAGTAATCAGAGAAATATAAATTAGAACTACAATGAGCTATCAGATTACCAATAATAATAAAAGACTGAGATATTGTTAGTGAAAACATGTAACAACTAAGACTTCTTATCCCTTGCTAAGAGGTGTACAACTGGCACAACCATTTAGGAAAATAATTTTACATTACCTTGAAGATGCAAAGATATGCATATCATATGTCTAGCAATTCTACTCTTAGAAATATATCCTAGAGAAACATTTTATATATGTGTGCAAGGAGAAATGTCAGCAATAGTCCACGTAGCATTGTTTATCATAGGAAAATATTCAAAACAACCTAAGCAAAATATTCAAAACAACCTAAATATCCATTGTTAGAAGATGCATATGTTGTTATATATTCATACAACAGAAAGCTGTATAGCAGGAAAAATAATGAATGTACTAGAGCTACAAGTTTCAAAGCGGATGAACCACAAAATATAATACTGGGTAAAAAAAAAAAAGAAAGAAAAAAAAAAAGCAAGTTGCAGAAAAATATATAGAGTTGGATCAATGTGTAGAAAGTTCAAAATAAAGCAATGAAAGTCTGTGTTATAACAAAAAACAAATTCAAGATAATAGTTACCTCTAGAGGGCAGGATATGAAATACAATTGAAGAAATCTTCCAAAGTATTATGTATTGTTTCTTAAGCTATCTAGTGAGTACAAGGCTTATCTGTTTTATTATTTGCTAAATTGTACATATGCATTAATGTACTCATTATGTACATTTAAGAAAATATAAAGGTGATTTAAAGAGTCAATTGCATTAGTATACTAAGATATCTAGGATATATATTTGTTGGCAAACATCTAAAAATATCACTTAAAATTTTACTGATTTCTATTTGTTGGTTTTTCATATAAAATAAAATTAACTTATATGGTTATACTGACAGATTTTCTCAGTAGATGCTGGCCTGCTTTTTAAAGAACATATTCTTCCTTCTTCCATCAGAATCTAGGAGAAAACCAAAATGTTAACAATTCCTAAGTATACATAATAATATTCACTTATACCTACCCTATTTATAGCACCAATTCACTTTATAGTACTTTTCTTTTACATTACTTCAGTTCAACATGGTCTATTTTAAAACCACAAAGAAAAATTAGCCTGTGGTGAACAATAAAATGAAATTCAAATTGGTTTAAAAACAATAAGCAAAAGAATAGACACTTGCCAAGAAATGAATTCCTGACAAAATGAAAACGCTTCTAGTAATCATAGTAAAATGCAGCTAAAGAAAGACACGCATAGTAAGGCAATTTGGAAATTTGTTATTCTTTACTTAATTTCCTAAGTTAGATCTCTCCTTAGATAAATTTCTTAGATTTTCTTTAGGGCTTACTATATGAATCATGTTTGGAAATGTACCATGGGCTTATAGAAATTTTTTCCATATATTCTCTATTGGTAGGATATAGCATTATAGATAGACAAAATAAAGGAGAAACTGTCTAGCCACTTGCCAAACTTGACTACCTTTTCTCTTGGATATACAGCTAGACTGTATTTCCCAGCCTCCAGTGGAATTGGCTTAGACATGTGACTTAAGTTCTGGTCATACGCAGAAGTAATGTAAACTACTGCGCGCCCTGGTCTATAAAAATCTTCCCCACAATCTTCCACTTCCTTTTCCCGTCTGCTCTCTGATAACAATATATATATTAATAGAAGCCACTAGTTTAGAGCCTGAATAACTACATGGAGCAGAGCCCTTTCTCTAAACCCACTATTTTATCATTTAAAAATCTTTTCTCTTCAACACAGGACACATTCAAGCCCCAAACACGCAACAAGAACACAAAACTTTCAAGAAAGCTCTACAGACCCCAAGGCAGGCCTGTACTCCAATGATCTGTTTGAGAAGAACAGCAAAGATCTTCCCAAAGGATAAGACACTAAGTTATTCACGAGTTTCCTCCATCCTCCAGGATGGCAAGCCTTCACAATGCATGCCCAGCAGTATTTTATAGATGCTATGGATCAGAAAAGCTGTATCTCCTATTTTTCTCTTCAGAATGGGCTTTTTATTGCATTTATACAGTCTTTGCTCCAATATTATACGTGTTTTCTTAATGTATGTATTTTCCTATTTGTTTGCTTTCAACCTTTATTATATTCTAGACATGTTTCTTGTAAACTATATGGATTTTTTCTTCATAATTTGATAGTCTTTCAATCTTGAAAAGAATTCATATTCACTATATAAATTCATATTCAATGTTAATTGCTAAGTGGGTTTCATTCTATACACTTTATATAGAATTGTTATTTCATTCCTTCCCATCTTGATCAGGTTTCCCAGTGTGACATCATCACTCTTGAATTTTGTTCTTCCCTGTCACCACTTCTCTGGTGATTGCCTTCCCATTTTAACAACTGTATTTAAACTTTATTCCTCTACTAATCCTTTAAAATTAAATAATTATACTCCTCCAATACTTTGTTCTTTCCTATTCTCTTCCACTCCCACCAAAGGCTCTTGAGAACAACACATGTCCCCATCCAGGAGGTTTTTCTGTTAGCTTGTTTTAGCCCATATGTTTCTTCATCAATTCTTCCTCAGCAGAATCTACCCATTTTAATTTTACCTAACCAGTGGGCAGGTGCAACCCAGCCTTCTTTCTGCTCCTACCCCTTCAATCCATCTCATTGGTAACCCCTGTCTTGGCTCCTCTGGCAGAATCTAATTTTAGTCAGGGTTCTACTGCATCTTTGGCCATGAGTAGGCATCACAATTTAAAAGTCCCCACACCTGCTCTACCCAAAAAACTCCTCGTAGCACCTGACTCCTTTTGGGCTATACCCGTGGGCTTTTCTCTTTTTTGACTAGTTCTAGCTACATTCAAGCTGCCAGCTTTTTGACATAGGTGTTGTGAAACAGAACTTGTTTTTGAAGTGTTATACTCTGTTGATAATTCATCTTTTTAGAGGATACATCTTTATTATTCATATTTGGGAAAATATGAATTATTTAAAGGAGTAACAGGTCAGCATCCATCACTACTAACCACATTCTCCTCCTTGAAAGTATCTCCTTTTCTTTCCTATGACACTATTCTTCTAGTACTCCTGAAACATCTCTAGCAGCTCAATCTCAGCCTGTTTCTGGTTCCTCTTCTACTGCACACCCTCCAACCTGAAATGTTCTGCTTTCTCAAGCACCTGAAAAATTTTGTTCTTATTCTATACACTTTCTCTCGAGAATCATACACATGGATGTAGTCAATTATCTCCTATTAATTAAAGGCTAAAAATCTCTTCTGATCTCAAACCCTGTATATATAATTGTCCACTATGCATCTCCACACAGACCACAGGTTTTCTTCAGAAGATCCTCATGTGAGTTCAGTGGGTCAAAACTTACCTCTCTCAGAAATCTGCTCCTCCTCTGAATCAGAGTAATGCTAGGTATTATTTTTAAAAAGTATATCACAAAATATATAATGCCAAACACAATCATTTCTCTCTTGTGTAATAATCTAAAGTGAGTGTTGCTGGTAAGCAGGCTATTTTCCTCCACGTAGTGATTTGAGAGACCCAGTCCTTTCCATCTTGTGGCTCCATTATCCCGTGGGGCCTCACTGCCATCTAGCCATCAAAAGACAGACAGCATGGAAAAATAATTCCCTTTTCTTATAAGTCTTGACCTAAAATGATGCACATCACTTCTCCTAACATTTCATTAGTGAGATCTAACCATATGGCCACATGTACATGGATGGATGTTAGAAAACATGTTCCTTGGCTGGGAAGCCATTTCACAGTGGCAGTTCTATTTTATTAAAAAGGGCACATTCTACAAAAAAAAAATGAATTTTGTTGGAGAGTTAATGTTTCCTGCCACCTCTTCCTATGGTTCCAATCTTGTTCAGTGGCATAATCGCATCAACTACCCATTTACCCAAATAATAAATAAATCCAGGTCTTCCACAATTTCTTCCTTCTCTCTTAACTAATCACCAGTCACCAAGTACTACCAATTCTAGATCTAAATCTCTTTTCTCACTTTCATCCTTACTACTATTGCAAAACTTCAAGCTCTCCTTATTTCTTCCCCTAACTTGAGTTGTTCCACTTATCAAATCCCTCCTCATTGTTACCAGAGTCAACTTTTTTATTACTCTGATGTCATCATATTCCTCTGCTAAAATTTATTTGATGGATCTCTGTTTAATAATCAAGAATTAAACTTACATATCACACAAGGCCATTTATGACCTACCTCTTTGTATTGTCCAGAATTACCTTGGCCACTCCTGCACCCCTTATAATTAGTATTATAAATAGTAGCTATAAAAATAACTAGAATGAAACAAGGTACTTGAAATTTCTAAAACAGGCTGAACTCTGACATCTTTGTTTTTATATTTGTTGCTACTTATTCCCAGTTTCATCATTTGATAAACAACTTATTGATACTGTGCTCAAAAGTTACCTCCTCTATCACATCTTTCATATGTTTACAGATGAAACCTAGAAGTGTCTTTTATTAATAACCTAATACAAACTTCAGTTCAAGCTATTTATCTAAATGCATTATATATTTTTCTCTTTCTGACTAGCCACTAGATAAAGACTTCTTAAAGGCAGGTTCCAGGTCCTTTCATCTCTGTACCTTGCAGAGTCTACTGCATTAAATTATAATCTTGAGAACAAAGGGCCATTTTATTCCCAGTGTCTAGCATACAAGAGATATTCAATAAGTGGCTTTAAATGAATTCATAACATGTACTCAATATTTATTGAAGGAAAAAGGGAAAACAGTATAGTTGAAAATATCGAGTCAGGTAAGACAGTAGTTTGAATCCTGGCTTTCCTAGTTTGAGAGTGTGACCTCAAACAAGTTATCTAATCTCTCTAAATTTCAGTCTCTTTTGCTGTGAAGACTTTAGTGACTCAGACTCCTGTAGATTAGAAATAAACTGTAGTCCCAGCTACTCGGGAGGCTGAGGCAGGAGAATTCCTTGAACCCGGGAGGCCGAGGTTGCAGTGAGCCGAGATCGCGCCACTGCACTCCAGCCTGGTGCCTGGCGACAGAGCAAGACTCTGTCTCAAAAAAAAAAAAAAAAAAAAAAACGGAAAGAAACTACATAAAGTTCCTAGCACTGTCATAAAAATTACACCCTCATTATGGCAAGGGATTATAACATTACATAACCAGTGTTTATAGATGTTTCAATACTCTGACAAATATAAAATTATGTATCACACTGAAATATAAAGCATTTTCTTGTTGAAAGATGATATAGTTTGGATCTTTGGATGTCCCCCAGCAAATCTCATGTTGAATTATAATTCCCAGTGTTGAGATGGGACCCAATGGGAGGTGACTAAATCCTGGGAAGTAGTTTCTCCTGAATGGTTTCATACCATGCCCCTTTGTACTACTCTTACAATAGTGAAGTTTGTTCTCATGAGATCTGATTTGTTAAAAGTGTGTGGCACCTCCTGCCTCACTCTCTCTTGCTCCTGCCCTTACTGTTTGAGATGCCTCACTCTCCCTTCACCTTCCACCATAATTGTAATTTTTCTGAGGCTTCTCCAAAAGCCAATAAGATGCCAGAATCATGCTTCCCATACAGCATGTGAAACTGTGAGCCAATTAAACCTCTTTTTTTTATTAATTACCTAGTCTCAGGTATTTCTTTACAGCAATGTGAGAACAGAGTAATACAGAAAATTGGTGCCAGGAGTGGCATTTTGATATAAAGATACCTGAAAATGTGGAAGCAATTTTGGAACTGGGTAATGGGCAGAAGTTGGAGGAATGTGGCCAGCTCAGAAGAAGACAGGAAGATAAGGGAAAGTTTGGAACTTCCTAGAGACTGGTGGCTGAAAGACTATGACCAAAAATGCTGAAAATGCTGATAGTGATATTGATAACAAAGTTCACGCTGAGGAGGTCTCAGATAGAAATAAGGAACTTATTGAGAAATGGAGCAAAGGTCACTTTTGTTATGTGTTATCAAAGAACTTGGCAGCATTGTGCCCCTGCCCTAAGAATCTGTGGAACTATGAACTTGAAGGTGATGATTTAGGATATCTAGCAGAAGAAATTTCTAAGCAGCAAAGTATTCAAGATATGGACCAACTGCTTCATATGAACAGCCTATGTTGCTATGTGTAAGCAAAGAAATGATATAAAACTGAACTTATGTTTAAAAAGGAAGCAGAGAATTAAAGTTTGGAAAATTTGCAGCCTGCCCATGTGGTAGAATATAAAAGCCCATTTTCCAGGAAGGAAGTCAAGCAGGCTGCAGAAATTTGCACAAGTTAAAAGGAGCTAAGTGCTAATAGCCAAGGCAATAGGGGGAAGGCCTCAAAGGCATTTCAGAGATCTTCATGGCAGCCTGTCCTATCACAGGCCTGAAGGCCTAGGAGGCAAGAATGGTTTCCTGGACCCAGCTCAGGGCCCTGCTGCTCTGTGCAGCCTCAGAACACTACTCCCTGTATCCCAGCCACTCCAGCTTGAGCCATGACTTAAAGGGGCCCAGGTAAAGCTCAGTCCGCTGCTTCAGAGGATGCATGCTGTAACCCTTGGTGGCTACGATGTAGTATTAAGCCTGTGGGTATACACAATGTAACAGTTAAGGCTTGAAAGACTTCACCAAGATTTCACAGGATGTATGGAAAAGCCTAGATGTTCAGGCAGAAGTCTGTTGCACAGGAGGAACTGTCATGGAGAACCTCTACTAGAGCAATGTGGAGAGGCAATGAGGGATTGGAACCCCCACCCAGAGTCCCCAGTGGGGCATTGCCCAGTGGAGCCATGAGAAGGTGGCCACCATCCTCCAGACCCCAGAATGGTAGATATCCTGACAGCTTGCACCTATTTCCAGGAAAAGCCACAGGTACTCGGCACCAGCCCATGAAAGCAGCCGCAGGGGCTGAACCTTCAAAGCCACAGAGGTGGGGCTGTCAAAGGCTTTTGGAATCCACCTCTTATACCAATGTGTCTGGATGTGAGATACAGAGTCAAAGGAGATTATTTTGAAGCTTTAAGATTTATGACTGCCCTGTTGGGTTTCAGAATAGCACAGGGCCTGTAGCCCCTTTCTTTTGGCCTATTTCTCCCTTTTGGAATGGGAATATTTACCCAGTGATTGCACCCCCATTGAATCTTAGAAGTAACTATCTTGTTTTTGATTTCACACACTTATAGATGGAAGGGACTGGCCTTGTCTCAGAGGAGACTTTGAACTTTTGAGTTAATGCTGGAATGAGTTAAGACTTGGAAGGACTGTTGGAAATGCATGATTGTATTTTGCAATGTGAGAAGAACATGAGATTTGAAGGACTGGGGTGGAATGATAATAGTTTGGATCTATCTCCCTACCAAATTTCATATCAAAGTGTAATCCTGAGTGTTGGAGGTGGGGCTTGGTGGGGGATGATTGGATCATGGTGGGGCAGTGATTTCTCCTGAATGGTTTAGCATCATCCTACTTAGTGCTGCCCTCACGATAGTGAGTTCATTCTCCAATAATCTGGTCATTTAGAAGTCTGTGGCATCTCCCTACTCACTCTCTCTTGCTCCTGCTCCTGCCATGTGAGACTCCTTGTTCCTCCTTTGCCTTCTGCTATAATTACAAGTTCCCTGAGGCCTCCCAGAAACCAATCAGACGTCAGCATCATGCTTCCTGTACAACCTGCAGAACCATGAGCCAACTAAATCTCTTTTCTTTATACATTACCCAGTCTCGTTCTTTATAGCAATGCAAGAATGAAGTAATACAGAAGTTGTTTTGTAATACTTAAAAAAAAGTATTTAAAATGTCCTCAAGATTGGTGTCTCAATTAAAGCATGTAACAGTCTCTGAATAGGTGTTTTTGTTTCTAGATCTAAGTTATAATTTCCTCAGAATAAAAAAGTAAAAGAAAAATAGTCCATCTAATAAATGTATGAATAAATGTTAACCTTAAATCAAAGTAAACCTGTAAATACAGAAATATGATATGGTAACACAAACTGACTTAATTGAGAAGATAATGTGAGAACTGTGCTTTACCTCATCAAGTCCAAAGTCCCATGACTGCTTAGAATGCATTTCTTCCAAAGGTATATTTCTCCTAAGGATTATAAATACACAGTATTAAAGTTTGTTTTATTCCCTCTGGGAATTATTGTTCTAAATTATAGTTCCCAAACTTGGCTTCAGATCAGAATTATATGGGAAGCTTTTTTAAAAGTAAAGATTCATAAGCTCCATGCTAAGGGGCCCACTTATTATGTAGAGGTCAATCTTGTATTCCATAGTTTAAAATCACTCCCTGAAGTAATCTTGAGCTTCAATCAGGATTAAGAATCATGTTCTAAATTGCTTTAATAAAATGTTTCATAAGTCTATGTTTTAATTTTATGTGCCAATCCTGTTAAAACTACACCTTTTTAATCAATCAATATTTTTAATAATTCCACAAGAAATCACTTCCAGAATAAAAATTTATTCTAGTTCATGATTTCTGATCAGAAAGATTTGGCTAAAGTGCAATTATTACCAAGAAAGTTAGGACTATTCAGAAACTACTAGCTAAAATAAACTTTTTTTAAGTTACTTATAATTGCAGGCCATTATTCAGAAAAGCCTGGAAGGCAGTTCTCAAACTCTAAGGAATAAATTTAATATCAACACATAATGGATGAGTGTAAAAATCACCTTAAATTCAGAACATTTTGTATACCAGCTGCAAGAGGAGAAGAAAAATCTGGTGGAACATAATTTTTTTCAATGTATGGGTAGACAACATTGTAATCCTGAACACAGAGAAAACATGGAGTCTCTGAGAGGTAAATGTTGGAAATGAGGAGAGTGCTCTATTCCTAGAATGTACACTGTCCTATAATGTGCTGACATGCTTGCTTATGCCACTAACATCTGAATTCTATCACTCTCCGTAGCACTTCTACACCAACCAAGCAAGCAACCTTCCCATTGAGAGCTGTATGAAAGTAAGAAAACATGCTTTTTCATGTCAATAAGCCTTCCTATGCATATTACCTATTTCTTACTTTAATAAATTGACATTCTGGCGGATATGAGTTTCTTGGACACAATGAGTCATTTTCCACAAATCTAATCAACACTATTAGATAAGAAGGTATTTGGAAGCTGGCAAATATGAGCACCACACTCTCTACTGGGGTGATACTATCAAGATTGTGACTTCTGGTATGGCTCCTTGGAGATCAGGTTGCCTGCCCACCCTCAGATGGCAATATGCCTACCTCACTTTGCATCAATTCAACCTTCATCATGCATCGTACTAGATCCTGATTTGTATTCCCCAGATTTACCTAAAAACTTACACAGAGTTCACTGGATATTTCTGAATACTTTTCTGTGATGTCTTCTCTTTGTAATCATTTTCAAGTTTTCCTTAAAAAATAAAAGTATGCACTAAGTTAAAAACTTAGCATAGTCTATTTTCATTTTTTAATTTGAAGCATATTACCATGACACATACAGAGGAAAACCACTGGTCCACAATATTATATAATAGAAAGCCATTCTATTTTTGGTTTCGTTTTCCTCCAAACACATAAACACACATACAAATATGAGATGTGTGTATGTATAAATGTACAAATATATAAAGTAAAGCTGAAAGAAAAAAAGAATAGGTTATTGGATTTTCCATGTACAATACCAACCTTTTCTTTCAGAGCTGGTTGGGTAATAATCTTTCTCAATAGACGTACTAAGATCATTTCTTTCATTATTGTTGTACTCTTTCTGATACTTCTTGTTTGGCTGATATTTTTCTGGATAACTTGTTTTATTCAGAGTTGAATTACTAAAAGTCAACTCTGGAACTGTAAAAATGTTTCTAATGCATCTGTCACTGAAACAGTTTTTATCAGATCTAGTGACTACACAAATATCTCCCATACTATCATAATCACATTTGTTAAATGTTTTTTTTATCCTTTGCTGATCTATGTTTAATAAATTGATCATATTTTGACTAACAAAAGAGTCACAATTCTGTGATAGAAGGTTAGGAATAGACTGGTTCACATCTTCAAGAAAATGTGAAACTTCTTTTCCATTTTCTCCCCCAAATACGCTGTATTGAGTGTTTTTCAGTAATGTCGTCTGACTGTCTTCTTTCATCCACGCTTCTACAATCTTCATCCATAATTGCAGCAGGTCGTTTAGTAAGTAAATTCTTATTTCCTGGACTTTGGGACAAACAAAAACGTATTTATCAAAAAAAGCATGAATAATTTGCATTTAGAAACACTTCCTTTAAATTCTTAGAGGACACATTTAGTTGCTACTAACATTTACCTAGATTCTATTTTTATTTTTATATTTAAATAAATAATATTGCTTTGGGTGAAAATTTGTATAATGTGCTCTTCTAATGACTTATTGGGTATAAAAATAATCTATGGTCAGTTTATTACAACATAAAATGTTAGCATGCGGTTTAATTAAAACGTGACCAACCTATAGTATATCTTCTGTAATAAAATCTAAAGTATAAACTAGACAACCACTATATGTCACTGCTCTTCCATTTAACCAGAGAAAGATATTTTGAAGACTGTGTAGAGAAAATTTATCACCAGTGTTAACACACAAAATCAAATAGTTATGAGACCATTGTAACATATTTTTCAATCTAATATGGATATAAAAACAATTATAAAGTTCCCAAGGAAGAGCAATGTAAACACAAATGTGTATATAAGTAATAAAACCAAGAGATAAGGTGAATTATATAAAAACCGATTTGATGAATTAGATAGCTTGTAAGTTCTATTCTAATGCAAAAATAATAATTCTAGGTTAAGTCCAATTTGCATACAAGAATCAAAGCTATGATGGAAAATAATTATAAATCAATATGTTTCTTATTTTATTGTTGGTGACTATCTACAAATTTATTTGGAAGTGGGTTGTTCCAGAAGTTGGAGATATCGAAAAAATTAGGAAAACAAACAAACAAACAAACACAGATTGCTAAAACCCCAGTTTCCAGTCTTATTTTTAAGTTATTTAGCAAATATTTGATGACCACCTACTCTGTTCCAGGTACTAGGCCATGTATTGGTGATACAGATAAAAGAACTCAGCTTGTTGTTATTCAGAGATTAATGTTTTACCCATGAATGTTCACAGCTCATGATCCTATGTTGTTTCGCAATGAGGGCCTTATTAGTGTTTTAGACAGAATGATGCTATTTTGCTACACCAAAAGGCATTATCTATAGTGTGCACTAATATACACCATTAACATGAGAAAAATATTACTCTACATAAAGAGATAAATGCACTTTGTAAGATATTAAGCACATTATAAATGTAAATCGCTTTTTATTTATTATTCTTTCAATAGTTTTTGGAGAACAGGTGGTGTTTGGTTACATGAATAATTTATTCAGTGGTGATTTCTGAGATTTTGGTGCACCCATCACTGAGCAGTGTACACTGTACCCAATGTGTAGTCTTTTTCCCTTCTCCCATCCCCTCCCCCTCCCCCAGAGTCCCCAGAATCCATTATATCAATTTTTTTTTTTTTTTTTTTTTTTTTTTGAGATGGAGTTTTGCTCTTTCATCCCAGGCTGGAGTACAGTAGCATGATCTTGGCCCACTGCAACCTCCACCTACTGGGTTCAAGCAATTTTCCTGCCTCAGCCTCCTAAGTAGCTGGGATTAGAGGTGTGTGTCACCATACTCAGTTCATTTTTGCATTTTTAGTAGAGAGGGTTGCACCATGTTGGCCAAGCTGGTCTCAAACTACTGACCTCAGGTGATCCCCCCACCTCAGCCTTTCAAAGTGCTAGAATTATAGGTGTGAGCCATCACGCCTGGTCCATTATATCAATCTTATGCCTTTGTGTCCTCATAGCTTAGCTCCCACTTATAAGTGAGAACATACAGCGTTTGGTTTTCCATTCCTAAGTTACTTCACTTAGAATAATGGTCTCCAACTCTATCCAGGTTGCTGTGAATGCCATAATTTCATTCCTTTTTATGGCTGAGTAGTATTCCACGGGGTGTGTGTGTGTGTATGCACACATTTTCTTAATCCACTTGTTGGATGATGGGCATTTAGGCTGGTTCCATATTTTTGCAGTTGTGAATTGTGCTGCTACAAACATGTACATACAAGTGTCCTTTTCATATAATAACTTATTTATCTCTTTGTAGATACCTAGTAGTGGAATTGCTGGATCAAATAGTAGTTCCACTTTTAGTTCTTTAAGGAGTCTCCATGCTGTTTTCCATAGTGGTTGTACTAGTATACAAACCCACGAGCAGTGTAAAAGTATTCCCTTTTCACCACATCCATGCCAACATCTATTATTTTATCACTTTTTAATTACTGCCATTCTTGTAGGAGTAAGGTGGTCATTGCATTGTGGCTTTGATTTGCATTTCCCTGATCTTTAGTGAGATTGAGCATTCTTTCATATGTATGTTAGCCATTTGTATATCTTATTTTGCAAATTGTCTATTCACGTCCTTAGTCCATTTTTTGATGGGATTACTTTTTTTCTTCTTGCTGATTTGAGTTCCTTATAGATTGTGGATATTAGTACATTCAGGTGCACAGTGTGGGAAGACTTTCTCCAACCTTGTGGGTTGTCTATTTCTTTTGCTGTGCACATTTTTAGTTTAATTAGTTTAATTAGGTCCTATTTGTTTATTTCTGTTTTTGTTGCATTTGCTTTTGGTACTTGGTCATGAACTCTTTGCCTAAGCCAATGTCTAGAAGAGTTTTTCCCATGTTGTCTTCTAGAATTTTTATGGATTCAGGTCTTAAAGTCTTTGATCTATCTTGAGTTGATTTTTGTATAAAGTGAGAGATGAGGATCCCAGTTTCATCTTCTACATGTGGCTTGCCAATTATTCCAGCACCATTTGTTGAATAGAGTGTTCTTTCCCCACTTTATGTTTTCGTTTGCTTTGTTGAAGATCAGTTGACTTTAAGTAATTCGTTTTATTCTGGGTTCTCTATTCTGTTCTGTCTACATATCTATTTTTATACCAGTACCATGCTATTTTGATAACTATAGCTTTGTAGTCTTGTTTGAAGTTGGATAATGTGATACCTCCATATTTGTTCTTTTTGCTTAGTCTTGCTTTGGAGCTATAGGGTTTTTTTTGGGTTCCATATGAATTTCAGGATTTTTTTTTCTAGTTCTGCTAAGAATGGATGGTGGCATTTTTATGGGAATTGCACTGAATTTATAGTTGCTTTTGGCAGTATGATCATTTTCACAATATTGATTCTACCCATCCATGAGCATGGGATGTGTTTCTATTTGTTTGTGTCATCTATGATTTCTTTAAGAGGTGTTTTGTAGTTTTCCTTACAGAGACTGTTCACCTTGTTGATTAGGTATATGCCTATTTTATTTTTTGCAGCTGTTGTAAAAGGGGTTAAGTTCTTGATTTGATTCTCAGCTTAGTCACTGTTGATGTATAGCAGTGCTACTGAGTTGTGTACATTGACTTTGTACCCTCAAACTTTACTGAATTCATTTATCTGATCTAGCTTTTGGATGGGTCCTTAGGGTTTCCTAGGTATATGATCATGTAATTGGTGACAGCAACAGCTTGACTTCCTCTTTATCAATTTGGATACCCTTTATTTCTTGTCTGAATGCTCTGGCTAGGACTTCCAGTACTATGTTAAATAGAAGTAGTGAAAGTGGGCATCCTTGTCTTGATTCAGTTCTCAGGCAGAAAGCTTTCAACTTTCCCTCATTCTGTATAATGTTGGCTGTGGGTTTGTCATGGATGGCTTTTATTATCGTAAGGTATATCCCTTTTATGCTGATTCCGCTGAGGGTTTTAATCATAAAGGGATGCTAGATTTTGTCAAGTGCTTTTTCTGCATCTATTGAAATGATCATTTTTTGTTTTTAATTCTGTTTATGTTGTATATGATATTTATTGATTTACGTATGTTAAACCATCCCTGCACCCCTGGTATGAAAACCACTTGATATCTTTTGGATATGCTGTTGGATTCAGTTAGCTAGTAATTTGTTGAGGATTTTTGCATCTATGTTCATCAGAAATATTGGTCTCTAGTTTCTTTTTTTGTTATGTCTTTTCCTGGTTCTAGTATTAGGGGAGATACTGGCTTCACAGAATGATGTAGGGAGGATTCCCTCTTTATCCTTTGGAATGGTTTCAGTAAAACTGGTACCAATTCTTCTTTGAATGGTTGATAAAATTCAGCTGTGAATCCATCTGGTCCCAAACTTTTTCTTTTGTTAGCAATACTTAAAATTGCTGTTTCAATCTCACTACTTGTCATTGGTCTGTTCAGAGTTTCTATTTCTTCCTGGTTTATTCTAGGAGGGTTGTATATATCTAGGAATTTATCAATCTCCTGTAGGTTAGCTAATTTGTATGTGTAAAGGTGATCATAGCAGCCTTGAATAATCTTTTGTATTTCTGTGGCATCAGTTGTAATATCTCCCATTTTGTTTCTAATTGAGCTTATTTGGGTTTTCTCTATTCTTTTTGTTAATCTTGCTAATAGTCTATCAATTTTATCTTTTCAAAGAACCAGCTTTTTGTTTCATTTATCTTTTGTACTGTTTTTTTCTATTTGTTTCCATTTCATTTAGTACTGCTCTGATCTTTGTATTTCTTTTCTTCTGCTGGGTTCAGGTTTGTTTTGTTCTTGTTTCTCTAGTTCCTTGAAGTGTGACCTTAGATTGTCTATTTGTGCACTTCCAGACTTTTTGATTTAGGCATTCAATGCTATTAACTTTCCTCTTAGCACCACTTTTGCTATATCCCAGAGGTTTTCACAGGTTATGTCACTATTATTGTTCAGTTCAAAGAATGCTTAGATTTCCATCTTGATTTCATTGTTCACCCAAAGATCCCTTAGAAACAGATTATTTAATTTCCATGTATTTGTACAGTTTTAAGGGTTTTTTGGAGTTGACTTCCAATTTTATCCCACTGTGATCTGAGAGAGTACGTAATATAACTTGTATTTTCTTAAATTTATTGAGACTTGTTTTGTAGCCTATCAAAAGGTCTATCTTGGTCAATGTTCCATGTGCTGATGAAAAGAATGTATATTCTGCAGTTGTTGGGTACAACATTCTGTAAATATCTGTTAAGTCCATTTGTTGTAGGGTACAGTTTAAGCCCATTGTTTCTTTGTTGATTTTCTGTCTTGATGACCCCTCTAATGTTGTCAGCAGAGTACTGAAATCCTTTATTATTATTGTGTTGCCATCTAGCTCATTTCTAGGTCTAGTAGTAATTGTTTTATAAATTTAGGACCTCTGTGTTAGGTGCATGTATATTTAGGATTGTAATATTTTCCTGTTGGACTAATCCTTTTATCATTATATAATGTCCTTCTTTGTCTTTTTTTAACTGTTTTTGCTTTAAAGTCTGTTTTGTATAAGAATAGCCACTCCTGCTTGCTTTTGGTTTCCATTTGCATGAAAATTCTTTTTCCACCTCTTCACCTTAAGTTTATGTGAGTTCTTATGTGTTATGTTAGGCTCTTGAAGACAACAGATACTTGGTTGGTGGATTTTTATTCATTCTGACATTCTGTGTCTTTTAAGTGGAGCATTTAGGCCACTTATATTCAATGTTAGTATTGCATGTGAAGTGCTTTTTATCATGTTAGTTGTTGCCTGGATATCTTGGTATTTTTTTTTTCTTTGTGTTATTGTTGTACAAACCCTGTGAGATTTACACTTTAAGGAGGTTATTTTTGGTGTATTTTGAGGTTTTATTTCAAAATTTCAAACTCCTTATATCATTTCTTGTAATGATGACTTGGTAGTGGTAAATTCTGTCAGCATATGCTTGTCTGAAAAATACTTTGTCTCTCATTATGAAGCTTAGTTTCACTGGATACAAAATTCTTGGTGGATAATTATGTTGTTTAAGGAGGCTAAAGATAGGATCACAATCCCTTCTGCTTGTAGGGTTTCTGCTGAGAAATCTGTCGTTAATATTGTAGGTTTTCCTTTGTAGGTTACCTGATGCTTTTGCCTCACAGTTCTTAGAATTCTTTCCTTTGTCTTCACTTTAGTTAACTTGATGACTATGTGGCTAAGTGACTATCTTTTTGTGATGAATTTCCTGAGTGTTCTTTGAGCTTCCTATATTTGAATATCTAGATCTCTAGTAAGACTAGGGAAGTTATTTTCAATTATTCCCTCAAATAAGTTTTCCACACTTTTAGATTTCTCTTCTTCTTCAGGAACACTGATTATTCTTATGTTTGGTTATTTAACATAATCCCAAATTCTTTTTAATTTATTATTTATTAATTAGTTTTTCTTTGTCTTTGCTGGATTGGGTTAATTCAAAAGCCTTGTCTTCAAACTCAAGTTCTTTCATCTACTTGTTTTAGTCTATTGTTGAAACTTTCTAGTGTATTTTGTATTTCTCTAACTGTGTCTTTCACTTACAGAAGTTGTGATTGTCTTTTCATTATGCCATCTATTTCTCTGGAGACTTTTTCATCCATATCCTGGTTTTATTTGTTGTTGTTGTTGTTGTTGTTTTAATTTCCTTAAGTTGGTGTTCTCCTTTCTCCAGTACCTCCTTGAGTAGCATAATAATCAACCTTCTGAATTCTTTATCTGGCAATTCAGAGATTTCTTCTTGGTTTGGATCCATTGCTGGAGAGCTAGTGTGGTCTTCTGGGGGTGTTACAGAAACTTGTTTTATCATAGTACTAGAATTACTTTTCTGGTCCTTTCTCATTTGGGTGGACTGTTTCAGTGGAAAGTTCTGGAAATCAAGGGCTGCTGCTCAGATTCTTTTGTCCCATGGGGTGATCCCTTGATGTGATGCTCTCCCCTGTCCCCCTACAGATGGGGCTTCCTGTGAGCCGGACTGCAGTGATTGTTATTGTCCTTCTGGGTCTAGCCATCAAGTGAGGCTATCAGGCTCCAGGTTGGTGCTGGAGAATGTCTGCAAAGAGTCCTGTGATGTGATGTAATGATGTGCTACATTTTCAGGTCTCCCAGCCATGGATAACAGCACCTGTTCCAGTGGAGATGGCAGGGGAGTAACATGGACTCTGTGGGAGTCCTTGGTTGTAGTTTTGATTAGTGCACTGGTTTTCTCGAATGCTGCTTATGCCACAGTGAAGTTGTCAATGTGGAATTTGTCACTCAGGACCTCTGGATAGCCAGGATATTGCAATGGTGGAATTAGCTGTTATTTCTCCTCCTTTGGAGCAGGCTTGTTCTGAGTTGTTGTAATGGCCTGAGCTGGCTGGCCTCCAGCCCAGAGGTGGCACTTTCAAGAGAGCACAACCTGTGGCAGTAGAAGGGGTACATAAGCTTGTCCTACACTGGCCAGGATAAATTTTCAAGTTTCTCAAGTGATAGATGTGACTATAGAGTTCCCAAGAGTTTATGTCTTTTATATTTTTCAGGGCACACAAGTGGTTTTTTCTCCCCACTCTGGTAGCCAAAGTCTGAAGCATTCAGAGCACCCACTGACATTTTCGCATGTCCATCTAGATGAGCGCAACAATAAGACACCAGTTAGACCCTGTGGATCAGCAGAGCCCCCAGTACTCTAGCCCACAGTGTCCTGCACACTAGGGAAAAGGCGGTGTAGCATACCGGGAAGACTAACCCTGGTACAAAGGGTTCCAAAGCATGTGCTCCCAAGAGCCAGAAACCGGCCAGCCTGGAAATGCTATCACTTATAGCTCCTCCCCAGTGACAGGGTGGCCACACACTTGTGCATGCCCCGAAGACAGGTTCTCCCCACCAACTGCCACTGCCAAGGGTCAAATCATGCTCTCCCCCAGATCCTGAAATCTGTCTGCCTCAGGCATCTACCAAAGATAGATACTGCCTCCCCCTAGCAGCTGAGCCACCTCACACTTGCATGCCCCTGAGGACACGCTTTCCCCACCCACTGCCTCTGCTGTCACTGCCACCCAGGCACACTGCTAAAGCCCTGGGGATCACCCTACCCTGTTCACCACAGCTTACAACCATGTACCATTGGGGGCTTGAGGAAAGGCCCACCTAGCCTGGCACCATCCCTTTCACATACCCCTGCATCTGCCAAACCCAAGCATGATGCTCAAGGCCCCAAGAATTGGCTCACCCCATCAGTCACCCCAGGTGTACACTCATACACAACCAGGGGGCTTAATAACAGCCCCACACCCCCTGCCACCACCAATGCCCTAGTATTCCTTCTAGAGTCCTGGGGCTTGTCCTGCCCCATCCACCATAGCCTGTGCCCATGTAAACAATTGTAAGGACTTAAGAAGAGACCTGTCCTACCTAGCACTAACTCCCAGTGCCCAAGCACACCACCTGAGGGCCTGGGGAACATCTTGCTCCAGGTATGTATGCATACCACCTGAGTCTAACAACAGGTCCAGAAAACCTGCCACCAGTGCCTAATCTACCATCCAGAGGCCTGCAGATTGCCCTGGGAGGGGAATACAGAGATGCTGGCATGAGGATGGGCTTACCTAGCCTGCTGCTACTACCAGTGCCAGCACCCACTCACACACACCACCCAGGGTCCTACGGACTGTCCAGCCCAACGTGTCAGTGTCAAAGCCACCACTATCACCAAGTGCTACTTGGAAATCTGAGGGTTGTTTGTCCCACCACCATGACTATCATCACCCACACCATATACACCTTATAGCAGCCCAAGGACTTACCCACCCACCTGGTCTGCCACTAACACAACCAGAACCTGAACAAGTTGCCAGGAGGCCCAAGAATTGGCCGACCTGGATCTGTCAACTTCAGAGCCTAAAAATGCTAACTAGAGACCCAAGAACAGGCACACTTAGCATGCAATTGCCACAAGCGGGGCCCAAAGACTGGCCCACCTGGCATCCCATTCCCAGAAAAATTTCAAAACAGCTTCCCCTACTGTGGCCTAAGTCAATGAGGAAATCAGACACCACTGACAGAGTGTAGAGTTGAAGAAATTATACAGAGGCTACACTACTGCATGTATCCAGAATCAGAATCCCAGTCCCCTTCCCCGCCAACTTTATGGATACACCTACAGGAAAATGTCTTCCCCTGTGAAAGTCAATCCAAAAAATCACAAGAAGAGACTATTACATCTGGTGCACATATATCAGTAAAAGAACACAAATATGAAAAAGCAAGGACATATGGCACCTTCAAAGGAACACAATAATTCTCCAACAACAGATTTTAACAAAAAAAATTTATGAAATACCTGAAAAAAATTCAAAATCATGATATACGAGAAGCTAAGTGAGATAACAAAGAACACAGATAAAATACAAAGAAATCAGAAAAACAATTTAAAATATAAATGAGAAATTCACAAAGAGAGAGATATCACAAAGAACAAATCCTGGAACTAAAGAAGTCAATGAATGAAATGAAAAATACAATC
The DNA here is from genome assembly GCA_036589455.1 of Ateles fusciceps. Lineage (NCBI taxonomy): Eukaryota > Metazoa > Chordata > Mammalia > Primates > Atelidae > Ateles > Ateles fusciceps. Next base: position 4,845,094 of record JAZHEH010001361.1, read on the forward strand.
AGAATCATCAATAGATTAGATCAAATGGAAGAGTTTCAGAACTTAAAGATAGGTCTTTCAAAATAGCCCAGTCTGACAAATAAAAAGAATAAAATAAGCAGAAGCAGAAGGAAGAGGAGGAGGAGGAAGAGAAAGAGGAAGAAGAAATGTAGAAAGACAATGTTGACATATGAGACACTGTAAAGTGACAAAATAGTCAAATGTTGAGTATCCCAGAAGGTGAAGAAAAGTTTAATGGCATTAAAAAACCTATTTGATAAAATAATACCTGAAAACTTCCCAAGACTAGCAAGAAATTTAGAGATCCAGATAGCTAAAATATCCCAAAAGAGATACAACCCAAAAAGGTCTTATCCCCCAGCACATTAGAGTCAAACTGTCAAAAGTCAAAGACAGGTTGGGCACAGTGGCTCACACCCGTAATCCCAGCACTTTGAGAGGCCAAGGTGGGCAGATCACCTGAGGTTAGGAGTTCAAGACCAGCGTGACCAATGTGCAAAACCCTGTCTCTACTAAAATTACAAAAATTAGCTAGATGTGGTGGTGCGCACCTGTTGTCCCAGTTATTCGGGAGGCTGAGGAACGAAAATCACTTGAACCTGGGAGGCAGAGGTTGCAGTGAGCAAGCAAGACTCTGTCTCAAAAGAAAAAAAAAAAAAAAGACAAAGACAAAGAATTCTAAAAACAAGAGAAAAGTGGTCATATGTAAATGAACCCCTATTAGACTAACAGTGAATTTTTATAGGCCAGGAGAGAAAGGGATGATATATTCTGGTAGCCAAAAATACCCAGCAAAGTTATCCCTCAAAAACAAGAGAAATAAAAACTTTTCCAAGTAAAAAGCAAAACAAAACAAAAAAACAGGCAATTCATTACCACTAGACCTCTCCTACAAGAATTGCTTGGTGAATCTTACACCTCAAAGTGAAGGGATGATAATCTACCATCATGAAAATGCATGAAAGTATAAAACTAACTGGTAGAGCAAAGATACAGATAAGGAAGAAAAGGGACTCAAATGTTACCACACCACAAAATCAAACCATTAAGATAAATAATGAGAGAAATAACAGAACAAAAGAAATACAACCAGAAAACTATTGACAAAATGACAGAAATAAGTCCTCACATAACAAGAATAACTTTCAATGTAAACTGATTAAAATTTCCCATTAGAAGATATAGATTCACGGAATGAATAAGAAACCATAATCCAACTATACGCTACTCCCAAGAAACTCAATTCATCTGTGAAGACATATATAGACTGAAAATAAAGAGAGGGAAAAAGATATTCTACACAAAAGGAAACCAAAAGTGAGCAGGCTTTAAGTCAAAAACAGTTAAAAGAAACAAAGGTCATTATATAATGACAAAAGGATCAGTTCAGCAGGAGGATATAACATTTCTAAATATACATATGTACCCAACACTAGGGCATCCAGATTCATAAAGCAAATATTATTAGATCTAAATAGAGACACCAATACAATAATAGTTGGAGACTTCAACACCACACTCTAAGCATAAGACAGATCATCTAGACAAGATATTGAAGAGGAGGAAACTCTTCCTAACTCGTTTTATGAAGCCAGCATTACTCTGATATCAAAACCAGACAATTACACAACGAAAAGAAAATTATAGGTCAATATTCCTGATGAACAGACACAAAAATCCTCAATAAAATACTAGCAAACCAAATCCAAAAGTACATTTAAAAGATAATACATGGTAATCAATTGATTTGCATGTGTTGAACTATCCCTATATCCCTAGGAATTTATCCTAGGGATATAGGGATAGTTCAACATTTGCAAGTCAAATCAATCAATGTGATACAAAACATTAACAGAATGAAGGACAAAAGCCATATTATCCTACCAATTAATTCAGAAAAATCATGGGATAAAATTTAACACCCATTCATGATAAAAACATTCAACAAACTAGGCTTAGAAGGAACATATCTGAATATAATAAAGGCCATCTATGACAAACCTACAGCTATCATACTGAGTGGGAAAAACCTGAAAGCCTTTCCTTCAAGAACTCGAACAAGACAAGGATGCTCTTTCACCACTCCTATTCAACATAATATTGGAAGTCCTAGTCAGAGCAATGACGTAAGAGAAAGAAACAAAAGGCATCTAAACCAGAAAAGGGGAAGTGAAATTGTCCCGCTTTGCAGATGACATGATCTTATATTTAGAAAAACCTAAAAACTCCACCAAAAAAGACCATTAAATTTGATAAATTCAGTAAAGTTGAAGGACAAAACATCAACAAACAAAAATCAGAATTTGTATGCACCAATAATGAACTATCTGAAGAACAAATCAAGAAAGCAATCTCATTATAGAGCTACAAAATATAAAAATAAAATACCTAGGAATAAATTTAACTAAGGAAATAAAAGCTGACAACTCTTTGATAAAAGAAAATGAAGAAGATACAAATGGAATCCATTGCTCCTCGATTGGAATAAAGAGTATTGTTAAAATAACCATACTACCCAAAGCAATATACAGAGTCAATGTAATCCCTACCAATATACCAATGAAATTTTCACAGGAAAAGAAAAACAATCCTAAATTTGTATGGAATCAATAAAGGGTCCAAGTAGCCAATGCAATCCTGAGCAAAAAGAACAAAGCTGGAGGCATCACACTACCCAACTTCAAAATATATTACAAGGCTATAGTAAGCAAACAGCATGACACTGATACAAAAATATCCACATGGCCCGATGGAATGAAATGAGAAACCAGAAATAAACTCATATATTTACAGTCAACTGACTGTTGACAAAGGTGTCACAAATATAACTTGGGAAAAGAACACTTTTAATAAATGGTGCTGGGAAAACTAGAAATCCATATGTGGAAGAGTTAAACTAGACCACTACTTCTCACTATATGCAAAAATCAACTCAAAATATTAAAGATTTTAATGTATAGCTTGAAATGATAAAAGTATTAGAAGAAAATACAGAGGAAACACTCCAGGACATTGGTCTAGGCAAATATTTTATGACTAAGACTTCAAAAGCAGAGACAACAAGAAAAAAAATAGATAAGTAGGACTATGTTAAATAAAAACTTCTTCACAATAAAGGAAATAATCATCAGAGTGAAGAGACAACCTGTTGAATGAAAGAAAATATTTGCAAACTATTACTCTGACAAAGAACTAACATCAGAATATACAAGAAACTCAAATGACTCAAGAGCAAAAACACAAACAATCCCATTAAAAAGTGGGCAAAGGATATAGACACTTCTCAAAAGAAGACATACAAATGGCCAAAAGGTCTATTAAAAAATGAACAACATCACTAATCATTAGGGAAACGCAAATCAAAATCACAATAAGCTATCCTCTTATTTCAGTTAGAATGGCTATTTAAAAAAATGACAAATGTTGGCAAGGACATGGAGAAAAGAGAACTCTCATACATTGCTGGTGAGAATGTAAATTAGTACTGTCATTATGGAAACAGTATGGAGACTTTCAAAAAAAAAACTAAAAATAGAATGGCAGTATGATCCAGCAACCCTTCTACTGGATATCTATTCAAAGAAAAGGAAAACAGTCTATCAAAACAATATATGCACCCCCATGTTTATTACAGCACTATACACAATAGCAAAGATATGGAATCAACCTAAGTGTACTCCAGTAGATGAATGGATAATAAAAATGTGGTAAATTTATGAAACAGAATACTATCCATCCATTAAAAAGACTGAAATTGTATCATTTGCAGCAACATCGATGGAACTGGAGGTCATTATATTAAGTGAAACAAGCCAGACACAGAAAGACAAATAGCACACGTACTCACTCACATGTAAAAGCTAAAAGAGTTTATCTCTTGGGGGGTGGAGTAGAATGATGGTTACCAGAGGCTGGAAATGACGCAGGTATATGTACAGGGGGAAGGAAGGGGGTACGAAGGGAGGTTTAATGGATACATATAATTAGATAGAATGAATAAGTTCTAATGTTTGATAGTGGTGTAGGGTGCTGTATTTAACAAAAATGTATTGTACATTTCAAAATAGCTAGAAGTGAGGACTTAAAATATTCTCAACACATAAAAATGATCAATGTTCATGGTGATGGATGTCCTAAATACCCTGACATGATCATTACACATTCTATGCATGTAACAACATATCACATGTACCCCATTAATATGTACAATATTAAATAATATGTATCAATAAAAATTAAAAACAAAACAAAATATATGAGACAACAGTTTTCAGTTACGAGAGACCAGGTGAGCAAGATAATGATCCCTGAGACAGAGAAAACAAATGAGAACTCTACGATTGTTCCTAGGTTACTGTCTGGAGAATATTCAAGCCACAGAACAAGGAAGGAGAACCCAGTCAGAGCCCAGCTAGAGAGTGCTTCAAAGAGTAAGAGCTCTGGAGATATACAGACTGTTCTTCTCAAGGGCTCAACTAAATACTAATTGGCACATGCATGTGAAGTAATTGCCGAAGGCTGTGAAAAGTACCACCCAAGATGAGAAAAATAGAACAATCTCAGGTGCTCACTAAGGCTGGGAAAATTTTGTTTCCACCCACTAGAGTGGAAAATTTCATAATTCAAGGGAAATCAAGAAAGTATTCAGAAGGGTATTGCCTCACCAGTGGAGCAAAATTAGCTACAAACTGAAGGCTTATTGGTCCTGCTTAACAAAATGTAAAAGCAAGCCTCAATAAGATCATACTGTTTCCAAGTACCTGAACAATTTACAGGATGATGTGCAGGAAAATAAAAATGTCCAACAACCATAAAGATAGAAATTCACAATGTATAGAATCCAACAAAATTACCAGGGATAAAAGAGAGAGAAAATGTGTAAGAAACAAAATCAATTCCTAAAAACAGATCACAAAATGACAAAAATAATGGAATTCATAGACAAGGATATTAAAACAGTTATCATAACTCTATTTCCTGCATTCAAGAAGACAGAAGAAAGACTGAACATGCTTAATAGATACATGGAAGATTAAAAAGAAAAGCTAAATCAAAGTTCTAGAGATGAAAATTACGCTGGATAGGATTACCAGCAGATAAGACAACACGGGATATACAATTAGGGATTTTGAAGATACAGCAATAAAATCTACATAAAATAAAACAATGAGAGAAAAAAGACCGGAAAAACTAAAAGAGCATCAGTAAAGCGAGGTTTCAAGTAGACTAATTTATTGAGTCCCCCAAGGAAAAGGAAAGGAGTCAGAAAAAATATTTGAAGAAACAATGGCTGAAAAATTTTCAAATTTGATAAAAATAGTAAGTCCACAAATCTAAGAAGATCAACAAAACCCAAACACAAGAAATAGAAAAAAAATCTTAATCAAAGAATAGAAATCAATGGTAAAAAAAAAAATGATTTAAAAGAAAAATTATATTAAATATACAGATATTAGTATAATGACAGCAAACTTCTAGTTGGAAACTACACCAAGTCAAAAGACATCTTTCAAAAACAGAGCAAAATAAAGATTTGCAAATATACAAAGATTAGAACAATAACCACCACATCTACAACATAAGAAATGTTAAGTCTTTCAAACAGAAAATGACACCAGAAGGAAAACTAGATCTACACAAAATGATGAAGACCACTAAAAATAATAACTGTGCTTAAATATAAGAAAAACATTTTCTTATTTAGCTTTATTTAAAATAAAACAACACTGCATTATTGGGTTTATAACACACACATAAATAAAGTGCAGGAATATAACACAAAGGCCAAAGAAGAAATGAAATGTATACTACTGTAACATTCTTATACTATACTTGAGTATAACTTGAAGATCATCTGTGATACATTAATATATATTCTATAAAGTCTAAAGCAATCAATTATAGAACAGAATTACAGCTAATAAACAAAAAAAGAGACCAAAAGAAGTCATAAAAAATACTTAAATCAAAAAAAAGTAGAAAAAGAGGCAAAGGGGCAGATAAAATACAAATAGCAAGAGGCCAGACTTAAACCCAAACATACACATTGTCAGATTAAATGTAAACCATATTCTTATCCACAATACCAATCTCAATAAATTTCGAATGATCAAATCATACAAAGTATGTTCACTTTCCACAAAGGAAGAAAGATAATGGGAAAGTCTTAGTTTCTGGGAACCAAACACCAAATTTCTAAATAACATGGACTGGAAAAGAAATCCAAAGAAAAATTAGAACATATTTTGGTCTAGACTGGGCATGGTGGCTCAAGCCTGTAATCCCAGCACTTTGGGAGTCCGAGCTGGGTGGATCACTTGAGGTCAGGAGTTCAAGATCAGCCTGGCCAACATGGTGAAAGCCTGACATTACTAAAATATTTTTAAAAATTAGCCAGGCATGGTGGCAGGCCCTGTAATCCCAGCTACTTGGGAGGCTGAGGCAGGAGAATCACTTGAACCCAGGAGGCAGAGGTTGTAGTGAGCCAAGATCATGCCACGGCACTCCAGTCTGGGCAACAGAGGGAAACTCTGTCTCAAATCAAACAAACAAAAAACATATTTTGGGGCCAGACGCAGTGGCTCACGCCTGTAATCCCAGCACTTTGGGAGGCTGAGGTGGGCAGATCACGAGGTCAAGAGATCAAGATCATCCTGGCCAACACGGTGAAACCCCGTCTCTACTAAAAAAAAAAAAAAATACAAAGTTTAGCTGGGTGTGGTGGCACGCACCTGTATTCCCAGCGATTTGGGAGGCTGAGGCAGGAGAATCATTTGAACCCGGGAGGCAGAGGTTGCAGTGAGCCAAGATTGCACCACTGCACTCCAGCCTGGGCAACAAGAGCAAAACTCTGCCTCAAAAACAAACAAACAAACACATATTTTGATCTGAATAAAAATAAAAACATAATATTTCAAAATTTGTAAGATACACTAAAAGCAGCACTTAGTAGAAAATTTATAGCTCTAAATCATGATTAAAGAACCTAAATTTATGCCTACATTAGAAAAGAAGAAAAGTTTCAAACCAATGACCTTATCTCTTAACTTGAAAAAACTAGATAAAATTAAATGTAAAATAAGCAAACAAAAGGAAATAATAGAAAAGTAGAATTCAATGCAATTTTTAAAAACTGAAAAAGACTTGTGAAACTAAAAAGATAATTCTGTGAGAACATAAATAAAATTGATATTGCTGTAATCAGAGTAGTCAGAAGAAAATAGAGAATAACTAGAGAAAAATAATCTCAGTAATGAGAAAGAAGACAGTGCTACAGATGGTAAAGATTTCAAACAAACATTAAGAGAATGTTAAGAATAACTTTATGTCAATAAATTCTACAAGGCAGACAAAACAAATACATTCTTTGTAAGACACAACTGTCAAAGCTCACTCAAGAACAAATTATCTAATTGACTAGCTCTGTGTTTAGTAAAAACTTAAAAGTATAATCAAAAACCTTCCTACAAAAAAAAAACACCATTACTCACATAGCTTCACTGATTAATTTTACGATTTAAGTTAGAAATTGCAATCATGTATCACTTAACAACAGGATACATTCTAAAAAATGTGTCCTTAATCAATGTCATTGTGGAAACATCACAGAGTGTATTTACACAAACCTAGATGGAATCGTCCACTATACACCTAGGTTATATATTATGGACTTCTGCTCCTAGGCTAGAAACCTGTACAGTATTCCCTACAGTATAGTTGCCTACAGCACAATACTGTAGGCAAGTGTAACACAATTATATTTGTGTATCTAAACACGGAAAACATATAGTAAAAAATGAGTATAAAAAAATTTTTTTAAAGGCACATCTGCAAAAGACACTTATGATGAATGGAGCTTGCAGGATGGAAGTTGTTTTAGGTAAGTCAGTGAGTGAGTGGTGAGTGAATATGAAGGCCTAGGACATTACTATACACTACTGTAGACTTTATAAACACTCTATACTTATGCTTCAGTAAATTTATTTTTAAAAATTTCTTTCCTCAAAAATAAATTAACCTTAGCTTACTGTAGCTTTGTGTTTTAATTTTCTAAACTTTTTGACTCTATTGTAAAAATTTAACTTGAAACAAACACGTTCTACAGCTGTGCAAAAAAATTTTCTTTCTTCTTGCTCTATAAGCTTTTTTCTATTTTTAAATTTTTAAATTTTTTTTCATTACTTTTAACCTTTTTTGTTAAAAACTAGGACTTAAACATACATTAGCCTAGGTCCACACAGGGTCAGGATCATCAATATCACTGTCTTTCACTTCCCCATCTTGTCCCACTGGAAGGTCTTCAGGGACACTGATTCGCAGGGTACTGTTATATCCTGTGATAACAATGCCTTCTTCTGGAATACCTCCTAAAGGAGCTGCCTGAAGGTGTTTTACAATTAACTTTTTTTTTTAATAAGTAGGAGCACACTCTAAAATAACAATGAATAGTATAATAAATACATAAACCATTAACAAGTCATTTATTATCATTCTCAATTATTATGTAGTATACATAATTGTATATGCTATATTTTTACATAACTGGCAGCTTTGTAAATACCACCATCACCACAAACACATGAGTAACAAGTTGTCCTACAACTTTACAACAGCTATGATGTCACTAGATGGTAGGAATTTTCCAGCTCCATTATAAACTTATGACACCACCATCATATATGCCATTCATTGTTGACCTAAATATTGTTATGCAGCACATGACTATATATGATTTCTATACAACCTCTTCTAGAAAATTAAAAAGGATGGAATACATCCCAGCTCATTCTATGACACTGGCATTATGCTGATCAAAATCAGACCAAGATAGTATAAGAAAAGAAACCTACAAAATAACATTCCTCATGAAGACTGACGCAAAATTTCCTAATAAAATTTTACCAAATCAAATCCAAGAATACATAACAAGAATAACATACTGTGACAGATGACATTTATTCCAGGAATACAACGTTGGTTTAATATTAGAAGAAAAAAAAAACTGATGTGGGGCAGGACCCGCTGAGATGGTAGAGTAAGCAATTTGGCAAAGACTCTCCCCTAAATGCAATGTTAGAACCAGAAAAAAAATGTGCAAAAACAACCATTTCAGAATGTGTGAAGTAGCCAAAGGCACACAATAAACTGAGAAGCAGTACTTTAAGAAACGTACTGAGCCTTAGTAGAAATAGGAGGTGTCCATAGAGTTTTAACCTGGAGCTGTACCTTCCCTCCACCCACAGATCCATGAGTGTTATAGATTGGAGAGCCCCATAATGGAAGAGCATCAAAAACAACCATACTTTCAGTGGGAAACCATCAGGGAAGTCCAACACTGCAGCTCCCTGAGGCTGTAATATTCGAGAGCAAGCAAAAACCATTAAGAAATTTCACAGAGAGATATGGAAAACAAATAGTCATAATCTAGGAGGATGCATACATGTATAAGGCTGCGCATACACTCAGAAGAGACCAGAGAGAGCCTCAGGTATATACTAATCCTTGGCTGAATGTGAGGTCTTGCATACAAGACAAAGCCTTATTAGGTCTAGCTGTTTAAACACAACTTTTGACCAACATTAGTTGACATATAAGCAGTACTAAGAGAGAAAGATATAAAATGAATAGGTTAAGCTAGCACCTTAAGCAACTAGAAAAAAGAAGGGTAACCTAAATCCAAGGCAAGCAGAAAAAGAAAATTATAAACATTAGTGTAGAACTTAAAAAACGGAAAACAGAAACACAATCAAGAAAATTGATTAAAGCAAAACTCAGTTCTTTAAAAAGACCAATAAAATTGAAAAATCTTTAGCTACGCTAAACATAAAAAAAAGAGAGAAAGGACGCATATCTAGAATTAAAGAAGGGACATCACCAACCTTACAGAAACTAAAAGGATTTCAAGGGTATACTATAAACATCTTAATGCTAAGAAATCATGCCACTTAGATGAAATGGACAAATTCCTAGAAAAACACGAATTATCACAACAGACTCAAGAACAAACTAGAAAATCTGAACAGACCATAACAAGTAAAGAAAATGAACTGGTAATTAAGTGTTCTCTCTAAGAAAAGTCCACATGCAGATGGCTTCACTGGTGAATTCAAAGAAATACTTAGAAAAGAAGTAATACCAAACCTCCACAAATTCTTAGATAAAACAGGAGGAAAAACTTTCAACTTATCTATGAGGCCAGTATTATCCTGATACCAAAGCCAGATAATTACAAAGAAACGAAAAATTCAGACAAATATTACGCATAAATATAGACACAAAAACTATCAATAAAACATTAGCAAACAAAATCCAACAACATATGGAGAGGGTATTCACCAAATAGTTTTTATCTCATCAATACAAGATGCTTAGACATCTGAAAATAAATTGTTATATATTAACATGTGGGAAAAAACCAACATGATAATTTCAAGAGACATGGAAGGAGCACTTGACAAAATTCATGATAAAAGCTCTCAATACTCTAGAAACAGTAACTTTCACAACCTGATAAAGGACACTTACCAAAACACCTATAGACTACATCATAACTACTGGTGAAAGACTGAATGCTTTTTCCCTAAAACTGAGAATAAGCACATTTGCTCTTGCCACTGTTTTTCAGCATCGTACTGGAGGCTCTAATTAGTGAAGGCAAGCAAGAAAGAGAAGTAAAAATTGCTTAAAAATTGCTCCCTGGCCTTTTGGCTAAGACCACGTTCACAAACACACACACACACACACACACACACACACACACACACACACACACACACAAAGCATTCAGATTGAAAAGAGAGGTAAAAATATCTTTATTTATGGATAATATATTCCACCATGATTAAAAAAAAATCCTACTCAACTATTACTAGAACTAATAATAAATTCGTCAAGGTCAAAAGATACAAGATTCATATACAAAAATTAATTGTATTTCTATACACTAGCAATGAACAATCCAAAAATGAAATTAGAAAAGTAATTCCATTTACAATACCATAAAAAAAAATACTAGGAAGAAAAAAAACAAAGCTTATATCCTGAAAACCATAATATGTTATTGAAGAAATTAAAGAAGATGAACGAGGAAAAACCTTTTATGCTTGTGGACTGGCAAAGTCACTATTGTTAAGATGGCAATTCTATCAAATTAAATCTATAAATTCAAAATAATCTCTTAAAATCCAAATAGGTTTGGTTTCTGGTCTTTGGTTTTGTTGCAGAAACTGACAAGCAGAACCTAAAATTTATATGGAAATGCAAAGGATTAAGAAGTCAAAACATTTTTGAAAAAGGACAAATTGTTGGACTAATATACTTCTTGATTTCAAAACTAACAATAAAGCTGCAGTAACCAAAACAGTGTGGTACTAACATAATCAACAGAACAGAATTGAGATTCCAGAAAAAAAAAACTTTAGATTTACAATCAATCGATTTCTGACAAGGGTGCCAAAGCAATTAAGCAAGGAAAAAATATTCATTTCCACAAATGTAAATAATGGATTCAGATTCTTACCACAGCCAACACATGAACTCAAAATGAATCACAGACCTACATGTAAGATCTCAAATTATAAACAGAAGAAAACATAGAAGAAAACCTTCATGACCTTAGGTTAGGCAAAGATTTGTTGGTTTTGACACCATAAGCACAATTAATACATGAAAAAATTAGTAAGTCAGACATCATCAAATTAAACCTTTTGCACTTCAAAAACATACCAGTAATAAAAAGGGTAAACATTTCACCAAAGAGTCACAAGTGGCTAATATACACATGAAAAGATACCAAAATCATTAGTCTTTAGGGAAATGCAATCCAAAAACATGAGATACTACTACACACTGACTAGGATGGGTTAAATTTTAAAAGACTGACTCTACCAAGTGTTGGCAAGGATATGTTGCAATGCTCATCCATTGTTAATGGGAATGTAAAATGATACAAATACCACTGGAAAATAGTTTGGTAGTTTTTTTAAAAAACTTAAACATACACCTGCCACATTTTCCAGTCATTCCACTTGCACCCAGGAGAAATGAAGTATATGCCAAAACAAAGACTGTCACAGCAGGTATATTCAGAATAGCCAAAAACTGAGAGGAAACACCAAATGGCCATGAACAGCTAAATGAATATGTTGTGCTATGTCCATACAATGAAATATTACTCTGCAATTAAAAGGAATGAACTATAGATACACAAAACAAACAACATAGATGAATTTCAGAATAATTATGCTGAGTGAAAAGAGGTCAACAACAACAAAAAACATGCTATATGATGTCTTATTGAAAACTATAGAAAACACAGACTAATCTATAGCAACACAAAGCAGATCAGTGGTTGCTTTTGGATAGGTGTAAGGGATGTGAAGCAACAGGGAGAAGGGATTACTAAGGTATCCAAATAAACTACTGGGGATAATAAATGTCTTCATGTGTCATTATCTTTGACAGTGTCAAAACTTATTAAAGTGCATATGTTCACTGTCACAGTTAATTAGTTTAGTTTATATCAATTATACATTCATAAAACTTTTTAAAAAATATATCTCAGAACAAAAAAACCAAAAAGAACTGTTATGTGTTATTATAACTCTCCAGGCAAAAAAGAATGATGGCATAGACTGGGATGGAACCCAAAGACACAGAAATCTAAGCAGATAATTTTAAAGTTTATTAAATACAGAAATGACAAACACTTCTTTGGTGAAATGGATATTTAGAGTTGAAGGAAAGGAAGGAATCAAGGACAACTTTTATTTTGGCTTTAGCAGCTGAGTGAAAAGTGGTGCCATTTACTAAAACAAGGAAACTAGGAAAGGCTGACAGAGTCAAGGTTTCTCATCACATCACCAGGAGTGGGTCAAACTGGTTTTACAAGCTTAACAGATTTTAAAACAACAGTCTAGGATTCACAGAATTCCCCATTAATGATGGTTTCACTTTCTGCAGTTTCTGCTTTCTATAGTCAACCGCAGCCCAAAAATAGGTAAGTACAGTATACATAGTAAGATACTTTGAGACCAAGAGAAGAGACCACATTCTTATAACTTTTAACAGCATATTGTTATAATTGTTCTATTCTATTACTAGTTATTGTTGTTAATCTATTACTGTCCCTAACATAAATTAAGCTTTACCATAGGTATGTATGTATTAAAAAAAACATAGTATATATAGGGTTTGGCACTGTCTGCAATTTCAGGATTCTGCTGGGGGTCTTGGAACATATCTCCCGTGGGTAAGGTGGCATTATTGTACTGTATATACAAACATTTAGAAAATGAAAGTGGGATTCTCTTCAACTACCAAAAATGTGAAAAAGAAATCACCATTCTTGCAGAAAAATAAAACAGTAATTCATGGAGACTACAAAATCTGCAAAATACCTTTGTCCAAAATAATTTTAAAACTAAATAAATGACTTTGGGAGGCCAAGGTGGGTGAATCACGTGAGGCCAAGAAATTGAGACCAGTCTGCCCAACATGGCAAAACCCCTTCTCTACTAAAAATACAAAAATTAGCCAGCCGGCTGTGGTGGCACATGCCTGTAATCCTAGCTACTCAAGTGCTGAGGCACGAGAATCACTAGAACTCAGGATGTGGAGGTTGCAGTGAGCTAACTGTGTCACTGCATTCCAGCCTTGGTGAAAGAGCGAGATTTTGTCTCAAACAATAACAATAACAACACTTAAATAAATGAAAGGCAGATGTTCATGTAAGAAAATAATTACTTACCTATTTTAATTAAATGATACATTTTACTTTGTGATTTCTTTTCCAGAAATATTACTTAGGACTGTTTATATTTTTAACAAAAAATATTTGTGTCCATTAAAATCAAATTTCTAAGTGAAGGTACAGAATGCTAAAGTTTCTTTATTTCCTTCAGCATCTTTGCTTACCTGTTTAATCTTTCAAATAATGTCCCAAATCGTGGAGTTTTATGTGAGGGACTGAGAACATCTTGACTTTTGTTTAATTTGGAAAGCAAGGAATCAGAACAGTTAACATTACTGAGCTGAAAAAAAAAATTGAAGAAATTGCCAAAATAGTAAATGTACATACATACCATAAAATGTCATGCAAATGAACTACATTTATATTTTAAAATCGTAAAAATAATCTACAAGAAAGTAATTTTACTTATTGAAAACAAAATAAACACTTTCCTAACCAAAAAAAAAAAAGCCAATATTTGAATAATTTTTAAAATAACAGAGGTGATACTATAGTAAGCTAATCATTTTCTCCAAGTTAAAAAAAAAAAATTTTAAAAACCCCAGGACACCAGGATACTGAATAACTGTAAGTTAAATTTCTCTGACAGAAAACAATAATTTGTCCCAAGAAAACAGCTGTACTTGTCTCAGTTCTTCCATTTACTAACTTTAGACTGCTACTTTAATTTTTCTGAGTATCAGTATTATTCAGTTCAAAATGGGGATAGAGTGCAGACTATTATTAAAAGCAGATACGCTAATCAATTTGTTAATGTGGAAAGTACCCTATAAACATAACTTATTATATTGGCCAAACACTAATCTATTCAACAATAATTTATATCTGTCATGTATTTGATTTATAACTCATGAAACATAGAAATAAGAAGTCCAAACACACCAATGACAGAATTGTCAGGAAAAAAAAAGGCTGGGGTTGGGGGGAGACTCAGAAAGAGATACCGAAAGTCTTTGGGGAAAAAAAAAATAGACCAAAGTCAGAGAGAGCTGAAACTAACGTCTCAGCTAAATAACATGTCTGAGAGGGAGTGACAGAGGTGCAAAACGTTATTCCTTAAAACAAAAAACAAACAAATAAAAAGAGAAGAGAATATAGTATTACATATTTGATAAATACTACTTAACCAAGGATTAGGAAACTCCAAGCCACTTTTTCTTCTAACTTGTTTTTCAACCCATTTCTTTGTATTTTATAATTTTATTTTAATTATTCTCACTTTTTTCAAAATTCCTCCAAGTACATTATTGAATATTTCCCTAGTATTTCATGATGTGACACTATGATTGAAAAGGGACATTTTCTCTTTCAGTCTTTTACCATATTAAGCATAATGTTATTTATCTCTCTGGAGTTCATCACTAACCTGCAGTATATAATATGTAAAGGCAAGAAAATTAAGTAGGGATTAAACAGGTTTTTATCCTCTATCCTTAAACTATGTAACAGAGCAAGGACAAGTTATAAGCTGAACTAGAATGTAGGTTTTTGTCTTATGAAATACAAACTGAATGGGTAATTTAATGTCTTTCATTATATCATTCAAAAATTATTGAGCCCTTATAATAAGGCTAGCATGGGTCACTGGAATATAACACTTCATTTTCTCTTATCTGGGAAGTCTTTAATAAAGACTTTAATAAAATGGAATTACATATAACTATATCATACAGCATATATATAACTGATATACTATCATATATAGCTAAAATTTATAAAATTTAAAACTATAAATATAAATTGATTTATAAATAATACATATATAAATATGGTATAAAACCACTGCATGCTAAAAACGGGAGAACTTCAAAACTATCCTTTTAAAAAGATAGTGTTTATATAACCATTTTCCTCATTACCATTAGACATTAGTATAGTAATATTTAATTAAATTTTTTAGATTATTTCCCAGTATGCTTTATCAGATATATTTCAGAATCTTAATATATATTTTATATTTTTAACTTTAGAGAACACAATGATTGAACATTTTAGCACTACATATCTCTATATAAATATATTTGAATAGGGTTAATTGAAAAACTTCACATAAAAACTTTCATCTTTCAAATCATAAAAAGAATCAAGCTCAAGCCACCACAATTCACACTTTAAGGGACTAATACGACATCTCTGAAACTGTATATTGCTATTCACAGGACGCTTTCCGTATCTCCTATATTGGGTCACTATGACATCACCAACTAATCAATTACAGTGATTATAAACATCAGCTACTATATAACACACTGAACTACTTTCAATTTTACTATCAATAATTTTCCAAGAAAATGATAAATTCCAAGATTAAAAAAAAACTCCAGTTTTGAGATTCACAATCTTCTACAGTGCAGAGAATTAAGTTTTTGTTCTAAAATGAATTATCTTTATCTCCTAATTTGTTTATATCTATAGCAATTCAAAATGTAAATATTTAAAATCTATAAAAAGAGAAAAAAGTTTCATGAAAATATAATGATATAAAATGCTAAGAACTAGATTCAAAAGTACCTGGTCATTCTGTTTTTTTCATATGCAAGTTTCTGAGGAGTAGGTGCTATTCCGGGTGTGAAATTTAGTTTTGGAATATGTCTGTTAGAAGGTAACGCCAATGAAAAAGATGGTGGAGTGAAACTGTAGTTCTCTATTTTGCTGAACTGAGGGTCAAACATACTAAATGAATCCATGCTTTGTGACTATAGGAAAGAAGATAAAATCATTTACATAACCAAAGTACATAAACTAGAGAAAAAGAAAGTCAAAATAGTAAAAATAGCAAAATTAAAATAAGTGAAAAGGGGAGCAGTTGCAAAAGAACAAGTCCTAAAGCAAGGCAACCCATCAGTAATTGACAGAACTTACTAGGACGAGAGTGGTTATCAGTGAAGGCTATACTCAAGAGCACCTTTCCCTCTGCCTTCCCTACTCCTGCTCCTCTCCATCCTCAAACTCCATTCCTGTAGGCTACCTTCTAAAGGCAGGAACATGGAGTTTCATTAATCCACAATCCAGGTGACAAGATTTCTAAGGGATTTAGTACCACTGCCATTATCTTTCTGAACTAGTTTAACTCTGGCAATTCCAAGGAAAAAAAATGACAGCTAACAATATTAGCTGTTAGACATTAGATGTTAAAGTCTCAAGCTTTAATTATAATCTATGCATTTTCTAATTAAAATTTTATTTGCTAAGAAAATTATTTGCTATACTTGGAAAGAGAAATAATCTTGGGATCCAAGCGAGGGCTGGACATCACAATTTGATATAAAGTAATCTGGTTACTATGTTTGAACAGATGAATTGCTCAATAATCACGTAAGCTCAAAGTAAGAATTCCTAAGTGAATTATCCTTGGCAGCTCATCAGTAACAAGCAGAATCAAATGTTATGCAAACATAGGTCTAGTCACATTACCAGCAGTCCAAAGGGATTCCCATAAGCAATCAATTAAAATTTTCTTAAGGCATAGCTTTCCCACACTGGAAAGCTTTTAAAAGAATTAAAGACTCAAAATTTTCTTAAAAATAATTTTCTCCAGTATTCAGACATTTAGATCATTAGGTGGCATGTCACAATTGCTGAAATAGCTTACAGAATTTTTTTTTAAATCTCACCTGAACTGGGCCAAGATCTTCCTTGCTACTTAGTCTTTGATAGTTTACACTAATGAAAAGAAAAATGTAGTTAAAAATATAAATGGAAATAAAATTGACCATCTCTTTATATATTTAAAATGCATACTGTCCTACACAAAACATATAAAAATCTAAGTAAATCATTACAGGATAATATTACTAAGTTTTATAAAAACTACATTAATACTAGAGATAGACATTTTTATAAGGAAAGTCAAACTCTGTGTACAAAATCTGGAGCATTTGATGAAGGTCATAATAGTTGTATAATACTGTCAACAGCCAAAGAAACAAAAGCTGGAGGTAGAAGGTAAGTAGTTTACACATTTTCCAAAGAATAAATGTGTTGATGATAACGAGTTTAAACACCTAATAATATAAATCCTAGGTAAAACCTACTTGTCTTCTGTATCATTAAGGCAGAGTTTAGAAGGTACACAGTGAGGCGACATTGGAAGTTCTAAATCACGCTTTCTTGGGTGCATTTTTACGTCTCTATTCATGTTTACATGGGTTGGTTTTCTTACAGTTTCTACAAAAAAGATATAATTTTAAAATAAGAAAAATAAAATCTTGTAAAGGTACTGTTTAATATATCATGTTCACTAAATAAATGTATACCTAAGAAATTTCACTAAAACATCTACATTCTACCAGTGCTAAAATAAGTCATTACGATATAAACAACTATCACAGAGATTTTAAAATATTTTTCATCATCTTACGTGCTCCTCATTATAGGTGCCCTATTAATTTAGTTCTACTTTTTCTTCCACCAAGACTTCTCTGACCTTCAGACTATATTAGACACTATGTTATATATTCCCACATTACTATATATTTTCTCTTTCTCTGGTCAGTACTTTTACCCACTCTATTTTTGTGATACATCCACCCCAACAACAAACATAGTTATAGTGTAGATTTTATTTCTTCTTATAAAATCCCGCCTCAAGCCAGGCACAGTGGATCATGCCTATAATTCCAGTTACTAAGAAAGCTGCAGTTGGAGGATTGCTTGAGGCCAAGAGTTCAAGACCAGCTTGGGCAACACAGTGACACCCTGTCTTTAAAAATAAAACAAAATAAAACTCTGCCTCTCTGGATAAAATAATTGATTTGTTAGTAGCCATCCAACTGAAGATGAACCAATAATAGTATCCCATTCTGCTAGTTATAAGTGAAATTGTTTCACTGTGAGATTGGTACCAGTAGCACAAGGCAACATTCTTGCAGTGGAATTTTAAAATGTGGGACCAGAGAAAAAATTCTCAGTCTTTCCCTGGTGGCAAAACTGAGGAGATGAGTAATATTAGTTTCTTAAGGCCATGTTTTGAGCCTCAATGATGAAGACAGTCTGAGAGAATAAAGTTAATAACTGAAATGAAAAAGAATCTTGGTAGTATTCAAGTCCCTGTTTCAAGTTGTCTCTGAGGCCCATTGCACCATCACTCTTCTTGTTAAAGGAGTAAAAAGATATCTGATTTGAATTTCTGTCATTTGCAGCCATGAGTCCTGACTAATAAAGGTTGCTTTCTGTTTTATCCTCAGTACCCAATAGAGTAGCCAATAAAAATATGCTGAAGAAATAAAGTGCAGGGGTTCAGGACATTATCCCCAAATAAGACATCTTGCCATTTAAGAAAACAGCAGAAGTAGGAAGGTTACTCTCAGCTTTTCCCTGAAGCACGCCATAAAACCCTCATTTGAGAGGTGCCCTGGTTATACTTGGAGGAAAGTAAGATCCCTGTCTCTGAAAACACAGAGTCACAAAGAAGAATCTGAACAAAAAGGCTTGCTAAGATCCCCTCAGCTTATTACTATTTGATCATTCTTATAAAAATCCAATCATACTTCTTGAGGACTGTCCACTTTTCATTAAACCTGGCATGAAAAATACACAAGTTTAGCCATTTCTTCCAATCTTAAGATCTTAGCTTTCTTATCAAGGCTCTTGTGTCACATAAAACTTACTAAATAAATCTGTATGTTTTTTTCTCTTGTTAATCTGTCTTTTGTTATTGAGGCTTTAGCCATAAACCTAGCAATAGATGAGGAAATGTATTTTTATTCTCCTACAACTGGGAATAAAGGTAAATACATCAAAAAGATTTAGGAAAAAAAGTTTTATTCCCCAAGTCCATGAACAGTGTATTTATTCTTTCTAAAGTATTACTAAATTTACTTGTGTAACCTGTTATCCATGGAGGGAAAAAAAATGATGAAGAAAGGAAATGAGGACTATTAATAGGAAATATCTGATCAATTTCTATCCCTTCATGATAAATTGTCTTATTTTTATGTTCTCATTTTAGTGCTGGTTTTAAAAATTAAATATCAGACACAAGTTCCTCTGACAGAGTAAAAAATACTCTAATTAAACTTTTTATTTACTTGAAGAATCAAAATGTAAGACAAAATGGACTTTATTTTGCAGTATTAAACTGCTATGATTAACATCCCAGCAATGTGTAAGAAATAATTCAAGTTATGACATAGGAAACTTATCATTGAGGCAAAAATCTTTCCAGATCTTCCTTTAATACCTGTCCTCTAAACAGTAAAGAATGTTAATTTGTTGACATGTATTAATAATTATTCCCTGCTCTCTAGCTAAACTTTGGCAACTACCTGCCTGTATAGAATAATGTAACAACTATACTATAGTAAGTTAAATGACATCTAATAAATTAATTTTAAATAGCATATACAAAAACATAACAATAAAAGTAAATAGATTAAGCAACAAAACATTTTAAGCAGATATTAACTAAGCATCTAATTTAAGAGAGCAGTCAAATTTTAAAATTAACTTTCCACATACTTTGAGCTCGAAAATTATAAACTAATTAGAAGGCTAAACATTATTATGATCACATCAAGTTCAAAACAGAATGCAATTGGAATGACTTACCAGGAATTTTCTTCTTGCAAGATATCTGATTTACCATGTAGAGGTTAAGAATGTCTAAGCTGACAGCAGAATTTTTGACAGGAGATAAAACTCCTAGTGATTTCATTTTTGTTTTTAACCTGTGTTTTTCAAAATATTCCTAAAATAATTAAAAATTAAAAATAATGCAGCAACCATGTGTTGTTAGAATTATAAATAATAAAAAAGCAATCATGTTGTCATTGACTTGTACTTTTTATATTTTGTGACATCATCTTTATATGTTTATAAATTACAATTAATCATAACTTGCAGTTTGTCTATAGACTAAATTTCACAGCCTTTTATGATCTTCCTTCAGCATAACCTTTAAAACAGAATGCTATAAAGCTATTCTCTGAAATCAAAAGATTAGAAATTATCTGTATATAGAAAGTTTAAAAAATCTGGTAACAGAACAATTCTGACAGGCTAAAAACTTGTTTTTCTATGAAGTATGCTACTCTGCAGATATAGAAAACCTTAAAAATATGCACAGCTTAGTGCTATTAAAAGTCAACAGAAATGAAGAAATAAAAGCTATGTGCAAATTAATCTGCAACCAAAGCCAATTTCATTTACTTTGTTATCCCTCCATGACTCCTAGATGTTTGTTTTTTTAGACAGACTTGCACATAATTATCACTTTATCCAGTTTTCATTTTCTTTGTTTCAACTGTTATTATTCTTTCTTACTACCATTCGTTTTCTTTCAGATTATAACGTTGATTCATTTAACAATTAACTAATATTTATTTATCAAGCAACTATTATGTGCTAGATATTAAGAAACTGTGAAAACATCTTCTCTTCCATTAAATAACTCATAAAATAATTATATAATTATAAATATGAAATTATCAGAAATGAGAAAAGGCCAAAATGGCAACATATTTAGTGCAAGAGGTCATATTTCAAAGAGGTTACATATTCTGTTTATTTTTAAGAAGTTGAGACTCTTTCACATTAACATCTTAGAATATTGTTAATTATAACTTTTAAGTTTATAAAAATCTTGAAAGAACTATAAGAGACTTGCCAATAATCACACAAAAAAGTAAATGCCTTATTTTACAAAATAACATAGATAAAAGGTATTTGTTCATATTTCATTTGAGTGATCTGGAACCCCAAATTAGGCTAAAATATATTTTTAAAGCTCACACTATGTTTCAGCAATGAAATAACAGGATCTTCAGGATGTAAATATTTTCCCCTTGAAACAATAACTCAGTCAATGCTAGATCTTATAATTGTGTCCTGGAATTAAGAAGATGTTAGTTACTCTGTACAAAGTACAAAGGCACTCTACTTTGCGATGGATAAGACCGCAGTGAGGGAGATGATGACACAAATAAATACAACTGAGTGTGTAGGGATGGTATCAAATCCTAGGAAAGGTATGCAAATTATTGTTTGGGGGGGGTGGGGTGGGTAGTGGGAGGGGAGGAGGACATGGAAGATTTCTCAGGAAATGAGTTCTAAGATAGATATAGAGTCAGAGTTAGCCAAAGAGGGTAGGAGTATAAGGTTCCAGGAATAGGGAAGAACAATACAAAGACTGTCAAAGGGACTAAGCCTTTATTCCAGGAAACATGTTAAAGAAGTTTGTCCCATATTCTCTAGCCATAGTGATAGCCTCTCATATCTGCTCCAAGAAGGAAGCATGTTACTAACTGATTTATTTGACAAGACTGAGCTCAATTTTTTTTGTCAAGTTTCACTTGGTAAAAACAACTAGAAAACAATTTGAAAAGAACTAGAAAACTTTCAGAATACGTTATCAAATTTTAACTTGAAAACAGTCATTAAATAGGAAGAACCAGAGAGACAGAAATAAAATATGGAGAATGTACCAAAGAAAGAACAGAATCTGTTTCAAGACCAAAATAATGGCAAACTGTGTAGGAGATGATGACATAATAAAATAAGTTGGACTGAAAAATATCCATTCAACCGAACAACATAAAGTTCATTGTTAACCTTAGCAAGATGACTTAGAAATGAACGGGATGCAATATAAAAGGAGATAGCTGGGAAGGAAAAGGATCCAGAGATGGCTACTATCCTGTTATCCTGCTTTCATATCACTCCCTTGTTTTTCTTTAAATTTTACTACCTTTGATCACATTAACATTACTGTTTTTTTCTGCTTTAGAACTTTTGGTAAAAGGAATCTTATTGCTTATATTCTGTGAGTGTCTTCTTTTGCTCAACATTATGCATTTGAGATTCATCTGCATTAAGCTTACATATTTTCACTGCTATACTATTACTTGGATATGCCATGATTTGTTTACATTCTACTATTGTACTGCTAATGGATGTTTGAGTGGTTCTCTCACCTTCCCTCCCTTGCTTCTTTCTCCTTCTCTCTCCCCCCACCACCCCCCGCCATTTGCTATTTCAGCATAACAGTGACCCAAACAAATCTTGTTTGTATCCCAAAGTGCACATGTACAAGAGTTTCTTTGCTCAGTTGTAAGGTATATCCATGCTCAACCTTACTATGGAATGCAATCAGTGTAATAAAAAATAAAGACAAAATAAATGGAAGTAGTATACAGGTTTATGACACCATTGCTGACTCTAGGCAATAAATGGTTATTTAAATTAGAATACCAATACTCAGGTAGTGAGAAGCTGTCACGTTTGGAATACATTTTGGAACTAGAAGGACAGCAGGAATCAACAAAGATCTTTAAGTCTCTGACTGAGCAAATAGAGTGGCCAATCAAGTTGTCAACAAGGATGTAGAAGACGAAAGGAAAATGGCCTCCAGTTTCAGTTAGGTGAATGTGTTAGTGGTGGAAAACCACTTAAGGTCATTGTTCTCACAATGCTAATACAAACAAAAATATTTTTCTTTACCTTTTGCTTTCTCCTTTCCTGCTTGATCAGAACCCTGGACCTGAAAAAGGAAGCAGAATAAAATATATAATGATTAAAGAAATGACCTTTAAGACAATTGCCAGTTTAGCTGAATTGAAGATCTAAAGTTAAAATCTAAAAGTGCAGTATCACTGAATTTTTTTTAAAAGAAACTATAAAAATATTCTTAAAGTATTTATAGTATGATCTTAAACAAAGTTTTCTTAGATAGGAAATCCAAGATCTAATAAAAAATACTGCATGCCTATGATGAATAATTAAGTATAAAATAAATCTGAATTATAATGCCAAGCTAAGCAAAGATAAATAATGTATTGGAAAGAATAGATCCCTGAAATATTCTTATCTGATAGCAATATTCTTGGTCAACATTCTTCTTTTTCTTTATATTTAACATTCTACTGAAATCAGCAGAGAATAGAGAGAAAGTTGAAATCTATTTGGGATCTAAGGAAATCTGAAGTTTATTGCTAGAGCAACATCAGTTACATTAATATATCGGCTACATGTACTTGAAATCTCCTATCTATGTCTTAGTCTGTTCAGGCTGCTATAACAAAATACCATAAAGCCAGGTAGCCTACCAACAAGAGAAATTTATTCCTCACAGTTCTAGAGGCTGGGAAGTCCAAGATCAAGGCACCAGTAGATTCAATGTCTGGTGAGGGCCTACTTTCTTGTTTACAGATGACAGTTTCTTGCTGTACCCTCATATGGTAAAAGGGGTGAGTTAGCTCTATGTAGCCTCTTTCACAAGGGTATCAATCTCAGTCATGAAGACATGGCCCTTGTGACCCAATCACCTTCCAGAGCCACCTCCTCCTAATACCATCACCTTGGGAGTTATGATTTCAACACATGAAGTCGGGGGAAACACAAAAATTCAGACAATAGCATCTTCTTTTAAAAAAAACCTGGTCATTCTGGATGTGCTTCATGTCTATAATCCTTGGGCCAAATAAAGCACTAAATACCCATGATAGTGCATTATTATTTAATGGTTATAAAATCTTTGCTCTATTAATAACAGTGGAACACTATAAAATATTCATGACAATATTAGCAGATCTACGTAACTTTTAGACATGCATAACACTGTGATCTCAAATTGAAGATTTATGTAAGAATAAGTAAAATGAGAGTGCATCTTAACTATGTAATATCTAATACCAAAATAACAATCACTAATAATAAAATATCATATATCTTTCACCATACTTCAGACACTTTACATGTATAAATTCATTTAATTCCACGGCAACTCCATAAGGTAGGTTCTATTTCTGTACCCACTTTACTAAGGCAGAGATAGGTTAAGTAACTTCCCCAAGGTCACACTGCTTGTAAGTGGTAGGAGCAGAATTCAAATCCAGGATGTCTGATATTGGAGTTCTTAGCCAAAAATGCCTTATATTGCCTTTCAATTATGTCAACTGAGAATATAAAGTTGTTCATTTTTCCCAATGATTTTCATAACTATACCAATGACAATTAGTTAACACCCC
The DNA here is from genome assembly GCA_036589455.1 of Ateles fusciceps. Classification (NCBI taxonomy): domain Eukaryota; kingdom Metazoa; phylum Chordata; class Mammalia; order Primates; family Atelidae; genus Ateles; species Ateles fusciceps. Next base: position 4,869,808 of record JAZHEH010001361.1, read on the forward strand.
AGACTTTGCTACTTATTGAATGTGTCTTTTTTTCCAACAAAGCCAGTAATTTTAATTGCACAATTTGAATAGGTAAAATGTGTTTAAAATGGGGGAAAGAAATCAAGTTTTAGTATTTCTGTGTTCTACCCAGTTTTACCCTAAAGCTGCATGATTTTCTATCCCACAGCAAAAATAAACTGAATATAAATTGAATTTCATCAAAATTAAATGATTTGTCAAAGTCAGCTCTTACTATTTTGAAGAAAGCTGCTTTAATGCCTAGTTTGTTGAGGATTTTTAACATGAAGAGAGGTTGAATTTTTTTTTTAATTATACATTAGGTTCTGGGGTACATGTGCAGATCTTGTAGGATTGTTACATATGTACACACATGCCATGGTGGTTTGCTGTCTCCATCCCCGTCACCTACATCAGGCATTTCTCCCAATGTTATCCCTCCCCCAACCTCCCCCACCCACCACTGTCCCTCCCCTAAGTCCCCACCCGTCAACAGACCCCAGTGTGTGATGTTCCCCTCCCTGTGCGCATGTGTTCTCATTGTTCAACAGCTGCCTATGAGTGAGAACATGTGGTGTCTGGTTTTCCATTCTTGTGTCAGTTTGCTGAAAATGATGGTTTCCAGATTCATCCATGTCCCTACAAAGGACATGAACTCATCCTTTTTTATGGCTGTATAATATTCCATGGTGTATATGTGCCACATTTTCTTTGTCCAGTCTATCATTGATGGGCATTTGGGTTGGTTCCAAGTCTTTGCTATTGTGAACAGTGCTGCAATGAACATACGTGTGCATGTGTCCTTATAATAGAATGATTTATAATCCTTTGGATATATACCCAGTAATGGGATTGCTGGGTCAAATGGAATTGCTATTTCTAGGTCCTTGAGATTTGCCACACTGTCTTCCACAATGGTTGAACTAATGTACACTCCCACCAACAGTGTAAAAGTATTCCTATTTCTCCACATCCTCTCCAGCATCTGCTGTCTCTAGACTTTTTAATGATCACCATTCTAACTGGCGTGAGATGGTATCTCAATGTGGTTTGATATGCATTTCTCTAATGACCAGTGATGATGAGCATTTTTTCATATGTTTGTCAGCCTCATAAATGTCTTCTTTTGAAAAGTGTCTGTTCATATCTTTGGCCCACTTTTGAATGGGTTTGTTTTCTTCTTGTAAATCTGCTTTAGTTCTTTGTAGATTCTGGATATTAGCCCTTTGTCAGATGGGTAGATTGAAAAAAATTTTTTCCATTCTGTTGGTTGCCAGTTCATTCTGATGATTATTTCTTTTGCTGTGCAGAAACTCTTAAGTTTAATTAGATCCCATTTGTGTATTTTAAAATTACATTTTATAGATTCATTTGCTAAGACTAAGGAGGACCTGAGAAATTACTATATTCTCCATCATTTTAAAACTTGCAAAGCTTATGCACAGAAAGCAAAGTGACTTTTCAAAGTTCAGAAATATAGAAAGTACAACAGAGCTGGCAATAATATTACACAATCCAGATTAAAAAGGGATAACAAAAATAAATGTTTATTGCATAAGCAGTTTCCATGTCATAGAGCTCAGTAAAATTAGGAACAAATCAAAGTAAATATAGTCTTCATGTATGTATGCGTTGTGTGTCTGATTTACTCTTATAGTAAATCAGCCGTGATAGTACATTCATGGCTATCACCAAATTCTACATACTACTTAATGCCCATCATTGTGTGCCTAAGAAAAAAACTAATTAGGAATTTAAGACCAATATCTCCATCAGCCTAGCAATCACTAGACTGAAGTGAAAAATGAAAAATAATTCTGACATATATGTCAAAGGTCATTTCTTTAACAGAACATTTTACATCATTAAGGCTATCACTGTTATTAATAGAATCGTATGTCCACATAAATGAAATATTTTCCTGAATATAGTCACTCTCAATTATTTGCACTAAAGAGGAAGAGTGCATCAATCAGAATTCTTACTTACAAGCAATAAAAAGTATATTTGGCTGATTCAAACATAAAATAAATTTATTAAAATAAAAATAGGTAGCCAAACAGACCTGCTGAGAAGGCATGCTTGTCAAATGACAAGAACAAAGAAGTCTGGGCAGTTTTTGGAATATGGCCAAAATCATGCAACAATTAGTCTCATAAGGATACCACTGCTGACACCGGTGAATACTAGATAACACTTCCACTCCTGGACAACACTTCCCCTGGCGTCCCTGTCCCTGAAAACTGAATCCTGCTGCAGCTCCTGCAACTGCCTACTACTCAAACAGATGCACTGCAGTTCCTATTTTCTTGGGTCACCAACTCCTGATTCAAAGTACAAGGAAGAACACCAAAATTGAGCTTAGATCATGTACCCATTCACTAGCTGCAAAACGGACTGGGAAGCAAGTATCTAGGCTTGTTTGTTTTTTCAGCGTCTGTAGAGGAAGGTGGCCTGTACCTATCACCAAAACTCCTATAGTGGTAGACAGATATACCACACGTAAACAGGGGCCTCAGATACTGGTTTGCCAAAGAAAACAAATGTCTACTACACAGCTACAATAAAATCAAAATAGGTAATGATCCAAAAGTCATTTTTATTTGGCTATATCAGGATATATGTATTCCTTAATTGTTGCTTCTTGTGGTTTGCTTAGGCTAATATAAAAATAAGACAACAGTGATGAGAGACTATATTCCCTAAATAGTATGGGAAAAAAGCTAGAACTTTATATATGACAAAAATAAATTATAATGAAAAGGACTTGCCAATGATTCCCTAGTAGTTATTGCTAAAGGTACTCCACATTGACTACTGCAGTATTGTATATGTAGTCAACTACCATAATTACATTGTAACAGGTCTCTTTGATTTTATGCAAATGTTCTCCAATATATTTTACTACATAAGTAATTGCTTTATAAAAAAGCTCTGATTATAATTTAGGGATATGACTTCCATAGCATGCCCCTACTTAGCTTTCAATTTTGTTTTACATTCTTCGACTTATGTACTACAACATTCAACCATACTAAAATATATGTTTTCCTAATTTTTGTCTTGAAATTTAAATTACTAGAGAATTGACAGTAAGACAGACAGTGAAAATGAGGTTCATCATTTTTTTTTTAACAGTAATTACTATGCTATTCTGGAAAATGAATTTTTAAAGAAATATGTACAATCATCTCTTTCAATGAAAGTACGAATGAACAATATTAGTCGTCATTATAATAGGTATTGATCCAAAATCATTTTGTACTTAAAAGAAAATTGTAGGTCATAACCTCCTCCTAGAATACTCCACAAGTTATCTATTCCAGATCATAGTAATGTAGACATTTGTTACATTATTCTTCCCTAAGAAAGAAAAAATGTTTTAAAAAAGTAAGGGAGAAGGGAAGAGAAAGAAAAGAAAGGAGAAAAAAGGAATATAGGGAGAGGGGAAAAACAACCATGGTAACTCCAGAAATGCATCAGGGCATTTCTGCTCCTTGCTATTCTTTCTAGTAAGGAAAAGTTTCAAGGAAAATGCTAAAAAAATACTTCAATTTTTTTAAAAAAAATTTAAAAAGACACAAAGGCAATAAAGTTGCCAAAGAAATGTTTTTTAAAAAAAACGCTAACATGCACATTTTACATGGAGTATGCAGGAGATATTGAAACTGTTAGGAATTAAATACTATGAGTGTCATATAAATACCTTACACTGTCAGTCTTAACCTTGTTCTTTTTTGCTGCTTTTGTTTTGTTTTGCTTTTTAGTTTCTTAATCAGTTTGTTTTCTTAGGGGCATCCTGCTATGCAAAAGAAACTGTTTCAGACTGTTAAGATCTTATAACAATATCTTAAACTTGATGAAAATTTAAAAATTTAAAGAAAATTAATAGAGCAATAATTAGCAAACGAAAGACAGTATTTTTATGGTTTGTATCACACTGAAATTAATATTAACCTAAAACATCAAAAATCTAACGTTGTTAGCTGGTAGAGTTATTAACATTCAAGACAGCAACTAGCCTAGAAAAAGTACTTACATCGGCTTTCTACAAAACTAAAGCAGGTCGACCTGATGTGTTCGGAATAGTAACGATAAATGCTAGAAAGTTATGGCTTTTAAATAACTGCTCTTACAATGCAAAGAAAAAGTTTTCAGATAAGTATGAATTCACAAAAAAAGGAAAAAAGTTCAACCACTAATGCAAAAATTAATCTAATATTTAGAATACAGAGCCTAATTAAAATAAGTTCTTAGAGACTGAATTCCTGCAGTATTTTCACACAGAAAACACTGTTCCACAGCTACAAGCTGTAATCATAAACATGAACAGCCATTTCCTGAGTTACACAGTGGAAGATATTTTAGAATGCAAATGGCACTCCAACACAGAAGTATATTTCCAGCTATTTGTATTATCATTAGTTCAAGAAGAAAAAATGAATATAGTCATAGTTCCATTAGAACTGTTTCTAAAATTTAGAGTCTTGAAACATTTAACATATTTTCATCAAAATAACTAGACTGGTTCTTAGATACAATTTGGCAAATAATTTTATAGCTAAAAATTTCATAAGATTTCCACACAAACATTCCTGCTAGTCTTATAGGTAGCTAGACATGGATTTGAATTTTAATAAGCAGTATTATAAATACCATAAAACCTCTACATTCCTAAAATAAACTTTTTGATATAAATCTTTTAAAATGTAACTACTGACGAGAAGAAAAAGGGTAGGTAATGAACTGAGACTATTATAACACTTACAGTTAAGTTTCAAGGAGTAAATAAAATCACACACTGCGTAACGATGGTTTGGTCAAGGGCAGACCACATGTACAACAGTGGTCCCATAAGAGTATAATGATGCTGAAACATTCCTATCATCTAGTGTTTGCCTAGTTGTCATAACATGGTAGCAAATATTACTAACATGTTGTGGTGACCCTGGCGTAAATAAACCTCCTGTACTGTAAGTGCTATAACAGTATAGCACATACAATTATGTACAGCCCATAATACTTGATAATGATGATAAAAGACTGTGTTACTGGGTTACGTATTTATTATATTTGTTATTGTTACTTTAGCGAATAGTCCTCCTAACTTTTTTTTAAAAACAGTTAACTGTAGAACAGCCTCAGGCAGGTCCTTCAAAAGGTGTTCCAGAAGACAACACTGTTATCAGAGGAGATGACAGCTCCATGCATGTTATTGCCCTGAAGACAGACCTTCCTGTGAGACAAGATGTGGAGGTGAAGACAATGAGATTGAGGATCCCTAACCATATGTGAGCCTAGATTAATGTGTGTAATGTGTGTATTTGTGTCTTCATTTTTAACAAAGAAGTTTGAAAAGTTTTAAAAAATTTTAAATAGAAAAAAAATCTTACAGACTAAGGATATAAAGAAAACATTTTGTACAGAGCTGTTTAATGTGTTTTTGTTTTAAGCAAAGTGTTATTACAAAAGAATCAAAAAGTTAAAAAGAATTTAAGTTTATGAAGTAAAAAAATATTCCAGTAACTTAACGTTAATTTATTACTTAAAAAAGAAAACATCTTTAAAAATAAATTTAGTGTAGCCTAAGTGTATAGTGTTTATAAAGTCTACAGTAGTATACAGTAATGTCCCAGGGCTTCACATTCACTCACCATTCACTCACTGACTCACCCAGATCAACTTCAATAGTGCAAGCTCCATTCATGATAAGTGCCCTATATAGATGTACCAGTTTTTATCTTTTATGTGGTATTTTACTGCATCTTTTCTATATTAAGATATGTTTAGATATACAAATACTTACCATTGTGGTAAAATAACCTACAATACTCAGCAGAGTAACATGCTGCAGAGGCTTGTAGCTTAGGAGCAAAAGGGTATACCAAATAGCATAGGTGTGTAGCAGCCTAGACCCTCTCAATTTCTGCAAGTACAGTCTATGATGTTTACACAACAACAAAATTGTCTAATGGTACATTTCTCAGACTGCAACCCTGTCACTAAGCAACACATAACTGTATATGTATGTACAAATGTGTATGTACTTATAGGTATTTTAATGTGTATTTATATACACATATATGTATATATGTGTATATAAATACATACATTTAAAATTTTATTTGTGAACAAAAATATTGGTTTTATTATAATGTAATCTCTAAAATATTTCATGCAAAAACTATTTTCCAAAATAAACTTATTTCTGGCCAGGTGCAGTGGCTCACACCTATAATCCCAGCTCTTTGGGAGGCTGAGATGGGAGGATCACCTGAAGTCAGGAGTTTGAGATTAGCCTCGCCAATATGGTGAAACCCCGTATCTACTAAAAATACAAAAATTAGCCAGGCGTGGTGGCGGGCACCTGTAATCCTAGCTACTTGGGAGGCTGAGGCATGAGAATCACTTGAATCTGGGAGTCGGAGGTTACAGTGAGCCAAGATGGCACCAGTGCACTCCATCCTGGGCAGCAGAGTAAGACTCCATCTCAAATAATACATAAATAAATAAAAATAAATAAACATTAATTTCTTAAGTTAAAATATTATATGTATATAAATTTATACGTATATATGTAAATCTGGGAACATTAAAACAAAAAACAGTTATTTAAATCAGTTATCATAAATTAAACAAAAAGTATAAGCAGAAATATTTATTGTATACATGTGCTATCATCAATCACTTAAACTGCATATGTCTCCAATAGTGTGTCACTCATAGTTTTCAGAAGAAAACACTTTTTTAGTATTGATTCCTTATATTTAAATTATCTTCAAATAAAATACCTAGCAATACAACTTACAAGGGATGTGAAGGACCTCTTCAAGGAGAATACAAACTACTGCTCAAGGAAATAAGAGAGGACACAAACAAATGGAAAAACATTCCATGCTCATGGATAGGAAGAATCAATATCATGAAAATGGCCATAATGCCCAAAGTAATTTATAGTTTCAATGCTATCCCCCATTAACCTACCATAGGCTTTCTTCACAGAATTGAAAAAAACACTACTTTAAATGTCATATGAAACCAAAAAAGAGCCCACATAGCCAAGACAATCCTAATCAAAAAGAACAAAGCTGGAGGCATCACAATACCTGACTTCCAACTATACCACAAGGATACAGTAACAAAAACAGCATGGTATCAGTAGCAAAACAGAGATATAGACCAACAGAACAGAACAGAGGCCTCAGACAACATCATACATCTACAACCATCTGATCTTTGACAAACCAGACAAAAACAAGCAATGGGAAAAGGATTCCCTATTCAATAAATGGTGTTGGGAAAACTGGCTAGCCATATGCAGAAAGCTGAAAGTGGATCCCTTCCTTACACCTTATACAAAAATTAACTCTGGAAGGGTTCAAGACTTAAATGAAAGACATAAAACCATAAAACCCTAGAAGAAAACCTAGGCAAAACCATTCAGGACATAGGCATGGGCAAGGACTTCATGACTAAAACACCAAAAGCAATGGCAACAAAAGCCAAAATAGACAATTGGGATCTAATTAAACTAAAGAGCTTCTGCACAGCAGAAGAAACTATCATCAGAGTAAACTGGCAACCTACAGAATGGGAGAAAAATCTTTGCAATCTACCCATCTGACAAAGTGCTAATATCAATAACCTACAAATAAACAAATTTACAAGGAAAAAAACCAACAGCCCCATCAAAAAGTGGGCAAAGGATATGAACAGACACTTCTCAAAAGAAGACATTTATGCAGCTAACAAACATATGAAAAAAGCTCACCATCACTGATCATTAGAGAAATGCAAATCAAAACCACAATGAGATATAATCTGATGTCAGTTAGAATGGCGATCATTAAAAAGTCAGGAGACAACATATGCTGGAGAGGATGTGGAGAAATAGGAACGCCTTTACACTGTTGGTGTGAGTGTAAATTAGTTCAACCATTGTGGAAGACAGTGTGGCAATTTCTCAAGGATCTAGAACCAGAAATACCATTTGACCCAGCAATCCCATTACTGGATATCTACCCAAAAGATTATACATAATTCTACTATAAAGATTCATGCACACACATGTTTATTGCAGCACTGCTCACAATAACAAAGACTGGGAACCAATTCATATGTCCATCAATGATAGGCTGGAAAAGAAAATGTGGCACATATACACCATGAAATACTACACAGCCATAAAAAGAATGAGTTCATGTCCTTTGCAGGGACATGGATGAAGCTAGAAACCATCATTCTCAGCAAACTGACACACGAACAGAAAACCAAACACCACACATTCTCACTTATAGGTGGGAGCTGAGAAATGAGAATGTATGGACAAAGAGAGGGGAACATGACAAACCAGGGCCTGTCAGAGGTAGGGGGATAGGGGAGGGATTAAATTAGGAGAAATACCTAATGTAGATGATGGGTTGATGGGTACAGTATATCACTATGGCACATATATACTATGCAACAAACCTGCACGTTCTGCACGTGTATCCCAGAACTTAAAGTATAATAATAAAAAAAATTATCTTCATAAAATTGCCTGCATTGTTTAAAACTGCATTTGGTTAACAAATTTAAAACTGTTGAATCTTCAGTTAACAATCTGCATAATTCACATTAACTGAGAAAATACTTTGTCTACAGATAAGGAAGTACCTGGTAAGCTCAGAACAAATTTTGCCAAACGGAAGATACTATCCAATTTTTGTTTGTATGTAAGTATTTGGCCCAAATATTTTCACAAGTACTACCTTTGTCATTCCATTTATACTTTAGTTTTTACAAGATAAAATGTGACAAATAAGTAGCAATATCTGATTCTTTTAAATATTTATCTAAATTTAGATGCTATAAAACTGTAGGCTTCCTTCAGTTGCAGTCTGTTCTGCTACAAAATAAAAAATTAACCAATTAAAAGTAGGCACCCCATCAAAACGTTTGTACCAGTCACAACATTCCAATATATCTGAATACTAAAAATAAATTTTCAAAATTAAATCTTGCGCAGAATTACATTTTAAAAGCCTTATCTTCAATAATTATAATTTACTAAGAGCTTCAAAAGTTGAATTTTTGATCAGTCTATTCATGGAATGCTTTAAATAAAAATTCCCACTGCTTTTGAACAAAATGCCATCAAAGTATAGAGTACCTGTTTATAAAAATGTTCAATTACATTGTAAGACCCATAGATTAATTTACAACATAATTATTCAAAGACTCAAATGTTCATGAAATTCAATTAATGACCAGAAGCAAAGAGAAAAGGCTTGTAACATACTAAAGCATTTCTTTATATACAATATCAATTTTACTCAAAATACTGTAGTTCAGTTATATTACTGAATATATCAAGTATACATATAGAGTAATTCATGTTTTGACAACTGTACTTTCTATTTGGTAAAATATCAAGCTTCTTTTGATGCAACTATTTAACATATGTAAACCACAACCAATTCCAAGTATATCTCAGCTATACAAGTTACATAATTTAGTAGAACTCCATTTTATCCTTTATGCTATAGTCCACAGAATTTGTATTCATACAATGCAGGAATAATTTTATCTTCAATGGTGAACTTAACTAAATTCCCAATTGCATTAATGATAATATTGGAATGTTTCACCTTTGACAGAAAGAACTTTTAAGAATTTTTCTTTGATTTTATGAATTAGATGAAAAAATTATTGGAATTAGCTAATTTTCTGTTTGCAGCATTGATGACACAGATATAAAATTGGCATCATTCAATCATTTATAAATTTCTGCTAATAAAAGACATTTACAGCTATCACTTTTATTTCTGAATACACACAATAAAAAAATCAATCAAAATGATTGGAATTAGTTTAGAAGTAATTTGATGTAAATAAAAACTCATATTTCACAGATTAATTGGGCCTTCCACAGTTATATATGTTAAATTTTTGTCTGCAAGTATAATCTCCTCAAAATAACTACTGAATTTGAAAGTAAATTCTGATGCTTTTTCAGATTTGTGTCTTCATATTTTCATGTGGTCAGTAATTTCACTGTGGGGGATGCTAAATATTGGCAAATATTTTGTGCACAATTTACAGGTTCATCACCAATATCCTTGGAAAACAAAATATCAGTAGTTAAATTTTCATTATGCATTAACTTTTCCTTTATTTGAGCTCTCTGCTCTCGAAAAGATTTATTGCAAAAGCATTACCAAACAATGGAAAAACAGTTGTTGACAAACCCGCTATAGCAAAAGCCTTCACACTATTCTTTGTATCCTTTCTGACAGGACTAATAAGCCTCTATTCTCTGGACATTTCATTTACTCCTAATCTAAAATTCCCCATGTCTCCTACTGACCCCAACCCAAGCATAGGAGATACACAAATCTCAGACTTCGCATGCATTGGTATAACCAGCTGGTACACTATGTGGCCAGCAGAGACAACAGCAATAAATACTCCTCCCACCCTACCCAGCAAGTTGTATTTATGTCTAGCTGCTCATGTCCCAGCACACTTCCATTTTATGAGCAAGTGCCCATCATGGTGTCTTTAAAAGGAGTTGTTAATTTCTATCTGGAAAGTATCAGGAAAAAAGAACTGGATTACCATTGGATGTCTTTCAGATTTAACCTCATGTTAAAGTGAGAACACTCTTCATTGTACATATGGCTCACACACTAAGAAACAGGTAGCTTTAAAAAAAAAAAAAAAGGACGTTCATTGAATCTATCTGCTCATTTTAATAGAACTATTAATGGTAGTTTATATTTAGTTTAAAAAACAAACACTCCAAGACAAACGCTAAACTGGGCATGCTACTAGGACCACAGGCATAAACCTTGACTGTTTCAGGCAAACTAGAATGATGTTCACTGTACATGTAAGTATTATGCAAATTTAAGAGATGAAAGAAACATAAAGAAGCATAGAGACAGAGGCTACTTTACTGTAACGCTTAACTAAGCTTAAGTTTCACGGTCCCTCACCTGAATGTGCCTCTTACAAGGCCCTGTATCCAATTTTGTAGTCATAAGTTTGTATTATTTTTCCATAAACAGGGTTCTGCACATCTGCTCCTACATGGAAAAGTTTAATGATTAACCCAAATTTACATAGCCTGTGATCCACACAAAACAAATTAGGACTTGTATGGATTGAGTTTGAAGAACATAGTTATACATGAAAATGGAAAAATAGTATTACATTTTTTTTCCTAGCAGAATACTAATGGGTGTCACTATCTTGGAGTCATTCTATACTATTCCAACCTAAATACCACTAACACCACAAACTAATAATCATAAGATACCATTTTTAATATATGGCTTCTGAATTTGAATGACACCTCAATATCATAAAATTTCAACTTCTTTGTCTAGCTTACAAACTCACCATCAAGCAGACATGCAGACATTATCTCCAACTATTTAGGTAATGCTTTCCTTTTTTGTTTCTCCATTGAACTTTCTTCTGTCCTTGTCTCTGAGTAGCCAAACTCTCACCTAAACCTATTCTGTGTTTTACTATGGTTCACATTATCTATTTTATATATCCTATTTTGGCCTCTGACATTAAATATTTTCTAGCTTAATGGCAAGTCATACTTTTCTTCCCCAATACACTACAACCTTATAGAAAAAGACCAAATTTTAGCTACTTTGTACTTCCACCTAGCACAGTGCTTGGTACATAGCACTCAGTAATATTTTGCTTAAACTAGATCTAGGGTTACATTTACAAATGGTAACCTCTCACTCACCTAAATTCCAACAGAACTTTACCTAGGACTTTCTTATGACATTGATTGCATTCTCCAATCTGAATTATAAAAGTAAACCTCCCTAATTTAAAAAAATCTTATACTGTATAGTGGTATATTTATAGATCTATAGTGGATCTGATTCTGAATAGTATTTTGCAGGCCCAAGTCTAGTTATATCTTATCTTCCGCCTTTCTTACTACCACCTTCATACATGAAGTAACTAAGAATTTGGTGAAACTAGTTATTGATTAATAAACAAGAAAATAAAAGAATCTTTTCAAAATTAAAAACAGATCAATGCTTACATATGGCATCTCTCAAATCTGCACTTCAACCTGATGAGAAATACAGGGTCGGAAGAGAGATCCAAGATGGCCGATTAGCAGCAGCTCAGGATTGTAGCTCCCACTGAAAGCGCAGAGAGTGAGTGGACGCCACATTTTCAGACGAGTTTTTATTGCCCACGGACCAAGAGATTCTCGGCGGAGCAGCCCCATGGGTCGCCAGCGCGACTCTTTTGGCCGGCGCAGCCGTTTTGCAGGCGCCCCAGCGCGGCAGTTCTCAGTCCGGAGTATACGGGACTGAGTGCCCTTTGGTTGGCGTTGGAGGTCCAGGAAGGCAGAGTCTCCCATTCAGCTGATTGAAAAGCGGACTGAAGTGGGGGAACCAGACCGGGAGATTCCCGGGCAGAAAAGCGCCACAAATCTCAATGCCGCTGTTTCAGCTGGCGTACTAGGTCGCCGCAGGGGAAGGCTGGTCCCCACCCCCCCCCCCAAAAAAAACAGCAGTTGGAACTGCTGAGGATTGAGAGTTTCACAGCAAGTACAGCTGAACGTGGGAAGGTCCAGCTCTGTGGGGGAGGGGCGTCCGCCGAAGGAAAACCAAGAAACAGAAAAAACTTTACCACCACCAAGTTGGACATCCACTCAGAGACCTAATCTGAAAGTCAGCAATTACACAGACGACAGGTGGATAAATCCACAAAGATGGGAAGAAACCAGCGCAAAAAGGCTGAAAACACCCGAAATCAGAATGTCTTTCCTCCTACAGAGGATTGCAGTTCCTCATCACCAATTGAACAAGGCCTGATGGAGAATGAATGTGAGGAATCAACAGAATGAGGCTTCAGAAGGTGGATAATGAGAAACTTCTGTGAGCTAAAAGAACATGTTCCAGCCCAATGCAAGGAAACTAAGAACCTTGAAGAAAGGTTTGACAAAATGTTAAAGAGAATGGACAATTTAGAGAGGAATATCAGTGAATTAATGGAGCTGAAAAACAATACAAGAACTTTGCGAAGTATGCACAAGTTTTAACAGTCGAATTGATCAAGCAGAAGAAAGGATTTCAGAGGTCGAAGACCAACTTAACGAAATAAAATGAGAAGACAAGATTAGAGAAAAAAGGGTAAAAATGAATGAGTAAAGTCTCCAAGAAATATGGGACTATGTGAAAAGACCTAATCTACGTTGGATAGGTGTATCTGAATGCGATGAAGAGAATGAATCCAAGCTGGAAAATATTCTTCAGGGTATTATCCAGGAAAACTTTCCCAACCTAGCAAGGCAGGACAATACTTAACTCCAGGTAATTCAGAGAACACCACAAAGATATTCCTCAAAAAAAGCAACCCCAAGGCACATAATCATTAGATTCACCAGGGTTGAAATGAAGGAGAAAATACTAAGGGCGGCCAGAGAGAAAGGTCAGGTTACCCACAAGGGGAAGCCTATCAGACTCACAGCAGATCTCTCAGCAGAAACCCTACAAGCCAAAGAGAGTGGGGGCCAATATTCAACATCCTTAAAGAAAAGAACTTTCAACCCAGAATTTCATATCCAGCCAAACTAAGTTTCATAAGTGAAGGAAAAATAAAATTTTTTACAAACAAGCAAGTACTCAGAGATTTCATTACCACCAGGCCTGCTTTACAAGAGCTTCTGAAAGAAGCACTATATACAGAAAGGAACAACCAGTATCAGCCATTCCAAAAAACCCATTGGTAAGCTGCATCCAGACCCATCTCACATGCAAGATATACAGAGACTCAAAACAAAGGGATGGAGGAAGATTTACCAACCAAATGGAGAGCAAAAAAAAAAAAGCAGGAGTTGCAATTCTCGTCTCTGATAAAATAGACTTTAAAGTAATAGAAACCAAAAGAGATAAGAAGGACATTGTATAATGGTAGAGGGATCAATGTAATGGGAAGAGCTAACAATCCTAAGTCTATGCACACCCAATATAGGAGCACCCAGATACATAGGGTAACTTCTTGGTGACTTACAAAGAGACTTGGACTCCCACACAATAATAGTGGGAGACTTTAACATTACATTGTCAATAGTGGACAGATCAGTGAAACAGAAGGTTAACAAGGATACCCGGGACTTGAACTTAGACCTCGAACAAGTAAACTTAGTAAACATTTACAGAACTCTCTACTCCAAATCCACAAAACATACATTTTCTTCAGTAACACATCACATCTATGCTAAAAGTGACCACATGGTTGGGAGTAAATCACTCCCCAGCAACTGCATAGCATTTCATAGGTTTAAATGAAATATTGGTTGGCTGCTTGTTATTTTCCTCCCTTATTCCTTCCTGTCTCCATTGTATAACACAATTATTAGTATAAAAGAGCTTTTCAATACCCATTTTTAGACTGCATTCTAGCCTGGGCAATAGAGGAAGATTCCCGTTCTCTCTCCCTCATTTTCTTCCTCTTTTTCCCTTTGTTTCATTCTCTTTTTTTCCTTCTTTTTTCTCTTTCTCTTTTGTCTTTAAAAATAAAAATAAAAAGAAAGAAAATACAGGGTCTCAGTGGTGACTTCTAGCAAATACGAAACAAATGTGAGAGTTGTAGGTCACTGATTCCCAGATAAGTCAAAACAAAATTTTTAACTGGTGGGGCTGACAAAATACTGATATTTTAATTTTGTCAAAAAAAAAGATTTAAAATAGAAGGGGACATTTTAGTATCAAAAAATTTTTTAGTATCAAAAAATTTATATAACTTCAGGAAAAAAGAAAAAGTCTATTAAATTGAAAAACTTGCTATTACCACTGATTAGCAAGTCTCACAACAGTAGCTTGGGAACTACTATCATATACATGTAAATTAATTTCTTAGATCCATCTCTTTGCCCTTAATGAGAGACCTTGGTTTGAAATGCACTGTTATGGTATCTTGCAAAGATGACCAAAACCCAAAACACTAAAGCCAAACTAAGTAAGCAACTAAAAAAGGAAAATAAGGGAAGCTTATTTCTTCCCTAACCACTAGCTCTTTCCCTCACAAAAAGGCATCTTATGTATGACTGGTAACGTCCTAAACTGAAGAGCAGCAAAGCCTAAAATGCCAAGTTTGGTTTATACAAGAACAGCTGTAAAGATCTTTGCAACTATAAAACTGTAAAGATAGTCGTATCAAATGATTCTGCAATTAAACTCAATGTATCAGGTTTCTATAATATACAAGAACAATCTACTTCAAATTAGTGTATGCAATCTGGTTGCTATTACTAAAACATAAATTTGCTTCATTCACTTGAGAAAAATTTTATAGAGAGCCCTTTATTAACCGTTAAGTGTCTTTTTTTAAAGTTCTGGGGTACATGTACAGATCATACAGGATTGTTACATAGGTATACACGTGCCATGGCAGTTTGCTGCATCCATCCCACACCCCCCGTCATCTACATTAGGTATTTCTCCTAATGTTATCCCTCCCCAATCCTCCCACTCCCTGCTATCCCTCCCCTAACCCCCAACCCCCCAACAGACCCAGTGTGTGATGTTCCCCTCCCTGTGTCCATGTGTTCTCATTGTTCAACAACCACTTATGAATGAGAACATGCAGTGTTTGGTTTTCTGTTCCTGTGGTGGTTTGCTGACAATGATGGTTTCTAGCTTCATCCATGTCCCTGCAAAGGACATGAACGCATCCTTTTTTATGGCTGCATAGTATTCCATGGTGTATATGTGCCACATTTTCTTTATCCAGTAATAACAAGGTCTAAAGTTGTTTAAGTGTCTTAATGCAGACTCACCTAGTATCACAAACGAATTTTTTTCAAGTTCTTTAATACCTTTCCTTCCAATTCATCTTTCCCTTTCCTAAGAAGCCTTGCTAAAAACTAGATCCCCAATTTGATCAATTATTTATTTCACTTCCATTTTAACTTTTAAGAACCAGCGTTCCATTGTTTCCCTTTGGTGCTTGCTTTGTGCACTATTTCTGTCCTGCAAGGCTTAGTGTAACTTCCTATTTCTCGTTTCTCTAATTTCCACAGTCCTTTTTTGTGGTACTTTTATGTACTTTATTTGTGGCACTTGTCTTTCTATATAGCATAGCATAAAGGGTAAACACATTGGGCTCAAATTCTGACTTTGCCATTTACTAGTTGGGTGACTCTGGTCAAGTCACTTAACATTAACTACGCTTCAGTCTCCCCTTCAGTAAAATGGAATATTAGTATTTACTTCATAGTGTTCTTAACAGCAAATGAATAAGAAGCATTTAGAACAGTGCTTGTGACAATATCAAGTATTACTGAAACATCTATTATAGTGATTTATCTAATTTTAATCTCGACATTTTCTCATAGGTTCTTTTTGTGGACCAGATGTATTTTTCTTTTCTGAGTCCCTCTGTACAGCTTACCAATTCCCTAAATAGGTAAAAATATATTCACTGAATTATTTACCGTTGAATGCTCTGGAGTTGTTCTGAAGGAACTTTATAATTGTTCTCCAATCCCTTCACTTGTCTATATTTTAAGTTCCTAATAGTTCTTCTTAAAATGTTCAACTAAAAACATCCCTAAGAATGGAGAGGAGTAAAAAAGTACTCCAGGATGGTTTGAGATAAAGATTAAAATTTCTATTCTATTAGCTCCAATCAGCTGCCACTGGTTACTAAAAGCACTATTTCAGATTGAAGCCCTTTAGGACACTACCAGTGCCAAGATCAACTAATCTTGTCTACCCCTGCCTACTCTGATAGTAGAAAGTGGAGATGCCAATTTTTTTTTATTACCAATCTGAGGCTTTACCCTAAGAAGCCCTTCTCACCAAGTAAAATTTATTTAAAATTGCAGTTTATCTTAACATTTCCCAAGAGTTTTTCATTTCACTCTACAATGCATACATGTTTGTGTGAAAGTTGATCACACAAATTGAGTTATTCATGTGATGTCCAAACACGTAAGAATTGAGGTGCCAGGAGGAAAAAACTCAGGGCACACAACTTGCTCCAAAAATCTGATTCTCTACAAGCCAAGCTGTTCAAACTGCCTATGACCAGTTATACCAGATAACTACTAAAATGACCTTCCAGGAGTCTATGATTAGTTTTTAACTGCTACCATCATCCACCAATGAGAGCTTGCCAGTTCCCCAGAATTTTACCATTGCCAGTGAACTTTCTTTCAAAACCATATGTAACATTTCTCTTTTTTTGTAAAATCCCCACCTTTTTCTTTGTTCTTCAGACATACCAAAGAATTACTTTGTCTATGCCCTGAATTACAATTCTACCATTTCCAAATAAAACGTTAAATTCAGAGATTTGTGTCTACATTTTGACTTTGGCATTTGTATAAATATAAACACATATTTTCCCTTAATCTCTGATTAAAACTGATGCTGCAGGGAGATGTTACCACGTTTCTTAAATCCCCCTGGTACCTAATATCTCCAAATGCTGCACCTCCAGGTACTGCAGTACACCTCATTTTCAGAAACACAATCCTAGATTACATGTTTCCTGCAGTATGTTGTTTTTGTATCCTCCCAACAGCAACTAAAATATTACTCCAAGATGGCCATAAAAGTTTGTAATATATGGCAGAATAATAGCAACATCTACATTTTAATAGTGCTAAGCATT
Source organism: Ateles fusciceps (assembly GCA_036589455.1). Classification (NCBI taxonomy): domain Eukaryota; kingdom Metazoa; phylum Chordata; class Mammalia; order Primates; family Atelidae; genus Ateles; species Ateles fusciceps. The sequence continues at coordinate 4,887,460 of JAZHEH010001361.1, forward strand.
TGTAAAATTATTTCATATAATCTTCTTTGATATTTTAATGAATGTTAAATTCAAAAACATCAAATTAAAATCATGTATCAAGCAAATCCTGTTGAAGCCTGTAAGTAAATTTTCCCATTTCTCCAAAGTACAAGTCTGCTGCCAGAACACTAGCCAGAAGTAATACAGGTAAATTTCTAAAATTTAGAAATTTTAGAATGCTAACATGTTCTTCAACAAAATAAAAATGCATGCTAAAATTATCAGGCATAGTTATGATACTTTGCGAATTCACAAGCTGTCTTTCCTTTGATACATTCTTTTTAATTTAAATGCATTATAATCTAACCATATAATTACAGTCCTGGGTCTACTTGTGACAAAAAAAATTACATGCAATGGCTTCTTGTTTCAATCAAAACAATACCTCTCATCAAGAATTTTGATCAAATGAAATTACAGGCCCACATGATTTCCAACCAGCTGGACTTTTAAGGTCAATAACAATGAATAGGTTATATAAAATTAAATTGTCAATCTATCACACTTTATGTGATCAGAATACAAAATAAATGGCAAATTCTCTCGTTATTCAAGTAAAAATTGTTTAAAAACCGTTCACTTTACCTCCCTTTGAAATACAAACTATAATTTGGATTTATGGTGATATTGCTGTCCTGCCATTGATTTAAGTGCAGCTGGGACTAGGCTGTTTCACAATAATTTCCAAATTCATGCAGAAACTATATATCAACTCAGAAGAACCTGAGAGGTGCAGGCACGGAAAGAAGGTAGTGGGGAGGGCTCAGGTGCTAAAAGGCCTCATTAGAGTAACGGGGAACAGGACGTGGAGAAGGGGAGGACGGGCAGTCGGGAGCTAAAAGGCCTCGTTAGAATAACTGGGAACAGGACGTGGAGAAGGGGGAGGCGAGGCAGCAGGAAAGTCACTCGCAGGGGCCCCCCCCAGGTGAAGCCTTTGTAAAGGCAGTGGGGGAGAAGCTGAGTTACTTTTGTTTTAGGAATAGAGAAACGGTTCTAGAGTCTCCATCCCGATTTGGATAACAATTAAAAGACCCTTTCCTACCAATTTCTTTCCAGCTAAGGCTGTTACCTCTCCCCCAGGACCTAGAAAGAGGTGTCCTAGGAACGAATGTCCCAGTCTCAAACTCCAGCCGCACAACTTACCGGGATCCCCCGACCCAATTCATCTCCCCAAATCTTTTGACAAGGAGGTCCTTATGTCTAGAGCTCAGACGACATCTCAGCTCTGCGCCAAGCCGCAGCTTCAGCGGGATTCTCCAGGGCCCCCAGGCAATGTCTGCGCTCCCGAGAGGTTCCTTCTTCTCCGAGGCCTGAGGCCTAATCTCCCGACAGCCTCTGTGCCCCGGGGAGTTCCTCAGGTCCAGGGCTGGAGGCCCAACCTCCCGACAGCCTCTGCGGCTTCGGCGGGTTCTTTCCGGTCCTGATAAGGCCGCAAGGGGACGCTGTGGCAAAGCAGCCGGCTTGGCTGACAACGTTTTAATCGCTGAGGCAAGGCAAGCCTAACTAAATGGAAGCCTAAATAACTGACAGGGGCCCCAGGGTTGGTGTTTCAAACCATCTCCACCATAATTTTATCTAGTTCTGACCCAGGTTTCTGACGTCTTTTTCGAGTCAGAGACCAGACTTGAGAAAGAAAAAGAAGGCAAGGACAAAGTTAAGGATCTCTAACCCTAAAAATGACGTTCCGTTTCCATATACTACTCCATACCCAAATTCCTTAAGTATCTTTCATGTGCAGTTTTAATATTCCGTAAACAGGAATATTAAATTCTCACAATCAAGAAACATAGCAGTGTAGTAAGTTACCATGCTGTGCATTGAGTTCATTCTCACAATTAAGAAACACAGCAGTATAGTAACTTACCATGCTGTGCATTGAGTTTCTAAGAGACCTTGACCAAAACTTAACTAGATATAAAGGTCCAAAGATGTTAAAATCCTTACTGAAAACAAATCTCAAAACAAAAATTGAATTATGCTATTTATTTCTGTATTATGTTTGTATATTCTTACAAAACATGTATCTTAAAAACCGTCCTATAATTTTTGGTTAGAAACTAGACATCTCTTCTTCTAAATAAATGCACAAAGTACATTTTTTTTTAACTGCCATGGTTTTTTTCCAGAACATAACCTGGGGAAGATCTCACAATTCGATATATAATAATCGATTTTTGGTTAAGTCATTGGAAAATAGTACCTAGAACAGGATTATGTCCCAGTGTAGACATCTTGTTCAATCATATAAATCCTGATTTTTATGACAAAATTCACCAAGGTGTGTCTAAAATTGAATTAGACCAAGTGAATTCAGCATTTCAGAGAATATTAGACTCTGATGTGGAGTTGGTTTCTCAGTAACAAAACCATACAGTCAAGGTAGGAGCTATGGCCCTGTGTATTAGCTTTTCCTACTTTCAACATTTTAAAACATGTTGACTAAATTAACTAAAAGGGGAAATAATTTGCTAAGGGATTAACTGACTCTTTTTTCTTTATTGTGAGTGAAGGGACATAAGGAGAGGTTGACCAAGTTGCTGAGTAAAGAACTTAGAGCTGGCACTCCATTTATGGGAGCCAAAAATTTAAACAATTGAACTAATAGAGATAGAGTGATGGTTACCAGAGGCTGGGAAGGTTAGTGGGGTTGGGGGGGGGGGGAGTGGGAATGGTTAATAGGTACAAACATTTATTTAGACAGAATGAATAACATCTAGTTTTGTTAGCACAACAGGATGATTACAGTTAACAATAATTTATTACACATTTTAAACTAACTAAAGAGAAAAATTGGAATGTTTATAACACAAAGAAATAATAAATGTCTGAAGTGATGGATACTTCATTTGCCCTGATGTGATTATTATGCATTATATGCCTGTATCAAAATATTTCCTGTACCCCATAAACATATACACCTACTATGTACCCATTAAAATTAAATAGAAACATACATAAAAATTTTAAAAAGAACTGAGAGCTGGATGGACCATCTCTTCTCACTGACTAGCCATAGGGAGGCAGTGAATTAGGCTAAGGAAAGATTATCCTACGAGATACATGTTCAGACAAGATAATTACTGGGGTTTCCTTCACAGAAAAGACATTTTCTTACGAACTAGGTATTAGCTACTTATGTGTAACAGCTGAAATGTTGACCTAAGATCTCATTTCCAGTGCTGTTTATGCCCCCATGAGTAAGGCTAGTATGACTGATAGATAATAAGAGAGTCCAACACTGTGTTATTTTAGGACCAGTAGAGCAATTAGGTAATCTCTTGGGTAAGGAAACAGTTCCAGAAGACAATACAGCACAGATGAAATACTGTTAAACATTTGTTGAGAAGGAAATCCATTCAAAATTCTCAAACCTTAAACAATTTATCTTTACCTATTTCTAAAAATTATTTGCTTTCTGGAGATTCATAATCTGAACATGCAACATATACATATTATACATGTATATAATATATAATATATTATGTATGTATATAATATATATTATGTGTATATTATACGTTTATGTATATACACGTATATATAGTTCTCTTTATTACAAAAATAATTTCTGATGTTTTACAGTTCATAAAACATATATAGTCTCTAATGTGTATTCTATATATATATATAATTCATTTAATCCATCTCTTACATGAATATTGGTAGTGTACTTTAGAATATCACACGAGAGCACAGTGATTTGAGAATTATTAATTTTAAAAATTATTCTCATTATTCAAGATCTTTTCTAAGATGATTTCTCCCCCTCTTAAAAAAATTTTAATATTTTTTCATATAAACACATAAAATTAACACATTTGTGTGGAAATTAGGCCTAAGCATGTTTTTTACTACAGCAACAAATGATTTTTTTCTCCTCTTTCTCTCCTAATTTAGTTTGGAATTCAAACAAAATTAACATTCTCTTAACTTTAATTGCATTCCGCCAGTAGAAAAATCTGAAAGAAGGCCAGGTGTGGTGGCTTACGCCTGTAATCCCAGCACTTTGGGAGGCAGAGGCAGGCGGATCACCTGAGGTCAGGAGTTCAAGACCAGACTGACCAACATGGGAAAACCTCGTCTCTACTAAAAATACAAAAATGAGCTGGGCGTGGTGGTGGGTGCCTGTAATCCCAGCTACTCGAGTGGCTGAGGCAGGAGAATCGCTTGAACTTGGGAGGCAGAGGTTGCAGTAAGCCTAGATTGTGCCATTGCATTCCAGCCTGGGCAAGAGAGTGAGGCTCTTTCTCAAAAAAAGAAAAAACTGAACGAAGTACCTTGACATTCTTAGTTTTAACTTAAATGCCATATATCTCTGACTCAATTGTCTACATGGCTTCCTGTCTTCCTGAATCCTTCCTCTGCCTTATCTGAAGCCTCGTGCCTAGTCTCACACTGGGACTTATCTTTGAGAGCGCGGTAAGGTGAATGGTGGGAGTGAAATTTAAATGGTTAAGCATTAGGTCTGCACGTAAGTGGTTCAACATCAAATCAAATCTCACATTGACTTTTTCCACAGTTCAAGTAACTCACTTTCAACCTTCTTTGTACCACAATTCAGGTAACAAAACTTCTGCTTGATCATTTTCCTCATACACAATTCTTCATTCTCACAATTCTCTCACTCCGGATATTGAAAGCTTGTTCCTGCACTACAACCTCATTATCAGTTGGTAAACTGACCTATCTCCAGCTAAGTCCTGTTTTGAATTCTACTGTCCTTTGCTTCTAGAGTTCTCACTGCCGTGCTCCTCCCCGATATGGCTGCCTCTGGTTGTATGCATTGCACACCACTTGCCTCGACTGCCAGCTGCTATCTGACCCTTGCATCCTTCCGTGTACGATGTTCTGCCTAATAACATCCTGCCATCACCCCCAATTAGGTTTACCCTGGCCTTCACCTGTCCTGTCGCTTTTAACCCTTTTTTGTGTAGCTGTTAGGCTATGTGAGTAAATGAAAGGCAACCTTATCTTGCAGACAACAAAAGCAAGAGCTTAGAAATAAAATATTTTGACAATAACTTCCATGACTACTATGATCTGTACATACAGGCTTAAAAAGTCTTAATAGGATGATGGTGTGTGCTACTAATATGGCCAGCTATCAAAAAGACTTGCATAAGTTTGACACTCATGTGTCAGTAAATCTGCTGAATTGAATGCAAACAAATGAAGAGATATGTGATGATTGTCAGACTTAATATGAGTACATAAGAAATAAGTTTAAAAATTTAAGAATGTGGTTACTTATAAAAGTGAGGATAGTTCTTTATTCGTGATAAACTCACTAATGAAGATCATTTAATACTGAGATGGGTTTTATATTCTAGCACGAGGTTTGCAAACTCCTATAAAGAGCCAAATAGTACATTGTTGCATTCATTTAACCACCGCTGTGGCTTGAAAGAAGCCATAGACAGAAAGTAAATTAATGGATGTGACTGTTTTCCAATAAATCTTCATTTATAAACGTAAAAATTAGCATTTTATATAATTTTCACAGGATAAAATATTCTTCTTTTGATGTATTTTCAACCACTTTAAAAATGTAAAAATCATTCCTAGCTTAAAGGTCATATAAAATTAAGTGGCAGGCTAGATTTGGCCTACCAGTTGTAATTGGCCAACTTCTGTCCTAGCTTTTTCCTAAGCTTCTAATTGACTAGAAATGTGTATGTATTTTGGGGGGCCAGCTGCTGGCAAACAAAACCGGCTCTAGCTACTGAGCATGCTCAGTGTCACTTAGAAATCCCCAGAAGTTTCAGAATATATATCACTTCTGTAAGATTTCAGTAGATATCACAAGCAGAAGAGCAAGTGGAATGGGAGATTTCTGAGAGTTTTAATGAAGTGGAGTAGGGAGAGAATGGAGAGTAAAAAAATGGCTCTTCCATATCCAAGAATATACTCAGCCTTGACTAAAAAAATCTTGTTGACTGGGTGTGGTGGCTCACGTCTGTAATCCCGGCACTTTGGGAGGCTAAGGCAAATGGATCACTTGAGACAGGAGGTTGAGACCAGCCTGGCCAACATGGCAAAACCCCGTCTCTACAAAAAATACAGAAATCAGCCAGATGTGGTGGCGTGTGCTTGTAATCTCAGCTACTAGGGCGGCTGAGGCACAAACCTGGGAGTCGGATACTGCAGTGAGTGGAGATCGTGTCACTGCACTCCAGCCTGAGTGACAGAGTGAGACTCTGTCTCAAAAAAAGCTGTTTACATATTTTTAAATATGCAGAATTGTCCTTGACTGTTGAACAGTTTAAATTCTTCATTATGAATGTGAAGAAATTTTTTGAAGACTCTTGGTTTTTATCAAATAACCAAATGGAAATAAAAGGTAGCCAGTAGATTATCTCTACAGCTAAACCAAACAAACAAAACAGACACTTGCAAAAGACAAGGAATTCTTGAAAAATGAAGTAAGGTCCTAGATAAGCTATTTCCACTATCCAATACCAGTTGAATTCCCAAATGGTTAAACTCTGACTATAAGTGCTACCCAACTCCAAATAAAAACCACCTGACACATGGGAGTTGTAAAAATGAACATTGCAGGCTGGGCACGGTAGCTCATGCCCATAATCCCAGCACTTTGGGAGGCCTAGGTGGGAGGATCACCTGAGCTCAGGAATTCAAGAACAGCCTGACCAATCTGGAGAAACCCCATCTCTACTAAATATACAGAAATTCGCCAGGCATGGTGGCAGGTGCTTGTAATCCCAACTACTCAGGAGGCTGAGGCAAGAGAATTACTTGAACCCGGGAGGCAAAGGTGGCAGCAAGATGAGATCACGCCACTGCACTACAGCCTGGGCGACAAGAGTGAGACTCCGTCTGAAAAAAACACAAAAAAAACATTGCTCTCATTTATTTAGTAGTCATCACCTTGTAAATAAATATGAGTGCATCACATCTCCAGTTTATGTGGGCTGGAAGATTTTTTATCACAAGGACAAGTAGGATGGAGGGGAAAAAGGGAGAAGGGCTAGAGGCATAGCAAATAATTATTTTCTGTGACACAGAAGACTTTTATCCTATTTATTTACAAGGGGAGACTCTCAATTACAATTTGTCTATTAGGTTCTGAGACCTTATGTGCAATCATAGACCCAAAAAGCCAGGCGGTGGGGCGACCGGAAAACAGATCCAAATGTTTGTATTTGAAATTTGGCATTCTCCAGTGCCCCTCCCACTTGTCACTTTCTTTTCTGATCCCTTTCAGATTCATTCCATACCCTTTTCATATTCATTTTATGTTGATCCTCTTGTCCCTCCTCCCTCATTCTGTGGTTGCTTCTCCCTCCTAGTCTCATTAAAACTCTTGTAAATCTCCCTTTCTACTTGCTCTTCTGTTTACGGTATCTTATCTACTGAAATCTTACCGAAGTGATGTATATTCTGAAACTTCTGCGAGTTTCTAAGTGACACTGAGCATGCTCGGTAGCTAGAGCCGGTTCTGTTCGCCAGCAGCTGGCCTGATTCGACCTCTCCAAAAATAGACATTTAACTCTCTGAACTCCTGTTTAAGGAAGGATGTAATTCGTTTTGCTCTCTCCTCATTTTCAAGGTTCAAAGGGAAGCTGCGAGGATTCCAAGGTCCCACCACCCTCACAGCCAATGAGGGGCCTGGGAGGGAGGAGCTTGGTGCAGCTCGAGCTTCTGAGAGAATCATCCCCAGTAGATGCAGTGGAGTCTGAGCCCCGCTGCGTCTGTTCACAGCAGAGCAAAATTAAAAACAAAACAGTGGAAGAGAAACGCTGCAGACTATGGGACGCTGTAGGACTTTCTGAAACATTTGCTGGGAATTTCTGTGGAGCATGATCTTTTAAAACGAATTCTTTTTGAAGCCGGTTTGGGTAACTGGGAAAATGACACATATGCTAAATGCAGCAGCTGATCGAGTGAAATGGACCAGATCGACTGCTGCTAAGAGGGCTGCCTGCCTGGTGGCTGCGGCATATGCTCTGAAAACCCTCTATCCCATCATTGGCAAGCGTTTAAAGCAATCTGGCCATGGGAAGAAAAAGAAGCAGCTTACGCTGCTGCAGAGAATACAGAAATACTGCATTGCACCGAGAGCATTTGTGAAAAACCTTCTCCTGGAGTGAATGCAGATTTCTTTAAACAGCTACTAGAACTTCGGAAAATTTTGTTTCCAAAACTTGTGACCACTGAAACAGGGTGGCTCTGCCTGCACTCAGTGGCTCTAATCTCAAGAACCTTTCTGTCTATTTACGTGGCTGGTCTGGATGGAAAAATCGTGAAAAGCATTGTGGAAAAGAAGCCTCGGACTTTCATCATCAAATTAATCAAGTGGCTTATGATTGCCATCCCTGCTACCTTCGTCAACAGTGCAATAAGGTACCTGGAATGCAAATTGGCTTTGGCCTTCAGAACTCGCCTAGTAGACCATTCCTATGAAACCTATTTTACAGATCAGACTTATTATAAAGTGATTAATATGGATGGGAGGCTGGCAAACCCTGACCAATCTCTTACTGAGGATATTATGATGTTCTCCCAATCTGTGGCTCACTTGTATTCCAATCTGACCAAACCTATTTTAGATGTAGTCCTGACCTCCTATACACTCATCCAAACTGCTACATCCAGAGGAGCAAGCCCAATTGGGCCCACCCTATTAGCAGGACTTGTGATATATGCCACTGCTAAAGTGTTGAAAGCCTGTTCTCCCAAATTTGGCAAACTGGTGGCAGAGGAAGCTCATAGAAAAGGCTATTTGCGGTATGTGCACTCCAGAATTATAGCCAATGTAGAAGAAATTGCCTTTTACGGAGGACATAAGGTAAGATAGAAATTAAGGTGATGGGTGAAATGTGAGACTGTTTAAGCTGCCACTGCGATGCTAGATACCATCTGTTGTCCTGTCGATGGACCCACTTCTTTAGTGTCTTAGATTCCTCTGACATCTAAACCTGAATTAAAATGTATGCTTCATTACCCCTTTTAACTGTAACCAGTTAAAGAATTAGAGGGTGCAAACTTATCTAAAGTTTCATGAGAATAAAATTTGCAACACTCTAAAAAAGCGACTTAGCCTCAGTTACTCAAATATGCTCAGAATTATTTCTAACGCATTTTCTTAAAATGTAAATCCCAACTTGGCAGGTGGTCCTAAAGCACCTACCAGAAGAAAATGTATATTTGGAAACTAAGACTAAACATATTTCCACTGGAGTGAAAAATTTAGAATGATGTTCTTTGTTGTTCCTTTGTTGTCAAAGAGTCGGGGGCAACCATGATTTCTTATAAGACATTTTTAACGATTTTGCATGTCTGATCAATATGGGACATCCTCATTCCTAAGAAGTGTAGAAGAGTGTCTCTCAAAATGGAATTTCTATTACTCTTAGTTCATGTTCAGTACTATATTTTGATAAAATGAAAAGAGGCAGTGAAATGAAATTTTGTCTAGCTTTGAAAAAAAAGCTGAGATTAGACAAGAAATGAGGAGTACAAAAGAAGTTTCAGAATGTTGTTTTTAATTATTAAAGATTTTCAACATTAAGCAGATCCCTAAGACAATTGACCCAATGATACATATTTGCAGTGCATGAAGCTAACTTCAGAATATGAAATAAGGCAGAAATTTTGAAGGCAATGCAATCTTAATTTAAATGACCTGGTGAATAAAATAAAGTGTTCTACTGTTGAAGTTGGCATGTCAATCACCAAGCAGAATTATTTAATTTTTAAAGCATCTGTAATTATCAGTGTTTTTTTTTTAGTAGCAGTAGCAATCTGAAAAAGAATATTTAAAGCAAATTTAGGACTTCTACTTGAAAATTGACCTCATATGTTGTATTATAGCATATTGATTTGTGATTCTTTTTGAACTCTTGAATTCAATGACATAAATTATAGTGTGCTTACACTTCTTGCATAAAAGACAAAATCTAACAAATTGAGTCAGTTCAAAAGTGGAATCTATACATATGTATGTCATGTGTCCATTTTCAGATATTTTTGGTGTGATAAAGAAGGACAAAACTCTAACAATTGTTTATTCATGTCTTACATAATATCATTTAACTTTAACATCTCATACATATAACTTAAATATCATAACTATAAATTACTTATATGTATTTTATACCCAACATTATGTCCACTGAGTAGTATAAGGTTTTTAACATAATACACATGTGACCAAAGCTAAATAATAACTAATACTGGTATTAATCTGCATTTCTTGGTTGTTAAGACGCAGAGATAATGCCATACTAAGAAAAACAGAAGAATAGGCATGTATCTTTAAAGAAAGTCCTCAAGCACAGGCAATGTTTATGTTTATAGTTCATCCTGGTTTAATTATTATCTCTTTTCTCTCTATAGGTAGAAATGAAACAACTTCAGAAAAGTTACAAAGCTTTAGCAGATCAGATGAACCTCATTTGTCCAAACGTTTGTGGTACATCATGATAGAACAGTTCCTAATGAAGTATGTTTGGAGCAGCAGTGGACTAATTATGGTGGCTATACCTATTATCACTGCAACTGGCTTTGCAGATGGCGGTAATGACATTTATGCTTAATCTCAAATATATGTTTAACATTATTTCTTTTGAAGGTGTTATTGCTAGTTTTATGTGAGCTAAACTGTGTACATAGTCATTATTTTAGTTATTAATGGTCAGAAACAATGGCAGACTTTATAGAGTCCAGTAATAATACCAGCAGTATGAAATAAGGAGACAGGGGCTCAAAGATGATCCCAGTTCTGAGATATTTCAGAGATCTCTGATGCAATGTTTCTGGGAGTTGATGTTGAGCAATTTTAATTGTATTGCCTAATATAGGATGATTCTCTAGTTTATACTTAACCTCAACAAGTTAGTACCCTCAGAAAGAGTATAACACAAGCTTTCCTCATGTGTCACAAACGTTAGTTCTACACATCCCATACATTTAGTCTACAAATATTCTGTAACTGAATTTGCCCTGCTTTGTGATTTGAAAAGTCAGTTGACTACAATGAGCAACCAAAAATATTGTTTCAGGGAATGCTTAAATGCCGTGGAACAAGGGCTGCTCTACTTGTGAGTAATACAGATAACCTCCTATGCAGCATGATTTGGTGGTATTGTAGGAATGGCGGTTGCCAAGCTGCAGCTGGCTAATTCTATCTTATCACTGTCTCGAGAGTTTTTAATAACAGTTTCATTCTTCGGAATAACTAAGAAAGATAAGGGCAAGGAAGAAAAGACAATGGTAAAATGTATCATCCTTGGATGGGAGTTTGGATCTTAATGGGTTGGAACAGAAGAATTAATTGAAGAAGTATTTTCTACTCTTTTCCTAAAATAAGACATGCCTCCTCAAAAATCACAGGACTAAAATTGGCCATGGTGTTGAAGGATCTAGAGAAAAGCATAGGCTTTATAGTAAGACAGAGTTTTGTTCAACTTTTAGTTCCCCCTCTTTCTACTTGTATCCTCTTAGTCATGTTAATTAAACTCTCTATACCTTAGTTTCCTCATTTGTAAAATGAGAATCAGAAAGGATACTTCAGATAATTGTTGTGAGGACTTAATTGAATAATGTTTTGAAGCACAGAGCATATTATACTTGATATACGGTGACAATTATTACCACCAGAAAACTAAGAACATTGTTACAAAATCTACACTGTTCTGTAGTTATTTTTATGTAGAATTAAGGATTAATAGTTATTTGTTTGAAGAGATCTAATAAAAACAAGTAAATAATTACAATCTGCCTTAATGTTTTGAAACAGTGCTTCAATGTTTTAACCAATCCTTACAAAAACACTTGTCGAAGTTGAGTTATTCTTAACATAAATATGTTCATTTTAGTAAGTTAGTATTTATTTGTCAGCCTTTCTTTGTGGCAAGTGCTATACATATATCAATTATACCTCACAAATGAACTGTGTAACAGATAGTATATTTAGACCACTGAGAAAATTGAATATTTTCTGGTTTTAGGTTTCAAAATTTGCTAAAAAGAATTTCATTTTAAAAAGTTCATATTGAAAAAGGCATTGTTAGTAACAGTGTTTTAGACATAATCCTTTCATAATGAAATACAATTACTTTTTCAAAAGAGTATTAGAGAGAAAAAGATGATTTAAAATCTATGGTATTAAGATTAGTTTTACTAAAAAAAGTCAAAAATTATCAGATAGTCACTTAAAAAGTCATTTCTTAAAATAGCAATACTCATTAAAAATTTCATATATAATGCATATTAGAGACAACTCTATAGGCAAGATTATAGTGTAGGTTTGTTAGTCAGTAGTTGGACACACTGGAGTTATTAGAAAACCCTGGGGCATTCAGCACAGAACAGTGAAAATGCAGCTAGTAATGGTGACAAATTAACCCCACAGAGACCAGTAAGAAGTAAACAAGGTATACAAATAATCTAACAAGCTTACTTAACAAGATGTGATAATGTATTTAAAAATAAATTCTACAAATCCTGAAAATACCATATTAAATTAAAGAAACATTAAAACTTTATATTGAAATATAGTAATCACATCGAGACAAGTGAAACAAAGTATTTCTTAAAGCTTCTTTCAAAAGAAAAATTTTATACAGAGAAAATGTAAGAATTTCATAGACAAAAATGAATTCAATGACAGAACATTGAGAATGTTCTTCAAAATCTGCAATATCAAAGATTACTATATGTGCTTATAATGTTTGCATGTATATGTATGTATTTACTAAACATGCTTGTCATACAAAGACTTAACACAAGAAAATATCAAGTTACTTTACTTAGACAAAAGAATTTTTTTGAGGGGGATGGAGTCTTACTCTGTCACCCAGGCTGGAGTGCAGTGGTGAGATCTCAGCTCACTGAAACCTCCGCCTTCTGGGTTTAGAGATACTCCTGCCTCAGCCTCCCAAGTAGCTTGGATTACAGGCACTTGCCACCACACCCAGCTGATTTTTGTATTTTTAGTAAAGATAGGGTTTCACTACGTTAGTCAGGCTGGTCTTGAATGCTTGACCTCGAGTGATCCACCCGTCTCTGCCTCCCAGAGGCTCATGCTAGGATTACAGGCATGAGCCACCACACACAGCCAATTTGTGTGTGTGTGTGTGTGTGTGTGTGTGTGTGTGTGTGTGTGTGTGTGACAGAGTTTCGCTCTTGTTGCCCAGGCTGGATTGCAATGGTGCAATCTCAGCTCACCACAACCTCCACCTCCCTGGTTGAAGGGATTCTCCTCCTGCCTCAGACTCCTGAGTAGCTGGGATTACAAGCATCCGCCACCACACCTGACTAATTTTGTTTTTTTAGTAGAGATGGGATTTCTCCATGTTGGTCAGGCTGGTCTCAAACTCCCAACCTCAGGTGGTCTGCCCACCTCAGCCTCCCAAAGTGCTGGGATTACAGGCGTGAGCCACCTCATCTGGCCTGGCTGAATTTTTTTAAAGATAATAGTATATCTTCAAGGTTTTAGTTCCTGTAATTATATACCATGTATTCTAATCTATTATTCAGTCATACTTTATACTTATGCCTTTAGTTGTCCCTTATGTTAGAGATAAAGTACATGATGCTATATATATTAAGGTAAAAAAAAAAAGGTAGAAAATAGGTGAGTCAGAAAGAAATGGCAAGGGGAAAATGTAAAATAGAGGGGGGGGAAAAGAGGACAGAAAAAAGAAGGCCACTGTTCATATGTTGCCTCTCATTTTTAATAGTTATCCTTTCCTGGGAAAGTTACATACATACATACTTTATATACATCAGTTTTCGTACCTTAACCATAGAGATAATTATACATATCTTTCAAAATTTTTACGAAATTACATGTAACATACTTAATGTGCTTTAAAACAGTCCTTGGCTAAGTAAGAACCTAGGTAGAAGCAATCGTTAATATTTTTCATATTCTTACCCTGTGGTTCCTGAGTCAGATTTACTGGATCACATGCTTGCTTTTTTGCTTTCTAGGCTGTGACCCTGGGCAAATCATGTAACCTTTTGTCCTGCCATTTCTACATTTTGAAAATGACAGAAATGATAGCAGGGTTGTTACAAGGATTAAAGAAGATCAGATACGTAAAACTTAGAACAAGACCTGCCTCACAGATATTCAATAGGTGTTTGCTAACATGATCATTGTTGTAGTTTATAGAAGCAAGAGGTTTAGCAGTGGTCAGGAATTCAGAGGTGAAAATGGACACAGGAAGAAGAACCTGCATAATTTTTGATGGAAGGGAAATAAAAAATTATTCTATAGCAGATTTGCTGTACTCTCCATCTAAAACTTTAAGTGAAATCTTATGGTAAGGACAGGATTATGTTTGTATTCCAATTCACATTATAAAATTACATATAGAACATGATATTTTCACATCAGAAGAGGAGCTTAAAGGCCACCTAGTCTAGAGCCCCAGCTTTTCCTAAAGTCACACAGGTAGTTAGTGGAAGCCCTAAGGATGGAGGGCATTATGTAACTCCAGATGCATTGCTTTCTTCTACTGCATCATGCTGCCACCATATTAGCACATTGAAACTTACTCTATAAGAAACATGGGGAAGTTAGAGGCAGAGTAATCATGAGACCAAATGGTTGATAAAGAGGCATTAAAGTGGTTAATTATGTAGAGTTTCTATTATATTATTTTTAAAGGCTATCACTTTACTTAATATTAAGAGAATGACTGAAATTATGTGAGGAAAATAGTTATCTGAGGTCTACAACCTCAGTTCTTTAACATTAGTAGGCTGCCTTTCTTCTCTTGATATCAAAAGCTGTTCTGGGCAAAGAGGCCAGTGAAAGCTGTGTATTGGTTCCTCTGTCAGTATCTTATCTCAGACACCTAACAGGTAGGAAGAAAAGAGCATCTGAGCTACTAGCACTGCCAGTAATGTCCACGTGTGTGTGATCTGGGAGTGTGAAGTAGAATACCAGGAATAACTGAAAGACAATGCCTGCACTCCAGTAGCATGGGTGATGCTTTTATTCCTAAAATGTACCTCCAATAAGACTATCCATAGCTTCTGTGGCATTATTGTCTCATATTCCAATGCCAAATTGTTGAAATGTTATTTTATATTGTGGGCCAATTTGGATATAATTGCACTCTTTTTGACCAATGAATACAGCAGTATTATCAATACATATCAAAGGCATACTTTAATACTCTAATTAGGTATGCGTATAAGTGACTATAATTGTTTAAAGAACAGCATTTATGCCAATAAAGGCATAATCATTAGTGTACTAGTTAATGAGTTGTCACAAAGTATACTGACTATCAAGTAGCATTTGCTACTCACTATCAAATAGTATTTGCTAGTTTGAAAATTATATAAATAGTATTATATAACACATACTCTTTTATGACTAGCTTCTTTCACTCAGTATTATGCTTATCAACTTCATCAGTGTTACTGAGTACAACCATAGTATTTTTATTCTCATTGCTATGTACCATCCCATTGTGTAACTATACCACTTTATTTAACCATTCTGTTGTTAGTAGATATTAGATTGTATCTAGTTTGGTGGGTATTAGTAATAGTGCTGCTAAGAACAATTAGTCCATATCTTTTGGTATATATATACATATCCGTGGGCACTTAACTAGAAGTAGAACTGTTAGATTACAGGCTATGCATAGGTTCAGCTTTAGCAGATTTTGTTAAACAGTTCTCCAAATAAAGTTCTTTGAATTTACATTCTCAACAGCAGTATGTTAGAGTTCTAGTTCCTCCACGTCTTCGTCTGGCTTTTCATTTCAGACATTCTCACGAGTGTATAGTGGTACTTCGCTGTGGTCTTAGTTTGCATTTGTCTAATTACTAATGAGGTTAAGCACTTTTATTTATTTATTGGACATTTGGATAGTCTTTGTTATGAAGTGCCTGTAGGTCCTTTGCTCATTATTACATTGGTTTACCAGTTTTTTCTTATTGATTTGTAAAAGCTTTTACGTATTATGTAATGAGTTGTTTGTTGGATAGATAATATACATGTACAACACACACACACACACACATTTAATCTCTAATATATTTTCCCACTTTGTATCTTGCCTTTCCACTCTCTTAATAATGTATAATAGATCATACTTTTAGTATAGTTTAATTCATCAATAGTTTTCTTTGTAGTTAGTGATTTTATGTCCTATTTAAGAAATATTTGCCTAACCCAACATAATATAGATATTCCTTATTGTATCTTCTAGAAATTTCCTTGGTTTTTTATTTCACATTCAGATTTTCAGTCATTTAGCATGGATGTTTATATATGGCAGAGGATAGGTACAGGCTGTAAATTTTGTCAATATTTGTCAAGATGACAAAGAGAAACATAAATGAAGAGAAATAAACTCAGATAAGTTTGAAAAAAGTAGACGAATACACTTACTTTTTATTTAAAAAATTAATATACCTTATTTCTTTAAATAAGTTTTAGGTTTACAAAAATTTATCCGAAGGTACCCTCTCCCCTGTAGTTTCCCCTATGACTTATATCTTATATTAGTGAGGAACATTCATTACAACTGCTGAACCAATATATATTCATTATAAACTAAAGTTCATAATTTACATTATGCTTCACTCTTTGTGATGTACAGTGCTAAGGGTTATGAGAAATACAAAAGGTATAACCTTAAGTTTAAAATTCTTTCCCATCTTTTCTGTGAAATAACAAGAGATGTGACCAAGTATGTACTTGTTACTATCAGAGCTCAAAATTAGCAGTAAAATGAACAGGTATAGTGTTAAATATGCAATCCTTAAATGAAGAACTTTTGACAAAATAGCTAAAATATTTGGTGAGGACAAAAAGAATGTATTGACCTAGAATAAAAACTGCTTAGTATTTTAGGTCATGGATTTATATCTCTGACACTAAGGAATCTGGCCATGTTTTAGAGGTCAGGCAGTTGGCTGTTGTGTACATAAGAAAATACTACTGGCAATGCGCTCACAGTACCTGCCACAGAACAACTAGTAGAATGAAAAGCCACATAAAATCTGCGGGAAGCTTTTGTTATTTTATTGCTAAAAACATGAAGAATACCCAATAGGCATTAATCTGCCAAAGCAAGACAGAAATGATCAAGCCATATGAAATGCCAGTCCATCTGTGCGAATGTTTTTTCCTCTTAACAGAGGCTGTCAATGAAAACTACTATTCAAATCCCTTTTAACCCAAATTCATAAAATCCCATAATTATTTTAGATTGTCAGCCAGATTTTCTATGAGCCAAAACTATTCTTAGCATTTTAACTGATATAGCAATTTACTATTTTGGTACTCTTTTTGTGGCTAGCTAAATTTTATCACACATTTACATGTCTTTAAGAATATCTATATTCTGTGCCTAGCCTATTTATGTAATCACATCTTTTGCTTCTCCCTTATACCAAGGCTCATCAGCCTTTTTGTTTTCCTTCTTTAAGTAAACAACTAATTAACTTCAAGGGGACTAACAGTAGTTCTCTAGAGCAGTGATTAGCAGTAGGGCTAGAAGAGGACACATTGGACTATGACAAAACGTCTCCGTGAACTGTGGTGATTCTGATAGTTAGTGAAATTAGTGCTTGACATCAACCCATACTGCAAACTTAACCAATTTGTCATTCAATTAGCATTACTTGACATGTCCCTTCTCTGTGCCATTGCTTACGTAGTACTTGTGATCTATTAAAATTTTATGCCATCTTCAAGACATCTCTCAAAATCTCCTCCTTCATGAAGCATTTCCTGTCTCTGGAAGCAAGTAATAATTTTTGCCTTCTCCAAACACCTTGCATTGCAGGCTTCCCTGCATAATTGTTTAGGAATTTGACATCTCTCTTATACCAAGCTGCAAGCTCCCTCAGGAAAAAAACATCTGAAAATCACACTTATTCCTGTTACATCCCACAGTATCTTGCCTAATTTTTTGTACATCTAGGTGCCCAGTAAATACATGCTGGGTAAATTTTACCTTATATTGTGCAGGTATCCTTTCAAAATAAATTGAGCTGTCTATGAGCAAAGAAAGTAAAAATATCTGGTAATTATGGCAAGGTACAAATTATATTTTTGCACTGCAATCCTTTGAGATAAATTAGAGTGAAATAAATGTCAAAATGGGCCTGTGGCCATCTGTATCACTGCTACTTTCTTCCTTAATTTATAATATCTAGTTTGGAATTTTGAAGACAATCTACAGAAGGACCAACTAGAGAATCAAGTTGATGGAAACATTAAAGTAACAACCTGGAAGTGTAATTTTGAATACTAAAACTAAAATTGAGTGCATATACAACAGCAACAACAACTAGAAAAAAATATTAACTGCTGATATTTAGAGCACTTACTATGGGCCATGTATTGGGCTAACACTTCATTTGGTTTCCACCAGTAACCCTTAGAACCCTAAAAGAAAGATAGTTATGTACCTCATTTTACAGGTGAGAAAATAGGTGTGGCAAGGTAAGTGTCTTGCCCTACTTACCTTACTACTTGCTCATAAGGAGTAAAACCTAGATTCAAACCTAGTCTGATTCCCAACTCTTAACCATAATTCTGCATTGACAGTAATTTAGGATGTTCATCCATCCATCCATCCATCCATACATACATACATACATACATACATCTACTCATCCATCCATTCAATACACATTACGGAGTACTATGTGTTAGACACTATGCTGAATACTAGGAATAAAGAATAAAATACATACTCTTGACCGTCAAAGAAATTATAGTCCACTAAAAGTGACAAGGATTCTCAGGAAAATCTTTACTAAAGTATTAACTCTTAAGAAGGAGAAAGAGTTAGGCAAGAAAGGAAGGAAAGTATGATAAAGTCTGAAGAAATCACATATACCAGAGGACTAATAAAGTATGTCATGTATGGGGTGCTGCTGGGGCTTACGGTGAGGGATGGCTGAGAAAGGTAGACAGAGGCTCGATTATGAGAATCAGCTAATTTGCATTTCTATTTTAAAAAAACCACACCATAAATGTTTCCTTATATTCAAGTTAGTAGTATTAAGTACCAGATCAATACTATTTTATTGCCCAGTAGGTATTTTATTTTATTTTATTTTGAGGCAAGTCACCCAGGCTGGAGTGTAGTGACGTCATAGTTCACTGCAACTTTTGCCTCCCAAGTTCAAGTGATTCTCATGCATCAACCTCCCAAGTAGCTGGGATTACAGTGATCTGCCATCACGCCCAACTAATTTTCATATTTTTGGTAGAGATGGGGTTTTACCATGTTGGCCAGGCTGGTCTCAAACTCCTGACCTCAAGCGATCTGCTTGTCTCGGTCTCCCAAATTGCCAGGACTACAGGAGTGGGCCACTGCCCAGTAGTACTTTATGGCTCGCTCTTAAGGGCAGGGAGTCAGATATGGAAAGGGCTGAAAGAATGCTGAATGAAAATAGTCTTAGTTCCTTTCAATTTATTTGTCTCAACTCTCCTTTTAGAAAAATACTAAAACAAAAAGAACTTTAAACAAAATCTGATAACAAACACTGTCTTTTCTTTCATTTCTCCTCTTCTTTCTCCTCTCCTCTCCTCTCCTCTCCTTTCCTCTCCTCTCCTCTTCTCTTTTTTTGAGATGGGGTCTCACTCTGTGGCCCAGGCTGGAGTACAGTTGGATGATCTCAGCTCACTGCAACCTCCACTTCCCGGGTTCAAGTGATTCTCCTGCCTCAGCCTCCCAAGTTGCTGGGACTACAAGCATACGCCACCATGTCTGGCTTATTTTTGTATTTTTATTAGAGACAGGGTTTCATTATATTGGCCAGGCTAGTATCAAATTCCTGACCTCGAGTGATCTGCCCGCCTAGGCCTTCCAAAGTGCTGCGATTACAAGTGTGAGCCATTGCACCCAGCACAAACACTGTATTTTTAATAATTTATTATATTTCTAGAAGATTGCAAATACTAATGAAAAATTGATATGTGGTTGTTTAGCCACAATTTAGTTTGCATAGTATAAAACATTAAGTTACTAAAAAAAAAAAAAAAAAAAACCTCAATAGTTTTGTAATTTGCTTTTATATCTAGAGGATGGTCAAAAGCAAGCTATGGTTAGTGAACGGACAGAAGCCTTTACCACTGCTCGAAATTTACTGGCCTCTGGAGCTGACGCTATTGAAAGGATTATGTCTTCATACAAAGAGGTACTTGCATTTCTTATTGTCAATTTGACTAAAATAAAATTTATGAAATCAGTCAAAATGTAAATTACCAAGTATATTGAGTATTTAGGAAACATATCTTTTCTCTGCCAAAAATTACTGAGTATAATCAAGATTAAGGGCAGCAACCCCCCAAGTGTAATGCTGCTAATATCCTTTGTTTTTTACACTATCAATTGTTCTCTTTTTATCTCAGTACTATGACATCTTTGTTTTTACATTTTAAAGAAAACCCTAGGTCTGAACTCTGGAGTCAGAGTGCCTAAATTTTCATCTTTGCTCTAGCATTTACAAATTATGTGACTTGGGTCAAGTTTCTTAACGCATCTATGTCTCTGTTTCCTCATCTATAAAATGGGGAAAATGATAACATTGACTTGTGGGGTTGTTGTGAGTTGATAAATGTAGACTATTCAAAACAGCACATATTAAACACTCAATAAATGTTAGCTAATAACATTTCTTATATATCTTGCAAACTTTTGCCTTTCTTTCATTAATTGGGTAATACCTCTTACCATTCTTCATTCTTCCTGCAGAGTTTGGGTCTTCCTCCTTTGTATCCATCTTGGTATATGTCTGATGTTTTCCCACATTATAACTGTCTATTGCCTGCATCACACCACACAACCCCTTGAAGCAAGAACTGTTTTACTCATCTTTACATTCAATATCCATTTTAACATTTAGAATACTGTATGTGGTTAATAAATATTTGTTGACAAAATAGTAATAAGACCTGCAGTTATCACAGGGCCAAGGTTAAAATTACTTAATTCAGACATTACATAATATTCCCATAAAAGTCATTCTCTTACAAGTTACTGTTATGGCTATCATATCAATGTAACTTCTACAGCACCCTTATAAACTCAGCTGCATACTAAGTCAGACTTGAATAAACTATATAAAAGAGTTACAAAGGGCTAGCAAGCAACTCCATTTTTTAAAAAAATCAAATAGTAATTTTGATAATCTGGAGACACAATCTTTGGGATAGATATGTTGATGTAATAAATTACTTAATATTAAAATTAAATGACAAATCAAAATTTTGTTTATCTCACATTAAAGTATTGTGGTACCTAGGTTAGAAAAATGATATAAATTAGTTTTTCTAAACTGTCTCCAACTCAACCAATGATTGCATTTTGCTTTATTTTGCCTGAATTTACTTTTAATCATAAAATGTTCACTTCTAAAATTTCCTGTACTGGTGTGACAGCACACGAAAGCACCCACCATGCTGTCTCTGCTAGCACCAGAGGAACCAGGCTTCCTTTTAGAGTTAGAGTTCTAAGATAAATTCCCTGTCTTGCACCCCAGAATAATTTGTCTACAGGTACATTCTTACTTTTTTTCAGACACGCCTGCCACCTTCACACTCCATCCTGGTTCACTGACTTATTGCCTCCTGCCTTTCTTGAATTGACCTCTACTTGTGGTTTTAGATTTTTTTTCTATGCAAATATTTATATTTGTCTGGGTTTCACTTGAATCTATATTTTGTTAATCTTTAAATTTGTTTTCCTCTACTTGGCAACTCAAGAGGTTCCTTTAGGTAACATTATAAATTATCATTTAAATAGCTGTACCATCAACATATGGAAATGATAGGGTAATTACAGATCTCTCAGAAGAGTTGTGTGGTAAAAGTCTTTTAACAATAATACCTAGTCATTTACTGCTTATGTTTTGCATACACTGAAATCTTCCACAAATGTCAGCATTGTTGTATTATTCCGAAATTTATTAAGAAACATTTATTTCTGATGTGCCTTGCTTATTGTGCAAGAACTATCCCTAGTTCTTGTGCATTCTTTTCATTGAGAAACATGTTCTTGATAGGAAATGAATCACCTTTCACAGTACCCTATAGCAAGGTGTTCTCTTAATAGAAAAACAGCAGGAGGTTAACTGAAATGAACAGCTGACAGAATAGGAACAAGGCACCATTCCACTGAGTCTTGCGGACTAGAGATTTATCTCATCTTATAATTTTACCTTAAAAAAATAATTATTTAATGTTTTTCTTTGGGCATATAAATCATGTTTGACTTCAAGAGAAGCTGGATTGTGGGAATTATACGAAAAAGGATTTGAAGCTTTGCATTGATCTTGCTCCCAATATTGGTATCCTGCCAAATGTAGGAATTTTGACAATCAATTTGGCTCAGAAACATTCATTTCCTAATCAGAAAAAAAGGTACTTTTCTCCTACTTAAATCCTTCTATTTTAAATAGAAAAAAGATACTAAAAATAAAAGACTATAATTTTATTGAATGACCTTGAGCTTTTTACAAAATGTATAATTTTTTGGAAATGAATTTCATCATGTAAACAGAGGCCAAATCAGAAATTTGACTGAAAGATCCTTAAATTTCATTAATATTTTGAAATCTGCATATTATGTGTTTTATGATTTCAATCAAACATTATTGTGTTATCATGCTCTTTTGGTAAGCTTTGTACTGTCATTTGTTTTAGTTTTCAGATGTATTATCTATGTCTCCTGTATAATAAAGTAGGATTTTTAACATTAAGTCAAGAAGCTTATATGATTATGTATTTATTTAAAATCTTGTCTTGGGTATAGTAACTCTTTTTTATCTCTCTGCATTGCTTTTAGATCACTGAATTAGCTGGCTACACTGCTCGAGTGTACAATATGTTTTGGGTCTTTGATGAGGTAAAAAGAGGCATTTATAAGAGAACTGCTGTTATTCAAGAGTCTGAAAGCCATAGCAAGAATGGAGTTAATGTAGAATTACCTCTCAGTGACACATTGGCAATTAAAGGTATTAAACTCAAGTACTTTTATATTTTCCTATATTTAAGGTTTATACACAGAACCAAAGTTTAAGAAGATAGCTTTTAGTAGTTACAAGGAACCAACATAAATAACCAACATTATTTAAACAGCAATCTCTAATATTAGCATGGCAAGTTGAGGGGTGGTGACTAACATTTCCATAAAAACACAGTGTTATGCTACTTTTATTTAGGACACAATTTTCCAAATTATTTTTGGAAACTACACATATGGCATAATGAATCGTTTGCTTTAAAAATTCAACTAACAAATAGAATTAGAGCTAATATCATGTTGTTCTTCATTATACTGTTTCTAAACTTAAGTTTGGTTACATATTCTTTAAAATTTCCCTATTCTATATCTTAATTCTCTTTTTTGCAGCACTGTAATTTTTCTCTATAGGAAATGTTAATTTAGGGAAATAGAGTAGTTATAAAAATTATGGCTGGGTCATTTCAGATTGTATAAGTTGGCTACTGTAATGATGTTGACATTCAGTTATTATAAAATAACGTTTCTCAGAAAGATCTTCCAAGTAGGTGTGTCAATATGTACAAATTTGCATTACATCAAATTTGCTTCAGGTCTGGATATCTATATTTACATTTGTTTCTGTGATTTATTACTGTGAATTATCTTTATAATTAAATTTACCTGTTATACTGCATTATAATTTATTTAATCAGTAACCTTTGATAACGTTTGTATCTTACACTTTTTCTTAATTACAGGAAAAGTTATTGATGTGGATCATGGAATTATTTGTGAAAATGTTCCCATAATTACACCAGCAGGAGATGTGGTGGCTTCCAGGCTTAACTTCAAAGTAAGATGATATTCAAGAATCTTCTGGTTGTTGCCATCACACTAATACAAAACAACTCAGAATTCATGTACCTTATGTTAAATACTTGGAGGAGCATTTGGAAAGGGGAAGTCAAGAAAGGTAGGCACAGTGGCTCAATTACAGAAGCAGTTATTCCTCAGAAAGCAGAGAGAAAAAAGAAATTTGATTTCTACTGCTTTATTGCCAGGTTGAAAATCAAAATTATAGTGCACAAGGTAATTTTTGGAAAACAATAGGAAATTTCATCAGAAATTTTTACCTGGAAATAAATTTTAATTTTTTGCCTTATAGGAATTACTTTTTAAAAAGCCTATAGTGTAATATACTCACTAAAATATAAATAGAGGTCATAAGCAAGTTTTATTTTGTCAATATACATTCTGTAACTTAAATTTTGAAAGTAATTACATGTACTAATGTACTATTATAAAATAATCAGAAGATTTATGGATTGGAATTCAGTTTTTAATTTGGTTGACAATAATTTGTTATTTAATATCTTATTACAAAGACTAAAAAGTAAAAGTAATAAACCTGAAACTCTGGCTTAAGGCATTATAAAATTCAAATACACATTTTGGGATTGAAGTACAAAATAATTTGCTGACGAGCATTGACTATTATAGCAAGTTGAGCTTAGTTCAAACAAAGACATGATTTAACTTGATAAAATAACAAAAATGACAATGCATATGCTAATTAATTATTTTAGTATGGACTTTAGTCAAGGTTTAATTATTAAAGATATATTTGCAAATATATTGGGTTACTGAGAGTTGAAAGGAGAAGATGAGCAGCATTGAACAGGGTAAAATCCTGTGTCAGTAAATTTAAAGAAATTGTATTTTAGCTGCAATTTGGTCAGACTTTATTTTTCCATGTATAGACCTATAAGGTGATCTCATTACTAGGATCTGATCACAAATACTGATTAGGTACCCATGGCATACATAGAGTATTTAACTATTATTAATGGTTTCATAATTTATAATTTATGATTTTATAGAGAGGGATTTTTTTGGTCAGGACAGGTTTTATAATATCAACTCTTGTTGCTCTATTTATTAAATAAATAGTGTGCATGTCTTGAGCTTTGCCTACTAAGTACGTTAGCGTGGACATACCGCAGTCTGCAGAAAAATTTACAGCTCAGTTTCTTTTACGTAAAATGAACTAAACTAAAAATACTCCATCTAGTGAAAGTATCTTAGAAGGTTTGAAGTTGTGAAAAGATATACATTAGTAAAGTACACTTTCTTGGTCTAACTAGAGAATTATATTTAAATTCTCAGGTCCCTAAAATATAATAGAAAGTTCTGTTTCCTCTGCATAGATTGAAAAATAAGTTTCTAGGGAAAGGATCTCATCCCTTTGTTAGACTTCAGGATTTAAAAATCATTTGCAGGCCAGGAGCAGTGGCTCATGCCTGTAATCCCAAAGTTTTGAGAGGCTGAGGTGGGCAGATCACGTGAGGTCTGGCGTTCAAGACCAACTTGGCCAGTATAGTGAAACCCCATTTCTACTAAAAATACAAAAATTAGCCGGGTGTTGTGTCAGGTGTCTGTAATCCCAGCTACTCAGGAGTCTGAGGCACAAGAATCACTTGAACCTAGGAAGCAGAGGTTGTAGTGAGCCAAGATTATGCCACTGCACTCCAGCCTGAGACAGAGTAAGACTCTGTCTCAAAATAAAGAAATAAAAATTTAAAAAAACTTAAAAATCATTTGCAGAAGAAAAGTTAGTGTGAGAATTCTTTTTGTCTCACTCACTGCTTACTAAACATCAGATAATTTATGCTGAGAAAATATTAATATTAATGTAGAAAGCCTTCAATTACCCCCTCAAAATGATTTCTGAGAATTTCTGATAGAGAAAGGCCCTATTAAAATATTTCGCTAATGTGCTTCTCACCATGGTATGTATGTTGTTTAAAAATCATTTGAAAAATATTTATGCTTCTACAAAATTAAACCCTTAGCCTTTTCTGTAGTGAAAGAGCACAGGCAGATCACAAAATGAGTTTTTCCTAGGTTCTTTCTGAGATTTTTCTTGGTATGCTAACAATATAATACTCTTTCATCTTTGAGTTTCAGTATGATGTATTCTACATTATTGATACTTGAATATTGGTATTTATTCTATATAAAGCTAGATCAACAGACATCCTGTAAATTTCTGATATTTATTTTTTGGGTATCACTGATTATAAAATTTCATTTGCTGTTAGTAGAAGCAAATAAAATTTTTAAATGGTGTTTCTATTGCTCGTTCTTCACAATACCCTTTAAATACCATAATAAAACAACTTCTTCATCCTATGGTGTGGAATGGGAACTCATAAAATTTAACAGTTTAAATTTAAATAATAAATAAGATAGAAAATAAAGCGAAGCATCCAACAGATAATAGATAAATAGCCTCTGTTTTATTGATGAATATTATGTATATATATTATTAACATATATGTAATATTCTATATGTGTATGTGTGTGTGTGTGTGTGTGTGTGTGTTTTAATTAATCCCGGGCCATGAGACTAAGTTACAGTCCTCTTGCTTTCCTCTGTCCCTGGCTTATTAAATGTATTTTCTCCATCTGCAAATAAAGCATAATTTGAATCATCTTCTCTTTCTCATTATGGGCTCTTATGATTTTTGGAGCATTTCAGACTGCTGAAGTACAAAATTAAACAACCCAGCCGACGCCTTGGATAACTGTGCTTTGTAGCTAATAACTGCAGTTAATTGTCAGTTGTATTTGAATTCAACATAAATTTAATCAAGCATCAATATAAAAATATAATGTGATATATTTTTATTTAAATTTTTATGACTGGCCTTATTTCCCATGCAGTTGTTTTTCTCTGTGTGTATGTCGTATTTGATAATGAGACCTAAATTACAATTTTGGAAAGCCAGTGGACATTTCAAGGAGATCCATTTTCTTTCAAATTGTATTATTCTATGATGCTTTTAGCTTCAGAGAATAGTCAAAAGCCAAACTTGTTTTCAACCCTGAAATATTTTTCTTTGATCTCTTACCCATCTGAGGTTATCATGTGTCTGAACATTAAAAAAAAATGATTCACTTTCAGATGATGCCAAAAGAAATCATTTTAAACTATTGCAGTTTGTAATTTTATTTCTTACTTTAGGTAGAAGAAGGAATGCATCTTTTGATAACTGGTCCCAATGGTTGTGGGAAAAGTTCTCTCTTCAGAATTCTAAGTGGGCTCTGGCCTGTGTATGAAGGAGTCCTCTATAAAACCGCCTCCTCAACATATGTTTTATATTCCACAAAGGTAGGCATATCTTTTTATATTACAAGAAACAATTTCTTTTAGCTCTTGAATTGTCTTGATTCCTCAAGCTCCTCAGTTAATCTATAAGGATGTTTTCATTAAGAGAAGCTATTAAGGAAATAAAAATTCAGCCCAAAATATTCGATTACTGCTTTGATTGTAATACTCTCTAGGACAATACCACTTCTTTTCATTTTCACATCTGTCTGGATGGAATGAATACTCAACTACTGCAGATGTTAGTCTCAAGGAATAACAAGCAGGCTGTTCCAGAGAATGATTAGATTGCCTAAGATACCAGATTATCTCTTCTCACAGAAAAAAAAAATAACACCTGGATAAGTATACAGCTCTCTCCATTAAGCTGCATACATTTATATATTCTAAAA
The DNA here is from genome assembly GCA_036589455.1 of Ateles fusciceps. NCBI lineage: Eukaryota > Metazoa > Chordata > Mammalia > Primates > Atelidae > Ateles > Ateles fusciceps. Next base: position 4,915,005 of record JAZHEH010001361.1, read on the forward strand.
TTGTTCATTTATGTTTGAGCCTCCATGAAACAGACTTTACAATCATGCTATATGGTTATTTAATGATTTGTAACTTTCTTAAGTAAAATATTTTACCATAAAAATGAGTATCATGTAAGCATAGAAAAAGAACATTATTTCTTCAGAACTCTTTAGCTGTCATATTCCCTGGGAACAATTTAGAAATGTCTAAAACTCAAAGTTATACACTTGTGAATTTGGAATATTCATTGTGGATAAGAGAAGATGAAATTTGAAGAACCTCCTCATGTTAATTGGACCCAGTAATTTTTCCATCTGTCATCACCCTGGTTACATAGGTATCCCATAGAGTACTCCTACTATGTCAGAGGGCTGTTTTGTGGAATCTAACAAGTGTCTAAGCTGGAAGTATAGCACAAGCACAAACATAAAAGTCACATCAAGTATGGTGCACTCATATGTCTCTCTTTTCCCTTTGCCTTTGCCTGAATGTGCTGTACAATCCTGTCTACTGACCTAATTTTTAGACCAGACATAGTAGTTAGGCAGATGAGGTTTTGTGTGTGTGTGTGTTTTCCTTTAAAGTAAGACTTATGGTGATAGTAGAAAGCTGCCTGGAATATAGAAGAATGAAGAACTGCATTGGCCGAAAATGCTGGACATGAGCAATGACATAGATATTTGTGTTTAACACAAAATGGATAACATCTTATGACACCAGAGGCATTGTCTCTTTCTGTCTGTGCTTTCAATTCCTTAGGGAAACATTCCGATTCTGAAAGCTAAATTATACTGTCAAAAGTTTCTGTTTTAGACATTATTGTGTTAGTCTGATTTGGTAGTCTGATTTTAATTTTATATTTAGGTTAGAAGGCATAGAATTATGACGAACATTTTCTGTTATACCATAGAATTATATCCTCTTGAGGCAAGTAAACTCACGTAAAAAAATTTTATATTTTTAACTGCAGTTGTTGAATATAACTTTGGCCTGAATAACGTAAGACATTTGCAGGGAATAAAAGTGAAGAAACTCTAGCCTTTACCTGCAGAGAAACTTGACTGTTACTTTGCAACAAACATAAATCACAAGGAACCTTTTTTGAGTTGTGAAATTTACTGTTGCCTAACCAAAAAGATCAACCACAATCTAGTTAAGGAGAAGAATAACCATGAGAACTCTAATTTTAAGGCTAAAATGCATTTTAATAATTACTGCTAAAAGTCATTTACCTTGATTATATGGCTTTTAGAAACATAAACATTTGAGTATGTGTTAAAAGTTTTATAGGACCAGTATCCTTGCAAAAACAATAGAATTTATTTAAATGCGTATGTAAACTGAGAGTCTAAATGTAGTGTTTGTTTCTTACATTTTAAAAGCTGCTGATTTTTTCAAGTACATTTAAAAAATAATCTCACATGTTTTTATGATGTGAAAGCTGCTATGCAACCTATTTCAAAACATTTGTTGGTAGGTAACTGCCTTATGATATTCTCATTAGAATATTATAATCTCATTTATTGCATTAATTCATAGTAATCAAATACAAGTTAACTACTAGTTTGGCAGCAAAAAAATGAAATTTCAATATCGAATTGAGATTTATGTATGAACTTCACAAGCCATAAAAGAGACCTTTACAATAATCCCCCCTGTATTCACTTTTTGTGATTGAAAGTTTTCTGGGTAGAGAATGAATCCCTTTATGGTTTTATCAGAATGTATACTAATTGCTACTTGCATGGGAGAAAAATAGAGTGTATTTTGTAAAGGCAGATTTATAATGATGTCATGTAGTGTACAGAAGAAAGAAGTGAACCACTAAGGAAAAGTTCTAATTAAATATATTAGACCATTCAGTTTCCAACGAAATTTTCCCGAAGAATGCTGCTAGAGCTCAGTTTGTAAGCTTGGAATCCTGAATTCCCAGGAAATTATGAAATCACCTCAATGTTTCCCCAGTTAGTATTATCTCATACTTTAGCAGTGTTGATAATGAGAACCAGATAAAAGAAAATCTCTGCTTCAGTTCAAGAATACACACACACAAAAATGTTGGCAGATAAATTAGTTTCAAAACAGCTTCCCCTTATCCTATCTTCATTAATGATGAGATATATAATTAGTGGAGCAGCTGATATGTTTTTGAAAAGAAAGTTTCATCAAAAATGTAGATTAGCTACTCTAAATCTGTGGAATGGAGTATGGTAAAATGCTTAATATTGCTCAGGTAGTACTTTAAAACAGTATTCTGGAAATTTTAGGCTGTTTGAAAAGGAATTTCTGAGCCATGTGAATGTACCCTTTAAGCCGAGTTGAAACTCACTGCTTTCTCCTATCTTGGCCATCCTGACCCTCTGGAAAAGTCAGGATATAGATCCTAAATTTCTTCTGTCAATTCTTGTTGCAGTTTATCCAATTCTTGTTGCAGTTCTCCAAGTCCCTAAGGAGAGATTTGTGATCCCCTGCTCTCACTTTCACAAATCCACTAATTTATGGCCTATTTGTTACTTCCTAATGCCCTGGTAAGTTTCTGTCTTCATCCATGAAAGACTCTAAACCCATGCTTTTATTTGTTTGTTTTGTTCACCTGCTAACAAAATTTTATAGTATGCTAACAGGCACCAAAATAATAATTTGGAAATTTAGTGGGAGTTGGGGGTAGAGAGAGAGTGGGAGAGAAGCAAGAGAGGAAGGGAGGGGGAGGAAGAAAGACAGATGATAATAGATCTTTGCTGACAAAATAATTTTGCTCAGAGTAAAATCTTGCTTTCTTTTGTGCTTGTTTTTAAAAATAATCCTCCAGAAGATTATTTGCGTACATCACATTACAGTCCGGCCTCTGTATCTGTAGCTTCCGTATCCTTGGATTCTACCCACCAAGGATCAAAAATATTTTTAAAATAAACACTAAAAACAACATAACGATAAAAATATTATACAAACAAAAAACCAGTGCATTGTATTTAAATTGTGTTAGGTATTACAGGTAATCTAGAGATGATTTAAAGTATACAGGGAGATGTGTGTAGGTTATATGCAAACACTATGGCCATTTTATAGAAAGACATCTGTGGATTTTGGTGTTTTATAGGGTCATGGAACCAATTCCATCCTGGGCACCAACCCATCATGTAATTCTAACACTTACCCTCTCACTATCTACCCGTCCTTGGCAGAAATATCTTGAAAAAGAAATTTTAATCATAATTTTCTTACTATTCAAACTTACTATACAGGCCCAAATATTAAGGCCCACAGGATCTGAAATAGATTCAAGCTTCCCCACAATTGTGTACAAAAAGGCAACTTGTATAAACTTCTGCCCATCCATGACTTTGGAGTCTGAGAAGCAAAAGGTTAGGAAAGTGAAGAAGGATTATATTACAAGTATAGAATTAAATCTGACCAAACATTTTTTAAAAGAAAGAAAAGAGAAAAAAGGGGGGTGGGGGGAGAAATGGCTGAGTATTGTGCTTCATGTCAGATAAATATCTTTTTTTCATTTAGTCTTTTCAGGATAGACAATAACTAGGATACAGCCTCATTATGATGTTTATGTATCATTTAGTTTATAAACAAAAACATTTAACTAACTGAAATGAAAACCAGCAATAAGTGCCTCAAGAAAGTCAAGAAATGCTATGGATGTTCAAAATTAGGAAAAATAGAACAGTGTGTCATTTGACCTGAGTTTTGAAAGTAACTCAGGATTTGAACAGTTGCCATGAATTGCATCAGTTTCTCCAATTTCAAAATAGGTCAGAAATACCACAGATTCAAGTAAGAAGAAGTTTTTGTTTTTATTTTTTGGACACTTTTGGATAGCACCCTGCTCTTTCCCACTCTTCTCTAATATGCCATGCTGAGAAAAAAAAGCATTTATTAGATTCATCCCCCTTAAGAAGTCATCAGTACATAGTGGAAATAATAGTGCTCATCCTCAAGGTCCTTATGCATTGCTGCACTGTTCCTTTTCTTTGACTTAATTTTTAAAGGTTTTTTTAGTACTTTGGAGGTTTGCCATTTTCCCAGTCTCTAGCTAAGGAGCTCAATCTGCTCTCTATAAGTAAATGATACAATTTTATATGCTAAGTTGCTTCTCAAAAAGCATAATAAAAGATGACAGTAGCTTGCTTCCGTAACACTTATTATTTTTTGTTTCCTGTCTTCAGAAGATATTCTGAAATCATGAGTAACATTTTACTTATCAGCTCAATACTTATTTACTTCTATTAACCACTACTTCAGTCACAGGATTGTATGTTCAAGTACCATGTCACTTAATCTCCTTGATTAAATATAAATACTACTTAATAAATAAAGTTATGAATCACATTTTAAAACTAAATGCAACATAAAAATCTTAAATTTGATTGTAAGCAAGAATGGTAACATTACTAATTAGATTGTGTAGGAAATTAAATACAGATAATAACTTTATTTCTATTTTCTTATGCATGAATAATACATATTGATTATGCTTTGCATAAGTTATGCTAAATAGAATATTTTTAAGTAATTAAATTGAATTTCAAAGAGATTACAGACTTAGAGTTATACAGAAGTTCAGAGCCAGAGTTAGACTATACCAAGTCTTTGAATACAAATCCTCTATATTCACGGCCTCTCATTTTCAGATTATGAAATTATCATATTTAAGCATCTTCTTATTGTGAAAAAAACCTGGCTGTGTTTGATCTTAAATATTTTCTCAGATAATCATAATAAAGTCTCTAGTACTTTCCCAATTTTCTGAGGAATAACAAGGTATCATTTTTTATAATTTTTCTTCACTTCTCAAAAATGTCCGTATTCTTCAACTGTTTTTCTTTTTTCTTCTTATTTTTTGTTGCATTTTAGGTTTTGGTTTTTTTCTTTTCTTTTTTTTTTTTTTTTTTTTGAGACAGAGTGTCACTCTGTCACCCAGGCTGGAGTGTGGTGGTACAATCTAGGCTCATTGCAGCCTCTGCCTCTTGGGTTCACTATGGTACCACCATGCCCGGCTAACTTTTTATTATTTGTATTGACAGTATTTTCTTTGATGACATTTCTACTTCTTCCCTTTAATGATATAGCGTGTGTGTTTTTAATATTATGTGAATTAAAATTGATTTTATCCTGAGAATGTTGTGACCCCTTGAGATAACTGATGGATCCTAGGCATTTTGAACCAGGATTGAGCATCTCTGGGCTATTGCTAATTTTTGTAATTTAGAATGTATCAAACAACTAATGTGTGCTAGTCACAATTCTACACATATATGTTTCTTATTTTTCTGTATGAAAACCTATAAAGTTGATATTAGTATCCCTATTTTGTGAGAAAAAGAGGTTGAAGTGGTCTAGTGGATAAATGCTGGAGCTAGAATTTGAATTCAGATGTGTCTTACCCTAAAGTCACTTTGTCTTGGTTATTCGTATCAACGAGGGGATGCCTATGAAAAATTACTACTCCTTTTTGGAGTCTTGCTCTATTGCCAGGCTGGAGTGAAGTGGTGTGATCTCAGCTCACTGCAACCTCCACCTCCGGGTTCAAGCGATTCTCCTGCCTCAGCCTTTGAAGTAGCTGGGACTGCAGGTGCGCGCCACCACACCCAGCTAATTTTTGTGTTTTTAGTAGAGACAGGTTTTTACCATGTTGGCCAGGATGCCCTCGATTTCTGGACCTCGTGATCTGCCCGTCTTGGCCTCCCAAAGGGCTGGGATTACAGGTGTGAGCCACCATGCCCGACCCAAAAAATTACTACTCTTATCCTGACCTTGCAAGTATCGCCACTGTTTATCCCACACACATAAACCAGATGATGACTATTAACTAGAAAGTGCCTGAGATAAGGTCAGAAAAACTGACTTGCCTCCTTTCTCTGTGGAAGGAAAGAAAGTGTGCTGTTAAAGTAATCTCAGTGAGATCCCTGCTTTTCTTCTTTTTATCTCAGTCTCAGGTTTTTAAAATGAGGATGTGGTCTGGAAAAAGATCTAAGTAAGAATCTGAGCAATGCTCTTTTAAATATCTTGATCTCAATTTTTTTCTGGATCTCTAGCTTTTGGAACTGTCTATTCTTAATGAATATCTAGCTGCCAAAACACAAACAGGGTACACCTCTTGCGGACAAAGAGTGTGTTTATTTAAGAAAGAGGCAGGTTAGTAGGCCACTGCCAGAGTGGAATATGGGTTTATAAAAGCCACTGGAATAAAGGAGAAATGTGATGTGGCTTAATACAGGCCTCCTCACAGAACTCCATACCTATGTACTGTTCCAGTGCATATGTAGGTTACATATCCATTGTCCTGCTGCCCTCAAAGAAAGGAAACCTGGGCTTGGGGAGTAGGGGCTGTACTGGAACAGACTTTGCCCATTATGAGTCACTGTTGAAAAAACTTTTAGAGAATAAAAGCTAGAAAAGGCATCCACATGTCTCTATACAGCACTGGTGGGATCCTAGTAAATGTGTTGTAATTGTGCAATAAATATCTGATGAATGATTGACTGAATGAATGAATGTCTCCACAGATTTGGTTTCCACTGCCAAGACAGTCTGGTACGTTCCGTTAGTTCTGAGCAATCTATTTATTTTGCTGCTTGCAGTAGGTACACTGCATAATCCTCTTTATGATGGGGATAAGTATCTGTTATTTAACATGTCCTTTCTTAGAAAATTATTTTAGTCACAAGGAAGGCTCAGTAGGATTGCTGTAGCAAATTTACTTTATTCCTTGCTTTCTGACTGTTAGAGTTACAGCAAGTAACCTTTGTATAAATTTCTTTGGGCAGTCAGTTGACAGAAATATAAGTTGTACATTTTAGTTCCTCCTGTTTAGTAGTTGGTACAGTTCAGTTGTTTTAAATCTCTTTTTCTCTTAAAGAGATCTATAAATGTAAACACAATTTTCTATAGCTTTCTATTGCTTGGAAGAATGTTAAAAATACTTTTTAAAATCTTTAACTTTTCTAAGGTTTCATTTATAAAAGTAATAATGAAAAAATCTTCCTTCTCACTCAAAAGTTTTCCTCATTTTGTATTATTAGATTAAACCATATAGAACTGCAATTTTTATAGGTCAGATATTAGCAATTTAAATGGTAATCTGATAAAATGATACTCTTAAAGTTGACTTTTAGAGAAGTTTGCATTTTAACAGCTTAGCAATACTTAATTCTTCCACTGATATTATTATTGTTTATTTTTTGAGACAGTGTCTCACTCTATCACCCAGGCTGGAGTGCAATGGCGTAATCTCGCCTCACTGCAATCTGTCTCCAGGATTCTGGAGATTCTCATGCTTCAGCCTCCCAAGTAGCTAGGATTACAGGTGTGTGCCATCACATTAGCTAATTTTTGTATTTTTAGTAGAGACAGGGTTTCACCATGTTGGGCAGGCTGGTCTCAAACTCCTGACCTCAAGTGATCCACCTGGCTTGGCCTCCCAAAGGACTGGAAGTACAGGCGTGAGCCACCACGCCCAGCCTAATATTGTTTTTATTACTTGGAAATAAACCTTTTCCCTGCTCTTACTAGGCTATTCTTACCTCTGTTTTGGAACCTAGAAATACCTTATCCTAAAGATATAATCTCAGTAATAGTAAATATCTATTTTCACTTCAATATTTCTTCTTTCTGTCACATATTTATTTTAAGAATAATATAAATGACCCAAATCTAGTTCTTTCTATGCATGAAAAAATCTGATGACATGATTGGTCCCAGCATGTATAGTTATATCAATTATTGATAATTAAATTTTATGGCTTTCAGATTGCTAAGTTCTTATTGCTACAGCAACACAGCAGTACTTAGTGGAACATTACTCTTAAACTTAACACACCTCATGCCTTAAATACAGTTAACATTGTTGCAAAATTTTTATCAATATTGTTCCAATTAAATTTTATATTATTAATGTTGTTTTCTCTGCGTATAGACCTTTCATGTTACACTTTTCTCCTCTGGATTTGAATCACTTTTTTGCTCTTAATTTAGGAAATATTTAGAATTTTGCGTCCTTCAGAGGCTCCAAGCACAAAGATGCAGCTGACACTTCTCAATGCTTTCTCCTTCATTCTAGCTTTGTCTTAGAGAATAATAAAAAAGTAACTCTAACAAACATCAATACATTTTACCAAAAAAATCATCACTGTCAGATTACTTAAATGTTAACACAGAACAGTGGGACTATAATGCAAAGTATGAAAGCACCTTGAGACATTAGTAATAAAACTAAAAAGCCATAATCATGGGGAGTGAATTTTATCTCAAATAATTTTACTATTATAATTGAATTTTAACTATATATACATTTGAAAGAATTTTAGATTCCCACAAAAAAATTATAATTCTTTAAATAAGTATTATTTGTTAAATGGTACATGATACCTATGTATGTATTCTGATATCTTTCCTATAACATAGAGAGATGATTCTGGGTTTTACTTACAGAAAGTAAAATAAAACTAGTTAATGTTTCTTTTTTTGATAGCTACTAATTAGAAGCAATCTGACCATTTCCTTTGTTGCTTATGTTAGATATGTTGCAGGATCCCCTTTCTAATGAGCCAGAGCAAGTGAGCCAGTAACATTCTGACATGGTAATTGATCTACCTGAAATATTAGGAAGATAATCTGAATGGGTCTATATATCTAGAAGGAAAGTTTAGTAAAGGGTACTTTGAGTGCTTATCTATTATGTACAACATTGGTAGGACTACAGAAACTTGAACTGATTCAAAATGTTAAATTCCAGACCTTAGAGCTGGAAAGAGAAATACATGCAAACTAATTATGTAAACATTGGATATAAGGTCCTCCATTTCCTTGTGCTTTCAAATTGAGTAAATATCATTCCAAATTTTCTTGACACAGTCTTTCCAGAGAATTCAGTCGTGACTTTAACATTATAATAATATTTTTAAATCATTATATTAATAAAAACCTAAGTGTCCTTAGTTGCTACTTACATCAAAAATATATAGAATGTATTATTTTTACCATTTCACATGATCATAAAACCATAATTGACAGAAAATGGAACTTTAATAAAACAATATTTGATGAGTCCTCAATAAATATATAATCTTATGGATATTTGTATAAGTGTTCATCAACATTCTCATTCACATCAGTTTTCAAAGTGAGCAATTTGTATATTCATCATGTAAATAACAATAGCTCAGATGACAAATAATGTGGGCACATTTGCAGCTCTTTAGCATATTATGATTTGGTATTTTATGGAAATCTTCTCCTGATTAAATTTTTTAAAAAGGTAGCTAAAATTTTGTTTTCTTTTTTTTTTGTTTTGGTTTGTTTTCTAATTTCAGGAGTATATATTTAAGATATTATTGTTAGACTTTTACAAATTCAATAAGAAATTAAGCATTGTAAAACCATAATTTATTTCGCTTTGCCTTAAAATTAAGAGCCTTTATGAGAAAAATGTCCGTATCTTTTCATTAAAGAAAATTGGCTGATTTCAAAAGGTCTAAGGAAATTAAAAATAGTATTCAACTAGACTTTTGAAGAAATTACACAGTTTTGCTCCTCCAAATTCCTGTTACAAAGAAAATACTTGGCATCCTGGGGTATTTTGCTACTTCTGGGGCCCCATAAATTCCTCCAGTAAGCTATTAATACATGGTATTCCAAGTATTTTTTACAAAATACTCCATTACATCATTTAAATAACAATAGCTTCTAGGTAAATGAGGTATTCTCATGAGTACTTAACATAATATAATCTAAAATCTACATATTTAGGTACTTAATTCTCAGTCATGTCAAGAACAATAAAAATTTACTATGGAATAAAAACCACCAGTCTCTTGTCTGGCCAAATAGAAATCTTTTGTATCCATTCCTTTTTAAGATGTTACATTTTCACCTAAGTAGAAAACATAAGTATAAGTAGAAATGATCTTTTTTTGCCTTCACAATGTCATTTATTGAGTGCCTACCATATTTCTGTACTATAATAAGTGATCAGAGTACATTGCTTCACTTAGTTCCATAAACAGCCACTGTTTCATTTAGTCCTCATAACAAATAAAATTATTAAAATAAGTTATTTTACAAATGAGGTACCTCTAGCTTGGACTTTGGGTGACATTACAATAATTCCCTAGAATCATTTCTCCAAAACCAGTTATCACAATCATGATTCTACATTGCCAGCCTTTTCTGAAATATAGGTATAAAACTGAATTTCACAATCAAATATTGCCAATTAATCAAGTCCTCTAGTAGAATCCTGTAGAAACACTTGTGAAATGAATGCACTGATGTATTTTTATCATTGTGGTCTCAGTTGTATATTGTATCATGGCTATTCTTTACACCTAATTATATAGGGGTTTTATGCTATGGTGGGAGAATATCTGTGCTTCTGATTTATATTAAGTTGGGGCTGATGTCACCTTGGAAGGCAGCAAAAGGACTCTCTCCTGAGATTCTATGTATTTCTTCTTCTGAGTAGTCTCAGAGTACTTAATTAAAACTGCTCCTTGGCTCTGATGACTAATTTCTATTTTATGCTATTATTATTTGATATTAATTTAAGATAATGTCATATTATATGAGTGCTTAAGACAATCTACACAAATGCATAACTATGTGCCCTATTTTTTAAAAATATAGTTAGACTGGAGAGGGAAAAATAAAGAAGAGGGCAGAAGGAAAAGCCTTAGAGAGAGATATGATACAAGAAACGCAGCCAGAAATGATGTAGCCACTTTAGAAAAAACTCTGGCAATTTCTCTAAAAATTATATGCTTCAGTGTTTTCATTCATTGGCATATATCCATTATTCATAACACAAAAAAGTGAAAACAACTAAGATATCCATCAGCTGATAAGTGGACTAATCAAATATGGCCTACAGTGAAATATTATTCAGCCAAAAAAAGGAACTGTTACATGCTACAACATGGACAAACCTGAAAACATTATACTAATGGAAAGAAGGCAATCACAGGGGACCACATATTGTGTGGTTCCGGATATTTGAGATACCCACAACAAGCAAATCCATGGAGACAGAAAATAGATTAGTGGTTGCCAGGGTTGAAAGGAAGGGGGAATAGGAAATAGGTATGGGATTTTTTAGGTATGGGATTTTTTCTGGGATGAAGGAAATGATCTGGAATTAGTCGTGATGGTTATATAACCTTGCAAATGCATTAAAAACCACTGAACTGTATGCTTTAAAAGGGTGAATTTTACGATATGTGAACTATATGTCAATCAATATAAACATTTTGAATTCAAATAATAATTAATATATTATAAAATAAGCTTGTGCTGTCTATCCTTCAACCTAATGGCTTGTGTACCATGGGAAAATATGTAGCTAATTCATCTGTAAAAACACATTTTGTATTTGAAAATCTGTCCTCTTTCTTTCTCTCTCCAGGCACACACGCACAATATACACCTTGTATTTTTTAATTTAGTTGCAGTAATCAGAACCTTTACCCCTAATTTAGGGTATATTTTCAAAGAATAGAGATATTCTGTTATGTAACTACAGTATACTCATCAAATTCAGGAAATTTGACACTGATATAATATTAGTGTCTAAAACACAGTCCATATTTAAATTTCACCAATTGTCATAACACTGTACTTTAGAGCAACTTGCTTTTCCCAATCCATTGTCATGCATTGCCTTTAGTTGCCATGTCTATATATTATATTTATTTTAATCAAAAGAGTTTCTCAGCATTTTTTTATGACACTGATATTTTTAAAGAGTGTGACACTATTACTGCTTTTTTGTTTTTGTTTTTTTTTTTTAAAGATAATAGCTCAATTTCGGTTTGTGTGATAGTTTCCCCATGATGTGATTCAGGTTTTAAACTTTTTACGGAAATACTATTTGTATTAGTTTCTAAGGGCTACAAATTACCAAACACTTAGTGGTTTGAACAACAGAAATTTATTTCTCACATTGCTGAGCACCAGAAGTCAAAGTATCTGCAATCCACATCCTCCAAATACTCCAGGGGAGGATTAGTTCTTGCCTCTTTTCCAGCTTCTGATAGTGCCAAGCATTCCTTGGTTTGTGGTGGCATAACTCCCATCTCTGTCTCCTTCTTCACATGGCTTTCTTTTCTTTACTGGGTTTCTTCTCATTAGATAAGGGCATTTATTGGATTTAGGGCTCATCTGGTTATTATAGAATGATCTCATCTCAAGAACCTTAATTAAACATGCAAAGACTCTGTTTTTAAATAAGATTTCAGTTACAGATATGGGGGGTCTGGATTAAGATAGATCTTTTTGGGTCCACAATTGAATTTATGACATTACTGTAATGATGTTGTGTGCTTCTCAAAGGATAATATTAGAATGTTCCAGATGTAAATAAGGCTAGAATTTTTTTTTGTTAAAAAATATAAATTCATACTGCTACTCACATTCAAATTAAATGGTAGAGATTTTCTCTTGCCTTCTCACATGGCATGATTGTATCTTTCTTCTTCTGCAGTGAGAACCCTTGCTCATAACATTACCAAACCATTTACTTACTTAATCAATCCTACAATATACATAAAATAATTTGAGAATTGCTACCGCTATATCATTATGAAAAATAAACTTGCAAGTAAGGTTCAAGATTTCCATGTGATTCTTTCTGACTTTGAAATTATGTAGCCAAGTTCAAAAGTTACAGGGATTAATTCATCCCCACCTCCATCACCCTCTGTGTGAGGTTACTTTATCCTTTGGATATACTGTTCAGTTAAATTGTTTCTAGTTGTATTCAATTTTAAGGTCTCTTCCTTCATTTTTGTTGGTTTAATTTTATTTATGTATTGAATAATAACACTTTGACGGGATTCCAAAAGTAAAAACTATGTTAATAGAAACGATATGCAGGCTAACCAACTTTGCTAGTTTCTGGTTTACTCTTCCTGTGTTTCCTTTTGTAAATATAAATGGGTATGTATATATTTCCTTTTGCTTTCTTTTTACATAGAAGTGGTTCTCAACTGGGAAGATTTTGTCCCCCAGGGTCATTTGGCAATATCTGGAGACAATTTTTTTGGTTCACTACAGGAAGGGGTGCTACTGACCTCTAGTGGGTAGACACCAAGTATAATGCCAAACATCCTACTACACACAGGATAGCCCTCGACAACAAAGAGTTATCTGATTCAGTAAGCCAAAGGGCCGCAGTGGAGAAACCCTGCTATTTGTCTACTTTTGTGTTTTGCTTTTCAACTTAACAATAGATCATGGAGATCACTCCGTATCAGTTTGGAAGGTCTTCCTCATCCTTTTTTACAGCTGCATGGTGGATGTACTATGGTTTATTCCATCAGTCTTCTTTGTATGGGTATATACGTTGTATTTCAATATTTTGCGATTACAAATAAGCTGTAATGAATAACCTTATGCATGTTTTTTGTATTTTAGAAGTATATTTTCAGAGTAAATTCCCAGAAGTGGGTCAAAGGGCAAATGCTCTGTCAGTTTGCCAAATTCCCTTCGTAAGAGTTGTACCATTCTGCATTTTCACTGTAGTGTGAGACACTCCTTAACCCCTAGGCCTGCCAGTGCAGTGAGTTGTCAAGTTGTTGAATTTTTGACAATATGATAAGTAAGAAACTCAACGTAGTTTTAATATATGTCTTTCTTACTATGAATTATTTTGTTGTTGTTGTTTTGTCTGTTCACATTGCTGGGTCAAAACCCAAATTGTATAATATGTAACTCAAATAATTATAGATGAATTACAGAAGCAATCTTTATCAAAAACAGTGAAATGAAATATATACAGTATTTCTCTGCTGAAAATGTTAAATGTGGCTGGGTTCTGTGGCTCACAACTGCCATCCCAGTGCTTTAGGAAATCAAGTTAGAATCACTTGAGGCAAGAGTTTGAGACCAGCCTGGAAAACATATCACAACCCTATCTCCACAAAATATAAAATAAAATCGAATTTTTTTGAAAAAGAAAATGTCAGATGATTTCTTGGAGAAGCTTTCCTTGTGTCCATGTGTCATAAGTTTTTATGTAAACATAACGGTATTGTTTAGCAGTTATCAGTGCCTGCGGGAGAAGTACTCATCACCAGGTAACAAATATCATCCTGAAGTTGTAGCATTTAAAGTCTTTGCTGATGTTTTCAGACAACCAAGATGTAACACAGTGAGTTAGCATGAGTTTCCACTGGGGTTCTTGTGTGTTTGTGTATTACAGGCCATATATGTCTCTTGGAAGCCTTCGGGATCAAGTCATTTACCCTGATTCAGTGGATGATATGCATGATAAAGGTTATACAGATCAAGATCTAGAACATATCCTACACAACGTCCATCTCTATCACATAGTTCAAAGAGAAGGAGGTAAAGTCCATCATTCTTTTTTAATGCATTTAACTTCACTTTTAAAAAGTAAGCTTGGATATATATTTAGTCTGTGGTTTAATTTGAATGTATGCTATAATCGGAAATAAGCGCATAAGTGTAAAGATGGAGATTTATTGCTATTCCATTATTTACATTTCTTTTTCTGCTTATGTTATGTTTCATGCAGCACACTAGGTTTTTATCAAGTCTCCACGTCAGTGCAGCTAACATTTACAAAATGTTTCTTTTTATTTTATATGCGAATGTACAAAGTCCCTGAGGCCATTGCCAGTCTAGATGTATGTAAAGTCAGTGACAGAAATATTTGCCTTACAAGCTCTCAGCTTACATTAAATTAAATAATTTGAGAAGTTGATACCACAGAACTTGTTTTTTTTTTTTTTTTTTTGCTTTCAGACTCACAATCTTACCAATATCTTTTTTGCTCTCAAGCAGCACATAGAGAATTAAAGTTCGAAACTTCTGTATTGTGGCTTTTCAGCATAAAACATTTTTGAAAGAGAATAAATAACATTTGTACATGTAAGCTTAAAATGGAAGTATTGTTTAATAATACTCTTTCTGTGTTTAGCGACACTTTCCAATAATTTAATAATAATAATCACACTTTAGCCAGAGCAGTCAGGCAAGAGAAAGGAATAAAGGGCATCTATGTAGGAAGAGAAGAAGTCAAACTATTCCTGCTTGCAGACACATGATTTTATATCTAGAAAATCCCATAGTCTCAGCTCAAAAGCTCCTTCATCTGATAAACAACTTCAGCAAAGTTTCAGGATACAAAATCAATGTAAAAAAATCACTAGCATTTATATACATTAACAACCACCAAGCCAAGAGCCGTATCAGGAAGGCAATCCCATTCATAATTGCCACAAAAAGAATAAAATACCTAGGAATACAGCTAACCAGAGAGGTGAAAGATCTCTACAATGAAAATTACAAAACACTGCTCAAAGAAATCAGAGAAGACACAAATGGAAAAACATCCCATATTCATGGATAGAAAGAATCAATATTATTAAAATGGCTATGCTGCCCAAAGCAATTTACATTTTCAATGCTATTCCTATCAAACTACCAGTGATATTCTTCACAGAACTAGAAAAAAACTATTTTAATATTTATATGAAACCAAGAAAGAACCTGAATAGCCAAGGTAATCCTAAGCAAAAGGAATAAAGCTGGAGGCATCATGCCATCCCACTTCAAACTATACTACAAGGCTACAGTAACCAAAACAGTATAGTGCTGATGCAAAAACAGACACACAGACCAATGAAACGGAATAGAGAACCCAGAAATAAGGATGCACATCTACAACCATCTAGTCTTCAACAAAGCTGACAAGAACAAGCAATGGGGAAAAGACTCATTACTAAGTAAATGGTGTTGGGATAACTGGCTAGCCATATGCAAAAGACTGAAGCTGGACCCATTCTTTATACCATATACAAAAATCAACAGAAGATGGATCAGAGACTTAAATGTAAAACCCCAAACTATAAAAATCCTGGAAGACAATCTAGGCAATACTATCCTGGATATAGAAACAGCCAAAGACTTCATGACAAAGATACCAAAAGCAATCACAATAAAAGCAAAAACTGACAAATGAGATCTAATTAAACTTAAGAGCTTCTGTACAGTAAAAAAAAAACTATCAACAGGGTAAACAGACAACCTACAGAATGGGAGAAAATATTTGCAAACTATGCATCTGACAAAGGTCTAATATCCAGCATCTATAAGGACCTTAAACAAATTCACAAGAGAGAAACAACATCATTAAAAAGTGAGAAAAGGACATGAACAGACACTGCTCAAGACATACGTGCAGCCAACAAGCATATTATAAAAAAGCTCAATATCACTGACCATTAGAGAAATCCAAATGAAAACCACAGTGAGATACCATCTCACACCAGTCAAAATAACTCTTATTAAAAAGTCAAAAAATAACAGATGTCAACAAGGTTGTGGGAAAAGGGAACACTTATACACTGTTGATGGGAGTGTAAATCAGTTCAACCATTGTGGAAAGTAGTGTGGTAATCCCTTAAAGAGCTAAAAACAGAACTACCATTTGACCCAGCAATCTCATTACTGGGTTTATACCCAGAGGAATATAAATAATTCTACCACAAAGACACATGAACACAAATGGTCATCACAGCATTATTCACAATAGCAAAAAACATGGAATCAACCTAAATGCCCATCAATGACAGATTAGATGAAGAAAATATGGTACATATGCACCATGGAATATTATGCAGCCATAAAAAAAGAATGAGATCATATATTTTGTGTTAATATGAATGGAGCTGGAGGCAATCATCCTTAGTAAACTAATGCAGGAACAGAAAACCATATACTACATGTTCTCACTTATAAGTAGGAGCTAAGTGATAAGAACTTATGAACACAAAGAAGGAAACAACAGAGACTCAGGCCTACTTGAGGGTTAGAGGGAAGGAGGCGGCAGAGGAGCAGAAAAGATAACTACTGGGTTTGGGCTTAATACCTGGGTGATGAGATAATATGTACAACAACCCCCCCCATGACGCATGTTCACCTATGTAAGAAACTTTCACATGTCCCCCCAATCCTAAAAGTTAAAATAATAATAATAATAGTAATAGTCATACTTTGAAGTAATTTAATAATTCATAGTCTAGAAAAATGACTGAAATAACAAATGAGACACCAAGTTTAATTTTAAATGGATTTTATATCCTATTTCACAGTGCACTTACATTATTAGAAGTAGAGTAGTAGTATAGTGATTGAGAATATGGGCTTTTAACTCAGAGTTCTGGAATTAAATCTTGATTAGCATTGTTCTGTGTATCTTCAACTATAAAATGAGGATAAATATCTACCTTATACGTTTTTTGTGAAGATTAAATAAATTAAATTAAATAATTTAAATAAGTATGTAAAACTTTAGCACAGCGGCATATGAGTACACAAGAATTAGTAGCTGGCTGACACCTGTTCAGTGGCTCACACCTGTAATCCCAGCACTTTGGGAGACTCAGGAGGGCAGATGGCTCTAACTTAGGAGGTTGAAACCAGCCTGGGCAACATGGTGAAACTACTTCCCTACAAAAAAATATAAAAATTAACCAGGCATGGTGGCACACCCCTGAAGTCCCAGCTGTTTGGGAGGCTGAGGTGGGAGAATCACCTGAGCCTGCAAAGTCAAGGTTGCAGTGAGGTGTGACTGCATCACTGCACTCCAGACTAGGCAACAAGAGTGAGACCCTGTCTTAAAAAAAAAAAAAAAAGAAAAAAGAAGAATTAGTAGCTAATATTAATATTAGTAGTTGTAATATTGATACTATCTTTTGTCTTTGTGTGATAATGCTTGATGTTTTATATAGCAATATCACATACATTATTTCATTTGATCCTTACAATAAACAATTAAGGCAGGCAAAAAAATACTTTTAATTTTTTGGTATTTGTAATTCCTACTATATATGGAAAGCAGATTGGTTTTTTGTTTCATGAAGTCCAACTCCTTGGAGTTTCAAAAGACTGTGGTAGGATAAATACTTCATGTTTACCTTAGGCAAGTTATGTTGAGGAAGTTTGAAATCTAATAAATATTTAGAACAAACATGAGATATTATATTCTTTTAGAAGTCATCAAGAAAGTCTAGAACTCTTTCCAAGAATTTTTCAAGCTTAAAAATGTAATCACAATTGTTATGGGTTATTGAGTGCTTACTATGTAGAATTTATATATATCAACTTATTTAATATCCATAATATTACAATGACATAGGTTTTACTATCTTCATCTTAAAGATTAATTTCAGGAACTTAGTAACTTACTCAGAGTCCCATGACAAGTTTTGGGACAGGGATTCAAGCACAAATCTGACTTGAAAGTCAGTGTTCTATGCTAGGGTATGCCACTACACTATGGTACCCCCTAACTTTTTAAACAATAATAAAAACTATGATATCCTTGCATATAAAAAAACTTCAAGGAAGCCTGTTTTACTTGCTTAATTCTTAAACCTGAAATATTTAAGCAAAGCAGGAAAACACTTAAATTTGCAAGTACATTACTTAATTAGAAAGAAGCCTACTGACGTTCTATTTAGACGAGCTAATCCTTTGGTTAGTATAATAAAAATGGAATTACAAACTACATTCCATTCCATCAACTAGGTTACAAAACAGGAAAACATAGAAGGGTTAACAAATGGACATGAATGAAAGAAGCATATGCATCTATAGGAAGCAGGAAAATCATTCTCTTTTTTGCTGACTTGGTCTCACTAAATCAGCAGCAGAGGCAACATTATGACTCAGAGTTTTGATTTATGTGTTCTGTGATCATGCAATACTAGGGCCTGCAAAAACCTTGGAGTTTAGTAGAACAAAGAACATGATTATTAAAATACGTAAAAGTTAAAATGTCCTTCGACCCAAATACTTTCTCTTGTGCCATGTTTTCAGTGGGCAGGGAAAAAAATGTTAAGCCCAGAATATTTCTCCACTGCGTAGTAACCCACATCTATTTCTCAGATCATCACTTATATTTCATAAATACTAAGAAATTCAATCACAGGGAAAGTTTTATTTCAACAGTTTTTCCTAGAAGCAAGAACTCTAAATCAGATGATATTTCAAGATTATTTTTCCTAATATAAAAATTTTAAGGCTATGTCTATTTCCTATGTGTATTTTCTTATTTAAGAAATGACAATTTCTGGAAATTTACCCAAGAAAATGAACAGTGATCCCCTCTGGAGAGTGATATTTTAGGTGTTATTAGGAAACAGAGAAAGTCTCCTTTTCACTCCAGATATTTTTTATTGGTATTTTTTCATACATTGCATTACCTTTATTATGCCTTTGCTTACTTAATTTTTGGAGTAACACTTTTACATAATTCATAAATGAAAAGGTATTTTTAAATGTACTCTAAAAACTTCTTCTGATTCCTGTTTCTTTCTATCCAGTTATCATCTATCTCCATCAGTCAACCATTGTTTTTAGTTTAGTTTTTATGCTTTTATACATATTTTTAATGCTATGTACTTTGTAGTGGTAATTTTAAAGGAAGAAGATGGCAAGAAATATAAAGATGCATTTTATCTTTAACAATTAATGTATATTATTTCATCAAAGCCTCTGAACTTTTGGATTTCAAAAACGAGTCCAAATTTTTCTTTTGACCAGCAGAAGAATCAAATAATCCTTTTTGATAATTTGGCTTTTCAGATACACAGTACACACAAAACAATGAAGACTACATTTTCTATTTTCTTTCCTATTGACCAAGATTACTTCAAGATTTTAATAATGGTAAAAATTCAGCTGAATAAGTATAAAGATGGCAAAGAATATGGATTGTTTCCAAAGAGGAGAGTTAAGCCCTGAACACTTACGATTTAGAAATTTTGATCTAAGTGACTGCTATATTTTGGCAGTCATTTTCTTCTTTGAAAATCTGACTCTCCAGTAGTGGAACTATGGTTTTGTTTTTAAGTAATCTTTTAAAAATCTAATTATAAAAATTAGGTAGGCTTATTATAAAATTTTTAGCTTTTATAAAAATAGATAACTTAGGAAATAAATCTAATTCTGTTCCTGAAAGTGTATATGTGTTTATTTACAGAAAGATGATGATATATACAATTCTGAAAGTTGATTTTTAAAATAGAGATATTCTGGGCACATTTCCATATGAATATACATAGACCTACTCTATTTGTAAGAACAATAGAATCCTTGCTTTTTTAATAAGTATCAAACAGAAAGTCAACAATTAAGATGTTTTGAGAAATAGCATGCATGGAAAAACAGTCAAAGCATCAGACAGAGCTAAACGTAAATCCCAGTTCTGACATCTGATTGTATAAACCTAGACATGTCAATTAGTCTATGAACTGTAGGCTGCTCATTTATAAAATGCAAGAAATAAAATCTGTCTTAAAAAACTGTGAAATATCTGATGACAAAACTCACATAAAGTGCTAGGCACAGGGGTGCCACTTAAGTTAGTTTCTTTCATAGACTTTGCAATTGACCTATTAAAATTTGTTGGGTCTTTTCTCCCATCTCCCACCAAAATAAGTATAAGCCTATCAACCCACTGGAGATACTGAGAAACAAACAAAAATTTTAAAGTGTCAGTGTTTAGAATTCTTTTAAGATCATTTGTCAATATATCCTTTGCAGGGACATGGATTTAACTGGAAACCATCATTCTCAGAAAACTGACACGAGAACAGAAAACCAAACACTGCATGTTCTCACTTATAAGTGGGTGTTGAACAATAAGAACACAGGGACACAGGGAGGGGAACATCACACTCTGGGGCCTGTCGGGAGGAGAGGGGTGTAAGGGAGGCATAGCAGGGGGTGGAGGGATTGGGGGAGGGATAACATTAGGAGAAATACCTAATGTAGATGACAGGGGGATGGATGCAGCAAACTACCGTAGCATGTGTATACCTATGTAACAAACCTGCAGGTTCTGCATATGTACACCAGAACTTAGTATAATTATAAAAAATAAATAAATAAATCAGATGCAGCCTTGTTATGCTGCCCAGGTGGTTCTCAAACTCCTGGGCTCGGACAACCTCAAACTCCCAAGTAGCTGGGACTATAGGTGTATATCACCACACCCAGCTATTTTTTCTACAATTTTTAATATTTTACTCTCACTACAGAACCAATAATATAAGTAGAGGAACAATCCTACCAAGTACATAATACCCCAATAATAAGTGTCCAAGAAAAATAGCTACATGCTATTTGTTGTGCAGTTTCTCAACTAAAAGGTGCCAGGGAGAGTCCATGATTACCACAAGTAATTTGATCCACTGAAGATTTATACTGGCAAAAATATACATGTCACACTAGTATGATTTAAAAGTCAAAGTGTTAATGTTTATCTAATTAAACCTTAACCTAATTTCATATTTTCTCTATTGGGGAAAGCATTTCTTAATGTGATTTTCTGTTGCTATGTATCTTCCAGTTTTTTGTTCGGCCCACACCCTGTCACAGTACTCATCAATCTTTTGTTAGTTACCAACATTAAATAAAATTTTTAAATCAAAAAAAAAGAAGTTATTACCATCAAAACAATATCAACTCTAAAACAAAATGCTTATACATGAAGCTCTGCCATTTATCCCAAGCATATGTTCTGTAAAATACCAAGTTCTTCATGTTGACAATTTGGGTTTGTCAGGAATCACTTGTCTAGGGTAGAAACAGTAACAAACAAATGATTTATATAAATGTATATTTTTGTTTTCTTAAGGATGGGATGCTGTTATGGACTGGAAAGATGTCCTGTCAGGAGGGGAAAAACAAAGAATGGGCATGGCTCGTATGTTTTATCATAAGTAGGTATATTAAATTCAGGTAACCACTATTCCATTGTTGTAACCAACCCAAACAACAACAACAAACGTTTGAACAGGATTTATTGTCCTTATCTTTAGTTTAAAAATATCTTACTATAAAATTAGTGCATAGAGTTTATAGTTTTTAAATTTCTTACATTAATTTTTCTCATAGTAGAATCTCCAAGTATTTTTTCTATTTCTTTCATGTTGGGTAATGGTAGATGGAATAATGTGTACAGAGGACTAAATTTTTTATGTATCCTGAGCTTGAATGAATGATTACTAATTTTAAAATATGAAGAATTTTAATTTCAATTTAATTTAAATGTGGATTTGGTATATAAATTTTAGTATAATAACAATAAGCTCTGTTTATTATATAGCAATATAGAAATAATGTATACAGAGGACTAAATTTTTTATGTAAGAAAACATGAAATAAATTTATTTCATAACTTATTTTATGAAATAGAAGTTTTTATGTAATAAGACTTTATGAAATAAATTTATTTCACAAAACTTTATAAGAATTTTATATCAAATTTTAAAATATGAAGAATATATACAATCATTAAAATACTTGTATAAATCCAATAGGTAGACATTCAGTAATATTTTCTGAATTAAATTATTAAATTCAAGGTAAATCAACTTTTTGACCATTTAGCAGTCTGTTAAACTAAGTAATCGTCTCCCCTTGGAAATCAAAGTTATAGTCAATAGAAAATGGGACCATTCTGCATAGGTTTCAATGGACTGAGGAAAATTGAGAGGCAGGAAATAATTGCTTCTGATAAAACATTTTTAATTGCAACCAGCTTCATACCCTTTTGAGTTTAAGGACACCAAGCACAAGACATGGAAAGGAAATATTAAAGCCCTTCTGATTTGCCTGATTCATTCCTCTTTTTCCCTCTTTTCACCTTTTAGATCTCTGGCAATAAGAACCTAAATTGTGCAGTACAGACGGTTGTCAGAAACTGTTACTCACTTTTAATACTTAAGTCTTGGGCAAAAAAGACCAAAGAGTTATGTACAGGAATGCATGAATGGGCCGCAAATAATGGCAGATGCAGCACTCTTGAGTGAGTTGCAGTGAAAGTAGTAACATTTTTGTAGAGAACTTTAAAAATTATATCAAGTATGTATTATTGAACATGTAGCAATTTGTTGTCTCACACTTAGCAATCAGTTTCCTATTAATTTTTTTTGTTTGTTTTTTGAGATGTAGTCTTGCTCTGTCACCAGGCTGGAGCACAGTGGCCCAGTCTCAGCTCACTGCAACCTCCGCCTCCTGGGTTCAAGCGATTCTTCCGCCTCAGTCTGCCGAGTAGCTGGGACTACAGGCGCGTGCCAAATGCCCGGCTAATTTTTGTATTTTTTTAGTAGAGACGGGGTTTCACCATGTTGGCCAGGATGGTCTCGACCTCTTGACCTTGCGATCCACCCGCCTCGGCCTCCCAAAGTGCTGGGATTACAGGTGCAAGCCACCGCGCCCGGCCCAGCTATTCATTTTTTAAAAGCCTTTAATTATGGAAAAAATGTCAAACTTCATCAAAAAAGAGAAATTGTTGTAAGAACTCCATATTCTCATCACACTGATTCAACAAGTCTAACATTTTGCTACACTCGATTTATCTACTCATTTTTTTTATTTCTTGAAGTATTTTAAAGCGAATCACAGATATTGTGACATTTTTCCCTACTTTGACAACAGTCTCTGAAATATTAGAATATGGTTTTATATAATAACATATAATAATACCTAATTAAATTGGTAATATTATTTAAAGTCATTTAAAATATGGTTCAGATCCTAAGTTTCTCTGATTGTCTCAAAAATATCTTTTTACACTTGATTTGTTCAAACATGGATCTAAACAATTTTCACACATTGCATTTTATTGTTTTATTGTTACATCTGTTAATTCCTTTTTAATCTAAAGAGTTATTCCTCCTCCTGGGCCCCACATACCTTTTATACCTTTGACTTGTTTAAGGAACTGGGTTAATTGTCCCGTAGAATGTTACCTATTCTAGATTTACCTCATTGCTACCTTATCAAGTAAATCTAGGGCTCCTTTATCTTGCTCCCAGTCTTTCATTTTTTTCTGTAAACTGGAAATTACAGCAAAGAGCTTGATGAGATTTGGGTTCAGCCTTTTTAATAAGACCATAGCATATGCAAATGATTTAAAAAATTGTATTAAAATATAATTATGTGCATTTTAAAAAGTAGAAAATGTATGTAAGTAAAAAGAAAAAAATCTGTTATCTCATTAGCTATTATCTCATTAGCTATTATCTTATTAGTACTAGCATTTTGGATATTTTAAATTATTTAAATTTTAAATTACTGTAACATTTAAACACTGTTAAAATTTGGGGATATTTTTTACCAGGCTTGATAATACACAAAAGTTGGTTGTTGTTTCTATTATTTTAATGCAGCTATTTTCATGAAACATATAATTTATATCCTTTTTATTTCATATGTAAATATGTGCTTTTCTATATTACCATATAATAAACAGAGCTTATTATTAGTGTACTGAAATTTATATACCAAATACACACATTTTAGGTATACAACTGAATGACTTTTATAAATTTTTCTACATTATGTAACCAATACCCCAATCAGAATAAAGAACATTTCTGTTACCCTAGAAAGTTTTCTCATCCTCCTTTCCAATCCAGTGCCCTCTAGACACTTCTGTTCCAATTCCTATTACCATAAATTAGTTTTAATTGTTGTATAACTTCATGTAAATTAAATCATGCACTAAATATTATTTTCATTTTTAGCTGGAATTTTTAGTGAGAAAAATTATTAGTTGTGTTCATAGCATGCTATTTATGATAATGTACTGTTAAGAATATGGCTAGCTAAAAATATAAACTAAATTTTGCTAACTTGGGATTTTTAATGACATGTATTTTGGAATACCCCTTTCTCAGAAGATGTGATGAAATTCAAGAGTAAATTTTACAGGCTGTCATTTATGACTGCTGTTACCCACTGTCACCCTGAATCTGTTTGAGTCTAGGCCATAAGGATCCAGTAATCTGATCACCAGCATAGTTAATGAAATATAATATGGTGAACGTAAAATTTAGCCATACATTTTTCACTGTATCAGTGTGTTAATAAAATAAACCTTGTAATAAATACCAAGTGGCATTAATAAAAGTTGTTGACCCAAAGAGATTTCACATACTTATAACCTGAAATAAATACTTCGTGTTTGTGTGTCTAAAATATTTTGTATATAATGTGAAAATGAGTGAAGGTAAGTCACAAGTATATCCACGAAAGAAAATTCAGTAAGCCATATAAAGATCAATAAGAAGAGCCAGTAGCTTAAAAGCACAATCTTTTGACAAAAGATAAAAGGAATTTTAGATATTCAATCTAGTGAAGAGAAAGTTTAACTATAGGAACCTGCCTTCCCCTCATTCTCAAAGGATGTAAAGTTTGAATCGTGATGTGAAAGACTTGAGCTGACAAAAATGAGTAACTTTAGCAGGAAGTAATACGCATCACATTAGTATTCTCTTTTGAGAGGATTTTAAATGTTTTAGTAACTCAAGAATGATTGAAAAAGTCCTGTCTTAAGGGGGGTAGATTAAGTCCTTCACAAAGCCCATTCTACTGATGATACACAAAGCAAAAAGAAAGGAAATCTGAGAAACAATATCATCTAATGCTTTATTTACTTATATCAGTACCAGATTCTAGCTATTGCTTGATATATTTAAGTACACACACGACACACACACACACACACACACACACACACACACACACCAGTCCTGCCAAGGAAACTAAAATGTGTGATCTTACATCTGCTAGACTAGGGGTTGCTATGACAACAGAGTGTAAGATACATACTTTTTCTAATTCTAAAATGGCATATTTTCTCTGTTTCCATCAAAGCGCTCTGAAAAATAAAACAAAATGCAATAAACAAGTTAGTAACTGGAAAGAGCTTTACACAAAAGGAAAATTTTACTCAACCTTTCTCTTTATACTTCCTTTAATTCTTCCTCTTGTTTACTAAAAATATCATCCAAGAAACAGAAAATAACTCTGAGACAAAGAAGTAATGCTTAATACCAGAAGAGTAACCAAAAATCAACCAGTAACATTACTTCCACTAACGCTGTCATGGAGAACAGGCACTGATCTTTTATTCTTTGCATGTAAAGCAGTTTTAGAGTCTTTGACTCCTGTGTCTATTAGCCTTGACTACCGGACCTATAGTAGGTAACTGGATCCTTTTAATAAGCAAATTCATTATAGAACAGTAACTTACAGGGCAAATAATTATTTATGCTGATAAGAAATCACCGATTTTCATTTTTTAAAACTTCTCTTCATCATTTTATTTTTAAAAATCAGAATATTTTTTATAAAGGAAATTGTCCTGGCAAATACTTGATACTGATTTTCAACTCCAAACTGAATAGTAAATTACAGTGTAAGAGTTGACTCTGTTACCATTAACTAAGCTAAGTAAGTACCAACAGTCCAGTGGGACTGGAAAGAAGAAAGGGAAAGGTCAGAGGAAAGTAAGAGCAGGGGGTGAGATGAGAGGAGAGAGGATAAACAGAAGGAAGCAATGGCAAGTGATAGGGTGTCTCTGATAACAGATATGCACTATCAAAGTGAAAAATAAGCTTAAAAATTGTCCAATATAATTAGAAAAATATTTACTTCTTCACTTAAGAATTTGATTCTGGAGTATGGTTCCAATATGATGAGGTTAAATGTCTGCTATAAATTTGTAAGACGAGGCACATTCACTCTTGCAGTCTTATAGTGATGAAATTCCATTAGTAATGCTCAGCTATTCACATTGCTGATAAAATAATCTTCTCATTAAATCTTTGCTAACAGGGCTGTGTCCAGTTTGATAATTAGCTACTGCAATGTATTTTTCATGTAATTAGTCAGACCCTTCTCACCAAAAATGAACCTGCCTCCTACTCCTGTAGGAGTGATGTACTCAGTGACCTCCCTCATCTTTCCTAGCCTCATATTTATGATTCATTCATCTGCAAAACAATAAAGCTTATTGTATTATTAAAAAAGCATCAGAAAATATTTTTAAATTTATTAAAAATGTGATGTTCTAGTCCAAAGGGGGGATAACTACTTGTTTGCTTTATTATTTATTGCCTTTAATAATGTCATATTCTCTTTTGCTCCTCTAAAGTTATCAGCAATGCAACTCATATTGTCCAAAGAAAAATTTACAATTCAAATAGGAAAATAATTAATTTTTGTGTGTACTTTTTAAAAGACCAAAATATGCCTTGCTGGATGAATGTACCAGTGCTGTCAGCATTGATGTCGAAGGAAAGATATTTCAGGCTGCAAAAGGGGCTGGAATTTCCTTACTGTCTATAACACACAGGCCTTCTCTTTGGTAAGTGTTTCCAGCGCTAATTTGTGGTAGATGGCTTTTCCTTAAGTTTCTTAAGAAATAACCGTGAAACTTTTTACAGGAGAAGGTAGAGTATTTAACTTATTTTCTATATTTCTCTTAGGTTGCACACTAGTAGCTTAGATACTCACTATCTAATACCATTAATGTATTATTTGAATTATCATCACTTTCCAATAATTCTCAAAAGACATGGAAAAATCCAGTGATTTATTTTAATGGAAAATATTTATCAATACCCAGTAACAGGTACTGGGAAAACGTATATTTATTGTACTGTACATTGTTCTTTTAGTCCTTTCTTTAAAACCCAGGAAAGTAAAATCTAGAGAAAAATACATGTACACACAACTTGATATTCCTCTAAAGGATTAAGTGGAGAAAACATGGGTGGCGGTGGTGGGGTGGGGCTTATTTTTAGTTGGTTTAAGAAAAATGAGCTGAATTTTTTTTTAGAAATAATATCTCATAAAACTATATTGAATTTCTCCTTCAAATAAAGATACTAATTTTACAATTTCTCTAATTTTCCATTGATTTATCAGCATCACAATAGTTGAGCACTTATTCTGTTCCAGGTATATCTTATTTAAGCCTCACAACAACCCAGTGGAGTTTAGGAAACCTAAACTTCCCGTTCTACAGGTGAAGAAACTGAGAACTAGAAAAGTGAGATATTTCCATGATGACACACTCTGTACTACCGCACACACCTCTCATTATAAGGAGCTCAAAGTATATCTCATGCATTGGCCATAAATACTACATTCTCTACTTTTGCATTTCTATTTAATCAATCAAAATTTTTTCTTTTGACTTCTTAGTAACTGTAATGGACTCTATATATGCTTTGGCCTCCTATTTTCTAAATGACTGCACAGGATTCCTCCACTCTCTGGCTGCAGCATTCTGTGGCAGGCGTCTGATCAGATTTCATACCAAAGTTGTCATCATGTACATGCCTTCAAATCCAGCCTAGTAACAAGCATTGGAATTTGTCCTTGAAGCACTTCTAGACCTTTGACCTTATAAAGAATGTTTACATTAAAATTGTTAGCAAACAGTATCCAGCTAATCAGGCTTTTATTGTTCAAAATTCTTTGACTCTGAATTTCATTTCTATTGAAAAGATAATCTATTTTCACACTTAATTTAAACATTTAGATTTTTCAGAATTTTTAAAAAATGTATTTTCTGGATCTAGTCCAGCATGAGTTAGGATCCAGCCAATGAATATGCTTCCCCTGACTTTTATCCTAAGAAGATCAACAGGACCTAGATCTTTAAGACAATAAAGACATTTGCCTGTAAATCCTCTGAATCAAGGATAACACAGAGCTAGGCCAAAACTCTTGAGCCTTTTTTGGTATCAATTTTAATTTCCAGACTTTCTCCCAAATTAATCACATGCTGGGAGGTATTAGACTTGAAGTTTTTCTGACCTGTGTTAATGGATTTATTACGCTATCCAGCCATTCAGTTCCTTACTCGAATAGCCCTAGGAGGCATTGAAAGCATATATAGCCATTTTTTTTCCACAACTGCGGGAGCAAATAGTCTTTTAAGTAAATAACGAAATCTGTTGTGCTATGCCTTTTGACAAGAAACACATTTTAATTGCAGCTACCCACAGTACACTTCTCCACAAAACAAAATAGCATGTTAGTTCTGATTTTTTATTTAGCTTTGCCATTTTAGGTTGTCATTTCTGATTATTCTTTCATTCAGGAAAAATGACATTTTTATTTTCCTTGAATAGGTTTCTGAAGTGGGGAAAGATGTATCATATTTTTTCCCATAATAACAAAGGAGTAATCGTTGATTGTAAAGATTAAAATCAATACTAGTGTTAAGTAAAAAATTATAGAAGCTTATTAGAATTTTTGATTCCTGGATAGAATTGTAGCTGTATAACCACCACGTTCCTAAGCTTTATCCTGCTTGTGAAGGAAATAGGATAAAGATTATCTCAAATGAGTTTCAGTTAAAATAGCAGTTTCTTTTCAATTCCTCAAAGATAAACTCTGAAATATTGTATTATCTCAGCTTGTAATATAGAACATGTCTTTGAATCTCAGGGTATGAAATACCTATGCAATTGGTTCCCCCATGTAGAAATCAAATAATGTTGTAAGACCAGAGTGATGAGCCAAACCATCATTATACATCATTCATGTATTGGGACTTGCCCAATAAATGAATGACCAGGTATGAGTGAGATCATGTGGTATTTGTCTTTCTGTGCCTGGCTTATTTCACTTACTGTAATGTCCTCCAGGTTCTACCATGTTTTCATAAATGGCGGGATTTTATTCTTTTTTACAGTGGAGTGGTATTCCATCATGTATATATATAACATATTCTTCATCCTTTCATCCATTGATGGACTTTAGGGTTGATTCCATATGTTGGCTATATAAATAGTGCTGCAATAAACATGGGAGTACAGTTATCTCTTTGACATACTGAGATAAGTTCCTTTGCATATATTCCCAGTGGGTGATTGCTGGATCATTTTGTAGTCTATTTTTAATATTTTGAGGAACCTCCTTAGTGTTTTCTGTGATGGCTGTACTAATTTATATTCTCACCAAAGGTGTGTAAGAGTTCCCTTTTTTCCACATCCTCACCAGTACTTTCTGTGGTTTTCCTAATAGCCATTCTAACAAGAGTGAGGTGACTTGAATTTACCTGATGATTAGTGTTGTTGAGCATTTTTGATATGCCTGTTGGTCATTTGTATATCTTCTTTTGAGAAATGTCTATTCAGATCTTCTGTCCATTTTGTAATCAGGTTGCTTTCTCGCTATTGAATTGTCTGAATTCCTTACATATTTTGGGTATTAGTGCCTTATCAGATGTATAGTTTCCAAATATTCTCTCCAATTTGATAGGTATCTTTTCATTCTGTTGATTGTTTCTTTTGTTGTGCAGAAGCTTTTGAGTTTGATAGAATACCATTTATCTATTTTTACTTTTGTTACCTGTGCTCTTGAGGTCATATCCAAACACTCATTGCCTAAATTTAATTGTCATTTCAAACTTATATCCAAATTTCATTGTCATGAAACTTTTGCCCTATGTATTCTTCTAATAATTTCAGGTCTTGCATTGAAGTCTTCAATCCATTTTGAGTTGATTTTTGTATATGGTGAGCAATAATGATCAAATTTCATTCTTCTACATGTGGATACCCAGTTTCCCACCATTTATTGAGGATACTGCTCTTTCCCAATAGTGTGTTCTTGGTACCTTTGTTGAAAATCAGCTGACTATTAATACAAGGATTTATTTCTGGGTTCTCTATTCTATTCCTTCAGTCTATGTGTCTGTTTTTGTGTCAGTACCATGCTGTTTGGGTTGCTATAGTTTTGTAGCATATTTTGACATCAGGTAGTGTGATGGCTCCAGCTTTGTACTTTTTGCTCAATATTTTTTTCACTACTCTGGGTGTTTTGCAGTTGTACACAAATTTTAGATTTTAAACTATTTATCTGAAGAATATCATCAGCATTTTCATAGGGATTGAATTGAATATGTAGACTGCTTCAGGTACTATGGGCATTTTAACAATATTAATTCTCCCAGTTCATGAACATGATATATCATTTTATCTGTGTGTGTGTGTGTCCTCTTTGATTCCTTACATTAATGTTTTATAATTATCATTGTAGAGACCTTACACCTCCTTGGTTATATTTATGCCTAACTATTAATGTTTTCTAGTTGTTGTAAATGGGATTGTTTTCTTGATTTTTTTTCCACATAATTTGCTGTCAGTGTAGAGAAATGCTACTAATTTTTACATAGTGATTTTGTATCTTGCAACTTTACTGAATTCATTTATAAACCTAACAGTTTTTTGATGGAGCCTTTAGGACTTTCTATATATAAGAACATGTTATTTGCAGGCAGGGACAATTTGTCTTTTTCCTTTCAAATTCAGATGTGTTTTATTTCTTTTTCTTGCCTAACTCCTCTGAGTAGGACTTTCAGTAGTACACTGAATGTAAGTGGCAAAAGTGGGCATTATTGTTCTTATCTTGTTCCATATCTTAGAGAAAAAGTTTTATTTTTGTTTGTGTCTTTGTTTGTTTAGAGTCAGGTTCTCACTCTGTCACCCAGGCTAGACTACAGTAGTGTGATCATATCTCACTGTAACCAAAACACCCCTTGGATAAAGTGATCCTCCCACCTTAGCCTCCCAGAGGGCTGAGATTTACAGGCATAAGCCATGATCCCTGGTTTATGGGAAAAGTTTTAAACTTTTGTCTATTCAGTATAAATGTTAGCTGTGGACTTGTCATGTATGGTTTTTATGTTGAGATATGTTCCTCCTATGCTGAGTTTTTTTGAGCATTTTTATTGTAAAAGGATGTTCAGTTTTATCAAACCCTGTTTCTGTGTAATTAAGATAATCATATGTTTTTTCTCCTTCCTTCTAGTAATGTCATGTACCACATTTATTGCTTTGCATATGTTCAACCATACTTGCATCTCCAGGATTAATTGCACGTGATCATGGTGAATGATCTTTTTACAGTGCTGTTGAATTCAGTTTGCTGGTATTTTGTTCAGGATTTTTGCATCTATGTTCATCAGGGATATTGGCCTGTAGTTTTGTTTTTCTTGTTGTTTTCTTGTCTGGTTTTGGTATCTGGATAATTCTGGCCTTGTGGAATAAGTTTGAAAGTATTCCTTCCTTTTCAATTTTTGGAATAGTTTGAGAAGAACTAATAATCGTTCTTTAAGTATTTGGTAGAATTTGGTAGTTAAGCCATCAGATTCTGGGCCTTTCTTTGAGGTGAGACTTTTTTTTTAGTACTGATTCCATTTCCTTGTTGTTTGTCTGTTGATATTGTTCTGTTTCTACATAGTTCAATCTTTGTAGGTTGTACGTGTTCAAAATTTATTCATTTCTTCTAGGTTAATCAATGTGTTGGTTTATGATTTTTCATAACAGTCTCATCATTCTTTGAATTTCTGTAGTATCACTTGTATTTTCTCTTTTCATCTCTGATTTTATTTATTTGAATCTTCTTTTTTTCTTATTCTAGCTAAACATTTATCAAATTTGGTTATCTTTCAAAAAATCAGTTTTTTTGTTTTTGCTGATATCTCATATTTTTTTCCAGTCACCATTTTATTTGTTTCTACTCTGATGTTTATTATTTCCTTTCAGGAAAAGAAAGAAAAGGTTTTGTTTGAATTTGTTCTTGATTTTCAGTTCCATGACCTACAACATTAGGTTGTTTATTTGACATTTTTCTTCTTTTTCATTGTAGGTATTTATTGTTGGAAATTTCCCTCTTTAAACTGCTTTTGCTGTATTATACAGATTTTGGTATGTTGTGTTTCCATTTTTGTTTTTCTGAAGAAAATTTTTAAAATTTTTCTATTTATTTTTTGACCCATTGATTAATCAATATCATGTTGTTTAATTTCCATATATTTGTAAGTTTCCAAAGTTCTTCTTACTTATTGATTTCTAGGTTTATACCATTGAGGAGAGAAATATGCTTGATATAATTTCAGTCTTCTTAAATTTGTGAAGATTTGTTTTATGGCATAACATATCTGTCCTGGAGAATGTTCTATGTGTAGTTGAAAAGAATGTATATTGTGAAGCTTTTAGATGAAATTTTCTCTAACTGTTTGTTGGATCTATTTGGTTTAGAATATAGCTTAAATTTGGTGTTTCTTTGTTGATTTTCTGTCTGGATGATCTAATTGCTGAAAGTAGAGTGTTGAAGTCTCCTACTCTTATTGTATTGCAGTTCACTTCTTTCAAATCTATGAGTGTTTGACTTATATATGTATGTGCTCTGATGTTGCATTCAAATATATTCAGAATTAGTACATGTTCTTGCTGAATTGGCCTCTTTATAATAACATTCTTGGTCTCTATTATAGCTTTCACTTAAAGTCTATTTTACCTGACATGAGTATAGCTACTCCTGATGTCTTTCAGTTTTCATTTGGATAGAATATCTTTTGCATTCCCTCACTTTTAGTCTATACTGTCCTTGCAGATAAAGTGAGTCTCTTGCGAGCAGTGCACAGTTGAGTCTTGCTTTTTAATCCATTCAGACAGTTTGTCTTTTTTATTTTTATTTTTTAGACAGAGCCTTGCTTTGTCACTGAGGCTGGAGTGCAGCGGTGTGATCTTAGCTCACAGCAACCTCTGCTTCCCAGGTTCAAGCGATTCTCTTGCCTCAGCCTCACGAATAGCTGGGATTACAGGCGCCCACCACAACACCTGGCTAATTTTTTTTTTTTTTTTTCTTTTAGTAGCGACGGGTTTTCACCATGTTGGCCAGGCTGGTCTCAAACTCCTAGCCTTGAGTGATCTACCCACCTTGTCCTCCCAAAGTGCTGAGATTGCAGTCATGAGCCACTGTGCCTGGCCCAGACACTCTATTTTTTAACTGGAAAACTTAATCCATTAACATTCAAGGTAATTATTAATAGGTAAGGAATTACTCCTGCCATTTTGTTAATTGCTTTCCAGTTGTTTTGTAGATATTTTCTTCCTTTATTCTTCTCACAGTCTTTCTTTGTGGGTAAGTGATTTCTCTAGTAATATGTTTTAATTCCTTGGTTTTATTTTTAGTGTATCTGCTATAGGTTTTTGATCTGTGGTTACTATAATACTTACAAAAAACATATCATAGTTAAACATGTTATTTTTGTACCTGGTACAGCTTTTTGTTTGAGGGTTACCATGAGGCTTATGAAAACATCTTATAGTTATACCATGTTATTTTAAGTTCATAACAACTTTAACTTAATTGCAAAAAAGACACAATTTTTACCCTTTATCTCCCCACTGAATTTGTAATATCACAATTTACATCTTTTTATAATGTATATAATTTAACAAATTATTTTATTTGTTTAAGTATATACAAGTTGCAAAAAAGCACATACTTTACCCTTTATCTCCCCCAATATGAATTTTTAATATCACAATGTACATTTTTTATTTTGTATATAAAATATTTTTATATTTTAAAATAACAAATTATTTTAGCTATTATTTTTAACAGTTTTGTCTTTTTAGCTTCATACTAAAGAAATAAGTGATTTACATACCCCCATTACATTATTTGAGTGTTCTGAATTTGACTGTGTACTTGCTTTTACCAGTGAGTTTTATGCTTTCCAATGTTTTCTTATTACCCATTAGCATCATTTATTTTAATATGAAGAACTCCCTTTAGTACTCCTTGTAACACGTGTGTTGGTGATAAAGCTCCTCAGCTTCAGTTTGTGTAGGGAAAGTCTTTCTCTTTCATTTTCAAAGGCCAATTTTGCTAAGAACAGTGTTCTTGGTCGAAGGTTTTTTTCCCTTCAGCAATTTGAATATGTAATCCCATTCTCTCCTGGCCTGTAAGGTTTCTGCTGAAAAAGCCGATAACAGATATATTAGAAATCCCTTAGATGTTATTTTCTTCTTTTCTCTTATTGCTTTCAGGTTTCTCTCTTTGTCTTTTGGCAGTTTGATTGTAATATATTATGGGGTTGTCTTATTTGGATTGAATATAATTGAAGACTTTTGACTTTCCTGTATCTAGATATTCGTGTCTGTCTCCAGTTTTTGAAACTTTTCTGCTATGATTTCTTTAAATAAGCTTTATAAATTTATAAATTTTTATGTTTCTTAACTTCTTCTCAAATGCCAACAACTCATATTTGCTTTTTTTTTTTTTTTTTTTGGAGCCAGAGTCTTGCTCTTGTCACCCAGGCTGGAGTGGGATGGCTTGATCTGGGCTCACTGCGACCTCCTGATTTCTGGGTTCAAGTGATTCTCCTGCCTGCCTCAGCCTCCTGAGCAGCTGGGAGTACAAGTGCCCACCCCCATGCTGAGCTAATTTTGTATTTTTAGTAGAGACAGGGTTTCACCATGTTGGCCAAGCTGGTCTTGAACTCCTGACCTCAGGTTATCCACCCACCTCAGCCTCCCAAACTGATGAGATTACAGTATGAGCCACTGAGTCTGGCGACATTTGCTTTTTTGATACTATTTTGTAACTCCCATAAGCTTTCTTTATTCCTTTTCATTCTGTTTTCATATCAGACTATATGTCTGTAAGTAACCTGTTTTCAAGTTCACATATATTTTTCTTTTGTTTGACAAACTCTGCTGTTGATGTCTCCATCGCATTTTTAATTTTTTTCATTTTATTTTTCAGCTCCAATATTTCTGGCTTAATAACATTATTTCATGTCTGTTGAATTTATCTAATAGATTTCTGAATTGTTTCTCTATATGTTATTGAAGTTCATTGCATTAGTCCATTTTCATACTGCTATAAAGAACTGCTGGAGACTGGGCAATTTATAGAGGAGAGAGGTTTAATTGACTCTCAGTTCAGCATGGTTTGGGAGGCCTTAGAAAACTTACAATCATGGCAGAATGTGAAGGGGGAGCAAGGCACCTTATTCATAAGACAGCAGGAAGGCGAATGAACTCAGGAGGAACTACTAAACACTTACAATATAATCAAATCTCATGAGAACTCCCTGTCATGAGAACAACATGGGGGAAACCCCCATCCTGATTCAATTGCCTCCACCTGGTCTCTCCCTTGGCATGTGGAGATTACGAGGGTTACAATTCAACATGAGATTTTAGGTAAGTACACAGCCAAACTGTATCATTTCACCCTGGCCCCTCCCAAATCTTATGTCCTCACTTTCAAAATACAATCATGCCCTTCCATCAGTCCCTCAAAGTCTTAACTAATTCCAGCATTAACCTAAGAGTTCAAGTCCAGAGTTATTTACTTCCTAGATACGATGGGCGTACATGCAATGGGTAAATACATCCATTCCAAATGGGAGAAATTGGCCAAAATGAAGGGGCTACAGTCCCCATGCAAATTCTAAATCCAGTGGAGCAGCCAAATCTTAAAGCTCTGAAATAATCTTTGACTCCATGCCTCATATCCAGGTCATGCTGATTGAAAAGGTGGGCTCCCACAGCCTTGGGCTGCCCACCCCTGTAATTTTGCAGGGTATGGCTCCCGTCCTGACTGCTTTCATGAACTGGCATTGAGTATCTGCTGCTTTTCCAGCTGCATGCTGCAAACTGGATCACCATTCTGGAGTCTGGAGGACATTGGCCCTCTTCTCACAGCTCCAGTAGGTAGTGCCCCAGTGGGGACTCTGGGGGCTCCCAACCCACATTTTCCTTCTGCACTGCCCTAGCAGTGGTTCTCCATGAGAGATTTGCCCTTGCAGCAAAATTCTGTCTGGACATCCAGGCATTTCCATACATCCTCTGAAATATAGGCAGAACTTCCCAAACCTCAGTTCTTGACTTTCGTGTGCCACAGGTCCAACACTATGTGTAAACCACAAAAAAATTGGGGCTTGAACCCTCTGAGGCAATGGACTGAGCTGTACATTGGCCCATTTTAGCCACAGCTGGGACACAGGGCACCAAGTTCTGAGACTGCACAAAGCAGCAGGTTCCTGGACCTGGCCCAGGAAACCATTTGTACCTCCTATGCCTCCAGGCCTCTGATGGGAAGAGCTGTCATGAAGACCTCTTACATGCCCTGAAGACATTTTCCTCATAGTCTTGGTGATTAATATTTGGTTCCTCATTACTTACACAAAGTTCTGCAACTGGCTTGAATTTCTCCCCAGAAAATGGATTTTTCTTTTCTGCTGCATTGTCAGGCTGCAAATTTTCTAAACTTTTGTGTTCTGCTTCCCTTTTAAACATAAGTTTCAATTCCAAACCATCTCTTTGTGAGCTCAAAACTGAACACTTTTAAGAGCACTCAGGTTACATCTTAATTGCTTTGCTGCTTAGCAATTTGGTCTGTCTAAATCATCTCTCTCAAATTCAAAGTTCCACAGATCTCTAGGGTAGGGGCAAAATGCCACCAGTCTCTGCTAAAACATAGCAAGAATCACCTTTGCTCTAGTTCCCAAGAAGTTTCTCATCTTCATCTGAGACCACTTCAGCCTGGACTTCACAGCCCATATTGCTATCAGCATTTTGGTTAAAGCAAGTCAACAAGTCTCTAGGGAGTTCCCAAACTTTCCCACATCTTTCTACCTTCTTCTGAGCCCTCCATACTTTTTCAATCTCTGCCTGTTACCCAGTTCCAAAGTCACTTCCACATTTGGGGTCTTTATAGCAGTACCCCACTCTACCAGTGCCGATTTACTGTATTAGTCTCTTTTCATATGGCTATAAAGAACTGCCCTAGACTGGGTAATTTATACAAGAAAGAGGTTTAATTAAATCACAGTTCAGCATGCCTGGGAAGACCTCAGGAAACTTACAATCATGGTGGAAGGCTAAGAGGAAGCAAGGCACCTTCTTCACAAGGCAGCAGGAAGGAGAACGAATACAGGAGGAACTACCAAACACTTATAAAACCAAAATCAGATCTCATGAGAACTCACTCACTATTATGAGAACAGCATGGAGGAAACCACCCCATGATCCAATTGCCTCCACCTTGTCTCTTCCTTGACACGTGGGGCTTATGGGGATTACAATTCAAGATGAGATTTTGGGTGGAGATGCAGACAAACCATATTATTCACTGGGCTTACTTAAAAAAACTATTTTAAGTTTTTTGTCAGGCAGGTCATACATCTTTATATCTTTAGGGTCAGTCACTGGCACTTTATTTTGTCCATTTGGTAAGTCCCATTTTCCTGATTGTTCTTGATCCTTGTGGTCATGAGTTGATGTCTACACAATAAAGAACGATAAATTTATTCCAGATTGCACAGTCTGGCTTTGTCTGGGAAATTTCTTCAAGAGTAAGCCTATCCAGAAATTCTAGGCAGGTTGCCTGATACGGTTTCTAAGACAGTGATTGCTGCAGCTATTGCAACACTAGGAACACTTTAAGCCCAGGACCATAATGGATGGTGCAGTGCCAGGGTAAAATCCCTTGGCCATTAAGGCTGGAACAGTGCTGAGGTGAAATCTGAACCCCCAGCCACTCAGTCCTGCCTGCCACTGTGGGCTATTTGGAGCCCATAGCTTCTATAATTAGTTGGTCAGTGGTGATGCAAACCAGAAATTGAATTTGTCTGGCAGGGACTACAGGTTTCTGTCTGGCCCTGAGGCAGGTTCAGAAACTCAGTCTGC
Source organism: Ateles fusciceps (assembly GCA_036589455.1). Lineage (NCBI taxonomy): Eukaryota > Metazoa > Chordata > Mammalia > Primates > Atelidae > Ateles > Ateles fusciceps. Next base: position 4,953,333 of record JAZHEH010001361.1, read on the forward strand.
AGGTATCAGCAGAAGTGAGGGGTTGTAGTAGTCTGTCTAGTGCTGCATTTTACTGTGGCAGGCCTGGTAGTGTGTTCCAATGCAAAGTCTTATGCTTACATCCCTCTCTTTCCCCCAAGTAGATGGTATTTTTCTCTGAGCTGTGCACTTTGTGGTTAGAAGATGGGTGAATTAAGGAATGTAAAACTGCACTTCTACCCACTTCAATGACTATTTTCTTATTATTATTCTATAACTAGATATGGTGAACTCTTGCCTGGTTTCCTTAGCTCCTGTGGAGGTATTTTTGTGTGTAGATGGTTGTTCAAATTGATGTTTTCCTGAAAGAGGTTGATCACTGGAGAGTCCTATTCCACCATCTTCCTCCACCTTCTGTCCCTTGAAATCATTTTTACAAGTAAAAGAAATCACTCACAAAAGGCCATATATTCTATAATCCCATGTGTATGAAGCATCTATAGTAGGGAAATCTACAGAGACGGAAAGGAGATTAGCGGTTGTCAGGGGCTGGGTGGAAAGGGAAATGGAGAAGGACTGCTAATGGGTAATGGGTTTATTCTGGAGTTGAAGAGAATGTTCTGAAATTAGTGGTGATGGTTACATGAGCTTGTGATGATACTAAGAATCACTGAATTTGATGCTTTAAAGGATGACTTTATGGTATGTGAATTATACCTCAATTTTTTAAAAAGCAGGAGGAAATTGCTTGAAAAAGTCCCACCAATCGTAGTTAATAATGATATATGAAATCTTAAAAGGAAGCAAGAAGCGAGAAAATCTATAAGGGAAGGCAGAAAAATGGAGGACACGTAAGAATATAGGCCAGTTCAGCAGTGACAAAATGTAGGTGGCTTAGCCATGCAGGACCAGCTCTGCCAATTTTTCTCTCACCAAATATATCCTGCATAGCCCACAAAATGGTGGCCTCAGCCTCCCTTAGTACAAGATGGATCATCTCCTATCTTATCAGTAAAATAATCTCTGTACCTCTGTGAAGTTCCTAATTATGAAACTGAGCCACGAGAAAGAGATTAAATTATATAAAAATGTGGAAGTATCTTTAAAATACTTCTTCTATCAAAGAGTTGTTTTAAAAAATGTTTTTAAACTTTAATTATTGAGAAACTTTACTTAAGTAGAAGAACTCATTCTCAGAGGATGGTGTATTAATGAATTGCTATTGTATTTCCTTTATTTTCCTTAGTTTTTCTATGTCCTTTGAATGTTGACTTTCTTTCCTTAGCTTCCTTTCCTTACTCCCATACATAAATAGTATTCCTTACTATTTATTCAGGAGTCATAGTGAATTATGAAGATAAATTAAATACATGCAACAGCATGTCTTCCTTTATAGTTAATATACATCCAGAATATGAAAAAAATATAATAATATTTTCCTAAAAATCAGATGAATGACTATGGGTTTTTAAAAAAATCACAGTATTTAAATTCTTGATATGTCCTTAAAACTCAAATGTAAAACAGCACCTACTTAAAATTTGCCTCTGAGTATCAATTTGGATGATAAACCTACAACTAAAATGACTTTTCAAAATTATGGCTAATAATTTTATTTCATTTTAATTATGCAGGAAATACCATACACATTTATTACAGTTTGATGGCGAAGGAGGTTGGCGCTTTGAACAATTGGATACTGCTATCCGTTTGACATTGAGTGAAGAAAAACAAAAGCTAGAATCTCAGCTAGCTGGAATTCCCAAAATGCAGCAGAGACTCAATGAACTATGTAAAATTTTGGGAGAAGACTCAGTGCTGAAAACAATTAAAAATGAAGATGAGACATCTTAATTTGTTTTGACACATTTTAAAAGTTAATTATTAGATAAAGCCTCAAAGACACTCTGTTAATATTGCATGAAGTATGTTAAGCTAAGCACAGATTTAAAAAAGGCAGCAAGACATGTTTTATAAGATTTTAGCATTAAGGAAGTATATGATCTGACTTTTCAGAAGAAAAATAAACAAACGCATTATGTAAGATCAGTCATTATGACTTATACTAATTCCTAGTGAAGGCCTAATACACTTGTAAAACAGGATTTTCTAGGTGAATTCATGATGAATACCAGATTTACTATGTATATGTGATGTGTCTGAAGTTCTTAACAAACATGGGAGATATTCTGGAAAAGAAAAAAGTTTAGAGCAGCATTTGAGTTGATATCAAGTGCATAAAATTAGAACTTTGAGTAACATTTAGTTCATTTATGGTTGATACTAGGTTTAATAGCGAGAATTCATACCGATCATGGCTAGTGGCCAACTAAACAAAATAGCTGACAGTTTGATAAATAATTTCGATATAAAAATTGTTTTAATGGCAGTGGTTCAAAGAAAAAAGCATGGCTAAAATGTATAAAATGCCATATTTTTAAATTTTAGACTTTAAACATCTTAATGAGGACATATAACAAATTAACTTTAGTAGGAATCCGAAATACTTTTTAATAATCCCTTTCATTTTAAAAAGAGAATTGCCAATACAGAAAAGGAGTATCCAAACAATGTTTGTCTCAGCCTGATAATTTACTTGATAGAATTATCTATTGTAACTTCTGTTCAGAAATACACAGCTTGTTTTTTTGCCCAAGGATGAGATTCCACATTTTAAGAATTGCAGTGATAGAATTTAAGGATTCTCAGAATCACAGTAATCATATACATTGGAATAATACTTTATAATTTACAATCCCCATTTACATCATTTCACTTTAATTCTTGTGGCAATGTTTTGAGATAGATATTATTTTTCCTACTTTGCTTTTGAGAAAATTGACACTCAGACTTGCCCTAATCATGCAGTTTATTTAAGGAAAGATCCAGAAATCAAATGAAGTTCTCTTTACTCCCTGGTTTAGTACTCTTCGTTGTTATCCTTTAAATCAAACTAGGCTATAATAGCAATAAAAGTTAGATGAGGTGTTGAAAATAAAATAAATTTGGTAATGGTAGTCTTATTGTTATTTGTTTATTGTTTACAAGAAATAAAAATTAAGTACAAAGTGCAAAGATCACTGTTTTGTGGTTTAAAAAGAACCAAGAAAGTTAGCAAATCATTCAGCAACTATGCAGTCTTTACTCAATATTAACATACCTCTAAGGCATCAGCAATCAGAAGGGCAAATAATTACGGTTTTGGTAAATTTAATATTTATTGACCATAATGAGAAATAATCTACATGGACTAGTCATATGAAATAGATCTTATTCTATTTGTGTGCACTGGAGTTGGAAGTACAAAAGCTGAGATTGAAACTTCAATCTCTTGCTGCCTATGATACCACTTTGATAGGCCAGAAAAATATTGGAATGATCAGTTGTTAGCGGCCTAGAATTTTATTGCCTATTGAGACACAGCCATAATAGATGTTAACTCTGTGATTCTTAGCCCTTCTCAGGTGATAGAGTACCTGGAAGTCATTCATAATGGTCGTTATAGAACATCATAACGTTTCCACATTTTCAATTCTACCGTGATAACGAGTGCATTTTTAATTGTCAATAAGTGTAACCAACTTACATGAAGGGATGCAATATAAAATTATAATCAGTACATTTGTCCAACATTTGCTGTTAGTATCATCACTTACTTATTCATCAGTTACTAATATTTCCTGCTAGAAAACTGAGGCAAGTTTTAAAGATTTTTTTAAGAAGCACGGAACCAAAACCTAACCTTGCTAAAAATTATTCATTAATCTTTTCTACAAAAGTAGTTATCCAGTTTATACTGCTATAAGGGGAAAAGTCTGAGGCAAGTGTCTTAAGTTAACTGTTAAAAGTACAAGAAGAAAATGGAAAATCCTCATGTGAACGATGTGTATAATTTTCATGCCTTAATTTTCATAATATAAAAATAAATCATAATTTTTAAAAACCCTGATATTTTGTGTTTTAAAACACTGAAAAGAATGCCAAAACAAATATTAGATTTGTAATTAGTCATTATTTAATATATTTTATCAATGAACTAAAGCAAAAAAAGACTCATTATTTATAATGTACAGGATTCAAAGATGTCTAAAATTCTGCATTAAAAACGATATACACTGTAATTTAAATGTTAAAGTTCTAATATGAACATGTTTTCCATGAGCTTTTTGTGCCTATTTGTTTTCTAAATTTATTTTTCAGGACCTTAACTTGGAGGGGGAAAACATCTCTGCTTTGAACTTGTATTTATATACCATTCAGTTGTTTCCAAATTATCCAATGGATATATTATATTTTACTATTCTTATAGTTATATTTTATGAAAAACATGAAAAAGACTGAGAAACTAGCCATTTTTGAATATAGCAAGAAATAGATGAGGAAAGGAAAAAGGAATGTTTCAAGTTTCAAACTGCTTTTACCATGTTATATCTATTTGCCCAAACATTTGATATTTTTGGTCAGAAAAAAAAGCTGTAAGTTTATGGAGCTTGATTATAAAATGTGTATTCTTTAGGTTAACTCTTAAACTTGGAAAATAAGTTGCATTCTATGAAAATGTTGCATTATATTTCTATAGCATGTAATGTTATGCCAAGCATGAGTCTAAAACAGTTTGTGTTCTTGTAAGCAGGATGATATATAATAATCCCTCGCAAATAATATCAAGAATTATATACCTTAAAACTCAAGTTTACATTTGTTTACAGTGGGAATGATTTTCTCTTGACAGAAAGTTGGTTTTTGTCTCAAATTTTGGAATGTCAGTACAGGCATAACTGAAAATGTTAGTTTTTATTTGAGACATTGGTTCCAAGCATAATTTCATATTTGGCAATAGACTCAGCCTATTACAATCTGTTTGGAATAGTTTTTGATTCAGTAAGTCAAGAAAAATCTGTTACACACTGAAACCCAAATCCAGAGAATGTTACACACTTCTGATATATGCATAAAATGATGGTAAATATATTAAATCATTGATTTCAAAAGATGATTTTGATACAATTACTTTATGGGCAAAATTGTCCTAATTTAGAAGTGAAAGGTACTTTCATATAACCTAGGCTATTTACAGGTCTGATGACATAGATTTAGACATGTTCAGTATGTTTTGGGATTGTACATCCACCGTTTGCCACATGAATGCTTTCAGGTGGCTGTATAAAATATTTTTATTAAAAACCAATACTTTCTTCATTGTCATGCTTTTCCTGATTACCAAGTTCAGGGCTGCTTTACATTTTATATTGTGAAATTTTCAAAACCAATTGTCTATTTATAAACCAGATTTGTACTCATGAAAATGAATGAGAAAAATGTCCTTAATCGTAAAAATCATTATGTAGCTAAATGAGATTGTGGCTGTGTGTGAGTACATTATAATATAATTTCCATCCAATGTGTATTTACTTGAGTTCATGATTCCTTGCGAATTTCTTAACCATCAAGAAAAAGACTAGATTAATCAAAGGAATTACAAATTATTCCATTGGTAGAAAATACCCTATTTCTATACTTTAAATGGCCATGTTGGGTATATGTCTATGTATACCTTACTTATACATTGTATTGTATATAACCATGTGTGGAACTATAGACAATAGCCACCAAATAATTATTTAAATATTTATTTTCTTTATTAATATAACACACGTATCAAGTATCTACCTATGCCAGGCAGTGTGCTAAGTTCTATTACAAAATAAAATGTGGTCCCTGTTCAAAGATGCTTATGACCATTGAAAATTAGGAAAGTGAATGCCCTCAGTCAGACAAAAAGACAATAGATGTATTTATTATTAATATTTACCAAGTAGGCACAAAGCATTGCATATACAGACTCACTAAGTCTTAACAAAATGGTAACTTAATAAAAGAGGAAAATGAGGAGAGAAAGGTTAAGCAATTCATTCAACCTCATCCAATAGCCAAACTATAGAGCTGAAATTTGAAATGAGAAATATTTGATTATAAAGCCTATGCAACTCCGCATATCCTTCCTTTTAATTATTTTACGTCATTTTTCATTATTACTATTTTTAACATAAGTATTAGTATAATTTTTACTGACTCAAGGTTTCTGGTTAACCAAACAGATGAATTTTTCATCTAAAAGGGGAATTTATGTAACACATATATTTGTATTGTTTTTATTATAAATTATGGGTGTAGTCCTCTGGAAAAGGGAGAACATAAGGCAAATTTTCAAAAGTTTTGAGACCCTGCTTGTCATTATTCATTCGCTCATTCAGTAAAATACTTATTGATACCTCCAGGCACCAGTTACTGGGCTAGGACTCAGAGATTACCAAGACAGTCCTTGTCAGAGCCCTCATGAAATACTTTAGTATACTGATATTAAATGAATATATGCCTGCTAGATGTTATGGCTCCATATAAACAACCTACTTGTTCTGTAGTATCTTCTAGCTCTTGTATTTTCTACCTAAGACAATTCTGCTGCAATTTAAGTAATAAGTGTATTCTGGCAGCAGGATTTTCCTGATTATACACTTTTGGGCTTCACAGTCCTCATGATCCTCAACTTGGGCTATTACAAGTTCCAATAAAACCAGTCTATAGAACTATATCATCCTTCACCAGTAGATGGTCCCATATATTTAGCATATTGTCTTGAAACCTAAGAAATAGCTTCTCAAGTTCAGATCATGTAAAATGAGCCAGTATTATACATTGAAAAGTAAGTCTCTTATGTTACCACAAAATGCAGATAAACATAGTAGGAGAGCTCTAAAAAGCAAAATAAATATAAACAATTATAGTTGTATAGTAAACAAGAATTCTAAAGTTAAACATATTTAAAGTTATGTAACTTGTCTCAGTACTTATAACCTGATATAGACAACCAAGAGATTAAGTATTCACCTGCGAGTTTTTACGTGATTTAATATTATACCTAAAAATAGATTATGTACTAATGAGGCAATGAAATATGGATAAACATGAAATAATATTAACGGCTATATCATTAAATTTTAGTCAGTTTAATTCATATAAATAAGGGGTAAACTTATATGTGAAGTATATTTAATTTTTATATAGTAAATTTGATTAAAATGCATTGGACCTACAAATGTATAAAACGAAAGAATTGTCTGAGGACTCACCTGGGAAGGTGCAAAAGTCGTCCTGTAGTCAGGTGACATCTTATTGGAAAACTAATGCAATGAGACATTTTTCAACATGCAGATGCAGATATTTCCAGAGTGACAAAGACAGATGATGTAATTGTTAAAGTCCCTTTGTTTAGGCTAGCTCATTGTTTATATGAGACAAGTTTTCAAGACTCACATAGGTAGGGTATAGGTAAATGAGGTTAATGTAGATCCAAGCAGATACAGATGCTCTTTGACTTAAGATGGGGTTACATTTTGATAAACACATAGTGAGTTGAAAATATCATAAATCGAAAGTATATTTAATATACCAAACATCATAGCTTAGTCTAGCCTACCTTAAACATGCTCAGTTACATTAAAGCAGCCTACAGTTGGGCAAAATCGTCCAGCAGCGCAGTGCACTGTAGAGTATTAGTTGTTTACCTTCTGATCAGTGGCTGACTGGGAACTGAGGTTCACTGATGCTGCCTAGCAGTGCAAGAGAGTATCATGTTACATATCTCTAGCCCAGGAAAAGATCAAAGTTCAAAATTGGAAACTGGAAGTACAATTTCTACTGGATTCATATCACTTTCACACAATGGTAAAGTTGAAAAATCATAAGTCAGTCACCTCTATACATATATTTTACTGTAACCTAACACACATACACACGTGCACATGCACATTCACACATATAACCCCTTAGAAGTTTATTACAAAGCAGCATAAATATTTTGAGGACTTAAGTTACTGAATTCTTTTTTATTTTGGTAAAAACCACATAACATAAAATTTACCATCTTTAACATTGTTATGTGTGCAGTTCAGTAATGTTAAGTATATTCATACTGTTGTGAAGCAGATGTTCAGAACTTTATCTTGCAGATCTGAAAGTCTATATCCATTAAACTCTCCTTTTCCTCCAACTCCTAGTTTCAAGTAACACCAGTCTACTTTCTATGAATTTCGCAACTTTAGATACATCATAAAAGTGGAATCGTACAGTATTTGTTTTTTGTGACTGGCTTATTTCACTTAGCATAATGTCCACAAGATTCCTCCATGTTGTTGCATGTGATAGAATTTCCTTCCTTTTAAAGCTGAATAATAGTATATGTATATACCATAGTTTGCCTAACCACTTACTTGGGTTGCTTCAGCCTCTTGGCTATTGTAAATAGTGCTATATGAATATGGTTGTACAATTATCTCTTTGAGACCATGTTTTCAGTTCTTTTGGATATATACCTAGAAGTGAATTGCTGAGTTTTTGTTTTTGTGTATATGGGATCTCCGTACTGTTTTTCCTAGTGGCTGCACTATTTTACAATCCTACCAACAGTGCACAATGGCTCCAATTTCCCCAAATCCTCACCAACACTTGTTATTTTCTACTTTTTGCTTAGGAGCCAACCTAATAAGTATGATCTGATATCTCATTGTAGTTTTGGTTTGCATTTCTCTCATGATTAGTGATATTGAGCATCCTTTCATATGCTCTTGGCCATTTGTATATTATCTTTAGAGAAATGTCTTTTCGAGTCCTCAAAAGGATTGTGGGTTGATAGAGGATACTGAGCTAATGCTGAGTATCTGATGCACAGTCATTACTTAATATATGTTTATGGACTAAGTAACAGAATGATTGAATGAATCGATAAATAAAGTATTAACAGAAGAAAGGAAAAAGAGATAGGCACATGCCAATGATAAAATTGCTTTCTTTGAGATTGGGCCATGGTTCTAAATGTCAGATGGCATGTTGCTAGAATTGTATGGACTTTCTGTCTTTGCAATGGATCCTACTGGTTACTAAAGCCTGGATTATATATAAAAATTTGTTCAAAAACTGAAACATTAAGTTCCTCTCAATTCAGTTTCTCCAGACCCAGATTTCCTGGTGTCTCTACACAATTTTAATGTGTCCACTTCATGCTTACATCTTCGTACAATCCCCACAAATGAAAAGGACATAAGAAAGCAAGGGACTTGGAAAAAAATAATAATAAATAGACAAGAAAAGGAAAGAGAGACGGTAATATGTGACTGCAGTGGCAATGGAAATTATGCTTAGAGAGGAGAGGAGTAATTCTGGAGACCTATGACCTATGACCAAGAGTCCAAATGTCATACTCATCTCTCTCTCATCTTCTCAGGGTAAATTTCCATGTCCTCAGGGAACTTTGGGCAGGTGAATATTGAAAATTATCTGTCCTTAAGATGGGATGGAAAATGGGGTCTTATCACAATCTTTCATTGATATTTTGACTTATCATATTGTCTAGAAACTATACTGATCATACCCATCTGGCAAAATTTCAATCATGTGTGGTCCTAATCACTGGTTCTCCTCATACCTGGACAAGAGAAGCTGAGCGCTGCGGGAGCAAGTTCACTATAAATTCATGATGATCACCTTCAAAAGGGTTCTCAGCAACATTCAGCAATCCTCCTCTATTTCTTTAGTTCACTCACTGTTCCATTCTGTACAACTCATCTCAAACTTTTCCTGCTCTCTGAACACGTCCAGCCCTCCCTTCCTTCTTTTCTCATGGCTAATCATTGACTGACCCTTTAAATTTCTGCCACCAAACATAAAAACTTACCCTTATCCTCATTCATTCTATACTTTGTCCCTTTTCATAAACATAGGACTGCCCCTTTTCCTGCCTACCTCAGTCACCCTAGGAATCATCCATGACATCTCCTCAACCCTCGTACTCCACAGCCAATTCACCACAAAATCCTGTTTATTGTGCCCCCTAAATAACAGCCCTTGAATAAGTCCTCTTCTCTCCATCTTCACCATCATTAGCAAGGTTCAAGCATAATTGTTTTCTCCAACCTGGACTATCGCCATTGCTTCCTAACTAATCTCTCTACATCCATTCAATAACTCTACCAATTTATTCTTTAAAATTTCTTGAATATTTAAAAATTTTATATTACACATATTCTAAAAAGTCATAAAACATAAACATCCAGCTCAATGCATTATCACAAATCTGTTTAACCACCACCCAGGTTAAGAAATAGAGCATTTGCCAGCACTGCAAAGGTCTATCCTATGTTGCTTTCCTTTCAATTACTAGCCCTTCCTACTCCTAGTGTAATCACTATCCTGTCTTCTAACACTGCATTAGTTTTGCCCTCCTGTAACTTTATACAGATAGGATCGTATTGTTTACATCTTTCTGCATTCTTTTACTTAATGTTATGTGCATGAAGTTCATTCATGTAGTATGTAATTGTTTGTTCATTCTCATATTATATGGCAATATTTTTACAGCACAATTATTTATTTACTCCACTCTTGATAATCCTTTGGTCTGGTTCTAGTTTAGGACTATGAAGAGCAGCATATTGCTATGAACATTTTTACCCATGTCACGTGCTGCACATGTGCACACATTTCTCTTGGGTCCATCCAACCCAGTCACAGTAGCCAGTGACCTTTTCCCAATGCAAATCTAATCCTGTGATTGTTCTCTCAATGACTTTCATCAACTCTTAGGAAAGACTAAAATCTTTAATTTTGTCCACAGGCCCATACATAATCTGAATTCCCTTGTCCTGAAGCCTCCTCTTGAACCACACTTTCTGTGCTTCAGGTCCTTTTTTCCTTTCCTGAAATGGGAAATGCTCCTCATATCACAGAGTCTTTCATGGGTCATTCCTCTTGTCTGGAAAGCTGGCCCCTCACCAACTTTATTCATTCTTTCATTCAAATTAATGTTCTTTCTTCAATTCTTCAGGGAAGCTTTCTCAAACTCTCTTTTCTAGTTTACTTCTCATAACAGCACTGCCTTCTTTGTATCAATTATATCACAGATTTAATTTTACTTTTCTTTGACTAACATCTATTAGGTTGGTGCAAAAGTAATTGCAGTTTTGCTATTACTTTTTTATATTTCCAATCTTCTGTTTCTATTCACGCTAGTTTTTCAGTTTCATGAGGACAAGTACTATGGGGTTTGTTTTTGTTTGTTTGGCTCTAGAATTTTTCCTAGCCTTTTGCCTGGACCAAAGTAGGAACTCAAGAAATATTTGTTCAGTTGTTTGTGAAAAGAGTGAAACTCTGTAAAAAATTTAAAGAGATTTATTCTGAGCCAAACATGAATGTCATGGCCCATGACACAGCCCTCAGGAGATCCTGAGAATATGTACACAAGGTGATTGGGTGCAGCTTGGTTTTATACATTTTAGGGAGGCATGGGACATCAATCAAATACATTTAAGAAATAGTTTGGTCCAGAATGGCAGTACAATTCAAGGTGGTGGGGGGAAGGGAGGGTATATAGATAATTTAAACATTTTCTGGTTGACAATTGGTTGAGTTTGTCTAAAGACCTGGGATCATAGAAAGGAAATGTTCAGGTTAAAATAAAAGATTGTGGAGACCAAGGTTCTTTTGAAGTCTCATAGTGGCTGCCCTTAGAGAGAATACATGAGAAATGTTTCCTATTCAGACTTTGAAAAAGTGCTAGACTCTCAGTTAATCTCTTCAGAATTGAGAGGACCTGGAAGAAAAATATCTAGCTATGTTAACAGAGATTCTTTACAGAGGCAAATTTTTTCCCTGCAAAGGAGAGTTTTGTAGGGCCATTTCAAAATATGGCAAAGAAATGTGTTTTAGGGTATTTTTATTTTCTTCTTTGTTATGTCACGTTATGCCAGAGTCAGATCGGAAAGTAAGTCAGGGTATATAGGGTTAAAAAAAAACCCATCTGTTGAGAATTTATGGTTTGTAAGGTATAACTCCCCAGACCCCTTAGGTGGGAATTTGGGCAAGATAAGAAAAATCAGAGCTTAGTTCTCAGAATGGATGAATTAATCAATCAAATTACCACTCTTCTCTATGTGTATGGGCCAAAAGTAAGAATTAAGGTTAAGTATCAGAGAATTGGTATAGAGCCACTAAAACATTTTCTAAAGGATTATTAAAAACAACAACAGCCCTTGCTGGATGGCCAGCTGTTAAGTGGGCCAGACTGTGTGGCCTAGAGTATTACCAACTGTGAGTGAGCTCTCAGTGCACAGGAAGCCTGGAGCAAAGCTCCACAGAGGAAGGGGAGAGGCAATGCTATGGTATCAGGTGAACTGAGATTTGAGTCATCACTCTTCTACTTAATCTCTGTGTGACTTTGGAAATATTAGAAGGCAGGAAACATTGGTGACAAGATAAACTGGAATCTGCTTCTTGAATGTAGCTGTCAGTGTGTCAGTAGTAAAGTGAAATAGTCAAGCCTCCCCAGCACAGATAATGGCTACATTGACCTTGAATTTAACAAAAGCCCTCGTATGATTCCTTATAAGGCATTACATTTGGCACTGTGCTGTTTTTGATTAATGCCTTTCTCATTATCATAGACTCCCTCCTGTAGGTTCACTACATCAGCCAGGGTGGGGCAGATGGTATTGTTCCAGTCCTGCTCATTGGCATTCTGGCACTCCTGCTGAGATTTTAACTCCTACAATGGCATTCCAGACTTTGAAGACTACTACCCACCTCAGTCTTGAGGAGATGAGTCTCAGTGGGACTGCCCCAACTTTAAGATATTGAGCAGAAACTATAGCTAAAGGGCTAAGGAACCCTGTAGTTTGCATATGTTTAACAAAATAATAGCTAGATTTTTATGGGCCCATCCCAAAGATATTAACTGAGCTTATAATTAGCTAATTAGGACATGCTCTGTTTTCCATCTCTTGGCCCTGGCAAAAGCTCTGGACAAGTTTTTCAGTAGGAATATGTATGATGGAAGAATAGATATATTAACTGCAAAAATGAGAGGTTATTCTGTAGTAGAAAGTGTTGCTGTCACTACCCTCTCTACAGTTGAGCATTTCTTTTAGTCTTCACTGTCAATTTGTTCTTATACCAAATAGAAGAATGCCGTATGTCTAATTTCTTATTACAAGGTAATTGAGTTTTGAAATATCTAAGTATTTTATCCCCTATACTTATCTCTACGATCATGTTTTAGTGGAAGACCTTGGCAAAATAAATATCAATGTGGGTTTGTTATCAGTGGAAGGTGTCCAGGTTCTTGGAGTCTGGAACAAAGAATTAGACAAAATGCACAAACAAAGCAAGGAAAAAATGAAGTAACAAAAGTAGAGATTCATTGAAAATGAAAGTACACATGCCTGTAATCCCAGAAATTTGGGAGGCCAAGGTGGATAGATCACTTGAGGCCAAGAGTTCGAGACCAGACTGGCCAACATGGTGAAACTCATCTCTACTAAAAGTAAAAAATAAAAAAATAGCCAGCCATGGTGGTGGGCACCTGTAGTACTAGCTACTCAGGAGGCTGAGGCAGAAGAATCACTTGAACCCTGGAGGCAGAGGTTGTAGTGAGTTGAGATGGTGCCACTGCACTCCAGTCCGGGTGGCAGAGCAAGACTCCATCCCCCCTCCAAAAAAAAAGAAAGAAAATGAAAGTACACTCTACAGTGTGAGAGTGGCCCAAGCACAGGGGCTCAAGAGCTTGTTACAGAATTTTAGGGGGTTTAAATACCCTCTAGACGTTTCCATTGGTTACTTACTATATGCCCTATGTAAATGAAGAGGATACTTCCTGTCATAGCTGAAGTGTTTCCATTTGACTTAGTCCTAGAAAGTCCTTAGGTTACCTGCCTCCTGACCCTATTCTCCTGCCTCATTTTGATTCACCTGTAATATTTTTTACTTGCTTTCTTATTGATAGCAACCAGGAATTTTTTTATTCCACAGAGCAAGTTGTTAAAATGCAAACACCAGTTCGTGGACAGCTCTGGATGTGGTCTACCAATAGGTTGGACAACATACAATTTGGATCACTTTGTCCTTTGTAAATCAAGAAGTTCTGTAGATCATGCATTTAAGGACTGGACTTTTGGTTGTTTTCTAATGAAAAATGTGGATTAGTGGTTATGATTCCAAGTTTATAACCTTATTGCTAGCACCTTGTTTTATGATGTCATTCTGAAAATGATTATAAGACTCAGCCTGGATTCTTGAATCCCTGGAGGACCAGATTGCTTTATTTCGATTCCGTTTTTTAGCTTGTAAAAAGGTGACATATTCAAAAGAAATGAAAATGTAAAAATCTGTAGGAGATTGGTCAGAATGGTGGGAGAAATTTTAGAAAAGGCATACCTTCTTGGAAGGCCAGAAGGTTTTGCAAAAGCCTTGGAAGACGGTTACGACTGAACACAGCCTAACCCTCTTGAGATAATAGCATAGAGCAGGTAACAAGGGAATGTAGAGGAGTTTATCTAAATACCTTGTTTATTCATGTGGTACTAAGGACAACCTTTGAACATTCATGGGCAGAACTGCTCTTTACTAGCAGGGTCGGCAATGTTAATTACCCTCTAATGGTGTTTACTTGAGACCTTTGTCATTTAATCTGTACTAAATAAATGCAAATGTTGCCGGCTTATGGGGGCCACTGCTGACTTTGGCAGAGGGCCCCTGGCCATGCAGACTGGCGAGCCTGGATCAGTGTACATTTTTCATCTGTCACTCTGTTGACTCTGTTGGACTTCACAAAAATCTAAATCATAGATTTAAAATGAGTTATCTTTAAACATTTCAGACATTATTTTAATGATTTTATGATGTATTCAATCCTAATATACAAACCTATCTTAGTTTTTAGGTAGCTGGCATTATGGGTTACACTCTACTTTCCAGTCATTCTTTTACTCAGGTTATAGACTTGTACAGCTAGAAGCCTGGACATACCATCAACTGAGATATGGAAGGCTATGGTAGAGCACAGCCTTCCTTAGAGGGAAGATGAGTTCAGTTTCAGACCAGCTTAATTTTAGGTGTCTACTTGATATCCAAGTGGAGCTTTTGAAGAGGTAGGTGCAATACCTGTGTGTGTCTAGAGTACAAGAGGGAGTCTACGAAATTTGCACAATCTCCTAAGAGCTAGAGGGCATCACCAGTGGATTGAGTTCACACAGAGGAAAAAGAGAACTCAGGAAATGAGGGGCACAGAGAGAGTGTGGCCTGAAGTAGCCTCCAAGTTTAGGCACATTTGGTAATGGGAGGGTAGCCTGGGGAGTCCAGTATTAGTCACACCTACTTGACAACAAAGATATGATATAATATACATAACACTTTATCATGGATAGTGTTTGCAATGCAAGGCTCAAACCTGAAGATTTTCAGGCAAAGCAAATTATTTGGTCCTTTTTTATAAAGGTGATGCTGCTGGCCAAAAAACACACACACTCAATCAAAATGGAACACAGGGATATAAAATGAAAAATAAACATTTGGGGGGATGGAGAGTGAACATTTTCTTTAACTTACCTTTCAAGGTTGTCCAATTAAGTTTCTTGTACACGATTCCTAAAATGCTCTAAGCACCTAAACATAAATCTGTTTAACAAACAACAACAAAACTCTTCTCCCCATCTTACTAAATCAAGAATTCCATAGTATAGTCACTAATTCCTGTTAAAAACCAGAATTTAGTTTGTTCTATGTATATAAAAGTGTTAACTTAATTTTGCCAATTGTAAGATTCAGTGTATGAACAGCTTATATGTGACTTTTCTTAAAATATAACTTAAGAATGAGAATATAGTTGAACCTTCCATATTTGGAGGATGTTATTTGGGAGCTTCTGGCTGCTCAGGGCCCTAAGACACAGACAAAACTCTCACTGCCACCAGAGTTTTTGTGGTAGAATTGTCTGGGGTTGGATATGTTCTCAAAAATATCAAAGCAACATATTTTTTTAAGTGAGAATAATGTAGGGA
The DNA here is from genome assembly GCA_036589455.1 of Ateles fusciceps. Lineage (NCBI taxonomy): Eukaryota > Metazoa > Chordata > Mammalia > Primates > Atelidae > Ateles > Ateles fusciceps. The sequence continues at coordinate 4,969,175 of JAZHEH010001361.1, forward strand.
ACAAAGAAAAGTAAAATAAAAATTGTCTTTCCGGACATATGGACTCTGTGTATATGTGTGAAAAGTAGATGAACAAATATATAGAGTTTCTTCTAGACTGTGTATTTTACATGGATTTTTCATTCATTCATTCATTCATTCATTCATTTTTTGAGACAGTCTTGCTCTGTTGCCCAGGCTGTAGTGCAGTGGCATGATCTCAGCTTACTCACTGCAAACTCCACCTCCTGGGTTCAAGCTATTTCTGGCTAATTTTTGTAGTTTTAGTAGAGCCGGAGTTTCACCATGTTGGCCAGGTTGGTCTCAAACTCCTGACCTTAAGTGATCTGCCTACCTCAGCCTCCCAATGTGCTGGATTACAGGCATGAGCCACTGTGCCTGGCCTCAATTCTTTATTGTTTAAATTTTTAATCTTTACTTTCAATAGCATGTAGTATTTACTTAAGGCTATTTTTTTCAATTACGGTATTATATTTTGTATTAGTTTCCAGGTAAGTATGAACACTTGGCATAGTTTGTATATATTTTAGAATGAGTAGGTATTCAAAAATAAGTGATTACCGCATCAAGTTGCTTGGATATCTCAGTAAAGACAAATTTCGATTTGTTGAATGTTAAAGCAAAAAATAAAATATATCTAAGATATTTCAAATTTAGCGATTATACATTTTTAATTGAATATGGTGAATATATAGATTTATTTTGGACTTTAAGTTATTTGAAATGAATTAACAAAAATAATCTACAAACTACCTTTGATAATAATGGAGATTTATTTGCCCTCACATATGTCTTTTTTAATAAGTAACTTGAAGAAAAACTTTTAAAAGAATATAAAATTTATTTTTTAACTATAGATTTATAGAGAGGCCTAGTGATTTGAAAAATATAACAATTACCTGTTTGTATTTGTTTAAATAGCTAGTTCCCTTATTCTTAAAGTTAGGAGTTAGATTAGATGCTTTCTAAAGTCTTTTCAACATTTTATGATTACTTTATCCCACCCTCTGATTCCAAATGTGGTCAGGGAGAGTGGATTGTATCTTGCTTTATAGCCCTCTAGTGGCTATAACTTTAAAGCGGCAGAATATTTAAGAAAGAAAAATTGTTCCAATGAAAAGAAAATCTGTTTAGAGAAGCAAAAGGGCCAGGAAGGACAAAAAGTGAGTGAACTAGATAGTGAGACAAGCATTGAACAAGAGGCCAGCATCAAAGAGTGCAAGCCAGGTAGATAAGGAGATATTTTCTTTCCTTTCTTCCTTCTTTTCCTTTCTTTCTCTCTCTCTCTTTCTTTCTCTTTCTTTCTCTTTTCTTTCCTTTCCTTTCTCCCTCTTTCTTCTTTCTCTCTTTCCTTTTCTTTCCCCTCTTTCTCTTCTTTTTCCTTCCTTCCTCCCTCCTTCCCTCTCTCACTTTCTTTCTCTCTTCTCTCTTTCCCTCCCTCCCTTCTCTTTCTTTCCTTCTTTCTTTCTCTTTCTTTCTTTCTTTTTTCTTTCTTCCTTCCTTTCTTTCTCTCTCTCTTCTCTTTCTTTTCTTTCTTTCTTTTTCTTCCTCTTTCTTTCTTTCTTCCTTTCTCTCTCTTCTCTTTCTTTTCTTTCTCTCTCCCTCCCTTCCTTCCTCCCTCCCTCCCTCTCCTTCCTTCTTCTTTCTTTCTTTCTTTCTTTCTTTCTTCTCTCTCTCTCTTTCTTTCTTTCTTTCTTTCTCTCTTTCTCTTCCTCTGTTGCCCACGTTGATCAAACTCCTGGGCTCAAGGAATCCTCCTGCCTTGGCCTCCCAAAGTGCTAGTATTACAGGTGTGAGCTACCATGCCTGGCTTAGAGTCAATATTTTCTGAGCATGCTTTGGACTAGGAACTTTTCACATATTTTCTCACTTTATCTTTACAAAAACTCTATGAAGATGGTATAAGCCCTATTTTGACTGGCAGAGAAACTCACGACGAGAGGAGAAAATAACATTCCAAATCATACAATTATAAACTCTAAAGCTGGGATTTGAGTCCAATGTCAATGCTCTTACAATATCATGTAACAAGTGAAGTTTCAAATTGTATTGAACTGAAGATAATAAGTTGGGTAGAAGTTGTCCTTTATTCCTTATAGCATTGCAGCCTCCTGTTGGCTCAACAACTGGACTGGCAGGGGCATGATGGATATGGCAGGGCCACCACCCTACTGCACACCTATTCACCTACTTATGGTTCTTGTGAAACTGGAAGTAAGGGGTGGAGTTCACTGATGACTCCCAGGTTTATAGCTGCTGACATAATTTATTAGCTTAAAATGGGTGGAGAAAGAAAAAAGTAATACTATAACAATTTGTGCTGAAGGAGTGGTTTCTATACCCCAGGTTCTGCAAAGCACTCTATTCACATGCAGCAATTCTTTATCACTTTTGTTGAGATTCATTCCTATCATGTGCCTTCTGTTTCTTATTTTTCTTTATCTATTTTCATAACATGTCATACTGCCTCTACAGCCAAAGGCTAGAGATGGGCTGTATATTGTAAAACGCTGCATTGGTTCCAGGCAGTATCTAGAGACAATGAGAATAGTTTTAAGGATACTTCTCGGGCAATGAAACAGGACCTGTATTAGGGAGTGCCTATTAATTTCTAAAGACCGTTTTATAATTATTACAAAACTAGAGATTCGATATTCTAAAGTAATTTACAAAAATTTAATATACCCCTAACACAGGGGTTAAGAAGAAAATTTCCCACAAGGCAGATCTCACTACAAAAAAACCTCTACATCAATATCTGAATTAAAATGTGAATAGGTGTTTTGTCCTTAGAAATATTATGAGGTATGAGAAAAATTCTAAGAGGTCTATGTCCTCAAGATACTCAATTCATTGATCTCATTCAGGGATCATGAATTGTTCTGCCTTTTACTTTATATGTATACTTCTATTATCCTTTTAAAAAATTGTAATTTCTTTTGAGGAAATGGATTGTTTTGCTCATTATGATAGTTTTATTTTCAATGGTAAAAATAATAATCACACTTAAAACAGGTTAAAAAAAGTCAAGATGTAGAAAGAAAGCACTCATAATCTCTCGTTTCTTCAATCGTATATCCCATGTGAACAAATTGGTAAGCATTCACACCTTTCTCTATTTTTATACTAACAGGTATAGAATTTATTTACTTCTGTTTACTCCACATAATTCTGTAACTTAGAAAAAAATTACCTAATATATTATAGATATTTTCTTTTAAAACATTTGTTTCTAACTTGTTCTTTATAGTAAGTGCCTACTATTTCATGATGTGGTGCACTGTTCCACTGTTGATGGGTATTTTAATTGTTTCCAGATTTTTATCATACTGCTATCAAGACTGCAGTAAACAGCTTTGTCTATGTGGCTTCCATGCTGGTAAGTGTATTTCTTCAGAATAGCTTCTCAAAAGTGGAATAGAAGAATTAATATACATTGCCAGATCTTCTTCCAAAAAGATCATAGCATTTCCTACAATAATGCATGAGTTTAATTTGTCTCCTCTGTCCCCAGTAGGTAACCTGGCAAAAAACCAGAACCCAATTATTCTTTACTCTGTATTTTCATGATTACTGGAGGTGCTGAACAGCTTTTCAAATGTCAGATGTCAGCTTCACGTTTTAAAGTTCTATTACCTAGCACAATTCTCTTTCATTTCAAGCCCTGCCATTGTTCCCGAGTCTTTTCAATTCGTATATGAATAACTCATCTAACCACAAGGGTCATTTTATTCCTTGACCTTTTCATCTCTAATGACATTCATCTCCACCCACATGAGCCATTCCCTTTCATGGACACGGTTAAACTTTGTCATCATCTAGAACTACTTGAACTTCTGAACTTAAAGTCAGATACCTCATTCTGATGCCTTCTTTCTCCACTTCTTCCCTTTCTCAGATACTCCTGCAATACCTGTTAATCCACCTAACTGAGGTTTCCAGTCCCATTCGTCTATTCTCTGTAAGTAGATCATCCCATAAGCAAGAACAAATCTTTCAGCAATGAGGTAATCAAAACTTTGGAAAGCAATGCTCCTCAATCTGCTTTGGGAATGTGTAACATTCAGTGATTTTCAATCCAAAATCGTTTGGATCGAACGGCGTTTGCAAATACGCGGGTTCTTTGGGGTTGTCACAAAGGCTAGAGGTTGCTACTTGCATTTATTGTATTGTACAGACTTTCAAGGACGCTATATGTCTTCTGAAACCTGGGACAGCCCCTCATTAAAAAGCATTATTCCACCCAAAATAGCAACAATGGCCTTAGTTAAGAAAGACCGAGCTCCCTTAATAATGTGATCAAAGAGAGGAATGCAGATGTACATAAAATTTTGTTTATGATGTAAAGGGTTCTACTGATCCCTGAAGTCCATCCAGAGAGAGTAAATTAAAAACTCCTGCCTAAACTATGTATTGTTTAAAAATATGGTTGGTAGCATTTACCTGTTTCAAAACTTCCTCACATTAGTCTTTGTGCCATGCAAGAAGCTACAAAATAAACTGCTCCTCCTTTTCTGGTAGAAGGTCAAAACAGTCTAACCAGTTCCCTCAAGCCTCCTTCCTAAGGGCATTAATCCCATTCATGAGGTCTTTGCCCTCATGATTGAATCACTTCCCAAAGACCCTCATCGTTTAATACTATCATGTGGGTGATTAGGTTTTAATGCAGGAATTTTAGAGGAAAATAAACATTCAAACCACAGCAGAAAGTAACTCACCTTATTAATGGACACCAAAGACAGAGCTGACCACTCTCCTGATGACAGAAATATCCTACAAAATGCAATCCTCAGACGGGCATGGTGGTTCACACCTGTAATCCCAGCCCTTTGGAGGCGGAGGCAGGCGACTCATCCGAGGTCAGGAGTTCGAGACCAGCCTGGTCAACATGAGGAAATCCCGTCTCTACTAAAAATTTAAAAAATATCCAGGTGTGGTAGCGTGTACCAGTAGTCCCAGCTACTCGAGAGGCTGAGGCAGGAGAATCACTTGAACCCAGGAGGCGGATGTTGCAGTGAGCTGAGATGGCACTGCTGCACTCCAGCCTAAGAAAGAGTGAGACTGGGTCTCAAAAAAAAAAAAAAAAAAAAAATGCAACCCTCCTACCCCTCACTAGAATGTAAGCTCCACTGGGCAGGAGGTTTTGTTCATGTCAGTATCCCCCATATCTAGAAAAGTGCCTAGAATTGAAGCTTGATAAATACTTGTTGAATAATTTGATAATATATGTGATTAAGATGCTGCTTGAATTTATGTGTTCCAGAAGTAAGTTTTTATTTCGCATTCAGAAGTCACTGAATTGTAGATCTTAAACTAACTGTTAAACTGGCTGGGCACGGTGGCTCACGCCTGCAATTCCCGCACTTTGGGAGGCCGAGGGGGGTGAATCACCTGAGGTCAGGAGTTCAAGACCAGCCTGTCCAACATGGTGAAACCCCATCTCTACTAAAAATACAAAAAATTAGCTGGGTGCCTGTAATCCCAGCTACTCAGGAGGCTGAGGGAGGAAAATCACTTGAACCTGGGAGGTGGAGGTTGCAGTGAGCCGAGATCGTGCTATTGCACTCCAACCCTGGCAACAAGAGCGAAACTCCATCTCAATAAATAAATAAATAAACAAATGAACAAACAAAGAAACTGTTAAACAGCACAATAAAACTTTGCTTTAGCTTGGCAACATGCTAAAATTACTTTGACCAGAGTTTTAAAAGAACTAGGAAAGATAGTAAATCAAGGGCTTCAACAAATCTTAACAATTTTATTTTAAAGGTTAATGTGGATTTTATTTTTTGATGCAAGAAAAGCATTTGCTATACAGAACAGAGAGGTATTATGGAAATTCTTAAATTTTAACTCTTAAATCCACTACTTAAATTATACAAAAGCACTGACAATAATACTCTTGCTGTTGAATATCACTGCAAAACCCATAAGAGAATGCACACCTTGAAAGAAGATAACTGAATCAAAGAGTTTCTTATGATGACGTATTGTGAAAAAATGAGGCAGTATTGGTTATGAATCCCAGACAGTACTATCCATATTTTTTCCTTGAATTAAAGATAAATGTCTGATGAAGAATACATTTTTAGCAAAATTTGGAACATGTTAGCATTTTAAAATATCTCACCCATAATTAAACTTTTAAAACTCATATTTTCAAATATACCTGATAAACACACTGTGCCACTCATGAAGAAACCAACGCTTTCCTGACTAATGCTGGCTCATTGGAAATGCTCTGTTAAGAACAGCGGGTTCAGGAAGGGGCACAAAATATGGGTCAACTGCTTCTGTTCTGTTTATAATCTTGCCACCACCAAAAGGAGAAAGTAATCTGCACTGAACATGCCAAATGTTAACATTTATCAGATTGGGAGGGTTATGTTATTTTTGTACAAAGTGGTGGAATCATGAAGCATTTAGGAACCCAGACTTGAGCCAAACAACCTGCATTCAAATTCCAATTCTGCCACTTACCAGCTGTGTGACTTCAGGCTTCACTTTCTCACCTGTAAAATGAGGAAAATTGGTGTATTAAAAGGGTTATTGCGAAAATTCAGCGGCTTGATACATAAGTGCCTAGAACAAAATCTGGCACACAGATATTGGTATGAGTATTTGCTATTATTATTACTTTACTATAAAGTTTTCAATCTAAATAAAAGGAAAGGAAATGCCATATAAAGTTAAACTTTCTCCACTGATTCTGATCATTGAAGGCAGAAGTTAAGTTTACTGAGAGGAAATTTGGCGGCTATAGGTGAGCACTCAAAACATATCTTGCCCTTATTGCTAGAGGTTTTAAACAAGGTATAATGGGTTTTCAAAAATTCAGTAAAATAATTTGTGTCCTGCGTATGGAAAATTCACATGTCTACTAGGGGCTTAATATATTACAACCAAATTATGTCCAAGTTTAATCAAAATATATGCTTCATCTTGGAAGCCACAGGAATTTCGGCCGTTGCATATTAGTTTCTTATTGGCTATCATGGTCATAACTTTGCACCCCCTTTCTGATTTTTACTTTATACCACTTCACCTTTGGTAACAAATATTTACATTCTACCCCCTCAATCCCACTTAGATTTATAAAGATTTCCTGTGCATCATCTTATGGGATCCTCAGACCACATGATGTAGTAAGAGGGAAGTTTCATGGTGGATGAAGAAGTAGGGGAATTGGGATGAAGAAAGGGGCCCAGTGGTTCAACAGGGCCCCCAGTGCCAACCACGTATCAATAAATAGCCTATGTGCAGATTTTTAGCAAGACATATCTTGTTGTGATCCCTTGTTGTGACCGGTTTAATGCTACATCTGAGGAAAATGAATTGTTGAAGAGATCCCCCAGGTTTACATGGTGAAGACGGGCCTTAAAAACACCAGTTCTTGGACTCTGAAACCAGTGCTCTTTGGCCATGTCCCCATGAAATCTCATCTTGAATTGCAGCTCTCAGAATTCCCATGTGTTGTGGGAGGGACCCAGTAGGAGATAATTGGATCATGGAGGGTGGTTCCCCCATACTGTTCTTATGGTACTGAATAAGCCTCACGAAATCTAATGGTTTTATAAGGGGAAAACCCTTTCACTTGATTCTCATTCTCTCTTGTTTCCCTCCTTGTATGACATGTCTTTCACCTTCCATCATGATTGTGAGGCCTCCTCAGACACCTGAAACTGTGAGTCCATTAAACTTCTTTTTCTTTATAAATTACTCAGTCTCAGGTATGTCTTTATCAGCAGCATGAGAACAAACTAATATAGTAAATTGGTACTGGGTAGTGGGGCACTGCCATAAAAATACTCAAAAATATGGATGTGATTTTGGGAACTGGGTAACAGGCAGAGGTTGGAACAGTTTGGAGGGCTCAGAAGAAGACAGGAAAATGTGAGAAAGTTTGTAACTTCCTAGAGATTTTTTAAATTGCTTTGACCAAAATGCTGATAATGATATAGACAATGAAATCCAGGCTGAGGTGGTCTCAGATGGAGATGAGAAACTTGTTAGGAACTGAAAGGTGACTCTTGCTGTGTTTTAGCAAAGAGACTGGTGGCATTTTGCCCCTGCCCTAGAGATTTGTGGAACTTTGAACTTGAGGAGATGATTTAAAGTATCTGGTGGAAGAAATTTCTAAGCAGCAGAGCATTCAAGAAGTGACTTAGGTGTTGTTTAAAGCATTCAGTTTTAAAAGGGAAACAGCACAAAAGTTGGGAAAATTTGGAGCATCACAATGAGATAGAAAAGAAAAACCCATTTTCTGAGGAGAAATTCAAGCCAGCTGCAGAAATTTGCATAAGTAACAAGGAGCCAAATGTTAATCACTAAGACAATAGGGAAAATGTCCCTAGGGCATGTCAGAGGTCTTCACAGCAGCCCTTCCCATCACAGGCCTAGAGGCCTAGGAGGAAAACATGGTTTCATGGGTTTAACTGCCAGGCCCAGGGCCCCTCTGCTGTGTGCAGCCTAGTGACTTGGTGCCCTGCATCCCAGCTGCTCTGCCATGGCTAAAATGGATCAAGGTATATCTTAGGCTGTGGCTTCAGAGGGTGTGAGCCCCAAGGCTTGGCAGCTTTTACATAGTGTTGAGCCGGTGGGTGCACAGAAGTCAAAAACTGAGGTTTGGGAAACTCTGCCTAGATTTCCGAGGATGTATGGAAATGCCTGGATGCCTAGGCAGAAGTTTGCTCCAAGGGCAGTGCCCTCAAGGAGAACCTCTGCTAGGGCAGTGAGAAAGGGAAATGTGGGGTGCGAGCCCCTACAGAGTCCATACTGGGGCACTGCCTCATAGTGCTGTGAGAAGAGGACCATCGTCCTCCAGATCCCGGATGGTAGATTCATTGACAGCTTGCACTCTGCACCTGGAAAAGCCACAGACACTCATCATCAGCCTGGGAAAGCAGCCAGAAGGGAGTCTGTACCCTGCAAAGCTGGGTGGAGCTGCCCAAGACCATGGGAGCCCACCTCTTACATCTGTGTGACTTGGATGTGAGACATGGAGTCAAAGGAGATCATTTTGGAGCTTTAAGGTTTGACTTCCCTGCTGGATTCTGGACTTGCATGGGGCCTTTAGCCCCTTTGTTTTGGCCAATTTCTCCCATTTGGAATGGGTGTATTTATCCCTATCTGTCATTGTATCTAAGAAGTAACTAACTTACTTGCTTTTGATTTTACGGGCTCATAGATGGAAGGCACTTGCCTTGTCTCAGATGAGACTTTGGACTGTGGACTTTAGAGTTAATGCTGATATGAGTTATGAATTTGGGGGACTGTTGGGAAGGCAGGATTGGTTTTCAAATGTGAGGACATGAGATTTGGGAGGGGACCAGGGGTGGAATAATATGGTTTGGCAGTGTCTCCACCCAAATCTCATCTTGAATTGTAGCTCCCACATGTTATGGGAGGTAACCAGTGGAAGATAAGGGAATCACGGGAGTGGTTTTCCCCATATTGTTTTGTGGTAGTGAACAATTCTAAAGAGACCTGATGGTTTTATAAGGGGAAACCTCTTCTGCTTGGCATTCATTCACTCTTGTCTGCCTCCATGTAAGATGTGCCTTTCACCTTCTGCCATGATTGTGAGGCCTTCCCAGCTGTGTGGAACTGAATCTATTTTTCATTATAAATTACCGATTCTCAGGTATGTCTTTATCGGCAGTATGAGAATCTATTAATACAACAATGTTTACTTCTCTGATTAGGTATCATCAGAGAGATAATGGGGTTAAAGAAGTATGTCAACAGTAGAACCAGAATCAAAATAGTTTTTCTATTGTATCTGGTTCAGGCTAAGATAGCTGGTAGCTCCTGTCTAGTTTATTTCCACAAATGTTTTTGGGTGTCTTTATTTCATTCCCCAGTAATGTCATTTCAAAACAGTCATTAGTACATTCTGAGAGACTTTATGAGTCACATAGAGTATATGTGTGTAGGTATGTGTGTTTTTATAATCTAAGATATATGCAAACATACCCATGTATTTGTATATGTATGCATATCCTACAATGTAAATCTCATTATTTTCTCTACATCTCTCCTTTATTCCCCTCTATACCAATCAGAAAATAGATGCATGGTCATACAATCTTGACAGACACTCTAGTGAATGTCTTGCAAGTTCTTAAATTCACCAGAAGAAAGGAGCTCTACGTACAATGGGATGACATGCTTTTAATAAAACACTTAATCAGAAATAATAATAATTGTAAAACATAAAGAACAATGTTTTAGCCCAAAAACTGGTAAAAAAAAAAAAAAAAGATTAATAATTTCTAGGAATAACAGAATCAGAGCTACGGATTCTAATCTCAGTTTGCCATAACTCACTTGTGTGGCTTTGGGCATTTCATGGATCCACTCTGCATTTTTATTTTCTCATTGACAAAACAAAGTTGACAGTGCTCACCCTACCTCATAGGAAAGACATTTGGATTACCTAATTAGTGATTTTAGAGTGTTATTAAGACACGCTATGTAATTATTATTGAACCGGCATGTCCTCCCATGTAATTCAGTGGGAATTTTATTATTACCTTTTAAATTATGGCTGAAGATTTTATATAAAGCTTTCCACTTGCTCTTCTTCCTCATGAAAAAGACTTTGAAATATGATCTTTGTGTAAAACATAGTAGTTTATTTTTTTCTAACTACCACTTGAGAAAGGATTGTTGAAACCAATAAATAACACCTCTGTGTGGACACATTAAGATCAGTAATAAGATGTTTTCTCCTATTTCAGGCCTCATTTAATTAGCTCCTCCACCCAATTCAGTAAAACTGTCTGTAAAGGAACTATCACATTTAGTTTTGGAACAACACCAAAAGATTTTAGTCACCTAATATTTTCCTACTACATATAAATTGTGATCAAATCACCTTAACAGTGAAAATATTAGACCTAAAGTAATGAAGTGAATTAAGAATTGGAAATAAAAATCCAACTTCAATAGTTGATAAATTTAGGGAAGTAATTTCTTAATGTTGCCCTTTTTGTTTGATTTTTGATTATAAATATCAAACCAAATAAAATAAGGTTTCTCAAACCTAGAAATGTAAGATTATATTTGCAATGCTTTTGATAAATTATAAAGTATTGCATAAGGGTTACATTATTATTATTATTGTCTTGTCATTGCTGTGCCCCAAAAAGTTCTGCTAAGGATTATACTCTATTTCCCCCTGTCAGTCTCCCAGAGATCAAATTGATTTTTTAAAATTGTGCATCATATAATGCAATGTCATACTCTGAATGGCAATCTGGAGTGTATCACAGGAGGTGATGCTTCTTTATAGAATACGTCTCAGAACATGTGATCGACATTGAGTCCAGAGAATACAAGTGTTACAAAAGTACCTAAAATAAATACATTACACGGACTGGGGAAGGGATTCAGGAATCTTCACTGCCATTTCTTAAAAGTGAAGGAATTTCATTTGTTTTCTCTACATTCCTATCCAATTCACATTCATTGACGTCCCACAGCTCAGTCTTACCCAATTAAGGATGCCTGGAAATGTCCCTGAATCCACCTTGCCTGCCAGAGCAGAAAACTGCAGAGTCAGGATTAGGTTTGTGGCCACTTGGTGGCATATAGCTTTCCAGAGTAGGCTTCAAGAACCACTAATGGAAACATGAAGGTAAGTGGAGTTTGCAAGTTGTGCCTCAGGTCTCACTGAGTCTCAGTCCGCTCATAGCTCGGTGATATTTTCAGAAGTTGGAGATATTGTTTATGAATCAACATAGGCTTAGTTATTTGCTTTTTCAGTGAATTTATAAGCCTTACAGAGAATGTTAACACCGGGTAAATTAGCATACTAGCTTTGTGTGTAGCTGGAGGGTAACCTCCACACCAGGTCTAGAGACGCACACAGGTATAAAGAAGGAGCTCAGGTAATGATTCACCCACAAGTTCTTCACTTGGTTACTTTGAGATATTTGCAGTTATGATGTCTTTCTCATGACAAAAGTCAGTAGAATGCCAGCAACCTATACAAAATTCCAATGGCCTTCAAAATTAGTCTATTAACACATTGACCAGGAGATTTTAAAAAAATCTTTCTAAAATTCTGCCTTAATAGGAAGAGGGTGAAGCCTGAGAACTGATGAGCCAGTTGTAGAAAACACTGCCATATTCTTGCCTGGCTTTCTCCAAAATAGTATCATCATTATCACCAAGATCATCACCATTTACTGACAGTTTATTATATGCAATATACTATGTAAAGTACTTTTCATTTAAATACTTAAAATCCTGAGTGATATTAAAACATATTTTATTCATTTAACAATAAGAAAACTGAAGAACAAAGATTAAATAACACAGAAACCAAATAATGAACCTGGAATTAAAACTCCAGTTCGTTCAAATTCAGAGCTTTTGTTCTTTAATGCCACTTCGTACTTGACTCTGAGCAGAAGTTTTAATTTCAGCAGTCTTGCTACTGCTTTTTTTTTTTCTAGCTTATTTCTTAAGAAATTTTAGCTTAGCTTTTCCAAGCAGTTTTGCGAACATTTCAAGGATATTTGTTAAAAGCAATTTTTAAAATGCCCTCTACTCTAGAAAACTGGTCACAAAACCTTGAAAACAGATATTTTTTGAGTTGACAAGATGTATTCTAGGTCAGAGTTTTTTATGTATACTTTCCCATTTTTTCATTAAAATTAATTATTATGCTAATCTGATATATATCTAAAAAGTATCATGGCACACACAATACTTCTACTCTGTGTGTTGCAATGTTAAAGCCGAAATAAAACATTTTTGTTCATAAGTGGCACCAAAACTCAGATTCTTAGCTGGTGAGATTTACAGTAGAGTAGCTAATAAAAATGTGTTCTAAATTGTTATGACCATGATTAAAGTACAAATGTTAGTCACTGATATTTAACTGTGTGTTCTACTGGGCCTTGGAAGGCTTAAGCCTGTTCTCAAAACTCCCCCCACATAACAAATTGTATTGAGAGCAAAAGGTAATAAGACAATTCTGAAACTTTTTGCTATATATTTTAGAATTAAAAAACCAAAATACTGGTTCCAGCTTTTTGAAAAGGGAAAATAACACACACACACACACACACACACACACACACACTCACACACACACACACACACACACACACACTCACACACACACACTCACACACACACACTCACACACACACTCACACACACACTCACACACACACACTCACACACACTCACACACACACACACTCACACACACACACTCACACACACACTCACACACACACTCACACACACACACACACACTCACACACACACATACTCACATACACACACACACACTCTCACATACACACACACACACATACTCACATACACACACACACACTCACACACACACACACACACATACTCACACTCACACACACACACACTCACACACACACTACACACACACTCACATACACACACACACATACTCACATACACACACACACACTACACACACACACACACATACTCACATACACACACACATACACACACATACTCACATACACACACACACATACACACACACACACTCACATACACACACACACACACACACACTGATGCATATAGAATAAGGATTTTAAATTGTCTTTGATGTGCCATTTTTTATTAATATATTCATACATATTTATGTAGTATATGTGATATTTTGCTACATGCAATCAACATGTAAGAATCAACTCAGTTTTAAAAATATCTATCAAACCCAACATTTATCATTTCTGTGCACATTTACCAATTTATAGAATACATTAGGAAGAATTCCTTCCTCTTCAATTTTGTGAAATAATTTGAGAATTGGTGTTAGATATTCTTCATAAGTTTGATAGAATTCAGCAATAAAGCCTTTTGGTCCTGGGCTTCACCTTGTTGGGAGACTCTATTACGGATGCAGTTTCACTATTTTATTGATTTGTTCAAATTTTCTCTTTCTTTCTGATTCAATCTTGGTAGGATTTATATGTCCATAAGTAGAATTTATCCATTTCCTCTGGGTTTTCCAGTTTGTTAGCATCTAGCTGTTCATGGTAGTCTTTGATGATCTTTTATACTAATGTGGTATCTGTTGTAATATATTCTTTTTGGTTTCTGATTTCGTATATTTAGGTCTTACCTCCTTTTTCATGGTGGGTGTAGCTAGCAGTTTATTATTTTCTTTTTGTTTTTTCACAAAACAACTTTTCATTTCATTGATCCTTTGTATGTTTTTTAGTCTCAACTTTGTTAAGTATTATTCTGATCTTTATTATTTCTTTCTTTGTACTAATTTGAAGTTTGGTTTGTTCTTGCTTTTCTAGTTTCTTGAGGTACATTGTTAGGTTATTTGAAATCTTTCTTTTTTTATATATAGGCATTTATTACTATAAACTTCCCTGTTAGCTCTGTTTTTGATGTATCCCATAGGTTTTGGTATGTGGTGTCTCCATTTTCAATTGTTTCAAGAGTTTTTTCTTTTAATTTCTTCTTAATTTCTTCACTGGCCCAGTGGTCATTCAGGAGCATGTTGTTTAATTTACATATTATACAGTTTTTAAAGTTCTTTGTTATTAATTTCTCATTTTATTTCATTGTGGTCTGAGAAGATATTTGATATCATTTTAGTTGTTTAAAATGTGTTGAGACTAGTTTTGTGGCCTAACATATGTTCTATACTAGAGAATGTTCCATGTGCTGATGAGAAGAATCTGTATTAAGCAGCTTATGGATAAATGTTCTGTAAATATCTGTTAGGTTCATTTGGTCTAAAGTGCCATTTGAACACAATGTTTTTGTGTTGATTCTTTGTCTATGTCATCTGTCTAATGCTGAAAGTGGGGTGTCGAAGTCCCCAACTATTATTGTATTGAAGTCTTTCCCTTTAGATCTGATAACATTAACTTTATGAATTTGGGTGCTGTGGTGTTGGGTGCATATATATTTAGATTTGTTATATCCTTCTGTTGAATTAATCTCTTTATCATTATATAATGACCTTCTTTGCCTGTTTTCACTGTTTTTAACTTGAAGTCTGTTTTATCTGATGTAATTATAGCTAGTGCTGCTTACTTTTGCATTTCATTAATGTGGATTACCTTTTCCATCTCTTTAAATCTACATGTATTTTAAAGATAAATTAAGTTTCTTGTAGGCAGCATGTAGTTCAGTCATTTAAAAAATTTTTAAGTTAGTTTGTATTTTTTAAGTGGAATGTTTTTTATATTCAAGATTATTGATATAGGAAAACTTGTTCCTGTAATTTTGTTCATTGTTTTCTGATTGTTTTGTATGTCCTTTGTTTCTCTCTGATTGTTTATCATTGCAGTTTGGTGGCTTTCTATAGTGGTAATGTTTGAGTCCTTTCTCTTTTTCAAATGTGTGTTTGTTCTATAAGTGACTTTATATTTTTTGTGTGTTTTCATGATGGTAGATATCATCCTTTCACTTCCAGGCATAGAATTCCCTTAAGCATTTCTTGCAGAGATGATCTAGTGGTGATAAATTCCCTCTGTTTTTCTTGTCTGGGAAATATTTTAGTTCTCCTTTATTTTTGAAGGATAATTTTGCTGGTGGTCATATTCTTGGCTAATTTCTTTTTTTTTTTTTTAGTACTTTGAATATATTATCCCATTCTCTCCTGTCCTATAAAGTTTCTGCTGACAAATTCACTTTTAGTCTGATGGGGTTCCTTTATATATGACTAGATGCGTTTCTCTTACTATCTTTAGAATTATCTGACTTTGACTTTTGACAGTGTTACAATAATGTGCCTTGAAGATCTTTTTTAGGTTGTTTCCATTGGGGGAATCAGAATATCTGGATGTCTAAACCTCTTTTGGTTGCTTTTTGGCATCCTGTATGTCACATAGGTTTTATTCAGTATTTTGTATTTTTTTCTTTTACTCTTTTTTTTTTTTGTCTTACTGTTCTATTTCAAAAGACCCATTTTTAAGTCCTGAAATTTTTTGTTCTGTTTGATCCAGTCTATTATTGAAGCTCTTGGTTATATTTTTATTTTATTCATTAAAATGTTTCAGTTCTAGGTTTTCTGTTTCATGCATTTTCTCATTTAATTTTTAATTTTTATGGGTACATAGTAGGTGTATATATTTTTGGGGTACAAGAAATGTTTTGATACAGACATGTCATGTGAAATAGTCATATCCTAGAGAATGGAGTATCCATCCCCTCAAGCATTTATCCTTTGCATTACAGACAATTCAATTGCACTCTTTTAGTTATTTTCAAATATACAATTAACTTATTGTTGACTATAGTCACCTTGTTGTGTGGCCAAGTAGGGTGTCTTAGCAATTCTTTCTAAGTATACATATATATTTTTGTGCTCAACCATTCTCACTACCCTTCCCAGACTGTGGTAAGTATTCTACTCTGTATGTCCATGAGTTCAGTTTTTTTGATTTTTAGAATCTACAAATAAATGAGAGCATGTGATGTTCATCTTTCTGTGCCTGGATTATTTCATTTAACATTATGATCTCCATTTCCATCCATTTGTTGTTGCAAATGACAAAATCTCATTTTATTATGGCTGAATAGTACTCCATTATGTGTATGAACCACATTTTCTTCATCTATTTATCTGCTGATGGATAGGTTGCTTCCAAATCTTAGCTATTGTGAACAATGCTGCAACAAACATGGGAGTGCACATATCTCTTTGATACCCTGATTTCTCTTCTTTTGGATATATATTCAACAGTGGGATTGCTGGATTACGTGGTAGCTTATTTTTAGATTCTCCAGGAACCTCTCGAATTGTTCTCCACAGTGGTTGTACTAATTTACATTCCCACCAACAGCGTACAAGGCTTCCTTTTTCTCCACATCCTCAGCAGCATTTGATATTACCTCTTTTTTGGATATAAGTCACTTTAAGTGGGGTGAGATGATATCTCATTGTACTTTTGATTTGCATTTCTCTGATCATCAATGATACTGACCATCTTTTCATTTACCCATTTGCCATTTGTATTTCCTCTGTTGAGAAATGTGTACTCAAATGTTTTGCTTATTTTTTGATCAAAATATTACATTTTTTCCTATAGAGTTCTTTGAGCTCCTTATATATTCTGGTTATTAACCCCTTGTCAGATGAGTAGTTTGCAAATATTTTCTCCCATTCTGTGGTTTGTCTCTCCACTTTGTTGATTGTTTTCTTTGCTGTGCAGAAGCTTTTATATTTGATGTGATCCCATTAGTCCATGTTTGCTTTGGTTGACTGTGTTGTGGGGTATTGTTCAAGAGTTTTTACCCACTCTGATGTCCTGGAGATTTCCCCAGTGTTTTCTTGTAGTAGTTTTATAGCTCAAGTCTTATACTTAAGCCTTTAATTCATTTTGATTGGATTTTTGCATATGGTAAGAGATAGAAGTCTAAATGCATTTTTCTGTACATGGATGTCCAGGTTTTTTTTTTTTTTTTGGTATCATTTATTGAAGAGACTGTCTTTGCCCAAGTGTATGTTTTTGGCACCTTTGTTAAAAATGTGTTATCTGTAAGTGTGTAGATTTGTTTCTGGTTTCTGTTTCATTGGTCTATGTGTCTGTTTTTATGCCAGTACCATGCTGTGTTGATTACTATAGCTCTGTAGTATAATTCAAAGTCAGATAATGTGATTCCTCCAGTTTTGTTCTTTTTGTTTAGAATCGCTTTAGCTATTCATGGCCTTTTGCAGTTCCATATAAAGTTTAGGACTGATTTTTCTATATCTGTGAAGAATGTCATTGGTATTTTGACAGCAGCTGCATTAAATTTGTAGATTGCTTTGGGTAGTATGGACATATTAACAATATTGATTATTCCAATCCATGAACACAGAATATTTTTTTCACTTTTTGGTGTCCACTTCAATTTCCTTCATCAGTGTTTTATAGTTTTTATTACAGAGATCTTTCACATCTTTGGTTAAGTTAATTCCTAGATATTTAATTATATTTGTGGTGATTGTAAATGAGATTACAGTTTATATTTTTCAGATTGTTCACTGTTGGGATATAGAAATGCTACTAATGTTTGTAATGTACTGATTTTTGTCTTGTATCCTGCAACTCTACTGAATTTGGTTATCAGTTCTAATAGTTTTTTGGTGGTGTCTTTGGGCTTTTACAAATATAAGATCATATCTCCTGCAAACAAGGACAATTTAACTTCTTCCTTTCCAATTTAGATGCCCTTTATTTATTTATTTTGTCTGATTGCTCTAGCTAGGACTTCCAGTACTGTGTTTAAATAACAGTGGTGGCAGGGGACATCTTTGTCATGCTCCAGATCTTAGGGGAAGGTTTCCAGTATTTCTGCATCCCGTGTGATACTAGCTGTGGGTCTGTTGTATATGGCTTTCATTATGTGGAAATACGTTCCTTCTAGCCTCAGTTTTTTGATGGTTTTTATCATGAAGGGATATTAAATTTTATCAAATGCTTTTATCAGCATCAATTGAAATGATCATATGGTTTTTATCCTTCATTCTGTTCATATAATGTATTACAACGATTGATTTGCAGAGATTCTTGTGCTTCAGCCTCCCAGGTAGAAGGGATTGCAGGCATGTGCCACCACACCTGGCTAATTTTTAGTAGAGACAGAGTTTCTCCATGTTGGTCAGGCTGGTCTTGAACTCCAGACCGCAGGTGATCTGCCTGCCTCAGTCTACTGAAGTGCTGGGATTATAGGCATGAAGCCACTGCACTCAGCCTAGTTTACCTTTTTTTAAAGTGTGTCTTTATCTGGTTTTGGTATCAGTGTAATACTGGCCTCATAGAATGAGTATGGATGTATTCCCTCCTTCTCTATTTTTTGGAATAGTATGAGCAGGATTGATAGTAGTTCTTCAAATGTTTTGTAGAATTCAGCAGTGAAGCCATCAGGACTCAGGCTTTTCTTTGCTGAGGGATTTTTATGACAGCTTTGATCTCAGTTATTGGTCTGCTCAGGTTTTGGATTTCTTCCTGGTTCAGTCTTGGTAGATGGTATATATCTAACCAATTGTCCATTTCCTCTCTATTTTCCAATTTATGGGCATATAGTTGCACATAGTAGCCACTAATAGTTCTTTGAATTTCTTCGGCATCAGTTGTAATGTCTCCTTTTTCATTTCTGATTTTTTAAATCTTCTCTCTTTTCCTTAGACTAGCTAAAGGTTTGCCAATTTTAACTTTCCAAAAAAACCAACATTTTGTTTGATTGATCTTTTTTATTGTTTTCTTCAATTTCATTTATTTTTGCTCTGATCTTGTTATTTCTTTTCTTCTATTAATTTTGGGTTTGGTTTGCTCTTGCTTTTTGAATTCTGCAAGATACATTGTTAGATTTTTTTATTAGAAGTTTTTCTCCTTTGATGTAGGCACTTGTAGGTATAAACTTCCCTCTTAGTACTGCTTTCACTGTATCTCATAGGTTTGGGGTATGTTGTATTTCTCTTATCATTTGTTTCAAGAAATTTTTCAATTTCCTTTTTAATTTCTTCATTGATCCACTGGTCATTCAGGAACATACTGTTTAATAACTATGTATCTCTATAGTTTCCAAAATTTCTCTTGTTATTAATTTCTAGTTTTATTCTATTGTGGCCAGAGAAAATGCTTAATATTATTTCAAAATTTTTTAAATGTTTTAAGACTTGTTTTGTGACCTAACATATGGTCTATCCTTGAGAATGATCCATGTACTGAGAAAAAGAATGTATATTCTACAGCCATTAGATGAAATGGTCTGTAAATATCTATTAGATCCATTTGGTCTATAAGTGCAGATTAAGTTCAATGTTTCTTCTTTGATGTCCTGTCGGGAATATATGTCCAATGTTGAAAGTGGAGTGTTGAAGTCTCTAGTTATTATTGTATTGGGCTTCTCTCTCTCTCTTTAGCTCTAAAAATATTTATATGTCTTGGTACTTGTGTTGGGGGCTTATATATTTAAAATTGCTATATCCTCTTGCTGAATTGACCCATTTACCATTCTATGGTGACCTTCTTTGCCTCTTCTTTTAGATTTTATTGTGAAATCTATTTGGTCTGATATAAGTATAGCTACTCCTGCTCTTTTTGGTTTCCATTTGCGTGGAATAACTTTTTTCATCCTTCTCTTTTCAGTCTATGTGTGTCTTTATAAGTGATGTCTCCTTTTTCATTTCTGATTTTTTAAATCTTTAAATCTTTTTTGTCTTGATTTTCATCCATCCAGTCACTCTATGTCTTTTGATGGGAGAATTTAGTACACTTACATTCAATGTTATCATTGATAAGTCAGGGCCTACTCCTGGCCATTTTGTTATTTGTTTTCTGGTTGTTTTGAGGTATTCTCTCCTTCTCTCCCTCTCTCCTTCCCCTTCCCCACTCCCTCCTCTCTCCCTCCCCCCTCTCTCTCCTTCCTTCCTTTCTCTCTTTCTCTCTTTCTTCTTTTTCTTTTCCTTCCTGTCTTCCTTTAATACAAGTGATTTTCTCAGGTGATATGATTTACTTTCTTGCTTTTTAATTTTTGTATATCCATTTAATGTTTTTTGGTTTGAGAGAAAAAAAAAACCATGGTAACATGAGGCTTGCAAACACTTTCTTATAACCCATTATTTTAACCTGATAGAAACTTAACATTGTTTGCATGAAAAGACAAACAAGCAAAAGAAAACTATTAATTCTACACCTTAATATTATCCCCTAACTTTTAAACTTAGTTGTTTCTATTTATATCTTATTGTAGGCACTATATCTTAAAACCTGTAGTTACTATTTTTTATTGGTTCATCATTTAGTGTTTCTACTTAGGATAAAAGTAGTTTACATTGACAATTATAGTGTTATAATATTCTGTGTTTTTCTATTTACTTACGATTACCATTGAGTTTGTATCTTCAGGTGATTCCTATTGCTTACTGAAGTCCTTTTCTTTCTGATCAAAATACTTCCTTTAGCATTTCTTGCAGAACAGGTCTGGTGTTGATAAAACCTCTCAGCTTTTGTTTGTCTGGGAATCTTTTTATTTCTCCTTTGCATTTGAAGGTTATTTTCACTAGATATACTATTCTAGTGTAAACTGTTTTTTTTTTTTCTTCAGCCCTTTAAATATGGCATGTAACTTCCTCCTGGCTTGTAATCTTTCCACTAGAAGACTCATGACAGATGTATTGAAGCTCCATTGTATGTCATTTGTTTCTTTCCCCTTGCTGCTTTTAGGATTCTTTTTTTATACTTGACCTTTGGAAGTTTGATTATTAAACAACTTGAAGTAGTCTTTTTTGGGTTAAATCTGTTTGGTGTTCTGTGACCTTCTTTTATTTGTATACTGATATATTTCTCAAGGTTCTGGAAGTTCTTTGTTACTATCCCTTTAATTAAATTTTCTATCCCTATACCTCTTTCTCTACCTCCTTTTTTGGGTCAATAATCCTTAGATTTGCATGAAACTGTTTTTTAGATGCTGTAGGTGTGTTTCATTGGTTTTTATTATTTTTTCTTTGTCTCCTCTGACTGTATTTTTAAATAGCCTGTCTTCAAGCTCACTAATTCTTTTTATTTTATTTTACTTCAAGTTCTGGGATATATGTGCAGAATGTATAAATTTGTTACATAGATATACGTGTACCATAGTGGTTTGCTGCACCTACCAATCTGTCATTTAGGTTTTAAGTCCCATATGCATTAGGTATTTGTCCTGATGCTCTCCCTCCCTTTGCCCCCAACCCCTCAACAAGTTCCGGGGTGTGATATTCCCCTCCTTGTGTCCATGTGCTCTCATTGTTGAACTCCCACTTATTAGTGAGAACATGTGGTATTTGGTTTTCTGTTCCTAGTTCTTTCTTAAGTTGATAAATTACTCTGATGTGTTCTTCAGTATGCCAGTTGCATTTTTCAGCTCCAGAATTTGTGCTTGATTCTTTTTAATTAGTTCAGTCTCTTTGTTAAATTTATCTGGTAGATTTCTGAATTCCTTCTCTATGTTAGCTTCAGTTTCTTTGAGTTTCCTTAACACAGCTGTTTTGAATTATCTGTCTGAAAGGTCCCATATCTCTGTTTCTCCAGGCTTGGTTTCTAGTGCCTTATTTATTTCATTTGGTGAGGTCATGTTTTCCTGGATGGTGCTGATGCTAATAGATGTTCTTTGTTGTCCTGGCATTGAAGAGTTAGGTATTTATTACAGTCTGCACTATCTGGGCTTGTTTGTGCCCATCCTTCTTGGGAGGCATTTGAGATATTTTGAAGAACTTGGGAGTTGTGATCTAAACTGTATCTGCTTTAGGGGCACCCCAAGCCCAGTAATGCTGTGTTTCCTTCAGACTTGTAGAAGTATCACGTTTATGATCTTGGACAAGATCCAGAAGAATTTTCTGGATTACCAGGCAGAAACTCTTGTTCTCTTTTTGTATTCTTTTGTTGATATCTGCACATCTTGTATAATTGTGGATTCTTCCAATTTTTTAAAGTGGCTTTCATAGGAGATGACTTTTTCCTGAAGATCTACGGATGGCATTGGTTAGGTAGGACATTGAATAGGTAGGACACTTTAACTTTGATTCTGTGTCTATATAGTCATGTAGTCTCCCTATTATTTCTTCAGTTGTAAATATAATTAGAAGCGTCTGTGATTTCCTCAGTGGCTTAGGCTGCAGTTGTTGGCAGAGGCTGTAGTGAGGCTTTGCTAAGGACAGGGATACCAGGTGGGTCAGTCCTCAAGACTCAGTGGTGACAAGGCCAAGTGTGCCTGTCATTGGGCCTCCAAGTGGCATATGCAGGCACTAGTGTTAGTGGGTTCAAGCAGACTAATTTTTGAGCCTCCAGACAGCTTGGTTGGATGCAACAGTCATATTGGTGGGTCAGGCATGTGGATGAGTCCTTGGGTACCTGCACAGCATGTATGGCATGGGCAATGGGAGTACCAGTAGCAAGACAATACTCAGGCTCCCAGGCAGCATATGCTGATGTTATCAATGGCTGCAATTAAATGGGCGGGCCAATGTTCAACCCTCAGGTAGTGTATATGGGGTGATGGCAACTGGCTGGGTGGACCCATCCTCAGGTCCCTGGAAAGAGTACACTAATGCCAAAGATGGTAGATGGGTTGGGGAGATCTTCAGGCCTCCAGACAGCATGCTTGGGTCCCAGCAGGTGTTCTGGGCCTGTTGTTAGGTTTCCAGGTGGTCTACACACACCTGAGGCAACCAGTGGAGTTGGCAGATCCTCAGGTGGCATGCCTGGGCACTGAGGAGTGGTGCCAGGCTGGGAGGGCTTATTCTCAGGCCCCCTGGTGGTGTATATGGGTTGTGTTGTGCAGAATGGGGCTGTCTCCAGGTCCTTGGGCAGCAAGTTAAGGTGGCGATGGGCAGATGAAGCCTGTCATCAGGGCATGTACAAGTACACTGCTGACCTCTCCTATGAGGGGCGGGAGGCGATGTTACTGTCAGTGGTAGTGGTCCTAGGCAGGTGGCTTTCAAGTTCTGGAGATCAGGTACTTCTGCCTCCAGTGGCTGTGATGGCGGCAGCAGCAGTGGGTAGGGAAACCCTGTGCTTGGCTCTCTTTGTCCCAGGAGCAGCCACAAGGTGTGCTACATCACCCATTCCCCAGAGTGTGGGACACTGTGTTGGAGAGATTGCTGGGGACCAGGCCACACTACTGGGTCCAAATAGCGTCATGCCACTGCAGCCCTCCAGGTAGACACAAGGGGATGTCAGTGGGGCTCTAAGGAGTAGTACATGCAGGAGATGCTGGGCTTCAGGGAAGATGCAGTCTGCTGGGGGCTGGGCTCTCAAAATGGTGCTGTGCTGCAGCTGTTTCGGTCTCAGGGGATGTGTGGGACCCAATGTGAGCTCTCTCTCTGGAGCAACACTGTCATGCAGATGCCAGGGGAGCTTCCTATACTAGCCTCAGACTCCAAAAGAGTCAAGGAGCTCCCTCATGGCTAGCAGTGCAGGAGTCTGTAGTTGGAATGTAGACCACTGGGGATCTCTCACTTACCCTTTCCCTGTACTGAAAAGTCTCTCTGGGCTCCCAGCTGATCTTGCCCTGGCAGATTTCCTTAGTTCCCTCTTCTTCCTGGTTTCAGATGTTTCCTCTGCTAAATTCCAGTATTCTCCCTAAGATTCTGCATTTGAAGCGTGTTTATTTTCGTTCTTGTTTGTGCAGGAGGTGAGTGTCAGATACTTGTAGTCAGCCATTTTCTATGTAAAATTTAAATGACTGGATTGTTTGTATCATGGTTCTTACAATTTGTGAATTTAATAGAACTCTTGAAGCAACAACCCAGCAAAACTGGCTGTTATGATAGAATATCCATCGAATCAATGAAAATTTCCTTTAAATGGGAAGACATCTTTTCCATTCTGGCTTTCATGACCCTGAGCTGTCCTTATAAGCCATTTATTGTTTTGGTTAAGAAGTATTTATTGATCTCTATGTATGAAGCTTTACAATAAATTCTGTTTAAATTAATTTGGTAGTAAAAAAAAGGAACATAACTTTGTAATTTTTATGTTGTTTTTAATATGAATCTAAAGCACTATAACTAATGGTTAAAGGAATGTCATTTTTTTTCTATCTACTTACCCTGCTTATTTTTTTCTATATATTTATCTACTTTATAGCTTTTTGATTTTTTTTTGTATGAGGACACAGAATTCATGGATTAGTGTAAATCTAGTAATACAATATTATTTCAGTAGAACAAATAATTTAAAAAGTAGTCATTTCAGCAAATGGCAGAGAAACAGTTGCCGTACATGTCAAGGCTTCCATCCTATTTCTCAATAACTTTACCTTTAAGACCCCAAAGCAAATATCACTTATTCAAATAACTAAAAATTAAACAATAAATTTTCATCAGATGTTTTCTGTTTTAGGTGAGCACTGCATAACATGTATGGAAGAACTAGCTGACATTACTAGATGATTGCTCCATAGTTTGCCCACTTTTGTCTACACAGTATAATTTGAAGGAAGGAAGAAAATTGTATTAATTGGGGTTCTTTGTCACAAAAAGCAAAGCCTATTCTAACCAATGTTTTATGTTTTATTTTTTGAGACAGAGTTTTGCTCTGTGGCCCAGGCTGGACTGCAGTGGCACAATCTCAACTCACTGCAAACTTGGACTCCCAGGTTCAAGAATTTTTGTGCCTCAGCCACCTGAATAGCTGGGATTATAGGTGTGCACTACCATGCCTGGCTAATTGTGTATTTTTAGTAGAGATAGGGTTTTGCCGTGTTGGCCAGGCTGGTCTCAAACTCCTGACCTCAGGTGATCCTCCTGCCTTGGCCTCCCAAAGTACTGGGATTACAGGGTGAGCCACTGCGCCAGGCCCATTCTAACCAAATTTAAATAGCAAAAATATATTAACAGATCTTAGAAAGGGCACAGAATCTCTATGACAGTCAAAGAGCCTAAATCACATTGTAGAGTTACTCCAGTAAAGATCCCATGGCTCTCCTACTGGGCATAGACAACCCCAACTTGCACTACTGACCTGAAATTCTGTCATTGCTAGCCCCAGAAACCATATGCTTATGCAACCATCGTCACTAGAAAATATATTTTATGTGGTGTTTGCCACTTCACATTATTCTTTTCAAACTGAGAGCTTCACATAAGTACACACGATTAGCAAAGCCAAGGTGGCTTGGCTGTGGCCTAGATTTCTAACTTGAGGAAGGACGTCACAAATAATAAAGGTCAAAACATGAGAAGTGTCTACTATAGACCTTTTCCTGACCTGCCTGTCATGGGCTGCATTTATTGCTTTGTGTTAAATATCTTCTTGACACTATTAGGTCCTCTTTCCAAAGCAAATACCCATTCAAGAGGTAACACAAAATCATGTACAACTTAATGTATTTTTTTCTGTTTCCTTTGCTTGAATGAGAAATTCTGGATGCTATGGGAACAAAGAATGTATGGAAAAGAATGAAAACCCATCCACTGGCAGAATAGTAAGGCAGGATAAATTTTGATTTCCCAAATTGTTTAGAATCTTGGATCCTGGGTGAAAGAAGCCCTACAATCTCTCTTCTTGTATTATTTGAAAATGTATCAATATATTTGAGCATTCAGTTGTTAGAAAATATTCTTCCAGTAGCTTGTAAAGATAATACCAGTTTCACAGGACAGAGCAAGTAGCTGGTTTTTTGTTTAAATAACAACAGATAGTAAGATCTTGAAGAACCCACTGGGTTACAATTATCCTATAGTCCTAAACTTTACTAACTATAAAAACTCTATTCATGTGCTGGGTGCAGTGGCTCATACCTGTAATCCCAGCACTTTGGGGAGGCTGAGGCAGGAGGATCACTTGAACCCAGGAGTTTGAGACCAACCTTGGCAAAATAGAGAGACCCAATCTCTACAAAGATTTAAAAATTAGCCAGGAATGGTGGCCCTCATCTGTAGTCCTGGATTCTTGGGAAGCTGAGGTGGGAGGATTACTTGAGCCCAGGAGTGAGGGGTTACAGTGAGTTTTAATCACATCACTGCATTTCAGCCTGAATGACAGAGTAAGACCTTATCTCAAAAAACAAACAAACAAAAATATCCACTCTGAGTATAGCAGCAGCAGAATATCCATTTTTCCAGGAAACTGCTGAGTAGAGCTCTGTGCCACAGTTCAGACTCCCCAAGGAGGCCAAGGAGAGCCAAGAATAACCACAGAACAAATTGTGTCCTTTGATGCTTTCATCTCCCTTTCTGCATTCTTAAAACCCAGAGATCTCTCTTTTATCTATTTGAAGCACCTAGTGGTCTTTCACATATATCTCTGCCATAATCAAAAACACATTTTCAGGACAGGATCTAGTGTTCATTCTGTGGCAGTGACTTGTAAACTTTGACTGTGTTCTTCCATAAAGACTATATTTTACCTCATGTCCCAGTATATACTTATGTGATTGCAATTAAAGTATCATTAAATAATTCCTTCCCTTACTAAGAAGGAAAAACTCAGATATTTTCAATTCTATTTTATTTCATTTATTTTGTGTTTAAGCCAAGATCTAATAAACTAATTTCATAAACTTGAAGCTTAAAAACACTGGTCTCTGATGGTATAAATCCTTAATAGAATTAATGTTTCCCCTTTTAGTTATATTTTCATTTTAGCAAAAGATGCAAAGTAAGGACAAAGAAATGGATCTCTGCTGGGCATAGTGGCTCACGTCTGTAATTCCAGTATTTTGGGAGGCCAAGGTTGATGAATCACCTGAGGTCAGGAGTTCGAGATCAACCTGGCCATAATGGTGAAACCACCTCTCTGCTAAAAATACAAAAATAAGCCAGATGTGGTGGCGGGTGCTTGTAATCCCAGCTACTCAGGAGGCTGAGGCAGGGAGAATTGCTTGAACTTGGGAGGTAGAGGTTGCAGTGAGCTGAGATCATTCCACTGCACTCCAACCTAGGCAACAGAGCCAGACTCCATCTCAAAAAAAAAAAAAAAAAAAAGGAAGAAAAAAATATCTCTAAATGTGAAATTTTAGACAACAATAAGCTTATTCCAAACGTAGTTTTAAAGAAGCAGGAAAAAGATTTCATTGTTTCTGAATTCCCAGCATGTAAGTTATCTCTTTTGCCTGTATATTTTTTATTAATGTTTTAATTACAAAAATAATATATTTTCTAATCAGAAACCTAGAAAATACCAAATAACTACAAAGTTATAAAACAAAGTTCACCATAATCTTACTATCCAAAGATAACCACTGTCGACATTTTGCTTTTATCCGTCTAGTTATTTGTTATATATGTACTTACATAAACAATAAAAAGTTTAAATAGCATGTTAATAATAATGATGCGAATATCCTATCACAACTTAAGTTGTAGTTGACAACAGTCCTTCGTATGGATGTATAATGTTAAGATTGTTCCCAGTTTTTAAGTTTTATAAATAATAAGCCATCAGTGTGAGCATGTTTCAGTATACTTCCTTGGGTTAAATTCCTAGAAGAGGTGCGTTGGGGTGAAGGATCCATACATTTAAAGTCTCTGACTTGGATACTGTCCTTGGGTTTGTGAGGTCAATGACACGAAACTCTCTATAGCAACTGGACCATCTTGAGTAGTGTTCAGCTTTCAAAACTATAGTACATTTGTTGACATTTGGATTGTGATTAATAACTGAATCTCAAAGGCAGTTCTAAAAGGTAAAAGAAAACAACGAGAAACCACAAATCCTTTATAAGCAACTGAGATAGGCATGTGGAAAGGAGTGTGGTCGCTGAGCAACCATCAACAATGCAGAGCTCATTACAGGGGGCTGGGGCTGGGAGGGTATGAGCTGCCTCTGTGGTTGTGTTTAGAAGCTCACATCAACTTTAATGCCATCTAGTAGTATAACTCTTAGTCTTCTTCCAGTTCGTTTCCTCACTGATTTCCATTTTAGCTCCCCGCTTTGAAATGATGTGCCCCCTGTTCAATGTTTTGGCCTTAATCTCTTAATGAACTGTGTCAGTTTTGCTAGCAAATTGGAACCTGATCATTACCCCCCCAATAAACATCTAATAATTTATTGGGGCCTGTCAACCAGTACCTTATTACTTTGACATGTGAGACCAGCATGTTCTACAAGCCTTACAATTCCCTATAATCTTGGACCATAACAGAAAAGGGATGGTCTATTTTGAGACAAACATGAAGAGAGCTGCAGTTAGGGAAAGGGCAAGGAATTATCACAGAAAAGAAAATGGGCATAATTAAGATACAATGTCAATAGGATTATCTTTGTATGGGAGAGATTCTAAAAACATTCATTTCTTATTTATTTATTCATTCACCTGATTCATATTTATTAAATCCGCATAATAAGGCTGTCAGTGGCTGGAAAGTCAAAGGTAAATACTTCACAGTCATTTTTTTAAGGAGCTCATCGTCTGAAAGATGGGCATCCAATATTTTTAGTTAGATTAAAACTTAGAAAGGAGGGAAAATGGTAGATATATTTCTCAATGTACAGTTCAGGTTGAGATTGAAGAAATAGCATGATTGGCCAGGGCATAAGTTGGAGCTGAGTACAGTAACATGTGGTGGTGCCTGTAGGGTATCCTGGACACTGGAGATCCAGTGTATCCTAGAATTGCAGTTTGGGATATAGTTATTACATGTACTTACAGAGTTAGCACTCAATGGCATGTCATAGATATGCCATTAAGTGCTGCCAAGTAAGAACAACTATTCCTTGACTTCATGACATTTACATCGTCAGAGCACCCAAAGTTGAGAAGTGATTTGTTTGATATTTCACAAAAGAATTATAAATAAAGCAGATGCCAGATCTCTTTTTTTTCTTCCTGAGACAGGGTCACCCACTGATTTATCACCCAGGCTGGAGTGCAATGGCATGATCATGGTTCACTGCAGCCTCAACTCCTGGACTCAAGCAATCCTCTTGCCTCAGCCTCCCAAGTAGCTGAGAATACAGGTGCATGCTACCGTGCCCCACTAATTTTTTTTATTTTTATTTTTTTGTAGAGATGGATCTCACTATGTTGCTCAGGCTGATCTCGAATCCCAAGCAATCCTCCTGCTTCAGCCTTTCAAAGTGCTGGGATTACAGATATGAGCCACCTTGTCCAGCCAGATCTTTTAAGAAAGGTTATCAAAATCGATTAGGACCAATTGGGTTTATTCTAGAAGGCACCTTCCTGGGCCAGGAAGGAGAACTGCATAACACACTGAGAGTTAAGAGTCAACTGTCTTAGTTAAACAGGTAATCTCCCTCCTTAAGTTACTCAGTTGTTCCTCTAGAGGAGCTGTACCATCTTGTTTGAAAACACATAGTGTAATAGTTAGTTATACTGGAAGAGTAATAGTGACAAATCAAAGGAAAATGCAACAGTTGAAATAACATTGCAAAATTATAAGACATAAATAATCCAGATTGTGCCACCAAAACCCAGATACTGAAAAAAAAAAAATTGATATCAGTAAAGTTTGTAAAGAAGCACAGTGTAAAATTAAGTTAAAAATTATACTAAATAGTTGTGCTTCTTTTTGGCTGTGGTCTACCCCTAGTTTGGTGATAACCAAGGTGTCACTACCTACCTCAAAAGGTGTTATGAAATTCTGTAAACAAAATTAGTTTACTAAAATAAATAATTAGGAGTAGGAAAATACGCTTGACTGGAACTATGAGATCTGGATCTTATTCTAGTTTGCCAGTAAATGGTGTGAATTTGAACAAATGAATTGCCTTTCTGACTCTCAATTTCTTGGTGTTTAAGTTAGCAATCTGACTGATTTACACTGTTCCATCCACTGATATAATTTTGTCTTTTTGCACACCTTGGCCTCTTGTGTGTGTGTTGGGGGGGCAGGTTTGGGGCTGGTATTAGTGACTTGGAAATCAGAGTTTGGTATCTCTCTAACACTGGCAGCTCATTATAACATGCTGAATAACCTCACGCTTCCTTTGGGAAGAAAGGGAATGAAAAACTCTCTTGTAGCTGAGAAATACTCAATAGAACATGAGGAGGGAAGATTAACACCTAGTCAAGGCCTGAGAACAATGAAGACAGAGGATCGACCAAAGAAACTCATAATGGGAGCTTTCCTGCCTACCTTATTGCTAACTGAGGACTCCTGTGGACTTTTTTCCCCCTTTCACACTGGTATCTGGCTTAAGAAAGTTCCAAAATGTTGCTTTTCTGGATCTTGTGACCCCTCAAGTCATGTTGCTAATTGCTTTACTTTAGCCTTGGCAGAAGCAGGTACCACCTCTGTTTTTACGGTTTACAGCTAAACAAAGCCTTTTGTTTTCCCCTGGCTCAGTTCTCCATAGGGCAGAACAATTTTTTTTGCTTGTTTTTAATTTGAATAAATCATTTTGAGCTGCCATAAACACCCATACTAAGCATGCAGAGTCAATTAGCCAGTCAACACTTCAACTGATAGAAGGTGACTTTTGGGTCAGGTATTAACCACGAAGAGGTATTCCAAAATTTCACCGGTTGGATTTACTTGTTATTAAATACTTAAATATGGGACACTGTGGTGAGAAGTGTGCAAATGTTTAGGTTGCCACCACTTCAAGTGGTTGCTCGCAACACAACCAAGGTGTGGCACTTGTACCACACAGGTCCTATCTTGCTGATTACTTATGGTAATTACACAGGAGGTGAACAAACAGAACAAGCTGGAAAATAAAGAGAGATTAGGGGAGTTTAGGGGAAAGGTAGGGAGGGGTGATTTTAGGGGAGTTAAGAGTCAACTATCTTAGGTAAACAGGTAATCTCCCTCCTTAAGTTACTCAGTTGGTCCTCTAAAGGAGGTGATTTTAGGGGAGACGTGGGGAGAGGCAGAGAGAGAAAGGAGTAGTGGATGAAAAGGGTATGGTTCTAAAACCTTAATGTCTGCCAACCATACAGGAGGTATCTGTAGCAAAAAAAAGTTCTACAAATCCTGCTCAAGTTTTTGTTTCTAACTATTGCTTTTGAAATGTACTCTCTTAAGTATACATTGAAAGAGTAAATAACCGTTTTCCAATTTAAAGTAAAATAAGCTCATATATAGTTTCTGTTCTTTGAATCTTTATATGCTTATCAGAAACACTGGTATATGTCATAACATCATTAGTTGTTATTTCCAACATTTTTATTTATTTTTCTTCTGCTATCCAGCTGAACAGTTCTTTCCATAACATCAGAAATTTTAAAAATATCAATTTAAAAACTTTCTTGTTTAAAAGATTTCAAGGTTTACATTTACAACATTCTGATTTTTTAAAAGTCCGGTGAATATATTTTGGGTTTTAAAAAATCCGTATACGTATCTATACTGTAGCTTCAGTATGTATTTGGGAAATTTGTTAAACTGTCCAAACTTCAGTTTTCTCAGTAGCAAAATGAGATTTGAATACCTCCTAATGATGTTAAAAGGATTAAATGAAATAATGTAAACAATTCACCCAGCACTGTTACAGGAGGTAGTAGGGCAGACAGGAGCAGGACAGGAGAGGGCTCGCTCACCAGAAATGTCAGGCAGCCATCAGGTGACGATCAGGTGGTTGTTGAACTGCCTCTCTAAAATAATAATTTGTCACAGCCAGCACCAGGAAAAGGAAGTTTCCCAATAGATAGAAAAAAACTGACACTGGTGACCAGCAGCTTCCTGATAAGATCTCAGGAGCTGGGGTAGTGAGTTCCAGCATATGTACTAAATGGTGGAGTTTAACTGGTATATGACCTTCGTCTAGAAACACTGGACTGACAAGGGGAAAACGCCTCAAGTGAGCATGCGCACAATTTTAGTGAACACACTGTGCATGTGGCCCCTCCCAGGCAGGCCACTCAGCATGCAGACAGCCTGCCCCAAGGAAAAAATCAGGGGAAAAGTAATGCAACCCGGAAGGATGTCAACTTATAAGACCCCGACTCAAGGGTCAAAATGCGCACTTGAATCTCTCAAGTCGCTTGCTTGGCACTCTTCTAAGTGTTCTTTACTTTCTTTCATTCCTGCTTTAAACTTTTTAATAAACTTTCACTCCTGCTCTAAAACTTTCCCTCCGTCTCTCACTCTGCCTTATGCCCCTCAGTCTAATTCTTTCTTCTGAGGAGGCAAGAACTGAGGTTGTTGCAGACCCATATAGATTTGCCACCACTAACAGTACAAACCCCAGCAGTGGTAGCTAACTCATGAATATAAGTGTATTATTAGCCTGACAAACACACTTGAGTCTTCAAAAATATTTATTACATAGATATCAGATGGCTCAAAAAATAATTTATGAACATGAATTTAAAGATTTGTGAGACTTTCTTTGTTCAAAATTCTACATTTACATAACCTATTCTCTATGGTCAAAAGACTTCCCAGTGTAAGTGGGTTGTAAGATGACATCTGTAGGGTAAGTAGGTACTAGGCAGCTTTCAGGGGATGTGAAGATCTAAGAATAAATAAAGACAGGGGGTGCAAATTTGGTCAGAAAGAGAAAGTAAACATATGCACCAAATTACAAAAAAACAAAAAACAAACAAAAAAACTGGGCTGCACATCAGAATTGTCTTGGGAACTTTAAAAACACAGATGATGCCGGGGTTCTCCCCCAGAGGGTCTGATTTCATTGGTCTGGGATGGCCTTGGCCGTAGGATAGTTTAAAGCTCTCCATGTGATTTTAATGTCTAGTCAAGGTTCAGAACCAGAACTCTACAAACAAGAAATCAGGGAGTTATGAGAAAATACAGAGAAAGGTTAATGAGGGAGGAAAATAGAAAGACTAGAATAGAAGAAGCAGATAATTCATGAAATGCCTTGCAGGCTATGCAGTGTCATTCTATGCTGTGCTATGCTAAAAACTTTAGGCTTTATTCTGAAGAGAAATTAGTTGCAAGATAAGGAGTGATCAGTTTTGCTAACACAGGCTGCAGGTTCAAGAACTGATTATAGGGAACAAGACTAAAGGCAGGAGCTGACTTAGATGAGTTAGAGGTTGTAACTGTCTAGGCTAAGCAAGGGCAGTTGTAATGGGCTGGAGAAAAGTGAAGCAATTCGAGATGCTTTAAGGAGGAAGAGCTGACAGAAGTTGGTGACCTGATTAGAAAGCAAGGATGAGAAAGGAGTTGGCTGGCGATGCTCTTAACTGAGGTAACCCAGAAAAAGAGAAGGAGATACATTTGTGAGAAGGAGATAAATTCAGTTGGAAATGCTGATCTGAACTGTCCTTTGGATGACTAAATGGAGATGTTGGTAAGCACTTGGACACGTAGGTCTGGAACTTGAGAAAGCAGTGTGGGTGAGTGTGTTGGAGAAAAAGGAAGGACCTGTGACTCAGGTGTCTTACAGACTGCCATTCCCTGCCTTCCCTGCAGCTCCACAGGCTGGCCGTTTCTCAACTTGAACTTCAGGGCCTGTCACAACACATGATCTTTGCATTTAGCATCTAGTACCAGTAAAACACTGAAGTAAAGGGGCAGGGTGGGAAAAGGACAACGTATTGTAGAAGGTTCTAAACACTACTTTGTTGTATTTGGTTTTTTTGTTTTTTTTTTTTGATTGAGTCTCACTCTGTCACCAGGCTGGAATGCCAGGGACACAATCTTGGCTCACTGCATGCAACCTCCGACTCCTGGTTCAAGCGATTCTCCTGCCTCAGCCTCCCAGAGCAGCTGGGACTACAGGCGCACACCACCAAGCCCAGCTAATTTTTGTATTTTTAGTAAAGACGGGGTTTCACCATGTTGGCCAGGATAGTCTCGATCCCTTGACCTTGTGATCGGCCTGCCTTGGCCTCCCAAAGTGCTGGGATTACAGTTGTGAGCCACCATGCCTGGCCTGTCGTATCTACTTCTATGAAGTTGGTAAGACCATGTAAGCATCAGAAAGACAAAATCAAGTAATAGGCCCAGCATTCCACCTTAGGTGTTGCTTCCTGGCAGCCCCTTTTCCCCCCCATATGACCCTGGTTCTCTGGTCAAACCTAGTAGGACCAGGAATAGCACCTGACCCCGGCTCAACCAATCTGAGACACTCTAGAGAATTTAAACTGAAAGACATATTGATCGCAGAGCTCTGAAAGGAGAATCAAAGGATTGCTGGCCAGGCACAGTGGCTCATGCCTGTAATCCTAACACTTTGGGAGGCCGAGGTGGGCAGATCACCTGAGGTCAGGAATTCAAGACCTGCCTTGCCAACATGGTGAAACCCTGTCTCTAATAAAAATACAAAAATAAATTAACCTGGTGTGGTAGCATGTGCCTGTTATCCCAGCTACCTGGGAGGCTGAGGCCGGACAATCACTTGAACCCAGGAGACCGAGGTTTCAGTGAGCTGAGATCAGGCTACTGCACTCCAGCCCGGATGACAGAGTGAAACTCCTCCTCAAACAAATAAACAAATAATTCCTGCTGCAGAGTTGCCTTGGTTCATTCATTCTTGCTGATGGTTGTTTAGCTTTTCCTTGGATTGTGTGATAATCTCAGGATAATGTCCACAAATTCCCATTGGAAATGGGGACTGTCATAAATGTCCATTAAAATAGTGCAACTATTACAAAATAAGGTAGATACTTACTTTACTCTTTAATACTATCTTGGAAAGGTGTCCATTAAATGAAAAAGCCATTGGAAGAGCAACACAGATGGTATCATACCATATGAAGAAAAACTGTGTGCATGTTGGTATGTGTACATGTGTGTATAAAATCTGGAATGATCTAGAACAGATTTCTTTAAATTTCCATTTTTATTTTACATTCAGGGGGCACATATTCAGGTTTGTTGCAAGGGTACATTGAGTGATGCTGAGGTTTGGGCTTCTATTGACCCTATCAGCCAGATCACCAACATAGTATCCATCAGGAAGTTTTCAGCAGTTCCCTTGCTCCCTCTCTCCCTCCCTCCTCCTTTTGGAGTCCCTAGGGTCTATTGTTCCCATTTGCTTTTTTGTTTCATTTTTGAGACAGGGTCTCAGCTGGTTTGCTTAGGCTGGAGTCAGTGACACAATTATGGCTCACTGCAGCCTTGACCTCCTGGGCTCAGGTGATACTCCTGCCTCAGCCTCCAAGTACCTGGGACCACAGGCATGAACCACCATACCCAGCGAATTTTTTTCTTTCTAGAGACAGGATCTCACTATATTGCTCAGGCTTATAAGTATGAACATGTGATATTTGGTGTTCTGTTTCTGCCCATAACCAAATGTTTATAGTAGTTACTTCTGCAGATTAGGAATTGTCAATTGAATATATAATATGTTTCTAATTTTATTTTTAAAGTTTTTTAAAAATTCATTTTCTTTTAACCGAGTTTGCATTGATTTTTCTAACTCATAATCAAAAGAGTCTTCACACAACAACTGAAGGCATAGAAATAAAAAACATCAAGCAGTTTAATATTCATCAACTGTTCAGTGGGATGTGGAGGGTAACAGGCATTAAATTGAAAGCACATTAATTAGGAAGGGTAGTCACATTGTAGATTATGGTGGGTTTTGTATGTATCCAGGTTCACCTCCTTAAGTATAATCACACACACACACACACACACATACATATCAACCTCAGGTTTTAGAAATGATTGGGAATCATCCTTCTTACTGTACAATTATCTGATTATTAAGCCTCTAAAACCTTCCAGTTTATAATAGCACAAAAAGATTGTTCTGAATATTTGAACCATTTTCTGCTTAACTATTTACACCTGGTTTGAATTTAGTGCTGGTAGGAGAATATTTGTGCTAACTTGTCCTTAATAACTGCTTCCAAATGATCAGTATCAGCTTCCAAATCTACTAACACCTCCATTAATCTTTTATTTGACATGACATGTAGAAGAAAATGACAGCACACTCAGAACAAATATTTAAAGCACTTCTGCAATAAAAATATGTCATGTAGTTTATGCAAACCCTCAGGGAATAAGTGATTTTGTTTTTGTTTAAGTATGTTTACCATAATCTACTGCCAACATTTTAAAATTAAGGATTTCCTCTCATCACTAAAAGGTAACACCCTAGTTTGCTCACTAAAAATCTGTACCTTCACATCTAGATTCCATAAGCTTATGAATAATCTCAATTGTAACAATTTAAAAATAATCTGATACTTTCAAAAAAGTAGATACCTGCAATTAACTACGACAGTGAGTTTAGCATATACTTACTGCAAAATAAAATACATTCAGAAGTGTTTAAAGAACAATGCAAGAAAAAAGGAAAAATTACAAAGCAAACACTGATTGTTACCACCATACAGGTTAGGAAATAGAACATGGCTAGCAACCCAGGAGACTCCCATCCTGTGCCTTCCTTCCAGACTCATTCTCCTTTCCTAAACTTAACCACTATTATGACTACATGATAACAATTTTCTCATTTTTGTTACAGTGTTTTTTACCACCTACATACATACCTCTTGTATTAGTCTGTTCTCATGCTGCTAATAAAGACATACTGGACTGGGTAATTTATAAAGGAAAGAAGTTTAATGGACTCACAGTTCCACATGGCTGGGGAGGCTTCACAATCATGGCAGAAGGCAAAAGAAAAGCAGAGGCACATCTTACATGGCAGCAGGCAAGAGGGGAAAAAGCCTGCCCCCATGATTCAGTTGCCTCCCATTGCATCCCTCCCATGACATGAGGAAATTATGGGAACTACAATTCAAGCTGAGATCTGGGAGGGGACACCCTATCACCCCTGTTTCTGAACTATATATTATATAATGAACATAAACTAATACTTTTCTTTCCTGTCTTAATACATTTGCTCACCATTGTGGTTATGAGGTGTATTCGTGTTTATATGTACGTGTGCTTTGTTTGCAATGCTGGGTAACATTCCAGTATAAGAACACGCCACTTTAAAAAAATTATCCTTTTGACAATTATCATTCTGTGAGATTTTATGAGTTTTTCTGCCTTTAGAAATCAGCTACTTTTTATTACCTTACACAAATTTAAAAAGCTGACAGGCAATATCGAGTCTCTCACTAAAAAGCTTACTGAAGATGTTGTTAGGCCTGATGCTTTGCAGAGGAATTTTTGAAGCAGCAAAGCATTTACACCTCATGTACAGCAAGTAATTGCTGAGCACAGTTCCTGCATGCTTTGTTAAACTGTCACTACACCTGTGTGACAGGTGCACAAATGTATTTTTCTTTTTTAAACAGTTGAAAGGAATATTCCTGCCTTCACCCACTTCTCAGTAGGTGGTCCTGAGACTTAAAGCACTGCCACAAGTAAATTATCTCCTTCTCACTAAATTCTACTCATTAAAAATGGCTCCTTTCCAGAATTAATGCACAAAACAATTGCCATTTTCTAGCATTGTGGAGTTGAATGATCTACTGCTTGGTACTTGGGCAAAAGTCAGAAGAAGAAATCTACAAAATTACAAAAAAAAAAAAACAAACCATAGTGCATTTACCAGAGCAAGGGAGGTTAGAGTGTTGGCTATACAAAGCAATTAATGTAATAAACATTGGAGCAATAGATAAAATTTAGATTGATTAGTTTATTAATAGCAGGTTATATGGAAAATGTGATTGGTAAAAATGAAGTTACTGGCTAAAATGTGATTTCCAAAACCTTGGGCTTCTACTAATGGAAGTAACCAGGAATATCCTGTAACTATAAAATAACATCTCACCTTATTAGAAATGAGTTGATAATGACTGATAGGGTAAATGGAAATTTAAATTCAAAGTCAAAGTACTATTGCCGTGAAGATAAAAGTATAAAAAAATTAAAATTACAACATATACAAATAAACATCTTTATGTAAAGGAAAAGAGCAAAAATGTTTTCTATTTAGGTAACTAGAATGTCTTACAAAGTGAGCTTTAATCCCACCTAAATATTTGGAAAGCATTTTCACTCTGAGCTGGCCAATTCCCCCGAAAAGTCTGAACAGATCCATCTCAGGCCTGATTGACTGGGCACAGTGATTTCCAAAGCAGGAAACAATCTGACTGGGAAATATCAACACCTGACAAAGCAATTTCCTTTTCTGAATGCATGTATTTGTATTAAACTGGGGAACATTTCTGTGTCTGGTTTGTGAGCTAGAAAACCATGCTCTTTGGTGCTGTTTTCACAGTTGGATAGCATTAAACGAGAGCAAGTATGAGCTGTACAGAGCACTATTTCAACTTGTTCTTTTTTCTCATCTCAATATTTTTTAATAATCAAAAAATGTTTGTGGTATAATCAAAATTGACTTTCATCCCAAGGAACAAATAATCATAGAAATTCTACAGGTTTGTAATTCAACATATGCCCATACATGAAATAAAATTGATTATATATTAGAATGGGTAATTCAGAACCTCCAAACCACTAAGCATGAATGATGTTATTTTTAGACTAAATTCTTCTTTTTATTCCAAGACTGAAGAGAAACATAGTATAGTGTTTGATTTTGTAAGACAAGCAAGCTGAATATTGAGATAAATAATTATAGCAGAACAGCACCATCTCTTCCCTTTTAAAAATACGTATTTAACAACTTTACACCAGGAGCAAAAATATTTTTAATTATTGAAGAGCTCAAATTCAAAGTACCAAGATAATGGTATGTAAACTCTCATAGGTATGATATCTTCATAAGTAATCTGTATCATAGGATTAAATTTTGCCTTAATCCAAAATTTACCTCAACAGTATATTTTACACACACACACACACACACACACACACAAACTCATATAGCAATACAGAATAATGCATAT
This sequence comes from Ateles fusciceps, assembly GCA_036589455.1. Taxonomy (NCBI): domain Eukaryota; kingdom Metazoa; phylum Chordata; class Mammalia; order Primates; family Atelidae; genus Ateles; species Ateles fusciceps. The sequence goes on from JAZHEH010001361.1 coordinate 5,008,326, forward strand.
GATGTATATGTTAAACTTGGTAGATGAGAATTTTTCCTTATTTAAATATTTCTATCACTCTGATTAATAACTTTCAAATATTAAAACATTACATTGGCCAGGTGCAGTGGGTCATGCGTATAATCCCAGCATTTTCAGAGGCCTAAGTGGGAAGATTGCTTGAGCTTCAACACTTTCAGAGACCTAAATGGCAAGATTGCTTCAACACTGGCTTGAGGAACAAAGTGAGACCTCATCCTCTACAAAAACTAAGAAAAATTAGATGGGCATGGTTGTGCACACCTGTGGTCCCAGCTACATGGGAGGCTGAAGCAGGAGGATCCCTTGAGCCTAGGAGGCAGCTGCAGTAGGCTGTGATCATGCCATTGCACTCCAGCCTGGGTGACAAAGTGAGACACTGTCTCAAAAAAAAAAAAAAAAAAAAATAGAACTTTAAAATATTACATTTGTAATTTTAGTGATTGATTTATAAGGGATAATTCATTCTGGGCTTTCACACAAAACTGTATCACTAAAGTAAAAGACAAAATCATTTATTAATCAAAGGATATATTTAATCTCCCCTCTCAGCCTCCATGAGGAAACAGAAACAGTAAGTCATTGTGTACTGAAGAATATGGAGACATTTTTATTCAATTGACAAGAAGCAATATATTGAATCTTGAGCCAGATAACTTATGCTAATGATGTGGGAAAATAGGCAAAATCAGGTTATCTAATAAAGCTAAATTAAATTGGATAATTATTACCTACTTTATTTCTGAGCAGGCAGCCAACACCATAAATATGAAATGGTTAAGCAACGTGGGCACAGTGCTGTTTCTGTAGGAAAGCTAGGAGTTAGTGCGGTTGTTGATTAGGTTGACTTGCCCTTCTAAGAGGCATGCCAGACTTCCCTTTTCTACAGTAAAGTCAATAGAGAATTGTCTGTGAGTGTGCGGATACATCATATCTCGGTACAGGAGGTGCTCTCATCTCTGGTCAAATTCTCACTAAGGTATTGTTGAAACCCCAAAGAAGAGGAACTCAATCAATGGAAGTGCTCTTTCAGTTTCACAAAGAGCTGGTATTCTAGCTTATTGGCTTCCACATCCAGATGCCAATTATTTGCTCTGTGATAAAATGCATAGCCCTCATTTTAGCAGTCTAAAATAAGGAAGCTCTGCTGCAAGGGTGATAGTAGGTGTAATTCATCCTAAGGAGCTCTGAAATCCCTGTCTACGTAGTTAAAGAAATAATACATAATTAAGGATTCTGGTTTTCCAGAATTGGAAAAATAGTCTGAAAAAGTCTTATCATAATGAACACTTGCCACAAATGTGATTAACTAAGGGATATTTGCAAAAATTAAAAAAGAAGGTAAATTAGTTTAGAAAGTTACCCTGAGAAAATATAACCACCTAAGTGTTAGCATTGTTTTGGTCATTTGAAATGTGAGAATCTGCCAGTACCTGAAAAAATGGAAGGCAGGAGTAACATGTTGTTTGAAGGTAAATAATATAAGTAATGCCATTTATTCAGAACTTACTCTATTTTAGGCATTTTCTGGGAGCAGTATACACATATTATTTTGTGTAATCATTATAACACCCTTGAAAAGTGGGTATTATTTTCTGAACCAATGAGCTACTATGAGTTTCCCTCACTTGCCCAAGTTGATGAGCCATTAAGTAGCAGAGTCAGCATTTAAACCCAGGTGTACTGTGACTCCAAACCTATAGTTGTCATTCTAGGTTGCAGGGGGATGAGCTAGACTGAGTTTCAATACTATTCCAAGAGGAGGACTTGCCTGATAGTGGCTATTCACAAAGAAGATAATTAATTCCCTGGAAACTTTATCCAGAGAGATTTTGCTTGTCTCTTAGGATAAACCAATAAGATGCTGTTCATAAGTGGAGAGCCCTAGAAAATTCTAAAAGATAGAGTCATTTCAGGGAAAATAATGGACTTTATATGAACAATCCAAAGAAATAAGATGGAACTCATTTAATGGCTTACATTGCACAAACTGCTTACGAGAAACAAAATTATATATACCACACTTACTGGAAGAAGATGGTTGTTAGTTTACTGTATAATAAAAAAGTTACCTGTGACAATTTAAAAACATGTAGGCATTTCTTAGTGTCCATACATTTTATGCTATGTCTTTATAATAGGGGTCTTAACCTATATTCCCAAAATGAGTAACTGACATTTCATTGAGTGAAATTAATTTCACTTTGTTGTAGTATTTTTAAAAACTTAAGTACAATAAACTTTTGCCAAATGACAATTTTCCTAGAAGAAATTCTGAAAACTTTTTTTTACCTATTAAAAAAATGGATATATATATACTATAATATCAAAAAAGAAATATAAACTGAAAGACTTTCTGGCATGAGAACAATTGTTTGGAAAGCACATCCTTTGCTATATTACAGATGAAGGAGGAAAGAGTGTTCTTAAAGAAAAGTCATTTTTTAGTGTTAAATAATTAACAATCCGTGTGAGGTAGTAGAAGGAGCAGGAGACCTGGGTTTAGTTCCAGTTCTTCCACCAACGACATCTTGGATTAGTTGCAAAAACAAAGGAGTTGAATTTGATGATCTCAAGTGTCTTGTGCAGCTCAAAATTCAATACGTCTGCATTTCCTAAGAGCAAGATGAATAGCTCACAAAATACTTTCTCAAGTAAGGGTAGAATCATTATGGCTTTGAGTCATTGAAATGTTCCCTGGACAACCTACTCTGGAGGTACCATGTGAGAAGATCTTTCCTTGGCTCAGTGTGTACAGATGATGTAATGTTTTATAAGGCCCCACCTTGTTTGATGAAATCACTCTATCAGTGGAGTACTGGCCTGACAGCTCCTAGAAGAGTTGCCAAAGTGGGCTGCAATATGAGATTTTAAAGTCCTATTATCATGCTGCATGAGGAATTTGGAAAAGTCAACATTCCAATATGTTGAGAATGAAAAATATTACTATCTACCCCCCATTTATGGCACTTACTATGGCAAGGTCTGTTCTGTGTAAAACATGCAATTGAGCAGATAAAGTTTTATAAGCTTATAAAGGAACTTCATTGATGAAAGAGAAGTCCCAACAATCTCACTACCCTTATCATCAGGATTTACACAATGAGTTTCTTTAGGGAAACCATCTTGAAACTTCTTCCAAGTAATATGGAAAGGTTGGCATTTAGCCATGATTGAAGAATCACCAAAGTTTTCTATGTGGGTGGGGGAAATTGCTTTGGTACACAGACAACAGGAGTATTTTCTCAACGTAATGATAGGATCAACAGAAGTAAATACGCTTCTCACTTCTCTGGCATCCCTCCCTCTTCTTCCCGATCATCTCTTTTCTTTCCTGTATTGTTTTTTAAACCAAGAGGTATATGCAAAGGACAACAGGTCAAAGAGACATGTAGGTGTCCTTGCTTAGCTTTTGCTCAAACTTTGACTTTTTTCACTTTGAAGTCAAAAGCAAGTTTTTTCCCTTTTAAAGATTTTAAAGATTTAGGCAGCTAATTTTTAGTTTAGAAATTTAGACCAGGTAATCATGGGCCAAATACGTTGTATATTACCTAACTTACCACCCCCAATAAATCAGAAAATAATGAGGCATATTTATCCTTGCAATATCTATCTGTAGATCATAAACACAGTTCATATACCAAGCACTATGCTAGGTATTGATGGTACAAAGCCTAAAAAAGATTATGGATTTTATAGTTAAATCAAAATCAGTGAATAATGGATGTGGATTTAAGGCTGATTTTTCTTCAACAACCCAATCAAAACATAAACATTCAAATATACATTATTTTCTTTCACATGATCACTCTGTATCATCAGGCACAGTTACTTGATCTATTGAGGTCACTGCTACAAATAATTTTCAAAAAGCTGTTTGAGTAACAGTCTTCAAAATTGGCATTACATTTTAAAATGTTTACTATTTTGTCAAAACTTCACCCTTTGAAGGTAAGTTTAATTTTGGGGGTAAAGCTGAAGCCATTGAGCCAAGTTTTATAAATAAGGATTGCAGTAAATCAAACTGAGCTATGTCTCTAAAGTAATAAGACTAATTCTGATACGAGGCTTGTGGAAAGTAGAAGACTCATGATAGGGGAGGCATGTTGCAACAATAATTTGCTTGGTTAACAATCCTGAAAGGCTGATCAACTAGATTGCTAACTGAGGGTACAGGAGATTTCAGTAATTTGCTCATTGTGAACTCAGTAGAACAAATAGTAGAATCCATAGCTGAGCTTTTATGTGAGGATGTACTCACTGAGACAGAACAATCACTGCTTGTCTGGGCTGGACTAACTAAAATGGCAGGTTTTATAGTGAAACACAGATGAAAGACTGAAATGATGGATTCTGGTAATGAAGGGTAAGGTTCTGTGTATCTTTAGATTAAATGAATCTTGTAAAATTTCACTTTTACTGAAAGAGTTGACAAAAGAGGCATTTTTCTAAAATCAAACAATGTATTCTAATTATATTGAATGAGAATGAGAAATAGAGGTTGGCATTGTTCTCTTTCAACTTTGTTGTAAAATTAGGATTCATAAAGTAATTAAAAGCAACTGTTTATAAACACCATTCAACTTTTCCTCACTGTCGTCCCTTTTGAAAACTGGCATTTCTATACACTGTATTATTTACACAGTGCTTTTATAAGAAGAATTTTATAAAATTATAAAATAGATACATTGACATTCATCAATTCAAATTAAATACTTGAGATACCTTTGGGAAGATATACCTTCAGTTGGCATAGCATTTTTCAGTTTTCAAATAACTTTCATAGTAATTTGAAATAGAGACAGGAAGGTGTATCTCCAGAGAGGGTTCTCCAGAGAGACAGAAACCATAATGCATATATATATATGTGTGTATATATATAAAATATGGAATATATATATATATATATATATATACTTATAAAATTGGCTCATGCAATTGTTGGGGCTGGCAAGTCTGAAGTTTGCAGAGCAAGCCTACAGGCTGGAAACTCAGGCAGAATTACTTCTTAGGGAAATCTTGGTTTTTGCTCTTAAGGCCTTCAATGGATTGGATGAAGCCAGCACACATTATCAACAGCAATCTTTTTTACTTAAAGCCAACTGATTAAAAATCTTAATCATATCTGTAAAATATCCTGACAGGTTTTTTTGCCCCCCATTTGTCAAATAAGAAACAGAGGCTCAGTAAAGTTAAGCAATCTGATTAAGTTACCCATCTAGGAATCGACAGAAGACAGGTTGGAGTTCATATTCAGCCTCCCAGGTTAGGATTTCACCAACTCCATTCTATCACCTTTCTTGAATGTTTGCAGCAGGGCCTACAGCTAGCTCTTAGTTTTATACTGAGTAATTATTTCCTTAATGACAGTGAATTTGAAAAAATGTTTTACGATTATTTAGCTAGCATAAATTTTTGTTCTTGATTGAAAATGTTATCTTCTTGGTTTGTGTAATTTATTCTTTCATTTAGTCATTTCATCTGAGCTATATGAATCCAAATGGTTCAATAGAACCTATTGTTCTACTTGTCACATAGAGAATTACTCTGATGCAGTGATATCCTCCAAAGTATACTACCAGGCAAGATAACCAGGAGGTCATGGAACAGAAAGGTTCACAGACACAATTAAGATGCTCACATTACAGTTTATTAAATCATACAGTGTGAAGAAACCAGGGAAAAGAGATGGGGTGGGTCCACACACTTAGAACAGGTAATAAGCGGGGGCACCACCCTACCTGAATCCCTTATGCAGTGTTCATATGTCCTTTACCAGCTTTTGACGTGATGATGAGAATCATAGTTGAGACCTGAGTAGGTGGCCCACCAGTGGAAGACGTCCAGGGCCAGTACACACTTGCTCTATTAGAAAATGCAGGGGCAAGTACACCAGGCCTATTAGCCTGGGGGAGCCACTCTGGGGTTTATTTGTGTTCTTGGGTTAAGAGCATGTGGGGCCAGAATAGGATCATATGTTCTCATGACCCAGCTGTATCATGATCACGAATTGGTCTTTACATGTCTTTCTATCTTTAAGTAACATTTTCCCACCATATTTTTATTAACTGTCTTTGGCATGTCTTAGAGACTACTAATTTACTCTTGATATTTTTACGTTATGATTTTTCCTGTCTTTACATGCCACTTGTTTACTCTTATCTATACTTAACAAATTCTGTGAGCTTCACCTATAAATCATAAGCTCATAGTTTAATTACTGTGTATACTTTATGCTTTTTATGAGTTTCACCCATACCACTTGTTCTCCTATCTTTTATAGCATAATTAAATATCCTCAAATAATCTACACATTATAATATTGGGAGAGATAATAACTTTTATAAAGCTGAAGATCAATAGAGAGTCTTAAGAATAAATCATAAATTACAATGTCACTATCAAATTTTACTGATAGCATCACATCAAATTAGATTTTTATAATGAGGAGGCATGTACCACTAGACTAGCAGAAGACATGAAGGCCTGCCTTTGAGACTTACTTCTGGAGAATCCAAATGATAAATATAGCTTCTCAAGGATTAATCCAATTTCTCAGATCCTTAGTTTTTAAAGTGAAGTATTATGACTGTAAATACCAAGATCTTTCTATCACATGACTTGAAACCAAACGCAAATATAAATGTGAATTGGATATCATCTTTGAGCTTGAGTAGCTCCAAGTAGAGAGAGAAGGAGACCCATAAGTAAGTAATTACTATCAGAATGAACAATGTCACAGAATCATGGAAGAGGAAATGCCACACCTAGCAGAACAGTAAAAACCTCCTAAGTGGAGTCATTGAAGTTGGATTTGATAAATAGAAATTTGTAAGATGGTTAGCTGAGTAGGAGGAAACAGGCAGTACAAACTACGCAAGACAGAAATGAAGGAATAAAAGAACATAGCATAGACAAGGCGTGGGGCAAGTCTGGAGTGGCTGGAGTGCAGGTTTCCTTAGAGTTAGAAGATGAATATATATGGTAAGAAAACTTGTGTCTGTAACATAGAGGGCCAGATAGAACTTTGTTAAGGGGTTTGGACTTTATCTTAAAACACTGATGACTTATAAAAGAAGTTTAGGCTTGGGTATAACGTAATCAGATTTTTTCCATAGATACTATCCAATTTGGGTCAGACAGTGAAGATTCTGATCTTGGTTTTGACCTCAAGCCTTTGGGTAATTATTGTTTCCTGTCAATCTCTCCAGTTCTGTCTACCAAGCACCCATGATTCATCCTTAACATCTTTTTATAGTCCCTAGCCAGTATTCCTCTTCCTCCTTCAATCACACATAAAGCAGCACACTTTGTACTTTATGGTTATACTCCAGGTTGAAGTTTTCCCTTGTATCTATGTGTGCAACTCTTAACTATCCCTTTACATAGACAGCTCAATTCTTTCCATGACGTCCTATTGAATTGAAAAACATTTTGTAGAGCATCAGCTTAGAAATCATAATTCCACTTCCTCATTCCATTCTATACCGTTTTCCTATAACAATTTGGAAAATGTCTTTCATTATTTAGTTCTCAGTTACATGCTCTTTTGCATGGTTCCCTTATAGTTTTACTTCTAACTCTTATTGCCAGGAAGATTTTTTTTTTTTTAAGACAGGGTTTCACCAGGTTGGTCAGGCTGGTCTTGAACTCCCGACCCCAGGTGATCCGCCTGCCTTGGCCTCCAAAGTGCTTGGATTACAGATGTGAGCCACCACGCCTGGTGCCAGGAAGATATTTTTTATAACTACATGCATTTAGCATATTCATTTAATTTTAACAGCAAAACTCTAAGAAATAATATCACTAACTTCTTATGCAACTGAAAATATCAAACTGTGGATTTTTATAAGAGTAATTACAGGAATTAAAACATATAGTCAAGGCTACAGAAAAAATGGCTGACTTTATTCTTGTCAAAACTGTTGCAGAATATGGCTTAAAATAGAAAACAAGAAAGAAAGCAGACTTCTGGTAACAGATTAAATTAATTGAGCTCGAAATTGTAGGCACTTCTGTTCATTTCTGAACAGTCTGTTTAATCTCCTGCCTGAACACATTGAAACTCTCCTTTTGTTATGAATGACATGTATTCAGGTGTCACTCAGGGATGGAAAACACCCCTTTTGATTGGTGCCTGGAAATTTTAGAGCCTCCAGACTGAACAAAAGAGTCCCTTTTTTTCAAATAAAAAGGTTCAAATGTCTGTTGTTATCTCTCAGCTCCTCAGGAAGCAACTACTACTCTACCAGTGACTTGTTTTTAATGCTTGAAACCTGTTAATTATATAGTAAAAATTATATAGAATTTTTTATAATTAAAACTTAATTCTACATTAGCTTTATTCACTACTGAGAGGTGCCAAAGCAAATTAGATTTTAAGTTTTGAGTTAAAAAAATATTTAGATAACCTCAGATGGAAAGGAGTAAAACTGGAATATGAATTTAAAAGTGCTGTTCAGTAATATTTATTCAGTGTCTTATGTGCATGACATTATTCTAGGCAATAATTGCAATTAAATTTTCAAAGAATTGTGTGCAGTGGTTTTATAATTAAATCAAAAAAAGAACAGCCAACTCTTTCAGACTCAACAATTTGAAGTATGAGGGGAAAATGCTTAGAGAAAATAAAGAAAAAAGAGTGGTAAATTCAAGTACATAAACATCTTAACTTCTGTACAACATAAAGTCCATGAGGAAATTAAAAAACAACAAAATAAGAAGATTTACTGACAAAAACTCTGAGTGTATTTTACCATAGCATTCTATTTTTTAAAATTAACATCATTTTTTGAAACTTTTACTCATACCTAAGGCTGTAGTTCATTTTTAAAAATTTCTCTCCAACAGCCTAGTGTGCCATATTTTGTTTGACTCTCAATTAATATTTAAGATGTTTGCAGACTGAGGTTATTTAGACTTATTCATATCTTTTAACCATTTTTCTATGTATAATTTTCTGGCTTTTTCTATGTAATTTGTAAGAATATGTTTTCTGCCTTCTAATCCATTGTCGGTTTTATGTAAACAAATAACTTTCTCCAGGGTTTTTTTTTTTTTTTTTTGAGACAGAGTCTCTAGGGTTTTGCTTATCTTCACTCTCTGATACTCTAGGTTTTTTTTGTTTTTGTTTTTGTTTTTTTTTTAACTCAGCAAAACTTTAAATATTTTGAGATAAAGGCAAGATTAACTGATGGTGTGTTTTGATGAACAGAAGTTCATAATTGTAATGTCACTTAATTTATCAACCTTTTCCTTTATGATTACTACTTTTTAGATTCTTATTTTAAAAATCTTCCCTATTTGATATCATGAATACGATCTCTATTATCACCTAAAATGTTCATAATTTTGCCTTTTATATTTAGATATTTAATCCACCTGGATTTGTTATTAATTTTTGGTATGATGTGAAATAGGGGTCCAATTTCATGGGGTTTTCTTAAAAAAATATTTTCTTATTCACAGCTTTTCTAAAGCCATTTATGGGAAAGTTTCTCCATTCTTCGCTTAGCTCCTGGGCCATCTCTGTCACAGATAAATGTCTATAAAATGTGAGTATTTCTTTGGGGTCACATATTTCTTTCTCTTTAATAAAGATTTTTATCTGTTTTATCATACATGTTGCCAGCATGTAGAAAGGCATTTGACTAACAATTATTTCTAGCTGCCAATCTTGTTAATTTCAACACTGTCTAAAGATTACCTTATGTTTTCAATATCAACAATCAGCTCCAAGTAATGACAGTTTTCTTTCTTTCTTTCCAATCTTGGTACATTTTCTTTCCTTTTTTTTTTTTTTTTTTTTGGTTGCGATGGAGTCTTGCTCTGTTGCCAGGCTGGAGTATAGTGGCATGATCTTGTCTCACTGCAACCTCTGCTTCCCGGGATCCAGTGATTCTCTTGCCTCAGCCTCCCGAGTAGCTGGGACTACAGGCACATGCCACCACACCTGGCTAATTTTTGTATTTTTTTTAGTAAAGGCAGGATTTCACCATGTTGGCCAGGATGGTCTCGATCTCTTGACCTTGTGATCCACCTACCTCAGCCTCCCAAAGTGCTGGGATTACAGGTGTGAGCCTCCACACCTGGCCCATTTTCTTTCTTTTTATGTCCTGATTACAGTGGCTGGGATCTCCAGAACAATGTTGAAAAGAAATGCCATTCATGGGTATGCGTTCTTATTTCTCACTTTAAAGGAAATACTTCCAATGTATCACTGTTGAGTATGCTACTTGCTGTATTTTGTGTTTGTGTGTGTGAAGATATCTTTTACAAAATTAAGGGAAGTTTCTTTATATTTCATGGAAAGCTTTTCTCAAGAATGGTTGCTAAATGTAATAAAATGCTTTTTCTGCATCTGTCATGATAATAGTAACTTTTCGTATAGATATTCTAAACAAACAAAACTATTCTTGTAATAAAACCGACTAACTTGATATATCAGTCTTAATTTTACATCATAGAGCTTAGTTTGCTATCTCATTTAGGAACTATTCTTTAGTCAGAAGGAAGATTCAGCCTATAAATTCTCTCTCCCTTTTTTTTTTTTTTTTTTTGGTATTCTCATCTGAATTTGCTATCAAGCTCATAGCAATTTTATTTAAAAAGTTGGGGAGTGTTCCTCCTTTTTATACTGTCTGAAAACATGTATTTATAAATCAAAATTATACGTTCCTTAAATGATTGGTAGAACTCATAAAACTGTTTCAGCGTAAAGTTTTCTTTATGGGACTATTTCAATCTAGTGAATTGATTTTTGTTACTGCTACATTGCCATATAGATGTTCTATTTCTTGCCATAATTTTATAGAGTTCTATTTTAGATTGGTAACTTATATTTTTCTAGAGATTAATCTCTTACCTATATTTCAATATTTCAAATTTTATACCATAAAGTTGTTTACAATATTTTAAAAATATCTGCTATGTTTTTTGTTAATTTATTAATTCCTAATTTTTAAAGTTGTGACCTTTATCTTCTCTATTAAAAGTTATCAATTATATTAATCAGGCCAGGTGTGGTGGCTCTCACCTGTAATCCCAGCATTTTGGGAGGCTGAGGTGAGTGAATCACCTGAGGTCAGGAGTTTGAGACCAGCTTGGCCAACGTGGTGAAACCGCATCTCTACTAAAAATACAAAAAATTAGCTGGGCGTGGTGTCATGTGCCGGTAGTCCCAGCTACTCAGGAGGCTGAGACACAGGAACTGCTTGAACCCAGGAGGCAGAGGTTTCAGTGAGCCAAGATCGTGCTACTGCACTTCAGCCTGGGCAAGAGAGTGAGACTTAGTCTCAAAAAATAATATATATATATATATTCATCATTCCAATTTTGTCTTTGTTAAAACTCTCCATTTTCTTTTCCATTTTCACTTATGTCTTGTCTTACATTAATTATCTTTTCTGTTAGAATTTATTGTGTTGGGTTTTTTCTAATTTGTTAAATTAGATGCTTATGTCATTAATTTTCAACTTTCCTTCATTATAATAAACATTTAAATTTAAAATAAATTTACCTCTATAAATTCTGATAAGTAGTATTTATATTACTTACTTATAGTATCCTTCTAGGTATGTTTTCAAATTTCTGTTAGAAGTGTTTAAATTTCTAAATATTTGAAATTATTTTATTTTTATTATTTTCTACTTAATTGCATTATAATTAGAGAATGTGGTGTAAGAATTTAATTCTATCCTGGTTTTTGAAATTCCAACAATTAGACATTTTTTTCTTTAATTATGTTTACTTTTTTCTTTGCTCACCATTCCACTCACATCACAGAAATTTCTGAGATCACTTTCTTCCCCTAAGTTTCTGTAGTTTCTTTTCGTAATATCATCACAAAAATATGATATTAAATTTAGATGAAAGAAAGTTCAGCTCATCTACAAATGAGTGAGACTTAGATTGGCAGCTGTTCCAAAGAGCAATAACGGAAAACAAGATATTGGAATGACACCTACAAAATGCTGAGAAGAAATAACTGTTGTATTAATCCATTTTCTTTTCTTTTTTTCTTTGAGATGGAGTCTCGCTCTGTCGCCAGTCTGGAGTGCAGTGGCACAATCTCGGCTCATTGCAACCACCACCTCCAGGGTTCAAGCGATTGTCCTGCCTCAGCCTCCTGAGTAGCTGGGAATATAGGCGTGTGCCACCATGCCCGGTGAATTTTTGTATTTTTAGTAGAGACGGGGTTTCACCATTTTGGTCAGGCTGGTCTTGAACTCCTGACCTCAGGTGATCCACCTGCCTTGACCTCCCAAAGTGCTGGGATTACAGGTGTGAGCCATCGTGCCCAGGTCTATTAATTCATTTTCATATTGCAAGAAAAAATACCCAAGACTGGATAATTTACAAAAAAAAGAGCTTTAATGGATTCATAGTTCCACATGGCTGGGGAGGCCTCACAATCATGGTGAAAGGTGAAAGAGGAGCAAAGGTGTGTCTTACATGGTGGGCCAAGAGAGTGTGCAGGGAACTGCCCTTCATAAAACCATCAGATCTCGCGAAACTTATTCACTATCACAAGAACAGTATGGAAAATAACCTGCCCCCATAATTCAATTACCTCCCACTGGGTCCCTCCCATGACATGTGGGGACTATGTAAACTATCAAGATGAGATTTGAGTGGGGACACAGCCAAACCATATCAACTGTCAAATGTTGAATTCTGTATCTCAGTGAAACTGTCTTTCAAGGGAAAGGGAAAAGAAAAAAGAATAAACATTTCTAAGACATAAACACTAGAAGACATTACTACCAACAGTGGCAATATTTGAAAAGATAATAGATTATAATTTTCAAGAATTATTGCAAGGCATACAATGTTTATATTCAGAAAGCCAAAAGATCATAAGCAAGATAAATAAAAATCAATCTACAACTTTCTCATTCTCTGTAATCATTCTGGACCCTTGAATGAAACATACACAAGGTCTTCTCACTCTATTTTTTACATGTCTTAAGATCTCTTTAACTATATTTCATCTCTCAGTCTTTTTGTGCTATATTCTATGTTATTCTTCTAGATCTATTTTCTAGGTTCATCCTTCTTTCTTCAGCTACGCATAATTTACTATTTAATCCATACACTAGTTTTTTAATATTAATTATTATATCTACATTTCTAAACCTGTATTTGGGTCCTTTTGAAATCTGATTGGCAGTTTCAATAGTCTTTTTTTCTGTCCTCCTATTTTCATTTCCATTTCTATTCCTCCAAGGTATTGAGAATGGGAAAAATTGTGGGTGTGGCTGTGATTTCAAATGAGAAACTATGTCTGTTCTGCACAGGTAAACCTGTTCTATTCCACTGGTAAATCTCTTGCATCAAAAAGATATTGAAAGGCACTTTCCATTACAAAACGAAAATCTCTCCACTAATGGCAAAGATTTGTGCGACAGAGAAATAAAATTCTCAAGTCTTTCTCTATCGTATATGTGCCACATAGATGTTAACATTTGCTTTGTTTTATGCACATGAGTAATTTCATTCAATACTCTCGACATTAGTAGTTCCATTTATTGCTCTTTGTGATGATGTCGACATTAAATGACATCTACCTTTTACTATTTATAAAATGATTTTCCTGTATTTCAGCATTGCTTGTTTATGGTAGCTGGTGACATAGGTTTCTCAGCAAAGATGTGATTCACAAATATTTTGCTTTTAAAAATGTAACTTTCTGGAAAAGGCAAAACTATAGACAATTTAAAAAGACGAGTGGTTGACAGGGTTCATGGAAAAGAAGGGAGGGACAAAAACATGGAGTTTAGGGGATTTTTAGGGCAGTAGAACTGTACTGCATGACACTGTGAACTCCAAATATATGAAACAAGTCTTAGTTAATTTAGAAAGTTTATTTTGCCAAGGTTGAGGATGTACACCGTTGACACAGTCTCAGGAGGTCCTGAGGACAAACATGTACCCAAGATGGTAAGAGCACAGTCTGGTTTTATATATTTTAGGGAGACATGAGACATCAATCAACATGTAAGGTGAACTTGTCTGGGAAAGATGGGACAATTTGAAGCAAAGGCAGGACAACTCAAAGGCAGGAGGAGACTTCCAGGTCATAGGTAGATAAGAGACAACTGGTTACTTTCTTTTGAGTTTCTGATTAGACTCTCCAAAGGAGTAGATCAGACATGCATTTATCTCAGTGAGCAGAGGGGTGACATTGAATAGAATGAGAGGCAGCTTTGCCCTAAGCAGTTCCTAGCTTGCCTTTTCCCTCTAGCTTATTAATTTTCAGCCTCCAAGATTTATTTTCCTTTCACACACTGTACTATGGATATATGTAATTGGACATTTGTCAAAATCCATGCAAGGCACAGGCATACCTCAGAGATACTGTCAGTTTAGTTCTAGAATACTACAATAAGGTAAATATTGTAATAAAGTGAGTCACACAAATATTTTGGTCTTCCAATGCATATAAAAGTTATGTTTGGGCTAGGCATGGTGGCTCACACCTGTAATCCCAGAACTTTGGGAGGCCGAGGCAGGTGGATCACTTGAGTCCAGGAGTTTGAGACCTGCCTGGCCAACATGGTGAAAGCCCGTCTCTACTAAAAAATACAAAAAATTAGCTGGATGTGCTGGTGGGCACCTGTAATCTCAGCTACTTGGGAGACTGAGGCAGGAGAATCACTTGAACCAGAGAGGTGGAAGTTGTAGTGAGACAAGATCATGCCATTGCACTCCAGCCTAGGCAACAAGAGCAAGACTCGGTCACAAGAACAAAAACAAAAACAAAACCTGTTTGGCAGGGTGCAGTGGCTCACATCTGTAATCTCAGCAACCGGGGAGGCCAAGGCGGGTGGATTACTTGAGCCCAGGAGCTTGAGAGCAGCCTGCTGGGCAACATGGCAAAACCCCATCTCTACAAACAAAAACAAAACAACAACAACAAAAAATTAGCAGGGCGTGGTGACACAGACCTGCAGTCCCACCTACAGAAGGATGGCCGCAGGAGGCACTGAAGTGGGAGAACCACTTGAGCCCGGGACTTTGAGGCTGCAGTGAGCCCTGATCACACCACTCCAGCCTGGGTGACAGTAAATGAATGAATGAATGAATGAATAAGTGTATGTTTATCTGGGTGCAGTGGCATGTGTGTGTACTCCCACTCCTACTCAGGAGGCTGAGGCAGGAGGATCACTTGAGCCTAGGAGTTTGAAGTCAACAAAGTGAGTTGGTCTCTTAAAAAAAGGTTATTTTTACACTATACTATTGTCTACTAAGTATTGACTAATAGCATTATGTCTAAAAAAAGTACATACCTTAATTTAAAAATACTTTATTGCTGGGCACAGTGGTACATACCTGTAATCCCAGCTTCTCCAGAAGATTGCTTGAAGTCAAGGAGTTCAAGGATGCAGTGCGCCAGGATTGCACCTGGGAATAGCCACTGCACCAGCCTGGGCGACATAGCAAGACTTCATCTGTAAAACAAAACAATAATAAATAAAAAATAAAAATAAAACTCCACTGCTAAAAAATGCCAACAATCCTCTACCCCTTCACTATGTTATAATCCTTTTGCTGGTAGAGGGTCTTGCCTTGATGTTGAGGGCTGCCAACTAATCACACTGGTGGCTGCTGAAGGTTGGGGTGGCTGTGGCAATTTCTTAAAATAAGACAACAATGAAGTTTACCACAATGACTTTTCCTTTCAAGAAAGATTTCTCCATACCATGTAATGCTTTTCAATAGTATGTTACCCACAGTAGAACTTAAATCATAAGACTTAGAAGTTAAAATTATTCCTTGATGCAGGGCTTCAAAATGAATCTTGTGTTAACAGGCATAAAAATATTAATCTCCTTGTATATCTTCACCAGTGCTTCTGGGTGATGATACACATTATCAATGAGCAGTGATATTTTGTAAAGAACTTTTTTCTGAGTAGTCGGGCTCAACAGTGGGCTAAAAGATTAAGTAAACCATGCTGTAAACCAATGTGCTGTCATCCAGACTTTCTTGACCCATTTACAGAACACAGGCAGGGTCAATTTAGTATAATTCTTAAGGGCCCTAGGATTTTTTTGAAATGGTAGATGAGTGTTGACTCCAACTTAAAGCCACCAGCTGCATTAGCCCCTAACAAGAGAGTCAGCCTGTCCTTTTGAAGTTTTGAAGCTAGGCATTGACTTCTCTTCTCTGGCTATGAAAGTCCTAGATGGCATCTTCTTCGTATAGAAAGCTGTTTCACCTACATTGAAAATCTATTGTTTAGTGTAGCCACCTTCATCAGTTATCTTAGCTAACTCTGGATAACTTGCTGCAGCTTCTGTATCAACATTTGCTGCTTCTCCTTGCACTTTTATGTTACGGAGCTGGGTTCTTCCCTTAAACCTCATGAACCAACCTCTGCCAGCCTCTCACTTTTCCTCTGCAGACTCCTCACCTCTCTCAGCCTTCACAGAATTAAAGGGAATTTGGGTCTCGCTCTGGATTAGGCTTTGACTTAAGATAGTGTTGTGGCTGGATTGAACTTTTAGCCAGACCATTAAAACTTTCTCTACCTAAGCAATAAGGCTTATATGAAGCAATAAGGTTGCTTCATTTTCTGTTCATGTGTTCACTGGAAAAGCACTTTAAATTTCTTTCAAGAAGTTTTTCTTTGCATTCATAACTTGGCTAACCATTTGGTGCAGGAGGCTTAGCGTTTGGCCTATCTTGGCTTCCAACATGCTTTCCTCACTGAGCGCAAGCATTTTTAGCTCCCGATTTAAAATAAGAGATATGTGACTCATTCTTTCACTTGAATGCTTAGGAGCCATTTTAGGGTTATCAGTTGGCTTAATTTCAATAGTGTTGTTCCTCAGGGATTAGGGAGGTTTGTGGAGAGGGACAGACATTGGGGAATGACCAGTCAGTGGAACCGTCAGAACACACAACATTTACCGACTGAATCTGCAATCTTACGTGGATGTGGTTTGTGGCAACCCCCAAACAATTACAATAACAACATCAAAGATCACTGATCACTGATCACTATAATACATATAATAATAATGACTCCTTCCACTGCTCAAAATGCCAAAATGAAAGAAAGGCCAAGGTGAAAAAGTTGAACCAGACCCTGCCATTGGGAAGGAGTAGGAGGCCGAGAAAGTGGGTAAATCCCATTTGAGAAAAAACCTAAGAATTTTGGCATTGGATGGGACATCCAGCCTAAAAGGGATCTCACCCTCTTTGTCAAATGATCCCGCTGTATCAGTTTGCAGTGGCAAAGAGTTATCCTCTATAACCTCCTGTGATTAACCAGTTCACCCAGGCCTTGGACCGCCAAACAGCTATCCAACTGCTTAAGCTTGCCCATGAGTACCAACCAGAGACAAAGCAAGAGAAGCAGAGGCTGCTGGCCCAGGCTAAGAAGAAAGCTACTTGCAAAGGGGATGTCCCCACTAGGAGACCACCTGTCCTTTAAGTAGGAGTTAACACCATCACCACCTTGGTGGAGAACAAGAAGGCTTAGCTGGTGGTGATTGCAAACAACTTGGTTCCCATTGAGCTGGTTGTCTTCTTGCCTGCTCTGTTTCATAAAATCGGGGGTCTGCATTATGAAGGGGAAGGCAAGACTGGGATATTTAGTACACAGGAAGACCTGCACCACTGTTGCCTTCACAATTGTTAAGTTGGAAGACAAAGGAGCTTTGGCTCAGCTGGCAGAAGCTATCAGTACCAATTACAATAACAAATATGATGAGAGTCACCGTCATGGGGAAGGCAATGTCCTGGGTCCCAAATCTGTGGCTCACATTGCCAAGCTGGAAAAGGCAAAGGCTAAAGAACTTGCCACCAAACTGGGTTAAATGTATGCTGTTCAGTTTTCTGTATGTGAAAATAATTAAAATAACATAAACTCTCAAAAAAAAAAAGCTTTGAAATGTTGGAAAAATTACCAAAACCTGACACAGAGACACGAAGCGAGCACATGCTATTGGAAAAATGGCGCCAACAGACCTGCTCGACACAGGGTGGCTGGAAACCTTCAACTTGTAAAACGTGCAATATCTGTGAGCACAATAAAGTGAAGTAGAATAAAATACCATATGCCTGTACATTACAAAGGATTGACACTAATGTAAACTACAGACTTAAGTTAAAAATAAGGTATTACTATTAGTTTGTCAGTTGTAACAAATGTTCCACTAACGAAAGATATAATAATAGGGGAAACTAGAACGTTGAGGGGGTATATGGGAACTTAGTCCTTTCCACTCAGTTCTTCTGTAAGCCTAAAACTGCTCCAAAACATAAAGGCAATTAGCTTTTTTAAAAGGCAACTTTGAATTTAAGTTGCTCTGAAGCTTTGCTTGCTGCTTTACCTCTAGACAGAAAATACTTCAATTTAATATGTAGAAAACATCCATATCGCCTTTTCTGTGAAAATCTGATTTTTTTGAAATCAGAGAAGTTATCATTCTGTTTTTGAAGGTGTGGTGAATTTTATAACATTATGCACTGGTATACAGATGTAAATTGATAGCTGGAAACACTGCAACTTACTTTTCCTATATTCATCATCAAAATTCCTATTCTCATTTTTAAATTTTGGCTGCTAGTGTGGTTACCACACTCTCAGATTAATTTGTCCCAGCATGTAAAGACTCCCATGCTAAAAGCACGTATTTTGGAAAATGTCATTTCTACTTTTTCTCTTTTAAGACCTGTGTGAAAGATATTTCTTCTAGAAAATGTTTTCTGACACTGTGCTTCACTAAATTACTGTCTGTTTTTCTGAACTGTGCTCACTCTTCTCTAATTTCTGACTTCTCTTTGCAGCCAGTAATAGCAGAAGCTCTTAACTTTATGCCAGACACTGTGTGTGCTAAGCATTTTATTTGCACTAATTTGATTTTGAGAATAATCCTTCCTGGTAGGTAGTGTGATTTCTAGTTTATGGAACCGAAGAAGCCAGGACTATAAATTAGGTCTTATTGAGCACCAGAAGATTTCTGCTTTCAAGGACTTGGCTGTATGTATTTTGTTTGCACTGAACCCCCCCCCCAGCATCTCTACTATTTTGTCAACATTAAGCTCTTGCCTGTCTGTATGTTGTGTAATCACAAAGAAATGGTAAACTTGGAAGGGAAAGCACTATGAATCCTATTTCTTTGTCATCTGCCACTCCCAGTGCCTACTGAATCCTTAGTCTAGTAGTTGGTCCTGAGAATGCTAATGACCAACTCCAAAACTGATTTTTTGTTTTCTTTTTTTTTTTTCCTTTTAAGATTAGAGTCATTTTAGATAATTTTTTGTTTTCAATTACAGGCCCATCAAATTCAGAAAGACTGGCCAGGCACGGTGGCTTATACCTGTAATCCCAGCACTTTGGGAGGCTGAGGCGGGCAGATCACTTGAGGTCAGGAGTTCACGATCAGCCTGGCCAACATAATGAAAGCCTGTTTCTACTGAAAATGCAAAAAAAGAAAAAAAAATTTAGCTAGGCATAGCAGCGCACACCTGTCATCCTAGCTACTCTGGAGGCTCTGAGGAGAATGGCTTGAACCATGAAGGTGGAGGTTGCAGTGAGCCAAGATCACACCACTGTACTCCAGCCTGGGCAACACAGCGAGACTTTGTTTCAAAAAAAAAAAAAAAAAAAAAGAAGAAAGACTACTAGCTTTCCACTGAAATATTTGTATTCAGTAAATTCAAAAACTCAAACACCAGTGCTTTCCTAAAGTACAAAAACTCAGTAAGATGAGAATGTCTTAAAGTGTTTTTGATTGGCAAAGTGTTTATAATATAAATAATCTCCTTTCGTTTTCACAATACAACTATATAGAATTTTCATTTTAAAATGAAAATTATGCAAATATCTACATAACAAACCTGTACTTATACTCCCTAAACCTCTAAAAATAAAAATAAATAAATACAATAAAAATTCTGAAATTCAGAGAAGTGAAGTGACTTGTTTGCATTTGATAGTAATTAGGTGGATTAATACTCCAACCTAAGTCCGCTGATTCCAGAGAGCAGATTACTCAGGAATTGACAGTTCGTGTGTCTGCGTGTGTATTTATCTAAAAGTTTTCGTTAGAGCCAAATTACCCAGGAAAGGTTGCTACCAGTTGATAGACAATGTAATGAAGTGGTTAGAGCATTGACTCTCGAGCCACTTACTAACTGTGAGACCTCAGTATAAGTCACTACACAATATTGTGTCTCAGTTCAACTGTGAAATGTGGATGACAATATAGCACCTAATCATAGGGTTACTGTGAGGATTAAATGAGTTAATATACGTAAAACACTGAGACAAGCGTTTGGCACAAGAGCACCAAACATTGCCAACATTTGTGATTCTATCAGAAAGCCATAATTAGTAACAATCTAAAGGGTCAAAAATGCCATTTACTTTTTGCTTTATTTTGCATTTTCCTAATTACTACTAAGGGTAAGCACCATTTTGTGTTGTTGTTTGGTGTGATCACTTGTGAATGGTCAGCCCATATCTTTTGCTCATTTTTTAAACTTTTTTTGGTCTCTTCATTCATTTTGATTTGCAGGAGCTTTATACCATATTTTGGGGCTGGGGGCAGTAGTTCATATCTGTAATCCCAGTACTCTGGGAGGCCAAGGGTGAGAGGATCGCTTGAGCCTAGGAATTCAAGACCAGCCTGAGCAATATAGGGAGACCCCTTCTCTACAGAAAATTTAAATCTTGGCTGGATGTGGTGGTGCACACCTGTGGTCCTAGCTACTCAGGAAATTGGATCCCTTGAGCCACTGAGGTGGAGACCGCAGTGAGCCATGATTGCGCCATTGCACTCCAGACAGACTACAGAGTGAAAGCCTGTCTCAAAAACAAAACAAAACATATTCTGGATATGAAACCTTTGTAACACATAGATAGCAATCTTTTGCTTTGTCACTTATTTTTAATTTAATGTTGTCTTTTTTATAGCAGTTCAAAATTTTTATGTACTCAACTTGTCAAGTTTTTCTTTTATAGAACTTTTGATTTGTGTCATATATTTTGTATTTATTTCTAATACTTACATAATTTGGATTTTTATATGTGGGTATTTTATACCCTAGAAATTAATTTTTGTGTATGGAGGGAGGGATCTCCCTCTTTTCCTCACAAATGAGTAGGCATCATCCCATGAATAATTTGGAGTTTGATAGTCTGTTCAAGCTTTAGCACTTGCAATCCTCACCCCCTCAAATCTGCTCTCTGGTCTCCCCCTCTGACCTCTTTCTAAAAAATAGGGGTATTTTTATACCCTGATGATATTTTCTATCATCAGAGGTGGGGGGGAGAGAGAGGAAAGAGGAGGAGGGGGGGAGAGAGAGAAAAGAGAGAGCGAGAGAGCGAGAGAGAGCGAGAGAGAGCGAGAGAGAGCGAGAGAGCGAGAGAGAGCGAGAGAGAGCGAGAGAGAGCGAGAGAGAGCGAGAGAGAGCGGAGAGAGAGCGAGAGCTGGTCTTCTTTCCTTTCTAATAAGGGCACTAATCACATCATGAGGGCCACATCCTCATGACCTCATCTAATGCTAATTATCTCCAAGGGCCCCATCTTGAGATACTATCACATTGGGGGTTAGGACATTAACATATGAATTTGGGAGTAGGGGATACAAATATTCAGTCCCTAAATTCCATTCTTGGTCCGCCAAAATACGTGTCTTTCTTTCATGAAAAATAATTCTATCCCAATAGCCCCAAAAGATTTAACTCATTCCAGCATCAACTCTAAAGTCTAAAGTTCAGTCTCATCTAAATAAAATGTGGGCGAAACTGGAGGTATGATTCATACTGAGGTAAATTTCATCTGCAGCTGTGAATCTATAAAATCAGAAAAGTTATGTGCTTTCAAAATAGTATGATGGAACAGGCATAAGATAAACATTTCTATTCAAAAAGGACCGTTTCATAAGAAAGAAAGGAGTGACAGGTCCAAGACCTGGTAAGGCAAATTTCATTAGATCCTAAGCCTTGAGGATAAATCCTCTTTTGCCTGATGCTCTGCTCTCCGGATGCACTATGGTGGCAGTATTGCTCTTTGGTTCCAGGTCTGGGTTCTACCCCAACAGCTTCAGGCAGAGGTCTTTCGGCTTGTGGAAACTAAGATACTGGCCTTGATCACGTTCTTAATCACCTTCGGGGTCATTGTTGCCTCTTCTTGATGAATAGTGCATGTTTGCTGCCAAATGGCACTATCATCCCATCCTATCAAATGCAAGAGGTCTAAAAGCCTTCCTTTATTTCATCCCATCTCTATGCCCTTCAGCTCAAACTTGCAGTGTTTCACTTTGTATAATTCCATAAACTCTTTAACAAGTGATAGTCTAGCAACAAGTCTGGTGTGCTTTTCAGAACATGCTTTCTTATTTTTTGCAATATGGTCAGAAGAGAACTTCCTAAAGCTTCAAGTTTTGGTTTTGTGTGCCTGTAACAATTCCTTCTTTACTTCCTCTCTCTCCATTCACGTTTGACTAGAAGCAATCAGGAAGAACCAAGCCACTCATTCAACACTTTACTTGTACATCTCCTTAGCTAAATATCTAGTTTCATTGCAAGCAAGTTCTGCCTTCCACAAAACACTAGTACACAATTTAGTCAAGTTTTTGTTACTTCATAACAAGGATTGCCTTTCCTCTAGTTCTGATATCAGGTTATTCACTTCCATGAGACCTCACAAGGATCACTAATGCCCGTATTTCTAACATGTGCCTCAAAACTCTTCCAGCTTTTACCCAGTACCCAGTTCCAAAGCCACTTGCACAAACATGTTTAGATATTTGTTACAGTGGTACCCCATTTTTTGGTACCTAAATCTGTTTTAGTCTGCTTGGGCTGCCACAGCAAATACCTTAGATTGGGTGGTTTAAACAATATAAACTTGTTTCTCATTATTCTGGAGTCTGGAAAATGCAAGATCAAAGTGCTGGCCTATTCATTCTGCCTTGCAAATGGCCTCCTTCTCACTATGTCCTTACGTACCTTTTTGTGCATGTGTAGGGAGACAGAGACAGAGAGAGGGAGAGCAAAGTCTCTAGTGACCCTTTTTACAAAGGCACTAATCCCATCATGAGGACCCTACCCTCATGACCTCATCTAACCCTAATTATCTCCCAAGGACCCTATGTCTTCATACTATCACTTTGGGTGTTAGGACTTCAACATATTAATTGGTGAGGTAAGGCAGATATCCATATTTAGTCCATAACAGGTACTATTACAGGGCATCAGGTCACATGTTGCTGATGCCTTTCCAACCCAGACAGCCTTAGGGTTGATGTGAGTTTCAGGGAAGAACAAAGGTCTTTTAGACCCTTCAAAGCAACATTGTGCAGTCTGGAGTTGTCATCATCTGCCACCTTGAAGTTAAGCTTGTGAGAAAGCAAAAGCTGTGCTACTACAGTGTGCCTGGTGCAGGCAGTAGCACTTTGTGGATTTGGGGATACCTGTAACTTGACTCTACTTCCTAGCAAGAATGGCACATAGCATAGTACCCATTGTGGCTCGGAGAGTAAGGAGCATTGTAGCCATTATTCTTCGTGGTTACCAAGTGAACTTCCCTCTCAAAGTTCATCTCCTTCAGCATCTGATGCATGCCATATTCTGGAGATAGTACCAGAGACCTCACATACATGGCCTGGGCACTGTCATCCGGGCTTTGGCCTCTATCTCAGGCTTATAGTCCCAGGTGGGAGGTAGGAGGTAGGAGGCCCCAGCCTGTCAAGACATGACATTTTTAAAGGACTCCACCCACCCACTAGTAAAAACAAAACAAAATAATTTGGTGTTTAGATTAATTAGGAAATTAAAATAATCAGAGAATATAATTATTGATGCATGACGTTGCCAAATAAAAACATTAAATATGCATTAATGAGGAGTATAAGAAGCTGTGACAAGCAATAAAAATAATGCATTGTTTCATGTTTGCACACTCTTGTATGTAAACCCATAGAATTTTATTTATATTTAAATTTAGAATGTTGTTTATATTATATTCATTTATATTTAGACTTTTTCTGAGTCTTAACATCTCAGTCCAGAATATGATAGATATTTGGTGTGGTTAAACTTTCCTTTTTTTTTTTTTGTATATTACCTTGAACTGCTTCACAGATTTAAAATAAGTAGAATCAAAATAAAACCTATGGGCATATCTACATACCATGGTTGTGAAGTAAAATGTGCTGCCACTTAATTGATAAAACTATGTTCCAAGAGCAGCTAGTGTTTCCTTAACTCATGTTCATGTGAGTTAATGTTTGGGCCTGAAGAAGTTGCCATTTATTCATCCTTTTGTTCTGTAAATAGTTATCGAGCATCCTCTTTATGCCATTGCTTTATGGTAAGCACTTGACACCAAGTAGGGAACAGGATGTGAGATCCTACTTTGCTAGAGGTTATAGTCAAGTGAGTGGAGTTTACTGCCAAGTAGGACAGACAAAATAATACATTGAGGTGACATAAACTTAATAAAGTACAGGAATTATGAAAGTGATCTGAGTGGAACTAAGTTTAAACAGGAGGCTCAAACTGTTACAAAGATAGGGAAACTGTGAAAATAGCATGGAAATTTCAGGTATGAAGATGGCAAATAGAGTGTCTTAGAAACCTAAGTACCAAACTATACTTTCATTTCAATTTTGAAACTATGCTATCCTGTGGATTCCTTATTAAGTTAGTAGGAGTAGTAAGAAATTGCTTTTTGTGGAAGTGTTTTAGAGAAATGCATGTGTATATAGCACATGAAACTGTTATAGTAGGTAGTCAAGGAAACATGAGCAGGGCAGGAGAGGGCACCCACCCCACCACCAGAAATGTCAGGCTACCATCAGGTGATGGTCAGGTGGTGGTTAAACTGCCTCTAAAATACTAGTTTGTTGCAGCCAGCACCAGGGAAAGGCAGTCTCTCAACAAATAGAAACAACTGAAACTGGTGATTCACAGCTTCCCATAAGATCTCAGGAGCTGGGTGAGTGAGCTCACATTGGCACACTAAGAGGCAAAATGGCAGAGTTTAACTGGTATATGACATTATAGGAACACTCAACTGGTAAGAGAAGAAAGAGAAGAACGCCTCAATGAGCATGTGCACAACATCAGTAAGCACACTGTGCATGCAGCCCCTCCCAAGTGTTGACAGCCCACTGCAAATGTGGACAAGAAGAATCCAAAGGAAGAATCAGGGGAGAAGAGATGAGGGACGATCCCAAAGGATACCCATGTATAAAACCCCAAGTAGCTCTTTGAGGAAGAGCCAGTTGTAGTTGTTATGGATCTCGGTCCGCACGCTGCTGCTCTTGACTCACCGATGTTTGCTGTCCCCCGAGGAACAAGTCAGTCAGGAAGCCACCTCAGCCATGGCTTTTAAGGATACTGGAAAAACACCCGTGGAGCCAAAGGTGGCAATTCACTGAATTCAAATCACTCTAAGGAGCCACAGCAAAAAATCCCTGGAGAAAGCGTGAGCCAACTTGTTCAGAGGAGCAAAGGAAAAGAATCTCAAAGTGAAAGGACCAGCTGGAATGCCTATCAAGGCTTTGAGAATCACTACAAAAAAACTCCTTGTGGTGAAGGTTCTAAGACATGGAATCATTTCCAGATGAGTATCCACAAGGGACTCATTGATTTGCACAGTCCTTCGGAGATTATTAGCAGATTATTTCCATCAGTATTGAGCCAGGAGTTGAGGTGGAAGTGAACATTGCAAATACTTAAGTCAACTATTTTAATAAATTGATTACCAGTTTAAAAAAAAAAGTCAATGATCAAACTATGCACATGAATCTCTCAAGTCACTGGCTCAGCCCTCTTCCAATTGTACTTTACTTTTGTTCCTGCTCTGAAACTTTTTTTTTTTTTTTGTATTTTAGTAGAGACAGGGTTTCACCATGTTGCCCATGCTGGTCTCCAACTCCTGAGCTCAGGCAATCTGTCCGCCTCAGCCTCTCAAAGTGCTAGGATTACAGGCATGAGCCACCACGACCAGCCCTGCTCTGAAACTTCAATAAACGTTTACTCCTGCTCTAAAATTTGCCGTGGTTTCTCACTCTGCCTTATGCCCCTCGGTTGAATTCTTTCTTCTGAGGAGACAAGAGTTGAGGTTGCTGCAGACCATGTGGATTTTTCACCACTATCAACACTACTAGTATTTTGATTTTATACAGTCGCCAAATAGTTTTTTTTTTTTTAAAGCCAAATACTCAGATAAATATTTCCAAAATCTTAATGATAGAAAAAGAATTCACAGATAACTTGACAGTTGTTCTGGTATACAGATGCTAATGTGTGGGATGAATTAAGGAGAGGACAGGCTGGAGTCAGGCACTTCCTAGGAAGATAATGTATTAGATTTGGCAATGGCTTGAGGTTTGAGTTAATAGTTCTTTTTATGTCTTACAAAAATAAAATTTCTGTCTTTATATTTTAATATTGAATAACCAAAATATAAAGTACTATTTTAAAAACTTAGCATAGTTTTGTGTTCTTTCTAAAATTCTAACATATTTTATCATAGAATACTTTTCATACATAATTTTCTAAGTTTGCAGTATTACTAAAGTGACCTTTGAAACTTGCCAGTAATATTCTGAAGAAAGGCTAGCATTGTCTTTCTTCACTTTCCCTTTCCCTCCTTCTTTGCTTTCTTATTCTTTTCTAATACATTATAATCAATAAAACAAATTTATATCCATGAGCCCATACTGACATAAATAAAGCATGGAATAATTAAATAAGTAAATGAGGGAGAAAGAGTAGCTATTTCTTTGAATAAGAGTATACCAATTAATAAATATAGAAGAAATGATGCAAATAGAAAATCACTATTAGGTGAACACTCCAGTAATAATTGTTATAGACAGGAAATAATTGACAAATATTAACATTAGTGGATGAAAGTATGACAAAAGGCTGGGCGTGGTGGCTCATGCCTGTAATTCCAGCAATTTGGGAGGCCGAGGTGGGTACATCACCTGAAGTCAGGAGTTCGAGACCAGCTTGGCCAACATGGCGAAACCTCGTTTCTACTAAAAATATAAAAATTAGCTGGGCGTGGTGGCATGCGCCTGTAGTTCAAGCTACTTGGGAGGCTGAGGCAGGAGAATCATGTGAATCTGGGAGGCAGAGGTTGCCGTAAGCCAAGATTGCACCACTGCATTCCAGCCTGTGTGACAGAGCAAGACTCTGTCTCGAAAAAAAAGAAAGGAAAAGAAAAAAGGAAAAAAGATTGTCATACTCTCAACATATCTTCCCATAAGATGTGTATCAATGAGCCCAGACCAAAAAAATAATTTTCCAGTGGAGAAACCTGGCAGACAACATCTCAGCTCTGAGAACAAAGTTAACATCATTGGTGATAAGACATATGAGTGTTATGTACCTATCAATAGGATGCACTTTGAAGGGTACAACATCACTTCTCTGATATTCTTGCAAAAACTGCGTAACCTCAAACAAATCTTCAGAAAACATCAGAAAAATTCAAACTAACAGGCATTCCACAAAATAAATGGTCAGTACTCTTCCAAGTGCCACGGTCTTGAAAGACAAAGAAACAGTCACAGAAAACTAAGAGGACATGACACCTAAATATAAAGGGGGATCTTAGATTCAGTCCCCTGGAACAGAACAAGGACATTTTGTAAACAAATGCTAATATTCTGGTTTGATAATTAAGGTATACTTATATAAGTTGTTATATTAGGGAACCTGGGCATATGGGAACTCTGTGTTCTATTTTGCAAATTTTTGTAAGTCAATACTCTTTTTAAATAAGTTAAGGCTGGGTGTAGTCACCCATGCCTGTAATCTCAGCACTTAGGGAGGATGTGGTGAGAGGATTGTTTGAGGCCAGGAGTTTGAGACCAGCCTGGGCATCATAGGGAAACCCCATCTCTACAAAAAATAATTCCTTCCTCCCTTCATTCCTTCCTTTGCTCCTTCCTTCCTTCCAGACAAGGTCTTGCTCTGTCACCCAAGCTGGAGTGCAGTGGCCCATTCTCTGTTCATTGCAGCCTTTATCTCCCAGGATCAAGCCATTGTTCTCTTCCTACTTCAGCCTCCACAGCGGCTGGGACTACAGGCATGTACCACTACATGCAGCCTTTTCTTTGAAGGGACAGGGTTTTGCTATGTTTCCCAGGCTGGTCCTGAACTCCTGAGCTTAAGCAATTCACCTGCCTTAACCTCCCAAAGTACTGGGATTACAAGCATGAGCCACTGCACCTAGCCACTACAAAAAATTTATAAAAAATTAACTGGGCATGGTGGGGTACACATGCAGTCCCAGCTACATAGGAGGCTGAGGAGAGAAGATTGCTTGAGCCCAAGTATTCAAGGCTGCTATGAGCTGTAACTGCCACTGCATTCCACCCTGGGTGACAGAGTGAGACCCTGTCTTTAAAACAAAGAAAAATAAATAAATTTATGTACACAGCTACACTTGTGTGTGTATGTGTGTGTGTGTGTATACACAGTCATGTGTCGCTCAATGATGGGGATACATTCTAAAAAATGAATCTTCAGGCCAGGTACAGTGGCTCACACCTGTAATCCTGGCAGTTTTGGAGGCTGAGGTGGGCGGATTGCCTGAGCTCAAGAGTTTGAGACCAGCATGTACATGGTGAAACTGCGTTTCTACTAAAATACAAAAACATTAGCCAGGTGTAACGACAGGTGCCTGTAGTCCCAGTT
Source organism: Ateles fusciceps (assembly GCA_036589455.1). NCBI lineage: Eukaryota > Metazoa > Chordata > Mammalia > Primates > Atelidae > Ateles > Ateles fusciceps. Next base: position 5,037,027 of record JAZHEH010001361.1, read on the forward strand.
ACTCGGGAGGCTGAGGCAGGAGAATCACTTGAACCCGGGAAGCAAAGGTTGCAGTGAGCTGAGGTTGTGCCATTGCACTCCAGCCTGGGCAACAGAGTGAGACTCTGTCTCAAAAAAAAAAAAAAAAAAAAAAGCATCTTCAGGTGATTTTGTCATTGTACAAACATCATAGAGTGTACTTACACAAACCTAGACCATATGGCCTACTACACATCTAGGCTGTATAGCACAACCTGTTGTTCCTAGGTTACACACCTGTATAGCATGTTACTATACTGAATGTAGTAGGCATAAGCATTTGTATATCTAAACACATCTATACATAGAAAATACACAGTAAAAATATGGTATAAAAGATAAAAAATGGTACACATGTATAGGGCACTTATCATAAACGGAGCTTGCAAGACTATAAGTTAGTTGCTCTGGGTGAGTCAGTGGGTGGTGAATGAATGTGAAGGCCTAGGACATTACTGCACAATACTGTAGACTTCATAAATATTGTATTCTCAGGCTACAGTAAATACGTAAAAAATTTTCTTCAATAATAAATTAACAGCCTATTGTAACTTTTTAACTTTATAAATGTTTTAATTTTTTAAAACTTTTTGACTTTTTTTATAACAGCATTTAGCTTAAACCACAAACACATTGTACAGCCATACAAAAATAGTTTTCTTTATATTATTATTTGAGAAGCTTTCTATACTTAAACACGTATTTATTTTTTACTTTTAAACTTTTTGTTTAAAATGAAATATAAATGCCTGGTAACCCCCACGTAGATTGAATCTGAGCTATGGGAGAAAGTGTAAAAAGGAAAAAAAAAAGGACTTCGGACAAGACCTGGAAACTTCAAAATGTAGAAACTGGGAAGGGAGGACCTACAAAGAAGTCCAAGATACATTTATCTAAATTGGTGCCCTAAAAGTAGACAGTATCTTGGGAAAATCAAGCACAGTCAACTCTTTTTGTTTTGTTTTTGCTTTTTTGAGACAGAGTTTTGGTCTGTCGCACGGACTGGAGTGCAATGGCGCAATCTTGTCTCACTGCAACCTTCACCTCCCGGGTTTAAGCAATTCTGTCTCAGCCTCTGCTGTACCTGGGATTAGAGGCACATGCCACCACATCTGGCTAATTTTGTGTGTGTGTGTTTTGTTTTTGAGCCGGAGTTTCAATCTTGTTGCCCAGGCTGGAGTACAATGGTGTGATCCCGGTTCACTGCAACCTCCGCCTCCCAGGTTCAAGCGATTCTCCCGCCTCAGGAATTACAGGCATGCACCACCACACCAGACTAATTTTGTATTTTTGGTAGAAATGGGGTTTCACCATGTCAATCGAGCTGGTCTTGAACCCTTCCTAACCTCAAGTGATCCATCCGATCCATCCGCCTTGGCTTCCCAAAGTGCTGGGATTACAGGAGTGAGCCACCGCACCCGGCAATTTTTGTATTTTTAGTAGAGATGAGGTTTCACCATGCTGGCCAGGCTGGTCATGAACTCTTGGCCTCAAATGATCCACCTGCCTCGGCCTTCCAAATTGCTGGGATTACAGGTGTGAACCAATGCACCAGACCAGTCAACTCTTAATAGCTATTGTAATTCAAAGACAATGTTGCCAGAAAAGACATTTTTAGGTCCTCCATAAAGATTTGATACTCAGTATCAAGTGATATGCATTGCATTTGAAGTTGTAAGTACAACGTATGAGCCGTGGTATCTACTTTAAAAGATTACATAGTGGAGAAGCCATGTTTAAACAAATAAGTTTAAAATAAATTAATACTTTAATTATACCAATATAAATTGTGAATATCCAAAAGGTGTTTTGGTCTTGCATAAGTGCAAGGGAGGAGTCTAAGAATATGTTCAAGACTGTGTAGAATTTGCCTAAAGACATAAGGGGTAGAATGGAGACAAGCCAATGAAAGTAGTTTTAAATATGGGATCCTTTGTGTGCTAAAACACTTAAATTGATTCAGTAATTTACAAATGGAAATGGAATTTAGACTGATCCCTTTAATACATTCATTAGTGAGCTTTTTTTAGTTGTGAACTGTCCCCTTGCCTTCCTACTACCAATTCTTAGTTCTTTGGACACCTGGGCTTTTCTTTCCCCTGTCCTATTCAAACCACTCTTTCATGGTTATAATTAGCTGTGTTGATCTGATAGATCCATTGATTCCTTCTCTGTTTTTATTCCTTTTGGTTCGTCTAGTGCCATGACGCTCTTGTTCTGCCTCTATTTTTGTCATGTTACTTCCAATCCAAGTGTTGTTTCTACTGTATACGTTCTCTTTTCTACCAGATGAGCTTTCCTTCTTCCCCACTGGACTTGCCTGTTTCTGCTAATAATATCATTATTCTCTCAATTGCCTAGATTTAGGAATATTATTTAAAACCACTTAAAAATTTGTAATCTCTGATTGGAAGGACTTTAAGAGGCCTTTTAGTTCACATTTCCCCCTCATCCTCCTTAGCTGATGCTTTCATTTTTTTGATAGTATCTTCATGGAGTATTTTTCTAGCCTATGACTGAGGATTTTCAATGGCAGGAGGTTTAATAGCTTAATCTCCTATCATTTTTCTCCTGTGTTGCTAATTCCTGCTAATTTTTCCTTTTAGAATGTGTTTCATTTGTAAGTCCTACTTCTCCATTTTTACCGTATTCACTATTAGGATCCCTAGTTCAGACTGAGCATGGTGGCTCATTCATGTAATCCCAGCACTTTGGGAGACCTAGGAAGGCTGATCACTTGAGGTCAGGAGTTTGAGACCAGTCTGGCCAACATGGTGAAACCCTGTCTCTACTAAAAATACAAAAATTAGCTGGGTGTGGTAGCACACCTTTAATCCCAGCTACTTGGGAGGCTGAGGCAGGAGAATCACTTGAACCTGGGAAGGCAGAGGTTGCAGTGAGCCAAGATCGTGCCATTGCACTTCAGCCTGAGAGACAGAGTGAGACTCCCATCTCAAGGGAAAAAAAAAAGACAACTTCATATTTTTAATTGATATAGGTTTTTGGAAATAGAATATGGATGAAAAATTCAGGGGTTTATTAATCTTTTGGCTCAGGGTATCCAGAACCATGAAAATAACTATCCATGTGGTGGTAACAAGAAAAGAAAATGGTTACGAAAAAAAAAAAATCGAAGGCAGGAACTACAACAGATAGGGGAAAGAACGGCAGTATTGATGAATAAATAAAAGATAAAAGATGAGGGGGTGGTAAATGGTGAAATGTTCTCTCTTAAGAATGGCTAATAAAGTTGTCTTTCAGTGATTCAGTTCTATAATACTAAAAAATAAAATTTAAAAAAACACACATACGAAGAATGAGGTTCTAATGAATGACTATCCCAAACCGCCCATCAAGTTTGGTCCTGCCCAGCTAGGAAAAAACATACTCCTTTTACAAATTTGGCTGGAGATTTTGGCTGAGAACCAGCATGACTGAATAGCTGTAATTTGCATTTGAAAGCAATTAACTGGGCCAGTACTTTGAGGGTAATCAAGCTGTCTGCAATACGCACATGCTGCAAACTTAACAAATGTCCAAAGCACTGGAGGGGGAGGCTTTATTCTTTGAATTCCCCTTATATAGGGAACTCAGGTCCAGGTCCTTCAATTCAGTTAGATTTCAAACTCTGATCTTAAATGTGAATGATGAAATCTAAATTTTATCTAATTGTTTATTCTTAATAAGTAAACGTTGAGCTGCTTCTCTTCTTAGAATTTCACTGCTTTTTAGAAGTCATTATTTAAAAAATTTCAAGTAGCATAAAAAGATACAAAGAAGGAAAATAAATTTCCTTTAACCCTTACTTCCCACCCAGATATAACTCCCACCCTATTCAAAATAAACAAAAATTAAAAAGAAGAAAATATGCATATAGTTAAAAGTTTGATTTTTTTAGTAATGTTATGAGTCATTAAAAATGAGTTCATAAAATGTTAACAAACTGCTTTTATTATAAGATAAATTACTATTATTAGAATTTAAGATCATCTCATTGTTATTTCAGCACATATTCTTCATATATAAACACCTGTAGTACAGGCTGAGATTTTCTAAGTCCCCAAAATAAAACGATAATGAAACTAACAGTGAAGGACAAAGAGCTCAGAAAAGGGTGTCAATACCTGAATTTTAATTTATCTCCACCATTAATTTACTGTGGTGTGTGTGTGCATGCCCGTGTGTTGGGAAGTAGATGGAACTGGTATGGTGGGCAATTCTCCTCTCCACAAAATTAATATAATTTTCTGATTTGCAAAATTAATAGGATGGAGAATTGTAAAATGTCTTTTATCTCCAAAATTATAGGAGCTTTGCTTACATTTACTGGTTACCAGAAACTGCTCTACTTTTCTTTCTATTTGAAAGCTACTTTAAATAGACATTATGGTTTGGAAATAGTCTCTCTGATAACTATAACCAGTAGGCAGCAGATTATCTACACTGAAAACTTGCTTTGTGTGGAAACCAAAGCATAGCATGCCCTTCTGCTGGTAACCACCAATTTATTTATTCAACAAGTAAGTATTGGCTGCCCTTCTGGGTTTTCCACAAATACTGCCTTTTAGGAATTTGCAGTCTAATTGAGGAGTCAGAAAGTGATTGTCACCACAATAACAAAACGATAAGCAAGATGCAGTGGAGATTTGGCAGAAGAAAAGGATACATTTGGTTCAGGAGAGGAGTAAACTCAGGAAAGGCCGAAGAAAGAAGTGGTTTTGAATTGGACCTGAAATGTAGATGACATTTTAACAGATTACTGGGAAGACTTCTAGTTCCTCTTATGTAAAATGGGAGTAAAAATCCTACCAATGCTGGGTGCAGTAGCTCACATCTGTAATCCTAGCAGTTTGGGAGGTGAAGGTAGGTGGATTGTTTGAGCCCGGGAGTTTGAGACTAGCTTGGGCAACATGGCAAGGCCCGACCCTACAAAAATTTAAAAAATTAGCCAGGCATGGTGGTATGCACCTGTGATCCCAGCTGCTAGGAGGCTGAGGTGGTAGAATCACTGCACCTGGGATGTTGAGGCTGCAGTGAGCCGTGATCATGCCACTGGACTCTAGTCAGGGCGATAAAGCCAGAACCTGTCTCAGTCAATCAATCAATAAATAAATAGTACTCACCTTCTAGGCTGTTGAGAGAATTAAGTGAAATAACACTTTTGGGCACTTAGCTCTGTGCACTAGCATGATGAAAGAGCATGAACCTATGCATGTCAATGCTTTTCATTGTTGTCAGTGGGGAAAATGCATATGCGCACACACACACAATCACTGAAGGAAAACTGATATTTCTGATTGTGGCATTAAGGGTTAGCTTTCTAAAGATTTTTCCAAAAATATTTCTGAAGGGATGGTTGTCTAGGCATGCTTTCCCAAAGCCAGCTGTTTGCATACAAAATTGTAATCAGATCTTTTTCTTTCAATCTTTCTGCTAGCAGCCAAAAGGAAGAGTCAAATAACCTTTAATGACTGATTAGAATGTGGAAACTAGAAAACACAGGGTAGATGGCCTACAGGGAGAAAACTGGTGAGATAGATACCCTAATGCATGTTGTAGCTTCTTTTCAGCTGCCTATTTCTTTTTGGCTGCCTTACAGTAGGTGTTGTAATGAATCTTTCTTCCAAATATACCTTAGACAGGTGCAGCTGCAGCATCAGTACCTGCTTTAAAAAACACTGTATTTATAAAAGTATTTATTATAAAATTAATTTTGATGTGCACTTACTGAGAGCTGGTGCTGTGATTTACATGATAACCAAAGCTCTTTAAACCCCCAAACAACTGTATAAGCTTGGAAGTACATTAATTACTTATAAAAAACCGAGACTAGAAAGGGCTCATATTTGCCCAAAGACATATAGTCCTCCAGCTAATATTTAATGACTCCTAATATGTCAGACATTAAATTACATGTCAGACTGTTGAGGTAACTACAGAAATATCTGTGAATAGAGCAGAAATTATCCCTGCTATCTTGGATCTCTATTCAAATGCAGGGAGGCAGACAATAAACAAAAAAACAAGAAAATATCAGCTAGTGATAAGGGCTATGAAGAAATAAAATACTGATATGATAGCATGTAATTGGGCGTATGGGGTCAGTTTCATGGGCAAGAGATCAGTCCAGTTACACAGAGGCTTCTGTTCAGAAGGGCCACACTCTTGGTTGAATAATTTGGCTGTCATTGTCTTCAAATTCTTAATTTTATCTTCGGACTTGTGTTTTGTAAGTGTGGTTTCACAAGACACTGTGACATATGAATAAGCAGAAGACATATGTGCAACCTGCATGTCCTCTTCCTTGCATGCCATTCTCATGTAGCATTTGTGATCCCTCTTGAGCATGGAGTTCTGGCTGAACCACCACCATGGGGGAGTTCAGTGAGATTCAAAGCCATATGAGATACATGTTCTATGTTTTCCATGGAAGAAGCAGAGGTGCTGATATATTTAGAAACCATGCTTCTCTCAAATCAGAACTTGCTTCTGACAAAAGAAAAACTTCAGCCAAATTACATTTATTTATTTTTTTTGAGACAGAGTCTTGCTCTGTCGCCCAGGCTGGAATGCATGCAGTGATACGATCAATCTTGGCTCACTGCAACCTCCGTCTCCCGGGTTCAAGCAATTCTTCTGCCTCCCGAGTAGCTGGGACTACAGGCAAGCACCACCACGCCCAGTTAATTTTTGTATTTTTAGTAGACACGGCGTTTCACCATATTGGCCAGGCTGGTCTTCAAATCCTGACCTCGTAATCCACCCGCCTCGGCCTCCCAAAGTGCTAGGATTACAGGTGTGCTCCACCGCGCCCAGCTGAATTAAATTTAAAGGAGTTTAATTGAGCAACGAAAAATTTGCTAATTGGGTAGCCCCCAGGATCACAGCAGATTAACGGAGACTCCAGGAGTGCCTCATATTCAGAACGCATTTATAGACAAAAAAGGTAAAGTGATGTACAGGAATTGGAAGTGAGATACAGAAACAGTGAGATTGGTTACAACTTGGCATTTGCCTTATTTGAATACAGTTTGAACATTCGGCAGTCTATGAGTAGTTGAAGTATGGCCACTGGGATTGGCCAACACTTAGCTATTGTTACAAGTATATACTACCAAGTTAGGTTTTCAATTTTGTCTATTAAGCTAGGTTACAGTTCATCCACAAGGACTCAAATATAGAAGTATAGAATCCTTCTCAGTCCATATTTAGTTTGCTTTAACACTTTCGCAAAAAGAAGACAATGGCATGAATGAAAGATGACCAAAGAATCCAGTCTTATTCTTTTCTTCTTGCATTACTTCCTGTAGTAATGCAGAAAGCCATTAACTCCCAAAGTGATGATGTAAATGTATTAGTCCATTCTCATGCTGCTATGAAAAAATACCCACGACTGGATAATTTACAAAGAAAAGAGGTTTAATTACTCACAGGTCCGCATGGTTGGGGAGGCCTCAGGAAACTTGGCTGAAGACACTTCACCACAGTGCAGCGAGAGAGAGAATGAGTGCCAATCGAAGAGAGAAACTCCTTATAAAACCATCAAATCTCGTGAGAACTCACTCACTATCACGAGAACAGCATGGTGGAAACTGCCTCCATGATTCAATTATCTCCACCTGGTCCTGTCCTTGATATACGGGGATTTTTACAATTCAAGATGAGAATTGAGTGGGCACACAGAGTCGAAGCATGTCAGTAAAAGGAAAGGGAAAGACAGGACAGAATAGATTCCTTTCTTTTCAGTTCTTCTTTACTGATCTGTAAGCCAAAGGTAGGAAATGTTAGTAGAATATGTGTGTATGAAAAACTGTTGAGTTAGTTTTGTGCAACGTTTCTACTGTTAAGAATAAAATACATGTGCATGTATGAACTATGAAATACGCTGTATGATTTCTATAATCCCATGTATGAGTTAGAATGCACTTCTATTGATACTTAAAACCAGCATTGTATGATGTAACGATGAATGGTAAAAATCATGGAAATAATCTAAAACTTTAACTTTTAATTATGGAGAATGACATTAAATAGCAAATTAAAAACACCATATACGAGAGAGCTTAAAGGAAGGGGAAAGCTTTCTATTTTCATACCTTTCATACCATTTTTATCCTCCTTTTCTTACAAGATCCCTCACATTTTCATTTTGCACCAGGTGTTGCAAAATCATGTAGCTGGTATCTGTGGGGGGTGCTATTTTAGATTGGATGATCAGGAGAGGCCTCATTGAGAAAATAGCATTTAGGCTGATAACCTAGAAATTAAAACAAAACAAAACATGGGAAGGTCTGGAGAAAGAACATTCTTGGGAGAGGGCATAGCTAATGCAAAGACCCTAAAGCAGGAAAGAACTTTATGAGTTCAAGAAATAGAGAAGACCAGTCTTACCAAAAAGTAGCTGTTAAGGCATAGAGTGGCAAAAGGTGAGGTCAGAGTTGGGGGTGGGGGCAGAGTATGAGGGTCTTAAAGTCTAGAACAATTTATTCCATTTGTGTTAGTAGCCATTGGAAGGTTTCAGGCAGGGAAATGACATAAATGACTTATGTTTAAAAGGACATTATTCTGGCCAGGCATGGTGGCTCACGCCTGTAATCACAGCACTTTGAGAGGCCAAGGCAGGTGGATCATCTGAGGTTGGGAATTCACGATCAGCCTGGCCAACATGGTGAAAACCTGTCTCTACTAAAAATACAAAAATTAGCCAGGCATGGTGGTGTGTGCCCGTAATCCCAGCTACTCCACAGGCTGAGACAAGAGAATCGTTTGAACCCAGGATGAGGAGGTTGCATTGAGTCCGAGATCACCCCACTGTACTTCAGCCTGGGCAACAGTGAGCCTCTGTCTCAAAAAAAAAAAAGACAGTATTTCTGCAATGAAGGCAAGAGTGGACTCAGGGACACCATCCCCAGCTGTTTATATCTGAAGAATTCCTTACCCTTCCAGGTCAAATTCATCATATTTATCTCCTAATTTCTGTTATTCCACTTATGTATTTTAAAATATATCTTCCTGTGCTAGACAGTAAACCCTTTGTAAGCACTGACATTGTCTTATTCTTCTTTAAATCACTGGTGTCCCTCACTTTGTTTTCATATAATCACTTAGTAAATATTTATTGAGTCAATGATTGGAATAGAACTTAAACCACTCTTGCAGTAAAAGCTCTGCCCTTGGAACTTTTTGAAATTAAGATTATTTAGAGGAGTTATAAGGAAAGGTGCTATAGCAGCTATAAATGAATTTGAACTAAATATAAAATAGTATGTTAATTTTACAACTTTAGAAATTTGGGGAAAAGTTACTAACTAGGTCATTAATGAGAATTTGAATTTTTACACTGCCTCTTCCTGAAACCATGTGCAATATGAACTCAAAGCCCTCAAAGACACAGCTATTATTGGTGCTAATGTTTTGTCCAGAAATTCTAGCCTGGTGGCTTGGGACTAAAGTTGGCCTGAGACGTATTTTGACAGGTTTGCAGCATGTGTAAATATTGTGCTGAATTAGTTGTTGGTATTTAAAACTAAGGAGTTTTTGCATAAATATCTGTGTTTCTCTCTTTCTTGAGAACAACATGCATACAAGAAACAAAAATCTTGGCATCACTGGATTTACATTTCGTCAAGGCAATATTCAGCCAGAGTTGAGGATGGCCACCGCCTTTGGAAGGGGCCCATGTCTCTATTTTTATCATAGTCCTCACCTTTGTCATAGTATTCACCTTGCTCCACTCTCTGCTCTACCTGCCTGGTTCCTGTAGGCATTTGTGTTTGTGAACCCCCTTATCGAGACATATATGAATACTATAGTTATTTAAAATGAGAACTCTTTTTGCCCAGGTGAGGTAGCACTTTGGGAGGCCGAGGTGGGTGAATCACTTGAGGTCAGGAGTGAGATTAGCCTGGGAAACATGGTGAAAATCCTGTCTTTACTAAAAATACAAAAATTAGCTGGATGTGGTGGCTCACACCTGAAATCCTAGCTACTTGGGAGGCTGAGGCACGAGAATCACTTGAACCCTGAAGGAGGATGTTGCAGTGAGCCGAGATTGCACCATTGCATTCCAGCCTAGGCAACAGAACGGGACTCTGTGTCAAAAAATAAAATAAAATAAGAAGTTTTTTTTTTCTTAAAGAGGATCTTGAATTATACAAATTTCTCTTTAGTTTTCTTACTAAATGTGCTGGGCCATTCTCACTTTCATTGAAGCTTTCATCAACACAAGAAGCAAGGTGTCCAGTCCAGATCCACCCAGATATGGGCTTGCCAGGGCAGGGTGAAATGCAGTTCCAATTTGTCGATGGATAAATTTTGAGGCTAGGGAAGGTCTTCCAAAAAAGAGTAATCAGAGGAGAGCGTTGCCACCAATTTGATCTATAGAAGGATACTCAGCATCTCTGCCCTCTTGACCTCCCAGTTACCTGTCTGATAAGATTTAGGGGTAGTAAAATTAAAGGACAAAATAAGTTTAAAACTATCCATTATTATATACCCCATTGACCTTCCCCTGGGTTTAAATCATCAAACACTTCATGTTTTTCCCAAAGTGTCGCAGCCTTCTCTGAGCGACGCTGCTATATCACTGCTGAACAAGATGATTAGGTGTGTGATTGTAGATTGTAGGCACTTGAGGTAGTGCCTTTATTTGGATAGTGCCGTTTAATCTATGATGCCATTTTTGTATGAAACCACATGTTTGTTTATAGAGATGTATGGAGCAGTCCACAAAAGATACTCTGTGGCAAAGCTAATAAAGGCTGTTTCCACAGGGCTATCTGAAGGCATGTGGAAGCACAATAGTGACAAACAGAAACCACAATGGGTCAATGTTGAGAGAATCCCGGGATTGGGAGGTGCTTTTCAAAGGCCAGAAGGGAAAGAAAATCAGTTTGGAAGGATTTACTACACAGCAGATCTTGGTGGATATTCAGTTCTGGGAACACTTGGCAGTACCAGGGTGCAGTTCATTTACCAGTGTACAAATGGTTGAACAGAAACGCATTCAGGAGTCTCGAGAAAATCATTTCCATATCCCGCCCGAGCTGGTAAACGGGCAATGGTCTGTGGAACAACCCAGCTGCCCAGAGACAGTGGACAAACCGGGGAGTCCGTTTAGCATGAATGACCGACTCCGGGGAGGGAGGAGGGGGGCGTTCAGCTGGGGGCTAGGGAAGGGGGTCAAAGTCCAAGCTGCAGACAGGACAATCAGGCTATGCGAGGGACACAAAGCCGAACCGGAGCAGCAGCTGGCTGGCTCCCGGCGCGCCGCTGAATCAAGCTTGGATTTGAGAAGGGACCTGGCAGCAGCGCGTGCACCGGCTGCTTCCTTCTCGCAGAAGAGCCTGGAAGGGCGCACAGGCTGGTCGCCCTCGGGCGAGGGCAGCCGGCGGCGGGCATCCCTCCCCCCTCGCCTCCCCTGCCCAGCAGCGCCAGGCAGTGTCCCGCCGAGGGCAGGGCGGGGCGCTGGCTGGGGGAGGGCGAGCTGGGGCCGAGCTGCGCGGCCGCGACTGACGCAGTGCGGGGCGAGGAGCCCGGAGCGCCCCGGCGGGCGTGGAGTGCCCAGCCCCGCCGCTGAGAGGCCGCGTCCCCACCGAGGGGGCAGGGCGCGCTCACCCGGCCGCCCCGAGGCCGCCGGCGGCCTGCTGACTTCTCCGTCGCGCTCACAGTTCGAGCGCGCTCCGTCCCGCCCCAGATCCTGGGGGGTGAGCGGGGGAGAAGGGGCGGGCGCCCGCGAGACGTGAATCACCTCCTCCTTCTGCTGCCTCAGCGCCGCCTCCACCTTTCCATTCAGTCGCCCAACATGGCTGGAGCGCGGCGGAGGTGAGCCGGCCGTCCGCAGACGCCCCAGCCTACTGCGCCCGAGCCCCGCGGCCCCGGCGGCGCCTCAGCTCTACGGTGCGGAGGCCCAGAGGCCCGGTCGCCGCCCGCCGCCCGCCGCCAACATGTTGGGCGCCCCGGACGAGAGCTCCGTGCGGGTGGCTGTCAGGTGAGGACGGGCGGCGGGCAGCGGGCGGCCGGCGGCGGGTTGAGGGCGAGGCAAGGACCTGGCTGTGGCCCGGGGCACCGGCTGCCGGGTGGAGCCACCTGAGGGGCGTTCCTGGCCCGGGTCTGCGGCGGAGGAAACTGAGGCAGTGGATCCCCCGCCGGCCTGGCACGCGCGGCCGGGTGCTGGCAGGGAGACCGCGCGGCCCTCAACGCCGTCTGCTTTTGCAGGTGGCTGGCGGCCGCGCGGCGCCGGGTCTCTGGGGGGGGTCTTGATTCCTCCGGAGGGAAAAGCCATCATCACTCCCCTCCGTCCCCTCGCCGGTTCAGGCGCCTCAGGTCTGGCCGCGCTAAGCGATCGCCTGTCCGGGAGGAGCTGCCTCTGCGCGGGGCTGTGGTGTTCATTTTTTATTAGTTCTAGAGTGTCTGTCATACGTGTCCATGCAGCTCCGGCCTTCCCAGGCAGGAGACAAAGCGTCTGACTGACAGCCCCGGCGACCGCAGGGCCCGCCGCGCGCCCACTCGGGTTCTGATGTCTGTGCAAATGGGACGTCTTTTTCAGCATCACGGGGATTAGATATGCCCCCGCGTGTGGGTAGAGGAGACAGATCTGGCCTCTTGGGTGTTGGAATGGGAGTAGCATTTAAGGTAAAATCCACCGGAGAGAGGTCTACAGAAGGAAGAAAACTCTTTAGCCAGAGGAAGGGTGAAATGGGTGACTGGGTGAAACATACTGACGTTAGGCAGGGTGGATACAATGTCATCGTAACGTTACACAGGCCAGGGTGTGAGTTTGGAAATACTAAGGACATCAAAATTATATTTCAGTCAATGACAGGCACGAGTATTCAATGTAAGTTAGGCCGTTTTGATACATATCAAGAAGGAAAGCTCTGACAGTTGCTCATGGAAAATTGCAACATCATCGCGCTGTGTGAAAAATTAATGAAGCATTCACCCTAGTGTAAGTGCGTGGCTTTCACAGATCTGAGAGTCTACTGTTAAGTCACGTCTCTTTATTTACGCTTTAAGGATTACAAAAATAATCTGCACTCCAAGAAATTAGAAATTATTAACAATCTCCTAGTCTTCTAGTCTTTCCAGAAAATTATTTTAAAAATTCTCTCCTCTAAGCATTTCTGTAGTTACTATTTTAGCGACACATCTTGGGTCAGACATACTAATGGCTGTTTTGTATACTCTGTATCTTTAATTAACTTAAAGAATAAAGTGAGTTTTAAAGTTTTTTTTTTTTTTAATTGTACCTTCATTTTACAGATAAGGAAATTACCACCCAGGGAGGTGACTGTTTTATGACTGGTTAGAATCACCTGTTAGAAAGTTTGTGAAGTTTTAATTAGGCCTTCTTGGTTATTCTAAGGCTACTTATCCAATTGTCAGATTAGTCTGTTTCTCCCATTCACGGCTATTACCTCTCTTTTGACCCTTTAATACCAGTTAATGACTGCACTGGGGCAGAGAAAGAGCAAGGAAAAAGACAGAAAACCCAGTAAGGGCCGGACGTGGTGGCTCACGAATGTAATCCCAGCACTTTCAGAGGCTGAGGAGGGCGGATCACCTGAGGTCGGGAGTCCGAGACCAGCCTGACCAATGTGGAGAAACCTTGTCTTTACTAAAAATAAAAAACAGCTGGGCGTGGTGGCGCAGGCCTGTAATCCCAGCTACTCCAGAGGCTGAGGCAGGAGAATCGCTTGCTCGGGAGGCGGAGGTTGCGGTGAGCCGAGATCCTGCCATCACACTCCAGCCTGAGCAACAAGAGCCAAACTCTGTCTCAAAAAAAAAAAAAAAAAAAAAAAAAATCCAGTAAGAGGCAATTTTATTAGGAGATCTGATCAAGGAAGGAAGGTCAAGAAGTTGCATAAAATATTAGTGAAAACAGATAATTTGTTTTTAGAGATTTGAGATTTTTGTATGTGAATTCTTTAGCATGTCACAAAGTAGTTTGTTGACCATTCTGTTAAATCCAATGCTGCTTTCAAGGTAGGCAAGCAGAGCCGTGATGACTGATAAATGACTTGTATTTTGTTTCGGCGTGTATGTTAGGAGTTTTTAGGTGAATGAATGTAAGTTTGATTTTGGGGGAAAGGCTTTATAAAAACTTTAACATAACTTAGTAAGCCACATTGCTAAGACTCAATTTGTTGAAATCAGGATTTCTTTTTCTTTTCTTTTCTCTCTTTCTCTCTCCTTTCTTCCTTCCTTCTCTCTCTCCCTTCTTTCTTTCTCTTTCTTTTTATCCCTCCCTCCCTTCTTCCCTTCTTTCCTTCCTTTCTTCCTTACTTCCTCTTTTTTTGAGACAAGGTTTTGCTCTGTCACCCGGGCTAGAATGTCATGGTACCATCATAGCTGCCTGCAGCCTCAATCTCTTGGGTTCAAGCAATCCTCTTGTCTTAGCCTACTGAGTAGCTGGGACCACAGGCATGTTCTACCTTGCTTGGCTAATTTTTAGAAATTTTCGTAGATATGGAACCAGGGTGTTCTTGAACTCCTGGGCTCAAGCCGTCCCTCCCAAATTGCTGGGATTACAGGCATTAGCCACTGCGCCTGGCTAAATCCAGGATTTCTTTCATTAAATACATTGTTCTCTGAACAGAGCTACCCTGTAAACTTACTTTATATAGGATAAAAATAGCTTCTGCTCAGATAGCACTTTAGTATTTATAAAGTGTTTGGACTTATATTGTTAATTTATAACCAATATTTATTGAAGACATATCCCCATCTCTGTTATCCCGATTTCTGCGCTAAAAGTAGTGATAATGGTTTGACCTATATTGTGTGCCAGGGTTAGTGCTGCGAGTTAAGATGTTTGATCTCATATAAAGTCTAATTTATTCCTCGTCATAACAATCTGTCACTTAGGTGCTGTTATTATGGTCATTTAGGTGAGGCACAGAAAGATTAAGTAAACCATCCAAAGTTAAATTGGTTAACAAATGAGAGAACCAGGGTTTCAACCCAGATAGCTTGACTCTATAGCCCAAGTTCTTAACCATTAACTCTGCAGAGGTGAGAGGCAAGAACATGGCTTTGCAAAGTTTCACTTAGCTTTGGGTCAGTTGCCTTTTCTTGATTTTGTGTAAATTCAGTTACAAAAGAATGGCTTTCAGAGGTTATTCATATTTTGATATTGCTAGAACAGATAGAGCTAAGACAGGACCTCAATGTAACTAAGTATTTCCTCTTCAACATGAGATTTGGTGGGAAAAAAAAGAAAAAACCATTTTCCTCAAATTATTTAATCTTTCCAGCATCTTGTTATCCTACCCTTCGGTTTGTGACAGCCTTCCTCAGCAGAATAAATAAATCAGTACAAAATTGTGTGTCTGTATACTAAATCAACAGAAGTTTGACCTGCTTTTGTCCTTTAATAAATAATATAATTGTGGAAATGCATCCTAGAGGTGCTTATGTTTTATTAAAGGCTGATCAGCATGTTAAAGCTGTTGATGCTGTTGTAGGTTTCTCAAAATAAGTGAATGGTTCGTATAAGGCTTTGGGAAAAAGACATTAAACAGAAAGTTTCTCACTTAGGGAGTAAAATTTTTATTCAATTTCTAAAAATACCCTTTGGCAGTATATTTGAGATGCTTTCTTCGAGATAGATATGGATTCAGATGACATCCCTTGCTATCCAACCCCATGTGACTATTAAGCACTTGAATTATGATTAATGCTACTAAGAAACTAAAATTTTAATTTTATTTTGTTTCAATGAGTTAAAATGTAAATGTAAAACTGATCCTTCATCTAGTTATTAGAAACTTTTAAGTATGCTTCGAACAGCTTGGATCTACTTTTTCGGCTGTAAAGTTTTTGAAATCAAAATAGTGATACAAGTATTTCTGATGAAAATTTAGTGTACGAATTGACTAGGACTGTAAGTGTAATAGATACACATTGTCTTTCAAAGACTTACTCTGAATAAATGAATGTAAATATCTCAATTTTTATATTGACTATATGTTGAAACAGTAATACTTTACTTACATTGAGTTAAATAAAATATAATTAAAATTAATTTTATCTATTCCTTTTTTCTTTTTAAAGATATGGTTACTAGAAATTTTAAAACTGTTTGTGGTTCACATTATATGTGTCTGTTGGATACCACTGCACTATAACTTAAAAATGTGAGGAATACATTTAGAATAAAACTTTCCACAGACACCCCATCATGGACTAATTATATCCTTAGATTAAGAAAATACCAACATATTGGGTGTCTGGTTTTAGAGTGGATATGCATATGCACACACAAGTATAAATACATGTAAGATGTGATTCAACAGGAACACTTTTTTTCCTCAGAGTGCATGGGTGTAGGAAGGTATGGATTTTAGACTCAATAATAAGGTAACTGATTTCTTAGAAAATGTGGTAAGTTGAATGGATGGGTTAGATAAATGTTGCCAACAAAAATGAACAATAAATTACAATATAGAATCTATTCTTATTATCTAAGTATACTGAATTGATCTGAACAGTTAACTCAAAATGATAAAATCAAACATTTCATATTCTAAATCTAATACATTATGAGATGATGTGTCCCTTTCTCTTCTCTACCTCTGCTGACACAACAACTTTGAAATGTTTTTCCTTTTCAAGAACTTTAGCTTGCAAAATATGTCAAGAGCTTGGTGAAAATGGAGATACAGAAAGGATCTTTGTGTTTTTATGTTATTCCCTGTATGTAGAAACTGAAATTTCCTTGCCTGGTTTTATCAGAGAACTGTGCCTATCCTTGACACTGAGTTTGGATTAGCGTGTAATGTGGTTTAATTTGTGTTTGTGTTTGCTGGGTTTTCACCTTACCAAAGCACTTTAAGGAATAGCATTGCTTAGCAGGCTTAGGGGCTATTTGGACAGTCAGAAGTTCAGTTTTAGGTATGTCACTAGCACTTATTTGCAATCTGACCTCACTGTACTTTTCTTTTCCCAATGCTGACATGGCAACCTAAAGATATTAAGAGTTGTAAGAACTTTTCATGTGCAGTCTGTTAAATGTGATTTTAGCTGTTGTTAGTCAAACCGCAGGCACTAGTGATGCCTCTATATTAATAGGAAGGAACTATTTTAATATTTCAAACTTGACTTTCCTAATTATATAATTTCTTTAGGTATCCTTGTTACTGAAGAAGAAACATGTAGGCTGTAATTGCCTCTTTGTCCCATTCTAGTTATAACACAAATGAACAATATTTTATTTACTGTACATTAAAATCCTATGAGATAGCCTGGGCAGCTATTATCTCTATTTTACAGAGAAGAAAAATGAGTCTTAAGGTTTATTCACCACTAAATAACGGACTTGGAACTCAAATTCAGGTTGCTGATATCTATTGCTGTGTTCTGAAATATATTTCCAAATATTTTAAAAACATTTTACTTAATATATTCAGTGTAATAAGGATCTTTTAAGTTCAAACTCTAAATATACATGTTAGGTAAATTATTTGAAATAATTTAATGTTCAAAAAATATGGGGGCAAATAAGCAAGACCTCTGAAAAACATTTATTTTGTGGAAATAGATGGTTATTTGGTGTTTGGTTATTTGTTTGTTTCATCCTTAATGCAACAAATCTCTAAGTGCCTATTATGTGCCAGACATTTTCCTACCACAACACACGTGACACATGTTGTCCTTGTTTTCCTGGAGTTTAGATCTCGTAATACAGTGCTTTTTAAACACATGAAATATGTTGAAATGAACACACAACAGAATCAATGGCACACACCAGAAATGAAAGCTAAATTTGAGTTTTTATTTCTCTCTTATTTTTCTCAATGACATTTTTTTAGTTCATATATATCTCACAATTTTTTTTTAATTGTTCCCTGCTTCCAAACATTTCATACAAAATGCCATGCATTAGGAGGATATTATGTGTATCATGCCCTACTTATGTCTTTGTATTTGGATGAGGAAATAATGGAAATGAAAGAGAGTTGACTGAAAAATCAGCAGATAATGCAAGTAGAAAGTCAATGAAATCATTTCATTTACAGAATATGAGTCGATACTTGTTCTTCAGATATGGTTTATTCAGTAGTGGACCTGTTTGTTATTTGGAACTTGATGGAAGTTCAGATTTCATGTCTAATTATTACTACCCCTTGAGCTCTTGCCATCTTACCTGCCAATTGGTTAGTATTTTGATGCATAATTATGGGGTAGTGAATGATGCACGAGAAATTCCAGTTTAGTGAAACCATGAAAGCAGAAATTATCTTAGCAGTTAATAGTCTAATATGCCCTATCTTCCAATTCTCATCAATTCCTCCTCAAATAAATTGACTTAGAATATTCATTATTATAAATATTTTTCCCCAAGACATGTCACAGCTCGAAGATGAGTCTTGGACTTATAAATGGTTGCTTTCTGTCAAAATCACATGTGGCCTGACATAATCTGAGTTTCAGATTAGGAAGGAAAACATATCAATGAAAATCCATGGCAGATAATAGTATTTGTTTACTGCATATCATTAGATCAGTTTTATTCAAAGTGAAACAAAGTTGTTTGTTGTTATTTTCAGTGCTCCTCTTTAGAAAGGGGATTTGTGGATTCAACTTGGTTTCCCAATGGATTAACTATTTAATCTTCTCAGAGTGTTAAAATAGTTTTCCTGTGGCTCAGGCATTATTCGAAGCAAATGACAGCCAAGCCAAAGGGACAGTTTTCCTGATACCATACAATTATTATGAGATCTTTCTGAAGGTTTCAGAATCATATTTGAGGTTACCTTGTCCTTTGTCTTTTTTTTTGCAATTATTAAAAATTTTTAAAGCTGGCACTGTGGTGTGTGCCTGTAGTCTCTGCCATTTGGGAGGCTGAGGCGGGTAGATTGCTTGGGGCTAGAAATTCATGGCTGCAGTGTGCTATGATCACTCCTGTGAATAGTCAGGGCACTCCAGCCTGGGAAACATAGTGAAACCCTGTCAAAAAAAAAAAAAAAAAGATTATAAAGTAAACCATTATAATTATTGACAAAATTGGTGTTAAAGTTGAAAGGGACTTGAGAGGACTAATTGATTAAGGCCCCTTCTTCAAGATAGTTGAGGTGTTAGAGGCCCAGAGAAGTTATAAAGTCATTGATACAGGTCACATGACTCGTGGCTCAAGTCTTCTTGATTAGTGCTGTGGATTTTTTAGGACTTCATATATTGCTAACATACATCCAAGAAATAATATTTATATTAAAATAACTTACAATTTTAATCCCTTGAGCATTCCTTAGATAATTTTAGTTTGACATTTAGATAAGGTCGTCCACTGTCAGCCCATTATTTTGGCTTTAGGAGCACCTCAGTAGCAGGAACTTCATCAGTGATTCTAACAGAGATCTCGCAGAAGTAAAGGGAGAGGAACCCCAGGGGTAGAAGCCCAGGTCTAATTTTGAGGTTTCTGGTATATTAAAATATGAAGAAATGCCAGAATTGAATTATAGAAAAATGTAGACTGTTTTTAACATTTGCATGTAACACATTAATGCTTTCACAACAACCAGAGAAATACAATTTGTTTGTAGTCTAATTTGAAAATAATTTTAAACATGTAAATAGAAGCTCTTTTGTGAATTCTAGGTCTGGGACATGTGGCTGCCCTGCTCCTCCCACTTTGGTTCTTAATACTTTACTCGAACAGACTGAAGGATTATGGCACATTGCAGTAATAACCTCACTACAGGGAAGGTGGCTGGAGTGTGGGGTGTGGGTGGGGTGGAGTGAGGCATATTTTTGGGGATCTGGAATGGAAGATGGAGGCAGAAATCTGAGTGATTTAAAAAAACCTCCTTTTGAGTGTTACTTCACTAAATAGGTGGTTCTTAACCAGACTTTATTTCAGAGGGAAATACAGAATACAATACATTTTGATTGTAATGGAGGCCTGTCACCCAGAAAGCATTCGAAATCCCACATCTACACAAAGCTTTTCTAGACTGCTGTCATGCAGAAAAATTGCTGCCATTTGGGGTCTCAGGCCTGTCATATATGATTCTTCTCTCTCTCCCTCTGAAATTCCAATAGGAAATGGCTTAAAAGGTTCAAAAACTCAAATAATATTTAAGCATTATTACCATAGAACATGTGAAGGACATTGGGCTGTTGAATTGAGACAAGTAGATATCTAAGTGCTATTGCCTTGAGACAAGTAGATATCTAGTAATAAAGTTCATTCAGGATTTAACCCCAGGGTGAATCTACTTGGGCACCTCCATCTGCTTCTTCAGTAGGAGGAAAGAACCAAGGAAAATGTTCAAACTTAGTTGTGGAATGGTGGGGATCACGGACCCACCCAGAGGCCAAAAAAAAAAAAATCAAGGACAGCTCAAGGTTTATTCCCCATTTTTGGGTTTCTTAGTTTGTAGTAAGATGTTAGCTTTTGAGACTGGATTTGAATTATTCTCAAGTTTGGAGAGATGTGCCTGTCACTTAGGCCTGATATCATCATAGACTTCTCAATATGATGAAGGAATTATATTTTTTCAGAGTAGATATTCACATTATTTGATACAGCTACCAAGTCAGCTAGGAGTTGTTCTAAATAAGTCTTTATCTTTCAGCAAGTGGGAACAAGAGACTTTGGAGAGTCAAGTTGCAGTTTATTATGTGGTATATTGATCACACGGTACTGAGGCACAGGGCATCTCTAGCTTCAATTGTATTGCTTCTTACTTACTTTCTTGGATCAAAATTCATTCATTTAATACATAATTATTGAGTGTCCATTGTGTAATGGAATCACATAAGCTGGAGGCATTAAAGTAGTTGAAGGCAATGTACTATAATAGAATGAGCCTTGCATGGTTAGAAAACTGTTTTGGTTTAGACTCTACCAATAAAGTTAAGTTTTCCCTTGGTAATTCTCTCCTACCTCAGTGGATTTGGGAAAGGATCAAGAGACAACCATGTGAAAGAGGTAGTAATATTATTAGATAAATTTGGTATAACCAACTGTTATGGTTTGAATGTGTCCCTTCAAAAGTTCATGTGTTGGAAACTTAATCCCCAATGCAACAATGCTGGGAAGTGGGACCTAAGAAGAAGTGATTAGTTCCTGAGGGCAGAATGGATTAATGTCATTATTGCGGGAGTAGTTTCATTATCTTGAGATTTTTATGAAAGAGTTTAGCCCCCTCTTGCTCTCTTGTGCATGCTGTCTTGCATATCTTAGGATGATGCAGCAAGAAAGACCTTGCCACATGCAGGCCTATTGACCTTGCAGTTCCCAGGCTCCAGAACTGCGAAAAATATATCTCTGTTCATTATCAATTACTAGTCTGTGGTATTTTGTTATAGCACCATGAAATGGACTAGGTATGTTGGTTATATTCCAAACTCTAGCAACTGGATTAGTTATTCTCTGAGGTGTAACCCGTAACTTAAATTTGCAAGGTGCTTTAAAGGTGTCTGTATTTGGTGTCTGTTCTTTTGCTTTTTAAGTATCTCTTACACCACTATAAGTGATATAGCAGCATATTTAAATACTTCCAAAAACCATATTCTATCCAGTCTCCCAGTTTTCTTTTTGCTTTCAATATGTAAATCACATACCATACTGATCTACTCCATCAAATTCATCCTTTTATAGTTTATTAGAATTCACTATTTTTATTCTTTCTTTTCCCACAAAGACTTTTAATTAGCATAGTTCCTAGTGTTTGTAAAGTTACTACCATATACTTTGTGAGATTAATAATAGTTTTGAGTTATACTTTTTACTAGTTGCTTAACCTAATGTAAGAGAATGGTAACTCAAGTGGATAATAAAAATATGAATTTTCCTTCTGAATTAGGTTGCACCAGATTTCTGGAACTATTGCTAATGCTTTCCTTTTACTTCCTTTCATCAACCTTGGCAAGAAATTACTAAACTAGGCTGTGGATTAAAGAGCACTATAAGGGGGTAAACTGAATAAAAGGAGCAGAAGTAATAATGTAAAATTTTTAATTATATATTAACTTTTTTGATAAATTTTTTTTTCCTGTTACCTAGAACTAATGGGGCAGTGTGCCTGCAATATTTATTAATAGAACTTATATAAAAACTTGCCTGAAGGCATTTTAGAAGAAGACTGATATTTAGAATCAGAAAGTATATCTTGTAAGCCTCTCTGAAAGTATATATTGTAAGCTTGTCTAATAATCTCAAAATCAGTATGTAATTCCATAAGAAAGTTATTTTTATTCAGTTTTTTTTCTATTATTGAAATAGGTTAATCACATTAGAAAAATGATCAGGAAAAGATGAGAAAAACAATCATAGTTCCCTAATATAATTACTACTAGCGTTTTGCTATGTTTCTTTTTAGTCTGTTTTTATATGTGTACCAACTGTTTTTTGAAATTGTTGTAATTGGTATGTTGATACCCTTTAGTAGCTTGATATTTACCCCTTTAGCATATAGCATAAGAATTTCTCGATCTTGGTCTGAGCGTGGTGGCTCACGCCTGTAATCCCAGCAGTTTGGGAGGCTGAGGCAGGTGGATCAATTGAGGTCAGGAGTTCAAGACCAGCCTGGCCAACATGGTGAAATCCCATCTCTGCTGAAAATACAAAAATTAGCTGGATATGGTGGTGGGCACCTGTAATCCTGGCTACTTGGGAGGCTGGGGGAGAAGAATCACTTGAACTCGGGAAGTAGAGGTTGCAGTGAACGGAGATCATACCACTGCACTCCAGCCTGGACAATAGAGTAAGACTCATCCAAAAAAAAAAAAATTTGTTCATCTTTATATTAAGAAGAAAATTGTGAGTAACATGCTAAATATTATACCCCATCTGCTTTATTTCAGTAACTCAGTACAATATGTATTAAATTCAGTATGTCAAACATTGATTTAATTGACATGACTTTATTGTTTAAGAAGAGTATTAGCTTTGTTTTTCTATGAATTATGCTGTCTCCTTTGATTATTTATATTGTTTTCATTTCCACTGATGAACACTGACTTTATCAAAGACTATTTCCTGGAATTGATGAGGGCAAATAGCACTGCTCACCCAGAATATAGGGTTAAGCCTTATGGTACTGAGGATGCTTTCCAGAAAAAGATATATTGATATTTAATTTTAACTTTTTAGCTGTATCTATGTAAAGACATAATGTATTAGGATGAAGTAGATATTTTCCCAGCACATTATTCCAAGTCACGGATGGTAAATCAAACACAAGTCCATAACTATTTCATGTTTCTTGAAACTCAGTGAGTTTCTAAGATGTTTATTTTGCTTGCTTTCACCTGAGTTCAACACAAAACACTTCTCTTTGAGTAGCTTGTTGGTCTGTTAGTCTTCTTCTGTCCTGTCCTAAAGTGGAGGTTGTCAACTGCTAATTAAACATGAGATTGTACATTTCATTCCTGGTTGCTTGACCTGCCATTTAAAGTTCCTTAATCCAACTCTGACCTCTGTGACATTTTCAAGTGTCAATTTAGGCAATACAATATGAGGCTTTTGAATTTTAGTTTGCTAACTTGCCCTTAGATTGGCAACAGATTCCACCTGTCCTTGATCATATTCTTATCTATTTTGTTACATGAGGGAAATTGGGTCTTCTTTTGCCTCTGTAGCAGCCTTGGTCTTTGTTTTTGAGTGTACAGTTTCTTTAGTTAGCTTTGGCTCTAAATTTTTTATTAACTTAGTATAACCTAATCACACTTTTTCACAAGTGTGTGTTCTAGGACATCAGGTTTTCTTTGAATTCCCATCTTGCTTAACTTTTTTCAGGTGAAGTTCTTCGTGCCCCAAGTGGACAAACTCAGTCCCTCTTGAGTTTCTGGGTGAGTCCTGAATAAAGCCACAAGTAAATCACAGCAATAGTTTTTGTTCCACCAATTCGTTAGTGTGAATTTTTTTGGCTGCTCCAGAATTACTTTTAATTATTCCTATGCTTTTAGGATCATAGCCTTCCCTTTAACCGCCTATTTTACTTGTCCAGACTTGGCTTCTGTCTTGGTTTCCTGATTTAGATCTCTTTCCTGGTATCTTGAATACAAACCCACTTGACAAAGTGAGATTACTGAAAGCCCCATCTCTGTGGAGAGGGAAACGTGTCTCCTTTTGCCCCAACTGGGGTCTCCTTCAACTCTTGTGGGCTGTGCAGAACTAGGAGCTGCCACCAGAGTTATTCCACTTGTCTACATGGGCTGGCACTGATCTGTTCTGGGTCATCTCTGGACCTTACTTCACTTCCATGCCATCCAGTCTAGTTGTCCAGCTTTCTACTTTACCCCATTCAACCTGTAGGCCCTAGAATGTTTTGAGACTAAAATCACATGGGCTCTAGAAGCTGTGATTTCAGTGTGTGTCTCAGTCCATTTTCTGTTGCTATAACGGAATACCAACAGGGATGACTTACACAGAAAATAAATTTATTTAGCTCCTTGCTGTGGGTGCTGACATCTGATGCATCTGATGAGGTCTTTCTTGCAGCATATTACCGTGGTGAAGGACACCATATCGTGAGACGGAGGGTGTGTATCTGCTCAAGTCTTCTTCTTCTTATGAAGCCATGAGTTTCATCATGGGGGCCCTCCTCTGTGACCTTATCTAATCCTAATTACCTCCCAAAGACCCTACCCGCAATCGACATATGAATTTGGGGATTAAGTTTCTAACACATGAAATTTGGGGACACATTCAAATCATAGCAGTATGGGATTGACACACACCTACCAAAACATAAAATCTACTGAATGATTGACACACATCCACCAAAACATAAAATCTAATTGAATGAATCTTCTCAATATGGTATAAAATATATTAATGTTCATAACAAAAAAATAAATTGATCTGTTTCTTTATATCGATTGTTGACAACGATTTTCCTTTTTCTAATTTTTAATTTTTATGGGTACATAGTAGGTGTATATATTTATGGGGTACATGAAATGTTTTGATACAGACATGCAGTGCATAAAAATATGAACACTTTACGAATTTGCATGTCATCATTGGGCAGTGGCCATGCTACTCTTCTCTGTATTGTTCCAATTTTAGTAAATGTGCTGCCAAAGCGAGCACAGTGACAAAGATTTTTAAGCTGCTCCTATGACATTTTGGTCAAAAAGAATATATAGGTTTGTGAAGAAACCTGGAAGTTTAAAATCCTCCTCTATGGTTCTCTTGATTGCCATTTCAAGTGGAAAATGCTGAACTCTCCCTACCTTTGCCTTAATATAAAATGATTTTGTTGGCTTCTGCTCTGACCATACGATATATGCACAGCGATAGCTTGGCATTTTACTTTAGGTAAAAACAGCCCATGGACTGTGTGCTGGGTTAGGCCAGGCCATTGGTGCACACTCTGCAATTGCTCAGTATAGGACTGGCACATCTAGGTGAGTTGGTCGTTGTATTTCTCACAGCAGCGTCACTGACATGGGATGGGAACCAAGGGAAAAAGAAGAATGTATGAAGGGATGAAGGGGATTGATTCTTGAAATAAAGTTGCCATTGTGGCTGCTTAGTTCAATCATCCTGGCAACCCTGTATTCTAGAGTAAAACCATCAAGGCTTTGTGGCAACCATGCTGTCTCATCCCAATAGCTATTAAGGAGCTGCTTAGAGTTGATTGATCTCCACTCTTCCTTTTAACTTGGCATTCCTATTAATTTTGTTTCTCTCCCTCATCCCCACTCCTTCCTTAATTTTATTTTCTTTTATAGCATGACTTATGGAAAAAACCATGGACTTTATTTACTTCCTTTTTTAAGATTTTTTTTTTTTTTTTTTTTTTTGACAGGGTGTTAGTGTTTTGCTGTGTTGCCCAGGCTGATCCGAAACTCCTGAGCTCAAAAGATCCTCCTGCCTCAGCTTCCCTAAGTACTGGGATTATAACCATGAGCCACCATGCCCAGCCAAGCATGGACGTTAGAGTCCCAAATATTAGAGTTCAGAATTTTGGATAGCCACTTAACTTTTATGAGCCTTAGTTTTCTCACGTGTAAAATAGGGTTAATCCTTATCTCACAGGGTTGTTAAGATTGCTAGACTGTTCTTTAGAAATGTTTGTAACACCTTAGATTCCTTTTTTCTCTTTCAGTTTGATCTCTCTTCTTTTTTCTCCTTCTATCTCCTGTTTTCCTCTTTCTCTCTCCATCTGCCTGAAACTCTTATTTTTTCTCTTCTAGGTAATATCTAATAACTAACCATAATTTCTTTTAAAATCACCTTAAGGTAGGGTTTTCTTTGGTGAGCTCCTGTTTATAAAACCCCACCTTCACCTTGGTTGGTTTCTTTATCTGTGACGTGGAGGAATAAGAGTACTAACATCATAGCATCGTTATGAGAATTAATTGGCTTTAAGCACTAAGAATAATGCCTGGGACATAGTAATCCTGAAATGTTAGTTGGGATTAACTTGCAAAAATCTATTTATTTAACAGAGATTCTTTCTAGTCTTCACTTGGGCGCCTTTTTATAATTTATTATGTCTGTCTTTAATTATGAAGAAAAGGGATGATAATAGTACATTTATATTTCTTAATATGTGACCTTGATATTACCAGTCAAAGCTATCAGAATTGTATTTATATGATAGAATGAAATTCTTGATTTATCTTTAATGACTATGTTGAGTTGTGAAAGTCAAGACTGACATGATCATACTTTCTAGAGCAGTTTGAATAAAATGTTTTCTAAATCTTTGTTCTCTGTTGGTATGTATACTAATGAAAATTCATTCCTTTTCTGCTTATCTTTGACATGCGGGATACTTATTTATTTCCAGTTGGTTAGTGGACAAGGTGAGCTCACTGGCATGTTAATCCTTAAACCTCTTAAATATATTGCTTAGTGAATCATTAACCTGAGCACACCCCTACTTTTACCAACAAAATTTTTATTAAGACCCCATAAGTGATCACACACACACACACATACTTTATACATAAACTATAAGTGAACATCTCATTATTTCCCTGTGTCATGTCTAATTTGAAGTCATTTTTAAAGATTGAAGTGACAGTTCCTTTGCTAATTTAGCAGAAGTTACTAATTTGATTAATTTTACTTTTCCTCTTTGTAATTACAAGTCATATTGTATATTATAAAAATTTTAATTACCATGGTTAAATTAGAAAAAAAATTAATTAACAATTATTTGTGACTTTTTTTTTAAGGACCTTAATAATTGGGTCCTGATTGTTGACACAATAATAGCCGCTGAAACCTTTGACTAGTTGACTAGTTTTGTTTGTGTTAAAAAACAAGTTTCTGAGAGATAAGGTATCAACAAACGAGGTCTAAAACAGAAATGATCCTGAAAACAAACTTCACTTTTTAAGATAAACCTGTTTAAAAACAAACTTGATTGAATTGCTAAAACAAATACCTTTTGAGTCCTTCACAAAAGTTGATGTACTGTGAAGTGAAATACTGTGATGACAGATGGACCTAGAATATTTGTGGTAGACAGTTAAGTGGACTATTGAGGATGACTAAGAAAGCCCTATTTGCTGTCTTTGACAAGGAAGAATCATCCACATATAAGCTATTAAGATAATGAACACAATAGTGGAAATAGACTAAGAATGAATATTCTTCAAAATCATCCCTACCAATACTGCACAACAGATGCTTATATATTTGAATTGTTTTCTGTACCTTGTGAAAAGAACCATGTTCTCTGTTTGCCTTTAAACAGAAAAAGATGTGGCTGTAATCCTAGCACTTTGGGAGGCGAAGGTGGGTGGATTATCTGAGGTCAGGAGCTTGAGACCAGCCTGGCCAACATGGTGAAACCCCATCTATATTAACAATACAAAAATTAGCTGAGTATGGTGGGGTGTGGCTGTAATCTAAGCTACTTGGGAGGCTGAGACAGGAGAATTGCTTGAACCCAGGAAGTGGAGGTTGTAGTGAGCCCAGATGATTGTGCCACTGCACTCCAGCCTGGGTGACAGAGACTCTGTCTCAAACAAACAAACAGAAAAGACGTAATAGCAGTCATCTTTGTAGTTTGTGGTTTTCTTTTCTTTTGGACTATCAAATATGTTTATTTGTACGTTACATACTTTTCTTTTTACTATTGAATATTTTAAAAAGAACTTTAGTGATGAAAGTAATGCTGTTGGACTTTGAGTTCAAATCCCTTCTGTTTCACTGACTCCCTTTGAGGTGGTAGTGGTGTAAAGGTAACCCCGTGAAAAATAATGTCAGACCTCTTTATGACTCAGATCCTTTTGTGTGGAAAGTGGATAATACTTCTGCTGAGTATCTTACAGACTTTTTGGAAAGTGTAGTTAGTAAAAATGTAAAAGAAATCTATTGCTCCAAGTTCATTGTAGGCACAACAGAAGTTACTAAAGTATTCTGATATTAAAGAAACAAAATTTTGAGGATAATAAGTAACCTCCATCTCTGACCATTCTAATTCATTTTAGCTTGGATCCATTCACTGTGTTTTAATTTAGTTCAGTTCAATTAATTAATCACTGAGCCCTACGAGACCAGGTGCACTCAGCACGGTTTGTTGGGGAAATGGAAGATGATTCACATATGGGTTTTGCCCTTGAAGAACTCAGTCCAGTTGGGAGAGCCTTGCATGTCTACACAAGACCTGATGGCTCTCCCATGAAACATGCCAAAAATGAAGTATGAACACATTATGTGCAAGCTACTAGTTTGTCCCTCCAGCCACTGTAATCACATTAGCTACTTTCTCAGACAGTAAAATGATGTCTTAATTTCCTTTTATTTTTTAACAGAGTCTCACTCTGTCGCCCAGGCTGGAGTGCAATGGTGCAATCTTGGCTCACTCCCCTGCCTCCCGGCTTCAGGCAAGGAAGTCTCCTGCCTCAGCCTCCCAAGTAGCTGGGATTACTATCATGCACCACCACACCCAGCTAATTATTTTTATTTTTATTTTTTTAAAATTTTTAGTAGAGATAGGGTTTCACCATGTTGACCAGGCTGGTCTCAAACTCCTGGCTTCAAGTGATCTGCCCACCTCAGACTCCCAAAGTGCTAGGATTACAGATGTGAGGCCTTAATTTCAGACGCCTTAATTACAGACGCCATGCCTGACGTTAATTTCCAAAATAATAATGTAAATCCTTCTTAATAATATAAGTCCCATGACATCTAATCTTTGCGATCTCCTAATCTTTGACATAACCCCCTTGGTTTATTTATTTACTTTCTATTCTCTAATGGTTTTCTAATTTCCATGCTGATTCCATTTTTAAAAATCCCTCTCCATTAATTTATTCCTATTTTCATCACATATATTAAATGCAAAGATTTATTGACAACTGTTCATCCACACAAACAAGGACATGAGTACACATATACAAGCGTGTACATGTGTGTATACTCACACATATCCGAAACATTCTTTTCTCACACAGTTAGTTAATAACATCCATTTAGAGTGGACATCTTGGATTTTAGGGAGGTAGAAAGCTTCTATAGAAGTTTCCTAAGATATTCCAATTCTAAAAATATTTTGATTACAATTTATAACTCCTTTGTTAACTGCCTATTTTTTTGTGTGTGCCTTCATTTCATCAGTCTCAGTGTCTTCTGGGTACCAGCCTGTTTTGTCCAGTAGACTGATTATCTGTTTTATCATTCAAAGACCCAAAGATCCGAGGCATGTTAAACATTTATTATTGGTGGAGTTTTGCTGTTGAATCTTGCATAGACTTCTAGCTGTCCTTGACAGCTCCATTTTTTTTTTTGGGCTTCCAATTTTAACTTCTGTTAAATGTACCTTTCGGAGTAGCTAGCTCTTGTTATAAGGAAGTGGCATAAACATGATTTCCTGAGGAAAATGGGCTCTGACATTAGAAGACTTGCTTGAACCTGACCCCTTTCCTAGTTTTTAACCTTGGGTAAATTATTTAATCTGCCTAAGCCTCTGTCCCCTCATCTGTAAAAGGATGTTGATAATATATGCCTCACAGAATTATTCTCTTTAAGGATATCTTTCCTAATTCTACCATATTCTCAACACTATAGCCCCTCAGTATTTGTAAGTATAATTTATATTATATGAGAGTAAGTTGACTTATAGATTGCTTTGTTATCTTTAGTATCTAGGGCTCATGTTGGTTTTTTCCTTCCTCCTCCAATTCATTGTGAATTATTCAAAAGCAAGGATAGGCTCTTTTACTTCTTTGTCCTCTGTCAGGATGCTTAATACACTAGCAGGCATATCAGCTCTGGTCTTTAACAGCAGAAGTGAAAAATATAATTTACTTCTGATTATTCTTACAGAGACTTTATTCAGTCTGTCAAAAACCATTTGACTGACATTGGTGTGCCTTGAAGGGAGTTCTGGGTATTGAGGGTACAGATGAGAACAAGACAAGAGCTTTCATTCCCGAGGAGCTAACCATTGATGAGGTTAGAGACAATAAATATGTATTTTCTTAATCCAGGTATTGATATATACTATGGAGAGGAAAAAACAATATGCTTGATAGGGGTTGTCCTTGGTTGGGAGGAGTCATTTGAGTTGAGACCTGAATATTGGAAAGTGAGCCATGAGAAGATGTGAGAGAACAGCATTCTCAGCAAAAGCAAGTAAAAAAGGGCTGAGAAATAAACTGGTATGTAGTGGAATGGTGAGAAGGACAGTATAGCTAGATACAGAAAATAGAACAGAGGGCAAAGATAGGTGAGATTAGAGAGGTAGGCAGGAGGCAGATCATTAAGGGCCTCATAGTTCAGGGTGAAAATTTTACACTTCAGTTTTAGTGAGAAATCTTCAGAGAGCTTCGAGGAGAGATGTGACATGATTTATTGTGCATTTCTGAAAAATAACTCATATTGCTAGGCACAAGGTATGCTGTATAATAAGAGTTGAAAAGGTAGGAGATGAGTGAGAAAGCAGTTATTCTGGTCCATGAGTGACATAAAAGTGGCTTGGGCTAAAAAATCGCAATATAAATGGTGAAAAGTATATTTGGGGGAGATAGAACTGTTAGGACTTGCTGGCAAAGGGTGTGATGAGAAGAGAAGGATCAAGTAGATTCTTAGGCTTGGGGCTTTGAAGTGAAATTTATTTTTTGGGAGGTGGGATTAATAGTTCCATATTGTCTGTGTTG
Source organism: Ateles fusciceps (assembly GCA_036589455.1). Lineage (NCBI taxonomy): Eukaryota > Metazoa > Chordata > Mammalia > Primates > Atelidae > Ateles > Ateles fusciceps. The sequence goes on from JAZHEH010001361.1 coordinate 5,068,122, forward strand.
AAATTGTTATGCATATTAGACATCCTAATAAACAGGTCAAGTCAGTTATTTAATATATGAGTTTGGATCACAGGGAAGATGTCTGGTCTGAAGATAAACTTTTGAGAGTCCATAGCATTTAGATGGTCGAAGCCATGACACTGAATGCATTCATCCATGAAGAGGAGAAATTTAGAGAAGTTTTATGGGGAAAGATCTCTGGAACAGTCTAACATTCGAGAGGCCAAGAAGGGAAGATCTAGTCAAGGATACTGGAGAAGAGCAGTTAGTAGTAGTGAGATAGGAAAAAGCAGTGGGTATGTAGCTCTAAAAGTGGATTTTAAATGTTGCTGAGAAGTCAAATAAGATGTGAGCAAAAATTGGCCATTGGCTTTGGTAGGAGTTAAGTTATTGATGACTCAGATATGAGCTATTTTAATGGAGTGCTTGATTACAGTAGGTTAATGACAGAATGCTAGGCGAGGACGCAGAAACAGTGGAATCAAACAATGAATGTAATTTGTTGGATGTGAGAGTAGGAAGATGAAATAGTTCTCTTCTGATTGCATTTTTTTTTTAACAAAAATGAGAATGGTTTTAAGGAGGGTAAGAAATTGTGGAATTATGGTGTTGAATGTAGCACCTATGGGGATTTGAAGTTGCCAAGAATGCTAGTGGTGAGGAGAAGACTGTGGATTTTGAGGTTAGTGGATGAGGCATTGTGTCCAGGTATGGCAATAAAGGGTTTTGAAGGGTAGTAAGGTCTGATGACATGTGCTTCAAAGAATATGGGATCTTTGGAGGAAAATATATAGAGAGATGTTGGAAACTATATTAGGGAGCAAGAAAAAACTCATCTCCAGGCACTGACTTATATGTGGTGTAGAAGAAAATATAGCCTTACTTGAGAGCACTTCAGTAAAAGCCGTGTCCTCAGGGAATGGGCAGGTCAAGCTTTAGGTTGAGGGTATAGATGAGTTTTCTAATAAAAATAGTTCATTTTCATACATTTATCAAGTATTTACTATGTGCCAGAAGCAAAATTGTTTCCAACTCTAAACGCATGTTAATTCATGTGATCCTCACAATAATCCTATAATACTGCTACTATTATTAGTCTCCCTTTATGAATGAGGAAACTGAGAAGTTAAGCAGCTTGTCCGTGGTCACAGAGTTGGAAGCGGCAGTGCTAGATTTCATTCCCTTCAGTGTACCAGGCAATAACTACTCTATACTGCTGATGGCAGATGATGATTTTCAACACACAGTAGAAGTGTTTAGGAAGGAAATGAAAGCTAGACAATGAGCCAAATTAGAGGATATTTATAGCAGTGTTGAATGAACATTTTTATATTGAAGGATGATCTTGGAAGCTTTCACTTGTAGTGAAGACTTTGGTGAACAGCAGTTTGATGAACCTTTGGCATATTTCAGACTAAAGAACAACTTGAAGGTTTTAGATGGCAAGTTTTGCTAGGGGCTGGAAATATTTTGGTAACTGGGAAAATAGTGGTTAAAGTTTTGAGGCACCCCATGACACCACTGAGAGGAGGTAGAAGGGTAATTGATAATTTATATTTTTGTAGCAGTAGCCTACTGTTTTATTGTCTTGCCTTATTGACAGTCTTGGGTGAATATTATATTGACTAGTTATCTTTCTGGCCCTGAAATTCAAGGATTGTAGTTCTTATCATCTGATATTATTAATACAGCTGCTTTTGGCAGCAAAATTTAGAACAATACTAGTCACACTGAAAGGAAGATGAAAAGATTTTGTAGGAAAAATTTTTATATTTTTTTCACAAGACTACTTGCAAAAGTAAACTATTTTTCTCTGATTGTAGAAGTACTATTTGCAGCTGGGCATGATGGCTCATGCCTGTAATCCTAGCACTTTGAGAGGCCAAGGCAGGTAGATTGCTTGAGCTCAAGAGTTTGAAACCAGGCTGGGCAACATAGTGAAACCCTCTCTCTGTTAAAAAAATAGAAAAATTAGCTGGACATGGTGGTGTGTATCTGTAATCCCAGCTACTCGGGAGGCTGAGGCAGGAGAATCGGTTGAGCTAGAGGCTGAGGCTGCAGTGAGCTGTGATGGAGCCATTGAACTTAAGTCTGGGTGATAAAGTGAGAGTTTTCCTTCCACCCCCCAAAAAAAGGGCTATTTGTTCATTTTGGAAAATTTGTAACAATTTCATCACTCATATACATTTTTAAAATGTTATTTTATTTCTGCCTATTATATATATGTATGTATATTTATATTTGTCTGATGTTTTTTCTTTTCAGCCTCATGGATATGGAGGTATGTATATATATATATATACATATTTGCACCACTGCACTCCAGCCTGGGTGACAGGGCAATACTCCAACTCAAAATATATGGTGCAATCTTGGCTTACTGCAACCTCCACGTCCTGGGTTCAAGCAATTCTCTTGCCTCAGCCTCCTGAGTAGCTGGGCACCACCATACCTGCCTAACTTGTGTATTTTTAGTAGAGACGGGGTTTTACCATGTTGGCCAGGGCTGGTCTTGAACTCCTGATCTCAGGCTATCCACCCGCCTCGGCCAACCAAAGTCCTGAGATTACAGGCTTCAGCCACCGTGCCTGGCCATCTGCCTATCATATTTTTAATATAATCTTATAGTCATGTTTTGCTTAACCAGGACATGTTCTTAATGACACAGAAAAATGTGTCGTTAGGCAGTTTTGTGGTTGTGTGAACATAATAGAGTGTACTTACACAAACCTAGATGATATAGCCTATTATATACCTAGGCTATATGATGGAGCATATTGCTCCTAGGCTACAAACCTGTGTAGCATGTTACTGTACTGAACATTGTACAATAGGCAGTTATAACACAGTGGTAAGCATTTATGTATCTAAACAGATCTGAACATAGAAAATATATGGTAGACACACGGTATTATAATCTTAAGAAACCACTGTTATATATGCGGTCAGTCATTGACTGAAATGTCACTAAGTGACGTATGTCTATACCCAAAACTGAATCCCATTGTATATCCAGTTTTCCTTCATTTTTCACTTCACTTTTTATTTTTGTAAGCAAGAGAATTTGCCTAGATCATTAAGTTGCTCTTTCAAACCTGATTCCTGAAGACTGTATAACTGGTTTGTTGAGTGGGCTGAATTTGGTCGGTTACAGCTAGGAAATTTGGGTTTATTCTTCAACCAGGATTTGTCTAATTTTTTTTTTTTTCTATTCAGACTCATGGGTAGATCTCATTACTTTCAGCTCATTTCAGAATGGTCTCATTTTCAGGAATTAGAGTATTGCCTAATCTAAACCAAAACCGTACAATTTGCTGTTCTTTTCTTTCCATCTAACTCCATCCTGACTGAAGACTTAATGACCTACAGTGGGAAAGGGGGACTCCCCTTGCTCACTGACTCTGCTTCAATTTGCTCTTTCATTCCTCCTTCCATTACTCACTTTGCTTTTTCTGGGTCTTCAAAACAGGGGAGTGGGGCACATTTGAGGAAGAGGAGCAGATTTCTTTTTAAACTTAGTGTTCTTCGTAGTTCTCTGCTTGATGTTCTTTGTAGTTCTCTCTTGCTTTCATTAGCTGGCCTTTATATCCTTGGGTTCTTTGTAAAGCCTCCTGAGGGCAGCTTCCTTGCTACATCTGTGATGAGAGTTCTACTGTCTGTCTGACCTCTTGGGAATCCCCTGGCTCCTGTTCTCTATTTATTCTCCTCATATATCCGTAGCCTCTTCAGCAAATGTACCTTTGCCCCTGTAGTCAACTTTCCTTAGCAAAATTCCAGTGAAATGGCATATTGTCAGGCCACTCTCATTTTGTCCACTTGGGTAATGAGAAGTATAACATATGTGTGACTTGTCAAACAGCAGAAGTGCAGCTTGCTGAGTTACTGCCCTCTCATATATATATATATATTTAATTTTCTATCTTCAGACTTTTCCAGGTGAGAGGCAGATACCATTTTTCTGTGTTTATATATACATCTGTACTCCAGAGGACACATCAGATTTTCCCAGAACTCTCTCGCTTGTCCTCTCCAGGTGGACACTCTGAGATGGGCCTGTCTTCTATGAGATGGACATACTGAGATGGGATGTGCTTGAGTTCTGCAGAATGGAGATGCCAGAATTCTCTTCTTTTAGGTCTTCAATATCTGAAAGTAAAACCTTGTGCCACCCCTCATTAGTTCGGACACAGGAGAGACGTTCTACTTCCTTATACTTTGGTGAGGAAGAGAGAAAACAATGTTCTCTGTAATTTGGAATTTCTTCAACATATCCCCAACGTGAATCTTTAGCCTTATCTTATATAGCCTAAAGATGAATGATAAAGGGCTTATGGTTGAAGGGCCAGTTTGGCTACCTTTTGGCAAATCATGTGAGACTGTGTCTAGCAACTTTCCTTGAGACTTTATTGCAATTATGAGGCAATAAAAAAATCCTTTCCCTATCTTGATGTAAACGCGAGTATTTTACGTAAACTCATAGTTGTAGTGATTCCATAGTAAACATTATTGGTCAATATGGTTTCTTCACATAGGAGCTTCAGTGAACCCTCAAGGAGTAGCAAAAAGGAACTGTTTACACTACAGGAATGGAAATTACAGGGCCCAGGATTGAGCCTTGCATCTTACAGTAACTAGATAAGTTAACTTCAGACAAATCACATGGTTTCTCTTGGCATCATCTTTAAAATGAGAGAGTTAGACTAAAGTATCTCCTCCAAGATTCCTTCTGGTGCTGAAGTTTATGAATCTGTTTCCAAGGCATTTCTACTGTTAGAACTACACCCTCTAGGAACTTGTCAACAGAGTACTTCTGTAAGTGGAGCTTTCAGAATAGAACCAGTACTATACTATACCCTTCCATGTCTTACCATTTCATGCCATTTATTCATTTCTTCAACTTTTATTAACTCACTTAACAAATACTATATTTACTTGTATGAATCGAGCCATTGAACCATGTACAGTATCACATGCAAGTTTGATACTGTGCCCTTCGGGCTTAAGAGAAAACCAAACCAAACCAAACAAAACCACTGTTTGAGAAACTGTAATTGAACAAACAGCAAACATTAATAAAATACAAATGTAGATTCTAAGTGTATTTCCTGGAACATAGTAGTTGCCTAACAAATGTTAATTCCTTGCTGAAACAAAGGGCAATTAAGCCAGTGTAGCATGTTTGGGGGGCTGTACTAATTGTATCACATAAGTGCTACATTTTTGATGATTTGTGGGTATTCTTATAAAACAATCATGTAACATCATCATTTGTCTTAGTCCTTTAGCAACTTCCTTATTGCAAGACTAGATCTTCCTTTAACTTATTAATGGTAAATTCTCACTGATGCTGCTATAGAAGCTTGAGTGGTCACCACTCATAGAGGAACATTCTGAATTAAATGGCTTCAGCTCTTGATTTCTGTTGCATCTATAGTTTTTAGTATTTTCCAAACACTGATGTTTATGTGCCCAGGTAAAGTATCATAATCAGTTATTAGGAACAACAGATAATGAGTTCATAGAAAATTCTAGGAACAATTATATTGTTTTTATTTATCAGTTACCCAAGTAACAGGAGAGGCATTTGCATTTTTGGAGAGTATTGAACAATGTTTGCAATGTTTTCATCACTTAACATAATACTTGCTGTGTATGGGTCATTCCTACTGAATTACTAACTGGGCAGGTCTCAAAACTGTTACTAATTATCTCTGTACAGATATAGATTAGACCTTACAAAACCAATGTTTTCTGAATGTTTTTCTGTCCATAGCTACTCTTTGCTCTTTTTTTTTTGAGTCAGGGTCTTGTTTTGTCGCCAAGGCTGGAGTGCAGTGGTGCAGTCTCAGCTCACTGCAATTTCCACCTCTTAGGCTCTAGGTATCTTCCTGCCTTAGGGCCATGACTAGCTGAGACTAGAGGCACACACTACCATGCCTGGCTAATTTTTGCATTTTTTTGTAGAGATGGGTTTTGCCATGTTGCCTGGGCTGGTCTCCAACTCCTGAGCTCAAGTGATCCACCTGCCTCGGCCTCCCAAAGGGCCGGGATTCAGGCGTGAGCCACTGCACCCAGCCAATTCTTTGCTTGTTTAAATGACAGAATTAGACATTGCCCAGAAGTGGGACCAAATTGGATTCCCACTAGTAAAATGAAAGTGGTAGAGCTTCTTGTCATTTCATATTCACGATCTAGATACATTTGTTGCTGTCTTTTATATCAATAATATATATATTTTCCATTTCCTTTGCCACTGCCCTAGCTCAGATTTTAAATTATTGACTGCCCAACCAAGTATAATAGTGTCATAATGATGTAGACCAGTAAGGTATGACCATTTCATGGAGCAAATCTTTCCAGGGTGACCTGACCACAAATCAGGTGTCATTGGTATTGCTCTGTTGGCTGTAGCCTTTCTAGAACTCAGTAGGCAATAAGATGAAGGAAGCCGTATCTTTTCCTTGTACGCTACAGCCTCACATATCTGTTCCCTTACTAGTAAAAAAGTAGCCAGCTAATAACGTTTTCATTCCTTGCCTGCTTCATAATATAATATAAATAGAGAAAAATTTGGTAAAATCTAAAAGCTACAATTGTCATTATCATTGATATTGGGAAATATAATCATGACTAAACAAAATTGTATCCACTTAAGAATTTTTTGTCCACTTCACATGATTCTGGCATTATTAGATGTTGTATTCATACTTAATATTTTTCAAGATTCTTTATTTCCCCCCCAATTTAGTACTGCCATATTTTTCTATCATTCTCTTCCTTAACACTTTATCTTCTGATGCAGTGTACTTACATTTTAAACTGTACGTTTAAAACTTACAGTTTAAACTGTACTTAAAGTACAGTTTAAAAATTAAAAAAAAATTGTACCCCTTTTTTGTAGCCAAATCCTGTTGCTTCTTTCTCGCTAATGTCTTATATATTGCACTTTTCTTCTGGTCCCAATCCTAGCCCTTCACATGGCCTTCACGCTAATTCTGGTGTTTACTATTTTATGACTGAGTTAGTGCTATAGTCTATTAATAAATGATAGTAATAGCTAACATTTGTATGGCTCCTTGCAGATTAGAGAGTGAATCCTCAAGTTTTTATTTTATTTTTAGACGGATCTCACTGTCACCCAGGCTGGAGTGCAGAGGCCCCTGCTTGGCTCAGTGTAACCTCTGCCTCTCAGGTTCAAGTGATTCTCCTGCCTCAGCCTCCCAAATAGCTGGGATTGTAGGCAAGTGCCACCACACCCGGTTAAGTTTTGTATTTTTAGTAGAGACGGGGTTTCACCATGTTGGCCAGGCTGGTCTTGAACTCCTGGCCTCAGGTGATCTGCCCTCCTCGACCTCCCAAAGTGTTGGGATTATAGGGATGAGCCACCACGCCTGGCCCTCAAGTTTTTTATTTGAGCATTTTAGTCAGCTTATTTTTATTTCTATTTTAAAGATGACAAACCAGAGACTCTGAGAGTATCAAAGAATATTAATTAAAAGAGCGGTGACTAGCACCAGGCCTTCTGATGTCCCATCGCATGTTCTTACTATTATGCCCTTCTGCCATTTCTTACAGCTATTCGATATCTATTTCATTGCTATCATATCATTATTTCCTAAAGTATCGCTTTGAATACATCTCTACTGATCTTTTTGTCTTCTTGCCCCTGCATATTACTACTTTTTGGAGTTAGATTTATCATTACCCTAGAATTTTAGGACAGAGCCTGTTCTTAAACACTGGGCTATCCTGAGCTCCATTAGCTTAGAAGGTCAACATTGTCTTGCCTTTATTGTTTCATCTCTAGGACTTGGTATAGGTATAAACTTATTTTTTTCTTTATGAATGAATTAAAACTTTATTATTGGATCTTCAGTAGCTTGATTCCAGGAACTGAACTTTTTGGTCATGCCTGGTATCACTGTTCCAATAATTTGTACTCTGGCTTGTTGCTCCCTGCACCTTAGTTACTAGCTTTGTTTACTGCATAGTTCATCATTAAGCTCTCCCTTGAACTAATATCAACAACAAAATAATATTTGTACCTGAAAGAGTGGCCTAAGGATGTGATACCTATATTTAGGGAAAGAGCTGTCTAAGCAGAGAGAATCCAAATACCTTAGCCCTGGAGTGGGAAATTCCCTGCATGTTTCAGAAATAGAAAGCAGGCCAACACAGTTGGAATAGAGAGAAGGTGGGGGAAAGGGGAAGGTGTGAGGAGTTAAAGTCAAGTCAAAGAGGTAACGAAATGTGAAGCTGAGCTATGAAGCTTGAAGTATCTCCTGCAGATTGGGAGGGGATACTATTAAAATGTCTTTTCTAATGATTTGCCAGATTACAGAAGCGGAAGATGAGGTCACAGAAAGCTTCTCAGATATAAGGGAGCTAAAGTCTTTTATGTTTTAAAGAAACATTCTCCACCAGACTTTTAAAAATTTCTATCCTGATTTTGAATTTAAATATAAGAACAGAACAAAACAAAAAAATTGACTTAAGGAAAGGCCAGGAACTCAGTTCTGTTGAAAAGACTTCCTAAAAAATATTTGCAATGTTTCTCAGGTACGTTTACACTAACTTATTAAGCTTGTCCACAGTGACCTCTAACAGTTACTTGCAGTGTTTTGACAGTACTTTTCCCAGTCCTAGTCTGATTCTGATTTTGCTTTGCCCTTTTTTTTTTTCCTCTAATAACCCATTCCATAAAAAGAACCCCAAAAACAAAACACTTGTAATCACATAATGTTTAGCACAGACCTTTGTGTATAGTAAGTAGTCTTCATCATTTTATTAATAACTAGATCTCCAGTATTCAGAACAGTGATTAATTCTTAAGTCCTTCAATAAACATTTGTTGAGTGACTCTCTAAATTTTTGTTATAAATAAAAATCTTTCTGATTGGGTCTCTGACACCCGCTGACATTATTTTCCTGAGGCTGACTGTATATCTGCTTATACTTCACTGCCTGCCACTTAACGTCATATTACTAATGTTATCTGCCTAGTGCTAGACCTACCTGGTTTTACCAGCCTCCATGCATGGGTTTCTTCCTATAATATGGTGCTTCTGGAACTCCCTAATTGTCAACAACTAGTGTATCTATTTGATCTTTAGGTCTTATGTTTAACTGGATGAGATGTTTACCAAGACTGTGTAGGATTCTTTAAGAGCTATTTAAAGCTTTTACATTTTTTCTTAAAGATGGTTTTCAGACTATGTTTGTAGTACATGGTTGTCAGCAAAATGTCAGCTAGATCTTTTGATAAGAAAGTATTAGAGACAGTAATGTAATAGCCATTAATGGTTTCATAGTGAGCATTTTTGGTCTGCTTTCTGCACAGCTGCCCTTTTGTCATTGAATAAATTGTTTGGGACGAGAAAGTAAAAAGGACACTTGGGTGAAACACAATCTTTATATGACCATCCCTAGTAACAGCAAGAATAATTATGCCTAATTCATTGAGTGAAACATTTAAAGTATATAAAATGATTTTGAATAATTCTGTTAATATATAAAGGAAAAGAAAAAATCAAGTCAGATTTCCAAGCTTTTAAACTAGAATACGTCTGAACCCTTTGTGAAACCGAAACATATGTTAATGACCATTTTGAGGGTGTTGGTGCTAAACATTCATTAGCTTCAACAAGTAAATTTTTTAAAATGGCATTTTGTTCATCTTATCTGTCAGGATTGGAGGCCTCAAATATTACATATTTTTATCGGAAAACAATTTTATGAGATAAATACTTACAATTTAATAGAGCTTTAATTCCATATGTCACATTTGACGGTCTTATTATTATGGCAAAGAAAGAGGAGGCGACCTGAATATATTTTTATTAATTTTTAGAGACAAGTTCTTGCTCTGTCACCCTGGATGGAGTACAGTGGCACAATCATAGTGAACTGCAGCCTCCAACTGCTGGGTTTAAGCAATCTTCCTCAGCTAGGTTACAGGTGCGAGTCACTGTGCCTGGCCCTGAGTACATTTTTGTATTCTATGATATGTATATCATTTTTTAGTTACTATTTCACAGTTTTGAAAGTAATTTGAATTAGTGATTCCTTGTAGAATTTCAAAATTACTATCTGTCAGAATTGATTTTGTTCTTTTAGAACAAAAAAGTGAGGTATGACAGTATGCATCTGTCTGACACACTTTCTTGTCCCCAAGAAACCTCTTTTAAGTATTTCACCTAGTCAAAGGAACTCAAAGGATTAGGTGTTGATTTTTTTTTAAGTGGAATAGCATTCAATAGGTAGGGGCAGGAGGGAAGAATTGACCAATTGTTTCCAAAATGAGTGTAAGAACTTAGGCATGCAATATAAGCTACTAATTTATCTGTTTAAACTAGAAACAAAGATTTTTAGATACTACAGGGTCAAGATAACAACATTTTAGTTTTTCTTTATGTGACTAACTAAAATTATTCAGGTGCTGTATTCTTTTATTTTTAAAGAAGTTAAGTTAGGTAATTAAAAGGATGTTTGACCTAAAAAACAGAGGAGGCATTCCTAAAAGATTTGCTATATTAATGGTCTCAAAACAAAAAAGAAATACACGAAAACAGGTGCTTTCAAATTCAAATTTCAAAATTATTAGGATAGGTCCTTCAGAATGATTGAAGGGTGAATTCATATTTGTTTTAAATGAGATTTTTTAAAAATTTCATAAATGCATGGGAGTTTTTCGGTACTCTGGTAAACTATATAACATTTGTTAAAATCTAGAAGTAGTTTTAGTATAGCATTTTAAAGCACAATTAAGTATCATATCTTTGAGGGCTTGACGTGGGACTTAGGTGGTTCAAAAGTAGGTATTTGTAAAGAGTTACCACTCTAATTATGGAGATGCATTAGTTCTAATCGATATATTGCTAATTAATTTTTTTCTAGTTTTTTGAGGCAGAGTCTGGCTCTGTTACCCAGGCTGGAGTGCACTGGCACAATCTCAGCTCACTGCAACCTCCATTTTCTAGGTTCAAACAGTCCTCCCACCTCAGCTTTCTGAGTAGCTGGAACTACAGGCGCGTGGAACCATAGCCAGCTAATTTTTGTGTTTTTGTAGAAACAGGGTTTCATGTTGCTCAGGCTGTTCTTGAACTCCTGAGCTCAAGCCATCTGCCTGCCTTGGCCTTCCAAAGTGCTGGGATGAAAGGCATGAGCCACCACACCTGGGTGCTAATATAATTTTCAACAAGTCCTTTCATCCACTTGATGGTAGAGTAGGCATAAAGAACCATTTGGTTTGCTATTCATCGTGGGTCATTGTTCTTAGTGACTGGTCAAACATTTAAATATCTTTTGCAGAATATCTAGACAACAGGCAGGAGAAACATAAGCCTTGATTTTTATGGTCATGTTATGTTACCATGTGCTTGGATTTTACAATTGTCTACTAAAATACCATTAATCATTATGCTTATTGAGAATATACATTTTTTTAATCTTAAATTTATTCTGTGCTCTTTGGTTGTTAAAAATATAGTAGCAGGCAGGTCATGGTGGCTCACGCCTGTAATCCCAGGGCACGGTGGCTCATGCCTGTAATCCCAGCACTTTGGAAGGCAGAGGTGGGCAGATCACCCGAGGTCAGGAGTTTGAGACCAGCCTGGCCAATATGGCGAAACCCCATCTCTACTAAAAAAAAATTTAAAAAATTAACTGGGTGCAGTGACGTGCACCTGTAGTCCTAGCTACTCAGGGGGCTGAGGCAGGAGAATCGCTTGAACCCGGAAAGTGGAGGGTGCAGTGAGCTGAGATGTCACCACTGCACTCCAGGCTGGGCAACAGAAGGAGACTATCTCAAAAAAAAAAAAAAAAAAAAAAAAAAAGTAGCAGCAGGCCAGGTACAGTAGCTCATACCTATAATCCCAGCACTTTGGGAAACTGAAGAGAGAAGATTACTTGAGGCCAGGAGTTCAAAATCAGCCTGGGCAACAAAGCAAAACCCCACCTCTACAAATAAAGATAAAACACATAAAAATTAGCTGGGTGTGGTGGTGCATGCCTGTAGTTCTAGCTATTTGGGAGGCTGAGGCAGGAGGGCTGCTTGAGACTAGGACATTGATGCTGCAGTGAGCCATGATCACACCGCTGCACTCCAGCTGGGGTGACAGAGCAACACCCTGTCTTTTAAAGAATAAAAAATAAATGTAGCAGCATACACATTATATTTTTAAATCAATTTGAATGGTATTTATTGAATTGCTTCAATGTGCACTATATTCTGGTGGATTAAAGAGAAGCACTATAAGGCATAACATTTCAAATTTAAATATGTATTCCAGCCACCTGCTGATCTTGTTAAAATGCAGATTTAAATTTAGTAGGTCTGGGGTGGGATCTGAGACTTAGCATTTCTAACAAACTCCTTTGCTGATGCTCCTGTCTATGAGTAGCAAGGTATAAGGTATAGATTATATCATTAAACAGTTGGCATTCTTATTAAAGAATTAGTGTTTACCCACATAAAATATTTAAATAATACTTCAGAATAAGAGGTGGTTGAGAGCTAAAAGAGATATGGACAATATCTAGTTTAAAAGTTGAGGGGAAATTGAGATCATTATGGACAAAAAGCAATTAGGGACTGCTTTATGGCAAAGGCAAGGTTTAAGTTAGGCCTTGAAGAGGGAGGAATTGGTGGAAAGGCAAAGGAAAAACTTTACAGGAAAGGCGAGTAGTGATAAAGACCAAGATGAATCTGAATGAAGGTGGTGACATTTTAGGACAGGGAGAAGCATTCTCTCTCTTTCCCTCCCTACCCCCATTCCTCCAGGATATGAGAACTTTGCAGGGGAGAATTTTGCAGGAGAAGACGAAGAGAGAGAGAACTGTCTTATTTTCCAGTATACAGAGGTTGCTTTTGGTTATTTTCTTCTTATTTCTCCTTATTATTATTATTTAGATGCTTCATTGTTTATTTCTAGTTTAATTCCTCTGCGGTCAGCAAAAAAGCTAAGTATGATTTCAGTTCTCTGAATTTGTAAGAGTTGCTTTATGGCCCAGCATATGGTCTGTTTCAGTAAATGTTACTTGTGTGCTTGAAAAGAATGTGTGTTCTACAATGGTTGTGTATGGTGTCATAAAAGTCAAATAGGTCAAGATAGTTAATAGTATTGCTTAAATCTTTCATATCTCTTCTGTTTTTTTTTTTTTAGTCTGCTTTATTGGTTATTAAAGAGTAGAGAGTTGCCATTACGCAACTATAATAATGGGCTTACCAGTTTTTGCTTTTTAGATTTTAAATTTGATGTTATTGGGTGGAGATAAACTCAGTTTCATTATATTTTCTTCTTTTATTGATCCTTGTATTAATTCCCTAATGTTGTTATAATAAGTTACCACAAACTTAGTGACTGAACACAAATTTATCTTATAGTTCTGGAGGTCAGAAGTTCAAAATTGGTTTTACTGGGCCAAACTAAGGTTCTCCAAGAGCTCTAGGGGAGAATTCCTTTCTTTTCCTTTTCTAGCTTCTAGTGCTGCAATTCTTGCATTCCTTGGCTCATGGCCCTCTTCCATCTTAAAAGCCAGCAGAGGCTGAGCACAATAGCTCACACCTGTAATCCCAGCACTTTGGGAGGCTGAGGCGGGCACATCACCCGAGGTCAGGAGTTCAAGGCCAACCTGGTCAACATGGTGAAACTCTGTCTCTATAAAAATTCAAAAATTAGCCGGGCATGATGGCAGGTGCCTGTAATCCCAGCTAGTCAGAGGCTGAGGCAGGAGAATTACTTGAACCTGGGAGACAGAGGTTGTAGTGAGCCAAGATTGTGCCATTGCACTCCAGCCTGGGCAACAGAGCTAGACTCTGTTAAAAAAAAAAAAAAAAAAAGAGCCAGCAGAGTAGCTTCTTCAGTTTTTCTCTATTTCCAGCTTTACATGGCCTTTTCTTTTATAAGGACTCTTGTGATTAGATCAGTCCCTCAGAGATAATGCAGGATAATCTCTCCATTTCAAGATCCCTAATGTAGTCATATCTGCAAAGCCCCCTTTGTCATATAAATTAACATATTCACAGACTCCAGATATCAGGATATGGCCATTTTGCAACTGGGATGAGATGATAGACCTTCTATCACAATTCCGTTATCATTATGAAATATTCCTCTCTATCTTTAGTAATATTTCATAGTTCTTACCATAAACTCTTCTTCCCTCCCTCCCTGCCTTCCCTAATTCCTTCCTTCCTTCTTTTCTTCCCTCCCTCCCTCCTTCCTCCTTTCTTTCTTTCCTTCTTTCTTTTTCTCTTTCTTTCTTTCTCTTTTCTCTTTCTTTCTTCCTGTCTCTCTCTCTCTTTCTTTCTTCCTCTTTCATCCTGTTTTTTTCTTTTCTTTCTTTCCTTTCTTCTTTTTTCCTTAGACATGGCCTCGCTTTGTCACTCAAGCTGGAGTACAGTGGTTAAGTCATGGCTCACTGCAGCCTCGACCTCCCAGGCTCAAGTGATCCTCTCACTTCAGCCTCCTGAGTAGCTAACTTTTTTTTTTTTTTTTTTTTTTGATAGAGATGAGGTCTCACTATGTTGCCTAGGCTGGTCTTGAACTCCTGGGCTCAAGTGATCTTCTACCTCAAGGTGCTGGGATTACAGATGTAAGCCACCACACCTGGCTCTTATTTGCTTAGGGTTCATTGAGATTCTTAAATCTCTGAGCTTGTCTTTTGTCAGTTTTGGAAATTTATTGGCCATTATACTTTCAAATGATGCTTTTGGGCTGGTTGTGATGGTTCACACCTGTAATCCCAGCACTTTGGGAGGCCAAGGCAGGAGGATTGCTTGAGATCAGGAGTTAGAGACTAGTCTGGGCAACATAGGGAGACCATTAAGACAAAAAAAAAAAATTAGCTGGGTGTGGTGACACCCATCTGTGGTCCCAGCTACTCAGTAGGATGAGTCGGGAGGGTCACTTGAGCCCAGAAGATTGAGGCTGCAGTGAGCTGTGATCATATTACTGTACTCTAGCTTGGGTGACAGAGTGAGACCCTGTCTCAAAAAAAGCAAAAACAAACAAAAGCCCCCCACAACTATTGCTTCTGTCTCATTCTCTTGTTCTGGGACTCTAATTATGCATGTGTCATATGTTGAGAGCATCCCACTTCTCCCTTATGCTCTGTTCTCTTCTTTCTCTCCATGCTTCAGATTGGATATTTTCTATTGATCTGTTTTTGAGCTAATCAAACATATCTTCTTTATCTAAGATGCTATTAAACATATTCAATGAGTTCTTGATTTCAGATACCGTATTTTTTAGTTTGAGAATATGCATTTAACTATTTTTATAGGTTTAAATTTTCTCTTGAAATTCTCTATCTTTTTATCTGGAGTTCCTCAATCCCTGGGCCACAGACTGGTACCAGTCCGTGGCCTGCTAGGAACCAGGCCACACAACAGGAATTGAGCAGCGGTTGAGCCAGCATTGCCGCCTGAGTTCTGCCTCCTGTCAGATCAGTGGTGGCATTAAATTATCATAGGAGTGTGAACCCTATTGCGAACTGCACATGTGGGGAATCTAGGTTGCGTGCTCCGTGAGAATCTAATGCCTGATGATCTGAGGTGGAACAGTGTTATCCCAAAACCATCGTCCTTCGCCTAACACCCCCCACTGTCCATGGAAAAATTGTCTTCCATGAAACCAGTCCTTGGTGCCAAAAGGTTGGGGACTGCTGTTTTAATAAATTTTGTGTATTCTATCTTCTCCATTCTTTAATGTGTTTGTAAGTTATTTTAATGTTCTCATTAGCTAACTATAGCATCTTGATCATTTGAGGATTTTTTAACATTATCTGTTTTTTCCTCTTATTTGTCACTTTTTCCTTTCTCTATTCATATGCCTTGATGCTACTGATTTTATGCTAAATATAATATGCAAAAAGCCAATTGAGAGAGATTTTTTGTTTTGAATGGGACATGGGTTAAGAGAGGTTGAGAGTCATTGTGAATAGGAACATGAGGATAGTGCCTCGTTGCTTGTGAAGACATTGAGTAGGGGAATATTTGTTAAAATGATAATGGGTTTTTCTTTAGGACTTTCCGAGACATTGAGTAAGCTGTATGATCTTGAGCAAGTTACTTAACTTATAGAAGACTTGATTTTATCTTCTCTAAAATGAGTGATTATGGTATTTATCTCACAGAGTTACTAGAAGGATTAAATGAATATTTCTGGTAGCATAGTAAGTGTTTGATATACTACTTATTGAGGATTGAGAATAGACTATTGGATTTGGTCATATGATAAGTGGTTAATGTCTTTGACAGTGTGCTTTCAGGGATGGGTAGAGACAAAGGCCTGAGTGAAGGAGGTACAGGAGAGAATGAGGAATTCAAGACGGCAAGAATAGGCCATTGTTTTGAGATTGTCAAAAAGGGTATTAGAGAAATCTGGTAGCCAGAGGAGACATGAAGTTCAAGGATAACTTTGAAACACTGTAATAATTGTAATTACAAGAAACTTCACAGTAATTTTGTAGAGTAGGTACTATTTTGATCCCTACTGTAAAAATGAGGAATCTCTGGCATAAAGAGAGGAATGCAATTCTAAAGTGTTTGAATGCTGAGAAGTATCTACTAGGAAGGGAAGAATTAACAATGCAGGAGCTGGAAGGAATTCCAGGACCAAAGTTTCAAATAAGTGGGAAATTGTGGAATGTAGTCCACAAGTGAAGAGAGTGATCTTTAACAGGAGCAAGAAGTGTTCATTCACTTTAACAGTATTGAAAGCAAAGTATATGAGTAGATTTGGGAGTAGGAAGGTGAGGTTTATTCTGATAGTTTGTATTTGTCCACTGAAGTAAGAAACAAAGGAATTAGCTGAGCATGAGTTTGGAGGTATTGGAGAGGAAGCAGTGAATTAATTATTTTGGAGAGTGAGTTGATTTGAGATTATGAATGATTTCTTCGATAGTGCCGAGGACCCATTTGAATTTGTGGTCATACACGTAAAGTGGAGATTCTGGAGGTAGATGAGAAAAGGTGGGCAGGAAGCTTGATGTCTTTGAGAAGGAACAAAAGATGAATTAACATGGTGAAGCCGAGAAAGGAAGAAAACAGTCCTTTCCCTTGAAAAGTTTAGAGTATACCTGCCAAGTTAAATGATACATGGGGGAAAAGGATACATAAGTAAGCAAATGATAAATGCCAAATGACCTGGAACACAGGCTTTATCCCTTCAGAGGAGGGAGTGAACATGTTGGGTAACATGATTGGCATTAGTGAGAGATAAGCATTGATTGGACTTTAAAGCATGTGCAGATACAAAAAGAATAGAGAATCATTTAGCATCTCCCTGGTTCCAACACTGTGCTGTCTTTTATTTACAGCCTTTGAATTTCTTGTGTGTTGATTCTACTTCTTGCGGCATTGGGTGGATAGAGACATTGATGTGTCCATTTCTGTCTGAAGATAATACAATGTTATAATTACCCACAAAAGAGATATAATGACATTGTAATGACTTTGAAATGTTTTCATTTTTACATAATATATCAAATATATTGCTTGAAAATTTTTAAAAACTTGAAAGCATTATTTTGTTTTGTGTTTTTTGTGGGGCGAAGTGGGGTATTCTTAGAGAATAGAGTAATACTTTTTTTGTTCATTTTTTTTTTTTTTTACAGATTCTTTTCTGTTACTTCAAATTTTGGTTGAAATTTACAGATATGTCATGAATGTTTTAAGCTTTCTTTGACTTGAACATAAAGGGTGGCAAGGAAGGAAATATGCAAAGACATGCTTTACGTATGAGCTAAAGGGAAAATTTTCTTCTACACAAAATAAAATGTTAGTCACACATATAATGATGGGTTTGTAACTGTCCTGTTACTATTTTGTCTACTACTGAGTGACTTTATTATTTTTCTTATTGCATTTTTTTTTCTTATAGCCTAGTTAAGAATGACCAACTTCATGTTTTTAGTAATTTCAGGGGAACAGGCAGCCTTCTGTTTCAAACAGAGAAATGTCTGTTAGTAAGAAACTTGCAACAATAATGTAGGGCTTTTTTTAGTAGTTTGTTTTGGAACTTTATATACACTGTTATAAAGCAGCTGCAAGGAAAAGTGTGTGTAGGTTTTTGTTTCTTAAATGTTAATGTAAGGAGCATTTAAAGAGCTATATGAAGCTTTTAAACAGTGCTTTATTTGACTGTTAGTAGTTAAATATTTTCCCACTGTAGTTTTTACTGTAAGATGGCAACAGTTTTACAAAAGACCCTAAATTTGGTTTACATAAGCAAAATTTTTCTTACAAAGACATTTTTTAAATGTTGCAATTATTTTGGCAAAAATACATTTTTGAAAAATAAATTGCATATATTTTTCTAGTTAATCTCTTTAAAAATAGCATTTAATATTAAATAAAAAATAAATTCTTAAATATACATGTGTGTGTGTGTGTGTGTATATATATATATATATATATTTTTTTTTTTTTTGAGATGGGGTTTCTCTCTTCACCCAGGCTGGAGTGTAGTGGTACAATCTTGACTCTCTGCAACAGGGTCCAAGCAATTCCCCTGCCTCAGCCTCCCCAGTAGCTGAGATTACAGGCACCCATCACTATGCCTGGTTAATTTCTAATTTTTGTATTTTTAGTAGAGATAGGGTTTCACCACGTTGGCCAGGCTACTCTTGAACTCCTGACCTCAGGTGATCTGCTGACCTAAGACTCCCAAAGTGCTGGGATTACAAGCCTGAGTCACACCACCTGGCATTCAAATATGTTTTTACCACATGAATAGCTTTAAATTCTCCATTGTACACTTTAATGGCTATCTACTGTGTATTTATAGTTTGAAAAAAAGAAAAGTCTTAGGAAAATTTACTTTCCATAGACAGAATTTGTTTAACATTGTACATTTGAAATTTGCATTAGTTCAACAAGGAATGTATACTATTTGAAATATTGTTGATACTGCTGAAATAGTATGAAGGTATCACTAATTTTATATTTAATTTGTCAAGACAAAGAACTCTTAAAATTCCATTATTTTCTTGATATAGTATTTATATAAAATTCTGTTTTGGAATGTTAGAAGTCTCATTTACTATTAAGTTGTAGAAAGCATATTTGCACTGATTATGATTAATTAAGTATTTTTACATTGCTATGTATATAATGAAACATGATGGTCGTATTACATTGCAAGCAGATGGCAATTATGTTGAACAGTGTTATCTTAAGGGAAAGGAGGATTTTTATATTTAATGTCCCCAATTATTACTGTATATTTCTCAATGGCTTGTGGATGTGTTTTTTAGTTATGAAAAAGAATAACAACTCAGATTATCTTAAGCACTATTTACAGTACTGAAATGAATACCCCAAATATGTTATCATTTTTTAGTAAAAAATATTTTTAGAGGACCTGGAAAATACAGTAATTATTCCACATTATTTTTATTTCTAATCAAGTCAGCATTATTTTCTCATCTTATTTGTTATTAAGATCAGTTGGAATAGGTAGTCTTTCACCATATGTCAGTGGCTCTTACATTTTAGTGTGTCTAAGAATCTCCTAGACCTAGACATGGCGACACATCCCTCTTACCTTAGCTACTTGGGAGTCTGAGTCAGGACTGTCACTTGAGTCTGGGAGGCCGTAGTACACTTGGAGGTAGTAGAGTACCATGATTGTGCCTGTGGATAGCCGCTGCACTCTAGCCTGGACAACATAGTTAGACTCTGTCTATAAAATGAATGAATAAAAATAAAAAGAATCTCCTGGATGCTTGATAAATATGTGGGTTCCTAAATCCACTAAAATTCAGAATTATCAGTCTATGTGATTAATCAGTCCAGGTGATTAAGATACATTTGGTCCTTTGAGAAACTTTTGACAGGTAGCAGTTCTTTAACATTAATCAGTTTTAATTCATATTAACTCAACATTAATTTCAACATTAACTTAATTTTCATTGTCTTCAACATAGTCTTAAAAGAAGTAAGACTGCTAGTAAGCTGAAATTGTTTTACTTAAAAACTTACATGAAAGTATTCTAGCTATTTTAATAGTTTGAAAGTTAAAATAATGAGTTCTCATGTTTTGGATTGTAATAACATATATTTGTGTAGAGTTCTGCAGTTTAATAGTCACTATTATATCTATTGCTATTTTATCTTCATAAAAAGCCTGTAAGGTAGGTAAAACAGGTATTATTACTTTCATTTCATGCACTGGGAAACAGGCTAATGAAAGTTAAGTAATCTGCCCTAGGTCACGTAGCTAATGAACAGCTGAGATTCACTAGAAGATAAGTCATGACTTCCAGGCCTGTGCTTTTTCCATATAAAACTATATAAGTTATGTAAAATTGAAGAGTTAAAAAAGCATGTGTGTATGTTTAAATATGTATGTGTATGTATATCACACTTACACGTATATACATATGTATCAGAAATGATCAAATTTTTTCTAATTAAAAACTTAGTACGCTGATTAGATTTTGGCATTTTTAGAGAGTGAACATGCTTTGTCTTTCAAACTGTAGACTGTGAGTTTCATAAGGGCATGCACTGTGTATTGTATATCTTAGTATTCTCATTGCCTAGTCTACTGTTTTGCATAGAGCACCCAGGTATTCATTGTTTGATGAATGATTGAATGGGTAAATGAATGACTTTTAAGTTTTTTCTGTCAAGGGGTGTTTAAAGGTTTTCGACGTGTATTTTTGTCTCAAAATGGGAAAGGTTTATTACTGGGGCTCTTGACTTTTAAGTGGGGATGACACACATTCTTGAATCATGAGTTCATGTAGTGCCAGTTCTCACAAGCAGATGCCAAATACTGCCTCATGAAGCAGCACAACAATCATATGATGGTAGTAATTTCTTCTCTTGCAATGTGTTATGATGTATTTTACAGTTTTTAGTTATATATAGGTTTTTTGTTTTTTTTTTCAGTAAATATAATGCAAGAGTATTCAGTCTTTTGGCTTCTCTGGGTTAATTGGAAGAGAAGAATTGTCTTGGGCCACACATAAAATACACTAACACTAATAATAGTTGATGAGCTAAAGAAAAAAAATTGCTGAAAAACCTGATAATGTTTTAAGAAAGTTTATGAGTTTGTGTTGGGCCATATTCAAAGTCATCCTGGGCCGCATGTGGCCTACAGGCTGCAGGTGGGACAAGTTTGATATAATGTATGTTACTGGGTAAAATTAAATTCTAAGTAGAGGAGAAAGGGGCTCCTCTTATTTTATTATTTAAATATTATTTGTAGATGAGTATAGGTATGTACAAGACAGGGATCTTGCTATGTTGCCTAGGCTGGTCTCATACTCCTGCCCTCAAGCAATCCTCCCACCATAGCCTCCTAAGTAGTTGGAATTATAGGCATGAGCCACGAAGACAAGTATACTATTTATTGTAGAAATACTTTAGAACATGTTAGAGGACGTCTTTAAAAAATGTTTCTAAACCTAACAAACTTTTAAACTACTATTATGGCTTTCTCCTTGCCTTTCTTTCTAGAAAGATATTGACCAACTCCTGCTCTACCCAAGTTGTTGTGGTGGCTCAGAAAGATTTTTACTGTTCTGCTATATGTTTAGAAGATATCCTTTTGTGCAATATAAAATAAATTTTTTGATGTCGCTTTCTAATTGTATAAAATCTCCAAAGAGGCACAATCACCCTTTTATCTTAGAGCCAGATTATCTTTTGCCAATTACCCAGAATGTCCAAATACGCAGTTTTGATAGGCCACAGTTTTGCTTGATTTCATTTTTGTTTTATCAATGTATTTAATTTTTCTGCCTGGTAGGAGTAGGAAGAATGCATGTATGCTGTGTATTTAGTCTATTTCTCTGCATGTTTGCAACTTGTAACTAGTTTGGTAAGGAATTATAGCGAATCAGTGGTTCAAATGAAGTTTTGGATAAGCTGTGGTTTTCATGTATTTTTACAGTTCTCCTTTTTAAAAAATATTACATATGTTGTTAAGAACATTCATTACCAATCCTCAAATCCCATTTCTAAAGGGCAAATGTCTAGCAAAATACTTTTTCTTGAAAAGATTGGAGAAGAATTTAAGAGGCGGCAACACTAAACACTTCTCATGAAGACGTGCCTTCGACAGATGTTCTGGGCACGGGTTTTGATTTAGTTTTTGGTGCTTAGCCAAGCGTTCCTCCCATGCACTTTCAAGTTCTTTCTGGTCACATTGTGATTTTGCCTCAGTGAGTATCTGCAGAATCATGGGAACTTGGCCTTTACTGTTGTTGATAACATTTTATTGTGAACACCCTTTAATCTTTGGCATACTAAAATTTCATCTAAAGCATTTTTCAGCCTAGAATTTTTTTTCCCCCAAATATTGCCTTTTTAAAAGACGAGGCAATTAGGTGAAGAACTTACTTTGAGAATTTTGTTTCCTTACCTCTCCATTTCTCTATTCATTATTTTTGTTGCTTTTGACCAGGAAACAAGTTCTGTTTTCTGTATCCTTCTCTAATCGTATCCTTCTCTAATCTTTTAGCTCTTTTGAAAACTGTAGGTTTCTACTGTTAGTACTCTTTATGAATTTTCTGTTTTTCTTTGCTTATATACTGTCTGGCCTTTACCTCATTTCCTTTTGATAGTAGTTCTTTTTGGTTTCTAGAGCACTTATGATTCTCTTTTGTGGTACTTACTTTATCTTGCATTTTTAAAGGAACATGTCTGAATTCTTTTAAATGCAGAGTCTGTGAGGGTAAACGCGTAGCTTATTTACTTTTGTGTCTTACAAGTGTCAAGCATGGGGGTTTTCAGTGAGTGGATGCTCAATCCATATTTATTCTCTTGGATTAAATTAATCTTCTAGTTTGGCTTCCATGAGTATAATTGCATAAAAGTCACCTGTCTCCAGGAAACTTTGTAAAATCTCAGCAGAAGATGTTTTTCTCCTTTGGTATAATTGGTCATTTTCTGCTTTAGATTTTTTGTCCTGATTTCTGATGCACTATCAGAACTACACATCCTGGCAGTACATGTCTCTCTTTTGTTTTGGTTAAAAATAAGATAGTCACTAGAACCTCAGCCTAAATCAGCCTTTCTCTATTTCTGGACCTAGTGATAGTTCTTGACACTATCAGCACATTGCTGGAATTAGCAAGAAAGTAGCAGGAGTTAAGGACCTTTTTCTTTCTTTTTTATGGCTGGATAGTATTCCGTGCTGTATATGTGCCACATTTTCTTATCCAGACTATCATTAAGCTGAAAGCTGTTATCTTCAGCAAAGTAATGCAGGAACAGAAAACCAAACACTGTATATTCTCACTCATAAGTGAAAGGTGAACGATGTGAACAAATGGACACATGGAGGGGAACAACACACACTGGGGCCCACTGGGAGTTAAGGGAGAGCATCAGGAAGAATAGCTAATGGATGCTGGGCTTAATACCTAGTTGATGGGTTGATCTGTGCAGCAAACCACCATGGCACATTTACCTTGTAACAAACCAGCACATCCTGCACTTGTACCCTGGAACATAAAATAAAAATTTAAGGGAGAAAAAAGACTCTCCCCTTCTGGTATTTAAAAGATCTTGGACTCTCAACTCTTCTCATCACCTAAAGTAGAAGCTGAGCATTAATAACTTTCAGTCATAAGTAAAAAAAAAAAAAATTGTGAACAGTGGAAAACAGCTTTATAGCCTTGGGACTAGGGATTTTCACTAAAACCAGGAAGAATTTTTTGTGTAGCATTCTCTCTGCTTTGTTTCTGTGTTAGCGCTTTCACTTACTAGCAAAGAGTTTTGTGTCAATGTTATACACATGAGGTACAAGTGGTAAATAGACTAAATATATAAGTGGTAAGTGATGGCAATTTATCCCCCTTCTTTCCCTTTAGTTTCGGTAAGATGTAAAATAAATTCAACTTTTAGTAAATAAATGCTTTTTGTCTCTGGTTGTCAGAAATGTGAAATCCATCTTTTCAGCAGGGCCAATTATCAGCAGAGAGGATCAGAATTGAGGTGAGCGAGAGGCCCAATCAGATGGAAGATGCCTAGTGCTCTGTCAGAGAGACCCAGGGGCAAGTATGCCTGGCCTCAGCTGTAGCTTGCCAATTAGCCTGCTGAGCAGCTTTGGGTTTTATTTATTACCTGGGGGAGAGAAGATGTGGGATAACCAAATTAAGACTTCATGCATATAGAGTGCCTCATATACCTCATATTATGTATTATGAATGTTAAATGCATCAGATGCCTCATTATATTTACAACTTCATGAATATTAGGTGCTTTTTACATATTTAGTGCCTCATCAATGTAGCTTTCTCTTGGTTCTTCCATTCTGTCTCTATTTAGGGATAGATACTAGACTTATTAACTACAAATGTCCCAAGGTATCCCTAAGGGATTGGCTCCAGCCCCACCTCCTTCCCCACTGTGGATACCAAAATCTGTGAATGCTCAAATCCCTTACATAAAATGGCATAATATTTGCATATATACTCACATCCCCCACATATACTTTAAATCATCTCTAGGTTACTTATAATGCATAATACAATATAAATGCTATGTAAGTAATTGTTATACTGCATTTTCTTTTGCTGGAAACTTGTTGTAATCTTGGCTCACTGTAGCCTCAATCTACTTGGCTTAAGTGATGCTCCAGCTTCAGCCTCCAGAGTAGCTGAGACTATAGGTGCATGCCACCATGCCCACTTTGTATTTTTTTGTAGAGACGGGGTTTCTCTATGTTGCCTAGGCTGGTCTTGAACTCCTGTGCTCAAGTGATCCTCCTGCCTCATCCTCCCAAATTGTGGGGAATACAGACATGAGCCACTGCTCTGACATTATACTGTATTTTAAAAATTTGGGCCAGGCACAGTGGCTCATGCCTGTAATCCCATTACTTTGGGAGGCTGAAGTGGGCAGATCACAAAGTCAGGAGTTCGAGACCAGCCTGACCAACATGGTGAAACCCTGTCTCTAGTAAAAATACAAAACTTAGCCAGGTGTGGTGGCACCCATCTGTTATCCCAACTACACAGGAGGCTGAGGTAGGAGAATCGCTTGAACCCAGGAGGTGGAGGTTGCAGTGAGTCGAGATCACACCACTGCACTCCAGCCTGGGTGACAGAGCGAGACTCTGTCTCAAAAAAACAAAAACAAAAACAAAACCCAAAAATTTGTCTTTTTTTGTTTTTGTTATTGTGTTATTTTTAATTTTTTTGAGTATTTTTGAGAGTTGGTTGGTTGAATCCAAAGATATGGAACATGGGGATATAGAGGGCTGACTGAATTTCCCTTTAAACCCAATGCATCTTATGAATTCTGCCTGACTCACAAGCTACTTATTTACTGACTACTTTTCTATGGTAACATATCTTAAAAGTGTTACCTAAGTCTTGTAAACTATATACTTATTCATCTTCTATAGCAGAATTACATATTTTCAAAACCAAATTCACATTATAGGACCTTTGCAGTTGTGTTTCCCTCTCTTTCTGTAACCCTCTTACTCCAGGTATCTGCATGGCTCCCTCTCTTTCTTCAAGCCTTTGCTCAAGTATTACCTGAAATATCATCTTATGGCAGTGAGACCTTACCTGACCACCATATATAAAAGAGCAATATAATTGTGCCCTCAACCCTGACCCTCTAATTCCTTTTCTGCTTTAGTTTTTTCATCACTCTTATCACCATTAGACATACTATGTACTGACCCACTAGACTCTAAGCTCTTTGAGAATTGGCAATTTATCTGTTTTATTCAGGGCTCTTTCCATAGTGCTTGACACATAGTATTTGTTCAATAAATATTTGTTGAATGAATGGGGGAGCTAAATGATTTTCTTAGAGATACAATTAAAGTAGTGGGACTCTTTATTAAAAAATAGTATAGGCATAAGGATTTTGCCTGAAAAGATTATGAAAGTGTAATTGGACCCAGATTTGGCAGCTTTCCTCTCAAAAGCCAGACATTAGAGGCAGGGTTTGCTGGGAGGAAAAGCAGGTTTAATCAGAGAACTAGCAAGCTGAGAAGATGGCAAACTAGCATTCTAAAGGACCATCTTAAATTTGAAAATTTACTGTAGGGATTTTAAAGGGAAGCTTGTTATGGGAGACATGCAGGAGTGGTGCAGGGTGCAGGAACTGTGTGCCTTGTTCTGATGGCTATCTTGGGTGATCCCCTGTCTGGACGTTAGGTTGGCATTGTTTTCACTTCAGCCCTATGATGGTGGACTAATTGTTCCTGACTACCCCTAAGCAGGAAGATTCTCCAGGGGCTCCATGTTTGTTTCAAGATTAGCCTCAAATTTCCTGGGACAGTATCTAGAGAGGGAAGAAACACAGGGGTAGGAAGGAAGGGAAGGAAGAAAAATAAAGTGGATGATGAAAAATATTTTTAAAACTGAGGTTCCTAGCTACAAAACTGCTAACCTGGCTGTCAGGGAACATTTTATCTTGTGAAATAATTAAGAATATAATAAATATACTTTCTTAATGTTTACCCGAGAGAAGGATGATTACCTTTAGTTACCGTTTTCGAGCTGTGGTTCCCTGATAAATCCATTAACGAATAATTTTTATAGTAGTTATTGTGTATTCAACAAGAATTTGTGGAGTTTATGGTCTTTTCAACAGAAGTACAAGGAATGGTTTTGAGATTGAAGAGCTTACAGTTTATATGGGAAAACAAATACATTCCAGAAATAGCAAAGGGCAATGTATGGCAAAATAGGATTTTGCACAGAATAAGTCATAAAGCCAATAAATGCTGTAGGAATTCAGAGAAGGTAAAGGTCAATGCTGCAATGCTGGGGAGGTCATCATCTTGACTTTGGAGATAAATTGGATTTGTAGAAAAGGGAAATGTATATTTGATGGAGGTAAGTCACTGCACCCAGCCTTCAGGATTGCATAACATGAGAAAGTTTGGCTTTTGTCCTATTAAGTTGATGGTAAGCCACTGAAGATTTTAAAATATGGGGTGACCGGATCAGATAAATGTAGAAATACAATAATGGGTGTTGTCTGGAGAATGCATTGGGGGAGAGGTAATGGCTCCAGCAAGATTGCAAGTAAGGAATATAGTTAAAGAAGGCCATCGTAGTAACTTAAGAGAGATGATGGTATTCTGGACTGAGTCAAGTGTAGTAAGGAATATAGTTAAAGAAGGCCATCGTAGTAACTTAAGAGAGATGATGGTATTCTGGACTGAGTCAAGTGTAGTAAGGAATATAGTTAGAAGAAGGCCATCGTAGTAACTTAAGAGAGATGATGGTATTCTGGACTGAGTCAAGTGTAATTTTTTTGGGGGGTCACCTTCTTGAATGTTGTTTTTTCTTTTTCTTTTTTTTTTACTCTCCCTTTTTACCACTGATAAGCTTCATACAAAGCTCCATTCTTGTTCATATTAAACAGTATGACAATTATTTTTCATGCTTGTTTATAATTTCCTTGTTTATATTTCCTGCTTGTTTATAATCATCTTGTGCCTCAGGCATCTAGCTTAGTGCTCAGAAAATATAGGGCAAATAAGTGAATTCATGAACTCCTAAAATATTTGGTTAGCATTGGAGGCATCTAAGCTATATTTCATCTTAAATTTAGCTCTCAGAATGTTGAAAGATGCCATTCTTAAACTGGGTGATGATCAATGACTGTTCATAAAATACTATAAGTGGGTCAAGTGATTGGCACAAAATAAAGAAATTTGAATTTTGACAGTGCCTGAAAAGTCATGTTCCCCACATTTCAACTCCCCGAAGTTAAAGCATGTCTGTTCTGCTTCTTTCTTGGACAGTTCATTTGTGCAATATTCCATTTCCTTTATCTTGGTTATCATAATGAAATGAAAACATTTCTATATAGGGAGTGCTAAAATGAGCAAAACATAAGATTTGATGGATAAATATAATGGAATAAAGGTAAGCTTCTTGCAGACAGGAAAAATCACCTTATTATTTTTTTTAGATTTTTTTTTCTACCAAAATGTTTCTTGGTTGGCTCTTACGTCATGGAAAATCTATAGACATAGCATTTTGGTAAACTCTTATGACTTTAGAGCTAAGAGTAGAGTCACTGACTATACTGTAAGAATCCTGAAGGCTGGGTTTGGTGATTCACACCTGTAATCCCAGCACCTTGGAAGGCTGAGGCGGGTGGATCACAAGGCCAGGAATTTGAGACTAGCCTGGTCAGTATGGTGAAACCCCGCCTCTACTAAAAAATTAGCTGGGCATGGTGGTGCATGCCTGTAATCCCAGATACTTGGGAGGCTGAGGCAGGAGAACTGCTTTAACCTGGGAGGTGGAGATTGCAGTGAGCCAAGATTGCACCACTGCACTCCAGCCTGCGTAACAGAGTGAGACTTGATTTCCAAAAAAAAATCCTAAAAAGATAAGAAAAATGAAAAACATGTCTGAAAGGTAGGCTATAAATACAAATGATGTGTATATTTTTGCGTCTCTTCAAGTACTTTGATCTTCTTTTTGATCTCCCAGCCTAAAGCAATCCTCCTGCCTCAGCCTCCTGAGTAGCTGGGACTACAGACTCATGCCACTATGCTTGTTTAATTTTTAAAATTTTTAGTAGAGATGAGATTTTGCTATGTTGCCCTGGCTGCTTCAAACTTCTGAGCTCAAGTGATCTTCTCACCTCAGCCTCCAAAGTGCTGGGATTATAGGCATGAACCACCATGCCCAGTCTATTTTTTGTGTCTTTATGTGTCTGTGCATGAGTTCATGTAAAAGAACTTCCTCATTCAGTACTAAAGATGGCCACTTGAATCCAAGATTCAATGGCCTTTCTCCTTATGATGGTTTTTTAAATGTGGAGTGTAAATTTCCTAGAATACTCAAATGCATATTTAGCATGCTGTATACAACATTGTTGGTACCATGATAATAAGAATGTGTCAGTTACTTTGAGTTTGCAGACAGAATTACAGTTAGAACAATCCTTTTCAGATGTCAGTTTGACTTGTGGCTATGGAAGAGTCCCTGGGGATACAATTTAAAAGACTGGCTAAGAATATTGTGTCATATTTGTGTGGGTGTCTGTGGTTGAGGCAAAACATGGTAAGTCATACTCATAATCTGAGGAATTTGTTTTTCACTTCATCTACCATTATGTTAAGTCTGTAAGCTCTGCATTTAGCTATTTACATGTTTCTGGATAGGGCCTGTCATTAGATTATTTTTGCCACCACTTGAGTTGCCATGGCCAAGTGTGAAGAGCTAGACTCTGTAGGCCAATGGATTTAAGTGTTAGTGTTATTATTTGGAGGAACTGGTGAAGATGTAGATCCCAGGGCCCTACTACTCCAACAGTCTATTTGGCCTCTCCGATGAGGCCCAGGAACCTAAATTTCACTCTTTCAGCAAATGCTTGAGTACCTACAGTATGTGCTAGGAACTGTTCTGGGTCATAGGAATGTGTCAGTACTTACTGTCTTGGAGCCTTGGGAGTCACTGCTGGAAAAAGGGCAATCACATCTTAAATATATTAATTGCATAATATATTAGAGGGTGATAAATACTGTGGAAAAAAATAGAGTTGGTTAAGGTGAATCAGCAGTATGGGGGAGTGGTTTGGATGGGGGCTAAGAATGGAGGTAGAAGTGGGAGTACAGTTTTACCTAGCTCTCAATATTATTCTGATATGTGTTTGACTATATTTTGAAAAACACTGTTGTAGACATTATAATTTAAAGTGAAAATTTAGCATGATTTCCCATCAATTGTGGTTCTTCAAATAAAAAAAATCTATTGAACACAAACATTATGCTATGCATTATAAAGAACCAAAACAAGTATTTTAGCAGTTTTATTGGGGTATAAACTTATCGACCATAAAGTTCACCCAATGCAAATATTTAGTACATTGATACAGTTGTGCAACCATCATCAAAATCCAGTTTTAAAACACTTCTCAAGAAGTTCTCTTGTATTTATTAATAGTCTCAGGCAACTATAGATCCTGTTTTGTATCTATCTAATTTTGCATTTTCTAGAAATTTTTTAAATAAATAAAGTCATACAGTATTTATTTAGTCTTTTGAGTTTGGTGTGTTTCCCTTAGCATTATGTTTTTGAGGTTTATTCACATTGTTGAATGTGTTAGTAGTTCATTCCTTTTTATTCCAGAGCAGTATTGCATTGTATGGTTATACTATACTTTATTTATGCACCAGTTGATAAATAGTTGCATTGTGCTGAGTTTTTGGTTATTTTGAATAATGCTGTAAGTATTTACATATTTCTATGTCTAGACAAAAACATTGCATATGTCTTCCCCCTCAGGAACTTGGGCAAATTACTTTGTCTCTCCTGGCTTGACTCTTCTCTATAAAATGAGGGAGTTAGAGTAAATGATCTTTCAGGACCCCTCAATTTCTATTATGTAATAATTTAGGGCACAAGTATATATATGTGTGTATCCATATAATTATTTCTTAACGATTTTAATTCATGATCTGAGGAAAACATTATGCTTCCTGCTTAGGGATGTAAAAATATAAAGTTTTGTTTAGTAAGATCAATTGTTGAATTGTTCATTCATTTACTTCCACATTTAATAAGTTTTGACTGTTGCTTTGTGCTGAAGATAAAAGATGAAAACCCTTGCTGACCTCAGGGATCTCATGGTATAACCGAACCTAGATTTGGCTGCTCACTGCTTAAAAGCCAAAAACAAGAGGTGAGGGTTGGTGGGAGGAAAAGCAGGGTTTAATCGGAGAGCCAGCAAACCAAAAAGCATTCTAAAGTACCATCTTAAATTTTAAAATTGACTATAAGGTTTTTAAAGGGCGACTTGATATGGAGATATGTGGGAGTGGTACAGGGTGCAGGGTCTCTGTGTCTTGTTCTGATGGCTATTTTAGGTAATCACTGGTACGGAGGTCAGGTTGGCATTATGTTGACTTTGTCCCAATGATGGTGGACTAATTGTTTGTGACTCCCCCTAAGCTGAGGATTCCACAGGGGCCCTGTGACTGGTTCGTTTCAAGATTAGCCTCTGGAATTTCTTTAGAGAATGATTAGATAAGTATGTATTGCTGGAGTGAGTGGGGGTGTTTAGAAAGGGAAGGAATGAAGAGGTGAGGTGGTGGGGGAAGGAAGAAAAAGAAAGTGGGTAAGTTTTTTTCTTTTTGAGACAGTCTCGCTCTCATCACCCAGGCTGGAGTGCAGTGGTGTGATCTTGGTTCACTGCAACCTCCACCTCCCAGATTCAAGGGTTTTTCCTGCCTCAGCCTCCTGAGTAGCTGGGATTATAGGCACCTGCTATCATGCCTGGCTAATTTTCGTATTTTTAGTAGAGATGGGGTTTCGCCATGTTGGCCAGGCTGGTCTTGAACTCCTGACTTCAGCTGATCCTCCCTCCTCCACCTCCCAAAGTGCTGGAATTACAGACATGAGCCACTGCACCTGGCCAAAAGTGGGTGATTTTTATAACTGAGGGCATAGGTTATGCTCCTATAACACAGAAAATACAGAGCTAGATAGATTGCTCTAATGAAAATGCTATGTACAGGGTGCTATGGAAACATGGCGGAGAAGCCTTAACATTGAACTGAGCTAATAGTTGGGATAGGGAAGATGGTTTGAGAGATTTTACACAGACACAGTAAGATCTTCATAGTGGATTAGATGTGAGATAGGTAAGGTAGACGAAGGCTAGGAAGACTGGCATTTCTCATTAATGGAACTAGGGATTGGTGCGGGGAAGAGCAGAGATGTGGTAAAGACAGTTTAGTTGTCCTTCGGTATCTATGGGGGTTCCAGGACCCTGCCTCACCATCCCTTCTTTAGAAAAGAGATGAGGATGGAGGTGAAGACTTCAGAGCTGTAACTATATATAAGGTCACTGTGAGACTCAAAGGAAATGACACTTGAATGTGCCATGCAAATATTACATAATCACCTGACGAAAAGTGGTACCTCTAGGTTTTCTGACTCCAATGTGGGAGCTCTTCTACTCAATGAAGTATATTCATGTGACATTATCATGGAGGGGATTTAAGCAGTCACTGGGATTGTATTCTAAGATTTTCAAGATCTTTTCAAGTCTTAAGATTGAATGAGTGAACTAATGTAAATTATGTAAATCAGTGCCTGGTACATATTATGTGCTATATAAGTGTTTGTGATTATTCTGTAAATCTACAGCAAAATTAATGAAAATGCAAGCCAATGTTTTATTTATGTCTAATTATTTATAAAGAAGTTTGCCAAAAGCAGCAAGAGGGATTGCTTGGATAGAACCACATGCAGTTTCTTTAAAGATTTGGTTAAAGAAAATGTAGTTTAAATTAGATGAAATTCAACAGGTTTTCTGCTTCAAAATGGCAAACAGACAAAGACTGCAGCATTTTATGTGAAGATGACCTATGTATTGCATGCTCTGCAAAACTTTCACAAGAATTGGCTTAGAAAAAGCGCTGGCTGCCACAGAGCTTTCATTAGCATCTGAATGGAGGAATGAAAAGAAATGAAACCAAGCATTGAAAATGAGGAGGACTAATGGATTTCCTGCAGATTGGTTTAGTATTATAAATACTTGAGTTCTGGAATATGCCTGACGTGGTGTGGCTGACTACAACGCTGAATCCAAGCTGCAATGCTTGTATTGCTATGCTGAGCTCAGTGTTATACAAGTTAAAAGCCCACCTATTTCTATTTCTATTTCCTTGTTTTTCATCAATAAAATTAGATGGTTTATTATGAGGGTTAAATGACATTACATGAAATTACATGAAAACCCAATTGTGATTTTGATGTTATTTCATGTAATGTTATTACCGTAAGTGCCAGGCCCATTGTAAATGTCCAACCTGTATTAGTTCCCTTTCTCTTCACTCCACTGCAAGCACAGAAATAGTTAAAAATTTATTCTTTTTCTCTTAATACTTTTAAGAAAGCATTAAAAAATTGCCTCAGTTAATTTAACACTGCCTATCTTAGACTGGTTTTCCTAGACAACAGTGCCTAGAAGCTTATGCTCTACTAAGGCGGGCAATAACAGTATAGCAGAAGTGAGGAAAAAAATGAAGCAAGGCAGGCTGGGAGCGGTGGCTCATGCCTACAATCCCAGCACTTTGGGAGGCCGAGGCGGGTGGATCACAAGGTCAAGAGATCGAGACCATCCTGGTCAACATGGTGAAACCCCATCTCTACTAAAAATACAAAAATTAGCTGGGCATGGTGGCATGCGCCTGTAGTCCCAGCTACTCGGGAGGCTGAGACAGGAGAATTGCTTGAACCCAGGAGGCAGAGGTTGCGGTGAGCCGAGATCGCACCATTGCACTCCAGCCTGGGTAACAAGAGCGAAACTCCATCTCAAAAAAAAAAAAAAAAAAAAAGAAGCAAGGCAGAGAAAATGGATTGGCAAATACAAGGTGACACGTAACGGAGTTGTGAACATAGCCAAGTCACCAGGATCTGCTGATTTTCCAGAGGTATCTCTGGATAACCCATATGGACACATTCATTTGGGAATAGTACGTTGGAGGGAGGAAAAGGGGATAATTTATTTGTGTCTTCTTCCTATTTCTTGCCTTGCATTGGTTAGCATTTGCCTCCTGCCCTGCTGGGTTCTGCTACTCAGTCCTTCCAGAAGCTATTGGGAAGCCAGATCCTGCAACCCCGTGGAGCAGCCCTTCATTTGTGTCTAGAAATGGTGGGAAGTGCAAGGGCTATTGTGAGTCTAGTCAGACCAGGTCTGGTGCCAAACTGCTTCGGGTCTTGTGCAGTGCCAGGAACTCAACCTTCTCTCCAGGTAAGGCTGAGACACCTGACAACGTTAGGAGGTGATGCAGGTGGGGGCTGAAGGATTTGTAGAAGATCAAAAACTGGTTTCCTTACACAGCAGTTTCCTTAGAATGCTATTTATTTCAGAAACATTTTCTTTTAAAATGTTGATCCTTGTTTTATATAAACATCTGGTATGACTCCATTATAGTATTTATTTTCCCACAATCTGAATTTTATTTTATTGTCTCACCAGTGACAGCCAATGTAACACATGGTGCTGAATTCTCTCATCCCTTGAACATATGAGTGCACAGTGCTACAAATACTCCCAGCCAACAGAGCACCAACTACCTCCTTGTCTTGAGCTGAAGAAGCTTTTCTAACTTGCATGCCCTTCACTTTGGCCTTTCCATTTATTTAACTGCCATTTATTTCACTTTCTGGGAAATGTAAGTGGTCGACAAAAGGTGTGCAAGAGCTGGGTTTGCCACAAAGAAACAAAAGAATGACCACTGGGTTATAAATGAAAATGTTCTTGTGAAAGCTCCTTCAAGGAAATGCTGAGTAAACAGAGTAATCTTCCTTAGGTGCAGCAAAAAGCACCACACACATCACTGCAGCCTGAGAGGACTGGCTTATAGTTATATACACAGGGGTTGGGAGAATGATGGTTAAGGCGTGCTGTGGCTGTAGGCAGTGTGAAGAGCCAGACATAGATTTATGTCACAATCTTCTTGTCGCTCTTTTCTTTCATTATTCATGTCACACTCTTCTTGTCACTCTTTCATGAAAAGCCAGGCAGCGCTTTTCCTAGGCTCTGTTAATTAGCTCCGACCGATGATGCTCCCTCTCCGCTGGAAATATCCTTTTTTAATGCCCAGGTCCTGCTGATTTTTCCTTCTGCATTTACTGTGTCTTATCCCCTGATTTGTGCTTTTGTGATTATTGCCATCTTTATCAATCTCTTATTTTAAAAAATTACAGTTTATAGCATTTGATTTAGCTTTTACTTCATACACTATTGTAGATTTAATATATGTGTTTACATATACATAGGTGTGATAGACTTGTTTCTCCAAGTAGATTGTAACTCTTTGGAACCAAAATTACTTTATTTGTTTATTTTTTATATTCAAGATAGGGGTCTCCCTATGTTGCCCAGGTTGGTCTTGAACTCCTGGGCTGAGGCGATTCTCCCATCTTGGCCTCCCAAAGCGCTGAGATTACAGACATGAGCCACCACGTCCAGCTGTGAACCAAATGTTTTAAACCTCCTCTGTATACACCACCAAATTTAGTGCAGAATGCGTAGGAAGCACACTATAAAACCCATTCAGATAGTATCTCTTGTCAACTGAACTCTAGCTATGTGAACTCAGGAAGTGATTTTTTTTTTAATTGAATCCTTCAGTATACAAACTTGCTATTTGCTACTAAAACTTAAGAACCAAACAGATTCGGAATTTCTTGCTATTAGAGCTTGTTATTGAAACTCTGTCTAAGCCCAGGAACCAAATAGATTTCCACAGGATACTTGTCCCTCCAGATTTATGTTGTGTTTCAGTGATGGGATCAACATGTGTTACACTGAGATGCTAGCTATGGCTCCTTCTATCCTGACTTCAGTATAATAATTACACTCAATGATTTTAATCATAATTACTCAAGTATAATAATCATACTATTACCACTATTGTGAGGGCTGTGGCTAGGCAGGAAGTGTGACCTAGAGAATACTCACAGGTTTTGGAGTAAGACATGCATTGGCTTGAATTCTGGCTCTCTTTACTACTTAATTGTCAATGTTTTACTTTTGTCACATGTAAACTTGTAAAATTAATACCTACTTCTTAGGATTCTTGTATAGAATAAAAATAATGCATGTAAAATGACTGGCATATGTAGTAGGCACTTATTGAATGATATATATTGGTGTTTTTTGTCCAATAATGCTGTTAATCTCTTTCAATCCTGACAAATATATACATTTTTTCCTTCATTAAAGCAATCAGTCAAGTAGTTTTTATTGAATATCTTTTGTAGGTTATACATTACAGCGTATGTATGACTTTATATATAATCTTCTTATTGATACTCTTTTTGATGTAATTTGGTATAACATAAATGATATTTATACCACAATGTTGTGGTAGAGCAAGGTTTAGAGCCTAGGTTTTCATTTTTTTAACTTATTTTTTAATTTTTGAATAAACTTTAGTCCCCTGAATAAAGACTACCTTCAAGGAAACAAATCTAATATCCAGTAGTCCCGTTTGTCTCTACTTTTCCTCATAAACTTGAACAATTCACCCCTTTCTTATTAGCATAAATTGAGTGCTGTTGTCTTTTTAAACCAGAATTTTCTCCTTCCATTAAAACTTCTTATTTAAATCATTCACTTCTGTGAACATGTAATGGCAATGATCTGAGTAACCATATTTTGTAAAGGTTTTACTGAAAAGCATAGTGCCAGATACAGGAGGCTAAGTATATGGGAGAAGAGACACAAATATCAATCAGAGATGCAAATACTGTCCTCTAAAACGCAATTTCGTAAAAGTATGTGTGGGAGACAGACAAATGCACAGAATGAAGGGAAGGTGTATAGTGTGTGGGGTAGTATAGGGGAGAAGAGGAAGATGTTAAGATCTTCCCAAATTGCTTGACATCCCCGGTAGGTCTGGGGCAGAGGGGGTAGTCTGTAGGGTAGAAACCACATAAAAATCTTCAGGATATGTAGTCATTAATGGAACCTGAATTAAATTAGTGAAACTACTGCAAATTAAATTTTTAAAAGATATCCATCTTCATAACAATCGATACCTCAGAAAAAAAATTCCCTGCATTCCAAAAAAGTAATGGATAGGGATACACTGTACTGCTCCTGGAAGAAGGTGGACATTCTCTCAGTTGATCCCAAAATCTTGGCATGCCTTGGAGCTTAATGGAAAAGATATCTGATTAATGAGTCTTACCTTCCAAAGTTCTTTTATGGTTTAAATTGCTCACAAATGTGATTTGGTTTTTGGGTATTATGGACTGGTGGCAGTGGCAAGCAGAATCCAGTGAAAATAGAGGCATGGGAGCCTATATTTTAATTGCCAATTAGGGCATCTAGCAAGCTCACCATGGGGCATATTATTTATTAACTTATACCACATGTTGCTCCTTTGAACAAATTTGTGTTATGGATGATTCCATATTGCCCTTTATTGATTTCTAACTGTTACATGGACAAAGCACATTTTTGTATATTAGAGATACATAAAAAGCATATGAGATCTGTGAAACATTAAGGACATGTACAAGAGTATTTTATTAATTATTTTTCTTTGTTCTTAGACTGTATGACAGGTATTTAAATTTAAAGGGTTTTTTAAAATAGTGAAAAATTAACTGATGAAAAGTCTCAGTTCTAACAAACTCTAAAACACATATGTACTAATAAAAAATTTACATATTAAGAAGTGCTACATTAAAATTGGTTAAACAATTCCCACGTTTTAAATTCAAGGCTTTTTTACCTGTGTTTACAAATTTCTATTATAGAATGCATTTCATTTCAGTGAGGTTTCAGTATGTTTAGAGTTTTCCTATTTTTTAAATTAAGTGGTAATTTAGCACTGTATCTGGTAGTAAATGGTTTTACAAAACATAGATTTTGCATAGTGAATCAGATCTAAATTAACCAGAAATTTAGTTGAAATAGGGTTTTAAAGCCATTCTAGATATATATCTTTACAACAAATTAACAAATTTCTTATCATAGTTTTATAAGAATGTGTAAGTTAGAATATAGGCTTAGCTGCTCTGAGATCTGAAACAACAGATGTGTAAATAAGATAGAAATTATTATTCTGGTCCAGGGCTAGTAAGGAATCTGCAGTGTTGGGGACTAAGGCTCCTTCTATCTTGTGGCTTTGCTGTCCCTAGGATGTTGATACAACGTGTATGGATGGAGACTACCATGTTTACAGCCTAGCAGGAAGAGGAACAGGGAGAATATCTTAGTCCATTTCTGTTGCTGTAAAGAAATACCTGAAGCTGAGTAATGTATGAAGAAAAGAGATTTATTTGGTCATGGTTCTGCATGCTATACGAGAAGCATGGCACCTGCATTTGCTTCTGGTGAGTGCTTCAGACTGCTTCCACTTATGATGAAAGGTGAAGGGGGAGCAGTGTTGTACGGAGATTACATGGTGAGAGACGAAGCAAAAAGGGAGGAGGTGCCAGGCTCTTTTTAACAATTAGCTCTTACAGGAACTAATAGAGAACTCACACCGCCTCCCATCCCTGCCATGGAGGGTATTAATCTATTTATGAGGGATTCACCTCCGTGACTGAAACACTGCCTATTAAGCCTCACCTCCAACATTGGGGATCAAATTTCAACCAGAAGTTTGTGGGGGGACAAACATACAAATTCTGAGAACTAACCTGGAAGTAGCACACATCACTTTTCTTCTTGCACCGTTTTAGTCAGAACTCAGTCATGTCACACATTACCACCTATAGCAAAGGAGGTTAGGAGATGAAGAGTATCATATACCTATCTAAGACTCCTATTACTGTGGAGGAAAAAGAACATGCATTTGGGGAGACATCTAGCAGTTACTGCCATGTGCACTCTCTTTTCCATCCATGGAGCATCTCGACTCCCTCACCAAGTTTCATCCATCTCATAATTTATTGCACTTGGGAGATGGAAAGTCGGTTCTCTCTCCAAGTCCTAATGTGAATTCTAATGGTTGGAACATCCAATCTGAAATCTAATTTGTCTGCCATCTACTAATGCCCCACATATGGATCCAATATATGATGGATACTGTATCCATTGTAAAAGTAGGGGTGGGGTAACACATCCAAAAGATAGCAGTAGAGGAGAAGCAGGATAAGTCACTCCATTTGGAAAAGGGGAAGATAGGAAACCTAGCAGTTACTTGTTCTTAGCAACTGTCAAATCCTGTATGTGGGAATCATGATTATTTTTACCCTGCAGTAGAAAAAGGTCTTTGTTAGTGTCCTGGGCAAGCTTGCCCCACTGTCCTTGGGGAGGAGAAAATCACTTGTTCTCCATGGTTCTGGTTATGTCCTTTGGGAGGTTCTTTATTGTCTGTTGTTCTCTATGGCCACATTTAAAGTGGGCATTGGAAAGTGTACTGTTTTCTTGGGGTTGGATAGCTTTCAAAGCTCACTTCCTGCTGGTACATGTAAGGGAGCCTGAGAGGTTGTCTTTGAATTTAACAATCATAGGCTTTTACAGTCCAAGCTGGTGTGTGTGTGAGTGTGTGTGTGTGTGTGTGTGTGTGTGTGTGTGTATAACTACTACATCCTTTCAAAAACTCAGAGTTTTCTGCCTGTTTGTGCAGATTAACTCCAAATGCAAGTAACCACAGCCAAAGATAGGTTTTTTTTTTCCCCCAGCTAAAAATTCTGGGTTTAAATTGTTGGACTTTGTGTTCTG
The DNA here is from genome assembly GCA_036589455.1 of Ateles fusciceps. NCBI lineage: Eukaryota > Metazoa > Chordata > Mammalia > Primates > Atelidae > Ateles > Ateles fusciceps. The sequence goes on from JAZHEH010001361.1 coordinate 5,107,279, forward strand.
CAAATTCTCCAGTTTCTTAATCTTTGATGGTTAGGCGAGAGGGTAATATCTTTACCATTTTGATTTCTGGGTAGGTTCCCATTGTCTAGCTGGAAACTGTTAGGGTCCCAAGTTTATATCAGTTTAGGCTGTGTCTTCTGAACCCCCCGTTTTAACTGTGTTAGGAGTATAGAAGAACCTGGCTTTTAAATCCTATAAAGCCTTACTGTAAAGTCAACTTAGATTTCAGGCTGTATGTGGTATGGACTTTCCAAAGTAGAGCTGAATTCCCTTCCACATCTACATGAGACTGCTTTATTTAGGCTGAGTTTATTTCTCTTGAAGGGCTTTGTTGAGAGCAGCAAGAAGTAGCCAATGCATACTAAATGTTATGCTATGGCTTAGAGTCAGTAACTTTTCATCTTTTTGTTTGTTTTGTTAGCATCTGCTGTTCAACCTCCAAGTCAATGCCAGATATTACAGGTTCTGTTAGGGTGGCAACTACTTCTGGCTGTCAAATTCTGTTAGGATATGGGTTGATCTATTCTAACAAAGACCCAACATTACAAGGGTTTAATAGAAAAAAAATTTACATTTTTTTGTAACTAGACTATAAGCAGCCCAGAACTGAGAAGTACCATTGTGTTGGGGTACTTGGATTTTTCTTTCTTATTGACTCACCATCCTTCAGGTATTACCCTCATTCACATGATCCAAAATGGTGCACACTGACTGCTCTGCATTCTAGCCAGTGAGAAAAGAAAAAAAGAGGAGGCCCATCTCTTCCATTTAAGGACTCCATTGCTGACATTGACCAGAAGTTGGCCAATGACCACATCTAGCTGCAAGGAAGCTTAGAATGTGCAGGGTGTCCAGGCAAAGATTTTGTTAATAAGGAAAAAGAGAAAATGGATTTTGGAGTACTATTAGCAATTAATGCCACAAAACATAGGATAGGAGCTCAAAGAAAAGAAAAGAAACTAAACCCAGAACAAATAAATAGAAAGCCTTTATCACCACCCTGAAAATTAGTTATTGGATAGAATAATTGTAAAGTACAGTAACCCAGGCATTAATACCTGACTGCACATGTATGTGTATATTATATATATTTAAACTGCTTCTATAATAGTTTACAATTTGCCTTCAGAGACTACAGTGAGCATGCTAATGTGCATTACATTTGAAACCATATGTTTAAAAATTTATGTCTTCACCTGTGAGTTTTTTTCCCTCATTAATAGTTAATGAGGTATAAAGTACAGAGTAGACTCAAAATAGCATAATCTCAAGTCCTAGAGAAAATGTGTAATGTACTCTCAAACTGGAAATTTCTTTGAGTCTTCAGGTCTTATCTAAAAAATTAGTATAAATGCTGTATTCTTCATTTATATACACATTATATAAATATATTTGTTTTTAAAATAAGGATTTTTAAATTACTTATTAATTTTGCCAGATATAAACTTGACACTCCAGGAAGATAAACAGTATTTTTTTCTGTGTCTGTCTTTCACACTGATGCATACCTCTTTGGGTATGGATGAAATGGTTGAGAAATTTGGGTAGCTGGGTTTATAAAATTCATGGGATGTATTTTGTTCATATTTATTAGCATCCAGTGATGAATGAAAAGATATCTGATATGGGTGCTGGTGGTAGGCATTTTGAGGGCTACCTCCTTTTCTGTTTCTCTGCCCTTCCTTCTGTTCTCAGTGGTTGCTTCTTCAGTGCACTGCCTTCACATAACTGATTGTTCATTCTTCTAGTTTCCAATTAAATGTCACAGTTTCTGAGGAAGAACTTTCTTGACTGGCAGACAGACCCCAAGGTGACACCCAGTGATCCCTTCCTCCTGGTTACTTACTTTGCTTGAGTTGAATAGTACCTGTAACTTGCTTCTAATTCGTAGAAAATGGCAAAGGTGATGGAATATCACTCCTATGATTACATTATATGAGACCAGTTTTTAGTAGACTGGAGCAAGAGATTTTCTTGGTAGTTTTCAAGTAGTAAGCTGACACACTGTGAGAGTGTCACATGGCTAGGCCGAGAGTGGCATTTAGGAGCTGAGAGCTAGCCGTTTGCAGCAAGAAAAAGGGCCTCAGTCCAGAACTGCAAGGAACTGAATTCTTCCAACAACTTGAATGAGCTTGGGTGAAAACCCTGAACTCCAACTGAATGCCAGCCAGCTGTTGCATTGATTTCAGCCTGGTAAGACTTGGAGCTCTAGCTGTGCCATGCCTGGACTTCTGACTTACACTGTGAGACAGTAAAATATGTATTGTCTTAGGTTCCAAGTTTATAGTAAGTTTTTTCATAGCAATAGAAAAAAATATAGAGATTAAGAGTTCTTTGCTGCTTAAGGTGGGAGTGGGGGGAACCCTGTATTCCTATTTTCTTCATCCTGCTTCCCTTCTTCGTGGATGTGGCTGCCAACGTTTGGAGCAGCCTTGTCCAAGGATGGGGGAGTGGGAGACATGATCTAGAATCAGGGGCTTAATCCAGAACCAGGTCTACAAGTTTCAGCTTCTGTTGAGCTTTCTTGTCTGAGCTCATGCTGTGAACCACTAATTTAAAAATTGTAGTTGTGTCACGGTATTTGACTTTGCAGTCTAGAAACCACCTAAGTTATTAGGAATGGCATGTTAAAAAATTCTACTATATCTGTACAGATAATGTAAGATGGCTTTTAAAACAATAGATGTAATCATTATTAGGATTTACCTTAAGTGAAAAAACTCCATGAGTTAAAACAAACAAACAAACAAACAAAAAAAGCAAAGCATGTTTCTTTGCTTGATTCATTTTATGTTTGGTTTCCCTTTTCCTCAAAATTCCATCTATTCAAGAGTCCTCTGAAATACCATGTTATCTCTTGTCATGACTATACTTTTCTTCCCTCTACTTACTTGGGCTGATGCCTTCAATCTGTTTTACCTTAATGCTTTGAAACTCAGAATTTAGCATCAGCATCATCACCTGAAATTTATTAGAAATGCAGAATCTCAGCTCCTAGATCACTCAGACCTTTAGTCTCAAAATCTATGTTTTTATAAATGATTTACAGTAATTCAGGTATATATTAGAGTTTGAAAAGTGCTGTTCTAAGCCTTTATGGTGTTTTAATAGTATACATTTTAAATTGCAGTTATTTATTTATTTTTTATATTTTGAGACCTCTCATTCTGTCACCCAGGCTGGAGTGCAGTGGCACCATTCTAGCTCACTGCAGCCTTGAACTGCTGAGCTCAAGTGATCCTCTCACTTCAGCCTCCCAAGTGGCTGGGACTATAGCTGTGACCCACTATGCCTGACTCATACAGTTATTTTTGTATTTGCCTCATTTTTTATCATTAGATTATAAATTCCCAGTCGTCAGGAGCTTAAGGTTTATTCTTTATTTTTCCTGCAGTGACTAGCATGGTTAACTTATGTATAGGGGCACGATAAATTATTTGTTAAATTGAATAGACTCTAGGAGGATTTCTTCCTATTTTCTGGAAACAATTTTTATAGTCTCAAATATCTGTCATTTAGGACATCATTTTGTTGACATAGCAGGAACCTTTCTAATCTACTTATAGACATTAGGCCTTTGCTGGAAGGAGGAAGTTAGTGGCTTAGACAACTCATTATGGTTCAGAGATCTCTAATGACATTTTTATTCAATTCCTAATACTCAAATTGTTCTCTCAAAATGTACAAATGTAGTTCCTAACTCTATTAGTATTCATGCTAATGGATCACATTTATCTATTTCCTTTGACCTTCAATTCAAGAAGAGGATTAAGTGCATTTTGCACATTTGTCAAAGATACTTTGTCCTCTAATTTTTCTCTAGTACATTGATGTATTAAAATGCCTAGGAAAGAAAGCCAGCTTTCCTAGTACCCGCTCTTGCCCACTTCCTAAGGATGTTTTCATTTCCCTCTGATTTCGTCCTAAAAGTAATAGACCAAATTAAACTGGTCAGAATTGTATGAGAAATACTGTTTGCATTCTCCATTTCTGATACTTCATGCAGTAATGTAAAGCTCCATGGATGACATTCAGCTAGCTTTCTAAAAGGCAAACAGTCTGTAAAAAATGAAGCAAATGTATGGAAGTTTAACCACTAGAAAGGTTAAACTTCCATACATTTGCTTCAGTTTTGACATGTCAATTCCATTGACAGGTAAGATCATTCCACATGCTATTGTATGAGTGTGTGTGTGTGTGTGTGTGTGTGTGTGTGTGTGTGTATGCATTTAGGAAAGTATGGCCTGTTGTTTATTTGGTGGGGGGAGGGCTTATTAATTGTTCATTTGGATTTTAAATACAAAAAAGTCTATTTGTGTCCTGAGTCTTGTGGAGACTCTTTAGTTTGCCTTAGCAAGCATGACAGTGTAAGATATCAGAGTTGTTTCATATAACAAATTGAAATACACTATAAAATAATTTAAACATCTAAGTCTGCTAGATCTGTTGACAGTGCCCCATCTGAGTAGTTTATTTTTTTCTAAATTAAATGACCTGAGAAATTAAAACATACACAACATTGCCCTTTCAAACATGACTCATGTTTTTATTTTATTGGCAATAAGATTACCTGTAATTGTTCTCATAATCATCACAATATAAAATTTTCAGAATTTTAGAGGTGATGCTTAAGAAAATCTTAGGATCATCTTATTGCATCTCACTGTATGCAGGAATTTTCTTTACGGCAATGGTTTTTAGGCATCTTTTTTGAACACCAAATTATCTTTTCTTAAAATAAAATCTTACAAATATGTAAGAGCTGAATCATCTGTGCTTTAAGAGAATGATGAAAGACAGATTGATTCTCTACCTTCCACCTCCCGACCCCACAACTTGAGGTAACTTTTGGCAGAGAAGCTGAAAATCAAAGAAAGGTAATTTTATACAAAGCTGGTTGACAAGGCCAGACTTCTGTTAACTGAAACAATCTCCAAATATGTAATTTTAAACTGCTCTGGGTAGAATTCAGTTTCTTGTACTTTTATAACGGAGGCCCTCATTTTCTTGCTTGCTTTTGTCTGGGGATCGTTCTCAGTTCTTAAATATACGTCTTCTCTGTAAGTAGTTCACAACATAACGATTTGCTTTCTTCTTGCAATCCAGCAGAAATGTGTCTAATGCTTCACCTTCTTTAAAAGACTCACTTGCCTAATTAGATCAGGCGCACCCACGATGATCTCCCTTTGATTAACTCCAACTGGTTAGTGACTAAATTGGAAGTACTGTCTCCTCATAATTACAGGTTCCACCATACTCATGGGGCAGGAATTGTATGTGGGTGTGGATCACTGGGGATAATTCTAATATTTTACCTACCACATTTTCCTTAAAAAATAAAGTGTTCCTTATAGTCTAATGTCTTGGCTTTGAGCTGTTACCTGTGGTTTTTGGGAGATGACAGAATTTTGGCTTATTTTAGTGTTTGTGGTAGGAGTTTTTTTCCTTGATGGTAAAAATTGGTATCAATAATTTGTGTTTGTTACCTAGGACCAGATTCTTAACCTGCACGATATAATCCATACTTTTCAAATGTTATTTTTATTGCTAGGCAGCAAGATGAAATGACAAGTTTTTTTTTCCTTCCCAGAATGATTATAAACACAAATAATATGCATCTGGGATCAAGGATGTATTGCTATCATTATAGAGTCCTAGTGCTAGCTTTCTCCATAATGAAAGAGTTTAATAAAACATATACTATTATGAAGAATAGAATGAGACCCTCCCTTTCCCCAAAGAACATATGTGGTTTCATTTAGAAAGAGCTTTACAGGAGAATTTTGAAAATTCTCTATATAATTGGTGTAGGAGTATAATAAAAAAAATAGAAAGTACTACAAACTTACTGACCTGAGAATGACAGTTGAAATTATCATATAATTATTACTTTTATTCTGAGATTACTTTTCCCTTTTACTCCTCCTCTCTTGAATTTTCTCCTGCCCCTTCTTTGAAGTTTCTTTCTTTTTAAAATAAAAGACGGAATCTCAATATGCTGCCCAAGCTAGCTTCAAACTTCTGGGCTCAAGTGGTCCTCTCCTCTCAGCCTCCTGAGTAGCTGAGACTACAGGCTCAAGCTACCACACTCAGTTTCCTTTAAGTTTTAAAAATGAAACTAAAGTGTTAAATAAATCTTTTTTATTATGAGCATTTATAAAAGTAATTTGATCAACAAAGATGATACTTTATAAACTTTGCTTTATCGTTTATTGCATATTTAACAATAAAGTCTATTGAAAACTCCAGCTGTATCCAGGAAAGAGACTAGGTCACTTACTTGTTTATGAAAGGCTGGAGAATTGGAGGGACCTATATTCTAAGTCAAAATTGACTTCAGGAATGGGAGTGAAAGAACGACCACACAGTCGGTGGTAGTGCTTTAAAAAAGTGTTGTTAGGCCGGGCACCATGGCTCACACCTATAATCTGAGCAGTTTGGGAGGCCGAGGTGGGCATATTGCTTGAATTCAGGAGTTCGAAACCAGCCTGGGCAACACAGTGAAACTCCCGTATCTACTAAAATACAAAAAATTAGCCTGATGTGGCAGTGTGTGCCTGTAGTCCCAGCTACTCAGGAGGCTGAGGCAGGAGAATTGCTTGAACCAGGAGGTAGAGGTTGCAGTGAGCCAAGATCATGCCACTGCACTCCGGCCTGGGCAACACAATGAGACTCCATCTCTTAAAAAAAAAAAAAAAAAAAAAAAGCGTTGTTACCATTTCCTGAGACTAACCTGATTTGGTCAAAATCTCGACAGGAAACAGATGATATATTGAAGCAAGGTAATTTAGGAGAGTGTGAGGGAGAACAGGCAGCCTCAAGGGAGGCAACAAGAGATGAGACAGTGCTCTCCTGTTAGTAACTGAAGGTGGATGGCTACACCACCAGGTATGATATAACAAGTGGCTGCCTAATAGGAGGTGTGGCCTTTGGGAGAGGGACAGAGCTCACCAATGGAACCTGGCAGGGAAGGAATCAGGACAATAAATATCCTGACCTCATTTCTCTCCTCCCTACAATGTCCTACTGATACCTCCCATTGCTGAGCTTCATTGGAAGCCTGAGGGCAAGGGAGCCCATTGTTGCTGCCCATGAATGTCAGTCTCCCAGGGTACAGGGTAAGTTGAAAGATGGGTGAAGGATCAATCTGAAGGAAGAAACTAAGAAATATTAGGTAGAGCTCTCTAGTATGTCTTTTGTGAGCCTTTTGGTAGTATCTTTCATCATGCAGAGACTAGAGTGAGTGTTCATTTTAGAGGATAATGTATTAACTGGTATGCCTAATTAGGTGGTATCTTAATATTCACAAAACTTCCCTAAATTCTAACAGCTTTTATGCTGGTGCTTCTGCCCCTAAGGACTGTGTTATAAGCAGGGAACAAATGCACTTCAAGAAGTTTTGCCTTTGTTTTTCCCAAAATGACTTTTTCTCCCTTCTCAATCTTGAAAATTTTTAATCACCCTCCCAAACCCAAAAATATAGTTTCTGTATGCAGCTTTTCCTGTTCCTCCCCCATTATCCTCTGGCTAATCTTTATTCCATTTATTGTTTGTATACAATATTCCATTGACCATGTATTTAACTTTCTTATAGCTCCCTACCTCCAACCATGATTATACTCCTCAAGTTTCTGTTTTTATTTAAAACATTTTTTTGTCTTAACACACTGTTTGACATTTAGTAGCTGCTTCACAGGGTACTGTTGACCAAATGTAGGTTTCCTGTGGACCTTGGGTTATCAATATGCCACCACATACAGCCACCAGCATCAACAGAAATTTTATGAGCACTTTGGAAAATAGATAGATGGTTCCTGTTGTCATTTAAAGTTCTTTCTTCCTTCACTCCCTCAGTTTTGTGGGAGGAGAGGCTTTCTATTTCCAGGAGAAAGGCTAAAGAAAGCACCAGAGTTTCCAGAAGAATAAATTACAGTGATGCATAGGAGTGGACTTTTATAAAAATCCAGAATTTGGCTATTTTCTTCTTTATTTTGTCAGCCCATGTGCATTATTTCAATGTAGTTCTTTGAACATCTGCTATTCAACAGAGAGAGTAGCACAGTGTTACCCCCCCCCCCGGGGAATGATACTGGTTTCCCCCAATTGAGAGAGAGCCTTTATCAGTGTGCTGTGTCCTTAGATGAACCATGGGATAAAAGGTAGAAGACACTAGTGTGGAAGTCAGAGGAAGATGGCATAATAGCTTATCATCCTATTTTTCCTGCTTTTCTAGTTAACCACTACAAGAACTTTACTTGAGGGAAATAAATCTTTCTTTTTCCAAGCGGTGTTGTAAACAACAGAGACTGAGTAGTGTAGTCTAGAATTACAGCCAGAAGCATTAACTATGTACAGTGTATATTAAGGATTTTAATTGAAAATACATATATTTATGAATATCTGTTTATGAAGAATAAGCTTCATAAAGTTTATGAGTCCAGTGGACCACACAGAGATGAGGCAGTAGAATACAGAGCTAATTATATAGATTAGGATAAGATTTCTGGATTGCTTTTAACAGCTGTTCATCATTAATGGATTAAAAACAGGTTCTTTTCTTCATCTTTGTCATTCATAAAGTAATACTTCCTAGTCTCTGAACACATTACTGTGCTTTATTGTCTTTAGGCTTTTCACTGAATTAATAATCTCTTTAATGGAGTTACTGAAGTGTGTTCTTTCTTGAATGCCTTGAAGAAATACATTTCTAGTCATCAACCATCGTTGTAATTAAAGATCCATTTGAGGGAGAGGAATTTCTTTTCATGGACTTAGGTTACTTATTATTTATGCAGTGCCTGATCTCTAGGAAACAATTCAGCAAGTCCACAAATGGTCTAACAAGTTCTTATGGTGTGTCAGAAACTCTTTTCTAGAACAGAAGGTGGAGAGTTAAAGTAGGGCAGATGCTTCCTTAATGTTGTATCTACTAACTGGAATGAACTAGAGGAGGATTAAAAAAGGGATCAGAAAACCCCAGTGGCTCAGTTGTGATGACAAATGATAGCTGTCCTAATTTTGGGGAAGTGGAAGGAATTTAGTAAGATATAATTAACATCAAGAAATGAAATTGAACACCAGTAAGTAGCATCCAACATAATGATCATCCAAAACACTAACAAATGAGATAAAGAAAGGCAAAAGACCTGTACAGAGGATAGATTTATTGGTGTCCTGTAGGAAGAACAAAGGTGTTACCAATGTGCCAAGTGGGCTAGTTACAGATACCTGTAAGTAAAAGAACTACGCAAAGTGGGAATCAGGTCAGATTATTAAGTAAACTGGAGAACTACCACAATCTTGTGGGGGATGAGATCAGAATAACTCAAGCAAAAGAGACAGTTTACAAAGACATTTAGGTAATGGAAAAATTTGTCACATCTGTGAAACCACTGATTAAGGACAATAGCACTTTCTAACAGGACAACAAATCAGCAATGGCTAGTGGCAAAAAGGAAGACATGTTGTATGTTATTCCTCTTCTATTTGTAGGAGAAATAACTTGACCAATAAATGAGCAAAAGAAAGGCTTATCCCTTGTGATGTTTTTATTAAAATGGGGAACAGAGGAATACAAGGGGTGGAGTGTAAGAGTCTGAAAAGTACTACAAAAACCATATGCATTTAAAAATTTAAGCTCGATTGTTTGCATCCTTGGACTTACATTATGAGTGATGTTGGTGCTAGTCTTGTACTTTTGAAAATAAAAGTATAAGTTTCTGCACACATATGTTATAGGAAGTTGTAAAATTATAATAGCATGAACTTATTTATTTTCCTTTGGTCAGCGTTCCTTCAGTAGCTACAAATCAGATTAGTCATTTGTCAACATTCTAGTCGCATTTAATTCAATTTAATTAAGCATAAGGACAAATTGTACCATAATAATTTAATCCCCTGCTTTAAACAGAGTTGTTACTCAGGACCTTAGTTCTATTCCTTCCTAAACAAAATTTCCTTACTGGTTATATGTCTATAGAAAAAAATAATAATGTTAAAAGAATAAAAATTATTATTTTGTTTTCTATTGTACCCTATACTGAAAAAAGTAAAGGGATGGTTGGGACTTGATTATTTATTACTATGAAAAGGCTAATTTGGGGATCATAACTTTTTATCAATGAAGGTGTAAAGATATCCAGATTTATTGTCTTTGCATGGCAATATATGTATATACATATGTAGGTATATGCATACATGTATGCAGTAATATTCATTGTTGTATTACATTTCTATTCATGACATAGGGCGTCTATATTTAATTTTCTTTGTGACTCAAGGTATCCAAAGGGTAATTTTAAAAATATAGCAATAGTCTGGGGGAGCCAAAGTGTAACTCATGTATTCTTTAACATGTTGGAAGTCCCAAGTTGAGATGCTAGGGTGGCTCATGACAGAACTGACTTGGAGAATTTTCAGGTGGTGTTGTAACAACACTTTATAGCTACATATTATCATTGTCACATAATATCTCATTTGTTCAAGATGCTATCATGTAGATATGGCAATAATATTATAATATTTGATAGATATTTTATGGATAAGGAAATCGAGGCTGAGAAAGTGACTTGCCAAAGGTCACAGCTGGTATGTGTTAAGATGTGTAAAAGAACTGAGATTTCACTCTATTTACAAGCTAGCAAGCTAACCCATTACTGTATCATAAATACTGGCAGAAGATACAAAACTCCTGATTAGAGACTAAGGACTTTTATTACTTATGGTACAATCAGCAATATGAGCTTCATGTTGATTTGACCTGGTTCTCCGTTCCCTCTCAATCCATTGGGGACAGTGCTGATACACCAATGGATTGATTATGAGTGCTGTGCAACCAGGTGGGCCTTGAGAAACATTGAGCTTATGGATTAACCACTGCTATAGTAAGCAGAAACAAGTCAGCTCTATCATGAAGACATTACCTTGTCCTTAAAGTTTGCTTGTTGCAAACACAACCTGGAGAAATGACCCATGAAAAGAGCAGGCAGGGTCTTGCATTCTTGGCATACCCAGCAAGAATGTGCAGGAACTCTAAGGTTGTGGTCAGTGGCCTCTTAATAGCAGTATGTGACAGAATTAATGTATAAACTCAATTTTGTTAAATTTCATGACTAAAACTCTAGTTGAAAAAGGAGCCCTATGTCATGAATAGAAATGTAAGCCTTTCCCCCAAAATATTTTATTTTAAAATTTTTGTTTTATTTAGGACATCTCAAAACATGTCCTCTTGGCCTATTTAAATACAGTCAATTACTAAAACCAGTTTGGGTTATACAAAGGTAAAGAACAGAAAGCAGGGCCCACTTGTAAGACATTTCCTGCATTTAGTCTCAGAATTTCCCCTAATCTTCACTAATTCCTTCCACAATGAGTCCATGATAATGTTTTTATAAATGAAGTAGTTCCTTGCCCTATGTCCACAGCAGCATTTGTTATACAATAGGAATCATGAAGAACTAAGGAACAAACAGCAGAAGTACTGGTGGATAGTGTATGGCAGGGGGAAAAAAGTAGTTTATTTCAACCTTTTAAAAGCCAGTGTTGGGAAACTTTGGTTTATTTTTCTTGAAGGATTAATTAAAATAGAATTTAAACTTGTAATTGGTAAAGCCAAGTTCCCTATCTTATAGATTAGAAAACGGAGACATAACATGGTTAAATGCTTGTTCAAGAACAAGTTCCTAGTGACAGAGTACAGTGATATTATATTATTGTAATTATCATATATCATGCATTAATATACTATTTTCTTACCTAATATAGTTTATAGTAGTAAGTCAGTAAACATTTGTGGATTACTTTGTTTTAGGAATGAATAAGATATATTCTCTGTCTTCAAAGAATCATTTGCTAATGGAGAAATAAGAATTCAGTTTTTGTCCGTAATTGTTTTTCTTTAAAAAGCAGTTTTAAATACATCTAGTTGTAGAATAATACATTTAAAAAAATCTACTTGACTTTGTTATTTCTTAGTGTCAGTCAGTTTGATTAACATTAGTTAATCCAAACGTTAATACTGATGATTTCTTAGTATTGAGATTAGATGCGTGTGTTAATGGTCTTATTTTTTTACATAAAAATACTGAGAAGGAAGATATATCAAAATATCCAAAGTTGTAAATATTATATTTACAATTTTCTCTTTTACAGAAGGATAGGCATATTTTGTCTATATTATAGCCTCAAGTAATAGTTTTGAAATTGAGGTTTGTAGCTAGGTTTCAAACTCATCAATTATAAAGCAGATGAATTGGCTTGAGTTGGGTGTTCATATAAGAATTCTTGACTTGAGTATTAATTTAGGGATTTGGAGATTTAAAAATACTAATTTTTGAAAAGGAATTAAAAAAGCGAACATATCCTTAGTCTTTGAAGTATAGTCAGCTTCCAATTAATCTACATGTGTGGGACACCATTCCCTCCTAGGTGTGACTTTCTCAGACCTGCTGGAAAATTGCTACTGCTTGGATCCAGGAGAAAAGCTTTCACCATCTTGTTGGCTTTTAAAACCACTCTCTCTGCTCCATTCATGCAAATGGATGAAATTGTGCATCATCTTGCTAATGACATCTATGTTGTCATTAGCAAGGATAATAACCAGATGAGTAGAGGTTAGGAGAGTAAGTTAAAGACATTCTGAGTGACATTACCATTCTAAAATTGGCTGTCATATCTGCAATTCAAATGGCACCTGGTTTTTCTTTGTTATGTCAAAATGAAATTTAACTTTAATAAGTTAGGCTACGGTTATAATCACTTACCTAAAATTAATGGCACACTGATATTAAGTAGTAGCCCAGTACTCATTTTCATCAGAGAGTTATGTTTATCTTTTTTATTACATAGGATTTGTTAAACTCCACAGAGTAGTATAGCAGCCATAAAGCTGGTAGAAAAGCAGAGATCTGGAGTTAATGAGGTATCTTTCAGGAGAGAGAACAGCCTGAGTGCGGACAGAACTTTATGTTGAAATGCAAAGTTTATGTGAGCTTCTGAAAGAAGTGATATCAAAAGAGATATGTTCAGGCAGGTTAAGGAGTTGGGAATTGAAAGGGTGGAGAAGAGTGTCTAGGAAAAAGGAATAATGTAGTTAGAGGCATAGAAACAAGAGAGAGCATAGCTGGTAGTGAAACTGCTTAAAATAAACCATCACCACTGCTACCAAACAAAAATCCTTTAATGCAAAGATGGAGCATGGCAAAACAGAGGGATTTAGAGATGGACTGAAGGGTTTTATATAGGATAGCGAGCTGACCGACTTCCTGTTTTACAAGTTACTGATATTACAGTATGTGGAACAGGTTGGTGAGGGCAAGAGTTGACACAGGAAGACTGGTTAGAAGACTTTTGCAATATTCTAAGTAAGAGTTAATGATGACCTTCATTAGGGTGGTGTTGATGGGGGAAGAAAATAACTTGATGAGCCTGAAGTATTTCAGAGAGAAGTAATAGCCCTTAGATTAGATAGGTGGAATAGGGAAGAGGGAGAAAGTGGCATCAAATTGACGTTGTTTCTGATTCTCCCAATTCTGGCATGGCAACTATCAGGATGGTGACTTTTCCTACAGAGGAATGGGGTTTTTGCTGTGGTTTCCTTTACATACCTAAATGAAGCGAGACAGGAGAAGAGGAGTTTGGGAAAAAAAAATTATTAATTTAGAGAAACACCAGTCATCTAGAATATGTGGAACCAGAAACCCAAAACTGCTACTACCATGGGCTGTTTTTATAGTCTGTGTGCATAGCTACAAGAAATTATGAGAAATTCTTTGTTTTATTTGTTATAATATCATTTAATATGTATTACAGTACACAAATATTATTTCCATCATTCCTTTTTCTATAATGCAGTATCCTACAGTTAAATAGTGTTAGGATCTAAAAGGAATCTTGGAAATTATAGTTTTCCTCTACAGCTGAGGAAACTGGTGCTCTGAGAGAAGACCACATGATACGTATGGAGTGACAAGTAGTAAATCTCTGGTTTCCTGCTGGCCACTCCATTGCTCTTGCCTCATTACCTGGATAGCTCCACATTGATTAATACATTCCATTACAGCAAACAAACAAAGCTGAAGACTTTACTAAAGAAAAATACCAATATCATAGGGGAGAAAAAAATAATTGCATATTCTTAATGTATATTATTCATAAAACATATTTTGCAGGTATACAAAATTCTATTTTAGAAAACCAGGTTTGCAGAAATTCATATTCTCTTTCTATTTTCATTTCTATTCTTCCTATTGACTTTTATTTTGATGAATTGGAAAGAGTTAAAGTTAGGAGATCTAGCCTTGGCTTTATCTCTAATAAATAGATGAACTTGTTTTACCTCTATTGACCTGAGGTTCTTTTTTTTTATTATTATTTCAGAAAATAAGGCTATGAGACCAGATTACTTTAAAATCTGTTCCTTGACCTATCTTGATCATTTTATATTTTTCTTTCTTTTTTTTTTTTTTTTTGAGAGGGATTCTTACTCACTCTGTTGCCCAGGCTGGAGTGCAGTGCCATGATCTCAGCTCATTGCATCCTTCACCTTCTGGGTTCAAGCGATTCTCCTGCCTCAGCCTCCCACGTAGCTGGGATTACAGACTACACCAGCATGTTGGGCTAATTTTTGTATGTTTAGCAGAGACAGGGTTTCACCATGTTGGCCAGGCTTGTCTGAAATTCCTGACCTCAAGCAGGAGGTCTCCTGCCTCGGCCTCCCAAAGAGATGGGATTATAGGCGTGAGTCACCATGCCTGCCTTCATTTTATATTTTTCATTTGTGGTTGTCTTGTCTTTCTTCCTTAAACAGCTTATTTTCTCCATGGCAAGTAGGGAATCTCTTTAAAAACTTAGGTACAGTAAGTGAGTAGTATATATTCCAGGATGGTCTGTCCTGTTTATAGAGCATACAGAATAGGACTAGATTTTGGTTTGTTCTGTTTTAAACATATTTTCATATTTGCTTTTATTATTTGAAAATCGGTTTTGAAATTTGAGAGAGAAGACATAACAGGAAGGTGTTGGATTCCAGTGGCTGGGTGAGGATGTGGGGTGGGTGTAGTGCAGTGGTCTTCCAAGTGGAGGAAAGACAACTCATAATAATTCACTGAATTTTGGAGAAAAGATATTAGAACTTTCACTTATATTTATTTTTAATTTATTTCCTTTAAAAATTCTGCTTTTGTATATACAGTCGACCCTCCATGTTCATGGGTTCCACAACCACGGATTCAATTGACTGTGGATTGAAAATATTCAGAAAAAATAATGGATTGTTGCATCTGTACTAGACATGTACAGACGCATGTCTGTATCACTATTCTCCAAACAATGTAGTATAACAACCATTTACATATCATTAACATTGTATTAGGTATTATAAGTAATCTTATCACTATTCTCTAAACAATGCAGTATGATAACTATTTACGTATCATTAACAATGTATTAGGTATTATAGGTGATCTGGGAGATGATTTAAAATATATGGGAGAAAGTGTGTAACCTAGATGCAAATACTACATCATTTTATGTCGGGGACTTGAACATCTGTGGATTTTGGTATCCATAGGGAGTTGTGGAACCAATCCCCTCATGGATACTGAGAGATGACAGTATTTCAATATATGACAAATCAATGTAGTAGACCATGAATATTATTTATAAATAAATAGATATACATATATATTGTGGGAATTATAACATGCTTAAACATGTTATGCTGACAGAACATGATGGTCAAATAAGTTCAGAAACCACTGGTGAAGTGTTAGCAAAAGAGATGAGTAAATAAAGGGCATCAAGACATTAAGATAAATAAATGTCCTTGCTTTTTTATTTTTCCATATTATTATCACTGGAAATAAAGAGAGAAAAAATCTAAAACAATAATATCAAGAAGTATTTTGGTAGCAGAATTTATTAGACTGAATGTGGACCTCTTACAGAGTTTAGGAGAAGTATTCACTTGGATAAGTATCTAATTTTAAGATAAATTTTACTTTTCATGATTTTGGGGGAATTGTTAAGTAACTCATTGGGATTAAGTAAGTCATCTCATATATTGAAATTTGTTCATTATAATTCAGTTTATTTATACTGTTCAACTGAATAAGCAGCAGGTAATTATATTAGTGTTTTAAAAAAGATTTTGCCAAGAATTTTTAAGTCCTATTTTTTGAGAATTTTTTTTGTCATTTATTTTATTTTTTTCTCTTCTGATTATTTCTCACAGAATAAGACCACAGCTTGCCAAAGAGAAGATTGAAGGATGCCATATTTGTACATCTGTCACACCAGGAGAACCTCAGGTCTTCCTAGGGAAAGATAAGGCTTTTACTTTTGACTATGTATTTGACATTGAGTCCCAGCAAGAGCAGATCTACATTCAATGTATAGAAAAACTAATTGAAGGTTGCTTTGAAGGATACAATGCGACAGTTTTTGCTTATGGACAAGTAAGTGCCATATTATTTTTGTAGGAGTTGCAACTTTTCAAAAATGTCAATTCAGTTGTGCTTTCATTTTTGTTTCTTAAGTTTATGTTAAGGTTCAACACTAATTTTTCTCTGTTCTTTTGTTTAGACTGGAGCTGGTAAAACATACACAATGGGAACAGGATTTGATGTTAACATTGTTGAGGAAGAACAGGGTATTATTTCTCGAGCTGTTAAACATCTTTTTAAGAGTATTGAAGAAAAAAAACATATAGCAATTAAAAATGGGCTTCCTCCTCCAGATTTTAAAGTCAACGCCCAATTCTTAGAGGTAATAATCCAATTTCGCATTAATTTCTTTTAAATTTTGTTCTCATGGACCATAAGTACTTATGATTTTATGCTGTTGGCTTCTAGTACAGTGCCTTGTGTATAGTACTCAATAAATGTTGAGTAAATTAACATTAGATAATAGAAATAAGTTTTCCTTATTTGCAGGAAGTGATGTTTAAGATTATAAACACTTGACCAGTATCTATAGAGTAAAAGAACAATTAATATTGTTTATTTAAGAACCTTTTTTTTTTTTTGGAGATAGAGTCTCACTCTGTCACCCAGGCTGGTGTGTAATGGCACCATTTTGGCTCACTGCAGCCTCCACCTCCTGGGTTCAAGTGATTCTTGTGCCTCAGCCTCCTGAGTAGCAGGGACTACAGGCGTGCTCCACCACGTCCGGCTAACTTTTGGTAATTTTAGTAGAGATGGGGTTTCACCATGTTGCCCGGGCTGGTCTGGAACTCCTGGCCTCAAGTGATTCTCCCGCCTCACCCTCCCACAGTGCTGGAATTACAGGTGTGAGCCCAGCCTTCTTTTTATTAATAGATAAAGGTCAATTACTCTTGTAATTTAGACAGGTTTGCAAAATGGTAGGAACTTAATGACTACAGCCAAAAGTAGGGAAATATGTGAGAGATAATAGGTCTGAGGTTGTAGTACTTACCTTGTGGAAGAAATTGTTATCCTTTCATAGGTAGACAGATGTTTTGATGTAATATACAAAGGTTGTGTTGGGTTTGGATTAATTTAGGCCATCTAGTCTCATAGAAGGAAAATAACACTAAGGAAATCTAGGATTTGAGCAATATTGCACTTAGGTGGACAGTGGCATAATTCTGGGTTCTTGGTACAAAGAGTATTTAGTCTAAATTACCTAATCCATGAGCTAATCATTTTTGTCATTGATGAAACATTTTACTCAGCATTATTTAGCACAAAATAGAAAAATTAGCATCAGTTTTTTTTACTGCTGGTTGTAATGGATATTCTTATTTTGTAAAAACTGAAGAGAATGTAACTATGCTTTCCTAAGGCAAGTAAAAGATGGTAGAAGAAGAAAAGAAACTTATTCCATCTTCCCTTTCACCCTCCAAAATGTTGTTAGGCATTGTAACTTTAAAACATACTGATAGAAAAATAGGTGTGTATATCCTCTTCTAAGGGGTAATCTGGGTTTTTTTAGCCACTCTTGATACAGACACACTAATATTGTTGCTGACCTTGCAAACATGCTAAGTGTTAATCTTTCGACGTGTTAAGAAAGGTTTCAGGGCAATAGGAAATATGTTATTGGCTCAAGTGGTAAAAATTCTTCAAATATTCTGAACCTTAAGATTTGTCTGCTTTTGGCACATGTTTCTAGGGTTTGCCTGTATTTGTAAATATTTGATTATCTCTTGCAAAAGATTAGTAGATCATTTTAGCTAGTCCTCAACCCATTAGTCATGATTAAGTCACTTACTGTTCTTACTCTTGTAAATAAATCCGACATTACTAATTGCCTCATTCGTTTTCATGTATTATTTTGAAAAAAATATGTGTAATTTTAAAGAACTTTAAAAATTTGTATGAAGGAAAACATTGTGTAATGTGTTATTATGACAACTACTCAGATAATTTCTGCTAAAATTAGATTTCTAATGTTTCTTTTTGATAGCTCTATAATGAAGAGGTCCTTGACTTATTTGATACCACTCGTGATATTGATGCAAAAAATAAAAAATCAAATATAAGAATTCATGAAGATTCAACTGGAGGGATTTATACTGTGGGCGTTACAACACGTACTGTGAATACAGAATCAGAGGTAATATTTAGGTTGTAGTTAAAACAGAGCACAGTTGGCTTTATTTAAATAGTCAACTTTGCTGAGAGTCTGCTTGAGATCTAGATATGAAATTTGTATCCTGAAGCATGACATGGAATTAAAATCTTGTCTTATTTCCCCATTTTTAAAAATCAGGGTATTAGTGTAAAAATATCAAGGTTATGATAAAGTAAGCATATAATTCATAGTGTCAAAAGAATCTAAGGCAATTTATGAATAGTTTCCATTCACAGCTAGAGAAAGAAGGTCAGACAATTGATGGTGAAGGATGAGACCACAATCCTTTTGTACTTTTTGCTTTAACCTATGTAGAACTGTATCATGGCTCCTAAAGGGAGATTAAGAAAAATTACAAAAAAAAAAAAAAAAATTAAGGGAATATAGAGAAGAGCCTGAATAATTCAAGTTATTGCTCAGTTTGTACCAGAGTGTTCTACTGTAACAGTTTAGGAATGGAAACTGCAAATGTCAGCAAATGGCAAACAGTGGAATCTCAGTGTTTTCTTCTATTTAACAAATAATACACTATTATACTGAGAAGTTCATCTCAAAATGTGCCTGTAACTAAACTAATAATGTGAAAATCCACATCTTTTATATCCCTTAATATGGTGGGTTTTGGCCATTACCTCAGAGTTTGGATTGTATAGTATCTTGTTTAAATAATTGTTTAAGTAAAATCCTTTGTTTCTTCTCCCTTACCAGATGATGCAGTGTTTGAAGTTGGGTGCTTTATCCCGGACAACTGCCAGTACCCAGATGAATGTTCAGAGCTCTCGTTCACATGCCATTTTTACCATTCATGTGTGTCAAACCAGAGTGTGTCCCCAAATAGATGCTGTGAGTTATTACTTCTAATTTCTGAAACTTTTAGTTTTTAATCTACCTAAATCACATGATTTCTGTGAGAATGTATTTCAGCC
Organism: Ateles fusciceps; assembly: GCA_036589455.1. Taxonomy (NCBI): domain Eukaryota; kingdom Metazoa; phylum Chordata; class Mammalia; order Primates; family Atelidae; genus Ateles; species Ateles fusciceps. The sequence continues at coordinate 5,126,799 of JAZHEH010001361.1, forward strand.
AAATTCAGTTCATTTAGTCATTCTTTTTTATAATTTCCTCTTCTGATCCTATTTAACTTGAAGCTGGTCAGCCATGTAAGATCTTGAAATAAAAAATTGTATGTATGTCTGAAAAACCAAAAAGCATGCTGTGGTCATATGGTGTTTGATGTCATCACCTGAGGCCCTTTACTTTTGTGGATTATATGCTATAGATTTCCCTTAATTAGCATAAGCATAGCCTTAGTTGATAATAGTTGAGTTCTGACCGTTTAGCTTTTTTCTGACTTTAAATTTCTAATTGTCAGCAGACATTTTTGAATTTATTATTTATTTGGCCTTATGTCTGTTTCTTCGGTTGTGTCTATATGTCTACATGGGATGAATGCAAGATAGGTTTGGAGGATATTTAATTCACATTAATAAAATATTTTCAATTATTTTTCTTAATTTCAGGACAATGCAACTGATAACAAAATTATTTCTGAATCAGCACAGATGAATGAATTTGAAACCCTGACTGCAAAGTTCCATTTTGTTGATCTCGCAGGATCGGAAAGACTGAAGCGTACTGGAGCTACAGGCGAGAGGGCAAAAGAAGGCATTTCTATCAACTGTGGACTTGTAAGATTAAAGCTTTGTGCTGAGACTGTATCAGAGCTTTTCTTTTGTCTTTTTGTCTTTTGTAATATGTAATACCCATAAGGAAATCCTTCAGACACTGAACTGAGAAATGAAAATTATAGAACAGTTATTAGTAATGCCCTGAATCTCTGATCTCACATTGTAGGCTTTTTTTTTTAATATTACAGATTATCTTCATGTATGTAAATTTAGTTGTACTAAAATTTATATGTGCAGAAAATTATATATATATGTGCAAATCATTTGAAAAATTATTTCCACATTTAATAATATACTGTCAAAATCAAATTATTTATTTATTTATTTATATCTTTTATTTTTTTTAAAACAGGGTCTCACTTTGTCACCCAGGCTGGAGTACAGTGGTGTGATCACAGCTCACTGCAGCCTTGACCTCATGGGCTCAATTGATCCTCCCACTTCAGCCTCCCTAGTAGCTGGGACCACAGGCAAACATTACCACACCCAGATAATTTTTGCATTTTTTGTAGAGATGTGGTTCTGCCACATTGCCCAGGCTGGTCTCAAACTTCTGGGCTCGTGAGATTCACTCACCTCAGCCTCCCAAACTGCTGGGTTTACGGGCACCAGCCACTGCACCTGGCCCAAAATTTAATATTAAGTTATTTCATGGGTGAAGACCTTCAAAGTAGCCTTTGGTAACATTTTGTGACAGTCATTTTATTAACATTGGAAATCATAATAAAATTTTTTTAGTAATGACTTTTTTAAAACGATAATTTTTCTAGATTATATTAAGAATTAACTTTAATACCATGCCACCTAGTGGTATTTTGATTGGAAAACTCCTTGTGATCATAAAGCTTCATTGTAAGGAAGAAAATATTTTAGAGTAAATTTTTGTGTATTAAATTTTTTTTATTATCTTCATTACAAAACTGACATTTGTGCCTGCACAATAGTAATGACATCTCTGAATTTCTGCGATGCCAATAGCATCAGAGTTGTAACCACCCAATGGATTCCTTTTGCCCACTACCCAGATAGAGCTGATTTATCAAGATGGGAATTGCAGTGGAGAAAAAGTTTAATGCAAACAGAGCCAGCTAAATAGCAGAGTGGAGTTTTATTAAATTAGTCTCTAGAAATTCAGAGGCCACAGTTTTTTAAAGTATAATTTGACAAATGAGGGGGCTAAGGGAGTGGGGGAGTGGAGGTTGAAATCATAGGTGGTCTAAGTGGGTTCTTCTTCCTGTCTTCTGTTCCTGGGTGGGATTACAGAACTAGTTGAGCCAGATTATCAGTCTGTGTGGCACCAGCTGCTGCATTAGAATGCAGGGTCTGAAAAATATCTCAAATACCAATCTTAGGTTTTACAATAATGATCTTATCCATAGGAGCAGTTGGAGAGGTTAGGAATCTCGTGGCCTCTGGCTGCTTGACTCTCAAATCAATGTTTCTAATCTTGTGGCTAATTTTTAGTTTTACAAAGGCAAGCTGATCATCAGGGAAGAAGAAGGTTTGTTTCAGGAAAAGGCTGTTATTACCTTTTCAATTCTTTAAACTGTAAACTAAATTCCTCCTATAGTTAGCTCAGCCTATGCCCAGGAATGAACAAGGGCAGTTTAGAGATTAAAGGCAAGATGGAGTGAATTAGGTTAGATCTCCCTCACTGTCATACTTTCTCACTGATAAAATTTTTGCAAAGGCAGTTTCAGAATATGTTGTGTCTGCTTTCCTCCCATTAATCACCCTCCAGCATTTGCTCCTATATCATTATGACCCTTCTGTGTGGAAATTATTAACCAAGGCTGATTAGAGAGAGCCAGACCTTCCAACTCTAACACTCATGTTGATGGTCCAACCATGTGGGTAAATGTGTAAAAGGGCATGCCTGGATTCTGGACTTTGTGTATTGTTTTGAGTTTCTTAGGAGATAAAATCATTGTGGTAGTTACATTCATGCTGTCAGGAAAAGACAAAAGCCATTGCTTTGTTTTCCTCTTTAAGTTCTTGAAGCATGTTGAGACACATCTAGTAGAGTTTCAGTATAACCATTGCTTATGCCAATAGCCACTCTGGAAAGAGGAAACTATGACAAGGTGTGATCCTGTTGCCACTTCCTGCATGATCTATTTCTCTTAACAAAGTCATGATTGTAGATGTTTGCATTACTGATGGCTAGTGTGAGCAACATTTTGGATAATGTTTATCTTATAGGTAATAATTCAGTGACAGTAGGACAAACAGCAGGGTGGCTGGAGGAGTGACTACAGAGTTCTGTAATTTGGCTAGTTTTTAAATAATTGGATGCTAACACATATCTTATTGTATTTGTTTCTTTTCCTTTTTTTTTTTTTTTTTTTTTTGGAGATAGAGTCTCACTCTGCCACCCAGGCTGGAGTGTAATGGTATGATCTCAGCTCACCACAACCTCTGCCTCCCAGGTTCAAGTGATTCTCCTGCCTCAGCCTCCCGAGTAGCTGGGATTACAGGCACACGCCACCATGCCTGGCTGATTTTTGTATTTTCAGTAGAGATAGGGTTCACCATGTTGGCCAGGCTGGTCTCAAACTCCTGACCTCAGGTGATCCACCTGCCTCAGCCTCTCAAAGTGCTGGGATTACAGGGGTGAGCCACCATGCCTGGCCTGTCTTATTGTATTTCTATGGCTAGATATACTTCCATAGGAATACCTTGTTCAGAGAAATCATACTGATTTTTTAATTGTCATTAAAGAACATTTTCTTTTCTCATAGGGAACTGTATTGCAAAATGAAAGTTTTCATCAAACTGTTAAACTAACTTAACATTTTATTTTTTCATTGAGTTGAGGAGAAGAATTTGTAACATGAATGGACAATTTTCTGGAGACATAACCTGGTGCTGTGATAATTCTAGGGATAACTAAAGTTGTCAATCTTATAACATTCCTATTTTGAAAGAAAATCTCTGAATAAGGCTGGGTGTGGTGGCTTATGCCTGTAATCCCAGCACTTTGGGAGGGATTACCTGACATCAGGAGTTCGAGACCAGCCTGGCCAACATGGTGAAACCCCGTTTCTACTAAAAATATAAAAATTAGCTGGGCGTGGTGGCAGGCCCTGTAATCCTCAATACTCAAGAGGCTGAGGTAGGCAGAATCACTTGAGTCTGGGAGGTGGAGGTTGCAGTGAGCCAAGATCACATCACTGCACTCCAGCCTGGGCAATGGAGTGAGAGTATGTCTCAAAAAACAAACAAACAAACAAACAAAAAACCTCTGAATAGAAGTTTAAGCATTTGTGAGTTATGGATATGTGTGTTTATATATACCATATATAGTACTAATATATACATATGGTATTATATATAGTACTAATATATATATGTACTAAATTTTCAGTAATGTTGGTTACAGATAAAAAACAAAATCAAACAAAAATATTCTGAGTTCTATTATGTCTCTATATTATTTTCTATAAGCTTTCTTTATTTAAAAGTGTTATAATTAGTAAATGTGTATCATTTGGCTCTCTTTCTTTCTCTTTCTTTTAGTTGGCACTGGGCAATGTAATAAGTGCTTTGGGAGACAAAAGCAAGAGGGCCACACATGTCCCCTATAGAGATTCCAAGCTCACAAGACTACTACAGGATTCCCTTGGGGGTAACAGGTATGCATAGATTAGTATCCTCTACTCAGAGTTTTGATTATTCATTATTAAGTAAACTTATAAGGTGATTTATAAGAACTGCTTTTATTATAAAGCAAACTAATAGGATGAGGAACTAATCCTTATTAAGAACCTCAAATGTGTAATTTTGTATGTTATTTCACATAATCTTTCTAGCATCCCTTGAGGTGTAGGTATTATTATTCTATTTTCTAGATAAGGAAAATGAAATATAGAGAGGTTAGGTAATTTATTCAAGGTCACTTAGCTTGTATATTAAGTCAATAGTATGGGGACTTTCTCTATTATCATAGTTTTTGCTTTAAGTACTTAGCACAGAGTAGATACCTAATAAAATTTTGTTGAAAAAGTAAATACTGTTTTCTAAGTAATTACAAAGTAATTAAAATATTATTGGTACTTTTTTTTACAAAGTCTTCTAAAAATTCAAATTTTTTTTATATGTGGGAAAACTTCTTAATGTCCACTGAATGAAATACAGTGTGTTGGCTAGTTATTTGCCAATATCAGTGACATTCTTGCTTTCTCATACCTTGCACCATTCTGATATGTTTCATCAGTTAAACACTTGTTTTTTTGGTAATGTATTCCCCTTTGTAAACATGTTGGCTTTATAAATGGAAACATTTTTGGCATTTAAATTCAATCGTAGCACAATTCAACAAGTTACCAACAACCACAGTGAATCTATTTTAGTGTTTACAATAATCTAACATGATATTTACTGAAAAGATTATTAGATGCTACACAATGAATCTAGTATTTAAACTTGCAAAAGTTTCTTTTTGAACAACTGTGTTAGTTCTTCGTGCACTGTCATAAATAAGTGCCTGAGACTGGATAATTTAAACAGAAAAGAGGTTTAATTGGCTCACAGTTCTGTAGGCTCTACAGGAAGCATGATTCTGGCATCTGCTTGGCTTCTGGAGAGGGCACAGGAAACTTACAGTGTTGGCGGAAGGCAAAGGGGGAGTGAGCACTTCACCTGGCTGGAGTAGGAGGACGGAGAGGGAGGGGCCACACACTTTCAAGCAACCAGATCCCCCTGAGAACTCTATCACAAAAACAGTTCCAAGAGGGAAATTTGCCCCCAACATCTAATCACCTCCCACCAGACCCCACCTCCAGCAATGAGGATTACAGTTTGACATGACAGATTCTGCAAGGGCACAGATCCAAACCATATAAACGACTATTATCCAAATAATTTTGGATAATATGAAATCAATTTAAGTTTATAATCCATTTGGTTTAGAAATAAAGTTCTATTTTGTAGAATACAACATTGTCATTTTTATGTTTCTTCCCTTTATGTAATAATGGCATTTGTCTTAACTCATGTCTCTTCCAGCACATCCTACGTATGGAAGCAGTTTTCCTTCCACTATCACGTATTTCCTGCTTGTGTTCTACATTTTCAGTTTGATCTTCAGTATTAAGAGGGGTCTTATTATAACAATAAAAAATTTCATTTTTTTGGCCAAGTGTAAAATTTTTCAGGTTTTCTAAATTTTAGCTTTTCCTTGTTTTATTTCTTAACTATAAAACAAAGCAGAGATGATAAATGCCATCCCCTTACAAGTTAACTCTTGAAAACTTTGATGCTTTTTACAGTTTGCTTGCCTTGTAAATAGTCTAAGATATTTTCACTGTGGTTCTTGAATTTCTGTTGAGTTTTAGACAGGCAACAGCTAAATAGTCTCATGTTCTTCATCCATTCCTTAATGGGTGGTAACCCCTCAAAGAAGATTACCCCTTCTAATTCCTTTCTTTGTGTGCCTCAATTTTTGCTTAAAATTTTAGGATTGCATTCCTAGTGCAAAAGCACTGTACTTTGTGTAAGCCTTGGAGAGCAAAATATCATTTTTTGAAGGGTATACAAATTAAACTTAAAAGAAAAATGAGATCAAGGATATTTTTGAAAATAAGCTCCATATGTTTATGTGCATAATTTAGTGCCTTTTTAAAAATTGACCTGGCTTTTTTACATTTACAGTGTTTAATATAATATCATAACCAGTTTATGGCAAAAATTCTGGAAAATACAGTAACGTATAAAGCATGAATAACTATCAGTCATATTTCTAGCTAGGCCGGGTGGCTCATGCCTGTAATCCCAGTAATTTGGAAGGCCAAGGTGGGCAGATCACCTGAGGTCAGGAGTTCAAGACCAACCTGGCCAACATGGCAAAATCCCATCTCTACTAACAAAAACAAAAAAATTAGCTGGGCATGGTGCTGTGTGCCTGCAGTCCCATCTACCTGGAGGGCTGAGGCAGGAGAATTGCTTGAACCCAGGAGGCAGAGGTTGCAGTGAGCTGAGATCATGCCATTGCACTCCAGTCTGGGTGACAGAGTGAGACTCTGTCTCAAAAAAAAAAGAAAAATAAATAAATCAGTTATATTTCTAATACCTAGAAGTAACTGCTAACATTGTGATGTATTTTCTTACAGATTTATAACTTAATTTGTAAGATACATAATATACAACATAATAAAATATTTAAATAATATAGTTTCCTTTAAAACAGAATTGTGGTTTTTATGTGAACTTTTAAAATAAATAGCTTTAATATTTTCTTTGTGTTTTTCATAAATAGAATCATTCTTGAAATTTATATATTTTGGGTTTTGTTTAATATATGACCTTTTCCCTATATAATTGATCCTAGTCTGTTTCTTTCTTTTTTGACTTTCACTATCCTTCTTAGGCCAGTGATCCCAGTGCTTCTCAAAGTATTTGTTAAAGGCGAATCCTTCCCCTATTTCCAATTTGTGGTGGGTTAATATTGTGCATGACCATACAGAGCTTGTCCCATTTGTGAATCCTCATGGGAGTTTGAAAACACTTGATCTGATCTATATTCAGTGACAGGAGGTCATTGATTACAGGAAGTTCAAGTGTTGTGGAAGTTTCTAAAGTGCTTACTTGCGATTTCCGCACTACTTTAAACATTTTTTGTAAAGACGTGAGAAATAAATGTATGTGCCTGTGCTTACTCAAAGTGTTATGGGTCAATGAAGGCTAATCTATATTTATTTTCCTCAATTTTACCTAAGTAAAAACAATTTGCAGACTGGCATTAGACTGGGGACCACACTTCAAGTTGCCCTACTCTCTGATCAGCATCCATAATCCTCATGCTTACTGAATTACCTTATTTTCTTTATCAAAAGAGAAAACTAAAATGGCATGAATTATTTTAACTTTCTGACCCCCCAGTGAATATTATGTACACATGACACACACCACAAACAATTGTTAATGACCTAATGTTGGTTCAAATGTTGTGTTATATGTTTAGAAGACACTGATAAATAAAACTTGATAATCCCTGTCCTTTAAGAATTTAAAGTGTAAGAGTTTTGGGGTCTATAAAATTTCGATATAATAATAATATAGTGAATGCAAAAGAGATATGCAAAAGATGTGAGGAAGCAGAAAGGGTACAGACAAACTGAGGATTCAGTTCTTGGATTAGGTGATACCGTAGTTGATTATTAAATAATAGTTACAGTAAGGGTAAGCAAGAATTGTAGGAAAAAGGTGTGGAATGGAAACTTTTTTAAAAGGGTACCTACAAGTACTGTGTTGAGATTATTGTAGAAAGAAATGATGGGAAGCAGGAGACTAGGAGGCTAAGATTATGATTGATAGGCATTGATTTTTCTACCAGGATAAGTAGACTGCTCCTTAATTGCAGTTTCTGCACATTTTTTAAGTTAGTTTGTGAGTGTCCATTAGAATCTCCATGTCTGCTTCATTGACAAACATAATAATTGGGGCATACTTAGCATTTCACTATCCTAATTTTTGGTGGCTAAATCAATTTATCATGACCATAAAGTAATGTTTCTCACTTTTCCTGTGTAATCTGGCCAGAAGCTGGAGTTCTGATCATTCAATCACAAATGACAGTTTATATAATGAAACACAAGAATATACTAAGTACCCTTTTTGTTGCACTGTGATTTGATTTTGTGTGCAATTCTTTGCTGACATCAAAAGTCAGGATATGGGTGATTAAATAAGAATAAATTTTTAAAATACTGAAAGAATAAAATAATGAAAGAAATGTTTTTTTATTTTCAATTTAATATATTGTAGTTTAATTTTAGAATTACTATGTGCTGCTTCAAATCTTTTTAGCAAAGATGTAAGAAATAAATGTTTGTGCTTGCGCTTTCTCAAGGTCAAAGGCAAACAATATAAATTTGTTTCCCCAAAGTAAAGAAAATCTTTTTCTTTAAGACAGTCTTAAAGTACAGGGGCTTTTAAATTTGCTCAATTTTTTTTTTGGTATCTTGAAGAGAAAATACTCTTCAAATGGCAGGAGTTTAAAAATGATCATTTTAGTATTTTAGTTGCTTTTATCTGTAAGCCTAATTATTATTTGTAACTTTCAGCCAAACAATCATGATAGCATGTGTCAGCCCTTCAGACAGAGACTTTATGGAAACATTAAACACCTTGAAATATGCCAATCGAGCTAGAAATATCAAGAACAAGGTTATGGTCAATCAGGACAGAGCTAGTCAGCAAATCAATGCACTTCGTAGTGAAATCACACGACTTCAGATGGAGCTCATGGAGTACAAAACAGTAAGCAAATGAATTTGACTTTGCAGTTTGTGATACATCTAAGACTGGCACGTTCTGAACACAATGATGCCTTTTTGTGTTAGCTTATACATATGTGTCTCTGATTATCATAAGAGTGGCCTCCTTCCTTTTGGAGGTAAGCGTCTCTAGTTTTCTTTGTGGGTAGTCTTTAACTATATTCAGTCTAACCTAACAATTGTTTGTGCAAAAGTTTTCCTACTCAATAATTTTTTTGTTTTTGAGATGGAGACTCCCTCTGTCACCCAGGCTGTAGTGTAGTGGAGTGATCTTGGCTCACTGCAACCTCCTCCTCCTGGGTTCAAGAGATTCTCCTGCCTCAGTCTCCCGAATAGCTGGGATTACAGGCACCCACCACCACACCTGGCTAATTTTTCTATTTTCAGTAGAGACGGGGTTTCACCATGTTGGCCAGGCTGCTCTTGAACTCCTGTCCTCAGGTAATCTTCCCATCTCGGCCTCCCAAAGTGCTGGGATTACCAGTACGAGCCACTGCACCAGGCTAATCAATTTCTTTAGTAACAAATGCATTGCGGAGTGTTCTACTAGAGGGGAAAGGATTTCTTTTGCCTTGGGATTGGTAAGATAAAAGGGCATAGTCATAGAGTATGCTTAAACAAAACTCTTGTGTTTTTAAGGCTCCCCAGCCAACAAGGACCTATTTTCCTTTACTAGGGTAAAAGAATAATTGACGAAGAGGGTGTGGAAAGCATCAATGACATGTTTCATGAGAATGCTATGCTACAGACTGAAAATAATAACCTGCGTGTAAGAATTAAAGCCATGCAGGAGACGGTTGATGCATTGAGGTCCAGAATCACACAGCTTGTTAGTGATCAGGCCAACCATGTTCTTGCCAGAGCAGGTATGTGGATAGGGTGGGATAAATGAGGGTTTAACTTCTGGACAGCAAGGAACATTCTTTGTGTTCACTAATTACCTAGCACAGTTGAAATAGAAATGCCAGTTTCTGTGTATACAGTCCGTGGTTTTAAGTTGAATACCTAATTTTAAAAAATAATAAATTCTTATATAAACAAAATATTCCCTTTGTATCATATTATCTTATGGTCTGCTCTATAATGGATAGAAAATTTACTGTAAAAATTGTGTTTTAAAGAATTGTTTTGTTTCCTGACTTTTTTTTTTCTCCTGTTTTGTTGAAGTCTTAATTTAAAGGAAATTTTTTATTTCATATTTTGTCTTCCAGGTGAAGGGAATGAGGAGATTAGTAATATGATTCATAGTTATATAAAAGAAATTGAAGATCTCAGGTATAGTTCATGTTCTATAACATATAATTCACATGTTTATTTTGGGTTTTGTAATGTTATAATATTTGTATTTGTTTGGCTTATTGTTTAGCAGTTGTCTATGGTGATATTTTAGCCCTTTGGTCAGGTTAATGTTAGGGGACTGCTTACTTATCTTTCCCTTAATGTCATATTCCAAGCTCCTTTCCTCCCTACTCTTCCCATATTATCATCCATATTATTCCCCTACTCTTACTGCTGTATCCCTTATTGGGTGCTTACCTAACTTGACATACGAAACAGGCAAAATTTATGTTGCTGAAGTTATCTTTGATGCCTTTCCTCCATATGCCTCTTCCCCGCATCACTTGGGAATAGATCAATATCTACACGTCATCTCCAATTTTTTGAATCTACTGTTCTCTTTTACATCTTCAGCTATTCTTATATGTAAATCATGGCATTCCTACTAATTTGCCTGCCCCTCTGTGGTATATCCGTTTACATTTCATACAACATGCCACACATACTTGCATATGTCAACACCATGATGGGGGCTGGGACAAACATGACATACAGAGTTCACACTCTAGGTTGGGCAGCATACATAAATCATCACATGCAGTAAACAGAATGACAGCATTTAGTTAAGGATGTCCATGCCTGATGTAGGAATGTGGAGGGGACGAGACTTGGGGAATAGGGTTGGGAAAGAAGGTTAAGTCAATTATATTTTCAGGTCCCATGGTTTGCCATGATGACTAAGCTATTTTTCCCTTGAAGGAAAACTCCAGTCAGCTCCATGGGGGAGCATCTTAGTAGTTCAAATCTCACTTCTAACCATTTGCAGAGCATAAACAAATGGGAGGAGATCATCTTTCACAGTTACCCATTCTCTTTCTCTTCCTCTGGCTATTCTAGAGGTTCTCAAACCGTGTGACAAGTTCTATCTCCACTGTTTCTGCCTCCACAAGCCACACTGGATCTCTTAAATGTTTGAAAAAGGAAAAACAAATGAAAACACATCCCAATGTGGCAATATAGTTATTCAAATATAATTTTATTCTGTGTATGTGTGTGTGTACATATATATGTTATACATATATATATCATTTTTCATACTTTACGTTTTTGGCAGAGATCTTTGGGGCACTGCATCCTGTTCTGCTCAGCAGCCAAACTGGACTTGCAGCTTCTACCCCATGTTGGCAGTACTGTTCCCTGCCTACTGCTAAAAGTTTGTTCTCTTACCAGTCTTTCCTGATTTTGTGGACCCCATCTTTACCATTCCCTGAGACACAGCTGATAGCTCTATTTTTTAATTCTTGAAGATCCTCTTCCTGCTCCTAGACTGCTTCTCTTACCTCTTTTATTTCCTTGGCACTTGCCAATTGTTAAGGGTCATTGCCTGTTCTAGTTCTTATGCTCTCCTTCCTTTCCTCCACTCTGTATTCTAAGGTTATACCTTGGCTTATCTCACTATTAGGCAAATTGCTTGACTAGTGTCCTTATTTCCTAGAAAACTGCATGAATCACTTCCACTCCTTCTAGTGGCTAAAGCAGCATCTAATATTGTCCTTCTTCAAAGTCTTGAGTTAAGACTATTCCTTCCTTAAGCCATTTAGAGAACAGAGATGACTCATGGGCCCTAAGTTCAATTGCTGATCAAATCTTTCCTGGTGTAAGTTAATACCTTGTTCCAGATTCTCAACTTGTCTCTGATGGCTCTTTAATTAGGTGTGTCCCACCCCCTGGGGGAGTAGTCTTCTAGAATGCCAGGATTATAATTTACATATGGGATAAGCATAAATCAACCTTGAATTCAAATTGGATTACTTGGATTGAAATTTAAGCTTCTATTTATTAATAAGGTATATGACCTTAGGCAAGTTACCTAACATCTCCGAGTTTTAGCTTATTCATCTGTAAGAATGAGATAATACCTGCTAATCTGAGAGTTATTATGGGGCTCAAAAAAAAAGAATAAGATATAAAAGTTCTTAAATATAAAGATATCATAAAGGCCTAAACTGTTATGAGTATTTGGGTCCAAATTCTTACATTCTGTTTTTACCTGCTAAATCCTACTTCAACCTATGTTTCTATCAAAACTATGTCTTAGGAAGACATTTATTCACAGCTCTTTAAACTTAATGCAAATTTATGTTGAGTTATTGCTATTTGGGAATATTTCTATTTTGCTTTCTGATTTTATTGTAAACTAATTGTAGTTACCTTTTAATAAATTTACATGTCACATTACTGATGAGATAATAATCACTAATTAATTAATCCTTGTGTTTTTTGGGACATGAAAAATTAGTAGAAATTTTGAAAATATAGGAAAATGTAAGAGAAAATTAAAGTCATGCTTATTCCCATTATTCTAAAAACTGATGTTAACATTTTGATATATCTCTTCAATATGTTTCCAATGAATACGTTAACACAAATGACACCAGAGTGTATATTTTGCTTTGCTATCTATTCTTTGAGAAATGTTAATATATTATGAACATTTTCAATGTTAAAAATTTCTACAATGATTTTTGCATGGCTTCATATTGTACTGTCTTGTAATTCATTTATTTAATTCTCTGCTGTTAATAATTACATTGCTTCCAACTTTATGAAAGGAATACTTATTATTTTTTAAATACAGTATTATTCAGGGGACTTTTAAATTCATTTTATCATCCATTCTCATAACAATCCTAGGGAGGTATGTATTTTCATCCCACTTTTACAAAGGGAAGACTTGGGGCTTTTAGAGACTTGATGGGCCAAGATCCAATGAATGACTGCTGGCATGCAAGCCCTCAGTGTGCTGCTTCCCAAAGATATTTGTACACTTCCCCCTCATATCTCATTCCTTAGTCTCCTATTAAATGAAATGCAGGAACTAGCAAGTGGGTGGGTAAGGTGTGGGGCTATTGGGCCCCACAGGGTCTTGGGGTGTCCCTTATGCTGTGCTGAGGTGCAGGATCAGAGAAGTAAAGAGACAGGACACTGAAGAACTGGTAAAGAGCAGCTGAACTTGGGGGGGCCACGTAACCTATGAGCGGAGATCAGCGGGGACCCCCCAATGCCCAGAAGCATCTGTATTTATTAGGTACAAGCAGGGGGCAGGGTCGTAAGTGAAGTCGTCATCTATAGGCTTAGTAATAGGGCATACATAATCACATGAGTCACAAGTGAGGGGACCACCCCATTATGTCACCTGGGCAGAGAGGTGGGCCGTGTGCAGTAGGGGGCTGTGCCGTGCGCAGTAGTAGAGGGTCGTGTACAGAAAAGGGGTCCACCCCATTAGGTCACTGAGGCAAGGAGGTGGGCTGTGTGCAACAGGTGTTGTGCGCTACACTTCTTATCTGGGGCTAGAGATTTCAAAGGATTTCTGATAGAGGGATACTGTAAGCCAGTGCAGTGGGAGCTGACAGACTTGTGCTCTTCTCTTAAGATATTTATGGGAGGATGATTTGAGCTAGCACAGAAGCGAGAAAAGACTGTCAGGGTGTACAGCCACCATGACTGGTCACACCAGAGGGGTTCTTCTCCCTCGGTTATTTCCAGGATCTCAGGCCTGAGGCCTACTTTCCAGAGGAACTGGTTGCAAGGTACTACAACTCCTTTATCAGGAGGAGAGTCTCTTGCTCCAAGCCTGTCATATAGTGTCTGCCCTTTCAGGCAGAGATGCCACCGCCTGGGTGTTTGCTTCTTGTCCTGGTCTGGCTGTTTTCCCATGTACTGCTTCTGTTCTGTGACTGCTCTAGGTTTGGTTCTTGTCCTGGTCTGGTGTTTTCCCATGTACTGCTTCTGTTCTGTGACTGCTCTAGGCATTCCTCCTACTACAAACTACTGTATGGTTATATAGAAGGATTCTATAAATCAGCACTAAATGTGTCAGTACAGCTCCGACTACAATACCTATATGATTATATAGAAAGATTATATAGAGCTAAGTATGTTAGATATAAGTATTAAGTATGATTATATAAGCTAGATATATGTAAGCAGTAAGTTATACTTCAGGCACTAATTCTATAAACTAATATATGATTATATATAAAGGATTATATAAAGGAAATAGCTGAGTAATAACACAATAAGGATTCTTCAGGCACTAATTGTGCCTGGGGTCTGGACAGTTCTCCTTCCTCGGTGCCCATGGTGGGGTGTTACCCACATTAGGGAACAGGAAGAGAGAGAGTGAGAGAAAGAGATGGGGAAAGAAAGAGACGTTCTCCCTGTAGCCCATACAAAAAGCAGATTCTGTTAATGTACCCTGGAGTTTGTGGAGGTAATCCCTAAAAGGCCTTCATCAGCACTAGGATCAAGGAAGCATTAGATATGCCCCTACCAAATGCAGACGTTTAACATTAGGTAAAAAATGCAAATTTTAAAATAAAATACCCACATTATTTATTACATAATAATAAAAAAGCCAATTAAAATACAGATCATTATTTTAGCTGATTTATTATATTTTCATTCATTCTTAGCATTCATTATATGTACCCAGGCTTTGTGCTAGAAATTAAAAATATAGAAAAGTGTAATGTATTGTTTGCACTTTTCCATTGTTTGATAATCATGAATTTTAACTTTGTGTGTTTATACAAATTTTCTCTAAAACAATTTTGAGATCATTTAATTAACCTAGAAGTTTGTTCACAGCTATTTAACCATCTGAAAACACTATAATTGTTCTGCTCACATACAATATCACATTTATAATAAAACGATTTCATTAAAGAATGTGTAGGACCAGGCGAAGTGGCTCATGCCTGTAATCCCAACACTTTGGGAGGCTGAGGTGGGAGGATCACTTGTGTCTGGGAGCTTGAGACCAGCCTGGGCAACATAGTGAGACCCCGTCTGTCTCAAGCTATTTCAAGAGTAGAATGAATAATTTTGGTAGGCAATGAAAAAGCACTGAGCTGACTATGCCTTCCAGAGCTTAGTGGTTGCAAATAACCTGGCATCTTTCTCTGGAGTATTTGAACATACAGCAAAGATGCTTAGTAATACAGTGCTGAGAGAGAGATAGGTTGCATTTTCTTATTTTTCTGTCTCAATCACTGTTGTGCCAAACTAACCTTGAAAATGTATTATATTTAAGTAAATACTTGTATTTTTGATGGTTTAAATCAAATAGAAATAAGGGAATTGACCTAGAAGACTCTCTGAATCCTTTTAGTCTCAAGAGTCTAGGCTCTTTTAGGATTTCATTTGGTGTCTTCACATGTTACCATCAGTGTGTATATTATTCTCCCTTCATTATTAGGACTGCTTGAGCAATCAAAAGAATTTTTTCAATTATCAAACTCAAGTTTCCTTGGAGATACCGTCTTTTCCCACGCTATATTCAGGAGCCAGATGTCTGTCAGCCAGTTTGAGACAAATTTGACAAATTATTCCTTGCAAAGTTTTGGAAATGCTATTATTGTGTGATGAATGAAGAACTGAAACTAAGGGGAGCATGGTGCTTGTGTATTTTTTAAGTTTAAATAACGGTTTTACAAAGCAAGGACAACAGATGCCCACTGGCTAGAGCTCAAGTAATCTCATTAACACTAGCTTCTGAATATGTGGAATTCTTTTGAGTACTAAGATTATGATTGAAATTTTATAATTATTCAATCAGCAAATTTGAAAAATTTCTTAAACTTTCATGTTTGTGAGCATTAGTTTATAATTATTTTTATTATTTTGTGAGAATTTTATTCTAAAAATCCTTATCTTGTAGCCATGTTGAAAGGCATTTTGGAAAACTTTTTAGCATACAGACTAACTCATTTAAAATATTCCTGCCTTATTGCTAGAGCAGTCAGATTCATAGAGACCGAAAGTAGAGTGGTGAATGCCAGCAGCTGAAGTAGAGGGGCTATGGGGAAGCTAATGTTCAGTAGGTATAGAATCTCAGTATGGGAAGTTGAAAAATTTCTGGAGATGGATGGTGGCGACAGTTGCAGAACAGCGTAGATTTGCTTAGTGCTGCAGAGCTGTACACTTAGGAAATGGTAGTGTGGTTCACTTTATATTATGTATTTTTATCCACAGAGAAAAATGCTCCATATTTAAATATATTTTTATTTGTTAAGGGCAAAATTATTAGAAAGTGAAGCAGTGAATGAGAACCTTCGAAAAAACTTGACAAGAGCCACAGCAAGAGCGCC
Source organism: Ateles fusciceps (assembly GCA_036589455.1). NCBI lineage: Eukaryota > Metazoa > Chordata > Mammalia > Primates > Atelidae > Ateles > Ateles fusciceps. The sequence continues at coordinate 5,143,108 of JAZHEH010001361.1, forward strand.
GTATTTCAGCGGATCATCAACTTTCTCTCCTACTATACTGTCCTCAGACAAAGAAACCATTGAAATTATAGACCTAGCAAAGAAAGATTTAGAGAAGTTGAAAAGAAAAGAAAAGAGGAAGAAAAAAAGGTAGGATTATAAAATCACTGCTATATGAATCTCTATTTCCTCTTCAGGGTATTTTAATTTGCAATTATAAAGAGCATACCTAGTCTCATGAGTATGTTAGCATATGAAATAAATCACTATGTTAGCTGAAATTACAACTATATACTTTTTAATGGTTTATCTCTACTTATATGTAAGAAAAATAAGTTTAATTATAATAATATGGTAATGAATCTTATTTAGACTATAACAATATAAAATTACTGTTAAAAATTATTTAATTTCTTCAAATAGCTGCTTTTGCATTCCATTCATTTTGCTTTTTGGCAAAGCTTGCTATACCATTACAACTCAGTGTTTTCATTTTTTCCCCATTTCCTAATGCAATTAAGTAGTCTCATGGATATTTTCATCCCTGTCTAAATTAGTTTAACTAAAGGCTAAACTAATCCATCAGAATGTCATTTAATGTCATTTGGTCTCTTAAATAGTTTCTGCAGGGCTTCTGATTTGATTATATAAAAATTATTTTTGCTATTTGAGGCTTTTTGAATCTTCCAACAAGGAGTTACTCAGCTTTTCACCACTGTTCTAGGCTTTCTCTTCCTTGCATCCTGATACTATGTCCTCCTGAAATCAACTGGGTGCAAAGGAGAGGAAGAAAGTGAAAATTTAATCACTTGTAATGTTAAGTGGTTAAATACTCATAAATTCCTTACATGTTTACATATTGATTCAATGGTGCAGTCAAATTACTTATGGAGACTATGTTTTGAGCATGCCAGTCAAATTAAATTTAAACATTTTTGGCTAGATATTCAAAAGGAAGCAAAGTCATCTTACTTGCCATGTGGTTTGTTACAGGAGGAATGCTTTGTAGAATTGTTGTAGACATTTAGCCTACCTGTTGCTTTGTTCAGTTTATTTAGAAATGTATTTAGGCAGCCAGGCATTTCTTCCTGGAACACCCAGTTGATCAAAGTCATTGGAAGTTTCAGCTCTTCAAATTAACTCTGCTTTGTGTTCTTGAGTTTAAAAAGAATAATTACAACAAGGAATTACACATTATGGTTAGCAGGCATTGCAATTGAAATTGCATTCTTGAGATGTTAATATCTTAGATGTTTTTCATGGTTCATTGGTTATGGCAGCATTAAGAAATGTATAATGATTAGCTTTCCCCTTATGGAGGGCAATTAAAACTGAAATAATGATCATAGGATTATTGAAACTAATGTTAACTTACTGCTTGAATTAACAGGAGACTTTTGCACATGACTTGTCACTTACTTGTAAAATCCACTCTGTAGTTGGTCAAAATGTCAAATGGTATGACTTGTTTTTAAAGGTCTAGGTCATTTGTATTCATGAATAAGTAAGTATAAGCAAAGGTTATTTTTTAAGGTCACAACTGATCCCGCTCTTTCCTTTTGAAGTAAATTTAGAGATATTTCCTTAATCACCTGTTGAATATGACTAATGAAAAATAAATAAAGATCCCAATAGAAATCTAGGCTATTTTTGACATTTTAATAGTGATTGTGACTAATTCAGTGATTATGGTAGTTATAATAATTATTACAATAAAATTAATAGTAGATGTTCATCCTAATAAGAACTCACCAAACAACTGGATTTAAACATAAAAACCTAAGTGAAGAAAATTTATTTCCTAACAAAAAGACACTTAATTAGAGATAAAATATTTGTGAGCAAGCCAGATAAGAAATGAATGATAGTTTAGAATGAGAAAAACAAACTAATACTTTCTAAAAATTAATACACCTATAGAGTACTATGTAAAAACATTTTTAAGAGCATTTTCACATATGCCATAGTATACCTTTGTACACTGACACCTATATAATTTGTGAACCTAAAAAGTTTTTCTTGTGCATGATACAGTATAACTATAAACATTTTTAGAGCCAATTTATAAATTGTTATTGCTACATTTAAAAATTTATAACATTTAATATAATATGTCTTACCCTTGGATTAAAAAATGAAAACCAATTCTGTTTTACTCAGTTTGATAAAGTATTTTGTTCATCATACTTGAATCCCAATAACTTTCAACTGTATACAATATCAATTTCTATTTTTAAAATGTAGGTAAGCCCTCATTTAGCCAACAGATTCCCTACAAGTTGGAAAAACAAAACAAGCATACAATAAACCTAGAGTTCCAGAAATGTTTAGAAGGACAGCAGATTTACTAAAGTTCGTGCTCAGTCTTCTGCAGGAGCTTCTTGGAAGTGTTAGTCCTGTTTCAATGCATTGATTCTGGTTGAGTTGCATTCCATGCTTCATGTTTATCTATTTTATTTGTCAGAGAGGGCATTGCAAAATATGGGTCTGCCTCAACCTTACACATATAGGATGTTCAATTAAAAATCAATTGTTTGAAACTTTGGACTAATTTTTTCTAGTAAGTGTTGTAAACACATGGTGTCCAGATTTCCCAGCTCACTCACATGAAATGACTTCTGCCCATTTTATAGTATGGTAAGAATAATTCAGAAGGGAGCAAGAAAAGACAAGAAAAGGGGAAAGAACTTTCTTTCCCTCTCATGGATGTAGGCCAATCTTTGGGGGAAAAATGGGAATTTCTACTTTAGCCATTCATTCTTACTGACCTTCCTATGTCCCCCTGCTACCTTGATCCATTCCTCCCTTACATGAGCCAGTTCTCATGTAATTCTGCCCTACCCTGAAGCGCTCCCAGTTTCAAAATTATCTGCTTTATTCTCTGATCTCCTTAAATTCAAACTCAGGAGCAAAACCATTTGACTAAAGGAATTCATGCCAGTGGAAATGACTGAAAACCAATAAGCTTCCTTTTTGGGGTGTTTGGAATTTTGAAAGAGGATACATTAGTCCATACAACAAAATATGTTAGACAGCATAATCGAATGAAAAAAAGGTAGAGTAGGAAAGATTTTTTTTTTTAACCTTCCTGTGTTTGTGAGTTTTCTAAAACCTGTCTGGGGCTTGCTTGATGTTTGGATTCAGTTCTTCTAAGCTGTCCTGGCTTTCATAGCTGCCTCCTTTCTTTGTTGCTGAATTCACAAATTCTTTGGAAGCTCCGTGTCTTTTAATTTGTTGTTTTGTGTTGTAGATTTTTGGTTTCAGTGGCTACAGGGCCTCTGACAATGTGAGAGTTGATAGGAAGAGTGGTAACTAGATCATTTTTATGTCAGAAGCTGCATTTGTATTTAAGAAGGATACCACAAATTCTGTTTGAAAGTTTCACCTTCTTCCGCATCAAAGTCTTTATCAGAACTATAAATAATAGCTAATATGTGAGGTTTTAAGGTTGGCTCTTCTACCTTTTTGTGCTTATTTTCTGTTGAGCTGTAGAATAATCCAGAGGTCTAGACAGTAAGAAAATAAGGAAGTTTCAAAGATTATGGATGTCTTATTAACCAGGTTATCGTCCTCTTCATAATTGAATAAACTATGTTGCGTATCTTTCAGTTACACAAATGTTAGGATGGTTGGCAAGAATTGCCATTCTTTCTCTTTAACTGTAGAAGAAGCATTGTAGGGGAACTAAGTGAAGTAAAAACTGAACTCCTTTAAGTTATAGAGAGGTGTTAGATTATTAGTTTATTTCTCCGTCCCTTCATTGTCTTTTTGAACTATTGATTATAATGATTTTTAAAAAGGCAATTTAGGAGGCATCTAAAGTTTATGTGCTTGCTAGTTCTTATCAGCTATATATTTTAATATAACTTTCTTGTATAAGCTAACAAAAGTCTCTATATTGAAAATAGAAAATCTGGGTTCTTCATGAGGGAACCACATCCTCTGAGCCATTGTAGTTCATTATCATTAGTATAGGCCTAGAGTAGACATAAAATTTTTAGCATTTTTTGTGTATATGGATGAGGAAAATTTACCATTCACACATTAAATCCCATATTTTTGGATATCTAGCTTTAAATGACTTGCAATATAAAAAACTTCACTCATCAATCAGACTGCACTGATTTGCATTTAGTGGTGTTGGGTTGAAACTCTAGAAACACACTGATTTCTTAGGCAGTGGCTTTACTTTCCTTTTTCTAATCACTATACTGGACCATTTGATAACTGGTATATATTACTTTGTAGATAATTTTTCAGAAAGATTGCTAGTCTCGTCTTAAAATGGTGGTATATAAGTTGATGTGAAAATAATCACAGACCAATAAATAAGAATCACATGGGAGCATATATGTTATGAAACTAAAATGAAAAAACTGGCTTGATGAAATAACTCATGCCTCTGATTTAGTCTCTTCATTCCAAAATATTGATGATTCTGGAAATATTTTTGGAATTCTGGGCAGAAGTGTGCTATCTCAGGATTGCCATATACCTAGAGCCTAGCACATCTATCTTTTTGTCTACATGACAGATATTGGTATACAGTACGTTCCGTTAAGTAAAGATCCCTAAGTTTTAATATTGAATATTCTTTATTTTTGAAACCCTTTACACATAGTATTTCTTATATGTTTTTTGTTAAAAAATGTTCTTACTAATGGAAAGTACTACATTTATCCTCACCTCTTTTTTTTTTTTTTGCCACTACTGCCTTACAGATACGCCCTTTCAGTAGTTTATAATAATTAGTACTCTTTAATCCTAATATAAAATTTTATTTTCAATTAATAAAATTACAGTTTTTCACAGATGTCATAACAACCATTTTCATTTGCCTGCAATACCATTTCATGTATAACTTTGAAATCAGATTTTTTTTTACATTTAGTGATATTCATACATAGTATATTAAAACAGAAAGTATGTTTTTAAAAGTAGTATCCTAGTATGTAGTATTAGTGGTATTTTCATATTATGGTATAAAGGCATTACTTTGTGAAATTCTTTTAATGATGCCATTGAAAGTTCTTCTGTAAAGGTTTAAAAGAAAGAAAACATTATTGAAAGTGATCTTTTTTGGGGGGAAGCTGAGTAAATTGATCAGACTAAAATAATGGCATCAAATCATGCCTAATCCTTGTCACTTTTATAAATTGAAACTATACATTTTGCTGTTGCATAATTTCAACTGATAGTCTGTTCTTCTTAGATATAATGCTGCTTGATTTTCTACTTACTTTTTATTCATGCAAATGTATTGCCTTTTTACTGTGTATTGTCCTTTGATGATATCTTTTAAAATTTATTTTAAAGTCTCCAAGCTCATGTATCATTTTTACCTTCTTATCACTTTCGCTTTTTACTGTCTGGTTTGTCCTTCATTGGCTTGGCCTTCCAATACTGTGCCTCGTGATTTTGAAGGCTACAGAAACTTGAGGAAAGCAATCGAGAAGAAAGAAGGTTGGAATATTTCCCAGGTTTTTTATTAAAATGTCATTTAAATACTTAGTTGCCATTCACAAGGAAATGTGTTGTAAAAGTATAGATTGTTTCACACTAGATAAGCTGGGGTGCTCCTAAAAGTAATGATGATTTTATAAAAATAATAAGAACACTGTAATACATTTTTAAGAAAGTACTTTTTAACAGTAAAATTTTCACTAGATACTTGAATTAAAATTCAGGCAGTTTCATGTGATTGCAGAACTAACTGATAATTATGATGACTTACCTTTTGTAGGATAAAAATAACCCTAAAACCTCCACCATTTGATTTATTTAAAAAAAGAAAAAAACAACAGTAATTCTTTGTCTTACAGAAACTTGTCAACAGAGCAGAAAATGACATTTTGTTGTAGCACATGCTGAGTAATGGGTGGGCCTCTGTCTCTCTCTTCTTTATTTGGTATAATCTTTACCGGGGGAAAAAAAACATTAAAATGACAACAAACAAAAGGAAACTGTGACCTTATCACAAGTAAGATTTATAAGACATTATTAAGCTTGAAATAGAAAAACAATTTTTGCTTTTAAAATGTATTCAAAGTGGACATCAAAAACAGGATATTTGCTTTTTTTCATTTGAAACGAGCAAAATTTAGAATTATATTCTTGATCTCTCTATGGTAAAAATTTGCATTTTACTGATTCAGAATTATAATTATTTAACCAAGGATCAAGTGGTATTTTCCGTCTTTTCAGAACTTTTGTTCATAGATTTTCCTAAACAAGTCTCCAAATTACATAGTCAAAATGATTAAGAAAATATATTAGTTTCAAGGTAATATTTAACTATATTGGAATCCCTACTTTAGAAATTCATCTTTTACTTAAAAATAAGAATTAGAGAACTTACACTACACAATTAGTTAAATGAATATCTTACTTTAAATATCTTAAAGCTTAAAATTTATTTCTTTAAATTATTTTAGAATTTATATTTTATAATTAATTTAGTATGTTATATAGTATTCTAAAGTTTTTATACTTATATGCCATAAGTCCATAGGTTCTCTAAAGTATTCTATACTTAGGCTATAATTTTAATTTGTATTGGTCACACTATAACTCACCTAAGCAATACTTATTTAGGACAACCTATTTATTAATGAAATTAAATTAAGACATTACAATTGTGAAATTTTTTCTATTCTGAAAGGTCAAAATAAGATGCATCATTAAAGTTGTGTTTGGAAGCATTTAATCACCATAAAATATTCAAGTCCTTTAACTGTACTCAGTGAAAGGAGTTTGCTTCCAACTTTATATGACCCCTGAAGGATAGCAAAAGTAGTGGTTTGGTGGTTACAGAATAACTTCTCAAACATAGTCGTGTGTACAGATCTCATAGGAATTTTGATAAAATGCAGATTCTGATTCAGTAGGACTGAGGTGGAGCCTGAGATTATGCATAAGTAATAAGCTCCTAGGTGATGCAGTTACTTCTAGTTTGTGAGCTGAACTTTGAGATGGTCTGGGAGTCAGGATAACTGGTTTTAGTTCTCTTGAGGATATTAATTTCTCCAGGCCACAGTTCCCTTTTTGTTTGTCAAATGAAGGGGTTAATTGCCAATGTTCCTTATAGCTCCCAAGATTCTAATTCTATATAAAGTACAAATTTAAATATTTTCCATTGCTACTTAGATGCTTATTTTAGGTATCAATCTGCCTCAGTTTACTGAGGGAAACTTGAAATATTTGAGGGATAAAAATTATAACTATCAACTTGTATTTAAAAAGCTTAAGCCTTTAAATTAATAAAGTTATAACTGCTGATTTTTCTGCATCAGAGTGGCATGAATGACTTATATGAGTTAACGTAGACGTGAAAGATAACATTTGTTTAACTGGATATCAGTGACTTAGAGTGGGGGAGTAGAAGGATATATTGAGTCAAATGTTTGGAATAAGGTGGTTGTATGGCTGTAAACTTAAGTAAAATGCTATTTGGTTGGAACTTGAAGTAATGCAAGAATGAACAATAATGAAAACTGTGTTTTGTAGCAGTCACAGTTGAGAAAGGGAGACTACACAGGGGAGGGAATTGGGAGACCTGCTGGGAGATGTCTCCCTAACAAATTGTCCTTTCCTAGCCCTACACCTTAGACCTAAACCTCAAGTATAGCACTGTTTGAGTACATGCTGCTGGCTTTTTAATTTATGATTGGATGAAGGGGGAATTTCTTTCTAGATTTTCAGCTTGAACTGCCTGATGGTGGAAAATCAGCAGTCTTAGTATATCATAAGCAACCTAAGAGCGGCATTCAGTGTATCACATAGAATTATTTCTTGTTTATCATAAAAGTTATTTCTAGGTGGTTCCTAGTTTTCTTCAAGCTCATTTTTCTCCATCCAAATTATTTAACAACACTCATGGAACCCTGTTACAATTTACTTCATTCATTTCCAGTTAAGACTGTTGTATTAGTACTCCTACTTGTAATTCCTTCTCTCTCCATATATATGCTGTCTCCCATGCATCTTTATGCATCTTTCAAAATGTACCCTTCTGCTCTAACCGAGCTAGTGCATGAGACACATAAGCATGTTCAAACAGAGGTGTTCATGCATAGTCACAGGGATTGATTTATTTGACAAACACTTACTACACATTTATTATGTGCCAGGCCCTGGATACTAGGGATGTAATGTGGAGGCAAACAGACAGGATCTCTTTCCTTAGGAAGCTTACTGCCTAGTGAGAAATACAGACACTAAATAAATAATAAAATAAACATAAATGGCAAACTCTGAAAAGTGCTTACAAGAGAAAAGTTTTATATTCATAGTGCTCTAAATATAAAAATAATCTCTGAGAATAGAAACCTAGAGTTAATCATTAAAGTTATGGTTATAAAAGAATCTAAATGAGATTAAGATTTTAGCCTAGAAGCTAAAAATAAATCGATGTATTAGGGAAATTATTGAATATAGAAGAATATATGAAAAAATGACAGCTGTTATTAAACTATTCTGATAAAGTTTTTAAGTTTTTTTCTAGAGGAATTTACTTGAAGAATAATTTTTCTTGAATTTTTTAAGATTTATTTATTTATTCATTCATTTATTTTTTGAGACAGAGTTTCACTCTGTCACCCAGGCTGGAGTACAGTAGCTTGGCTCAGTGCTACCTCTGCCTCCTGGGTTCAAGTGATTCTCCTGCCTCAGCCTCCTGAGTAGCTGGGATTACAGGCACTTGCCACCACACCCGGCTACTTTTTGTATTTTTAGTAGAGACGGGGTTTCACTATATTGGCCAGGTCTAGAACGCCTGACCTTGTGATCTGCCCACCTCGGCCTCCCAAAGTGCTTTTTAATGATTTGAAAATGCTACTATAGCAAAAAAGGAAATAGTTCACATGCAGATTTTTTTAAAGTTAACTTTCTTAATATTACTTAGCTTAATTTAATATGTGAGTCTAGTGATCAGTAGTGTAATTTCTGTACATAGTTGATTGCTAAACCCACAAAGAATTAGAGTTATTTGGGTGTACAAAACTTCTGTCTTTTCCTCAGGGCCACCAGGGCTGAATTAATTTAACTGTAATAATTCCCTGACATCAGTGTATAGTTATGGCTGTAGGTACTAGGTAACTGAAGAGGAGAGCTTCCAATTATAAGGTGAATCTTATGGCAGATCCTGGAATTTCTACTCAATCAAAGGGCAGCCTGAGCTTCAGTTTTTGGTATGCAAAGACCGACTGTGTGAGACTATAATGAGAAATAGTCTTGTGCTGTACAGGCTGCCTAAGAAAAAAGAGCCTGTGCCAGTACCTGAAGAAGACCTGAACGTAATGATGGATATAGCTGGTGTAGACAAGCTTACTGTGGGCAGATTTAATCTAGATCTTTAAATTTACTCTTAAATGTATTAGGACATCAATAGAAATGTAGTTTTAAAAATATCTTTGTATTTATATGAGAGAAGATTTTGGATTCAGATGAGAAAACAAAATTGCTTTTGAATTTAAGGTGCCTTACATTCTAGTTGATTGGCTTCTGTGACTAGTTCTTAGGGTTATGTAGGTCTCATGCTTTAGGACATAATCTATTCCTCAGTGTTCTCTGAAAATAAGCTTTTCTCCAAAGATATACATCATTATACTATTGATTGATTGGCAATTTCCATTTTTCTCCAAAGCATTAGATAGAATAGTTTTACTCAGTTAAGTGACCAACATTTAAAGTTTGTTTTCACAAGTCATTGATGGCTTTTAAAAATCTGAGAGAAACAAATGAATAATTTTCTTTTCTACTTTAACTCTATACCCTTATGTTCCTTTTTATAGCGTGGCTGGCAAAGAGGATAATACAGACACTGACCAAGAGAAGAAAGAAGAAAAAGGTGTTTCAGAAAGAGAAAACAATGAATTAGAAGTGGTAAGTATGAAAGAATGAACTTGTCAGTTTTAGTAACCAAATTTGGTTGTTCTTGGTTGCTGATAACATACTAATGTATATGTAGAAAAGTCAACTGCTTATGATGCATCCTGTTCAATCTATTTCTTTGAAGGTGTTTCTTCAGAAATATGTGCTGTAAAATTTTGGCAGCTCTCAATCTCGTGTATTGTGAAAGCATTGTTTTGGTGGGGCAGGGGTAGAACACTACGAGAGATGAAATACTTTTTGGTTTAAGATAAAATTATTATGTAATAATCTTAATATCTTGGAAGGATTTTTTATACTGATGAAAAGTGAATTTTTTTATGTTTCTGTACTTCGTACTCCAGCAGCCTCTCTCAATGAGGAAATCAGTTTGTTTTGCCAATATTGTGCTATTGATTTTCACAAATCACATTTTAGGAAGAAAGTCAAGAAGTGAGTGATCATGAGGATGAAGAAGAGGAGGAGGAGGAAGAGGAAGATGACATTGAGGGGGGGTGAAAGTTCTGATGAATCAGACTCTGAATCAGATGAAAAAGGTACTTGCCCTTTGATATGAGGGCAAAAATTCATTTTGGAAAGTTTTTTAAACCATAACAGAAAACTCTTAACATTCTCCATTTCATACTTGATGAAAGTGGCTTTTGTGACTGTTGACCTGCATTTGCCTTCCAAGGTTTATGTGCTAAGTGAATGAGTTACTTCCCGTATTGGATTTAGTCATTGTGTGAGTTCCATTCTTACCTAGTACAAATAGTATTTATTGTCCCTGACCAAAATGAACACTTTTTTTCTCGTTCACCTTTTGGTTTTTGGTTTATCCAGGAAATTTTTCTAATAACTATTAAATACTTCTAATAACTATTGAGTGAATAAAAATACCTGGTTGATGGTTTTTATGTTCTTGCTTGAAAGCTAGAATTCTGATATTTTGACCTAGTCCCAGGATTTTTATTTTCTTCTTTTATAAATAGCCAATTACCAAGCAGACTTGGCAAACATTACTTGTGAAATTGCAATTAAGCAAAAGCTGATTGATGAACTAGAAAACAGCCAGAAAAGACTGCAGACTCTGAAAAAGCAGTATGAAGAGAAGCTAATGATGCTGCAACATAAAATTCGGGACACTCAGCTTGAAAGAGACCAGGTGCTTCAAAACTTAGGTAAGATTTATATTTAATTCAAATGAAAGTTCAAGCTAAATCTTCAAAATGGGTTTTTATCTTTTCCTTTAGAAGAAAAAATAATAGAAGCCATATTAAACCGTTTTTTGTTGTTTATTTGTTTTGTTTTTGCAAGTCAAAGTTTGTGCCTTTTATTTAAAAGTTATATGTAGTCTGTAAATACTTTCTGGCCACATTATATGTTAATTTGTCTCATAATGTTAAATATTGTTATTTATTTTGTTTTTTTATACCAACGTCTGCCTAGGCTATTTACTTATTTTATACAAATTTATGATTGTTTTAATGTTTTGACTGACGTTGGGGGACATTTTAAAATAGCATATTAATAAATACGTTTCAATAACCATTAACATGATAAGAGTAGATAATAAAAGAGAGAATGATTAAAAGACACCCTGGGCTTCTGAGATTTCAGTGTTTGGAAGTAGCTTTTCTTTAGGATATGGGCTGTAAATCTGTGAAATAAAAACCTGTGTCTCACAAAAGACATATAAAAATATCCTCTGACCATTTAGGCTCGGTAGAATCTTACTCAGAAGAAAAAGCGAAAAAAGTTAGGTCTGAATATGAAAAGAAACTCCAAGCCATGAATAAAGAACTGCAGAGACTTCAAGCAGCTCAGAAAGAACATGCAAGGTTGCTTAAAAATCAGTCTCAATATGAAAAGCAATTGAAGAAATTGCAGCAGGATGTGATGGAAATGAAAAAAACAAAGGTATTGATTATTTTTTTCCATTGACATTTGATGTTCAGTCTGCTTTTGTCATTTGGGACAGAAAATAAACAACTATTGTGGTTCTTTCCCTATTTGATAACGGTAACTCAATCTTCCAAATGGAGTACTTTCCTTTGGCAATTAGAAGTTGTTTCTGATAGTCATTCCTCATCAAAGCCTTTCTTCAGAATAGATGAAAATCATTGATAGATATTTCTTCTCTTAAAACTCTTACGCAAGCTTAACGAAAGTATAAAATATTTCAAATATGTAAGAAAGCATAGATAATAACGAAACAAACACTGTATCCACAATCTAGTTTAAAATATTAAACATTACAGATATATACTAAGCCTTCTGTTTATTTCTTCCTGATTATATTCCCCATTCTCCAATAGCTAATAACTGTCTTGAATTTAGGGTTTATCATTCCTATACATAGAAAAGCACTAATTTTCTTCCCCTGTCCAAAGAGAGTATGTGAATCCTGATCTATCTGTTTTTGTTGTGGGATCAATTATTCTTTACATCTATCATGAAAGTCAATGTAGTTTTCTTAAAATAGCAAATATGCAAGTGATTTAGAAATCACTTCATCACCTCTCCATGTTGTCTCACTGGAAGGCCTTTGGAAGCATTAACACACATGGAGCTGTCGTCACCTATGGTAACAATGCTTTCTTCTTAAATATCTTCTCAAGGGCTTGCCTGAGGCTGCTTTATAGTTAACTTTTTTTTCATAAGTCTAAAATAACTATAAAAAGTATAGTATAGTAAATACATAAACCAATAGTGTAGTCATTTATTATCATTATCAGGTATTTTGGACTATATGTAATTATATGTACTATACTTAATAATTGACTGGCAGCACAGTAGGCTTGTTTATATCAGCACTACTACAAACATGTGTAATGCTTTGTACTGTGATGTAGCAACATTACGACATCACTAGGCAATAGGAATTTTTTTTAAAAATTTTATTTTATTTTTGAGACAAAGTCTCTCTGAAGCCCAGGCTGGAGTGCAATGGCACGATCTCGGCTCGCTGCAACCTCCGCCTCTTGGGTTCAAGCAATTCTCCTGCCTCAGCCTCCTGAGTAGCTGGGATTACAGGTGCCTGCCATCACACCTGGATAATTTTTATATTTTTAGTAGAGACGAGGTTTCACCATGTTGGCCAGGCTGGCCTCGAACTCTTGACCTCAGGTGATCCACCCGCCTCGGCCTCCCAAAGTGCTAAGATTACAGGTGTGAGCTGCCGTGCCCAGCCCGGTAATAGGAATTTTTTAGCTCCATTATAATCTTATGAAACCACTGTCTTAAATGTGGTTCATTGTTGAGTTAAATGTTATGAGGCACATGACTGTCATTAGATTATTACGTTATGTAGTTGCTAATAACAACAGTAGCTAAAAGGTATTAGGTGCTTAGTAAGTTGTTGAGAATTCAAGTGCCAGTTACTGTTAAAATGCTGTGTAGGTGTCAACTTGTTGAATTCTCACAAAAATCCAATGCTGTGGAAATATTATTTCCATCTTATAGATGAGCAAACCAAAGCATGGAGAAGTAAAGTAATTCGATCAAGGTCACACAACTACTGATAATAAGCTAAGTATCAAGATTTCAAGTTGTAGAACAACTGAACATTGAATACAAAAACATAGAACACTAAGCAATTTAATATAAATATATTAGAAGTAGAAATATATAAATCCCACAGAAGTAAGAATTAACCATTTTAAATGTGCAGCAAAACTGCGTGTTTCCATGTTAATATTTGGAATTCTAAGAACTTCCATATATCCATATATGTGGTTGATTTAATAAATTTTGTGACAGAGTAATTTCAATAGATGTATATACCTAATTGATTAGGTTCGCCTAATGAAACAAATGAAAGAAGAACAAGAGAAAGCCAGACTGACCGAGTCTAGAAGAAACAGAGAGATTGCTCAGTTGAAAAAGGATCAACGTAAAAGAGATGTGAGTGGATTTTAACTCTCAGTTATATAAGAAAACTATACATTGAAAAAGATTGTTTAATAAATATAAGAAAAATTTCTGGTAACCATAACTAGTAATTGCAGGTTAAGGACAATAAATAAGCATATATTTTATAAAATGTCATTTATTATAGTATGGGGATTATAGTAATTCAGTATAAGAGTTCATAAGAACACTGTAATATTATAAATTTTATGTGAGGCTTATTTTCCAGATTATGACATAGAAGTAAATAGTAAGAATGACTGGTTATCTCTAGGGTAACCAAGGAACTAGTTGCAGTATTATAGAAGACAGCAAGTTTAGGATGGTTCTCAAGAATATTTTATAACTAGAGGTACTTAATGTACCCCCAAACCTAAAATGCAATAAAAAATATATATTAAAAAAAAATAATCCTAGAGTAATGACCAGCCCTTATTAGAAAAGACCTTTCTAAGAACTGTAAAAATTTTTGTATCCTTTGGCTCAAGATTCTACTTCCATGAATTTAGATGAAGAAAATAATCCAAAATTAGAAAAAATGCCATGCATTCGAAATCTTCACTTTAGGATTCTTTGTAATTGTGAAAAAAGCAAAAACAACCAAGATGCCTGAGGAATGGTTAAAGAAATTGTGGTCCATTCCATTTATTCATCCATTAAAAATTAGAATTTGGAAACTGTATGCCTATCTGAAAAATAACCATGTATTAAGTGTAAAGTGTGGTCATTTTTCAAAGAATTGTGTGCTTGATTATAGTGAGGGAAAATTGAAAAGATACATCTCAACATGCTAATTGTAGTTGTATTAGGGTTATAGATTATTGATGTTTTTTGTTCTTTCCAAAATTTTGGCAATATGAATATTTCTTTCAGGTGAAAAATTATAGTTATGATTTTTTTTTCTTAAAAGAGGAAGCTAGGTGCAGTGGCTCACTCCTGTAATTCCAGCAAGCGCATTGAGACACTGAGGCAGGAGGATTGCTTGAGCCCAGGAGTTCTAGACTAGCCTGAACAACAACATAGCAAGACTCTCTCTTTGAAAACAACAAGAAAAGAGGCCATCACTTTTTCCCCTATTATTGGTTACGTTTCAGCAGTTATTCCTTTTTACTTGCTCAACTTTTCCTAAATCCTCCCTGGAAAAATATGAGCATACAGAATGTTTTAGAAAATGGAAATCTATTTTGGGATGTAAAGAGAAAAGGGGATAGAGACAAAGGGGTAATGAGGTGGAAAAGTGGATATTTTGGCCAGATGACTCCCCCCCTATTTTGACTATATTTATTTCTTTTTATTTCCTACTATCAGTATATTTTAATAATCAGTGTATTTGTCACAGTTAATTCCTGGGCATTTAATATTTTGTTTATATCAATTTGTTCCTATTGAAATCAAGTAGAAGCACATTCTAACATATTGCCTATTCTTTTTTTCCTATTTTTTTAAAGTTGAAATATAACTCACATATCTTAAAATTTACCTTTAAAAATATACAATTCATGTTTTTGGTATATTTAACAAAAGTGTGCAATGATTGCCACTGTCTTATTCCAGAACATTTTTATTACTCCAGGAAGATACACTATACCCATTGGTAGTCACTCACCATTGCCCCTGGCCCCTGGCAGCCACTAATCTACATTTGGTCTCTGTGGACATTGCATCTAAATGGAATCATACCAGATGTGGCCTTTTGTGTCTGGCTTTTTTTTTTTTTTTTGAGACAGAGGCTCACTCTATTGCCCAGGCTGGAGTGCAATGCATGATCTTGGCTCACTCCAACCTCAGCCTCCTGGGTTCGAGCCATTCTCCTGCCTCAGCCTCCAGACAGCTGGGACTGCAGGCATGCACCATCATGCCTGGCCAATTTTTGTATTTTTATTAGAGACGGGGTTGCACCATGTTGGCCAGGCTAGTCTCGAACTCCTGACCTCAAGTGATCCCCCCCCCTCCTCGGCCTCCCAAAGGGCTGGGATTGCAGGTGTGAACCACTGCACCCGGCTGTGTCTGGCTTCTTTTATTTAACACGATGTTTTCAAGGTTCAGCTATGTTATAACATGTATTAGCACTTCATTTTTTTTTATGATTATATAGATAGAGTACATTTTGTTTGTCCATTCATCAGTTGATAGACATTTGGGTTCTTTCCATTTTTTGGCTATTTATTTTGTATTTAATAAAAACCTTTGGATAACAGGAATAATTTCTTTTCAGTATATGCTTCTTATTTATTTATTACTAATTCATATAAGATATAGGGAGATCAATATTGAACTCTTGGGATGGACTTTTGAATCTTTCCATAACATGATGCCTATGTTCTGTTATAAAGACACAATGCTGGCTAATCACATGTAAAGCTAACATTCATACTCCCTCTCTCTTTTATTTGTTGCCTTGTGTATATATTGATCTCCTTTTAAAATTGTTCCTTGTGATATTCATCTTTGAACCCTTAGAAAATTCAGGGTGACATTTACATACCATACAAAAATACGAATGAGCTTGAGATTTGATTTTTAATAGGAAGAAATTTAATATAGTAACAAGTTTCAAACTATATGATAATTTTAATTTTTGATCATTTATTTAAAAAATAATTTTTCTTTTATATCAGTCATTTTGGTAGGCGATTCAGATATGGCTGTGAGAAGATAAAGTCATTTTCTCAAATAATTTCCATCTGATGAGACAGAATATACATAAACATAAAATGAATGATCTGTTTGATTTTGCAAACCGAGGGATTATTTGTTAAATAACATAATTTACGTACTAGAAAATTTGTAGTGAACTCTAATTCTTTAAACTTTGCCCAAGATCACAGAATTGAATAAATAATAGAACTGGAATTAAGATGTAAGTTCTTTCTTTTCTTTTTTTTTTTTTTTTGAGATGGAGTCTGGCTGCTCTGTCATCCTGGCTGGAGTGCAGTGGTGCAATCTTGGCTCAGTGCAAACTTTCCCTCCTGGGTTCAAGCAATTCTCCTGCCTCAGCCTCCTGAGTAGCTGGGATTACAGGCATGTGCCACCATGCCTGGCTAATTTTGTATTTTTAGTAGAGTCAGCATTTCGCCATGTTGGCCAGACTGGTCTCGAACTCCTGACCTTAAGTGATTCTCCCACCTCAGCTTCCCAAAGTGCTTGGATTACAGGTGTGAGCCACTGCTCTGGGCTTTTGAGTTCTTTTTTAGTCCAAAACTTTTTCTTAAATTATATCCCTGTAGAATGGCTTGAAGTAATCCTAGTCATCTTTTTCTTTAAGAGTACCTAGAAAAAAAATTAATAGTCAATACAGACATGTTTTACTGTCCATTTACTTTATCCACCATAAGATCCATAGTTATTATAAAGTACTAATAAAATTAATATATATTCCTATGTCTAAAACAGTTTATAATTATTATATATATTGTAAGATGACTCTATTGAAAATATTCTAAGCTTTCTTTCTTCCTATTTAT
Organism: Ateles fusciceps; assembly: GCA_036589455.1. Classification (NCBI taxonomy): domain Eukaryota; kingdom Metazoa; phylum Chordata; class Mammalia; order Primates; family Atelidae; genus Ateles; species Ateles fusciceps. The sequence goes on from JAZHEH010001361.1 coordinate 5,160,330, forward strand.
GCCTCAAACAGCAACTAAAATAAAATGTCTAACAAAATTAAAGAAGAACATTTGTAAAGCATTTAGAAAAGTACTTGCACATAGTAAGCACCAAATGTATCAAATAATAAAAGTATGTAACACCGAGATAACCTTTTATTTTTTCTAAAAGGGATGGGGTATATATGTATTTATTTGTGTTTGTTGGAATAAAAAGCTGTACCTGTAGTAATGTATACAAGTTTGTTAAGAATTCATAGTTTCCATGGTTGTGGGGAAATATATTCATGTAGGAATAGGAATAGGAAATATTTTCACTTTACTCTTATTCTTTCCACTTATTCAATTATTATTTTATAGCATCAACTTAGACTTCTGGAAGCCCAAAAAGAAACCAAGAAGTGGTTCTACGTCGCAAAACTGAAGAGGTACAGTAAGCAAGCTGACTATTTGGAAGAAACATTCTGACTTTGAGTTAAATGATGTATTTCTATAGACTAAGAGAATGAGTCAACCTCTGTTGCAATTTCAGGTTACAGCCCTTCGTCGGCAAGTAAGACCCATGTCAGATAAAGTGGCTGGGAAAGTTACTCGGAAACTGAGTTCATCTGATGCCCCTGCTCTGGACATGGGTTCCAGTGCAGCTGCTGTTGAAACAGATGCATCAAGGACAGGAGCCCAGCAGAAAATGAGAATTCCCGTGGCGAGAGTCCAGGCCTTACCAACGTCCACAACAAATGGAACTAGGTCTACATAAATCTGTTCCTACTGACGTAATCTTTGTGGCTATTAATACTGAACGTTGTGAATGGCTCATTATTTGGCAGTGCACAATCAAATGAGTGCATAAGTAATTATGTTTGTCTGTTTTATATGATTATAGGAAAAAATATCAGAGGAAAGGATTGACTGGCCGAGTGTTTATTTCCAAGACAGCTCGCATGAAGTGGCAGCTCCTTGAGCGCAGGGTCACAGACATCATCATGCAGAAGATGACCATTTCCAATATGGAGGCAGATATGAATAGACTCCTCAAGGTGTGGAAAATAGAGAGTAGATATGCTGTCCCTTAGCTGACTGTTAATTTTACTCTTCCAATTTTGTTCCCTGGGTAAATTTAACACTTACCAAGATTTTTTTGGGGTTTGATTGTACTATGTATAAATAGATGAACATAATTTCTAAAAATCCAACCTGCTTTCTCAATAGCAACGGGAGGAACTCACAAAAAGACGAGAGAAACTTTCAAAAAGAAGGGAGAAGATCGTCAAGGAGAATGGAGAGGGGAGATAAAAATGTGGCTAACATCAGTGAAGAGATGGAGTCATTGACTGCTAATATAGATTACATCAATGACAGTATTTCTGATTGTCAAGCCAACATAATGCAGATGGAAGAAGCAAAGGTTTGTAATTTTTTAAAAAAGTGTAATGGCTTAATGAAAAGTACTTTTGTATTGTTTATCATTCAAAGCACTTTCAGTTTTTATATGAAGGTGTTTTCTGTTTACTGGTTTAATCTAATGCTTTGGTTTTACATGTATACCACTCCCTGCTTACTTTTCAGATTTCTCTGCTGCTTATGTGATAATATTTGTTATTTATATACATGAAACACATGGGTCATTTTTATATCCCATCTTGAATTCTTAACTGCTTACATGTATCTTATCTTTTCAACTAAACTCTATGTTTCTTGTGGTAAGGATCATGTATTGCACTGTTTTGAGCAGTCTCGTTAGCTAACCCAATATCAGGAAATAAATACATGAAGCAATAGGCTTTTGTCTTCTACTTTCAACTCAAAGTAATGGTCATAATATTATGCTGATTTTATACAGGAAGAAGGCGAGACATTGGATGTTACTGCAGTCATTAATGCCTGCACCCTTACGGAAGCCCGATACCTGCTAGATCACTTCCTGTCAATGGGCATCAATAAGGTAAGATATAACCACACTATTACTGAAAACCTAAGTGTTGACTAGTTTATTGTAGTTTTATTTATCTTTCTGTAGTAACCCTTCACTTTGTAATAAGGAAGAAGATTCTTTGTAATTGGAAAGCATTTCTTTTACCTTTCTTTAGAGTCAGGAAGAATGAGAAATATTTAGATCAATTTCATTAGTGTGTCACCTATTATGCTTCTTTAAGTTGTTTAAGATAAATGACTTAAAGAAGAAATAATTCCCCTTTGCTTTAACAAAGGAAAAATTAGGAAAAAATTCTCATTATGCAAACAACTTTGGTATCATAACTAGTTTAACATTGATTTTTTACAGATCAGAAGCAAATCAGAAAAAGAAAAAGTAATTTAATCATTCTCTTGTTTTGACTGTAAATGCTTTAATTTGTCACCTGTAAGAAAACTCCACTCAAATGTTGGAGGTGATAATGGTTTGTCACTCACTTTTTTTTTTCCATGTTGGGACTGTTAGACTCTTTATGTTCTTATACCATCTCGCTTAATTTTCACAATGTGCCAAGAGGTAATTATTATCAATTTCATTTTGCATGTGAGGAAACTGAGAATCCAGATGATAACATTTTGGACAGGTGAACTGGTCCATGATCACTAAGCTAGTTAGTGGAAGAGCTGGGATGAATCAAGGTCTATCTGATATCAAAGCCCATATATCATATTCAATTGCCGTTTGATACTGATCTTTGTGTGGTAGATCCTGTTTCGTATGACCTGAAATCCTTTTTTGTTGTGTTTCAGGGTCTTCAGGCTGCCCAGAAAGAGGCTCAAATTAAAGTACTGGAAGGTCGACTCAAACAAACAGAAATAACCAGTGCTACCCAAAACCAGCTCTTATTCCATATGTTGAAAGAGAAGGCAGAATTAAATCCTGAGCTAGATGCTTTACTAGGCCACGCTTTACAAGGTAATTTGCACTTGATTTTAGTTAAATGAATGGCATGGTAGCTTTGCTTTTTGAACATGGTATAGTATATCCCTTTCTCCTATGGCTTGGCTGAATAGATGCTATATTTACTCATGCTTTTAATAATTATTCTTTCATTAATTTGCATTGTACATTTTGGCGAGGTAATTATTGTCATTCCAATAAATGATTGCCAACTAAAAATGACTTACTTAACCTTATTAAGCAATTAGTTTTTATGGGTAAAGAAGACCAACCAAGTTTTTGAATTGGTTATCTAAATTACTTAAAATATTAACCAAGTTTCATTGCTTTACTCTGTATATCTCACTGCCTTAAAAATCAATGTATAAGTGTTTGCTATGGCATCTATTCTACATGTAAATGATACATAATCTTGTTTTATGTGGGAGTTTTTAACATTGGATCTGTTTTGATTGGAGTATTGCTTTTTGTTTCCTTTTTTGCTATTATTTACACAGATCTAGATAGCGTACCATTAGGTAAGTATGTTTAGCTTTCTGTGTACCCTACAGCTGCATGAATTACTAATTGTTCATGTACACTAATTGTGGTACATCTTATTTAAAAATTTTTTATTGGCGGTCAACTGGTTTTTGCATGATCTTTTTTGAAATGTATTCATGATCACAAACATACTAAGTCTTTATCTTTATTAAACATTCCTGATTATAAAGTTCTTAGATGTTTAAAGAAATATGCTTTTATTAGTTGTCTCTTTTTATTATTTGAGCTTCAGTTGTGGCTCCAGTTTCATAAACCCCCTGTGTTCTTTCTCTTTCTTATAGAAAAACATAAAATATATGTTTTGTTAAAATTTTTAAATGTATCTATTAATGTGCATCTATTGTTTTAACCTCACAAATAACTTTCTTCTGTATGTATCTTTGGTATATATATATTCTTATCTGTTTTATTTTTGTAAATTTAGGTACACACTTTTAAATACTGTAAACTGAACAAAACTATCCAAAGGATTTTACTTGAACAGGTTGAAACAATATTGGTCAGGCTGTTCAAGTATCTGGAATTATAACTAGCATCCATTCCATGTGTTATCAAGCATGTTTCTTTGCTTTCTCCTTCCTCTGTCCCTCTCACTTTTCCTCTTCCTCCTTCTCTTCCCCCTCCTCCCCTGTCTGTCCTCCTCCTCTTCTTTCCTTCCTCCTCTTCTTTCTCTTCCTCCTTCTTCTTTCTTTCTTCCTCGTCCTCCTCCTCTTTATCTTCCTTCTCCTTAATCTTTTTCCTCCTCCTTTTTTCTCCTCCTCCTTCTCTTTGTTCTTCTTAGTGGCTCAATTCATAGTAGTACATGCTCTCTTTTAACTCAAAAGAGAAATTATTTGATGTCTTTATGTGCAGAAGAATATTAAATTGCTAATTTGATGAGCAGTGTTACTTTTGTCCAACCCAAACAAATTTCAATTTTCTATAGCTTGAAGAAGGGTCAGAAGCAGAGAGTAGGAACTCATTCAGCTAATGTAACCTATCACTCATGGCAGAAATTTGCCCTAGGGATTGGGGCTCTCTCTAGACCAAATGAGCTAAAGAAAAAGCATGAAATGAGAAAGCAATTAAATTTAAATCCACAGAATATAGAAAGTCATAGGTACATTGCTTTAAAAATCATTTAGTTGTTCTCCAGTTTATCACAATCATTGGGCTGGATGCTAGGATTCAAAGATGAGTGAGATGCTGATCTTGTCCTTATGAACTTGATGCTCTGCTGAGGAGGAGAGACTATGAACAGATTACGATACACTGCAGTGAAGGCAATGATTGAGATCTGTAGAGTGGTGGGAGCACAGAGTGGAACCACCTAACAAGAATGGAGGAGTTAATGAAGGCTTTCTGGAGGAGGTGACATTTGAGCTAAAACAAAAGTGAAGAAAAAGAGGCAGGAAAAAGACAAGGTTGAATTGGGACCAGAGAGTCGCTCCAGGCAGAGGGGCAGCAAAAGCCAAGGCATCAGAATTTAGCCACACTTTTGGGTGCATGAGACCTACAAACAGGTTGATGCTCCAGAGCAGCAAGTTCATGACATGGAATGGTGGAACTAAGGCTAGAGGATGAGCCAGGGCCAGTGCCCCATGCTCACAGGATTGTACTTTTGTAGCCTTTAAAGAACATCCTTATTTTTCTCTACCTGTGTTTGGATCTCTAAGGTCACCACTATCATCAGAGATTTGCTAGAAGACTCAGGGCTTAGCATATGGTTGTATTCATGACTAAGGTTTATGAGATCAATGTTCATAAGGGAGAAAGATACAGAGGGACTTTGGAGGAATCCTTGTACAGGCATTCTTATCTCTCTTTCTCCCATGAGAGATCACACAGAGTGCCTTCTTTCCTCAGACAAAAAAAGGCAGCAATATCTGTGCAACGTTTATATCTAGGAAAGTCCAGGAGATGCTCAGTGCCCAAGGGTTTTACTAGGGATAGTGACATAAGTGCCTTCTGTCTGTCCAGACTTCCCGAAGAAAAGCAGGTGTCCAGCATAAGCCATATTATTTGCACGAAGTTTCTAGGGTACAGTGTGCCACTTTTATTGGTTAACAGTTGACTGAGGACACTCTGAGAGATGTATTCAGATGTCAGCCAAAGTCCAATTTTCCAAGCAGGCCTTTCTAAGGACAGTAGTCTCAGGGCTGCAATGTTAACTTTTTAAATTTATAGCTAGTATACAGAAACACACACTCTCTCTCTCTCTCTCTCTCTATATATATATATATATATACACACACACACACACACACATATATTACATATATATGTGTTATATATATATACACACACACATATATATATGTGTATATATGAGAGAGATATATATACTTTTTAAAAGAATAACTTTAAAGGAGGAGTTTTAAAAATCCAACTATTTGGTTAACTTCCAGTGAAGTGAGACTGTGAAACTTTACAATGATATAGATTAACTTTAGGGCATTTGGGAGTTTTGTTTTGTCTTTGGCTTTAAAGCTGCTATGATAAGAAAAGAAGCTAACGCTGGGCTAGAGTTGTGTTCTCAGAGTTGAGAGTACAACAGTGAGTTGATGATGTGTCCTACTGCTCAGATAACCATAATGCTTCAGACCAAACTTGGTCCTGAAGAGGGTGTGAGATGCTGACCGTCTGGGTGGGATCTTCTGTGCTCTGGTCAAGCTGGTTATGTCGAGACACTCATTATCTCTAAATAAGGCAGACAGGCATAAGCAGGAGTTAAGGGCTTTTTACAAAGCACTTGCATGATGTTTAATATTTAATTCCATCACACTCTGCAATAAAAATACTAGCACATCTTAGCCTGCTGTTAAAACCCATGGGAAAACAGAGGCCAGGTTTGTCATTTCTTTATAACATAATTTTCTATATTATTGACTGAATCAGTACCTTAGTACTCAGTTATCTTTTCTGTGAAGCAAGTCCTTGAGCCTCCCTCTAGTGAGATACATATTGCTTCAAAATCACCATTTTTTTTCACTTCAGAAAGCCTTTGTGTGAGTCCTAGATATGATTCTATTTTAGATAATAATACCAAATATTACTGAACAGTGAGAAAGGAGAGGAACATTTGTAGAGAGAGGAATTAATTGACTCATGTCGCCATAGTCTACCTGTATTATGTAAAATTAAATTAAAAGATGATGAATCCTATATATTTTTCATTAATATATATTGCTCATAATTTTGTCTTTAGATTTATGGAATGATTTTATAATAAAATGTATACATTAAAATAAACTGCACCTATGTTAGGGACTCGCTGGCATTTTAAGTAGTTTACTTTCTGTGGCTATTTTATTTACTGACTTCCTAACAGTTTTATATGTTTAATTCTTCTCCCTTTTCACTAGTCTGCTACAGTTGTTCTGAAATAGCAGTGGTTTATTTGCATTAGTTTACAGAGCTGTTGCATGCAAACCTATTGTTTTCGTTTTCTGTGTTCATGTGAATGAGCTGCATGCTGATGTGTCACTTCTGAACACCTCATACACACCTTCTCTCTTTCTATATGAAGGCAAAATATAAAAATTAAAAACGGAGAAATATTTAGGTACATTGGCATAACTGATAAAATGTAACAACTATATTTACACTTTATGTAGTGTTCTTGCTTGGCTCAGTATATTAAAGGAAGCTCATGTAGCATTTACTTTATATTTTTTAACAGTAGATTTTTGTATGTTTGGATGGTGCAGGATAGATACATGACTGCAATATACATATGTACCCATCTCGTTCAGAAGGATGTTATTCTTCTATAGTTTACCACTCAAAATCATGGTTTTCCTATTTGAACATGTTTTCCTCATTCTAGAACACACAATCAAAGGAGATTTTTTAGAAATACTTTTCTACAATTTTGTCTGTTTAGTTCAGCTACTAAAACCATCGTGCCCATATTGAGATGTTGAGCTGTTGTTTATTACAGCATATGGATTTCAGTCACCATTCAAACTTCAATGTGTGGATAATGCTTATGTTTTGCATATTTTTTTTGTAGAAAATGTAGAGGATAGTACTGATGAGGATGCACCTTTAAATAGCCCAGGATCAGAAGGAAGGTAAGAAGGCCTTTGGAAACAATAAATTTGACTTCTTTACATAATATTTTAAATACTTTAATCTTGTTATATCCAACAATTACCATAAAACAGGAATAATTTTCAATCTAATGGCCTAGTGAATAGATAGCACTAGAAACAGTAAATAGAAACCAAGTTATGCTTACCATCATAAATTTTTTTTTTTTAACCATCATAAATTTTAAAATAAAAATATTGAAATATTTAAGGAACATAAATGAATTACTTTAAAATTAATTCATTTTAACTTTAAATATTGTCTTTCTCTTTTCCCATAGACATATAAATTTTTTGTAGTTGTTGATATAGAGGAGCTATAGCTTTCTATAGTAATTTTCCATTTAATCTTGTGCTTATTATTTATTTGCATATAGCACGCTGTCTTCAGATCTTATGAAGCTTTGTGGTGAAGTGAAACCTAAGAACAAGGTAAGGAGAACTAAAAGTGTCAGGTAAACATGTTTTCCACCATTGTTATCACTATTAAACACAGAGGTTCAGCTTTGACTTAATAGATTAGCACATGGACATGATTTTACTGTAGCTATTCTTTATTTAGTTCTTTATCATATTTCCCTTTAAGTGGTAACTGAAAAAAATTTATGTTAAAAAAATTTCTCCTTGGTGGAAGTTGGGGTTTACTGTAGTCTTATATTTTTCCCACTAGATAACACGATTATGGAGGGTGATTCTTAAGCTGCTGATTAACTAAATTGTAGACTCTGTAGTGGCATACAATATTAGCCATTTAGATTGGTAGGAGATTTTTGAAATTTTAGTGTTCTAGTGTGTTTTTAAGTGTTTCTTATTTGTTTGACTGTGTCTTGAGGTGGTTTTAATAATAATCCAATCTGTAATTATTATTTGTTAAAAATTTATGAAGCTCTGATGCATATTGTAGGGTTTTTAAAAATCATATAAATGATACATACTGCTATACCTATAGTATATATCAGATTGAATGTAGTAGCATTTGATACTAGGTGATTTGACAAACAATCATATGATGTTTGAAAAAAAAAGAATTCTTACAGTGCTCATTAAATATTGTTGAGTGAATGGATGGAAGCAGGACCTGAAATAATAATACTGTGCAATGGATAGTATATATTTAAGGTCCACAGTGGTTAATCAGATAATGTAAATGACTAATTTAGCTGGATATATAATAACGAATGGGTCATCATTATGATTACTTGGAGAGTACATGCCCCATCTAAAAGGAAATAGCCACTGCCAAGTTTTGCTCATTTTTGCCTTGTGGGAATATGGGCCTAAGGCTACCAGATCCTTTGTTTTATGAGGATAATTCTTAAATATGGATTTTTATGTAGATCTCTCAGATTTTAAAACCCTGGCCAAGCCAATAAAAAACATCTCCAGGCTTGGCGACCTGTGGTTTGTGTTTCATTATTCTAAGCATCTAAACAGAGGTTACCAAAACTCAAAGGAAACATTCTGCTATGGTTTGGATCTAGTACTAAGCAAAGGAGAGAATCTCTTAAGATAAATGTTATCTTTCAGGCCCTGAGAAAGCCTATTAAATTATGCCACTGTGGGACATTAGAGAGGTGTGAAGTGGTGGCCTAAAGGTCATCTCCTGAAAAAACCACCTGAGTTAAGAATTCCCAAGAAAAGATTCCTCTCTGCTCTAGGCTCTTGGCTGTGGAGAGAATTAAGAGTGTAAAAAATGGCTGTGGGGCTTTCTCTTTTTAAACATTTTCTGAAGTGCTACCTGCTACTCGTTTTGAACTGTTAAGATGCCTGAAAAGAATCTCGTATTATTTCTTTTTCATTTATTGAAAAAAAACGAAGTTGATTATATATTTTAAAATTGTATGTACCAGCACTGTGTTAAGAGCTTGGGCTACACAGATGAAAAACAGGTTGGCTGCTTTCTAGAGGCTTATAACCTGGTAAACCACTTGCTTGATTATCTGTTAGTACTTTAGTGATATCAACAACTAACTGAGCAATAACCAGACAGTCACTTGGTTTTCAAGAGTAAGGAAAGGAATGCTTATAGTGAGTTTAGATTCTAAGACAATAACCTTTACTTGCCTCATTAGGCTGCCCAAAGCTGATACTGGTTGGTGTTGTCCAGTGGGCAGATTAAACATATATTTATATTTATGTTAAACATAGATATTTATGTTTTAGTCTGTCCACTTAAGGCTCACAATAATTGAAAAAAATTGTATAAAAAAAGAAATTAAGCATGGGAAAAAGCAGCATTTAGTTGAGCCTCCCTGTAGTTATCTTTTGGTTTTGGTTTAATGTCTTTCTTCTTCTTCTTTTTTTTTTTTTTTTGAACTATATGTTGAGGGAGCTGGCCGTAAGTGGCAGGAGAGCACAGTAATGTTGGAGGCAGACTGCCTGGCTTTGAATCTGGCTTTACCACTTACTAGCTGTATGACCTTGGACAAATTACTTAGCTGTTTTGTGCCTCAGTTTCTTCAATTGGGAATTGAGATAATGATATCACCTGTCTCCTGCTAATATAATAATGTGTTTAGAACAGTGCCTGGCATATAAGTACAATACAAATGTTGGCTATTATTTTGGCCTCTAAATGCTTTATCTAGCTATGTAGCTCTGGCTTGTCACTATCTCACATGCTATGTTTGACACACCTTCCAGGAAAGGACACGCTAAATGTTTTTATCTATTTCAAACTAATATAAATCTCTGTTCCCTAATCATCTTCTATGCAAAAGTTTGCTCCTGATTGCTTTTCCTTCCATTCTTTGATTAGGCCCGAAGGAGAACCACCACTCAGATGGAATTGCTGTATGCAGATAGCAGTGAACTAGCTTCAGACACTAGTACAGGAGATGCCTCCTTGCCTGGCCCACTTACACCTGTTGCAGAAGGGCAAGAGATTGGAGTGAATGCAGAGACAAGTGGTACTTCTGCTAGGGAAAAAGAGCTCTCCTCCCCACCTGGCTTACCTTCTAAGATAGGCAGCATGTAAGTTTGGCCCAGCTACACTAACTTCTTTTCTTTTGGCTTTTTAAAAAGAGTATGCATGTTGCTAATTTCTCATTTCTATTATTTAAAATTTATGTAAATTTGATCTCTGGTTTTCGAAATAAGTTGTTAGGTGTTGTCTCCCCTAATTTATTAGAGAGTTGAAATCATTTGAGATGTCCTTTGTTGAATTGCTTTGTCTTTTCTCCAAGTTTTAGGATCATTCTTAAGGGTTATAATTTTTATAAGGGCTGAGTTATGAATTACAGACTATACTTATATAGAAACACCTAAATTAAAGTTATACCCATAAAACCATTATATAATTATTATATATAAACAGAAAGTTTAGACGTAAATTTGCTGTAAATTACCTATATCCTAGTTGTAAGAGCACTGTCAGGATAATAAATCTTTGCTGACTCTTTTAAAGAAAAAAGCAAATACCAATTACAACTTTAATACCTTTGGAACTTTCTTATTTTTTACCTTGAAGCACATTGTATATCTGGGATGAATGTATGCCCCAAAAATATTTTTGTTGGTATTATTAAAGACTGAAGGAGGAAATAGTCTCTTTCCTATGATAATCTGAACAAAAAACCTTCTATTCCAAATAAATCTTGCTTAGAATATCAGTGGCTCACATCTGTAATCTCAGACTTTGGGATGCAAAGGTGGGTGGATCATGAGGTCAGGAGTTCAAGACCAGCCTGGCCAAGATGGTGAAACCCTGTCTCTACTAAAAATACAAAAATTAGCCCAGCATGGTGGCAGGTGCTTCTAATCCCAGCTACTCGGGAGACTGAGGCAGGAGAATTGCTTGAACCTGGGTGGCAGAGGTGGCGGTAAGTTAAGATTGCACCACTGCACTCCAGCCTGGGTGATAGAGTAGGACTCTGTCCCAAAAAAAAAAAAATTTTTTTTTGATTATTGTCTTGAGAACAAGGAAAGATTTTCTTACATAGTCCTGTGTGTGTGTGCATGTGTGTGTGTGCATGTGTGTACCATGTGTGCATGTGTGTATTTTGATAGTTATTTTAATGTTAGATTAGTCATTCACTGGTGAAAATTTTTAATGGCATTGTTCAAACTAACCCTCAAATGTGATCTAGCAGATAATTTATGGAATGAATATATCTCTGCACTCAGGAATATTGCCCCCCCCCCCCAAAAGTGGCACACACTATGTGAGTCTGTAAACAATACAGAATAACAAACTTTCCACCCTTGAATAGCTGTTTCCCATAATATTCTTCATTTTATGAATATATTTCTATTGTTTTCCATTGAGTAATCCCATCTGCTACCCTCTGTTCCAGAATTAATTTTAATGATGACAGAACTTTCTTGCACGTGCTTGAGGTGGCCTATGTATTTAACCATTGGATCTGCTGTTAGAAATTGCTAACCAGTATAGTTTATGGCTTCAGTGCTTTGGTGATAAGATGAGAATAGAAGAAATGCTTTTGGTGAAGGTAGTGATATAGAACTGAGGTCAGATGTTAGGAACTAGCATGTATTAGGTATTTAGTCTGTCAGGTAAGGGAGACTTTTGGAACTTCAAGACTAAATCTATGGCCTGGAATCCAGATTCAGGTAATCTTTTCTATTTGCCTTTCTACATTTAAAAAATGTATCCTTTATGACAGGTTGTGGAAAATATCTTTTGGCTTCTGTCTCTAAATAACTTATTTTAAAGTTTTCATAAATTCACATGCTTGTACTCATATATTTGCAATTCTTTACATATTGTGAGAGTTTGGTCACTCACTTGGTGCAATAACTCTTCTAAACCATTACTGCATAACTTTTACTGAAATTATTCTTATAATTTAAATGATGCAGAATTGCTAAAATGTGATTTCCTGATTAGAAAAATCAAGCACACAAAATCTAACTATGTTTAGTTTTCACTTTTAAATAGGAGTCATGTAAACCCATGCTGGAAGTCTTTCTGTTTAATACCTTAGTGTTTTTTTTTTTTCCCCCAAGACTTTTTCGTTGTTGTTGAGATGGAGTCTAGCTCTGTGGCCAGGCTGGAGTGCAGTGGCGCAATCTTGGCTCACTGCAACCTCCACCTCCCAGGTTCAAGAGATTCTCCTGCCTCAGCCTCAGCTGGGATTACAGGCACATGCCACCACACCCACCTAATTTTTGTATTTTTAGTAGGGACGGCATTTCACCACATTACCCAGGATGGTCTTGGTCTCCTGACCTCATGATCTGCCCACCTCAGCCTCCCAAAGTGTTAGGATTACAGGTGTGAGCCACTGCGCCCAGCTGACTTTTTTTTTTTTTTTTTTTTGAGATGGAGTCTCACTCTGTCACCGAGGCTGGCATGCAGTGCCATGATTTCAGCTCACAGCGGCCTCTGCCTCCTGAATTCAAGTGATTCTCCTGCCTCAGCCTCCCAAGTAGCTGGGATTACAGGTGCCTGCTACCATACCAAGCTAATATTTGTATTTTTAGTAGAGACAAAGTTTCACCATGTTGTCCAGGCTGTTCTCGAACTCCTGACCTCAAGTGATCCACCCACCTTGGTCTCCCAAAGTGCTGGGATTACAGGTGTGAGCCACCATGCCCGACCCAGCCTTTTAATTTTTTTAATTAAAATTCGTTACCACCATACACAAAAATTATTTTCTTAAATTTTTAATTACCATCAGCCATTTGACATTAAAAATATTTAAGGCAAGAATACTTTTACTACTAAAAAATACATAGATACAAATTAAATACTAGTTAAGTAAATTCGTTATGTATTTTTTTATGTGTGTGATTACCTATAGAACTATTTTGTGATTGTCTCAATATTAATTCATTAAATCTCATTGTTTCTCATATTCTAATACAATTACAAAACTATAATTTTTCTTCATCTGAAACAATTACCAATGAAATTAAAACACATTTAAAATATTTGTTATAGCTATTTGGCAGTATGTCATTGATATTTATATTCAAAGATAATAAGTTATATATTTAATAAGATCACCAATTTAAAAATTATAGTTGTTGAGCTTCCATCAACTAAAAATAACTCATGTAATATTTTCCTATCCTAGTTCTTTTTTTTTGTTTTCAAGTGATAATCTTTCTCAGCTTCCAGTTATTAACCTATTACAAATTTTAGATTGAATATGTACCAAAGTTATATGTGTAAATTTATAATTAGGTAATTAATTAATCTTCTTTTACTTTAGTTCCAGGCAGTCATCTCTATCAGAGAAAAGAATTCCAGAGCCTTCTCCTGGAACAAGGAGAAAGGCATATGAGAAAGCAGAAAAATCAAAGGCCAAGGAACAAAAGCAGTAAGTGACTAATGTTTTTCTACCTACTAGACTATTAAATGCCTGCTGCACTTAGATGCTGAAGACAATCTTGGGATTATTTTCCAGATTTAGACTGGCGCTGTGGTTATGACTATTTGACTAATCAAAAGACAGTCAAGTCAGCTTTTGTCTTGGCTCCGCGGTCTAATTTTCTTGGTCATACACATACTTGTAAAAATATTGGAGCAGTTGTCTCTGATCACTTGTCCACTTACTTATTTTCTGGTTATTTGTGTATGTCACTTTAAGAGTTAATATATACTTGAGGTAAAGCTTATTAAGTCTATATTTCAGATACTCTTCTATTAACAGAAAAATTTAGAATTAATTTTGACTGTCATTGCAAGGTCAGCTAAAACTGACATTGACCCTGCTCTTTAGAGTGTCTGACAGAAAAACTAGTATCAATCATAGGGTGTGTTATTGTGCCATTTTCTTGCTGCTCTCTCATGTTTAAATTGTTGGTATCATCCTCAATTGTTTCTTTTGTGTGTTTTTTGAGGGTTAGTTTATTTAGCAGTACGTAATATAATCTGATGATGCACTGAACTGGGCATTTACAAATTGCAGCATGACAGCATGCGGAAGTTGACTGGATTAGAACCGCTGTTACCCTGCACATCTCAGACGTGTCCTTGAGGGAAAGCATTTATGTGAATTTACATTAAAATATTGGTTAAGTGAATTACTTTAATTTGTTTGACATAAAAATAATGTGAATATGTATGAAAAGAAGTGTTTATTTTCTGTACCTAAATGGACAATTCTGTACCATCTACTACCCTGTGCCAAGAAGCACATTCTCTTTTTTGACCACGGGTTTAGCTGACTTGAATGTCATAGAAATTATCCTTCTTATCATCCTTGCTTCCTGTACTTAAAGACATAATTTGCCTGTTTCTACTGAATTGAATCTCTCAAGAATAATTGGGAAATGGGGATGGAGGGCTTAAGTAATTTAAAAATAGATGAATGAATCAGCTGAATAAACAAACTTCTTGTAAGCTCTCTGGGTATCTTTCCTCATCTGTAAAGTGAGCAACTTGCTCTTGACTCTAAAATTGTATATAATTTTATATGTGGCTTGCTTTATTTTTATACTGACTTCAGATTTCAGCAGACAGAACCGTCTCTTTAGTGCCATCTTGTGGTCATTGTAACAAAATCCAGTGAAAAGAAATTTTAAAAATTGTTCCGTGTGCATTTTATCTTACAAAAAAGGGAGAAAGGAAAGAAGGCGTTCTCTAACAAAAAGCTTTTTTTTTAAAGAGCATGTTTCTTATAACTTTTCTAACAAATCATAACCAATTAAAGCCACCTACTTAATGTTCTTTTTTTCTTGTAGCTCAGATTCTGGAACTTCAGAGGCTAGTCTTTCACCTCCTCCTTCCCCACCAAGCCGGCCCCGTAATGAACTGAATGTTTTTAATCGTCTTACTGTTTCTCAGGGAAACACATCAGTTCAGCAGGATAAGTAAGTCATTATGGAAAAGAGCCCCAGTTATTTATACAATATTCTGAACCTTTCAATACAGTCTGTAGAAAACATGTAGTCATCTCTGTGTAGGAGATGGAGCCTGACTTGTGAACTCTTGCCATATTTTATGCATCTTTCCAATGGGAAAGGAACTGTACAGCCAAAATTAGAGAAAATTATTTTCCTGCTGAACATTATTCCCTGTTGTAGATTTGTGTTGCTATACCTTCAGCACTTGTCTTGCCTTTTCTTTTGCAAGTAAATTAGAACTGAAAAATCTTTGAAGGCACTTGATGTTTAAATTTTTGGGGATTCTTCAGCTTCTGTGAGCCCGCAAAAGCTTCTAATCTAGTTTGCCTGAGTTGAAAAGAGGCAAATTACTTTAATTTTGGAGGATATAACGGTCTACCAAGACCACTGTTACACATGCAACATGTTATTGTCATCTGATTGTTCTAGACAGGTTCACCCCCAAATTTCAGTAATTGTGTTCTTGGAATAAAAAATTACCTTTATGTATGGAGAGAGTAGGACTGGAGCAGGTTTCAGGGATGGAGAATTTGGAGGGATGTGGAAAATGTAATTTTCATCAAATTTGAAATGACGAAATATCCACACATTGAGCCAGAATCTCTCTTGCAAGAATGCCATACTAACATTACTGCCATAAGGTATTTATTAACTCTGACTTGTCTGCTTGGACTTTGAATGATAACAATTGTTTTCTGCTATTACCACCCTGTGTATATCAATAATCTCTAAAATTTATAGGATGCCATTTAAGATCTGTCTGGCATGTTTAGATCATTTTAAATGGCTCTATAAACTTAGAGAATCATCCCATAATTTTTAAAGAATTATAAATATTCTTAATTTATGGATAATTCTTTTATTTATGGATCTTTCATTAGATTTTAATATGGTTTAATTAGTAGATGACATGTTCTTTAAATTGATGTAGGTAGGGAAATATTTTTATGTGTTATTAAACAAAATACCTTTAACATTGTCAAATTATTTCTGTCATTAATTGAGAAAAGTTGAAGAACATGAGGAATACCTTTGGGAAATCAAGTTTCACTAGTTATATACAGAGTTGCTAAATTTGGGTCTACATTGCCTTCATAGTCAGAACATTTTCTGTCAATCTTTTGATAACCTTGACAATCTAATCAGAGTTCTATATTTTTTACTGAAATATTTTATGAGCTACCAATAATTTGACTCTGTTGTCATCTCTATAAACTAAAATGTAGAATAATTGACTACTCTACACTTTCAAAAACTTGCCTACCCTTTACATTACTTTCTCTGGGGCTCCTTTTTGAGACTACCATATTGTACTAGCAAGACGCAGATCCCGCACATTGTTTCTGGTTACATTCTATGCCAACACTCATCGTATCCTCATTCTCCCCAAGCCTGTTGTACAATCTAAATAGATTTTCATAATAACTAGACTCACTGCAGTCTTGGAGGCCTCAAGGAAGGGCTAACAGGAGTGACTTCTCTATTTTAAAAGCCCACTAAAGTCCCCCGGCTATTACTAAGATGCTCCCTACTCAAAAGAACTCAGTGTTTTTGAGATAACTTAAAACAAAAGGTTATTAAATTTTGAGTGACTTGCTTTCTATATAAAAATACAATCTATTTCTGTTACTGTAACATTAGAGACTATATCTAAAATAATAGTTGTCACGATGAATAAAATTGATCAATAGTTACTGAAATGGGAAAATTTTACCAGGACTAGTCAAATTAAATGGAGCATATCTTAAAGTCCTGTATCTCATGTACTTGATACTTGTTCTTCTCCAAGGCCTAAATTTTAGAAGTGAGGATTGATTCTGTATATCAGTATTAGAAAATTTTAGTCCCTAAAATCTTAGAAGACATAAATACCAAGCTTTTTACATGACTTAGCTATACTCAAACATGCTAATATCCAGTGCAAATAGATAAGCAGGGCACTATGAAGGAAATGTTTGCTATATATCTGTTATTCATGCTGTTGATTTTGAGTCCAAAGTCAGTGTCCTTACCTGTTGACATCTGTATTCTTTCTCCTCATAATTCTAACTCTTTCACTGTAGGTCTGATGAAAGTGACTCCTCTCTGTCGGAGGTACACAGGTACTTTCTTTCCTGCCTTGCCTACATTCTGGAATTTCATTGATGTTCTAAAGTGCCTTCCTAGAAATTCTAAGCAAGTCTCATTTTTGTTGCATGCATCATTTGTTGTAAATCGTATAAATGCACTAATATTTCTAAACATGATAATTTTAATACATTTTTGTGATCATACCTTGCAGACAAAGTAGTGGGTTTTTTTTGTATGATAGCTTAAAAATTGTGATACCTATTTTCTGTCTGTAATCTAAATCTTTAAAAGAAATCAAGTTTTATGAATATTGATGTCAAGAAAGTTTCTTGTCCTCAGTGATTAGGTATTTCTAATGCCTCGAAGTGTGTGAGGTAGATAAGGTAATTTTTCTTGTTGGTTTAGCAATTTTAAGTAAAAAGATTATGTGATTAAAGATAAAGGTATGCTAGAGGAAAAAAAGGATACAATTGTACCCAAAATTAAAAAGAACAAGAAATAAACACTAAAGAAGCATTTTTTAAAATGAATGTTTCTAAGAATAGGTGGAGCTTTCAAAATAACTGTTACTTTTTTTCATGTTATGGATTTTTCTGGGAGTTCTTAACTTCTTTTTCTCTTCTCTCTGTCTCATTCCCTTTCACCATGATCATTTTGTGTCGTCCCCCCTTTGCACTTGTTTTCCTTGTTTTATGGCCATTTTGCTGATCATCAGCAGATCCTCCAGAAGGTAGGCAGAGGAATGGAGAGGAAATTAATTTCATTCCCAGTATCATAAGACCTTACAGGTTTGCATGGAACAAAAATAAATGTTTATTTATTTTTCTCCTTCAGATTAAGTGTGTTGTACAAATTTTCCATATTTAACCTTAAACTCTTTTAAAGTTGATTTTCTATTTCAAAATGTGAATAGATTCATTCTAATAGAGAAATAAATACCATGGCTGTCTGTTTCTATTATCTTTGGTAACTTATATAAAATATCAATCCTAATATTCTAAATAAGAACATTGTAAAGTATCTAATTAATAAAACACTATATTTAATATTGAGATTTATTTCTTAAAAGACTGAATAACCAATGACATAAAGAATACATAAGAATGAAAAGAAGGCATTCTGCTCTCCAGGAAATAACTGTGCCTACATAAGTCATTGGGGCAAATATTTACTGAGTATTTTATGATAGTATAACCTTTGACATGGCAGAATTGTGTTGGATATTACATGATCAGGGAAACATTTAATAAATTCCTAGGATAAAACTTGTAATCTGAAGGAAAGAAACTTTTGGAGACACATTATCACTTATGTAAGGGTGCTGTTTAGCTCTTTTCTTAAGAAAATTTGTCATTAAATGTACTTTGAAAATAGCTCTTAAGCTGTTAACATGAATTGTTTTCTTATAATCAGCTTTTTGACCTATACATACATATATATTTTCTGTTTGAGAATTAATAGTGGCAACCTACTATTCTTTAGAATCATACTTTTTCAATATTTGAAGCAATATTTGTAAATTTGATGACTTCAATTCATATCTATGAACTTTAGGGCATCCAAATTTCAAAATGGCAGAATCAGACTTTTGGAGCAGGTTTCGCTCCAATTTCAATTTTAATCTGTTTAAATTGTTAGATTACAAGCAAATTACTAAGCATTAGTTTCAATAATCTCAAATTGACACATGTATGCAAATCATGGCATCAGATTTTATAATTATATATCCAGAGATAATAGTTCCTTATATCATTTATAGGGATAATAGACTCCTATCACTTTTGTGATCATTTTAACCAGACCCTAAAAATAAATTTTTTTCTCCCCCCAACTCTAAATTTACCTCCTTTAAATTTCCATTCATTAGTCTTTCATCAGCTATTTTTCCCCCTTACCAGAATTAATTTTATGTATCTTTTTGTTTATATATGATAGCTCTTTAAATATTCAGCCCTTTTAAACTATGCTATTGTATCCTCTCTCCAGTAAATGTTCTTTTATCAGCTCAATAGTTTCATCATCTGTTCCTTATGTAATATAGTCTACAGATCCTTCATTCTGCTTCTACTGTTTTGTAAAGCCTCCAATTTTTCAATGTTCTTAAAATGGGACATCTAAAACTACACCTCATTCCATATATGGCCTATGTAGAATGCAGTAGGGCTATTGCTGTCTTTCTCCTGAAATATTTATTTCTATTAAACAAATCATTGATAGTGAGTAGACATATAGAGTAAACGAATTTTGTTTCAGTGATTTTTTTAGGCAATATAGTGTCCAGCTCTGTAATATATCTATTTAATAAGCATGCCACTTCTCTTTAGGGCTAGGGAAAGATTGGCTAGATACTAAAGATCTTCAAGATCAGCAGTGACCTTGACTCTTTAGGTGTGACTCTTCAACTACCTGTGGAAATACTTAAACAGTTCTGTCCACAAGGATGTTAAAGGATATCACTGTCCACAGGGATATCATTCAAAGGTCTTATTGTGTGGGCTTTATTAGAGTCAACATATATTGTGAATATGACATTCCCTTAAATTGCTATCTATTAACCCTACAAAAACTTTCCCCATGAGATTGATGAGCCCAGGTTATCTTTTGTTGGTGAGCATTTATTTTTAAGTAGATAATGATTTATTCTTCTGTGAGACTCAACAAGAAGTTTTACCCATCTGTAATTTCTGATTCCACTTTTTTCCTGCTTTTTGGAAGATCATGTGTACATGTTTATCCCTTTTATTGATCTTTGCGATTTCTTAGAGTACTGACAAGGATTTTGCCTCTGCAATGGTATATACTTTCAAAACCCTATGATATAATGGTTTTAAAACAGAGATACTTGAATTTATTAAATAAATCTCCATTGTCAGCTCTAACTTACTTTGGGCTCACATTTCTTAATCATTTCTGCTCCCTTGCATCTCAAAGGATATTCTTTTTCATTACAAAGATGGAAACAAAACAGTTTTCCTTTATCCCTGTATTTGTCCTAATATTATTCCATTTGTCTTACATAATGGACATAATTCAACATAACTTTCTCTTTCTTCTTTGAGCGAAGGTACATTTGACTATTTGTCATGTCTTAATTCATTATCATCGTTAGCCTCCCCCAACACCATGATTTTAATTGAGATCCTATCTTAAACTCCTTTGCGAGAGGGACAATGTTTTGATAATCTTTGTATTTCCATAGTGCATAGCCCAGTGCCATAAGGCAGAAACTACAGAAATATCAAATTTATGAGAAAGCTCCCTAAAGACCTTCATTGTTTTTAATTTTTTTCATTTTTAATTTTTGCAGGTACATAGTAAATACATATTTATGGGGTAAATGAGATGTTTGGATACAGGCATGCAATGGACAATAATCGTATTGTGGAGAATGGGGTATCCATCCCCCTCAAGCAATTATCCTTTGTGTTACAAACAATCCAATTACACTCTTTTAGTAGTTTTAAAATGTATAATTATTGACTATAATCACCCTTTGAGGCTATCAAATAGTAGTTCATACTTATTCTTTCTACTATTTTTGTACCCATTAAATATCCCCACCTCTCCCAACCCCCCACTACCCTACCCAGCCTCTGGTAACCATCCTTCTACTCTCTATGTCCATGAGTTCAGTTATTTGATTTTTAGATCCCATAAATAAGTGAAAATATGCAATGTTTCTCTTTCTGTGCCTGGCTTATTTCACTTAACATAATGACTCCTGTTCTATCTATGCTGTTGCAAATGATACAATCTCATTCTTTTTTATGGGTGAATAGTACTCCATTGTGTGTATGTACCAAATTTTCTTTATCCATTCAATATTATTTTAAATTCTCATTCTTTTAAATTTTTCTTTGAGATTGTCAGTTTTTTTCTTTAAGCTTTTGATCTTTCAACCCATTGTCCCTTTAGAATTTCTGTTCATGCAATTATTCCTATTTTTTCTTTAATTTTTATTTGAAATCTGCTTTTCTAGTACTTTAGGTGACATATATGTTACACTTTCTTCAGCATGTTCTTTTGCACCCCAGCTTGACATGGAATTATGTCTTCCTGTTACTTGTCATTTCTGCTTCTTCCTTATTTGTCAGAATTCAGTACACTTAAATAATTCCCAATGTTGCTTCATTGAACCTTAGACACATGAAATTGTTAATAAGAAAGTCTAGATGTATTATAGTCTCTGCTCTTTGCAGAATGCAGCTGTTAGCAACTGCCTGATTAGTTGATATACTCCATTACTATTACTATTTCACGCTTTGTCCTGCTGCTTAAAGAGAGCAGTCTGGATTTTATTACTAATTACTTATAAGACTTCTTAAAGTTAGAGAAAAAACAAAACTAGTCTCATGATATAGTCTCATGATATTGAAATGATTCTTGGTTTGTTTGTTTTTTCCCCACCTTAGGGGCATAATCAACCCATTTCCTGCTTCAAAAGGAATCAGAGCTTTTCCACTTCAGTGTATTCACATAGCTGAAGGGCATACAAAAGCTGTGCTCTGTGTGGATTCTACTGATGATCTCCTCTTCACTGGATCAAAAGGTGCTAGTAGTTAACTAATGCAGATACTTAATAGCTTTTCTAAAAAAACGATTAAATTTTTAACATGCTCTAGAAAACTGTCAAACCATTTAAGACCAGCAAGAATCTTATAATCTGGTTCAACCCTGAATTGTAAAATATATAAAATTATTGTGTAGTTGAGCAGCAAGTAAAACCTCTGTTGATGTTTTGTGAATACAGTGGTGACAGAATACAGCTCTCTACAGTATTTGGGGCATGTACTGCATGTAGGGTCCTCAATTTTGAAATGCAAGTTATATAAAAATCTATAAAAGGTTAATAAAATGTACAATATGGGAAAGAGAATAAGATACATAGCAACCACCATTTCTGCAACACTTACTACATATCGGGGCTATGCTAGGCACTATAATAATATATCTCACTTTATTCACACAACAATCCCAATGAGATACATGCTTCATCCTTATTTTGTAGACAAAGAAACTCAGGATTCAAGAGAATGAGTACTCTTCCTAGGTAAATTCAGTAAGTATTAGATTAGAAACCAGGATTAGAAACCCAGGTATACCCTTCTCCAATCCTGCACTCTTAACCCCTTTGGTACAATTGCAATTAAGCAACTATAAATGGAAACCAACTATAAATACTTTGAAGAGATATAGATGAAGAGTTTTGGGGTTGTGGAAAAGAGAGAAATTCTGCCCAGCTGTGAGAAACAAGGAAAGCTTTGACAAGGAGTCATTTAGGTTATAACTGTAGGATGGTTTGGATATTGACAGGTGGGAATGAATAATCAAGATTACGGAATAACATAAGCAGAGACATGAAGATAAAAGTGGAGCATGTTTGGAAACTAATTCTAGTTGGGTTGAAAAATAGAATATGTATAAGAGAAGTGCTGGTCATTGAGGCTAGAGAGGTGAAAAGCAAGCATGTACAGGAATTCAGGGAGCTAGTAAAAGTTTTTTAGTCAAAGATTCACTTTAATTAGCAAATATTTATTGCTCATTGTCTATGAGGGAAGTATAAAAACCCAGCTAGAACTTATGAATTGAGAGTAATAGTAAAGCAATTCCCCAATTAAAAAAAATATATGTTCCTTAAGTAAAATAATTAAAAAAAGGAAAAAAAAAATATATGTTCTCTGAAAATACCATGTTTTTCTAATGATTCAAATTAACTATATCTCTCCAGTATAATTAGATATTTAACATATGAGAAAAAGAAATAGTTTTGTGATTATGTTTTTAGGTCAAAAATAGAAATAAAATTTATCAAACTTTGACCCTTGGGGGAAAAATGTGTGTATATTTACTAGTGTAGAGAATGTTGTGAGGAGGTAGGAGTATGATCAGAGAAGAATGTTTTGAAGAGGCTGATTTGAGACTGCCATTCTAAATTCAGGGGCAATTTGAAGCAAGGCTCTTTTGATATGACCATTTCAAAATTGTTTATAATTATTTTTTCAATACCACATGATACATACACCAGACATCCCAGACTTTTATCTGATCCTTTACGCATACCTTGTCTTTAAGCCTGCTGCAGAGGGTCAAGGATGAAGTTAGGATCCTTGTTGTATGTTAGCTACTATTTTCATTTCCTTCCCATAGAAGAAAAATTATTTAAATAATTTTTGTTGCTAAGAGAACCTAAAGTAGTTCATATTAACAGTGTTTCCTCTTTTTTGTTTGTTTTAGACCGTACTTGTAAAGTATGGAATCTGGTGACTGGGGCAGGAGATAATGTCACTGGGGGGTCATCCCAACAATGTCGTATCCATAAAATATTGTAATTATACCAGTTTGGTCTTCACTGTGTCAACATCTTATATTAAGGTGTGGGATATCAGAGATTCAGCAAAGTGCATTCGAACACTTACGTAAGTAACTTGAAGACAAATGACATAGAGGATGAATAGCTTTTTTTTTTTTTTTTACAAAATATAAGAAAAGAGATGACTATAAATGCATTTTAATTTTTGTATACCCGTCCACTTGCCAGAGGATATTAAAGTGTTCACAATGAGAAGCACAGATAAAACAAAAGGGGGAAATCTTGACAAATGAAATATAAGAACCTGGCATTAAACAGAAAAGGATAAGCCATATTTGATCTATGACTAAATATACATTTAATGTTTTCTCTCTCTCAAATATAAGGTATTAATTTTCATACTATTTCTTACTTGATAGAGTTCAATGTTTTATATTACTTGCTTCAAATAACTGCCATTCTTTGGGAAGTGGCTGAAGTCACCATGGTAGGCAGTGAAGAAGTACTTATAACCTTTAATTAATAGAGACTGAAAAGCTGAGAGTGTTTTTTAAGGACTGAGACTGCTTTGGTGTGAGTGCAAATTTCATAACTGCAGGTTATGTTGAATAATTGGAGGATGAATTTGTTTTTTTGTCTTTAAAAGTGTAGAACAAGTGATTCTTTTTGCTGTGATATTGATGAATTATTTTAATAATCGAAGTTCATGTGAATTCTGTAATCATTTAAATGAGAGCAGGGAACAGGAAGGTTAATTTTTACTAATTTGTAGAGATAGTAGAGAATATTAACTTTTAAGTTCTGTTTTGTAATTTGAGAACTACTTTGCTATTCTTTGTACTAAATACAAGTCTTGAAAATCTTGTAAAAAAAGAATACTACTATGTAGTATGTTAAGATATATCTTGAGCTAGAAATTTACCAATTCAATTGAATCACTAGAGTCAAATTTGAAAAGATTGATTATGGCTTAGTATTTTAGAAGTTAGCTAAGAAAATGTTTCAAAATTAAAAAAAAATAAACTTCACCTAGAATTTATCTGAAGAAACAGACACAAGCTATGTTTAAGGCCTTAGCACATTATAGATACTCCATCTATGATCATGTTAAAGTAAGTGAAAACTGCAAATAATTAAAAAGGTCTTCATTGTCTTTAATCCAGAAAGGCAATTCTTATATACAAAGAGAATATTGGTAAGCCTGGCCAGGGGCTTCTGGAAGCTGCAGGAAAATGAATTGCTTTTGTGGCAATGTATCATTTGTTGATTTTTTTTTTTTTTTTTTTTTTTTTTGAGATGGAGTCTCCCTCTGTTGTCCAGGCTGGAGTGCAGTAGTCTGATCTCAGCTCACTGCAACCCTCACCTCCTGGGTTCAAGAGATTCTCCTGCCTCAGCCTCCTAAGTAGCTGGCATTACAGGCATGCACCACCATGTCCGGCCAAATTTTTGTGTTTTTAGTAGAGATGGAGTTTCATCATTTGGCCAAGCTGATCTCGAACTCCTGACCTTAGGTGATGTACCCGCCTCAGCCTCCCAAAGTGCTGGGATTATAGGCGTGAGCCACCATGCCTGGCAATTTGTTGGTTTTTCTTTTTATGTTTAACATATGATCTTTGTGAAAGATATTTTAGTCCTTCCTAATTGAGGGCTTGGAATTACTAGTATTATAATAGACTTACTTAATTGGTGGACTTAATTAATAGACTCTTAATTGGTAAATTAAGAGTTTTAAACCATGTAATCTTGTTTTATTAATTGATTTCTTCACTTATCAAATATTTATTTATATGCACTAACTCTGTATTAGGTGCTATGCTAGGTAC
This sequence comes from Ateles fusciceps, assembly GCA_036589455.1. Classification (NCBI taxonomy): domain Eukaryota; kingdom Metazoa; phylum Chordata; class Mammalia; order Primates; family Atelidae; genus Ateles; species Ateles fusciceps. The sequence continues at coordinate 5,185,815 of JAZHEH010001361.1, forward strand.
TATGCGTATAGTGACAAAAAGACATAGTTCTTGTTGTTGCCTACAGCCAGGTTCCTGGGAATCCAAGGAATTCTAAGCCAAACTCAAGTCCAGAAATGTGACTTTTTTGCTTTGTTTGTATCTCTTAAGGTCTTCAGGTCAAGTTACTCTTGGAGACTCTTGTTCTGCAAGTACCAGTCGAACAGTAGCTATTCCTTCTGGAGAGAACCAGATCAATCAAATTGCCCTAAACCCAACTGGCACCTTCCTCTATGCTGCTTCCGGAAATGCTGTCAGGATGTGGGATCTTAAAAGGTAGATATTTTTAAGAAAACGTACCTCTTGCTATGACAAATACAACTTCAGACATTAATAACATCAGTGCACATGAAATCCAATTTTTATAACCCCAGAAGTTAATATAAAATCATAGGCTATTTTATTCAGCATGGTACTTCTAAATGTCTCTTGTGTCTTTATTAGCAAACTGACAGTTTTCTCTTTTTTAAATCTCCATTGCTGGGGAAAATAAGTATATAGAGGAAAAATAAAATTGAAACATTACAATCTCTTAATATTTGCCTACAAGTCATGTTGTTTACTAGTAAGAGGCCAACATTCTCATCATAGTTTCACCAGTACTCTTTTTTATTTTTCTTTTTTGATTCACTTTTTTTTTTTTATTGTACTTTAGGTTCTGGGGTATACGTGCAGATCATGCAGGATTGTTGCATAGGTGCATACGTGGCAATGTGGTTTGTTGCCTCCATCCCCCCTTGTCAACTATATCTGGCATTTCTCCCCATGTTATCCCCTCCCCAACCTCCCCCACTCCCCCGCTGTCCCTCCCCCGGCCCCCTCAACATACTCCAGTGTGTGATGCTCCTCTCCCTGTGTCCATGTATTCTCATTGTTCAACACCTGCCTATGAATGGAAACATGTGTTGCTTGATTTTCTGTTCTTGTGTCAGTTTGCTGAGAATGATGGTTTCTAGATTCATCCATGTCCCTACGAAGGACGTGAACTCATCATTTTTTATGGCTGCATTCCATGGTGTATATGTGCCAAATTTTCCTTGTCCAGTCTATCATTGATGGGCATTGGGGTTGGTTCCAGGTCTTTGCTATTGTAAACAGTGCTGCAATGAACATATGTGTGCATGTGTCTTTATAATAGAACTATTTATAATCCTTTGGATGTATACCCAGTAATGGGATTGCTGGGTGAAATGGAATTTCTATTTCTAGGTCCTTGAGGAAGCACCACACTATCTTCCACAATGGTTGAACTAATTTACACTCCCACCAACAGTATAAAAGTGTTCCTGTTTCTCCACATCCTCTCCAGCATCTGTTGTCTCCAGATTTTTTAATGATCACCATTCTAACTGGTGTGAGATGGTATCTCAATGTGGTTTTGATTTGCATTTCTCTAATGACCAGTGATGATGAGCATTTTTTTGTATATTTGTTGGCCTCATATATGTCTTCTTTTGAAAAGTGTCTGTTCATGTCCTTCACCCACTTTTGAATGGGGTTGTTTGTTTTGTTCTTGTAAATCTGTTTTAGTTCTTTGTAGATTCTGGATATTAGCCCTTGTCAGATGGGTAGATTTCAAAAATTTTTTGCCCATTCTGTTGGTTGCCAGTTCACTCTAATGATTGTTTCTTTTGCTGTACAGAAGCTCTGGAGTTTAATTAGATCCCATTTGTCTATTTTGGCTTTTGTTGCCAATGCTTTTGGTGTTTTAGCCATGAAGTCCTTGCCTATGCCTATGTCCTGAATGGTTTTGCCTAAGTTTTTTTCTAGGGTTTTTATGGTGTTAGGTCTTATATTTAAGTCTTTAATCCATCTGGAGTTAATTTTAGTGTAAGGTGTCAGGAAGGGGTCCAGTTTCTGCTTTCTGCACCCTGCTAGCCAGTTATCCCAACACCATTTATTAAACAGGAAATCCTATCCCCCATTGCTTGTTTTTGTCAGGTTTGTCAAAGATCAAATGGTTGTAGATGTGTGGCGTTGCCTCCAAGGCCTCTGTTCTGTTCCATTGGTCTGTATCTCTGTTTTGGTACCAGTACCATGCTGTTTTGATTACTGTAGCCTTATAGTATAGTTTGAAGTCAGGTAGTGTGATGCCTCCAGCTTTGTTCTTTTTGCTTAGGATTGTCTTGGCTATGCAGGCTCTCTTTTGGTTCTATATGAAGTTTAAGGTGGTTTTTTTCCAGATCTGTGAAGAAGGTCATTGGTAGCTTGATGGGGATAGCATTGAATCTATAAATAAGGGTTGCTGCCAGTTTCTTCTTCTGTTATTTTCATCCCAGAAGGGTACCCGCCATGTTTCGGCCTGAACTCTCCTTTACGAGGTGTGTCTTTGGGTATATGGGGTCAGGGAGCTGCTTGAGGAGACAGTCTGCCTCTTATAGGAGCTGAAGTGCTGTGCTGGGAACTCCATTGTTTCATTGCGTGCAGAGCTGTTGGGCACATACATTTAAGTCTGCTGCAGCGGAACTCATAACCGCCTCTTTTCTAGGTACTCTGTCCTAGGAAGGTTGGGCTTTATTTATAATTTCCTGACATGCTGCTGCCTTTTTCATAGATGCCCTGCTCAGCATGGAGATAGTCTAGTCACAGTCTGCCAGCAGAGGTGTTGCTGAGCTGCTGCGGGCTCTGCCCAGCTGCTGTGTGAACTTCCTTGAGGTGTTGTTTAAAGAGGTACAGTTAGAACTGCCTCGGTATTGGTGGACTGCCTTGGTAGTGGTGGACACCCTCCCCCCCAACGGAATTGGACCTTCCCCGGGTCCAGCTGCGCTTGCTGTGAAACTCTCGATCCAGAGTGTTTCAGATTGCTTGTTTTGTGGGGAGTGGTACCTGCCGAGCCAGATCACCTGGCTCCCTGCCTCAGCCCCTTCCCTTTCAGTTGAATGAGCGGCTCTGTCTCCCAGGCATTCCAGGTGCCAGTTGAAACAGCTGCCCAGATTTATGTGAGTTTCTGTGCACCAACCCTCAACACTGGCTGAAACAGCCATGCTGGAAACTTGTGGTGCTTTTCAGCCCGGGAATCTCCTGGTCTGTGGGCAGTGAAAACTCATTTGGAAATGTGGTGATCACACACATTTTTGCTGGGAACTGCACTCCACAGATGTTCCTAGTTGGCCATCTTGGGTCAGTATCCCAGTACTCTTGATAGAATTATTTTTTGCAACATTATTTAAACATCTTATATCTTAAATTTTTTCATTTATAAAATTAATTTAACAACTTTGAGCATAAAGTCCTCACAGAAATTTTGTGAATATAAAGTAAAATGTATGTGAACTATGAAGTATTAAGATGAAATAGTTAGAAAAAAATGATAAATTAAAATTTAAGGCATTACATCTTTTATTTGATTTTTATTTGCTATGAGGTATGAGCTTTTTTCCTTTAGCTGAGTGTTTATGTTAGCTTGTTTTCTAGTTCTTAAAAGTTTGGCAGCAGGGAACAATCACTTATTAGTTAACAAATATTTATTCAACCCAATGATGTCAGGCTTTGTACCAACAGTCTGGTGAGTCCTGGGAATAAAGACAGAGCAAAACAAATGTGGCTGGTGTTGAACTCCTGGGCTCAAAAGCTCCTCCCACCTAAGCCTCTGAAAGTGCTGGAATTACAGGCAGGAGCCACCATGCCCAGCCTAGATCTACCTTCTTAGAACTCATCTTATAATGGAAGATAAAGGCCATTAAACAGACTATTACAGGATTCTTAGCAAGGTTTCCAATTCAGGTAATAAAAGGTGCCTCTCATCCAGAAGGGATTTGCCAGTGGTAAATCAAATGGATGTTTTTTTGAAAAACTTTGAGAAAAACTGGTGTTATAATTTGTAACATTTAAAATATGTTAAAGTATTACTGACAAAGTATAATAAACATAATTTATAGATTAGCTAAGAGAGAAACCATGGTCCTAAATACTGTATTAGCAATAAAATGTAGAAAATTGAAAACAATGCTTTTTTAAGAAAATGAGAAAAGAGGTGAGGACTTGGTGTATTCTTGAAGATACTGAATTTGACTCATAGTAAGAGCACCATAGAAGAAATAGTCAAAATCATGACATAAAACAAGAAAAGATACCAGCTTTTGAAAATATTTTGTACTTTTTCATTTGCTGAAAAGTTTGGTTCTTGGAAAGCTGGTTGTTTTCAGCAACATATTAATAAATAATTAAATGTAGATCTTAACAAAGGAACTAAGAGAATAGTTTTCAAGAAACTGTAATATTTTAGAAGCTAGACACATGTCTTTATTACAGCAGGTTGATTTGAAGTAGGACTGTGAAATAATGGTTCACTGTTACCCTCTGACAACTGACAGCATACAGTTTTCTACCAGCTGCGTAGCTGTCCTGGTCATTTTAATATCTTTATAATAATTGATGAAATGGACCACTTATTTTCTGATATATATATCCACACATATACATAGATAAATATATGTATATATGTGCATATATGATGTATGTGCACTTATGTATATTTGCGACAATGTGTGTGTAATGAAATAATTTTACTTCCTCAGTATTGTTACTAATTTTGTAATTACATCAGTAATATTGTCAGTTTATTTGAAATTCAAGTTGGACCTAATCAGTTGTATGCCTAACATATTCAGACATTTAGCACATTAACATTTAGGTGGATTTAGGTTGGAGTTAAAAACTAATCATTTTTTTAGACTTCTGCTGCTTTTTTGTTTACTTAAATGATGTTAGTCAGCTTTGGAATAACTTATTTATGACTCTCCCTGCTTGCATCGTAGATTATGTTAGTTTTGACTAATTTGAACAGAGTTCCGTAGAGGTGGAGCTAAAATGAAAAATGCTGGTGATGCACACCTGTAAGTGCCAGCTACTGGGGAAGCTGAGGTGGGAGGATTGCTTGAGGCCAGGAGATTGAGACTGCAGTGCACCATGATCATCCCTGTGAATAGCCACTGCACTTCAGCCTGGCAACATAATGAGACTCCATCTTTCTTGCTTTTTCTTTTTTTTTTTTTTTGAGGCGGGGTCTTGCTCTGTTGCCCAGGCTGGAGTGCAGTGGCTCGATCTTGGCTCACTGCAATATCCGCCTCTCGGGTTTAATTGATTCTTCTGCCTCAGCCTCCTGAGTATCTGAGATTACAGGCACCTGCCACCACACCTGGCTAATTTTTGTATTTTTAGTAGAGATGGGGTGTATGATGTTGGCCAGGCTGGTCTTGAACTCCTACCAGGTCATCTACCCACCTTGGCTCCCAAAGTGCTGGGATTACAGGTGTGAGCCACTGTGCCCAGCCCAAGACCCCATCTCTAAACATATAAAATGAAAAAAAAAAAGTCAACTATTTTATGAAAGAATGTAGATTGTTTATGTTGAGGCTTAATCCTATCACACTAAGAAGTATTTTTAAACAAAACTTTTTTATTTTTTTTATTTTTAAAGGTTTCAGTCTACAGGAAAGTTAACAGGACACCTAGGCCCTGTTATGTGCCTTACTGTGGATCAGATTTCCAATGGACAAGATCTAATCATCACTGGCTCCAAAGATCATTACATCAAAGTATGTATAAGACACTTTCTAGATTACATTCATCTATTAAATGATAATTTTGAAGTATTCAGATTCATCTAGGACCTCTTTCTCTTAATTTATTTTTCCTTTTCTAGTACTTGCTTTTTATTTTTAATCCTTTCTTCATTCATAATTAGGGATTTTATTGTCTTATTGCTCAGTCATGTATTCTCATTTTTCATAAAGAAAGGTTGGAAACAATTTTAAAGCTCTTTTAGCTCAGTCTTCCAACTCATATATGAGTCTCATTGTCATATCTTTTATCCTGAAAATATTATGATCTTCAGAATTTTATGAAATTAGCAGGTAAGGTAAGGAAAGATGCATAGTTTGATTCTAAAAATGTTAAATGAAATACTAATAGAGGACATTCAGATGGCCAGAAGGCCATTAGAAACTCAAGTCTAGAGTTCAAGGTAAGTTGTGACTAGAGATATAGGTTTGGGAGCCATTCAAAGTGAAGCAGGTGTTCAAGAAGTTAAGAATTGATGATGTGGCCAAGGTGGAGAGAAGTTGACTGAGAACTTCTTGGAGGAGACCTGTAAAAACCGATAAGAAGAAGGTAAGAAAGAGATATAGGAGGACTAAAAGGACTCATTCTAGAAACTTTGATTAAGAAATGAGAGATGGGTTAATGACTTGAAATTAGAATGGTTAAGAAAAGGGAATTTTTTACTCTAGAGACTTGAACATATTTATGTACTTAGGAAATGGGCTTAGTGGAGAGGGAATGAGTGAAGAGAAAACTAAAGTGGTGGCAATTGATGAAGTTGGTAGGAGGAGTTAGATTATAGATGTGGACATTGGAAAGAAGTAAGTATACTTTAGCCTCTGATAAAGAAGGGAAGGATAAGAAGAAGTTTGAAGATAAAAAGAAACTTTTAGAATGGAGGAGAGTGTCTAAAAAGAAGTTTATGTTTGATTACACTAGCCTTTTCAGGAAAGCACAAGGTTATGGGCTGAGAGAGATAAGGGAAACTGAGGAAAGTGAAAAGGTTTTGAATAGCAGCTTTGGGGAACTGGAGATGACCTCCAGGACTGCAGAGTTACCTAATAGTCATTAAATAATAACCATATTGTTTATTTGAATTTCAACTGGATTGATATGTAATATTTTTATTATTGCGCATATCATTTGCGCACTTGTACATGAAAATTCTGGTTTCCTCTTTTAAAAGCCTACAGACACAAAGCATGTAACATGCAAACAAAAGTAGTATGAAAGAAAGGGCACAAGTTTATCCTCAGTTGTCATTCATGCCAGATTAATTTAATTAACTTAATAAAACATACATAACAACAAATAACAAAACAATAGTTAAGAGCTGGTGCCATGATGCATGCAGCTACTCCGGAGTTTGAGCTAAGAGAATCTCTTAAGCCTGAAGTTAAAGCTGCAGTGCAGTATGATTGCACCTGTGAATAAGAACTGCTCTCCAGCCTGGGAAACATAGTGAGACCTCATCTCAAAACAAGTAAATAAATAAAATAAATAAATAATAAATAAATAAATAAATAGAAAAAATAAAAAAAAATTTAACAAACCAGAAACAATAGGTAACAAAACAGATCATGTCTGATTAACATATATGTACGTTTCTAGGACTGTACAAATATTGGTATTTCTTTGCAAGTTAAATAGGATAACTGCTTTGTTTCTACTTTTTTAGATGTTTGATGTTACCGAAGGAGCTCTTGGGACTGTGAGTCCCACCCACAATTTTGAACCCCCTCATTATGATGGCATAGAAGCACTAATCATTCAAGGGGATAACCTATTTAGTGGGTCTAGAGATAACGGAATCAAGAAATGGGACTTAACTCAAAAAGACCTTCTTCAGGTAATGCAGAACCTTTCCATGATATAGAGTGGGCATTTCAACACAATTCTGTAGCCTGTAGAAGAACTTGAAGAGCATCCATGTAGATTTTTATTGTTTAGGGATAATATTAATCAAGCTTTCCTCTTAAAGAATGTTTCATCTTCCCCAGAGTTCTTCATTGGAAGAAAGGAAACATTTAACATTGAATAATACCTGCTAGGTAAGAGAAGAGAGGGTCACAAGAGCTGAAAGATCTAGGGTTGCTCAATGCATGTGTTTATTAAGTAAAATCAGCCTGGGAGTAGTACAGTTGCAGTTTCTTATTTTGTTTTGCTTTTGTTTTATGTACGTGTATTCCAAAGAGTTCCAAGTTTAGATAAAGTCAAGAGTAATAAAAATAATTCCTTATCTATAAGAGCATTTCCATGCATCCAAGAGTGGTGTTTCTCTCATTTCCTACAAAATGATAGTTGGATTGAAGTGATGTGTCAGTAAATTCAAATATTGGTGTCTTTTCTTAATTCCCTGGAAAAGAAATTAGTTAACAGATGAAATTATTTTCAATCTCAAGTTTTTCCTTATATATGTATGGGTATGTATATGTTGTAGTTGCTACCACTTTCCTGCTTGTAATCAGATAAAAACCAAACAAACAAGTAACATAAATATTAAAAGAAAAAAAATTGACAATAGATGCATATACAATGTTGCATTCAAAGGCCTTTTTATAAATATACATTCATGATTATAATTTTATATTGCAAATATAAATACATTTATGCATGAAGTATAATCATATAGTCTGATCTTGTAATTACTGTTTACTCATCATGAAATATATAGATTATCTCTGGTCCTCTGCAGAAATCTTCAGGTCTCTATATTCTCTACCAAAAGTTGAAACTAGTGATATTATGGGCTAGTCCTTATAGTCCACATACCAGGTTGCAGTTTTCAAACTGGCTTTATTTAATACATTTTGGAGAAAGGTAAGATATTTACTGTAGTGGATGAAGAGGATGTGATGCTGGAAAATTTATAAACTTTCAAGGTCTTTTACATTCTGTAGCTTATTAACATCATAGCCCTTAAATGCTGTTAACAATGATGAAAGTTAGTGAGGCAAGTTGGGAAGCAAATTACCCATTTATTTCTTTAAATCACTAAGAGTAATTGCAAAGAAAATAAACTTTCTCCAGGCAATTCCAAATATTAAGTTATGGCAATAAAATGTTTTTCAGTTTATTTTCATGTGAAAATGTCAGTTTGGAAGCTCCCCTTAAGCTGCCAATTTCACTTTTTTTCTTTTAGCAAGTTCCAAATGCACATAAGGATTGGGTCTGTGCCCTGGGAGTGGTGCCAGATCACCCAGTTTTGCTCAGTGGCTGCAGAGGGGGCATTCTGAAAGTCTGGAACATGGACACTTTTATGCCAGTTGGAGAGATGAAGGGTCATGATAGTCCTATCAATGCCATATGTGTTAATTCCACCCACATTTTTACTGCAGCTGAGTAAGTTTTCTTACATGATTTTTCTCTATACTGGTTGTTTGTGTTTAGATTTAATATGTTGTAAATATCTAGAAACATTGAATTGAGCAAAATCCTTTTAATCATTCTAATGTCTGTTTTATGATATCTTATTTACATTTTCTGATGTACACTGTGGGCATGAATTTAGGCACCCCAGGTTACATGACAATACTGTTACTCCTGTATTAGCACTCTGCTTACTATAGGAAGTGTGCTGTCACATGGTTCCTTGATGATTTTGACTTTTAGAAAATAATGACTAATTTTTAAAGAGTTTTATTTTCAGAAAGGCAATACAATTGCCATTCTTCATATTTAGAACAAATTATTTAAAAACTCTCTGTGCTTCCTCCTCCTTTTAAAGTATAAGTATATAGTAATAACATTTGCTTCGTCCCGCTTGTGGGTGGCTGGATTGATTGACTCATTTGTTCATTCACAATGAATCTCCTAAGTGTTGTGCGTTGTTCCAGACTCCTGGGAATAGAGCAGTGAACAAAACAGATTCCAGCCCCAGTTTATATTCTTAGGAGAAGAAATGAAAAATACATTAAGTAGAATGTGTTAGATGGTGACAAGTGCAGTGGTGAAAAATAAAAGAGAGAAAGGAGATGGGGATTTTCTTAGGGCAGGGCTTACAAAATAGGGTGGTCAGTGATGGCCTCATGGAGAAAGTGACATTTAAGATACTCGAAGGAGGTAGAAAGAAGTTGTAATTGTAAAATGTCATTATATATAAATGACATTATATATAGTACACACATATATATGTGTATATATGTACTTTGGAAAGGAAAGCCTATGTATTATAATGTTAGGTGTAGGTCTCATTCAAATAAAATGTAATTTCTTATGAATATCTATCTAAAGCACCTCCCAATTTTGTTTGTGCACCATTTATATCTATTTAATTTGAGCACTGCCTATGCATGAACAACCTGATTTTATTTTGAAGCCTCTACTTTATTTCTGTGTCATTTCTTTTTATTTGTGCTGCTTCTATTAAATCTCTTTTTTCATTTAGATTTACTTTTGTCTTTAAGGTGCATCAGAGCCAATTTATTTTGTTTTTCTAAGGTGCTTTTGTTTGATGCTTCATTGATGTGATTTCCAAGATGCATTGCTTTCTGAAAAGTCACCACTTTTGCTTATTTCCTTGAAAACTTATTGTGTCCTTGAAAATTTACTGGATATAATAATACTACTCAAAGCTGTGGGACACCCAATATAAGACTTAGTATTGCATATTAGTGAGGCCTGGGGAGTGATATATAATGCAATTGTTCTTGCTTATCTTCCATGACATAGTCTCAGTTTTGAAGAGCTAAACATTTTTTATTAACTTTTATTATAGGTTCAGGGGCACATGTGCAGTTTTTTTATATGGGTAAACTTGTGTCACCGGTGTTTGTCATTCAGATTATTTCATTATCCAGGTACTAAGCCCAGTACCCAGCAGTTATTTTTTCTGCTCCTCTCTCTTCTCCCAACTCCACCCTCAAGTAGGCCCCAGTGTCTGTTGTTCCCTTTTTTGTATCTATGAGTTCTCATCATTTAGCTCCCATTTATAAGTGAGAACATGTGATATTTGGTTTTCTGTTCCTGCAATAATTTGCTAAGAATAATGGCTGCCCGCTTGATCCATGTTCCCACAAAATACATGATCTCGTTTATTTTTATGGTTGCATAGTATTCCATGGTGTATATGTACCACATTTTCTTTATCCAGTCTGTCGTTGCTGGGCATTTAGGTTGATTCCATGTCTTTGCTATTATGAATAGTGTTGTGATAAACATTTGTGTGCATGTGACTTTATGGTAGAATAATTTATATTCCTCTGGTATACACCCAGTAAGGAGATTGCTGAGTAAAATGGTAGTTCTGTTTTTAGCTCTTTGAGAAATTGCAACACTGCTTTCCACACTAGTTGAACTGCTTTACACTCTCACCAACAGTATATAAATATTCCCTTTTTTCCACAATCTTGTTGACATCTGTCATGTTTTGACTTTTTAATAGTAGCTGTTTTGACTGGTATGAGATGGTATCTCGTTGTAGTTTTGATTGGCATTTCTCAATAATATTGAGCTTTTTTCATTATGCTAATTAGCCACAGGTGTGTCTTCTTTAGAAAAGAGTCTGTTCATGTCCTTTGCCCACTTTTTAATGGGGTCATTTGGTTTGTTCCTTGTAAATTTGTTTAAGTTCCTAAGATGCTGGATATTAGATCTTTGTCAGAGTCAAAGTTTGCAAATATTTTCTCCCGTTCTGTAGGTTGTCTGTTTACTCTGTTGACAGTTTCTTTTGCTGTGCAGATGAACAGCTAAACTTTTTCTCAGCTTGCTCAAGGTATATCACAGGCAAATCTATGTACTACATATTTTCAAAATCACAGGATATTTAGCCAAGAAAATCAGAAGGACTTTAAAAAAATTAGTTATACTTATTTGTTATTTAATAAATATTTATCTAGTGCTTGCTATGTGAGAGGCATTGTTCTAAGTGCTTTATAGACATTAACTCATTTAGTGCTTAAAATAACTCTAGAAGTTAAGTATTATTATAATCTCTATTTTACAAGTAGGAAAACTGAGGCCCTTTATAACTTATATAGATAATTTCATCATACCTGTCATTTCTGGATCTGATACCATTGATTTTTCTCATAATTACTGGTCTCATTTTCTTCTTCTTTTCAATGTCAAGTAGTATTTTATTAAATGCTAGACATTGTAATATTTTGAGTATCTCAATTTTGTTGTTCTTCGTATTCTTTTGTATTCCTGTATTCCCAGGTGTTCAGTGATATCTCTTGATTATACCTGGTCAGAACTTGAATATCTCATAGCTCTGTATGAACTATGGGAACTTTTCAATATACAGCACTCTGGTAGCTGTTTGTTGTCTGACCTTATAGTTGTACTCTACTCATGTACAACTTAGCATTCAAAGACTTTAGGGGACCCCATGTAGATTTGTAGAGTTCTTTCTCTGCATAGAACTCTCCTCTTCTCTACTTGGTCTTTCTGGATTCCAACAGACTTTCTGGATTTTGTTTTCTGTCTCTTCAACTAAGTGCTTCTGTGGTTCTATGTTTGGTTTCCTCTTCCTGTGCTGTGGTGTGGAAGATGCTTCCAGGAAGATAGCTGGGGCTATCACACAGTTCATCTTTGTTTCCCTTTCTCCAGGATCAATCACAGCCTCGCACTGGCTGTTGCCCAGTGTCTGAAAACAGCTGCTCCATAAATGTTGTCAAGTTTTCTCTTTATTTACAATAGGAGGGTTAACCTGGTGTGAGTTACTCTGTCATGGATAGTAGCAGAGGTTTAATCATCTCAAACTTATCCAAAATGGAACTCATGATCTTTTCAAGAAACCTGCTCATTCTGCGGTCTTCTCCATCACAGTTGATGGCTTCTCTGTCATTTTCTGTGCTCGGGCCAGAACCTTCCATTCCTCCCCTTCTTTTGTACTCCATATCTAATCCATCATCAAGTCCTGTTAGTCTTCCCTTTAAATTATATTTAGAATCTTACCACATCTTTTACTATTTCACCAGATTTAATAATCATCAACTCTTGGATTACTATATAGCCTTCTAAACCAAGTCCTTTGCTCATATGTATTCTACACGTAACACAAAATCTAGAATAACCCTTTAAAAGCCTAAGTTAGATCGTGTTCCTTCTCTATTCAAAACCCTACAGTGGTCCTCCATTTCACTTAGAGTTGCGTCTATACTTGATCTTGCCCTCTGCACATCTGTTATCTCCCTTCCTTATCGTCTGGTACCCTCTGGCTTGTTACTTTTCTTGCAACCCCAATAACCTCCTCGCTGGTCCTTGAACATTCCAAAGTCACTCCTGCCTGAGGGCATTTGCCCTGACTGCTGTCTTGGCCTGAAATGTTTTTCTCTCAAAGGTTATGACCCTCCAAGTCTTTCTTCCTCAGTAAGAGTATCCTGGCCATTGTATTTAAAATTGTAATATCTTCTATCACCTAGCACCTCTGGTCCCCTTTGCTGTGCTCTCCCCCAACTTTTTTTCCCCTGTGGCACTAATCACCTTCTAATATACTGTATAGTTTAATCGTTTATTATGGTTTGTTATCTGTCTCCTTTTGCTAGAGTATATGATCTACAAAGGCAAAAGGTTTGAGCTTTTAAATTTTATTATTGTTTTTTTAAAAAAGCGTATCCCAAGCATGCTTGGCCTGTAACATGTTCTTAGTAAACATTTGTTGAATAAATGGTTGAATGAATAAATGGAATGCTGGAATGGGTGGATAAATGAAAATATTCCATTGCTGTTATCAATGTATGTGTGTTATGTGGGATGGTGAGAAGATAACTGATGAAAATCTAGAAAGCCTGGGTTCTAGTAAAGCTCTCTCCTTTGCTGTGTTGCATCGGCACTCCACTAAACCGTTCTTCCCTTGGAAAGGAATACATAATCTCTGAAGTGCATTTTAACTATTAAATTCTATGGAAACTGCTTTTTTTGACTTTGGGTAAATCAGGAAATTGGAAAAGAAACATTTCTTTAAGCCCTGAGAGATAAGTTAGGAAACTCGATTGTCTAATGACTGGTTCCCAGTACTCATCTGCTAGGACAACAGAAACATGTTTTCTCAGAAATACTTTTTTTCTCTTTTTTAAAAAAATTTACATTTCAATTAACAATAACTGTGTATATTTATGGTGCATCAGAATCACGTTTAATCTTCTACACTCTGTGCTAGGTGTAGTATTAGTGTACTTCTCAATAGCCTCATGCTTTTTCTGTAGGCTTATTTGCTGAATTTACCTAAATATAATTATTCATGACTTTGCCAGGTTCACTAACTCCCTAGAAATGCTGCCCCAGCCTCCTCCTTTCCTAGAAGCCTGACTGTGACCTTCAGGCTGTTTTGCCTGAAGACTTCTGACACTATTTCAGATTACATACTGTTTTTTGAAATAATGAGTGCAGATCCAGTGTTAAAGAGATAGGGCTCTGGAACAAGACTGCCTGGATTCACATCTCAGCTGTGTCACTTACTTTATGATCTGGGTCTCAGTTAGCTCTTTTTGCTAGAATATATAATCTACAAAGACAAAAGGGGGTCATAGCCGTAGCTATTACTAATGGGAGTTAAAGGGAATTAAATGTGTTAACATATATAAAGGACACGTGTTAACAATGCCTAACTCGTAGTAAGCCCTTGATAATATGAACCGTTACCATTATTAAGGTATATGTTTGCTATACATATGAGACAATGCATATTTGTACTTGCATTTCTTGAAGATCTATATAGGAAATATTTCCATGAAAAGTAATTATAAGAACTATTCCTTTATCTTTCTGCCATTGTTTCATATATTCATGTTTTATTTTATTTATTTTTTTTTGTAGTGATCGAACTGTGAGAATTTGGAAGGCTCGCAATTTGCAAGATGGTCAGATCTCTGACACAGGAGATCTGGGGGGAGATATTGCCAGTAATTAAACATGAATGAAAATAAGTTGTAAACTGAATGCTGTGATAATACACTGTATGTTCTTTATGGAAAATGTTGTCCTGCACTTATTAGGCAAAAACTTATGAATGGGATTAACTGGAAAATACATTTGAATTCAACTGCTGACTATAAATGATATTCCCATAAAATTGTATACTATTCTATGTGCTTAGTTTTAAGATCAACCAATAGATATATATCCTACAATTGATATATTGCTTTATTTGCACTTTTATTGTGGCTGAATTTTTGTGCCTATCTATAAAACACACCTTCAAATTATTTGAATTATAAGATATCTGCTTTTGTGACAGTCAGAAAACACACTTGGAATACAATGCAACCCACCATTAACTCATTCATATAATCTATTCAAGTGATTTATGTATTTAAACATATTGAAACTGTTAGTCAAATTGTGGTTTGTTTGTCAGATATTTATATCAGTCTATAGAGGGTTCCCAAATTTCAAAGCTCTTTTAACGTAATGGAAAAAAATTAGACATGAGAATATTATTGATGAATTTTCATAAGGTGGAATTGACCTGAATCTACTAACAGAGAAGGGTAAACAGTTTGTGTTAAATGTTGGCGTTTACTCACATTGACCAAAGTTTTGCAGCTCTACTATATTCTGTGCTCAGGACTAAAATGCTGTTACATTGTTGGTTTTGTTTTTTTAGTGCTGTGCATATATTCTGTGATGGGAATTCTTGATGTCCTAACAGAAATATATTTTGATCTATTTTCCTATGGAGTTGTTCCTATTATCACCATTTAATTTTGTTTTTATTTAATAGTAGTATTTCCTTCCCTTTTATCTAATTTTTTATATGCTGCTAAATATATTTTAAATACACTATGTTTGCGAACTTTGGTAGCTATGATGAGAACTATTATCATCTGTGGTGGGGAAAAGCTATGTAAATAGGTAGATTGTATAGAGAGACTATCTTGTGTTGTGCCTGTATGAATTTTTAAAAGCTGTTAATTGGATTTTGCAAAAGGATGTATAATATTTCTGTCTGCTCAGATTATTAATTTGTAAATTAAGTTTAATTTTTATGTAGATGGTATAACATTTGAAAATATTGTCTTATGTGATTTTTCCCCATGAAAATATTTGCTTGTAAATGAAAACTTAGCTAGGGCTTAAATAAACATGTTGCTATGAAATTATTTTTATTTTATTGTTTTTTTTCCAAATTGCAAGAGAATGGCCAGTATTTGTAAAACTTTGTTTTATCTTTGTGTGATAGAAGAAAAGCATGTTTTTGGTTATCTGGCAATCCCATATACACTCCTTTCTTTGCTTACTAATGGGAAATATTCTTGAGAATTTTAAATAGTAACCTAATCTTGATGAACCATAAAAACTCACTATTGAAAGCAATTGAGTTCAACTATGTAATTTAGGGATTTGAACATGAATGATAAAACAAAACCAAACCAAAAATTCCCATAAACATTAAGACAGTGGTGACCTTGTTTCTAGAGAAGAGAAAGGGTGGCTGGTGACTGGCAGGTGTCAGAGCAGGTGAGGTGGGAGGGTAGGCAGGATGCTTCTGGGGTCCTTGCAATGCTGTAACTTTTGACCTGGGTCCTAAACATAAACACTCGCTTTCTACGTACATGTTAAACTGTACATATATTTCTCTATCCTCTTTTATGTATGTGTTCTATGTTTCATAGCAAAATAATTTTTGAAAAAAGTTTAAGGAAGAGATTTTCCTATAAGGAAAAACTCAGCTCCTTTGTAATTTTGCTTCCTTCCCTGAAAGAAGGTACCATGCCAAGATCTGAAAGAGACTTCAAGACTGTTTTAATTTCAAGTCTCTTGCAGTGTTTCTTTTTTGCAGGACTATTGCTCAATAACTCATGAATTTGATAACTGACTTATTCAAGAGATGTTTAGTGAGCATACACATTGTCAACTATTGGGGATGAAAAAATAACAAGACTGAGATGACACTTGCCCTCTGAGCAGAGTGAGATAATAAAACCAGCATTCATATAACAGCTTGGTAAGTGCTCAGATAAAGTCCAGGGTGCCTTAGCACCTGTTAGAGGTATCCAAACTGAACTGCAAATCCAATGAGAGCTCCTGAGCACTGTGTTTCTTTGTGCAAAATACAAAGTTCAGTGTCTAATTTTACCTTTTAAAATGCTGGAGGCTCAGCTAGTGTGAATCTGATATAAGAATTTAAAAGAATATGTGAAAGAGGCAGCCTTCTTTAAAAAATTGACATTTTAAAACATGTTAACCCCTAAATTTCCTATTCAGAAAGGTTGAAATAACTCTTAAAGCTGTTAAAATAGTGCCTGTAAGAATTAAAATGGATTATACTATGTATTAAATATGTGTTTTGTTTCCCCATACACACAGAATAGCCTCTTCTTTTTTTTAGAAGATATGTTTCTGGTTTTAAATCCAAATCTCTGAAATTTAGCTAAGAAATAATTACAAGATTTTGCATATTAATTCAGCTATACCTTACAGGTTCACATTAATTATTTAACTTTCAGGTGATGTGGAGTCTTTCATAAAAATTTAAATTAAAATCATCAACAAGCAACAACTTGTTTCATGCTGCTGTTTGCTACTTTTCCAAGTGTCTCCCATACCTTAACTCAAAGTGATTTCAAATTCTCGGTTTTACCCTACAATAGGTTATTTTTCTCCTTTGTTATTGGGGATTTTATTTGCTACGGACTGAGATTTTGTATTTATGAATTATAAAATTATACAGATTGCTGTGTGTGAGCATCAGTATACAAAAATTAAGAGTTGTCTATCCTTTCAGTTTTTAACCATAACAAGATGCTTAACCACTTTTAAAATTAAAATATGCTGCCATTAATCTCTCCTTTTATTTTTTAATATTTTGATGAGGATAATAATTGTAATAGCCAACATTTATTGAGCATTTATTTTCCCCTTTTGTTTAACTGGACATCTCCTAAAGTAGGAGAAACTAAAATGCCATCTCCCAAGTTTGGAGATGTTTAATTCTGAATAAATAGTATGCATCCTGGAATTGATGAAATATAGTACTACATATTGTGGGGATTTCTGCCAAACAGATAAAAATAGTGATAAATGTCTTCTATATGATATATGGTAGATAATGATTCCAAACCACTTCTAGTATGCTTTAGTGTATGTTAGATTTAGGAAAAGCAAAGATCACATTTCCCAGACTTGCTTCCAACTATGTCCCACACTTACCTGCTTTCCACCAAACATATAAATCCAGACAAGAGGTAGAGTGAGGAGGAAGTGTTTCTGTAGCACAATTTTAGAGGCACCTTTTTTTCCAGTGGCAACAGTGACAGTGTCCCAGCTGGCTACTTGCTGTGGGTGTTGAGAGATCAGGAATAAGAGGATCTTCTTGTTGGCACCCAGCTGAGCTGCTGGTCTTGCAGTCAACAGGGGAGAGGGGTAGTGGCTGCCTAGTTCCCCGTCATCCTTACTGTGGTGGAAGCACTAATCTGACAGGCTAATTCTGGGAGATAACTGAGCACTTGCTTCTCCAGTCCTAGATATTTTGTAAGTGCCCACTTTCCTATGCTAAATTCCTTTCTGCTTAAACCAACTGCAGTGTTTTCTGTATTTGCAATTGAAGTTTAAAAGATACACTGTCCATTTTTATTGGTGACCTGTGTTTTAAAATATTTCTTCCATTTATTTTTTCCAGACTCTAGTTTAGTTCACAAAAATGATCATCGTCTTTTCTCATTAATCTATCTAGTTGTTTTCACTTTGAAATCAATACTTTTCAGTTGTCTGGAGTCTTCCTATGTTGGAATAGAATCCTGTTAAGTACCACGATTCTTTATGAAAGTCATTGTCTTTGCTCTTCTCTGGCAGGTCTATGTTCCAGAGCCCCCAGGAATTATTCTGCTTTTTCCTTCATCCCTTAGTTGCTCAGTTCTACTTAGGTGTGCTATGCTGTGCTGTGCTTTTTTTTTTTTTGCCTACTTATAGTTCTGTTTACCCTGAGTGGTCAGGGCTGGCTGGTGGTAGGAGCATAGTACTCTACTCTGATAGGCTTGCAATTTACAACAAATTGTCAGTCCTCTATTGATGCCTGGGGAAATCCCGTCTGCTATTCCTTGTCTCCCAATCTGTAGGTGTCAGCCTTCTCCAGTATGTGCAGCTGCCTCAGAGTTCTGCTGGGCCCCGCAAGACTATGCATACCCTCTCAGGACAGCAGGCATTCAGAAATGCGCTGCTATTAAAGGCATCCACAGTGCTGCTATCTCTGACCACCCTATTAGACAGGCTCCTCAGGTTTTTGGCCCTGTCCAGTGTTTTATTCCGGAGAGTTGGAATGCAGAGATCATAGATACATTTTCATGCTTCCTCACTCATGGCAACCATTTAACGCTATCACTGAAAAATACTCAACAAATAAAAACTGAGTGATAGGAAACCTAATATTGGTTAGGACTGCATTCACCTGCATGTACCAGGAACCTGACTAGGGTGTGTGTTATCTTCACTGGGCTATTAGACAGTTTTTATAATTAGGAGTCTCTGCCAGGGTTGGCAACTAGGAGTGTCTTCTACAGCCTCCTCAGGAAAGAAAGGAAGTGGCTGAGAAAGTTAGTAATGTAATTTTCAGCTGCTTTGACCATTGACTGGATCCTAAAATAGGGTTGGTGCAAAAGTAATTGCAGTTTTGGGTAACGAATTTTAAATCATGATAACGAGACTCAAACATATATTAATTCAAAAAAATAGAAACCATTACAATCAACACATTTTTGCCAATGAGAAATAAGTTTGTTTATTCCTGTAGCATAAAAACCAATGCTTTGGGATTCGACAAACTCTTGGAAAGCATTTTCTGCATTCTGCTTGTTGTGGAAGGGTTTTCCCTGCAAAAAGTTGTTGAGATGCTTGAAGAAGTGGTAGTTGGTTGGTGAGAGGTCAGGTGAATATGGTGGATAAGGCAAAATGCCAATTCTTTCAACTTTTGAAGCATTGGTTGTGTGATATGTGGTTGGGCATTGTCGTGGAGAATTGGGCGCTTTCTGTTGACCATGCCAGCTGCAGGCACTGCAGTTTTTGGTGCATCTCATTGATTTGCTGAGCATACTTATCAGATGTAATAGTTTCGCCAGCATTCAGAAAGCTGTCGTGGATCAGACCAGCAGCAGACCACCGAACAGTGACCATGACCCTTTTTTGGTGCAAGTTTGCCTTTGGAAAATGCTATGAAGCTTCTTCTCAGTCCATCACCGAGCTGGTCATTGCCATTTGCCATATAAAGTCCACTTTTCAACACACATCACAATCTGATCGAGAAATCGTTCATTGTTGTGTAGAAGAGACAGCACTTCAAAACAATGATTTTTGAACTTTTACTAAGCTCATGAGGCACCCATATATCAAGCTCTTTCACCTTTCCAGTGTGCTTCAAATTCCTAATGACCATAGAATGGTCGATGTTGCGTTCTTTGGCAACTTCCTGTAGTTGTTAAGAGGACTGGCTTTGATGATTGCTCTCAATTGGTCGTTGCCAACTTCCGATGGCTAGCCACTGTGCTCCTTATCGTCAAGGCTCTCGTATCCTTTGCAAAACTTCTTGAACCACCACTGCCCTGTATGTTCATTAGCAGTTCCTGGGCCAAATGTGTTGCTGGTGTTGTGAGTTGTCTCTGCTGCTTTACAATCCATTTTGAACTTAAATAAGAAAATCACTCGAATTTATTTCTTGTCTGACATCATTTCCATAGTCTGAAATAAGCATAAGGTAAAGGGCAAGTAATAAGTCATTAGCAAAAAAACATAAAGTTAGAAATGCCCATTAAAACAATGTATAACATAACCACATTTATTTGAGAATGTATTCCAATATCAAATGGCACATTTCAACAATGCAAAAACCACAGTTACTTTTGCCCTTACCTAATACTTACCTTCTTATCTGAGGAGAGCCATATCCTAGTCTATTCCTACCTCATTTTCCCAAGACCTTCCTTTCCTATCTTTTTTTTTCTTTCTTTTACTTTTTGGAAAGAGTTGTATTGATTGTTGTCAGGGAATTCCCCATAAAGAAAAACACTCCATGAGAATTATCCTGCCACGTGGGGTGGAGGAGATTTTAATTGTTCGAGACAGCTCAGCGCCAACCGAGGGATGAGGAGGACTCTGTAGTATATGTGGCAAAGATGTCTAATTTCTCCCTCTACCAATCCTCCTTTTCCTTTTAGTAACAGAAGCCTTGGGATTATAGCTGAGCACTTGCTGCCCAGCCAGAGATTACATTTCCCACCTGATCCTGTAGTCAACCATGACTGTGTGCTATTGTTCTGGCCGTGGGATTTATGTGGAAGTAATGTATGCAATCTCTGCTCCTACTTTTTTTTTTTTTTAATAAAGAAGTGCTGGCCGGGCATGGTGGCTCTTGCCTGTAATCCCAGCACTTTGGGAGGCCAAGGCAGGTGGATCAGAAGGTCAGGAGATCAAGACCATCCTGGACAACATAATGAAACCCTGTCTCTACTAAAATACACAAAACTAGCCAGGCATGATGGCATGCACCTGTAGTCCTCGCTACTCGGGAGGCTAAGGCAGAAGAATCACTTGAACCCAGGAGGCGGAGGTTGCAGTGAGCCGAGATTGCACCACTGCACACAAGCCTGGCAACAGAGTGAGACTACATCTCAAAAAAAAGAGAAAGAAGTGCTTGCCCTTCACTTTCTCTTCCCCTTCGCACTGACTGGGATATGGATATGGATGTGGTGATGATGAACCAGCTGCCACAATGCAGATGAGGACAGCATCTGGCTGATGTTAGAACAACATGATAGAAGGAACCCAAGACCCTGTGTGGTCTGGTGAAACAGCAATTCCTCCCTGTCCTGGAGGAATCAAATTTGGAAGATCAGCAAAGTTTTTTTCTGTAAAGGGCCAAATAGTAAATAATTCAGGCTTTGTAGGTCACGTATTTACCCCATCACACATTCTTATTTTTGCAGCCATTTCAATATGTAAAGACCATTCTCACCCTGAGAACTGTACAGAAACAGGCTGGCACCAAATTTGGCTCACAGGTTACAATTTTGTTGATTCCTGCTCTGGGTAAAGTTACATGAGAGAGAGATAACATCCATCTTTTCTGAGCCACCGAATTTTAAGATCCTTTGTTACAGCAGTCTAACAAATATGGCATATAGCCATGTAGTTAATGATTTATAACAGAGTATTTTCTAGGAATGATTTTCTGCGGAGAGGGAGTGGATCCCTCCTGTACCGCACAACCCAGACATGTAGAGGATCCCTTGTCTTCAGAGCTGTCATATACTACACAACTCAGGAAGGCACCACTCACTTTTCAGACATTGTACATTTATACATCTGTTACAAGTTTAAGGCAGATGGCAGTAAATCATCTTGTACTAAAAGATATAAAAATACAATGACAAATTTTTAGCCTTTGGAAGTAAACCGTGTATTCAGAAAGGCAGTTTTGCTGAGCAGTAGTGCCCAGGGCTGGTAGAAGCCAGCTCTGATAGTGAACTCTTTGATCTCCGTTGCCTAAGATTAAAACAGTCCCCATTAAGTAAGGTTAGTTAAAAAATAATGAATTTCTTCCCTTAAAAATATTTGTTGCTTAGGAAACTCTGCTTCATGTAATTTTTAATTAGAAATTCCACATTTTAAATACCACGATATTTTATGTCACAGATGCCTCTTTAAAAATAAATTTACATGATGAGGCCTTGTCTCTAAAAAATAAAAATAAATAAAAACAAGGAATTTAAAAGCTAATTACTTAACCTGAAGAATGTGGACAAGATATACTAACAGTTTTTCTAGGATGAATCACCCATTATTCTATAAATTATAGAAATTTCTGATAAGAATGTTGCTTAATAGAGATTTTCCTGTGTTATCTCTGTTGTCCTAGTAGGTGGCAAAGAAAGCCATCTGGGTAGGGCACTGTAAAGGCATGGCCTTCGTCATTTACACCAAGACATTAAGACACCCACCACAGGTGTGTACTTGGATAATGTGTAATGGCTGCGCTTGCTTGCTTTCTCCACTCACACCTGATCGTAAAACATAGAATGAAATCCAAGTATAAACAGGTAAAGGACCCAAGTCTGGATTTAGTAGCTATTTGCCAACTTTTTGGATCTCTTAGCACTTTTGAACAACTTTCTGTGTTAGGGGTATGTTCACTTTATGAAATCTGCATCTCACTCCAAATGTCTGTTGCTCATTTCCCCACCTCCCCTTGTGGCCAGGGTGGTGGGTGACTTAGATTCAGCCCATTAAAGCCACAGGCAACAGACTTTGAATTGGAAGCTAGTGACACAAATATTGGCATCTCACTGAATCCCTTGGATGGGGGTGGTAAGCAGTGGACGTTCGAGTGTCAGCATCCATGCTGGAAACCATGGAGTCTGTGCCTGGTGGAGGAAGAGGCAGCCAGTGGTGAGGTATGATTTTGAGCATTGTTCCTGGCTGTCTACCCCCCCCAAAGCCTTCTCTGGCCTTTCAGGAATTGTACACATTAACTAACAACTTCCAGTAAATTCCTTTTTTGATTTAACTAGTGGAGTGGGTTGCTGTTATTTGCGGGTAAGTCAAAGGATGAAGATCTGCTGGGAACTGAGTTTCCACTTCCTGGAAGTGACATGGATATCAGCAACAGTAAACAAAAGACTCTAATAGATCTTTTCCTATTTCTGACACATTCAATTTAAACATCTCCCTGGATTAAAGCAGACTTCTCTATTTCACATTCCTATTAAAGAACCACAGAAGAACCTCTAGAAGGGTTCTGAGATTCCAGGTCCTTACATAATATTCTTTTATCTCATGGCTTATTAACATGACTATTTTCCTTAGGCAAGTCTTGTCAAGGTTATCATATTCCTCTTAGATGACCAGTGGCTTGAACTGAAAATAATTGCATCTGCAATCCTTTTCTTAAACTGCCTTTACTTACTGTTGTTGCTTTTTAACCTCTATTTGATATTCAGTTTTCTATAAATAGGTCAGGAAAAACTTGTCCTTTCCTATCCCAAATAAGGCAAAGGTTGTAATTGGATTTCTCTGAGCCCATCATTTCTGCCTTAAGGAAAATATTATATAGGATGGGAATACTCCCTCTGTTTACTAGAGTATGGTCTGTTAGTCTCTGCAGGAGCTGACTGCAGGGTGAGGATGAGAAATGGCCAACCGCCCCCATCACCAAGTGAGCAATAATGTCTTGGTAGCTCGTTTGAATAATTAAAGATTCCCACCTTCAGGCAGAAGGCTGAAAAAAGTGTGGGTAATATCTAGTAATTGTTATGCATTGCATTTGATATGGAATAACCCATGTGTAACAATTTGGCTGGTCTCTATTTCTTGGTGTCCTGAAAAATTTCTTATTACAATAAAAAATTAAAGTACAATTTAACCTGAAGAGAAGCGGTAGTCCCAAATTGGGCAGATGCTCAGACACAAACATACATTCTATTTTTCTCAAACTCCAGTTCAGGAATTCATTCTTCCCTAAAGTCCATGTGATTCAAGGAGACCCCATAACTCGTCCTTATTAGTCTAAGCCAGTGGTTCTCATTTTGGAATGCACCTATCAGAGTTACCTAGAGGGCTTCTTACAGTACAAATCACCTGGTCCTACCTTCAGAGTTTCTGTTTCACAAAAATTTGCATTTCAAGCAAGTTCCCAGATGACACTGGTGCAACTAGGGCAGCATTTGAGAACACTTTGAGAACCACTGGTCTAAGTTGATTCTGTTCCCTTTTGCAGTGGTCCAGGAACCTGGTTCAGGAACAGACATTTCGACCAATTGAAATCCAGTATCTCCCTGGCATGGTTATTGTTCTAGGTATAGACTCCTAACCTAGCTCTTAGTCTGTATGAGAGAAAGTGTTAGTATACCACGACTAGGAGAAGCCCACTGCATACTCCCATTGGACTGATTTTGGCAAGCGTATAGCTCCAGCTGCTACTGGAAGTCATCTTTGACCACAAAGGAATCCATCTTTGGAATGATTACAGTGGTAGGGATGTCGGAGCAGGCTAACCCCAAGTCTGGCAAAACTTGGGACTCCTCATTATGTGAGATGAGAAATGCTCTCTTGGTAAGCATGTCTAGGCTGGGATTTCTTTCCTAGCCCTCAAAAGTGCTCTAATTGACTCATTGTTACCCAGGAGATATGTGCCTATATGTGCAGTTCAGTAAGAGGTAGTTTGAAGAAATTTGAGGAATGGGTCAAATAGTTTTCTTGCAAGTACTTTGGTTAAAAATCTTGGACTTGCTTTCATCTACCTTTATCTTAGGTAAACAGAAAACTAGAAGTTGTTCTCTTTCTGTCTGTCTCAGGGGTGATGTTTAAATTTCAGTTTAGAGAGGGTAGTGAGGAATAAAAATATGAAGGACAGAGAGAGAAAGAGAATTCCAGACAGAGAATGAGTGATCAATCAAGGGCCAGATAATAATAAACCTGTCTGCTGAGTTAAGGAATTTGAACTTGATTTTCCATGGTGAGGCCAAGAAAGGCTTCTAAAGATGGCTGTTAGAAATTAGTCTGGTGGTAATGGATTGAAAGAGACAGGTATTACACACAGGAGAGCTGATAGGAAGCTGCGAGAATAATCTAAATGGGATGTTTTAAGGGTAAAAAGTACGGCAGCAACCACAAAAATGAAAAGCAAGCTTGTGGATGTGAGACAGAAAGGACTCTTTAAAGGACCATTGAGATGTGGGAGTAAAGAAGAAAACGAATCTTGTGGATTTGTGCCTGGTTAATTGGATGCATGCAGCACCATGATAGGAAGGAGGAAGAAGAAAAAGTCTAGAATCTCTCATTTTTCTCAAGCTTCCTTCATCTCTACTGCTACTACATTCCATCGTCTCTGACCTGGGCTTCTGCCATAATCCACCCTTTGATTGTCTCTCATCTTTTCTGATACTCCTTCCAAACTGTCCCCCAGAGTGACATTTTCCAAGTAAAATTGTATTCCAATCACCTGCTTAGAACAATCCATAGGATTTCCATGGTTCTCCTAACAAAGACAAATGGCTTTGGGGATCTCTATGCCCAAGCCCCTCATGCACTTCTGTTCAGATTCACAGAATTTTTGCATATGGTATATCTTCCATTTGTTCAGTTAACTCTAACCTATCTGTTAGATCTTATTTCAAGTATGACTCTTAGGAAGTCATGATCCTCCAATAAGAAGTAAATTCCTTTACAACAAAGAGCTGGGTCCCTTTCCTTCACACAACTTATGTCAGTTTGTAATTAATTATTGTGTTTATTTGATCTGTGTGTCTTTCTCACTTGACTTCCAACTTCTTAAGGAAAATGTCTGTGTGATTTTGTTCACCCTGTATCCCTTGCATCTAACACAGTGCCTGCCATGTAACAGGAGCTCAGTAAATATTTGTAGGATGAATTTATTTTAGGGGCAAGATTATGAGGGTTTTTTCTTCTGTATGTCAGGGAATGAGATGCTTATAGGAAACGCAAAGAAGTATCTAGTAGCCAGTTTTATAAGAAAGCAGATTCAAAATGTCAAAAATGAAGAAAAAGGTTGACAATAGTCAGTTGAATATTTGAAATAGGGTTTCATAACTTTGCTTGAAAATAGCAGTTACTAATATTAGCTTAATCTGTCAACAAGATTTTTTTTAAACTGAAGCAAAGAAAATGTCAAAATTAATTGAAAATTTTACAAAGAAACATGCTGATAAGCTGGCAGAGATTTTATACTTCTGAAATTTAGTGGGAAAGTTTAAACACTGTAATCCTGTACTGAAATGTTTAAAAAAATATGATCTGAAGGGAAATGCTGTGTTTCAAAAAAAGTGCACAAATGATTACAAAATCTCATAAGCTGAACAGTAAGGAAGAAAAATATTAACCTAATTCTGTGTACTGGCAGTTAGTAGTGAATAATGTGAAGAATTTCAAATGAATTAATTTCTTTTATTCCATTAAGTTATGATATGGTTTTGAGTGAGTAAAAGAGATAAAAAGAATGTCAAAAGTTGAGAGACCGATTACCAAAAGAGGATTTAAGCATCATGAAAAGGACACTTTCCTGTTAACTCTTTTAAGTTTTATTTTTTTAAAAAAGTCCCCTAAACAGGAGAATAATGACAATATAGTAAGGAAGTAGTGTCAATTCAGACATATACCTTATAATCTGTTTCCCACAATTAATTAGAAATGCTAACAATATAGAAAGACCTAAGGGAAAAGCTGCAAACCCACAGCAGATGGTATAATCTACTCCTTAAAGATTTCCTAGAATTCATCCGTGAACCTATTTTGACCCTGTGTTTTCTGCTTTGGAAGGTCGTTACTTATTGATTCTATTTATTTTGTAGATATAGGCCCATTCAGATGATGGTCAATTTTCTTTATGTGTGAGTTTTGGCATATCGTGTCTTTCAAGGAATTTATCTATTTTTTCTAGGTCATAAAATTTATGGGCATAGGACTGTTCATGGTATTCTTTTATTATCCTTTTAATGTTCATGGAATCTGTAGTGATATCCCTCTTTCATTTCTTATATTAGTAACTTGTGTTTTCTTTTTTTTTTTTTTCTTAGCCTGGCTAGAGACTTATTGCTTTAATAATCTTTTCAAAGAACTAGCTTTGGGTTTTGTGATTTTTTTTCTATTGATTTTCTGTTTTCAATTTAATTGATTTCTGCAAATTTTTTATTCTTTTCTTCTGCTTACTCTGAATTTAATTGCTCTACTTCTTCTAGTTTTTAAGGTTGATGCTTATATTATTGACTAGACCTTTCTTCTTTTCTAATATATGCATTCAATGCTACAAATCTCCCTCTAACCCGTACTGCATCTTACAAATTGCTACATCTTACAAATTTTGATAAGTTGTATTTTTATTCTCATTTAATTAAAAATATTTTAGAACTTCCTTGGAGATTTCTTCTTTGCTCCACATGTTATTTAGAAGTGGGTTGTTTAATCTCCTAAGTATTTTGTGATTTTCCAGCTATCTTTCTGTTATTGATTTCTAGTTTATACCACTGTGGTTGAAGATACTCTTATGTTTTTTTATTCTTTAAAGTTTGTTAAGTTCTATTTTATCCCCCCATGACATGGTCCATCATGGCAAATATTCCGTGCGAGCTTGAGAAGAATGTACAATCTGCTCCTATTTGATAGAGTAGTCTATACATGTAAATTATATCTAGTTGATTAACTGTGTTGTTGAGTTCAATAACGCCCTTACTGATTATCTGCTGCTGAGTCCGTCCTTTTCTGATAGAAGGGTGTTTAAGTCTCCAGCAATATGAATGTTTTCTTTCTGGGGTTGTATTAGTTTTGCCCCACATATGTTGACACCTTTCTGCTAGGTGCAGGTACATTAAGGATTGCTATGTCTTCTTGGAGTATTGCTCTCTTTATCATTAAAGATGTAATGCCTATCTTTATCCTTGACAATTTTCCTTGCTCTGAAGACTTCACTGAAATTCATATAGTTACTTACACTTTTCTTTTGATGAATAATAACAAGGTATGTCTTTATCCATTGTTTTACTTTCAGGATATGTTTTACATTTAAAGTAGGTTTTTTATAGCAACATATAAGTAGGTTTTATCTTTTGATCCAATTTTAACCATTGATGTTTAATGTGATTATTGATATAGTTGGATTGATATCTACCATATTTGCTATGGTTTTCTATTCATTGCCCTTGTTCTTGGTTCTTATGTTTTTCTTTTATTCTTTTTCTGTCTTTTTTGGCTTTAATTGAGCATTTTTTATGATTTCATTTTTCTCCTTCCTTAGCATATTAATTATACTGGTTTTTTAAATTTTTTTCAGTGGTTGCCTTAGAGTTTGTAAATATACATTTACAGAGAAGCTAAGTCTGGTTTCAAATGAAATTATACCACATCATCTATAGTGCAAGTACCTTATAATAATCAAGTATTCCTAATTTCTTTCTTCTCTCTTTTGTATCATTTCAGTCATTCATTTTACTATACAGAAACTATCATTATTAATACTTTCTTTTTTTTTTTTTTGAGGCAAGGTCTTGTTCTGTTGCCCAGGCTGGAGTACAGTGACACAATCTTGGCTCACCGCAAACTTCCAGGCTCAAGTGATTCTTATGTCTCAGCCTTCTGAGTAGCTGGGATTACAGGTGTGAATCATTGTGCCAGGCTAATTTTTTGTATTTGTTGTAGAGATTGAATTTTGCCCTATTGGCCAGGCTGGTCTCAAACTCCTGGCCTCAAGTGATCCATCCACCCATGTCTCCCAAAGTGCTAGGATTATAGGCGTGAGCCACCACACCCAGCCTCATCAGTACCCCTTTGTTACTACTATTTTGAACAAACTATCATTTGTTAGATGAATTAACCATAAGATAAATAAGAGGATTTTTTTTTTTCCTCAAGACAGAGTCTTGCTCTGTTGCCAGGCTGGAGTGCAGTGGCTCGATCTCTGCTCACTGCAACATCCACCTTCCAGGTTCAAGAGATTCTCCTGCCTCAGCCTCCCAAGTAGCTGGGACTATAGGCATGCACCATCATGCCCAGCTAATTTTTGTATTTTTAGTAGAGATGGGTTTTCACCATGTTGGCCAAGATGGTCTCGATCTTAACCTCATGATCTGCCCACCTCAGCCTCTCAAGGTGCTGGGATTACAGGCATGAGCCACTGTATGTATCCAGCAAAATAGAAGAGTTTTTATTTTACCTTCACTTATTCCTTCTCTAATGACCTTCCTTTATGTAGGTCCAAGTTTCTAACCTATTTCTCCTTTTCTCTGAAGAACTTTTAACATTGCTTTCAAGTCAAGAATACTGACACACACACAAAAATCCTTCCATTTTAGTTGGAGAAAGTATTTCTCCTTCACTTTTGAAGGACCCTGTTGGAGGATATAGAATATAAGCTTGGTAATTTTTTCTATCAATACTTTAAATATTTTTCTTCACTGCTATCACTTGCATGGTTTCTGAGAAGTTAAGCATAATTCTTATCTTTGTTTTTTTATAAGTAAGCTGTTCTTTTCCTTTGGATTCTTCAAGATTTTTTTTTTTCATCTATGATTTTCTTCAGTTTGAGTATGATATGTCTAGGTATAGTGTTGTTTTGGCATTTATCTGGCTTGGTATACTCTGAGCTTTCTGGATCTGTGGTTGGGTGTCTGACATTAAGGAAGATTCTCAGATATTATTGTTTCAAATATTTCTCTCTCTCGTCTCCTTCTGATATTCCCATTACATGTATGTTACACCATTTGTAGTTGTTCATTGTACTCGGATATTTTGTGGGTTTTTTTTTCTCAATCTTTTTTCTCTTTGCATTTCAGTTTTAGAAGTTTCTATTGACATGTCCTCAAACTTAAAGATTCTTTGTCTAACAAGCCTTTTAAACATGTTCTTCATTTCTGTGATCATGTTTTTGATCTCTAGTATTTCTTTTCATTCCTTCTTAGAATTTACATCCCTCTGTTCACATTACCCATCTGTTCTTACATGTAATCTACGTTTTCCATTAGAGCTCTTAGCATATTAATCATAGTTGTTTTAAATTCCCTGTCTGATAATTCCAGTATGCCTGCTATGTCTCACTCTCTTTTTGATACTTACTTAGTTTCTTCAAACTGTGTTTTTTGCCTTTTAGTATGTCCTGCAATTTTAGGACATGTTGTATTGGGTAGAAGGATCTGCAGTAAATAAGGCTTTGCTAATGTGGTAGTAAGATCTTTGGGGAGGGGAAGAGTTCTATAGTCCTATGATTAGGTCTCAATCTTTAGTAAGCCTACTGCCCCACTGAATCATAACAGGATGGCTAGAGGGAGCTGGAATTGGGTAATTCTCTTCCTTCACGTGGAAGGCACCAGTGAGTTGGAACTGGGTATTCCCCTCTCCTAAGGTCAGGTGAGTCTGATAAAACCTCAGTAAGTTAGGCTCTGGTGTGTCTTGAGGGAAAGCCTTGTTAAGAAGAATAGAACGCTCTGGAGTATTTCGAAATGGCTGCTTTTCTTCTCCCACTGTTGCAAGCCTGAGATCTTTCTCTGATCTCCCTGTAAGAACCTGGTAAGAGCTCTTGGAGGTAAACTCACGAAAGTATGAGGCGCCGAGACTGAGTGCCGTTGGCGTTTTTAGCTCTCTGACTCGTCCATACCTAGCCCCAGTTACAGCTTTGGTTTTTCTACCTTACCACTGGTTCCCAAGGAGGTTTCTGACTGTGAGTTTATGCTTTAGTAAGTTGTAACTCTCTGTATTCTCCTGTTGTCTATTCAGTTTGGAGGCATCAGTTTGTCCTGCGACCTCATTTCTCTGACAGATCTAAGAAGTGCTGTTCATTTTCTCCTGACATGCTGTATTGAAAGCCAGAAGCCCCAAATTCTATAGTAGAAAAAATTCATATTATGTAATAGTGTAGAAAATATCAAATAGCATCTTTCTGAGTAAGATAATTTTTGAGGTGGAGGTAAAGCATGTGTTTTACTTATGTGTGTCTGTGTTTGGGTAGAATGGATACGTAAAATACATGTCTTACAGTGATTCATGGTCAAAAAATTATTTAACCCTAAGAGAGGATACTGTGATTTAAGCCAAGGACAGATGATCAGACCAACTGTGAGAAGAAACCTTAACAGAGAAATTACTGATGATGTATCTGGGGGAATAAGGAACCACAGCTCTCTGGCTTAGGGCCTTAGAAAACCAGGCTGAAGTCATCTCCATACCCATGGTGGGGTTAACTGATACCACCTTTTCTTCCTGGATTTCCTAGTATAAGTCATGCCAATAGGATACGAGCACAAAATGATAAACTATCTGTACCCATGGTGCATGAATGAGAATTCTTTCACTAAACCACAATTTAAAAACTGGTTGTTACTTTACAGTCTCATCTTACACAACAGGAACCTGTTTGGAATCTAAAGCAATAAAACCTTGATTTATGAAATCATCAAAATGTCAACATGCCTGGAATGATCAGTTATATATTTTGATTAATATTGCTTAAAGAATGTACTTGACATTCATTTGCAAAATTTGATACTTTTGAGAGTTAGCCAGCACTAAAAGGAAAATATATAGTCCTATCGATATTTTCTTCTTATTGAAACCAAAATAGTCCCATAGAGACATCTACCAATTATGCCTATTTTGTAGTCTTTTGGTTTTTAAAGGAAAGAATGCCAGTATTTTTCTGTTTAACAAATATTATGACATAAAATTACTAGAGTGATAAAATGGCACCTCTGTATGTAAGCTAAAGTCAGATTAATTTGGATTTTATAGTCTCTCATATATATAGGTTTTTTTTTACATAAAATCCTTCAGAAAAGACCTTATTCATATTAACATCTGAGAATACCTATTTTGTCCTGCTGCTAAAATTGATTTAGCTATTGTATTATTGTGTCTGTGGGGGAAATAGAGCAAGACATACCTTTAGGTTTGGAATTTTGAAAACCTATTATTTTTTTCCCTTTATGAGAGCTGGCTGTTTTAATTTAGATATCTTACATCTTTTTCTCTTGTAGCTCTGATACTTAGATAATTACCTTAACTGTATATGTAAATATGCTTCAAGAAAATCTGATGCTAATGAGAAAACTGAGTCATGAGAAAGTTAAACAAGCTAATTATAGAAGTCAGATCCCTGAATGGCCAGCTCTCCTAAGCTGTTACTTGCTAGGTGGGGTCAGGTAGGAAGGGAGATGAAGACAGAGAGATCTCGTTCATCTCATTCACCTTACAGAGATTTCTTCTAAGCCAGTTCTGTCTAATAGTGGTGTGATACGAACCACATAAAAAATTTAAAATGCTTAAGTAGGTACATTGAAAAAGA
Source organism: Ateles fusciceps (assembly GCA_036589455.1). NCBI lineage: Eukaryota > Metazoa > Chordata > Mammalia > Primates > Atelidae > Ateles > Ateles fusciceps. The sequence continues at coordinate 5,218,084 of JAZHEH010001361.1, forward strand.
TAAAAAGAAATAGGTAAAATCAATTTTAATACATTTTACTCAACACAATGTTTCCGAAATAATATTTCAGCGTGTAATCCATATAAAACTTATCCATGAGAACTTTCGCATTCTTTGTACTAAGCCTTCTAAATCTAGCATGTATTCATACTGACAGCACATCTCAATTCAGATGTTAACTTTTCATTAGCTATATTTTTATCTGAATTTAGAGTTCATAAAATTTACAGCGGAAAAATGCGCAAATTGTTCCAAGCATACTAAAAAGTTTTCCGTTGTTGAAACTATTAGTTTTATAGTTTAAATTTAGTTTAATTAAAATTAAATAAAATCTGAAACTAAATTCCTCAGTTGCACTAACCACATTTCAAGTGCTTAACAGCCACACACAGCTCGTGGCTACTGTCTTGGTCAGCACAGTTGTAAGCAGTGCTGGTCTTAAATTAGCTCCTCCAAGAGTTGACTCCTCAATTATAAAGTCAGAATTGAGAATGTTTTTATGGAATATTCTCTCAGAAACTAACTTAAAAAGATGAAAGATAAAACATCACTTTTTTGAACTGAGGAAAGCATTGGCATTAGGGGAAATTAGGTCTGACCTGAGCTCTTAGAGCAAGTAGTCAGTGGATCTGTGGAGGCCTAGAGTCTCGGCTTCATAGCTGTATGAACGTCCCTACCTCACTGGGTAATTTCGCAAATTGACAGAGGATGTGCTCAGTATGGAATAGCTTTTTTTTTAATTAAAAATATTGCACTTAATTCAAAGTTAAGCAATTGGGCATCTTTTTGCTTCATCCTTTCCTATTTTCACTTTTCTTTCTTTGTAAACTGAAATTTAGGTCTAGTTTTACCAAAGAAGGAGGAAATTATCGGACTTACTGTGTAAGTTATTTTAGGAAGAGAGAAACCAGAGAACTAGTCCCAATGTGGATGAAGGACAGTATCCACATTTTCTGCCTGCCAATCCCTTTAGTTTTCATTTTCCTCCCTCATATTTCTTTTATGCAGAGAGAAGACTATGAAACTTTGACATACTTTTCATTTATTGTTGTATACTACACACTGCCAACTCTCTAAAAGAAAAAAACAAATCTACTTATTAAGCAATGATTACACATGTATGCAGTTGCATGTTAATATAGATGCATTATGTTTCGTGGGTTTAAAAACCTGGAAGGGCAATGTTTATTTATTATTATTGTTTTATATTAAGTAGAGTGCTCAAAACATTTATTTTGTTTTCATTCTTAACTATTTTGTATCAGAGAATAATAGGCTTACATATCAAGTTGATGTACTGGTGCAAGAAAAATTATGATTTGAGTAAGATAAATGCTAGTGATTTGTTAGGTAATACAATTAATTATAGTATGGGCAAATCAAGCTTTTACAGAATCTGGGGAAAGGGGCAGTGGCTACTCCAGGAGCTCCTTCAATCCGAGCTAATTTCTCCCTGCTGTGTATGGGGCTTTTGTGATCTGTAAGATGAAGCTACTCATTTCACCTGCTGCCTGAGGAAGGGCTCTTGGGTGCTGAGTTTTTAACTATGTATGCTCAATCATATGACTTGACACTGTTTTTTTTCCTCATCAGTTTGGCAATGGAGAAATGTAAACTGGATCAAATATGCAACTGTGCATGTGTTGGGCATTTCTATTCATTCCTTCACTCATTTATTCAACAGTAATTTGTTCTAGATATAAAAATTATTCACACATAATTCTCTCATCCTCAGGTTGTTCTAATTATCAGAGGGAGATGGACTAGCAAATACAGTAAAGTGTTATAAGTACTATGGTCAGTTCTACATGGGAAGAGGAAAGAGGTTAGGAAAGTGCTTTATAAAAGAGGGAATTTGTGATAAATGTTTGTCTTGCAGAAATGGGTAGAAATGGGTAGAGATGGGGAAAAGACAGTCCAAGAAGCACTTTAAGCAAAGGTTAAGAGGCTTGAAATGGTATAGCATGTTTGGGGGAACTATGTCGGGGACAACATTAATGCCGGGGAACTCTCGGCCAGCAAGAGGGTCCCAATACCTGGAAGAGAGAGTGCGCAGAAAAGATAGGAGACAGAGAAGCAGGGTCTGGAGGTGGGCATGCAAAGGCAATGCCTAAACAGCAATTTTATTTGTGCATAGGGTCCCAATATATACTGTCAGCCTTCAAACACTGACGTCAGTCCACATTGTTTTAGCTTAAACATTAAAGGGAACAGAAGGTTACAAAGTTTGGCAAAGTAGATAAGATACAAGTTAAAAGAGAACAGTACTGAAGTTATAAAATAACAAAAAGATGCAAAACAAGCAGATGCTCTTCTTATTATCTATTATGAAAGAGTTTTATATTTATCAAAGTAACATTCTTTAAAGGTCAGGCCCACCATAAATTCCAGGAACAATAATCTTAAAGAATCACATGAATAATAACAGGGTTCAAGCAGTACTTGATAAACAGAGTCACAAAACTGGTCCAAAGCAGGAACCGAGACAAAACACAATGCCTTAGTAAAACCACACAGCCATCACCAGGCCATTGTGTGAGTGCCTGGGAGATCAAAATAGCCCTTTTACACAATCCCTCATCCTTAGTTCCTGCTTTCCCATAGCTCGACTGCCTCCAGGAGGGGGAAAATGCTTCTGGGCTCAAACTCCATTATGGCAGAGACACTCTTGGGGGTCTCTATGCTGGAGTGACTCCCACAGAACTATAAATTTTTGGTCATAGTCAAAGTATATACTTCAAAAATGTTTTTTGACTGATATGTTAGTTTTAGGTATTGAAACATAGCTTTTGTATGTCATGCTAAGGCATATGAATTTTATCGTATGTTTAATGAAGAGCCATTGAAAGTCTTTATTCAAGGAAATAACAGGATCTATTTGGAGTCTAAAAATATCACTCTGAAAGTGGCATTGAGGATGGATGGGAAGACACTCTGCTATGTGCCATAATATATTATGCCTGTTGCAATAGCTCATGGATGATGCTGGGGATGTGAATGAGAGTGGTGGCAGTTGGGAAAGAGAAAAGAATCAACTTTTATAAAGTCAGTTATGAAAGAAATATTGTTCTAAGAAGATTAGGGTTTACTTAGAGACTTCATTCATTCATGAAAACAATTTGGTTCCCCATTCTCTGAAATCCCAATTCAGAAATTAGGAATCTGTATCAAACAATAAGATAACATAATAGCAGTAAAAACAAAATGACAAACTTTCCAGATGATTTTGATAAGCGTCCAGGATTAGCATCCATGGTTTTAGAAAATAAACTCTTGGAATCCCAAAGAGTAAAAAGGAGTCACTGGGGAAGGCTTTTTTATGATAGCAACTCCTACACTGTTTTCTCTGTCTTACACTAGCAGAGGAAAATAAAAAGCCTTGAGGGTCACTCACCTCATTCATTCAACTTTTTCAACAGAAAAAAGACCTAAGCTTTTTTCCCCCCCTAAATCTGGGGAAACCATCCCACACCCACAAAAAATGGGGAAGAATTAAGAGGTGATTTGCAAATTTGCCAAGTATGCACAGAATCCAGATTTTCAGCAGATGCATGAATTAGAGCTCTCCTAAATTTGAAAAACATAATCATTTTAGCTCATGAAGACAACTTTTTGATTTGTCCTGAAGTGATCACTGGTGTTTTGTTTACGCACATCCACTGAGGAGATTTTGTATTCTGGTGTCACTTGGAGACCATCTGATGATGTGTTGTATGCGCCTGAAGCAAATTGAGCTAAGAATTGAGAAATTAAGGAGGGGAAAAGAGAGTAGGATAATAACATGGTCACTGGGACGTCTTGGCCTTTCAGTTTGCAGACTACTAACAGGTTAGTTTTTCTCTGTATAAACTGAGGAACATTTTGAAGATTTTGATCTTTCTGGGAACATTTCTGAGAACAGTTTTTAGCACTTCCACCAGGGGCAGTGATGTCCTCTAAACGTTGGTGACTGTAGATGGTAAATTTATCATTCTTTTTTGGACTAGAAGTGGGTTTGAGTGGGAAGCATTGATTAATTCTAACTGTCCATGGATATTAGGGTGGATTTGGAGTCAAATTCAAGCAGAAGACGGTAACCATTAAATAGCATCTGAAGACGCGCAGAGCCTTAAACTACAGTGACTACTTAATTAAATCAGTTGCTACAGTTGGTTAAATCGAATAGCTATCTTCAGACTCTAAAACTCATAATTCTTGAAGCTCCTGTCCAGTAGCCTTAGGAGGTTCAAGGAATTTGATTTGCCAAGAATTATGGGCCCCATGAAACCATAGGAGCAAATTCTGCAGAACAGATGACAAGGAATAGAGAATTGCTTCTAAAGAACTCAGACCCTTAATGAGTTCAGGCTTTGTCTTCCTGTCACTAATTCCACCTTAGCTTGTCAGAAAAGATTTGGCCTCTGGAATAATATAACTGTGTTTCCACTGGTAAATTTAATATGCATGGTTCTTAGCAAACTGGAGGAGCAGGGCTTTATGGTAAAAAAAAAGGAATAAACTCAGGGTTAGGAGAAGGTATCTGAATCCTGGTGCTGACCTTTCAATGACAGTAGAACCATGGCTTACTGTAATAGGTGTTCATTAGAACCCTCCGATCTTGGCTCCTATCCTGGCTCTGCCACTAACTTTGTGGAATCTTGATTAAATCACTGGGCCTCTCTGGTCTTCAAAGATCATATCTGTAAATGAGTCAGTTGGTCCAGGTGAGCTTTGGATCCATCACAACTATAACATTCTAAATTTTATGAAAATTCAGATCCATTACCACTTAGCAGCCATCTAGACAGCACATGACCATTTACCTGGCAGCACAGAATTTGAACTTATTTATAGAAGAGGGAGGTTTATTAGTGTATACAATGGGCAAAAAATTGGGAGAAAGGGATCATCTATGGTTTCATGCAGAAGACATTAGCACATCATTTCTGTCCCATTATTTTACAAATGAGGGAGAGGCAATAGGCCAAGATTCTCGAGATTCATTCATCCAGCGTTTTTCTGGGTGAATGTGCAGAAGCAAACAAAGCAAAGCTCCTGTTCTCTTGAGCTAATATTGCAGCCAAAAGAGAACTAACTGTGTAGCATTACAGATGATAATACAGTGAAGAGGGAAGGTAGGGTAAGGGGGAAAAGTGAGTGCTAGTGTTCCATTTCATCTGGGTACTTCAAGAAGGCCTCTCAATAAGAGAACATGTGAACAGAGACCTAGAAAAGAGACAGAATTAGGCAGCTATCTGGGGAAGATTGTTTTAGGTGGAGAGAACTGCAGTTTCAAGGGCTTGGAGGCAACCCAGGAATAATGGGCAGGGCCAGGATTTGCTCATTTACTTATTAATTTATTCATTCGTTCAACAGATACTTATTCAGTGCCTACTCTGTGCAACATGCTGTTCTGGCTACAGGGTTGAAATCTTGTCTAATTCCAGAACTTTTGTTTTCAACTGTAGCAAATGCTGCTTCCTGGTACCTTTTCCCCAACACTCACTTGTTGCTAAGCACTATGATAAGCACCTAATGGGCATCTTATTGAAATTAGTTTTCAAAACCATTCCATAAAATTGTTATATAAAAAATTAAAAAAAGAGGCTCTAAGGAAGGCAGAAAAATGAAACTTAATGTTATTTATTTCAGATCTTATTATTGAATTATATGGAAAGATGTACTGCTTTGTCTCATGAATAACTGCCATAAGAAAGCTACCTGGGCTGGGCGCGGTGGCTCACACCTGTAATCCTAGCACTTTGGGAGGCCGAGGTGGGTGGATCACCTGAGGTCAGGAGTTCAAGACCAGCCTGGCCATCATGGTGAAACCCCATCTTTAAAAAAAAAAAAAAAAAGAAAGCTACCTGAATGACTCCATTAATACTATTCATTCATACGAACATTTACTGAGCTGCTACTCTGTACCTGGTGTGGTGTTAGAAAGATGAATAAAATATAAACTCACGGGAGGAATTACAGTAGAGTTGATAAATCTGTTAGGGTTAACTCTTAAGAGAATGAGCAAGGTGCTGAAGGTGGGGGAGGAACAAAGATCTGAGTCTTGCTGGGGAAGTCAGGAAAGCCTCTACAAACCAAGGAAGGCTTAGACAGGAAATTGAAGGCATGACACACACTCTAGCACTGCATGGAGAAGATGCTTTAAAGGGTATATCAGGGAAAAAGTTACAAGCAGAAAATTAATAGAGCACATGCAATCCCCTACTTTCTCCTTGTTCTACAGTTTAAGCCAATTTTAGGCTGCATACGCAATCATCAATGTTTCAGTTAAAAGGGGCTCCAACCCTGTAATGCTCCAGATATTTATAGGATCAGAGAAATGGAGGATATACCTGTGACTATATAACAACGAGTGGGGAAATAACATTGTTAGAAAGGTGGAACCTCCAGAGCCTAGCTGCTGGTATCATCCAGTTTGTTCCATTTGTTTTGAGCTAACTCAGACCTGCTATAGAGAATTCTTATAATTTTATGTTGTCTTAGCATCCATTTTGAATATGAATTTAACTTTATTATATCAGAACCAGGGCTCTGTTACCCTTGACACCGTTTCCAGTTTACATCAAACCTACATGGCTCCAGAAGTGTGTCCAGAGATACGAACTTCGAGGTATCTCTCCAGCCTAGCAGATGGGGCTCCCAACTTTCCTGCTGTTTAAATGGTCCATTTAGGTATTTACCCATTAACTCACAGTGACAGACACTCTATTCCCTATATTTCCCTTATGTATGCTGCTGGCTGCCTCTCTCTCTCTCTCACTTTACTGTTCTCACTTATTAAAATTGTATTAAATAGGGGCTTATCCAGTGCCACCTGGGGACCTGCCCTGCAAGCATGGGAAGGAAGGCTGGGCCCAAATCCCAGATGGCAGATCAGGAGGGCTGGGCCCTCCAGACCTCTTTGGGTTGGGGCCCTGGAAAAATGAGGAGAGAAGTCTCAATTTTGAGTAGGTGGCCTGTTTTCCACTTAGGAGAAAAGCAGGACTGTGTGGAGCCACACGCGCTTATGCTTGCCCCCTTCTGAGCTCTGCCTTCAGGGTCCCTGAGACTTGCTCCAGGTACCATCGTCTCTGCCGGAAATATTTCTCTTCTGGGGCTTCCCTTAGTCAGTGTTTGAAACTTCTTGCCAAATCCTATATCTGTTTTCATCATATTACCTGTTACTTTCTCATTTTGCTACTTCTTGGAAAATTTTTTACACTTGATTTTCCAGTCTTTCTATTGAATGTTCTATTTTGGCAATATGGAAATGGTATTTTTCACTGCTAAGAGCTCTTTCTTGTTCTCTCTCTGCCTGACTCTTCATTCCTGCCTCACATGAACTGGAGAAGAGAACTGCCCTCTAGACTCACTAAGTTCTCTTCACCTGGGATCTGTAAGCGGAATCTTTGAACTTGTCTTTTATTGGGGTGGTATATTAAATTTGGATCTCCATCTGAAAAACAAGGGGCATCCCCAGGCTAGCTTTTCTCTGGGATGAGGGATGGGGTGTGGGTAAGGGAGACAGGGTGGGTTCATAGTGAGAGAGCCTGAGCTATGGTCAGGCAAATGTCAGACAAGACCCAAAAGGGTGTCTGCTGTCATAACCAAGTTTCCCATGTGAAGGAAACCCTTGTCATGGTTTGGACAACTAGGCATTAGGCCATCCACCTGGTAAAAGAAGTATCCCCGTGGAAGTCACACTGTAAACACCCATATCTGGCTTCTCATCATTTCCTGTTAGGGCAGGATTGCCAGATGCTCTGCTACTGGAACCCCTGTTTGGCTGAAAGTTGTCAAGACACCTGCTGAGCCAGCTCTCTGCTAGCCTTCCCAAAAGGGCGGAAGTGAGCCTGTAGGCCCAGCAAGATCTGCCTCTCCTTGGATGCATGAAGGGGAATTTAAAGGGGCTCGAGAGCATTTGTGATAAAGGGGAACAACATATGTCACTGGACGGAAATGGAGATCGTGGTGTGATTGGAGAAGTATACAGTGTGAGGCCAGAGGGAACTAGGCATTGGAAAGTGAGGAGCTGTGTAGAAAGGCAGGATTCCAAAAAGGCTGCCTGGCAGTAGCACATGCAGAAGGCTTGATATGCCATGTTTTGGTGTTTGCCATTTTCCCTCCAGGCAAGCAGATCCACTCATATAGCCCAAATGAAATGCGAGCTGACGGCATGTGGTGAACTGCAGTTCCAGACATTCCCAGTCCACAGGAACTAGGTGGTGGAAATAGGTGGTGTTCAGCCCCATCTTGTTGCTATGTGGAAATTTGTGTCCTGTGTCACAACAATTTTGGATTTTTTAAGTGGAGCTAGAAATCTGGGTTTATGCACAAACTATTCCAAGTTTTAATGTTGGAAAGAAATTAAAATTTACTTAACAAATGTATGGGCCAAAGTAAACAGAGCACACTGGTTTCCAGTCCCTGTGGGAGATGAAAGGGACCGTGTGAGATCGTGAAAAGGGTGACTGATGGGGTCTGTTTTGTTTTTTAGAAGGATTATTCTGAAAACAATTTGCAGAATAGATTGGAGGAGATAGACTAGAGCAAGAGTAACTGGAAGTTTTTGAAATAAAAATTGAGAAGCTGAATTAAAGTAAAGACAGCAAGGATAAAGCTGAAGGGCATTTGGGAGAAGAATTGACAAGATTTGGTACCACTGGGATATAGATACTGAAGATAAAGGGATTTTAAGTGACATTTATATTTCTGATTTGGAAGATGAGGTGAATGATCTTTTCAGTCACTGAAACAGGAAATGAGGAGGCAATCAATGCTGGCTTCCAAACCAATACTGGGAGTTCTTCCATACAATGAGTTTGAGTTTCTGTGGGAAATTCAAATTAAAAGCTCAGAGCCAGTTTGGTGAATTCTATAGCTCGGAGAAGAAGTCAGATTACGATCATGTACTGGGGAGTCATCTGCAAATGGCTCCTATTCATTCTTTCAACAGATACAAATATCCTCTTCAGTATGCCAGGCCTTGGGCTTGTTGCTGGGAAGATAAACTGCTCACGACACATCTGGTCTCCAAGCTCATGAAACTTGCAATATAGGGAAGCAGGCAGATAGTACACAAGAAGGCACACAAATACAATAAATACAAATTGTGGTAACTGCTAGACAGGCATAACTTGAAGATATCATGGGGTTGGTTCTAGATCATTGCAATAAAGAGACTATCACAATAAAGTGAGTCACACAAAGTTTTTGATTTCCCGGTACATACAAAAGTTACGTTTGCACTCACCTATTAATAGTATAGTGTAATAGACTACTTAACACTGGTTTATTAGGTGTGCAATGGCATTATGCATACTTACAACACTAGTCTATTAAATGTGCCTTACGAACTTATTAGCATTACTATTAATAGTATAGTGTTATAGACTATGCTAGTTTATTAAGTATGTAATAGCATTATATCTAAAAAAAAAAAAAAAAGTTAATTAAAAATACTTCATTGCACTGGGCACAGTGGCTCACGCCTGTAATCCCAGCACTTTGGGAGGCTGAGGTGGGTACATCATGAGGTCTGGAGTTCAATACCAGCCTGGCCAAGATGTGAAACCCCATCTCTACTAAAAATACAAAAATTAGCGGGGCATGGTGGCAGGCGCCTATGATCCCAGCTACTTAGGAGGCTGAGGCAGAGAATTGCTTGAACCCAGGAGGCAGAGGTTGCAGTGAGCTGAGATGGTGCCACCACACTCCAGCCTGGGCAACAGAACAAGACTCCATCTCCAATATATATATATATATATACTTTATTGCTAAAAATGCTAGCAATCATCTGAGCTTAGCCTTCACCGAATTGTAATCTTTCTGGTTGTGGAAGGTCTTACTTCAGTGTTGATGGCTGTTGACTGATCCAGGGGGGTGATTGCTGAAGGTGGGGTAAGTGTGGCAACTTCCTAAAATAATAAATAAACTTCCTAACGAAGTTTGCCTCATCAATTGACTCTTTCTTTAACAGAAGATTTCTCTGTAGCATGTGATGCTGTTTCATAAGATTTTGCCTACAGTAGAACTTCTTTCAAAATTGGAGTCAGTCCTGTCAAAGCCTGCCACTGCTTTATCAACTAAGTTTATGTAATCTAAATCTTTCATTGTGATTTCAGTAATGTTCACAGTGCCTTCACCAGGAGTAGATTCCCTATCAAGAAACCATTTTCTTTGCTCATCCATAGAAACAACTTCTCATCTGTTAAAGTTTGATCATGAGATTTCAGCAGTTCAGTCACATCTTCAGCTCCACTTCTAATTCTAGTTCTCTTGCTATTGCACCACATTTGCAGTTCCGTTCTTTACTGAAGTCTTGAAGCACTCAAAGTCATCCATAGGAGTTAGCATGAACTTCTTCCAAGCTCTCGTTCATGTTGCTATTTTGACTTCTTCCCAGGAATCATGAATGTACTTAATGGCATCTAAAATGATGAAAATCTTTTCCAAAAGGTTTTCAATTTACTTTGGCCAGATCGCTCAAAGGAATCATTATCAATGACAGCTATAGCCCAATAATATGTATTTCTAAAATAATAAGACTTGAAAGTAAAAATGATTCCTTGGTCCAGGGGGCCAGTGAAAGAGCAACTGTTTGAAGGAAAATTCAATTTCAAGGACATAATGTCTAAAAATCTCAAATGAACAAAAATGTCAAGAAGAGAAAGGCTGAATATGGTTGTTGGATTTGGCCAACAAGAGACGACTCAGAAGAGAGAGGATGGAGGTTGTTAGGGCACAATGATGAACTGAATCTTGAAGAGAGGTGAAGGAGTAGAGATGAAACGTGCAGCCCTTGCTTGTGAATTAAGCTGGGGAATTAGGGCAATAGCTAGAGTTGCTGAATAGAACAAGAGAACATTAGAGACTTGAAAAGGTCTTAGTATTTCCTACATGTTACTAGGATATGAACTTTCAGCTTTAATTGTGCTGAATTTTGTAATTGCTCACATTCTCCAACTTTGTGCCTGTAGCAAGGTGTGGTGCTTTCAGTGCCCAGGTCATTCCTTCCGGTGTCATATATTCCAGAAATATATTTGCACATCCCAGGAACTTTGAGGTTTGATTGCATTTGATTTAATATTTTAGTCATTGATTGTCTTTCAGTTTTGTCAGCATGTGAGTAATATCTTCTCAATAATGTGTTAGCCCCTTAAACTCTTCCTTATGCTCCTTGGGTGTTTTCCTTGCTGTGAATTTTTTCTTTCATGAATTGAAAGACTTCACTTGGGTTGATTAAAAACCTAATTTTAAAAAAGCCATTGCTTACTGACAACTGCTCTTTTCAATCTCTTGTGCCAGAGTATACTTTTTTTTGGCCTACGTTGGTCATTAATAATCATTTTCTAAACCCTCAAATATCAAGATGTGTAACAAAATAAGACCAGACTGCTTTTGTGATCTATGATATTTTAATTGTAGAGTTTAATTGACTTTTATCTTCTTTTGTTCTTTTACATTTTTAATATGTCTAAAACCCCATTTGTGTGTGCTGTGCTGTACTGCTTGACAATATGGCTCTCGATAATAGAAATCCATTACATCCCTCAAAGGAAATAAAAACCCTGCTCTCCAAGGAGTAGAGGGGAACACAAGAAGAAATTGAATCTCTGACTAAGAATCAGCATGTTTTTTTTTTTTTCCTCAAAGAAAGAAAGAAGAAAATAAATAAAAGGTAAAGAAGTAGATCTCAGAATTGTAGTTTCTTACTGCTGCATAAATAAAGCCCATATGGTAGAAGAAAGACTGTCAATAATCCTATGGAGCAGGATTTTATTCTTTCAAGTGAAAAAAGAACCTGCAACTTTGTTCCCAAAATATCTTGAAATTGAAGCAACCAAGGTTTATTTTCACCATCGCCATTTTCTGTTATAGACTGATATTTCTAATAATCACTAGAAATCAGCAGGAAACTCTTAAAGAAATTGTCGTTAAAATGCAAAAGCTCTGTGTCATCCACCCCATAGGAAACACTGATTCTTTAAAAGTGCGTTACTCTTGGTTTGCTCTTTCATTTAATCAGTTCATTTTCATTTTCTTTTCTCGTCTTGACTGATTTTAAATTTTCAAAAATGTTGATTTCTTATTTAGTTCTTTATATAATGAAATGCGATAAACTGTTTTCTCTTCCTGCCTATTCTCTAAACATACACCTTAAAGGAAAACTCTTTTGATAAAGTCTACTTTTGTCTTTTGGTGTTTACCTCAATGAACCAGAAAATCTCATGGTCTCTCTATTTTTATGTTCATCAGTAGATAATTATCAATTTAGGTAAAAGTGTACAATAGATAATATCTATTGGATTTCTATTAAGAAAGATGAGGCATTGGTTTCACTAATCTCCTACTTCCTTACCTCATAAAAATATCAATATTCTTCTTCATTTGTCTCTTCAGCTAGTAGAGGTGTATACAAGTTGGAATTCATTCTCTGAGTAAGAATCAGCATGTCTTTCTTCTTTCCAATGAAAGAAGAAAATAAATATAAGGTAGAAAAATTGACATCAGAATTGTTGTTTTATGTAATTATTACAAAATTTGTAGATCTCCTCCCTTTATGATCTAGTTATTTCAATTAGGGTTTTGCTTTTAAGTTATCAAGGTTATTAAAACTTGCAGTCTGTTCAGAAACCCCATTCTTTCATATTTTGTCCATATATTAATTCTAATGCTGGAAAATGATATATAAAATAATATTATCACAATTTAAATAAAATTTGATTGTGACTAGGGAATGCTAAGATTTCATTTCTTCTCTTCTATTGCAAAGATATTGTATTAGCCAGATTCTCCAGAGGATTAGAACTAACAAGATGTGTGTGTATGTGTATATACATGTCTACCTATCTATCCATCTATCTATGTATCTATGTATCTAATCTATCTCTCTGTGTATTTGTGGATAGATTGTGTGTGTGTGTGTGTGTGTGTGTGTGTGTATATATATATATATACACACATGCACATATATATACACATATCTTATGTATGTATACATATACACATACATATAAAAGTGCATATATGGTACACACTCATATACATATAAATGTATGTGTGCATATATTATATATATAGCTATACATGTATGTGTATATAGGTATATTAGCTATAAGGAATTGGCTCATATGATTATGGAAGCTGACAAGTTTCAGTTCTGTGGTCAACAAGCTGGAGACCCAGCAACACTGGTAGTTTAAGTTCAAGTCTTAAAGTCTGGCAAGCTTGAGACCCAGAAGAGCCAATGTTTCAATTCAAGTCTCAGGGGCAGGCAAAGAACAAAGTCCCAGTTCAGACAGCCAGGTGGGGAGGATTTCTCCTTATTAATGGGAGGGCCACCCTTCTGAGGGACTGTGTTAAAGAAACTTCTCTTCCCAAATCTGCTAGGGGGAGGGGTTTCAAATGCAGGAATTTCCAAGCTCCACACCTCCATCTGAAGACAAGAGTGGTTTCAAATGTAAAGTTCTTTGTCTGGTTTTCCCACCTGCCTGAGGGCCAGGTAGGGAAAGCCAGGTGGGGCTCTTTTGTCCCAAATTCCTGTTGAAAGCTCTGGAAGGAGGGGGCTCTGCAACTCAGGGTTGTAGACCCAAGTAGTCAATCCAGTATCAGAGTCAAAGATCAATCACTCCAGAGAAAGTTTGAAAGAACTCCTCTCTCATTGGATGAGAACATGAGTGGGGGAGGGGAATAACTCAAGGTTAAAACTTCCACAGCTTCCTACCTGAAGGGATTTCCCTCCCCCAGGGTCCCCCTCCCACAACAGCATGGGAGCTGTCTTCTTTCTCTCTGTCTAATAAATCACTCTTCTGCAAAACTCTTTGGGTCCATAATATTTATTCAAACAGCAAACTCACTGTGTCTCTGAGGCCCCATTTCCAAAACATTCATAGGAGTTAGAGAGGCCAAGAACCTACAAGATCTGGGAGCTGGGTACACTCCCTCAGTTACACTTCCTTGTTCTAATTTAGGCCTTCCCCCTGATTGAATGCCCACACCTATAAGGAAGGGAAAACTGCTGTACTCAGTCTACTTGTTCAAATGTCAATCTTATCCAAAAACACCCTCACAGATATACCCAGAATGTTTGATCAAATGTCTGGGAATCCCATGGCCCAGTCAAGTTGACACATAGAATTAACCATCACAGATATGATCCTAATTATTTAAAATGATGCTGCACTTTAATTTTGTTTCACATTTGGACTGTGACTTTTTAGTAGTATCTTTTAAATATTATTTTATTTTTCTTTCTCCTGGTGTTTCTAGTTGATATGGTTTGGCTCTGTGTCCCCACCCAAATCTCATCTTGTAGCTTCCGCAATTCCCACGTGTTGTGGGAGGGACCTGTTGGGAGATGATTGAATTATAGAGGCAGGTCTTTCCCATGCTGTTCTCCTGATAGTGAGTAAGTCTCATGAGATCTGACGGTATTACAAGGGGGAGTTTCCCGCACAAGCTCTCTTTGCCTGCTGCCATCCTTGTAAGAAGTGACTTGCTTCTCCTTGCCTTCTGCCATGATTATGAGGCCTCTCCAGCCATGTGGAACCATGAATCCAATTAAAACTTTTTATTTTGTAAATTGCCCAGTCTCAGGTGTGTCTTTATTGGTAGTGTAAAAACAGACAAATACACTAATATTTATTGTTTTTCTTGCGTTTACCTTTTTAATATGTTTAATATTTTCCAGGCTCTCAGTTATAATTTATAGCATCCTCCTTTTATTTCCCTGGAGTTCTTTTTCTCAGAATCCTCTCACTTTCTCTTCAGAATAGGCTGATAGCTCACTAGATCTCTTGTTATCTTGATCTTTCCTTCCTTAGCCTTTCCATTTAATTCCAGTTTCCTTGCATAATATACCTTTTCCGTTTCTGCTGTACTGTCTTGTTTGGCTAGAGTAAATCCTCAAGTACCTTCTACAAAAAGGTGGATAGAAAGTAAGCATTCCGAGTCAGTTCTAACCATTGCAGCCAAGTGGCACGATACAGACCCCTTTAGGTTGGGGCCATGGAAAAATGAGGAGAGAAGTCTCAATTTTAAGTAGGTGGCCTGTTTTCCACTTAAGAGAAAAGCAGGACTGTGTGGAGCCATACCTGCTTATGCTTGCCCCTTCTGAGCTCTGCCTTCAGGGTCCCCAACACTTGCTCCAGGTACCATGGCCTGTGCTGGGCAGGTCTCTTCTGGGACTTCCCTTAGTCAGTGTTTGGAACTTCTTGCCAAGTCTTGTATCTGTTTCGTCATATTACCTGTCACTTTCTCATTTTGCTACTTCTTGTAAATTGTTTTACACTTAATTTTCCAGTCTTTCTTTTGAATGTTCTATTTTGGCAATATGGCCATGGCATTTTTCACTGATAAGAGCTTTTTCTTGTTCTCTCATTGTCTATTTTTTATAGAAGTGTTTTCTTATTTTAGTTGTAGAATGACATTTTTTCTCTTTTTCTCCACAATTTTTGAAAGATTTTCTTCTATTCCTTGAATTAGCTCTGCTTTATTCAACAGCAATTTTTCTGTTTTTTTTTTGGTCTTTATTTTTATATATTGCACATTTTCCCCATTTTCCTGTTGGTTCTGTGTAGTAGGATCTTGAGAGAAGAATGAAACACCAAGAAGCTGCTGTGGTTTCCTCTACTGTATAAATGGAGGATTTCTGACATGGGTGGGAACTATGTATGGAGAGGTAGAAAACACATCACCATATAGATTTCACTTTTAGGAAGAGTAGGTAGGGAGAAGAGGATATTTAGAGTAAAGACCTCCAAAATACCTGAATGAAGAGGGCTTCATTATGGGGAATGGGAATCTTTGCTTTCCCCAGAGAGTTATTTTAATTATTTAAGAAAAGTCTTTCCACACTGCTTAAGTACAAATACCTGTTGTTGTACTTCTGTGAGAAAGGGAAGGGGGATGTGGAAGACTTCTATTGGTTCAGCCTCTCCAAATGCAGGTCACAGAAGCACTGCATTAAGTTCTACTTCTCATTCCTGCCTTCCCCTCAAACCTACTAACTTTAAGTCCAGATTCCCCTCCAGATTTCAATGCATAGATTTGTTATTATTCCTGAAGAAACTATAGCCATAAACTACAGTATTCAAAATACCATGGTACCAGCCTAAAAGCAGACACATAGACCAATAAACAGAACAAATAGTCCAGAAATAAGCCAAAGCATATATGGTCAACTAATTTTGACAAGGCCACCACAAAGACACAATAGGAAAGGATAATCTCTTCAATAAATGCTGTTGGGAAAATGGAATATTAATATACAGAAGAAGGAAACTGAACACCATACACAAAATAAACTCGAAATGGATTAAAGGCTTATATGTGAGGCTGAAACCATAGATACCCTAGAAGAAATTATAGAGGAATCCTTTATGACTTGATTCTGTCAATGATTTTTTTTGGACAGAACACCGAAAGCATAAGTAACAAAAGCAAAAATAAACAATGTGACTACATCAAGCTAAAAAGCACATGTATAGAAAAGAAAATAGTCAATAAAATGAAAATACAACCTACAGATCAGAAGAAAATATTTGGAAGTCATGTATCTGACAAGGAGTTAACATCCAAAATATATATGGCAGTCTTACAACTCAATAGCTAATAATAATAATAATAATAATCCAATTTTAAAAGTGATCAAAGAACCTGAATAGACACTTTCCCAAGGAAGAGAAATAGCCAACATGTATATGAATAAGTGTTAAACATCACTAATCAGGAAAATGCAACTCAGGGACACGATAACACATTATTTCATACTTTTTATGATGGCTATTACTGAAGAGTCTAAATATATCAATATGTCATTTGTACACTGTTGGTTAGATATCTATCTATCTGTCATTTTTACTTTTTCTAAAGAATAAAGAACCTTTGTAAACTGTGGTTAGAATGTAAATTGATATAGACATGTTGGAAAACATTGGAGCAGTTTGTGAAAAAATAAAAAATAGCACTATATGATCCAGTAATCCTACTTCTGGGTATATAAATATATCCAAGGCAAGTCACAATTTTGAAGAGATATCTGCATTCTTATGTGCATTGCAGCATTAATCAAGTCACAATAGTCAAGATATGGGAACAACCTAAGTGTCTGTTGATGAATGAAAAGATTTTTAAAAATGTGTATGTACATATAATAGGATCTTATTCAGCCTTAACAAAAGAGGAAGTCTTGTCATATGCAACACATGGATGGACCTGGATGACATTATACCAGTGAAATAAGCCAGACACAGAAAGACAAATATTTCACTATTTCACTTATACATTGAATCTAAAATTTGAACTCCTAGAAATGTAGAATAGAATGGCAACTGCCAGGGGCTTGAGGGGTGAACAAAATGGAAAGCTGTAGGTTGAAGGGTATAAACTTTCAGTTTTAACATGAATAAGTTCTGGAGACCCAATAAGCAGTATGATGACTATCGTTAATAACAACGTATTATATACTTGAAATTTGTTAATGAGTAGATCTGAAGTATTCTTAACACAAAAAAAGAAAAGGTAACTGTCTTAGTCCATTGTGTGTTGCTGCAACAGAACAGCTGGGACTGAATAATTTATAAAGAAGAGAAATTTATTTCCTCTTCTGGAAGTTGGGAAGTCCAAGATCAAGACACTGGCATCTGGTGAGGGCCAGAATGCTGTGTCATCCCATCGCAGAGGCAGAAGTGCAATGGGGACAATCTTACTAGTTTATAAAGAACTCACTCTCATGGTAATGAACCCACTTCAGAGATAATGACATTAATCCATGTGTGACGGTAGAGCCATCTTGGCCTAATCACCTTTTAAAGGTCTTACCTGTTAATATTGTTACAAAACTAATTAAGTTTCCAACACATGCTCTTTGGAAAACACAGTCAAACCAGAGCAGTAACTGTGTGGTGACCATGGTAATCATTTCACAATATATATGTATATCAAAACATCATGTAGTTTCCCTTAAATATGCATGATTTTTGTTTGTTAGTTATACTTCCATAAAGCTGGACAATAGTATCATAAATGCCTTTTCTAAATTTAAGTAGTCTTTCAATTGCTCCTTTTGTTATATAATAATTTTTATACTTCTCTAAAGTTACATTAAGACATAACAAAACAAACAAATAATATGCTCACACTTCTAGCTTATTTGGGTGTTCATTTGTCATAGTTACTGGCAGAAAAATGCCTGAAGCTGTTGTCTGAAGGCACTTAATGAATATAAACCATCCTGAGCAGACTCACATGTCAACATGGTATTAATCTATTATGCTGTTTCATAGGCTGGCCCACTGGGTTTTGCACTTTTCCTGTTATTTTTCTGTGTTTCCAAAAACAGCAAGAAACATAAGGCGAAAGATAGATTTAAAAAAAAAAATTTTATTTCAGGGATAATATGAATGAGACCCAGCTTCCTGCTAGTACAGTCTCAAATATGTAATTTTCATTAAATCATTGATATGGCTTAGCTCGGTATCCCCACCCAAGTCTCATCTTGTAGCTCCCATAACTCCCACATGTTATGGCCAGGGACCTGATGGGAGATGATTGATCCATGGGGGTGAGTTTTTCCTATGCTGTTCTCATGATAGTAGATGGGTATCATGAGATCAGATGGTTCTGAAAACGGGAGTTTCTCTGCACAGGCTCTTTCTTTGCATTCTGCCATCCATGTAAGACGTGATTTGCTCCTCCTTACTTTCCACCATAATTGTGCAGCCTCCCCCAGCCACGTGGAACTGTAAGTCCAATAAACCCGTTTCTTTGCAGATTGCCCAGTGTCAGGTATGTCTTTATCAGCAGTGTGGAAATGAACTAATACAGTATATTGGTACCAGCAGAGTGGGGCATTGCTGAAAAGATACCTGAAAATGTGGAAGCGACTTTGGAACTGGTTAACAGGCAGAGGTTGGAACAGTTTGGAGGGCTCAGAAAAGACAGGAAAATGTGGGAATGTTTGGAACTTCCTAGAGACTTGTTGAATGACTTTGTCCAAAATGCTGATAGCGATATGGACAATAAACTCCAGGCTGAGGTGGTCTTAGGTGGAAATGAGAAATGTGTTGGGAACTGGAGCAAAGGTGACTCTTCTTAGGTTTTAGTAAAAAGACTGGTGGCATTTTGCCCCTGCCCTAGAGATTTGCAGAACTTTGAACTTGAGAGAGATGATTTAGAGTATCTGGTGGAAGAAATTTATAAGCAGAAAAGCATTCAAGATGTGACTTGGGTGCTGTTAAAGGCATTCAGTTTTATAAGGGAAGCAGAGCATAAAAGTCTAGAAAATTTGCAGTCTGACAATGCAATAAAAAAGAAAATACCATTTTCTGAGGAAAAATTCAAGCCAGTTGCAGAGATTTGTGTAAGTAATGAAGAGCCAAATGTTAATCACAAAGACAATGGGGAAAATGTCTCCAGTGCATGTCAGAGGTCTTCACAGCAGCCTCTCCCATCACAGGCCCAGACGCTAGGAGAAAAAGTGGCTTTGTGGGCCAGGCCCAGGTTCCCCATGCTAAGTGTAGCCTAGGGACTTGGTGCCCTACATCCAAGCAGGTCCAGCTGTGGCTGAAAGGGGCCAAGGTACAGCTTGGGCCATGACTTCAGGGGGTGCAAACCTCAAGCCTTGGCAGCTTCCATGTGATATTGAGCTGGAGAGTACACAAAAGTCAGGAACTGTGGTTTGGGAACTTCTGCCTAGATTTCAGAAGATGTATGGAAATGCCCAGATGTCCAGAGAAAAGTTTGCTGTGAGGGTAGGGCACTCATGGAGAACCTCTGCTAGGGCAGTGTGGAAGAAAAATCTGTGGTTGGAGCCCTCACACAGAGTTACTACTGGGGCACTGACTACTGGAAATGTGAGAAGAGGGCCACTGTCCTCCCAACCCCAGAATTGTAGATCCACTGACAGTTTGCACTATGTACCTGGAAAAGCTGCAGATACTCAACACCAGCCTGTGAGAGCAACCAGGAGGGAAGCTGTACCCTGCAGAGCCACAGGGGCAGAGCTTCCCAAGACCACAGGAACCTACCTCTTGCATCAGTGTGACCTGGATGTGTGACCTGGAATCAAAGATTATTTTGGAGCTTAAAGATTTTCTGTCCTCCTAGATTTCAGACTTGCATGGGCCCTGTAACACCTTTGTTTTGGCCTATTTCTCCCATTTGGAATGGCTGTATTTACCCAATGCCTGTACTTCCATTCTATTCAGGAAGTAACTAACTTGCTTTTGATTTTACAGGCTCATAGGTGGAAGGGACTTGCCTTGTCTCGATAAGACTTTGGATTGTGAACTTTTGAGTTAATGCTGAAATGAGTTGAGATTTGGGGGACTACTGGGAAGGCATGACTGCTTTTGAAAAGTGAGGACATGAGATTTGGGAGGGGCCAGGGCGGAATGAAATGGTTTGGCTCTGTGTCCCCACCCAAATCTCATCTTGTGGCTCTAATAATTCCCACTTGTGGGAGGGAGCCAGTGGGAGATAATTGAATCATGGGAGCAGTATCCCCCCATACTGTTCTTGTGGTAGTGAATAAGTCTCATGCTGATGGTTTTATTAGTGGTTTCCACTTTTGCTTCTGTTTCATTCTGTCTTGCTGCCACCATGTAAAAAGTGCCTTTCACTTTCTGCCATGACTGTGAGGCCTCCTCAGCCACGTGGAACTGTGAGTCCATTAAACCCTTTTTTCTTCCCAGTCTTAGGTATCTCTTTATCAGCAGTATGAAAATGGACTAATACAGCCATATAGACACACACATATATATGATGCAGCTGATGGGAGAGGCTCTACTTCCAGGATGTTCTGTGGTTCGTATTAATAGTCCACTGGCTAGGAGGGGTTTTAACCGCTTAATACTCAGCTTCTGGTATACCTGATGCACCAATTTGGCTATATGATTCTTGTAGCTTTCTCTTTATACACTCTTACTCAAAACTCATGGAAGAATCTATAAGGTAATTTATTTGAGTCCATCCTCCTGTTTTTAGACTATATAATATTTTATAAATAGATAATGATATTCTTGTGTGTCAAAAAGAATTTCCATAATAGTTTGTTAGAGTATTTCACAATTTAGGAACAACCTCCTTAGTGTTATATTTCTGTTCAAATTAATGGAAAAATAATTATCACTTTCTGATATTGCCAATCATTTGAGAAAGTAATCTACAATGCTCTTTCAGTTAATTCATTTTTTTCTTTTCATAGATTAAATTCTTGATTATTAAAAATTATTTGCAAAATCTCTTTTGCAAGAGTCAATAAGGAAAATATGGACATTTATGATTATATAAAAGAAACATTTTGTAGGCAACAGATCTACAACTTCAAAAGACAAAAGATAAAATGGAAAAAATAACTAAGTCTTATTATTTCCAATATATGAGAAACATAAAGAAATGTGAAGACGGGCACACATCGAGCTAATAACATGAGTTACATCATGGGGATGACAATTGAGGATGGGGTCAGCCTGATGACTAAAGATGAAGCAAAATTTCCCTATACGTCTTTGGACTGCTTTTTTGTCATAGCAGTATCACTTTTGTAATAAAAAAATTTAAATTCCCACACACGTTAAACTGAAAGTTTTACATGTGATATCAAGATATGCTACATATCAGAGTCCAAATGATTTGAGAGATAGGTGATGATGCAATAAGAATGAACACAATAAAAATTTCTGTTTATCACTATATTCTTTCTGAACTTAGTGAACAAACAGAAATTAAAATACTGTGTAAATGCAATCAGAAATTTTATGTTCTTATATAGCTACACACATGCATATATTTTACTTCAAGTAGATGTGTTTAAAACTTAACTGTTTGGAAAGTGAATCAAATGTTTGGGATGTCAAGAGTTTAAGAGATTTGAAAAGAATTTTCTTGAAAAGAGCTTCACTGAGAGTGGAGTAGAGAATGTCCAACCTGAAAGTAAAGCCCAATGAGGGAGGCTTCACTGGAACACCAAAGGGTTTAATGTGTGACCCCCCCTCTGCAATCCTTTGTTTGTCAGTGCTTGTTAAATGTTGCCTAATTTGTGCCTGGGGAAAAGAGGAGGCCCCTTTGGAAACTGAGCAAATGAGAATTGCTGCTGTCTCAGGGTGCTTGGGTAAAGGATGAGCAATAAAACCCTTGTAGAGAGAGTCCCCATGGAGTGGACCACTGCAAACCAGGGGACTGACAGATGAGAAGCAAGAATAGAGTAAATCAATGACTTTACAGGACTTCAAGTCAGATAAGTTATCCCAGAGAACAAGCATCAACATTTAAACAGGATGCCCAGGAAACACAAAGCCTTTCTACATCTCTAGAAGTGAGAACTTCCTTGCTACTCTTTCTTTGTTCCTGAGCAGTAGCTATGGCTAAGACCATGGGTTAGAAACCATGGCCAGCAAGATGAGGAAAGAGAAACTAAAAAGAGATAATAACTTTAAATCAAGTTTAGGGTTTTGATCATCATCTAGGCCTAGAAAATTGTATAAAGATGTTATGAACTAAATTTTTGCCTCCTTTGTTACCCCCAAATTCAAATGTTGAAACTCAAATTCCCAATATGATGGTGTTTGGAGGTGGCACTTTTGGGAGGTAATTAAGATTAGATTAGGTCATGTGGGTGGAGCGACCATCAGGGAATTCCCTGGCTCTTTAATTGCCATGTGTGTATACAGGGAGAAGTCAGTAGTTTGTAACTAGGAAGATGGTCCTTGCCAACTGTGCTGGCATCCTGGTTCTGATTTCCAGCCTCCAGAGCTGTGAGAAATTTTGTTGTTTAAGCAACCCAATCTAATGTAGTTTGTTATAGCAGCTCAAACTAAGACAAAATATTTTGAAACTATGTTGGTGATTTGAACTTTTTATTATTTACCAGTGGCTGGAAAACACAGAGAACCACCTGACCTTCCAGTTTCAGCATTCATACTTCGCTTAGGCCGCCAACCTCAGTGACAGGGCTTCAGCAGGTGTTGCAGGCCTGCAAGACCATCCCAGTTTCCTGGACAACCTTGCTATTTTTCAATATCCTTTGGAAAAGAGACATGGTTCAATAGATTCCATGATGTAATAAGGATTAATAAGAGTTCATAAAGCTTGATATTTTCCAAAGAGTTAAACTACTTATAGGGAGGAATGAAGACAGGATATCACAGCTAATTAAGGATGAACAAAATAAAAATTTCTATTTATCATTATTTTTTCTCTGAACTTAGTGAACAAACAAATTAAATACTGTGTAAATGCAATCAGAAATTGTATTTCTTATATAACTATGGTAACAAACATATATATATATATATATATATATATATATATAATTTTCCTTCAATGAATATAATCACAATAACTGGATTTGGGAAAGGAATTGAAAACAAATTTTTAAATAATGTTTAATTCACTTTAAAAGCTGCATTTACATTGATAATACATGTAATACTATGAATATAAAGTTTACAGAAACTTCACCTATAATATAGACTTAGCATTTTGGTATCCATACAATTTTTCTTCTGTTCACTATTATAATAATCTGAGTTATATTGGCACTTCTAAAACTTTGATGTCACATGGGAATCTTGTTAAAATATAGATTCTGATTTATTATGTCTTGGAATAGGACCAGAAACTCTGTAGTTCTAACAAGCTTTGAAGTGATGCTAACCCTGCTCCTGGTCCATGGACTACACATTGAACAACAAGGAATTATAAGACTTCAGTAATGCATTATTCTAAGTTTTGGTTCAGAAATATGAATGCCATAGATACATAACAATATGGCTTGATATGGAAGTGTGTATGAATTGATTGTTTGAGTCTTGTGTCTAAAAGCAACTGAGATGAAAAGCTAAGATACATGTTTCTTTCATTTAGTTACATTATTGTTTGAAATCTTGCTGACAGAGAGCAATAAGTGTTAATTAATGGACTATTGTGGTGATGAACTAAGGTCTATTCCTAGGAAATAAATGTTTGATTTTTTTCCCCCACATATCCAATTAGACAATGAGTATAAGTTCTGATGCTCATTTTTTTTTAAAGCAAATCATACTTCAGCTGAGCTCTTCTCTCTCCTTTCATTATATCTCCTCCAAATCTAAGAAAACTGGCTTTCCAAAACTCCAGAAAATATAGCTCCAGCTCACTACTGGGTGCCTACTAAGTCAGTGCCTGTTATCAGTATCCATCCTAGCAAGACGGAATTCCTCTACTTTCTTGTTTCCTGATAGAATTTATTCAAACAGTGTTGTTAAAATATCGCAGATAGGCATAACAAGGAATTCATTAAATCAATTCAATTGGGTGCATTTGTGACAGATAAGTTTGTTTGAACAACCGCCGTTTCCCTACAAGTACTACTCTTTCTGACTCATGTCCTTCAAATTGCCAGGTCTTCACTGTTAGTAATGGGAACCTCAGAGGGACCTGCCTCTGTAGGCACCAACAGTTAGAAGCCTAATTTATGCCAACCACTGTCTGGAAACATTTCTTCTGTACTCAGACCATGCGATATCAGGAGTTCTGGTTCAATGAGAGAGAGAACATTTGCAGGAAGCAGGGGAGATACCTACATTTATCCATGATAAGTATATCATTTCTCTGGAAACATTCAGACCATATACCATGTCTTCTACTCTATTTTAAAATAACTTTCCCACAGCCCAACAAACAAAATAGGCATCACATATCCATTTCTTTTGAAACATGTAGACTATGCTTTTCTGATTAGGGTTTGTATTTGTTAAGTATAAAAGTATCTTTTAAAGACATTAAAATATAAGAACATCTTTCTATTTATCCACATAGTCATCATTTCCAGAGCCCTTCATTTATTTGTGTAGATCTGAATTTCCATCTCCTATCATTTTCCTTCTGCTTGAAGAACTGTTTTTTAAACATGTCTTGTAGTGCAGGTCTGCTGGCAAGGAATTCCCTTGGTTTTTGTTGTCTGGAAAAGACTTCATTTCACCTTCATTTTTGAAAATTTTTACTCTGAGTAAAAAATTCTAGATTGAATTTTTTTTCCCTTTCATTATGCTAAAGATGATATCTCCAATGTATTCTGGGTTGCATGGTTTCTAACCAGAAGTGTGCTAGTATTTTTATCTTTGTTCCTCTTACAATGTATCTTTTTCCCCCTCTAATAGTAATTGAGGTTTTCTCTTTGAAACTGCTTTTCAGCAATGAATTATGATATGACTTGATGTGGCTATCTTTAGATATATTTTGCTTTGGACACTTTGGCTTTTTGGATCTGTGGGCTTATAATTATCATCAAATTTGGAAAAATTCTAGCATTCTTCCTTTAATTACTTGTCTGTCCCTCTACTCCCGGTAGGACTCCTACTACAGCTGGTGCTGTTCCATTGGTCATTGAGCCTCTGTTTATTATTTTCCGTCTTTTTTTTTTTTTTCTGTATTTCATTCTGGATGTTCCTGGATACGGTTTAAAGTTCACTGATTTTTTTTTTTCACTTGTAGTTCCTAATATGCTATTAATTCCACCCAGTGTATTTTTCATTTTAGGTATTTTTTCTCATATTTTGAACTTACCTTCAGGCCCCGTCATTTCTTTGCTCATCATGCTGATGTTTTCTTTCACTAGTTTGAAGCTATGGAACATTTTAATAATAGCTTGTTTAATGTCCCTTTTGGCAAGTTTCATAATTGCTATAATTTCTGGATATATTTCTGTTGATTTATTTTCCCCATGTTTGTGGGTCATATTTTCCTGTCTGATAAAATGTTTTATTGAATGTTCATCATTATGAATTTTAAGGTATTGATTGCTGTTTTTCTTTAAATAGAGTATTGGTTTTGGTTTTGCTTTTTCTGGCATGAGTTTAAGTAAAACTCAGCTAGATCCTCTCAGACTTGCTTTTAAGCCTTGATAAAGGGTATGTCCAGAGAAGTCTCCTTCCTAGATTTGAAGGAGTGCACTGAAAGGAGAGAGAAGAGCTCAGCATGGCCCTACTGGCCTTATTGCTAAAGCTGTATCATTGTGAGGACTACACCCAGTGTCTCATGTTATTACAGAAGTGTTCACTCTGTCTGGTCCCATATGGAAGCAGAACACAAGAAATGTTCTGCTTTTTCCTTTTGGTGATTCTTTCTCTGGCTTTAGCTAGTTTCCTCTTAAGCATACACAATTCAGGAAGAAAACCCTATGCAGACATTCAGATCTCTTTCTCTGTAGCTCCCTTCTCTCTGGCACATGTCCACAAATTCTAGCTGCCCTGAGCGCTCTGGATTCCGGCCTCTGCCTCCTCTACTCAGCAGTATTGCCTGGCTTTGTGTGGGTTCCCTTTCTATGCTCTGGGCCTGTAAACTGCCTCTAGACAATACATTGATGCAACTGTGGGCTTATTGTGTTTCTTTCCCTTCTCTCAGTTTGTTTTACTGTCTTGTATTGCCTGTGTCACATGTTTGAAAACAGTTGTTTCATTACTGTGTATTTCAGTATAACTAAAAGAGTGGAATTGAATTTTTTTTTAACACAAAGAAATGATATATGTTTGAGGTGATGGATACCCCAATTACCTTGATTGTGTCATACCCTGGTGGGAGCGTATTTCTGATCCCTGTCCTTTCACTGTGCCAGAAGCAGATCTTTATTTACTCTTCTTAAAGTTACTGTGGACAGTAGAGATTCTGATATGTTTACAACTGATTCAGTTGTAGCTCCAACTTTTATTAAAAGCCACGTATACCCCCAGACAGAAATTGCTGCTACTCTTTAGCTAAACTTCCAGAAATTCTTTGATGCTTTGATACAATTGATGGACAAGAGCAGTTGTCTCTAAGTGAGCTAAGTATTACCCTGAATCATAATCATTCAAAGCTGCCTATAGGGGCTGTTGTATGTCAGATGGTCACAATGTTCTATTTTCTTCTATTAGTCCAAAGAAGAGGCTAGGGATACCAGTAGATTTCCCTTTCAGAAATGCACTGATTAATACCCTCATCTAGGAGCTACTTACAACACTTGCACAGTTAAAGACTGAGGGGTTACAATGCTGGCCAGTAGACCTCAGCGCCGATTTCCAGTCAATGGCCAAAAAGACTACCCAGAAGATTCAACCCTATAGGACTCAGAAAGGAGAGAAAGGAATAAAGGAATTGTTTCCAAACTTTTATAAACAATCTTCTCTTTGCTACATTAAAAAAATTAATTTTTAATTATTATGGATATGGAATCGTTGTTCATATTTATGGGACACATGTAATATTCCGATACAAGCATACAGTCTGAAATGATACAATCAGGGTAATTGGGGTATTCATCACCTCAAGCATATATCATTTCTTTGTGTTAAAAAAATTCAATTCCACTCTTTTAGTTATTTTGAAATATACAATAAAGTATTGTTAACTGTAGATGCCCTAACATTTTTTGTTCAGCCTAAGTGTGGTATTCATGTCATTTTGTTTTACTTTCTATTTTTAGTTTTTATTTCCTGGGCACTTTTCCCTGCTGGGGTGATTCAAAGAAAAAGAAAAAGCTGTTTATTTCTTTGCTCTTTTTCTTGTATTTTAATTACTTGGTCAAACTCGCTAGCTGAAGAGGAAGTTATATCTAACCTATTTTTTCTCGGTCAGTTGTAAGTTCCCATGCCTGATATCTAGATATTACTGATTATTTTGTACAGTGAGGTGCTTCATGGCAAACCGGTTTTAAGCACAAATCCTATGAGATAAAAACCTTTTCTGAATTATGGTTAAAACTCAGCTGGTTAAAATACATTTCTTGATTTTTCTGCAATAATACAATTTCATTAAAAATAATACTTGCCACATACAACTTTGTGAAATAGTAATTTCATGATTATTAGCAACATAATTGATTTTATGTAAATCATGTTAAGCATAAATCATTTATATGTAAAATTGTTTTTGAAAAATAGAACAAAAATTGGAAAAGTTTATCTGTTTTTCTCACTATTAACACCAGGAAGCACACCTTGAAATAAGTAAGCATTTTAAATGATTAAGTAACAAAAAGGCATCAAATATCAATCACATGTCTATATATTACCTGGGGAAAATATTCTTTCTTTATTTTCTCTTTATCTTCAAATAAATTTAAAGCTTTATATATATTTCTATAGTATACTTCTAATTTATCTTTCCCATTCTTTGTGTTATTGTTGGCAAACATTTTATTTTACCTATAGTATAAACACATAGTGCATTGCTATTTGTTTTAAACAGTTGGCTATATCTTAACATCATTAAAAATATGAAACAGCAAATTTTATATTTACCTAATTTATGACTTTTTACACTGTGTATTTCTTTGTGTAGACCCAATAATTTTTTCTGATTTTATACCCTTTCTTCCCTAAAGAGGTTTTAAAATAGTTTTTGGAATGCAGATATGCTGGTAATAAATATGTACAGTTTTTATTTGAAAAAGTGATTTCTCATTCATTTTTGAAGGTTATTTTTTGTGAACATAGAATTCTGGGCTGGCACTTTATTCTTTCTGTAATTTGAGTATTGTCATGGGTCACTAGGTGATGGGGATATGTTCTGAGAATGCATCACTAGGTGATTTTATCCTTGTGTGAACATCACAGAGTGAACTCACACAAACCTAGGTGAAAGAGCCTACTACACACTGAGGCTGTGTGGGAAAGCCTATTGCTCCAAGGCTACAAACCTATACAGTATGTTACTCTACCTAATATTGTAGGCAATTGAACACAATGGTAAGTATTTGTGTATCTACAAATATGTAAACATAGACAAGGTAGAGTAAATATATGACATAAAAAATAAAAAATTGTCCACTTGTGAAGGGCACTTATCATGAATGGGGCTCACAGGACTGGAAATTGCTCTGGGTGAGTCAGTGAGTGAGTGGCAAGTGGATGTGAAGGCCTAGGACATTACTGTACTGTACTGTAGATTTTCCATGTAAACACTATACACACAGACTACACTAAACTTATAAAAAATATTTTTCTTTCTTCAATAGTAAATTAATTATAATTTACTATAACTTTTCTACTTTATAAACTTTTAATTTTTCAAAACATTTTGACTTGTAATAACACAGCTTAAAACACATGTTTAACTGTACAAAAATATTTTTCTTCTTTATAACCTCATTCTGTAGGATTTTGTTTTTTACTGATTTTTATTTTTAACTTGCTATTGTTAAAAACTAAGCTACAAAAGCCAAGCTTTGGTCTACAAGGGTCAGGACCATCAATAGCACCGTCTTCTACCTCCATATCTTGTCCCACTGAAAGGTCTTCAGGGACATTAACATGCATGGAGCTGTCATCGCCTATGATAACAATGCCTTCTTCTGGAATAGCTCCTGAAGGACTTGCCTGAGGCTGTTTTACAGTTGCTTTTCTTTTTTTTAAGTAGAAGGAGTACACACTAAAATAACAAGAAAAAGTGTAGTACAATAAATACATAAATAGGTATCGTAGTCATTTATTATTAAGTGTTATGGATGATATATAACTGTATGTGCTCTCCTTTTATATGACTGGCAGTGCAGAAGTTTTGTTCATACCAGCATCACCATAAACACATGAGTAATGCATCATGCCACAATGTTGTGATGGTTATGACTTCACTAGGTGATAGGAATTTTTTAGCTCCATTTTATAATCACATGGGACCACCATCATTTATGCAATCTATCATTGCCCAAAACACCATAATGTGGCACAGGATTGTTGTTTCATGGTCTTCTGACTTTCACTGTTTCCTCAAAGAGTACTGCTATAATTCTTATCTTTGTTCTTCTGTATTTAGTATATCTTTATTTTTTTTCTGGATGCCTTCAAGATATTCTCTTTATCTCTGCTTTTAGCAGTTTAAATATAACAGTCTGATTTTTTTCTTGTATTTTCAATGACGTAATAGAAAAAGTTTATCATAATGTTTTGTATATGATTTTGAAGTGTATTCTCTTTCACAAGAGAAACAGCACTGTCTTTAGTGCTAGTAGATAGAGGCATATGCTTGGGACCTGGAGTGAGGGGGAGAGAGGTGGGCAGTGTGTTATATCAGGTTTAATTACCAGGTTTCTATTGGGCAAAGCTCAAAGACAGCATCAATTTCACATAGAAAAACAAAGATAGAAGGAAGAAATAAAGAGTATATATTTTTTCCTTTTTTCTGAGGACTTAGAATTCTCTAGATTGAGACAAACTCTCAAGTATATTTTTTTTAATTCAAAAGTAGAAAAATTAAAAAAGAATGCAATGGAATTAACTTGTATTATATGACATGACTTGGTCCTTTAATTAGACTTTGACCTTGGTAAAAATTTTCTTGGACTTTATTCAGAGAGCATTTAAAAATATTTTAAATGCAAATTAGAATCTTTATGTAAAAGGATTTAGAGAGATTGCACATAGCAGAATGTAGAATATAAATTGGATTATAGTCATACTTATTAGAGTTCTCCAGAGAAAAATAACAAATTGGATAAATATATATGCAGAGAAAGATTTGATGTGAGGAGTTGGCTCAAGCAATTATGGAGGCTAGCAAGTCCAAAGTCTTCTGGGTGATCTGGCAAGCTGGAGACCCATTGAGAAGTGCCAAGGGTACAGTTCAAGTCTTAAGGTCATCTGCTTGCAGAATTACTTTTTTGCTCAGAGGAGGTTGATCTTTTTATTCTATCAGGCCTTCAGTTGACTGGATAGGGCCCATTCACATTATGGAAGACAATATGCTTTACTCAAAGTCCACTGATTTAAAAACACCCTCACAGAAACATTTCAGATAACATTTGACCAAATATCTGGGCACTGTGGCCCAGCCAAATTAACAGCTAAAATTAACCATCACAAGTCCACCCCTGTCAACATGGCACCCATGTGCATCTCCTTAAACCATTTCTAATCTCCAATTAAAGACAATAATAAGGTCATACTTCTGCCTAACATGATACAACTATCCTGTATACAATAAAAAACACATTAACCAATCTCCAAAAAAAGGATGAAAAGTCCTTGGGTGACATTCTTCTTGAATCCAATAACTGAAATACTTTGATGTTTACTAGTTAATTATACTTAAACACTATGATATAAAGTCTAAGGGGATCAGAGAAGTCAGAAAACAAGATTTGCTATACATGTACACAAAAATATTCATAATAAAAGAAGAAAGATATAGCAATTGGAGTACTGATTTTTGTAGCTGGTCTAAGGCATTCTGTAAGTCCAAGGCATTCTGTAAGTCCAGGTATTCTGTAACTCTAAGCTGGTCTTTATGACTACCTTATTCCACTACTCATTCCTTATTCTCTTTGCTATCAGCAAGTACCTCACTACTTACATTTTTACCTGGTGAGGTGACCCAAACCTTCATTCCTAAAGGGTCTGGGCTATCAGTGGACTTGCCTAGATTTGATTGTTGTGATTTTCCATTGACATTAATTGCAAGATTAATTAAAGGACATGGTAATAAAGAGACTCTAAGAGGTCTTCTGTATTCCAGACATACTCTTTCTTATTTCCATTGTGAAGTAGCAATTCAAGTCTTCCTTTGTAGTCAGGATTAATCACGCAATCCAGCACAATAGCTCCTTTGTTTGTATGTTGATTTGGAGGCATGAGGAGCCAAAAGAGGCCAGGTGTCAGCTTTGACCTCCAGTTTGATGGAAGCATCGTTGTGGTCTCTTAGTAGAAGCACTCCCTCCTTTTCACACTAAGACTTCTTGGTCAGCAAAGCATAAGGTTGTGGGAACAGGCAGCAAAATTTTTGCTAATGGGACACTAGGGGTAATAGTGAGCAGTCTCACTCCCATTGCCACCCATTGATTATTGGTCCTGTGAATCCTGGCTATGGGAAAACAGCACCATATATTGGGTGATGATTAAGAGCATACAGAATCTCCTGGAAAATCATACACCAGTCCTACAAGGTATTGCCACCTAACTGGTGCTGTAACTGAGTCTTCAAAAGGTAATTTCAACATTCTATCAAGCCAGCTGCTTCAGGATAATGGAGAACATGGTGAGATATTTTTCATTGGCTATAAAATGAGTTCCTTGATCAGAAGAAACGCTCTGTGTAATACTATGATGATGGATAAGGCATTCTGTAAATCCAAGGATTGTTGTTGTGGCAGAAACATTGCACATAGGGAAGGAGAATCCATATCCAGAGTAAGTGTCTACTCTGGTAAGAACAAAATGCTACCCTTTTCATAATGGAAGTGATCCAATGTAATCAACCTGTCACCAGGCAGCTGACTGATCACCCTGGTTAATTGTGTCATATCAGAGACTCCATGTTGGTCTCTGCTATTGGCTGATAGGGCACTCAGCAGCAACTGCAGCCAGATCTGCCTTGATGAATAGACATCCATGTTTTTAAGCCCATGCATAACCATTATCCCTGCTATTATGGCCACTGGGTTGATGAACTCATTGGATAACAGGTGAGGAGAGGGGAAATAGGCAGATACACACAACTGGTCATCCTATCCACTTGATTATTAAAGATCCTCTGATGGACATTCACATAAGGCATAAATATATTCATGTTTTTTGCCCTCTTTCTTGGACTATATTGTAACCAATTTTCCAATCTTGTAACTTCCAACTCCCTGACTATCCAGCTAAACCTTTGGCCACAGTCCACTAATTGGTATATAATTGTATGTCTGGCCATTTTTGCTTTCAAGTCAAGTGGAACAGACAGGTACACTGCTTGAAGTTCTGCCCACCAGTAGGATTTTTCTTCACTGTTGTCCTTGAGGGATGACCAAGAAAGGGTCTATGATACTGTGGCTGTTCACTTTTGGGTACTGTATGAATATTGTGCAAAACCAACTGTAAATCAGGCCCATGTCTTTTCTTCCTCTGTAAATCAGGCCTGTGTGTTTTCTTCCTCTGTCCTAGGGAACTCCCCATGAGGCTATAGGTGCAGGCTGGGAGAAAGAAGGTGATAGCAGGAATGGGAAGCATGGGCATCTGGGATACTTCTTCTGGTAACTGACTTGTGCCTTCAGGGCATGCTTGGGTTCAATCTCATATATACTATTTCCATTTGATGATAAAGTGCTACTGTACACACTCAGTTTTATGGCTTGGAGGGTCAGAAACACCTAGTTACTAATAGGAAGCTCAGGTCTCGTGGTAACTTGGTGGCCCATGGTTAAATGTTTAGTCTCTATTAAGGCCCAGTGGCAGGTCAAAAGCTGTTTCTCAAAAGGAAAGTAGCTATTTACAGAATTTTTATTCTGTATTTTTATTTGCCAAATCTGACAATCCTAGTTAGTCCAATTATTTATCAGCAGTTTTTTAGGGAAGGACAGCATTTGGGAGGAAGGATAGCACAGTGATTTAGAGTTTGGATCAAATTAGATCTGGAATCTAGTACTGTCTTAGAATATTTCAATAATGTGACATTGATGGAAACTAGTGTTCTCATTTATAATATGTAAATAAGGATGTCTTAATAAAGCTGTTGTAATGGCAAAATAAGATAATTTATACAAGGTGTTCATCACAATGACTGCATTCGATAAGTCATAGTTTTGTTATGATTGTTTCAGGTTCATGATTTGAGTCTACTAAAACACATGCCCAGTTATATATAAAAAATAAAATCTAAGTAGTACTTCACTGCATCCTTGTTTCTCTTTTTGTTTCTCTCACCCTGAGGTCTGTCTCTTGGTCATCTCATTACTTCCATTCTCACCCCGATATAGCTTACATCCAAAACTATATCTTAACCACTCAACTAATAATCTTACTCCAAGATTTTTAATCTCTTTATTGGATATCTTTCAGAATTTTTAAACAAGGATTTTAGACAGACCATAGCTAATTTTATTAGCCATAATTCCCCCTAAGAACCTACTTCTTATAGCCTGTCACTCCCATTTTACATCTTATGTTCCAGTAAATCTAATCAATCCAAGTTACCTGTCCTCTACTTCCAGAATTGTTTGATCTTTATAATCCACTTTAATTCCAACTTTTTCATTACCTCATTATTTCATTTCCCTATCTGCTCAGCTAAAATTTACCTCCTCTTTCAGCTCAGCTGAAAGGCCTCCTACATACTTTGCATTCATCTTCATTATAAAACATCATTTTGTATTATATTTATGGACATGTTTTATCTCCCGCAGTAGTATATAAGCTCACTGCGGGGCAGAATCTATATTTACTTAATTCTTTTATGCACAAAGAAGCTGACAGAGTGTCCTGTATGGTGTAGGTATTCACTGGATGTGTATTAATGAACATGAGGCTATTGCCAGATATATATTTAAGGAATGCTAAATGACAACAGACATGTAATTGAGATGCAAGATGTGGGGAATTCCAGTTTGAGGTCAAAAACCAATGATTTTAAGAGACTGTAAATAAAAAATATTATCTATTGCCTTTTCTTTCCTCCAACCCTCTTCGGTTGAGATAGAAAAGCTGGCAACCTCTTCAGTAAAGGCCGTAAATTCTATTGAGGTATCGGAAGGAGAGAGAAAATTGAGAACTTTATTTCTTTTTGGGCTGCATAGAAGCTAAGCAGCTCATGTAGATGGGCCTGTGAAGAAGGCCTAGATGGCATGGCACCTAGGACATAGTAGGAGCCCCAAATTGTTTTTTTGAGATCAATTTTCACCTCCTTAGTTCTTTCAGGTTCCACAAGAACAATTATTTCTCTGGGTGAGGTCAGTGCAGCATCAAAGAACTCCCACCTGCTTTCCCAAGTGATGCTGCTTCCTTCTGTAACAACTACCTTCTTTCTTCCCTGGTTATTACAAACAACTGGAACAACAGACTTAGGCGCAGTTTCTCAGACTCTGTGACTCGCATAGGGACATACTTGTGTCAGTTTTATAAATTTTGTCTTCCTTCCTCTATTGTTGAACTTATAAAATTATTTTTCTCTGAAGAAAAGAGAAATTTTCTTCCCTACAGAGATTACCAGATGAATTATAATTTACTTGATATTTATGTCCTTTGGTCTCCATGGCAGCCAACACTCTGATACAGAGCTCATAGTTACAGAAAATCTTTGTTTATAGCAGAAAGTTTTCCTAATTGAAAAAATAGATTTTTTTCCAGAATAGTTCAATATTTCAGTCGAATAATGTGTTTAAAATAGAGCTGTAAAATTATTCCACCACAATGCAGCTATATATTATAAGTAAGATGGATTATTTCTCTACATAGTTCTAAAGTTCAAGATGATTCCCTTTATAGAACAATCTAGAATTATAGAGTGAGAAAATAATTACTCTTGCCTATCATTTGATAACTTGATGTAAAAATTGGGTTTATAGGACACGGGAGACAACAGTCTCTGCATTGCCCAGCTGCACATGATTGTGTCTTCAAATCATAGAGAATTGGGGCTAGCTGATTCTCTTTTTGAGGTCATCTCATTCATCCATATTAGTTTATAGATATAAACACCAAGCCTCAGAAATACTAAGAGACCATGCTCAATCAATGCATCAGTAGAACAAGACTGAGATTTAAGCCTCCTAACTTCCAATATTGAAAGAACTTCTTCCACTATGGCCTAAGCTGCTGTATAACTCTATGGAGAATGTTCTAGCTGAGCAGGTGTGTTACTTTAGCCACCAGCTACTGCCCAATTTCCTTTGATTAGATGGAGCTTGAGTCATGTTTGTACTGGGGTCCAGGGTTCACGTGCTGTCATGTTATATAAAAGTGACATTTTCATTAATGCACTCCTCTTCCAAATTATAAAACTTTGGAAGCATTCTCTCATATGTTTATGAGTACCCACTCACCAAAATGTTAGAGGGAAAAATTGGGCTTTTCTTATATGGCATAGAGCTTTGTCCTTGTGGAAGTTAACTTATTAATTAATATTTGTTATATCTTATGTTTTCAAGTATGTAGAACAATATTAGAGTCCATAACATGTGTTGAGTACCTGCTGTGAAGCATAAGGTCAAAGGTGATAATACCTGTAGAATTAAGAAGATTTTAGGTAGAGGATGTGTAAAGTGCTTTGGTATCTCAGAGGAATGAAAAAAGTATTAATTGTGAAGAGAAAATCAAGAAAGCCTCCAGGGAGGTGGCGGCATTCAAACTGGGAGGTCTTGCAGTTTAACAAAAATTTCAAAAGGGTGATAGAGCTCATTTAAGTTTGAGGAAATACTACATGTAATCAAAATTTTGCATATTTTCAGAGGAAAGGAGAGTGGTATAGCAAGAATATAGTTTTATTACACACACACACACACACACACGAGATAATTTCATGTAACAGCTCACACAACAGAGTAGAAGTGGTATGCTTGAGTTAACTGGTACTAGCTCACAAAATGTGGCTGCTTGATTTTTAGGAATTTTGTGAGCCAGTTATGAAACCCAGCCATTATTAAAAAGTGTACATTTAAACAATTATATAAATTATAATAAAAACAAAGGTAGTATATACTCAAATATATCCATTCCTAATTATTTTGTTACATCTTGTATTATGTATACTTTTGAAATTAGCTACATTTGTTGCATCTGTATGATGAACACACTATGTGAAGGTGTGCTACTGTGCGTCTCTTACCAACCTCGTTTTTCAGGGATGCTATGTTGGTAGCTTAAAATCAGCCATGGTAGAAATATTTACACCATGGAAATTGGCAAAACTACAAATCAGGTTTGGTTTACTGTTTTGTTGATTGCCTAGACTTCAGAATGTGCTGAAAAAGTGTCACTAATAAGGATTACACTTAAAAGTATGTTGTGTCTGTATCCATTATTGTGTGAACAGCACAAAAATTGGAAAAACATTCTTTCAGTTATTGAAAAGTGTAATTCAATTGAGCAAAGAGGCTGATGATGGCATTAATGAAATGAGTGAAGTTCCAACATCTGTTTTTGCTATTTCACTGTCTTCTCACTCTTTAACAAAAATAAAAATATCCATCCATCAATATATTTGTCAGAAATGTACTCATTCACTGGTAATTTGAGTGACTTCTTTGCTGGAATGAGTAGTAATCAACTACTTATTTGTAATGTGATTTTTTTTTTTCTAATCACGTTTGAATTACAAATATAGACTAGCTAAGGAATCAAGATTTTGGCAAAAAATAAAAACGTTATTTGAAAATCAAATGGTTATATAAATTTGTTAGAAATTGTACAACTTATTATTTGCAAATTGTGTGCTACATTTTTATATCAGAATTTGAAATAAACTATGTAATTATATTTATGTATGCTTTTTTTTTTTAAAGCTGGTTAAACATTTACCAGTAGGAAAAAAAGTGAATTAGAAAAGTTAGGTGTTTTTTTCTTCATTTAAATTACATCCTTTCAGACTTTGTATGGCACAATCAAATATATCAAGCACGGGTAGAAATTTCTCTTTTTTTTCTCTCAAGGCACAGTTTTAAATCATTCATTATTCATTCAGCAAATATTTATTAATCACTCACCAGTTGTTTTATTTTTTACATAAGCACAGAATATTTGAGCTGGCTTATTAAAGATTGATAAATTTTTCATTTATTTGATGAAATAAAATATAAATTCAGGTCATTTCAATCAAAAATTTTTGCTAATATTTAGAAATGGATTTTTCTTCATGAAGTGTGAATGACTTTTTGGTAAAGACTCATCAGCAAAGAAATAGAGGCTCAAAACTGAAAGCAATTAACTGTTTCATAATTTTATAGTTAAACTACAAATTTTAAGCGAAAATATTTGGGAGCATTTATCAATTTGTTAAAAAATATAACTTCTAAAACATTGTCTTATCTTTCAAGAAATTACCAGTAGAACTGATTAGGCAAGTAAGACCACTGAACACTAATTAATTTTTTTTTTTTTTAGATGAAGTCTCACTTGTCTCCCAGGCTGGAGTGCAGTGGCGTGATCTCGGCTCACTTCAACCTCCACCTCCTGGGTTCAAGCGATTCTCCTCCTACCCATTAGCTGTGATTATAGGCATGCACCACCATACCTGGCAAATTTTTGTTTTTTTTTAGCAGAGGCAGGGTTTCCCCATGTTTGCCAGGCTGGTCTCAAACTCCTGACCTCACATGATCTGCTAGCCTTGGCCTCCCAAAGTGCTAGGATTACAGGTGTGAGCCACCACACCCAGCCTGAACACTAATTTTTAAGTAAAATATTTTATTAAACAATTTAAATATATATAAAACAAGTGTTACAGTTTGAATGTGTGCCTCCAAAATTCAGGTGTTGCCAGTATGACGGTATTAAGAGGTAGGGCTTTTAAAAGGTGACTAGGCCATGACGGCTTTTCCCTTAGGAATAGAACTGGTGCCCTTATGAAACGGCTTCTCATAAGGAATTCATTCCTCTTGCTCTTCTGCCGTATGAAAACTCAGCACTTCTCCTCTCTGAAGAATGCAGCAATAAGCCACCGTCTTGGAAGCGGACAGCAGCCCTCACCAGACACCAAATGTTCGTGCTTTGATCTTTGGACTTTCAGCCTCCAGAAATGTGAAAAATAAATTTCTGTTATTTATAAATTACCAGTCTGTGGTATACTGTTAAAGCAGCATAAACAAAGACAGTCAGGCAGTATAATATGGTGATTCCTCCACTTTCCATCAATCCAGCTTTAGCAATTTAAAGCTCATGGCCAATATTATCTCCTCTATACCCCATCCTCTACATTAGAAAAGAAGCATAGAAAATTTTTACAGAGTAATTTGCAGCATCCTCCCAGAGCATAACGGAGCATTGTTCAAAGTTGATGATGTTTGAATAAAAATTAAGGAGATTAAAAATACTTTCTGATACATCTTCCACTTTTACAACAGGTGAGTGTAAAACTACACAGTTTAGCAATTGTTTTTGACATATCTCTGGATTTCAGAACCTAGCCTAGCAGCTGGAGAGAAATCCAGTGTAAAACCTTTCTAATTTTTTAGTAGCTCCATCCTTACTTAAGGGTCAAAATAGTGACTATTTTCCCCCTAGTAAATATTTTCTCATCCTTTTTGAGGCATAGACACAATATTGATGTTTAGCTCAATTATTAATGGAATATGACAATCACTTTGTCTCTGAAATATAATTTATGTGATTAGTGGTGAGTGGCTAAATGAGTTTTTTTCAGGCAAAGAAGCGAACAGTGTGGAGTGTATTCTGGAAATAAAATCACAAAGCTTGTCATTCATCTAGCCTTTTTTCACAGGGGGAGCATAGCAAGAGAAAATGAAATAGTTTCACTGGAAAACACACATTTAATTGCCTTTGCAAACGGGCCTTCAGCCTGGCTTACTTTTCTACATATTTCCTGTCTGACATCTTTCCCTACTTGTTTTCTTATTCCAGAATTTTCCATAATAAGGTTGTCCAGAGGTTTAATTCCTGAGCCAACTCTTAGTGAGTGACAAGATGACTTTTAATATTTCTGACCTTGTCCTAATGGGTTACTTTTGTGGCTGGCACCTGGTGTTCTTATGGGGCACGCCAACTCTGCCTCCTCCTCCCTCCCTACTGAGACATCAATGCTTGCCTCTGCCTCTGCATGGCCTTCTATTTTTTCCCTCTTCCTTCCACTACTCCTTTTTTTTTTTTTTTTAAGACAAAGTTTCACTCGTTGCCCAGGCTGGAGTGAAGTGGCACAGTCTCTGCTCACTGCAACCTCCAACTCCTGGGTTCAAGCAGTTCTCCCACCTCAGCCTCCCGAGTAGTGCCTGCCACCATGCCCGGCTAATTTTCGTATTTTTAATAGAGACAGGGATTCACCATGTTGGCCAGGCTGGTCTTGAACCCCTGACCTCAGGTGATCTGCCCACCTCAGCCTCCTAAAGTGCTGGGATTAGAGGTGTGAACAACTGCACCTGTCCTACTACTCCTTTCTTACTTTAGTACAATACCTGAGCTGGGAAGGTTGGTACTGTTTAATAAGCAACTAGGAGCATTCAAGGTTTGTGAGGATGGGGCTGACTTTATGAGCAGGGGGAAAGGAGGAGCTGGTGGTGATGCGGTGTGGTGGGATTGAACTGGGGAAATCATTTACCGCTTAGTAGTTGAGGAAAAGAGAGTGAGTCTTGAGCTAGGAGACTGGTACTGGGAATGGAAAAGAGAGGAGAGTTTCTGTGACAGAGTTCCTTTCCTCTGGAGTTCCCAGCCATTACATTGAAAACATCTCCAGACTTTAGCTATTGTATCAAGCTTCCAGCTGCTTGAAAGTGATCCAAAGATAAGAGATGTGAATTCCAGGCTGTGATGGGGGTTAATGGTTGGCCTTGTATAAAATAGAAGTCCTGGGAAGAAGGTTTGGTCTCAAAGGAAGGAGAGAAAATAGCTCGAGTTATTATAAATGAAAGAAAACATCTCAGAGTTAGATTAAGAAAGTGGGACAAGGAGGGATGATGAAGACTGCAAAGGAGTGCCTGGGAAGGAGAGGCTGTGTGCTTCAGCAAAGAAAGAATAAAGTATCTCTCCGATGTATTCCTCTATTTGTATAGTTGATAAGGGAATTCCTTTCAGGGAAGAAAAGTATTTGAAGAACAGATCACTTGGTACAGAAGGTAAGATATTGAGAGCACAGTTTATCGAGAATCAAGACACAAATTTCTCTATTATAAATAAATAGAAATTTGGTTATGTGGGGGGTAAAGAAGAGAGGAGCAGAGAGAAGGTCAGAGGGGAATGCAGGGTAAATGCATCCAGTAGCAGTCATTTAAGCATACCCTTAGACTGATCCTCCGTGGCAGACACACCTGAATGTGTGTTCTGAGCTAGGGAATCTGGGAGTGGCCAACCCAGAGATTCATTCCTTTTCCACGATGAACATCTGAGCCTACAGCCTACCCCCGTGGAACACGGGCTGTATAGGGAATTAAAGCCCTGAGTTTTGGGCTAAATGACAGTTGTCAGGTGGAGGTTGTTAGGCAGAGGGTGTTAAATTAAAATGCTATATAAACTGCATGATATTTGCAGGTGGTTGTGGTTTTCCTGCCCAGCCCACCACCACGGGACTGTAGATAAGGCGAATATCTCATCTCGCATGCTGCCACTGGACCATTTCGGCAGGTAAGGCGGTCAAACCCGTGGCCACTGGACCCTCTTCTCTGTAGGTAAGCTCCTGAATAAAGCTCCATGTCTATGTGCGTGCTCTGGTTCTCTTCACTTGTTGAACCTGATGCCTTCCCTATTGAAGTTAACAGGGGTTCCTCACAACAGGGAGGCGAAGGTGTCGTAGCATTCTAGTGGGTTCTGGGGCTTTTAAGAA
The DNA here is from genome assembly GCA_036589455.1 of Ateles fusciceps. Taxonomy (NCBI): domain Eukaryota; kingdom Metazoa; phylum Chordata; class Mammalia; order Primates; family Atelidae; genus Ateles; species Ateles fusciceps. The sequence continues at coordinate 5,259,253 of JAZHEH010001361.1, forward strand.
TGGATATGCTGCTACTCATTTGGAAGTTACTTGTATTTCTTTGATGGAAGCCCCTTTCCCCAATAGCTTCAGGAAAGTGCACTCCCTTCAAAATTCCAGTGGGAGGTGTTTCATAAAACAGTAACCACAGATGTGCTGGGTTCCATGTCCAGGTTGATGCCTTGGGGCAAGGGGACTCCGTCGAGGTGGGTGAGGTTGTCCATCTGCTGACTTGATTCAGCTGCAGGAACTTGAATCTGGAAGGGATACTGAAATAAGCTTTTTAAGAACACCCAGAAGTCATGGTGGAGGATCCTGGATTTCCACAGGTCAAGGAGTGAAGTTCTAGCTGGTGGTATCTGGTCGTTAAATGTGGAGAGACCTCAGCTGGTGGCTGGATTACAGATTTGGGCTGTTCTGTTTTCTTTTAGGGTTTGACTTGCTTGTATATGGTATACCAATTTGGAATGGCCACTACTCAATGTAGTGACCTCCAACCAGCTCAGCCCTAGACTTGGGAATTCCTGGGCTGGTAAGGGAAGCCTCCATTCTGGGTCTGACATTTGTGGGTAAGAGTGTCAGGAGCCTGGAGCAGCAGAAAAAGCAGCTGGCTGGTGCCAGTGTTCTGAGTCTTCCTTCTAAGTGGCAATCAGGATTCTTTCCTTAGATTCCTCCAAACTGCCTCTCTCTAAAATGTGTAAGATGTTTCTGAAATCAGTGCTTCTCAAACTTTAATGTGCATCAGCGTTACCTAATGGCTCATTAAAACCACGTGCTATGCCCTGTCCTCAGAGGTCTAGAAGTAGGCCTGACAATTTGCATTTCTTTTTTTGTTGTTTTTTTATACTTTAAGTTCTGGGGTACATGTGCCGAATGTGCAGGTTTGTTACGTAGGTATACATGTGCCATGATAGTTTATTGCATCCATCACCCCGTCATCTACATTAGGTATTTCTCCTAATGTTATCCCTTCACAATCTCCCCACACCCTGCTATCCCTCCCCTAGCCTCCCACCCCTGGCAGGCCCGGGTGTGTGATGTTCCCTGTGTCCATGTGTTCTCATTGTTCAAAACCCACTTATGGGTGAGAATATTCGGTGTTTGGTTTTCTGTTCTTGTGTCAGTTTGCTGACAATGACGGTTTCCAGCTTCATCCATGTCACTGCAAAGGACATGAACTCATCCCTTTTTATGGCTGTATAGTGTTGCATGGTGTATATGTGCCACATTTTCTTTATCCAGTCTATCATTGATGGGCATTTGGGTTGGTTCCAAGTCTTTGCTGTTGTGAGCAGTGCCGCAATAAACATACGTGTGGGTATGTCTTTATAATAGAGTGATTTATAATCCTTTGGGTATATACCCAGTAATGGGGTTGCTGAGTCAAATGGTATTTCTATTTCTAGATCCTTGAGGAATCACTAAACTGTCTTCCACAATGGTTGAACTAATTTACACTCCCACCAAGAGTGTAAAAGCATTCCTATTTCTCCCCATCCTCTCCAGCATCTGTCTCCTGATTTAATGATCGCCATTCTAACTGGCATGAGATGGTATCTCAATGTGGTTTCGATTTGCATTTCTCTAATGACCAGTGATGATGAGATTTTTTTTATATGTTTATTGGCTGCATAAATGTCTTCTTTGAGAAGTGTCTGTTCATATCCTTCACCCACTTTTTGATGAAGTTGTTTTTTTCTTGTATATTTGTTTAAGTTCTTTGTAGATTCTAGTTATTAGCCCTTTGTCAGATGAATAGATGGCAGATATTTTTTCCCATTGTTTTTGTTGCCAGTTCACTCTAATGATAGTTTCTTTTGCTGTGCAGAAGCTCTTAAGTTTAATTAGATCCCATTTGTCTATTTTGGCTTTTGTTGCCATTGCTTTTGGTGTTTTAGTCATGAAGTCCTTGCCCACGCCTATGTCCTGAATGGTACTGCCTAGGTATTTTTCTGGGGTTTTTATGGTGTGAGGTCTTATGTTTAAATCTTTACTTCTTCTGGAGTTAATTTTTGTATAAGGTATAAGGAAGGGATAGTTTCAGCTTTCTGCATATGGCTAGCCAGTTTTCCTAACACCATTTATTAAATAGGGAATCGTTTCCCCATTTTTTTTTTTTTGTCATGTTAGTCTAAAATCGTATGGTTATAGATGTGTGGCATTATTTCTGAGGCCTCTGTTCTGTTCCACTGGTAAATGACCTGTTTTAATTAACTATCAAGAAGTCAAGAAGTTCAGAGCTTTGAAACTCTCAGAAAAATCACAGAAACCCTTTCCACAATCAGAGGGAAAAAAATTAAAGAAGTCTTAATATTTACTTATTTATTTATTTATATTTATATTTTTTGAGACAGTTTCACTTTCAGGTTGGAGTGCAGTGACGCAATCTTGGCTCACTGCAACCTCCGCCTTCTGGGTTCAGGCGATTCTCCTGCCTCAGTCTCCAGAGTAGCTGAGACTAGAGGTGTGCACCACCATGCCAAGCTAATTTTTGTATTTTTAGTAGAGATAGGGTTTCACCGTGTTGGCCAAGATGTTCTCCATCTCCTGACCTTGTGAATCCCTTGCCTTTGCCTCTTCAAGTGTTGAGATTACAGGTGTGAGCCACCATGCCCGGCCAATATCTATTTATATTTTTTAAAGTTGCTTAAAAATCTGAGAAGGAAAATATTAATAAAATAAAAGCCATGTAAAATCAGAGTTTAAAAAACTTTTTCAATTGAATTTTGAGGGAAATTTTTAATGCAGGAAGCAAGTAGAATAATACTTGCTAGTAACTTCTGTAATGAGCTTTACCTGCTTGAATAAACTTTATCTGATCCCACAACCTTGGGGCTAGTCTGGAATATAGGCATTTCCTTCATATTTCCAAGACCTATCTGTTTGCTTCTGTGATCTTTGAGAGTGAAGGCACCTTTTCTTATTAATCTAGATGTACCCAGAAAATGTTAAAGAAGGGAAAAATGAATGGTGTTAGATGATTTACTTTAAAAAAAAAAAAGATTATCAGTCATTCTCACCACATAGCTTGACTTAGATTGCATTCTTGGTCTTTTTATATATAGTGTCCCTTAGCAGCAAATACCTCCTTTAAATAAATGAAATTCTGTAGCACATGCACTAAAACCCTGGCTTCTCCCTAGTCAGAGGGCTGGGCTTTGCAAAGCAACAAAGAGGATGATGGAAGTAACAGCCAGCAGGCACACCTCCTCATCCCACCATCTTGGATTTTCCTTATCTCTTAAAGTGGTCCTGCAGATCAGTGATTCTCAAAGTGTGTTCCCTGGACCAGTAGTATTAGCATCACCTGAGGAGTTATGGAAAATGCAGATTTTTAGGTCTCAGCCAGACTCACTGAATAGAAACCTTGGGGATGGGGCCCAGGAATCTGTGTTTTAACAAACCAAGTAATTCTAATATACACTGAAGTTGAAAAACACAAGTTAGATCATTGAAGCAGTCTAAAATGAGTACTATGCCCAAATCAGTTTTAGTAATGCCGCAACGCTACGAGTTTGTATATTCCATGGAGGAAATCACAGGGTTCCTTAGCAAATTAAAAGCCAAGCATTCCGTGGCAGGAAGCCTGATTGATCATTTCTGTTTAACATTATTTTATCACAGAAACCGTGAGGAAGTTGACATTTTTAGCCATTCAGATCCTGGAGTGAGGTATGGCCATGTGACTAGGTTTATCCAATTAAATGTAGGAGGAAGTGATATGTGCCACTCACAGACCTGGTTCCCCAATATCTTTCATAAAATCTCCTCCCAGCTTTTTCTCCTAGCCAGTGGCCTGGGAAATTTTAGAAACTGCATATTGAAGATTGTATGGTCTCTATCAGCCTGAGTGAGTCCCTGAATCACTGGAGACATCACCCAATTGCCTCGTGGGAAACTGCCCTGAAATGTTTGAGAAAGAAATAAACTTTTATTGTATTTGAACTGTAAATTGAAAAATTTCCAACTGTAACAGTACTTGTCTGGGAGATATAAAGCTAACAGCTGTTTCATTGCCACTAGTTCTAACTGATGGCAAGCTGAAGCTGATAAAAGATCATAAGCTTTTAGAGAGAAAGGGGAAAGACCCTTACTAGACCTAACTGAAGACTTTTCTGATCCATCAGCAATGGGTCTTGTTATAACCAACCATGTGTACAGGCATATGGACCTGTTCCCTCCTGTTATAGAGTGCTGGCTTCCATGCTTAATTATCATAGCTGTCATGAATGCCTGCTTTTTCAGAACTCAAAACTATGAGTTTTCCCCTTGAATGAACATACTATTCAGCAGATTCCTTCACGGGCATGTGATTGCTTGCTTGGTAAGTTAACAGGCTCAGCCTTGTTTAGCTGTGTTTACTTTAAGTCACCTTTATAAAAAGAGAGATTTCATTGGTTTATGGTGAAGATTAAAAGAGTACCACATGGTAAAAATCAAAAACAGTAATTAGCTTTAGTAGGTCCTCAAAATATTAGTTCTTTATTCATTCTGTGTTTTAAAAAGTTTTTTTTTTTTTTTTTTGACAAGAGTTTTCTTCTTAAAGGGAAAGCTTCACCAATGTAGGTGTTCACTTTAGAGCTTATGTGTAAAACAATTTATTTTTGAAAGTCACATTATTAGTTTCTTAATGATTTGACACTCTGATTATTTATTGGGTTCTTGTTTTTCTTTCTAGACATCTTTCAAGTGATGAATTCTGTACTATCTTGTCTTATACATGGATTTGATGAACATAAGCATTCACCATTGAAGTAAGTCATGGAGTTTATCAGATGTAGGATTGTCTAGAGATCAATCACCAATGGTTATATATTTAGTAGAGGGCTTTAGAGTAAAACTCCACTTCTCAAATTTTTCTTTCACAAGAGAAAATGTGGCATACACTGTGACCCATCCAATAGCATCATTTTTTTAATCCTTGTGAAGAGAATGTCCCTTTGTTTGTGTGACAATGTGGCAATGACTCTTTGCCAATGACAGTTTGAGGGGGAGAGCAGGGATTACTTTTGGCCAGTAATCTAATTACTTTTGAGAAAGATTTTCCTCCCCTGAAAAAGGCATAAGCTGTGCAAGAACCTTTTTGCCTTTACCTTGTCCTTTCTCTCTGGATCCTGTGATTTAAGGACATTTTTTGTACTTTCAGTAGCCATATTGCCATCACAAGGTAGCAGCCCACAAGAATAAAGCCGGTAGAATAGAAAGATGGAAAGAGCCAATGTTTGCTCAAGCCACAGAAGCACCTCTAAGACTAACAACCTCCAGGTTTCTTATAAAGTAAACAATAAAGAGTGATTGTAATTCCAGCCATCTTTGGTGAATTTTCTCTTTACTGATAGCAAAGGTGACAGAAATTAATAGCTGACATTGCATGAATGATAGACATGTGTTTATAAGAAGTTTTAGGAATTTAATGCCAGGAGGCATTTTGGTTTTTTTGTTTTGTTTTGTTTTGTTTCTTCCCCCGAGACAGAGACTTGTTCTGTTGCCTAGGCTACAATGCAGTGGCACAATCTCGGCTCACTGCAACCTCCAACTCCTTGGTTCAAGCGATTCTCCTGCCTCAGCCTCCTGAATAACTGGGATTACAGGCACACACCACCATGCCCAGATAATTTTTTGTATTTTTAGTAGAGATGGGGTTTCACCATGTTGGCCAGGATGGTCTCGATCTTCTGACCTCATGATCTGCCCACCTCAGCTTCCCAAAGTGCTGGGATTACAGGCGTGAGCCACCGCACCTGTCCTGTTTAAGTGTATTTCTATTTAATCAGCCATGGTAAAAATGCTGGAAAATCCACTAATGTTTTCTGCTGGTCTGCCCTTTACTCAGACATACACGTAATGCTTGCTATTCATGTTCTTCTAAAAGGTGGTATTTAAATAGACATTTTCTATTTTTGGAAATGCTATTGGATTTTATTTGAAAGGATATTTAAATGATAATAAACCGTCAAATAATATATAGGTGTTGCAGGCATTTGATAAGTCTTCTATTTTGTATGTGTACAAGAGATTTTCATAAGCATGTGTTCTCTTGAGCAGCAATACTGGATGATATAATTGCTTTGCAAAAATGTAAACTAAGCAGATTTATATGTTAATTTTGCCTTTCCTTAACTATAATATTAATTAGAACACAGAAATTTGAAATTACTTAAAAGTTTCCTTTTCATCATGAAAAGAACATTTTTCAGTAAAATGTAAATGAAAGTAGCAATATATTTGAAATTATGGCCAGTGCAGTAACTCATGCCTGTGATCCCTGCACTTTGGGAGGCTGAGGTGGGCGGATCACCTGAGGTCAGGAGTTTGAGATCAGCCTGGCCAAGCAGGCCAGGTGAAACCCCATCTCTACTAAAAATACAAAAATTAGCTGGTTGCAGTGGCGGGCACGTGTAATCCCAGCTACTCGAGATGCTGAGGCAGGAGAACCACTTGAACCGGCAGGCAGGGGTTGGAGTGAGTGAAGATCATGCCACTGCACTCCGGCCTGGGCGACAGAATGAGACTCCATCTCAAGAAAAAAAAAAAGTTATGACTTTCTTGCCTTTAAAAATATATAGAAATATCTAGCAAGGCTAATCAAAAAAGAGAGAAAATATACAAATTATAATATCAGAAATGAAAGAAGCAAGAAGCTAGTTACTACTGATCTCATTGACATTAAAAGGATAATATGAAATATTATTAACTCTATGCCCACAAATTTGACAACTTAGAGGAAATGGACTGATTTCTTAAATAATGCAAGATGAGTGAAAACAGAAGTCACTCCTGTGGAGTGCATATAATAAAACAGTTTGTCCCTCTTGTAACATTCCATGTCTACCAGCAAAGGTTGCCGTGGTCACCTGTTTGTGTTAACATAGGATTTCAATTTATGAAGTGACTATAACAGGCCTTGTGTAACTTATATGCTTTGTAGCTTTTTTTTTTTTTTCACCTGTGCTTGACAATGTTTTGCATGCTTTAAATGTGACATTATGTAAGTACATGGATGTATATAATTTTGCAGGCTATTTACAAGTGATTCAATGAATTCTGTGGGGGAAAAACCCAGTTACTGAATCATAAAATGTTGGCAGATTCTTGGATACAAGATATTACTACTCGTATTTAGTGTGTTGACAAATGGCTTAGTTAATATGTGAATAACAGAGAAAAAATACAGTGATCTAGTGTTCCTGACTATTCATATTATACTTAGAGTTTATTTTTTCCTCTCGTCGCTATACATTCATGCTTTCCTGTAACTTTTTAGACTTTTGAAAGAGTTCTTATCTTTTACCTGTTTGGTGCTACCATGCCTGAAAATGTTGTTCAGCAATGTATAGATGTAAATATACCTATGTAATTTTTGTTTAAATTATCCTCATGCTGCTAAAATATCTCTTTATTTTAAATGGTGGAATGAGGAGGAACAATTAGCAAATTCATGAATTGTGCTCCCCTAGTCCTCAAGTCTCAAGTAAATTGTAAAATTTATTCTATAAAGGTTCCCGTCATAAATCCAAAGGGTTGGTAGATTGAAATTATGATGAAGTTGACAAAGAAAAATGCAGCTTTTCCTAAGGAATGAGTCTTTAAATTTTCTTTCCATTCTAGTTTAAGTAAGCTGAGTAAGTGCTGGCCATAGATCAAGGAAAGTAATTTCCATCTCCTTGATTTCTCTTGAACTCAGTGTGCTTCATAGGTATGGCCTGTAGGAGGCTTTGTGTGTATTGAGCAGTAAGTCACTTATCCTTTTGACCACAGGAACCAAGTTTGCTTCTATATTAATGAGAGGTAGGATGGAGAGGAAAGGGGAGAGGATTATTTTCAAGATTCATGAATATGTTAACAGCAGTGCTATACTGGATGAACAACAGGTATAAGAGTTGATTAAGAAGAATTTAGGGGAAGAGAATGGGTTTCATTTTGAATATGTTTTGTTATAGCAGTGATTCCCAAAGTGTGGACCCTGAACTAGCAGCACCAGAATCGTGTAGAAATTTTTTAGAAACAGATTCTCAGGTCCCATACTAGACCTACTGAATCATAAACTTTGGGGGATGAGCCCAATCCCATCCCCCAAACAATCTGAGTTTTAATGAGCGCTCCAGGTGATTCTGAGGCACCTTTCTAAAGTGAGATCCTCTGTGTTAGAATAATCTGTGTCCCAGTGTAGATTTTTGGTAGTGAGTTGGAAATAAATATTTAGAATTCTGAAGTCAGACTTAGGTGGGAGATTTTGAATTGACCAACTCATAGGTGGTAGCAGAAGGCATAGAGGCAGGTAAGATTGTCTAGGGAGAGTACTGACGATGTAAAGAGCAGAGTTCCAAGAATAGCACCCTTGAGACAACGGCTAAGGAGGATGCAGGTGAAGTGTTCGGGCTTCCCCCGGGGCTGGACGGTCATGCCTGCATACCCCTCCTTGGGGCTTTCCCAGTCCTAAGGCAGCTTCACCCCTACACCTAGAATCTAGGAGCCCACAAATAAAATAGTCGCATAATGAACATATTTGTAAGGCAAGTTTTTTCATCCTAGAAAATTAGATATGAGAAACACATGATTTGTGGGGTGGGGTGGGGGAAGGAAACTGTTTGAAGTTTTTATTTCCTTGGTTTTACCTACCTGCTGAATTTTTTTTCATTATTTTGAATATGCTTTCCAAGCCTAGTTTGATTGGTTTGTTTTGTTCCTATGGTAACAGCTCAAAGCCTTCTGAAGCTGTACTGCTCTTCATTACTTTTCTAAATCTATTAAGCCAACAGATACACTCAGTGAGAAACAACTATGCAGAAATTTTAGTAATTATCTCAATCATTCTTCACTTAATCCTTTTGTGTTCAATTTCTAGCCATGCTGTAAGCTCATTACACTTGAGTTTCTTATACACTGAGACTTTTAAAAATCATAGTATACAGAATACTTAAAAATAAATGTACTTTGTTGTAAATATTTATACTATATATATTCTGGATTATAGAATTATTTCAACTAAGCTCACTGGCAAATAGCACTGTTATTTACGTTAATTCCTCTCAATTATTTTTTTGTTTGTTTTTGAGCAGAAGCTATTTTTGTTACTTTATTTTTGACAAGGGTCTTGCTCTGTCACCAGGCTGGAGAGCAGTGGAACAATCATGACTCACTGCAGCCTTGACTTCCCCAGGCTCAGGTAATCCTCCCACCTCAGATACCTGAGTAGCTGGGACTAGAAGTGTGGGCCATCACACTTGGCTAATTAAAAAAAATTTTTTTTGTAGAGATAGGGTTTTGCCTTGTTGCCCAGACTAGTCTCCAACTCCTCAACTCAAGTGACCCACTGACCTGGCCTCCCAAAGTGCTGGGATTGCAGGCGTGAGCCACTGAGCCTGGCCCAAATTTTAATTTCATAGAAATCACCCAGAGATGTTATTAAAATAAAGATTCTACATTTCTAACAAACTCTCAGTTGGTCCTGATGTTGCTAATCCACAGATCACACTTTGAGTAGTAGCAAAGCTTCAGATAAAATAGACTGAGTCAGCTGAGATACATTAAATCAATGGAATATTTTGAAGTCATTAAAAAAAATAAAGACATAAATAGAAAAGTCTGCAAGGTGTGCTGTTTAGATAAAAAAGATAAAATGAAGAACAATATATATTATGACTGCATGTTTCCAAGAAAAGTTATATATGCAAAGAAAATTCCTGAAATAATACATAAGAAACCTAATTAGAGATTGTATTTTAGGAAGGTCAGTGAGGGCCTGTGGCAGGAGGTATACTTTCTTTTATGATGTCTTAACATTTGTTTTTGTTTTAATCAATAAATATTTAAAATATACACAGTATAAAGAACACTATAAACAAAACAAACCTCCCAAATATAAGTTTTTAAAAAAAAATTGCTGCAGATCTCTTTTTTCTTAATATATTGTCATGTTAATAAAACGATTAAAGCTCTTTTTTTGTTTTCAGTCCTTTTTGATGCCAAACCACAGAGTTACCAGCATCTTAAATGTATTAGTCCATTCTCATGCTGCTCATAAGGACATACCCGAGTCTGGGTAGTTCATGAGGAAAAAGTTTAACGGATTCAAGTTCGACATGGCTGAGGAGGCCTTGCCAGCATGGCAGAAGGTGAAGGAGGATCAAAGGCATGTCTTAACATGGTGGCAGAATAGCACAGAAAAAACCCACCCCCATGATTCAATTACCTCCCACTGGGTTCCTCCCACAACATGTGGGGGATTATGGGAGATACAATTCAAGATGAGATTTGGGTGGGGACACAGCCAAACCATATCACTAAGGTTGGTATAAATTTTTCTCATCCATATTTTAATAGGTTTATTACAAAGCAAATCTTAAAATATATGTTGGTTTTATTTGAAGATTTTACATAAATAGGGTAATTATTTTTTGAATTAATTACCACCTGAGTTATTGCTTTTTTTATTAAAAAAATGAATAAGGTACAATCAAAATTAATAAATGTTTCAAAACCTTGTGATACAGCTATATTGTAGAAAATGTGCTAGATCAGAAATCAGGAGAGATGTCTGTAAGATAAATCACAACTAAGCACCCTGTGACATTGGCGGGGTCATTTGACCTGTTGGGGCCACAGTTTCCTCATAGGTCATCTGGTCGCCCCTAGGTCCCTCTAGCTTCTGACAGCCCAGTTATGAAATATTTTAATGCATACTTTCTTTGTCCTTACTTTATAATTGACTAAAACCTCAAATTTTCACTCAGATTCCAGGAAGCTAGCATCATGCTTTACTTTTTTTTTTTTTTTTTTTTTTGCCAGTTGGGTATTATATTGGCTTTAAAGACAGATTTTGGCTGAGGGCTGACCTCCACGCTGATTCTCCCTTAGGTAATGACCAGACAGCAAGGTGGAAAAGAGGGCCAAATATAAGTGTCAGGTTCTCCTGACAAAGGTGCTGGGGAATGATGTCTTCTGGTCCACCCTCTCTGTTGAATACTCAGGGATGGAGTGTTTTTTTTCGGGTTGAGATGTGACAGATTTCAGTAGTGGCAGTGAGTGCTTTGGTTACCACTGGTTTTACTGTCATCACTGTCATATTTAAAGTGTTTTCTTGGCTTAAACATATTGGGAGTGTGAGATGCTGTGGATGCATCAGTCACTCAGAAGAGCCTCAAGCAGGCCTTGGCTGGTGATGTGGTTTGGCTGTGTCCCACCGAAATCTCATCTTGAATTGTAGCTCCCATAATTCCTATGTGCCATTGGAGTGACCTGGTGGGAGGTAATTGAGTCATGGGGGCGGGTCATTCCTGTGTCGTTCTCATGATAGTGAATGTGAATAAGTCTCATGAGATCTGATGGTTTTATAAAGGGGAGTTACCTGCCCCAACTCCTTTGCCTGCCACAATGTAAGACATGACTTTGCTCCTCATTTGCCTTCAGCCATGCCTGTGAGGCCTACCCAGCCATTTGGAACTGTGATCAATTAAACCTCTTTGCTTTATTTATTACGCAGTCTCAGGTATGTCTTTATTAGCAGCATGAGAACAGCTGGACAGCTGGAAAGGTGAGAAGACACATTAGAGCGTCAGCTCAGCTTTCCCCTTGTTGCCAGGATTCATTTCAAAGGAGGGAAAACAGAACCATGCAGCACCAAGATTATGAAATTCAGAAAGGAACTGCAGAGCTTATAGCTTAAAGTGAACGCCAAGAACAAAGTACTCAGTTCCGGTTGAGTGGGGTTAGGGGATAGTTCTTCTGAGAGAGTTCACCCCAGCATCTGCCTGCCAAGTATTTATTGAAAAGGCCTGTATTAACTACAAACATCCATTAAATGGTTGTTTGAGGTGGGTTGCTGAGGCACCTGTGACCTTGTACACACTTAAACTGTATTTTCAGGAGGCTGTTTTCAGCGTTCCTTATCACACCACACACTCCACTCCCTGTCCTGTTTTCAGACTCAAAGAGTTAATTCCCATGCACAAATAACATACAGTGCCTCGGTAATTTTCCATGCCCAGACCTCAAATGCCATGTACATAAACTTGAATATGTTGCCATGCGCCCCTATATCTCCCCCTTCTTTAATTCTTAGAGCATGCTGGTCATTCAATGTAAGGTAAGCATCTATCATTTTTCCTTGGTCGTAGATGTGTCAGGTGGTAGCATAGAGCCATCTGCAGATGCCTAGCAAACAAATACAAAAAAGAACATAAGTATGGCAGCCATCACCTAAATGAGTATGCTTAACCCAGATAACCAAGTATTTGGGTTTAACCATTGAAAGCCTTCTTGCAATTGCTGAAGGGTACTTGTTTGTAACTGCTGTGACCATTCTTCAAGTTGTTTTTTAAATTCACACTCAAGAGTGGAAATTTGAGAAGACAAATGGTCATGATAAGCCCCTTGCAGGTATGTTTTTCTAAATAACTGCAAGGTGGAATCTCCTTCCAAGCCTCTGGTTAAATTTACAGGCAGCCACAATTCTGTGTGCTGTTTTAAAATTGTAACATAGGTCATATTTTACTGTGCAACATTTTGATGAGACAGGCATGTAGCATACCAGCTACTGGAAGAGACTTTAACACTATAAAAGGATTGATTCTGCTCTATGTTAGGAATACCTTGCCCAAACAGAAGTATATAAGAGTGTGAAGTACAAATCAGAACTATATCAGTAACATTATTGTGCAAAGAGAGGGCATAGTTGCTACCACTAGTAATGTACTCACCATGTGAAAGAACCCATTCAAAAAAGGAAGACCTAGTCTCCAAATTTGGGTATGAGCAGGGCTTAAAGTTTGTTTCCCTTTTAGTTGCAATATTGGTCCTGAAAGCCCATACTCTGATCAGGTGATAAAACTATTAGAGGGACTCCAAAATCCAATAGTCTAATTTGCAGACATAAGATATCCATGGGGGACCCAATCAAGTAATGTGTCATTATCAAACAGAGGCCCTTGGCGCAGCACAGGTTGTCTGCATGGAGACCAATGGATGGCCTCTAACTTAAAACTTTAGTCCCTACTCGGATGTCATACAGGAAGATTAGGCACTTCTGTAGCTTCACGAGAGACCTCAGTAATATTAGTGGTAATAGCAGAAATAAAGGTCAAACTTTGCAGGCTTAGCATCCTTTTTGGGCTGATAGTAAAGATACTCCTGAGGAATGAAAGTAACATACTTACCATATGCTACTGTGAAAAAGCAGGATTACTAGACAATAAAGTCAAGTCATTGAGTTTAATCCATCTCAGATTTTCAGTTAAGGGGTAAGACAGGGGCATCCATTGACCTGTCCAAGAAGAATCACTGGAAGAAAAAGGCAGGTCAGCATCCCACCATGCAATAACATTAAAAACAGGGGGGGATTTAGAACATGACTCCAATAAACATGTTATTGAGGTGATCTCACTTGGCAAATGATAAGAATTACCAGTCACCCTAACATCTGTGCCTGTCTTACTTTCTCAGACATTTCCCTGATTACCACTAGATACCTAAGAAACTGGTTCTCTGCAGTTGCAGGGGCTTCCATGGTGGCAAGCTGGATAGTTGCTTGTTGATCCAATCTCTTTAGCTGTCCTCAGGTAATGTCAGGTGCCTTCCAAGTCATTGTTGGTTGATTCTCCAACGACAGGTCCTGTTCTCAAGGAGAGAGCCCCATATTCCTCCTCTTTTGTTTACTAAGACATACTTTAAAGAGATTGATGAGTTTATTCAATGATGGCCTGACTGGTTAAGTTACAGGGAATGCCGGTTTTATGTTGTATGTGTTAAAGTTGCAATGCATATGCAAATTGAGCACTAAGATAGTAAGGACTATTACCAGTTTTTATAGTTTGTTGAAGGCCTAAAGTCATAGTACAGTAAAACAAATGAGCAGTTGCATCTTTAGTTTTTTCTCTGGATAGCATGTATTAAGCCTGTATAAGTGTCCACAGTAACATGGAGAAATTTAAAACGTCCAAACTGTGGATACCGAGTAACATCAGTTTCCCAGATAGCATTAGGCACCAGACTTCATGGGTTGGCACCAAGCCCTAAGGAAAAAGGACACGAGAATGCCATTGGCAGTCAGGGCAAGTTTTAATAATCATGGGAGCCTGAGCAAGTGTTAAACTGTTAAGACTGTGAGTTTTCTGATGTAAAAAAGCATGATTAGCTTGAGCTCACAAAAAAGCAGGAAAGTCTGCAAACCAATTTGTGGTTGTACCAGAGCATCACCTTGAGCGTTCCCTTCTGATAAGGGACCAGGTAACCTAGAATGAGGGTGAATAGGGGTGATGTAAAGATGGTGACGATGGGCACAGAGGAGCTCTTGCGCTACAAGAAACAAAGCTATTAAGAGATTCATTAATAATGCCTTTACATGGGCAAGATCTAAATGACTAATACTATACACTGCATAAGAAGAATTACTATATTTATGTTTTGATGAGGAAAGGTTTGTAAGGCCAATATCAACTTCGCTTGTTAAAATGTTCCTGGATTTTGTGCTGCCAGTTTTGCATGGCATCTTGCCACACTATAGCTGTCTTTTTAGTTTTTTTCTGAACCATCTGTAAAGACAGTGGCATGAAACAAGGGCTCAGAGACAAAAATAGACACAAATTTAACAGGCACAGCTTGTAAAAAGTTCAGGAGTTGAGAGGCTAGTAAATGAAAGCTGATATTACCAATAAAGTCAGCCATTGCCACTTGCCAATCAAGATCACAAGCTAAGAGAGTCCGAACTTATTCCTTGCTTAATGGTAGGAAAAGAGTAACAGGATTATATTTTGATAACTGGATGCAACGTCAGCACCCCTTTATGAGAAGAGAAGCTATTAAATCTGTCATCTTTGTATAAGTTTAGAGGGATTATGAGACAGGTAAATAGCACATAAAATACAGAAATGGCAAAAGATAAAGCCTACTTACTAAACTAAGGCATGGAAGGGACAGGTATTTTAAGTAATTTTTACCATATTTTGGCCCTTGAAAATCATTAGAATGTGACTGGAAGTCACCAGGATAATCAACCTGCAATGAGTTAGCTTAAGTGTGAAAGAAAAAAAAAAACTGAGAAACTTTTAAAAATGACTTCAGGTGCTGGCCATTTTCCTGCATTAGCCTTTAGCTGGAATGTTAGAGATGAGCTTGGGAAGGGATGGCTGTGGTCAGTTTCTTACCATCTGCTCCGGGCTCCTTAGCCTCTCTTTTAAGCAGCCTGCTACCTGTTGCTGCTCTTGCCTTGAGAGGAAGGGAGACTGCAAGTGGCAGTAAGAGGCCAGAAAATGACCAGGTGGTAAAGTGTGTGTATAAGCGTGGAGGCAGGAGGCGAGAAGGTAACAGGCTGGGAGAAAACTATTCCACGTATCCTCCAGGCCACCTACACTTGGAGCCAACCCTGTTAGGTAAGATACTGAAAATACACTGGGCTTTTTATTATTTTTACCACTCTCAAGCAGAGAGGCTCAGGGGAGGGGGGAGACATGCAGCATATGGTCTGCTTCGAAGATTTCTACCCACGGTGTTTTTAAACATTTTATAAAAAAGCAAAACAAACATTCCTTACCGTTGTGTCTATCTTTTGAAGGTGACAGCAGCTGGCAGAGCTCATTCACCTCAGCCTAGTTAGCATTTAACATGTGGCTAAGGGGAGAGTACCCCTCATTAGTGGGCTTCTCCCCCAAAGGTCTGTACTCTAGGCTGCTCCACACTCCTCTGCCTACCTTAGGCTAATAAGATTGGGATGCACATGGACTGTTTCTTAGTCCTTTCCCTATGGGGCCGGGGAAAATAGGAATTGCTTATCAACTGAGACATGTGAGGCGTGGCAGGGGAAAGGCAGAAGTAGGAAAAGCAGCAGCACAGCGAGCAGCAGGCCACTTTCTGGGCACAGTTACTGAGGCACATGACCACGGTGAGGAGGATTCTCAGGACCAGGCTGGAGCTGCCTGCAGCCACCTGGGGACTCAGTCTGTGCCCCTTTGCCTCCCCCTCCATCACCACAAACCCAGAAAGGGGCAATTTGCCTAGATGGCCAGTGACTAAATGGGCATTCCATGGCATTTTAGCAACAATCCTGCCCTAGGCCCAAGAAAGCCAGAGCTTTCTGGGATAAAACCCAGGAGGCAGCATGTAACTTTCCCTGATACTCCAAGGAAATAGGGAAAAGACAAGGCCAAGATGGCCAATGCTGGAAGTAGGAAGTGAGAACTTACATATTACGAAGACAATCAGAATCAGACACTTTCCTCTGCTCGTGGAGGCACCCCTCCAGCAGGGAAGTTTGTCAAGGGGGACGTGGCCACCCAATCATATAGATATTCACTGACCGGGGGTCTTATCCAAGAACCATCCTTTGGGTGGCCTCCAGTATCCTTAATGGGGATGGGAAGCGCTGTTGCCTGAGCAGGGCCAAGGAATGCAGGTCCCTTTAATGGTAGAGGAAAAGAGGGTAATAGCTTTCCTATAGGGGGAGGAAAAGGCTCCAGACCATCCTTACCCTCACTAGAAAAAAATCTCTTCCTTATTACCCATAGAAGGCAGTAAAGGGAAGAGAGAACTCCCTCCTTGTTGTTCTGGTTTCTGTTTTTCCTTCTCCTTTAAATCTCCTGAATTCCCTTCAGGTGGAGAAGATGGGCAGTTTGACTCACAGCAATCTGGTAGATAAAGAGGTTACAATGCAGAGCATACCAGCACCCGGGTGGTAAAAATAGTAGCATTAGTCAAATGACCTTGCTCATATCCTGTTTTCAGGCAGCGACCTACCTGCTCCCATAACTCCAAATCTAAGGTTCCTTGATCAGGAAACCAAGGGCATTCCTGCTGAATTAAGAGCATAAGCTGATGTAGAGCTCCAGGGTCTAAAGTGCACTGGATAGCCTTAAGCAGCTGTTGCACTGTTTTAAAAAATGCTTTCTGCTCTTTGGTCATTTTTTGACCCATGATAACCTAGCCTCTGATATTTTACATGTGCATTCCTCCTGATGGGAGTCAGGTCTGTCCCTTACTGGGATTCCCTGAAAATTGATGAGCTCTCTTCCTTCACATGTAAATTCAAGGTGATCACGTTGGGGGCACCAGTTGCAGAGTTTGTAGCTTGCAGTGAACTCCAAGAACAAAGTACTTAGACAGTTCCAACTGAGCGGGGGCTATGGGGTAGTTCTTCTGAGACAGTCCGCTCCAGCATCCATCCACCAAGTATTTATTCAAAGGGCTTGTATTAACTAGGAACATCCACTAGATGGTCATTTTAGGTGGGTTACTGAGGCACCTGTGACCTTGTACACAATCAAACTGCATTCTCAGAAGGCTGTTTTCAGTGTTCCTTGTCACACCACACACTCCACTCCCTGCCCTGTTTCCAGGGTCAAGGAATTTTATTCTCATGCACAAATAACATACAGTGCCTCAGTAATTTTGCGTACCCCAACCTGAAATGCCATGTACATAAGCTTTAATATGTTGCCATGCACCCTCTACAGGAGCTAAATGATTGCTTTGGAGGGTAGTTTGAGATTTTTGAAAAGGACTGATTGAATTTATTACTCTATAAAATTCAGATATTACTGTAAATGTTGTCTAGAATATCAGCTAAGGAAGAAAGTATATTTTATGATTTTGCTGAAAGGAGCCATAAAAAAATTAGTCTTCAAAATAGAAATGTGTGACTCACATTATGTACAATATATTTTGGGGGGTGAAAAATTTTATAGAGATACATTTAAGGGTACAATGTATCTCTATGAAAATTGGTTAACCTCTTTGAATATAACTATCATCTTAATGATGCCAGTTACTTTTCCTCTCCCAGTTTTGATATGAAGGAAATAAAAAGAGTTTTATTAGTAATTTATTGCTGTGAAACAAGGAACCCTCAAACTGAGCTTTAGAAAACAATATTTATGACCCCATGTTATTTCTGAGAACCAGGAATCTGGGAGAGGCTTACCTGGGTATTCAGACTCAGCATTTCTCATAAGGTTACAGTCAAGATACTGGTCAGGACTGCAGTTTTTGAGGCTTTACTGGGACTGGAGGATTGGCAGAAGGCATCCTGTTCCTTGATGGCTATTGGCAGGAGGCTTTGGTTCCTCACCACATGGACCTCTCCATGGGATTACCGGCATGTTCCCATGACATGGCAGCAGACTTCCTAGGGCAAGTGATCCGGAAGAGAGAGAGAGAGAGCTAGCAAGGAGGATGCCACAGTGCCTTTTATGCTTTAGTGTTGCCCATCGCTGACTGTCCCTCTGCCACATTCCATTCATAAAAGCCAGTCTCTAAAGCCAATTCTTATGAGGAGGAGAATTTAACTACACTTTTCAAAGGGTGAATATCAAAAACTTGTGGACATACTTTAAAACCGACAGGATAGTCAAATTAATTAACTATTGAAGCCATCCATAGTTTATTGTACTCACATATAGCCAAGTCTTCCCCCACAGATATTCTTAAAGTGTGTGACTGAGTAGTTTCAGTGATTATAATTTATGGTTGCTGTCCATATGCTGTGTCAACTGGGCCATCGGGTACTCCAGATATTTGATCAAACATTATTCTGAGTGTTACTGTCAGGTGCTTTTCAATGAAATTAACATTTAAATCAGTAGATGGAGTAAGGTAGATTGTATGAGGCCCACTCACATTAAGGAAGGTAATCAGTTGAAGGCCTGAGTAGAACAGAAAGATTGGCCTTTCCCATAGGAGGTAATTTTTTTCTTCCTCATTTACTTTAAACAGGGTCATCATCTTTTTCTTGCCTTTGAACTAAAATGGAAACACTGAATTTTACTGGGTCTTGAGCCTGCTGACCTTTAGACTGAAACTATGCAATTAGCTTTCCTTGTTCTCAGGTCTTTGTACTCAAACTGAAACTATACCGATATGGTTTGACTGTGTCCCACCCAAATCTTGTCTAGCTCCCACAATTCCCACATGTCATGGGAGGAATCTGGTGGGTGGTAATTGAATCATGGGGGTAGTTCTTTCCTGTGCTGTTCTCATGATAGTGAATAAGTCTCACAAGATCCGATGGTTTTATAAAGAGGAGTTTTCCTGCATAAATTATCTTCTCTTTCTGCCGCCATATGAGATGTGCCTCTCATCTTCTGCCATGGTTGTGAGGCCTTCCCAGCAACCTGCAACTGTGATTCCATTAAATCTCTTTTTCCTTATAAATTACCCAGTCTCAGGTATGTCTTTATCAGCAGCATGAAAACAGACTAATACATATACCATTGGCTCTCTTGAGTCTTTAGATTGTAGACTTACCCTGCAAATCTTGGGTCTTGTTAGTCTCCATAATTATGTGATATTTCTTATGATAAATGTATTTATAAACACACACACACACACACACTCCCTGTTGGTTTTGTTTACCTGTAGAACCCTGACTAATGAACCATATATGGCCAATCCTGGAATGAGTGGAGATTTACACATCTCTCTTCTAGACAGCCGAGTTAAAGGTCACAAGACAAGTTTTAATTTTGTTGCTTCCTGCTCTCTAGCAGGTTTGCACTCCAGGTCTTACGCATTCAGGTGGCTAGTGTAATTTAGGAGGATTAGACATAACTCCAGTCTTGAAAAGTGATAGCCATCATCTGTACTAGTAGGGTTTTGGGAATCACACTGGAAAGGAAAATATTAACTAAAGACTCCTTATTTCAAAACAAATGTGGAGTCTTAAATCATATTTTCCATGTCCCATTCAGACGTATATTCAGTCTTCTCAGGCTCTCAATCAAAACTTCATTCTTTTGGTTTTAAATCCTTTGTAATTAGCCTATACATTGTTCTATATTGAATAAAAGCAAGATTTTATCTAATCTATTCTGATGTGTTCAGTGGGTTATAATCAAATTGTTCCCTAAAATTTTATCCATAAATATATAGAAAATTTTATTTTCATACTGTTTATTTTTCTAATCTATGGATTTTTCTCCTAATTAAATATATTTTCTTTGCTCCAAATACCCATTAACACAGTTTTACTTCCACTTTTGCTAATTTTACTTTAACAAAGAAAGGTCCTATATGATTTATTTGCATTTAACTTAATCACTTCATGGTGTTTGCCCTAATACATCCCTCTTGACTAATGAATTATTCTATTTTTAGAGAAGAGGATAGAGCAGGGAACTAACATTTCCAAACATTATGTTACAGATGAGTCTTACATGACAAAGTTTGCTTGTTCAGCCATTAGGCCTGTTCAGCTTCTTATTTCTCCAAAATTTGCTATCTTCACAACTAATCAAACTCAATGACAGTTACTTCAAGATATAAATTGTGGTTATAGAATAGAGAAATAAAATTTTTTGTGCAAATGAAGAGCGGCTTCTCCTTGAGAAATTAATTTTCACCATTTAGTCTGAATGATTATATCTCTTTATTTACATTTCCTAAGCAATTACAGACATTTGCATGAGTAGTGATTCAGTTCCCACTCAATCATGATGAAAGGGGAAGCAAAATGGAAAAGAAAAAGACCAGAATTCTGAAAATGGTAAGCCCCCACATCCTTCTCAGGCTTTTGGAAGTCTAAGTATGTGCATCTTTCGTCATCAAATGTAAACTGGGTTAGCAGGATATGGAGGTATGAAAGCTGTGCTGTGCCTTCGCAAAGGAAATAGCAGCAGAGACTATTAAGTACAAAAATTAAGGGCCAGTAGAGATGGAAAGTCAACTTAGCTCGCAAAAGCAACATGTTCAAAGCTCCTGGGAGCTGATGGACATTTACTAGTGCTTCCGGGACTCTTTCAAAAGAAGCTTCTAGTAGAAGGGTAGAGTACCATCAAGATGTCACTGAGAGTGGCACTATGACACAGGGGGGAGGCCACAGGCCCTTTGGACAGACGTATCTGGGTTAGGCTTTTGTCTCAGTCACCTACGAGATGTTTCAGGTATGACAGCCTTCTCAAAATTCAAAACGTATACAAAACATCTGGGGATCTTGTTAAAATTGAATTCTGACTCATTAGTTCTGTGGCGAAGCCCAGGATTTGACATTTCTAATGAAAAATGCCCATGACTGCTGATCTCTAAACCACCCCCTGAGAAACAAGGGGCTAGAGCAAGCTACTTTATTTCTGAGTTTCAGTTATTTCCTTTGAAATTTAGAAATAGTTTCTAACCAGTAGTGTCTAGTGTGTCTAATCAAAGAACTGTAGCTTTAATTATAAATGGTATATGCAAAGAATCTAGCATACAGCCTCGCACACAGTAGGTGTTCCAGAAATCATGTTAATGTTGAACTTTTCCCCATTTAATCAGCTTCAAGTTTTTTGCCAATTAAAGCCAATGAGCAATTATACCTGTGACATTCCTAGTCCCGTTAGGTGTGATAAGATTTGACTAAGAAGGCTTTCATGTTATATGCACATAATAGGGTTCATTTTTAAATGCATGACTAGTTAAATACTAGTTAGGGTGAGAGGGGGGATGAGTGTAATAATAAGAAAATATATAACTGATGCGGTTTGGCCGATAGTTACGAAAGGGTATTCGACTGGTTGACCTCCAATTCATGTGAATGTGAATAGGTCGGCTACTAGGGTTCAGAATAGAATTTGGGTGACGGGTCGAAATTTTATGGTTTGTTGTTTGGACAGGTGTAGAGTAGGGATAATTATTAGGATTAGGATGGAGAGTATTAGGGCCAGGATGCCCCCTAGTTTGTTGGGGGATAGATCGTAAGATTGCGTATGCAAATAGGAAGTATCATTCTGGTTTGATATGGGGTGGGATGTTGAGAGGGTTGGCTAGTGTATAATTGTCTGGATCGGTTAGAAGATCAGGTGAGAATAAGGTTAGTCTTATTAAGCTTAGGAGAAGAAGAATTAAACCCAGGATGTCTCTGATTGTGTAATAGGGGTGGAATATAATTTTATCGGGGTCTGATGCCATTCCTGACGGGTTACTTGATCCTGTGTCATGCAGAAACAAGAGATGGATAGTTGCTAGGGCTGCAATAATAAAAGGTAAAATAAAGTGGAAGGTAAAGGATCGTGTAAGGGTGGCTTTGTCTACTGAGAAGCCGCCTCAGATTCATTGTACGATATTGGATCCGACGTAGGGAATGGCTGATAGGAGGTTTGTAATTACTGTAGCCCCTCAGAATGATATTTGGCCTCATGGGAGGACGTAGCCTATGAATGCTGTGGCTATGGTTGTAAGTAGTAGGATAATACCAATATTTCAAGTCTTCAGAGAAAGAAAGGATCCGTAATATAAACCTCAACCGATATGTAGGAAGAGGCAGATAAAGAATATGGAAGTGCCGTTGGCGTGTAAGTAGCGGATTGTTCAGCCGTAGTTGACGTCTCGGGTGATATGGGCAACTGAGGAGAAAGCGGTTAAAGTATCTGGTGTGTAGTGTATAGCTAGGAATAGGCCTGTGGTGATTTGAATAATTAAGCAGATGCCGAGAAGTGAGCCGAAATTCCACCAAGCAGAAATGTTGGATGGTGAAGGTAGATCAATGAATGAGTTATTAATAATTTTTGCTAGTGGGTATGTTTTGCGAGGGGTGGTCATTAGGATTCTTGTAGTTGAAATACAACTATAGTTTTTCATATCATTAGTCATGGTTATAATCCATGTGGGAATAATGACATATGCTTTATTTTCATTAAGTATTATTTTAGTAATAGGGTTTGTAGGGTTTTCTTCTAAACCTTCGCCTATTTATGGTGGATTGGTGTTGATTTTTAGTGGTGCTGTGGGTTGTGTGATTACGTTGTATTTTGGTGGGTCTTAATGTAGGACTTATGGTCTTTTTAATTTATTTAGGTGGTATGATGGTTGTTTTTGGTTATACTGTGGCAATAGCAATTGATGAGCATCCTGAGACGTGGGTGTCAAGTGTTGATATCTTGGGAGTTTTTATGTTGGGTTTTATGATGGAGGTAGTTATGGTGGCTTTATTGGGTGGTGACCCTAATAAAACGGTGGAAGTTACTGTTAACTATAAGACTGTGTCGAGTTGAATAGTTTGAGGGTGAGGGACCGGGGTTGATTCGTGAAGATCCTACTGGTGCTTCTGCTTTATATAACTATGGTGTTTGAGTTGCTTTAGTTACTTGCTGGGAGTTATTTATGGGCATGCATAAATTATGGGTTTTTTTGTTTTGTTTTGTTTTTGTTGTGTTTTGACTAGTAGAGTACAACGTAAACTGGGAGGAAGAAAAAGTATGAAATAATAGATAGAATTTTAACAGTACTACCTAAAGAACTTTTTAAAAGCAAGAAATAAGACTGGCCGGGGATTTTGTATTCTTCACACAAATGGATGTGCAATTTATTTAAAAAACTTACCTGCAGCAGGCTAAGTGGTGCCGGCAGGCTGACACTGAAGACTCAAGCACCAGAAGAGTTTCTATGTCCTCAGGCTATTTTTCTCTGTTACAAAAATTCTTTGTTATCGCTTTCACATTTCAACAATCTAAGGTTTTACTCCTTTGTGCAATATCTTTGGTAACTGTTTCTGATTTTATAAAGTTAGGATTTGAGATAATTAGGAGTTCTATTCTGGTGAAAGTACAGGAGTCCTGTAATTACCCACTGCATTCCACAGTAATTATCTACACTCGTGCCGTTTTCCCTGTGGCCAAGCGGTCCTGCCTTGTTATAGTATGGTTAGTGCTTAAAATGTTCTCTGGGGAGGAAATAGCTATGAGGAGGCCTGCTCCCTTTCTCTGCAGGGCGTGAGAAGATTAGTACAACATGTCTAGATTACTCTGCCATCGTTTTCCTCTCTGTGGACATCTTGCAAGTGGCTTTAACTTGAGTTGAAGGTTTGTGAGCAGAAGAAAATCGTAATCATAGACGATGCACATGATAAAATAATAAGATGTTTCAGACATAAAAACCTAAGAATTATATTTTGTTTCCTTGAGTAGGTAGTTTTGAAAAGTAAAGGGCAATAGGCAAAATTTTAAAATAGTTTGAGAAACAGCTACTCTTAAAAATCTAACTAGTAAGAGCAGCTTGTTTTCTTTGCAGATAATCTGAAAGTAGAATCAATCGTTTTTAATTAATATGGCACCGCATTCTCTTGCTAAGTAGTTTGAAGCAATTTTGCATAAATGGGATGACCTACCTTTAAAAAATACTTGGAATACAACTGTGGAAATGCAATTATTATCTCAATTCTGAATATATAGAAGAGAGAGACACAATTGACACCGGCAGCAGATTCCGGGATTAGGTACAGCAGATTTGAGTTAGATGTGTTTGTGCCCTGGATTCTTCTGTCGTCTCACATTCTTCTCAATGAAGAATATTGGTACAGCTAAATGTGAGATTTTCTTTTCATCAAAAAACTTTAACTCCCTTGATCCTACATGATGATCAAGAAATTAAATCAATTAACTGACAAATATTTAATCGACACTTCTATGTGCATCTTCATTGTGTCTGGTGTTGGAATAAAAATGGCAAGTAGCAAACCAACCACAGTTCTCATCGTTGCAGAACCTGTGGTCTAGCAAAGCGAGAGAAATGCCAAATAATCAGATTTGAAGCTCAGAAGAACGGGTGGGCTGAAGACCCAGGTTTTGCAGTCATTAGTATGTAGCATAAATGCACCTGATAGCAATAATTTAAGCATACCCTTAGAATGACCCTATGTGGCAGATACACTCGGATATGTGTTCCAAGCTAGGGAATCTGGGAGAGGCCAATCTGGATATTTGTTCCTCATGTGTGACAAGCATCTGAACCTTCCAGCCTGTCCCATGGAACAGGGGATTGAGGCCCTGAGTTTTTGGGTTAAATGAAGGTTGCCAGGTGGAGGGGAAAGTGATAAGTGAAAATGCTATGTAAACTGCATATGTTTGTGGGTAGTTTTCCTGCCTGGCCTGCCACCACTGGTCTGTGCAGTTGTATTATCCCTCTTGCTGCCCCCTGGACTGTAGGAAAATGGATATGTTCTCCAGGCCACCACTACTGCACTATATGTAAGGTAGATACCTTGTCCAGACCACCATCACTGGACCATTTCTATACATAAAGTGGTTCTGTCCAGCCCACTACCACTAGACTCCCTCCTGTATACGTAAGCCTCTAATTAAACTCAAGGTCTCATTTGCTTTCTCTGGGTCTCTTCTTTGGCTTCTTGATCCTGGTGACTTCCCTACTGAGGTTAATAGATCTTCAGGTCAACACAGTACAAATAGTAATTGAAGCTCTGGGTGTGAATGAGATTGGGTAGACCAGGTAACCTTTAACCCTTAGTTGCATATCAGAATAACTTAGGGAGCTTTAAAACATTCTGAAGCTCAGGCCCTATCCTATTTCAATTAACTCAGACTATCTCCTGGGGGTGGGCCTTGGCACTGATAATTTTAAAAGCTCCCTAGTTGATTCTAATGGGAAACAAGAACTAAGAACTGTGGATATGGAGAGGGGGAGAAAATTGGCAGATTTTTAAAGTTATGGGATATGATGTCAGAAAGATGACTAACTAAAGGTATCTGGTGCTTATGGTTCCCACTGAAAAAGATCCTAAACAATGAATAAACTATTTGAAGTAGAGTATGTGAAGGAGAATGCTGGAGTAAAGCAGGGGTCTGTTGGAGACACTATAGAACACAGAAACTCAGAGTAGCCACACAGAAAGGAGAGAAGTGTCTTGTAGCTGACACCCTGTCTTCTAAGTGAAAAACAGCTCAAAACCAGGAGGGACTTCCCTGTACACAAAGAATGTAAGTGGAAGGCTCCTGGCAGCCTCCATTAATTCTGTCAACACCTACAGTTTTTATTGTTGGGGAATCCTACAGTTTTTGTGAGGCCTAAGCCCAGTTTGAGGAGCATCCGGGAGATTACACAGCTGCGTTGCTTTAGGGAAAAAGCCTATGTGGTTCCCCCTCCCCACTGTGACCCAAGCTGCTGCTGCTGAAAGGTGCCATCTTGAAACTGGAGAGCCACTGCTAGAGTGCGTCCTTTCTGCAGGACAGTAGCCACTTCATCTCCCCATCCTTAAGTCTCTGCCACCATTATACTTTGTAGAGCACCATTTCCCAGCCGAGCTACTACTTATCCCCTAGGAATAAGCTACCTTGGAGATACTCTAGCTTCTCTATCCCAGGGACTATAGCACTCTAGTCTGGCTACTGGGAGCCCAGGTCCAGCTAAAGAGCCATAACTTTGATTCTCCACCCTCAGGGGAGCAGCACCTAAGCAAAGCCACCAACCAAACATCCCCCCACCAACTTCCCTGAAGCACAAGCTAGCCCTGTGCCCTGCCTTCAGGAGAGCGGCACCCAAGGGTATGAGTCAGCCACAAAAACTCCTGCAGCCTGTAATACTGAGGCACTCACAGACGTGGCTGACTTTGAGTATAGCTGAAGAAATTGCACAGAGGCTACACTATTGTACCCACCCAGAACCAAAGCCAACACACCCTACCCAACTGACTACCCTAGGAGACATCTGCAGGTGAAAGGCTTCCTCCACATAAGGCACTTTAAAAAATTGGAATAGGTGACCATTCCATCAGATGCACAGATATTAATGCAGGGATATGAGAAATATGAAAAAACAAGGGAACATAACAGCACCAAAGAAGCATAGTTCTCTGTTAGACTCTAAAGAAACTAAAGTTTACAAATTCCCTGAAGAAAAATTGAAAATAATAATCTTAAGGACACAGCAAGATGCAAGAGAATACAGACAGACAATTTGATGAAATCAGGAAAACAATTCGTGATCTAAGTGAGAAATTCAACAAAGACATATCAAACAAATAACCAAACAGGAATCTTACAGCTAATGAATTTAATAAATGAAATAACAAAATACAATTGAACTCCAACAACAGATTAGACCAAGCAAAAGAATTTTTGAACTTGGAGAGAAGTCTTCCCAGTCAGAGGTGAAATAACCCAGTCAGATGGGAGGAAAAAAGAAAGTCTACAGGACTTATGGGACACTATTAAGGGAGCAAACATTGGGCCATTGCGGGAGTTCCAGAAGGAGAAGAGATGTACAAAGGCACAGAAAGCTTATTTAACAAAATAATAGATAAAAACTTCGCAAACTTGGGAGAAATATGGGATTCAGATCTATTAAGCTGAAAGGATGCCAGCTAGATTCAATCCAAATAGTTGCTCTTTGAAGCCCATTATAATCAAAGTTTTTCCTTTTTCTTTTCTTTTCTTTTTTTTTTTTTTTTATGAGATGGAGTTTCTCTCTTGTTGCCCAGGCTGGAGTGCAGTGGCATAATTTTGGCTCACTGCAACCTCTGCCTCCTGGGTTCAAATTATTCTCCTGCCTCAGCCTCCCAAGTAACTGGTATTATTACGTGCATGTGGTACCATGTCTGGCTAATTTTTGCATTTTTAGTAGAGATGGGATTTCCTCACCATGTTGGTCAGGCTGGTCTTGAACTCCTGACCTCAGCTATCCACGCACCTCGGCCTCCCAAAGTGCTGGGATTGCAGGCGTGAGCCACTGTGCCTGGCCCAAACTTTCAAAAGTCAAGACAGAATTCTAAAAGAATCAAGAGGAAAGTCTCAAGTCACACATCAGGGAACCCCTTTTATACTAGTATCAGATTTCTCAGAAGAAACTTTGTAGGTCAGGAGAGAATGGGATGACATATTTAAAGTGCTGAAAGAAATAAACTGCAAGCCTGGAATATTATACACATTAAAGCTTTCCATCAGAAATGAAGGAGAAATAAATTCTTTCCCAGATTAAAAAACCCTGAAGGAATTCATCATTATTAACCAAACCCTATAAGAAATGCTTAAGGGAGTGCTTCAACTAGAAGCAAAATAACTACTATCAAAAAGACGTATGGAAGTATAAATCTCACTGGTAGAGGTAAATGTATTATCAGATTTAGAATACTTTATTTCTGTAATGGTGGTATATAACCTGTCATATCTCCAGGATGAGGGTGAAAAAATCAAAATTGTCAACAATAACTATAGCTACAATAAGTTGTTAAGGAACACACAGAATAGGAAAGATATAAATTAAGGCAAAAAAATTTTGAATTGTAGCAGGGAGGGAAAATACCTAGAGTATTTATTATGACCAAGGTTGTTATTAGCCTAAAATAGTCCATTATAAAAGTAAGAATTTTTACAGAAGCTTCATAGTAACCAAATTTCAACCAATTTTGCAGATACACAAATGAGAAAAAGAAAGGAGTCAAAGCTTATCGCTGCAGAAAACCACCAAACTACAAAGGTAAGTAATAAGAGAGGAAGAAAGGAACAAAGGATATACAAAAGAACCAGAAGACAATTTAAAAAATGGCAGGGGTAAGTCCTTAGTTGTCAATAATAACCGTGAATGTAAATGCATTAAATTCTTCAAGAGTTAGGATGACAAAGCAGTGTCAGAGTTCCCAGCATTACCACTGTTTGATGGCTGTGGAGCTGGAAAGGAGTACCGTTGAACTTTGATCAGTAAGGGTCAAAACAGCCCTGGAAAGCCATTTCTGTATTTGACTGTTTCTGCTTTTCTACTGAAGAAATAACTGAACTTGTACCATCTGATTAGAACACACTTTTTCCCTAATGTGTTTCCTTCGGCTTCACATTTCAGATTTTATACCTATACACAAAAGACCTTGTGTTTTTTTTATATTTCAAGATTAATAGGTATTGTTACTTAAGTACAAAATCCACAGTGAGACATAATTCATGTCTGAATTTAAAGAACTCCAAATTCAAATCAATAAGTATCTTTTATTCTGAATGTTTACCACTATAATAAGTTCAGGAAGTGGAGAGGGAAAGGAGAAGGGAGGGGAAATCTGACTCCCACTCTCAAGCTTACAGTGCTGATTATAAGTGCTGCCTGTTATAGCAAATAGTGTTAGAAGAGTTATAAAAAGAAGGCTTTTGTGTGTGTGTGCCATGGAATCAACTCAATTCAGCATGGCAGAGGTGGTGTGTCCATCTTTCACTTTGGGCATAACAAGGTGAAAAGCCTCCTTTTATTTCCTAAAACAGCCTGACTTCCTTTCTTCCTCTGTGTACCACTTTGCTTTATCCTGTAGTAAAGGATACTCTGCTTTGGACTACTAACCTCTAGGATTCCATCATTTTGATGAAGTGTCTCTCCAAACTATTCCGTCTGAGACAGAATGATTTTCTCTTTTACTTGGGATTCCATCTCACAGAAGTCCCAGAACTTTATGTAAATCCATTCTAGAATTGATTCATTGTTCTAAGTTGCTATCTCTCTACAGCAGGTCTTGATATTTTCTGATTAAATGAGATCAGCAGATTTCCTTTGAGGTGTGAGTGGTCAGGAGCCCAGTTATCAGGCAAACTGAGGAAGAGAGACAGAGCCCTAATGGGTGGCTAGTTCTGGCATTAATAGTGAAAGTTGGACAATAGGGTCTAGGAAAAGTTGTATACCTTCGTCTCCTTGTCCAGCTTACCGTGCATCAAGCTGAGTGCTTTACATGCCTTGTACCATCGAATTCTCTCATCACCCCTATAAAAGTGAATTCTTACATATTCCTCCTTAAAGATGACCTAGATGAAGTTCATGACGCTGAAGTAATTTGCCACAGTCCCATAACTTCTACATTGCAGAACTTAAATTCAAGCTGTGCTTGACTCCAGAGTACAATGTATATGCTACTGTCAAAATACATGTCAAGTCAATATCCGGAAACCTACTTTGAACAGAAAGCCCAAAGAGGAGTCTAATGTTGAAGTCAGATGTTGTAACTGATAATTGTGTAGCAAAATCTAGCACAGGTGGGCAGACAGCTCCCTACAATTAGAGCATGTCTATTTTATATTTAACACAAAGGTTGTTTTCTCCTTACAAATTGAGAACTTCTTTATAATATCCTTTCATTCAAATTTTGCAGAAAAAAAAACAGGGCAGACACATACATCCCATGCTCTTGGTAAAAATGGTATATTTGGGTTTGTACTGAGTGTAGCTTAAGGTATAGGAAGAGGGCATTCAAAAACACAATGGCACTTGGCTCTAAATAGAGAATGATAAAGTGGGCTTTCTTAAATAATTCTTTTTGTGATTACTTTGAAGAGCCCACTTACAGAAAGAGTGTCTTGGCAATAATCATCCTGTAATTTTTTACTCTTCAATTCTTAATATATTTCTGTGACTATTTCTGCTTGCTAAAGCTTTCTTCAAATATAGGTTTTTCTATGCTAAACCAAATATAGGTATCTTTTGGCAGTGACTAGAATACATTGTCATTAATAAACATAGCCCAGTTAAGTTGCAAAGTACTAGGACCTATTGGGGATGTCTGATATAGACCAAGTGATTTTATTCCTATCAGCCTTCACAGTCATGTCCCAGTTAGTGGAGGATGTATTGAGTCCCATGAAAATGCCCTTTAGAATATATTGCATTCTCATATGGCAGTCTCTGTCCTTAAGGGGTTCACAGTTTATTCATTACAGTACATTTGTATATAATAACAATTTTTTTCCTGTATATTGTACGTCAACATTCAATACTTGTTTAGCACATTATAAAGATCTATTATGGGGATAGAAATGAAATAAAAGTCATTCGTTATTTTTGTCTGGTTATGATCCAGTCGTATATGCCATGATAACTCGGTGATTCTTCTAGACCATTGCAAATGATCGTCCCTGACATTCAAGGATTCCCTGGAGAAACCATGGAGGAACCAATATATTCCTCTTATCTGATCTCTAAATTGGAAATCCAGCATAAGATCTTATTTGTTGAAAAAAAAAAAAAACTAAAAAGCTCTGAAGCCCACTGATATAGATCCTGTTTTCCCAATTATAGTAGTTCATGTAGAACCCATTTAAAAATGTATTTTTCAAAAAGAGATGACAGTAATCATTTCCTATTTACCTAGAAGATTTTTCACTTTGTTATAGAAAAGACATTATTGTTTTTCCAATAACTAAATACTATGTTTTATGTGAAAGAAGAGAAAAGATTCTGATTTTAGGGACATACATTCCAAAGAGACAAACTGCATAACTTTTGCCCCTATGAAGCTCTAATATACTTCTCTAAAATAAGGGTCAGCAATTCTTTTCTGTAAAGGATCAGAAAGTGAATATTTTAGTCTTTGTGACCCATATAGTCTCTGCCACAACTACTCAACCCTGCTATAGTAGCATGAAGGCAAAGTGGTCATTAGACAGTAGCAAATGGGCATGGCTGAAATTGGTCCGCAGGCTGTAGTCTGCCAGCCCCTGTTCTAAAAGATCAATGTTAATGTTAATGAAGATATATAGGACAGATTAGAAGCAAGCAGCTGTATTTATTAATGATACCTTTTCTCTCCCCCCAAAACACTAGAAGACAGAAGTGCTAGAAGATTTTAACAATTAAACCTAGAATTTTAGAGAATAGTTCACTGTTATATTTTGCCTAGAAAATTAAAAAAGATAGGTACTCACATTTTAAAAATACTATTTCTTTCTGTAACAACATTAACGCCAAATGAGCTATTTTCATGCACCAATTAAAAAGAGCACATGCCATTGCCCTTCTCATTAAATAGTGTAAAAAGTGACCCAGGCGTGAGGCCTGTACTCAAGGCCATACAGAGCAAGACCGTGGATATAGTTTAATGCAAGTTATTGTAGTTTTTGCCATTACTTTTAATGGTGTTTCTTAAAGACTGCTCCCCAGTTAGTAGTCTCTAAGAAAATTATTAGGCTGGTACAAATTATTGTGATTTCTGCCATTACTTTTAATGCCATTAAAAGTAATGGCAAAAACCACAATAACAGATATTAAAAGTAATGGCATAAACCACAATAACTTTTGCACCAGCCTAATAACTTTCTTAGGGACTGCTAAATGGGGAGTTGTAGGCTACTTACAGCTTAAAGATGGATTGAGTTTGGCTTGCATGATGTTTTATTAACCTGTTATGACTTGAAATCAGATGATTTGAAAACCGGATGATTTAAAATGTGAATCTGGGACAAAAGACTTGAATTTCTGCATGGCCACCATGGGAAGGAACTACGTTTCTGTTTCTTTCATAGTTTCTGCCATTCACACATTGCATGCCCTCATTCTAATGTCTGTTCCTCGTAACTCATTAAGTCTTGGACCTGATCCTGTAGGCATATATGTGTGCAGTCTCTCATCCAGGGCCAAAGCAGAGATGATCCGGTTAATTCTGCATTAGCCTCTTACGTACTCAGCCCCAGCGGTCCTCACTGATTTGTTGGGCTGCTCTCATTGAGTGCTGACTATTGGTTGGCACGGTGGAAGGCTGCTCATCCCAAGGCTGTGAGAGAAGCATTGTCATTACCCATGTTTTACAGAGGTAGACTGAGGTCCTTGGCAATCAAGCAACTTGCCCAAGGTCATGCAGGGAATAAGGGGGGTTGCCAATCCAGGCTGGAGACCACAGTAGTAATAATCTTAGCCAAAAGTGGAAATAAGAGTTTCTGGTTTTCAGTCAGTATCAGAGAGCCACCTTCTCAAGTTCCTAAAGCTATGCAATTTTACTTTCTATTAACACTGATTCCATAGGGAATGTGTTTGTAGAACTTTTATTTTAATCAAAGTAATGTAGACATATAGTTTAGAAATAAAATTTCCAGTCTATACTACTCTGTGGAAGTTGCCTCTGATGTTTACCGAGAGGTTTCTAAATACTACACTTTCATTTCTTCATTTACGGATTTTAATCACTGACTTGCTTTTGCGGTGGTTGAGGATTTAAGCTCTTACTGCGCCTCTCATTTCTTTCTTCCAGTTTTCCATATAATTGTATCATATTTTAAATTACAATGTTTCCATTTTTATGATAATAAATATTGCTCACTAATAACTTACTGGACTATGGTCACATTTTCATTTCTCTTACAATATTCTGCTTCCACAAATTAGGGGGAGATAGCATATGTTATTTATTTGCTTAGTTTTCTATTTATTTAGTTTCCTATAAACTCCTTTTGTTTTCAAGGCAGAATCTCACTGTGTTACCCAGGCTGGACTTGAACTCCTAGTCTCAAGTGATCCTTCTGCTATAGCCTCCAGAGTAGCTGGGATTACAGGTACATACCACTATGCCCAGTTGTATTTGTTTTGTTTAAAATGCTCCACCAAATCTTTAAACATTGATGAACTTTTTGCAAATGCTTAAACACAAAAAATAGCCTCTCATCCTCACTTTTTCACTCCAATGCAGAACTCTTTTCTGTAGTTGTCTGCTTGATGCTCTAATCTAGACTGGTTGCTCTGTAGTTTGGTGCAGAGTTCTCAAACTCAATACAGTTGATCCTTAAGCAGTTGGGGAGCGGGTGGGGAGGGGAATAGACTCCCCTTGCAGTAAAAAATCCACATATAACTTTTGACTCCCTAAAAACTTAATTACTAATAACCTATTGTTGACCAGAAGACTTAGAGTGAACATGAACAGTAAATTAACACAAGTTTATGTTATAGTTATTATATACTATACTCTTACAAAAGAGTAAGCTAGAGAAAAGAAAATGTTATTAAGAATATCATAAGAAAGAGAACATATATTTACTGTTGATTAAGTGGAAATGGATTGTTATAAAGGTCTTCATCCTTGTTGTCCTCAAGTTGTGTAGGCTGAGGAAGAGGAAGGGGGAGGAGTTGGTCTCACTGTCTCAGGGGCGACAGAAGTGGAAGAAAACCCTCACATAAATTCAAGGGTCAACTGTACTTTTCACATCCATAAAAGGTTTTGTATCTTTGACCTGGATTCTGTGTCTTCACCTTTCTTCATTTATTATCTCATTTTGTTAAAGCAAACATCTTTGAAGCTTCCTAGAAAAGTGTGTATGGCAGTATGTTTTTTGTTTGGTGTTTTTTTTTCTTGAATGTTTGAAAATGCATCTTTTTTGTATGCTTACACTTACCCTTTTATCTGGGTTGAGTTCTATGTTGGCAAGTGTGCCCTTAGAATTATGAAATTATTGTCCCTGCTGTCTTCTATTGTTTAATGTTGCTGTTAGCCACCCAGTGTCATTATAATGCCTGTTTCTTTGCATATGACTCCCTATTCCCCCAGCCCTGCTTAGAGATTTTTGGATCTTTCACCCCGTTCTGAAATTTCACAGGGTGTGTTTGTGTGGGTCTTCTATCTGTCAGAGAAGTAGACAGTGGGGCTTTCAATATGAGGACTTACATCTTTAGCCCTGAAAGATTTCTCTTTATTTTACTTTTGATAACTTTTTCCTTTGATTTTTTAAAAAATATTTTGGAACTCTTATTTAGATTTTACCCCCCTTGGTATAATTTTCTAATTTGCCTTATTTTTCGCTTCGATTTTTCAGTGATGATCTTGATCGTGTATCTCAATCTTTCTCTTGAAATCCTTGCCATTGTTCTTAAAAGTGCTTTTTTCCTATTCATTTCTATTCTGGTTTCATGGGCACGATGTATTTTCTTACTTTTCCAAGGACATTATTATAGGCTTCTCTCTCTCTCTCTCTCTACCTTTTCTTTTTAAATAAAAATAGAGACAGGATCTCACTATGTTGGCCAGGCTGATTTTGAACTCCTGGCCTCAAATGATTCTCCTACCTTGGCCTCCCAAAGTGTTGGAGTAACAGGCATGAGCTACTGCACCCAGCTAGTTTTTTTCTTTTTGAAATTTTCATCTTCTTAATTCATGGTCATCATGTCTTTCAGGTTCATGTTTTTTTTCTCTTTTTTGGCCTTTCTCCCTCAAGTTGATCCATTTTCTTAAATGTCTCATGGCTCCCTATCTGCCCATTCATATTTAATAGTGAAATGCTGAAAAGCATGTTGGATGATTTGCAACTGGAAGTGAGGTGTTTTGCCTGGTGAGCTTCATTGCAGCGGGATCAAGTAGCTTGCCAACTTTAAGGACCACCATATGAGTGAGGTAGTTCAGTTTCTCCAAAAAAGAATTATCCAGTCTCTTGCACACAGTCATAGTTGTTCTGGAAGCAGGACTGGGCAAGGAGGATATGATCCCAGTATTAATTATGGAAATATTCTCTCAAGTTTCTTGTTTTTAACTTGCCACCTCATTCTAGTCCTGACTCATGCCTGGAGTCCCTGGACACAAAGAATAAACTTCTGATCTCCTGGGAGGGTGGTGGGGATCTGATGAGTACAGAGAAAGCTTTCTCTAGCCAGGTACATGGCTGAATACACAGTTGGTAGATTCAGACAAATTTCCTTTTCATAGGGATGAATCTCAAATACCAGTTGTGCTGCCATATCAGTGAATTATTATAATTAAGGTAGAACCAATTTTAGGGCATAAATATTAGAATTTATTGTAATATAATCACGACTTTTGTGTAGAACCGTTTAACTATAGCTATGTCTTTGGAGAACTTCTTAAATTCATTTTTCATAATCAACATGAAAGAAAAGTACAGCACTACATGATCATGGATGCTGACTCTGCCATACTTACACTAAGTTTTTGAACAGTTTTTAACCAGATATGGAGCTGTGGTATTTGCTCGAGTCACATAATGATAAATGCGTAGGGCAGTAGTTATATAAAATTTCACCATGGGTTAAGCACAGCACTTTCATATATATATTTTTTATCTGTCTAAATACAGCAATCCTATGATGAGCATTTCAGAGATGAGTGAACTGAAGTTAGAGATGGTAACTTTCCCAAATTAGCACTGCTGTTAAATGGTGAAACTTGGGTTTGAATCTCTGATTCCAAAGACCATATTCTTTCCATATTTTATGCTGCTAAACTTGACCATTCTTTGTATTAAAGACCTTTTTTGAAATATTTTATTGATTTCAATTTTATGTATTAAATGGATACAAAATGCTTTTTTAAAAAAATAATGTCAGCTTTTATTTTCAAATCAGGGTACATGTGTATGTTTGTTACATGGGTATATTGCATGATGCCGAGGTATGGGATATGAATGATTCTGTCATCGGGGTAGTGAGCATAGCACCCAATGTATAGTTTTTCAACATTTGCCTCCCTCCCTCCGTCACCCCCTCTAGTGGACATCAGTGTCTATTGTTACCATCTTTATGTCAACGAGTATCCAATGTTTAGTTCCTACTTACAAGTGAAAACGTGAGATAGTTGGTTTTCTGTTCCTGCATTTATTCACTTAGAATAATGGCCTCCAGCTGCATCCACGTTGCTGCAAAGGACATAATTTTGTTCTTTTTTATGGCTGCATAGTATTCCATAGTGTATGTGTACTCCATTTTCTTTATCCAACAGACCATTGATGGGCACCTACATTGATTCCATGTCTTTGCTATTCTGAATAATGCTGCGATGAACGTGCAAATACATGTGTCTAATTTTGGTAGAACAATGCATTTTCTTCTGAAAATGTACCCAGTAATGGGATTGCTGAGTCAAATGGTAGTTTTAAGTTCTTTGAGAAACCTCCAAACAGTAGCTGAACTAATTTACATTCTCACCAACAAGAAATAACCGTTCCTTTTTCTCTGCAGCCTTGCCAGCATCTGCTGTTTTTTGACTTTTAAAAAGTAGCCAGTCTGACGTTTGTGAAAGGGTATCTTACCATGGTTTTGTCTTGTATTTCTCAGATGATTAGTGATATGGAGCATTTTTCATACATTTGTTGGCCACTTGTATAACTTCTTTTGGGAAGTGTCTGTTCATGTCTTTTGCCCACTTTTGAATTGAGTTATTTTTTGTTTGTGGAATTGTTTGGGTTCCTTATAGATTGTGGCTATTATGCCTTTGTCAGGTGCATAGCTTATAAATGTTTTCTCCCATTCTACAGGTTGTGTGTTTACTCTATTGACAGGTTTTTTTTTTTTTTTTTTTTTTTTTTTTTTTTTTTGCCGTGCAGTGCTCTTTAGTTTAAATAGGTCCCCATTTGTCAATTTTTATTTTTGTTGAAATTGCTCTTGAGGGCTTAGTCATAAATGTTTTGCCAAGGCTGATGTCCAGAATGGTATTTCTTAGGTTTTCTTCTAGGATTTTTATAGTTTGATATCTTAAATTTAAATCTTTATTTCATCTTGAGTTAATAATTTTTGTACCTGGTGAAGGTAGGGTCCAATTTCATTCTTCTGCCAACCAGTTATCACAGCAGCATTTATTCAATAGGTAATTATTTTCTCATTGCTTATTTTTGTTGACTTTGTGTGTTGACAAACTTTTTAATCACTCGAGTCATCTTTGTATTGACTCTGATTTTTATAAAAGCATAAATGTAAAGGAGAAAGTTTAATGTGTGAAAATGTCCCACATCTATATTCATAAGTAAGTGTGCACTGCAAGGCAGTGCTCAGAGATTGAAAAATCTTTAATGATACTGTGAACATTACGGCACTAAAAACTCATAAGAGAAACTAAATAAGATATGGAATTTAAATGCTTAAATATGGCTTTTAAAAATTGTTCATAAAACTTATGCAATAATTAATATTCTTTAGACCTTACTGCATATGTGCTCACTTTAGTAACACTTTCCTTAATGCCTTCACTTTTATGCGCTACTGATCAGAGTTCTAATTTGTCCAATATTTTGAAATGCGTGATCAGAAGGAATTGTGCAAGAATTGTGTATCCTGAGAATATTAAAATTTCCATTAAATTTTGTAGAAAAAGTTTGACACACATTGCATGTGTCAAACACTGGTTTTTCATAAACTTTTTGCGCACAATAGTCTATCACTTTTAGGTATAATTTTTTGTTTATAGAAAGTTAAATTGCCCTATGTAATTCTGTAAAAACACTAAAAAATCTAGTATTTGTCATTATGTGTGTGGAGATAAACTCATTTCATGAAATTTTAACAATAGTAATCTTATGATGTCTTTGGTCTCTTTAGAAATGCCTTTAGCCTGTGGAGGTCACAATAGTACCATGATTATCTTGAAATTCATTGAATTTCTGAGTGAAACAATTGATCATGGTAAAATAGGACATGGGATGGAGAAAAGATAAAACAGATTATATCCACTGTCAGCAACCAGCCATGAGCTAAACACCTCAGATTTTAGGGCAATGAAAAGAAAGGAAAAAAAAAAATTGGGATGCAGGGGGTAAAATTTACAATAGAGATTTATTTATTTATTTAACTTTTACTTTAGGTTCAGGGGTACATGTGCATGTTTGTTATATAGGTAAATTGCACATCACAGGGGTTTGGTGTATAGATTATTTTGTTACCCAGGTCATAAGCAAAGTATCCAATAGGTAGTTTTTTGATCCTCCTTACCCTTCTTCCCTCCTTCTACCTCAAGTAGGTTCTAATGTCTGTTCCCTTCTTTGTGTCTATATGTACTCAATGTTTAGCTCCCATTTCTAAATAAGAACATGTGGTATTTGTTTTTCTGTTTCTGTGTTACTTCACTCAGAACGATAACCTACAGCTCCATCCATGTTACTGCAAATGACATGATCTAATTCTTTTTTATGGCTGCATTGTATTCCATGGAATACATGTACCACATTTTCTTTATCCTTTCTACTATTGATGGGTGTTTGGGTCAATTTCATGTTGCCGTTGTGAATAGTTCTCAAATAAATATGAGTACATGTGTCTTTATGGTAGAACAATTTCTATTTCTTTGGGTATATACCCAATAATGGGATTTCTGGGTCAAATGGTACTCCTGTTTTAAGTTCATTGAGAAATCACCACACTAATTTCTACAATGATTGAGCTAATTTACATCCCCATCAGCAATGTGCAAGCCTTCCCTCTTCTCCACAACCTCACCAGCATCTGTTAGTTTTTTTTGGCTTTTTAATAATATCCATTCTAACTGACATTAGATGGGATTTCAAATGTATTTGATTTACCTTTCTCTTTGTTTAAGTTTCTTATAGATTCCAGATATTAGACTTTAGTCAAATGTACAGTTTGTAAATATTTTCTTCCATTCTGTGGGTTGTCTGTTTACTCTGTTGCTAGTTTCCTTTGCTGTGCAGAAGCTCTTTAGTTTAGTTAGGTTCCACTGTTAAATTTCGTTTTGTTGCAATTGCTTTTGTGTCCTCGTCATGAAATCTTCTCCAGATCTTATGTTCACAATGGTATTTAGTAGGTTATCTTGCAGGGTTTTCATAGGTTTACGTTTTACATTTAAGTATTTAATCCATTTTGAGTTGATTTTTGTATATTGTATAAGGAAAAGGTCCAGTTTCAATCTTCTGCATATGGTTAGCCATTTATCCCAGCACCATTTGTTGAATAGGAAGTCATTTCCTTATTGCTTGTTTTTTGTCAACTTTGTCAAGGATCAGATGGTTGTAGAAGTGCAGCATTATTTCTGGCCTGTCTGTTCTGCTCCATTGGTCTGTGTGTCTGTTTTCATATCAGTACCATGCTGTTTTTATTACTGTAGCCTTGTACTATAGTTTTAATTTGAGTAATGTAATAGCTCCAGCTTTGTTCTTTTTGCTTAGGATTACCTTGGCTATTTGGGCTCTTTTTTGGTTCCACATGAATTTTACAATAGACCTCTTTAATTCTGTTAAGAATATCATTGATAGTTTGATAGGAATAGCATTGAATCTATAAATTGGGCAGTATCTCCATTTTAACAATATTGAGTCATCTTATCCATGATTATGGAATGTTCTTCCATTTTTTGGTATCATTTCTGATTACTTTGCACAGTGCTTTGTAAATCTCATTGTAGAGATCTTTCACCTCCCTGGTTAGCTGCATTTGTAGGTATTTTATTCTTTTTGTGGCTATTGTGAATGGAAATGCATCCTTAATTTGGCTCTCAACTTGAATGTTGTTGGTGTACTGGAATGCTACTGATTTTTGTACACCGATTTTGTATCCTAAAACTTGCTGAAGCTGTTGATCGATCAAGGAGCTTTGAGTCAGAGACTATAGACTATAAAATAATAACCTACAGCTCCATACATGTTGCTGCAAATGACATGATCTCATTCTTTTTTAATTTTTATTTATTTATTTTTAACTTTTTACATTTTTATTTATTTTTTGCTTTTCTGATGCTTTTCATCATCACAGAACACGCCACCTGTAATGTGTGGAAAAGGAAATGAGAGGTGGAAGGAGAGGAAGTTAAATTGGGAAAGGCTGGATGGTCACTTCATTTCTTTTCTTTGTTCCTATCCTTTTCATTCATTGCTGGGATCATCATGAGTTTTCTGAAGAGAGTAACAAAATCTAAGAAGATGTCAATGCAGTGCCAGATATAATCTTTATCTCCATTTTCAGCCTTTTCAATAATGAGTTGAGTATCAAAAAGGACAGAGCTATACATGATCACCCGTCCCGCATACAGGTTTTCCTGGAAAAGCCAAAAGGATCCAAAGAAAACATTCCCCAGAGAAGACAAAAGCAGTAGGCACAGGCTGACAACCAAGATGCCTCCCAGAAAGAGGTAGCTATGGCACTTGGCATAGAGGCATAGGTTTTCTTTCTTTTCTTTTCTCCCCATGGGACATTTACTGAACAATTGCAATTAATATCACCACATCCATCCTTGAATCATCTTTCTATGACAACTGTTTTCTTTTCAAGCAACATTCACTTGGAGACTTTGGATTGGACAGGGATTCAGTTAATGCTTCCCTCATTACATAAGGTAAAGAGGTAGCAGTCAGAGTAAAAGGAAATATTCCAAGAAGCCCATATCCCCAAAACTCCATCTCCACTGCCATTAACAGAAGGAAACCAGCACTTGGAAAACCAAGCAAACCTTGAAGGAATGAAAATGTTATGTGTGTACACACATTTTCTTGCTTTCATAAAATCCCAGACAGCACTGAGACTTGGGCCTATACATAGTTTTTTCCACATGTTTGATAACTGATTCTATAGATAGGGAAAAAAATCACGTTGTTTGTTTTATTGACTGACAACTTGATTAAAAATAATTTACATTTTAATTAAAAAAGAGCTATTAAATAAAAGGTATGAAAAGCAAAGTACCTCAACATAATTAAGAAGAAACATGGAATACATGCCTTAGACCAATATTACGATAACTCTCATCAATTTGCTATGAATGACTATGGGGTTTCTATCTGTAGAATCGTATTGTCTAAAACAGGAATAGTTTGGCTTTCTCTCTTCCTATTTGGATGTCTTTTATTTCTTTCTCTTACCCCGATTTCTCTGGCTAGGACTTTCAACACTATGTTGACTAGGAGTGGTGAGAGAAGCCATGCTATTTTATTCCATTTTTCAAGGAGAATGCTTCCAGCTTTTGCCCATTTAGCATGATGTTGGCTATGGATTTGTCATGGATGACCCTTAGCATTTTGAGGTATGTTCCTTCAATACCTAGTTTGAAGATTTTTACCATGAAGGGATGTAAAATTTTATCAAAAGCCTTTTCTGCATCTGTTGAGATGATCATGGGGTTTCTGTTTTTAGTTCTGTTTCTGTGGTGAATCACATTTATTGATTTGTATATGATGAATCAACCTTGCGTCACAAGATTAAAGCCTATTTTACTGTGGTGGATTAGCTTTTTGATGTGCTTCTCCCTGTCAGGTCAAGTGTCTGTCTCGTGCTGCCAGGATTCCTGTTCAACTCATCCCTACTCCAGCCGTTGTTGGGTACCAGAAATGAGTCCCAGTGCACGGCAGCCTCGTGGGGGCTTTCCAGTTTACTCCCACTTTACCCCAGCATCTGAGTCCTTCCTCCATGTACTTGGAGTGGGTGGTCATCTTGCCTTGAAGCCTTACAACAGAGATTTAGTCATTGCAGTACGGAAGTAAAATTTTAAGTACCCAAAGTAAAAAGGTAGTATTCTTTTTAGCCAAAGTCTTGTGATAAAAGATAAACAATAATCCCACAAAACTTACCTACAAATGTTATAGTGGTAAATTAACAATTTAGAAATCATTGCTGGTGAATTAGATTTTGCTATTTTATTAAAGATACGGATAACAATAGACAAGACAAACCAAGTTTTGCTGACTATAAACTACAAATGTGACATGCTTACAATATTAAAATTGAAAGCATATAAGAATTATAAAAATAATTGAGTTATAATAAAGTTTTCATTATATGCTAAATTATAGGAAGGCATACACATTTATTAAATGATTATGTGATAAAACTTGATGTTGACATAAAGCAGATTTGAGCTGATATTTAGTGGTTAAATGCAGGTCTTATGAATATTGCTTTGGATTCATCTCACAAAATTTTATCCCCTAGGAAAGCCCTTCGAAGTTATAAAAGATCATATTTTTTCCACAAAAGAATAATTACACACAGCCACAGACATAAACAAAATTATACCTATATAAAAATAAAAATATAAAGAGTTAAAACCCAATGTGTTCTTTAATTCAGCTGGATTAAACAAGTATTTAAATTTTTAATTATGAATTATTATCAGAGGCTACAGAAAAAGCTGATAATAATGAAAACATCAGAGCAACATGCTTCCTAAATTTGTATGAGAAGTTAGCCTATAAACCAATATTTCAAAGTATAGGGTAGCAACAGAAAAACCATATTATATTTAACAATTCTAAACAAGCATTTCCCTGATCCATTAGATGCTGAATTTGTATACTGCTAAGAGGCAGTTTATAGTACGGCTTCACAAGAAGTTACCTTTCTTCTTGGCTGAAAGAGATTTAACCGTGATTCAGTGACATCACTCAGACTTTGTGACCTATCTCTGTTTGGGAAGAATACAAAAAAATTATGGAATGATCAATTTTGAAATAATCTGAAATATTTCTATGATTTCTATGCACACATATTGCTGACCCTTTCAAACACTTTAGGGATCTTA
This sequence comes from Ateles fusciceps, assembly GCA_036589455.1. NCBI lineage: Eukaryota > Metazoa > Chordata > Mammalia > Primates > Atelidae > Ateles > Ateles fusciceps. The sequence goes on from JAZHEH010001361.1 coordinate 5,301,884, forward strand.
TTTAAATGCAAAAGTAACTTCTAGTCTTGTAGTGATACAAAAGAACTGTTAGTTGTTGCCCTCAAATATATATTTGCAATGATCCATTATTGTGACAACAATTAAAATATATGGAGAAAAAGATATTAAACAATTGTTTGCTCCCTCCAAAAAATCAAGGAAATAATTGACACTTGATAAATTTGCACTTCAAGTAACAAAGCCTTCCTTCCTTCTTTAATAAGAACAAGGGAGAGTGTTGTGATTTCTCATTCAAAATTACAGATCAGACACCCATTGATACTTTGTTCTACCATTTTTATGATGGTGGAAATATAAGAATTTATTCATGTCTAAGTTTCCTGTTGACTTTATTCTAGCCTCATCTGATTTTCTATAAAATAGATCTGGATGGCCTCAATTAATCTGTATAGTCACCTGAGGATGGCATTGAAATGGGAAAGGTTCCCTTGTTGCCCCACAGGGTGTGCGACGGCGGGGAGTGGCTCACTTCTTCAGTGCCCTGCTGCTCAAACCTTTAGGGGATTATACAGAGGGGCAAGGTGTGGGGCTCCCACACCATGACAGCTTCTGGGGGTGGATGTTTACAGCTCCTGAAGCCCCAGTGGGCGTGTGTTACCGTGTACTCTTTTAGTTTTACCATCTATAGGCAGCTTGTGTTAACCAGCTCAGTTAGATAGGCCCTCTCCCCTTGCCGCAAGGGCAGAGAGCTTTCTGTATCCTGGGTTCTTGCCTTGGTGTACCAGAAGACTCGAATCACACCTGGATTTCAGAATGAGTGCAAGGTTTTATTGAGTGGAAGTAGCTCTCAGCAGATAGGGGACCCACAAGGAAGATGGATTTCCCCTGGAGTCTGGCCTCTCAGCAGCCTGTGTGCTCCTCCCACCGCCCCAGCAAACTCCACGTTGCTTTGCTGGTCAGTGGCCTGCCAGCATGCCGGTGCCTATTGGTGCATTCCTCTCAGTGTCTAGCAGCTTGGGTGTTCTTCCCCCGAAGTGCTTCTCTCCACATGCAGCTACTTCTCTCTCTGTCTTGCTAGGGCCTTGGGTTTTTATAGCCATAGGATGGGGGATGTGGCAGGCCAGGGTGGGCTTTGGAAATATAACATTTGACCATGAAATGCCTGTCCTCACCTCGGTCTGTGAGGGTGGAGCCCTAACCAGGAACCAGGCCCTCCTCTACCCAGCACTTCCCTTCCCCACTTCTGTACCCTTTAAAGGGACCACTCTCTTCCCTTCCCAGCACTTCCATATCAGCACAACACTCAATCAGAAGATATTTATCTGTGAAAGTGAATAAACATAGCTTACAACCAATGATCACTTGTGTAATTATGCTACAATTAACAATATAGTAAGAGGCATGTAGAATAAAATAGAAGTATAAGTCCTCAAATCAATGAAGTAGAGGAGTTAAACTTAACTAACATGAAAGAATTGGAGAAAAATATAGAACACTGTTAAATTATAAACCATAACACAGATTACAAATAGTGTAGAAATTTTCAGAAGAAAGAGATCAGTATAGGCTGAAATCAGGAGCATTTTATGAAGGAGCACAGAGCTAGAACTGAATTCCAAAGGCTGTTTAGAATTCAGTTTGGTAGAAGGAAAAAAAATAGTTTAGCTATTTAACACTATTTTGATTAGATGTAAAAATACAAATTTATATATTGTCAAGGAACATATATTCAAAATAATTTTTATTGTATAGTGAATTACTTATATATGTCCAAATATAAGTGTTTTTGGCATCATCACTCATAAAATGCTTGTATTATATTTATAAAGTTTCTTATAGGCATGGTTTTAATTATTTTATTTGAGAAATATAGTACTACAAGAGGAAAATATGGTATCCTAAAAATAACCTCAATCAATGCTTGCTCTCAGAGATCACCAGATAAAATCTAGAGAAATAGAAGCAAAAATATTGGCATATGGTTAGCAATTATTCCTGGATATGACATCATAATTCTAAACATTCCATGTCACTACACATAGTAACATTGTAGAAATTATAAATAGTAGCCCATTGAACTAATTTTTCTAATAAGTCTTAGTGTTACGTAAAAGACAAATGTGGCTTAAGATAGAATTTCCAGGGATGAAATTGTATACCATTTCCCAAATGGCTTTATCTCTAACAGCTTAGATGGAAATGAAAATATATATCTGGGAAAATGTGTTGAGTATCTCAAAGTTTATTTGGTATTGATAAGAGGTTTGATATCAAAGATGTATGTTTGGATAAAATGATTTTCAAGGTAGAAAAGTGATACCAACTAATAGAATGTTACTCTGATTAAATTAATAAATGTAATAAGTATATATTTGTTTATTTAATTCATGTGGTACATGTTACTTATTTTAAGTGGCTCTTCTAGTTGGGAAAATTTGGACTATCTTACACTCAATATCATTTTCTGTGAGGGCTTATGTGGCATTCTCTTGGTGACTCCAGTAAATGTCACTAGACCACTTCAAGGATGGAACCAAGGCCTATAGAATAAGTTATCATTTTTAATGCCAGTTTCTTTATTTAGTGAGTAGATCATTATTACCAAATAATTTATAGACCTAATTTAATTGTACCTTTTTGTCTAGTCCAGTAACATGTCACTGAGGTGGTCAAGATCACTTGGTCTTCCAGATCAGTGATCTCCAATCTTTTTGCCACTAAGGACCAGTTTTGTGGAAGACAATTTTCTATGGATGGGAGGTGCTGGGGAGGGTTGAGGGGGATTGGGGGTGGTTTGAGGATGAAACTGGTCCACCTCAGATCATCAGGCATTAGAGTCTCATAAGGAGCGTGCAACCTAGATCCATCTCTTGCATGTGCAGTTCACAATAGGGTTCACAATAGGGTTCATGCTCCTATGTTGCCACTTGTCTGATAGGAGGTGGAGCTCAGATAGTAATGCTCACTTGCCCACACTCACCTCCTGCTGTGTGGCCCTGTTCCTAACACCATGGACTGGTACTAGTCCATAGCCTGGGAACTGGGGACCTCTGTTCTAAATAGCACTCGTCTAAATATCTCTATTATCCAACATGTCTTTTACAAGTAGATTACTCACTTCAGCAATTCTTTTAGGAAGAAATAAACTGTGGACACATTTTTGTCAAATTTACTGAGAATTGACTCTGGCACAAAAAAATAAAACAACATTATCTGTGAAACAGAATGATTTTCATTGAACATGCTTGTTAATTGCCCAACTCACAAAGCCAGAATATAAACAAAGTATGTTACTTGGAATTAATGTTACTATTTCTCCAGTAGCAGCAATGATATTTAGCGGTAATTATTTTGGAAATGACAGATTATCTAGTATCCAGAATGACAACTTGATTGATTATATCAATAATTTTCCAAATGTATTTTACAATGATGCTTAAGGATTTCTGCAAATGATGTAATAAAATTTAGTTTTAAAATTTTAAACTGTAGTTGGAACAATAATGTAAAGCACAATGTGATGTAGACATATGCAGCAAATATTAGCATGTTAGAAGATGCTAGAGTATTAACATACATTCTCATTTATTGAATTAAAAAATCAGAAAATGTGATGTAAATGGGAATTTATAAAATGATGTATACTGTGCTGGTAAAAGAGTACTCTTATCTGTTTAATATGTTTGTGTTCCATGTATCATTTTTGTGTAATGTGTACTGAAGAAGGTGAAACCCTAGAAAAGTAAGCAGAGCCAGAAAGCGGGTTTTTACCTTGAAGTGTGTTCTAAACCTGAGTGAACTTGAGTTTAATTTTTCCTGACATGCTGGGCATAAAGGAAGTGAAGCAAAGATGTAAGCCTACCCAGTGTGAAAGATCAGTGTTCAAAATGCTTTTGTATAAATATAGGACTTCAAGTGGCTACACGTTCAGAATAAAAGTGAACAAGAAAAGGCCTCTTAATGTCAAACTCCAGGAAACTGACAGCAAAATTACCTGTCTTCAGACTTGGCACTGAATAAAGTGGGAAAATGTGTATCTGTGAGGATGCAGAATTGCAAGTTCTCCATTGGCTTTGCAGCTCACAATTCACAGTACTTGGGTGGTTAAAAATAAACCCCAAAGTTAATATCTTTTAAAACTAGAATTTGTGATTGGTAGAGCCTGTAGTCATTTGGCAGAACAAATACATGTCTTCTCTGAGGAAGCCAGCTCTAAACCAGGTCTCAACAAATTCTCAGAGGTAAAGAGATTCAAGAAACATGAATGAAGTTACAGAAAGAAAAAAAAATCACAGATTATTCAAGGAAATAAAACAGTATAAGTGAGAAAAAGCAGAAAAAAAAAGACAAGAATAAAATTGACCAAAACTGTAGATATTGGAAATAGATTTAATATATTTGAAAACATAAGAGAATCGAAAATCTAAGAAAATTTGAAAAATGCAAAACTCCTAGAAAAGAAGATGCATTTAATAGCATAGGAAATCCATTTGAAGAAAGAATTTAGAGTATTGTAGATCTGTAGAAAGTATACATGCTACAGTCCAGAGAGAATGGAATGGAAAACATGAAAGAGAGGCTGGTCAGAAGGAGGAGAGAGTAGAATGATCTAGCATACATTTAACTGTTGCTTTGGAAAGAGAGGAGAGGGAGTCATAGGGAAGACACACTGAAAAGATAGTGAATGAGAATTTTTCAGAATTTATGAAAGACACCAAACCATACATTAAGGAATTCTAGTTACCTTAAGCAGGATAAATACAAGAAAAATCTACAAAATTTATACTAAGACACCTCTTAGTGAATCTGAAAAATGACAAAAAGTAAAAGTTCAAAAGCAACCAGAAAGGAATTGTGTGTGTTGTGTGTGTGTGTGTGTATATATATGTATATAATCTATCTATCTATCTATCATCTATCTACCTACCTAGCTACTTATCTATATAGATTGCCTTCAGAGTACTGTATCTACTACTAGACTTCAAACTGCTTTGCATTGGCCACAATGGGAAATAGAATACTGTGAAGTCATCATTACAATGAGCTAAGAGAAAAATAACTGTCGTCTAGATTTCTATTCCCAATAACATATTTCAAAAGTAAGGTAATATTTAAAAAACAAAAAACAAAGAGGGCTTGCCAGAATAAGATCTTCACACACAAATAAGTTTCTGCTTTAATTCAAGTTTATTTCATGCAGGAGGAAAGATATCCCATTTGGAAGCTGTGAGTAATAAGAAGGGATGATAATCAAAGAAAATGTGAATAATTCTAAACAATCATTGACTGTATAATAGTAATCATATATTTTTTAAAAATGTGAAACATACACATTAAAACCAAAATACATGAAAAAAACATATATTTTAGGAACGGTTATCAGAATTAAAGATTCTTTTCAGAAGTCAGTAAAAACTCTTAATAAAAAATGTTAAGTTATATTTGCCTGTGTAAACTTTTAGAATGAGCACTCAAGAAAAGAGATAAAGTTATAATGACTTCATTCTCAGTTTACTGTCCACTGCACTTGCCTAGGCTACTGGATACTGGATTCTGTGTTGTTGTTGTTCGAGAGGGAGTTCTCTCTGTCGCCCAGGCTGGAGTGTGGTGGCGTGATCTCAACTCTGCAACCGCCACCTCCTGGGTTTAAGCAATTCTCCACCTCAGCCTCCCGGGTACCAGGGATTTCAGGTGCATGCCACTACACCCAGCTAATATTTTTATATATTTTGTATTTTTAGTAATATGTACCGAAGAAGGTGAAAATCTAGAAGAGTTAGGGGTTTCACCGTCTTGGACAGGCTGGTCTTGAACTCCTGACCTCATGTTGTACCCTCCTTGGCCTCCGAAAGTGCTGGGATTCTGTTTTTAAGACTTGTTATAGCTTTGCACAGTGGCAGTATCATGGCCAATGAGGTTTATCCGAAGCGTCGTTATTGCTAATTGAAAAATTTTCCCAATACCCTGCCATGACAACTTGCAATATAGTCGGCTTTGGCAATTTTTGACAGTCTCTATGGAGACTGAATTAAAAAAAAAAAAAAAAGAGAGAGAGAGAGAAAAGAAGACTTAAGATTTACATTTCGTAGCACAGAGTCCAATATTATACAACAAAAAATTTCCATTGTCAGATTTTGACTACCATTGATCAGAGGAAATTGAAGTAAGTAAATGCTGGCTATCACTAACTCTGACTAGTTTTCACAGGACAGTTCCTGTAATGCTTGGTGAGAGAGGACAGGAACAGCATAGGAATACACACTGGTTTTCTGTTATCTGCAGGACAAAAAGTTGGTGCTTTTTAATATTCTAGTGAATAGAATTTGTAAGTGCTGAACTTTTCGTAGTGGATTTCTCAAATGCCTGTTTTAATCAGCACTAGTCCTTTGGGTAATTATTTATTCACACTTTTATATTTCTCTTTTAAGTGGTCTGTTCCTCATTTGATAGAAAAGCGTCTGTGTGTTTGTATGTGTGTATGCTGCATAAGCATTTAATCATCATCAAATTATCAGCAAATATCATATCATTTGTTCCTGAGAAGATTTTTAGAAGGTAGAAAGGATAGATATTAAACTTATTTCAAGAGTTGGAACTTCAGCTTAGAAGGGTGAAGTGATGAACACAAATCCACACAGCTAGTGATTGACAGGATTAAAAAACCCATCTGATTTCCAGCCAGAGGCCTTTCCCACGAGTTAATGCTCACTTATAAATGAAAGTGTTTGGTCATGTTAAAGACACAGAAGCTCTTTTTGGGAAATTTGCATTGCAAAATTTGTATTTTCATTTTCTATTGCAGCATATATCTGCAGCAGACTCTGAATAAGGAAAAAAAAAAAAGACTACTTGATACACCAGTGCAGAAAACAAAAATCTTTTGTTAAAATTTTAAAAAAGAAATACATTTATTGGGAAATTTCCAGAATTTCCAAACCTTAGTAATATACTTACAGTGTCAGATTATATGCATCATGTGACACATATGGATATGCATTTCCCATTGAATATTTGATGGTTGCATTATGGGTTAAATACAAATTTGAGATCAAGTTTTATTCCTACCCGTGGATTTACTTTCTCTCTTTCCTTTTTAACCTGTCAGAGAAATACTTTGGACCTCACAGTCATGGACTAGAATTTGTATATACTTAAGCATCCATCTCAATTTTGTTTCTTTTATGTATTACTTGAATTTTCTGACGTTGTCACTTTTTAAGTTTTTTTGGTAATAGACTGGCCAAAATCTCACCCTATGAAGGAACAAAATCTCACTCTATGAATGAACACCCTATGTCCATTAAAGCAGGGGTCCTCCAATCCCCGAGTTGTGGAGCTGTAGCAGTCCGTCTGTGGCCTGTTAGGAACGGGTGGCACAGCAGAAGGTGAGCAGCGAACAAGAAAACGAAGCTTCATCTGTATTTACAGCCACTCTCCATCACTCACATTACTGCCTGAGCTCCACCTCCTGTCAGATCAGTGGCAACGTTAGATTCTCATAGCAGCGAGTGCGAACCCTATTGTGAACTGCGCTTGTGAGGGATCTAGGTTGTGAGAATCTAACTAATGCCTGATAATCTGAAGTGGAACAGTTTCCTCCCGACACCATCCCCCACCCCGCCCCATCTGTGGAAAAACTGTCTTCCAAAAAACCTGGTTTCTTGTGCCAGAAAGGTTGGAAACCACTGCTTTAAAGGACTCTGATGAAAAAAAAGAGATGGACTGTGATGATCAGTATTATTATGCCCTCTTGCTCGGCACAGTGGCTCATGCCTGTAATACCAGCATTTTGGGACCTTGAGGAGAGCGGATTGCTCGAGCCCAGGAATTTGAGACCAGTCTGGGCAACAAAGTGAGACCCTGTATCTTAAAAAAAAAAAAAAAAAAAAAAGTTAAATTATTATGCACTCTTTCATTACAAAGCCAGCCTAAAGAAAGTCTACTCCATGGATGTTGTAGCATTTAAGATCAAATTAAGTTCTACATAATGAGAAACCTTTTGAAACTAATCAATATGGAGTTGATCTATGATAAAAATATACCTTAAAAATCTATCTGTACATCAGAATTGTTTTTCTAAGTTGAAAATACATTTATGATTTTAACTCTATATCCTTGAATAAAAAATAAAGATATATTCAGGTACAGTGGCTCACACCTATAATTTCAGACATTTGGGAGGCCAAGGCAGTGGATCACCTGAAGTCAGGCGTTCAAGACCATCCCGGCCAGCATGGTAAAACCCCATCTCTACTAAAAGACCTCTAGTGAGGTGTTGTGGTGGGTGCCTACAATCCCAGTTGCTGGGGAGGCTGAGGCAGGAGAATTGCTTGAACTTGGGAGGTAAAGGTTGCAGTGAATGAGATCACACTGCTGCACTCCAGCCTAGACAACAAAATGAGACTCCATCTAAAAAAAAAAAAAAAAAAAAAAAGATACATACCTTGTGAAAATTGAATAGTTCAGAGACCTTTTGGTAAGAAATTATAGTTTCCTGACCACTCTTCCTCTATCTCCATTCCCATCCCCCACGGCTAACATTTTAAAATGAGATTTATTGTAAGCTTCTAGTAATAACATCCATAACTATATAAATGCTTTTTAATTTTTATTCTTGTCAATGTTAGACCACACCCAGTTAAATTTTTGTAGAGACAGGATCTTACTATGTTGTCCAGGCTGGTCTCAAACTTCCAGCCTCAAGTGATTCTCCTACCTTGGTTTCCCAAAGGTGCCTGGCTGATTTATTAACTATAAGTAACATACTTCTAATTCCTGCTCTGTTTACGTAGTCTATACTTGATTCCCTGTTGTATGAGAGGATGTAAATGTAGTATACCTGCCCTTGTTTTTTTCACTCCCTCCTCTGTTTCCTTCCAACTGCTTCTTCCTTACAGCTATAATTTTAGTATTTTGTTTGAAAAATTGTTAGCATTTACATTATGTTCTGCTCCCCACAATAGAAACTTTCACCTTTTATCCATTGGTTGACTTGAAAAGCTGACAACTTGTAAACACCATTTTCATTACAGTATTATGACTACGTAAATATTATCTACTGGCTTAAGTAGCACTATATGCTCTCATCTATATTCCCTTTTCCACTGGCCTAGTTCTTAAGTAAGATCAAGTAGATTCTCCTTTCTCAAATACAAGCTCGAGTCATATTTTTGTTTGTCTTGTGTTTGAACTACAACTTTCTTGCAAAGGTTTAGTCTGCTCCTGATGGAGGAATTTCTATTTGACCAAATTGTGTATGTCATTAAATGTTTCTCTGCTATAAATTATATTTTTGTTGCACTTTATATTTTTTGTTGGGGAATAACTTCTCTGAGTTACTTAACATCCCAAACCAATCTGAATTAGTGGTGCAGCTGAGACAGGGGGAGTTCCCTGACCCCACCTCACATAACAGAGGTATGGCTTATGTGTTTGGCCACTGAGTACTCAAACCCCTTACTCCATGAGGAGCATACAGATGGGCAGGTGCAGGAGCTGGGGCAAGTGCTCTGGGGCTCTGGTCCCAGGGTAGGGTCTAGGTGTGGGTGCCTGTGACTCCTAAAGCCCAAGTGAGCATGGCGTGTGTTACAGGGCATTCTTTTAGTTTTGCTATCTGCAGGTGGCTTAAGTGTTAACCAGCTCAGTTGTCCCTCTGTCTTGTTGCCAGGGCAGAGAGCCAGTGTGACAACTTTCTGTATTCCAAGTTCTTGTCCAGCATCCCAGAAGTGAGTCACACACAACATTGAAGGATGGATGTGGGGGATTTTATTGAGGGGTGGCGGTGGGATGGATGAGGAGCTGGAAGGGGGATGGAGTGGAAAGATGATCTCCCCCTGGAGTTGGCTGTTCAGTGGCCAAACTCCTGTCCAACCACCCTCAGCAGAATTCCTTTCAGAGTTCAGATGTTTCCTCTCATCTCTCTTTCTCTGCAGCGTCATTCTGTCATTCATCTGCTTGTCTCCTCATCTCCTCCTGGAGCTTGGGGCCTGGGGTTTGTATGGGTACAGTATAGGGGGGTTGCCAAAAGGCAACTTTTTGGGAATGAAAACAGGAATGCCTGTTGCCATTTAGGGCTACAGGTATCTAGGCTTAAGGATGGGGCTTTTGCCAGGGAACCACCCTCTTCTACCTGGTATTTCCCTGGCTCCTGTCTGTATCACAGCTATGCCTGCTACCTAACTGTCTTCTTAGGATTTGAGGCTGTTTTCTTCAATGGGATTCCTGGCTTCCTTTACATAGATTTCTGTTACAGATAGCTCTTTTTTCTCTTTTCTAAGAATTGAGTTTTAATTTTTTAAATTGACAATACATATTCATTTGAGATAATAAGATACTTTTTTAAAAAAGGAAACACGGTACTAAACATTGGTGAGGTGTGATTCCTTATCTGTGGATTTTGGAGAAATGTCTATGGCAGCCTTTGTCTTTGATGTTGCCTGGGAGTGAGACATATCCATTTACTTTTCCTTCGTTAGAAAATCCATTACTTATTTCACTCAGTTAGATAATTACCAAATGGAACATCCATAAGTAGTTAATGAAACTTTTCAATAGTGATCATGAACTATGCTTCTTCTGTTTGCTAGCTAGCCTTCATTATTTTGTTCAAGATATCTTACATGTATTTTCTGTCTTTCCATAGCCCTGGAACATAGGATTCATTTATATTTCATACGTGAGGAAACAGACTCAGAAGGTATATATAACTTGTCCAAGGACCAGTGTTCGTAACTGGCCAAGCTCTGATTAAATCCATGTCTGACTTGTTCTTTCTTATAGGCAAAACTGCTTCTCTCAAAGTAGCTGTGGTTGGGTTTTAGTAACAAAGATAAAAGGTTGTTTCTTGGCCTGTTATAATGTACACAAATAATGAAGCATTTGGGTAATGTCCAGCTATTTTAATTACTCTCTCAAAGTAATCTTTTCAGCAGTATGGATCACCAGAAATAGTCATTTAGAGACAAATAGATGTTGGTTTAACTTTAATACATCTCAGTTGGGACATTTTATCCTGGTTAAGAATCACAACAGAAACTTTAGATATAATTTCCAAATCAAATTGTCAGGTTTTAGTTTTCAAGCTTAGAGTGATATTCACATTCACATCTACACATTAAGAAATCAGAAAAAAAAGAAAGGATATTCAATTTCTTTAATAATAGAGATGCCTTGAAAAGTACTCTGCTCAGTACTCATGTGCTACACATAAGAAGATTGTTTCGGTGAAGACTTTAGTTACAAATGAAAAGTATGTTTTTTTTTCTAGATCAGTGAGTATAAAGAAGAAAACTAAAGATATGTATTGGCTCTACATTTAGAAGAAAACTAAGAATATTGTTGAAATTAGGGGAATACAGTTTATGTCATTTATATACCAGCCTTGGAAGTATTGTTCTTTAAGACAAAGTTGTGGATAATGAAGTGAAGGAAAGAAATCTGTGTTGAGATATATTATGTTTTAGCTTGAAAATATTAAGCTTCAATAAGTGTACTATATGGAGTTTCTAAAGATTTATCACAGCTCCTTGATCTTTGACAATGTTTTCCCAGGAGGCATTACTGCAGTCATTATTAGATTATGTCTTTAGGTCATCAGCAAGTCAGTTTCCCATACATCATGACCTTATCTAAAGTTGCTATGACAACAGCGTGATACTTATAACAAAGTAGCTAGTTAAAGCTAAGCCTATAAGTAGTAGGAAGCACTTGAAATATTATTATCTATTGAATTTTGAGAGCTTCCAGCTGTTTCCACATGTATTAAAATCCAGATTGCTTCCAGAATTGAATTATTTGGGCCAAGGATATATATATCTTATAAGTATGTTGTAGAGAAAGCACAACATTCAAAATATTTACTGTAACTTAAAATCTAGTACTTTCATAGAACAAGTTATGGCATATTCTCATGATGTTAAATAAGTGAGAAAAGAGAAAAATCAAATGCTGATACCTTAAACTTCTTAAAGTTATCCAAAGTGATTTTCCAAAGAGAAATTAACCCTATCTAGAGCTTTTTGATCAGAACTCATTCTATGATGTAACTTAGGAGCCTCTTTCTTTTCATCTGTATGGATCCTTCTCTTTATTTGAGTAGCATGGATGTTAACTCTTGGGGTCACCATTAGTGAATCACCAACACATTTATTTACTCAACTAATATTTAAAGTATTCCTAATATATGAAGTTACAATAATAATCAAGTTGTTCTATCCTCTGGGAGCATTGCTTTCCTTCTTTATTTTTTCCAGTTTATAAAACAAGAGATAAAGAGAGAGAAAAACATGGAAGAGAAGGATTTGTGGCAAAGACCAAGAATCTTATCATAAATTCTTAGTCCTGGATCCTAATTCAGAGTGAAATTTTCAGGTGTCACAACAGTTAAACCATTCATCATCTGCAGCAGTGGTCCCCAGCCTTTTTGGCAACAGGGGCCAGTTTCATGGAAGGCATTTTTTTCCATGGACTGGAGTAGGGGGAGGGGATTGGTTTCATGATCATTCAGACACATTACATTTATCATGTACTTTATATTATTATTAAGTTATAATATATAATAAAATAAGTATGCTACTCACCATAATGTAGAATCAATGGGAGCCCTGAGCTTATTTTCCTGCAACTTGACAGTCCCCTCTGGGGCTGATGGGTGACAGTGACAGATCATCAGGCATTAGATTCTCATCAGGAGCACAAAACCTATATCCTTCCATGCCCCATTCACAATAGGGTTTGCACTCCTGTGAGAATCTAATGCCACCACTGATCTGAGGTGGAGCTTAGGTGGTAATGCAAGCAATGTGGAATGGCTGTAAATACAGATGAACTTCACTCATTCACTTGCCGCTCACCTTTTGCTATGAGGTTCAGTTCCTAACAGGCTATGGACCAGTACTGGTCCGTCAGCCTTGGGACACTGGGGACCCCCGATCTATAGGGTATGGCTATGTAATTATTCCTCGAAACTTTATGGACCACTTTGTGCTGAAGATGGTTTAGAACTTGTGCCAAGGAAAGTGTACTTGTGGAAATGTACTCTGAGTACCATAGGAGATAGAAGAAAAAATAAAAACATCTTCATAAGGCTGATCTTGTTTGCTTTCAAATTGCACGAACTAATTCTACCAACAGTGTGTAATTAAATATGTTTTACTTCAATAACCATTAAAACTGGTATAAGAAATGCAGTAATTACGAGGGATCCAAGATGGCTGATTAGGAGCAGCTCAGGATTGCAGCTCCCAGGGAAAGCATGGAGGGTGAGTGGACGCCGCATTTCCAGATGGATTTTTATTGCCCACAGACCAGGCGATTCCCAGGCGGAGGAGCCCCATGAGTCTCCAGTGCCGCTGGTTTGGCCGGCGCGGCTTTTTCACCAGGGCAGCTGTTTTGCCAGCATCCCAGCGCGGCGGTTCTCAGCACAAAATACAAGGATCCGGGTGCCATTTTAGCTGGTGATTGGAGCTCCAGGAAGGCAGAGTCACCCATTCATCTGATTAAAAAGGGGACTGAAACAGGGAGCCAGGCCAGGAGGTTCCCGGGCAAAAAAACGCGTCACAAATCTCAGCGCCGCTGTTTCAGCCAGTGCAGTGGGTTGCGGCATGGGAAATCACACAGATCCTGGTGCCTCTTCAACAGGTGACTGGAACACCTGGGAGACAGTTGACCATTCAACTTCAAAAAAAAAAAAGGCTCTGAGGCAGGGAGCCAGGTGATCAGGCTCGGCTGGTCCCACCCCCACAGAAAAACAGCAATCGGAAACGCTCTGGAATGAGAGTTTCACAGCAAGCACAGCTGAACCTGGGATGGTCCAGCTCTGTGGGGGGAGGGACATCCACCATTACCGAGGCAGTCCACCACTACAGAGGTAGTTTGCCAAGGCAGCCTGCCATTACAGGGAGAGTCCAGCATTATAGAGGTGGGCTGCCATTGTGGAGGCAGTTCTAACTACACCCCTATAAACAGGACTGCAGGGAAGTTCACATGGCAGCTGGGCGGAGCCCACAGCAGCTCAGCAAAGCCTCTGTGGGCAGACAGTGACTAGGCTGCCTCCTTGCTGGGCAGGGCAGCCCTGAAAAAAAGGCAGCAGCACCAGGGAAACTCATAAATAAAGCCCTAACTCCCTGGGACAGAGCACCTGGGGGAAATAAAGGGGGTTTATGAGTTCTGCTGCAGCAGACTTAAACGTACCTGCCCAGCAGCTCTGAATGAACAACGGAGCTCACAACTCAGCACTTGAGCTCCTATAAAGGACAGACTGTCTCCTCAAGCAGGTCCATGACCCCCGTATATCCAAAGAGTCACCTCATAAAGGAGCGCTCAGACTGCCATTTGGTGGGTATCCTTCTGGGACAAAGATAGCAGAAGAAGAAACTGGCAGCAACCCTTAATGTTCTGCAGCCACTGCAGGTGATCCCCAGGCAAGCAGAGCCTGGAATGGACCTCAGCAGTCCTACAGCAGAGGGACCAGACTGTTTGAAGGAAAATTAAGAAACAGAAAGAGATAACTTCATCATCAACAAACCAGACATCCACTCAGAGACCCAATCGGAAAGTCAACAACTACAAAGACAACAGGTGGATAAATCCACGAAGATGGGAAAGAAACCAGTGCAAAAAGGATGAAAACACCCAAAACCAGAATGCCTCTCCTCCTACAAGGGATGACAATTCCTCACCAGCAAGGGAACAAGGCTGGATGGAGAATGAGTGTGATGAATTGACAGAATCAGGCTTCAGAAGGTGGGTAATAAGAAAACTTCTGTAAGCTAAAAGAACACGTTGTAACCCAATGCAAAGAAACTAAGAACCTTGAAAAAAGATTTGACAAAATGCTAACGACAATAAACAACTTAGAGAGGAATATAAGTGAATTGATGGAGCTGAAAAACACAACACGAGAACTTCGCGAAGCATACACAAGTTTCAACAGCCAAGTTGACCAGGCAGAATAAAGGACATCAGAGGTCGAAGATCAACTCAATGAAATAAAACGGGAAGGCAAGATTAGAGAAAAGGTAAAAAGGAATGAACAAAGTCTCCAAGAAATATGGGACTATGTGAAAAGACCTAATCTACATTTGATAGGTGTAACTGAATGTGACGGAGAGAATGAATCCAAGCTGGAAAATACTCTTCAGGATATTATCCAGGAAAACTTCCCCAACCTAGCAAGGCAGGCCAATATTCAAGTCCAGGAAATAGAGAACACCACAAAGATATTCCTCAAGAAGAGCAACCCCCAAGGCACATAATCGTCAGATTCAGTTGAAATGAAGGAGAAAATGCTAAGGGCAGCCAGAGAGAAAGGTCGGGGTTACCCACAAAGGGAAACCCATCAGACTCACAGCAGATCTCTCAGCAGAAACCCTACAAGCCAGAAGAGAGTGGGGGACAATATTCAACATCCTCAAAGAAAAGAACTTTCAACCCAGAATTTCATATCCAGCCAAACTAAGCTTCATAAGTGAAGGAAAAATAAAATCCTTTGCAAAACAAGCAAGTACTCAGAGATTTCATCACCACCAGGCCTGCTTTATAAGAACTCCTGAAAGAGGCACTAAACATAAAAAGGAACAACCAGTACCAGCCACTCCAAAAACATACCAAATGGTAAAGAGCATCAACACAATGAAGAAACTGCATCAACTAACAGGCAAAACAGCCAGCTAGCATCAAAATGGCAGGATCAAATTCACACATAACAATATTAACCCTAAATGTAAATGTGCTAAATGCTGCAATCAAAAGACACAGACTGGCAAATTGGATAAAAAGCCAAAACCCATCGGTGTGCTGTATCCAGGAAACCCATCTCACATGCAAGGAAACACAAAGGCTCAAAATAAAGGGATGGAGGAACATTTACCAAGCAAATGGAGGCAAAAAAAAAGCAGGAGTTGCAATTCTCATCTCTGATAAAATAGACTTTAAACCAACAAAAATCAAAAGAGACAAAGAAGGACATTACATAATGGTAAAAGGATAAATCCAACAAGAAGAGCTAATGATTCTAAATATATACGCACCCAATTTAGGAGCACCCAGATACATAAGGCAAGTTCTTAATGACTTACAAAGAGACTTAGACTCCCAGACAATAATAGTGGGAGACTTTAACACTCCACTGTCAATATTAGACAGATCAATGAGACAGAAAATTAACAAGGATATCCAGGACTTGAACTCAGACCTGGACCAAGCAAACCTAATAGACATTTACAGAACTCTCCATGCCAAATCCACAGAATATACATTCTTCACAGCACCACATTTCACCTACTCTAAAATTGACCACATAATTGGAAGTAAATCACTCCTTAGCAAATGCAAAAGAATGAAAATTATAACAAACAGTCTCTCAGACCACAGTGCAATCAAGTTAGAACTCAGAATTCAGAAACTAACTCAGAAACGCACAGCTTCATGGAAACTGAACAACTGGCTCTTGAATGTTGACTGGATAAACAATGAAATGAAGGCAGAAATAAAGATGTTCTTCGAAACCAATGAGAGCGAAGACACAACATATCAGAATCTCTGGGACACATTTAAAGCAGTCTCTAGAGGAAAATATATAGCAATAAATGCCCACATGAGAAGCAAGGAGAGATCTAAAATTGACACCCTATCATCAAAATTGAAAGAGCTAGAGAAGCAAGATCAAAAAACTCAAAACCTAGCAGAAGACAAGAAATAACTAAGATCAGAGCAGAACTGAAGGAGATAGAGACACAAAACACCCTTCAAAAAAGCAATAAATCCAGGAGCTGGTTTTTCAGCCACTAGCCAGATTAATAAAAAGAAAAGAGAGAATAATCAAATAGATGCAATAAAAAACGATAAAGGGGATATCACCATAGATTCCACAGAAATTCAAACCATCATCAGAGATTATTACAAGCAACTCTATGCACATAAACTAGTAAACCTGGAAGAAATGGATAAATTCCTGGACACTTGCATCGTCCCAAGCCTAAACCAGGAAGAAGTCGAAACCCTGAATAGACCAATAACAAGGGCTGAAGTTGAGGCAGCAATTAAGAGCCTACCACCCAAAAAAAGCCCAGGTCCAGATGGTTTCACAGCCGAATTCTACCAGACATACAAAGAGGAGTTGGTACCATTCCTTCTGAAACTATTCCAAACAATCCAAAAGAGGGAATCCTTCCCAAATCATTTTATGAGACCAACATCATCCTAATACCAAAACCCGGCAGAGACTCAGCAAGAAAAGAAAACTTGAGGCCAATATCCATGATGAACATAGATGCAAAAATCCTCAATAAAATACTGGCATACTGATTGTAACAGCACATCAATAAGCTTATCCACCATGATCAAGTAGGCTTCATCCCGGGGATGCAAGGCTTGTTTAACATACACAAGTCTATAAACATAATTCATCACATAAACAGAACCAAAGACAAAAACCACATGATTATCTCAATTGATGCAGAGAAGGCCTTTGACAAAATTCAACAGCTCTTTATGCTAAAAACCCTCAATAAACTAGGTATTGGCGGAACATATCTCAAAATAATGAAAGCTATTTACGACAAACCAACAGCCAATATCATACTGAATGGGCAAAAACTGGAAGCATTCCCTTTGAAATCTGGCACTAGACAAGGATGCCCCTCTCTCACCACTCCTATGCAATATAGTACTGGAAGCTCTAGCCAGAGCAATCAGGCAAGAAAAAGAAATAAAGGGTATTCAAATAGGAAAGGAGGAAATCAAATTGTCTCTATTTGCAGACAACATGATTGTATATCTAGAAGACCCCATCATCTCAGCCCAAAAATCTCCTGAAACTGATAAGCAAATTCAGCAAAGTCTCAGGATACAAAATCAATGTGCAAAAATCACAAACATTCCTATACACCAATAACAGACTTAAAGAGAACCAAATCAACAATGAACTGCCATTTACAATTGCTACAAAGAGAATAAAATACCTAGGAATACAACTAACAAGGAACGTAAAGGACCTCTTCAAGGAGAACTACAAACCACTGCTCAACAAAATAAGAGAGGACACAAACAGATGAAGAAACATTCCATGTTCATGGTTAGGAAGAATCAATATCGTGAAAATGGCCATATTGCCCAAAGTAATTTACAGATTCAATGCTATCCCCATCAAGCTACCAATGACCTTCTTCACAGAACTGGAAAAAACCACCTTAAACTTCATATGGAACCAAAAGAGAGCCTGCATAGCCAAGTCAGTTCTAAGCAAAAAGAACAAAGCTGGAGGCATCACACTACTGGACTTCAAACTACACTACAACGTGACAGTAATCAAAACAGCATGGTACTGGTTCCAAAGCAGAGATATAAACCAATGGAACAGAACATCTACAACCATCCGATCTTTGACAGACCTGACAAAAACAAGCAATGGGGAAAGGATTCCCTGTTTCATAAATGGTGTTGGGAAAACTGGCCAGCCATGGGCAGAAAGCAGAAGCTTAGACCCCTTCCTGACACCTTACACTAAAATTAACTCCAGATGGATTAAAGACTTAAACATAAGACCTAACACCATAAAAACCCAGAAGAAAATCTAGGCAAAACCAATCAGGACATAGGCATAGGCAAGAACTTCATGACCAAAACACCAAAAGCATTGGCAACAAAAGCCAAAATAGACAAAATGGGACCTAATCAAACTCTACAGCATCTGCACAGCAAAAGAAACAGTCATTAGAGTGAACTGGCAACCAACAGAATGGGAAAAATTTTTTGCAGTCTACCCATCTGACAAAGGGCTGATATCCAGAATCTACAAAGAACTAAAACAGATTTACAAGAAAAAAACAAGCCCATTCAAAAGTGGGCAAAGGATAGGAATAGACACTTTACAAAAGAAGACATACATGAGGCCAAAAAACATGAAAGAATGCTCATCATCACTGGTCATTAGAGAAATGCAAATCAAAACTACATTGAGATAGCATCTCACGCCAGTTAGAATGGCGATCATTAAAACATCTGGAGACAACAGATGCTGGAGAGGATGTGGAGAAATAGGAACACTTTTACACTGTTGGTGGGAGTGTAAATTAGTTCAACCATTGTGGAAGACAGTGTGACAATTCCTCAAGGACCTAGAAATAGCAATTCCATTTGACCCAGCAATCCCATTACTGGGTATATATCCAAAGGATTATAAATCATTCTACTATAAGGACACATGCACACGAATGTTCATTACAGCACAGTTTACAATAGCAAAGACCTGGAACCAACCCAAATGCCCATCGATGATAGACTGGACAGGAAAAATGTGGCACATATACACCATGGAATAATGGAATATTATGCAGCCATCAAAAATGATGAGTTCATGTCCTTTGTAGGGACGTGGATGAACCTGGAAACCATCATTCTCAGCAAACTGACACAAGAACAGGAAATCAAACACCACATGTTCTCACTCGTAGGTGGGTGTTGAACAATGAGAACACATGGACACAGGGGAGGAGAGCATTACACACTGGGGTCTATCAGGGGGAAATAGGGAAGGGACAGCAGGGGGTGGGGAGTTGGAGAGAGATAGCATGGGGAGAAATGCCAGATATAGGTGATGGGGAGGAAGGCAGCAAATCACACTGCCATGTGTGTACCTATGCAACAATCTTGCATGTTCTTCACGTGTACCCCAAAAACTAAAATGCAATTAAAAAAAAGAAAAAAGAAAAATGAAGAAAAAAAAAGAAAAGAAAAAAAAAGAAGTGCCGTTATTGCGAAGTCTTTAAGGTAAAATTTCCCATAGATTGTTCCTCACTTAAGGATTGTAGATGGTACCTTTAGTAAGTTTTGTTTCAACTTCAAAGTACCTGGGGACTGTTACTTCATTTCCCCTTTTCAAAAGTAAACAACAGAATGCAAACAGTTCCAAAATTTGGGGTTTAAGATGGATGTGCTGAATCTCTTATGATAAGACCCATTGCAATCAATAATGCATTATGAAGAAAAATTTTTATTTATAATTGAAAACAAATGTCACAAAGTCCACAGAGAAAACCTCTGATTTGTTTTTGCTTTTGCTTTTATGGCGTTGGTCACATTAAGTTAAGAAATAATGCTCTGTCACAGTCTGCAAAGCAAATCCAACTCCACAAAGCATTAGCATGAAATATGGATTTTATTGAGGACATTGTGAGTAGATTGAAGAAAAAAGGTGCAATGTGATACCGTAATACTTGCTCAAAATTCCCATTAAACATTTCCAATCTCCTCCAGAAATTCCTCTTTAGCCAAAATACACTTCAACCACATCTTCCCTACTGCCTCCTGTCCTCCTCCTTTGCTGCTTATAGCCATTTCTTAATTAGAGATATACTCTTGTGCTAGCTTTCTTTTTTCTTTTTTTTTTTTAATTTTTTAATTTTTTATTTTTTTATTGTACTTTAGGTTCTGGGGTGCATGTGCAGATCATGTAGGATTGTTGCATGGGTACACACATGGCAATGTGGTTTGCTGCTTTCTTCCCCCTGTCACATACATCTGGCATTTCTCCCAATGTTATCCCTCCCCGACCTCTCCACCCCTCTGCTGTTCCCCCATTGGCCCCCACCAAGAGACCCAGTATGTGATGCTCCCCTCCCTGTGTCCCTGTATTCTCATTGTTCAACACCCACCTATGAGTAAGAACATGTAGTGTTTGATTTTCTGTTCTTGTGTCAGTTTGCTGAGAATGATGGTTTCCAGATTTATCCATGTCCCTACAAAGGACACAAACTCATCATTTTTGATGGCTACGTAATATTCCATGGTGTACATGTGCCACATTTTCCTTGTCCAGTGTATCATCGATGGGCATTTGGGTTGGTTCCAGGTCTTTGCTATTGTAAACCGTGCTGCTGTGAACATACATGTGCATGTGTCTTTATAATAGAACGATTTATAATCCTTTGGGTACATACCCAGTAATGGGATTGCTGGGTCAAATGGAATTGCTATTTCTAGGTCCTTGAGGAAGTGCCACACTGTCTTCCACAATGGTTGTACTAGTTTATAGTCCCACCAACAGTGTAAAAGTGTTCCTATTTCTCCACATCCTCTCCAGCATCTGTTGTCTCCAGAATTTTTAATGATCACCATTCTAACTGGCATGAGGTGGTATCTCAATGTGGTTTTGATTTGCATTTCTCTAATAATCAGTGATGATGAGCATTTTTTTCATGTATTTGTTTGCCTCATATATCTCTTCTTTTGAAAAGTGTCTATTCATATCCTTTTCCCACTTTTGGATGGTTTTGGTTTTTTCTTGTAAATCTGTTTTAGTTCTTTGTAGATTCTGGGTATTAGCCCTTTGTCAGATGGGTAGATTGCAAAAAATTTTTCCCATTCTGTTGGTTGCTTGTTCACTCTAATGATTGTTTCTTTTGCTGTACAGAAGCTCTGGAGTTTAATTAGGTTCCATTTGTCTGTTTTGGCTTTTATTGCCAATGCTTTTGGTGTTCTAGTCATGAAGTCCTTGCCTATGCCTATGTCCTGAATGGTTGTGCCTAGGTTTTCTTCTAGAGTTTTTATGGTGTTAGGTCTTATGTTTAAGTCTTTAATCCATCTGGAGTTAATTTTAGTGTAAGGTGTCAGGAAGGGGTCCAGTTTCTGCTTTCTGCCCATGGCTGGCCAGTTTTCCCAACACCATTTATTAATCAGGGAATCCTTTCCCCATTGCTTGTTTTCATCAGGTTTGTCAAAGATCATGTGGTTGTAAATGTGTGGTGTTGCCTCCAAGGCCTCTGTTCTGTTCCATTGGTCTATAACTCTGTTTTGGTACCAGTACCATGCTGTTTTGATTACTGTCACCTTGTAGTGTAGTTTGAAGTCCAGTAGTGTGATGCCTCCAGCTTTGTTCTTTTTGCTTAGAACTGACTTGGCTATGCAGGCTCTCTTTTGGTTCCATATGAAGTTTAAGGTGGTTTTTTCCAGTTCTGTGAAGAAGGCCATTGGTAGCTTGATGGGGGATAGCATTGAATCTGTAAATTACTTTGGGGCAATATGGCCATTTTCACGATATTGATTCTTCCTAACCATGAACATGGAATGTTTCTCATCTGTTTGTGTCCTCTCTTATTTCGTTGAGCAGTGCTTTGTAGTTCTCCTTGAAGAGGTCCTTTACATCCTTTGTTCATTGTATTCCTAGTTATTTTATTCTCTTTGTGGCAATTGTGAATGAGAGTTTGCTCATGATTTGGCTCTCTGTTAGTCTATTATTGGTGTATAGGAATGGTTGTGATTTCTGCACATTGATTTTGTATCCTGAGACTTTGCTGAATTTGCTTATCAGTTTAAGGAGATTTTGAGCTGAGATGGTAGGGTCTTCTCAATATACAATCATGTCATCTGCAAATAGAGACAATTTGACTTCCTCCTTTCTTAATTGAATACACTTTATTGTTTTACCTTGCCTAATTGATCTGGCTAGAACTTCCAATACTATATTGAATAGGAGTGGTGAGAGAGGGGCATCCTTGTCTAGTGCCAGATTTCGAAGGGAATGTTTTCAGTTTTTGCCCATTCAGTATGATATTGGCTTGCTTAGGTTTGTTGTAAATAGCTTTTATTATTTTGAGATATGTTCCTTCGATATCTAGTTTATTGAGAGTTTTTAGCATAAAGGGCTGTTGAATTTTGTTGAAGGCCTTCTCTGCATCTACTGAGAGATAATCATGTGGTTTTTGTCTTTGGTTTTGTTTCTGTGGGGGGATTACATTTATAGACTTGCATATGTTGAATCAGCCTTGCATCCCCGGGATGAAGCCTACTTGATTGTGATGGATAAGCTTTTTAATGTGCTGTTACAATCAGTATGCCAGTATTTTATTGAAGATTTTTGCATCTATGTTCATCATGGATATTGGCCTCAAGTTTTCTATTTTTGTTGAGTCTCTGCCAGGTTTTGCTATCAGGATGATGATGGTCTCATAAAATGATTTGGGAAGGATTCCCTCTTTTGGATTGTTTGGAATAGTTTCAGAAGGAATGGCACCAGCTCCACTTTGTACATCTGGTAGAATTTGGCTGTGAACCCATCTGGACCTGGGCTTTTTTTGGGTGGTAGGCTCTTAATTGCTGCCTCAACTTCAGCCCTTGCTATTGGTCTGTTCAAGGTTTTAGCTTCTGACTGGTTTAGGCTTGGGAGGATGCAAGTGTCCAGGAATTTATTCATTTCTTCCAGGTTTACTGGTTTATGTGTATAAAGTTGTTTGTAGTAATCTCTGAGGGTAGTTTGTATTTCTGTGGAATCAGTGGTGATATCCCCCTTTATCGTTTTTTATTGCATCTCTTTGATTCTTCTCTCTTTTCTTTTTTATTAATCTGGCTAGTGGTCTATTTTGCTGATCTTTTCAAAAAACCAGCTCCTGGATTTATTGCTTTTTTGAAGGGTGTTTTGTGTCTCTATCTCCTTCAGTTCTGCTCTGATCTTAGTTATTTTTTGTCTTCTACTAGCTTTTGAGTTTTTTTTTATCTTGCTCCTCTAGCTCTTTCAATTTTGAGGGTAGGGTGTCGATTTTAGATCTTCCCTTGCTTCTCTGGTGGGCATTTATTTCTATAAATTTCCCTTGAGATACTGCTTTAAATGTGTCCCAGAGATTCTGGTACATTGTGTCTTAGTTCTCATTGGTTTCAAAGAACATCTTTATTTTTGCCTTCATTTCATTTTTTATCCAGTCAACATTCAGGATCAGGTTTTTCAGTTTCCATGAAGTTGTAAGGTTCTGAGTTTGTTTCTTAATTTTGATTTCTAATTTGATTGCCCTGTGATCTGAGAGACTGTTTGTTATGATTTCTGTTCTTTTGCATTTGCTGAGGAGTGATTTACTTCCAAATATGTGGTCAATTTTAGAGTAGGTACAATGAGGTGCTGAGAAGAATGTATATTCTGTGGATTTGAGTTGGAGTTTTCTGTAGATGTCTATTAGGTCTGCTTGGTCCAGTTCCGAGTTCAAGTCCTGTGTATCCTTGTTAATTTTCTGTCTTGTTGATCTGTCTAATATTGACAGTGGAGTGTTAAAGTCTCCCACTATTATTGTGTAGGAATCTAAGTCTCTTTGTAGGTCATTAAGAACTTGCCTTATGTATCTGGGTGCTCCTGTATTGGGTGCATATGTATTTAGAATCGTTAGCTCTTCTTGATGCATTGATCCTTTTACCATTATGTAATATTCTTCTTTGTCTCTTTGGTTCTTTGTTGGTTTACAGTCCATTTTATCAGAGACTAGGATTGCAACTCCTGCTTTTTTTGCTCTGCATTTGCTTCATAAATCTTCCTCTGTCCCTTTATTTTTAGCCTATGTGTGTCCTTGTATGTGAGATGGGTTTCCTGAATACAGCACACCAATGGGTCTTGACTTTTTATCCAATTTGCCAGTCTGTGTCTTTTGACTGGTGCATTTAAGCCCATTTACATTTAAGGTTAATATTGGTATGTGTGAATTTGATCCTGCCATTTTGATGCTAGCTGGTTGTTTTGCCCATTAGTTAATGCATTTTCTTTATTATGTTGATGGTCTATACCATTTGGTATGTTTTTGGAGTGGCTGGTACTGGTTTTTCTTTTCCTTGTTAGGTACTTCTTTCAGGAGCTCTTGTAAGGCAGGCCTGTTGGTGACAAAATCTCTCAGCAATTGCTTGTCTGTAAAGGATTTTATTTCTCCTTCACTTATCAAGCTTAGTTTGACTGGATATGAAATTCTAGGTCGAAAGTTCTTCTCTTTAAGAATGTTGAATATTGGCCCCCACTCTCTTCTTGCTTGTAGGGTTTCTGCTGAGAGATCTGCTGTGAGTCTGATGGGCTTCCCTTTGTGGGTAACCCTATCTTTCTCTCTGGCTGCCCTTAGCATTTTTTCTTTCTTTTCAACCCTGGTGAATCTAATGATTATGTGTCTTGGGGTTGCTCTTCTTGAGGAATATCTTTGTGGTGTTCTCTGTATTTCCTGGATTTGAACGTTGGCCTGCTTTGCTAGGTTGGGGAAGTTCTCCTGGATAATATCCTGAAGAGTATTTTCCAGCTTGGATTCATTCTCTCTGTCACATTCAGGTACACCTATCAAACATAGAGTAGGTCTTTTCACATAGTCCCATATTTCTTGGAGGCTTTATTCATTTCTTTTCACTCTTTATAATTGCCTTCTCATTTTATTTCATTGAGTCGATCTTCAATCTCTGATATCTTTTCTTCTGCTTGGTTGATTCGGCTATTGAAACTTGTGTATCCTTGTGAAGTTATTGTGCTATGGTTTTTAGCTCCATCAAGTCATTTATATTCTTCTCTAAGCTGTTTATTCTAGTTAGCATCTCATCTAATCTTTTTTTTAGGTTCTTTGTTTCTTTTCATTGGGTTAGCACATGTTCTTTTAGCTCTGAGAAGTTTGTTATTACCCAACTTCTGAAGCCTGTTTCTGTCAATTCATCAGATTCATTCTCCATCCATCTTTGATCCCTAGCTGGTGAGGTGTTTTGATCCTTTGGAGGAGGAGAGGCTTTCTGGTTTTTGCTGTTTTCATCCTTTTTGCACTGGTTTCTTCCCCATCTTAGTGACTTTATCTACCTGTGATCTTTGTAGTTGGTGACTTTTGGAGGGGATCTCTGAATGGATGTCCTTTTTGTTGACACTGAAGCTATTTCTTTCTGTTTCTTAGTTTTCCTTCTAACAGTCAGGCCCCTCTGCTGCAGGACTCCTGGAGGTCCACTTCAGACCCCGCTCATCTGGGGATCACCCATGGGGGCTGCAGAACAGTAAGGGTTGCTGCCAATTTCTTCTTCTGTTATCTTCATCCCAGAATGGTACCTGCCAGATGTAGGCCTGAGCTCTCCTTTATGAAGTGTTGCTTTGTGTATATGGGAGTTGGGGAGCTGCTTGAGGAGACAGTCTGTCCCTTATAGGAGCTAAAGTGCTATGCTGGGAGCTCTGTTGTTCTGTGCAGAGCTGCTCGGCACGTACATTTAAGTCTGCTGCAGCGGAACTCATAACTGCCCCTCTTCCTAGGTGCTCTGACCTAGGAAGGTCAGCTTTATTTATAAGTCCCTCATGTGCTGCTACCTTTTTTCAGAGTTGCCCTGCCCTGCACAGAGTAGTCTAGTCACAATCTGCCAGCAGAGATGTTGCTGAGCTGCCGCAGACTCTGCCCAGCTGCTGTGTGAACCTTCTTGGTGGACTGCCTCAGTAGCGGTGGACGCCCATCCCCCACAGTGAGCTGGACCATCCCAGGTCAAGCTGCACTTGCTGCGAAACTCTCAATCCAGTGTGTTTCAAATTGCTTGTTTTGTTCGGGAGGTACCTGCTGAGCCAGATAACCTGGATCACTGTCTTGGCCCCCTCCCTTTCAGTTGAATGGGTGGCTCTGTCTCCCAGGTGCTCCAGGCAGCAGTTGAAATGGCTGCCCAGATTTGTGTGAGTTTGTGTGCGCCAACCCACGGCAATAGCCGTGCTGAAAACGCATGTTTTTCAGCCTGGGAATCTCCTGGTCTGTGGCAGTGAAAACTTGTTTGGAAATTCAGTGAGCACTCACCCTCTGCATTCTTCTTGCTGGGAACTGCACTCTGGTGCTGTTCCTATTTGGCTGTCCTGGATTCTCCTGTGCTAGCTTTCTTTAGCTTTCTTCTTTTGTATTCTCCCACCTAACCAGTTCAGCAAGCAAGATTTCCTAGCCAGGAACAAATCACTTTAGAATAAAGTAGGGGATTATATATTAAAACAAAAATATATAAGCATTTTGTTGTACTTTAAAAGAGTAAACTATTCTCTTTCTTGACACACCCAGAGAAATGTGAGCAGCAATGAAAAATACATGAAGATGACATCAATTCAAGTTATTTCTAGTTCCATTTTCTGTAATGCATTATAAATTTCAGCTAATCTCCTCCATGGGAAAACATTTCAAACCAATTTTCTTTATTTGAGTGGCAAAACAAAGCATGATCTATTTTTCTTCTGTGCACTAATACAGAAAGCAACCATGCTTTCATTTTCAAGCCAATAAATACAAAATGACTCATTAATTCAAGGGTAAGTGGTACTATGAACCAGTTTTAGAGTCTTTGGGATTTGCACAGCTGTGGAAGTTCTGTGCGTACACTTTTTAGTAAGTACTGTTATAAAATCCAACTCAAACTAGTTTCAGCAAAAATGGAGAATTTATTAGAATGATACTGAATTATGCTGGAACAGCTCATACAATTGAAGGGAAAACTTCTGGAACATAGCAATCAAGAAAACTCGGGACTTGAACATAGAAGTTGACTTCCAAGATTCTCTACATTTTTTTCTTTTTTTATGCCATTTTATAAAATGGGAACATGACAGCCAGAAGCTTCGGTGTCACGTTTATGTCTGAAGAAGAAAAAGAGGCTCTACCTTGCTGATTCCACTTAGGAAAAGGGCATGGATGGCCCAATTTGTCCAACTTGTTTTGCAACCAAAACTGAGCAAGTCTTTGCAGTAAAAGATAAAGATGCAGTGCATAACCCAGGCACACATTCACCTGTGCAGTGAGGGGAGGAGGCTCCTGTTATAACATAAGTTGTGGAGGCGATTGTGCCCAGTACAGTTACTGGGCAGACAGAACCATAATTGTCACAAGGGGTCATACTTGTGTTTAGGATAGCTATTCTTATGGTATATTTGCTAGTGGCTCAAAGAGCATTGTTAAAAATTTTACAATATGGTGCAAAACAAATTTTTGGTGGAAATGTGGAGACTTGACATTTTAATGTGGTACACATGGCTGTTTTAGTTTCCATCTCAAACTGGGAAATATTTTCATAAGTTTTTTATAATGTGAGTTGAGATGATCCTTGCCAAATCACACTATTCTTATTTACCTTCTTGGCTCCATCTGTTTTTTCTTGCAAAGAGAATCCTGTTCATAGATCATTTCTTGAGGCCCTAATTATATACAAGAGGAAACACAGCTGTGAATTTATCATTGTTCATGAAGTTTTCATGTATGGTATTTCATTATAAGTACACATTTACATGGTGGTAGCTGCCATACAGACAGAATAATGGTAACTAATCCTGAATTCTGTTATGGTTGCCACTGACAGTGATAACTTTGTAGGTGACTTAGAGATATGTACATACAGATAATTTTAGATTGATTTGAGAAGCTAATGAGAACTCTAGAATCCTGTACTTAACGCTGTTGGCTAGAGGAGGCCACAGGGTATCTTGAATTAGGTGTAGGAATAATTTGCCCCTAAAGGGGATTTTAGAAGTAATTCAAAGGATAGAAAAAAAACTAAAGAATTAAGCAGAAAATAATGTATCTGGAAATACTATATTTGGTCTTTCCTTAAATAAGTAAATCAATCAATGTATTAAAATTTCCCACATAAGTTTATTTAACTGAGACAGAATTGGGAGAATTGTTCACTTCTCTCAGCAAAATACCATAAAAAAGGGTGGTCATTATATTTTTAAAGTATAATAATATTGCTTTAAATAATTGCAGTAGTTGAAGTAATGAATTGAAGGAGAAAAATGCAAATAAATCAATTTTTATTTAATGTCTCCTATGTACCATGCGCCTTGCTAGGTACTTAGATTGGTACTGTAAACCTCACACGTATATGAAAGGTATATTATTATCTTTTCAAGGATATAGGAATGAAGGCTTCAGAGGTTAAGCAATTAATCAAAGGAGCACATCTATTAAGCACAAGGACCAATATTCAAACCATGTTTGCAAGTTATCCATGTATTTCTTCAGCCAGTATTTATTGAACACCAGTAAGAGCTCAGGTACTAATCTCAAAGCTAGGAATATAGCAGGGGGGGAAAAAAAAGACCGAACTCCTGCCCTAGTGTAATGAATATGTCATGAATAGGGCCCTGGTAGTGAGGTTCATCTATATGTGGACACACATCAACCAGTATGCCTTGTCCTTCATTGCATCAACACCTACATTCTCACAGAATTCATATCAAATTGAGAAAGCCCAGACTCTTATCTGCTCTTTCACCAATGATTAGTGAAGTTCTTCCATCTCACTTTATTCTCTGACTTGATCTCTGCTTTGAACCCCAATAAGAAGTCAAGAGTCAGAATCCTTGGATACCTATTTGGTCAGTCTAAACTATGTTTTTGCTTAATGTCTGATTCCTTCTTCTGATTTTGAGTCTTGTTTACAATTTCAGTAGAGTGGATTTTGTGATTCTAGTTTCAGCTGTGACTTGAATAAATACATAAATCCTGTTTGACTCCACGGACTAAACCCAAGAGGCATTTTGTCTGTTTTCAGAAAATGATGATGTTTCCTAAAGCAAATTGCAAGAAGAGGCCTTTTAAATTCTAGTTTATACTTTTCCCTCAAATTTAATGGAAACATACAAATGTGAGCAAAAACATGCTAAGGAATTGGGGATGTGGATCAAATGTAAGATTGTTGACTAATTCTGCTTTGGGAAGAAGGATGGTAAACCAGATTGAGAGAGACAGAATTACTTGACAAGAATCACATAATCACAAAAAGATTTCTAAAACTGAGTTTTTGTTTTTGTTTGTATGTTTTTAAGACAAAGTCTCACTCTGTTGCCCAGGTTGGAGTGCAGTGGCACGATCTCAGCTCACTGCAACCTCTGCCTGCCAGGTTCAAGTGATTCTCCTGCCTTAGCCTCCAGAGTAGCTGGGACTACAGGGGCGTGCCACCACGCCCGACTAATTTTTGTATTTTTAGTAGAGACAGGGTTTCACTATATTGGCCAGGCTGGTCTTGATATCCTGACCTCGTGATCCACCTGCCTCAACCTCCCAAAGTGCTGGGATTACAGGCGTGAGTCACTGCACATGGCAAAATTCAGTTTTTGATTCAAAGTTAAGTGTTTGTTTTTTTTTTTTGCCAAACAATTTCTTTTTTTCAGGTTTCAAATGTATTTTATTTGTTCAGTAATGCCATATGTTAATGAGAACACAGTGTTTTTATTTGGCATCAATCATGATGCCAATCAGTATTATTATATCAGCTAAAATGATTATTGATCTTTCCATTCCTTTGGAGTGACTTTGCTAACGGGACAGTTCCACTGTATTCCAGTTTGTGTTGCTGTGTATATGAATACATATACAGGAGTGGCTCCACTAGCCACAGAGAGTGGTTCCAATCACTAATGCAGCATTCCTGTATTAGTCATGAAAATCAGGTATAGGTTTCTAGTGGCTCTGCCTTGTTTTGTTTGATGGATGCTTTAAACTCAAAGGCAGCTTCGTTCATTTTTGGCTAAGGGAAACATTGTGAAGGTGGTGACGCAACTACAGCAACTTCAGCTATTGGTTTGCTGCAACTTTGTGTCATGTTGCCTTGTTGTTGTGGTTTTTGTTTTATTTTTATTTTTTTAATGATGGTGGTGGTCAAAAACACATAACCTAAGATCTACTCTCTTAACAGATTTTTAAGTGTATAGTACTGTTAATCATAAGCACAAAGTTGTACAGCAGAACTCCAGAAATGTCTCATCTTGTGTGAATGAAATTCTAGCCATTGAACAACAGCTTCCAATTTTCCCTTCCCCAATTCCCTGGTAATCACCATTTTGCTATCTACTTCTATGAGTTTGACTATTTTAGATACTTCATAGAAGTGAAGTTATGGCTAGACATGGTGGCTCATGCCTGCATCCCAGCACTTTAGGAGTCTGAGGCAGGTGGATCACTTCAGGCCAGGAGTTTAAGACCAGCCTGGCCAACATGGCAAAACCCCGTCTCTACTTAAAAATACAAAAATTAGCAGAGTTTCGTGGCACATGCCTATAATCCCAGCTACTCGGGAGGCAAACCCAGGAGGCGGAAGTTGCAGGTGAGCCAAGATCAAGCCACTGCACTCCAGCCTGAGTGATGGGAATGAGACACAATCTCAAAAAAAAAAAAAAGGTGTGACTCCTGTTTTATTCTTTTCCAGAATTATTTGGCTATTGTGAGTCCGTTGTATTTTTATATAAACTTTAGGAGCAGCTTACCAATTTTGCAAGAAAGGCAATTGAGATTTTGAAAGAGAATGTGCTGAATCTATAGATCAAGTGAAAGAATATAGGTTCTTAACAATAAGCTTCTGATTTATAAACATGTGTTATCCTTCTGTTTATTTAAACCTTCAATTTCTTTTATCAGTGTTTTGAGACTTTCTGTATAAATCTTATACTTCTTTTTTTTTAAAGTATACCTAAGTATTTTATTCCTTTTGATGCTATTATAAAAAAATTTTTTCCTTAATTACATTTTCAGAATGTTCATTGCAAGTATGCTGTTTTTATATTGATTTTGTATCCTACAATGTCAACTATTTTTATAAGTCAAATTCTACATGTTCTCTATTCATGAGGCTTTTAATTCTGTTCTGAACAGAATATAAATTAATTCAATAAAAGGAGTACTCTATCAAAGATTCTCCATATATTAAAATATTCCAAAATATATTTATAGGATTTGAAATCAAATATTGCATATCATTCAGGTTATCACTGTATAAATTATTCAGTTCATCTTTTGTTTTTGGAAATTTTAAACTCTTTCTGCAAGCATTGTTTTCAAGACCTACGAATCACTAAAAACTTCAGAAGCTAAACTTTTTTTCATGCTCTATTCAATGAATAATTTCATTAAAGATTTAAAATTGATATGACAACCAAAATTTAGACATTTTCAAAAGTGTTCAATATCATTGTAGGACAGATTTTTTTTTTCCGAACCTTTCTGAAATCTGATTGAGAACAACAGACAATGAGAAAGTGAGTATTTCTGTGCTGAAGTGTGGTATTCAGTATCCAGTTTGTCTTAGAAATATTGTAGTTCAGTTATTACGCATAAATAAAGAAGATATTCTTATGTTTTGACAATTACACCTTCTACTTCAATTTTTAGAATAGCACAATCTGTTTGCATGCTGTGTTAATAATGCATTAATTACTTTAAGTGTTTGATTGCTGAAAGAACTTACAGACCCTAAACATTATATTTATATAGTAGTTTTATTATAGGCTAAAGATACAGTATAGCAACTGCAGGAGAACAATGTGCCTTGAAAGGGGTCTGAAGCAATCTCAAGTTCAGTCTTAATTGTCCTCACACTGCTGGATCACACAGGATGCTCTTTGTTTTCTGTTCTTGAATGATCACCAGCAGATGTGTGAAACTTTGATTACCAGGAAGCCCCCATGTCTGCTTGTGGTGAGGGTCTTTTATGGTGAGCTGGCTACATAGGCACATTTCTGCTCTGCAATCAGCTGCAACCATCAAAACCCCTAGGTACCAACAACACCAAAGGCAACTGCAATTAAATAGATTGCTAAATCATATTGTTATACCTAAACAATGCTGACAGGCTGGTTTTGAAACAGCTCATGAACCCATGGTTACAAACACCATTTGTCTTTAGTTAAAATATTTTATGGTGTTGGCCAGTGGTGAGTACTTGGCGTCAGGCAACTCTGGAGTAAAGCATGCAGTCAATCCAGACCACCTAAGATTCAATCATGCAGTGTAGTCCAATCCAGTGACCCTCAGTCAAGGCATTTTCATAATAAATTGTTTTTTTATCTACACTGGTAGAGTTACAACTTTCACACCAGTGATATACCAAGCAAGTCAATAAAATACTAATAATTATTTTTGTAATAACTCAGGTGTGGATATCTACTTTAAAAGGCAGTTCAATCATCCTATAATTCCTTCATGTTGCCTCATGTTTTTGTATCAGTTTAACATTTCTCTTGCCACTTCTGTCTTTTGTAATTTGGACTCTATGACAAGTGTGTGCTGACTGATTTAAAACCATGATTAACTGATTGCTAATTAAATCTAACTCCTCTTCAGAATAATCATTTTCCACTGGGATCAGTTACTGAGGAGGTTTGAACTCCTCAAACATTTGTTCATCTATATCTGTATTATTGTAGGTCTTACTGACAACTATCAAATCGACCTCACCAATAATTTGCAGTATGATTACAGATATCAGACTTACAGTTATAAAACATCTCATAAATTTAGACTATATTATTCATTCACTGTTCCTTCCAAACAAATAGAACCCTTTCCCATATAAAGTATTATTTTGTACTAGGGTATAAACTAAAGGCAATGTGTGATTGAGTTTGGGATTCGAAGTGTTCTGTGCACATAATCAGATACTTTCCTTCCTAGTGGAAGGGGTCTTTTAAGATGGATCATCAAATTCCCATTAGGAGTGTGTGAGTAAAATTTATCGACTATCTGTATAGATTATACAATCAAATATGTCTTATTCTGGTTTATTCATGGTGCCAAAGCAGTTAATGGACATTGATGCAAGTTATGGTCTCTATTTAGAAAGTCATACGTTAGAGGACCTAACTGTTTTCCATAAATGAAATCACTGTGACTTGGTATTCAGTGTGCCAGGTAAATGGACTTGGGCTACTTCTGCTTCTATTTGAAATAATACATCAAAAAGCCCTGCTTGGGTTAGAGTACAAGTTATTTCCCACCATTGTGTTCCTGCATGTTGTCTTAAAGTTTGTTCCATTTGATACCCGCGTTTTCAAACCATGGAGCTTGCTATCATTTGCTTTCTCACAGGAATGGGATACCATGGAGACATTCTATTCCCGCATGAAGGGCTGAGTAACTGATTTCATTAACATATTCTATATGTTCTAGTATTCCTAGGGCTGATCCTATTTCTCCCAAAGCTTCCTTTGTTCTGGAAGGCCAAAGTTTTAAAATTCACGATACATGCTGTTACCACTGTGTGCTAATTGCCTGGGTGTAATTGTAAAATACATTTTGTAGCCCAAAATACTCTGTTCCTGGGGAAAAATTTATACAGATAGTGGCTATTCCTAAATGTCCCTTCATTTGTGTGTGTCAGAGGGTCTCCTATAGGCAACATCTCCAGAATTCAGGTATTTTAGAATCCAATATATGAATCTACCATGTGATCCCTATGGATTGATTGATCTCAACCCACATAATTTTTCTATTTTTTCTTTAACGCTTTTCATCCACAAAAACAGGGTAAAAAACTTTCAGCAATAACACTGACATACCAGGCAAGTGACAGATAGCATTCACATTTGTAACCTGGTACTTTTCCTAACACTTCACATGAAATTTATAGTTAAGAAACGATTCCCAGCTCCATTGCAGACCAGGGTACTTAAGGGTGATCTGGAGGAAGAAATTTCTATAAATTACATCTCTGTATGGAAACCCCAAAGGCAAATGTATCTTTAAATATGAGCCAAAAGACAGAGCCATGTTAAAGCTATTCAGTATAACCATCATTCAGTTTGTATTGTTTCATATTACACTGGAGCAGATGTCTTAGTCATCCTCATAACCTTAGGACGCAGGTCAGCTGCCTCCCAGTTAAAATAATTTTGTTTTAGTAATGGCAGAGGCTTTGGAAAACAAAGTGCTTCACCCATATAAGCATCTGAGTGGAAACCAAGAGAGAAAGCTATTTGCTCTAAGCTTGTCTGGAGGCACCAAAGTCAGGCTTGATTTTCTGTTTTGAAGACTCTATTGGTTAGCTCCTTCAGTCTCAGCCATTATTTCACCTTCTTTCCATTTCCTTCTTTCCATGGGCTTAGTTTGACCCAAGTTCTTTCTCTCTAAATTGGTATATCAGGCTTGGCCATGAATCTGGTACATATTTTTGGAATATAAAATACCTCAGGCTGGTCATAGTGGCTCATGCCTATAATCCCAACACAATGGGAGGCCAAGGCAGGAGAATTACTTGAGTCCAGGAGTCTGAGGTCAGCCTGGGAAAAATAGACCCCATCTCTAAAAAACAAGTTTAATTAAAAATCCAAACAATTTTATTTTTCTGAATTTAGCATTTGATCTTGAGAAGGGAACGTTTTTATGCTGGTCATTTGATGAAGTCCAGAACATAGGTGCCTGAGAAAAATGTATGACTGTAGCTTGGCTATCTATTAACCAGAGTACCAATGCAAGGATTTAAAATATATATATAGCAAAGTCATATAATTATAAACAACTTTAGCTCTTTTAATTTGAATAGCTTCCTTCCCTCTTTTCTTTCCTTTCTTTGATCTTTCTCCCCTTCTTCCCTCCCTTCCTCTCCCACTTACTCAGACTATAAGAACCTCAAACTATTGAATTCCTTAAAGACATACAGACTTTTCAAGTTCTTTACTTTACCTTTCCAAGCTTCTACAGACCTTCAAATATTTCACAGCAGCACCATAAGCAAGATATTATTATATACTAATTTCCAGTCTTTATACTGAAGATGGATGTCCAACCAAGTCTACTCAGCTCTTACCTGAAGAAAAATATCACAACTTGTAGCAACACCCTAAACAGAGTAGTTAGACTCATCTCTGGAAGGTAATAACCAGAATAACAGTCTTAACTTATAATTTACAAATAGTAATCTGGCAAGACTTATAGAAGTCAGTTTTTCAGGTTTTAATTTTTGAAAGATAAAGACATCTTAGATCAATAGTTACATGCATGTCCGAAAGAGTACAATCTGCTATGTTCCCAAACAAAAGCAACAACTGCCAAACCCCGCAGATCAGTCGTAGCAGCTAAGGAACCCAGAAAGTCAGGGGAGATACAAGGACAGTTTTCAAAAACCTGTTTATCAGAATGTTCCTTGATCCACAGGCTCTCCTTCCCTCCAGTGGAGTCTCCTGATAGAAGCAGATTTTAGCGGACGTTACAGAACTGCCAAAAATATAGTCTTCAAAATGTTATAAATCATAATTCCCAAACCTAATGAGCATGTATCAAAGTTTTATTTAACTTGTAATGAAGGAAGCAGCCAGTTCCAAAGAGTATAAGAAAGACCTATATATAAATGGTAAGTGAAGGAAAAAAGAAAGAAAAAGGAGATACAAAATTGTTTAACATCCTGCAGGGCATCAAAAGTATTACCTTAATTTCAGCACTTTTGGAGGCTGAGTCAGAAGGGTTGTGTGAGGTCTGGAGTTCAAGACCAGCCTGGGCAACATGCTGTCTCTACCAAAAAAAAAAAAAAAAAATTTGCCAGTACTGATGTTGTGCACCTGTAGACCTAGCTACTCAGGAGGCTGAGTCAGCAGAGAGATCACTTAAGCTGAGGAGTTTGAGGTTACAGTGAGCTGTGACTTAGTCACTGAATTTTAGCTGAGTGGCAGAGACCCTGTATCTAAAATCTGTCTATCTGTCTGTCTGTCTGTCTAACTGTCCATAAAATCTTTGGGTTTATTTTCTCTATCAGACAAATATAACATAGCAAATAAAATGTTTATCTTATCAGTTTTCTACAAATTAATACCTGACATTACAGAATTATAGTATGTTCAGGTCCTCAATAGTAATAAGTAGTAAGTCAAACAAACTTTTGTTCTCTTAGAATCAGATGATACTCAGGCTTACTAGAAAATGTTTACATTAACAATAAAGGTTATACAGTCATGATTTTGTCTTATGAATTTTAAATAATTTTTCTTAACATCCCACAAGGCCAGAATAGGCTGACTCTTTCCGTGTCCTGGAGTTGACAGAGGTGTATGCTGATGGTAAAGGAACTGGTTTACCCTTGTGTGGAATTGAGGATATCCCATTTTATGTAAAATTGTTATTTTGAATTACTGTTATTCAAGAGGTGGCTTCAATATTTTGCAGGCAAATACTCCTTGGTTAAAATTATAGGCTGATTTTTTTCCCCTGAAAACAGTATATACCTTTTTAATGGTGAGATCTTAATTTTATTGTTGGTTAACCTCTATAACAAAAGAGAGTACAAATTTTGAGACAGGAATAATACAGGGTGGTGGCAGATGCAGTTCCACAGGACTAGCAAAAGGAAACTTCTAAAATAGTCGCAAAAGCTATGGGCTGATAAGACCCTGAAAAAGCAGGGTGTGGACTAAGCTGGCTAAGACTGACTAGACCTGATTTTCACCAAGGACCTCATTACATGCACATTAACATACTAAATCACACACCAGTCAGTGCCATGGCAGTTTAGAGAACACCCATATCTGGTGTAAAAATGGGTGGCACCACAGTTCTAAGCAATCTCCACCTTTTTTCAGAAATGTTCATTAATATTCCACTTCTTGGTTAAAGAAATCCATAAAGCTAGCAGCCCCTTGTATGTGACTCACTCTTAAACATGCCCACACTCCTTTTCTTGAGTGTGTACTGTTCCCGTTGCAATACATCTCTGTACTTGCATTACTTTCAGACTCATCCTTGAATTCATTCTTCTGACAGTGTCAAAAGCCCAGACACTGGCTGGGATCAGGGTCTCCTGCATCCGGGGTCCTCCCCTAGCCCACTAGAGTCAGTTCTACTTGCCATTGCTACCATATACTTTTCTTACCCTTTTTACAAAATAACAGATTTTAGCACTATCACTTGACTTTTAAGGTAAAATTCTCCAAAATATTTTAATAATTTTAAATGGAAAAAAGAATAAGATATAATTGGGAATTCTACATCCTACAGTAAGTTACATTTTGAGGTTACATGATTCTGTGTTAATAAAACCTAGAACAATGCGATTTATTAAGATTATCCCTTCATGTTTGTAAATGTTAATCAGCCGCAGGAAAACAAACAAACAAACAAAAATAATACAACCTTTTTATTTTAAGGAAATTAAGTCTCGGCATTTTAGCCTTGTTCACAGAGGTCTCCTGAGAATAATTTGCCAAGTCACTGTCTCACTAAAGACAAATGAGACGTTATCTTTTAATTCACAGCTACTTAGAGTATTTTACTAACTCCCTTATGTTACCCTGAAAACACATGTTCCTGTAGAGGACGCTTTTTATTATACATTAAGCTTAGTTCAATCTGCCTGTCTTTCTGAAATCTCAATGAGTCAAGAGAATGAGGTAGGTACTCAGAGGCGTGTTGTGGAATGTAGTTGTAAAATGAATGTATTTGCAATTCACATTCTCTGTAGAAGTCCTTCTAAGCCAAACTATTCTGCTTTTCAAAATAGACAGAAACACTTCCTTTAGAAAGAAAATGTTATTAATCATTACTTGACAGCAATTATTTTAGGCACAATGATGTTCTGTGTCTTGGAACAATTCAGGATTTTTCCCACTAGTGCAAAGTTACAGTGCAGTGTTTCTCCCTATAAGTATGCAAGAGATGGGATCGTTCTTTGTAAGGCAAAATACTTGTGTGGGTTCTCCATGAAATTTAAATTTCAGTAAGAAATTAGATATTTAGACTTTAACATGTAGATCACTGTTTTAGGACACTGCCACTTTTTTTCTTTCTGTTCGTTGTTTGCCTGTTTTTATGAGATTTTTCAATTGTCTAATTTTTAAGCAGAAAGCAACCTGAAAACTGGAAAGGGGTTTGGTTATTTAAAAGTATAGATTTCCTAACACTCAACAACTTGACTTTTTTTCAAAGATAAGGGTTTCTGTTAATATGTTTAATCTCTCATTCATTCACTCATTTAACAAAAAACTAATATGCATTTATTCTATGCCAGATATAGTAACGTACTAATGATAGGAAAGGAACATTTACATGAAGAAAACATGTTCCTGGCTTCTAGAAACTCATAGGCCAGTGGGAGCTAATATAGGACTCCTTGAATGTAAATGGTGTTCTCCCCAAAATAACTCTTATACTTGTTTACTTGTTGTGCTGATTTTGTGAACAGGGTTAAGAAGTGGAATCTTCCCTCAGTGGTCAGGGAAGGAGTTGCAGTGATAACACATGTATTTCTCTGGGAGAATCCAAACATCAGACCAAGAGTGGTTGCCTCGGACTTTCCCCAGCCACAGTATCACAAACTGCAGCTTGAATGGATTGCCCTTCCTCATTTAAAAGCCTAATCAAGACTAACCCCCTCAGGCCTTACACTTCAATCTGTCTTGATTATCTAGAGAAGCCCGGGGGCTCCCAGGCCATCCACTTTCCCTAGGATTCTAATTCCCGAAAATTTCTGTGTATCCTCTATTCTAACAACTAAATCCTCGTTGTTCCTTTTCCCTGAAAAACTGTTTCACTATACTTCTATGCATTTTTTTTTTTTCCTGAGACAGGCTCTCACTCTCATCTAGGCTGGAGAGCAGTGGTGCAATCTTGGCTCACTGCAACCCCTACCTCCTGGACTCAAGGAATCCTCTAACCTCAGCCTTTCAAGTAGCTGGGACAACAGGCATGCACCACCACACCTGGTAAATTTTTTGTATTTTTGGTAGAGATGAGGTTTTGCCATGTTGGTCAGGCTGGTCTCCAACTCCTGAGCTTAGGCAACCTGCCCTCCATGATCTCCCAATGTGCTGGGATTACAGGCATGAGCCACCACCCCTGGCCATCAATGTGCCTTCTTAAACTTCAGGGTTTGTGATCAGCAAAGTCTCTTATTAGATCATCATTCCTTTTCTGAAATTCCTCTGACCCCTTGCCTTCTGAGAGCTTTCTCTAATGCCTTTCAAATGCAGGTAGTTTTCTCTCTCACTTAGTGTAACTTAGGGCCAGGAGGTGGGATAGATGTTCTCAGTAGAACCATTGTTTCCTCCTGATTTTTATTACAAAATAACTCTTGAAATTCATGTCATGTCATGGAACCAGCTGTAAATCCTCATTGGTGCTATCCCCAAACCACCACATCCTTTACAGTCTTATGTTGAAAATTTTCTTCCTCTCCACCCAACCCTATCATTTTCTGAATGACTTCATTATTTCATGAATGAATAATCATGGACCCTGAAAGTACTGGTCAAACCAGAATATCCCTGTGTGTCACTTAAGCAGGAAAGATGATTTATTCCAGGGTGACAAATGACTTAAAAAATCATTGTGAAATCTGGAGGAAATGACCTATTAAATTAACAATGACCCCAGGATGGACCCTAAAGGATTTGTTGCCTTCTCTAATTAGGAAGCTATCACCTCCAGATCCACCCAGTCATCTTCATGTAAAGAAGCTACCGTTACAAGGAGATCTTCAATAATTCAACAGCTATGATTTGCACCAGCAAAAATGAGTGTACTGTTCTCTGCCTCTTTGCACTACAAAGCTAGTGATTGGATGCTGGGACCTTGGCCAACACTGCCTTCATATCCGTGCTGGCCAAGAGAAATAGAAACATCAAAAGCATGTTATCTGCCTCAGTTCTGCATTCCAAAAATCAGACTAACAAGAAAACATCAGAGGGAAATGTCCTCATGTTTTACTTCCAACACCAAACCCATAGACTACGTGCAATTTCACAGATTCTCAGCCTTTCTTCCTGTAAGAATGCAATAAAGGCTTCTTTGTTTTTTTTTTGTTTTTTTTTTAAATCAAATTCCTATGCTTGGCCTCTGAACACTGTCTTTTATTTCTCAGGGGCTTCTCTCTTTGCAGTCATGTGTCACCTCTATAGTGATTAATTCCCATCCTTTACATAAGCATCCTAATAGAATCA
This sequence comes from Ateles fusciceps, assembly GCA_036589455.1. Taxonomy (NCBI): domain Eukaryota; kingdom Metazoa; phylum Chordata; class Mammalia; order Primates; family Atelidae; genus Ateles; species Ateles fusciceps. The sequence continues at coordinate 5,342,250 of JAZHEH010001361.1, forward strand.
CCATATTAAAAAACAAAAATCTCACTTGACTCTCACAATGACATCCTTTCTGTTCCTCAAACATGGCAAAAACCTTCTGCTCTCCAGTCATTTGCTCAATATAGCTATCATACCTTGGAATATTTTCCTTTGTTCTTTGCATGCCTAGTCTATTTTTACAGCTAACGTCCCAGTTCAAGTTAATCAGAAAAGCCGTCCCTGATCTCCCACTCCCCTATGTCCACCTTGTCCAATTACTATCCCATCACGATGTTTATTCTCTTTATAATTCTTATCAAATTCTAAAATTGATTTGTGTGTTTCTTCATTTATTTGTTTACTGCACTAGAATATAAGCTTACAGTTCAGGTATGTTCTTAGTCTTGTTCACTTTTTTTATTCACAGCCCATAGCACATAGTTTGGCATACTGGACAAGTTTATGTTGTCCTTTATATGTTTAATAATGAATGAGGGCTTTATACCAGGCAGAAGAAAATGGTGGGAGGCATATAAAGGGATGGAGACAAAAAAAATCTGTCATTCCTGTAAGGGTTATCACCGAGTTTAAGATGAAGAAACTGAGGCCAGTATAAGAAAATTAAATGCCAGTTTATTCAGCTCCTGGGCGACTTCTATGGTCCGGGGAAAGGGGGCCAGAGACGTCGTGCTGACTTCCTGGGGCATGGGGTTTTTATGGCTATGGGGGAACAAGCAACCGTAGGGCACTCTGATTGGCTCCGGGGGGAGTGGGATTGAGATGGGGGCGGGCCACTATTTGTTGGTGGGTTATCGGGCGGGTTTTTCTGGTGTAAGAGCCGGCCAGGGTTGCATCAGCTGGGGCTGTCCAGAGGGCTGTGCGCAGAGCTAGGTGCCAAGTGTAGAGGCAGGTGCTGGGAGCAGAGGCCGATGCTGAGTGCAGAGACAGGTGCTGGGTGCAGTTAGATGGGTGTGTCCGGCCTCCTGGCGAGGCAACCGGCCTTACATTCGACCCTTTTGATGATACAGGACACCAATTCTTTCTAGCTACTTCCTGCTGAATGGGGGGCAGAGTGGGGAAGGAGGGTCAGTTGGCCAGTGCCTCAGTTGGGAGTCAGACATAGGGGTGAAGTAGCATCTGGCTTATGGCCACCCTGGAAATTTCCCTTATGCGGGCCTGTAAAAACCTGAGGAAAAAAGCGGCTAACATTAACAGAAGGCAAATGACGATAATGGGAGTGATAATAGGGGCTAGCCAGGTAAGCATGGGGGATTGCCACCAGTTGAGAGGCGAGGCTGATGCATTTGTTTTTTACGGAGGTCTTCTTGGAGGCGACAGAGAGTGTTGACATTTTCCTCTACAAGGCCTGTTTCATTGATATAATAACAGCACTTTTCCTGAAGAAACAGACAGGTACCTCCCTTTTCCACTGTTAGCAGGTCAAGGGCCCATCGGTTCTGGAGAGTTTCCTGGGCCAGTGACATGATTTGTCGCTGGAGGGGAGGCCAGGGTGGCTGCCGACGCTTCGATAGCCACATGAAGCTTGTCCTCTAGTTGAGTGGCTGAGGTGACACTGTAGCCTAGGGCGCTGCTACCCAGCCCGCCTGCCACCAGAGAGGATGCTAAGAGAGAGACCAACCACCATTGGGAGGAAGACTGCTTGTCTGTCTTGGTGATTAGGGGAAGGTGGAAGGAGGGGGTAGAAGTTCGGCCTGTCCATACACCTCTAACTGCGGGACCAAGGTGACAGGCACACAAGGGAAAGGGACGGAGGCATTAAAAACTTTAGTTAAGGTTCCATTACACCAGAAATATCCTCCTGGTGGCACGTAGAGGGAGGATTTTACTTTTACTGTAGTGTTACAGCTGGGACTGGAGCTACTGGCTGTCTTATAGCAGAGAGAGAAATTTTGAGAGTGTACTTCGAATAAGGGGATATCCGTTAAGGTGGTGCCAGGCCCTGTAGGTGATTGTGACAGAATGAACCCAGACCTGAGGGGAACTGCAGCCAAGGGGGGGTTGCTGAGAGAGGCACATAAAAAGCAGTTGGTGATATTCATGGTTTTGGTTAAATTTAACATGTTGGTGGCTCACTGCTGTACTAGAGTCAACCAGGAGAAAGGTTGGGAGGTGCTATCTGAGAGTTTGAATTGGTTAATTAGGGTGGCTTCATTTGCAGGATCATATGGCTTACAGAGCTGAGTTGTTCTATGACCTCAGGGGTAATGAGGGTATAGGACCAGAATATTAGCCATGTTCCCTGGGGATGGCTCCAAGTGTAGTCCTCATAGACTTCACCGTATACTCCTTGTCCCATTGGGAGTCCCAGGGGTCGCGGATGTGGAGGGTTAGGGTGCCATTACTGAAGCGGGTGAGTACGCTGTTGTGTTGGTCTGGAGGCATTGGCCTATGAATGGTGCAGGAATGGTATGGACATCCTCCATAGGTTGTGTTCCACCAGTGGCAGTAATCGTGTTTTGGGTCATAGAGGAAACACAGGCCGTGTTGGAAGTGAGATCCGTGATCCTGACCTAGAACGGTGCCTTTTCCCGATGGGCTGGGTTGGACACAGGTGACTGGCAACCAGCGGGCTGACAGTCTGCTTGGGCTATGTAGTATGTCCTGGTAGTGGGACCCTCAACCCAGGATTCCTGCATGAAGAAGTGCCAAACATATGAGTTGGCTTCAAGAGGAGATATTAGAAGGACTGTTAGGAGGAGGCCCTGAAGGGTTAGGGGGTGACGGGTTGGGGCAATGGGTGAGGCAGAGGCGTGTGGGACCCAGGGGTTCGGATTTCCACCGATCATTTTGGGGGAGCCAGCTTGAGGTGGGACACATGATACCACGGCGTGCGACCCAGGAGTTTGGCCACTGTGGGGGTGGTTAGGATAACAATGTGAGGTCCCGACCACCTGGGCTGCAAAGATCCTGGTTTGAGCTCTCCGGAGGAGAACACTGTCACCTGGTTGGAGAGGCATTGCTGGGTGGGTGTTCTCCAGTCCTGGAACAACAGGGAGGGTGCGGTCCGCGTGTTCCCTAGGCAAGTGGCGGAGAAGAGAGAGGAAGGGAGGGTAGGAAGCCAGTGGGGGGTGTCTTTACAGGGAGATTGTGGGAGATCAGGAAAGGTTGGCCGTACAGCAATTCGAAGGGGCTAAGGCCCATTGGCCCCTGTGGGGGTGGCCCGGACGCAGGCCAGGGCAAGAGGCAGGAGTGTGGGCCAAGAGAGTTTTACCTCAATAGCAAGTTTGGCCAAATGGTCTTTGAGGATGCCATGAGCCTGTTCAACTTTACCCGATCACTGAGGGTGGTAAGGGATGTGTAGTTTCCAGGAGATGTTGAGGGACTTGGCGACTAGCTGGACTACTTGGGCAGTAAATGCTGGACCATTGTCTGACTGGATGGTGGCAGGTAGGCCAAAGCGAGGGATGATTTCTTGAGTAAGAAGGGAGGCCACTGTGTCTGCTGTCTCCCAGGAGGTGGGGGAAGGCTTCAATCCAATCTGAAAATGTATCTACAAAAGTTAGGAGGTAGCAGAGCTTTTTGTGAGTGGGCATATGAGTGAATTCAATTTGCCAGTCTTGGGCCAGTAGGATTCCATGCATTTGGTGGGTAGGAAACTGTGGCCTTAAGCCTCCCTGAGGCAAGACCTTAGAGCAAGTAACGCATGCCTTGTGTACCTGCTCAATTGTTTGTTGCAGACCTTGTAAGAAAAAGAGGGGCTGTAAAAAGCGGTGTAGCGCCTTAGGCCCAATATGTAAGGATTGGTGGATTTCAGCAATAATTTTAGGGGCCTGTTCCCGGGGAAGGGCGATTCTGTTATTTAGGAAGATCCAGCCCTGATTAGATTCCGTTCCCCCTTTTAGTATGAGGGCCTGTTTTTCTGATGGTGAGTATACAGGCTGTGTGGCTGTGGTAAGGAAGAGAACAGGGGGTAGGGATCGACTCGGCGTTAGTTAAAGATGTTGCTGCTGCATCTGTCTGCACGTTGCCCCGGGAGACGGCATCATGCTGGGCCTGGTGTCCTCGGCAGTGTATGACTGCAACCTCCCTGGGCAATGATAAAGCCTGTAAGAGGTTAGAGATCTGTGTAGCATTGATTATGGGGGACCCCTTTGTGGTAAGGAATCCCCGCTCTCTCCAGAGGGCAGAATGGCAATGGGTAATAAGAAAAGCATATTTTGAGTCAGCATAGATATTTGCTTGCTTTCCCTGTGCTAGTGTAAGATCTTGGGTTAGGGCAATGAGTTCCGCCTTTTGTGATGTGGTTCTGTCAGGGAGGCGACGTGCCTTGAGGGTGACTGAATCTGTGACTACTGCATAGGCTGCCTTTCGCAGCCCATCAGTTGTCATTACTGAACTTCCATCCACATAGAAGGTAAGGTCTGGGTTAGGTAGGGGAAGGTCAGATAGGCCCTCCCGAGGTTTGGCAAGTGCATCCATTAGTTCAGGGCAGGACTGGGCTGGGGAAGGGGGAAGGGATGGAAGGGGAAGCAAGGTAGCTGGGTTGAGTGGGGGATGCGGGGTGAAGGTTGACTGAAGGATTTTCAATGATAAGCAGACGAGAGGGAGGGCCCTAGGTGAGTGAGAGATTTGTGGGAGAGGAAGTTGGTAAGCCAGTGAGGAGAGAACACTGAGATGGGCTGGCCCAGGGTAAGTTTTAGGGATTCCTTGTTAGGATAACAATGTGAGGTCCCGACCTCCTGGGCTGCAAAGATCCTGGTTTGAGCTCTCGGAGGAGAACACTGTCACCTGGTTGGAGAGGCATTCCTTGGTAAGTTCTGTTGCTTCTCCCAGGGCCCACGGGCAAGGCTGCCACCCCCTGACCGTGGAGTCAAGTTGCTTCTATAAGTAGGCTGCAGGGAAGGACACAGGGCCCAGGGGTTGGGTTAGAACCCCGACAGCAACACCCTGTTTTTCATCAGTGAACAGATAAAAGGGGCAATTGAGGTCCGGCAGATGAAGTGGGAGTACAGTGGACAGAGCAGTTTGGAGGGTTTTAAAAGCCCACTTTACAACCTCAGGATGGGAGAGAGGTCCCATGGGGGTGTCCTTAGCCACCACGTTTAGGGGTTTTGCCAGAGACTCAAAGTTAGGTATCGAGTGGCGGAAGAATCCTACAAATCCTAAAAAGGAGAGAATCTGGTTGGCAGTCTCCGGGGGCTGCAGTCAAAAAGTGCTTTCCGGTGATCTGTTGTTAGGCTTTTAGTTTTGGGGTGAGGCAAATGCCCAAGTAGACCACCGAGGTGACTGATAACTGTGCTTTGGAGGTAGAGACTCGGTATCCCTGAGATCCAAGAAAGTTAAGGAGAGTGGCAGTATGCTGTTGGGATAGGGAGAGGGAGGGGCTACAAAGTAACAGGTCGTCCACGTACTGGAGAAGGAGACTGGGTTGAAGGGGGCAGGAGCCAAGGTCGGCTGCCAAGGCTTGTCCAAAAATATGAGGGCTGTCTCTGAATCCCTGAGGAAGGACCATCCAGGTAAGCTGTTGTGACAGGTTGGTGCCAGGATCGGTCCAGGTGAAGGCAAAGAGAAAGTAGGACTGAGGGTGAAGGGGAATGGTAAAGAAGGTGTCCTTGAGGTCAAGAACTGTAAAATGAGAGGTAGTGGAGGGAATGTTTGATAATAGGATGTATGGGTTGGGGACTACAGGGTGGAGGGGTACCACCGCCTCGTTGATAAGGCGCAGGTCCTGAACCAGGCGGTTGTTGCCGGATGACTTTAGGACTGGTAAGATAGGGGTGTTGCAAGGGGAACTGGTGGGGAATAAGTAGTCCCTGGGCTAGCAGGCAGGTGATGATAGGCTTCAGGCCTTGACAGTGGGTCTTTGAGATGGGGAACTGAGGACGTGAAGGAAAGTGGGTAGGATCTTTGAGAAGTATCTTAACCCGGGGTATGATGTTTGGCCACTACAGGCTTGGAGGTATCCCAAACCAGGGGATTAACTACGTCGGGGGGGATAAGGGGTTGAGGCGAGGAGTTAGGGCAGAACGTGGCGTCAGTCAGGAGTGGCAGTAGGAGGTGAGCGGATGATGGGCTTGAGTGTGGGGGGGCCAGTGGTTGGAGAGTGGCCCCCACAGTCTGGAGAATGTCTCATCCTAAAAAGGAACTGGGCACGAGGGTATGATTAAAAAAGAGTGGGAAAAGGGGTGTCCCTCGAGGACACAGGCTAAAGGATGGGTTTGATTAGGACAGGAAGGCTTACCGTCAATTCCCATAACTGAAACCTGGGAAGGTATGCTAGGTCCTGAGTAGGAAGGTAATACAGAATAGGTAGCCCCCGTGTCCACTAAGAAGGAAATGGACTTACCCACTACCTGCAGTGTTACCCTGGGCTTGGCAAGGGTGATGGAGGTCTTCGAGTCCGGGCTGCATCAGTCATCCAGAAGGCCGAGAAGTTCAAGCGATGGGATTGCTTCCTGCGGACCGGCCTGCCCTCCACATAGAGGTGCAGGGGGTGGGCATGTAGTCCAGGACGAGCAATCACTGCGCCAATGTCCAAACTGCTTGCAGTTCAGGCAGGGCTTGGTAGGTGGTCAGGGACATGGACACTGCCATGCTAGTGTCCCTCTTGACCGCACATGAAACAGGGCCCAGGTGGAACGCCTCCGGAGTTCTTGGCAGGTTTTGATGGACCCCCTCCACCAGGTGCCTGGTGGGCTGCCGGCCTCAGGGCTGCCACAAGAGCTTGGGTTTGGAGGCTTACCTTTTGCTGTAGACGGGCCTGACGGGTGGCCTCAGCCTTTTCCTCTCAGCCATTAAAAACTTTAAATGCCATGTTTACCAGATCTCGTATGGAAGTTTGGGGGCCCTCCTCAGCCTTTTTGAGTTTCTTCCTAATGTCAGTCACTGACTGAGAGATAAAGTGGGTGGCTAGAACTGTAGCCCCCAGTAAAGAGGCCGGGTCCAGCCACGTAGGGAGGATCATAGCATTAGTTAATCGGTCAAGAAAGGCGGGCAGGGTTTTCGGTAGGACCCTGAGTTACTTCCCTTAATTTATCATAATTAACTACATTTTGGGCTGTGCTTTGCATGCCCGCTAGGAGGCACTGTAGCATTTGGTCTTGGTGGTGGTGGCCATCTTGACCAGTTTGATAATTCCAATTAGGGTCGGCCTTGGGGACTGCCGCTGCACCTACTGGCATCTGATTGTCTGTGAGGTGTACCTGATCAGCGTGCGCCAGGGCCACCATGAGGATGCAGTCACGCTCATCTGGAGTGAGGGTGGAGGACAGAATTACATAGGTATCATGCCAGGGGAGGTCATAAGCCTGGGCGAGGTAGCGGAATTCTTTGGCGTAAGCAATAAGATTGGTGGAAAATTACCCTAGGCGTTTCTCAATGGCTGATAGATCAGAGAGGGAGAAGGGGAACATGTACTCGGACAATGCCTTCTGCTCCAGTGACCTCATGAAGGGGGAAAATGAGGAAGGTTTCATCGTTAGGAGCACAGCATGAGTGAGTGTGAGCACTGACGGGAGAGGCTAGGTTGGAACCAGGAAGAAGAGGAGCTGGAGTGGGTTGAGGTTCCACATATGGCAGAGGATTTGTGGGTCAGGCGGGTGGAAGGGATTTCTTCAGGCGGGTCGGGGTCGGAAAAGGAGGACGAGGGTGGAGGAGCCGAGGTGGTGAGGGAGTTTCTTGGCCAGGAGCACCTGAGTGGTGGTGCAGGAGGAACAGAGGGTGGGACGGAAGCGAAGATACCAGAAGGCCTGAACATAGGTGACCTCCAATCATTTAACATTTCTTTGACAGAAATTGTCTAAATTTGTTAGAATGCCAAGATTGAAAGTTCCCTCCAGTGGCCACCTGGACTGGTTGTCCAGAGGATACTGGGGCCAGGCCACGGTGGAGAGGAAAAGCAGCCTTTCTTTTTTATGGAGAGGCCCAACTTGGGTAAATTTTGGACTAGACATCCCAATGGCGACTTGGGATCTAGACGGGGCTCCTGATTACCCATAGTCCATTCTCTGTCACGGAGTAGTCAGGAGCGAGGAATGGCGTCCTGGACCTCAACACCTGAGTACTGGAGACTACAGGAAAGGACAGGAGTATAGGGATGTCTCCACGATATTCCTGTCTTCCGGGGCAGGCGAGCAGGGGCACCAGGACATCTCCGTGAGACCCACAGCCTGAGATGGGAAGGAGTCCCTGGCGTGGCTGCGATTACGGACAGGGTACCCAAGGTTCGGAGCAAACAGAGGATGGGGTTATGGGCAATAGGAGTCTTACCGAGTGATGGCTACAGACGGTTGGAGGGGTGGCGGCCCTGGTTCGGCTTAGGGTGGAGGAGTCAGTTTCCCCAGGAAGGGTCTTGAACTCCTCCCGGGTTTCGGCACCACTTGTAAGGGTTATCGCCAAGTTTAATATGAAGAAACTGAGGCCAGTATAAGAAAATTAAGTGCCAGTTTATTCAGCTCCCAGGCGAGGTTCTATGGTCTGGGGAAAGGGGGGCCAGAGAAGTCGCGCTGACTTCCTGGGGCATAGGGTTTTTATGGCCATGGGGAATGAGCGACAGTAGGGCACTCTGATTGGCTCCAGGGGGAGTAGGATTGAGACAGGGAGGGCCGCTATTGGTTGGCAGGTTATCGGGCGGGTTTTACTGGTGTAAGAGCAGGCCAGGGTTGCATCAGCCGGGGGCTGTCCAGAGGGCTGTGCGCAGAGCTAGGTGCCGAGTGTAGAGGCAGGTGCCAGGAGCAGAGGCCGATGCCGAGTGCAGAGATAGGTGCTGGGTGCAGTGTTAGGTGGGTGTGTCCAGCCTCCTGGCAAGACAACTGGCCTTACAATTCCCTAGTCAAGGTTTTGAAGTATCGCAAAAGGAGGGCATACATTTTCTTCTCCTTTGTTGTTCTGGCCTCCTGATAGTAAAGTAGAGAGGATTCCTGACATAATTGTGCCCTGCATCTATATTTGAGCTACTGTAGCATTTCACTGATTTCTCATTTAATGGAAGTTCTACTTTTTAATGATTTCTTTGATTTAGGAGAAATATTTGTGATGTCATCTGGTTTATGGCATGATTTTTTTAGGCATCTATCTTTCAGCTGTCCCCCCACCACCCACAACCCTTTTTTAAAAATCAAGCTTGTTTGCTTCTTTTCTTCTTGCGATAGGTTTTGGTATAACCCTTCTTGTTTCTTTCTGTTTGTTTATCTTTCAGTTGGGGCTATTTTTCTTGGACCAATTATTTGCTTACTCCCTATTGCATAGTCTTTCTGTCTGAATTGCATATTCTTTTCTTACTGAAGAGTAAAAGTTTAATATCCTTGATTGCTTTGTCTAATTAAGTTTAGTATTATTGCCTCATTTTGTGGTTATGTATTAAATAATTAAGTGTTCCTCAAGGAAGGAAAAATATTTTGGCTTTAGAATCATTTTGGTTCAGAGAATCATGTCTGATTTCACAGAATCATAAAATCTCAAAATTAGGTAAGACCTCAGACAATATTTACTACAGAACATTCACCAAGGTATGAATCTCCTTCTAATATCCACAATGGTATATGGACCATGAGGACAGGGTTGATGCCTGTGTTTGCTGCTCTGTTCCTCATACCAAGCAAGATGTCTGACATATAGTGGCTTCTTATTTAACATTTTTTGGAATGACAAATGTAAAATTTCCATTTGGGTAACATGATATTTTCAAATTCAGAAAACATGAACATATTTTATGACCATTAATTACTCCTAAGAAAATACTTCCCCAGAATCTCCTTAAGCTGATAAGCAACTTCAGCAGAGTCTTAGGATACAAAATCCATGTGCAAAAATCACAAGCATTCCTTCCTATATAACAATAACAGAGAGCCAAATCATGAGTGACCTCCCATCCACAATTGCTACAAAGAGAATAAAATACCTAGGAATACAACTAACAAGGGATGTGAAGGACCTCTTCAAGGAGAACTACAAACCACTGCTCAAGGAAATAAGAGGACACAAACAGATGGAAAAACATTCTATGCTCATGGTTAGGAAGAATCAGTATTGTGAAAATGGCCATACTGCCCAAAGTAATTTATAGATTCAATGCTACCCCCTTCGAGCTACCAATGACTTTCTTCACAAAATTGGAAAAAACCACCTTAAACTTCATATGGAACCAAAAAAGAGCCCACATAGCCCAGTCACTCCTAAGCAAAAAAAAAAAAAAAACAAAGCTGGAGGCATCACACTACCTAACTTCAAACTATACTACAAGCCTACTGTAATCAAAACATCATGCTACTGGTACGAAAACACAGATATAGACCAATGGAACAAAACAGAGGTCTCAGAAAGAACACCACACAACTACAACCATCTGATCTTTGACAAACCTGATAAAAACAAGCAATGAGGAAAAGATTCCCTATTTAATAAATGATGTTGGGAAAACTGGCTAGCCATATGCAGAAAGCTGAAACTGGATCCCTTCCTTACACCTTATACAAAAATTAACTCTAGATAGATTAAAGATTTAAACATTAGGCCTAACACCATAAAAACCCTAGAAGAAAACGTAGGCAATATCATTCAGGACATAGGCATGGGCAAGGACTTCATGACTAAAACACCAAAAGCATTGGCAACAAAAACCAAAATAGACAAGTGGGATCTAATTAAATTTAAGAGCTTTTGCAGAGCAAAAGAAACTATTGATAGAGTGAACCTGCAACCAACAGAATGGGAAAAATTTTTTGCAATCTACCCATCTGACAAAGGGCTACTATCCAGAATCTATGAAGAACTTAAACAAATTTACAAGAAAAAACAAACCCATCAAAAAGTGGACAAAGGATATGAACAGACACTTTTCAAAAGAAGACATTTATGCAGCCAACAAACATGAAAAATAGCTCATCATCACTGGTCATTAGAGAAATGCAAATCAAAACCACATTGAGATACCACCTCACACCAGTTAGAATGGCGATCACTAAAAAATCTGGAGACAACAGATGCTGGAGAGGATGTGGAGAAATAGAAATGCTTTTACACTGTTGGCAGGAGTGTAAATTCAACCATTGTGGAAGACAGTGTGGCGATTCCTCAAGGATCTAGAAATAGAAATACCATTTGATCCAGCAGTCCCATTACTGGGTATATACTAAAAGGATTATAAATCATTCTATTATAAAGACCGTGCACACGTATGTTTATTGTGGCACTGTTCACAATAGTGAAGACTTGGAACCAACCCAAATACTCATCAATAATAGACTGGATAAGAAAATGTGGCACATATATACCATGGAATACTATGCAACCATAAAAAGGATGAGTTCATGTCCTTTGCAGTTACATGGATGAAACTGGAAACCATCATTCTCAGCAAACTGACACAAGAACAGAAAACCAAACACTGCATGTTCTCACTCATAAGTGGGTGTTGAACAATGAGAACACATGGACAAAGGGAGGGGAACATTACACACCAGGGCCTGGGGGATGGGGGATTAGGAGAGGAATAGCAGGGGTAGCGGGATTGGGAAGGGATAGCACTAGGAGAAATACCTAATGTAGATTATGGGGCGATGGATGCAGCAAACCACCATGGTACATGTATACCTATGTAACAAACCTACATGATCTACATATGTATCCCAGAACTTAAAACGTAATAAGAAAAAGAAAATACTTCAAGGATATTTGTAAATATGTTTAAGAAAAAAGCACAAAGAGATTCAGAGCAGCTATTGTTGAAAAGCAACTGTAGCAACATCTATCGGTAAGAAAATGGATAAGCGAAGTGTTATACATTCATTTGCTAGAAGCCTAAATACAGTGGTGAAGTAAATGAACTACAGATACTTATCAACAGGATGAGTCATAAAAATATAGCTTTAAGGAAGAAAAAGCAAGTTATAGAAGAGTAAAAAGGAATTATTCCATTCCATGAAGTTTAAATATATGTAAACATATAAAATATATGCTTCAGGAGTCCTTTTGGTTGCTGCAACAAAATGTCAAAGACTGAGTTATAAACAACAACAACAAAATATATTTCTTACAGTTCTGGAGGCTGGGAAGTCCAAGATTAATGTGCCAGCAGATTCTGTGAGCACATTTTCTGGTTAGTGGATTGTTGTCTTTTTGCTGTGTCCTCACAGGGCAGAGGGAGAAGGAGTCTCTCTCTGGGAGTCCTTATTTCAACACATAAATTTTGGCAGGGGGCACAAACATTCAGACCATAGCAGGAGACATATGCATAGCAAAAGACATATGCGAAGCAAATAAATGCTTGAATATGGTAAGCAAGACATTCAAAGTAAGGTTTTCCTGCTGTGGGTGGAAGTGAATGGTAAGAGGGCACCTATGAAGACTACATACGGGCTTCTTGGTAACACTCTCTTCCTTAAACTGGGTATAGGATACAGATACTCTTTATTTTTCATATTTTTTGTGTTTGAAATATTTTATAATGTCAAATCCCAATGGACTGAAATAAAATTAAGCAAGGAAAAAAAAGATATTCTTCCTTAAAGAATGTAAATATAAGTTAGAGGTGGAGCCAGATGGCTGAACAGAAGCTCCCATCAGTCATCTTCCCAACAGGAGCACCAAATTTAACATTATCTACACAAAAAAGCACCACCATGAGAACCAATGATCAGGTGAGCAATCATAGTACCTGGTTTTAACTTCATATCACTGAAAGAGGCACTGGAGAGGGTAAGAGAGACAGTCTTGAATTGCCCATACCATCCCTCCCTCATCCCATGGCAGTGCTCATGTAATGCAGAGGGAATCTGTGCACTTCAGGGAGGGATAGCACATCAATTATGGGACTTTGCATTGGAATCAAGTGTTCTCAACATCAAGCAGAACTCAGCCACTGCCCATGGAGCCACTTAACATCAAGCATTCAGATAAGCCCTAGCCAGAGGAGAGTACCCATCCGAGCAGTTGGAACTTGAGTTTCAGCAAGACTTGCCAATACAAGCTAAAGTGCTCCAGGGTTCTAAATAAATTCAAGAGGCAGTTAGACCACAAGGACTGCAACTGCTAGGTAAGTCCTGGTGCTGTGCTAGGTTCAGAGACACTGGACTTGGGGTATACATGACCTGGTGATACACCAGCTGGGGTGGCTAAGGGAGTGTTTGCATACCTCTCCCACAACCCCAGGCAATGCAGCTTGCAGCTCAGAAAAAGAGTCTTTTAATCCTCTTGAGGAAAGCAAAGGGAGGAATGAAGAGGGCTTTGTTTTATAACTTGGATACCAGTTCAGCCACTGTGGGATAGAACACCAGACAGAGTCACAAGGCCCCCATTCCAGGCCCTAGCTCCTGGGTAACATTTCTAGATACACCCTGGGCCAGATTCCTTCCTGGAGGGAAGGACCTGCCCTGGCAGGATCCATCACCTGCTGACTAAAGTGTCCTTGGGCCCTGAATAATCAGCAGTGGTAACCTGGTAATATATACCAAGGGACTTGGGTGAGACTCTGAGACATGCTGGCTTCAGGTGTAATCCAGCACATTCTCAGCTGTGGTGATTATAAGGAGAGACTCCTTCTGTTTAAGAGAAGGAGAGGAAAGAGTAAAGGGACTTTGCCTTGCAGCCTAGGTACCAGCTCAGCCACAATGGGGGAAGAGCACCAGCCAGTCTCTTGATGTCCCTGGTTCCAAGTCTTGGCTATTAAATGGCATTTCTAGAACTACCCTGGACCAGAAGGGAGCCCAACTGCCTTGAAGGGTGAGTTCCAGACCTGGCAGCATTCACCACAAGGTGAATGAAAAGCCCTTGGGCCTTAAGTGAATATCAGCAGTACCCTGCAGTGCTCCCCCGTGGGCCTGTGGTGGCAGGAGATAAGAGGAGAGAGAGAACGCTGCCTCAGGAAAGAGTGGGAAGGACTTTTTCTGTGGTTTTGGTGCCAGCTCAGCCACAGTAGAATGGAGCATCAGGTAGATTTCTAAGGTTTCTAACTCCAGGCCCTGGCTCTTGGACAGAGTCTCTGGACCTGCCTGGGGCCCAGGGGAACTCACTGCTTTGAACAGGAGACAAGCCTGGCTCACTTTGCCACCTGATGATTATACAGCCCTATGGTCTTGAGAGAACATAAGTGGTTGCAAGGGAATGGTTATCACAGGCCTTGGGCAAGATTCAGTGCTGTGCTGTCTTCAGGTCTGACCTAGGACAGTCCCAGTGGCAGTGGCCATAGGGGTGCTTGTGTCACCCTTCCCCAGCTCCAGGGAGCTCAGCACAGAGAGAGAGAGAGAAAGAGAGTCTCCATTGTATTGGGAGAGAGTAAGGAAAAAGAACAAGAGTTTCTGCCTGGTAATCCAGAGAATTTTCTTGGATCTTATCCATGACCACCAAGGTGATACCTCTTGATACCAAAAACTCAGTGACCAAAAACTTAGATTACAACAATCATGTTCCTTCAGATACCTGAAAAGTGTTCCCAGGAAGGATGGGTACAAACAAACCCAGACTGCAAAGACTCCAATAAATATCTAACTGCCCAGACATCAACAATCATCCACAAGTATTAAGACCATCCAGGAAAACATGATCTCACCAAACACTTAAGGCACCCCCTACCCATTCCAGAGAGACAGAGATATGTGACCTTTTAGACAGATAATTGGAAATAGCTGTTTTGAAGAAACTCAAATTCAGGATAACACATAGAATAAATTAATAATCCTATCAGATAAATTTAAAGATAAATTTAAAGATAAATTGAAATTTTAAAAACGCAGAAATTCTGGAGTTAAAAAATGCAATTGATATGCTGAAGAATACATCAGAGTCTCTTAGGAGCAGAGTGATAAACTTAAGAAAGAATGAGTGAGCTTGAAGACAGACTATTAGAAAATATACAGAGGAGACAAGAGAAAATAGAGAACGAAGCAAGCCTACACTATCTAGTAAATAGCATCAAAAGGGCAAACCTAAGATTTATCAGCCTTGAGGAGGTAGAGAGAGAGGTACAGGTAGAAAAAATGTATTAAAAGGCATAATAACAGAGAATTTCCCAAAACTAGAGAAAGGTATCAATATTCAAATACAAGAAGATTAGAGAACACCACACAGATTTTACTCAAAGAAGATTACCTCAAGGAATTTAATATCATACTCCCAATGGAGCTTCAGTACGTCTTGCAGCAGCCTTTTCTGTGGAAACCTTACAGGCCAGAAGAGAGTGGCATGACATATTAGAGTGGCATGACATATTAAAGTGCCGAAGGAAATTCTATTTCACTGTATTATTCTAGAATAAATTCATTCTAGAATATATTTGGTGAAATACCTAGTGAATAATATATCAGGTAAAATATCTCCTTTATGTTTCCTTCATTGAAACAAGAAGGAGAAATAAAGAGTTTCCCAGACAAACAGAAGTTCAGGTATTTCATCAACACCAGACCTGTCCAACAAGAAATGCTAAAGCAATTTCTTCAATCTGAAATAAAAAGGATATTAGTGAGCATGAAAAATTATTGAAGGTACAAAATTCACTAGTAATAGTACACATAAAACAAAGATATAAATAGAAATAGCAAAAATTTAAAATGCAGGGAGACAGTCAAAATGTAGAGTTTTTATTAGTTTTCTTTTGCTTGTTACTTTGTTACTTTGTTTATGCAATCAGTGTTAAGCTGTCATCAGTTTTAAATAATGGGTTGTAAAATATTATTTGTAAACCTCATAGTAACTTTAAGTCTAAAAACATACATAGATGAACCAAAAAATAAAAAGCAAGAAATTAAAACATGCCACCAGAAAAAATACATTAACAGGAAGAAAGGAAGCAAGGAAGGAAGGAAGACAAGACCACAAAACCGCTAGAAAACAAATAACAAAATAACAGGAGTAAGTCCTCACTTATCAGTAACAACATTGAATGTGAATGGAAACCAAAACAGAGCAGGATTAGCTATGCTTATGTCAGAGAAAATAGATTTCAAGACCAAAACAATATAAAGACACAAAGTCATTATATAATGATAAAGGGGTCAGTCTGCACTGTAGGCCAAAATGACCTAATAGATATTTACAGAACATTTTAGTCAGCATTCTTCTCCTCACAACATAGTTCATTCTCAAGGATAGGCCATATGTCAGTACATAAAACATGTCTTCAAAAGTTTTTTAAAAATTAAAATTCTATCAAGTATCATCTCTCACCATTAAAAAAGAAACTAAAAATCAAGAGGAATTTGGGAAGCTGTACAAACGTGGAAATTAAATAATGTGCTCCTCATTATTTAATAAGGAGTCAGTGAAGAGATTAAGGGTGTCAGTGAAGAGATTAAGAAGGAAATGTAAAAATTTCTTGAAACAAATGATAATGGGAATACAACATACCAAAACCTATGGGATACAGTGAAACAATAGTAAGAGGGGACTTTCTAAGCATATACATTGAAAAAAAAGACAAATTTCAAATAAACAATGTAATGATGAATTTTAAAGAACTAGAAAATTAAAAGCAAACCAAGCCTAAAATTAGTAGAAGAAAAGAAATAATAAAGATCAGAGCAGAGATAAATGTAATTGAAATTAAGAAAACAGAAAAAATACAAGGTATTTTTTTGAAAAGATAAACACAATTGACAAACCATTAGCCAGATTAACTATGAAAAAATGATAGAACACTCAAAATCAGAGATGAAAAAGGAGACATTACACCCAATAACACCAAAATTCAAAGGATCATTAGAGGATACTATGAGCAACTATATGCTAAGAAATTGGAAAACCTGGAAGAAATGGATAAATTTCTAGACATGTATAACCCACCCAGATTGGACTATGATGAAATGCAAAGTCTAAACAGACCTATACCAATTAACAAGATTGAAGTTGTGATAAAAAGTCTCCTAGCAGCCTGGCACAGTGGCTCATACCTGTAATCCCAGCACTTTGGGAGACTGAGGTGGGTAGATCACCTGAGGTCAGGAGTTCAAGACCAGCCTGGCCAACATGGTGAAACCTCGTCTCTATTAAAAATACAAAAAATAAGCCGGGCATTGTGGTATGCACCTGTTAGCTACTTGGGAGGCTGAGACAGGAGAATTGCTTGAACCCAGGAGGCAGAGGTTATAGTGAGCAGAGATTGTGCCATTGCACTCCAGTCTGGGCAACAGAGTGAGACTCCATCTCAAAAAAAAAAAAAAAAAAAAAAAATCCTCCTAGCAAACAAAAGTCTGGGACCCAATGGCTTCAATGCTGAATTCTACTAAACGTTTAAAAAAGAACTAATATCAATCCTACTCAAACTATTCCCAAAAAATAGAAGAGAAAGGAATACTTCCAAACTCATTCAACAACACCAGTATTCTCTTGATGCCAACAACAGACAAAGACACATCAAAGAAAATAAATAAAACTCTAGGATAATATCCCTGGTGAATAGTAATGCAAAAATCCTCAACAAAATACTAAACAACTAAATTTATCAATGCATTAAAAAGATCATCATGACCAAGTGGGATCTATCCCAGGGATACAAGGATGATTCAACATATGGAAATCAATCAGTGTGATACCTCATATCAACAGAACGAAGACAAAAATCATATGGTTTTTGTCCTTCATTGATATTCAACATCCCTTCATGAATTGAAATTCAACATCCCTTCATGACAAAAACCCTCAAAATCTGGGGAATGAAGAAACATATGTCAACATAATAAAAGCCATATATGACACACCCATAGCTAGTATCATACTAAATGGGGGAAAACTGAAAGCCTTTCCTCTAAGACCTGGAACATGGCTCACTTTTACCACTGTTATTCAACATAATATTGGAAGTCCTAGCTAGAGCACTCAGACAAGAGAAAGAAATAAGGGGCATCCAAATATTATCCTTGTTTTCAGATGATATGATTTTATATTTGGAAAAACCAGAAGACTCCAGCTAAAACTATTTGAACTGATAAAGTCAGTAAAGTTGCAGAATTCAAAATTAGCATACAAAAATCAGTAGCATTTCTATATGCCAAAAGCAAAATGTTTAAAAAATCAGGAACATAATCCCACTTACAATAGCTATACATAAAGTAAAATACCTAGCAATAAACCAAAGAAGTGAGAGATCTCTACAGTAAAAAGTATAAAACACTGATGAAAGAAACTGAAGAGAACACAAAAATATGGAAACATATTCCATGTTCATGGATTGGAATAATCAATATTGTTAAAATGTCCATACCATCCAAAGAAATCTACAGATGTAGTGCAATCCCTATTAAAATATCAATGATAGCCGGGCACAGTGGCTCATGCCTGTAATCCCAGCACTTTGGGAGGCTGAGACAGGTGGATCACTTGACTGATCACTTGAGGCCTGAGGTTAAAGACCAGCTTGGTCAACATGGCAAAACCCCATCTCTACTAAAAATACAAAAATTAGCTGGGTGTGGTAGCATGTACCTGTAGTCCCAAGTACTCAAGAGGTTGAGGCATGACAATTGCCTGAACCTGGGAGGCAAATGTTGCCGTGAGCTACAATCACATGACTGCACTCCAGCCTGGGTGACAGAACAAAACTCTGTCTCAAACAAAACAAAACAAAAAGTGGCATTCTTGTCAGAAATAGAAAAAAAAAAAAATCTCCAAATTTACATGGAACTGCAAAAGACACAGAATAGCTAAAGCTATCCTGAGCAAAAAGAACAAAACTAGAAAAATTACTATTCATTACCTGACTTTGAATTATACCAGAGAGATATAGTAACCAAAACAGCATGATATTGGCATAAGAACAGACACATAGACCAATGGAACAGAATAGAGAACCTGGAAACAATTCTATATACCTACAATGAACTCATTTTTGACCAATGAGTGAAGAACATACATTGGGGAAAGGATAGTTTCTTCAATCAACAGTGCTGGGAAAACTGCATATCCACATGCAGAAGAATGAAAATAGACCCCTATCTCTTGTCATATACAAAAATAAAATCAAAATGGAGTAAAGACTTAAACCTAAGACCTAGAAAACATTGGAGAAACTCTTCAGGACATCGGACTAGGCAAAGATTTCCTGAGTAATGTCCAGAAACCCAGACAACTAAAGTGAAAATGAACAAATCAAGCTTAAAGCTTCTGCAGAGAAAAGGAAACAATCAACAAAGGGAAGAGACAACCCCCAGATTGGGAGAAAATATTTGCAAACTACCTGTCTGACAAGGGATTAATATTGGAATATATAAGGAGTTCAAATAATTCTGTAGGGAAAAAATCTAATAAGCCAATTTAAAAATTAGCAAAATATCTGAATAGACTTTTATCAAAAGAAGACATACCAATGGCAAATAGGCATATGAAAAGGTACTCAACATCACTGATCATCAGAGAAATGCAAATCAAAATGAGCTCACCCCAGTTAAAATGGCTTTTATCCAAAAGAGAGGCAATAACAAATGCTGGAGAAGATGTGGAGAAGAGGAACTCTAATACACTCTTGACGGGAATGTAAATTGCAACAACCACTATGGAGAACAGTCTGGAGGTTCTTCAGAAACCTAAAAATAGAGCTACTGCATGAACCAGCAATCCCACTGCTGTGTATATACTCAAAAGAGAGGAAATCAGGATATCAGAGAGATACCTGTACTCCCATATTTATTGTAGCAGTATTCATAATAGCCAAGATTTGGAAGTAACATAAGTGTTTGTTACCAGATGAATGGATAAAGAAAATGGGGTACATATGCACAATGGAGTACTGTTCAGCCATAAAAAGAATGAGATCCTGTCATTTGTATCAACATGGATGGAACTGGAGTTCTTGTTATGTGAAATAAGCCGGGCATACATAGAAAGACAAATTTTGCATGTTTTTGTTTATTTGTGGGAGTTTAAAATTAAAACAGTTGAACTCATGGAGATAGAGTTTGGAAGGTAACCAGAGGCTGGGACTGGCATTTGGGAGGTTGTGGGGCAGTGGGCATGGTTAATGGGCACAAAAAGTAGTTAGAATGAATAAGAACTTGTATTTGATAGCCCAATAGGGTTGCCAGTCAATAATAATTCAATTGTACATTTTAAAGAAAGCTAAGTATAATTGGACTGTTTGTAACATCAAAGATAAATGCTTGAGGGGATGGCTGCACCGTTTACACTGATGTGAGTATTACACATTGTATGCTTATATCACAATATCCCATACACCTTGTAAATATATACTCCTAATATGTACTCACAAATATTAAAATTTAAAAAAGTGAACATGAGGCTTACAGAGACATTCACAGAATAATTGATTTCTCAAAAGTATAACATGTATACTTTATAAGTAATATTTGAAAAAATAACATTGTCACTAACATCTTAGACTTCAACTAGTAAAATTCTGTATTCAGTATTTTTCCCAAAAATATTACTTCCAGTCATTGAAAGTGTAACTATGTGTTTAACTTGTAATTGCTTGTTGAAAGAAAATAATACAAAAATGGTTAGAGTATATTGCAAATGTACCTAGCAGTGTTTGTAAGAAGGCTGAGATTCTGATGATTTGCATAGAATTTGAATAACAGAAGTTACCTCCTTTTAGTAGTAATGTAAATGTAGGTAAATGCTACATTTTATAAAGGCTTATATATTTGGTAGTAAATATTCTAA
This sequence comes from Ateles fusciceps, assembly GCA_036589455.1. Lineage (NCBI taxonomy): Eukaryota > Metazoa > Chordata > Mammalia > Primates > Atelidae > Ateles > Ateles fusciceps. The sequence continues at coordinate 5,362,773 of JAZHEH010001361.1, forward strand.
ATTAATTGCAAATGTTAACTTATTTAGTCCTCATTAACAAGTGTTATTACCTCATTTGACAGATGAAGTAATTGAGGTGCAGAAAGGTGAACTGACTTGATCAAGGTCACACATTTTGTAAAAAGTGAAGGTAGAACTGCAACTCAGGTTGCCCAGCCTGAAAGTCCGATCACTAACAGAAGTTTCCCACCCATCCCTAATTGACAAATTCGCAGTACACTAGAAACCCGTATTTTTAAAGCTCTTTCAGTTGTAATATATGACAGTTCTGTGAGAAGGAGAGCTCTGAGTGCTTACTAGGCATCACGCAATTCGTCTGTGCTATATACCCACATCTTCCAAATAACCTTATGAGGTCAGTACTGTTATTATATGTGTTGTACAGATGAGGAAAATGAGGCACAGAGAATGGAAATAATTTTCTAAGCATCTCATAACCAACCAATGGTGGATTCAAGCCTGTAAAGTCAGATTGCAGTCTATGTAGCTTGTCTGTTAAGCTTTGTGCATCAGAACTATTATTATCCTTCTCTCAGCATGCAAAAGCAAAACAAACGTAAAACTAAATGGAGGTATTATAGAAGAGGGGGAAATGGAGAGAAGTGGAAGAGGGCTTTCCGTGTGCAGTAGCAGGGGAAGTGGCGGCAGCTGGCAGTGCGTGGATTAAAATGTTTACATGGAACACGCCAGTTTAAACCTCTGGCCTTGAAATCCTGCCAGCACGCTTCCCAGAGCGTTGCGCCAGGTTGGGTGGATGGGATGGACACCGTCAGAGACGCCTGCTCTCCATGGCCCCCGGGTGCTGGCTCCCACCACTGCCGGGACTTTGGCGCCCGGACCTGCGGGGGAGTTCGCGATCCTCCCGGCTGGGGACCACCCAGCATATGCGTCCTCCATCCTCTGCGCCGGAGCATGAGCCAACCACTGACCCAGATCCGATGTATAGAAATGGGCACTTTCCGCCCGTTTCGTCCCTTCCTCTCGGTGCTGGGTGAGGTCCTGCAGCACCAGGAGGCGGGAGCGGGAGCAGGAGCAGGAGTTGATCCGGGTGCGAAGGCGGGATGTGCTGAAGGAGGTGGAACCCACCTGCTTCGCGGGCGCTCGCTCAGGGCACTCACGGTGGGCGTGCGCTTTGGCGCCCATGTCGTCTGAGGGTCACGGACTCTGCCCCCCTCTGGAGTTTGTGGCGGGTTTGGGCGTGGGTTTGTGTAGAAGATTCCTTCCTGAAGCCCAGAAGAGCAAGAGGGACATAAATTGGCGCCTTTCTCTTCCACTCCTGTTTGAAAAGAGAGTAGCGGCGGGCAAGTGGGGGCACGCTCAAAAGGGGGTTCCCTCCTAGGCTCTAGTGAGGGGGAGCCGCGGGATCCCCCAGGACGTCCCCCAAGGCTCGGGAGCTGCCTCCGGTTGCGGCCTCTCCGGGACTGGCTGGGCCGCCCAGGCCCGCACTTCCCCAGTCCCGGCGCCCCGGGCCTTCTGGTTGCAGGCGCAGCGACTTCGTGCAATGGGGCAGGTGCCGATTCTGGCACTGGGACCTACTAGCCTCCCCTCCTCCTGCCTTTCCCACAATTGGGGCAGGTGACTGGAGGTCCGCTCCCACCCTGACCCCCAGCTCACTGCCAGGGGGCTGAGCCAGGGTAGCTCAGGGTTGATTGGGGGACCCCGTTGGCTGCCGTTGGCAAAGGTGAGAGAGATCTGGGGTGAGCGGTCAGTTCTGGAACCTGCGAACGTTTGGGAGCATAACCCAGTCCCGGGAAACCGCTCCCCACCCTCCCTCTCCTGCATTTTAAATCCTCTTTTGACTGTCCCGCATCTGATACTTCATACTATATTGTACACTTCAGCATTTGTTAGAGGGCGATCTCATATTAAGTGTTCTTTCCACCATATGAGAAAATAGAAAGTCATGTTGACTGTTTTCATCTCCAATTTTAGGGATCTATAAATTACATAATTTAAATATCCAAACGAAAACAGTATCTTCGTGAATATTCAAAGGGACTCGTTGAACTGACTCGCTGAATGCTGGAACGAGTTTTGCATGTTCCACAGTCTGTGGAAGATGCAACTTAAGATCCCTTTTCAGAAAACTAAATCTGACTAAGAGGTATTAAACAGCCTATGTTAGGAGTAATTACACAGACAGCATACAATGATGGGGCGTGGGGGGAAAGAAGAGATTATGATAGACCGAGGTCCTTTGAGAACATGACAAAGAAGGGAGGGAGTTGAACACCTCGAAGTCTGTTCGGGAAGGATGTGCCTGATAGAAGTTGATCCAAACCAGGGGGAGCTGGGACAGGGAAGATGAGGAGGGGTAAGGGTAGCTACTGAAAGTGCCTTTTTGGGGGTGTATTTTAGACTCAGTTTCCTCCATAGCCTTTTTCTTTTTAAAACATATTTGCTCTGTTCATTTCTTTCTCTTAATAACTGTTATCTCTGTGCAAACAACAGTAACTTTTCATCAAATAATATTTACCTGCACTTTACAGGTTTTCTAAAAGTCATAATGGCTTATCGCTACAATCTGCACTAATTCTTCTCAAAGAAGACAAATGTGACAGTGGTTTACCAAAGCAGGAGTGTTTGGTTCCCCCCCCCCCCCCCCAATACAATTGGCCCTCTGTATCCATGGTTCTGCACTGTGGATTCACCCAACCAGGGCTGGAAAACATTCAGAGAAAAAAAACAATAAAAAATAATACAATTAAAAACAAAAAATACAGTATAACAAGAATTTACACAGCATTTACATTGTATTAGGTATTTTAAGAAATCTAGAGATGATTTAAAGTATATGGGAGGATATGCAATGTGTATAGGTTATATGCAAATATAAGGCCATTTTATGTAAGAGACTTGAGCACCCTCAATACCTAATTAGTAAGGGCCGGGGTTGGGAGGGTCCTGTAGTGAATCCTGGATAGATACCCTAGGACAGCTGTATTCCCCTAGGAGCCTGGCTTTGATCAGACATTTCTTCCGCCATATTTTCCCTTAGTATTCCTTATAAAGCACAGTAATGCTGTAAGAAGATACAAGACACAGGGGATTCCTAATTTGGAGGAGCTTTTGATCAACTTGTGGAAACATACAAACAAGAGAGAAATAGTAAAGCAAAGTATTGTACAATGGCACAGTATAGATTGAAACAAATGGCAAGGGAATGTAGAATAAAAGAGTGATTGCAGAGAGATATACTTCTGGATGCCAAACTAAGTTTTAACGCGTCTTTCTTTTCTGTAACATACTATATTAGTCTGTTCTCACACTGCTGGTAAAGACATACACAAGACTGGGTAATTTATAAAGAAAAAGAAGTTTAATCGACTCACAGTTCCACAGGGTGGGGGGAGACCTCACAACCACAGGGGAAGGTGAAAGGCACATCTTACATGGTGGCAGACGAGAGAAAATAAGAATGAAGAGGGGTTCCCCTTATAAAACCATTAGATCTCCTGATACTTATTCACTACCATGAGAACAGTATGGGGGAAACTGCCCCCATGATTCAATTATCTCCCATTAGGTCCCTCCCACCACAGGTGGGAGTTATGGGAGCTACAATTCAAGATGAGTCTTCAGTGGGGACATAGCCAAACCACATCACATACTATAAACCCAAAGTATTTGATACAAGTCTCAGTCAATTTAGAAAGTTTATTTTGCCAAGGTTACAGATGCACCCATGACACAGCCTCAGGAGGCCCTGATGACTTGTGCCCAAGGTGGTCAGGGTACAGCTTGCTCTACACATTTTAGTGAGACATAATACATAAATCAATACATGTAAGAGTTACACTGTTTCAATCTGGAAGGGCTGGACAACTTGAAGATGGGGGCTTCCAGGTCATAAGTAGATTTAAAAATTTTCTGATTGGCAATTGGTTGAAAGAGTTAATAGTAGAAAGGAATGTCTGGGTTTGTGGAAACCTAGGTTTTATGACACATGAAGGCCCAAGTATTAGGATTCAAAGAGAATACACTGTAAATGTTTCTTATTAAATCTAAGGTCTGTGCAGATATAAACGCTGGAGAGATGTAATGAGGCATGTCCAACCCCCTCTTCTATCATGTCCTGAACTAGATTTTCAGGTAAATCTGGAATGCCTCTGATGGAAAGGAGAAGTCCATTCAGATGGCTGGGGGCCTTGGAATTTTTTTTTTGGTTTATAATACATATTGGGTTTAATGATTCAACAAATTAGAGGTAGTTTGTATCAACAAAGGTTTTAGAGTGAAGTTACCTCCCTGCGTCAGATCAATAAAATCAATAGTAGATTAATTGCTCAGCTGTATTTAGGTATGTGGTAAAACAAACCTGTAGGCTTTGTTTTGTCTTGTTTTGTTTTGGCCTGGTTCTTGAGGCAGAAAACAGATTAGCTGAGCAGAGTTTCAGCCATACCGATCAGTTATGCACCTAAAGTTTCAGGGATACCGATCAATTACGCACCTAACAGGCACTTAGACTAGTAGCCAGAACTTCCTGCACGTTTAACCACTTGTTTTTTCACATGACACCTATCCCCAATTTGCTCCAACCAACCATCAATGTCAGTAAATCCACAGGCTGTAATGATGACCATGGTGTTATGAGATTTCCATTTCAAATTAGAAGGCATATTGTGCATTTTTTCTTTATTTACTATAGGATATTTTTGAGGAAATTGTAAGGAATTCCATAAAACAGTATGGTATTGCCATGATTAGGTGAGACTTTTCTGTTGAATAGACCAGAGATTCTCATAATGTGGTCTCTGAACCAGCTGCATCTTCTGAGAAGTTGTTAGAATGCAAATTCTTAGGTACCACCCCAGCCCTACTCAATCAAAAATTCTGTGGTGTGACCAAGAAATCTGTTTTAACAAGCCCTCCAGGTGATTCTAATTCATGCTGGAGTTTGAGAATTACTGTAATAGACCATAGCAGGAGGCTTTTCAAGATGTGGTCTGTTGATCATTCCAACAAAAGCATGTGGAATGTTTGTTTCAGAAAAAAATCCATAGTCAGTGCTATATCCTCTCTTCCTCAACCATATTACATTCAAGTCTGTGATTTGCAGGCTTGCCAGTTGCACTTCTAAGTGGCTCATCAGCTAATTCACGCACATAATGAAGTTTTACAATCCTTATTATAGGAGTCACTATGTACAATATGTGTGTGTATGTTCTGAAGTAATGTTTATCATTTATTAAAGGAAATGTATACTCAATAAATAACAGGCAGAAGGACAGAATGGAAATATTGGTTTCTTATGTACTGGGAAGAACTAAAGATTAAGGTCCTCCTGCACCTTGGGGAGAAGTTCATTTTTCAGTTAAATATGGCTGCCTCCAGATTTAATGTATTATCAATAATACTCAAAAACCCTGGTTCTGTTACTTACTAGCTCTGTGACATTGTCAAGTTACTTAACTTCTTTAAGTCTTAGTGTCTCATCTGTAACATAGAAATCCTACTTGATGAATTTTGGGATTTAGCTTAAATGTCATCTCAAAGAGACCTATCCTGACATTCCAATGTAAAGTAGTCACTGTGACATGCACAGTCTCCCCATGGGACTTAGGATCTGTTACTCTTTCTTATTTATTTATTTATTGGTTGGTTGGTTTTCTTTGCTTCCACTGGAACATACCATGCATGAAGACATAGACTTTGCTTATGTTGTTCGTTCTTGTATGATCAATAACTAGAACATAGTAGGTATTTCACAGATATTTTTTAAACGAAGAATGGACTAATACAGAGACTTGTTCAGGGCCTCATCACAGTGATAGCTGTATAAGTGGTTGGAGTATGATACCACAAGTACATGGGAGGTTCTAAGGAGCGTGATGGAGTTACCTGGCTAAGGCAAGTCAGCAAATTATAGGCTTGCATTTGTTTTCTTGTAGGATTTATTTTAAAAATACCTTTCATTTTTTTTTATTTCTGAAGCTTTCTGGTTTTTAGCTATGCACATCTCTTTTCTTCTTTTGTGTGATTAACCAGTTGGTAAAATTTGATATTTGTGTATATTTAATACTGACTTATTTTACAGAACTAAATTTTCTACCTATGTGCAAATATTTATTGTACAAATGAATGATGAAGCACGTGTCCCAAGTGATGATAATTTTTAAATTGCATTGGAATTACTTCTAATGGGCTTATAATTTTTTTCTCCCCCCAAATGTTTGTTTTTCTTGTTTATGTAAGAAAAACTCTTAAAAACATAAACTCTAGTATGTGTAGACTCTCATAATACTTGCTTATAAACCAGCATAAAAAACTGTATACTTTAGGTGCTAAAGGAAATAATCTGGTAGAAAGGAGAAAACTGATGATGAAGGATATATAAAGGGAAGAATTGCAGGTTTTATGTCCTTGCTTAGGAAAGAGAGAAATGAATTAGTATAAAAGTGGAGGGATAGGCATTAGCTTGGAAACAAGATAATGTATCTTTACTGTTAGGAAGGAGAGCAGTTTCATTTGCCTTTTAAATTAGTTAAAAGAAGCAAAGGGAAGAAATATTTTTACTGTTCTTTATAATTACAAAATCACATGTATTGTCCCTCTTTGTTTTGAGTGTGGATTCAGGTTACTTCCTGGAGTGACTTGCTTTTAGCCTAAAGGCCTTCCTTTAGTATGTCTAGTAAGATGGGTTTGTTAGTAACAGCTTCTCTCCATTTCTATATATTTGAGAATGTCTTTATTTTGCCATCATTTTAGAAAGATAGTCTTGTTAGAAATAAGGTCTTTGGTTGACAGTTACTTTTGATCTTTCTCCATTTTGAGTATGTCATTCTCCTACCTTCTGTCTTCACTGTTTCTGGTGGAAAGTCAATTGTTAATTTGAATGAGGTTCTCTTGTATGTGACGAATTATTTCTCACTTGCTGCTTTCAAGATTTTCCCTTTGTCTTTGACATTCAGCATTTTTGCTATGATGTTTTTGAGTGTGGATCTCCTTGCACTTATCCTAATTAGAGTTGAGTTTTGTAGAAGTGTATGTAAATAAATGTTTTTCATCACATTGGGAATTTTTCAGCCATTATTCTTTGAATATTTTTTATGCTTCATCCTTTCCCTTCTCTTCTTCTGTTACTCCCATTTCATGTATGTTGGTGTACTTAATGGTGTCCCAGCATTTCTATGAGGTTCTGTTCATTTTTATTCATTCCTTTTTCTCTCTGTTTTTTTAGATTGCATAATCTCTGTCATCAGATTTTCTCATTTCTTTCTTCTGTCAGCTGAAATCTACTATTGGGTCCCTCTAGTGAATATTTCGTTTCAGGTAATGTACATTTTAAATCCACAATTTTAATTTGGTTCTTTGAAAACATCATTTCTGTCCTTTTGTTGATATTCTCTATTTGATGACACATTGTCATCGTACCTTTTTTAAGTATAATTTCTTTTAGTTTTTGAAACATTTATAGCAGATGCTTTAAAATCTTCATCTGCAAGTCCACCATCTGGTCCCCTTCGAAGGCAGTTTCTATTGCCTGTTTGTGTGTCTGTGTGTGTGTGTGTGTGTGTGACACTTTCTTCTTTTTTGCATATATTGTAACTCTTTTGTTAAAAAGAGAGCTAGACATTTTAGATAACATATTGTAGTAACTGTGACTTCTGAACTCTTTCAGGCTTATTTGCTTGGTGACTTATCTGGACTTTTTTTTTTGAGATCTGTCTTACCTGCAGTGTGTAGCCACTGATGTTGTTTCATATTAGTGCAGTCTTGGACACATGCACAATCTTTCTGTGATGACGGTGGTTTTAGAAGGGTTCTCTTTTTCTAATTCTTTCGTTTCTCTAGTAAACTATGTTGTGCTCTTTGTATAAGGCTCAGCTGTAAGCCAACACTAATTGACAACTGATTACACTACTGTTTTTGACAGTGCTATAGGGCACAGATTGCTTTCCAGTTGCATACAATTAAATCCAGTCCTGTTCACAGGGGTAGTGTAGGAAACTAGTCTTTGAGATTTGTTCCTGCCTGCCGAATGCTCTTTCTGTCTCTTTCTCTGATTCTCTCTAGTAAAATTCTGGTTGGTCTATGATTTTACTTATTGCTCTCATACCCGTTCTTAGTTGCCTACTACAAAATCTCCATTGTTTTCAAAAGTGTCCTTAGGTTTGAACATTTCTACACTCTGTTCTGTATAAAGTTTCCTTAGGGAGTTTTTTGAAGCTCTCTGTTCTTGTTGCCTGCCCTTCCTCTGGGCATGAGACTCATCATTTACTAATAAGGCATTGGTTGAGGCAGTAGCCTCTGATCTTCTTGGGTTGTGTCCCCTGCCATGGAACCTCTCTGCCTTACTAGCAAGCTGTGGATGAGGATGATGAGGGTCCCAGGATTCTCAGTATACTTTTCCTGGGTTGGGGCTTCCTCTTTACAAATGAGGATTGTGTGGAAAAAGAGGATCCTGTCTCTCTTTCTGCTTGAGAAATGCTCCTGCAGTGTCCTTCCTGGGGAGAGACTGTAGCCTTATATTGGGAGCTAGAGAGAAAGGGAACCCTGTGTTGTGGCTTCTCCTGTGCGGGGTACATCTTCCATCATGCAGAGCTGGCAGGGTTGGGATGGGGACGAAGTAGTTAATGGTTCAAATGGCAAACTCCTTCAATTTTGATGAAGATTTAGTAGATTTTATTGAATAAATGTTTCTTTTATCATTAGTCATATGCACTTAGGACAATTTCCAGAGACTTTAAAGAAGTTTTAACCACTATTCCAGAAGTATTTCTATAAATGATAGAGGCAGGAGAATAGGACCTGGAGGCAGGAAACCTAAGTACTTCCTAGAACGAAATCAAACAGAAACAGTCTGCTGTCCACGGCGTATTTACATAGGGCGTATACCAAGTAACCAATGCGAAACCTCTAGAGGGTATTGAAACCCCAGAAAATTCTGTGATTAGGACCCTTGAGCTGCTTGCTCAAGCCTGCTCCCACCTTGTGGAGTGTGTTTTCATTTTCAATAAATCTCTGCTTTTGTTGCTTCTTCTTCCCTTGCTTTGTTTGTACATTTTCTCCAATTCTTTGTTCAAAACACCAAGAACATGGACACCCTCTACCTATAATATGATAATATAACTGGGGGAGTGTCCCCAGCTCCCAGTTCTGAAGCGGTTCTTGGCCTCTCATACCCAGAAGAATGGGGGAATGGTGCCCCAGAGGCACAGTGAGCTTACCATTCGAATAAATATCGTGGACCCAAAGAGTTTTGTGGGAGAGCGGTTTATTAGATAGAGAGAGAGAGAGAGAGAGAGAGAGAGAGAGAGATAGAGAGACACAGCTCCTACACTGATATGGGGGAGGAATCCCAGAGCAGGCAATCCATTTAGGTAAGGAGCAGCTGGATTTTAAACCTTGAGTTATTCTCTCCCCATTCATGTTCTCATCCAGTGAGACGAATTCTTTCAAACTTCCTCTGGAGTGATTGATCTTTGACTCTGATACTGGATTGGCTACTTGGTCCACAGCCCTGATTACAGAGCCCCCTCCTCCCAGAGCTTTCAGAGGAATTTTTGGAACAAAGGAGCCCATCTGCCTTTCCCTACCTAGCCCACGCACAGGCAACTCAGAAAAAGAACTATACATTTGAAACCCCTTTGGTTCCCGGATAGAAGCGTGGAACCTGGAATCTCCTGCCTTTGAAACCATGCCCCTTGAGACTCGGGAAGAGAAGTCCCTCAAGAGTTTTATAAGAAAAAGCTGAGATGATAGCATGTGTTAGAAAACAGAATCATTCCGTTTTTATACTGCTAACTATTCATTTGCAAATCACATAATAGCTGTGACAAACTGTACACCAACAAATGGCGTAAGACTATAAAGGAAAATTCTGCTGATTAAGACTTTGGGTAATATGTCAGTCTAGATGGCCAAGGTTTACAAATACCTTAAATTATTTCCATTTTAAAAGCTTTAATCCTTATGGATGTGAAACTTTCTTAAATGTGTTATATAATTCTCCAGCCTTATTAAACAGATCATACTAAATTTAGTTTCCTTTGGCTTTATGATCAGTCATTGCAAATATTAAGTATTATGGAATACTATAACATGGTGATATTCTGAGACTTATTGAACAGGAGGTAGCTGACCGCATATTGAAACAATTTGAATTTGTTGTGTGTTTAAATATGGGAGATTCCCCTGTAAAATTAAATTTAATTTATTTTGAAAAATCAGATCTGTTTAACTTTCATTTCCATTTGGCTACAATATAATTCTCCAGCTTTATTAAACAGATCATACTAAATTTAATTTCCTTTTGCTTTATGATCAGGAATTGTCATTGCAAATATTAAGTATTGTGGAATGCTTGATATTCTTAGAATTATTGAAGGAATTAAGGTGCTTTGTCCTTAAGTTGCTGGAAAACAGGATTTCCATCCATACTCCATGAGCCGGTTCCTGGATCTCATGTGTGAAAGAATTTGAGTCAAGTCACAGAAAACAGTGAAAGAAGCAAGTTTATTGGAAACTCCTCTGTTACAGAACAGAGCATCCTTAAAAAGCAAGAGAAGGAATGTACCATCCTTTATTAGTGCCTTTATTTACAAAAAACTATAAAGAGCTATACTTAAACTTGGAATGCACAGCTGTGCTCACTAAAGGTAGTGGCTATTACTGTTATCAATGACCTATCCTTCAACCTAAGCTTGCTCATTGGTGCTGTCTTAAAGTACAGTGAATTGCATTCTTAGGGCATCTGGACAGTCTGTGGGCTTGTTGGGAGATGCTCTATGTGGCCATAATGTTCTGTAATTATAATTGGTGGTCAGCTTAGAATGTGGGTATTTTCAAACTGTAAGTATTAACCTTACAGGTGCCTTGTGAGTGCCTAACTACTCACTTCAAGATGGTGCCACTGTGGTCATGTTTTATTAAACAAGAGGCCTGGTAAGCAGGGGTTTCTCTAACACTTACATGGGAGAGCACAGATGAGTCTGGTACTTTGTGGACTGACACATACAGCCTGCAGATATGTTTCAGAGAAGTTCTGTTTGGCTGACCCCATACTGAAACAATTTGAGTTTGCTGTCTGCTTACATTTGGGAGATTTCCTATAAAATTAAAATTTAATTCATTTGGAAAAATCAGATCTGTGTAGTTTTCATTTCCATTTGGCTATAATTGGCTAATGCTGAGCATTGGCTGTCCCTTGTATTAGGGTTGTACAAATGCAACCAATCTAATACAAGTTTTTGCATAATGCCAAAAACTGCTATTACTTTTGCATCAGCCTAATAGATGGGCATGTGTTCTCTATTTTGTCTCAGTCTTTGTCCCTCCTTACTGCCATATACATGGTTTCTTTACTCATTTACCTGCTTTTCTTATCCTGTCCTGAAAGTATCAGAGTTTGCGCTTCCAACTTTTTATTTCAACTGGACATGGAATCCAGATAGTCATAATTCTTAAAAAAAAAAAAAAAAATTGAGGAGGGGTCTGTAAAAGAGTTAGCGGGCTCTAAGCGAGACCACTGAGTGATCCTTGTGACACTTAACTTGTCCACTCAGAGGCCTTCTAAAAAATTACATGTAACTTAAAAAAAAATTGCAAACTAGTTTCAGATCAATGAAGTTTCTAGATAGCTAAATCCTTCAAAAAGGAAGTCTCAATAGTGGATTTTGATGATTATTTTTTAACTTAATGCTATTGATAAGTTTGACATAGTTTATTCACTATATTCAAAATTTTTAAATAATTCACAGTTATTTCATGTAGCAAATATCTAGTCATTTTCTGAACCTCCATTTCTTTCCCCAAGATTTAGTCCTCAAAACATCTTTCTATACTCCTGTCATAGCTTCCACATTGTTCTTTTTATCTCTATCTTTTTGTCTTCAATCTTTTTTTTTTCTTTTTGAGATGGAGTCTTTCTCTGTCACCCAGGCAGGAGTACACTGGCATTACCTTGGCTTACTGCAAACTCCGCCTCCCAGGTTCAAGTGATTCTCCTGCCTTAGCCTCCCAAGTAGCTGGGATTACAGGTGCCCACCACCATGCGCAGCTAATTTTTGTATTTTCGGTAGAGATGGGGTTTGCCATGTTGGCTAGGCTGGTCTCCAACTCCTGACCTCAGTTAATTCAACTGCCTCGGCCTCTCAAAGTGCTGGCATTACAGTCATGAGCCACTGCAACCTGCCTTCAATCTGTTTTTCATACTTTGCTAGAGTGCTACTTTGAAACCAAAAATCTGATAGAGGTAACTCATGTTTTATTTCTGTGGCTCCATGTCTTTAATTGCTATTACCACAACTCCTTAACATAGCATACAAGACCTTATATGATTCCCTTTCAGCCTCATCTGCTAGTGAGTAGAGGATTATATCTTCAAGTAAATTTTCTACTTTTTTCTTTGTTTAATTCACTAACTTCCCATTAGTGTCCCAGGGAAGGTTAACGTGAATATTGAAGTGCATACCTTTTAGACATTTTCATGGCTTATATCTAGCTAAAATTTAATGTTTATTAATTAACAGAACATTTTGGACAGGTATATTTTCAAGCATCTAACTAAGAATCTACTATGTTTTAAAATTGCCTAATTTTGTGTTGTTTGTGAATATGTCATTGAATTTATTACCTCTATTTATGTCTAAGCAAGATAGCTAACAAGATCGAAGATGATTCCAGGTGTTTATAAGTTCCTTCGTCTGTAAGCTGCTGTGAGAGTGTATATACAAGGTTGTTAAATGCCTTGGAAGATAAGATTAAAATTCAAATCACTTTTGAATCTGAGGAAGGACAATTTAGGCTTGCTGTGAGAAATATGATAGCATGCTGTTCAATCAGAACCAGTGTAGTAGAGTGCACTTTGTAATGAACGCTAAATATAAGATATTCTATGTGCTAAATACAAAGCAAACCAAGAAATGCGGGCTACAGATTTTGTTTCTGTAACTGCTTATAAGATCTTAGCTGTAATTAATTACTCTCTTTCTCTATTACTCCTTCTAAGATTACCTTGGACTTCAGCTAGGAGTTCAGTTGGGCAGGGTTCCTTGATTGCAGTGGTACTGGGTAGATTTGCTATTATCTTCCATTAATCTATATCATCAAGCAAAGTCATAGAGACGAGCCCTTGGCTTTCACCTGTACTATCCGTGACTGTATATTTCTCAGGGGTCACAACTGAATTCTCTTCACAAAGCAAGTACATAAACACAGCTGACAGAGTCAGCAATGTGGTAACTTGGAAAGGAACAGCTTTCAAGTCCTATCTGAGCTGGTCCCATACGTGGCTATGAGGGTCAAATAGAACCCAGTTTAATAAGGAGGTTATATAGCTGAACTATATTTTATATGTGTATGTGTGTGTGTGTGCACGCGCATGTGTGTGTACGTGTGTGTACAAGAATATACTATAGTCTCTGGCAGGTAAAAGCAAACCTTTAGTTATTTTATTTTGTTATTTAATGTTTATTCAAAAGAAGAAATATGCATTCTGTAGGTTAGTAACTGCTTGTCAATTACCAGGTCATGTGTTAATTTGCAGCAGTAAGAAGACTACATTAGCAGTTGGAGTCACCATTGAATTTCACTTATAACAATTTGGTGCCATTCTCACATACCCATACATCTTCTGCATGTGCTAAATTGGATAATTAATGGAGGGTATAATATAAATTGCAATAGGTATATCTTTTAAGTATTTATAATGGCATGATTCTCTGCAGTTTCCCAAGTCTTGTAGTTGCAGCCTTTTGTTTGCTCTTATGATTGGCAGGAGAATTGATAGTGGCTTCTGTATGGCTTTTCCTTTCAAAATAGGCTTTTCTACATGACCAGAGTGAATGTTGAGGCACTGTTAATTGCTGAAGATATCACTCAAGCTTTACAACTGGGAACAAGGGAAATAACCAATGAATGGGATAAAGATATTCCTGAAACTACAGCGAGGCAAACTCAGGATAGAGTATCATTTACCATATGGATTCCATAGTTCCCACTCTGCCCAGTGGGATACGCTGGCAGTGTAGATCCCCAGACATGAATGCTGTTTTAGTACCTGTATTCCAAAATTTACAAAAGAGTTTGGAATGTTTCCCTATCCCCAAGACACAGTTACCCTGATAAAATAGCCACATATAATTTTAGAGAAGGTTAAGAGTAAGATTCAAGAATACAAAATGATATTAATTTGGCATTTTCTCTCAATGGTACCCAGCCCCTTTCACTTAAAGGCCACTTGGAGTGAATTGACTCAGGGTTTAGAATTGTTTGAGAGGGAATGTTTAAGCAGAGTAACTTTATCATTGCTGGTGTTCACTAGATTTATATTCTTTTTTTCTGTTTTATAAACCAGATATGATCTTAGTGATTGCTTATTGGTTTCATTCCTGAAACTTCATATTTTAGCCAGAATCAGAGATCTTTTCATGTATTAAGGTTTCTGAACCACATGTGTCCTAGGGCCTGTTAATGTTGATGATGCCACCTGATTTCAGTCATTTTGGGCTCCAGTGAAACTTGCTGAAACTAGAAAACCTTTTTTATTTGCTATACTTGCTGAAAAGATTACTGGTCTGGAGATCACAATCAGTAATCAACATTTAAAAGCCTGGTGTTTTTTCCCAAGTGTCTTTATGCAGCAACAGTGGAGGTTGATTTGGATTCTAATGGACAAAAAATGAGGAGACAAATGGGTGAGATGCACAGTAAATCTAGCGTTCCATTCTTCAAAGCAAATGTATTACCCATGCCATGCTGAGTTCTTTTTTTTTTGAGAAGAAGTTTTGCTCTTGTTGCTGAGGCTGGAGTGCAATGACACAATCTCACTCACCACAATCTCCGCCTCCTGGGTTCAAGCGATACTCCTGCCTCAACCTCTTGAGTAGCTGAGATTACAGGCATGCACCACCACACCTGGTTAGTTTTGTATTTTTAGTAGAGATGGGGTTTCTCCGCCTTGGTCAGGCCAGTCTCGAACTCCCAACCTCAGGTGATCCACCCAGATTGGCCTCCCAAAGTGCCGGATTATAGGCGTGAGCCACTGTGCCGTCCTTATGCTGAGTTCTTATCCGGGTACCAGAGGAACAGTGAGAGCAAGGTTGTAAAAGAGAGGTATATGCATTCATTCCTCAATAATCCTGAGGGGTTGGTTCCAAGAACCCCATGGGTACCATAATCCACAGATGCTCAAGTCCGTTATATAAAATGGTGTAGTATTTACATATAACCTATGTACATCCTATGGTATACTTAATTTTTAAATTTTATTTATTTATTTTTTTTGAGACAAGGTCTTGCTCTGATACCAGACTAGAGTGCAGTGGCGCAATCACAGTTCACTGCTGCCTCAATCTCCTGGACTCAAGCAATTCTCCAACCTCAGCTTCTCAAATAGCTGGGACCACAGGTGTGTAACACCACAACTGGCTAAATTTTAAATTTTTTATAGAGACAGAGTTTTGCTATGTTGCCTACCAGGTTTTGAACTCCTGGCCTCAAGTAATCCTACGTCCTCAGCCTCCCAGAGTGCTGGGATTGCAGGGGAGAGCCACTGTGCCTGGCTGCCATATGCTTTTAATCATTTCTACGTTATGTATAACACCTAATACAGTGCCTACACATTACTTCATCCTCATGGATTCAACTTAGTATTAGATGCAGTGAAAAACTCTGGTTTTGCATCTTGGAACATTGTGGTTATTTTTTTCTCAATATTTTCAATCGGTTTGTTGAATCCATGGTTAGAGAACCCATAAGTACGAGGACCAAATGTGTTTCCCTGCAAGAGGGTCAAGATAACCTCAGGTGAAAAAAACTGCATGGTGTTTCTGAGAGATTTGGTTTTTAATTTCCCTATTTCTTCCAATACCTCTTAGATATCAATGTTAAGTTTGTTAATATCTTACTTTTTTTTTTTTTTTGACTAGTGCTTTAATGTTTACAAAAGTGGTCTATTGAGATGGTGTCAACGTATCTGGGTCAATTTGGAAATCGACAGCAGGAGTTTTTGTATTTGACTTTTGATAAGCTCAGTCTTAAAGGACGTCAGTATGAAACTTACAGCAGATTATTAAGAGGTCCCGAGTTTGGTTCCATGCCTTGAAGGGAGGTCTTTAAAATGGGAACTTTTAATTTTATTTTCATTAAGTTCCTTTACATTATTCAGAGCCACTATTTTCCCCCAACAGTCTAAAAATCTTCCTCTCCCCTTTATTTCAGTAAATGGCAGCAGCTAATTGTCCTGCCAGAGCTTCACCATCTGAGATGACTGCAATTGAACACTTGACTTGTTCTTTTGCAGTCTATAGCAATCAGTGGCTACCAGTTTCCCTTTCTGGAATTTGAAGTAGATTTTTATTTTCACTGGACTCACCTTAACCCAATGAGAAAATGCAAACACTGCAAATATGCCTAGGGTTCCTTTGCCTGAATTCTACACTGGTACCAATTTCTCTAATTGTAGCATCCTTTAGTTGCAAATAACATAAACCAATTCTGGCTAACAGGCAGAAAGCAATTTGTTTACTCAGAGAATAAAAAGAAAATCTGATCTACTTAGGGTAGGTCAGGGAATTACTGAACTATCTGTAGGGTGTTCTCATCTGTTAGCCCAATTCCAATTGCTTTGTGTCCTGAGGTTCAAATTGGTCTTGACCAAGTCACATTCTCGCCTACCCTATGGTGACAGTGGAGCTGGGGGTTTGTAGCAGGAGATGGTCCTGGTCCCGTGATGAGTAGCCCCACCAGCCACTCATGGCATGATGACAGAGCAGGTCTCCTAAGAAGATTGTGAGGCCCACAAAGCAAAACAGAACAACCCAGATTACCCACTAAAACCTGATTTTGCCTTTTTATTAATGGCTTTTTTCTTTCTAAAAGCAGACGACAGTGGTGTTTAAAATATGTGTACCATGGAATGCTTAGAAGATAATTTTCTTGATACAAGTTTTGTTTATTTCCTAAAGAGCATTGTTGAAATGTGCAGAGTATCTGGAAAATAACATCTATGTCTATGTGAAAATTACATAATTATTTAATTAAAATTATGTAGTTGCATAAAAGTGTGTGATTCAACACATTTCTTCAAATTTTGGATATGATGGAACAAGGTAAATAAAAGTAGCAACAAAAACAAATGTTCTTGCACGACAGGAGAAAGATTATTGTTAAATATATAAAAAAGACAAATTCCTAAGGGTATTAATGGAGAAGGAATATCTGCTCAGCAGGCAGATATTGAAAACAATAACAATCTCGACATGAGTCTCAAAGGCATATAATTAGCATATGGAAAAAAATAGCTTAGACCATTAGTTCTCAGCTCTGGCTGTTAGAATCATGTTTTTAAAAGCACAAAAGCCCTATCACCATTTCCAGGAATTGTATCGTGGGGCCCAGTAGGACTGCTGTGTTGCACAGCTCCACGGGGCTCCATTCACATGGAAGTGTATACAATGTGTGGCCCTTGGGGTTGTGCAGTGTGTGACCTGTATGGCTAGAAGCAGTGACCTGACCATCAGCATTAAACTTTTTTTTTTTTTTTTTTTTTTTGCTATTATTGTCTTTTTCCACCAGCATTTAAAAAATCTCCCCCATTTTTTTGAAAGCTTAGCCAGATTTGCAGCCACTGGAGTCTGAGAATCCTTTGTCTCTTATTCCTATG
Organism: Ateles fusciceps; assembly: GCA_036589455.1. NCBI lineage: Eukaryota > Metazoa > Chordata > Mammalia > Primates > Atelidae > Ateles > Ateles fusciceps. The sequence goes on from JAZHEH010001361.1 coordinate 5,380,381, forward strand.
CCCAGCTTTAGAGTGCCTTTTTCTAATTATTCTTTAAAGTTCTCTTTGTGTTAACCTTAATCTCTACGGAGAACCCTCTCAGAAGAGAGACCCCCACCCAAGCAGGCTGAAAGTATTGAGGGGCAGATACTCAGCACAACAGAGTGGATCTATCCTGGAGACCAGCAGCCTGAGAGTCTGCAGGCTGACAGCTCTCCAGACTGAAGGCCTTGAGCAGATTTTCAGCCAGGTAGTTATTTACTCTTTGACAGGTGATTCTCATTAATACACATGTGTTCTACATATACACATCACTCAAGAATATACCAAGTAGGCAGCTGTTACCTGCCTACCACTAATTACAAACTAAAAGTATCTTCCACAAGGGAACCTTGGGGGCAGGGTAAACTTGATGTTCATCAACAGATTTCACCTAAAGTTTTCTTTTTGTTAACCTTGATCTCACCTGTCTAGAGATGGGATTGGTAGAATTGGGGATATCCAACACACAGAATTATTAGCTTCAGCCTGTACCTTGCATGGGTGACACTGAGCATCACATCTTATTCCAGGACAAATGCTGGAAGAACTGGTTATAGGCCGTGTTTGGTAACACTGAAATGCTCAAATGTGTTAATGGTAAATGGCTAATTTTGATTTATCCCTAGTAACAGCCTATGGCAGAAGAAGTCATCAGAATAGCTAACTTTTGTGTGTCTAGCACAAACCTTATTACTTAGTCATCTCCCTAATTTACTTTCTTTTCTGTTTTTTTTTTTTTTGATAAAGAAAGGACATGTACATTAATTTAGAAAAACAGGAAAATATGAAAAAATGTTTCAAATCTAATTAATTGTTGGTGCTGCCTCTGATTTTATTATAAGTTTATGTTATATGTTCAATATCTTGTTTTATAAAGGACTAATTACATATATGGAAAGTTCACAATTGGTGAGATGTTTAAGCCTGTTACAAGAGGTACACATGAAGATACTGATATTAATTAAACTCAAAAGGAAGTAATAAGGAAGAGCAAAGCACTCACAAGACTCAGTATATTCATGTGATGCTTTAATAAGGTAAAGGATATGGTGCAGTGGGGAAGCAAGGACAGATCAGAGGGGTGCAAGGCTTCCAGGGGCCGCCCTCCAGGGGCCATTTCTGGTTTTACAGGTAAACTGAAACAACTCTATACTTATTTCTGGGAGTGCCTGGAAGAATAGTAGTAATAGTTGGATAAGATATGAATGAGATTTACTACCGATTTATAGGGTTAGTATATGTAGTAATTTTATATGGTGTATTTATAATATAAACACACCAGTGATTTATAATGTTGAATGTTCAAAACTCTCCTGGAGGCACTGGGCTGGCTCATCTACACTGTTGAAGGATGTACGGGTTGATGGTTTACACCTAGAATAATAGTTACACAGCCTGGCTTGGCTATGTGATTGGCAGGCTATGAAAGAGTCCACTGTAAACTGGTGATGGCACCATGCTAAAATCAAGGTACATATTTTGTGACTGAGAAAGGACCCCTGGAAGGCTGCACCTGGAAGTCTTAAATCCTTCTGATTGCATGAGCTTTGCTTCCCCCTGCTGTACCATATCCTTTACTTTTATTAAAGCCTGACATAAATATACTCTCTGGGTCTTGAGTCCTTTCAGTATTTGAGTCTGTGTAATTGAAGTGTATACTATTTGCAGTTTGCTCTTACTAGGCAGGTGTGAATGAATAAACAATAAATGAATATAAACTATAATCTGGTATCCCTGTATACCTCTTTGTGCTTAATTTAAATGTCTGATTTTGAATCTGTTTTTATGTTTTTGTCAAAAACATCTTTAAAAATTTAAACTACAACATGTCTGCTTTTTGTGAAAAAAAGAAAAAAGCCAAATAGAGTACAATGTAAAGCCCTGGTAACTTTTACAAAGTTTATTCAGATGATTTGCATATTGTAATAGATTGAGAATATTGGTCAAATAGTAGCCCACTTGCCTAGCATTGAAATCAACCTTAAGTAGGCTCCTGAGTGCAAAAGTTCCTTTACATATCATAATGAAAAAAAAATTAGATAAGGCAGTTTTGTTGGTAATGTTCTTAAAATAAAATACGCTTTAATCTGCTAACAAAGAGAGTCTAAGAGTTGTGTTAATGTTATCTTTTAACTTGAACTTGCAAACTTCTGCAGCTGCCTGTATTCTGTGCTAAATGTTATTAAAATGTTGTTAAATAATTTTTAATAAGATGCATCCATCTTATTAGCACTGCATCCAGTGCTAAGAAATATTTCATATACTCATAGAAATATTGTTTAATTTTTTTTACAATGGTGTTGTTTCTGTTTTATCTTTAAATTTTATTGTATTTTATGAAATATGCTTTTCCTATTTAACTTATTTATATGCCGCTAAACATATATGAAAGGCACTATATTTGTAAATCTTGACAGAACTTTTTCATTGCTAATAGAAACAACTGTGTAAATAGGTTAATTATAAATAAGAGAGCATTCTGAAATCTGATGTTTAATTTTCCCACCTCTTTAGAAAATTATAAATTCTGAAAGATTACACTTTTAAGTTGACTGTAAAACTTTGGAGATGTTGCAATTTTTGGCTGTAATATTTGTTTGTCCATGAAATTGTATACAGCTTAAGTAAATATATCGTTGTGGCATCTCTGCCTTTGTTTTACTTCTGACTGTATGATCATGGCCAGGGATTTTAGCATCTGTAAAACATTGTTTTACCTGTGCATTACCTAAGGAAAGGCCAATGCTCTTCTTTAGCAATTCACAGGTAGTCTTCCTTGTTCATTTAATGTGTATAAAACAGTTCTCAAAAGTTTGAATTAGCCAAAGTACATTTTAAATACCCCAACAGAAACTCACTATTCAAAGAAATCATTTGTTAAATAATTTTGTAAATTTCAGACACTGTTTGCAAAATAAATCTTCATCCCTCACTTCTTTTTTGTGCATTGATGGGGAATCCATCTATTCATTTTTGAAGTCATTGCCCCTATTTTGATATTAACCTGTATTTCTCAAACAGTAAAACTCTGTGAATCTTTACTGTGGATGGGAGAAGGACGTATGTCTTATAGGGACTGTCTCCATAGAGCTGAAATGAAAAGGCACAGTGTGTTGGCAGACTGCAGAACATAAACCTGAGAAAATGGTTCCTCTGCAGTTTCCTTAGTAAAGCCCTTCAGGAAAATATTTAATTGTCACTGTCAGAAATCCAACATGTACTAGCCTAAGCAGAAAATGGTATTTTTTTGTTTATTTAAGAGGCACAATAGGCTGGCTCACAGCAAAAAAGGAAACTTGCACGATTGAGGACAGTGACCTGGATCTCAGCAACTGGAAGTGAGAACTGAAATGTTACTCTTGTTATCACTCTTATTTTCTTTGTTTGTAGGCTTTGTCTTCATGGACCTCTCCACATATCAGAGATCATGGTCCAGAAGGACAGCCTTATCCCAGTCAGTTGCTGCCAAAGAATCCTGAGGAGGGCTGGTGACTAATCCAGCTGAGTCATAACATTGCATATCAGGATTGCTCTCTGCTAGGAATTGGACTCATTTTATGACAAGGAGGTGGGAGAGGGCAGAATATTATTGCCATCTCCACTTGAATAACATGGTTAGTGTAGGGAGGGGACATTATTACCAAATAAAACAGTAGCAATTACCAGAAGGTGGTAAAAAATAGTCCTGGGCAGAGAAAGCCATCATGTGGCAACTTTTACACTGAACTCAGTATGGGTACAATGTGAAAAATAATTCCAAATTAACATATAATTTCTTTACTGATATGGTTAACCAAGTCATAAAGTAGAGAATGGCTCAGGTAAATTTTTTTTCAGCAAATTGTTTAACAAAGTCTAACAATATCCTTGCCAATAAACTATATGTAATGGACTGAATGACAGCCATTTTTGATGATTGCTAACTTCAGTAATCTAATGTCAGTCTAGAGTGAGGTTTCTGGTAGTGTTCCATAAAAAACAGGCTTCGTACTATGAAACTTTATTTTTGTGTCTTGAATGAACATAATAGTTCAATTGACTTTTACTAAGAGCATCCTATGGCCAGGCAGTACCCTAGGCTCTGCGGATACAAAGCATACTAGGCAAATTACCTTCCTCAAGGAGTTCACTATTAGGGAAGACAAATCCATAAACTAATAGTTATCTTAAAAGAATATTGTTTTAAGGCAGATTAACCTGAGTTGAGGGGGTGTAATAAAGAATTTCCAGAGATAATGACAGTTGAGTCTTGAAGCAATCAGTTTAAAATTGCAGAGAAGGATTTTTTTTTTTTTTTTTTTTTTTTGAGACAGAGTTTTGCTCTTGGCACGCAGGCTGGAGTGCAATGGCTCACCACTGAGGTTGTGGTGATCTTGGCTTACTGCAACCTCCCCCTCCTGGGTTCAAGGGATTCTCCTGCCTCAGCCTTCCAAGTAGCTGGGATTATAGGCATGTGCCACCACACCTGGCTAATTTTGTATTTTTAGTAGCGATGGGGTTTCTCCATATTAGTCAGGCTGGTCTCGAACTCCCAACCTCAGGTGATCTGCCCACCTCAGCCTCCCAAAGTGCTAGGATTACAGGCATGAACCACTGCCCTCAGCCAAGAAAGATGTTTTAAGCAGAAGCACGTACATAGGCAATGATATAGGAAGAGCATCACACATTGAGGCATCGGTAAGTGGCTCTATATTTAAGCATCTATTAAAATTGAAGTGGAATATAAATATATAAATTAAAATAAATTCTCTCTGTCTGGAGCTAGCATCTGTTAGGGGGAGTAGAAGTATGGCTAACGGGTGATGATCACACCTTGAAAAGGCTGTGTAAGACCTAGGGGAGGCCCATTGCATATAAATGAGGATAGCAACGTGTTTGGAAACCTCCTTCGCATTACCTCCAGTTAAAGTAGAGTAAAGGCAGCCCTGTGCTGCCCTAATAATTGAACTCAATTATAACCCATGAAAAAAGGCTTTCCAACACAGAGAGACTGAAGCAGGTAGCTGGGAGTGGAAATTGTACCTCATAAGATGTCCAAAAATGTTTGCATAACCTCAGGTAATACATTAAAAATACTTCCTTTAAAACAGCCAGTTCCTGGAATGTGGGAAGGCTGTGAGAATACCTGTGAACTCCATTTGGCATGCCACAGACTGGCTGATAGCTCAGGTGAATAAGAAAGTGGGTAGCCAGACCTTTTTGTTCCCCACAAATTGAACCATTGGAATGACAGATTGGAGCTGAAAATGTAGCAGGTGCAGCTAGTGATGCTGGCCGGCTACTAAATTGAAACACACAGATACACATACAGCACAGTTGCACACACACACACAACACATAGGAGCATGAATGCACACACGTACATGTACACACATTCATGCATGCAACACACATGCACATGCACACACATACTATATATACCACACATATACCACACACACAAAAGACATGCAGCCACACGTGTGTGTGTGTGTGTGTGTGTGTGTGTGTGTGTGGCATGCCTCATAAGGAAGGGGATTTGCTTAGATCCAAAGAGACTGTTAGCTATGTGCTGAGTAATAAATGGTCTTCAGAGAAAATAATGAAGGAAAATGCCTGGAAACAATAAACAAAAATTCATCCCAAAACCATCCCCCACCCCCAAGTCCGTAGAAAAATTGTCTTCCACAAAACTGGTCCCTGATACCAAACAGACTAGGATCTAGGGTATTCGTCACCCAGATAATGTACATTATACCCATTAAGTAATTTTTCATCATCCACCCTGTTCCCACCCCTTTACCCTTCTCTCCTTTGCTGGCTTTGTAGAAGCAATTTGTCATGAATTCTACAGCTCAAGGCGGTGAAGTCTGTCAACAACCTGTGGGAGCTTAGAGGCAGAGCCTTTTCCAGTCAAGATGTTACTAGAAAGGGGATCAAGTCCACACCCCAAAAGAGGGTTCTTAGACTTTGCACAAGAAAGAATTGGGGTCAAGTCCACAGAGCAAAGTGAAAGCAAGTTTAAGGAAAGTAAAGCAATAAAAGGATGATTATTCCATAGGCAGAGCAGCAGCATGGGCTGCACGACTAAGAATACTTATAGTTTTTCTTGATTATATGCTAAACAAGGGATGGATTATTCATGAGTTTTCTAGCAAAAGGGTGGGATTTCCTGAAAGTGAGATTTCTTCCCTTTTCTAGACCGTATAGGGTAACTTGCTAACATTGCCATGGCATTTGCAAACTGTCATGGTGCTGGTGGGAATGATCTTTAGCATGCTAATACATTATAATTAGCGTATAATGAGCAGTGAGGACCAGAAACACTTTAATCACCATCTTGGTTTTAGTGGTTTCTGATGCCTTCTTTACCACATCCTGTTTTATCACCAGGGTCTTTGTGACCTGTATCTTGTGCTGATCTCCTGTTCTCATTCTGTGAATAAAAATGCCTAACTTCCTGGGAATGCAGCCCAGCAGGCCTCAGCCTTATTTTACCCAGGCTCTATTCAAGATTGAGTTGCTCTGGTTCAAATGCCTCTATATTTTCAATTGTTCTTCAAGCAGATACCTTGATTGCAGCCTCTAGGGCCACTAAGCAGAGGATCCAGTCAAGTCAAGCCTGGACTCCTGACACACAGAAACTGAGATATTAATGTGTATTGTCTTAAGCTGGTATGTAGGCGATCATTCATTACACAACAATAGAAAAATAAAACAAATATGAACATGATTACTGACTTCTGAAGTTTATAGTCTCATGGAAGATATAGCCAAATAAGACAGTGATTTGCAATAGAATATGGTAAAAGTAACACTGAAATCAGGGCAGTGCTGGGCTGTGCTCAGGACACAGGGAGAGGGAGTAAAGATAGATATTCAGGAAGCAGAGGCAAGGGCAGAGGGTGGCTGATCAGTTGAGTGGGGAGGCTTGAAGGCCTGGCTGCCTAATTCAGGGCCCAAGAGAACTGATGGTCAGAGAAATGTATATTAAAACAAGATGGGGGAAAATGGTGGAAAGGAGGCAGGACTAACTTACAGCTCCCACTCAGAGGGACAGAGCAATGTGTGGAGACCCACCTCGTGAACTTTTGCTCTAAGAAGTACTGCAGGAACATAGCAGGAAAGCCTAGAGAATCCATAGTCTGTGAAGAAGGTAGATTGCCCCCGCAGACTCTGTGGGACAGCTGAGGAACTGTGAGTTGGCTTGCTTTCTCAGATAAAGGCCTTATAGCCTAGGGCAAGTTCTCAGCCCTGCTCACCAGCTGCCTGGAAATAAACTGGGTGCTGTTGGTGGGGCACGGTGGGAGTGAGACTGGCCTTTTGAGCTCTGAGCTGCGTTAGAATTGGGTGAGGCCTCTGGCTGTTGGCATTTCCCCACTTCCCTGATAACCTGTGTGATGCGGCAGAGACAGCCATAGTCCCCCTTGGGAACAGAACCACATTGGCGTGGAAACCACACCCCCATTCCCCAACAGCAGGTGCAGCAAGCCCTGCCCAAGAAAAGTCTGAGCTCAGAAATACCTAACCCTACCCACACCTGATGGTCTTTCTCTACCTGTCCTGGTAGCTGAAGACAAAGGACATAATCTCTTGGGAGCTCTAGGTCCCATCCACCACCTCCCCTAGGGCAAGATTATATCCTCCCTGTACAACCACAGCTGCTATGCACTTGAAAGCGCCATCTCCTAACTGGAGGCTGACCAAAACTAAATTAGTATACTTAACAAAAATACAACCAAGGACCCTCACAGAGTCCACTTTACTACCCTGCTACTTCTACCAGACTGGGTGCTGCTATCCATGGCTAAGAGGACTGAGGATGGATCACATTACAGGACACTTTGCAGGCACACCCCAGTACCAGCCTGGCACCTGGTAGCTCTGCTGGGTGTCTAGATCTGGAAGAGAAATAACAATAACTGCAGTTCAGCTCTCAGGAAGCCCCGTCCCTAGGGGAAAGGGAGTACACCACATCAAGAAAGCTCCCTGTGGGACAAAAGAATCTGAACAGCAGCTCTTGAGTCTCAGATCTTTCCTCTGACATAGTCTACCCAAATGAGAAGGAACAAGGAAAACAATTCTGGTAATATGAAAAGACAAGATTCTTTAACACCCCCAGAAGATTACACTAGCTCATAAGCAATGGATCCAAATCAAGATGAAATCTCTGAATTGCCAGACAAAGAACTGAGAAGGTCAATTATTCTGCCAGTCAAAGAGGCACCAGAGAAAGGTGAAGTCCAATGTAAAGAAATTTAAAAAAAGAAAAAAGGTAAAGGATATGAATGAAAAAATCTCCAACAAAATAGATAGCATAAGTAAAAACCAGTCACAACTTCTGGAAATGATTCTTATACAGATATTAAACATCAAAAGTTTCACTTATTAGCTCCTTTAATTTACTAACTTGTTAGATAAACAGTAAGATGTTGGAAGGATAAACAGAAGACATTAAAAGTAATCAGGGATACTGAAATGATTTTGCTCATAGTTGTAAAACTTATCATATCTTGGAGGAACAATGAAATGTTTGGAATCATCATTTTTATAGTGTGGAAATAAAACTGTTCAGACTTCATTTGCAATTCTATAAACAAGAATAATTACCCTCTTCAATATACAGAGTTGTAAAATAGCCAAAAACAAAAGGTATAAGCAAGCTCACACAGTCCCAGCATTCAATTGAAAGTATGTCTAGAAATCTTTTACCCACCTTGGTTTTTCTCCCCAGCAATGATGCTGTTAGTGTTGGAACATGTCTGAGACATGGCACCAAAGTATGTTACTGGTGGTGAATACACATGGATCTACAGACACCTCAATTCTTGCCTCCTTACAAGAAAAGATTCAGTAGAGAAGGCATAAGGCAGAAGGAGAGACTGAGGCAAGTTTTAGAGCAGGAGTGAGTTTATTAAAAAGCTGTAGAGCAGAACAAAAGAAATGGGAAGTACACTTGGAACAGGGCCAAGAGGGCGACTTGAGAGATCAAGCAAACCGTTTGACCTTTTGAGTTGGGGTTTTATATGCTGGCATACTTCCAGGGCTTGCATTCCTTCTCCCCTGATTCTTCCTTTGGGGTAGGCTGTCCATAAGTGCAGTGCGCCTGCTAGCACGTGGGAAGGGAGCATCCGAAGTGTGTTTACTAGAGTCATTTGCATACTCATCTGAGGCATTCTCCCCTTACCAGTCAAATGTCCCTAGGACATCATATACCGGTTAAACTCTGCCATTTTGCCTCTTAGTGTGCCTGTGTGAGCCCACTCACCAACTCCTAAGATCTTATCGGGAAGCTACTCATCACCAGCTTCGGGTTTTTCCTACGTATTGGGCATCTGCCTTTCCCTGGTGCTGGCTACTCCCTATTATTATTTTAGAGAAACAGTTAACAACCACCTGACCATCATCCTGAAATTCCTGGTTGGGGGCAGCCCTCTCCGGGCCTGCTTCTGTCTAACTAGCTTCCTACTGTAACAGTGGCAAAAATGATCTAGGAGAAAAGTAAGCTCGAGAAGAAACACAAAGAGAAAACTCAGTATACTCTTTTAAAGACAAAGAGCCCATTCAAAAATTGTAAGATGATTCTTGTAAAAGGCTTATGCTTTAGATTCTTAAAATTAGTTTTCTCCCATTGTATATAAAAATGACGTGTCTTTCCATGAGAAAAGCTAGAGGAGTGAGAGGGCAAGAGGACAGCACTCAGGTCAGCATTTTCTCTTTCCAAGGTCCAGCTTTGAATGAGTTTGATGTGGTAGAAATTTCAAATATGTATTGGGAAATCAAGAATGCTGGAAATCATGCCATGCTTTTCTGGGCATAGCCTGAGGGAGGCTGCAGGCCTGCAGGAGGATTGATGTATTTGGCCAGCGCCAGGTCCAACATTAATGGAGGGAGAGTGTGGATTTGAGGAGGAAAGAGACTAAATAGACCAGCCTGAGGCTATACTCTTGGCTTCCCATGGCTTGCAAGTCAGATGCCTGGGATTGAGAAATGCCTTTTTATTCCAGTAGAATAGATGCAGAAGTGTTGAGAGCATGAGAGCAGTGGACGCCCCAGACCACAGGAAGTGGGAACTTCAAGGCCAGAGGCCAGTGCCACACCACCTCCTCATTTTCTTTGCACACTGGAGTGTGTTGTAAGTGAAATTGGCATCTCCATTTCAATAAATGTTAAAGGAGAGTGCTATTAGAAATTAGAGGCAGGAACATTTGCACATTCATTCTTCTTTTATTCCAAGTGTTTTTTGAACACTTAACCTACTTAGACAATGTGCTGATATCCTTATTTTCCATATCTCTTTAAGAAGAGAAACCATAAAGAAGATACGTTTTAGGGAAAGATATTATGCATATCCCCCTGACTTCTCCCTTTCTTGGTAGGAAGATGTGTTTGTAGTATTTCTGTTCATAGTAATCTAATTCGAAAATTCAGATAATAGTTATTGACTGACTCCTGTGTACCAGGTGTTATTTTAGGTCTTGGGGAAGAACAATGATTAACACTAGACACAGTATTTGCTTTTCTTCCAGACTAGGATGGAAAATAGTAATTAAACAATTATGATACAGTCTCATAAGCACTGTGGTTGGATACGTAAAGTGCTAGAAAAGGATCTATGGCAGACCCTAAATCCAGATTTACACCCCATCTTTCAGGAGTGGTTATGTTACTGTTAGAAGACTAGTATTTTACTTCAAAATTCTTTAATTTATATAATAGGTGTCACGTGTGGAATACTTAGGCTAAGGTACAACCCCACTAAGTTATATGACTCCATTCATATGTCAGAGGGCTGAAAAGAAAATGTGGTCTCTTGCCAAGAAGATGCCTTCAATAACTACCTTCAATAACCAGTAGCCCTGTGGAAGGGCAGCACAAATATTTGCTGGGTAGTTAGCTCTCTCTACTGTAGAACCTGGTAATTGTTTATGGCCAACTGCTTTAAGTCAGTTCCTCAAATTATGCTTAGACAATGTCCTTGTCCATTCTTGTGGTTTACCAAATGACAAAATTTAGAAGAATCAATTCATTCCTTTCTATGATCATAAAATATTAGTGTCAGAAGTGTAGGTATGCTATGGTTAATAAAATTTAAATTAATTTCTACATGTGACAACTCTATCAAAGGAAGGACTGTATATTGAAAAAAAAAGTTTATTAACCCCAAAGAGCCCATCCAAAAATTGTAAGATGATTCTTGTAAAAGGCTTATGCTTTAGATTCTTAAAATTAGTTTTCTCCCATTGTATATAAAAATGATGTGTCTTTCCATTCAAGGAGAAAAGCTGTTTTTGAGCTCTGTGATGGATATCCTCATTCAAATTCAAATAGCTAGTAACAGAATTGTGTCTATTATATCAGCCTGGAAATAAGCAAGTGAGAGATGGCACTACCATGCTTACTGTTGATGAACTTAATAAAAGGACCCTGCAAGGCTTTGAGACAAAATTAGGAACATCAACAAGGGATAGCAAAACACTTTGAGTTTAGTACTAGTAAGAAGATGTTACTTCCATGCTTGCAATAGCAATGGGAGGGAGCAGTGGGAGAACCCAAGACAGAGAGGGCTAGTAGGTGGAGACCATTATCCGGAGTGACAACTGCAGATAACCAGCATAGCTGTTAATCAGATAAGCTAAATTTCACCCTTCATTGTTTCATCTTAATGTTTCCTCTCAACCTCAGAGAAGGAATAATAAATGGCATAATGGTTAAGGGCATGAATTCTGGAGCCAGACTGCCTGGATTCAAATCCTAGTTTTACCACTTTCCTTAATATCTTTGTGCCTCAATTTTCTCACCTGAAAAATGAAAATTTACCTCTTGTTGTTGAAAATCTTAAATGGGTTGCTATAAGTAAATTCTTTGAGTAGTGTCTGACATACGACAAATGCTATAAAACTTTAACCTATGTTGTTGGGTCTTTATTTTAATTTTTTTAAAAATAATATACACAAACAGCAAGTCCTCATGATGAATCAGTCAGTTTTGAAGTCTGTTAGCCTTGAGTAGACTCTGTGAAGTGAGCAGGTTTCTGTCTGCCCACTCTCTTTGGAAACCCCCGCTCCCCATTCTTAGGTTAGTCACGTGGTTTAGGTTAGGCTGTCCTTTTGCCCACTAAGTGCTCACATACATCTTTCTAGGATATTGATGAGAGACTTCAATTAAACAACCTAGATATGTTCTTGTGATTCATTCTGGAACCAGAAGTACACTGGATCCTCTCCACTGGGATGGTTACCTGTTAGGATACTCTAAACCTAGAATTGTTGGTAACCTCTTTCCATTCTCCCTGAGAATGAAGACAACAAAGAGGAAAGCAGGAGAGAAAATGGAGAATTTATAGTTACAAGAACCAAGAATTTCCTCATCTTCTTATCTTTAGTCCAAGTTGGGTGTTGTATTAGTCTATTTTGCCTTACTGGAAAGGGGTACTTGAGGCTGAGTAATTTATAAAGAAAAAAGGTTTATTTTGCTCACCGTTCTAGAGGCTGTATGAGTGTGGCGCCAGCATGTGCTCAGCCTCTGGTGAGGCCTCGGGAAGCTTTCAGTCATGATGGAAGACAAATGGGGATCAGGCACGTCACATGGTGAGAGAGGGAACAAGAGAGAGATGCCAGGCTCTTTTAAACAACCAGCTCTCATGTGAATTAATACAGTGAGAACTCATTATGGCAGGGAAGGCACCTCATGGAGGATCTGTCCCCATAATCCAAACACCTCCCACTAGGTCCCACCTCCAACACTGGAGATCACATTTCAACATGAGATTTGGAGGAGATAAACATCCAAACCGTATCAGGTGTCTCTCGTTTTAACCAAAATTCTTAATTTCAAAATTGTATTGTATTTTACAGTTAGTACCAGTGTCAACATTTTCTGTTTTCTAACTATATTATTAGGCATGAGATTTGAAATATCTCATGTAGGTACTGGTAGCTGGAATTTTAAATCTGTAAAAATAGAAATGGCAACAAAAGAATGAATCTACAAGACTACTGTGTTGTCATTAATTCCTTTAAAAAACTGCAGGCTAACAATTTTTTTGTGACAAGTTTGAGGTGTAAATATTAGGAGCTTTCTATAAATCATCTAATATTTACCCAAAACCAAAAACCTATGAGGTAGACGCTACTACTGATCTGTTTCCTGTTAAGGATACTTAAAGAGGTTGAAAACAACTCCAGGCCCCTCAGAAATTCTGGGCAAGTAAATCTGTTAGGGTACAGAATACGCTTTAAAAATTATGCTGCATAAATCATGTTACTGACTTGAAAATATACCAAGTATATACTGTTGATTAAAAAAATAGGAACAAATATATAACAAATGTAAAACATATAACAAAGTGAAAGAATCTATTTGATGTAAAATACCATATTTATATTTATATCTTTATACATTTCTAAGAAGAGATATCTGGACAAAACTATATATATTTATATAATTCATATTTTATGTTTGTATGTTTTTATAAAGAGATACTTAGTAAAATGCTCACTAGTATACTATATCTTAATAGATATATGTAAAGATATACCTACTTCTATATGTATGAAACATTTTATATACGTAAATGTTTCCATATGAAAATTTATTTAAAAATGCTCATCAATAGTCCTGGTTTATGAGCTTTCAAGTTAGTTTAAACTTTCTTCTATTTTTTGTTTTGTTTGACTTTTAAAAATGATAAATGTATTATTTTTATAAAAACATACCAATAACTTAAACATATCAAAAACCCCTCACAGACTGATAAATCATGAATACTTCAGCATTAAAAAGGAGGAATAAAATTCAAAGTATTAGAATTCTGATACAGCAAGCAATGTATTCCATTTTCATTCATTCATTCAATAAATCTTCATTGGGTAGCAGATATTGTGTTAGCTATCTGGGGGAAACATGATGAATGAAGTAGTTCCAGTTTCTAATATTAATGTATGAATTGCTTTTGAGAACCAGTTCCAGAGCCCTAATGGAATCTACTGCTTCCATCCATATGCCTGTTCTGGCTGTAATTGTGTTAGTGTTTGTGTTGTGGGAGGCAAACAGATGGAGATAAGGAAGACCATCACCCAAGGCATTCATTATACTTTGCTGACAACCATGAGCAGAAAGTTCCTGTAATCCCCACACGGATAAGGCTAAATGAGATCAGGCATGAGGAAGTACTTTATTTAGGTCACTGTCTCCTTTCTCAGAGGCCTGGATCTGGAAATCTCTGAATGCAGGACAGTTTATAATTTACACTCAGATGCACATACCCATGTCCTTCCCCCACACTATTCCTTTACACCTTCCATGACAAATATTTCTCAGACACATTGCATAATTCAAGGTAAAATAAATGGGAAAAACTGTTTCAAAAAGGAGAAATTGACGGTGATTAAGAAAGTTTGAAATGTAATTTTCAGCTGCCTTGACCGTAACCTGAAAAGCCTTGAGGTAAATTCCTTTCCTGTCTGAGTGCTGGTCCCATTATTTTTCTTTTTCCCCCTTCCTGGTCCATCAACCTATCCTCACCCAACAATTTGAAAATAACCTGCTGCTTGGTCCTGACAGGCAGACCTGTCAGAGCAGGAGCACAGTTTAAAAACATATTCTCGATGCTGGGATAGAAAGGAGATCTAGGAACTTGGAACGTTTCAAGAGCTCAGCAACAATCCAGGAGTTACGAGGTTACTCTGTGTGCCTCTGGGTATAAGTGCCCGAGTTTATTTCTAACCCAATTTCTTATTGTTTTAGAAGGGGGGCTGCTTTATGACATGACCCTTCTAGGTGGCAAAAGGTAACTTTTCTAACTTGATTTTGATCTTGGCTTTTCTATCTGAGGCCAGTTTAAATGGTTACGAGGTGAGAGAGCAGTGAATGCCAGATACTTTATCATCTAAGGTAGTGGTCCTCAACCTTTTTGGCACCAGGGACTGGTTTTGTGGAAGACAATTTTTTTTTATAGACCCAGGGGTGGGAGTGGGAGTATGGTTTCAGGATGAAACTGTTCCACCTCAGATCATCAGGCATTAGTTAGATTCTCATAAGGAGCATGTGCAACCTAGAGGACTCACATGCACAGTTCACAATAGATTCACACTCCTATGAGAATCTAATGCTGCCATTGATCTGACAGGAGGTAGAGCTCAGGCAGTAATGCTCACTTGCCCAGTGCTCACCTCCTGCTGTGCGATCCAGTTCCTAACAGGCCACAGACTGGTGGCAGTCCATGGCTCAGGGGTTGGGGACTCCTGATCTAAGGTTAAAAGTTTTATTATTAAATAGGATCATTCACAAAATGAAGAATTGCTTTCCTTTGCCTAAGAAAATAAGACTTTTAGTACTTTAAAGTTTTTATTACTAATTGCTCAACTTTCAAGTAACATAATATTTATTTCTAAGTTTATAATTTTTTTTCCTTTAAAAGTGTATTAAGGGAGGAAAGTTAACTGGATTTAAGGAATTAGATTGGATGGTCTCTGAGGTCACTCCAGATGGTCTCTTAATCACATTCTGTGATTAAGTAAGGTAGGTTTCAGATTTTACTTTATAATCTGTGGAATTAGGCTGGTAACAGTGATACATTAAAGGGGTGTCTGGGATGATAAAAAGCACCTGCCTCTCTCACGTTAGTGGGTCATATAGTAGGAAAACACCA
The DNA here is from genome assembly GCA_036589455.1 of Ateles fusciceps. Classification (NCBI taxonomy): domain Eukaryota; kingdom Metazoa; phylum Chordata; class Mammalia; order Primates; family Atelidae; genus Ateles; species Ateles fusciceps. Next base: position 5,396,033 of record JAZHEH010001361.1, read on the forward strand.
AATTGTATTTGATAGCTCATTCATATCCCTACTTTGTTCTTCCCCATTTTTATCACATGACAAAACGAGGGTTAAAAATTAGAGTTACCATATAGCTATTACATATCATCTGCACATCTGGATTCATAGTACAAATGTTCGAGATCTAACAATCAAAATTCTTGTTACGTGGAGTCACATGGATATGACATAGAACAAAGGGCTATAAAAAGCAGAAGGCATTTCAAGCAGAGGCAAATCTATTAGTGAGGACAAAGAGTTATGCATCAATGCAATTTTTAGGTACTCTGTAGATAGTTCATCATGGCCGGACCAAGGGGTATGTGTTATGATGGGGAGGAGGCAGGAGGGGAGTGAGTAAAGGCCAGGGCTAGACTGGTAGTCAGGGGTCAGATGTGAAGGGCCTTGAGGACTGAGCTAAAAAATTACAATTTTGTTCTTAAGGCTATGCTGATCCATGAAAAATTATTGACAGACTCTGAGTTGGGAATGACAGGTCTGGCAAATAACTGGGTACACTGATTTGTACTCCAGCTAGTTAAGGGCCGGAGAATTAGATTCCACAGTCATCAGCACATGAATGTTCATCTCTGGGGACTGGGAGAAATGCGACAGAAAATGCTTATACTGTGGTACACCCACCTTCTCTTTACCCAACCCAACTCCCCCCTGAGAGAAATGAAAACAAGGATGTGATTGAGGAGTTCAGCCCCACCTCTTGCCCTGTGTTAGAAAGGCAGAGAGAGCTCCTTCCCTCCTGTCTTCATAGGTTGGACTGTGATATAGCTGTGAAGACCTCCATGCTTTTCCAAAGCTGCTTTGTTCTTTTTTGCTTTACCAGCCATTATCCACTTAGGAACAGGGTTGGGCCAGGTGCAGTGGCTCACATCTGTAATCCCAGCACTTTGGGAGGCTGAGGCGGGCAGATCACCTGAGGGTCGGGAGTTTAAGACCAGCCTGGTCAAAATGGTGAGATCCTATCTCTAAAATAAATAAATAAATAAAAACAGGGTTGAAGGGAGCAGGGAGCAGCACAGTTTACCTCTTTCCCCAAACCCCCTAAAGAGGAGCTATAGAAGAGGGAGTACTCTAATGGGTGAAATGATGTTTTGGAGAAGAATTCTAGAAAATGCAGCATTTCTCGTAATTACCTCACTGTTGTTGATGAAAAGAATCAAACCCTATAAATATTTGAAGACATTTATTCTGAGTCAAACATATGAGTGACCAATAGCCCATGACACAGCCCTCAGAAGATCATGTAGAACATGTGCCCAGGGTGGTCTAGGTATAGGTTTTATATATTATATATATTTATATATTATATATGTTAGAGAAACATAAGACATCAATCAAATACATGTAAGATGCACATTGGTTCTGTCTGAAAAGGCACACCAACTGGAAGCAGGTGCTTCAAGGTCATGGGTAGATCCAAAGATTTTCTGATTGGCAGTTGAAAGAGTTAAGTTATTGTCTAAAGACTTAGGAATGTCTGGGTTAAGATACAGGGTGGTGGAGACCAAGGTTTAACCATGCAAATGAAGCCTCCAGGTAGTAGGCTTCAGAGAGAATAGACTGTAAATATTTCCTATCAGACTTAAAGAGTCTATTCTATCAGTAACTCCAGAAATGAAGAGGGTATGACGAGGCATGGCCAGCTCCCCTTTCCCATCATGGCCCTGACTGGTTTTTCAGGTTAGCTTTGAAATGCTGTTGTGGAGAGGAGGGGTCCATTCAGATGGTCAGGGGCTTAGAATTTTATTTTTGGTTTACATTCTTTACATCTAAGCAAGGTTCTAAGTAAACTGCTCAATTTGGACAACTGAAGATTTTGTTTCCCCCTTCCTTTTCTTTTTAGAACAAAGAAACATAAAAAATGACTGAGTGTTAACAGAAGAAGTTTATAAATTCTGAGTGAACAAGACAGAAGAGGCCAAAACCCTATGAAACGTTAAATAAAAGGTTAAGGGAAAAAAGTAATGATTCTTTCATATAGACCTTTTCTGTATCCTCACTATACTGCCTCACTTTCTATTGCCTTAAAGCAAATTGAATCTACACTGACTTTAAAGTTTAGTGGGCTTTTTTCCTCCCGATGTGTTTTTGTTTTTGTTTTTTGTGAGACAGGGTCTCACTGTTGCCCAGGTTGAAAAGCACTGGTGCTATCGTGGCTCACTGAAGCCTTGGTCTTGAAGGCTTATGCCATCCTACCACCTCAGTCTACTGAGTAGATGGCACTACAGGCTTGTGCCATCACACCTGGCTAATATTTTAATTATTTGAAGTCAGAGTCTCACTATGTTACCCAGGCTGGTCTCGAATTCCTGGGCCCAAGTGATCATCCTGCCTAGGCCTCTCAAAGTGCTGGGATTACAGATATGAGCCACTGCACCCAGCCTGTTTGTTGTTGTTATTGTTTTGTTTCCTTAACACCCTTAGGAAAGCCCAGCAGAAGACAGGGGGATGTGTTGGTTAAATTTCAAGGACAGATAATGAGACTTTCTTGGAAAAGAAGTGCTGGTAGATTAGATTAGAATATTTTTGTATTCTAAAAATCTAGTCTAGAGGTCTATGCCAGTGCACATCCATTGCTATGGCTGGATTTAAGCAATTTTGTCATGTACGGCTCTTTGATAAATACCAGTATTGAGAGGTGGTCAATATCCAGTTAAAGAAGGCAAACCAAATGCTGATTATGCATACAGAGATCCATTAAACAAACATGTATTAACAGGCAGATGTAAAACAATTCATACAATCCATTCTGTATGCTTAGTAAATTCCTAACTCTCTGTTCTGTTCTGTATTCTAATAAGACCTTGCATGAAATATTTACTCAAAGGAAATATGACAATATTCTAAAGGCAGAAGTCAGTTGGATTCATAATCAATATCAGGCAACCTAAATCCTTTAACTAAGTGGTGGAACATAGTTTGTTACAGAATCAGTCTTTGGGAGGCTTTCTAAAAAGCAAAGGGCTTACTAGAATCTCACATTTATTTAAGGGTTGGAATAGATGTAATATATTTTAGTCAATTCTTATATTTTGATTTTCATCATTGAGAACTCTATTTTGAAAATCTGTTGTCTAATTAACAGTCCAAAAATGTTTACCAACATTTTTCCTAGCATTCATTATGCCAATTTAAGTCTTTGGTATTGATCAGAGATAATGATAGCAGAAAGGCTTGCAGTGGCAACCTCTGGAGTGTGAATGTTTCTGATTAAATGTTAGCTGATCAGTCCTAGAGTGTGACTGCCAGATTAGGGGAACAAACTACTCTTATAGTGTCACTTAGACTAATACATGAAAATTATCACATTGTCTGTGCTGAAGTGTTTTAAGTTATAGAGCTCATAACACCTGCCATGGTTAACATCCTAGCCTACTTGCTAATAGGGGCTTCTCTAAAACCCTCCCATATTCCTGGTCAACTAGGTGGCAAGGACTCATAAAAAAAAAGTATGAAAAGTGATATGTTACTGGTGCTCCTTAAAGCAATGAGAGCACTTTACATTAAACTACATCAAAATGGCCTTGTTTCTTTGCATTTACATTGATTAACTCATTTATATTCTACAGGAGTAAAGCTTTGGTTTGTAAAATGGTCCAAAATTCAATATGTCAAAGCACAGCATATATTTAATTACATAATTTGATTAATAGTTCTTTAGAGCACATACTTGACATTTACTTAAGAAATTTGATTCCTTTGGGAATTGTTTACTGCTAAGAGATAAGTATAAATTTATATTAATGTTGCCTTCCAAAAGCAAAATTGCCTTTCCTTCAATAAACAGATCCTGTCGATTTTGGTTATTTAAAAAAACTGGAGAATTGATGAGTGCTTTCGTGTTGTTTTTCAACAAAGCCAGGTAAAATATAGGATGCCCATTTCACTACTGCAGGATAAAATGAAATCTTTTAGTATAGGACAACATTGCAACTGAATGCTTCGGAAACTCTTATTGATATTTATGTTTAAAAGATTACTTTTTAAAGTAAAAGTAGCTTAGGCTACCTACCAAATCTTTATTTCTTTATTTTCTGATGAGTAATAGCTTTATTTTATTACACTTGTAGTGAAATGTGACAGAATATGTAAGTTCAACTTAAATACCCAAACAATGGTTTTTCTCCTTACTTGAGTTTATTAATAAAGTACAGGTGTCTCCACCTTTCTCTGTGGATTAGTTCTGCTGTATAAGTCAACTGATAGACTGTAAGTGTGTTTGTAAATATTCTTCAGACTGTCCCCTTTGCTATTGATTGGAAAAGGACAAAGAATCAGTAAGACAGACATTACTGAATGAGGCCCTAGTTACATGGGAACAGTTCTACTGAGCAATTGGGTGTGAAGCTGAAGATAGGCAATGGGTAGCGTAGAAGTAGGGTTGCCAGATAAAATATATAGTTAGTTTGAATTTCAGATAAACAACACATGATTTTTTAGTATGAGTATATATGTATGTATGTATGTGTGGGATGTATTTACACCAAAATATTACTCCTTATTTATGTGAAATTGAAATTTAGGCATTCTATACTTTTTGTTTGTAACACTTGGCAACTCTAGGTAGGAATCTGGGGATATAGACAGTCTATATTTCAATTTCTATTTTTGTCTGCATCTTGAATATTGGTTTTAGAAAAGTGTTGATCTTAAATTAAAACTTCTTTAGGAAATGATGCTGGACTGAGATTTAGAAGGTTTTTTTGTTTGTTTGTTTTCTACTTAGGACCTTGTGAATTTTTCTTTCTGAAACCTGTGATTCAAAATTATGGGAAAAGCAAGCACACTTCAGTTGTTTGGAAATGAGTAACTCAGGGCAATTGGAGAGGAAATGGATGGACTCTAATGCTGGATCATTGGTTATTGGTACAATTTGTAGATTGACACACCACTTGAGCTCTGAGAGGCCTACATTAATGACTTAGAAAATGAGATTTAAACTCAAATATACTTGAGTCCAATTACAAAACTTATGATGTGACTTTGAATATTATTGTCTTCCCCAATATAATGAAATGAATATAACAGGAGTAATCCTGTCATGAGTATTAAGTCAAATAACAATTATAAAATTCTTGGCATAAACTTGACACATGCAAAATACTACAAAAATGGTAGCTTTGTTCTCATGTCTTTTCAAGTCAAGTGTGTTTTGAACTAAGTTGGATATTTATTTTCTTAAAAATAAGTAAACAAGAAATAAATGTAACCATGCCATTTCAGGGAAAATATTTATTTGCTGTATAAATTAGGCTAAGAAATAGGGGGGAAAATCTACTTTCTGTAAAAGAAGAGAGAATATGAACAATTTTGCTTATATTTTTTCCTGTTAAAATTTTTTCCTATTGTATTTCTAGAGCTCTATGAATTTTCATCTAAACTTCTCTTTTAAAATATTTCAGTATGTATCACTTACATGGTTTGGATTTGTGTCCCTGCTCAAATCTCATGTGGAATTGTAACTCCTAGTGTTGGAAGAGGGGCCTGGTGGAAGGTGATTAAATCATGGGGGTAGATTTCCCCCTTGCTGTTCTCATGATAGTGAGTTCTCACAAGATCTAGTTGTTTGCAAGTGTGTAGCACCTCCTCCTTCACTCTCTATTTTTCCTTTTCTGGCCACGTAAGACATGTCTGCTGCTTCTTTGTCTTCCACCATGATTGTAAGTTTCCTGAGGCCTCCCAGCTGTGTATGCTTCCTGTATAGCCTCTGGAACTGACTCAATTAAACCTCTCTACTGTATACATTACCCAGTCTCAGGTAGTTCTTTATAGCAATGAGAGAAGGGACTAATATAGTCACCAATCATATTCATTTTCCATTTTACTGAAAAGCTAAATTTATGTCATCAGTAATAATGACAGATCTAGAAGTCTATGGAATTTCAATGCAGAAATATTATATTCCCAAGTAATCAGAAACCTGTGAGGATTTTATTCTTGTTGTTACTATAATATGATACTTTATTTTTATTTCATGTTTAATTATTTATTTTTAAAGTATTGAGCTCATCCTAAAACTGAGGATACATTGTAAAAATTATGCCATGATGTGTGATCATCGTAGCTAACCATAACAATAGTAACCTTGTGATAAGGTTACTATTGATATGATGTATCAAAGTTTTTTTTAATCTCAACTAAATCAACATATAATAACCTGGTAAGACAAAGTCTCAGAATGTTAGGGGATGGAATTGCTGTTCCAAGGTAGTGTTCTTTGGGTTCCCTATGAATTACATCTGCTTATGTTGACTAAACCATCATTCCGATTTTGTGGGTGAGATCACCAATTTCGTAAGTCCTCCTTTTGGGAACTTAGGAGGCTCAGTGACTTAGAAGAAACCCAGTTCTCTTCAACTCCATATTTAAATCTTTCAGGGATTTCGTCACCTAACTGACAAGGTTTTGGGAAGTATTTTCAATTAATAGGAAACTATTTTTGTCAGTCATCTCCTAGGTACTGAGAGTAGATGGAAAAAATACTCACACGTAAACAATTTGCAGTTACAGGAAGACGGACCACCAATATGTGTAATGTGGTTGGAAACAAGTGTGGTTAGCAAGCGAGGAGAAATAAAGGAGGCCAGGGAAATCTGAGCTGAGGCTTGTAAGTGAGAACAAACATGAGGCCCAGTGACTCGGCAACACCAGCCACTTCCTCAAGGTAAAAGAATTGGAGCAGGTTAAGTTAAAGATCTCCGCTGAAAATGACCCATTTGGAAGATCATAAGAGGAACATAAATGGGCAAATTTTGCTTAGACTAACAGCATTAGAATTTTTAAACATTTAAAACAAATTCTTCATTAACACTTGACTAGAAATAACAGCAGAAATAATATTAGGTACAGTCAGCTGTCTATGGGTTCCGCATTTGCGGATTCAACCAAACACAGATCAAAACTATTGGGGGAAAAACGTGTCTGTACTGAACATGTATATAGGCTTTTTCCTTGCCATTATTCCGTCAACAATATAGTATGACAACTATTTACCTAGTACTAGGTATTATCTATAAATGACTTAAAATATACAAGAGAATATGCTATAGTATGAAATACTATTGTCATTTTATATCAGAGACTACAGATTTTGGTATTCACAGGAATTCTTGGAACAAATTCTCCATGGAAACTGAGGGTCGACCATGATTTATCTGCATTTAATATGTACCAGGCACTGTGCCTACGCTCTATGTATATTATCTCATTTCTTACTCACTACAGCTTCCTGAAGGATCATTGTCCCCATTTTGCAGATGAAGAAGTTGAGGCTAAGGGAAGATAAGGACTAGAGTTTAGGTTAAAACCTGAGTTTGTCTCCTTGGCCTGTAATATAATTTTTATAAACTGTTCCTCTTTAATTCAAGGGGCAAGTTGCTTGGTATTCTTCTCTTCACACTAAGAAGGCAGAATAGACAGAAGAAATCAACAGAAGTTCTTAAAATTGAATTATTAGCATTATCTGCTATGCTCTTTCACCCACACACAAAGAAAATATATGCACTCAGCCACTTCCTCAGAAAAAGAAGGCTAATAAATGACTTGTTTCTTATATTAATGGAATTATCTAGTAGAGAGGAGAAAAAGCAACAATAAGTCAAGTGTTTGCCTATTGGCATAGCCCCAGAAAACCAAATTTGTTTGGAGGGCTAAAGTGGAAACAATTGCTTATACAATTTCCAAGTGTTTTTTGTTTTGTTTTGTTTTCTTTTTTTCTCTGTCGAAAAGGAGGTTGTGAACTTTATTGTAAACATGTTGGGTGATGAGATCCATGTCTTAGTGGATCTGTGTTTTAAAGACTTATAGGTGGCTAACTCTGTTTGTGATAGAGATAAGAGAGCAGGGAAGAAGATAGAAATTAGGCAAATAGTCAACCAAATGTCAAGAACCGGAAATGAGGATAATTTTTCAGCATGTATTTATTTACAATTCAAGCTGCAACATAAGCCCATCTGTGAAAATGCCATTCTTGGGGAGACACTCTTAGAGTAGTCTTCGGCGTCTCCACCAGAGGGCAGTAATGTCCTCTGCTAGGTCTTGAGTGGCGGTGCATATTCGCATCAGTCAGATGGAACAGTGGGGGAGTGATTTACCCTGTCTGCATTTGGGCAGCCGTGTGAATTTGGTACCAAAGCCCAATAGAAGACATAGGAGTGATATTATAGCAACAAACATACGGCTGTGAAGGCCTTTAAATCAGAAGCACAAACAATAATACAGTCGTCAAACGTGATTGAATTGGGATGGTATTCAAAATTCAAAGTATGGTTAATCCCGGAAGATGTCATCAACAGTGTTCAGTGAGCATGATGGCAAAATCCTTGTCTCCCATGAAACCACAGGAAGATCATCTTTTAAACCAAAAAAGAAAGATACGGTATTTCTTCTAAGAAGCTCGAGTATCTAAATCACCTTGCCTTGTGCCATGGGGTAGGTCTCTTGTGTCTAATTACACCTGTCTCTCATTCCACTATTGCAGATTGGTTTAACTAAAATTAGGTACTAAGATAGAATCTGAGGTGTGAAATCCTCACAATGGTCCATCACTTGGGAAAGGAGGTGGAGAAAGCCAAACTGGGCACAGCATGAATTTGGAAGGTGATCCAGGCCTGGCAAAACCTTGGTCAACATGGCCAAGGGCCCTGGTATAAGAATTGCCCACTAGTGCTCTGTGTTAGATGAACCTGATTAGGTCTTTATACCACTGTCTCACTCAGTCCTGGATGTGAGCTGCCCCAAGAAGGACTGAGGAAGTCTTTGCAGGAGCTGTGAGATGCAGGCTATGTGAATCCCTGAAATGGAACTTTTCTTATTTATGACAGATAAATTCCGTTTTTGGATGCAAGATAAAGTTGGCCAAGAGGCTCCTTCCTTGTCATTCCTTCTTCAATGCAGTCATACTGCAATTTTTCTAAAAAATAGTATTTCCCTACCGTTGTAATGGATTTCCTTTTCCGTAAAATTACATAGCTGAAAGAATGACAAAAGCTTACTCAGCTTAACCTACTCAATTTACAAATGTGGAACGTCAAGTCTCTGAGAGTTAAGTAACTTATTGGCAATTACACAAATAAGTTAGTAGTGGAGTCAAAATTCAAATCTCATTAGATTACTCAATCCAGTACTCATTCTAATTTGCCAACAGGTATCAATCTAGCCACACACTAGTGCCAAGAATATTTTTTGTAATCAGTGACATCAATAATATACTAGCTTCTATAGATGAATAAGTGACAGTGTTATTGAACATACCATTGTTTTATTAACAGTAATAGTTTTTTATTATACAAATTACAATAGTAACAGTAATTTGGCTCCAGTTTTTCTTTAAATTCCCCTCATTTACTGCACTCTTCTCTGTTCCACAATTGTTCATTTCTTCAGCAGTGGATGGCTCGATCTAGAAATCTATCCTGCCCCCATTTTTAGCTGTTGACATCTTTCTTCAAAGTCAAGTTCAACTGCTATCTCCATTCTGCTTGGTTGAATTTTCCTTTACTTGGTGAGAAAGGAGGTATCAGGTGATTTTTTTCTTCCTGGTTGGAAGCCAATGGAAAGCAGATTTAATGAAACTCTTCATGCATTCTGTTAGTGGTGGAGGAAAAAATGAGAAAACTAGGAGCAAGAGAGGGGGAGACTATAAAAAGGTAGACAGCTAAAAAGAATTTGAGTTATGACTCAAGCCAGTTTTAAAAAATTGTTATATCATTAATTTATTACTATAAAGAGAGCAGATTCTTTTTATTTTATTTTTTAAATTTCAATAGGTTTTTGGGGAACAGGTAGTGTTTGGTTGCATAAATAAGTTCTTTAGTGGTAATTTCTGATATTTTGGTGCACCCATCACCCGAGCAGTGTACACTGTACCCATTGTGTAGTCTTTTATTACTTACCCCCTTCGCACCCTTTTGTCTGAGTCTCCGATGTCCATCATATCATTCTTATGCCTTTGTGTCCTCATAGCTCAGCTCCCACTTATAAGCGAGAACATACGATGCTTGGTTTTTCATTCCTGAGATACTTCACTTAGAATAATGGGCTCCAATTCCAACCAGGTTGCTGCAGGTGCCATTATTTTATTCCTTTTTATGGCTAAGTAGTATTCCATGATATATGTGTACCACATTTTCTTTACTCACTTGTTGATTGATGAGCATTTGGACTGGTTTTATATTTTTGCAACTGTAAATTGTGCTGCTAAAAACATGAATGTGTAAGTTTCTTTTTTGTATAATGACTTCTTTTCCTCTGGGTAGGTACCCAGGATAGAGATTACTGGATCAAATGGTAGTTCCACTTTTTAGTTCTTTAAGGAATCTCCACACTGTTTTCCATAGTGGTTGTACTAGTTTACATTCCCACTAACAGTGTAAAAGTGTTCCCCTTTTCACCACATCCACACCAACATCTATTTTTAAAAAAATTTTTTTGATTATGGCTATTCTTGCAGGAGTAAAGTGGTATCACATTACAGTTTTGATTTGCATTTCCCTGATGTTAGTGATGTTAAGTGTTTTTTCATATGTTTGTTGGCCATTTGTGTATCTTCTTTTGAGAATTGTCTCTTCAGTCATTAGCCCACTTTTTGATGGGATTGTTTTGTTCCTCCTGTTTGAGTTCCTGATAGATTCTGGATATTAGTCCTTTTTTTGATGTTATAGATTGCAAAGGTTTACTCCCACTCTGTGTGTTGTCTGCTTACTCTGTTGATTGTTTCTTTTGCTGTGCAGAAGCTTTTTTCTTTTTTTGAGGCAAAGTCTCACTCTGTCGCCCAGGCTGGAGTGCAATGGCACAATCTCAGCTCACTGCAACTTTTGTCTCCTGGGTTCAAACTATTCTTCTACCTCAGCCTCCTGAGTGGCTGGGACTGCAGACACATGCCACCATGCTCAGCTAATTTTTGTATTTTTAATAGAGACGGGGTTTTACCGTGTTGGCCAGGATGGTCTTGATCTCCTAACCTCGTGATCCACCCACCTTGGCCTTCCAAAGTGCTGGGAATTACAGGCATGAGCCACCACGCCTGGCCAGAAGCTTTTTACTTTAATGAAATCCCATCTATTTATCTTTGTTTTTGTTGGATTTGCTTTTGGGTTCTTGGTCATGAAGTTTTTGCCTAAGCCATGTCTAGAAGAGGTTTCTAAATGTTATCTTCCACAATTTTTATGGTGTCAGGTCTTAGATTTAAGTCTTTGATTCATATTGAGGTGATTTTTGCATAGGGTGACAGATGAGGATCCAGCTTCATTCTTCTGCCTGTGGCTTGCCAGTTATCCTAGTACCATTTGTTAAATAGGGTGTCCTTTCCACGCTTTATGTTTTTGTTTGCTTTGTCAAAGATCAGATGACTGTATTTGGCTTTATTTCTGGATTCTCTGTTCTGTTCCATTGGTCTATATGCCTATTTTTTATGCCAGTACCATGCTATTTTGGTGACTATGGCCTTATAGTATAGTTTGAAGTTGGGTATTGTGATGCCTCCAGGTTTGTTCCTTTTGCTTTGCCTTACTTTGGCTATGCAGGCTCTTTTGTTATTCCACATGAATTTTAGGATTGTTTTTTCTCATTCTGTGAAGAATGATGGTGTTATTTTGATGGAAATTGTATTGAATTTGTAGATTGCTTTTGGTAGTATGGTCAATTTTCACAATATCGATTCTGCCCACCCATGAGCATGGGATGTATTACCATTTGTTTGTGTCATGTATGATTTCTTTCAGCAGTGTTTTGTAGTTTTCCTTATAGAAGTTTTTCACCTCCTTGGTTAAGTATATTCCTAAGTATTTTATCTTTTGCAGCTATGTAAAAGAGGTTGGGTTCTTGATTGATCCTCAGCTTGGTAACTACTGGTGTATAGTAAAGAAACGGATTAGTGTATATTCATATTGTATCTTGAACTTTGCTGAATTCATTTGTCAATTCCAGGAGCTTTTTGGATGAGTCTTTAGGGTTTTCTAGGTATATGATCATATCACTACTAACCAGCGGCAGTTTGAGTTCCTCATTACCAATGTGGATGCCCTTTATTTCTTTCTCTTGTCTGATTGCTCTGGCTAGGACTTGCAGTACTATGTTGAATAGAAGTGGTGAAAGTGGGTATCCTTGTTTTGTTTCAGGTCTCAGAAGGAATGCTTTCAGCTTTCCCCTGCTCAGTATAATGTTGGCTGTGTGTTTGTCATAGATGAGTTTTATTACCTTAAGGTGCATCCCTTCTATGCCAAATTTGCTGAGGGTTTTAATCATAAAGGATGCTGGATTTTGTCAAATGCTTTTTCTGTGTCTATTGAGATGATCATGTGATTTTTATTTTTAATTCTCTTTAAGTGGTGTACCACATTTATTGACTTGTTAATGTTAAACCATCCCTGCATCCCTGATGTGAAACCTACTTGATCATGGTGGATTATCTGTTTGATCTGCTGTTGGGTTCTGTTAGCTATTATTTTGATGAAGATTTCCACATCTATGTTCATCAGAGATATTGGTCTGTAGTTTTCTTTTTCTGTTATGTTATTTCCTGGTTTTGGTATTAGGGTGATACTGGCTTCATAGAATGATTTGGGAAGGATTCCCTCTTTCTCTATCTTTTGGAATACTGTCAATAGGATTGTACCAACTCTTTTTGCATATCGATAGAATTCAGTTGTGAATCTATCTGGTCCTGGCCTTTTTTATTGGTAACATTTTAATTATGATTTCAATCTCGCTTCTTGTTACTGGTTTGTTCACAGTTTCTAGTTCTTCCTTGTTAATCTAGGAAGGTTGTATATTTCCAGGTTTTCTAGTTTGTGCATGTAAAGGTGTTCATAGAAGCCTTTAATGATTTTTTTTTTTGTATTTCTGTTGTATCAGCTGTAATAGCTCTCATTTTGTTTCTAATTGAGCTTATTTGGATCTTCTCTCTTCTTTTCCTGGTTAATCTCACTAATGGACTATCAATTTATCCTTTCAAAGAACCAACTTTTTATTTCATTTGTCTTTGGGTTTTTTTGTTTGTTTGTTTCAATTTCATTTAGTTCTCTTCTAATCTTGGTTATTTCTTTTCTTCTGCTGTGTTTGGATTTCATTTGTTCTTGCTTCTCTAATTCCTTGAAGTATGACCTTAGGTTGTTTATTTGTGATCTTTCAGACTTTTTAATGTAGGCATTTAATGCTGTAAACTTTCCTGTTAGTATTGCTTTTGCTGTATCCCAGAAGTTTTGATAGATTGTGTCACTGTTATTATTCAGTTCAAGAATTTTTAAATTTCCATCTTGATTTCATTGTATATCCAACAATCATTCAGCAGCAGATTAGTTTCTATGTATTTGCAGGGTTTTGAGGGTTCCTTTCAGAGTTGATTTCCAATTTTATTCCACTGTAGTCGGGAGAGTTCTTGATATAATTGCGATTTTCTTAAATTTGTTGACACTTGTTTTGTGGCCTATTATATGGTCTATCTTGGAGAATATTCCATGTGCTGATAAATAGAATGTATATTCTGCAGTTGTTGGGTAGAATGTTCTGTAAATATCTGTTAAGTTTGTTCTAGGCTATAGTTTAAGTCCATTTTTCCTTTGTTGACTTTCTGTCTTAATGACCTGCCTAGTGCTGTCAATGGAGTATTGCAGTATCCCACTATTATTGTGTTGCCAACTATCTCATTTCTTAGGTCTAGAAGTAATTGTTTTATAAATTTGGTAGCTCCAGTGTTAGGTGCATATATATTTAGGATTGTGATATTTTCCTGCTAGACTAGTTCTTTTCTCATTACATAATGTCCCTCTTTGTCTTTTTTAACTTCTGTTGCTTTAAAGTTTGTTTTGTCTGATATAAGAATAGCTACTCCTGCTTGCTTTTGGTGTCTGTTGGCATGGAGTATCTTTTCCCACCCCTTTACCTTAAGTTTATGTGAGTCCTTATGTGTCAGGTAAGTCTCTTGAAGATGGCAGATACTTGGTTGGTGACTTCTAATTCACTCTGCCATTCTATATCTTTTAAGTGGACTATTTAGGCCATTCACATTCAACATCAGTATTGAGATGTGAGGTACCATTCTATTTATTGTGGTTTGTTGCCTGAATACTTTGTTGTTGTTTTTTTCTATTGTGTTATTGTTTTATAGGTCCTATGAGATGTATGCTTTAGGAAATTCTATTTTTGTGTATTTCAAGTATTTGTTTCAAGATTTACAGCTCTTTTTAGCAGTGCTTGTAGTGCTGGCTTGGTAGTGGTGAATTCTCTCAGCATTTGTTTATCTGCAAATGACCATATCTTCGTTCATTTATGAAGCTTAGTTTCACTGGATTCAAAATTCTTGTCTGATAATTGTTTTGTTTAAGGAGGCTAAAGATAGGACCCCAATCCCTTCTAGCTTGTAAGGTTTCTGCTGAGAAGTCTGCTGTTAATATGGTAAGTTTTCCTTTATAGGTTACTAATGCTTTTGCTTCACAGCTCTTAAGAGTCCTTCCTTCATCTTGACTTTAGATAACCTGATGACTACGTGCCTAGCTGATGATCTTTTTGGAATGAATTTCCAAGGTGTTCTTTGAGCTTCTTGTATTTGAATGTCTAGATCTCTAGCAAGACTGGGAAAGTTTTCCTTGATTATTCCCTCAAATATGTTTTCTAAACTTATAGATTTCTCTTTTTCCTCAGGAAAACCAATTATTCTTAGGTTTGGTCATTTAACATAATCTCAAACTTCTTGGAGGCTTTATTTTATAAAATTCTTTTTGTTTGTTTTTGTTGGATTAGGTTAATTCAAAAGCCTTGTCTTTGAACTCTGAAGTTCTTTCTTCTTGTTTGATTCTCTTGCTGACTTTACAGTGCATTTTTCATTTCTCCAAATGTGTCCTTGATTTCCAGAAGCTGTGATTCTTTTTTATTTATGCTATCCATTTGACTGAAGGTTTTTCCATTCATATATTGTATCATTTAAAAAAATTTTTTTTTCAAGTCGCAATCCACTTTTCTCTGATGCCTCCTTGATTGGCTTAACAATTGACCTTATGAATGCTTTTCCTGGCAATTCAGAGATTTCATCTTGGTTTGGATCCATTGCTTGCGAGCTAGTGTGATCTTCTGGGGATGTTAAGGAACCTTGTTTTATCACATTACCAGAATTATTTTTCTGCTTCTTTCTCATTAGTGTAGACTGTTTCAGAGGGGAAGATCTGGGGCTCAAGGGCTGCTTCGCAGATTCTTTTGTCCCACAGGTTTGTTCCCTTGATGTGGTACATTTCCCTTTCCCCTAGGGGTGGGGCTTCCTGAGAGCTGAACTGCAGTTATTGTTATTATTCCTCTGGATCTAGTTACCTAGCGGAGGTATTGGGCTCCAGGCTGGTACTGGGGGAGTGTCTGCAGAGTCATGTGATATGATCCATCATCAGGTCTCTCAGCCATGGATTCCAGCAGCTACTCTAGTGGAAGTAGCAGTGGAGTAAAGTGGACTTTGTGAGGGTCCTTGGTTGTATTTCTGTTAAGTGTGCTGGATTTGTGTTGATTGGCCAGGAGGTGGTGTTTTCAAGAGTTCATCAGCTGCAGTTGTATAAGAAGGGTACAAGCTTGCTCTAGAGTCACCTTTGGATAAGTATTCAGGTTCCTCAGGTGGTAGGCAGGGCCATAGAGCTCCCTAGATATTATGGCCTTTGTCTTTGGCTTCCAAGGTAGGTAGAGAAAGACCATCAGGTGGGGGACAGGGTTAGGTGTGTCTGAGTTCAGACTCTTTTTGGGTGGGGCTTGCTGCAGCTGCTGTAGGGGATGAAGATGTGGTTCCCAGGCCAAGGGAGTTAAGTTCCCAGGGGTATTGTGGCTGTCTGCTGCATCGCACAGGTCATCAGGGAAGTCGGGGAAAGCCAGCAGCAACAGGCCTCACCCGGTTCCCACACAGCCTGCATCCTGAAAGGCTGGTCTCACTCCTACAGTGACCCCTCAACAGCACCGAGTTTACTTCCAGGCAGTTGGTCAGCAGGGCTGAGAACTTGCCCCAGGCTATAAGCCTCCCAGCTGAGAAAGCAAGCTACTCACAGCTCCTTAGCTGTCCCACAGAGCCTACAGTGTCAATCCACCTCTTTCAAGGTCTGTGAATTTTTTCAGCTATCCTGGTATGTTCCTGTGATAATTCTTGGAGCAAAAGTTCATGATGTAGGTCTCCACATGCTGCTCTGTCCCTCCAAGTGGCAGCTGCAAGTTAGTCCTTCCTCCTATTGGCCATTTTTCTGATAACCAATCTTCAAGCCCATTTTGAGGTTATGTTACACACCTGATGATGATGATGATGATGATGACCCTTATTATTCCATGTTACAGATACAAAAATTGGGGTTGGGATGGGTTAAATAATTTGAGCAGATTTAGGTAGGATTTTCTCTCCTTCCTTCCTTTCTTTTCCTTCTGTTTGTTCATTCAGTCTTTCACCACATATTCATTGACTATACTGTGTCAAACACTCCAGTGTATATGTGCTTTACATTGGACTGCGTTGTGTAAGAAGGAAATAACCTTTTATTTCTTAAGCCACTAAAATTTGGTAGTTATTTGTTTTGGAGGTTTTTGGTTTTTATAACAATCTACACCTGATTAATACGAAAGTACTGATCAAGTCTGTCTTTGTGACTTCAAATGTTGAAAAGATTGATATATGAAATTGTTTCCTTCTAATATGAATAACACATTGGAGATGATGTGGTTATAGTGATGGGACTGTATGACAGCTATTGCACTACCCACAGTTCTAATGTATTTCCTATGTTATATGTTTACTTGGAGATTAAACCACATGCCCTGTGTATTATTCAAGGTATGTGCCTTCATTTATTTTAATCTGGTACTTTTATTCTATTTGTACTATGTACAGAGCTTTGGTCTGTCAATTCTAATCAGTTTTCTCTTTCTTTCTCTTTGCACTCTCAATTGTTTCAGTGGTTAGCCTAGTAGTAGTTTCTAGTCTAGTAGTCTATTTGGTCTTTCCTGAAATGTTTCTTTAATCTTCATGATTTTTTTCCACAGTTTTATCTTCCTTACCTCTTTAAGACTTTCATTAGGTAAATGTTCAATGATGCACACAATTTTTTATTGAATACACAAACACTCTGAAACTTATATTTTAATAAGGTCTTTAATGCATTGTGTTAAGTTCAAAATCAGTGATGCATGTTTCATATTATATGCTTAGCATGTTTCAAAATTAATTTTTAAATATTAAGCCAACACATCCTCAGAAATGCATTCAATTTTTTTTTAACCTGACATTGTCAATTTTTACAATTTTTTCAGGAGTGTCTTTCATATTATCAATGGGAACTTGTCTTTTCATTGGTAGATGTGATCATCTGAAAATTCATGGAGCTAAACCTTGGAAAAAGATAAGAATTATGGATTTTAATTCGTTCTTCAACAGCCCTGTGAAATTAATATATGAAGAAGAAATAAACAGCAAAAAACTGGAAAATGTTGGAAACTATATTCAATTTCACTTACTTTTATTCTTAATAAAGCAGGAGAATAAAGGAATTATAGATTTTCTGGAAGAATAATTGTCAGAAAGTTTCCAGAGTAAACTCTACTGACTTAGTTTATTTCATGTAGTCATTGAGTAAACTGTCAGTCTGTGCTAGGTACTGGCAATACAAAGATCAATAATCTGTGTTGATCAAATATTTATGGATGGAGTCAGTGAGAGATAGATATGCAGACAGGCAATTACAATACAATACTTAATTTCCCTAATACAGCAAGCCTTGTACAAAGAACAAACATTTGACCTTTTTGGGAAAACAGGAACACTTCATACAGGATGGGCCAGTAATGCAAGGAGTAATAGGATTTGGTAGAGAGGCAAGGGCATCCAATACTGGTAAGGTAGTATAAACAGCTCTGGGTAAAGACAGGAAAAGCAGTGAATGCTTAGAAAATTGCAAAGGATTTAATGTGCTTGGAGAATAAAGTGAGAAGTCGATAGGGTGTTGGGTGGGAAGGGTGAACATGGAGATGACAAAAAAAAAAAAAAAAAAAGCCTTGCAGGCAATGCTCCTGGAATAGGAGTTTATTCTTAGGAAATGGTATGCTATCATGTGATTTTAAATCAGGGAGTCACAGGGTTAGAGTTATGTTTTAGGAAGATCATATGTCAGTGGTTTGCAGGATGCAAGAAGCTGCCAAGGATGATGGCCAGAAGGTAGCTTAGGAGCCTGCTAGCTTAGTCCATGTACAAAATGAGGACTGACTAGGTGAGGGCCATAGGGAAACACAGGAAGGGAGGAAGAGATGAAGTACTTAGGAGATAGAATTGAGTGGATTTGGTACCTCATTAGATATCATCAATGAGGAAGGAAAAGGAGTCGATAAATGTCAGGTTTCTGGCTTGGCTAATTGTGTTCTCAGTGTTTGCACTCATAACAATAGGAAATGCAGGGTGTTGTGGACTGAGTTGTGTCCCTCCCCATTCATGTGTTGAAGACCTGACCCTGCACATCCCTGGGTTTGGACATGGGGCCTTTAAGGAGGTAAGTCAGGTTAAATAAGATGGTCAGTGTGGGCTCCTAATCTGATAGGACATATAAAAGGAACAGATACCAGATCTTTCTCTTTCCCTCTTTCTTTACCTCATTCTCTCTCCAACACCTCCTCTCTTTCTCTCTCCTCAGAGTAAAGGCTATATGCTCAAACCTTGATCTTGGACCTCAAACCTTCTGAATTATGATACAGAAATGTTTATAATAAAGTCACTCATTCTGTGGTATCTAGTTATGACAGCAGGACCTGACTAATACACAGGGTATGTGGCAAGTTTAAGGGTGAGATGTCTTCATGAAACATTTGAATCAATCACAAGTTCTTTTTTTTTTTTTTTATTGCATTTTAGGTTTGGGGGTACATGTGAAGAACATGGAAGATTGTTGCATAGGTACACACATGGCAGTGTGATTTGCTGCCTTCCTCCCCATCACCTATATCTGGCATTTCTCCCCATGCTATCCCTCCCCAACTCCCCACCCCCCACTATCCCTCCCCTTTTTCCCCCGACAGACCCCAGTGTGTGATACTCCCCTCCCTGTGTCCATGTGTTCTCATTGTTCAACACCCGCCTATGAGTGAGAACATGCGGTGTTTGATTTTCTGTTCTTGTGTCAGTTTGCTGAGAATGATGGTTTCCAGGTTCATCCATGTCCCTACAAAGGACATGAACTCAGCGTTTTTGATGGCTGCATAATATTCCATGGTGTATATGTGCCACATTTTCCCTGTCCAGTCTATCATCGATGGGCATTTGGGTTGGTTCCAGGTCTTTGCTATTGTAAACTGTGCTGCAATGAACATTCGTGTGCATGTGTCCTTATAGTAGAACGATTTATAGTCTTTTGGATATATACCCAGTAATGGGATTGCTGGATCAAATGGAATTTCTATTTCTAGGTCCTTGAGGAATCACCACACTGTCTTCCACAATGGTTGAACTAATTTACACTCCCACCAACAGTGTAAAAGCGTTCCTATTTCTCCACATCCTCTCCAGCATCTGTTGTCTCCAGATTTTTTAATGATCGCCATTCTAACTGGCGTGAGATGGTATCTCAATGTAGTTT
Organism: Ateles fusciceps; assembly: GCA_036589455.1. Taxonomy (NCBI): domain Eukaryota; kingdom Metazoa; phylum Chordata; class Mammalia; order Primates; family Atelidae; genus Ateles; species Ateles fusciceps. The sequence continues at coordinate 5,415,616 of JAZHEH010001361.1, forward strand.
TGATTTGCATTTCTCTAATGACCAGTGATGATGAGCATTTTTTCATATGTTTGTTGGCTTTATGTATGTCTTCTTTTGTAAAGTGTCTGTTCATATCCTTCGCCCACTTTTGAATGGGCTTGTTTGTTTTTTTCTTGTAAATGTGTTTCAGTTCTTTGTAGATTCTGGTTATCAGCCCTTTGTCAGATGGGTAGACTGCAAAATTTTTTCCCATTCTGTTGGTTGCCGATTCACTCTAATGACTGTTTCTTTTGCTGTGCAGAAGCTATGGAGTTTGATTAGGTCCCATTTGTCTATTTTGGCTTTTGTTGCCACTGCTTTTGGTGTTTTGGTCATGAAGTCCTTGCCTACACCTATGTCCTGAATGGTTTTGCCTAGATTTTCTTCTAGGGTTTTTATGGTGTTAGGTCTTATGTTTAAGTCTTTAATCCATCTGGAGTTAATTTTAGTGTAAGGTGTCAGAAAGGGGTCCAGCTTCTGCTTTCTGCACATGACTAGCCAGTTTTCCCAACACCATTTATTAAACAGGGACTCGCTTCCACGTTGTTTGTTTTTGTCAGGTTTGTCAAAGATCAGGTGGTTGTAGATGTGTTGTGTTGCGTCGGAGGTCTCTGTCCTGTTCCATTGGTCTATATCTCTGTTTTGGTACCAGTACCATGCTGTTTTGATTACTGTAGCTTTGTAGTATAATTTGAAGTCCGGGAGTGTGATGCCTCCAGCTTTGTTCTTTTTGCTTAGAATTGACTTGGCTATGCGGGCTCTCTTTTGGTTCCATATGAAGTTTAAGGTGGTTTTTTCCAGTTCTTCAAAGAAGGTCATTGGTAGCTTGATAGGGATAGCGTTGAATCTGTAAATTACTTTGGGCAGTATGGCCATTTTGACAATATTGATTCTTCCTAGCCATGAACATGGAATATTTCTCCATCTGTTTGTGTCCTCTCTTATTTCATTGAGCAGTGGTTTGTAGTTCTCCTTGAAGAGGTCCTTTACGTTCCTTGTTAGTTGTATTCCTAGGTATTTTATTCTCTTTGTAGCAATTGTGAATGGCATTTGGTTCTTGATTTGGCTCTCTTTAAGTCTGTTATTGGTGTATAGGAATGCTTGTGATTTTTGCACATTGATTTTATATACAAGTTCTTTTGGAACAACTAAGGAAAGATGTCATGTAAGCAGATGAATATATCTCTTTGAATCAGGAGAGTTCTGGGTTGGAGATATAATTTTGGAAGTTACTAGGAAATATACATAGTAGTAGAAACCTTTAAAATGATTATGAAGGTTCCCAGTGAACAGGCTGATTCCTTCATCTATTTAGCAAATAACTAACAAATACTTATCATATTCCAGGAATTCTGTGCACTTAGAGAGTGAATAAAACAGTGATCCCTGAGCTTCTAGAACTTGGAGAAAGACAGTATATGATAACTGTGATGTGTAAGCATATTATACAGAATGTTAGAATAAATGATGTAGAGTAAGATAAAGTTAACTAGGATAAGAGGAATTGGGAGATCTGGATTGGGGTAAGGTGCAGACTGCACTGTTTTACAAGACAGTCAGGTAAAATGATTTGAAGGAGGGGGGAAGACCACAAGGACTTGTCTCAGTCAAGAGCATTCCAAATAGAGGGAGCAGGCACTGCAAGGGTTTATAATTGAGATGTGTTTACCAGGTAGTCAGTGTGGCTTGAGCAGAGTGAGTGAGAAGAATGAGAAGAGTGATGGTAGATTAAGTCAGAGAATTCATAGTAGGGTTGCTGTTCACATCAGGGCTCCACATAGGCTAAAGACTTTGACTTTGAGTCAAATGTGATATAATTGGGGATTTTAAGTAGAGAGTGATGATAGGCTCTGCCTTATGTTTTAAATGCATCACTCTGGCTGCTTTGTTGAGAACATAAACTGCAATTGGACAAATGCTGAAGCAGAAAGACAGGATAGAAGACTATTTCAGAGTTTCAGAAGGGAGATGGATGGTGGTAGCTTGAATCCACTTGCTGACTACAGTAAGGGAGAGAAGTGATAGAATTCTGCCCATATTTTGAAGGTAGAGCCAGGAGGATTTGTTGCTGGATTGGTAGAGTTTAAAAGAAAAGGAAGAGTCAAGCATGAAACCAAACTTTTCAGCCTTAGCATCGAGAAGGATGGAGTAAGCTTGTACTGAAATGGAGCAGATTTCTCTTTTTGTTTTCTTTTTGGTTTCAGTGGGGGGTGGGGGGTGCAGAGACAGGGAAGTAAGGGAGGCTTATTTTTGCTATGTTAAATCTGCATGTCCAATGCATATTGAAGTGCCAGTGTGGTTAATGTAGTTGGATTGTTTGAGTTTGAATTCAGGAAGGGAGTCTGTTCTCAAGTTACAAATTAGAAAATTATCAATACATAGATGTTACTTAAAACCATGAGACTGGATGAGACCCCTAAAGAATATATTATGGACTGAGAAAAGAAGAGAGCTCAGGCATGAGTCCTGGGGCATTCTAATGTTAAGAGCTTGAAGAGAGAAGTGGAAAACAGAAAAAGAGATTGAGAAGGTGTGACCAGTGAGGTAGAAAGAAAACTGAAAAAGTAGGATTCTGGAAGCTGAGTGGAAGAAGCAGAAAAAGGATGATGGATCCAGCTGAGTGGAGGAAGCAGAAAAGTGATGTGTCAAATGCTCCTGATCAGTCACTTATACATAAGCACTAAAGCAGAGGTTCCCAGTTTTTCTTGGTTTATATTGCCCTGACTGGCTCCGTAGTTTTTTTACCGGTCTCCTAGGCCATAAGAAATACATAACAATTTTGTTTATTAAGTGGCCTTGCCCCAAACATTTCATAAGTGTTTTTGTCCTATCAACTTAGTAGCCATTTGGAAACCTAAAACATACAGATTTAAAGATAAAAAATGAATACTCAATTTCATTCTAAAATAACTGTTATTACTTTCTAATGAGATGTGTGTACCTGTTGGATATGAACAACTTCTAAACCTTGGAACCTCTTTGGGAACTGCCAAGTTAGTTTCCTATTCCACACAGGCTTTTGTACAGACCTTAACTTTTTATTACACACAGCAAACACCAGAAACTCAGATCTGCAACAGTATGGTATTGAAAGGAATACCATGCAATCTAACATTGTAATTGTGAGCTAACTTGAGCTAGTAGTTTGTGCAGAATTTCACAGATATGTTTTCTTTGAAATTTTAAAATATCCCAAGGATCCAGTGAGTTTGCTGGCTATTTAGGGAGTCTTGGAACCTAGAAGAAGAACTGAGATGCTGGGAATCGACCACTGGGTTTTGCAGCCAGATTCATAGATAGGTAGACCATATATTTTATCCTCCAAATAGGTGTAACACATGTGAAAACGAAGGGGGGAACTGGCATTAGTAAGTGTGACATCTGGAATAACTCAGATTGTTGGGGGAAACTGGGAACTCTTGGCTACCTTGTAACTTAGGTGGAAAGGTGGAGGTGAGAACCTGACTTACATGGCTTTGAGAATGAATGAGAAAATAGATGTTGAAGGCAATGAGTATCGAAGAAAAGTGAGAGTTGAGAACACGGCCTAGTACTTAGGGAGCTGCTGGAGGAAGAGAGAGAAAAATGATAGGAGAGAAGGAAGAGGCAAACAAAGGAGAGAAAAATTGCAATGCGGCCATGTTTAGTGGCATCAAATGCAAAAAGTAAACAAGATAAAACAACTGAAATGTACGCAGAGTATTTGCAAGAAAGACGAGAACAGTCGTTGTGGACCCATGGGGATTATTAAGCTAACAGTTAGTTGGCTGAGGCATGTAGAAAAGAAATAGAGGCAGCTCGTTCTTTGTGAAAGAGGTGAGGGGGGCAAATGCTAGAAAAGGTTGCACGTAAGCAGGCTGAATTATTTGAAAATGTCTCTCAGACTTGAGAATCACCTCACATTTTTTTCTTAAGCATTTGGTGTAATGTGATTGCTCATCTTTGTAACTGCTTTATAACTTTTGTAAGCACTTATGATCACTGAATTTATTCCCGTGGGGAAGAAAACCTCAAAAACATTTCAAGACCCATTTAAACTCTTATCTCTTCCTCAGTGCTTTCAGAAATCTACTGAGATTTATGCTCTCTTTCATTTCTTTTTGAGAATTTGTCATTTTGTTTTTGCATTTAGTCTTTTCTTGGTCTCTTATTTTCAAATTGTAAGCTTGGCCTTCCCAGTAGCAGTAAACGTTCTGAACTGTGACCCTCCTGGCACGCATCAGGAATGCTCTAACCCCGGACCCTTGCATGGGCTGCTCATAAAGTCTCCCTTCTTCTTTGCTTCAGATCTGTGTTCAAATGTACCCTTCATAGAGAGGCCTGTCCTGGCCACACCTATTTAAATTGCAACCTTTCTGATACACTTTTGATGTCCTCTCCAAATCTCATGTTGAAATGTAATCACCAGTGTTGAAGGTGGGGCCTGGTGGGGAGGTGTTTGGATTATGGGGCATAATCCTCCTGAATAGCTTAGTGCCATCCCCTTGGTGATGAGAGTTCTCTGGAGGTCTAGTTATGTGAAAGTGTCATTTCCCCTCTCTCTCTCTTGTTCCCATTCTTGCCATGTGATATGCCTGCTTCCGCTTCACCTTCTGCCACTAGGTAAAAGCTCCCTGAGGCCTCCCCCAGAAGCCGAGCAATGCCGGCACCTTGCTTGCATGGCCTATAGGACCATGAGCCAATAATCAAACCTCTTTCTTGATAAACTACTCAGTGTCAAGTATTCCTTTATAGAAATGCAAGAAGATCCTGATACACCTTCCTTCTCTCACCCCAATACCTATATCACCCTCACTATTCCCTGCTCCATTTTTTCCTATTACATTTTTAAATTCTGACATACAATTACTTTCATATTTAATGTTAATTTTCTGTGTTGCACGAAATAGAACATCACCTCCATCATGGCAGAGATTTAGGAGAAAGACGGATGGTCTGTTTTGTTCACTGATGATTGCTAACAGCCCAGCATATAAAATATGCTCAATAAGTTACTTGTCGAGTGAATAAATTTGATTTTTATGAATCTCCTTCAGCAAATCTCCTCTGTGACCTCAATATGTTCTTGTTTAATTTCAAAGAACTGATTTGAATTGGTTCAAAAGTCTTAAAAGTTCCATAAATTCCCAAAGCCATGACAATTGCTTCTTTTATCTCTTAGTGGGCTGAAGCACACATTTATGTCTAGATTGGCTAGTCAAGAGCTTTTCTTTCTTTTATTTTTCTAAACTTTGAATAAAGTGCTTTTTTAAAATTACATGGGCTACTTTCATGTTCCACATTTTTATTCAGAATTTCTTTAATTGATTTCTATCTTTTTTATTCTTTTGTGTCCCCTCATACATTTAATACAGCTTGCTGCCTCACAAAGCTGTTTGATGACACTGGCTTAGAAAATAGAAAACAGATTTTTATTTTCTCCAAAGAAATAAAAAACTTTCCTCTATACTCCAAGGGATATACAGGAAGAATAGCAATATGAATTTGAGTTATGACTAAGAGTTAGCATGTACTTTCCTTTCTCTGGAAAAAGAAAAGAAAAAAGCTGGAGAAGTAAAGCTCGGAAGCACCGTTGGGTATGGCTGAGTTAAGTAGAACTTCATGAAAATAAAGACTGTCAATAGTCTTATACAGAAAATGAATTTTACTCTTTCATGTAAAAAAAAAAAGCCCACTTGTCTTTATTTTTAAAACGTCCTGAGTTGAGGTAAACAATATCTATTTTTGCTATTAAAAATTATATTTCTGTCTAATAGTTTTTCCAATTGATAGAAATCAGAATACTCCTAGAGAAATTAGCACTAAAATGCAAAAGCACTGTAATGGCTCCTCTGTGATATTGTGAATTGGCTTTAACCTGATTTGCTCTCTCAATTTCTTAGGTTATTTCTGAATTTTGTTTATAGTTTATTAGCATGTTAAATATTTTTTGTGGTTTTGGGTTTGTGTACATATGCAATATTTTGGTTATTTTAAAAATGAAATAACTGGTATGTGTTTACTGTCACTGGTGTAAGCCTATTTCACGTTGCTGTCAGACTTGTTTAGTTAATAAGGTGTGTTAGCCAGTGTTTTCTGTATATATTTCAGAGGCTTTAGAGTTTTGCGGTTCAGCCCATTGCCTTTTTAAATTACTAGGAGAGAGTGGTTTTAGGTTTACAGTGAAATTAAGCAAAAAGTATGGAGTTGTCATACACTGCAAATTTTCCCCTGTTCCCCTACTCCAAACATTAAACAACACACAGACTGCCTTGCCATTCAGATGCCCTACCATGAACAACTATAAGCCAACAAACAGGAAAACCTAGAAGAAATGGACAAATTCCTGGATACATACAAGCTACCAAAATTGAATCATGAAGAAACAGAAAATCTGAACAGATCAATGTCAAGTAACAAAATCGAATCAGTAATAAAATGTCTCCCATCAAAGAAAACCCCAGGATGTGAAGCCTTCACTGCTGAATTCTATCAGACATCTAAAGAAGAACAATCTGAACAGATCAATATCCAGTAACAAAATCAAATGAGTAATAAAATGCCTCCCTTCAAAGAAAAGCCCAGGACCTGATGCCTTCACTGCCAAATTCTCTCAAACATTTAAAGAGTTAATACCAATATTCTGTAAATGATTCCAAAAATTGAAGAGGAGGGAATACTTCTAAACTCATTCTATGAGGACAGTATTACTCTAATCCAAAATCAGACAAGGACACAACCAAAGAAGAAAACTACAGGCCAATATCCCTGAAGCAATTAGACGCAAAAATATCAACAAAAGATTAGCAAGCCAAATTTCACAGCACATTAAAAATACCATTAACCATGATCAAGTAGGATTCATCCCAAGTATGTAAGAATGGTTCAAGAATAAATGGGCCAGACGCAGTGGCTCACACCTGTAATCCTAGCACTTTGGGAGGCTGAGGTTGGTGGGTCACCTGAGGCTGAGAGTTAGAGACCAGCATGACCTACATGGAGAAAATTTATCTCTACTAAAAATACAAAATTAGCCAGGCGTGGTGGTGCATGCTTGTAATCCCAGTTACTCAGGAGGCTGAAGAAGGAGAATCACTTGAACCTGGGAAGTGGAGGTTGTGGTAAGCCGAGACTGTGCTATTGCACTCCAGCCTGGGCAACAAGAGTGAAACTCTGTCTCAAAAAAAAAAAAAAAAAAAAAAAAAAAAGAATATTGAAAAAATAAACTTGATATATCATATTATTAACAAAATCAAACACAGAACCCAAAACCCGTGTGGTTATTTCAATAGACACAGAAAAAGCATTTGGGAAAATTCAATCTTTCTTTATGATAAGAGCTCTCAACAAATTAGTTATAGAAAAATATGTACCTCAACACAGTACCATAGCTAACATCATATTGAAGAGGGAAAAGTTGAAAACTATACCTCTAAGGCTTAGAACAAGACAAAGATACATACTTTCACCACTGTCATTCAACATGGTACTAGAAGGCTTAGCCAAAACAATTAGGCAAGAGAAAGAAATAAAAGGCATCCAAATTGGAAAGGAGGAAGTCAGATTGTCCCTGTTTGCAAACAACATACTCTTATAAAAAGAAAATCCAGAAGACTCTTCCAAAAAACCATTAGAACTAACAAATATGGTAAAGATGCAGGTTACAAAATCAACACACAAAAATCAGTGCATTTTATACACCAATAGTAAACTATATAAAAAAAGAAAGCAGGAAAGCAATCCCATTTATAACACGTATAAAAAATACATAGGAGTAAATTTAACCAAGGAGGTGAAAGAGCTCTACAATGAAAACTATAAAACATTGCTGATAGAAATTGAATAGGGCACAAATAAATGAAAAGATATTCTATGTACAAGAATTGGAAGAATTAATATTGCTAAAATGTCCATACAACCCAAATAATCTACAGATTCAATGTAATATCTATCAAAATACCAATGACATTCTTAATGGAAATAGAAAAAAAAATTATATGAAAACACAAAAGACTCCAAATTGCCAAACTAATGTTAGGCAACAGAAAAAAAAAAAACTGGAGGCATCACACTACCTGATGTCAAAATATACTACAAAGCTATAGTAACCAAACATCCTGCTATAAACATAAAAATAGACACATAGATCATTGGAACAGGAGCAAACACTCAGAAATGAACCCACTCACTTATAGCCAACTGATTTTTTATAAAGGCACCAAGAACACACACTGAGGAAAAGACAGTCTCTTTGACAAGTGTAAAAAAAAAAAAACAACAAAAAAAAAAACTAAATATCCACAAGTAAAAGAATGAAGCTAGATCCCTATTTCTCACCATCTACAAAAATCAACTCAAAATGGATTAAAGACTTAAATACATGACCCAAAACTATAAAACTACTAGAAGAAAACAAAAAACATAGAGGTAATGCTTCATGACATTGATCTGGGTAAGGATTTTTTTGGATAAGAATTTAAAAACAAAGGCAACAACAAAAATAATAGACAAATGGAATTACATTAAATGAAAAAGTTTCTGCACAACAAAAGAAACAGTCAAGAGAATGAAGAGACAACCTAAAAATGGGAGAAAATATTTGCAAGCTATGCATTTGCCTAGGAGTTATTATCCAGAATATAAAAGGAATTCAAACAACTCAATAGCAAATAGCAAATAATTTGAGTTTAGAATGAGAAAAAGGCCTGAATAAATATTCTCAGATAAAAGACATACAAATTGCTAAGAAGTATAGGAAAAAATTCTTAACGTCAATAACTTGTTGCTCCACATTCTTGCCACTTTGTGGTAGTAGAGCCCATCACTTAAAAATTTTTTTTTCTGGTTTATTATGTTAGAATTTCCAGAAGAAAATGAGACATCAAAAGCCAGAGATCAATTAGTTAACTTTTTTCTTTTTAGGGGACACAGACAAGAGAGAGAGAGGGAGAGATAGGAAGGGAGAGATGAGAAGGGGAGAGGGTAGGATGGGATAAGGAAAGAGTGGAGGAATGGGAAATAAAGAGAGGAGAGGAGACAGAATGAGAGAGTTCTTTTCTTTACAGAATTTCTTAGTTCTGAGGTTTCCTTGGTATCTTGTGGATATGGTTTAGCTCTGTGTCTCCACCCAAATCTCAGCTTGAATTGTAATTCCTGCATGTTGAGGGAGGGACCTGGTGGGAGATGATTGAATTATGGAAGCGATTTCCCCATGCTGGTCTCATAAAAGTGAATGAGTCTCATGGGATCTGACGGCTTTTTAAGTGTTTGGTAGTTTCTACTTAACTCACACTTCTCTCTCCTGTCGCCTTTTGAAGAAGGTGCCTGCCTTCCTTTCATCTTCTATCTTATGTAAGTTTCCTGAGGCTTCCCCAGCCATGCAGAACTGTGAGTCTATTAAACCTCTTTCTTTTGTAAATTACCCAGTCTCTGGTATTGCTTTATAGCAGTGTGAAACGTGCCAATATACTTGCAGGCCATTTCTGGAAGAGAAAATGTACTCACAAGATTAATAACCATAAAGAATAGTTTGAAAGGATGGACAGTAAACAAATGTCTAGATTTTGAGTGCTATGTAAGCAAGGTTTAATAGCATTTATTTAGCAATATTCAATTAGAACTACACACTTCACTGCATGTTTACTTCTATTGGCTATTTTTTACCTTCTATTTTTGTAGCACTCAAATTAGATAAGAGCCTTTCATCATGTGTAATACCACCAATATCTCAGATTGATTGAATAGCATACATATTGAATCCATTACCTCCCTGTGCATTCTTGAACTTCTTGCAAAGTTACTGTTGTTAAAATAATTAATAATAAATACATCATTTATCATCTCACAAACCAAATAATATAAAGCTTTTATTTTGCAATCTTCTTGCAATGTGAATGTATCACTTTTATAGTACCCAAATTCTGAATTGGACTAATTGGAGGGATTTCTGCAAATTGAATTACAAATTCTGAGTTTGGATAATTCACCATAGTCAAGACACCTATTTCCCACCTGAGACCCAAGCCTAAGCACTGTCTTTAGCAGACTCAAAGGCCCTAACATGCAAGGTGATGTCTGTGAACTTCAGGAAGACTTAGCGTTTTCACTTGGTGATTCATAAATCCACAAGGGTATAAAAGGGGTTCCCACTGGTTCATGAATTAAAGGTGACAATAGCATCTACTTAATTTCTGGTAATAAAAATGAACAAATAAGTTGCTAATAATTTTGTACCACTTTAAATTGGAACAATGCAAAAGTCTCTGTATTAACTAAATGCACGTCATGAGTTGGAAGGAAATCAAGATCAGAGGAGAGGAAATGGCATGCTGACGACTAGGATGGTCCAAGTTACCACTTAGCTAAAGAGTAGCAATAGTATTTTAAAGTTCTTAACTTTTAAATTCTCATATATTGTTTAATTTATAATCACTAATTGTTACTAGTTCAATTCAGAGGCAAAAGGAATACAGATGCTAAAATGGAAAAAACAAATTGATGAAGGCTGACAAAGTGATAATTTAAATTCACCTAAAGAGGATATTTCCCAGGTCTGTGTCTTGCATCCATCAGATCAAATTATTCAAACTTCAAGAAATCTCTTACACTTCAAAAAATAACGCTGAACACAGAAAATGGAGTCTTGCTCTGTCACCCAGGATGGACTGCAGGGGTGTCATCTTGGCTCACTGCAACCTCCACCTCCTGGGTTCAAGCGATTCTCCTCCCTCAGCCTCCCACGTAGCTGGGATTACAGGTGCATGCCACCATGCCTGGCTAATTTTTTGTATTTTTAGTAGAGAAGGGGTTTCACTGTGTTAGCCAGGTTGGTCTCAATCTCCTGATCTTGTGATTTTGCCTGCCTCAGCCACCCAAAGTGCTGGGAGTACAGGTGTGAGCCAACATGCCAAACCCAAGAAAGTGTATTGTTAATAGATGATTTGGGAGTTTTTTGGGTTATATGGGAATAAATACTTTCTGTAACCACAATGCATTACTTGAACATAAATGTTATTTTTAAAAAGCCTACAATCCTCTCTTTAGAAATAGTTTTCAAAATGTGTTTTAAAATGAGTCATAAAACTTAATTTTATGTAAGGATAATCTTAATAAGACCATAATGTATACAGGCATTGACAATGAAAAATACACACTTTAGACATGCAAATTTGAAATTCTAATCAAGGACATGGAAAACAATCTGGAAAAATGGAGTGACATTCTGTGCACTTAGATGGAATGACAATATTATAAAAATGTTACTCCTCCCCAAATTAATCTATAAGTTAAGTGTGATTATAAACTTTTCTGTTGGATTTTTGAAGAGCTTAATAAAGACCTTCTCAAGTTTATTTGGAAGGACACAGATCCATGAACTAAGTCATCTTTAAGAAGGAATGCAGAAGTTTGCCCTCCCAAGTTGCCCTTTCTTTTCTCTGTTTTATATATATATATACATACATACACACACATCACACACACACACACATATATCCACATACATATATAAATAATAAAATATAATAATATGATTTTATCTGTAAGAAGCACCTAAAGGTTTTAAGAATATTTTAAGAAAACCAATCCACTAGAAACTTTTAGATATGATATATTAAACATCATGAAAAAGAGATAACTTTACATGTACCTCAACTTACAGTCATAGCTTGAGCTCTGAGAAACTTTCAGCTTTTCTACTTAGGCAAATACTATTTTAGTCACAAGAATCATCTTGTATGGTGCCTGTATATGCTTAGCTAAACTAATAAAGTGTCTTTGGTTTGGTCTGAGGTCTCCTTAGTTTACTGTAGCTCTGTTTCACCTAATTAAACAGTGACAAGCTTGACTTTCACATGTAGGTGTGAAGTGCCACAGTTTTGATTGCTAACAAGGACCTACCCTAGTGAGAATTTTCACTGAATGATATCCCCTGAAGTATCAAGTTCTCACTTAAACTAATGAAGTGCTTAATTCATGAAGCTGCCAATGGCAGTTTCTTTTTGTAAAACATTGCCTGCTGTTAGACTGTTAATCAGGCTAGAAAATAACTTTGTTTTTGCACTGGAACGCTTTCTCCTTAATAAATAAGTCCACCATTTAAAAGTCTTTGTCTTCATAGTTCCTGGGTAAAGGTCATTTAAATAAAAGCCTTTGTGGAGGCCTTTTTCTTTAACCAGGGATTGTTTTGTGATTCAAATTGCACTTTATATATAGTGACAGTTAATGCTGCTTCTTGGATTTCTAATTAAATATTGTGAAAGAAATATAAAACAAAGTAACTTTCTAAATAGAAAGCCTTCCTTTCCATTTTTTCTGATTAGGAATCAGAAATATATACTCACTAATATGTTTTTTAAATGGGCATTCAGGCTGGGAACAGTGGCTCACACCTGTAATCCCAATACTTTGGGAGGTTGAGGCAGGAGGGTTGCTTGAGGCCAGAAGTTTGAGAAGCCAGGACAGCACAGTGAGACAACATCTCTAAAAAATAAAAATAAAATGAGGAGGGCATGACGGCGTGCACCTGCAGTCCTAGCTACTAGGGAGGCTGAGGTGGGAAAATCACTTGAACTCAGGAGTTGGGTTAAAATGAGCTACAATTGTGCCACTGCAATCCAGCCTGGGTGACAAAGTAGAAAAAAAGAAAAATAGTGCATTCAGTGAAAATCACGCACAAATTTTTGAATTTTAGATATTGTATTTCACAATGTATTATAAATATTTTTCCATATTATTAAAAATGTTCAGGCCACGTGCTGTGGTTCACATCTGTAATCCCCGTGCATTGGGACGCCGAGGAAGGAGAATAATGTGAGCTCAGGAGTTCCAGGCCAACCTAAGCAACATAGTGATACCTCATCACTACTAAAAATTAAAAAAAAGAAATTAGCTGGGCTTGGTGGTTTTTGTCTGTAGTGGCTGAGATGAGAGCTATTCAGAAGGCTGAGAGAGGAGGATCACCTGAGCCGGGAAACTATTTAGCTACTTTTTTTTACTCTCCTAATTAATGTTGTAACAAAAAACGAAAACATTTCTTTACAGTCTCTTTACTGAGGTAAACAAAAGAACAACCTGCAATGTGCACTATTTGTGGGAATGGGAGAGAGTGTTTCTAATTGTAATTGTAGTTACTATATGTAACTACACTATGTAATATTGTAATATTACAATATGTAATAGTTATAAGAAAGCTAGTACTTCATTGGTTTAAGGTGAAATGTTATTGAGAGTCATAATACATATACCCGTTCAGACTCATTTGTGATTTTGCAAGAAATCATTTAGCCATCTATCTCTTATTACTTCCTAGCAAGAATGAGGCAGCAGGACATGGAACTGGTAAGTATGACTAGTAGAAATTTCTGGAATATTGGTTGCCCCAAGGTAGATAGGTCAATTAAGTCCTCAAGTTGGGACTTTAGGTAGACAGAGGAGAAGTAAATGACTGAAATGGAGGATTAGAAGAACACTTTCGGAAAACAAATGTACATCATAAATCACATGTACAAATAAATCACGTCATAATAAAAACCATGATGTGAATGATTGGAAAATCAAGCAGGCTTTTAAATTAAACATTAGTAACTTTTTATATTGTAAGCTGGTAATAGTATGGCCCTGATTAATTTTTAGGATTAGGTCATCTTGCCAGTGGTAGTAAATATTTGTTTGTTTTGTCCAGTGTTAGCTATGGTCTGAATGCTGTTGTCTTATCAAAATTCGTACTTTGGTGCCTAAACCCAGTGCGATAGTGGGGCTTTTGAGAAGTCATTAAGTCATAAGGGCTCCTCCCTCTAGTCAAGAGAGTTGGATTGTGCCCTTACAAAAGAGGTTCCACAGAGCTCCCTAGCTCCTTCCGTCATGTGAGGTTGTAGCAACAGGGCACCATCTATGAAACAGAGAGTGAGCCCTTACCAGACATCAAATCTGCTGGCACCTTGATCTTGGTTTTCTAATCTCCAGAACTGAGCAATAAATCTGTTTTTAATAAATTACCTAGTCTAAGTTATTTTGTTATAACAGCCTAAATGGACCAAACAAATAAACATATATATGTGAAATAATATATGTCATTATTTTATAAGAAATGTCATATATATTATTTTACATTTATATAATTTACAAATATATAAATTACATATAAATATATTATTTACATATATATTTAAGAAACTACATATATATAAACTCAGTTTGCAATGATATAGATTATGAAGAAGGTGCAAGGTAGCTTTGTTAGGAGGAACACTGTCAACTAGGTGTTTTTAGCTTATTGGTCCTGGCATCATTGAATATATTTTGACTCAAAAAAAGATTTTGACTCCTTGTTATTTAAAGTATTATTGGCCAGTCGCAGTGGCTCACTCCTGTAATTCCAACACTTTGGGAGGCCGAGGCAGGTGGATCACGAGGTCAGGAGTTCTAGACTAGCCTGTCCGGTATGGTGAAATCCTGTCTCTACTAAAAATACAAAAATTAGCTGGGTGTGACGTGCACCTGTAGTCCCAGCTACTTGCAAGGCTGAGGCAGAAGAATTGCTTGAACCCAGGGGACAGAGGTTGCAGCGAGCCGAAATTGCGTCACTGTACTCCAGCCTGGGTGACAGAGTGAGACTCCATCTCAAAACAAAACATACAAAAACAAAAACAAAAACCCAATAAATAAAGTATTATTTGGGGAATGACTCCCAATGAGTTCTGTGAATAATTTGACTTAACCAGAATTGTCGGTTAAAGTTTGACTTGAGGTTTCGTAAAGTTTGTTATTTATATCTGTGATTGAAGAGTAGAATAAAAGATCCATTAAGAAAAATTTGCCTTTCTGGGCTGGCCTGGCTTATTTCACTTAACATAATGTCCTCCGGGTTCCACTGCGATACCACAAATGACAAGATTTCCCCCTGTATTTAAGGTTCAGCAGTATTCCATCATGGTTATATCCCTGAATTTCTTTATCTATTCCTCCAAGGATGGACACATAGGTGGCTTTCCCATCTTAGCTGTTGTGAATAATGGTGCAGTGAATATATGTTTAGTATACTTAGGAGTTCAGATATCTTTATGGTATACTGATTTCAATGCATTTGAATATATACCCAGAAGGGAAATTACTGGATCACATAGTAATTCTATTTTTAGTTTACTGAGGAACCTCCGTGTTGTTCTCTATAAAGGCTGTATTAATTTACATTTCACACTTTCCCAGGAGAGATGCACCAGCAGTGCATAAGTGTCCCTTTTTCTCCACATCCTCACCAACATTTGTTATCTTTTATCTTTTTGATAATGGTCATTCAAACACGTGTCCGGTGATATCCCATTGTTGATCACATTGTACCCCATAAATACATACAGTTATTTGTCAGTTAAAAAACAATTAAAACAAATTTAGTGGCCAGAGAAGATTAGATAGTATATTGAAAGGTAAGCCTGGAAAGAACATTGCTAAGTTTGGAGAAATGAAGTAAAACATGTTTATTAGATCCTGCAGGACAATTTTCAAAAGAGTCTAAGCTTTGGTGGTGATTAAAGCAGTTTGATGTCCCCTCCCTTTGCCCCTCCCACCTTCCACCCTTCCTTCCTTTGTCAATACTCCCCTGTATTGAGGTGTGAGTATGAGTCAGTGGATAGTTAAGTCATTTTCTCAGTTTGATTATTTCTTTAGGTAAAATATTTAAGTTCAATAAAGTGTTAAGTTGACACCTTTATCTTTCGACTGCTCTCAGAAGGTGGAATTTATGGGAGACATAGGCTTTCTCAGTCTGCAGCATAAAGAGCTGCTCATCACTTATCACTAAGTAGCAATGGGAATTGGGGGTGAGGGTGGGAGGATGCACTGAGGCTAGGCTGCTGTTGAATTTGCTGTACATACTGAAGACCCCTGGATCTATGGACTTCTGGTTATGTTCTCCCCCTGGGAAGGTGAGAGTAGCTGACTTAGGTTATGCTTCAAAAAAAGTATTAAAGAGAGAAAAAAACAGCAAATATTACAGTGGGTTCTTCATTGGAAGTTAGATTTTGTAGATCATCTGTTCTGTTTAGTAGGGTATGCTTTTACACATGCTTCTAAGCATGTTCCATATATCTATTCCTCTATCTTTTTACCCCACATTGGAAATTTATAATGGAAGTTGTAATTTATGTTGAAATGTTGTAGTGGAGCGAGTATAGGAAGTCAACACCAAGACAAAAGTATGCCAAATTGCAGGGTCTTTATTGCCGGCAGCCATGGAGGACTCACGTCTTTCCAACCCGTGGCCCCAAAAGGAGTGTATCAAGACCTGTTATACCTGTACAACCACCTCGGGAGTGAGGGTGAGGGGTGGGGGTGGGGGTGAGGGGCTTCAGACATTCCGAGGGCTAGTAGATTCTGTAAATCACTTCCTGGGCGGAGATGAGGGTGAGGGGCTCCAGATATTCTGAGGGCCAGGGGACTTTTGACATTCTGATTGTTACTTAAGTGGTTCACAAAGTCAAGATAAGCGTTTGTGTACACATTATCTGGGTAGGGTGGAAATTACAAGTCACAGGGGCCAAGATGGCCTGGGTTTGGACTGCTTGCCTGTCACATTTGGGTTACAGAGAGCAGTTTCAACAGAAAGCCGAGGTATGGTTGAGGTATGGTTGAGGTATGCAGATTTATGGGGCTTTTTACCATGTCACAGAAATATAGTTCCTTATTTCATTAGGAATTGGCAAATGATAACTTAGTTACTTTTCTTGAAAAGAATTCAACCAATATTTTAAAAATAACAACAGCTTTAGCCTATTATTAGATGTAGAGGTAAAAGGAAAATCCCAGGCATGAAATGAAATTTGAGTCTGGCTAGAAATGCACTGATTTGATGTTGCTATAACCCAATTAAACCCCTGTGGCTTGGCAAAACTGTAGGTTGGTGGCATGGATCTCCTGTGTCCTCCCACTGCTCCCTAGGGATTCCTGTTCAAGACACTTATCAATCACCCTGCTTTGTCTGAGAGGGCAGGATTTGTGTCTGTCCTGCTCATGTTGTGTGTCCAGTACCTAGGCGGCATCTAGTCCATAGGTAGTGCTCAGTACATATTTATTCAATGAGTAGATTTATTACCTTTTAAAAATCTATTTTCTGAGCAGAAATTGTAACTGAAAAATATCTATAATGGAAGTATATATAAATGTGATAAAAACGTTTTTGAATTATGCAAGGATCTGGAAAAGAGAAACTAATGGGTATGCCTTCGTGTGTGTGTGTGTGTGTGTGTGTGTGTGTGTGTGTGCGTGCGCATACACATCCCTCCCAGATTTATTATATTGTTCAAATGCACATTATAAATAAAAAATACCTGTTGCCTGTCTGCCTCACCATTTCTCCATCAAAAATCACTGGTATATTAAGGATGACGTTGAAGCAATTGCTGATTTAGCTCTGACCTTCTTTCCCTACATCCGTTGTATTGAGATCCAACCATTTTTCCTTATTAGACTGCCTCCTGAATATTCCATTTCAATATCTTTGTTATTTAGACTTCATATTCAGAATGCTCTCACAAGCAGATTTTCTACTTAAACACACTGAACTTTAGAAATTGATGGATGTTTGTGATCTATATGTCAATGTGAAAAATAAGAGACAGAGCATATTAGGATTTCTGTTTATATAAGCTTAAAATAGCAGTTCACTGTTAACATGTATGAAAAATATTGTGCCTTCTAGAATCAGCATAATCTGCTAATGAGATTGTCAAAAGGGGGTGATTATAATCAACGGAGTAAATATGTACCACAGTAAATATTGAAGAAATTACATTTTTATTCTAATTGGAGTTTTAAGATAAATTATTTTAATAAACTTTTGAGGAGGAATATGATTTGTCCTTAGGGTTTCATATTATCAGCAGTGATGTAACACAGTCAGATTGTAAATCCATATAATTATTTATCCTAAGGAATTAGAGAGGGTATTGCAACTAATTAAGGTGGATCACAGTATAAATTTCTTTTTATGCGTCCGTTCCTTTCTTTGAATGTATTGAGTAAATAAAAAATAAATAAAATATACAAATAGAGCTGGGAATGTTAAGCATACATCTAGGATATAGATAAATTAGTGTAAGTGTACTTATATAAATCTTTCTTATCTAGTGGGAAACAGCATGGGGAGCTAGACATTTATGAAAATGTTAAGTTTATGACAGGAAATTTGAACAAACTGTTATTGCAAGTCATCTCTTATTTTAACTTAAAAATTATAATTACATGTATAATATCATATATAAAAGCACATTTCTAGGAATATTCCTGACTTTCAGCAAATGATGAAAACTTTCAAAAATTCTTTTTTGAAAACACACTGAATCTGACCCTAAAACATATTTAAAATTTTAATAAAATATGTGCTGTCAATAATTGTGTAATTAGTGCACCTGGCCATTTCCTACTTTGTCACGCGGTGTATAAATCATCTAAGATTTTCTTGTATCTAAGATTTTCCCATTTTGTCTGAATCTTAAGTATTCTATCTCATTTTCCCCATAATAGCAAAGTAATTTGTTATATATTATATCTTACATTGTCATATAAAAATATGGGCACCACAGATATATGAACTTGACAAGTTTTAAAATATGTAGAACATTTTTTTGTGTAAATAGTTTATTGCATTTCCAAGTTTATCTAATTGAACAGTGGCTAAAATCAAGCTTCTTCATTTTATTTTTACTATTTACATGGCCCTTTCACATGATCCACTTGAAAAGTAGTGCTGTAAACTGGCAGTGTATGATAGACATGTGGACCTTGCTTTTCAAGAGCCCCCGTTGGGTCATTCAGATGATAAAACAAAAATAACTGGCTTGCCCAATAATATTCAACAGGATGATAAATGTGGTGTTCTACTTACTGAATTTTAAAATATCTCTACCCTAAACACCATTGAAATCATAGATGTGTGGTTCAGTTATGGTTCAGAGCCCAGCCCTGCTGTTTACGCTGGAATTCGAGCCTCCTTATTCCATTCTGAATTCTGCTGTGTCCAGGCAGAATTTTCTACAAGGGACCAAGTTCTCAGGAAGCTACTGGTGGAAGTAGCAATGCATTTGCTAAGAGACTCAGTTTCCCACTTAAGGTGATTAAGAGATTTTTATGTAAAATTCTGAGAGACAAGTTTGTCTTTGAAACAGTTCTCTTGTACTTTTCACTAATGTTTGATGTTAACTGCCTGCTTCCTTTCCCTCAAGACCAGATCCCAGGCTTCCTGTGCAGGTCATTAACAGAGTCAATCAGCTGGTGTGGATGACTAACGGAGGATCCTTTTACTTCTCCCAGGATCTTTCCTTTCCACTTAGGAAAAAATTTAAACTTTTCCTTTTCCCTTTATTTATTTATTTATTTATTTATTTATTTTATTGCATTTTAGGTTTGGGGGTACATGTGAAGAACATGGAAGATTGTTGCATAGGTACACACATGGCAGTGTGATTTGCTGCCTTCCTCCCCATCACCTATATCTGGCATTTCTCCCCATGCTATCCCTCCCCAACTCCCCCACCCCCCACTATCCCTCCCCTTTTTCCCCCCCGACAGACCCCAGTGTGTGATACTCCCCCTCCCTGTGTCCATGTGTTCCCATTGTTCAACACCCGCCTATGAGTGAGAACATGCGGTGTTTGATTTTCTGTTCTTGTGTCAGTTTGCTGAGAATGATGGTTTCCAGGTTCATCCATGTCCCTACAAAGGACACGAACTCATCGTTTTTGATGGCTGCATAATATTCCATGGTGTATATGTGCCACATTTTCCCTGTCCAGTCTATCATCGATGGGCATTTGGGTTGGTTCCAGGTCTTTGCTATTGTAAACTGTGCTGCAATGAACATTCGTGTGCATGTGTCCTTATAGTAGAACGATTTATAGTCTTTTGGATATATACCCAGTAATGGGATTGCTGGATCAAATGGAATTTCTATTTCTAGGTCCTTGAGGATCGCCACACCGTCTTCCACAATGGTTGAACTAATTTACACTCCCACCAACAGTGTAAAAGCGTTCCTATTTCTCCACATCCTCTCCAGCATCTGTTGTCTCCAGATTTTTTAATGATCGCCATTCTAACTGGCGTGAGATGGTATCTCAATGTAGTTTTGATTTGCATTTCTCTAATGACCAGTGATGATGAGCATTTTTTCATATGTTTGTTGGCTTCATGTATGTCTTCTTTTGTAAAGTGTCTGTTCATATCCTTCGCCCACTTTTGAATGGGCTTGTTTGTTTTTTCTTGTAAATGTGTTTCAGTTCTTTGTAGATTCTGGTTATCAGCCCTTTGTCAGATGGGTAGATTGCAAAAATTTTTTCCCATTCTGTTGGTTGCCGATTCACTCTAATGACTGTTTCTTTTGCTGTGCAGAAGCTATGGAGTTTGATTAGGTCCCATTTGTCTATTTTTGGCTTTTGTTGCCACTGCTTTTGGTGTTTTGGTCATGAAGTCCTTGCCTACACCTATGTCCTGCATGGTTTTGCCTAGATTTTCTTCTAGGGTTTTTATGGTGTTAGGTCTTATGTTTAAGTCTTTAATCCATCTGGAGTTAATTTTAGTGTAAGGTGTCAGAAAGGGGTCCAGCTTCTGCTTTCTGCACATGACTAGCCAGTTTTCCCAACACCATTTATTAAACAGGGGACTCGCTTCCACATTGTTTGTTTTTGTCAGGTTTGTCAAAGATCAGGTGGTTGTAGATGTGTTGTGTTGCGTCGGAGGTCTCTGTCCTGTTCCATTGGTCTATATCTCTGTTTTGGTACCAGTACCATGCTGTTTTGATTACTGTAGCTTTGTAGTATAATTTGAAGTCCGGGAGTGTGATGCCTCCAGCTTTGTTCTTTTTGCTTAGAATTGACTTGGCTATGCGGGCTCTCTTTTGGTTCCATATGAAGTTTAAGGTGGTTTTTTCCAGTTCTTCAAAGAAGGTCATTGGTAGCTTGATAGGGATAGCGTTGAATCTGTAAATTACTTTGGGCAGTATGGCCATTTTGACAATATTGATTCTTCCTAGCCATGAACATGGAATATTTCTCCATCTGTTTGTGTCCTCTCTTATTTCATTGAGCAGTGGTTTGTAGTTCTCCTTGAAGAGGTCCTTTACGTTCCTTGTTAGTTGTATTCCTAGGTATTTTATTCTCTTTGTAGCAATTGTGAATGGCATTTGGTTCTTGATTTGGCTCTCTTAAGTCTGTTATTGGTGTATAGGAATGCTTGTGATTTTTGCACATTGATTTTATATCCTGAGACTTTGCTGAAGTTGCTTATCAGTTTCAGGAGATTTTG